>JASDDO010000016.1:220953571-223875617 GCA_030015575.1 Agapanthus africanus | reverse complement strand
CTCGATGCTCCGCAAGTACCTTCATGATCCCTCCCAGGCGATTCAGCACCAGACGATCCAGCTAGAGCGTGACCTTTCATTCACCGAGCAGCCGGTTGTCATCTTGGATCGGCAGGTGAAGAAATTGAGGTCGAAGGTCATACCGTCCGTCAAGGTCCTTTGGCGTGGCCCGAACAGCGAGGAGGTCACCTGGGAGACCGAGGTCGAGATGAGGAAGAGATATCCCCATCTTTTTGAAGGTACACGTAGTTAAATTTTAAATTCGGGGACCGAATTTCTTTAAGGGGGGAAGATTGTAACCCTTCTAAAATCGTTTAGGCAGTTTTTCGGTAATCGGCAAATTTTTCGGCTTTTTCCGTAAAAAGTCAAAATTGATATTTTTCATTGTAGACCTAATTATACAAAATTTAAATAAGATATTACTATAATTTTGTCACTAAAATGTCATTTATAATTATCTAGTTAAATAAAAAAAATTCGTAGTTAATTATTTTTTTATTATTTTAAGCCTTTTTAAATACATTTAATTAGGGATAAATACAAATTTAATTAGGTAAATTTCTTAATTAGGAGTCTTTATAAGCTAAAATATGGTGTTAATAAAATTATATCATGTCTTGCAAACTTTTAGATTTTTGGTGGGAAAATTATGAAAAAATGGCTTAAAAAGGGGTTTTTTTGGAAAAAATTGAAATGAAAAGCATTAAATGATATCTTATGATGTTTGTTTGACCTAGAAACTTCTCAAAAAATCCACAAACCCCCTCCTCAAGCTTAGGCCTCCCCTCCCCTCCTTCAGCCCTCATTTTTTTCCATTTTCTTTCTTCAAAAATCCAAGAAAAAGTGCACAAAATCCACAAAAATGCACATTTTTCTTCTCTAATTCAAATCAAAACCCTAGGCCACCTCTTTCCCACCCTAAATTGTTTCAAAACATGATGAAAGGAGGCTTCTTGGAGACTTGATCAAGCTAGGGTTCAAGCTTGAGAGGTGAAAATTCTAAACTAGTTGCAAATTGGTAGTTTGTTTATGCTAAATTAGATGTTTAAAGTATTAATTTAGTGTAAATCCTTGTTCATGAAAAATCAAGAGAAGGTTTAGGATTTTTATAAATTAGGGTTTGTAGCATAATGGTTGGATTATGTTAGGGATGGTTGTCTAATTGATTAGAATGGTTAATGGTGAAATTATATGCTTACTAAATCGACAAATTTCAATGTTTGTATCAAATCGGCTAGAACTTCGCTTACTAGATTTTTGTAGAAAATAGAATGCGGTCAATTTGCGTTAGGTTAGCAATATTATTAGCTTCGTATAGGATTATTAGAATGCACGAACACGGGGTTTCTTCTAGTCGGGTGGTAGTTTGTCGATTTCCCCGAAATGACGATTTTTGTTAAAGGATTGCGATTTTCGTGCGTTTTTCCGCGCACCAAGTGCATGCTATGATCAATTTGTGAGCGTCGATATTTGTATAATGTGACTTGCATCGTTTAGGGTTATGTAATCTTATGCTTGATATTGTGCAAATTTAGGATCGATCGGGGAAACTTCGGATACGGCGCGAAAAGGCAAGGCGGTGGCCGGATCGGATTAGCGGGGATTTCAGGTGAGTAGATGTATTCATCTATGGGGGAATCGTCTGGATGGCGTGAGGCGCCCCCCCTCTAGTTAGGATTACCCTACTTTATGCAAGATTTATATTGTTAGATAGCTTACCCCTTTATGTACATTGCATACCCTCACAGCTAACCGTATGCTAGATTGCATGGACATTCATCTTCATATATGCGATATCACTTCGTAGGACACGAACACCATTACCATTGGCATCTGTTGCATGCGCACTATTCATGTGACACACACGCCTTTGGTAATTGACATGCCACGTGCACGATAGAACCTGTTTATCCTAATATCATCACCTGCATTCATACTTGATATATGAAACTGCATCGCATGCACATATCTCGCATCGTCATCATATTCACATAGAACTCTAGCCAAAATTTACATCATACACATTGATATCATAGACATTCGTCATATATATAACATGTGGACATTATGATTTTCTTGAAGATTTCAGTTTTTGCTGCGATTTCTGGATTTTTGGGGAAAACCGCAAGAATTTAACACAAGCTTATATTTATCATTTTTAAAAACAAAGTTGCGGTTTTCTCGTGATGTATGTGTCGTCCACCATGAGTTTTCATGTTTTTTTTGTTGTATTTCGAGACCCGATTCGAGGAGTGGATGAACCGTCTCGGGTACATGGTGGGCCCGGTATGGTACCCCGGGGCAAGAAGATCGAGTTGTAGACGATGAGCCTGGCAGGGGAAGACTACCTACCGGTGATGTCTGGCGCGGCGGATATCCGGAGGATACCGACCGTTGTCGTGAGATTTATGATATGGGCCGATCCGGACTGACGGAGCCCGACATTGAGACAGATATGATTCCTATTTGGTGTCGATGCTTGACACGGGTTTTCTGAGGATTTCTTGATGATATTTAGCTATTATGCAGACATTCGTTTTCTAAAAGTTAAGAATGCAGTAACATTAACATTTAAAACACTTAAAGAGTTAGAAAAGATATTGCATACATGTGCATGCATACTAGAGTTATTATATCACATATGGACATGCATGTTGTGGTGCATTGCGTGCATTCTTACGATTGCCTTATTAGATGTTATATTTACTCACGAGCTGGCAACTCACCCCCGTTGTGCCACAGTGTCTTGCAGGTCGGACCCGTCAGTCTTGTAGCGGCGGGCTATCTTTTCATCAGTTCCTTTTGCTCAGACTCGCGACATCGCCCGTAGGTGGGTTGCGAGTATACTTTATTTCTTTTTGCTTTATCATTGTATCTAGTATTCTCCATCTACCACTTGTATTGTATATGCGACCTAGTGATGAGACTGAGAGATTTGTATATTTATGGTTTCTTTTGGGTCGAGCTCACTTGAGCCGACGTGTGTTTTCTGGTATTTGCATCTCTTTTATGCTCTTTTTCTTGATATTACTATTATATTGCATGTGGTTGTGATCCGCCTTGGGCGAAGAGCTAGCTCCCGCTTGGGGATGCCATTTTTATAATTACAGGTTTATTATCTTGTTGTACCCATTTTGGGGGATAGAAAATACAGGGGAGACTCTGTCGAAATTTTCGGGAATTCTTGATGTTTTAAAAAGGGATTCTATGCAACTTAATTGATTTCAAAACCGTTTTCATTTAAGGTTTTCCTTCACTCTCTTTGATTTTGGGTTAGATTTCTGGGCTTTGGCTGACTTAGGTTACGGTACGCCTTTAGACGTCTCGTAATCTAAGTGCCAGTCACGTTCCGTACTTTTGGGTCGTGACAACAATCCAATATAACATATCCAGCAACACATAACATCACATGTCATCAACGTAAGTAAGTATGCATACCCCAATTGTCGTTGACGTATAGCAACAAAACCGGCGATATCGACATACTACACTTACGGTCACAGAAAAGAAAGTGTAAAACTACAACAGTTGGAATCCGCAATCTCTTTAGACATCGCATGCCTAATCAAATGAAATACTTAGACATCACATTCCTAACAATTATAAACCCCGCATTTTAGTCCCATTATCAAAAACTCTTTTCAATATCAAGTGAGACTAAACCGCTAGATTTATAACATTCATTCAGTTATCTCATAACTGTTTGTGAATTCCAATTATTGTATCCCATTCCGGATAAATAGAAAATATTAAACTTTCCGATCGAACATTCGAACACCCAAGTTTTCCCGACACCGATCAACACATGAAATAAGTTCAAAGACATTCATTTCATGCCTCAGTACCAAAGGTCCAGCCGTAGAAGGGTCAAGCCAACGCCTCACATGTGGCACACCGTACTGCCCCAAACTCGAAGGTTCAAAGGGCAGTTCAAGACGGTCACATAATCGAGTTAAGGTTTGTTGTCTTCTAGAGGGACCATCGCGTTACTTGCACTACTCAGAACGTCATTAAACTACGGAAAAGTCTAACAATTGGAAATTTCCCGGCAGAGGAAAGATTGGGTATCTACATCTGTTGGAGATAGTGCCCTCATAGTCAATTATTGGATCGCAGGTACGTGATTGCAATGATTGCGGAGGACCTATCCCGGTAGGACAGTCTTACTCGAAATGATAGTATGCTATCTGGTTTGCCTTTATCAGTCGTGTACATGTTCAGGTGACTGATTGCATGTTACACTTTGATAGAGCCCTTAAGATCATGCTTTACTACCAACAGTATGATGGCGATCATATACGTGAGAGTTGGGTAGTTTATATGCATATCCTTAATTGTGGTCCCTAGTCGTGGGAGTTTCGAGACAGGGCATCGATACTCCGGAGTAGACTAGTGTGTACAGTCGAGACCCCGACGAGGGGCGGTGGCCGGTCTCACAAGCCACTGGTGTCAGTTGGATCACCTAAGATGTATACAGGTGCTCATTGGGTTATGAGTACACCGGACAGGACTCGCCGGGAATCTGCTAGTTAGTATTATATCTACCGTCAGATAGCAGTTCCCTGGTGACATGTGTACAGGTTAGTTCATCGACCTGAGGTCGTCATTTGTCTCGTATGAGTTCCCACTGTGCTTTGATTTCTACCCTACCACGGCTCAAAGGAGTCGTGCAAACAGGTAGCTTTTGGGTACAGTCCCGAGCCATATAGAGGCACGTGAGCGGATCGGCAGGGGATTCGTCTCTCCCGGTATTGGGGGCGAGATCGTGCTGTGTCTAGGAGAGCCATTACACAAAGCCCACGGCCGTGGCAGGAGATTTACTGGTAGGTACTCCAGTAGTATCTCAGGGTGTTATTGGGCTTCACTCCGACACGACTTATACTGCTATTGGGGGTCTGACGTTGCTAGCCCCCTAGGCGGATATGCGATACTCATTGACGAACGGACCGGACTGTATATACATTGTCACTGTTAGGCTCAGTAGGGTTTTCGGAGGAGTTCGCTCATCGGTCTCCCTTGAGTTCGCTCCTCAGCCACCCTTGAGGTCAGTCCATGGGTAACCGTTATGCATAGCTAGTGCCGCTGACGGTTTGTGGTTAAACCCACTGCCAGGGTACTGACGAGTCATTAGAGTCCCCCACAGGCAGTTTCCCAAGTTCGGGCGAAACGTTGTAGAGGCCGTATGGTTTTATGGCAGGGTTCGGAAAATGCACGTGCGTTTACGCACGTGTCAGTTTTCGGGCAGATGATACTGGTCGGCTTTCGTTTAAGCCGGATCCGAGTATTATATTGAGTAGGTATAATATCTTTGTCTCAGTTGCATTTGTATTCGGTCGTAATACAAATGCGGGTATATTTATACAGTTTCGGGGTTATCCTGAAAGTTGTTTCAGGATCACTTTTGGAAGTTGCCAGTTTCCAGTTTTCTATCAGCCGTCTTTTAACATTCGGTTAAAGACGGATTTATCTTTTCTTCAGATATGAGTGAGTCATCATTCTAGAAGCTTCTAGAAGTGATGAAGTGGCTAATGAGTCATCTTGGCTTTAATGGTGCATTTATTAAGTGATGACTATATTAATTTGAGTCATGCTTTGATTTTAACCATTTCTTGTTTAGCTAAAGATCTTTATGCTTGATATTTCTTCATGATATTTATCATATGGTCACCCCCCCTCTCCTACGGTCACCTCCCTCTTCACTATAAGAGGCCGGCCCCTCTCTCTCTCTCATGGTTGTTGATTTCATCGGTTAGAAAAGATATGATAGTTTTGGGGTGTATGGAATTCACAGTTCATTTCATTCCATCACCCGATTTCCACGGCAACTTCATTAACCGATCGTCCACGGATTTGGACGAAATGAGACAAAGTCATCTACTCATTCTCTACATCAATCTTGGTCGTCTCTTTTAGCAAACTTGACGATCGAGTTGCCTCGAGTCAGAGGCGGGAGCCCGTTTAAAGAACCGATCATGTGGTGCCACCTCGACGAGGAGATCGGCGATCGACGAGATCGGAGCAGCCGCAACGAAGCGTGGGATGATGGTTGAAGAACGAAGGACTCGGATCGTTCGGTATAACATTCCTACACTCTTTACAGTTTGTTAGTTTAGCAATAATGGCAGATCCGGGTTAAAGTATACGATAGCGCCAAGTTAAAAAGTTTTGTTCCGCATTTGGCGTCTGTAGACTGCCGAGGCGCTAGCGTAGACTTACAGTGGTATCAGAGCCTAACCATTTTGCTATACTAACTTGTGCTAACGCGTTTAAAACATCGATCCGACCGGAAATCGAAAACTACAAAATCCTATGCCGACAGTTTCTGTTGATTTTGAACAGTGTCAAAATTGATTTCTGGATGTCTTAAAAATCCGAGCAGGCAATTTTAAGACCCACGACAAAATTTGGACTCGTGACTCCTCCAAGTTGCGGCGGAAGCGCGGCCAAACCCATGGTTTGGCCGCCCTTCCGCGGCCATGTGAGGAGCACGTGCTCCCAATTTTTGCCAGTGGGTTCTAATTGGGATTTTGGGGTTTTTGATATATTTATTTTTGGCCCAGGTTTTGTTACTGTTCACCAGTAAGCTGTGGGGCCCACTTTTTAATATTTCGTGTTTGGTCGATCGAAATTTAAACACGTTAGTTTACAGTGCTTACATTATATCTCCGACCGGGAATGTCATTTGATCGGTAAACCGCGTTTAATTGCTATAGTTCTTTTAGACGGGTTTGCGAACGTGACTTTCGCGTTGATGTTCTGTGTTGTGCTGTGATGTTGCGGATTTGTCGTGGTGGATAGCAGTGTGCAATGGTAGTACAGTTTGTGTTTATTTGTACATTTGATATTGCGGGGCGAGCGTCCAACTTGTGGACAGCCGTCACTGCCTGTTGTATAATATTCTTTTAGGGCACGACCAGGTTGCGGTCGATGTACCTATTGTACTATTTTTCATTACTGTACTAGGTTTTACCCCGAGACGGAGTGCACGGATAGCCGGGTTCGGGAGGGCAACGGGTCCGCATCTCATGGCTTTGAGAGGCAGAGGGGCCCCACTTCAGAATTGGCAGACTATTCGCCGCGCTCGTAGGGGGTACAGGTTGACCCAAGGAGGGGTGCCCAAGATTACCGGATTCCGTGGAGTGCTGGGTGGTCCATTCACTATGCTGTAAGGGGCTGCCTCGCTTCAGGTTTTGGCGGGTAACTTGCCGCAACCGTAGGGGTCTAGGTTTCATTGCACAGGCTATCCACACGACAGGGGAACGTCGAGTTTCAGCAGCGGCTCTGTGAAACTCGGGGATCCCAGATATCTGTATTGTTCTGTGATGCTTATTACTTTTCTGTAATGTTGCATACTATCACGCCTGGAGCGATTATTGTATATTGGTTTATATACTATTAGATGTTGTATATGTTTTACACCCGCGCTAGTCCAGTCCCCGCTCTGTCGTTAGTTAAGTAACCTAACGGGTGATGACGGGACCCAGTGACGAATGCAGATGGCATATACGTACATTTTATTTTCGTTCTTTTCTGGTGTGATTATTTGATGGGACTGCGTTGATTCTGATCAATGCAAAGTTAAACAAACCTGTATACAGTTGTTGGAACAATTTAAAAAGTGTTATTGCAAAGACGTTTTCTTTTGTTATGCATAGCGGTATTCAGTGGAATATCCAGCACCTCATTCGACGGGGCAAGGGTTGATATCCCTTCACCGGGACTGACCCCTTGGGCAGAAGTTTGCGTCAGGGTAATAACTTCACTATAGTCGATTACATGTTGCTTTGCATAGCGGTATTCAGTGGAATATCCTGCACCTCATTCCACGAGGAAAGAGCCGAGATCCCTTTACCGGGAGTGACCTCTTTAGCAAAAGGTTTTCGCCACTATATTTTAAAAAGCTATCAGGTTCCTTCAGCGATATCAAGTTCACTACGCTAAAGGTTTTTCGCCAAAAACCAGCCGTAGCCCTCCGTCACTTCTTTTGGGTATTCAGTAGTATTCAAGCTATGTATTTTGACCTAACGCCAAGGCATAGTGTTTGGTAGCTGCTGGGTATTCAATTGTTGCATAGATAGATGAGTTGGTTTGGGACAGCCGTTCTGCCATTTTGACCTAACGCCAAGGGCATGTGCGGATGGGTTCAAATTGACAAGATAGTGACGGGTAGAACTTGGCATGTGACTTATGACATTTTGACCTAACGCCAAGGTCATAAGAGCATGGGGCAAGAAAATGATATCAGGAGTTTCTAAAGAAACTGAAACTTGCCAAGTATGCGCATACCTTCTGGAGTATGAGTAACGTGGATGCATTCCATCACGTTATCATGCGATGAGAGTTGGATCCCGATTCCCACTGATGAGTTGGTTTACTCTTCGGGTGATTCCGATTGATTCTTCTTTAGGTTTGGAGGAGAATTTGACAGGACAGTGGGAGGTTTCCGGATTAGATAAAATGATGACCATTCTGATCTAGGTAAGAGTGCACGCAGAGTGTTTCTTTTCTCTCTCTCTCTTTGGCAGCGACCTTTGACCGACCCTAGACTATGACTCAGTGACCAGGTTGACCGAACCTTCTTAAAATACTGGCTTTTGGATTGTCTTAGTTGCATAAGTCATTGCCACTCCTTCTTTTACCCTTTGAATTTCTCAGAACACCCGTATTACTACGGATATCCACTTCCATTGGATAGATCCATCGTATGGTTATATACGAACTCGAAGGGACTTCTTCGGGGATGGATCCAGGTTCAGGAGAAATAGAATTGGTTTATTCAGTTGTCTTTTATTATCACCTTCTCTCAGGTTGCGAGAGCTCCTTGGTTTAGGAGAGTACACCTATTACGCCTATTGGATAGTCTTATTCCAAACCATAGGCTGGTGCCGAAAGGTAGGGAATGAAGAAAACCAATTAGCCTAAGTAGGGTGTGCAGAAGGTAATATGTAAAGACAAAATAAAGGGATTAGAAAAAGGGCAAAGTAAATTGCGACTGATATCATTCACGACCAAAACCGCGTACTTCATCGCCACTCCTATTTCACCTTTTAAAAGAATAAGGTATTATTCAGTTGTCTTTTATCATCACCTTCTCTCAGTTGCGAGTACTCCTTGGTTTAGGAGGGTACACCTATTATGCTTACTGGATAGTCTTCTTCCAAACCATAGGCTGGTGCCGAACGGTAGGGAAGGAAGAAAACCATTTAGCCTAACGATGGTGTGCAGAAGGTAATGACTAAAGACAAGTAAGGGGATTTGGAGAGACGGCAATAAAATATACGGTTGAAGTCATGAATTGGATTATGGAAGAGGCATTACTATGAATACCAAGATACCCCTACGAAACATTTTCATATTTCAGTGTATTGTTAAGAGAAAAACTGTTTTCCCGATTAGACACTTACTCCAAGGGTATGTATTTACCAGGTTTCATTCTCATATCTGTATGGTTTTACAGATGATGAGTGGGAGTAAGATATTGGGAATTAGGTGATCATCCTCATTATATCGGAATTCGTTGTAATTGGTGATATTTGAGGAAATCGCCAGGGTACAGTTTTCCACCTACAACGCACAGGTTTTGAGTTGTTCAACTCAGCGGACTTATACAGAGTATTGTATGTTGTCCAGTGTCCATCAGGATAAAGGGGTAGGTCCTCGTACCATGTTCTGTTTACTTATAACTTCTCTAGTATTTAGACAAGTGTTTCGTAGAAATACAAGGTCTAAGTTTTGAGAAGTTGTGGGTATAAGAATAAAGTGGAGAACCAGGTGTCACAAGTATCGGGATTCTTCAAAGAGATCGAAGATGTAGATTCTTGTGATTGGTATTCAGATGATAGTGATGGTTTTGAGAAACGTGTTTCTCTTTCAGGTTACTCATAATTGGATGGATTCCTAAGTTGAGTAATGCTGATTAGCCTCTTTCCATTAAGTTGATATGCACTGGAGACAGCTGCATGGATTGAATCTTGGTTCCAATTAAATAAGTGCCAAAGTTTCTGTATTGGATATAGAATGGATCGTACCTTAAAAGAAATTAAGGTACGGGGAGTTGTCCAGCTTATGATTAAAACCAGACTCTGGATAACTCAGGGCACGATTCTGTAATGGCTGTTTGTGGGTTGACCCTGGCTACGACGAGGGTTGATATTCTACCGTTTGGAAGATCAATAGTGATATTGTTCTTAACTCGCCACAGTTTTAGTAAAAATGGATCTTTTTCAGAAAACAGTAGTGGGAGTATGGTAGAACTGGAAGTGATTCCAGAACCGCGAACGATTACGGGAAAATTTAATAGGACCTATACATTCAATCAAGTTTGACATTCCAATAGCCACTCCGCAGGTATGGTAGGTAACCTCAGACACCCGAGAGGTACTTCGGTAGCCTCAAGGACGGTGACAGGGAGGTTCTTATCTACCCAGACTTGACACTACTGTTGTTCCAGGATATGAGACCCGGTAGGAGGGTTGTCGTAGTCAGTGGGAGCAGCGGAAGCATAGTGGGCAAGATGCTTATATCTATTTATTGACTTGAGCAGTTATAGCGGAGATAGATCATCTAATTTTGATGTGACAGTCATGGTTTTGACTTCAATCAGAATAGGGGATGGATCAGTTAAGGAGGTAGTAGGGTGTGATGTCATGGTATACAGATGACATACACAGAGTAGGAAGTAAAATTCCTATACTACGATCGGTTGTACTGTGGTCGTCACACAGTTGTTTCTCCAGACAGGATATGGATATAATTTTTGACATTCTGGTTTCTAGATCTATGGTTTTAGATCTGGATTTGGGTAGTTTCCCAATGTGGGTACTTTGACAGATATTCTGATGGTTTTTGGAATAGTTGACTCCTAGCATGGTGGTTTACCTGCAAGTGATGGAGTCACCCTCTCTAAAGATGTCGTACAGACTAAAGGGGAGAGGGATGTGCATGATTGGCAGATCACTTGCTTAGGCAATTGAGTCAATCATGAGATGTCAAGTACCACACCAAATGTTGGTTTTGCACTAGATGCAATAAGTTTGTATTAATCCAATCCTGGAGAAACATAAGGAAGCAGTTTTAGAACATTGGTACATGTTCTGCGGATTTGATAACGGCAGCCTCTTTCGGGAGACGGTTATCATTCCAGGCTTCAAAGGTGACATGGATGACAGAGTGTTTGTCAGAGTTTTAGTTTTCCCTCTGACGAGGGACAGTATTGTGGACAGGTGGTCCAATGTGATACTGTGGGAAGCAAGGTGCCCGATACTGATTAGGTTCAGTGATCGATTCAGTCTAAGAAGTTCGGATATGGAGTTCATTTATGAACTAAAGGTCCCATCAGATATCCAGACATGTTCTAAGACAGGTACTACTCAATTCGGGAGATGGCTTTCTCCGCGAACTTGAGATTAAGAGAGATACAGAAAGAAACTTCTAGGCGGATCCACTCACCAAGGCTATTTCTCGAACACAATAGTTTTACAAACGGGCTTTGTGAAACTGATTAGTAGAGGAGTTGGATGTTCGGTTTCACACGGGCTGTGAGTAGTCGACATCGCAATATTAGCCTTGAGTGCAAGTGGGAGATTGTTGGAGATAGTGCCCTCATAGTCAATTATTGGATCGCAGGTACGTGATTGCAATGATTGCGGAGGACCTATCCCGGTAGGACAGTCTTACTCGAAATGATAGTATGCTATCTGGTTTGCCTTTATCAGTCGTGTACATGTTCAGGTGACTGATTGCATGTTACACTTTGATAGAGCCCTTAAGATCATGCTTTACTACCAACAGTATGATGGCGATCATATACGTGAGAGTTGGGTAGTTTATATGCATATCCTTAATTGTGGTCCCTAGTCGTGGGAGTTTCGAGACAGGGCATCGATACTCCGGAGTAGACTAGTGTGTACAGTCGAGACCCCGACGAGGGGCGGTGGCCGGTCTCACAAGCCACTGGTGTCAGTTGGATCACCTAAGATGTATATAGGTGCTCATTGGGTTATGAGTACACCGGACAGGACTCGCCGGGAATCTGCTAGTTAGTATTATATCTACCGTCAGATAGCAGTTCCCTGGTGACATGTGTACAGGTTAGTTCATCGACCTGAGGTCGTCATTTGTCTCGTATGAGTTCCCACTGTGCTTTGATTTCTACCCTACCACGGCTCAAAGGAGTCGTGCAAACAGGTAGCTTTTGGGTACAGTCCCGAGCCATATAGAGGCACGTGAGCGGATCGGCAGGGGATTCGTCTCTCCCGGTATTGGGGGCGAGATCGTGCTGTGTCTAGGAGAGCCATTACACAAAGCCCACGGCCGTGGCAGGAGATTTACTGGTAGGTACTCCAGTAGTATCTCAGGGTGTTATTGGGCTTCACTCCGACACGACTTATACTGCTATTGGGGGTCTGACGTTGCTAGCCCCCTAGGCGGATATGCGATACTCATTGACGAACGGACCGGACTGTATATACATTGTCACTGTTAGGCTCAGTAGGGTTTTCGGAGGAGTTCGCTCATCGGTCTCCCTTGAGTTCGCTCCTCAGCCACCCTTGAGGTCAGTCCATGGGTAACCGTTATGCATAGCTAGTGCCGCTGACGGTTTGTGGTTAAACCCACTGCCAGGGTACTGACGAGTCATTAGAGTCCCCCACAGGCAGTTTCCCAAGTTCGGGCGAAACGTTGTAGAGGCCGTATGGTTTTATGGCAGGGTTCGGAAAATGCACGTGCGTTTACGCACGTGTCAGTTTTCGGGCAGATGATACTGGTCGGCTTTGGTTTAAGCCGGATCCGAGTATTATATTGAGTAGGTATAATATCTTTGTCTCAGTTGCATTTGTATTCGGTCGTAATACAAATGCGGGTATATTTATACAGTTTCGGGGTTATCCTGAAAGTTGTTTCAGGATCACTTTTGGAAGTTGCCAGTTTCCAGTTTTCTATCAGCCGTCTTTTAACATTCGGTTAAAGACGGATTTATCTTTTCTTCAGATATGAGTGAGTCATCATTCTAGAAGCTTCTAGAAGTGATGAAGTGGCTAATGAGTCATCTTGGCTTTAATGGTGCATTTATTAAGTGATGACTATGTTAATTTGAGTCATGCTTTTATTTTAACCATTTCTTGTTTAGCTAAAGATCTTTATGCTTGATATTTCTTCATGATATTTATCATATGGTCACCCCCCCTCTCCTACGGTCACCTCCCTCTTCACTATAAGAGGCCGGCCCCTCTCTCTCTCTCATGGTTGTTGATTTCATCGGTTAGAAAAGATATGATAGTTTTGGGGTGTATGGAATTCACAGTTCATTTCATTCCATCACCCGATTTCCACGGCAACTTCATTAACCGATCGTCCACGGATTTGGACGAAATGAGACAAAGTCATCTACTCATTCTCTACATCAATCTTGGTTGTCTCTTTTAGCAAACTTGACGATCGAGTTGCCTCGAGTCAGAGGCGGGAGCCCGTTTAAAGAACCGATCATGTGGTGCCACCTCGACGAGGAGATCGGCGATCGACGAGATCGGAGCAGCCGCAACGGAGCGTGGGATGATGGTTGAAGAACGAAGGACTCGGATCGTTCGGTATAACATTCCTACACTCTTTACAGTTTGTTAGTTTAGCAATAATGGCAGATCCGGGTTAAAGTATACGATAGCGCCAAGTTAAAAAGTTTTGTTCCGCATTTGGCGTCTGTAGACTGCCGGGGCGCTAGCGTAGACTTACAACATCCAGTCGAACTTTTTAACATATTCCAAATACCCGGAAAGCACATAGACGACATTTGAAATTACCGGTCGAATCATCGAAGCTCTAAAAGACCTCAGAAAATTCAACTATTGAATAAATTTTAAAAATTCCCAGAAAATCCAACACCTGAAGAAATCAGTTACTGTGCAAAAATTATATGATAATTCAATAAATTGGCCGTGGAAGCGCCGCAGAAGCAAGGCTTCTGCCGCGGTTCCGCCGCACTGTAGACACTTCATTAATTAATTTTTGCACCGTAATTCTTATATTTCCCTGCTGAATTTTTTAGCAATTTGTAATCTGGAAAAATCCCAGTTTTTAGAAAAAGTCCAGAGAGCATGATGTGTTAGGGTTTCGATGTGTATTCGGGTTTCAAACGTCGTCTAGACTTCGCCTAAGGCTATAGCTAGGCTCTGATACCACTGTAGGGTTTCTAGGCACTCTCAAGAGGTCTCAAAAGGTATCAACCATGCCAATTTCAAATTTTACAAGTGTCGAGAAACTCTAATACGGATCGTTAACTAGAATTTTAGGCGAAACATTAAACTAGTTAACAACTTAACTAAAGATAAGAAGCTACAACCTTTGTAGATCCGGTTATCCACTTCCTTATCTCCACGTAGTCGTCCTCTCGCTGTCCAAGTCGGATCTCGGACTCTAACATCGGCTTCATCGGAGAAATGAGCGGACTAGTCGTCGGGTACGATGCCGAAGATGATCTACGTCGAGGTTACACAAGCTCAAGCTCCAACTTCACCAAGTTGTGAAACTTGTGAAGAAAACACCCTATACTACTTGGCAAGAGGTAGAGGGTGAAGAAATAGGAGGTGGGTTCACTTTAGAATTGGATTTCTCACACTTTAGCTCAAGTTGCCATTAATGGACTTAAGCTTTTTCTTTGAAGATGAAGAAGAAGATGAAGCTAGAATATGATAAGTGTTAATTAAAAAAGGAAAAGCAAATGAATACTTATCATATACTAACTAAGGTAGAGTGTAGAGAATTGACCATGGTTACTTGGAAGGGTTAGGGTTAAGCATGAAGACAAGAATGGTTACAAAGTCAAAGCTTCATGAAGCTTCAACTAGAAACAAAGAAAGCCACCATTCTCATCAAAATCTTTTCCAAATAAATAAATAAACAAATAAATAAATAAATGAATAAGCAAAACCCTAATCATCAACTTAACCATGGTTTAATTCTATACACTTAACCAAATGAGCAAGTATCATCAAACATGATACAAACATGTGCACAAAAGTATATCACATATACAACTTGAACATCAAGTGAGAAAATCCATTTAAAGTGAACCAATACTAGCCAATGCAAAGTAATATATCAAATATATAATTATACATTAAATCATTAAATCAACACTTGATTTAACGATCCGGTCGATATCGCATATAACCGACTAGTATCCTATGTATCGGCGATATCTAGGTTATATCGAATATAACCAATCGATACATTCATTGCGAGAATGAAATGCGGTATCACATACACGCATTATTCTCGGTCCCGCACATATCTCATATGCGCTCCTATTTCGTTTCGCTTGAGCCAGGAAACCTCTGTGTAGGACTCTAAAGACTCGTCAATACGCCAGTAGCAGATGATGATCATATCAAGCACCCACAAGCCGCAAGCGATCTGCTAAACGTAATGGCCATCCGGGTATTGAGCGATCAGAAGATCGACGAGCTAGCCCGCTCACACTCCTGTGAATCCAACCAGTAACACTTACCGTACAGTCCGGTCTGTTCGTCTAATATGTCGCATATCAAGTCTAGGGGTGGTAAACGTCAGACCCCAATAACCGATAAGTCGTGCCGATGTGAGGCTCATAACGGGTCGAGAAACTACTGGTAACACTTACCAGCAAATCTCTGATCAGCCCTGGCGAGGGACTTCCCTGTTACGGCCAATCGAGCACTGCGCAACATCAACCCCCAATACCGGGAGAGACGAAACCCCTCCTATCGCTCATTGCCTCCATGTGACTCGGGACTGTACCCAAAGACCACCATTTTGCACGCCCTCATAGACTTGGTAAGGTGGAGATCAAAGCACAGTGGGAATCACACAAGACTCTATGACGATCTCGGGTCTACTGACTAACCTGCACAAGTGTCACCTGAGAACTGCCATCTGACGTGAGGTATAATACCATCTGGGAGTTCTCGGCGAGTTCGTCCAGTGTACCCAGTCTCCACAGAGCACCTTTATACCATATCTGATGTCAAACACCAATGGATATGGGATCATCCATCGCCCATCTCATGGGTCGAGAAGCGTATACGCCAGTCTACACTGGTATATCGATGCCCCGTCTCAATACACCCACGACTAGGGACCATGAAGGATGTACTTATGGACTACCATGTCCCCACTAGTATGATCTATATCATAGTCCAGGTAGTCAAGTACACATCCTAAGGGCTTTACCAACATGTAACTATAAGACAGTATAAAGAGACTAGTATACATGTTAAGATAAAGTGCAACCAGATAGCATATTATCATATCGAGCAAGAAAGTCATCTCTATATATGTCCAAGCATCCAATATAATATACATCATCTGTACAATACTGGCCTCTAGGGCATACATACAACTAACATCTATTGTTGGCTAAATACAAAATACGGACCTCCTATTATATCCAATATTTCATATGTTATCTTCTGCTGCTGATATTCTGTGATGTGATCTCTTTATATGCTGGGAAGAATTCTTTATTATTATATATATGATATATAATAAACGTTGCTAATGTTTTGCACCCGCGCTAGTCTCACCCCACAATGCCGTTAGTTAAGTAACCTAACGGTGCGTAACGGGACACTGTGGCAAATGCTGATGGCATAAGCGTACGTTGTATTTTCGTTTCTTTTGTGATGCTTAGGAAGCATAAATGATGGGACTTCATTAATGAGATTAATGGAAGAAAAGAAACCCAAAAGCTGTTGTAGAATCAAATTTTGAAAAAGGGTAGCTCTAGTTTTTGCTTTGCATAGCGGTATTCCTTGTAGAATATCCAGCACCTTATTTGATAAGGAAAGAGCCGAGATCCCTTCATTGGGAGTGACCTCTTTAGCGAAACTAGCAGATGCTACAACTCACTCGGTTTCGTTTTTGATTGCTACTATAGTTCTTGCTTTGCATAGTGGTATTTATGAAATATCATGCACCTTATTCGATAAGGAAAGAGCCGAGATCCCTTCACCGGGAGTGACCTCTTTAGCGAAACTAGTAAAAGCCTAAAAAAGACTCCTTTTCAAAAATCACTTGTTTCTACAACAATATCAAGTTCATTACGCAAAAGGTTTTCTTAAAAACTTGTCTTAGCCCTCCGTCATTTCAGATAAGTCCCACTTAGTATTCGTGCTACGTTTGTTAACCTCCGTCAAGGCGTAGTGTGCGGTAGCTAACTAGTACTTATTTGCTGTATATGATGTGATTGCTTTAGGGTTGTCATACGACCTTGTTGACCTCCGTCAAGGGTCGTGCGGGTGGGTTTAATTCAATCAGGAAATGACAGGTTGAAATTGACTAGCAGCCTATGGTTTGTTGACCCCCGTCAAGGTCATAGGACGCTAGGGGCAAAAGTATTATCGGGAATTTCAAGTGTTGAAATTTACAATGATATTGCTTACCTTCTATGAGATAGTTGGATCCCGATACCCACTGCGAGTAAGAGTTACTCCTGGAAGAGTTTTACACATGACAATTAGCCGATCAAGTAGGTGACTAGAAAGGTGTTAACGGGGTTATGCCCCTGGGAAAACGAGGTTTATTTTAATTGGTTCCGTGCGAAAGTATGGGGAACCTCCCTCAAAGTACCAACACTGGCCTAGCTGAAAGATTGTCGAACTTGTAAGGTGTAATTAATCCCGGCTAGTTTTACCTTTTAGGATTTGAAAGAAGATTTGATAAAAACAGTGGGAGCCATCATGATTTGATAAGATAACAATCTAATCTTGCAAGAGTATACTCTAAGTGTTTTCATCTCTCTCTCTCCAGGTAGCGACCATATCATGCCTTAATCAAGATAATAATATGGATGTATTGACCGAACCCGCTTGTTATACTGAGCAGGGGAACATTGGTTCCGTTCTTTCTTATAATTGTTATAAGACTGAGCAGGAAATAGGGGAACATCCGGATTCCCACTCCGCCCAAACGAAGAATAAGCTTGTTGATGCATCTTCTTCGGGTGTGTTAGTTATCGAGAACTGTTTCTCATTTCACTCTACGTCCTGGGCATTAAATACCTGATCAGGATCCGACATATGTAATACGTTGCATGGGCTAAGGAAAGGTAGAGAACTGGGAATGAGTGATCATTCCATAAGAGTAGAGAATGGTGCAAATGTTGCAGCCAAAGCAGTTGGCGAATATCACCTTGTATTACCAAATGGTAATACATTGATTCTGAAAGAATGCTATTACATACCGACCCTAATAAGCAATCTTATATCAGTTTCTTTATTAAGTAAAGAAAGATATAATTTCGTAATACAGGATAATGTTATGAACATATTCCTGAATCAAAAGTTGATTGGATCAAGCTCGTTAAATAATGGCATATACATTCTAAATCAAACCACAATTCTTAATGTACAAAACACACACAAAAGAAAGAGTTCAGAAATGAACGAATCCTTCTTGTGGCATTGTAGAGTGGGTCATATCAATGCGACACGACTAGCTAAGTTGCATAAGGATGGATATTTGAATCTGTTCGAATTTCATTTTATGACACTTTCTATTCTTGTCTCAAAGGGAAGATGACCAAAACTCCGTTTAGTGGACACGGAGAAAGAGTTACGGAACTCTTAGGACTGATACATAATGATGTATGCGGTCCTATGTCTACACATGCCAGGAATGTTTCCTCGTACTTCATTACATTCACTGATGATCTCTCAAGATACGGACATGTGTTCCTGTTGAAACACAAGTCAGAAGCTTTTGAGAAATTCAAAGAATATAAGCACGAAGTCGAGAACCAAACGGGTAAAAGTATTAAAATCCTTCGATCTGATCGAGGAGGTGAATACTTGAGCTATGAATTCCTGGACTATTTAAAAGAGAATAGGATTCTGTAACATTTCAGAAAATATAAAATATTATTTTTGGAATTTAATATTAAAATAATATATTTCCCAAAAACTGCCCGATTTGCGAAATTAGGGTTTTCAAAAAAGGGTATAAATATATACCAATATTTGTGAAATAATTGGAAATTTAAAATGATTTATTCATTTAAAAATATATTTAAAGGATTTGGCATTTTTAAAATTTATTATATGTAGTTTTGATAAAAACCCGATTAGTGCACTGCTAATCGCGATTAAGTCAAATCCGTGTTTCTACAGTTTTTCATGGTAAGTGCACCATGACATGTTACATGTTATTTCATGGTGTTGTTTTATTTTGATGTATGTGTTTTGGGGAGAAAAGAGAAAGAAAAAGGTGTCATGATGAGTGAGGAGACAGAAAGGAGACATAATGATGACTTGGAGAGAGAGAGAGAGAGAATAATTGAGAGAGGGAGGGAGGGCTGCCTCATACCTTTTCCCCAACATTTTTGCATCTCATTCTTCATATTCCTCACCCTCATCTCCCTCCACCTTCAAACCTTAAATCTATCTCCAAACCTCCATCCAAACCATATACCCCTTTCACAAAAAACGATCCCCTCTTCATGCTCATCACATTGAACCAAGCAAAATAGGATTTTGGCAACTATGGGACTTCTAGGGTTTTGTTTGGGAGTAACCATGAGGTATATCTCTTTTCATTTAGAGTAGTTTTGATTTCCTAGCTTTTTGTTTAAATTTAGATGTCGTTTAGTGATGGATTTGTGAACTTAGAAAATCCTAGTGAGGGTTTGAATGAAATTGTGGATTGATAATGTTTTGTAGCTGTCAATCAGACTTTAGAGGTGATTCTTGACCTGGACCATAGCCTAGAAACCAAAATACGAAATTAGGAATTGATTATGTCGGTTTAATGTTGATTTGTGAGGGTATATAGAAATCTGGAGTAACCAGGGGGCTCTGAAAATTATTTAGCGAACACAGTGACACATGCAGGCACCCAGGAAGCCACCACAGAGACCCGAGACTCCAACTCCACTAAATGGCCGCAAATTTAATCATTCTGGCCGCAATTTGCGGCCATAGTAGGGTGGAATTGATCCATGTTGGTTCCTGGGCTTTATCTTCAGTAATTTAGACCTTCCATATGTGCGAAATTGACTAATTTGGCCTAGGGTAAAATCTGGGAGCACATTGCGGTGTTTTTGGCTATGTTTTCCGTATTTTGAATGACGAGTTTTGATATTTGGATTTTTATTTGGTTGTTGAATGTTTATACATCAACGACTAGGGGTAATTTGTCGTGTTTTGCACGCGAAGCTATAGGTTTTAATCTATGAGCGAAACGTGTGCCGTTTTGGTTTTCCGCCGTGATTTTAACACGCATTGCGATTGTTTATTATTGTAGGTACCTTCACGTTGATTCCGAGGCGACAGAGCGTGGCGTCATCGACTTCGGCAAGTAAGAAGCAAGGTGAGTGGATCTATATCCACGTGGGAAGTCGGGTGGATGGCGTATAGCAGCCCCGCAAAGTTTTGTTGGAAACCGATTGTAGAATATGATTAAGAAAACCTAGATTAGGAAACTAGGGTTAGAGTTAACTGATAGTTAGTGAAACCATATTAGAAACTAAGGACAATTAGAAGTGATATAATACGGCTATTATATGATGACGGTATTTGAGGATGATGTTTGACGATATTGCCGTTTACGATACTGTAGGACTAGATAGTCGACGTAGATGTGTCATCCGAACCATACATATTTCTAAGCTGAAGAATCTTATGCATCTATTAAACAGTTACCTTGAGGAACATTACGGAATGTCAAATGATATCTTTTCCTTAAAACACCGTAACCCCTATTTTGAAAACTACGATTCACTTCTTTAAAAAAAACTGTTTGTATAGTTCGGGTGTGTATGTTAGATTAGATACTTATACTTTTAATAGAGATAGAATGTTATATAAACTCGACTTGATGTGAGATATAAATGCGATGACAAGAATATAAGACGGATATGATGATATGACGATGTTTTGGTATACGGATGCGAGTCGATTGAAATGGTGATACCTTGTCAGTCCCTTGATATGAGATCGTTATGGATGTGACCCAGGACATAGGTATATAGTTACATTTATTTATGTTATGAACATGTGTGATATGTCGTACGTGACGTTAGGTCCGTACCCTCTCATTGTCGTAAAGGTTGATTGGATCCCTAATGTTTTAAATGTTGTCGTACGATGATCTTTTCCGTACGTGATGAGTTTGATTTTATGATTGATCCATACCCTTGACTAGTGGATGTCGTACGATGGATTATACCGTACGTGAATTTTTGTAGCTAGATGCCGATTGATTGATTCACCGACTCTATCATGTTAGATACGTATACCTATCAGTATTTGCATATGATTTACCTTATGTTGCCTTCATGTTATTCGCATTGCATTATATATACTTGTGATAGTACACCCGCACCATTATCGATGATGCGTATGTTACACGTACACAAATTGTAGAGTCACACACTTCATCATCGATAATTGCCATATCACTACACAGTAGAATTGCTGCATCCTGATATGACTCTTCGCATAACGTACTTGCGCATATACACATTTGTATATCCATATTGGTGCACATATACATTGATACATCCATACTTGCGCATATACACATTTCATATACATATTGGCGCATATACACATTGGTACCTCTATACTTGCGCATATACATAGTGTACCTAGATAGAAAACTGGTTTTATTGGGAAATTAAGAACCGCATGTTGCTGTAGGGTTCCTAGGCACACTAATGAGGTCTCACAAGGCATCAACCATGCCAATTTCAAATTTTACAAGTGCCGAGAAACCCTAACAAGATCGTTGGCTAGAATTTTAGGCGACAAAAGAAACTAGTTAACAACTTAACTACAAGAACGGAAATACAACCTTTGTAGATCCGGTTCTCCACCTCCATAGCTCCGCGATGGTGTCCCTCCGCTGTCCAAATCGGATCCCGGACTCTGGCATCGGCTTCATCGGAAAAATGGGCGGGCTTGGTCGTCGACTTCGATGCCGAAGATGATCTACGTCGAGGCATCACAAGATCAAGCTCCCACTTCACCAAGTCATGAAACTTGTGAAGATAACACCCTATACTACTTGGCAAGAGGTAGAGGATGAAGAAATAGGAGGTGGGTTCACTTTAGAATTGGATTTCTCACTCTTTTTCTCACTTTGCCATTGATGAAGGCAAGGTTTCTTTTCTTGAAGAAGAAGAAGAAGATGAAGAAGATGATAAGTATTATAATAAGTTAATTTTAAATAGAAAAGAAAAACAATACTTATCATAATACAACCATGGTTAGGTGTAGACAATTAACAAGGGTTAGTGAATGGTTGGGTTAAGACATGAAGACAAAATGGCCACTTTAGTCAAACCTTCATGAAGCTTCAACAAGCTTCATCTTTAAAAGCAACCATTTTCTCTTGTTCTTTTGTCAAAACAAAATAAATAAATGCATAAATAAATCAAATGAAACCCTAACCATTAACTAACTATTATTTAATCACACACTTAACCAAGTTAACATGTATCATCAAACATGATACAATCAAGTGCACAAAAGTATATCACATATACAACTTGTGCAAATCAATTGAGAAAATCCATTTAATGTGAACCAACACTAGTTAATGCAAAAGTAATATATCAAATATATAATTATGCATTAAATCATTAAATCAACACTTGATTTAACGATCCGGTCATATCGCATATAACCGACTAATATCGAATGTATCGACTTATCAAATCAACCCTTGATTCGATAACTAGGTTATATCGCATACAACCAATCGATACATTCATCGCGAGAATGAAATACTGTATCACATACACGCATTATTCTCGGTCCCGCACATATCTCATATGCGCTCCTATTTCGTTTTGCTTGAGCCAGGAAACCTCTGTGTAGGACTCTAAAGACTCATCAATACGCCGACAGCAGATGATGATCATATCAAGCACCCACAAGCCGTATGCGGTCTACTAAACTTAACGGCCACTCGGGTATTGATCGATCAGAAGATCGACGAGCAAGCCCGCTCATACTCCTGTGAATCCAACCAGTAACACTTACCGTACAGTCCGGTCTGATCGTCTGATATGTCGCATATCTCGCCTAGGGGTGGTAAACGTCAGACCCCAATAGCTCGATAAGTCGTGTTGATATGAGGTCTATAACAGTTCGAGAAACTACTGGTAACACTTACCAGTAAATCTCAGCAACCCTAGCCAGGGATTTCCGGTTATAGCCAATCGAACTCAGCGCAACATCAACTCCCTATACCGGGAGAGACGAATCCCCTCCTATCGCTCATTGCCTCCATGTGATTCGGGACTGTACCCAAAAACCACCATTTTGCACGCCCTCTTGGACATGGTAAGGTGGAAATCAAAGCACAGTGGGAACCACACAAGACTCTATGACGATTTCGGGTCTTCAGACTAACCTGTACCAGTGTCACCAGAGAACTGCCATCTGACGTGAGGTATAATACCATCTGGGAGTTCTCGGCGAGTCCGTCCAGTGTACCCAGTCTCTACTGAGCACTCGCATATCATCTCCGATGTCAAACACCAATGGATATGGGATCATCCATCGCCCATCTGTATGGGTCGAAAAGGTATACGCTAGTCTACTCTGGTATATCGATGCCCCGTCTCGATACACCCACAACTAGGGACCTTAAAGGATGTACTTATGGACTACCATGTCCCCACTAGTATGATCCGCATCATAGTCCAGGTAGTCAAGTACACATCCTAAGGGCTTTACAAACATGTAACAGAGAGACATCCAGTATACACGTTAAGGTAAAGAGCAACCAGATAGCATACTATCATGTCGAGCAAGAAAGTTCTCTCTATATATGTCCCAGCATCCACTACAATATACATCCTATGTACAGTAATGGCCTCTAGGGCATACATATAACTAACAATCTCCCACTTGCACTAGGGCCATCTGTAGCAGTGGTTGAAGTATCTCATACTCAACCATCCCATAAAAGTCTATCTCTGGGAATAGGTCTTTGTGAGTGGATCCGCTGTGTTGTCCTCTGAGTCTACTCTCCTAACCTCGATCACCTTGGAGATCAGCCATCTCCATGATCAGGTGATACTGCCTTAGATTATGTCTGGATCACTGATGGGACGGACGTTCCTTGGCAAAAGCCACAACTCCATTTTCACACAATGGGAGGAACTAAGTTCATCTCATGAACATGTATACATCCAGACTGCCTCTTTGGTAGCATCTTAAGTAGCGATGTATCCAGCCTTTATCGTCTAGTATGTCACGCTATCTAGCTTGGAACTCTTCCAACATACCGTCCCTTTACTGAGGGTAAAGACAATGCCTGTGACTGACATTCAGTCTTCTTTATCACCCTGGAACCCTTCCAGTGATTCTCCCCAGGATCGATTGATGCCATCTCACTACAACTAGTGAGTATTCTAATATCCAATTAGATCTATCTCTTAGATCCAAAACCCAGGATTTAGGAGGTATCATTTTGATCCTATATGGAGAATCATTGTGATAAACAGAGATTCACCGAGCGTAGCATAGGAAAACCCTTCCCTATCAAGAGTATGTCATCCACGTACTCTACGAGGATCATTACCATACTCCCTACTACCTTTTTGTATATACAAGGTTCATCTACCATTTTGATGATGTCAAACCCTTTGACTAACACATCAAAACAGACGTTCCAACTCCGCGATGCCTGCTTTATCACATAAAACATCTTGCACGCGTTTCCGCTGCTCCCACTGTCTACGAGGCCCTCTGGCTGTGTACTTATAGACGCTCTCTTCAAAAACATCATTTAGAAAAGCTGTCATGACACCCAACCACCAGATATCGTAGTCATGGTATGTAGCCGTGGCAAGTAGGATCTGGATGGACTTAAGCATAGGCACCGGAAAAGGTTTCATCATTATCCATGCCTGGTCGATGACGAAAACCTTTAACAAGTCTAGCTTTGAAAGTCTCAACTTTTCCGTCTACACCAAGTAATCTTCTCAAGATATACTAGCTCCTGATGGGGATTTAACCCTTCAGATATAGCAACTAAAGTCCACACTTTGTTGGTGTATAAGGATTCCATCTCAGATCGCTAAGCATCCAGCCATTCTTACAGAGTCTTACTCCTGATGGCCAGCTCGAAGCTAATTGGATCATCATCTCATGATGCAATCCTTGCTCCCACTGTCATAGAGAAACCAAAGTATCTCTCAGGTGGGTGAGGAACCCTACTAGATCGGCGAAGAGGCTGAGGTTCGTTGGAATCTACTGAATCCTTTGGTTCTATCAAATCATCAGCTGCAGTTTGTATAGCTGGAACATTTCCAGTTCTACATAACAGACGTTGCCACGAGCTTGTCCGGATTTTGCTTTTAGACACTGGCCGGACAACCCCAAATCTTAACTAACTTAAGATATGGGCTCTTCCCTTTCCATATCACATATAAAGCGGTAGGCAGCTGATTTGATTGGAACCCTATTCAATAGGTATGCAGCTTCATAAGTGCGTAACTCCCTAAAGGAAATAGGTAACTCATCATAGAGCACACCATATCATATAGGGTGTGATTGCTCCGCCCCGATATACCATCGTGCTATGGTGTATACGGAGGAGTAATGCTGAGAGAGAATCTCATTCTCCTTTAGAATATTCCATGAATTCCGTGCTCAAGTATTCTCCTCCTTGATCTCATCAAAAGACATAATACTTATACCCGTATTTTGGTTCTCTACTTCTAACTTATATTCTGTGAATATCTCAAAAGGTTCGGACTTGTGTTTCAACAAGAACATAGATCTGAATCTCGAGAGATTATCAGAGAATGTAATGAAGTACAAAGAACTGGTCTTGGCATGTGTAGACAGGAGACCTACAAACATCAACATGTATCATCCCAAGAGTTCACTAACTCTTTCTCTGTTTTCAGTAAATAGAGCTATGGTCATCTTATCTCCGTGATATGACTGGCAAGTTTCATAAGATGTAAATTTAAACTAATTTAAATATGCATCTAAATGTAACTTTAGCTAGTCGGGTCGCAATGATATGACCTAGTCTACAATACCTCAAGAAGGAATCGTTCATTTCTGAACTCTTCCTCTTGTGTGTGTTCTGTATACATCGAACTGTAGTTTGATTTAGAACATCAATGCTTTTAGATAACGTGCCTGAACCGATCAACTTTTGATATAGGAAATGTTCAAAACATTATCCAACAATACAAAATTCTATCATTTCTTTACTAATAAAGAGACTGATATGATTTTGTATATCAGGTTCGGTATCTAATAACATTCGTTCAGAATCAATATATTTGTAATACAGGGTGACAGTGACCAACAGACTTGGCTGCAACACTTGCCCCGTTTTCTGCCTCATGAAACTTATTACCCATTCTCAGTTCTCTACCTATCTGTAGCCCAATGTAACAGATTACATATCTGGGATCCTGGTCCGGTATCATATATCCAGGACGTAGAGGATATTGAGAAACAGTTCTGTGTAACGAACACACCCGAAGATGATTCATCATATGCACTTTCTTCGTTTGGGCGGCACGGGAAATCTGGTATTCCTCAATTTCCTGCTCTGTCTTATAACAATTATAAGTTGGAGCGGGACCAACGTTCCCCAGCTCAGTATAACAAGCGGGTTCGGTCAATATTCCGTATTATTATCTTGATTAAGGCGTGATATGGTCGCTACCTGGAGAGAGAGAGAAGAAAACACTCAGCGTGCGCTGTTGCAAGAATAGATTGGTTATTAATTTTATCTAATCAGGATGGCTCCCACTGTTTTTATCAAATCTTCCTTCAAACCCCAAAAGGAAAGGCTAGCCGGGATTAATTACACGTTACAAGTTCGCCAATATTTCAGCCAGGCCAGTGTCGATACTTTGAGGGAGGTCCCCCGTGCTTTCGCACGAACCTAATTAATGTAAACCTCGTTTTCCCAGAGGCGTAACCTCGTTAACACCTTTCTAGACACCGACTTGATCGGCTAATTGTAATGTGTAAAACTCTCCCAGGAGTAACAATTACTCGCAGCGGGTATCGGGATCCAACTATCTCATAGAAGGTATGCAATCTCATTGCAAATTTCAACACTTGAAATTTCCGATAATCTTTTTGCCCCTAGCGTCCTATGACCTTGACGCAGGCCAACAAACCATAGTCCGCTAGTCAAGTTCAACCCGTCATTTCCTGATTGAATTAAACCCACCCGCACGACCCTTGACGCAGGCCAACAAAGTCGCACGACTACCCTAATCCAATCTGCATCATATGCATAAGCAGATAAATACTAGTTAGCTACCGCACACTACGCCTTGACGCAGGCCAACAAACGTAGCACGAATACTAAGTAGGACTTATCTGAAATGACGGAGGGCTACGACAGGTTTTTCTGAAAACCTATTGCGTAATGAACTTGATATCGTTGTAGGATCGAATGAATTTTGAAATGCAGTGTTTTTGAGGCTTTTCTAGTTTTTCTAAAGGAGTCACTCCCGGTGAAGGGATCGTCGGTCCTTTCCTCGTCGAATGAGGTGCGGGATATATCATATATATCACTGTGCAAAGCAAAAACTATAGAAGCAATCAAAAGACAAACCGAGTGTGTAGCATCTGCCAGTTATTGCTAAAGGAGTCACTCCCGGTGAAGGGATCTCGGCCCTTTCCTTATCGAATAAGGTGCAGGATATATCATATATACCGCTGTGCAAAGCAAGAACTGTAGCTACCTGTTTTATTTTGAAATTAAATTCTACAACATCTTAGGTTTCTTTTATTTCATTAATCTCATTAATGAAGTCCCATCATTTAAATTACCTAAACATCACAGATAAATACGACGTACACTTATGCCATCCGCATTCGCCTCGATGTCCCCTCGTGAACCGTTAGGTTAGGTAACTAACGACAGAGCGGGGCAGGGCTAGCGCGGGTGTAAAACATAAGTAACGTCTATATAACATATCATATACATTATATACTGTATCTATCACAGAACATCACAGATATCGCAGCAGAAGAAACATATGAAATATTGGATATACTAGGAAGTCCGTGTTTTCAATACGAGCCAGTATAAAACACGGATTCCACGGTCGCGATGAATAGCCAAACCCACACCCCTAGACCCCTACGAGAGCGGCAAGCAACCCTACCAATTCTAGGGTTAGGAGACCCGGACTCGACTCCTCGAGTTGGTCTCCTACTGGACTTCAGAACCCGGATACTTGTGCCCTCCTCCTTTGGTCTATCCTAGTGCGGAAAAGTAAATAATATACAAACGGTGACATCTTCAGCAACCTGGAAGTGCCCCAATAAAAGAATATTACATACAAGTTTTTACATGAATGAAAATGAAAAACACTCATCTCACATAAAAACCCCCGGCTATTCAAACACGACGATCCAATATAACATATCCAGCAACACATAACATCACATGTCATCAACGTAAGTAAACATGCGCATCCCAATTATCGTTGACATATAGCAACGAAACAGGCGATATCACATATTACACTTACGGTCATAGAAAAGAAAGTGTAAAACTACAACAGTTGGAATCCGCAACCTCCTCAGACATCGCATGCCTGACCAAATGAATTCCTTAGACGTCACATGCCTAACTATTATAAACCCCGCATTTTAGTCTCTATATCGAAAACACTTTTCAATATCTAGTCGGGCAATTCAACAAGATTCCCGAAAATTTGATCGAATGCTCGTCGCAAACTTTAGTAGGCGGCCGCACCCCTGATACCGTCGACGAAGTGCACCAAGGCGGAACACCGCTGCCGCGAGCACCCGGACGGATGCTTTCGGCGACGGGGTTCTCCTACAGTCACTTGGTCGGGGCTATGGAGTGAGGCTGTCTATTAAGTTTTACCCGGCGAGTATCCGCGTACGCTACGTGATTGCGACGGACTTTTGATCACATCAAAATTCCGTGGCAACCGATCAAGTGAGACTAAACTGCTATGTTTATAACATTCATTCAGTTATCTCATAACTATTTGTGAATTGCAATTATTGTATCCCTTTCCAGATAAATAGAAAATGTTAAACTTTCCGATCGAACAATCGAACACCCAAGTTTTCCCGAAACAGATCAACACATGAAACAGGTTTAAAAACATCCAGTTCATGCCTCAGTACCAACGGTCCAGCCGTAGAAGGGTCAAGCCAACGCCTCATATATGGCACGCCGTACTGCCCCAAACACGAAGGTTCAAAGGGCAGTTCAAGACGGTCACATAATCGAGTTAAGGTTTGTTGTCTTCTAGAGGGTCCATTGCGTTACTTGCACTACTTAGAACGTTATTAAACCACGGAAAAATCCAACACTTGGAAATTTCCAGACAGGGAAAAATTGGGTATTTATATCCGGTTGAACTTTTTAACATATTCAATAATTATCCGGAAAAACACATAGACAAAATTTGACAATCCGATCGAATAATCGAATCCCCAAAACAACCCCAGAAAATTCAACTCTTGAATAAATATTAAAAATTCCCAGAAAATCCAGCATAATAAAATAGGAGTTACTGTGCAAACAGGGGATGATGATGTTATCATCTGGCCACGGAACGCCGCCGAAGCCAGGCTTCTGCCGCGGTTCCGCCGCACTATAGAATCATCTCTGGGAAAAATTTACACCGTAATTCTTAGAATTCCCTGCTGAATTTTTTAAGCATTTTTAATCTGGGAAAAACCGAGTTTTTGAAAAAAGTCCAGAGAGCATTTTCCGGGTTAGGTTTTGGTTCGATCGGACTTCTAACTCCGTCTACGCGTCGCATAAGGCTCTAGCTGGTCTCTGATACCACTGTAGTGTTCCTAGGCACACTAATGAGGTCTCACAAGACATCAACCATGCCAATTTCAAATTTTACAAGTGCCGAGAAAG
This sequence comes from Agapanthus africanus, assembly GCA_030015575.1. Classification (NCBI taxonomy): domain Eukaryota; kingdom Viridiplantae; phylum Streptophyta; class Magnoliopsida; order Asparagales; family Amaryllidaceae; genus Agapanthus; species Agapanthus africanus. The sequence continues at coordinate 223,845,731 of JASDDO010000016.1, read as the reverse complement.
CCTAACAAGATCGTTGGCTAGAATTTTAGGCGACAAAAGAAACTAGTTAACAACTTAACTACAAGAACGGAAATACAACCTTTGTAGATCCGGTTCTCCACCTCCATTGCTCCGCGATGGTGTCCTTCCGCTGTCCAAATCGGATCCCGGACTCTGGCATCGGCTTCATCGGAAAAATGGGCGGGCTTGGTCGTCGGCTTCGATGCCGAAGATGATCTACGTCGAGGCATCACAAGATCAAGCTCCCACTTCACCAAGTCATGAAACTTGTGAAGATAACACCCTATACTACTTGGCAAGAGGCAGAGGATGAATAAATAGGAGGTGGGTTCACTTTAGAATTGGATTTCTCACTCTTTTTCTCACTTTGCCATTGATGAAGGCAAGGTTTCTTTTCTTGAAGAAGAAGAAGAAGAAGATGAAGAAGATGATAAGTATTATGATAAGTTAATTTCAAATAGAAAAGAAAAACAATACTTATCATAATACAACCATGGTTAGGTGTAGAGAATTAACAAGGGTTAGTGAATGGTTGGGTTAAGACATGATGACAAAATGGTCACTTTAGTCAAACCTTCATGAAGCTTCAACAAGCTTCATCTTTGAAAGCAACCATTTTCTCTTTTTCTTTTGTCAAAAAAAATAAATAAATGCATAAATAAATCAGATGAAACCCTAACCATTAACTAACCATTATTTAATCATACACTTAACCAAGTTAACATGTATCATCAAATATGATACAATCAAGTGCACAAAAGTATATCACATATACAACTTGTGCAAATCAAGTGAGAAAATCCATTTAAAGTGAACCAACACTAGTTAATGCAAAAGTAATATATCAAATATATAATTATGCATTAAATCATTAAATCAACACTTGATTTAACGATCCGGTCATATCGCATATAACCGACTAATATCGAATGTATCGACTTATCAAATCAACCCTTGATTCGATAACTAGGTTATATCGCATACAACCAATCGATACATTCATCGCGAGAATGAAATACTGTATCACATACACGCATTATTCTCGGACCCGCACATATCTCATATGCGCTCCTATTTCGTTTTGCTTGAGCCAGGAAACCTCTGTGTAGGACTCTAAAGACTCGTCAATACACCGGCAGCAGATGATGATCATATCAAGCACCCACAAGCCGCAAGCGGTCTGCTAAACGTAAAGGCCACCCAGGTATTGATCGATCAGAAGATCGACGAGCAAGCCCGCTCATACTCCTGTGAATCCAACCAGTAACACTTACCGTACAGTTCGGTCTGAACGTCTGATATGTCGCATATCTCGCCTAGGGGTGGTAAACGCCAGAACCCAATAGCTCGATAAGTCGTGTTGATATGAGGTCTATAACAGTTCGAGAAACAACTGGTAACACTTACCAGTAAATCTCAGCAACCCTGGCCAGGGATTTCCGGTTATAGCCAATCGAACACAGCGCAACATCAACTCCCTATACCGGGAGAGACGAATCCCCTCCTATCGCTCATTCCCTCTATGTGATTCGGGACTGTACCCAAAAACTACCGTTTTGCACGCCCTCTTGGACGTGGTAAGGTGGAAATCAAAGCACAGTGGGAACCACACAAGACTCTATGACGATCTCGGGTCTACAGACTAACCTGTACCAGTGTCACCAGAGAACTGCCATCTGACGTGAGGTATAATACCATCTGGGAGTTCTCGGCGAGTCCGTCCAGTGTACCCAGTCTCTACTGAGCACCCGCATATCATCTCCGATGTCAAACACCAATGGATATGGGATCATCCATCGCCCATCTGTATGGGTCGAGAAGGTATACGCTAGTCTACTCTGGTATATCGATGCCCCGTCTCGATACACCCACGACTAGGGACCTTGATGGATGTACTTATGGACTACCATGTCCCCACTAGTATGATCCGCATCATAGTCCAGGTAGTCAAGTACACATCCTAAGGGCTTTACCAACATGTAACAGAGAGACATCCAGTATACACGTTAAGGTAAAGAGCAACCAGATAGCATACTATCATGTCGAGCAAGAAAGTCCTCCCTATATATGTCCCAGCATCCACTACAATATACATCCTATGTACAGTAATGGCCTCTAGGGCATACATATAACTAACAGTTGCAGTTTAAAAACTGGATCCATTTAAAAGAGCGGTTTTCCCTTATTATGTCATATCACTGTTCCATGCTGCTTGATATTCGGATATGCTTATATTTCTGTTATATATCATATACATCATGCTTTATGATTACACGCATTGAGATATATTGTTTTCATGAGATTTCTGGATTTGAGAACCGTGGCTATTTCAAAAGAAAGCTTGTACTGTTTTAAAAACCCGGTTTCTCTTCATATGATATTTCAGTGCGTCCACCATGCGTTTTCTCGGTTCTAAGACGTATGACATGTGAAACCCGATTCGAGGAGTTGGATGAGGCCGATTGCGGGTATATGGTGGACCCGGTATGGTACCCCGTGGCGAAAAAGGATTTGCTGTGCAGTAGACGGTGAGCCTGGCAAAGGGGCCACTACCTACCGGTGATTGGTTGGACCTGGCGGATATCCGGAAGATACCGATCGGAGTCGAGAGATGATATGGGCCGATCCGGGCTGACGGAGCACATGGGCCGATCCGGACTGACGGAGCCCGATATATGAGGATTTACGTGTCGATGCTGGACACGGGTTTCAGGATGTTTTCGGGTGTCAATGTTGGACACCCAGGTTCCATGATTTTGATATGTTGTGAGGGACACCGTTGATTTATATTCTCATACTTTCATGCACACTCTTTCATGATATTTGCATGCATACAGACATTGATTATATGGTTAGACGAGATCCACATGCATACATACCTTGATTATATGCTTGGACGAGATCCACATGCATACATACCTTGATTATGGTTGGGCGAGATCCATATACATACATTGATTATATTGTTGGATGATATCCACATGATGATTGACATTGGTATTAGTGTTGGCACATATACGACTCGGTCACCCTAGATATCATAGTATTACCTTTAAGATATAGTTGACCTAGGAGTCGTTGTTTATTTGATTTCTATCTGTTGATATTTTTCTACTCACGAGTTGGCAACTCACCCCGCGTTGTGCCACAGTTCTTGCAGGTTGACCACACGGATCAGTAGTGGCATCGCTGGCACACAGGTTCATTTGGGTGTTTTGCATTGATAGGTGGGACATTTGCATCGTACCCACTCTTGTATCTATATTTCATATTGTATCTAGTTAACTCCATCAATCAAAATTAGTAAATTGTATAAGTAATGAGACTTAGTGGGATTGTGGTTGCGAGGCTTTGAGCGAGGGGTTTTCCGCTACTTGTCGTTTGATGTCTTGTTTATTTATTTATCTTTTGTGGTGAACTTCGCCGTTGGACGTTGTATACTTATATATATTGTCTTGCGTGGTTGTGATCCTCCTTTTGGCGAAGAGCTAACTCCCGCTTGGGGATGCCTTTATAATTATATTGTATTTGTGGTTTTGGATCAAAATATACGAAGGAGGTGCTTCCTAAATTTTCAAAAGACGAAACATCTTTTCAAACTAGTAAATTTCACTTTCATTATTCATGTTCCTTTTCTATGCATTTAAGAAAACTTGATTTCATTACACCTTTATTTCAAAACTTCACCTCCTTTATTTCCTTAAAAAGGGTTTAGATTTCTGGGTTTCAGCTTACTTGAATTACGCCACGCCTTTAGACGTTGCGTGGTTTAAGTGCTGGTCACGAGCTAATATTTCGTGTCATGATAAAGTTGGTATCAGAGCGCTAGGTTTAACCTTGGTTCGAGTTTATGTTTGACTATGCGGAGTCTAGGGCGGGTGTGTATTTCGGAACCTAGGCTTGACCTTACGGAACATAGACTTGAACGGGGGGTATTAGACCCGAACTATCGTTTCATAGGTTAACCATGATTGATAAAGTAGGTAGCTTGAGTAGAGTGACGTACCGTACGATGTTCCGCGGCATATTTACGATACGATACTCCACTTAAGAATCCTTAGGATGTACATATTTTTGAGACTTATAATTCTCTTCACACCCATGATTATACATCCATTTGAGATCCTTGATTCTATTCGTTTCCATGATCATACTCTTATTGATACTGTTCCTTCTTATGATCATGTATCCATTTTGGATCTGTCGTTTCCTTTCTTGCCGTTGATCTGCCCTCTTCGATACTCGATTGAGGTTCCTGTCGCCATGGTTCGAGCGCAGTTCGAGCTGCTGCTACTGTTGCGGTCAGGGCAAGTTCGTCTGGTACGAGGGCTGACCATTGTGTTTTCTGGTGACATGGGAATGTCTCGTTGTAGTGTTTGTGTTGTGACCTCATGTAGAGGCGAGTGTTTGGTTTTACATCGGATGATCGGGCCATTGATAGAGGCTGCCAGTTGCAAGAGGACTGTTGGTGTACAGCCTACCTCAGAGATTGTGATGTCATCTACCATGTGGACAGATGACCCAGCTGTTGCTGAGATTGATAGGATGTCTCTTCCAGAGCTTACAAGCTAAGATCGCCGGAGCTTCCATGCAGAAATGCGACAGATGATAGCTTGTCTACCCTGATTTGAGAGACGAAGGTGATTCATCAGATTGATGCGTCGACGCAGGCCCAGTTTAGTTGAAGATTTCCAGTATGGAGAGTCTTACTCAGATCTAGAGCAGACCGATCCAGAGATGACCGCCGATGTATCGCCTTTCCTGGAGGATTGATGCATTTTTTAGCGTGCGGACGAAGGGTATTCACACGTTGTAAGTCTACGGTAGCGCCCCGGCCGTCAATCTGAGGCCAAACGCGGAAAAAAACTTTTACAACTGGCGCTATCGCATACTATAAGCCGGATCGTGCCATTAGCGCTAAACTAGCAAACTCTAAAGAGGTAGAAAGGCTATACCGATCGATCCGTGTCCTTCAGTCATTAGCCATCATCCCACGCTCCTCGCTCCGACTCCGATCTTCTCGTCGAGGTGGCACCACGTCAACGGATCTTTATACGGGCTCCCGCCTCTGTACCGAGGCAACTCGGACATGAAGTTTGCTAACCGACATATCCAAGATGAAGTAGAGAGAAGTGTGAATATTTTGTCTCAAACACCCTAGGGTTCTCATCACATGAGAGGGATAGGGTGGAGGTTGAAGAAGATGCAAAGAGTTGATGAGTGTGAGCTCATGAAAAATCAAGTGAGCAAAACAAAAACCAAGCACAAAACTTGTGATGGCTGTCCAAAAAATGAGTGATGATAATATAAGGCTTTTGTATTTTTAAAACAAAGAAAAGATCTCCACAAAATATCTCCACAAAGCCTTCATAATAACCTACCCAAAACAAACACCATTAATTCTTTAATGACTCACTAGATGACTCATTACATGAGTCATTAGTGAACATTCTAGAATAAATGTGTCATCACAATGAGTCACATATTCCAAATCCATTAATCCTTTAAGCTAAAGTGATTAACCAAAAAGAAATGCATCTTCTAAAGTAATCTCGTAATGGATTACGAGATTACCCCTCACCTGTAAATACATACCTGTATCCGTATTCCGACCGAATACGAATACGATGAGACGAAAGTAATCCAACACAGTATAATACTTGGATCCGGCTTAAACGAAAGCCCACCAGTATTATCTGTCCGAAACATGACACGTGCATAAGTGCACGTGCATGTTCGAACCCTGCCATAAAACCATACGACCTCTACAACGTTTCGCCCGAACTTGGGAAACTATCTGTGAGGGACTCTAAAGACTCGTCAATACGCGGGCCGTGGATTTAACCACAAGAACGTCAGTGGTACAAGTTGTACGTAACGGCTGCCCTAAGTATTGACCGAAAGGGAAGCCGATGAGCGAACTCATCCTGGAACCTTACTGAGCCTATCAGTGACAATATCCGTACAGTCCGGTCTGTTTGTCTATGAGCATCGCATATCGAACCCAGGGGTTGGTAACGTCAGACCCCCAATACCGGTATAAGTCGTGTCGGAGGGTAGCCCTGAACACCCTTAGAAACTACTGGAATACCTACCAGTAATTCTCACCTGCTTTGGCCAAGGAATTGGTGTATTGGCTCTCCTAGACACAGCGCGATCTCACCCCCAATACCAGTAGAGACGAATCCCCTGCCGATCCGCTCACTGCCTCTATGTGGCTCGGGACTGTACCCAACTAAAACCTGTTTGCATGACTCCTTTGAGCCATGGTAGGGTAGTAATCTAAGCACAGTGGGAACTCACACGAGAAAAATGACGACCTCAGGTCAATGAACTAACCTGTACACATGTCACCAGGGAACTGCTATCTGATACTAGGTATAATACCAACTAGCAGGTTCCCGGCGAGTCCTGTCCGGTGCACTAATAACCCAATGAGCACCTGTATACATCTTAGGTGAACCAACTGACTCCAATGGCTTGTGAGACTGGCCACCGCCCTTCATCGGGCTCTCGACTGTATACACTAGTCTACTCCGGAGTATCGATACCCTGTCTCGAAACTCCTACGACTAGGGACCACTTTTAAGGATGTGCTTATGGACTACCCAACTCTCACGTATTTGATCGCCATCATACTGCTGGTAGTCAAGCAAGAATTCTAAGGGCTCTATCAATGTGTAATAGTGAACATTAATGCTACCTAAAGCTGTACACGATGATAAAGGCAAACCAGATAGCATATTATCATCTCGAGTAAGACTGTCTTACCGGTATAGGTCCTCCTCAATCATTGCAATCACGTGCCTGCGATCCAATAATTGACTTTGAGGGCACTACATCCAACAATCTCCTACTTGCACTTAAGGCTAATTATTGCGATATTGCATACTCACAGCCCGTGTGATACAGAACACCCAACTCCTCTACTAATCAGTTTCACAAAGCTTGTTTGTAAAACTCTTGTGTTTGAGAAATAGCCTCAATGAGTGGATCCGCCATAATGTTTCTTTTTATGTCTCTCTTAATCTCAAGTTTGTAGAGAAAACCATCTCCCGAATTGAGTAATACCTGTCTTAGAATATGTCTGGATATCTGATGGGACCTAGTTCATAAATGAACTCCAAATCCAAACTTCTTAGACTGTATCGTCAACTGAACCTAATCAGTATCATGCACCATACCTCCCACAATATCCTCTTGGACCACCTGTCCATAATACTTCCCCTTTCGTCAGAAGGAAAACTATAACTCTGACAGTCACTCAGTCATCCATGTCATCTGGGAAGCCTGGAATGATAACCGTCTCCCGAAGGAGGCTGCCGTCATCAAATCCCTAGAACATCCACTTATGTTCTAAAACTGCTTCCGTATGTTTCTCAAAGATTGGATTAATGTAAACTTATTGCATCTAGTGCAAAAACAACATCTGGTGTGGTACTTGACATCTCATGATTGACTCAATTGCCTAAGCAAGTGATATGCCAATCATGCGCATCCCTCTCTGTCACGACCCAAAGTTCGGCCCGTGACCGGCACTTAACAACGTGACGTCTACAGGCGTAATGTGACTAAGTAAGCCGAAACCTAGAAATCAAACCATAAAAAGTATAGAGTGCTTAAAACATTTATTAGAAAATTTGTTAAAACATCTAGAAAACTTTAAGTTGTTTAGTAGAATTCTTTAAAGTTCAAGTTATCATTTAAAAATTTTGGCAGCATTTCCTTTGTAAAATTTGCCCCGAGATTGGGTACAAAGCAATATATGAGTAAATGATACATAATAAGAAATAAGCATCCCAAACGGGAGCAATCAAGCCCCAACGGCGGAAACAACACCACAATGATAATATACGACGCCGTAGTGAAGAAAGAGTAAAAATAAGTGAAGACAACATGAAATATAAAACTGCATAATAAAGTCGGCTCACAACGAGCTCGACACCAGAGTACAATAATGTACATCGTCCTCACAACTGGTCTCTAAGTCTATACATAAGTAGTAGATGGAGAATACTAGATACAATGATGTATACACCTGGAAAATAAACAGATACCGCACAAAACCCACCTATCAGCAAAAGGGCTAGTATGCCAACTGCAATATTATCTGTGTCAAAAGATGTACGAAAGAAGCCTGCCGCAACTACTCCGAGGGACAACCTGCAAGCACTGTGGCACAATGGGGGTGAGTTGCTAACTCGTGAATAGTAGATAACATATAAAGGTAATCGCGAGTATGCACATGCTGCGATACTCTAACCTATGCCAACAGATAACGTCTATATGTTGAACTGGATGCTCAAATCATGCAACAATGTGATCTAATGACATCTCTATGTGATGAGCAAGGTATGCAATAATCGTACATAGCAATGAAATCTAACAACCCTATATAGAATGAGCAGGGTATGCAATAAGCGTCCATAGCAATGAAATCCAACAACCCTATATAGAATGAGCAGGGTATGCTATAAGCGTGCATAGCAATGTGTACTCTATCCGGTACAATAGATACAGGATGAGATGTGAAATACTGAATGCTGAGTATAGGAATAAATAGTATCTACACGGAATATCAACGTGGAAAAATAACTGGTGTCCATCAATACACCCAAATCCCAAAAAAAGACTCAGGCGCCGTCATCCTCCTCGTCCCTTAAAATCCTGTAAATCACATAGAATCGTGAGTGCCCAACATTGGCACTCGAAATATCATAAAATCAGCCGTGTCTAGTATCGACACGCAAATCCTCAAGTATCGGGTTCCGTCCATCGGATCGGCCCACGGGCTACGTCCATCGGATCGGCCCACGGGCTCCGTCTGCGGAATCGTCCCTCGGCCCCAGCAGTACGCGTCGTCCCGTACCCATCTATCGACTCTGATCGGTATCCTCCCGATAATCGCCAGGTCTAACCAATCACCGGTAGGTAGTAGTCCCTCCGCCGGGCTCACCGTCTAACAATACGAGTCTTCTTGCCCCGGGGTACCGTACTGGGTCCACCATGTACCCGCAATCGGTGCCTACCGCTCCTCGAATCGGGTATACTCACACAACCTCTCTGGAACCGAGAAAACTCATGTTGGACGCACTGAAATATCATATCAAGAGAAACCGTGTTTTATAAAACAGTGCGTATTTTCTTAAAATGATAGCACGATTCTCAAATCCATAAATCATATGAATCCAAAACTCAATGCGTAAATCCATGCAATGTATCATATGATACTAAGAGTAAAAATGGAACACCGCTCTTTTAAAAGAATCCAGTTTTGAAAATATCTCATGCGGTCCCTATTTTCATGAAATCAAATCAATATCATCCATGTATGTGACATATGTATATATGTAGGTATGGATGTGCAAATGGATATATATACACGAATATGAGTGCAGCACTAGTATGAATATATAGTGTGTATGTGCACGGGTATGAAAATATCAATATATGTGTGCACTGGTATGAATATACAGTGTGCATGTGCGCAGGTATGAAGATATCGATATATGTGTGCACTGGTATGAATATACAGTGTGCATGTGCGCAGGTATGAAGATATCGATATATGTGTGCACTGGTATGAATATACAGTGTGCATACGCGCAGGTATGAAGATATCGATATATGTGTGCACTGGTATGAATATACAGTGTGCATGTGCGCAGGTATGAAGATATCGATATATGTGTGCACTGGTATGAATATACAGTGTGCATGTGCGCAGGTATGAAGATATCGACATATGTGTGTACTGGTATGAATATACAGTGTGTATGTGCGCAGGTATGAAGATATCGATATATGTGTGCACTGGTATGAATATACAGTGTGCATGTGCACAGGTATGACAATCACTAACGGTGTGAGTGTAACATAAAAATAGTGCTCGTGCAGCTTGAACCGTTAATGATAGTGCAGTGTTCTATATTACCAATTCTATATGCAATAGGAGATGGTATGTTACTATAGTATATATAAATATATATGAACACATGCAATCTAAAATATCCTATAATGCCCTGACGCTTAACGCCATACGGGCGATTTTCCCGTAGATGTTAAATCTACTCATCTGGTCGCGTGCTACACGTAGCCGACCACTTGCTTCCCTTTCTTGGCGGTGTCCGACGTACTTGCCTGCGAACCTGGAATTTACACAAAGATTCCATATATAAGCAAATATCTCGCAAAACGCGATATCGAAACAAAATGAGAAACTTGCGTCGCGAATTAACGCGCGTGTGTACGATACGCTGAAATGTATGTATACACGTCTAAAACTAACTCGGCATGTCGCGACACGCTTGATCACAGAACCCACTCACGTATCGCGCGTATCGCGCGAACTAAACGTACTTGAAAAACGATATACTGTTCCAGATTCTATCCAGGTTAAAAACTTACAAAATTGCATATACTATAGACCTTAGAAATGTAGCAAACAGCTATAGACAAAACCCTAATACCTAGCTCCCAGGTCTGGCCGCAATTTGCGGCCAGAAGGAATATTCCGGCGGCCTGGGTGTGGGGTCAGGGGCTCGTGCTCTCGTGGTGTGGTCAGGGTCTCCCAAGTAGTCTACAGTCAACTCAGGTTTTATCTGAAGTATCCGGGTCTATAGCAGATCACAGAAAGCCAAGATTTTGCTTAAAAAGGTTAAATTTTGCACAAATTGAAAACTTAGGGTATTTTAGTGCAATCTGTGGTTTACCTAGGTTTAAGTGTCCCTAATAAGACTTAATTAAGTTAGTCTACCCAATACTAACCTCACTTAACCAAAGTTCACACAAATCACCATATTTAGCACTAAAAACGCATAATTATCGCTAATCGAAGCTAAACTACAAAAACTAAGCGAACAAGGAAAGAGTTTAGAGATTATACCCCCTAGGAATCCTACAAGGAAGGAAAAGGAGAAGAAGAAGAAGAAGAGAAGGAGCTGCTGCTAGGGTGCTGCTGCTGTTGCTGCATGTAGCTGCTGCTGTTGCTGCATGTTCTGCTGCTGCTGATGTTGGGGGCTGCTGCTGCTTGTGCTGTGGCTGCTGATGCTTGTGCTGCTGTTGTTGTTAAGTGTGTGTGTGTGTGTGAAAGTGAGAGTAGAGAGAAAATGAGAACAAATGAGAGAAAACAAAAGAAACGATAGCACACAAAGTGTCAACCCCTCTCTCTCTCTTCATTAATTGCAAGCATGGCACTTTCCATGATGCCATTTCTCTTTCTCTCTCTCTCTCTCTCCCTCCCTCCAAGTCAACCATATTCAAATAATTTCTATTTTACATTTTAAAAGAAAACACACACTTAATTAAAACCCCATAACTTAATTTCCATGTTTTAACCCACCATGGTTGCTAATCATGATTTAACCCCATTTTAACCCTAGTTTACATGCACAAGTGTGTGCAAGCCTAGGAAAAATCTAATAAAATATTCATTAAATTTGGAAAACTATTTGAAACTCAATTTGGTAAACTTTTTATTAAAAATCATATATTAACATATAATTAGCCACCAAACACATCCTAAGGTGTTACACTCTCCCCTTTAGTCTGTAAGACACCTTTAGAGAGGGATACTCCATCACCTGCAGGTACACCACCATGCCAGGAGTCATCCATTCTAAAACACCTTTAGAATACTGTCTAAGTACCCAGATTGGGAAACTACCCAAATCTAGATCTAAAAGCATAGATCTAGTAACCAGAATGTCTAATATTATATCCATATCCTCTGTGGAGAAACAACTGTGTGACAACCACAGTATAACCGATCGTAGTATAGAAATTTTACTTCCTACTCTGTGTATGTCATCCAAATACCAGGACATCACACCCTACTACCTTCTTAACAGATCTATCCCTATTCCGATGAAGTCAAAGCCATGACTGTCACATCAAAATTAGATGATATATCTCCTCTATATCTGCTCTAGTCTATAAATAGACAAAAGCTACTTGTCCACTATGCTTCCGCTGCTCCCACTGACTACAACAACCCTCTGGCAGAATCATATACACGTGCACTTCTAAAGCTAGTTTAAAACGACGTTATACTCATCCTCATGCCAGGTCTCATAGTCTGGAACAGCAGTAATGGCAAGTTTGGGTAAACAAGAACCTCCCTGTCACCGTCCTTGAGGCTACCGGAGTACCTCTCGGGTGTCTGAGGTTACCCACCATATCTGCGGAGTGGCTAATGGAATGTCAAATCTGATTGAATGTTTAGGTTCTATTAAATTTTCTGTAATCGTTTGCGGTTCTGGAATCTCTTCCAGTTCTACCATACTCCCACTACTGTTTTCTGAAAAAATCCATTTTACTAAAACTGTGGCGAGTAAAGAACAATATCACTATTGATCTTCCAGATGGTAGAAAATCAACCATCGTCATATCCCGGGTCAACCCACAAACTTCCATTACAGAAACGTTCCTTGAGTTATCCAGAGTCTGGTTTTAAGCATAAGCCGGACAACTCCCCGTACCCTAACAACGTTAAGATACGAACCTTTTTATATCCAATATAGAAATTTTGGCACATATTTAATTGGAACCAGATTCAAATCATGCAGCTGTCTCCAGTGCATGTCAACAAAATGGAGAGAGGCCAATCAGCATTACTCAACTTAGGAATGCATCCAATTATGAGTAACCCGAAAGAGAAACAAGTTTCTCATAACAATTACTATCAACCTGAATATCATACACAAGTATCTACATCTTCGATCTCCTTGAAGAATCCCGATACTTGCGATACCCGGTTCTGTACTTTATTCTTTTACCTATAACTTCTCAAAATTTAGACCTTGTATTTCTACGAAACACATGTCTAAAAACTAGAGAAGTCATAAGTAAACAGAATATAGTACGAGGGCCAACCCTTTTTTCCTAATGGGCACTGAACAACATACAATATTCTGTATAAGTCCGCTGAGTTGAATAACTCAAAACCTGTGCATCGTAGGTTGAAAATTGTACTTATGGTTAAGAACTACTCCGTTGTTCAATGCTACTTACCCAATCGTCAACTGATATAGGTAAATGTCACAGACATAATTTCAAAAGATATATCTCACATTATGAAAATAAACGTACAGATATATCAATTTGAAATTGGTGCATAACAACGAATATTAAAAACCAAATACTTGCCGTCAGGCAAAAACCCAGGCGATTTCCTCAAATATCACCAATTACAACGAATTCCGATATAATGAGGATAATCACCTAATTCCCAATAACTTACTCCCTCTCATCATCTGTAAAACCATACGGATGTGAGAATCATACCTGGTAAATACATACCCTGGAGTAAGTATCTAATCGGGAAAACAGTTTTCCTTTAACAACGCATAGTGAAACTGAAACATGAAAATGTTTCGAATGGGTATCCAGGTATTCGTAGTAATGTCTCTTCAATTATCCAGATTCATGATGGTAACCGCATATTTCGTTGCCATATCTCCAAATCCTTTTATTTGTCTTTAGTCGTTACCTTCTGTACACCATCGTTAGGCTAAATGGTTTTCTTCCTTTCCTACCATTCGGCACTAGCCTAAGGTTTGGAAGAAGACTATCCGATAAGCGTAATAGGTGTCTACTCCTAATCCTAGGAGTACTCGCAACCTGAGAGAAGGTGATGATAAAAGACAACTGAATAAAACCTTATTCTATTTCTCCTGAACTGGAGAAAAACAGAAGTGAAGTAGGAGTGGCGATGATGTACGCGGTTTGGTCGTGAATGATAGCAGTCACAATTTACATTTCCCTCTTTCTAATCCTTTTATTTTATCTTTACTTATTACCTTCTGTACAATCTACTTAGGCTAATTGGTTTTCTCCTTTCCCTACCTTTCGGAACCTGCCTATGGTTTGGAAGAAGACTATCCAATAAGCGAAATAGGTGTACAGTCTCCTAAACCAAGGAGTACTCTCAACCTGAGAGAAGGTGATGATAAAAAACAACTGAATAAACCAATTCAATTTCTCCTGAACCTGAATCCATCCCTGAAGAAGTCCTTTCGAGTTCGTATATAACCATACGATGGATTTATCCAATGGAAGTGGATGTTTGTAGTGATACGAGGTGTTCTGGAGAAATCCAAAGGGTAAAAGAAGGAGCGGCAATGATGTATGCAACTCAGACAATCCAAAAGCCAGTATTTTAAGAAGGTTCGGTCAACTTGGTCACTGAGTCATAGTCTAGGGTCGGTCAATAGTCGCTGCCAAAGAGAAAGAGAAAAGAAACACTCTGCGTGCATGATTGGTAGAGTTTTTGCGTGTTCAAGTTTAGTTAATTACCGTAATCAAAACGGTTTTGCTTGTAGCTAGCCGGTTGAGTACGGGTCGTCCGCAGGGAGATGTGAATCTTTTTCTATGTGCTTTAACGAGTTAAGTCCAATTTTCCAGATTTGTTTGTGATTAACTAAGTGTTAAAATGATATGTAAAGAGAGCTTGTTAGGGTTAGGATTAGGTTAGTTTGAGTTAGGAGTCGCTCACTTCTTTCGTTGCCACTCTTAATATCAGTGTTACGGTAATCGGCAACAACGGGGATTAGCACGACTAGGAAGGAACTTGCGAGTATAAGCTAGGCTTTCCAACGCTTAAGTTATTCCTTTTGGTGCTTGTTCGTCCGTTCTTGGCTCTTAGCCATAACCTCCGGTTAATTCAACCACAACCGGTCTCACTACGGAATCACCGCTATCATGTAGGATAGGGTGCCGTAGGGAGCGGATTGTGGTTCAATTAACGGGAGTCGATTTAAGATGTTGGGCAAGGAAAGAGTGAGAGAGATTTCCTTATCTCAAACTTCCCTTATCCTACCCTAACAAGTATGAAACTACTCACCCATTATACGGAAAAGAAAATAAAACAAAAGAGGAAGATAGAAAGAAAGAGATTAGAAGATAACAACTAGCTATTTGCGACCTCACCTTGGCAAGGATCAAGCGTAAGCATCATGGTTGTTTAAGGATAAAGGAAAAGAGAAAAGAAAGAAACAACAACAAATAACAACAAAAAAGTTAACAAATGAAAATTACAAGCAATAATAATTTAACTAAAGAACAAGACAAGCATGATTAGTAAAAAGAACTCCTTTATTCATTCTTCACTCACAAAAGCTCACTACAAGATTTTTAATGGAGAAGAGATGAGAGGAGGAAGAAGAACAACAACTAAAACCTAAAAAATAAATACAAGATTATGGACCCTTGGCTTCATAAGGTTCTGGGCTATTTATAGGCAGGGAAAAGGAAATCTAGTTAATATTCTGACCCTTCATGAAAAGACCCATATGCCCCTACAATTTGGCCAACTGCGACGCCAGTACGGCCACGGAACCGCGGACTAGACCCCCTATTGGCCGCGGTTCCGCGGCCGTATAGTTGAATTGGGGCATGGAATTTTTGGTGCTTCCCTGGTCTGCTGTGTCCATTATTCTGGTACATGTTTTTTCTCATATTTTCTTCACGATTTTTCCAGAATTTCTGTTGAGAAAAAGGTGATTTGATGTGGATCTTTTTGTCATGATTTCCTCGTGCTCCGCGTAGATTTCTTGGATCTTGTGTTGCCATGGAGCCTTGTGAATGAAAATGACATTGATTTGCCATTTTGTCTCTCAAACTGGTGTGTGGCAACATACGGATAGAGAGCGGAGACCCGTGTTTTATCTGTGGTTGGCAGGAACCCGGATTTTGTCGTGCTTTTCCATGTATTTCATCGTTTAGAGCTGAGAACCTGTATCCTGCAATTAACTAGCAAACACGGCTCAAGAGTACCTACCGATAAGCAATGTGATAAAAATTGGGCGGTATGAAAATGCAAAAATGTGATATGAACAAATACCCCCAAACATATCATTTGCTCGTCCCGAGCAAAGCCAATTTATTCACAAAAAATTTTCTAACCTCACTTTCGCAGGGAACGCGATTGCACTGAGCATATGCAACAAGCCGTTATACCTCTACGTGTCCCTAGTAGGAGGAGTGTTGTCTCCTGAGGGTTTTCAGCGGATACTTCCCACAAAATCCGGTCAAGCTAGTTTTGTAAAATAATTATGATTCAAACGCCTAAAGTTTTGTTTCAGAAAATAACAATTCTATGATCCTAAGTCTATACTGTCGAACTTTTATTTTTCACACCTCGCTTCTTATTTAACTACAGATTTTATATGTCTTTACGTACAGTGCAAATAGTGTCGTTAAGTTCCAGAAGGATCGATTAAAGTCATCATGTCACACAATAAAGCCCAGATAACAATTTTAAAAGGATCACATAAGTTTTATAAAGAGTTAAGCATTTTTCAAGTTTCGTTTTCCAGTAAGGTTTCAACTTCAGAATTTCTATCTTCCTTAACAGGAGACTAAGTCTTAGTTTTCACTCCACCTTTTTCTTGTTTTCATTTCATACACACCTCTGTGAACGTGCAATAGTCTTTATCATAGAATAAAACCTTCATATCTCCGCTAAAATTTTTATAAAAGCCTGTCTTTTATCAAGATTATTCTCACACAAAGAACCGTTAGGAATTTTAACTCGGAGAGAACACTTACTTGACTTTGTTTTAATCTGGACTTTCTAGGCTTCTCAGCGAGCTTTGGGCCAATGCACCCAAACCAGTTGGTTTTAGGGCATTTGGTGTAGAAACACCCCAGCGTACTTAATTACTCAAGTTACCTAGGTCCAAAAACAAAAGACAGTTTGGCGTGAAAATCATGATGATTTAATACGAACGGAGATATAACCGGCAGTTCAATTATTTTTTTGGATAAAAGACGTGTTTAGTGGGTTCGGTGTATAATCATTCCAATCAAGTTCCAGATGGGTTATTTTTCAGACTTAGTTCCAATTAAGGCTTCAATAACATTACTTCATATTCACTCACTTCATAAACTATTCTTGATATTACTTATTTCAGAACAAACCTATTTGATCTTCAGAAAATCATTGATCCATTTAAAAGTTTTTAGACATAAAAGACTTGTCATCTAATTTCCAAAACTCACGACACGTGTAGTGTGATGTAAAGACGTATATCAGCTGTAGTTAACTTCAAAGGAGAGTTATTTTTCAGGTTTTCAAAATCTAAACATAAGATTTAGTTATTCTTATCTTATCAAACAAAACCGTCGAAATGTTGAATCAGAGTCTTTCCACTAGCTAACTTGACAGAAAAGTTTTTATGTTTTTAGAAAATTTTCAGATTTTTATAGATTTTATGGATTTTAATATGCAGTTGCAAAATATACATATGGATGCCAAGGTTAGAAATGCATACCGAGCGTACCCCCAAACTTAAACTGGACAGTGTCCTCACTGTCATTGCATGAAGAGATCATTTGAAGGGTCAAAATTGTCGGTTAGCGATACACAAGTTTTTTTTTCCTTTTTTTTGTTTTAGTTTTTTAAAGAAAAAGAAAAAGAATGGAAAAGAATATCCACAGCGCCTGTAAGACCAGGAGCTCCTCTGTTGGTTCGGCGCTAAGGTACGGTTTTAGTCGGTGTCCGTTCACTTTGAAAAATGAACCGTCCTTTGGATTCTCCAAATCCACAGCGCCCTACGGATACACATTCCGCACAAAATACGGCCCTTTCCAGCGAGATCTGAGCTTTCCTGGATAGAAGTGTAGCCGGGTGTCGTAAAGCAGTACCTGCTGACCAGGTACGAAGGTTTTGCGCAAAAGGTGTTTATCGTGAAACACCTTCGTTCGATTCTTAACGACAACCGCGTTATCGTAAGCCTCATCCCTAAGCTCGCTCAGTTCGTTCAACTGCAGCTTCCGATGGCTGCCCGCATCTTCGAGAGACAAATTCAGTTCTTTTATCGCCCAAAATGCACGATGCCCTATTTCAACAGGTAGGTGGAAAGCTTTCCGTACACAAGCCGATAGGGAGACATGCCAAGATCGGTCTTATAAGCGGTTCGAAATGCCCAAAGGGCATCAGTGAGTTTCAGCGACCAATCTTTTCGGTTCTTGGAAACCGTCTTCTCCAGTATCTGCTTGATTTGCCAATTTGAAACTTCGGCCTGCCCGCAGGTTTGGGGGTGGTAGGACGTGGATAGCTTATGATTAATGGAATATTTCCGCATCAAGGCCTCGAAAGTCTTATTGCAGAAATGACTTCCATTGTCGCTAATGATCGCTCGGGGGTGCCCAAAACGGGAGAAAATGTTTTCTTTAAGAGACCTAATGACAACCTTGTTGTCGTTAGTCCGGCTGGTCATAGCCTCGACCCACTTAGAGACGTAATCAACAGCGAGAAGGATGTACAAGTTCCCAAAAGTGTTGGGAAACGGCCCCATGAAATCTATCCCCCAAACATCGAAAATCTACACAACCAAGATTGGTTGGAGCGGCATCTCGTTCCTCCGGGATATCCGGCCCAAGTGTTGGCACCGGGAGCAAGTCTTGCAACAGTCATGAGCGTCTTTGAAGAGTTGTGGCCAGTAGAAACCACATTGCAAGATCTTCTCAGCTGTCTTTCTGGGGCCAAAATGCCCGCCACATTCTTGATCGTGGCAAAATGACAGCTCACTATTGAATTCCTCGTCAGGGACACACCGACGAATAATCTGGTCGGGACAGTATTTGAACAGATAGGGTTTGTCCCAGTAAAAGTGTTTTACTTGGGATAAGAAGCGAAGTCTGTCCTGACTTGACCATTCAGTCGGTAGTAATCCTGTGGCCAAATAGTTCACAATATCTGCGAACCAGGGTTCGCAAGATACTGTCAAGAGCTGTTCATCCGGGAAAACGTCGTTGATCGGAATTGGAAGCGAAGGCGAAGAAGGAAGTCGTGAGAGATGGTCGGCAACTACGTTTTCACATCCTCGTTTGTCCTTAATGACAAGGTCAAACTCTTGAAGCAAGAGGATCCAACGTATTAGCCGAGATTTTGCATCTTTCTTCGCAAAAAGATGGCGCAGAGCAGAATGGTCTGTGTAGACAATGACTGGAGAGCCGATGAGGTAGGGCCTGAACTTTTCAAAAGCAAATACAACAGCTAAGAATTCCTTCTCAGTTGTTGTATAATTGAGTTGGGCGTCGTTCAGGGTTCGTCTCGCATAATAGATTACGTGCGGAATCTTGTTGATGTGTTGTCCAAGGACAGCACCGATGTCAAAGTCGGATGCATCGCACATAATCTCAAATGGGTGCGTCCAGTCAGGTGAAGAAAGAACGGGAGCAGAAGTGAGTGAGCTTTTTAATGACTCGAACGCAGTCACACAGCTCGAGTTGAAGTCGAATGGCGTGTCCTTGGCCAGCAAAAGAGTCAAGGGCCTAGCAATCTTGCTAAAGTCCTTGATGAACCGTCTATAGAAACCGGCATGGCCAAGGAAGGCTCGGATGTCTCGGACGCATCTGGAAGGAGGGAGATTGGAAATGACCTCAATCTTCGCTTTGTCAACCTCTATGCCATTTTGCGAGATGATATGTCCTAGGACAATACCTTCGCGCACGATGAAGTGGCACTTCTCCTAATTCAAAGTGAGGTTCTTGTCCTTACATCGGGTAAGGACAACGTCAAGATGCAGCAAACACTCGTTGAAGGAATCGCCGAAGATGGAGAAATCGTCCATGAAGATCTCCAGAAATGTTTCCACCATGTCTGAGAAGATTCCCATCATACACCGCTGGAAGGTAGCGGGTGCATTGCATAACCCAAAGGGCATGCGACGATATGCAAACGTGCCGAAAGGACAAGTGAATGTGGTCTTATCATGGTCTTTTTCGGCGATGGGAATCTGATTATAGCCGGAGTAGTCATCAAGAAAGCAGTAGTACTCGTGTCCGGCCAATCATTCAAGCATTTGGTCAATGAAAGGTAGCGGAAAGTGGTCTTTCCGCGTTGCGGCGTTGAGTTTTCTGTAATCAATGCATACTCGCCACCCAGTTTGGGTGCGAGTAGGGATTAACTCGTTCGCCTCGTTGGTTATGACCGTTATACCTGATTTCTTGGGAACAACGTGAATGGGGATAACCTACTGGCTATCAGAGATAGGGTAAATGATACCACTATCTAGACATTTTACGATCTCCTTCTTCACAGCCTCTTTCATGACTGGGTTGAGACGTCTTTGTGGATCCCTGGCTGGTTTGGCATCATACATCAGATGAATGTGATGTTCAACGATCAGGGGACTAATCCCCTTGATGTTCGCCATGGACCAGCCAAAAGCTTGCCTATTGTTGTGCAAGACCGCAAGAAAGGCTTTCTCTTGCTCTGGAGCTAGAGAAGCCGATATGATGACAGGAAGGGTCTCGTTCTCACCTAAGTAAGCATACTTAAGGTGAGACGGCAAAGGCTTGAGTTCAAGCGTTGGAGGTGAAACGATTGAAGGAAAGATTGGTGCAATGGTCTCGAACTCAAAAGATTCCAGCAAAGGTTCAAAACGAGTGTAAGCGACCGAGTTGGATGGTTCAGGTAACTCATCCGGAAATTCGAAGGATTCAAACTCGGGTTGTGAGCAGCTAAGATCGTTCGAGAACGTGAAACACTCGTAGTCGTTGTCGGGCGCAGACACAGCAGCAGGTTCGAAGAGGAACGCACTAGTGGCGTTAAGGTTATCGTGATCAAACAGAAACTCCTCGAATTTACACTCTTCTGGGGTGATCTCCTGGATCGAGCAGACGTCCAGTATATGAGCATTAGGTTCAGAGGGATGATTCCCCAACCTAAAAATGTTGAGTTCAATTGTCATGCTTCCAAAAGAGAGGTTCATCGAACTATTGCGACAATTGATCACAGCATTTGAGGTTGCAAGGAATGGGCGACCGAGTATCACCGGAATTTGATTCCGGGGGTTAGCTACAGGCTGTGTGTCTAATACAATGAAGTCAATGGGGAATATGAATCCCCCGACCTTGATTAACACATCCTCTAGCTCACCCCTAGGATGGGTGATCGATCGGTCGGCCATTTGGAGAGTACAGTGTGTGGGTTTCAGCTCTCCTACGCCTAATTGCTCGTATACTGAGTACGGAAGCAGGTTAACACTGGCACCAAGATCTAATAGTGCGCGGTTGATGTTCTTATCCCTAATGGTAATTGAAATCGTAGGACAGCCAGGGTCCTTCCGTTTTTATGGTAAAGATTGGGTAAGAGCATCACTCACAGCACTAGCCAATAAAACTTTCTTGGGTACCTGAGACTTCTTCTTTTTCGTGCACAAGTCCTTTAAGATTTTCGCGTAGGACGGGACTTGTTGGACAGCATCTAAAAGAGAAATGTTAATGTTAACCTGCTTAAATAACTCCAGAATCTTCTCCATTTGTGGATTTTGTTTATTGGACTTCAACCGGTTTGGAAATGGAACGTTTTTAAAATTGGTTGAGTCCAATGCTGGAGGAGGAGATTGTGGAGTTGGAACGGATCCCAGAACATGTGTTTTCGTAGAGTGAGAAGTGGGTCCGTTCAGAGCAGAAGAAGAGAAAGGAGAGCCTGTTGAAGAATAGAGAATAGGCTCAGAAGACGAAGAAGAAGAAGAAGAAGAAGAAGAAGAAGAAGTGGCCGGGGTGTCATTGTTGGGCCGTGTGCCGATGTTGTTTTGCAGCATCCTTCCCGATCTCAATGTGGTCACGTCACTCACATTATGGTTCTGTTGTTCAAGAGCAACATGTACATTATGTGGGTGACCGGGATTTGGGAGTGGTTGGGACGGGAGCTTCCCCTTCTCTCGCTCGCTTAAGGCCGCAGTCAGCTGTGCAATCTGGGCCTCGATGGTCTTGATGCTTTGCCCATGAGCGGCAGTGTGTTGCACTAAGGACTGAATGGAAGACTGGATGTTTGCGGTGGATTATGTCGATTGTTTAACGAACGCCTCCAGACTTCGTTCGAGCGAGGAAACCTTAACGTTGTTTGACGGAACAAAGTTGTTTGGTGGAAATGAATTGTTGGGTGCAAAGTTGTTCGTCTGATTTTGAAAAGGTTAGGGTTGGAAGGGCTGCTGAAATTGATTTTGAGTTTGTTGTTGAGCTTGTTGTTGCGGCGGAGGGGGTGTTTGGAAATTGTTGCCTTGGAATTGATTCTGATTCTGATTCCAGGAGAAATTGGGATGGTTCCTCCAACCGGGATTGTAGGTGGAAGAGTATGGATCTCCTCGGTCTTTGCTGGAATGCAGCATTAACCTGATCCTGTCCTTGAGATGGTGGATTATAAGGACACTCTTCGGTTAAGTGAGAAGGATCGGAACAACAAGCGCAAATGGTACGAAGGGGAAGAACAGGGGTAGGAGCAGGAGAAGAGAATTTGCTCTCTATAGCTTCAATCTTTCTCGTTATAGCAGCCATTTCAGATTTCATCGCAATAGAGACAACAAGTTGGTGAATTCCTACCCTAGACTGACCGGTAGAAGTGGAGGTAGAAGAAGAAGAAGTCGGTCTGGTTCTCTCCCATTGTAGCGTTTGCTCCGCAAGGTCGTCGAAGAATTGCCACGCTTCCTCGTCAGATTTCGATAGGAAGTGGCCCTGACAGATGGTTTCCAACAACTGCTTGGTTGCTGGGTTCAGGCCCTCGTATAAGGTTTGGCAAAGTTGCCATTTCTCTATACCGTGATGAGGACACTGAACAAGAAGGTCTTTATACCGGTCAAAGCACTTCCAGAAGGGTTCAGAAGGAAGCTGAGAGAATTGGTTGATTTCATTACGGATCCTTGCGGTTTTATGATTCGGATACAATTTTTTGAGAAACGCTTTAACAAACTCGTCCCAACTGGTTATGGAGTGGGGAAGCGGTACTATACAGCCATTTTTCAGCAAGATCGCATAAAGTGAACGGAATGACCCATAGCCGTATAGCATAGTCCGACAGCTGGGTGGTTTTCATCATGGCATAAACGTTTTGAAATTTATTGATGAAGATATAGGCATCTTCAGATTCAAGCCCATGAAATTGTGGAAGCATGTTGATGAAGTGGGGCTTAATTTCAAAATTATCCCCATTGGCCGGTGGAAGAGAAAGGCAGGTGGGAAGTGCAGAACGGGTGGGATAGAAATGATCCTGGAGTGTGATTCGCTGCGGCGCTACAACAGGCGATGGTGGTGGGTTATTAGTCTCCGTAGGAGGTGGAGCCAATCCAGGGGTAGTCAAAGAGATGTTCGGATTAAATCTTGACATCGCGGAAGAAGAGGTTGGTGATGGTGAAGGTGAAGATGTATGAACAGAATTCCGGTCAACGTCGGAGTTGGCCGGCAAAGGTAAGGGTGAAAGAGGCGTGGACGGAGTTTTGACGTCTGAGTCGATCGCGTAGTCGGTAGCGACTAACGTAATGCGGACTAGGCGGGCGCTAGTGTCCCGAGTCCAAGCGGACATACACTAAACGAGTTTAGTATAGTCAAAGCGGAGAAGGTGAGGGTAAGAAAACGTCAATGGAGAAATACGATGGGTGGTGGGTGAAAAATGGGTTTGGCGACAAAAGGTAAGATTTTATAAAAGTTTTTTTTTTATTTTTTTTTAGAAAGAGCTTTACAGGAATATGTACGGACTTACGGCTTTAAGCAATCACAAACAAGATATGCACAATCACACCTAGATCTAGGGTCACCTAGGTCTGCTAGACAGCTCTTAGCTGTTCCAGAGAGCTAGAAATAGGACCTCAAACCGCCTCTTCTCCGTCAATTGCGGCCAGGTAAGTGCCAGGTAAGTGGGAGGCTCCCCAGTACGTAAGTAGTGGTCCTAATTATGTAACCACCTGCCTTCGACACACTTTCCTAGACACCGCAAAAGTCAGATAGGATAAACGGCAGATGCCTGTAACTAGTCCTCTGTCCTATTGAGCGCGAAGTCCTTAGGGCTGAGTCTAGTATTTTTTTTTAATTTAACAATGGTCAATGCATATGCTTTTTGTGATTTCTTTGGTCCTGGGAAGGGTGATGAAATCCCCACCCAATCTGAATTGGTTTCAAGCCCCTTAAGTCCGTATTAATGAATGCAAAGCGGTAACAAATCAACTGCTAACAATTTTTATTTTTTTAGCGCGGCGCAAAGAATCCTGCACAAGAATAGTTTATTGGAAGGGGGAAGAGAGTTTGCGCAAAGAATGCTGCAGAAAACACAATTCAGTGGAGTCCAGAGGAGTGGGGAGAGGGAAAGAAACACTCACAGAAGTTTTGAGATGCAAAAGGCACCAAGTGGCCGCGGTTCCGCGGCCTAAGCCTTCTTATGCCGCGGTTCCGCGGCAGGAACAGGGAGTTGGGCCTTCAAATTTTGTGTAGGTGCTGGTCTGGGTCTTCTCTGCTTGTCTGGATGTCCTGAATTTTTATTTACTCACTGTATCTGCTCCAGATTTTGCAGTAGACCGTTGGCCCTGTCTTGATCAGTCGCGGTGTAGCCTCGAGATATGGGTCTAACTTCCCACGTCTTTGGCACTGAACTTGAACTTCGTATTATTCTGCACACTTGCACAAAAACTAATCAAAAATAACAAGATGGTTTTTTTTTCCGATGTATATTTTTTTTTTGTTTTGTTCTTCGGTTAGATTTATATTCACAAGTTAACCCGGAATTACACAAAGAAATAAACTACCGACTCCCCGGCAACGACGCCATTTGATTGGTAGAGTTTTTGCGTGTTCAAGTTTAGTTAATTACCGCAATCAAAACGGTTTCGCTTGTAGCTAGCCGGTTGAGTACGGGTCGTTCGCAGGAAGATGGGAATATTTTTCTATGTCCTTTAACGAGTTAAGTCCAATTTTCCAGATTTGTTTGTGATTAACTAAGTGTTAAAATGGTATGTAAAGAGATCTTGTTAGGGTTAGGATTAGGTTAGTTTGAGTTAGGAGTCGCTCACTTCTTTCGTTGCCACTCTTAATATCGTTGTTACGGTAATCGGCAACAACGGGGATTAGCACGACTAGGAAGGAACTTGCGAGTATAAGCTAGGCTTTCCAATGCTTAAGTTCTTTCTTTTGGTGCTTATCCGTCCGTTCTTGGCTCTTAGCCATAACCTCCGGTTAATTCAACCACAACCGGTCTCACTACGGAATCACCGCTATTATGTAGGATAGGGTGCCGTAGGGAGCGGATTGTGGTTCAATTAACGGGAGTCGATTTAAGATGTTGGGCAAGGAAAGAGTGAGAGAGATTTCCTTCTCTCAAACTTCCCTTATCCTACCCTAACAAGTATGAAACTAATCACCCATTATACGGAAAAAAAAATAAAACAAAAGAGGAAGATAGAAAGAAAGAGATTAGAAGATAACAACTAGCTATTTGCGACCTCACCTTGGCATGGATCAAGCGTAAGCATCATGGTTGTTTAAGGAGAAAGGAAAAGAGAAAAGAAAGAAACAACAAAAATAGCAACAACTAAGTTAACGAATGAAAATTACAAGCAATAATAATTTAACTAAAGAACAAGACAAGCATGATAAGTAAAAAGAACTCCTTTATTCATTCTTCACTCACAAAAGCCCACTACAAGATTTTTAATGGAGAAGAGATGAGAGGAGCAAGAAGAACAACAACTAAAACCTAAAAAATAAATACAAGATTATGGACCCTTGGCTTCACAAAGTTTTGGGCTATTTATAAGCAGGGAAAAGGAAATCTAGGGCAAAATTCTGACCCTTCATGAAAAGACCCATATGCCCCTACAATTTGGCCAACTGCGACGCCAGTACGGCCGCGAAACCGCGGCCTAGACCC
This sequence comes from Agapanthus africanus, assembly GCA_030015575.1. Classification (NCBI taxonomy): domain Eukaryota; kingdom Viridiplantae; phylum Streptophyta; class Magnoliopsida; order Asparagales; family Amaryllidaceae; genus Agapanthus; species Agapanthus africanus. The sequence continues at coordinate 223,820,089 of JASDDO010000016.1, read as the reverse complement.
CCAATTGGCCGCGGTTCCGCGGTCGTATAGTTGAATTAGGGCATGGAATTTTTGGTGCTTCCCTGGTCTGCTGTGTCCATTATTCTGGTACATGTTTTTTCTCAGATTTTCTTCATGATTTTTCCAGAATTTCTGTTGAGCAAAAGGTGATTTGATGTGGATCTTTTTGTCATGATTTCCTCGAGCTCCGCGTAAATTTCTTGGATCTTGTGTTGCCATGGAGCTTTGTGAATGAAAATGACATTGATTTGCCATTTTGTCTCTCAAACTGGTGTGTAGCAACATACGGATAGAGAGCGGAGACCCGTGTTTTATCTGTGGTTGGCAGGAACCCGGATTTTGTCGTGCTTTTCCATGTATTTCATCGTTTAGAGCCGAGAACCTGTATCCTGCAATTAACTAGCAAACACGGCTCAAGATTACCTACCGATAAGCAATGTGATAAAAATTGGGCGGTATGAAAATGCAAAAATCTGATACGAACAGTGCACTTTAACCTAGATCTGAATGGTTATCACTTTATCTAATCAGGAAACCTCCCACTGTACCGTCAAATTCTCCTCCAAACCTGAAAGAAGAATTATTCGGGATCACCCGAAGAGTAAACCAACTCATCAGTGGGAATCGGGATCAAACTATCATCTCATGATAACGTGAAGGAGTCCGCTCACGTTATCACACTCCAGAAGGTATGTGCATACCTGGCAAGTTTCAGTTTCTTTAGAAACACCCGATATGGAATTTTTCCCCATGCTCTTATGACCTTGATGTTGGCCAAATGGCAGAACGACTGTCCCAAACCAACTCATCTATCTATGCAACAGATGAATACCCAGCAGCTACCAAACACTATGCCTTAGCGTTGGTCAAAATACATAGCTTGAATACTACTGAATACCCAATTGAAATGACGGAGGGCTACGGCTGGTTTTTGGCGAAAAACCTTTAACGTAACGAACTTGATATCGCTAAAGGAACCTGATAGCTTTTTGCTAAAATATAGTGGCGAAACCCTTTGCTAAAGAGGTCACTGCCGGTGAAGGGATCTCGGCTCTTTCCTCATGGAATGAGGTGCAGGATATTCCAACTGAATACCGCGATGGAAAGCAACAAGTAATTGACTATAGCGAAGTTATTACCCTGACACAAACTTCTGCCTAAGGGGTCACTCCCGGTGAAGGGATCTCAGCCCTTGCCTCGTCAAATGAGGTGCAGGATATTCCAACTGAATACCACTGTGCAAAACAAAAGAAAATGTCCTTATAATAACACCTTTTAAAAATTGTTCCAACAACGTCAAACAGGTTTTTTTTCCTTCGCATTGATCAGAATCAATGCGGTCCCATCAATTAATCACACCAGAAAAGAACGAAAATAAAATGTATGTATATGCCATCCGCATTCGCCACTGGGTCCCGTCATCACCCGTTAGGTTACTTAACCAACGACAGAGCGGGGACTGGACTAGCGCGGGTGTAAAACATATACAACATCTACTAGTATATATACCAATATACAATAATCGCTCCAGGCGTAATAAATGCAACATTACAGAAAAGTAAAAAGCATCACCGAACAATACAGATAATGCGGGATCCCCGGGTTTCACAGAGCCGCTACTGAAACCCGATGTTCCCCTGGTCGTGTTGATAGCCTGTGCAATGAAAACCTAGACCCCTACGAGTGCGGAAAGTTACCCGCCAAAACCTGAAGCGAGGCAGCCCCCTTCATCAAAGTGAATGAACCACCCGGCACTTCATGGAATCCGGTAACTTGAGCACCCCACCTTGGGTCAACCTGTACCCCCTATGAGTGCGGCAAATAGCCTGCCATTTCTAGAGTGAGGCCCCCTGCCTCTCAAAGCCATGAGATACGGACCCGTTGCCCTCCAGAACCCGGCTATCCGTGCACTCCATCGCGGGGAAAACCTAGTACAGAAATGAAAATATGTACAACAGGTACATCGACCTCAACCCGGTCGTGCCCCAAAAGAATAATATACAAACAGGCAGCGACGGCAGTCCACATGTTAGACGCTCGCCCCGCAATATCAAATGTACAAATAAATCCAAACTGCACTACCATTGCACACAGCTATCCACTACGACAAATCCGCAACACCACAGCACAACACAGAACATCAACATAAATGTCAAGTTCCCAAACCCGTCTAAAAGAGCTATAGCTCGAATGACGTTCACGGTCGCAGATATAATGTAAGTACTGTAAACTAACACATTTAAAATTCAGATCGAAAAAACTTCTCGAAGTGGGCCCCAAGTACAAATCCAGTACTCAAACAAAATCTGGGCACAAACAAAATATTCCAGAAACCACAATTCCACATGAAAGACACCCAGAAGAAAAATGGTGCAGTGAAACCCTAAAACGGCGGCGGAACCGCGGCCAATACAAGGCTTGTGCGGCTGTTCCGCGGCGGTATTGAAAGTTCAGTCTACCAAATTTCTACAGTATTCTTAGAAAAGCCTGCTCGATTTTCTGACATACTCAAAATTATTTTTAGACCAGTTTAAAAAATCGACAGAAACATTAACATTGAAAATGCGGTTTTGGAAATTTCGTTCGATCGATGCTTTAAACACGTTAAAACAAGCTAGTAAAGGTTAATGGCGTGGCTCTGATACCATATAAGTCTATGGTAGCGCCCCGGCCGTCAATCTGAGGCCAAACGCGGAACAAAAACTTTTACAACTGGCGCTATCGCATACTGTAACCCGGATCGTGCCATTAACGCTAAATTATCAAACTGTAAAAAGGTAGAAAGGCTATACCGATCGATCTGTTTCATTCGGTCTTTAGCCATCATCCCACGCTCTTCGCTGCGACTCCGATCTTCTCGTCGAGGTGGTACCACATCAATGGATCTTTATACGGGCTCCCGCCTCTATACCTAGGCAACTTGGACATGAAGTTTGCTAACCGACATGTCTAAAATGAAGTCGAGAGAAGTGTGAATATTTTGTCTCAAACACCATAGGGTTCTCATCACATGAGAGGGATAGGGTGGAGGTTGAAGAAGATGCAAAGAGTTAAAGAGTGTGAGCTCATGAAAAATCAAGTGAGCAAAAGAAAAACCAAGCAGAAAACTTGTGATGGCTGTCCAAAAAATGAGTGATGATAATATAAGGCTTTTGTGTTTTTAAAACAAAGAAAAGATCTCCACAAAATATCTCCACAAAGCCTTCATAATATCCTACCCAAAACAAACACCATTAATTCTTTAATGACTCACTAGATGACTCATTACATGAGTCATTAGTGAACATTCTAGAATAAATGTGTCATCACAATGAGTCACACTTTCCAAATCCATTAATCATTTAAACTAAAATGATTAACCAAAAAGAAATGCATCTTCTAAAGTAATCTCGTAACGGATTACGAGAATACCCCCCACCTGTAAAGACAGACTTGTATCCGTATTCCGACCGAATATGAATACGATGAGACGAAAGTAATCCAACACAGTATAATACTTGGATCCGGCTTAAACCAAAGCCCACCAGTATTATCTGTCCGAAACATGACACGTGCACAAGTGCACGTGCATGTTCGAACCCTGCCATAAAACCATACGGCTTCTACAACGTTTCGCCCGAACTTGGGAAACTATCTGTGGGGGACTCTAAAGACTCGTCAATAAGCGGGCCGTGGATTTAACCACAAGAACGTCAATGGTACAAGCTTTACGTAATGGCTTCTCCAAGTATTGACCGAAAGGGAAGACGATGAGCGAACTCATCCTGGAACCCTACTGAGCCTACCAGTGACAATATCCGTACAGTCCGGTCCGTTCATCTATGAGCATCGCATATCGGGCCTACGGGGCTGATAACGTCAGACCCCCAATAGCGGTATAAGTCGTGTCGGAGGGTAGCCCTGAAAACCCTGAGAAACTACTGGAATACCTACTAGTAATTCTCACCTGCCTTGGCCAAGGACTTGGTGTAATGGCTCTCCTAGACACGGCGCGATCTCACCCCCAAAACCGGGAGAGACGAATCCTCTGCCGATCCGCTCACTGCCTCTATGTGGCTCGGGACTGTATCCAACTAAAACATGTTTGCACGATCCTTTGAGCCATGGTAGGGTAGTAATTTAAGCACAATGTGAACTCACATGAGACAAATGACGACCTCAGGTCGATGAACTAACCTGTTGTAACGTTTTGAAAATCGTTTCGGTGAAATTTTGAAAAAACGGTAAAATAAGGGAGTTTTCTGTAAAAAGTCAAAATGCAAATATCTTTATTATAAAATTAAATATACATTTTATAGCTATGTAATTGCTAGTATTTGGTGTTTATTGAGCCACTGGTGAAATTTCAAATTTTCTGAAAATTTTTCCGAAATTAATTATTTTAATATTATTTTAAGCCGTCACTAATATATTTAATTAGGGAAAATTACAAATTGGAATGAGTTGAAACAAATTTTGTGCATTATAAAACATTAAAGAAAATTTTATCATATGGTTTTTGAAATGAAATCGTTTGCCAAAACGGTTTAGAAAATATCGAAGAAAAAGGCTTTTTTTTAGTGTAAATGAATGTTGGGGGTATTGTATTTATCATTTTTCATCACCCCACACCCATACCCACACTCACACACACCCCCATTTTTCCTTCCCCTTGGCTAAATTCAGCAGCCTCCTCAATTTTCCCCACTTGTTTTGCAAAAGAAAAGAATAGAATAAAGAATGTATTAATTAAAGGAGGTATGGGGGTAATTGTTGACTTGTGACTTTTCCAACACCACACAATCTCTTTCTCTCTCTCCCCCCACCAAAAATTGGCCGAAACCCCTTCCCCTTGCTGCAGCAGCAGCTCCCCCACTTGTCCCCCCTCATTTCTTATGCTAAAATCATCAAATCTCACTAAAAAATCCACCAAAAATCCCACAAAATCAAAATCTAATCCCTACCCATTTCTCATTGGCCTCTCTGGTATGGATCTTGGGGAAAAGTTGGAATTTTGGAGGCTTAGTTTGCATGCTAGATCTCTTGATTTGTGAGGTATAAATCTTAACCTATGTTTTGATTGTTGGTTAATTACTCCAATTTAGTTAAATTTGGTGTTTAATTTTGGTTCTAGTTGCTAACTTGAAAATTTAAGTTTAGGGTTGGATCTAGTTAGGATTTTGATCATTTATTTGTGGTGGTGAGTTGTAGTTTAACATGTTAAATCATGTAAAAGATAAGCTAGTTGCTAGGTTGCTAATTGTTAAATTAAAATTTTGCTAAATATGCTATTTTTTGCTAACTAGGTTTTTGAAATTAAATTACAATGTGGGATTAAAATCTAAATTAAGCTTTCATGTCATTATTAATATTATAATGAGTGGTTTAATGAATTTGGTTCATGCAAAACCAAGCTTAATTGATGAATTGTGAATTTTGCTTTAAAAAGTGTTAAAAATTGATATTTTTGCAAACTAGGATTTTGGAAATTATGCAAATTTATGAGATTAAATTATGGAAATGGTTTTTATGACTTATTTAAGATATTTAGTGAATATTGTGGCCGCTAGATTCGTTTATACATCGAGTTTTGCACTAAAACGGTGATTTGTGCTTGCTAGATTTTCGGAAAAATGGCTTTTTAAGTGAAATTGGGATTTTTGTGAATTTTAAGCTATTTTATATTATAATTAGTGCTTGTAATTGTACAAATGAGTGTGTTGGGAGCTTTCTCGATGGTTTGGCATTCGTACGCCGACGTCGAGGGTTTTTGGGTCGATTTGTAAAAGCAACCATAGGTTTTGACCTATGTGGGATTCGTGCGTCGTTTTGGTCATAAGTCGGATTTTAATGCGATATGGTGCGTTATGATATGTAGGTACCCCATGTGGACTTCGAGACGACAAGCAAGCGCGTGGTGACGTCGGCACCGGCGAGCGAAGACCAGGTGAGTAGATTTATATCTACGGGGAGAAGTCGGGTGGATGGCGTATAGCACCCCCGCTGTTCTTGGTGATGTATACGAATACGTATACACACATATATATATTGTTTATAGATTGTTTGAGTTATTGATGATAAATATGGATATTTGGTGTTCTTGGACGATTGAGTGCCGCAAAACCCTAGAGTAGCGGTCGCACACACTTGCACACACCCACCCATACTTGCATACTTTCTTCTTTCTTTTGTGCTCATACGGGAATATATAGTTATGTGTTCACATAGGTATGAGACTATGTGTTCACATACGGATTTGGGGATGATACTTGGGATTGAGATGAGTTGATGAGATTTGTGTTGAGATTGTGATATCGGTGATATGGCAGGATTCGTACTTGAGGTACGTCCTGGTGTGTTATAGCGGATCTTGGGGCGACGATTCGGGTGAATAGTGTTATAAATAGGTGGTCGACATGTGATCGTGATATGAGATATGATATGCTAGGATTTTGATCCTAGGCTGTATTGGGCGATGTATACCCCATTGATGATGATATGTGCTGATGATATCGGTTTGTACGAGACTGTCGATCAGTAGTCAGATCAAGACTATATTGATGATATTAGTATTGTACTAGACATAGGTCAGTACCTTAGACTATGATCTTTGATAAAGAGGATACCGGATGAATAGTGTGATGAATATGATTTTGACCCGTACCCAGATTTGGGATGCCGTACGACGGATTTACGTACGAGCTATATATTGATGATTGATCTGCACTCTTGACTTGGGATGTCTGATTATAGATATGGTATCGGATATGATATTATTGAGGCGGGATCACCGACTATACATATACAGGTATGTATATGTATCGACTCAAATGATAGGCGGTTTCCTTACCTGTAATTCAGCCGTATAGTTTAGTGTAGTTGTTAGATTAGATTAGACTCCTACATATTTCAAAACTAACGGATCGTGGGTATTTGAAAAGACAGGTCAAGGGATCTACGGATATTTCAAAAGACGTATCCTTTATTAAAACCACCGTAGCCCTTATTTTCAAAACCCCACGATTCGTGTTATTTCAAAGGGCACCATTGTTTAGTATTTAGCTCCCGCTCATTATTGTTGTTCGCTCCGCATCGCATGCTTATATTATGATTCATATCCTATTATTAATATCATGCTGTTAGGACACCAGCACCATTACCGATGACGCGTATGTACCACGTGCACTTACTTGCCGGCTCACACACATCTTCATCGGTAATTGCCATGTCACGAACACTTTAGAAAATACTATTTCATTTGACATAGGTTGTTAGCTAATAGTTTAGACATGATATTAGTGTACTTGCCTTATATGCTAGTTAGACATTGTAGTTATTGCCTGTTACTTCATGCATGTTATTATTCACTGTTGTGTCGCATTCATGGATTCTCATGCCTATATTCACTGTTTACATGCTATTGATGACTTGGATTCGGATTTCATGAGATTTCTTGGATTTGGAGGAAAACCGCAAAAACATAAATAAACCTTTTCTCTCTTTTAAAATAAAAAGTGCGGTTTTCCCATGATGTATGAGTCGTCCACCATGAGTTTGCTGATGAATTTCGAGACCCGATTCGAGGAGTGGAGGAACCGTTTCGGGTACATGGTGGGCCCGGTGCGGTACCCCAGGGCAAGAGGATCGTGTTGTTGACGTTGAGCCTGGCAGGGGAGCACTACCGACCGGTGATATTACCCGACGCGTCGGATATCCGGAGGATACCGTCGTGGTCTTGAGATGGATTGTAGGGGCCGGTCTGGACTGACGGCGCCCTAGATATTGTGATTGAGACATTGAGATTTCGAGATATTGAGGTACAGAGACTGTGATACAGAGATATCGCGATATTGGGATTACGTTTTGTGCCGATGCTAGGCACTGTTTTATGCTGATTTCATTATGATACCTCATTTTAAAAATACAAAGGAAATCTCACTAAATTATGAAAACAGTTTCTTCATTTACATATATTCTGTTTTCATGCATTCATACCTCATTCATATGATATATTGCTACCTGAGGCACTGACATGGGCACATGAGATTACACTCGGGTTAGATATTTACCCTAGCCTTGTTATAGGCTGCATGTTATATACATATTTGAGGATATATTTGATCGTATGACCTAGGATTGCGTCATACATGCGATTCCTATTCGTAGATATTTTTCTATTCACAAGTTGGCAACTCACCCCCGTTGTGCCCCAGTTTCTTGCAGGTTTGCCGTACAGGTTTCATTACGGCTTTGCAGGCACAGTTTCATTCGGATAACTTGCTAGTAGGTGGGTTTATTGGTATCGTACCCATCATATTACCTTGTATAATATTATTCAGTTGTATCTAGTAAATTCCATCAACCAAATATGTATTTATTTTGAGATAGAGACCTGTGATGTTATTCCTTCGACCTTAGAGTCGCGTGTTATATTTCTGTGGTTTTCTTGTGGTTTTAAGTTTCCTTCTGAATTTTGATCCTCGCCGTTGGCGTTGTATATTATATTGCTTGTGTGGTTGTGACCGTCGATTGATGAAGAGCTAGCTCCTGCTGGGGGATGCCTTTTTATTGATTTCGTATACTATTCTTGTTGTATCCCGTTTGGGGGCCAGTATTTACAAAGGAGACTCTGCCGAAATTTTCAGGAAATATTTGATGTTATAAAAAAAAAGGGCATAATTCGGCTTATGCTATTAAAACTACTTGATTTAAATTGGTTTTCCTTCACTCTACTACTTTTCTTGGTTTGGATTTCTTGGTTTTTCGGCTTACTTAGATTACGTACGCCTCGAGACGTTTCATAGTCTAAGTGTCGGTCATGTTCCGTACTTTCGGATCGTGACAAAGTTGGTATCAGAGCGTTAGGTTATACCTTCGAAGCGTAGGATGACCCTTGGTTGATGGAATAGGTGACTAAAGTAGAGTGACGTACCGTGGGTATGTTCCGCTGCATACTTACGATATGCTACTTCACTTATGAAGCCTTAGGATGTACATTTCTTTGCTCAGTATTATATTCATTCTGATCTAGCCTCATCCGTACCAGTTATGGTTTTGCTGCCATGATTACGGGCAGGGAGAGCTATGGCTAGAGTTGCGGTCAGCCTGAGCTCGTTACGAACGAGGACTGACCAGGGCGTAATTCCGGCGACACACGATTGCGGAGATGTGTCTTTTTATTGTGTTTTCACGCCCCGAGCGTTTGAAGGACCGCTATATGAGATTACTCGGACGGGCAGAAGATTGAGCCAATGATAGAGGCCAACCAGATTTTGATGATCGTTGGTGTATTGTTTATTCATGATGTTTGAGACACTGTTCAGCGTGCAGACGAGTGAGCCAGTTATTGCTGCGAACGATGGAATATCGCCCCAGATGTTGGAGCTTCTGCAGTATGAGTTGTACTAAGAGATGATAGAAGGTCGCTAATCACGGAGGATGAATGACTAGGACATGTGGTTCGTTCGCTACCCCGATGCGAGGTCATCAGATAGATTGATTCCAGCTAGAGACGACTTCACGTGGAGACGTCGAGAGTCGACAGAGATGATCGAATGTCAGAAATCTATTATTCCAAGTTTAAAGTATTCGGAAAGACATGCAGGCAATTCTATGGACCCTCTAGAAGAATGAAACCCTAACTCGACTTAATGACCGTGTGAAAGCCTTTGAACCTTCGGGTTTGCGGCAGTTCTACGGCGCCTTTAGTGAGGCTTGGGTTGCCCTTCTATGGCTGGACCACCGATGCTATGGTATGTACTCGATACTATTAAACTGTGCCCAAGATGTTGAGCTCTTGGGGGATTATGAGGTTTTGACGACTCGATCGGATGGCTCGACTTAATTCGGATGCTAGGTGGTGAGATGCATTTCTTGGGAGACTCCCGATACGAGGATAGCCGTTGGAGCTCAGTCCATGCAGCAGCGACGAGGCGAGTCCAAAGCAGAAGACATTAGAGAAAAGTGAAGTAAGAGGTTCGTACCGGATCTAGATGAGAAGACGTTCCACTCCGCCGACATCAGAGATGCGATGCGCATGCCGATGCATGGTACTTGGATTTACCTTCCAGAAGGAGTCGCGATGAGTATGCAGTCGTTCCAGAACAAGATGCAGATATAGGAAAGGACGATGACTTCCAGATAGTTGGCAGAGACGAGACATGGAAGAGACCGTGAGCAGGATTCCTTCCAGGACACTGCTGCAATGATACTTGCACCCATGATCAGATGTGTCACGTACATTCAGAGAGCCAGAGGCCGACGCTAGTGACATGCTATCTTACGAGTGGTCGCGATGATTGACCGAGAGATGACCAGAGAAGTGCCAGAACGGAATCATCCCCGTTAGCACACCTGACAGGGCCGATGAGCTGATGGACCGAAAGATTGGTAATTCACAGTGAAGGCCTTGACCCAGGAGTGGTCATTGTTACGCACACCAGCAGGCCAGAGTTCATGATCATCGACGAGACGTCCCACTAGTGACCGCGACAGTTGGCCCGAGATTCTTAGAGGATGCACTTGAGCGGTACTATTCCTCCATTAATGATTTCGATGTTTTGGGTGATTTATTCGCATGATTTGATTTTGATGATTGAGGATTTACGATCTTTGCACAGTGTTGTACTTGATATCGTTTTCATCCTTTGGTTTCATATGCTTGTGATTTTACGGTTTTAGACATTTGAGTTGATTTTGTGCGTATGCACGCACACGATTTGGTTCCTGCACTCTGTATAGTTTATATATGCTTGCAGTGCAGTGATACGCCTTTTGTGCACTTAGATGCACTGGACTTCGATTTCGATTGTGATACTTGATATTTGTTTTGTGCACTTTGTGCACCTGATTTGATTTTGCGCATGTTCGGCGCTTGATATTGGATTTCATGATTTCGTGCATGATGGATGCCCCTGGTTTTGGGTTTTCGCGCATGTCTTGAGATGCGATTTTGGTGCACACCAGATGCACTAAATCGAGATTTTTTCGTGCATGTCAGATGCACCTGATTTTGCTGTCAGGCACATACGTTGCCTACGACAGATGCTTTGTGCACACCCGATGCACTTAGATCTTGTTTTTGTGCACTTGTATGGCACGTATATGGATTTTGATTGTCGTGAGCACCAGACGCACGTAGTATTCATACACGTATTTTGGGATTGATTTCTTATGGAGCAGTACGTTTTTATGATGATTGCTATGAGTTTTTGTACTGAGCAGGACTAGTCAGAGGACAGTACCTGAATATATTTTTCATGCATTGATAGTTATTGAAGGGAATTCCAAAAAGCGAGCTATAGTCTCAGCTACGTGTCTGATATGACGCGAAACTTTTAAAACAAGGAAAACCCTTCTAAATTGTTTCCAAAACGGCGGAACGTACATTTCAAACAAAGGTATATATGTATATAGTTATTTTCTTATGATAGACGTCCGCCACTGTGCAGTGTTATGTGCATTGCACAGCAACTTAAAGGATTTGGCATGCATTTCCTCCTGATATTTGCATGTATAGTTCCAATTTATAGCATATCGTTCTTGCTTGAGATTTGGCATTCGTGTCTTCACCTTGACTCCGATGATTGTGGGATGCTTAACGGAGTTTTGATTTCGAGTTATCTACTCATTACTCATGCGCATGCATTGCGCTATGATGTGTTTATGTATTTATGATTTCGGAGCCCCGGCGATTTGATGGTTTTGGCTGAAATATTTTAGTATTTGGGGGGGGGGGAGTTTTAATTTAAATTCAGGTACCGAATTTCTTTAAGGGGGGAAGATTGTAACGTTTTGAAAATCATTTCGGTGAAATTTCGAAAAAACGGTAAAATAAGGGGGTTTTCTGTAAAAAGTCAAAATGCAAATATCTTTATTATAAAATTAAATATATATATTCTATCTATGTAATTGCTAGTATTTGGTGTTTATTGAGCCACTGGTGAAATTTCAAATTTTCTGAAAAATTTTCCAAAATTAATTATTTTAATATTATTTTAAGCCGTCACTAATATATTTAATTAGGGAAAATTACAAATTGGAATGAGTTGAAACAAATTTTGTGCATCAGAAAACATTAAATAAAATTTTATCATGTCGTTTTTGAAATGAAATCGTTTTCCAAAACGGTTTAGAAAATATCGAAGAAAAAAGCTTTTTTTTATAGTGTAAATGGATGTTTGGGGTATTGTATTTATCATTTTTCATCACCCCACACCTATACCCACACTCACACACACCCATTTTTGTCACAACCCGAAAGTACGGAACATGACCGGCACTTAGACTACGAACGTCTCAAGGCGTACGTACGCTAAGTAAGCCGAAACCCAGAAATCCAAACCAAGAGAAGTAGTAGAGAATAGGAAGAACCATATCAAATCAACCTGTATGCAACATAATATACAACGCCTAAAGGCGAGGATCACAACAGAAATGGAACTCAACCAGCAAGAAACTCAAGAAATATAACAATGCTACTCTATGGTCGAAAGAATAACATTACTGGTCTCTATCTCAAAAAATACAAGTTTGGTTGATGGAACTTCTAGATACAACTGAAATATAATATACAAGGTATAATGATGGATAAGATACAATAAACCCACCTACTAGCAAGTCACCCGAAAAGAAACCGTGCCCGCAAAACCGTAATGAAATCCGTACGGCAACACCTGCAAGAAACTGGGGCACAATGGGGGTGAGTTGCCAACTCGTGAGTAGAAAAAGATCTACGAACAGAAAATCGCATAAATAACGCAACCTAGGTCAATGATCATAATATATCCTCAAAAATGAATAACATGCAGCCTATAACAATGGCTAGAGTAATATCTAACCTGAGTGTGATCTCACGTGCCCGTGTCAGTGCCTCAGGTAGCAATATATCATATGAATGAGGTATGAATGCATGAAAACAGAATACATGTAAATGAAGAAACTGTTTTCATAAATTAGTGAGATTTCCTTTTTATTTTTAAAATGAGGTATCATAAATGAAATCAGCACCAACAGTGTCTAGCATCGACACAAAACATAAATCTCAATGTCTCAAAAACCTCAGGCTCCGGCCATCCGGACTGGCCTGTATCATCAAATCTGAGTACCTCAATATCTCGAAATCTCAATGTCTCAAAAACCTCAGGCTCCGGCCATCCGGACTGGCCTGTATCATCAAATCTGAGTACCTCAATATCTCGAAATCTCAATGTCTCAATCTCAATATCTAGGGCGCCGTCAGTCCAGACCGGCCCTACCATCCATCTCAAGACCACGACGGTATCCTCCGGATATCCGACGCGTCGGGTAAAATCACCTGTAGGTAGTCTCCCCCTGCCAGGCTCATCGTCATCACCACGAGCTTCTTGCCCCGGGGTACCTTACCGGGTCCACCATGTACCCGAAACGGTTCATCCAACTCCTCGAATCGGGTCTCTAAATACATCAGCAAACTCATGGTGGACGACTCATACATCATGGGAAAAACCGCGCTTTTTATTTAAAAAGAGAAAGAAGAAGTTTTTATATGTTTTGCGGTTTTCCCCAAATCCAGAAAATCTCATGGAAATCCAAATCCAAAACCTCAATAGCACGTAAAAAGTGAATATATGCATGAGAATCCATGAATGCGGCATAACAATGAATAACAGTATGCATGAGGTAGCAGGTAATAACTACAATGTCTAAACTAACATATAAGACAAGTACACTAATAGCATGTCTAAACTATTAGCTAACAGGCTATGTCAAGCAATAATATTTTCTAAGGTGTACGTGACATGGCAATTACCGATGAAGATGTGTGCGAGCCGGCAAGTAAGTGTACGTGGTACATACGCATCATCGGTAATGGTGCTGGTGTCCTAACCACAAGATATTAACAGTAGAATATGAAGCATAATATAAGCATGTGATGTGGAGCAAACAACAATAATGAGCGGGAGCTGAATACTAGACGCAACGATAACTAATCTGTTTTAACCTAATATAAGTACTACAATGGTGCCTTTTGAAATAACACGAATCGTGGGGTTTTGAAAATAGGGGCTACGGTGTTTTTAAGAAAAGTTACGTTTTTTGAAATATCCGTAGGATCCCTTAGGCTGTCTTTAAAAATACGCACGATTCGTAAGCTTTGAAATAGGTAGGAACCGAATCTAATCTAACAACTAACTAAACTAAAGGGCTACGCTACAAGCTAGACTACAGGTAAGGAAACCGCCTAACATCTGAGTCGATACATATACATACCTGTATATATATTAGTCGGTGATCCCGCCTCAATAATATCATATCCGATACCATATCTATAATCAGACATCCCAAGTCAAGAGTGCGGATCAATCATCAAGATATAGCTCGTACGTAAATCCGTCGTACGGCATCCCCCAATTCTGGGTACGGGTCAAAATCACATTCATCATACTATTCATCTGATATCCTCTTTATCAAATCATGATCGGGGTACTGATCTACGTCTAGTACCATACTGATACCGCCTACGTATGCATGGACGTGTGTAAAAACTACGTCAAGGACCCGCTTTGACGTCATGTCGTATCTCAAATACGAACCCTGCTATATCACCGATCTCACGGCCTCAAATCAAATCTCATCGACTCAGCTCAATCCCAAGTATCATCCTCAAATCCGTATGTGAACACATAATCCCATACCCATGTGAACCCAAAACTATATAACCCCATATAAGCACATATGAAGAAAAATGTATGCAAGTATGGGTGTGTGTATAAATGTGGTGCAGCCTCTACTCTAGGGTCTCGCAACACTAAACCTATCTATTCACACCTAAAATCTATCTTTATCATCAATAACCTCAAAAAATAATAATCAATATATATGTGTGTATACGTATTCGTATACATCACCACGGACTGCGGGGGTGCTATACGCCATCCACCCGACTTCTCCCCGTAGATATAAATCTACTCACCTGGTCCTCGCTCGCCGGTGCCGACGTCGCCACACGCTTGCTTGTCGTCTCGAAGTCCACATGGGGTACCTACACATCATAACGCACCATATCGCATTAAAATCCGACTCATGACCAAAACGTCCCACATAGGTCAAAACATATGGCTGCTTTCACAAATCAACCCAAAAACCCTCGACGTCGGCGTACAAACGCCAAACCATCGAGAAAAACCTAAACACACTCATTTGTACAATCACAAGCACTAATTATATTATAAAATAGCTTAAAATTCACAAGAACCCCAAATTCACTTTAAAAACATTTTTTCCGAAAATCTAGCAAGCACAATTCGCCGTTTTTGTACAAAACAAGATGTTTAAACAAATGTAGCGTCCATAATACTTATTAAATATCTTAAATAATTCATAAAAACCATTTCCATAATTTAATCTCATAAATTTGCATAATTTCCAAAATCCTAGTTTGCAAAAATATCAATTTTTAACACCTTTTAAAGCAAAATTCACAATTCATCAATTAAGCTTGGTTTTGCATTATCCAAAATCATTAAACCACTCATTATAATATTAATAATGACATGAAACCTTAATTTAGATTTTAATCCCAATATAAAACAATTTCAAAAAAAACTAGTTAGCAAAAAGCACATTTATCACAATTTCCAACTAACAAATTTTGAAATTAGTAACTAGATTAGGTTTTAGCAAGAATTAACATGTCAATCTACTCATGGCAACCTTAATGATGTGATAAAACCCTATCTTGATTTTAATCTCACATATAACCATTAACCCCACAATTTAAGTTTGCAATATACACACAAATTAAACACCAAATTTAGTTAAATTGGAGTAATTAACCAACAATTAAGACATGGGTTAAGATTTATACCTCCCAATTAGAGATATAGCAAGGATCTAAGCCTCCCAAAATGCTCTCTTTTCATAAAGATCCATGCTATACGGGCTAAGCTAAAATGGGTAGGAGTCGGATTTGGGTTTTGGGATTTTTTTTTGATGGATTTGAGGCAATTTTTGATGAAGTTTGAAGAGAAAAGAGAAGGGAATTGAGGGGAGGGCTGCTGCTGCTGTAGGAGGGGGGAGGACTGCTGGAATGGGAGTGGGAGAGGAGAGAGAGGGAGGTAGAGAAAGTGGGGGAAGAAGTCAAAGTCAAGGTAAGGTCAAAAGTCCACCTAATTCACCCATTTTCTTTTCTTTTCATTCATATCTTTTCCTTTGAAAATCAAGTGGGGAAAAATATGGTGGATGCTGAATTCAGCCATGAGGAGGAGTAAGTGGGGGTGTGTGGGTGTGGGTACGGGTGTGGGGTGATGAAAAATGATAAATACAATACCCCAAGCATACATTTACGCTAAAATAAAGCATTTTTTCTTCAATAATTTCTAAACCGTTTTGGCAAATGATTTCGTTCCAAAAACCACATGATAAAATTTTATTTAATGTTTAATGATGCACAAAATTTGTTTCAACTCATTCCAATTTGTAATTTTCCCTAATTAAATGTATTAGTGACGGCTTAAATAATAATAAAATAATATTTTTTTCAGAAAATTTGAAATTTCACCAGCGGCTCAATAAACACCAAATAATAGCAATTACATAGCTAGAATATGTATATTTAATTTTTATAATAAGATATTTGTATTTTGACTTTTTACAGAAAACCCACCTTATTTTACCGATTTTTTCGAAATTTCACCGAAACGATTTTCAAAACGTTACAATTTTTCCTCCCCCTTGGCTGAATTCAGCAGCCCCCTCAATTGTCCCCACTTGTTTTGCAAAAGAAAAGAATAGAATAAAGAATGTATTAATTAAAGGAGGTATGGGGGTAATTGTTGACTTGTGACTTTTCCAACACCACACAATCTCTCTCTCTCTCTCCTCCCACCAAAAATTGGCCGAAACCCCTTCCCCTTGCTGCAGCAGCACCACCCCCACTTGTCCCCCCTCATTTCTTGTGCTAAAATCATAAAATCTCACTCAAAAATCCACCAAAAATCCCACAAAATCAAAATCTAATCCCTACCCATTTCTCATTGGCCTATCTGGTATGGATCTTGGGGAAAAGTTGGAATTTTGGTGGCTTAGTTTGCATGCTAGATCTCTTGATTTGTGAGGTATAAACCTTAACTTATGTTTTGATTGTTGGTTAATTACTCCAATTTAGTTAAATTTGGTGTTTAATATTGGTTCTAGTTGCTAACTTGAAAATTTATGTTTAGGGTTGGATCTAGTTAGGGTTTTGATCATTTATTTGTGGTGGTGAGTTGTAGTTTAACATGTTAAATCATGTAAAAGATAAGCTAGTTGCTAGGTTGCTAATTGTTAAATTAAAATTTTGCTAAATATGCTATTTTTTGCTAACTAGGTTTTTGAAATTAAATTACAATGTGGGATTAAAATCTAAATTAAGCTTTCATGTCATTATTAATATTATAATGAGTGGTTTAATGAATTTGGTTCATGCAAAACCAAGCTTAATTGATGAATTGTGAATTTTGCTTTAAAAAGTGTTAAAAATTGATATTTTTGCAAACTAGGATTTTAGAAATTATGCAAATTTATGAGATCAAATTATGGAAATGGTTTTTATGACTTATTTAAAATATTTAGTGAATATTGTGGCCGCTAGATTCGTTTATACATCGAGTTTTGCACTAAAACGGTGATTTGTGCTTGCTAGATTTTCGGAAAAATGACTTTTTAAGTGAAATTGGGATTTTTGTGAATTTTAAGCTATTTTATATTATAATTAGTGCTTGTAATTGTACAAATGAGTGTTGGGAGCTTTCTCGATGGTTTGGCGTTCGTACGCCGACGTCGAGGGTTTTTGGGTCGATTTGTGAAAGCAACCATAGGTTTTGACCTATGTGGGATTGGTGCATCGTTTTGGTCATGAGTCGGATTTTAATACGATATGGTGCGTTATGATATGTAGGTACCCCTTGTGGACTTCGAGACGACAAGCAAGCGCGTGGCGACGTCGGCACCGGCGAGCGAGGACCAGGTGAGTAGATTTATATCTACGTGGAGAAGTCGGGTAGATGGCGTATAGCACCCCCGCAGTTCGTGGTGATGTATACGAATATGTATACACACATATATATTGTTTATATATTGTTTGAGTTAATGATGATAAATATGGATATTTTGTGTTCTTGGACGATTGAGTGCCGCGAAACCCTAGAGTAGCGGTCACACACACTTGCACACACACACCCATACTTGCATACTTTCTTCTTTCTTTTGTGCTCATACGGGAATATAT
Organism: Agapanthus africanus; assembly: GCA_030015575.1. NCBI lineage: Eukaryota > Viridiplantae > Streptophyta > Magnoliopsida > Asparagales > Amaryllidaceae > Agapanthus > Agapanthus africanus. The sequence continues at coordinate 223,801,863 of JASDDO010000016.1, read as the reverse complement.
AGTTATGTGTTCACATAGGTATGGGACTATGTGTTCACATACGGATTTGTGGATGATACTTGGGTATGAGATGAGTCGATGAGATTTGTGTTGAGATTGTGATATCGGTGATATGGCAGGATTCGTACTTGAGGTACGTCCTGGTGTTATAGCGGATCTTGGGGCGACGATACGGGTGAATAGTGTTATAAATAGGTGGTCGACATGTGATCGTGATATGAGATATGATATGCTAGGATATTGATCCTAGGCTGTATTGGGCGATGTATACCCCTTGATGATGATATGTGCTGATGATATCGGTTTGTACGAGACTGTCGATCAATAGTCAAATCATGACTATATTGATGATATTAGTATTGTACTAGACATAGGTCAGTACCTTAGACTATGATCTTTGATAAAGAGGATACCGATGAATAGTGTGATGAATATAATTTTGACCCGTACCCAGATTTGGGATGCCGTACGACGGATTTACGTACGAGCTATATATTGATGATTGATCCGCATTCTTGACTTGGGATGTCTGATTATAGATATGGTATCGGATATGATATTATTGAGGCGGGATCACCGACTATACATATACAGGTATGTATATGTATCGACTCAGATGATAGGCGGTTTCCTTATCTGTAGTTCAGCCGTATAGTTTATTATAGTTGTTAGATTAGATTAGACTCCTACCTATTTCAAAACTAACGGATCGTGGGTATTTTAAAAGACAGGTCAAGGGATCTACGGATATTTCAAAAGACGTATCCTTTATTAAAACCACCGTAGCCCTTATTTTCAAAACCCCACGATTCGTGTTATTTCAAAGGGCACCATTGTTTAGTATTTAGCACGCGCTCATTATTGTTGTTCGCTCCGCATCGCATGCTTATATTATGATTCATATCCTATTATTAATATCATGCTGTTAGGACACCAGCACCATTACCGATGACGTGTATGTACCACGTACACTTACTTTCCGGCTCACACACATCTTCATCGGTAATTCCCATGTCACGAACACTTTAGAAAATACTATTTCATTTGACATAGGTTGTTAGCTAATAGTTTAGACATGATATTAGTGTACTTGCCTTATATGCTAGTTAGACATTGTAGTTATTGCCTGCTACTTCATGCATGTTATTATTCACTGTTGTGTCGCATTCATGGATTCTCATGCCTATATTCACTGTTTACATGCTATTGATGACTTGGATTCGGATTTCATGAGATTTCTTGGATTTGGAGGAAAACCGCAAAAACATAAATAAACCTTTTCTTTCTTTTAAAATAAAAAGTGCGGTTTTCCCATGATGTATGAGTCGTCCACCATGAGTTTGCTGATGGATTTCGAGACCCGATTCGAGGAGTGGAGGAACTGTTTCGGGTACATGGTGGGCCCGGTGCGGTACCCCAGGGCAAGAGGATCGTGTTGTTGACGTTGAGCCTGGAAGGGGAGCACTACCTACCGGTGATATTACCCGACGCGTCGGATATCCGGAGGACACCGTCGTGGTCTTGAGATGGATGGTAAGGGCCGGTCTGGACTGACGGCGCCCTAGATATTGTGATTGAGACATTGGGATTTCGAGATATTGAGGTACAGAGACTTTGATACAGAGATATTGAGATATTGGGATTACGTTTTGTTCCGATGCTAGGCACTGTTTTATGCTGATTTCATTATGATACCTCATTTTAAAAATACAAAGGAAATCCCACTAAATTATGAAAACAGTTTCTTCATTAACATGTATTCTGTTTTCATGCATTCATACCTCATTCATATGATATATTGCTACCTGAGGCACTGACACGGGCACATGAGATTACACTCGGGTTAGATATTTACCCTAGCCTTGTTATAGGCTGTATGTTATATACATATTTGAGGATATATTTGATCGTATGACCTAGGATTGCGTCATACATGCGATTCCTATTCGTAGAAATTTTTCTATTCACGAGTTGGCAACTCACCCCCGTTGTGCCCCAGTTTCTTGCAGGTTTGCCGTACAGATTTCATTACGGCTTTGTGGGCACAGTTTCGTTCGGATAACTTGCTAGTAGGTGGGTTTATTGGTATCGTACCCATCATATTACCTTGTATAATATTATTCAGTTGTATCTAGTAAATTCCATCAACCAAACATGTATTTATTTTGAGATAGAGACCAGTGATGTTATTCCTTCGACCTTAGAGTCGCGTGTTATATTTCTGTGGTTTTCTTGTGGTTTTGAGTTTCCTTCTGAATTTTGATCCTCGCCGTTGGCGTTGTATATTATATTGCTTGTATGGTTGTGACCGTCGATTGACGAAGAGCTAGCTCCCGCTGGGGGATGCCTTTTTATTGATTTCGTATACTATTCATGTTGTATCCCGTTTGGGGGCCAGTATTTACAAAGGAGACTCTGCCGAAATTTTCAGGAAATATTTGATGTTATAAAAAAAGGCATAATTCGGCTTATGCTATTAAAACTACTTGATTTAAATTGGTTTTCCTTCACTCTACTATTTTTCTTGGTTTGGATTTCTGGGTTTTTCGGCTTACTTAGATTACGTACGCCTCGAGTCGTTTCGTAGTCTAAGTGTCGGTCATGTTCCATACTTTCGGGTCGTGACACCTGTATACATGTCACCAGGGAAGTGCTATCTGACGCTAGGTATAATACCAACTAGCAGGTTCCCGGCGAGTCCTGTCCGGTGCACTCATAACCCAATGAGCACCTGTATATATCTTAGGTGAACCAACTGACACCAATGGCTTGTGAGACCGTCCACCTCCCCTCATCGGGGTCTCGACTGTATACACTAGTCTACTCCGGGGTATCGATGCCCTGTCTCGAAACTCACACGACTAGGGACCACTTTTAAGAATGTGCTTATGGACTACCCAACTCTCACGTATATGATCGCCATCATACTGCTGGTAGTCAAGCTAGAATCCTAAGGTCTCTATCAACGTGTAATAGTGAATAATAATGTCACCTAAAACTGTACATGATGATAAAGGCAAACCAGATTGCATATTATCATCTCGAGTAAGACTGTCCTACCGGTATAGGTCCTCCTCAATCATTGCAATCACGTGCCTGCGATCCAATAATTGACTTTGAGGGCAATACATCCAACACATGTCGCCTAGGCAAAGTTAAAAAGTTCGAGAGAGTGTCAGTAACCCATTTTTCCCAAGTTTAAAGTGTTCGGAGGAACATGCAGGTAATTATGTGGACCCTCTAGAAGAATGAAACCCTAACTCGACATGATGACCATGGAACCGCTTTTGAACCTTATGGTTTGCAGCAGTTTACCGCTGCCATCAGTGAGGCTTGGGTTTGCCCTTCTATGGCTGGTTCTGAGGTATTGTGGTATGTACCAGATATTTTTAGACTGTGCTCAGGTATTGAGCTTTCGGGAAATTTTGGGACCTCGATGACTCGATCGAAAAGTTTGACGTCGTCCAGATATCATGTGATAGGAGATCAGCAAGCTGACCAGATTCGGATAGGGGACCTCACCCAGATGCGTTAGGAGTTGATCGAGAACAGACGAGTATTGAGTATTGCTCCGATGGTTGGGACGAGTTCCCGAGGATGTGTTCGGCCAGATATCTTCTACAGAGTGATGAAGATACCGAGTTTGTGACTTCGAGTCCGTGTGAGAGTCTCCGGATTGACCGTGGCCGAGGACAGTAGTGTTAGTGTAGATGCCCTAGAGTCCATAACTGTATCATACTAGTTAGTATATTACTTGATGGAAGCTTGGAATATTCACAGTTGTATAGACAATCTTGCTCGAAATGGTAGTATGCTACCTGGTTTGTTTCTACTTTAATGTGTGCATGTGTTTCTTTTAGCATATCGCTTATAGACATTAGTGGAGCCCTTAGGATCTTTGCTTGATTACCAGCGTTGTGATGGCAGTCACACTAGTGGGGGATAGGTAATCTACAAGCACATCCTTATACGGGTCCCTAGTCGCATGATTATCGAGACAGGGCATCGATACTCCAGAGTAGACTAGTGTATACGCTTCTCATCCCAGGAGGGGAGATGGTCTGTCCCACAGCCAGCAGTACGTCGTACTGGAGATAGTATGCAGGTGATCGTTAGGTTACGAGTACACTGGACAGGACTCGCTGGGAACGGTTGGTTGGTACTATACCTATCGTCAGTTATCAGTTCCCGGGTGACATGAGTACAGCATAGTCCGTTGAATTAACACTGTCACTTCGCCTCGAGTGTGTTCCCACCATTCTTAGATTACTATCCTACCACGGCTCAAATGAGTCGTGCAAACAGGTAGTGGTTGGGTGCAGTCCCGAAGCACTTGGAGGCAGTGACGGTTAGACAGGATTCGTCTCTTCCGGTATTGGGGGTTGATATCGCGCCATGTCTAGGAGAGCCATTACACAAAGTCCCTGGCCAGGGCAAGCGAGATATACTGGTAGGGTTTCCAGTGTAATCTCAGGGTGTTCTGGGCTACACTCCGACACGACTTGTACTGCTATTAGGGGACTGACGTTTACCGCCCCCTAGGCCCAACATGTGATACTTTCAGACGAACAGACCGGACTGTACGGAGATTGTCATATTAAGGATCAGTAGGAGTTCGGATGGGTTCACCTCATCAGTGTTCTTATCGGCATCTACCTGGGGACCGTTACGTACAGCTAGTACCGCTTGCGGCCTGTGGTTAAACCCACTGCCGGCGTAGTGTCGAGTCTTTAGAGTCCCACACAGTGGGTTGTTCGCTTTTGGGCAAAACAGAGTAGAGGTCGCATGGTTTTGCGACGCGGTTCGTTCACATCCGCGCACTTATGCACGTTTGGTGTCCGGGCAGTTATTACTAGCGGGCTTTGGTTTAAGCCAGATCCTAGTATAAGTTTTGGGATTGGTTTTATCTCATTGTATTCATGTTCCTCGAAACACGGATATGGGTGTGTATGCATAGTTGACTGAGGCAGAGGTAGAGGATTCTCATCAGGGTTGTTGACCGTTGACTTTTTCTAAAACCTAATGAGAATGAGAAATATGATTAATAATATTAACTAAGTATTATTGTGCCATGGTTGAGTTAAACTTTTGACTTTTGTTGACTTGTTGACTTTATTGACCGGTTGACCATTGTTGACTTGTTGACCATCATCATTTCATTTCAAAATGCTTCTTGTTCTTTGCAATTGCATTAAATGAATGAAATGATAATGGTCATTCATAAACTAACCATCACAATTTCTTAATTATTATTATTATTATCATTATTCTAAATATGAGAGCATAGTTGTAAATTATCCTGATTCTTACTTGCTCATTCTCTCTCATCAAAAGCTCATCCTCTTCCTCTCTCTCAATGCTCTCATGTCTCATGTGTTGAGAACCATGAGATATTGAGATAAAACCTTCAAAACTTCACTCTACTCACTTTAGAGTTCTAGGTTTAGCAAGCCAGGCACTTTAGTTGCCTCTAGGTTGAGGTTGGAGCTCAAGGTAGAGGCCTTCAGGTGGATCCTTCTTCGACAAAGAGAAGACTACAAGGACGAGCCGTTCAAACCACTCCAAGGAGCAAGAAGAGAAGGAGTTCAAGACTTAGGTATAACCCCCTAACCGAGTAGCTAAACTTGTAGGTAGTTTGCTAGGTTTTTGTTTAGCAAAGATCCTCTTTTCTAGTCCATGTTGCCTTGTCATAAAAATCGTTTTTTACCTTTTCTACCTCCCCATAAGAACCGGGGTGGGAAACATGGACTTACAGAGGTATCAGAGCCTAGCTAAACAACAACTAGCATGTTAGCAAAGTATTTATAATTTCGATCCAAGAAAAAGTCGCAAAACACGTCAAAATCCTCAAGTTTTTGCCGATTTTTAAAACAGCCCTAAAAATAATTCCACATATGTTAAAAATCCGTGCAGGGTTTTCTGGGAACACACAAGAAAAACGAGTCCACGACTCGACCAGACCTCCGCGGAAGCGCGGCGAAACCATGCGTTTCTCCGCGGATCCGCGGCCGAGTCAACTCGGTCGTGACTCGAATTTATTGCAGTGTTCTTGTTTTGATGTTTTGTGATTTTTAAAATATTCTGTTTCTGCCCAGAATTTCTAGAGAACAAAGTTGTGTTTGGGGTAGTTACAAATCCGTTTTTTTGGATTGATGTTCTATAGACTTTAGCTAATTGGTTATATCTGTGATGTGATATATGCACTGAACGTCGACTAATCGCTATACGTCGATTAGTGGGGGTTATGCATATCTGTGATCTATAAAGTTGTTGGATTGTGTATATGAACTCGTTGGATTGTCTCGGATGAATAGCCGAGGTTTTGTGAGATGAGATTTTCTTTTTCTTTCATTTGATATAATATGTAAATTGATGTAATATTATTTTTATGGCCGCACATCCGGGATGAGGTTGTAGCCGCCATTGTATATTATTTCTTATACTGTTTTTGCTCCTAGGATAGACCTAAGGTGGGGTGCACAAACTACCGGGTACTTTGAAGTGCCGATTGGCCTACTCACGTTGATGAGGGAGGTTGCTCCACTTCGGGTACTTGGCGGGTAGTTTTCCGCACCCGTAGGGGTCTAGGGTGGGGTTTCTCTATTCATCGCGACCGTGAAATCCGTCTTTCGTTGCAGGCTCGAACGAAACACGGATTCCTAGCATATCCAATGTGTTCATCTATGATCTGGAATGGCTATCATTGCGTCTGACGAATGTATATATCTATATATGATATCTAGTAGGCGTTGCTTATGTTTTGCATCCGCGCTAGTCCAGCCCCCGCTCTGTCGTTAGTTATGTAACCTAACGGGTGATGACGGGGCCCCGTGACGAATGCGGATGGAATAAGCGTACGTCGTATTTTCGTTGTTTTCTGCAATGGTAGGATTAATTGATGGGTCGCATTAAATTAATGCAAGAAAATAAACCAAAGTAAAGTCGTTGGAATAATTTCAAAACCACTTGGTTTCTTTTCAAAAACAGAAAACTTTTAAAACGCGGAGTTTGAACCACTTCTTTTAAAAGCTATCACGTTCCTTTGATTATATCAAGTTCACTACGTTCACGGTTTCGCCAAAACCATTCGCCAAGGCATAGTGATTGGTAGCTGCCGGAAATTTATCTGTTGCATAGATAGATGCGTTGGTTTGAGACAGTAGTACTGCCATTTTGGCCTACGTCAAGGGTATGTACGGGTGAGTTCAAATTAACCTGGTAAATGATGGGTAGAACTTGAAATGTGACTTATGATATTTTGGCTTACGTCAAGGTCATAAGAGTATGGGGCAAAAATCCACATCGGGTGTTTCTAAAGAAACTGAAACTTGCTAGTGCTGCATACCATTTGGAGTGTGATGATTCTGGTAGGATTCCTTGAGTTTTATCACACGATGATATTTGGATCCCGATCCAACTGTGAGTATATGCTACTCCTCAGGAAATTTTCTTACTTAACGATCAATGCTATAAACCAAGTAGGTGTCTAGAAAGGTGTTAGCGGGGCTACGCCCACAGGGAAGAGTGGTTATTTAATTAAGGAACTTTGCGAAAGCGTCATAAAACCTCCCTCGAAGTACCAACACTAGCCTGGCTGAATGGTTAAGCAAGTATTGTACGGTGAGATTGATCCTGACTAATTCTTCTTTTTTGGTTTGAGGAAGGATTCGAGAAACAGTGGGAGCCATCCTGTTTAGACAAACTAAAAACCACTCTAAACTTGCAAGAGCATCATGCTAAAGTATTTCTTCTCTCTCTCCTAATTGAAGCGACCGAACATCATGACCGGACTTAAGTTACTACTAGAAAAAAATATACTGACAGGGACAAACTATAAAGATTGGCTCAGGAATGTCAAAATGGCAATCACTTATGACAAGTTGGGGTATCTTCTTACCACCAAAGCTCCCCCTGTCCCAGGTCCTCAATCCAGCGTCGCGGATAAGGAAATCCGTAAGACCTGGGAGATTGATTGCGCGAGGGACAAGTGCATCGTGCTTGCCTCTATGGACAATGAACATCAGAGGAGGCACGATGATATGGACTTAGAATACATATTTCTTCATACAAAAGATCTGTATGGAGAGCAATCCCGTATCGCCAGATACGAAGTCTTGAAAAAGTTGTTTTCAGCAAGATTGGTCGTCGGATCATTAGTAGCGGTACACGTGCTTCAGATGATTAGCTACATCGAAGAGCTCGCGGACCTTGGGACCACGTTAGAGAACAAGCTCTACACTGACTTGATTCTCCAGTCCCTTCCTTCCACTTACGCCCAGTTTATCCTGAACTTCAACATGCAAGGAAAGGAAGTTGAACTTCCGGAACTCCTTAACATGTTGAGGAGTGCAGAGGTCACCCTGAAGAAAGTAAGGGAAACACCCGCTTTGTCTGTTGGAGGGCCTTCTTCTTCTAGGTCCAAGGCGAAAGCCAGAGGAAAGAAGAAAGCCCCCACCAAACTAAGGGGTGGTGTTAGTAAAGTGGAAGCCAAGGGAAAGGCCAAAATGGCAAAGGTAGCGGGAAAGCTTGTGGGAAAGGAAGAGTGCTTTTATTGTCATAAGAGTGGACACTGGAAGAATGATTGCAGGGCTTGGAAGGCCAGAAACCAGGACCCGAAGCAAGTTGTGGCTTCGACTTCAGGTGTGTATGTTATTGAAAACTGTCTATCAATAAACTCTACTTCCTGGGTATTGGATACCGGATCAGGATCTCATATCTGTAATTCTTTGCAGGCACTGAGAAAGCGTAGGGTTTTGAAGGCAGGCGATATGACCCTCAGAGTTGCAAACGGAGCTGGCATGGATGCTGAGTCCGTGGAGGACTATCACTTGGAATTGTCAGATGGACATGTTTTGGTTTTTCGTGATTGTTATTTTGTACCCAGTGCGACTTGTAATATCATATCCGTATCTTTAATGTCTAAAGAAGGTTATGATTTTGCATTTGTAAGCAATGTTGTAAACATTCACCTTAATCATGTTCTGATTGGGTCGGGTACATTAAGAAACGGTATATACGTATTGAACCAACCACAGATTTTCAATGTCCAGAATACACACAAAAGAAAGTCTCTAGAAATAAATCATGCTTTCTTATGGCATTGAAGACTGGGTCACATCAATGAGAGAAGGTTGACTAAGTTACATAAAGAAGGATATTTGGATCTGTTCGAATATCAATCATATGCAACTTTTCAATCATGTCTCAAAGGAAAGATGACAAAGACTCCGTTCACTGGACATGGAGTAAGAGCGAGCGAGCTCTTAGGACTCGTACACAACGATGTATGCGGTCCAATGTCTACACATGCGCGAAGTGGTTATTCTTACTTCATTACTTTTACGCATGTTTTTTCAAGGTTCGAACATGTCTTCTTAATGAAACATAAATATGAAGCCTTTGAAAAATTTCATGAATACAAAAATGAAGTAGAAAAACAAACAGACAAAAGTATCAAGACACTGAGATCTGATCGAGATGGTGAATACTTGAGTGTCGAGTTCCTGGATTACCTAAAAGAGAATGGAATTCTCTCTCAGCTTACTCCTCCATACATTCCACAACATAACGGTGTATCGGAGAGACGGAACCGAACCATATTGGATATGGTACGCTCCATGATGAGTAACGCCGAGTTACCGCGATCTTTCTGGGGATATGCACTAGAATCAGCTGCATATCTTTTGAACCGAGTTCCAACTAAGACTGTGCCTACCACACCATATCAGATGTGCAGTGGGAAGAAACCCTATCTTCAATATCTGAAGATTTGGGGATGTCCAGCTTTTGTCAAAAAGCAGCATGCGGACAAACTCGAGGCACGCTCAGTACAATGCAAGTTTGTGGGATACCCAAAGAACTCCAGGGGGTATCTTTTGTAAGTCGATGAATGACACCCCACGAGTTGCAGAGAGACGGAAAAATGAAAAACAATCCTGTTCTTCGGATTAACATCGACTAACCGAAGAATCTTTGCAAAACTATAACTAACAAATACATAGGAGTTGTTAACTACTCTGAGAATAGATTATACCTAGTGAACCGTGTCCTCCTTCTTTTCGTTATCTACCTCCTCGTCGGCCTCCTCTATGTAATAGGCGATCCACCTGAGAGCTTCTACACCAAGCTTTGCCTCTAATCTTGAGGTAACTAGGTTTCTTTAGTTGCTAATCAAAGTCACCTAGGTGATATAGAGTATGGATATGGATTAATTAGTCTAGCTAATCCTTGATCTCAACACATGAGAGGGTAGGATTAGGGTTTGAAGAGAGAGCTTAAGGAGAGAAGGTGAGCATGAATTATGATGAAAATGTTTCTCACTTCTAATATATTATGAAGCATAAAGAAAATCAAATAAATAAATCTAAATGATTTATCATCATGCTTCATTTAATATATGCAATGAATCATCAAGTGAGTCATTAAGCAATAAATGCTTCATTAACTCACTTGAATGATTCATCTAAAGAGTCACAAATGCATTTAATGTAAATGCCACCTAATCCCTCAAGTCACCATACTTCTAGAAGCTTCCCGCCAAATTACGAGAACGCCCCTCCTATCCGTGAAAACACGGAAAAGGTTTAGACTGTATAAATCCAATAATCCGATACTAGAAACTGGCTCAAACCAAAGCCGGCTAGTAAAATTGTCCAAACGTCGTACGTGCGTAAACACACGTATGCGTCCGAACCCTTGTCGTAAAACCATACGACCTCTATATCGTTTTGCCTGGAGCAGGGAAACTCTCTGTGTAGGACTCTAAAGACTCGACTACTACGCTGGCAGTGGGTTTAACCACAGACCGCAAGCAGCACTAGCAGTACGTAACGGTCCCCAGGTAGATGTCGATAAGAAGGCCGATGAGGAAACCCATCCGAACTCCTACTGAGCCTGATGTGAAAATCTCCATACAGTCCGGTCTGTTCGTCTAGGACTATCGCATATCGGGCCTAGGGGGCGGCAAGCGTCAGTCCCCTAAAAGCGGTATAAGTCGTGTCGGAGCGAAGCCCATTACACCTTGAGAAACTACTGGAAAACCTACCAGTAAATCTCGCTTTCCCTGGCCAGGGACTTTGCGTAATGGCTCTCTGACACAGCGCGATATCAACTTCCAATACCGGGAGAGACGAATCCTGTCTAACCGCTACTGCCTCCAAGTGCTCGGGACCGCACCCAACTGCTACCTGTTTGCATGACACCTTTAAGCCATGGTAGGGTAGCAATCTAAGAACAGTGGGACACACTCCAGGAGAAGTAGCAATGTCAAGTCTGCAGACAACGTTGTACTCATGTCACCTGGGAACTATTAACTGATGACGGGTATAATACCAACCAATAGTTCCCCGCGAGTCCTGTCCGGTGTACCCGTAACCCAACGAGCACCTGTATACTACTCCAGTACAACGTACTGATGGCTGTGGGACAGACCATCTCCCCAACTGGGATGAGAAGCGTACATACTAGTCTACTCCGGAGTATCGATGCCCTGTCTCGATAATCCTACGACTAGGGACCTGAAAAGGATGTTCTTGTAGACTACCCAGCCCCCACTAGTGTGACTGCCATCACAACGCTGGTAGTCAAGCAAGATCCTATGGGCTCTATCAATACGTAGACGCATATTAAGATAGATAAAACCAAGTAGCATACTACCATGTTTAGCAAGACTGTTATATAACTGTGAATATCCCAAGCTTCCATTAAGTAATATACAAGCTAGTATGATACAATAATGCCCTCTAAGGCATATAAACTAACAATCTCCCACTTGCACTAGGGCCATGTACTTGCATATCGAAGACCGATCATCTCGAGTAGCCTCTCGAACTGAATCTGAGGTAAGGCCTTTATGAATGGATCAACAATGTTCTCCTCTGTAGCAACTCTCCGGAGCTCGATCTCCCGGCGATCTACGATCTCCCTGATCAGGTGATACCGTCTTAAGATGTGTCTGGACTTCTGATGGGACCTTGGTTCCTTTGCTAAAGCTATAGCTCCATTGTTGTCGCAATACAGAGGTATTGGATCAACAATGGTAGGAACCACTTGAAGTTCTGTTAGGAACTTCTTCATTCAGACCACTTTTTTTGCGGTATCGCAAGCAGCAATATACTCCGCTTCCATCGTCGAGTCAGCAACAGTGTCCTACTTGGAACTCTTCGAGCACACCGCCCCTCCATTGAGGGTAAAGACATAACCTGACATGGACATGGAATCATCCTGATCACACTGGAAGCCGGAATCAGCAAAGCCCTCGATCTTGAGGTCTTTTCCGCCGTAAACTAAGAACATCTCCTTAGTCCTTCTTAGGTACTTGAGAATGTTCTTCACTGCTATCCAGTGATTCTCCCCTGGGTCTGACTGATACCAGCTTACCACGCTCAGTGTGTAAGCTACATCTGGTCTGGTGCACAACATCGCATGCATTATAGAGCCTACCGCGGAAGCGTAGGGTATAATAGACATGCGATCCCTTTCCAAATCAGTCTTGGGAGACATCTCTTTGGATAGGGTGATTCTGTGACAAGTCGGTAGATTACCGTGCTTAGAATCTTCCATATTGAATCTTTTCTGTATAGTGTTGATATTCTTGGACTGCGAAAGTCCCAACATCCTCTTGGATCTATCACGATAGATCCGGATCCCCGGAATGTAAGAGGCATCACCCAGGTCTTTCATGGAGAACCTGTGTGACAAGAATCATTTGACAGATTATAGCATAGGAATGTCATTTCCTATCAATAGAATGTCATCCACGTACAAGACGAGGAATACGACAGTTCATGCTATAACTTTACTATATATACATGGTTCATCTGGATTTTTGATAAAGTCATATTCTTTGACCGTTTCATCAAAACAGATGTTCCAACTCCGCGACGCTTGCTTTAGTCAATAAATGGACTTAAGCACCTTGCACACTTTCCCGCTGCTCCCACTCTGATTGAAACCTTCTGGCTAATCCATATATACGCACTCTTCCAAATTACCATTTAGAAAAGCTGTCTTTACGTCCATCTGCCAGATCTCATAATCATGGAAAGGGGCAATAGCAAGAAGCACCCGAATGGATTTGAACATAGCCACTGGAGAAAAAGTTTCGTCATAGTCCAAATTAGGTCTTTGACGAAAACCCTTTGCAACAAGTCTAGCCTTATAGGTTTCCACCTGTCCATCTACACCAATCTTTTTCTTGAAGATCCATTTGCATCCTATGGGTTTTACCCCACCTGGAGCAAAGTCCAAAGTCCATACTTTGTTGGTGTACATGGACTCCATTTCGGTCCGTATTGCATCTAGCCATTGTACCGAGCCGCCGCTCTGGATGGCCTGCTGGAAGCTAGTTGGTTCATCATCATCAATGACGCAATCCTCTCTATCCCCATCTATGAGAAAACCGTAGTATCTCTCAGGCGGATGAGACGGTTTACTACTCCGGCGGAGGGGTGCGGGTACGTCCTGTTCTTCTTGAACTACTGGTTCTACCAAACTTTCAGTAATAGTTTGTGGTTCTGGAATTTTTTCCAGTTCTATTTCGCTCCCACTTATTTCCTTTTCTAAAAACTGATATTCTAGAAAATGGGCATTACGAGAAACAAAAATCTTTTGTTCCTCTGCGTAATAGAATAGATACCCCTTGGAGTTCTTTGGATATCACACAAACTTACACCGTACTGATCGTGCCTAGAGCTTGTCCGCATGCTGCTTTTTAACAAAACCTGTACATCCCCAAATCTTCAGATACTGAAAATAGGGTTTCTTCCCACTCCACATCTGATATGATATGGTAGGCACAGTCTTGGTAGGAACCATGTTCAAAAGATATGCCGCTGATTCAAGCGCATAACCCCAGAAAGATCGCGGTAACTCAGCATTACTCATCATGGAACGTACCATATCCAATAGGGTTCGATTCCGTCTCTCCGATACACCGTTATGCTGTGGTGTGTATGGAGGAGTAAGCTGAGAGAGAATTCCTTTCTCTTTTAGGTAACCTAGGAACTCGGCACTTAAGTATTCACCCCCTCGATCAGATCTCAGTGTCTTGATACTTTTGTCGGTTTGGTTTTCTACTTCATTCTTATACTCATGGAATTTTTCAAAAGCCTCGAATTTATGTTTCATCAGAAAAATGAATCCGTACCTAGAGTAATCATCCGTAAAAGTAATGAAATAGGAAAAACCACCTCTTGCATATGTAGACATTGGACCACATACATCGCTGTGTATAAGTCCTAAGAGCTTACTCGCTCTTACTCCATGTCCAGTGAATGTAGTCTTTGTCATCTTTCCTTTGAGACATGATTGACAAGTGGCATAAGATTGATATTCGAATGAATCCAAATATCCTTCTCTATGTAACTTAGTTAACATTGTCTCATTGATGTGACCTAGTCTACAATGCCATAAGAAAGCCTTATTTAAATATGGAGAATTTCTTTTTAGTGTGTTCTGTACATTGAAAATCTGGAATTGGTTTAAGACATATATACCGTTATCCAGTGTACCGGACCCAATCAAACCATGATTAAGGTGGATGTTAACAACATCGCTTACAAACATGAAATCATAACCTTTATTTGATAACAAGGAAACTAATATGATATTACACGTTAAACTAGGTATACAAAAACAGTTATGTAAAACCAAAATATGTCCACTCGTCAATCCCAGGTGATAATCCCCTACGGACACAGCTCCCACGCTAGCTCCGTTAGCAACCTGGAGGGTCATATCACCAACCTTCAACACTCTACGGTTTCTCAGTGCCTGCAATGAATTGCATATATGAGATCCTGATCCAGTATCCAATACCCAGGAAGTAGAGTTGATTGACAGACAATTCTCAATTACAAACACACCTGAAGTCGAAGCCACAACTTGTTTCGGTTCCTGGTTCTTGGCGTTCCACGCCTTGCAATCTTTCCTCCAGTACCCTTTCCTATGACAATAGAAGCACTCACCCTTGGCCATTACTGGCACCACAATCTTTTTCTTTCCCTTCGCTCCCACCTTACTAAAACCTCCTCTAGGTTTGGTGGCGGCCTTATTCTTCCTTCCATTGGCCTTAGCCATGGACCCGGAAGAAGAAGAACCGCGAACAAACATAGTGTGTGTTTCCCTTACCTTCTGCAAGGTGCCCTCTGCACTCCTCAACATGTTAAGGAGTTCTGAAAGTTCAACTTCTTTTCTTTGAATGTTGAAATTCAGAATAAACTGAGCGTAGGTGGAAGGGAGGGACTGGAGAATCAGGTCTGTATAGAGCTCATTATCCAAAGTCGTCCTAAGGTCTATGAGCTCTTCTATATAGCCAATCATCTTTAGGACATGTTCTCCTACCGATGATGCGACGGCCAACCTCGCCAGAAACAAGTTCTTAGAGGTCTCGTATCTTGCTATACGAGATTGCTCTCCATAAAGTTCCTTTGTATGTTGAAATATGGCATCAAGATCCATATCCTCGTGCCTCCTCTGATTTTCATTATTCATCGAGGCAAGAACGATGTACTTGGCCTTCGCTCTATCTAACTCCTAGGTTTTGCGGATTTCCTTATCCTCATTACTGGATTTGGGACCAGGGACTGCAGGTGCCTTAGCGGTGAGGACATACCCCAATCTGTCATAGGTCAAGGCCATTTTGACATTCCGCAACCAATCTTTATAGTTTGGCCCTGTCAGTATATTTTTCTTTAAAAGTAACTTAAGGCCAGTCATGTTTTGGGTCGCTACAATTAGGAGAGAGAGAGAGAACACTTTAGCATGATGCTCTTGCAAGTTTAGAGTGGTTTTTAGTTTATCTAAACTGGATGGCTCCCACTGTTTCTCGAATCCCTCCTCAAACCAAAAAGGAAGAACTAGCCAGGACTATTCTCACCGTACAATACTTGCTTAACCGTTCAGCCAGGCCGGTGTCGATACTTCGTGGGAGGTTTTCCAACGCTTTCGCGAAGTTCCTTAATTAAATAACCTCTTTTCTCTGGGGGCGAAGCCTTACTGACACCTTTCTCGACACCTACTTGGTTTATAGCATTGATAGTTAAGTGACGAATCTCCTGATGAGTAGCATATACTCACAGTAGGATCGGGATCCAAATATCATTGTATGATAATACTTAAGGAATCCTACCAACATTCATCACACTCCAAATGGTATGCATCTCTTTGCAAATTTCAGTTTCTTTAGAAATTCCCGATATAAATTTTTGCCCCATGCTCTTATGACCTTGGCGTTGGTCAAAATGTCATAAGTCACATGTCAAGTTCTACCCATCATTATCTTGTTAATTTGAACCCATCCGTACATATCCTTGACGTTGGCAAAAATGATAATACGACTGTCCCAAACTAACTCATCTATATATGGAACAAATGAATACCCAGCAACTACCAAACACTATGCCTTGGCGTTGGTCAAAATACATAGCTTGAATACTACTGAATACCCAAATGAAATGATGGAGGGCTACAAATGGTTTTTCCAAAACCGTGAACGTAGTGAACTTGATATGATCGAAGGAACCTGATAGCTTTTAAAAGGAGTGGTTAAAGGTCCGCAATTAAAAATATCCTTTGTTTTAAAATAACTGAGTGGTTTCTTTTAAACTGTTCCAATGATTAAACTTTGGTTTATTTTCTTTGCATTAATAATAATGCGTCCCATCATTAACCTATCATTGCAGAAAACAACGAAAATACAACGTCCTCTTATGCCCTCCGCATTCGCCACTGGGTCCCGTCATCGCCCGTTTGGTTACTTAACTAACGACAGAGCGGGGGCTGGGCTAGTGCGGGTGTAAAATATAAGTGACGTTTAAATAGCTATCATATATAGAAATTGTACATTTGTCTGATGCAATAATAGGCATTCCAGATCACAGATGAACATTATTAGATATACAAGCAATCCACGTTTCTTTTGAGCCTGCAACGAAAGACGGGTTACACAGTTGTGATGAATAGCCATTACCCCACCCTAGACCTCTACGGGCACGGCAAACTACCCGCCAAGTATCCAAAGTGAAGCGGTCTCTCTCAACAACGTGAGTAGGCTACTAAACACTTCAAAGTACCCGGTAGTTTGTGCACCCCACCTTGGGTCTATCTTAGGAGCAAAAAACAGTAAATGAAATAATACAACGATGGCTACAACTGCAACCTGGATGTGCCCCGCAAAAGAATATTACATCATTTTACAATTACATCGAATGAATGAATATAATAACCCATCTCAAGCCCCTGCTAATCATCACAACAATCCAATACAATTCATAATCACAAACAGTAAAATCATTACAGAAATGTGCAACCCCCTGCCAACCGACATACTAGCAGTTAGGGGAGGTTTACGAACACATTATACAGTTCACAGATATAATCTAATTAGCCAAACATCGTATAATTTTGATCGAGCAAACACATTAGATTCTACTCCAAAACTTCTCTTTGCACCTGAGACTTGAGCAGAAAATAAACATTCCAGAAAAGACAAAATATTCACAGAAGCGTTACTGGGGAAAATTGGGCTGAATCGGCTTCAACTCGGCCGCGGATCCACGGCGGATTGTTGGAATCGGCCGCGGTTCCGCGGCTTTTTGGCCGATTCATGCACCTAATTTTTTCCAGTATTCTTATATTTCCCTACTTGTAATTTTAGAGGTCCCTGAAAAAATTTTAGACCTCATTTTAAATTCGACAGAAACTTGGTGAATACGACATTTTTTCCGGTTCGTTTTGCGTTCGAAATTGTAACGACTTTGCTAATAAGTTAATTATTATTTGGCGAGACTCTGATACTACTGTATGTCGATGTATGACACCCCACGAGTTGCGGGGAGGCGGAAAAATGAAAAACAATCCTTTTCTTTGGATTAACATCGACAAACCGAAGAATCTTTGCTAAACTATAACTAACAAATACATAGGAGTTGTTAACTACTATGAAAAGAGATTATACCTAGTGAACCATGTCCTTCTTCTTTTCATTATCCACCTCATCGTCGGCCTCCTCTATGTAATGGACGATCCACCTGAGAGCTTCTACTCCAAGCTTTGCCTCTAATCTTGAGGCAACTAGGTTTCTTTAGTTGCTAATCAAAGTCACCTAGGTTATATAGAGTATGTATATGGATTAATTAGTTTAGCTAATCCTTGATCTCAACACATGAGAGGGTAGGATTAGGGTTTGAAGAGAGAGCTTGAGGAGAGAAGGTGAGCATGAATTATGATGAAAATGTTTCTCACTTCTAATATATTTTGAAGCATAAAGAAAATCAAATAAATAAATCTAAATGATTTATCATCATGCTTCATTTAATATATGGAATGAATCATCAAGTGAGTCATTAAGCAATAAATGCATCATTCACTCACTTGAATGATTCATCTAATGAGTCACAAATGCATTTAATGTAAATGCCACCTAAACCCTCAAGTCACCATACTTCTAGAAGCTTCCCGCCAAATTACGAGAACGCCCCTCCTATCCGTGAAAACACGGAAAAACTTTAGACTGTATAAATCCAATAATCCGATACTAGAAACTGGCTTAAACCAAAGTCGGCTAGTAAAAACTGTCCGAACGTCGTACGTGCATAAACACACGTATGTGTCCGAACCCTTGTCGTAAAACCATACGACCTCTATATCGTTTTGCCTGGAGCAGGGAAACTCTCTGTGTGGGATGTTCATACCAGAATATTGCATTTTATACCGCCCATTCTTACGCTCGTTTGTTTATAGGGAGGTGCTTTTAATCAGTGTTTGCTACATAATTGCAGGATACTGGTCTCAGCTCTAAGCTGTGAATATCATGGAAAAGTACGACAAATTCCGGATTACTGCCAACAACAGATAAAACACGGGTCTCCGCTCTCTATCCGTGTGTTGCCACATACTAGTTTAAGGGACAAAATGGCAAATCGTTTGTCATTTTCATGCATAAAGCTCAATGTCAACACAAGATCAAAGAAATCTACGCGGAGCTCGAGAAATCATGGCAAAAGATCCACATCACATCACCTTTTGTTCTACTAAAATTCTGGAATAATTGTGAAGTGTTTCTGAGAAAAGTCATATACCACACAGCAGACAACAACAAACCAGGGATCCCCACAAAACCCTACGGCCCAATTCCCTATAATGGCCGCGGTTCCGCGGCATTAGCAGGCTTAGGCCGCGGAACCGCGGCCATATAGTCTCCACACACTGTCGTTTTCTGGGGGTAGATTGGTACATTCATGTTGATTCAGAATATTGCCCTAGGTTTTCAGTTTACTGCCTATAAATACCCCAGAACTGATCCAAGCCAAAGGGTCAATTCTTTGTTCCTCTTTTGAAGGTTCTAGTGTAGTTTTAGTTCTTCTTCTTCTTCTTCTTCATCTTTCCTCCATGAAAATGTAGTGAGAGCATTGAGTGGATGATCAATGAAGATGAGGGTTTTTGTATCATTCTCTTTTGTTTAACTTCCCCTTGAGATTCTTTCTTTCTCTTGATCTTTCAACCTCTTCATTGAGCTTGAAAGGTTAAGAGTTTGTTATTGATCTCAAGGGTCGTATTTTCTTATGGAATTAGTTCTTCACTTCACATGAGTTCTTTACCCTTCTCTTGATCTTGCAATCTCTTGATTGATCTTGCAAGTTTAAGGGTTGGCTATTGATCCCATGCTTGTCTTGAGTTCTAGTTTCTAGTTTTCTTTCTTGCTTTTTATTACTTGCTTTTTATTATCTTGCTTTACTTTCTTGCAATTTAAATTCATGCACTTACTTACTTGTAATCTTTTCTTTTCCCTTTTCTTTTTGTTCTCTCCTTTTGTTCATTTTGTGAATGGTTGTAATTATCGTTGTTAAGAATCAATACGGTATTGTAAGTTAACATTTCTTTGCTCGTTTCCTTTTCCCGTTATTTTCCATTGAACTCTGCCCAAACGTTACGCAAGCGCTCCGTTAGGCACCCTACCCTAACAAGGTAACGGTGATTCCTAACCGCGACCGGTTGCGTTCGGTTTGGCCGGAGGCGAAAGCAAGAGACAAGAACGGAAGGAAAAGGGTAAATAAGCCGGATTCCACGAATACCGTGCTTAAATCCCCTAATCTACGTTGTTGCCAATTGCTCTTGCTTCAATTGGTCAAGAATCGGCTCAAAGGTTTTTGAGTACGGATTTCTTTAGCTTACAATTTCATATCTTTTTCTTAACAACTTCATACTTGCATATAAAACACATAGGTTAGTTTGAACAAACACATACAAATTCTTTATTGACTCGTCTAAACCAAGAACGGAAATACAACCATCTCTCTGTGGATCGACCCGTGCTCAACCGGCTAGCTGCATAGCGACACCGTCTTGATCACGGTAAACTTTAGAACTTTGAACATCCGACACGCCAAAAGCGTGCGATCATGGGACTCTAAAGACTCGACTACTACGCTGGCAGTGGGTTTAACCACAGACCGCAAGCGGCACTAGCTGTACGTAACGGTCCCCAGGTGGATGTCGATAAGAAGGCCGATGAGGAAACCCATCCAAACTCCTACTGAGCCTGATGTGACAATCTCCATACAGTCCGGTCTGTTCGTCTAGGACTATCGCATATCGGGCCTAGGGGGCGGCAAGCGTCAGTCCCCTAAAAGCGGTATAAGTCGTGTCAGAGCGAAGCCCATTAGACCTTGAGAAACTACTGGAAAACCTACCAGTAAATCTCGCTTGCCCTGGCCAGGGACTTTGCGTAATGGTTCTCTGACACAGCGCGATATCAACTCCCAATACCGGGAGAGACGAATCCTGTCTAACCGCCACTGCCTCCAAGTGCTCGGGACTGCACCCAACTGCTACCTGTTTGCACGACTCCTTTGAGCTGTGGTAGGGTAGCAATCTAAGAACATTTGGACACACTCGAGGCGAAGTAGCAGTGTCAAGTCTATGGAATATGCTGTACTCATGTCACCTGGGAACTGTTAACTGACGACGGGTGTAATACCAACCAACAGTTCCCTGCGAGTCCTGTCCGGTGTACCCGTAACGCAACGAGCACCTGTATACTATCTCCAGTATGACGTACTGATGGCTGTGGGACAGACCATCTCCCCAAATAGGATGAGAAGCGTACACACTAGTCTACTTCGGAGTATCGATGCCCTGTCTCGATAATCCTACGACTAGGGAACTGAAAAGGATGCTCTTGTAGACTACCCAGCCCCCACTAGTGTGACTGCCATCACAACGCTGGTAGTCAAGCAAGATCCTAAGGGCTCTATCAATACGTACACACATATTAAGATAGATAAAACCAAGTAGCATACTACCATGTTTAGCAAGACTGTTATATAACTGTGAATATCCAAAGCTTCTATTAAGTAATATACAAGCTAGTATGATACAATAATGGCCCCTAGGGCATATACACTAACATCTTTTCTATTATGCAGAAGAACAAAAGGTTTTTGTCTCTCGTAATGCCCACTTTCTGGAACATCAGTTCTTAGAAAAAGAAATAACTGGGAGCATAATAGAACTGGAGGAAATTCCAGAACCACAAGCTATTACTGAAAGCTTAGAAGAACCAGAAGGTTCGAAAGAACAGGACATTCCTGCGCCGCTCCGCAGGAGTAGTAGGCAGTCTCATCCGCCCAAGAGATACTACGGTTTTCTCATAGACGGGGATAGAGAGGATTGCAACATTGATAATGATGAGCCGACTAGCTTCCAGCAGGCTATTCAGAGCAATGACTCGGTAAAATGGCTGGATGCAATGCGGACCGAAATGGAGTCCATGTACACCAACAAAGTATGGACTTTGGACGTTGCTCCAGAAGGGGTAAAACCCGTAGGCTGCAAATGGATCTTCAAAAGGAAGATTGGTGTAGATGGACAGGTTGAGACCTATAAGGCTAGACTTTTTGCAAAGGGTTTTCGTCAAAGACCTGGTTTGGACTATGAGGAAACCTTTTCTCCAGTGGCTATGCTCATATCCATTCGGATCCTTCTTGCCATTGCTGCCTTCCACGATTATGAAATTTGGCAGATGGACGTAAAGACCGCTTTTCTAAATGGAAATTTAGAGGAGTGTGTCTATATGGACCAGCCAGAGGGTTTCGTTCAGAGTGGGAGCAGCGGGAAGGTGTGCAAGTTGCTTAAGTCCATTTTTAGACTGAAGCAGGCATCGCGGAGTTGGAACATCTGTTTTGATGAGACGGTCAAAGAATTTTGCTTTATCAAAAATCCAGATGAACCATGCATCTATAGTAAAATTGTAGCACGAACTTTCGTATTCCTCGTTTTATACGTGGATGACATTATCTTGATAGGAAATGACATTCCTATGCTACAATCTGTCAAAGGGTTCTTGTCACACAGGTTCTCCATGAAAGACCTGGGTGATGCCTCTTACATTCTGAGGATCCAGATCCATCGTGATAGGTCCAAAAGGATATTAGGACTTTCACAGTCCAGGTACATCGACACCATACTGAAAAGATTCAGTATGGAAGATTCCAAGCACGGTAATTTACCAGCTTGTTACGGGATCATCCTCTCCAAAGAGATGTCTCCCAAGACTGATTTGGAAAGGGATCGCATGTCTATTATACCCTACGCTTTTGGGGTTGGCTCTATAATGTATACGATGTTGTGTACCAGACCAGATGTAGCTTATGCACTGAGTGTGGTAAGCCGATATCAGTCAAACCCTGGGGAGAAGCACTGGATAGCGGTAAAGAACATTCTGAAGTACCTGAGAAGGACTAAAGACATGTTTTTGGTTTACGGTGGAAAAGACCTCCAGATGGAGGCCTTTGCTGACTCCAGCTTCCAGAGTGACAAGGATGACTCCAAATCCATGTCGGGTTATGTCTTTACCCTCAATGGAGGGGCGGTGTGTTGGAAGAGTTCCAAACAGGAAACTGTTGCTGACTCGACGATGGAAGCGGAATATATCGCTGCATCTGATGCCGCAAAGGAAGCCGTCTGGGTGAGGAAGTTCTTGACAGAACTTCAGGTGGTTCCGTCCATTGTTGCTCCAATACCTCTGTATTGTGACAACAACGGGGCTATAGCTTTAGCGAAGGAACCCAGGTCCCATCAGAAGTCCAGACACATCTTGAGGAGGTATCACCTGATCAGGGAGATCGTGGATCACCGGGAGATCGATGTTCGGAAGGTTGCTACAGAAGATAACACTGCAGATCCATTCACGAAGGCCATACCCCGGACTCAGTTCGAGCGGCTGATCGACATGATAGGTCTTCGATACGCCAGTACATGGCCTTAGTGCAAGTGGGAGATTGTTAGTGTATATGCCCTAGAGGCCATTACTGTATCATACTAGTTTGTATATTACTTGATGGAAGCTTGGGATATTCACAGTTGTATAGACAATCTTGCTCAAAATGGTAGTATGCTACTTAGTTTGTTTCTACTTTAGTGTGTGCATGTGTTTCTTTTAGCATATCGCCTATACACATTAGTGGAGCCCTTAGGATCTTTGCTTGATTACCAGCGTTGTGATGGCAGTCACACTAGTGCGAGATTGGTAATCTACAAGCACATCCTTATACAGGTCCCTAGTCGCAGGATTATCGAGACAGGGCATTGATACTCTAGAGTAAACTAGTGTATACGCTTCTCATCCCAGGAGGGGAGATGGTCTGTCTCACAACCATCAGTACATCGTACCGGAGATAGTATGCTGGTGCTCGTTAGGTTACGAGTACACTGGACAGGACTCGCTGGGAACTGTTGGTTGGTACTATACCTATCGTCAGTTATCAGTTCCCGGGTAACATGAGTACAACATAGTCCGTTGACTTGACACTGTCACTTCGCCTCGAGTGTGTTCCTACTGTTCTTAGATTACTATCCTACCACGGTTTAAATGAGTCGTACAAACAGGTAGTAGTTGGGTGCAGTCCCGAAGCTCTTGGAGGCAGTGACGGTTAGACAGGATTCGTCTCTCTCGGTATTGGGGGTTGATATCGGGCCGTGTCTAGGGGAGCCATTACACAAAGTCCCTGGCCAGGGCAAGCGAGATATACTGGTAGCGTTTCCAGTGTTATCTCAGGGTGTTCTTGGCTACACTCCGACACGACTTGTACCGTTATTAGGAGACTGACGTTTACCGCCTCCCAAGGCCCGACATGCGATACTCTCAGACGAACAGACCGGACTGTACGGAGAATGTCACATTCAGGCTCAGTAGGAGTTCGGATGGGTTCACCTCATCAGTTTTCTTATCGGCATATACCTGGAGACCGTTACGTACAGCTAGTACCGCTTGCGGCCTGTGGTTAAACCCACTGCCAGCGTAGTGTCGAGTCTTTAGAGTCCCACACAGAGGGCTATTCGCCTTTAGGCAAAACAGAGTAGAGATCGCTGTAGGGATCCTATGCACACTCAAGAGGTTCTACAAGGCATCAACCATGCCAAAATCAAAAATTTATGTGCCGAGAAACCCTAATGAAGATCGTTATCTAGAGGATAGGCGAAAAAACAACCAAGCAAACTACTTTGCTACTAAATGAAAAGGACTACAACCTTTGTAGATCCGATCCTCCACTTCTTTAGCTTCGTGATGACGTCCCTCCGCTGCGATCATCGGGATCCTGGACTCTAGCGTTGGTTTCATCGGAGAAATGATCGGGCTAGGTCGTTGACTTCGATGCCGAAGATGATCTACGTCGAGGCGACTCTAACTCAAGCTCCATCTTCACTTGGTCATAAACCTTATGAAGAAAACACCCTATACAACATGGAAAGTGGTAGAGGATGAAGAAATAGGAAGTGGGTTCACATTGGATTTGGATTTCTCACTTGATTTCAACACTTGAAATTTTCAAGAAAGGTTTTCTTCTCTTCATGAAAAAGAAGAAGAAGGAAATGAAAAAGAATTAACTTAAAAGAAAATTCAAGTGAATCTTATCATAATGCAACCATGGGTGAAGTTAACACATGTAGAGAAAAAACTAGGGTTTATGTGTAATGGTTAGGTTAAGGCATAAAACAAAATGACTAGACTTTTCAAAGCTTCATGAAGCTTCAAGCATAAAACAAGAAAGCCACCATTTTGTTTTTCCAAAATTAATAAAGAAAATAAATCAAAATAAATAAATAAGTTAAAACCCTAACCATTAACCTAAACATGGTTTAAAGCATACACACACCCAAGTTTGCATGTATCATCAAACATGATACAAACTAGTGCACAAACATATATCATATATACAATGTGCGCAATCTAGTGAGAAAAATAATCTTAAGTGAACCAATACTCGTTAATGTAAAGTAATATATCAAATATATAATTATACATTAAATCATTAAATCAACACTTGATTTAATGATCCGGTCATATTGCATATAACCGACTAATATCTAGTGTATCAATATATCGAATCAACATTTGATTCGGTAACCCGGCTATATCTTATATAACCGTTCGATGATACTAATCGTGAGAATAGAATTCATTATCACATACTGGTATTTTCTCGGTCCCGCTCAAATCTCATATGCGCTCCTATTTCGTTTCGCTTGAGCCAGGAAACCTCTGTGTAGGACTCTAAAGACTCGTCAATACGCCGGAAGAGGTGATGATCATATCAAACACCCATAAACCGCAAGCGGTCTGCCAAATGTAACGGCCACCCGGGTATTGAGCGATCAGAAGATCAACGAGCAAGCCCGCTCAAACTCCTGTGAATCCAACCAGCAACACTTACCGCACAGTCCGGTCTGTTCGTCTGATATGTCGCATATCTCACTTAGGGGTGGTAAACGTGAGACCTCAATAGCTCGATAAGTCATGCCGATGTAAGGTCCATAACAAGCGTAAAACTACTGATAACACTTACCAGTAAATCACTGCAACCCTGGCCAGGGATTTCCAGTTATGGCCAGTCGAGCATAGCGCAACATCAACCCCGAATACCGGGAGAGACGAATCCCCTCCTATCGCTCATTGCCTCCATGTGAATCGGGAATGTACCCAGAAACCACCTGTTTGCACGACTCAGTAGAGCCGTGGTAGGGTGGAAATCAAAGCACAGTGGGAGACACACAAGACACTATGACGATCTCGGGTCAACAGACTAAGCTGTACCAGTGTCACCAGAGAACTGCCATCTGACGTGAGGTATAATAACATCTGGGAGTTCTCGGCGAGTCCGTTCAGTGTACCCAGTCACCACTGAGCACCCGCATACCATCTCTGATGTCAAACACCAATGGATATGGGATCATCCATCGCCCATCACATGGATCGAGAAGATATACGCTAGTCTACTCTGGAATATCGATGCCCCGTCTCGATATTCCCACGACTAGGAACATTGAACGATGTACTCATTGACTACCCAGGCCCCACTAGTATGATCTACATCATAGTCCTGGAAGTCGAGCACACATCCTAAGGGCTTTATCAACATGTAATAGAGAGACTGCAAATATACATGTTAAGATAAAGAGCAACAAGATAGCGTACTATCATGTCGAGCAAGAAAGTCCTACCTATATATGTCCCAGCATCCACTACAATATACATCTCATGTAAAGTAACGGCCTCTAGGGCATACATATAACTAACAATCTCCCACTTGCACTAGGGCCATCTGTAGCAGTGTTTGCAGTATCTCATACTCAACCATCCCATATAAGTCTCTCTCTGGGAAAAGGCCTTTGTGAGTGGATCCGCCGTGTTGTCCTCCGAGTCTACTCTCCAAACCTCGATCACCCTGGAGATCAACTATCTCCATGATCAGGTAATGCTGCCTCAGAATATGTCTGGGTCACTGATGGGATCGGGGTTCCTGGGCCAAAGCCACACTTCCATTGTCATACAATGGTAGGAACCTAGTTCATCTTATGAACTAATATACACCTAAACATCCTCTTTGGTAGTATCTTTGATAGTGATGTCAACAGCCTTTACCGTCTAGTTTGCCACTGTGTCTAGCTTGGAACTCTTCCAACATACCGTCCCTCCACCGAGGGTAAAGACAATGCCTGCGATTGACATTCAGTCACCCTGGAACTTTTCCAGTGATTCTCCCCAGGATCAACTGATACCATCTCACTACAACTAGTGATAATCCTAACATCCATTTAGATCTATCTTATAGATCCAAAACCCAGAATTTAGGTGGTATCACTTTGATCCTAAATGGAGAATCCATGTGATAAGAGGAGATTGACCGTGCGTAGCATAGGAAACTCTTTTCCTATCAAGAGTATGTTGTCCACGTACAATACGAGGATGACCACCTTACTCTTTACTACCTTTTCGTATATACAAGGTTCATATACCATTTTGATGAAGTCAAACTCTTTGACTATCACATCAAAACAGACGTTCCAACTCCGCGATGCCTGTTTTAATCTGTAAAGCAACTTGCACACGTTTTCGCTGCTCCGACTGTTTACGAAGCCCTCTGGCT
This sequence comes from Agapanthus africanus, assembly GCA_030015575.1. Taxonomy (NCBI): domain Eukaryota; kingdom Viridiplantae; phylum Streptophyta; class Magnoliopsida; order Asparagales; family Amaryllidaceae; genus Agapanthus; species Agapanthus africanus. The sequence continues at coordinate 223,774,438 of JASDDO010000016.1, read as the reverse complement.
GTGTACTTATAGACGTTCTCTTCTAAATCAATATTTAGAAAAGCAGTCATGACACCCAACCACCAGATATCATAATCATGGTATGTAGCCGTGGCAAGTAGGATCCGGATTGACTTAAGCATAGCCACTGGAAAAGGATTCATCATTTTCCACGCCTGGTCGATGACGAAAACCTTTAACAAGTCTAGCTTTGAAAGTCTCAACTTTTCCATCTACACCAAGTAATCTTCTCAAGATATACTTGCTCCTGATGGGGATTTAACCCTTCAGATATAGCAACCAAAGTCCATACTTTGTTGGTGTACATGGATTCCATCTCAGATCGCTAAGCACCCAGCCATTCTTACAGAGTCCCTACTCTCGATGGCCTGCTCGAAACTAGTTGGGTCATCATCTCATGATGCAATCCTCGCTCTCACTGTCATCGAGAAACCAAAGTATCTCTCAGGAGGATGAGGAACCCTGCTAGATCGGCGGAGAGGCTGAGGTTCGTTGGGGACTATTGAATCCTTTGGTTCTATCAAATCATTAGCTGTAGTTTGTATAGCTGGAAATCCTTCCAGTTCTACAGAACTGACCTTGCCTCGATCTTGTCCGGATTTTGCTGTTGACATCTGTTAGTGTTTATGCCCTAGAAGGCCATTACTGTATCATACTAGCTTGTATATTACTTAATGGAAGCTTGGGATATTCACATGTATATAACAGTCTTGCTAAACATGGTAGTATGCTACTTGGTTTTTCTATCTTAATATGTGAGTATACGTATTGATAGAGCTCTTAGGATCTTGCTTGTCTACCAGCGTTGTGATGGCAGTCACACTAGTGGGGGCTGGGTAGTCTACAAGCACATCCTTATTCTGGTCCCTGGTCGTTGGATTATCAAGACAGAGCATCGATACTCCGGAGTAGACTAGTGTGTACGCTTCTCATCCCAGTTGGGGAGATGGTCTGTCCCACAGCCGTCAGTACGTCGTACTGGAGATAGTATACAGGTGCTCGTTAGGTTACGGGTACACCGGACAGGACTCACAGGGAACTGTTGGTTGGTTTGATACCAGTCGTCAGTGAACAGTTCCCAGGTGACATGAGTACAGCGTAGTCCGCAGACTTGACACTGCTACTTCGCCTCGAGTGTGTCCCACTGTTCTTAGATTGCTACCCTACCACGGCTCAAAGGAGTCGTGCAAACAGGTGGCAGTTGGGTGCAGTCCCGAGCACTTGGAGGCAGTGGCGGTTAGACAGGATTCGTCCCTCCCGGTATTGGGAGTAGATATCGTGCTGTGTCAGAGAGCCATTACGCAAAGTCCCTGGCCAGGGCAAGCGAGATTTGCTGGTAGGTTCCAGCAGTTTCTCAGGGTGTAATGGGCTTCACTCCGACACGACTTATACCGCTATTAGGGGACTGACGCTTGCCGCCCCCCTAGGCCCGATATGCGATAGTCTTGGACGAACGGACCGGACTGTATGGAGATTGTCACATCAGACTCAGTAGGAGTTCGGATGGGTTTACTCATCGGCCTTCTTATCGACAACTACCTGGGGACCGTTACGTACAGCTAGTGCCGCTTGCGGTCTGTGGTTAAACCCACTGCCAGCGTAGTAGTCGAGTCTCTAGAGTCCCACACAGAGAGTTTCCTACTCCAGGCGAAACGATATAGAGGTTGCATGGTTTTGCGACAAAGGGTTCGGACGCATACGTGCGTTTACGCGCGTACGACTTTCGGACAGATTTTACCAGTCGGCTTTGGTTTAAGCCAGTTACTGGTATCCGGTTATTGGATTTTTACAGTCTAAAGTTTTTCCGTATTTTTACGGATCGGAGGGGCGTTCTCGTAATTACTCGAGAAGCTTCTAGAAGATGTGACTAAGGAGGTTTCTTTTGGATAAGAGAGTGAGTCATAGTGGTGATTCATTCACTTCATTAATGCACATTTATTGCTTAATGACTCATGTTAATGAATCATCACAAGATATTTTGTGAAGCATGCTTATTCATTTCCTTTATTGATTATTTGATAATAAGAATGCTTCATAATATTATGATACACTCTCTCTCTTCTCTCATTATCATATCACACATTCTCTCTCCTCAAGCTCTCATCTTCAAACCCTAATCCTTAATCCTCATGTGTTGAGATCAAAGGATTAGTTAGACTAAACAATCCATAACCTTCACTCTATATCATCCTCTCATCTTTGATTAGCAATCAAAGTTGATTAGTTACCTCAAGTTAGAGGTTTAGCTTGGTGTTTTGCTCTCGGGTGGATCGTCTACTACCTAGAGAAGGTCGAGGAGAACAAAGGAGGACGTAAAGAAGAAGGACCGGTTTCATTAGGTATAATCCCTAATCACTTGTGAAAAGAAACTCATAAGATACGGTTATTTATAGTTTAGCTTCGATTCAAGCGGTTAGTCGATGTTCGTTGTTTAAACTTGATTGTTTTTGAAAATTCCGCCTCCCCATAAGTACTGGGGTGTACTACATCGACTTACAGTGGTATCAGAGCCTCGCTAAACACTAAATAACTTAATCGCAAATTTGTACGAATTTCGAACGAAAAAACGAAGCCGGAAAACCCTAATAAAAATCAGTTTCTGTCGAATCCAAAATGATGTCCTAAAATTTTTCAGGGATGTTCAGAAAGCTTGACATGGGTCCAGGAGAACACCCAAGAAAATTGGGCCCATGACTCGGCTAAAGCGCCGCGGAAGCGCGGCGGATCCCACCGATCCGCCGCGGTTCCGCCGCCGAGTTGCCGAGTCATGATCCCAAATTTTTTATGTGGGTCCCCTGTGATATTTAGTGTTTTCTGGAATATTTAATTATTGCTCAGGTTACTGTTTAACAGAGCAGATTTTGGAGCAATATTGAAGTTGTTTATTCGATCGAATTGTACAGTATTTGCGTATTGGATTATATCTGTGATTGTTTGATGTGTTCGTAAACCTCCCCCAACTGCTAGTATGTCGGTTGGCAGGGGTTGCACATTTCTGAAATGGTTATATCTGTTTGTGCATATAAACTGTATTGGACTGTTGTGGTGTATAGCCGGGGTTAGCAAAGGGTTATTGTTTAATTCATTTGTTGTAAATGTAATTTGTTGTAATATTATTTTCGCGGGGCACTTCCAGGTTGCGGTTGTAGCCACCGTTGTATTATTTCATTTTACTGTTTTTGCTCCTAGGACTGACCCAAGGTGGGGTACACAGACTGCCGGGTGGGTAGTTTGCCGTACCCGTAGGGGTCGAGGGTGGGGTAAACGGCTATTCATCACAACTGTGTAATCTGTCTTTTCTTGCAGGCTCAAAAGAAATACAGATTGCTTGCAAATCCAATATTGTTTATCTGTGTTCTGGAATGAATATCATTGCGTCAGACGAATGTAAAATATCTATATTTATTATAGCTATTTAGACGTCACTTATGTTTTACACCCGCGCTAGCCCAGCCCCCGCTCTGTCGTTAGTTAAGTAACCTAACGGGTGATGACGGGACCCCGTGGCGAATGCGGATGGCATAAGAGGACGTTATATTTTCGTTGTTTTCTGCAATGATAGGTTAATGATGGGACGCATTATCTATAATGCAAAGTAAAACAAACCAAAGTTTAAATCGTTGGAACAATTTAAAAGAAACCACTCGGTTATTTTTAAAACAGATATTTTTAAATGCGGAGCTTTAACCACTCCTTTTAAAAGCTATCAGGTTCCTTCGGTTATATCAAGTTCACTACGTTCACGGTTTCGCCAAAACCAGTCGTAGCCCTCCGTCATTTCTTATGAATGGTCAGTAGTATTCAAGCTATGTTTGTTTGGCCCTTAGTCAAGACATAGTGTTTGGTAGCTGCTGGGGTATTCATTTGTTGCATAGATAGATGAGTTGGTTTGGGACAGTCGTATTACTTTGTTTGGCCCTTAGTCAAGAGTATACGGATGGGTTCAAATCAACAGGATAATGATGGGCAGAACTTGACATGTGACTTATGATTTGTTGGCCCTTAGTCAAGATCATAAGAGCATGGGGCAAAAACTTATATCAGGAATTTCTAAAGAAACTGAAATTTGCAAAGAGATGCATACCATTTGGAGTTTGATGAATGTTGGTAGGATTCCTTCAACATTATCATACGATGATATTTGGATCCCGATCCTACTGTGAGTATATGCTACTTATCAGGATATTCGTCGCTTAACGATCAATGCTATAAACCTAGTAGGTGTCCAGAAAAGTGTCAGCGGGGTTACGCCCCCAGAGAAAAGAGGTTATTTAATTAAGGAACTTCGCGAAAGCGTTGGAAAACCTCCCTCGAAGTATCGACACCGGCCTGGCTGAACGGTTAAGCAAGTATTGTACGGTGAGAATAGTCTTGGCTAATTCTTCTTTTATGGTTTGAGGAAGGATTCGAGAAACAGTGGGAGCCATCCAGTTTAGATAAACTAAAAACCACTCTAAACTTGCAAGAGCATCATGCTAAAGAGTTTTCTTCTCTCTCTCCTAATTGCAGCGACCCTGAAAATGACTGGACTTAAGTTACTTTTAGAGAAAAATATACTGACAGGGCCAAACTATAAAGATTGGCTGCGGAATGTCAAGATGGCTTTGACCTATGACAAACTGGGGTATGTCCTCACCGCTACAGCACCTGCTGTCCTTGGTCCCAAATCCAGCAATGCGGATAAGGAAATCCGCAAAACCTGGGATTTAGATTGCGCGAGAGCCAAGTGCATCGTGCTTGCCTCGATGAACAATGAACATCAGAGGAGGCACGAGGATATGTCCCTAGATGGCATATTTCTCCATACAAAGGAACTTTATGGAGAGCAATCTCGTATAGCAAGATACGAGACCTCTAAGAAATTGTTTCGAGCGAGGTTGGCTGTCGGGTCATCGGTAGGTGAACATGTCCTACAGATGATCGGCTATATTGAAGAGCTCGCGGACCTTGGGACGACTTTGGATAATGAGCTCTATACAGACCTTGTTCTCCAGTCCCTTCCTCCCACCTACGCCCAGTTTATCCTCAACTTCAATCTTCAAGGAAAAGAAGTTGAACTTGCGGAACTCCTGAACATGTTAAGGAGTGCAGAGGGCACCTTGCAGAAGGCAAGGGAAACACCCGCTATGTTTGTTGGCGGTTCATCTTCTTCCGGGTCCAAGGCTAGGGCCAAAGGAAGGAAGAAGAAGGCCGCACCCAGACCTAGAGGAGGTGTTAGTAAGGTGGGAAAGAAGGGAAAGAAAAAGTTTACAGCACCGGTAGTTGGCCTGGATGAGTGCTTCCATTGTCACAGGAAAGGGCACTGGAAGAAGGATTGCAAGGCGTGGAACGCCAAGAACCAGGAACCGAAGCAAGCTGTGGCTTCGACTTCAGGTGTGTTTGTAATTGAGAATTGTCTGTCAATCAACTCTACTTCCTGGGTATTGGATACCGGATCAGGATCTCATATTTGCAATTCATTGCAGGCACTGAGAAACCGTAGAGTGCTGAAGGAAGGTGATATGATCCTCAGGGTTGCTAACGGAGCTAGCGTGGGAGCTGCGTCCGTCGGGGATTATCACCTAGGATTGACGAGTGGACACATTTTGGTTTTACATAACTGTTATTTTGTACCCAGCTTAACGTGTAATATCATATCAGTTTCCTTGTTATCAAATAAAGGTTATGATTTCACGTTTGTAAGAGATGTTGTCAACATCCACCTTAATCATGGTTTGATTGGGTCCGGTACTCTAAATAACGGCATATATGTGTTAAACCAACTCCAAATTTTCAATGTCCAGAACACACTAAAAAGAAAGTCTCCAGATTTAAATAAAGCTTTCTTATGGCATTGTAGACTGGGTCACATCAATGAGAGAAGGTTGACTAAGTTGCATAGAGAAGGATATTTGGACACGTTCGAATATCAAACTTATGACACTTGTCAATCTTGTCTCAAAGGAAAGATGACAAAGACTCCATTTACTGGACAAGGAGTAAGAGCGAGCGAGCTCTTAGGACTCATACACAGTGATGTATGTGGTCCAATGTCTACACATGCGAGAGGTGGTTATTCCTACTTCATTACTTTTACAGATGATTTCTCTAGGTATGGATATGTTTTCTTAATGAAGCATAAATCAGAGGCCTTTGAGAAATTCCTGGAATTCAAGAGTGCAGCGGAAAACCAAACAGGCAAAAGTATTAAGACACTGAGATCTGATCGAGGTGGAGAATACTTAAGTGCCGAGTTCCTAGGTTACCTAAAAGAGAAAGGAATTCTCTCTCAGCTTACTCCTCCATACACTCCACAGCACAACGGTGTATCGGAGAGACGGAATCGAACCCTATTGGATATGGTACGATCCATGATGAGTAATACTGAGTTACCGCGATCTTTCTGGGGTTATGCGCTAGAATCAGCGGCATATCTTTTGAACCAGGTTCCAACCAAGACTGTGCCTACCACACCATATCAGATGTGGAGTGGGAAGAAACCCTGTCTAAAACATTTTAGGACATGGGGGTGTCCAGCTTTTGTAAAAAAGCAGCATGTGGACAAGCTCGAGGCACGCTCAGTACTGTGTAAGCTTGTGGGATATCCAAAGAACTCCAAGGGATATTATTTCTATTACGCAGAGGAACAAAAGGTTTTTGTTTCTCGTCATGCCCACTTCTTAGAAACTGAATTTTTAGAAAATCAGAAGAGTGGGAGCGAAGTAGAACTGGAAGAAATTCCAGAACCACAAGCTGTTACTGAAAGTTTGGTAGAACCAGAGGTTCAAGAAGAATAGAACATTCCTGCACCCCTCCGCAGGAGTAGTAGGCCGTCTCGTCCGCCTGAGAGATACTACGGTTTTCTCATAGACGGGGATAGAGAGGATTGCATCATAGATGATGATGAACCTACTGACTTCCAGCAGGCCATCCAGAGCGGCGACTCGGTACGATGGCTAGATGCAATGCGGACCGAAATGGAGTCCATGTACACCAACAAAGTATGGACTTTGGACTTTGCTCCAGATGGGGTAAAACCCATAGGATGCAAATGGATCTTCAAGAAAAAGATTGGTGTAGATGGACAGGTGGAAACCTATAAGGCTAGACTTGTTGCAAAGGGTTTTCGTCAAAGACCTGGTTTGGACTATGACGAAACCTTTTCTCCAGTGGCTATGCTCAAATCCATTCGGGTCCTTCTTGCTATTGCTGCCTTCCATGATTATGAAATCTGGCAGATGGACGTAAAGACGGCTTTTTTGAACGGAAATTTAGAAGAGAGCGTCTATATGGATCAGCCAGAGGGTTTCAATCAGAGTGGGAGCAGCGGGAAAGTATGCAAGCTGCTTAAGTCCATTTATGGACTAAAGCAGGCATCGCGGAGTTGGAACATCTGTTTTGATGAGACAGTCAAAGAATATGACTTTATCAAAAATCCAGATGAACCGTGCATATATAGTAAAGTTGTGGCCAGAAGTGTCGTATTCCTCGTCTTGTACGTGGATGACATTCTATTGATAGGAAATGACATTCCTATGCTACAATCTGTCAAAGGATTCTTGTCACACAGGTTCTCCATGAAAGACCTGGGTGATGCCTCTTACATTCTGGGGATCCGGATCTATCGTGATAGATCCAAGAGGATGTTGGGACTTTCGCAGTCCAGGTATATCAACACTGTACTAAAAAGATTCAGTATGGAAGATTCTAAGCGCGGTAATCTACCGGCTTGTCACGGAATCACCCTCTCCAAAGAGATGTCTCCCAAGACTGATTTGGAAAGGGAACGCATGTCTATTATACCCTACGCTTCTGCGGTAGGCTCTATAATGTATGCGATGTTGTGTACCAGACCAGATGTAGCTTACGCACTGAGCGTGGTAAGCCGGTATCAGTCAGACCCAGGGGAGAAACACTGGATAGCAGTAAAGAACATTCTCAAGTACCTGAGGAGGACTAAGGAGATGTTCTTGGTTTACGGCGGAAAAGACCTCAGGTTGGAGGCCTTTGCTGATTCCGGCTTCCAGAGTGATAAGGACGATTCCAAGTCCATGTCGAGTTATGTCTTTACCCTCAATGGAGGGGCGGTGTGCTGGAAGAGCTCCAAGCAGGACACCGTTGCTGACTCGACGATGGAAGCGGAGTATATAGCTGCTTGCGATGCCGCAAAAGAAGCAGTCTGGATGAAGAAGTTCCTAACAGAACTTCAGGTGGTTCCTACCATAGTTGATCCAATACCTCTGTATTGTGACAACAACGGAGCTATAGCTTTAGCGAAGGAACCAAGGTCCCATCAGAAGTCCAGACACATCTTGAGGCGGTATCACCTGATCAGGGAGATCATTGATCGTCAGGAGATCGAGGTTCGGAGAGTTGCTTCAGAAGAGAACATTGCTGATCCATTCACAAAGGCCCTTCCTCAGATTCAGTTCGAGAGGCTACTCGAGATCATTGGTCTACGATATGCCAGTACATGGCCCTAGTGCAAGTGGGAGATTGTTAGTGTTTATGCCCTAGAAGGCCATTACTGTATCATACTAGCTTGTATATTACTTAATGGAAGCTTGGGATATTCACATGTATATAACAGTCTTGCTAAACATGGTAGTATGCTACTTGGTTTTTCTATCTTAATATGTGAGTATACGTATTGATAGAGCTCTTAGGATCTTTCTTGTCTACCAGCGTTGTGATGGCAGTCACACTAGTGGGGGCTGGGTAGTCTACAAGCACATCCTTATTCTGGTCCCTGGTCGTTGGATTATCGAGACAGAGCATCGATACTCCGGAGTAGACTAGTGTGTACGCTTCTCATCCCAGTTGGGGAGATGGTCTGTCCCACAGCCGTCAGTACGTCGTACTGGAGATAGTATACAGGTGCTCGTTAGGTTACGGGTACACCGGACAGGACTCACAGGGAACTGTTGGTTGGTTTGATACCAGTCGTCAGTGAACAGTTCCCAGGTGACATGAGTACAGCGTAGTCCGTAGACTTGACACTGCTACTTCGCCTCGAGTGTGTCCCACTGTTCTTAGATTGCTACCCTACCACGGCTCAAAGGAGTCGTGCAAACAGGTGGCAGTTGGGTGCAGTCCCGAGCACTTGGAGGCAGTGGCGGTTAGACAGGATTCGTCCCTCCCGGTATTGGGAGTAGATATCGTGCTGTGTCAGAGAGCCATTACGCAAAGTCCCTGGCCAGGGCAAGCGAGATTTGCTGGTAGGTTCCAGCAGTTTCTCAGGGTGTAATGGGCTTCACTCCGACACGACTTATACCGCTATTAGGGGACTGACGCTTGCCGCCCCCCTAGGCCCGATATGCGATAGTCTTGGACGAACGGACCGGACTGTATGGAGATTGTCACATCAGACTCAGTAGGAGTTCGGATGGGTTTACTCATCGGCCTTCTTATCGACAACTACCTGGGGACCGTTACGTACAGCTAGTGTCGCTTGCGGTCTGTGGTTAAACCCACTGCCAGCGTAGTAGTCGAGTCTCTAGAGTCCCACACAGAGAGTTTCCTACTCCAGGCGAAACGATATAGAGGTTGCATGGTTTTGCGACAAACGGTTCGGACGCATACGTGCGTTTACGCGCGTACGACTTTCGGACAGATTTTACCAGTCGGCTTTGGTTTAAGCCAGTTACTGGTATCCGGTTATTGGATTTTTACAGTCTAAAGTTTTTCCGTATTTTTACGGATCGGAGGGGCGTTCTCGTAATTACTCGAGAAGCTTCTAGAAGATGTGACTAAGGAGGTTTCTTTTGGATAAGAGAGTGAGTCATAGTGGTGATTCATTCACTTCATTAATGCACATTTATTGCTTAATGACTCATGTTAATGAATCATCACAAGATATTTTGTGAAGCATGCTTATTCATTTCCTTTATTGATTATTTGATAATAAGAATGCTTCATAATATTATGATACACTCTCTCTCTTCTCTCATTATCATATCACACATTCTCTCTCCTCAAGCTCTCATCTTCAAACCCTAATCCTTAATCCTCATGTGTTGAGATCAAAGGATTAGTTAGACTAAACAATCCATAACCTTCACTCTATATCATCCTCTCATCTTTGATTAGCAATCAAAGTTGATTAGTTACCTCAAGTTAGAGGTTTAGCTTGGTGTTTTGCTCTCGGGTGGATCGTCTACTACCTAGAGAAGGTCGAGGAGAACAAAGGAGGACGTAAAGAAGAAGGACCGGTTTCATTAGGTATAATCCCTAATCACTTGTGAAAAGAAACTCATAAGATACGGTTATTTATAGTTTAGCTTCGATTCAAGCGGTTAGTCGATGTTCGTTGTTTAAACTTGATTGTTTTTTAAAATTCTGCCTCCCCATAAGTACTGGGGTGTACTACATCGACTTACAACATCGGCCGGACAACCCCAAATCTTAACTTGCTTAAGAGATGGGCTCTTCCCATACCATATCTCATATGGAGTGGTAGGCAGTGATCTGATTCGAACTTAATTCAATAGGTATGCAGCTTCTTAAGTGCATAACCCCCAAAAGGAAACAGGTAACTCAGTAGTACTCATCATAGAGCGCACCATATCATGTAGGGTGTGATTGCTCCGCCCCGATACACCGTTGTTCTGTGGTGTATTCAGAGGAGTAATACTGAGAGAGAATCTAATTCTCCTTTAGAATAGTCCAAGAATTCCATGCACAAGTATTCTCCTCCCGGATCTCATCATAGGACAAAATACTTATACCTATATCGGTTCTCTACTTCTGACTTATATTCTTTGAATTTCTCAAAAGCTTCAGACATGTGTTTCAACAGGAACATGTGTCCGAATCTTGAGAGATCATCAGTGAATGTAAGGAAGTACAAAGAACCAGTCTTGGCATATGTAGACTGGGGACCTTTATACATCACTATGTATCAGTCCCAAGAGTTCACTGACTCTTTCTCTGTTTCCAGTAAACAGAGCTATGGTCATCTTATCTTTGTGACATGACTGGCAAGTTTCATAAGATGTAAATTTAAACTGATTTAAATATGCATCTAAATGTAACTTAGCTAGTTGGGTCGCATTGATATGACCTAGTCTACAATGCCTTAAGAAGAATTCGTTCATTTCTGAACTCTTCGTGTGTTTTATACATTAAGAACTGTGGTCTGATTTAGAATGTATATGCTTTTAGATAACGTTCCTGAACCGATCAACTATTGATATAGGAAATGTTCAAAACATTATCCAACAATACAAAATTATATCCTTTCTTCAATAATAAAGAGACCGATATGATTTTGTATATCATGTTCGGTATCTAATAACATTTGTTCAGAATCAGTGTATTTTGGTAATACAGGGTGATAGTAACCAACAGACTTGGTCGCAACACTTGCACCATTTTCTGTCTCATGAAACTTATCACCCGTTCTTAGTTCTTTACCTTTCTGTAGCCCTATGTAACAGATTACATATCTGGGATCCTGATTCGGTATCAAATACCCAGGACGCAGAGGATACTGAGAAACAGTTCTTTGTAATCAACGCACCCGAAGAAGATGCATCATAATGCACTTTCTTTGTTTGGGCGGCATGGGAATCCTGGTATTCCCCTATTTCCTACTCGGTCTTATAAAAATTATAAGTTGGAGCGGGACCAACGTTCCCCAGCTCAGTATAATAAGCGGGTTCGGTCAATACATCCATATTATTATCTTGATTAAGGCGTGACATGGTCGCTACCTAGAGAGAGAGAGAAGAAAACACTCTGCGTGCGCTCTTGCAAGATTAGATTGGTTATTTATTTTATCTAATCAGGATGGCTCCCACTGTTTTATCAAATCTTTCTTCAAATCCTAAAAGGAAAGACTAGCCGGGATTAATTACACTCTATAAGTTCGCTAATCGTTCAGCCAGGCTAGTGTCGGTACTTTGAGGGAGGTTCCCCGTGCTTTAGCACGGACCTAATTAAAGTAAACCTCATTTTCCCAGGGGCGTAACCCCGTTGACACCTTTTCTAGACACCTACTTGATCGGCTAATTGTAAAGTGCAAAACTCTCCCAGGAGTAACAATTACTCGCAGTGGGTATCGGGATCCAACTATCATATAGAAGGTATGCAATCTCATTGCAAATTTCAACACTTGAAACTCCCGATAAAGGTTTTTACCCCTAGCACTTATGACCTTAACTATGGTCAAAAAATCATAAGCACTAGTCAAGTTCTACCCGTCATTTCGTGATTAATTAGACCCACCCACATGACCCTTAACTAAGGTCAACAAAGTCACGCGACCGTCCTAACTAATCACATCATATGCGGTGTAGGAAGACATCACTTAGCTTCCGTACACTGTGCCTTGACTATGGTCAACAAACACAGCACGAATACTAAGTACTCTACTTCCTAAAATGACGGAGGGTTGCGGATGGTTTTTAATAAAACCTTTAACGCTTTGAACTTGATCTCGTTGCGGAATCAAATAGTTTTTAAATGGAGTTTTTTTTAGGCCTTTCTAGTTTTGCTAAAGGGGTCACTCCCGGTGAAGGGATCGTCGGCCCTTTCCTCATCGAATAAGGTGAAGGATATATCATATATACCACTGTGCAAAGCAAAAACTATAGAAGCAATCAAAAGACAAACCGAGGGTTGTAGCATCTGCCAGTTATTGCTAAAGGGGTCACTCCCGGTGAAGGGATCTCGGCCCTTTCCTTATCGAATAAGGTGCAGGATGTTCTACAAAGAACACCGCGATGCAAAGAGAGAACTGTAGCTACCTGTTTTATTTTTGAAATTCGTTTCCCCAACATCTTTTAGGTTTATTTTCTTTCATTAATCTTATTAATGAATGTCCCATCATTTATGTCCACCTAAACATCACAGATAAATACAACGTACGCTTATGCCGTCCGCATTCGCCTCGATGTCCCGTCTGCACCGTTAGGTTAGGTAACTAACGGCAGAGCGGGGCAGGGCTAGCGCGGGTGTAAAACATAAGCAACGGCTATATAATATATCATATATACTATATACGATATCTATCTGAACATATCACATGATCACATCACAGATAACGCAGCAGAAAATATCATATGAAATATTGGATATACTAGGACGTCCGTGTTTTATTTTGAGCCTGTATAAAACACGGATTCAACGGTCGTGATGAATAGCCAATCCTACACCCCTAGACCCCTACGAGAGCGGCAAGCAACCCTACCAATTCTAGAGTTAGGAGACCCGGACTCGACTCCTCGAGATGGTCTCCCACTGGACCCTAGATCCCGGTTACTTGTGCTCCCCGCCTTGGGTCTATCCTAATGCGGAAAAGTAAATAATATACATCAACGGTGACATCTTCCGCAACCTGGAAATGCCCTAATAAAAGAATATTACATACAAGTTTTTACATGAATGAAAATGAAAAACACTCATCTCACATAAAAAAACCGGCTATTCAAACACGACGATCCAATATAACATATCCAGCAACACATAACATCACATTGTAAGTCCATGCTACCTCTCCCGGTACATTCGGGCATGCGGAATTTGATAAAAAACAATTTTCTTAGAGGTGGTAATATGGACTTAAAACCCGGATCTTTATTAAACATCTAACTAACAACCTAACTACGAGTTGCTAACTACTCGGTTAGGGGGTTATACCTTTCTTTTTCTCGAACTCCTTCGTCTTCAAGCTTCGATGGTCGTCCGAATCGGCTTCTCCCCGTCCTCTCCTTGCGCCGAAGATAGATCCACCTGAAAGCTTCAACCTTTGGCTCCTTCTTCGAACTTTGAAGAAACTAGTTCACTCGGTTTGCTAAACCTTATGAACTAGAGTGAGTAAAGAAGAGTTTGTATGGGATTTAATCTATGGTTCTTGGTTCTCAACTCATGAGACAAGTGAACCATAGACCAAGTGAGGGAGAGCAAGAGGAAGGAGATGAGAGCTCAAGAACAAGAGAGAGAATGAGAATGAAAGAATGAGAGAAGACTTTTCTCATTTGGCTCTCATAATCCAAAACAATCATAACACATCATATCAATCAAGTATTATGTGATGGTTTAAGCAACCATATCCATATCATTTCATGCACTCATTTTGCACAAAAGAGCAAGCAAGCAAAAGTCTTTGCCATGAAATGATAGCTATGGTTATCATGATGGTCAACTAGTCAAGCCTAGTCAACCGGTCAACAAAGTCAACAAGTCAACAAGTCAACAAAGTCAACCCCTCAACAACCATGTCACCATAATACTTAATTAATATAATTGTTAATCACATATCATATTCTCATTAGGGTTGAGAAAAAAGTCAATAGTCAACGGTCAATTGTCAACAACCCTAATGAGAATCCTCTGCCTCTGTCTCTCCGTCAACTGTGCATACACATCCGCATCCGCGTTCCGAGTAACACGAATGCATACTGGATAAAACCAATCCCAAAAGGTACACTAGGATCTGGCTTAAACCAAAGCCCGCTAGTGTAAACTGTCCGGACACTGTACGTGCACAAGTGCACGGATGTGACCGAACCCTGCCGCAAAACCATGCGACCTGTCGCAAAACCATGCGACCTCTACTCTTTTGCCTAAAGGCGAATAGCTTTCTGTGTGGGACTCTAAAGACTCGACACTACGCTGGCAGTGGGTTTAACCACAGACCGCAAGCGGCACTAGCTGTGCGTAACGTTCCCCAGGTAGATGCCGACAAGAAGACTGACGAGGTGAAACCCATCTGAACTCCTACTGAGCCTGAATGTGACATTCTCCGTACAGTCCGGTCTGTTCGTCTGATACATCGCATGGCGGGCCTAGGGGGCGGTAAACGTCAGTCCCCCAATAGCGGTACAAGTCGTGTCGGAGTGAAGCCCAAAACACCCTGAGATAACACTGGAAGCCTACCAGTATATCTCGTTTGCCCTGGCCAGGGACTACTCGTGTAATGGCTCTCCTAGACACAGCGCGATGTCAATCCCCAATACCGGGAGAGACGAATCCTGTCTAACCGTCACTGCCTCCAAGTGCTTCGGGACTGCACCCAACTACTACCTGTTTGCACGACTCCTTTGAGCCGTGGTAGGGTAGTGATCAAAGTGCAGTGGGAACACACTCGAGGCGAAGTGACAGTGTCAAGTCAGCAGACTAAGCTGTACTCATGTCACCTGGGAACTGATAACTGACGATAGGCATAATACCAACTAGTCAGTTCCCGACGAGTCCTGTCCAGTGTACCCGTAACCTAACGAGCACCCGCATACTATCTCAAGTACGACGTACTGACGGCTATGGGACAGACCGTCTCCCACACTGGGATGAGAAGCGCATGCGCTAGCCTACTCCGGAGTATCGATTCCCTGTCTCGATAGTCCTGCGACTAGGGACCTGCATAAGGATGTGCTTATAGATTACCCAGCCCCACTAGTGTGACTGCCATCACATCGCTGGTAATCAAGCAAAGATCCTAAGGGCTCCACTAATGTGTATAAACACATGTACACATTGAAGTAGAAACAAACCAAGTAGCATACTACTATTTTGAGCAAGATTGTATATACAAGGTGAATATCCCAAGCTTCCATTAAGCAATATACAAACTAGTATGATACAGTAATGGCCTCTAGGGCATATACACTAAGAATCTCCCACTTGCACTAAGGCCATGTACTGGTGTATCGAAGACCTATCATCTCGATCAGCCGCTCGAACTGAGTCTGGGGTAAGGCCTTCGTGAGTGGATCTGCAGTGTTATCTTCAGAATTTACTCTCTTTACCTCGATATCCCGGCGATCAATGATCTCCCTGATCAGGTGGAACCGCCTCAAAATGTGCCTGGACTTCTGATGGGACCTGGGTTCCTTCGCTAAAGCTATAGTGCCGTTGTTGTCACAATACAGCGGTATTGGATCAACACTGGTAGGAAGCACCTAAAGTTCCGTGAGGAACTTCTTCATCCAGACAGCTTCCTTTGTGGCATCGCAAGCAGCTATGTACTCCGCTTCCATGGTTGAGTCAGCAACGGTTTCCTGCTTGGAACTCTTCCAGCAAACCGCCCCTCCATTGAGGGTAAAGACATAACCCGACATAGACTTGGGGTCATCCTTGTCACTCTGGAAGCTGGAGTCAGCAAAGGCCTCAATCTGGAGGTCTTTTCCGCCATACACCAAGAACATCTCCTTAGTCCTTCTCAGGTACTTGAGAATGTTCTTTACTGCTATCCAGTGTTTCTCCCCTGGGTTCGACTGATACCGGCTTACAACGCTCAATGCGTATGCTACATCTGGTCTGGTACACAACATCGCATACATAATAGAGCCTACCGCAGATGCGTAGGGTATTGATGACATGCGAGCCTTTTCCAAATCATTCTTGGGAGACATCTCTTTTGAGAGGGTGATTCCGTGACAAGCCGGTAGATTACCGCGCTTGGAATCTTCCATACTGAATCGTTTCAGTATGGTGTCGATGTACCTTGACTGTGAAAGTCCCAGCATCCTCTTAGATCTATAACAATAGATCTGGATCCCCAGAATGTAGTTGGCATCGCCCAGGTCCTTCATGGAGAACCTCTGCGACAAGAATCCTTTGACTGACTGTAGCATAGGAATATCATTTCCTATTAGGAGAATGTCATCGACGTACAAGACGAGGAATACCACATTTCTCCCTACAATCTTACTGTAAATGCATGGTTCATCTGGGTTTTTGACAAAGTCGAATTCTTTGACAGTATCATCAAAGCAGATGTTCTAACTCCGCGATGCCTGCTTAAGTACATAGATGGACTTGAGCAACTTGCACACTTTACCGCTGCTCCCACTCTGAATGAATCCCTCTGGCTGATCCATATAGATGCACTCTTCCAAATTTCCATTTAGGAAAGCCGTCTTTACGTCTATCTGCCAGATCTCATAATCGTAGAAGGCAGCAATGACAAGAAGGATCCGAATGGATTTAAGCATGGCTACCGGAGAAAAGGTCTCGTCATAGTCCAAACCAGGTCTTTGACGAAAACCCTTTGCAACGAGCCTAGCTTTATAGGTTTCAACCTGCCCATCTACACCAATCTTCTTTCTAAAGATCCATTTGCAGCCTACGGGTTTTACCCCTTCTGGAGCAAAGTCCAAAGTCCAAACTTTGTTGGTGTACATGGACTCCATCTCGGTCCGCATTGCATCCAGCCATTTTACATAGTCACCGCTCTGAATGGCTTGCTGGAAGCTAGTAGGCTCATCATAATTGACTGTGCAATCCTCTCTATCCCCGTCTATGAGAAAACCGAAGTATCTCTCGGGCGGATGAGACTGCCTACTACTTCTGCGGAGCGGCGTAGGAATGTTCGGTTCTCCTGAAACGTCTGGTTCATCCAAGCTTTCAGTAACATCTTGTGGTTCTGGAATTTCTTCCAGTTCTTTTGCGCCCCCACTTATCTGATTTTCCAAAAATTCAGTTTCCAAGAAGTGGGCATGCGGAGAAACAAAAACTTTTTGTTCTTCTGCGGAATAGAAAAGATACCCTCTGGAGTTCTTTGGGTATCCCACAAACTTACACAGTACTGAGCGTGCCTCGAGCTTGTCCGCATGCTGCTTTTTTACAAAAGCTGGACATCCCCATACCTTAAGATACTTAAGACAGGGTTTCTTCCCACTCCACATCTGATATGGGGTGGTAGGCACAGTCTTGGTTGGAGCCTTGTTCAAGAGATATGCAGCTGCTTCTAGTGCATAACCCCAGAAAGATCGCGTTAACTCAGCCTTACTCATCATGGAACGAACCATATCCAATAGGGTCCGATTCTGCCTTTCCGATACACCGTTGTGTTGTGGTGTGTATGGAGGAGTAAGTTGAGAGAGAATTCCATTCTCTTTTAAGTAGCCCAGAAACTCGGCACTCAAGTATTTTCCACCTCGATCCGATCTTAGAATCTTGATACTTTTGCCGGTTTGTTTTTTAACTTCATTCTTGTATTCGTGAAATTTCCCAAAGGCCTCGGATTTGTGCTTCATTAAGAAGACATGTCCATACCTAGAGAAATCATCTGTGAAAGTAATGAAGTATGAATAACCACTTCGCGCATATGTAGACATTGGACCACACACATCACTGTGTATGAGTCCCAAGAGCTTGCTCGCTCTTTCTCCGCGTCCAGTGAACGGAGTCTTTGTCGTCTTTCCCATGAGACAAGATTCACAAGTGGCATAAGACTGATACTCGAACGGATTGAAGTACCCTTCTTTATGTAACTTAGTTAATCGTGTCTCATTAATGTGACCCAGTCTACAATGCCATAAGAAAGCCTGATTTGTTTCCTGAGACTTTCTTTTAAGTGTGTTCTGGACACTGAAAATCTGAGCTTGATTTAATACGTATATTCCGTTCTGTAATGTACCTGACCCAATCAGAACTTGATTTAGGTGGATGTGTACTACATCGCTTACAAAAGTAAATTCATATCCTTCCTTAGAAAAGTAAGGATACAGATATGATGTTACAAGTCGCATCTGGTATATACAAACAGTTACGCAAAATCAATATCTGCCCAGTTGTCAGTCCAAGATGATATTCCCCTACGGATTCAGCATCCATGCTCATTCCGTTAGCAACCCTGAGAGTCATATCACCTTTCCTGATAACCCTACGGTTTCTCAGAGCCTGTAACGAATTACAGATATGAGATACTATCTGGTATCCAATACCCAGGAAGTAGGGTTAACTGACATACAGTTCTCAATCACAAACACACTCGAAGCCGAAGCCACAACATGCTTCGAATTCTGGCTACTGGCTTTGCAAGCCCTGCAATCCTTCTGCCAATGTTCATTCCCGTTACAATAGGAATATCCCTCTTTAATCATATCCAATCCCGAAACTTTTGCCCTTCCTTTTCCTTCTTCTTCCCTAGTTTCCTTCAGGGTATAAGCATAGGGCAGGGACTGTAGAATTAGGTCAGTACTTGACCCATTCTCCAACGTGGTCTCCAGGTCCGTGAGCTCAAAATAGCTGGTCTCTGTAAGGACGTTTCCCCCTACAAGATGACCCGACAGCCAACCTCGCTTGAAGCAATTCGTTCGAGGTCTCATATCTTGCGATACGAGATTGCTCTCCATATATAACTTTGTTATGGAGGAAGATAGAAACCGAGTCAATCTTCTCGTGCTGCCTCTGGTTTGCACCATCAACTGAGGCTAACATGAGGCACTTGGCTTTCGCACAATCCTTTTCCGATGTCCTGCGGATGTGAACATCCGTGACGGGGGAAACTGGACCCGAGACAGCAGGGATTTGATTAGTTAAGAGGTGTCCCAGCTTGTCATGGGCAATGGACATCTGGACAGACCTTTGCCAGTCAAAACAGTCAGGTTCAGTCATCTTTTTATCTAGATGTAACCTAGGTGTGGTCACAGGGTCGCTGCAATTAAGAGAGAGAGAAGAATACACTCAGCATGATGCTCTTGCAAGTTTAGATTGGTTTTTAATTTGTCTAAACAGGATGGCTCCCACTGTCTCTCGAATCCCTCCTCAAACCAAAAAGGAAGAATTAGTCAGGATCAATCTCACCGTACAATTCTTGCTTAACCGTTCAGCCAGGCTGGTGTCGGTACTTCGAGGGAGGTTTTCCAACGCTTTCGCAAAGTTCCTTAATTTAAGAACCTCTTTTCCCTGGGGGCGTAGCCCCGCTAACACCTTTCAAGACACCTACTTGGTTTATAGCATTGATCGTTAAGTGAGAAATTTCCCGAGGAGTAGCATATACTCACAGTAGGATCGGGATCCAAATATCATTGCGTGACAAAACTGAAGGAATCCTACCAGAATCATAACACTCCAAATGGTATGCAGTGCTAGCAAGTTTCAGTTCTTTTGAAACTCCCGATGTGGATTTTTTCCCCATGCTCTTATGACCTTGACGAAGGTCAACAAATCATAAGTCACATGTCAAGTTCTACCCATCATTATCCAGGTTAATTTGAACCCACCCGTATATACCCTTGACGAAGGTCAACAAGGTAATACGACTGTCCCAAACCAACGCATCTATCTATGCTACATATGAACACCCAACAGCTACCAATCACTATGCCTTGACGAAGGTCAACAAACATAGCTTGAATACTATTGAATATTCATACGAAACGACGGAGGGATACGAATGGTTTTGGCGAAACCTTGAACGTAGTGAACTTGATATAATCGAAGGAACAAAATAGCTTTTAAAAGGAGTGGCTCAAGCTCCGCATTTAAAAGTTAGTTTTGAAAAGAACCGAGTGGTTTTTCGAAAGTGTTCCAACGACTTTTACTTGGTTTATTTTCTTGCATTAGTTCTTTTAATGCGTGATATTCTTGCATTAGTTCTTTTAATGCGTCCCATCATTTAATCCTACCATTGCAGAAAACAACCAAAATATGACGTACGCTTATGCCATTCGCATTCGCCACGGGGCCCCGTCATTACCCGTTAGGTTACTTAACTAACGACAGAGTGGGGGCTGGGCTAGCGCGGCTGTAAAACATAAGCAACGCCTAAATAATATCATATATAGATATATTACAATGATAGACATTTCAGATCACAGATGAACACATCGGATATACTAGGAAGCTGCAATTCGTACGAGCCTGTAACGAAAAGCAGATTACACGGTCGCGGTGAATAGCCAAAACCCCACCAAAGACCCCTACGGGTGCGGAAAACTACCAGCCAAGTACCCGAAACGAAGCAACCTCCCTCATCCCCGTGAGTAGGCCACTCAGCACTTCGGCATACCCGGTAGTTTGTGCACCCCCTCCGTGGGTCTATCCTAGGAGCAAAAACAGTAAAAAGAAATTATACAATGACGGCTACAACCCCAACCCGGTTGTGCGGCCATACAAATAATTATTACATCAATTTACAAATTTACATGAATTGAAAGAAAAGAAAACTCTCGTCTCACAACCCCCGGCTATTCACCCGCGACAATCCAATGAATTCATATACACATTCCATTAACATTACAGATCACAGATTTGTATAACCCCTACTAATCGACATATAGCGATTAGCAGACGTTCAATACAAATATCACATCACAGAAAAACCCGTCAGCTCAAGTCTTTTAGAAGTTCGATCAAAAATAAGGATTTATAGGCCCCCAATACAAAATTTTCGTTCTGGAAAATCTGGGCAGAAAATACATATTCCAAAAATCCCAGAACAACCCCATAAGCACTCTGCAAGAAGAATTTTCCCCAAACGAGTTAACTCGGCCGCGGAACCGCGGCGGGAGCACGCTCCCGCCGCGTTTCCGCGGCACATTGAACGATTCAGGGGACGAAATTTCTTGGGTGTTCACAAAAAAGCCTGAGCCGATTTTTATGATAAAATTTATAAACTTTTGGATAGAATAAAAATCGGCAGAAACTTGACCTTTTTGGGTTCGTTTTGCGACTTTTCTTTGATCAATCTTCTAGCTACTTTGCTAACATGTTAGATAGAGTTTAACTAGGCTCTGATACCACTGTAAGTCCATGCTACCTCTCCCGATACTTTCGGGCATGCGGAATTTGATAAAAAACGATTTTCTTAGAGGTGGTAATATGGACTTAAAACCCAGATCTTTGTTAAACATCTAACTAACAACCTAACTACGAGTTGCTAACTACTCGGTTAGGGGGTTATACCTTTCTTTTTCTCGAACTCCTTCGTCTTCAAGCTTCGATGGTCGTCCGAATCGGCTTCTCCCCGTCGTCTCCTTGCGCCGAAGATAGATCCACCTGAAAGCTTCAACCTTTGGCTCCTTCTTCGAACTTTGAAGAAACTAGTTCACTCGGTTAGCTAAACCTTGTGAACTAGAGTGAGTAGAGAAGAGTTTGTATGGGATTTTATCTATGGTTCTTGGTTCTCAACTCATGAGACAAGTGAACCATAGACCAAGTGAGGGAGAGCAAGAGAAAGGAGATGAGAGCTCAAGAACAAGAGAGAGAATGAGCAAGAAAGAATGAGAGAAGACTTTTCTCATTTGTCTCTCATAATCCAAAACAATCATAACACATCATATCAATCAAGTATTATGTGATGGTTTAAGCAACCATAGCCATATCATTTCATGCACTCATTTTGCACAAAAGAGCAAGCAAGCAAAAGTCTTTGCCATGAAATGATAGTTATGGTTATCATGATGGTCAACTAGTCAAGCCTAGTCAACCGGTCAACAAAGTCAACAAGTCCACAAAGTCAACAAGTCAACAAAGTCAACCCCTCAACAACCATGTCACCATAATACTTAATTAATATAATTGTTAATCACATATCATATTCTCATTAGGGTTGAGCAAAAAGTCAATAGTCAACGGTCAACTGTCAACAACCCTAATGAGAATCCTCTGCCTCTGTCTCTCCGTCAACTGTGCATACACACCCGCATCCGCGTTCCGAGGAACACGAATGCATACTGGATAAAACCAATCCCAAAAGGTACACTAGGATCTGGCTTAAACCAAAGCCCGCTAGTGTAAACTGTCCGGACACTGTACGTGCACAAGTGCACGGATGTGACCGAACCCTGCCACAAAACCATGCGACCTACCGCAAAACCATGCGACCTGTCGCAAAACCATGCGACCTCTACTCTTTTGCCTAAAGGCGAATAGCTTTCTGTGTGGGACTCTAAAGACTCGACACTATGCTGGCAGTGTGTTTAACCACAGACCGCAAGCGGCACTAGCTGTGCGTAACGGTCCCCAGGTAGATGCCGACAAGAAGACTGACGAGGTGAAACCCATCTGAACTCCTACTGAGCCTGAATGTGACATTCTCCGTACAGTCCGGTCTGTTCGTCTGATACATCGCATGGCGGGCCTAGGGGCCGTAAACGTCAGTCCCCCAATAGCGGTACAAGTCGTGTCGGAGTGAAGCCCAAAACACCCTGAGATAACACTGGAAGCCTACCAGTATATCTCGTTTGCCCTGGCCAGGGACTACTCGTGTAATGGCTCTTCTAGACACAGCGCGATGTCAACCCCCAATACCGGGAGAGACGAATCCTGTCTAACCGTCACTGCCTCCAAGTGCTTCGGGACTGCACCCAACTACTACCTGTTTGCACGACTCCTTTGAGCCGTAGTAGGGTAGTGATCAAAGTGCAGTGGGAACACACTCGAGGCGAAGTTACAGTGTCAAGTCAGCAGACTAAGCTGTACTCATGTCACCTGGGAACTGATAACTGACGATAGGCATAATACCAACAAGTTAGTTCCCGACGAGTCCTGTCCAGTGTACCCGTAACCTAACGAGCACCCGCATACTATCTCAAGTACGACGTACTGACGGCTGTGGGACAGACCGTCTCCCACACTGGGATGAGAAGCGCATGTGCTAGTCTACTCCGGAGTATCGATGCCCTGTCTCGATAGTCCTGCGACTAGGGACCTGCATAAGGATGTGCTTATAGATTACCCAGCCCCACTAGTGTGACTGCCATCACATCGCTGGTAATCAAGCAAAGATCCTAAGGGCTCCACTAATGTGTATAAACACATGTACACATTGAAGTAGAAACAAACCAAGTAGCATACTACTATTTTGAGCAAGATTGTATATACAAGGTGAATATCCCAAGCTTCCATTAAGTAATATACAAACTAGTATGATACAGTAATGGCCTCTAGGGCATATACACTAACACACATGTCATCAACGTAAGTAAATATGCGCATCCCAATTGTCGTTGATATATAGCAACGAAACCGGCGATATCACATATTACACTTACGGTCGCAGAAAAGAAAGTGTAAAAGTACAACAGTTGGAATCCGCAAACTCTTTAGACATCGCAAGCATAATCAAATGAATTCCTTAGACATCGCATGCCTAACAATTATAAACCCTGCATTTTATTCTCATTATCGAAAACACTTTTCAATATCAAGTCGGGCAATTCAACAAGATTCCCCACATCCTTAACGAATGCTCGTCGCAAACTTTAGTAGACGGCCGCACCCCCGATACCGTCGACGAAGTGCACTAAGGCAAAACACCGCTGACGCGAGCACCCGAACGGATGCTTTCGGCGACGGGGTTCTCCTACAGTCACTTGGTCGGGGCTATGGGGCGTGGCTATCTATTAAGTTTACCGGCGAGTATCCGTGTACACAACGTGATTGCGACGGACTTTTGATCACATCAAAATCCCGTGGAAACCGATTAATTGACACTAAACTGCTAGATTCATAACATTCAAATGTTGTTAATTCCAATTATTGTATCACATTCCAGATAAATAGACAATGTTAAACTTTCCGATCGAACAATCAAACACCTAAGTTTTCCCGAAACAGCTCAACACATGAAATAAGTTTTAAAACATTCACTTCATGCCACAGTACCAACGGTCCAGCCGTAGAAGGGTCAAGCCAACGCCTCACATGTGGCACGCCGTACTGCCCCAAACCCTAAGGTTCAAAAGGCAGTTTAAGACGGTCGCATAATCGAGTTAAGGTTTGTTGTCTTCTAGAGGGTCCATCGCGTTACATACACTACTTAGAACGTTCTTAAACTACGGAAAAATCCAACACTAGGAAATTTTCCGGTAGGGGGAAAATTGGGTTATTTATATCCGGTCGAACTTTTTAACATGTTCTAAAATTACCGGAAAAAACAAAAATAAAGTTAAACAATCCGATCGAAACATCGAGTCCCCAAAACAACCCAGAAAACTCAACAGTTGAGTATAGATTAAAAATTCCCAGAAGAAACAGGATACAGATACGGGCATTACTGTGTGAAAAAGAATCCATAATCATTACATACGGCCGCGGAACCGCCGCCAAAAGCAAGGTTATGCCACGGTTCCGTGGCGCTACAGTAGTGTTAGGGCTTCGTTTTCTACAGTTTGCCTTAGAATTTCCTGCTCTATTTTCTAAGCATTTTTAATTCCCAAAAATCCACAATTTCAAAAAATGTACAGAGAGGGGTCAAGTTTAGGGTTTCGGGGTTCGATCGGGTTTCTAACTTCGTCTACACTTCGCCTAAAGCTCTAGCTAGGCTCTGATACCACTGTAGGGATCCTAGGCACACCCAAGAGGTTCCACAAGGCATCAACCATGCCAAAATCAAAAATTTATGTGCCGAGATACCCTAATGAAGATCGTTATCTAGAGGATAGGCGAATAAACAACCAAGCAAACTACTTTGCTACTAAGTGAAAGGGACTACAACCTTTGTAGATCCGGTCCTCCACTTCTTTAGCTCCTTGATGACGTCCCTCCGCTGCGATCATCGGGATCCCGGACTCTAGCGTTGGTTTCATCGGAGAAATGATCGGGCTAGGTCGTTGACTTCGATGCCGAAGATGATCTACGCCGAGGCGACTCTAACTCAAGCTCCATCTTCACTTGGTCACGAACCTTGTGAAGAAAACACCCTATACAAAATGGCAAGTGGTAGAGGATGAAGAAATAGGAAGTGGGTTCACTTTGGATTTGGATTTCTCACTTGATTTCAACACTTGAAATTTTCAAGAAAGGTTTTCTTCTCTTCATGAAGAAAAAGAAGAAGGAAATGAAAAAAGAATTAACTTAAAAGAAAATTCAAGTGAATCTTATCATAATGCAACCATGGGTGAAGTTAACACATGTAGAGAATAAACTAGGTGTAGGGTGTTTTTCGTCACCCCATTGAGATGAGAATACGCGCGCGCTTGTCAGGCGTACTACAGATTCCCCCTGCCTAGGGTAGGCCGGGGTTTAATGATTGTGGGGATCCGAATCCCCGGCAGCCGCGAACTAAGCTGCCGTTAATTACCCCCCCCCCCCGCCTTTAGGGCGAGGGAACCTCCGATTTACGGGTTAAACTGGTCATGTGAACTCAATGTGCAGTGTACGTGTGTTGTGTTTTGGAGGGGGGGTTTAAATATATCGGGAGCCACACAGAGTTTTTACGGGGGACAGCCGCGAACTAAATTTTTTCTAACAGGGACAGTGTCGTGGAGTATGTGTATGTGTACATTTGTATATATATGTATATATATACATGTATATATAAATAAAGGGGAAAAAGACATCCAAAGGATGCGTGGGGCCAGCGCCTAGGCGCTGGAGCGCAAGCGCGCCACGTGTCGGCATGTTGGCGCTTTACGCTCGAGCGCAGAGCACTGGAGCGCAATGCGCCACGTGTCGGCACGTGGGCGCTTTGTGCTTGGACGCTGAGCGCTTGGGCGCAAGCGCGCCACGTGTCGGCAGGTGGGCGACTTGCGCTCGAGCGCTTGCGCTCGAGCGCAAGAGCACCACGTGTCGGCACAGGGGCGACTTGCGCTCGAGCGCAAGAGCACCACGTGTCGGCACAGGGGCGACTTGCGCTCGAGCGCTTGCGCTGGAGCGCAAGCGCGCCACGTGTCGGCACCGGGATGAATTGCGCTCGAGCGGTTGCGCTTGAGCGCAAGAGCGCCACGTGTCGGCACGAGGGCAACTTGCGCTCGAGCGCTTGCGCTGGAGCACAAGCGCGCCACGTGTCGACACCGGGGTGACTTGCGCTCGGGCGCAAGAGCGCAACGTGTCGGCACGAGGGCAACTTGATCTCGAGCGCTTGCACTTGAGCGCAAGCGCGCCACGTGTCGGCATGTGGGCGCTTTGCGCTCGAGCCCGAGCGCTTGAGCGCAAGTGCGCCACATGTCAGCACGTGGGCGCTCTGCGCTTAGCGCCGGCGAGGAAAAGAAGCTTTTAGCCTGAAAAAATTTCTCAGAAGAGAAATCAGAGAAGAGTTGGTCTCCTGAGTGTGTTTTTCTTCTTTTTTTTGGGGGGGGGGTTTAGTGAAATATGTTCTTCTTCTTCCTCTTCTGTTAGCGGGATCTTGAAGATCAAGAGATGTGGGATTTTCAAAAATCTTTTCTTTTCGAGATCTAATGGAAGATCTGAGTTCCCCTTTATCGGTTTTGTAGTGAAAAACTATTTTGTTTTATAAAAAGAAGAGTAAAACTCTTTATTTAATTCAAGAGAAAGTAGAAGGTTTTGGAACCTTGAAGGAGGAAGAAAAGATCTCAGATCTCAAACTTTTTTTGAGAGAGAAAAGTTGTTGGGATATTTCATTATCCTTGTCTTTATAGGCCATAAATTTTACACATAGCTCCTTGGGCTTCAAAAATGGCATTTTGCCTATCCCATGGCTCATGTGCCATTTCTTTTTGCACATAAGCCATGGGCTTTACAAAAATTTGGCTTTATGCTTATTTTTCTTACATTTATCCAAAAATAAAATAAAAGAAATACAACAAAACTATTTATTACAAAATTTTTATCTTGGCATGTGGGGAGGCCGGCCGCTTCATGTTCGGGCTCGACCCGGGCATGGGCCCACTTGGCTTGGGGTTGACTTTGATTTTGACTTGGTCAACCGGGGTGTAAATTTTTACCCCAACAAATTGCCCCCCATCAATAAATGCACACCACATATGTGGGTCGTGTGCATGAAATTGATGGATCTTCTTTCATGTGGAGGTGACATGATTTGGTTCCCGCTTTTTGGGAAGATGGCACAGCCCTTTTTACGACATGGACGGTCGTTGCTTAACATGTCTCCGAGACGGAGTGTCCATGATAGACGTTTTCCCTGGCCCGGAGTGATCTGGTTCCCGCTTTGTAGGAATCCTGCGTTGCCCTTTTTGCGACTTAGACGGTCGATGCTGCCATTTTAGCGACTTGGACGGTCGATGCTGCCCTTTTTGCGACTTGGACGGTCGGTGCTGCCATTTTAGCGACGTGGACGGTCGATGCTGCCCATTTTACGACTTGGGCGGTCGATGCTGCCATTTTAGCGACTTGGACGGTCGTTGCTGCCCTTTTAGCGACGTGGACGGTCGGTGCTGCCCTTTTTGCGACTTGGACGGTCGATGCTTCCATTTTAGCGACGTGGACGGTCGGTTCTGCCATTTTTGCGACGTGGACGGTCGGTTCTGCCCTTTTTGTGACGTGGACGGTCGGTTCTGCCATTTTTGCGACGTGGACGGTCGTTGCTGCCCTTTTTGCGACTTGGCCGGTCGGTACTGCCCTTTTTGCGACTTGGACGTCAGTGCTGCCATTTTAGCGACTTGGACGGTCGGTGCTGCCCTTTTTGCAACTTGGACGGTCGTTGCTGCCCTTTTAACGACGTGGACGGTCGGTGCTGCCATTTTAGCGACTTGGACGGTCGGTGCTGCCATTTTAGCGACTTGAACGGTCGGTGCTTGATTTGACTTGCTCTGCTTCTTGTAGTGTCAGGGGTAGACTTGACTTGCTCCGCTTCTTGCGGTGTCGAGATTGGATTCTGGCTCGCCCCGCTTTCTGCGGTGTCGGAGTGGAAGTTGACTTGTTGATTTTGATTTGGGTTGACATCAGTATCGCTACGCTGGAATATGGTACCAGGAGCAAATCATCATTTGTCATGACAGGGTTTGGGAATTTGTTTTTGTTTGGCATCTGCATTGCTGCACTGGAGTAATGCCAAGAGCAACTCATCATTTGCCCCGAGAGGATTTGGGAATTGATGGCTTAGGAGGCAGGTTTAGATCCCTATCACCTAAGACTTTTCAATTTTATGGGCCGTGAGGGTCCCATAAAAGCATTTTCTCTCTACGAGTCGAAAGGATCTCGTAGGTGTATTTTCTCCTTAAGAGTCGTGGGGACTCCTAAGTGTGTTGCTCCTTTGTGAGTCGTAGGGATCTCACGCGGGAATTTTCTCCTCACAAAGTCGAGAGGACTTTGCGAGTGCATTTCATTTCTTTTCTTTTTTACGACTTTGCGCCCTTTCTGGTTTTCACAAACTCGCCGGCAGTCCCGCTGTTTTTACTCACGGAGCCCTTTCGGGTTTTCATCCGTGCCCATTTTGCTTGTGGACATACCGTTCTCTTTTTTTTTTCTTCTCCTTCTTCTTTTTTTTCTCTTTTTTTTTGGAGAGATCGGGATTGTTTTACGCCCATGGATTGTATACGGTTTTGCAGGACGTATGATCCAGACCGTAAGGCCGGAAAAATTTCAGGGCTTTGTTGGCGTCTGCATCGCTGCACTGGAATGTGGTACCAGGAGCGACTCATCATTCGCCGTTGGGGTATGGGATTTGGAATTTGGTTGGCGTCTGCATCGCTACACTGGAATATGGTACCAGGAGAGGCTCATCATTCGCCACTCTAGGGTTGGCGAGCGATGGCTTAGGAGACAAGTTTAGATCCCTGTCACCTAAGACTTTTCAATTTTATAGGCCGTGAGGGTCCCATAAAAGCATTTTCTCCCTACGAGTCGTAAGGATCCCGCAGGTGTATTTTCTCGTTAGGAGTCGTGAGGACTCCTAAGTGTGTTTTTCCTTTATGAGTCATAAGGATCCCACAAAGGTTTGTTCTCCTCATGTATCGTGAGGACACATGAGTGGGTCTTCTCAATGGAGCGTAATTCCAAAGACGGAGACCAGCCGCGTAACTGGTAATTGTGGTGGGGCATCGGTATAACGAGAATTATTTGAGCCCGTGGATTGTATACGGTTTTGCAGGATGTATGGTCCAGACCGTAGGGCTGGGAGAATTTTGAGAAATTGGATTTTGGTTGGCGTCTGCATCGCTGCACTGGAATGTGGCACCAGGAGCGACTCATCATTCGCCGTTTGGGGACTTGGAATTTGGATCTTGTCCGGCATCAGCATTGCTGCACTGGAATAATGCTAGGAGCAACTCATCATTTGCCTTGGGAGGACTTGGGATTTGGGTTTTTGGTCGGCATCAGCACCGCTAACACTGAAGCGAAATGCCCGGAGCGAATCATCATTTGCCGTTGCCCATTGGGGAACGATGGCTTAGGAGACAGGTTTTGGTCCCTATCACCTAAGGCTTTTTAATTTTATGAGCCGTGAGGGTCTCATAAAAGCATTTTCTCCCTACGAGTCATAAGGATCCCGCAGGTGTATTTTCTCCTTAGGAATGGTGAGGATTCCTAAGTGTGTTGCTCCTTTGTGAGTCGTAAGGATTTCACGCAGGAGTTTTCTCCTCACAAGGTCGAGAGGACTTTGCGAGTGTATTTCATCTCTTTTCACGAGTCTGCGCCCTTTCGGGTTTTCACAGACTCGTCGGTAGTCCTGCTGTTTTTACTCACGGAGCCCTTTCGGGTTTTTATCCGTGCCCGTTTTGCTTGTGGACATACCGTTTATTTCTTCTTCTTTTTTTCTTTTTCTTTTTTTTGCCGCTGGTGGGACTTTAATGTTAGTGTTTATGCCCTAGAAGGCCATTACTGTATCATACTAGTTTGTATATTACTTAATGGAAGCTTGGGATATTCACATGTATATAACAGTCTTGCTAAACATGGTAGTATGCTACTTGGTTTTTTCTATCTTAATATGTGAGTATACGTATTGATAGAGCTCTTAGGATCTTGCTTGACTACCAGCGTTGTGATGGCAGTCATACTAGTGGGGGCTGGGTAGTCTACAAGCACATCCTTATTCAGGTCCCTAGTCGTTGGATTATCGAGACAGAGCATCGATACTCCGGAGTAGACTAGTGTGTACGCTTCTCATCCCAGTTGGGGAGATGGTCTGTCCCACAGCCGTCAGTACGTCGTACTGGAGATAGTATACAGGTGCTCGTTAGGTTACGAGTACACCGGACAGGACTCACAGGGAACTGTTGGTTGGTTTTATACCAGTCATCAATGAACAGTTCCCAGGTGACATGAGTACAGCATAGTCCGCAGACTTGACACTTCTACTTCGCCTCGAGTGTGTCCCACTGTTCTTAGATTGCTACCCTACCACGGCTCAAAGGAGTCGTGCAAACATGTAGCAGTTGGGTGCAGTCCCGAGCACTTGGAGGCAGTGGCGGTTAGACAGGATTCGTCTCTCCCGGTATTGGGAGTTGATATCGCGATGTGTCAGAGAGCCATTACGCAAAGTCCCTGGCCAGGGCAAGCGAGATTTGCTGGTAGGTTCCAGTAGTTTCTCAGGGTGTAATGCGCTTCCCTCCGACACGACTTATACCGCTATTAGGGGAATGACGATTGCCGCCCCCTAGGCCCAATATGCGATAGTCTTGGACGAACGGACCGGACTGTATGGAGATTGTCACATCAGACTCAGTTGGAGTTCGGATGGGTTCCCTCATCGGCCTTCTTATCGACATCTACCCGGGGACCGTTACGTACAGCTAGTGCCGCTTGCGGTCTGTGGTTAAACCCACTGCCAGCGTAGTAGTCGAGTCTCTAGAGTTCCACACAGAGAGTTTCCCTACTCCAGGCGAAACGATATAGAGGTCGTATGGTTTTACGACAAGGGTTCGGACGCATACGTGTGTTTACACACGTACGACTTTCGGACAGTTTTTACCAGTCGGCTTTGGTTTAAGCCAGTTACTGGTATCCGGTTATTGGATTTATACAGTCTAAAGTTTTTCCGTATTTTTGCGGAAAGGAGGGGCGTTCTCGTAATTGCGCGAGAAGCTTCTAGAAGGTGGTGACTAAGGAGGTTAAGGTGGCATAAGCAATGAATGTGATTAGTGAGTCATATGGATGATTCATCCATGTCATTAATGCATGATAAATGCTTAATGACTCATGGAGTGAATCATCACTAGATATTATCAAGCATGGTTGCTAAATTCATTTATTATTCTTTTGTTGATAAAAGAAATGCTTGATATATATTATCATAACTCATTATTCTCATTTCATAATTATCCTCACCTTCTCTCTCCTCAAGCTCTCCCTCTTCAAACCCTAATCCTCCCCTCTCATGTGTTGAGTACAAGGATTAGTTAGACTACTTAATCCATAACCCTCTCTATATTTCACCTAGCTTCTTTGATTAGCACTTAAAGAAGTTTAGTTGCCTCAAGTTTAGAGGCTAAGCTTGGAGTAAAGCTCTCGGGTGGATCGTCTACTACTTCGAGAAGGCCGAGGAGGAGGTGGAGTTCGCAAAGACGAAGGACACGATTCGTTAGGTATAATCCCTAAACATAGTAGCATAGAAACTCTATGTTTGTTGTTAGTTATCGTTTAGCTTCGATTCAAGCGGTTAGTCGATGTTTGTTCACTAAACAAGTTCGTTTTTGAAAATTCCGCCTCCCCACAAGTACTGGGGTGTTGTACATCGACTTACAGTGGTATTAGAGCCTCGCTAAACAATAAATAACTTACTTACAAATTTGTATGAATTTCGAACGGAAAAAACGAAACCGGAGAAACCCGAAATCACAAGATTCTGTCGAATTTTAAATGAAGTCCTAAAATTTTTCAGGGATGTTCAGAAAGCATGAAAAGACAGTAGAAGAACACCCAAGAAAATTGGGCACATGATTCGGCTAAAGCGCCGCGGAAACGCGGCGGATCCCACCGAGGTGCCGAGTCATGAACCTAATTTTCCTGTGTTGGTTCTATGTGATATTTGGGATTTTCTGGAATTTTTAATTTTTTCTCAGGTTTCAGATTTACAGAGAAGTATTGGAGCAAGATTAAAAGTGTTTAATCGATCGAAATTATACAGTATTTGCTTGTTGGATTATATCTGTGATTGTATAATGTGTTCGTAAACCTCCCCTAACTGCTAGTATGTCAGTTGGCAGGGGGTTGCACATTTCTGAAATGGATTTTATCTGTTTGTGCATATGAACTGTGTTGGACTGTTGTGATGTATAGCCGGGGATATGTGATGGGTTATCATTTAATTCATTTGATGTAAATGTAATTTGTTGTAATATTATTTTGCGGGGCACATCCAGGTTGCGGTTGTAGCCACCGTTGTATTATTTCATTTTACTGTTTTTGCTCCTAGGACAGACCCAAGGTGGGGTGCACAAACTACCGGGCGGGTAGTTTGCCGCATCCGAAGGGGTCGTGGGAGGGGTAATGGCTATTCATCACAACTGTGTAATCCGTATTTTGTTGCAGGCTCAAAACAAACACGGATTGCTTGCAAATCAAATTCAGTTCATCTGTGATCTGGAATGAATATCATTGCGTCAGACGAATGTAAAATATCTATATATATGATAGCTATTTAGACGTCACTTATGTTTTACACCCGCGCTAGCCCAGCCTCCGCTCTGTCGTTAGTTAAGTAACCTAACGGGTAATGACGGGACCCCGTGGCGAATGCGGATGGCATAAGAGGACGTTGTATTTTCGTTGTTTTCTGCAATGATAGGTTAATGATGGGACGCATTATCTATAATGCAAAGAAAATAAACCAAAGTTTTAATCGCTGGAACATTTTAAAAGAAACCACTCGGTTAATTTTAAAAACAGATATTTTTAAATGCGGAGCTTTAACCACTCCTTTTAAAAGCTATCAGGTTCCTTCGGTTATATCAAGTTCACTACGTTCACGGTTTCGCCAAAACCAGTCGTAGCCCTCCGTCATTTCTTATGGATGGTCAGTAGTATTCAAGCTATGCTTGTTGGCTTTCGTCAAGGCATAGTGTTTGGTAGCTGCTGGGGTATTCATTTGTTGCATAGATAGATGAGTTGGTTTGGGACAGTCGTATAACCTTGTTGTCTTTCGTCAAGGGTATTGTAACCCTTCGAAAATCGTTTAGGCAGTTTTTCGGTAATCGGCTAATTTTTCGGCTTTTTCCGTAAAAAGTCAAAATTGATATTTTTCATTGTAGACCTAATTATACAAAATTTAGATAAGATATTACTATAATTTTGTCACTAAAATGTCACTTATATTTTTCTAGTTAAATAAAAAAAATTTCGTAATTAATTATTTTTTTATTATTTTAAGTCTTTTTAAATACATTAAATTAGTGGTAAATACAAATTTAATTGGGTAAATTTCATAATTAGGAGTGTTTATAAGCTAAAATATGGTGTTAATAAAATTATATCATGGCTTGCAAACTTTTAGTTTTTTGGTGGGAAAATTATGAAAAAAATGATGAAAAAAGGGTTTTTTTGTAAAAAGGTTGACATGAAAGCATGAAATGATATCATATGATGTTGTATTGAACTAGAAACTTCTCCAAAAATCCACAAACTCCCTCCTCAAGCTGCAGCCGACCCCTTTGCTGCTGGAAATCCTCTCACTTCTCTTGCTTTCTTGCTTCTTTTCTTGCTAAAATCCATTAAAAATCAACAAATTTCATTAACCATTCAAAGCCTAACCCTAATTCATTCTCTCTCCAACCCAAATTAGTTCAAAAACATGATGAAAGGATGCTTTCTTGGTGACTTGATCATGCTAGGATTCAATTGGTGAGGTAAAATCTTAACCTAGTTGCTAATTTGTAGTTTGTTTATGCTAAATTAGATGTTTAAAGTGTTAATTTCATTATAATGGGTTGTCTTGAAAATTCAAGAATGGGTTTTGATGTTGAGTTAGGGTTTGAAACATGGTTGTAAAAAAAATTAAGTTAGGGTTTTGGTTATATAATTGATTAGAATGGTTAATTGTGTAATGATACGCTTGCTAAATCGACAAATTGCGATGTTTGTATCGAATCGGCTAGAAAATCGCTTACTAGATTTTTGTAGAAATTAGAATGCGACCGAAATGCGTTATGTTAGCGATATAATTAGCTTCGTATAGGACTATTAGAGTGCGCGAACGCGGGGTTTCATCTAGTCGGGTTGTAGTTTAGTCGATTTTCCCGAAATGACGATTCTAGTTATAGGTTAGCGATTTTCGTGCGTTTTTCCACGCATCGAGTGCATGCTATGATTAATACGAGAGCGTGGATAATTGTATGTTGTGACTTGCATTGTGTTAGGTTTTGTAATCTTATGCTTGATATTGTGCAAATATAGGATCGATCGGAGAAACATCGGACACGGCGCGAAAGGGCAAGGCGGTGACCGGATCGGATTAGCGAAGATTTCAGGTGAGTAGATGTATTCATCTATGGGGGAATCTTCTGGATGGCGCGATGCGCCCCCTAGTTAGGATTACCCTACTCTTTGCAAGATTCATATTGTTAGCTAGCTTATCCATTCATGTACACTGCATACCCTTATAGCGAACAGTATATTAGATTGCATGGACATTCATCCATACTTATGCGATATCACTTTGTAGGACACGAACACCATTACCATTGGCATCTGTTGCACGCGCACTATTCATGTGACACACACGCCTTTGGTAATTGCCATGCCACGTGCACTATAGAACCGTTTATCATAATATCGCCACTTGCATTCATACTTGTTATATGAAATTTCATAGCATACGTATACCTCGCATCATCATCATATTTATATAGATTTCTAGCAAAATTCACATCGTATGCATTGATATCATAGACATTTATCATATATAACATGTGGTCATTATGATTTTTTTGAGGATTTCAGTATTGCTGCGATTTCTGGATTTTTGGGGAAAACCGCAAGAATTTAACAAAACCTTATATTTATCATTTTCAAAACAAAGTTGCGGTTTTCTCATGATGTATGTGTCGTCCACCATGAGTTTTCATGTTTTCTGTTGGATTTCGAGACCCGATTCGAGGAGTGGATGAACCGTCTTGGGTACATGGTGGGCCCGGTATGGTACCCCGGGGCAAGAAGATCGAGTTGTAGACGATGAGCCTGGCAGGGGAAGGCTACCTACCGGTGATGTCTGGCGCGGCGGATATCCGGAGGATACCGACCGTTGTCGTGAGATTTATGATATGGGCCGATCCGGACTGACGGAGCCCGATATTGAGACAGATATGATTCCTATTTGGTGTCGATGCTTGACACGGGTTTTCAGATGATTTCTTGATGGTATTTAGCTATTACACAGATATTCATGTTCTAAAGCTAAGAATTCAATACCCGTAGCATTTAAAACACTTAAAGACTTAATAATGATATTGCATACCTGTGCATGCATACTAGAGATAGTATATCACATATGGACATTCATGTTGTGGTGCATTGCGTGCATTCTTACGATTGCCTTATTAGATGTTATATTTACTCACGAGCTGGCAACTCACCCCCGTTGTGCCATAGTGTCTTGCAGGTCGGACCCGTCAGTCTTGTAGCGGCGGGCTATCTTATCATCAGTCCCTTTTGCTCAGACTCGCGACATCGCCCGTAGGTGGGTTGCGAGTATACTTTATTTGTTTTTGCTTTATCATTGTATCTAGTATTCTCCATCTACCACTTTATATTGTATATGTGACCTAGTGGTGAGACTGAGAGGTTGTATATTTGTGGTTTCTTTTGGGTCGAGCTCACTTGAGCCGGCGATGTGTTTTCTGGTATTTTGCATTTCTTTTATGCTCTTTTTCTTGATATTACTATTATATTGCATGTGGTTGTGATCCGCCTTGGGCGAAGAGCTAGCTCCCGCTTGGGGATGCCATTTTTCTGATTACTGGTTTATTATCTTGTCGTACCCATTTTGGGTGGTAGAAAATACAGGGGAGACTCTGCCGAAATTTTCAGAAATTTATGATGTTTTTAAAAAGGGATTCTTTACAACTTAATTGATTTGAAAATCGTTTTCATTAAAGGTTTCCTTCACTCTCTTTTGATTTTGGTTTAGATTCTTCTGGGCTTTGGCTGACTTAGGTTACGGTACGCCTTTAGACGTCTCGTAATCTAAGTGCCAGTCGCGTTCCGTACTTTCGGGTCGTGACAAAGTTGGTATCAGAGCGTAGGTTTTACCTTTCTGAGTGTAGGATGACCTTGGTAGATGGAGTAGGTGACTTAAGCAGAGTGGCGTAGCGTGGGTATGATCCGCGGCATACTTACGATACGGTACTCCGCCTAAGTAACCTTTGGACATAATTGCTTGTATTTCCTTTCTTGATTCCATGCATTCCTTGATTCAATTGCAATGTCCTTATCGGTCCTGTTTCTTATTCCAGCTTCGATGCCGCCAAAGACTACGAGAGCTCAGCGGGTTGCCGCTAGGGATGAGATTCGGGCGGGCCCGTCTGAGGCGAGGATCGAGCGGGAGGATACGCCTACCCCTCAGGGTCATACTGATCCGCCTTATCCTGACCGTATTGCCAGATTAGAGGCCGGCATGCAAGAGTTGCGGCAGATGATGGGATCTTTAGTTGAGTCCAGCCGGGCACAGAGACCCGAGGACGTTCCTTCCACCGCACAGACCACGATCGTACCTGCTGCACAGATGGTCACTCCTGCTGCTACTACGGAGACTATCCCTGTTTCACTACAGGAGTTCATGAGATTCAGACCTCCAGCTTTTACCGGTACAGATGCGACAGAGGACCCACAGGCATTTCTTGATAGGATGGCTCGGATTTGCCGTTCGTTGAGGTGTTCTGATGATAGATTGGTGGAGTTTGCGAGTTTTCGTCCGGAGGGTCTTGCCCAGACATGGTACGATTCAGTAGAGAGAGGCCGGGCTGCAGGTCTGCCTTCTATGACCTGGGATGAGTTTACATCTGCATTTCTTGCCCGTGTTCTTCCGGAGAGTGTCCGAGATGCTCGAGCCCGTAGTTTTGAGTCTTTGCGCAAGACTCCTGGGATGACAGTGTCGGAGTATGATATACAGTTTACCCAGCTGTTTCGATATGCTCCGTACCTAGTCGACACAGAAGAGAAGAGAATAAAGAGGTTTGTACGAGGCCTTGACACACAGCTATTCCTTGCCATCGGCACCCAGCATTTTGACACATACGCAGCCGCGATGGATGCAGCCTTACTTTTGGAGGAGCGTATTTCTGAGACTCCGGTCGCTTCTGGGCCGAAGAGGATCCGTACTGATACGCCAGCTCAGCGGCAGATGGGCAGACATCGTGATAGATTATTTCCGGGAGATGGTGGAGGTAGAGGATTGAGACGAGGTCAGTTATTTGGTTCATATCCACAGACCCAGCAGTCGTCTCCAGGATGTTTTCGGTGTGGGAGTCAGTACCACCGTGTCAGAGACTGTACCATGGGACGTCAGGGCGCGGTGACAGTCCCGCATGTGACTTTACCACCCTCACCACCTTCGCAGAGAGCTTTACTTCCTACTCCTGATGATGCTTCAAGCCAGCCAGATGCTTCTAGAGGCCGTGGGCGTGGCAGTCCAGTTCAGAGAGGACGAGGCGACAGAGGCAGAGGCAGAGGCCGAGGTAGAGGCAGAGCACAGCCAGCTATTAGTGGTGGACAGGCCCGAGTGTTCGCGTTGACTCCTCAGGATGCACATGCATCCAATGCCGTCGTGACAGGTACTCTGCCAGTATGTTCTTTTGATGCACGAGTATTATTTGATCCAGGCTCCACACATTCCTATGTATCCACGTATTTTGCACCGAGGTTGGGCCGAGAGTCTTCTCCGTTAGATCAGCCGCTTGTCGTTATTACACCGGTAGGCGAGTCTTTTGTTGCCCGTTTTGTGTACCGATCGTGTTCCGTTCGTATCGGGGAGAGAGATTCTTCGGTTGATTTGATTCTCCTCGATATGCTAGACTTTGACGTTCTTCTTGGTATGGACTGGTTAGCCACCTGTTATGCATCCGTGGACTGCCGTGAAAAAGCAGTCAGATTCAGTTTTCCTGGTGAGCCGGATCTTATCATTCAGGGAGATCGTAGTGCTACCCTTCCCAGCTTGATTTCTTCTCTTCGTGCTGGTCAGCTCTTAAGGAAAAGGTGTCAGGGATTCTTAGCCTATATTTGTGTTACTAGCTCCACAGAGGTTCCGTTGGACCAGGTCCCTGTTGTGAGAGAGTTTCCTGATGTATTCCCTGACGAGCTGCCTCGTCTGCCACCAGAGCGCGAGATTGAGTTCTGTATTGACTTGATCCCTGGCACGGGGCCTATCTCTATACCGCCTTATCGGATGGCCCCGGCGGAGCTGAGAGAGCTAGAGGATCAGTTACAGGACTTGCTGGACAAAGGGCTTATCCGACCGAGTGTGTCACCTTGGGGTGCTCCCTTCCTGTTTGTTAAGAAGAAGGACGGAAGTATGCGTTTATGCATTGATTATCGTCAGCTGAACCGGGTTACTGTGCGGAACAGATATCCCCTACCCCGCATTGATGACTTATTCGATCAGCTCCAGGGTGCAGGGTTCCTCTCGAAGGTTGATTTACGGTCAGGTTATCACCAGTTGCGAGTTCGGAAGGAGGATATTCCGAAGACCGCTTTCCGTACTCGTTATGGTCATTATGAGTTCTTGGTGATGTCGTTCGGGCTCACCAATGCCCCGGCAGCATTT
Organism: Agapanthus africanus; assembly: GCA_030015575.1. Classification (NCBI taxonomy): domain Eukaryota; kingdom Viridiplantae; phylum Streptophyta; class Magnoliopsida; order Asparagales; family Amaryllidaceae; genus Agapanthus; species Agapanthus africanus. The sequence goes on along the minus strand of JASDDO010000016.1, from coordinate 223,735,389 downwards.
ATGGATTTGATGAACCGCGTATTCAGGCCGTATCTCGATCAGTTAATCATTGTGTCCATTGACGACATCTTGGTTTATTCTCGGAGCCGGGAGGAGCATGAGCAGCACTTACGTATCACATTGCAGACTTTGAGGGAGCATCAGCTGTTCGCCAAATTTTCCAAGTGCGCATTCTGGTTAGACAGTGTCGACTTCTTGGGTCATGTGGTGACGAGAGACGGTATTTGTGTAGACCCGAAGAAGATCGAGGCAGTTCAGCGTTGGCCTAGACCAGTATCAGTTACAGAGGTTCGCTGCTTTCTAGGTCTGGCCGGCTACTATCGACGTTTTGTCCAGGATTTCTCCCGCATTGCTACACCGTTGACCGGGTTGACCCGGAAGGGGGTTCCTTTTGATTGGACCCAGGCATGTGAGGATAGTTTCCAGCAGTTGAAGACTCGTCTGACTACTGCACCAGTGTTAGCATTACCTTCAAGATCAGGTGGGTTCGTGGTATATTGTGATGCTTCTAGAGTGGGGCTGGGATGTGTATTGATGCAGCACGACAGAGTTATCGCGTATGCTTCTCGGCAGCTGAGGAAACACGAGCAGTACTACCCCACCCATGATTTAGAGATGGCTGCAGTGGTATTTGCACTTAAGATCTGGAGACATTACCTATACGGTGAGTCGTGCCAGATATTCACTGACCACAAGAGTTTGAAGTATATCTTCTAGCAGCGAGACCTGAACCTGAGACAGCGCCGATGGATGGAGTTGGTGAAGGATTATGACTGTGAGATTCTATACCATCCGGGCAAGGCGAATGTGGTGGCAGATGCTTTGAGTAGGAGGCCCGGAGGTAGCTTATCTTGTTTGAGCGCTGTGCAGATGCAGTCGACGGCGGATTGGCAGGTTTTATGTGACAGCAGAGTGCAATTCGAGTTTACTCCTACGGGGGGACAGCTCGCCCATTTCAGAGCACGCCCACAGTTACTTGACCGTATCCGCGAGGCACAGTCCGGCGATGCCCGTATCTTAGAGATTATTGAGCAAATTTGGCAGGGCAGAGTTTCTGAGTTCGTGATTGATGATCAGGGGATACTTCGATTTGGGACTCGACTGTGCGTGCCAGATTCAGAGGGACTGAGGCATGATATTCTCGAGGAGGCACATAGATCAGTATACAGTGTTCACCCAGGTTCCACCAAGATGTACCGTGATTTGAGAGAGGTTTACTGGTGGGACGGGATGAAGAAGGATGTTACAGACTTTGTGTCCAGATGCCTGACTTGTCAGCAAGTCAAGGCCGAGCACCAGAGGCCAGCCGGTGAGTTACAGCCTTTGCCCATCCCTGAGTGGAAGTGGGAGCAGGTCTCCATGGACTTCATTGTGGGTCTACCCAGGACTAGTCGAGGGTATGACTCTATTTGGGTGATTGTGGATCGACTGACGAAAGCGGCTCACTTTCTGCCAGTGAAGACCACTTTTGGATTTTCTCAGTATGCCCAGGTTTATATTGATGAGATAGTGCGACTGCATGGTGTTCCGACTTGCATCGTGTCCGACCGTGGCACCCAGTTTACCAGCCGATTGTGGCAGAAACTACAGGAAGCTTTGGGCACCCGATTGAGTTTTAGCACAGCCTTTCATCCGCAGACTGACGGTCAGTCGGAGCGTACGATTCAGACTCTTGAGGACATGCTCAGAGCTTGTGTTTTAGATTTCGGTGGTAGCTGGGATCGTCATTTGCCTTTGATCGAGTTTTCCTACAATAATAGCTTCCAGGAGACGATTCAGATGGCACCTTTCGAGGCTTTATATGGGAGGAGATGTTGATCGCCTGTATGTTGGACAGAGCTTAGGGAGAGCAGTATTTTTGGGCCTCAGATCGTACAGGAGACGACCGAGAAGATACAGCTGATTCGGGACAGGATGAGGGCCGCACAGAGCAGGCAGAAATCTTATGCTGACAGGCGCCGTCGCCGACTCGAGTTCGCTGTTGGCGATCATGTTTTCCTGAAGGTCTCTCCGATGAAAGGTGTGATGAGATTTGGGCGGAAAGGGAAACTGAGTCCTAGGTATGTTGGTCCTTTCGAGATCCTAGAGCGTGTTGGTCCAGTCGCTTATCGGTTAGCTCTTCCGCCCAGCTTCCCCGATGTTCACCCTGTATTCCATGTCTCGATGCTCCGCAAGTACCTTCATGATCCTTCCCAGGCGATTCAGAACCAGACGATCCAGTTAGACCGTGATCTTTCTTTCACCGAGCAGCCGGTGGTCATTTTGGATCGGCAGGTAAAGAAATTGAGGTCGAAGGTTATACCGTCTGTCTAGGTCCTTTGGCGTGGCCCGAACAGCGAGGAGGTCACCTGGGAGACCGAGGTCGAGATGAGCAAGAGATATCCCCATCTTTTTGAAGGTACGCGTAGTTAAATTCTAAATTCGGGGACCGATTTTCTTTAAGAGGGGAAGATTGTAACCCTTCGAAAATCGTTTAGGCAGTTTTTCGGTAATCGGATAATTTTTCGGTTTTTTCCGTAAAAAGTCAAAATTGATATTTTTCATTGTAGACCTAATTATACAAAATTTAGACAAGATATTACTATAATTTTGTCACTAAAATGTCACTTATAATTTTCTAGTTAAATAAAAAAAAATCGTAATTAATTATTTTTTTAATTATTTTAAGCCTTTTTAAATACATTAAATTAGTGATAAATACAAATTTAATTGGGTAAACTTCATAATTAGGAGTGTTTATAAGCTAAAATATGGTGTTAATAAAATTATATCATGGCTTGCAAACTTTTAGTTTTTTGGTGGGAAAATTATGAAAAAAAATGATGAAAAAAGGGTTTTTTTGTAAAAAGGTTGACATGAAAGCATGAAATGATATCATATGATGTTGTATTGAACTAGAAACTTCTCCAAAAATCCACAAACTCCCTCCTCAAGCTGCAGCCGACCCCTTTGCTGCTGGAAATCCTCTCACTTCTCTTGCTTTCTTGCTTCTTTTCTTGCTAAAATCCATTAAAAATCAACAAATTTCATTAACCATTCAAAGCCTAACCCTAATCCATTCTCTCTCCAACCCAAATTAGTCCAAAAACATGATGAAAGGAGGCTTTCTTGGTGACTTGATCATGCTAGGAATCAATTGGTGAGGTAAAATCCTAAACTAGTTGCTAATTTGTAGTTTGTTTATGCTAAATTAGATGTTTAAAGTGTTAATTTCATTACAATGGGTTGTCTTGAAAATTCAAGAATGGGTTTTGATGTTGAGTTAGGGTTTGAAACATGGTTGTAAAAAAAATTAAGTTAGGGTTTTGGTTATATAATTGATTAGAATGGTTAATTGTGTAATGATACGCTTGCTAAATCGACAAATTGCGATGTTTGTATCGAATCGGCTAGAAAATCGCTTACTAGATTTTTGTAGAAATTAGAATGCGACCGAAATGCGTTATGTTAGCGATATAATTAGCTTCGTATAGGATAATTAGAGTGCGCGAACGCGGGGTTTCATCTAGTCGGGTTGTAGTTTAGTCGATTTTCCCGAAATGACGATTCTAGTTATAGGTTAGCGATTTTCGTGCGTTTTTCCGCGCATCGAGTGCATGCTATGATTAATACGAGAGCGTGGATAATTGTATGTTGTGACTTGCATTGTGTTAGGTTTTGTAATCTTATGCTTGATATTGTGAAAATATAGGATCGATTGGAGAAACATCGGACACGGCGCGAAAGGGCAAGGCGGTGGCCGGATCGGATTAGCGAAGATTTCAGGTGAGTAGATGTATTCATCTATGGGGGAATCGTCTGGATGGCGCGATGCGCCCCCTAGTTAGGATTACCCTACTCTTTGCAAGATTCATATTGTTAGTTAGCTTATCCATTCATGTACACTGCATACCCTTATAGCGAACAGTATATTAGATTGCATGGACATTCATCCATACTTATGCGATATCACTTTGTAGGACACGAACACCATTACCATTGGCATCTGTTGCATGCGCACTATTCATGTGACGCACACACCTTTGGTAATTGCCATGCCACGTGCACTATAGAACCGTTTATCATAATATCGCTACTTGCATTCATACTTGATATATGAAATTTCATAGCATACGTATACCTCGCATCATCATCATATTTATATAGATTTCTAGCAAAATTCACATCGTATGCATTGATATCATAGACATTTATCACATATAACATGTGGACATTATGATTTTCTTGAGGATTTCAGTATTGCTGCGATATCTGGATTTTTGGGGAAAACCGCAAGAATTTAACAAAACCTTATATTTATCATTTTCAAAAAAAAGTTGCGGTTTTCTCGTGATGTATGTGTCGTCCACCATGAGTTTTCATGTTTTCTGTTGGATTTCGAGACCCGATTCGAGGAGTGGATGAACCGTCTCGGGTACATGGTGGGCCCGGTATGGTACCCCGGGGCAAGAAGATCGAGTTGTAGACGATGAGCCTGGCAGGGGAAGGCTACCTACCGGTGATGTCTGGCGCGGCGGATATCCGGAGGATAACGACCGTTGTCGTGTGATTTATGATATGGGCCGATCCGGACTGACGGAGCCCGATATTGAGACAGATATGATTCCTATTTGGTGTCGATGCTTGACACGGGTTTTCAGATGATTTCTTGATGGTATTTAGCTATTACACAGATATTCATGTTCTAAAGTTAAGAATTCAATACCCGTAGCATTTAAAACACTTAAATACTTAATAATGATATTGCATACCTGTGCATGCATACTAGAGATAGTATATCACATATGGACATTCATGTTGTGGTGCATTGCGTGCATTCTTACGATTGCCTTATTAGATGTTATATTTACTCACGAGCGGGCAACTCACCCCCGTTGTGCCACAGTGTCTTGCAGGTCGGACCCGTCAGTCTTGTAGTGGCGGGCTATCTTATCATCAGTCCCTTTTGCTCAGACTCGCGACATCGCCCATAGGTGGGTTGCGAGTATACTTTATTTCTTTTTGCTTTATCATTGTATCTAGTATTCTCCATCTACCACTTTATATTGTATATGTGACCTAGTGGAGAGACTGAGAGGTTGTATATTTGTGGTTTCTTTTGGGTCGAGCTCACTTGAGCCGGCGATGTGTTTTCTGGTATTTTGCATTTCTTTTATGCTCTTTTTCTTGATATTACTATTATATTGCATGTGGTTGTGATCCGCCTTGGGCGAAGAGCTAGCTCCCGCTTGGGGATGCCATTTTTCTGATTACAGGTTTATTATCTTGTTGTACCCATTTTGGGGGGTAGAAAATACAGGGGAGACTCTGCCGAAAATTTCAGAAATTTATGATGTTTTTAAAAAGGGATTCTTTACAACTTAATTGATTTGAAAATCGTTTTCATTAAAGGTTTCCATCACTCTCTTTTGATTTTGGTTTAGATTCTTCTGGGCTTTGGCTGACTTAGGTTACAGTACGCTTTTAGACGTCTCGTAATCTAAGTGCCAGTCGCGTTCCGTACTTTCGGGTCGTGACAGGTATATACGGGTGGGTTCAAATTAACAAGATAATGATGGGCAGAACTTGACATGTGTTTTATGATTTGTTGGCTTTCGTCAAGGTCATAAGAATATGGGGCAAAAATATATATCGGGAATTTCTAAAGAAACTGAAATTTGCAAAGAGATGCATACCATTTGGAGTTTGATGAATGTTGGTACGATTCCTTCAACATTATCATACGATGATATTTGGATCCTGATCCTACTGAGAGTATATGCTACTTATCAGGATATTCATCACTTAACAATCAATGCTATAAACCAAGTAGGTGTCCAGAAAGGTGTCAGCGGGGTTACGCCCCCAGAGAAAAGAGGTTATTTAATTAAGGAACTTCGTGAAAGCGTTGGAAAACCTCCCTCGAAGTATCGACACTAGCCTGGCTGAACGGTTAAGCAAGAATTGTACAGTGAGAATAGTCCTGGCTAATTCTTCTTTTATGGTTTGAGTAAGGATTCGAAAAACAGTGGGAGCCATCCAGTTTAGATAAATTAAAAACCAATCTAAACTTGCAAGAGTATCATGCTAAAGTGTTTTCTTCTCTCTCTCTCTCATTGCAGCGACCTTGTGACCATGACTAGGTTACATCTAGATAACAAGTTGACTGAATCTAACTTATATGACTGGCAAAGGTCTGTCCAGATGACTATTGCCTATGACAAGCTGGACCACCCTATGACTACTCAAGATCCCACCGTCCCAGGTCCAGTTTCCACCGTCGCGGATATGGATATCCGACAGACAAAGGAAAAGAATAAAGCGAAAGCCAAGTGCCTCGTGTTGGCTTCAGTTGATGGTATATACCAGAAGCAGCACGAGAAGATGGACTCTGTTTCCATCTTTCTCCATAACAAAGATTTATATGGAGAGCAATCTCATATCGCAGGATATGAGGCCTCGAACGAATTGATTCAAGCGAGGCCGGCTGACGGGTCATCTGTAAGGGACGACGTCCTTACGATGACTGTCTATATTGATGAGCTCAAGGACCTGGAGACCACGTTGGGAAACAGGTCATATACTGACTTATTTCCACAGTCCCTACCCTCTACTTTCACCCTGAAAGAAACCATGGAGACACAAGTTCTGCTTAATAGGGGACCTTCTTCTTCTTCATCCAAGGCGAAAGCAAAGGGTGAAAAGAAGAAGTCCTCTACAAAGCCGATATACGGTGTCAGCAAAGTAGGAGGAAAGGGAAGAGAAAAAGTTTCGGGACTTGGTAAAGGTAAGGAGGGACATTCCTATTGTTGTGGGAATGGACATTGGCAGAAGGATTGCAGGGCTTTGGAAGCCAGTAGCCAGGATACGAAGCATGTTGTGGCTTCAGCCTCAAGTGTGTTTGTAATTGAAAACTGTTTGTCAATTAACTCTACTTCCTGGGTACTTGATACTTGAGCAGGATCTCATATCTGTAATTCGTTACATGCTTTGAGAAACCGTAAAGTTATAAGGATAGGTGATTTGTCTCTCAGAGTTGCAAACGGAATGAGCGTGGATGCTGAATCCATGGGAGAATATCGTCTAGGTTTGACAAGTGGGCAGATATTGATTCTACGTAACTATCTGTATGTACCTAGTTTGACTTGTAATATCATATCAGTGTCCTCACTTTCAAAAGAGGGATATGACTTTACATTCGTAAGCGATGTAGTTCACATCCACCTAAATCAAGTTCTGATTGGGTCCGGTACATTAGATGACGGTATATACGTATTAAATCAAGCTCAGGTTTTCAATGTCCAGAACACACTTAAAAGAAAGTCTCCAGAAGTGAATCAGGCTTTCTTATGGCATTGTAGACTAGGTCACATCAATGAAACACGGTTAACGAAGTTACATAGAGAAGGATATTTGAATCCGTTCGAATATCAATCTTATGCCACTTGTGAATCTTGTCTCATGGGAAAGATGACAAAGACTCCGTTTTCTGGACACGGAGTAAGAGCGAGCGAGCTCTTAGGACTCGTACATAGTGACGTGTGCGGTCCAATGTCTACACATGCGCGAGGTGGTTATTCCTACTTCATTACTTTTACGGATGATTTCTCTAGGTATGGACATATCTTCTTGATGAAGCATAAATCCAAGGCCTTTGAGAAATTCCAAGAATACAAGAATGAAGTGAAAAACCAAACAGGCAAAAGTATTAAGACACTGAGATCTGATCGAGGTGGTGAATACTTAAGTGCCGAGTTCCTGGGTCACTTAAAAGAGAAATGAATTCTCTCTCAGCTTACTCCTCCATACACACCACAACACAATGGTGTATCGGAAAGAAGCAATCGAACCCTATTAGATATGGTTCGTTCCATGATGAGTAAGGCTGAGTTACCGCGATCATTCTGGGGTTATGCGCTAGAATCAGCGGCATATCTTTTGAACAAGGTTCCAACCAAGACTGTGCCTACCACGCCATATCAGATGTGGAGTGGGAAGAAACCCTATCTTCAATACCTGAAGACATGGGGATGTCCATCTTTTGTAAAAAAGCAGCATCCGGACAAGCTCGAGGCACGCTCAGTAGAGTGTAAGTTTGTGGGATATCCAAAGAATTCAATGGGATATTGCTTCTACTACGCAGAGGAACAAAAGGTTTTTGTTTCTCGTCATGCCCGCTTCTTAGAAACTGAATTTTTAGAAAATCAGAAGAGTGGGAGCGCAGTAGAACTGGAAGAAATTCCAGAACCACAAGCTGTTACTGAAAGTTTGGTGGAACAAGAAGTTTCAGAAGAAAGGGACATACCAGCGCCTATCCGCAGAAGTAATAGGCAGTCTCATCCGCCCGAGAGATACTACGGTTTTCTCATAGACGGGGATAGAGAAGATTGCGTCATTGATAATGACGACCCTACTAGCTTCCAGCAAGCCATTCAGAGCGGTGACTCGGTAAATTGGCTGGATGCAATGCGGACCGAAATGGAGTCCATGTACACTAACAAAGTATGGACTTTGGACACTGCTCCAGATAGGGTGAAACCCGTAGGATGCAAGTGGATCTTCAGAAAGAAGATTGGTGTAGATGGACAGGTTGAAACCTATAAGGCTAGACTTGTTGCAAAGGGTTTCCGTCAAAGACCTGGTTTGGACTATGACGAAACCTTTTCTCCAGTGGCTATGCTGAAATCCATTCGGGTCCTTCTTGCTATTGCTGCCTTCCACGATTATGAAATCTGGCAGATGGACGTAAAGACGGCCTTTCTAAATGGAAATTTAGAAGAGAGCGTCTATATATGGATCAGCCAGAGGGATTCATTCAGAGTGGGAGCAGCGGTAAAGTATGCAAGCTGCTTAAATCCATTTATGGACTAAAGCAGGCATCGCGGAGTTGGAACATCTGTTTTGATGATACTGTCAAAGAATTCGACTTTATCAAAAATCCAGATGAACCATGCATATACAGTAAGATTGTAGGGAGAGTTGTTGTATTCCTCATCTTGTACGTGGATGACATTCTCCTAATAGGAAATGATATTCTTATGCTACAGTCAGTCAAAAGATTCTTGTCACAGAAATTCTCCATGAAGGACCTGGGTGATGCCACCTACATTCTGGGGATCCAGATCTATCGTGATAGATCAAAGAGGATGTTGGGACTTTCACAGTCCAGGTACATAGACACCATATTGAAAAGATTTTGTATGGAAGATTCAAAGCGCGGTAACCTACCGGCTTCTCACGGAATCACCCTCTCCAAAGAGATGTCTCCCAAGACTGATTTGGAAAGGGAACACATGTCGATTATACCCTACGCTTCTGCGGTAGGCTCTATAATGTATGCGATGTTATGTACCAGACCAGATGTAGCATACGCATTGAGCGTTGTAAGCCGGTATCGGGCAAACCCAGGGGAGAATCACTGGATAGCAGTAAAGAACATTCTCAAGTACCTAAGAAGGACTAAGGAGATGTTCTTGGTTTACGGCGGAAAGGACCTCAAGATGGAGGCCTATGCTGATTCCGGCTTCCAGAGTGACAAGGATGACTCCAAGTCCATGTCGGGTTATGTCTTTACCCTCAATGGAGGGGCGGTCTGTTGGAAGAGTTCCAAGCAGGACACCGTTGCTGACTCAACGATGGAAGCGGAGTACATAGCTGCTTGCGATGCCGCAAAAGAAGCTGTCTGGATGAAGAAGTTCCTAACAGAACTTCAGGTGGTTCCTACCATAGTTGATCCAATACCTCTGTATTGCGACAACAACGGAGCTATAGCTTTAGCGAAGGAACCAAGGTCCCATCAGAAGTCCAGACACATCTTAAGGCGGTATCACCTGATCAGGGAGATCGTAGATCGCCGAGAGATCGAGGTAAAGAGAGTAAATACAGAGGATAACATTGCTGATCCATTCACTAAGGCCCTACCTCAGATTCAGTTCGAGAGGCTACTCGAGATCATCGGTCTTCGATACGCCAGTACATGGCCCTAGTGCAAGTGGGAGATTGTTAGTGTTTATGCCCTAGAAGGCCATTACTGTATCATACTAGTTTGTATATTACTTGATGGAAGCTTGGGATATTCACATGTATATAACAGTCTTGCTAAACATGGTAGTATGCTACTTGGTTTTTTCTATCTTAATATATGAGTATACGTATTGATAGAGCTCTTAGGATCTTGCTTGACTACCAGCGTTGTGATGGCAGTCACACTAGTGGGGGCTGGGTAGTCTACAAGCACATCCTTATTCAGGTCCCTAGTCGTTGGATTATCGAGACAGAGCATCGATACTCCGGAGTAGACTAGTGTGTACGCTTCTCATCCCAGTTGGGGAGATGGTCTATCCCACAGCCGTCAGTACGTCGTACTGGAGATAGTATACAGGTGCTCGTTTGGTTACGAGTACACCGGACATGACTCACAGGGAACTGTTGGTTGGTTTTATACCAGTCGTCAGTGAACAGTTCCCAGGTGACATGAGTACAGCATAGTCCGCAGACTTGACACTGCTACTTCGCCTCGAGTGTGTCCCACTGTTCTTAGATTGCTACCCTACCACGGCTCAAAGGAGTCGTGCAAACAGGTAGCAGTTGGGTGCAGTCCCGAGCACTTGGAGGCAGTGGCGGTTAGACAGGATTCGTCTCTCCCGGTATTGGGAGTCGATATCGCGCTGTGTCAGAGAGCCATTACGCAAAGTCCCTGGCCAGGGCAAGCGAGATTTGCTGGTAGGTTCCAGTAGTTTCTCAGGGTGTAATGGGCTTCCCTCCGACATGACTTATACCGCTATTAGGGGACTGACGCTTGCCGCCCCCTAGGCCCGATATGCGATAGTCTTGGACGAACGGACCGGACTGTATGGAGATTGTCACATCCGACTCAGTAGGAGTTCGGATGGGTTCCCTCATCGGCCTTCTTATCGACATCTACCAAAGGATCATTACGTACAGCTAATGCCGCTTGCGGTCTGTGGTTACCCACTGCCAGCGTAGTAGTCGAGTCTCTAGAGTCCCACACAGAGAGTTTCCCTACTCCAGGCGAAACAATATAGAGGTCGTATGGTTTTACGACAAGGGTTCGGACGCATACGTGTGTTTACACACGTACGACTTTCGGACAGTTTTTACCAGTCGGCTATTGTTTAAGCCAGTTACTGGCATCCGGTTATTGGATTTATACAGTCTAAAGTTTTTCCGTATTTTTGCGGAAAGTAGGGGCGTTCTCGTAATTGCGCGAGATGCTTCTAGAAGGTGGTGACTAAGGAGGTTAAGGTGGCATAAGCAATGAATGTGATTAGTGAGTCATATAGATGATTCATCCATGTCATTAATGCATGATAAATACTTAATGACTCATGGAGTGAATCATCACTAGATACTATCAAGCATGGTTGCTAAATTCATTTATTATTCTTTTGTTGATAAAAGAAATGCTTGATATATATTATCATAACTCATTATTCTCATTTCATAATTATCCTCACCTTCTCTCTCCTCAAGCTCTCCCTCTTCAAACCCTAATCCTCCCCTCTCATGTGTTGAGTACAAGGATTAGTTAGACTACTTAATCCATAATCCTCTCTATATTTCACCTAGCTTCTTTGATTAGCACTTAAAGAAGTTTAGTTGCCTCAAGTTTAGAGGCTAAGCTTGGAGTAAAGCTCTCGGGTGGATCGTCTACTACTTCGAGAAGGCCGAGGAGGAGGTGGATTTCGCAAAGACGAAGGACACGATTCGTTAGGTATAATCCCTAAACATAGTAGCACAGAAACTCTATGTTTGTTTATAGTTATCGTTTAGCTTCGATTCAAGCGGTTAGTCGATGTTTGTTCACTAAACAAGTTCGTTTTTGAAAATTCCGCCTCCCCACAAGTACTGGGGTGTTGTACATCGACTTACATTTAAAAGTAGTCTCACCGGCAGGATTTGGGAGAAATAGGGGTCATTTACGCCCGTGGATTGTATACGGTTTTGCAGGATGTCTGATCCAGACCGTAGGGCTGATGTGCTCAATTCGCCTGCGACTTGGAGCATTCATGTGTAGTATTTCTTGAGATATCGGCCATTGATGGGTGGCATGGGCCTTTCTCCCTCGGCACTTATTAGTTGGTAGGATCCTCCGTCGAACACTTTCTCGATGACGTATGGTCCTTCCCAGTTCGGCTCGAATTTTCCCTTGGCATGTCGATTGGGGATGATCGGTCTTTTGAGGACCAACACCAATTCACCTTTCTTGAAAGTGCGGAGACGGGTTATCTTGTCATAGGCCCGTGACATTTGGGCTCGGTATAGCTCCAAATTTTGCTGCACCGCGAGCCTCTTTTCTTCGAGGGCATCGAGTTCTTCAAGTCGAAGGAGCACGTTTTCCTCCTCCGTCAACTCATGCTGAACGGCCATTCTTAAGCTTGGAACTTCGACTTCGAGGGGGAGGACCGCCTCCACTCCGAAGAGCAACGAGTATGGAGTGGACTGAGTTGGAGTACGGTGCGTGGTACGATATGCCCACAATGCCTCGTGAATCTTGAGATTCCAGTCTCTCTTGTCGGCTGAAGCATTTTTCCTCAGGAGCTTGCATAGAGTCTTATTGAAGGCTTCGGCTAGCCCATTGGCTCTTGGATTATAGATGGAGGAATATCTCCAGTCTATCTTGTGCTGAGTAGCGAACCTTGAGACATTGAAGCTCTTGAAAGAAAGCCCATTGTCAGAAATGATTTTTCTTGGTGTACCGAAACGGTATAGAATATTATGCTGGAAGAATGTCAGAATATCTTTTGTCTTGACTTCTTTTAGCGGGACAGCTTCCGCCCACCTGGAGAAGTAGTCTGTCGCGGCCAGTATGAACCGGTGGCCTTTAGATGACGGAGGATCAATTGGGCTAACAATGTCGGTGCCCCAGACTTCGAAGGGCCACGACGCCACCGTAGGATGCAACGGATTGGGATGCTTGTGAATAAAATCACCGTGAATTTGGCAGATATAACATTTCTTTGCATGCTCTCCGCAATCCCGTATCATGGTGGGCCAGTAATACCCAAGCCGTTTGATTTGAAGTCGCATCTTGGGGCCAGATTGGTGAGCACCACAAACGCCCGAGTGGACATCTTTCATGACCTTTTGGGCTTCGGCCAATGACAGACACCTGAGCCAGAGTTGGTCATATGACCTGCGGTATAACGTGTCATTTACAAACACGTATCGGAGAGCTCTTTTCTTCAGCTGAATCCTCGTAGATTTTTCTTCGGGCAGCTTGTCATATCGGAGGTACTCTATGAAGGGTTCCCTCCAATCGGGCTCGTCTTGGATGATCGAAGCTTTTTCCGCAGGACTGCTCTTCTGTTCTGCGCTTTCCTCTTCTCGTAGAGAGACTGGGGGTAGAATTTTCCGGCTCCTGACTGTGATCAGAATTTCGTCCATGTCAGGATCGGCCAGCTCCTTGGCCAAGCAAGCGAGTACATCAGCCTTTCCGTTCAACGCTCTAGGGACTCTCGTTAGTTCAATATGAGTGAACCGTTTCATGAGTTCCACCACTCGACCTCTGTACCGAGCTAACTCGGGTTTGTATATCTTATAGTCGCCGCTTACTTGGTTGACGACAAGCTGGGAGTCACAATAGACTCGTAGCCGACGGATTTCCATTTCTACGGCAAGCTCTAAACCAGCTATCAGAGCTTCATACTCAGCTTCATTGTTTGTCCGAGGCTCGGTGAGAGCAAAAGAACGCCGTAGTGTTCCCATTGATGGTGTGATGAACACCAATCCTATCCCTGCTTTTATCTCCGGGATGCTTGATTTACTGGAGGTCCTTATTGACGAGGCTCCATCGAAGTAGAGCTCCCAACATGGCTCATCTTCCTCGAGGTGCAGCACTTGTTCATCGGGTAACTCACAATTTAGCGGCGACCCTTCTGGTATGGGATGAGCGGCGAGAAAATCTGCAATAGCTTGCCCTTTTACTGCTTTCTGAGGGGTATAAACTATGTCAAACTCAAGTAGCATGACAGCCAATCTTGCCATTCTGCCGGCTAGGCTTGCTTTGGTCATCAAGTGTTTGGGTGGGTCGACCTTGGAGATCAGCATAACCCGATGAGCGAGCAGATAGTGCCTCAGCTTCTTCACAGCAAATATCAGAGCCAGGCATTGCTTTTCGATTGGGGAGTAGTTGTGTTCCGCTCCGACTAGAGTTCGACTGAGGTAGTAGAGTGCATTTTCTTTTCCCTCCTCATTATTCTGGGCAAGGAGCGCACCGAGTGACTCGTCCAGCGCGGCAGTGTAGAGAATCAACGGTTTATTTGGAATGGGAGCGGCCAGCACTGGAGGGTGCAACAAGTATTGTTTGATGCTTTCGAACGCTACTTGACATTCGGCATCCCAGATAAAAGGAGCTCCTTTCTTCATGAGCTTTGACAAGGGCCTACATCTCCCTGATAAATTTGAGATAAACCTCCGTATATAAGCAAGCTTGCCTTGAAAAGAACTTAGCTGCGTCAGACTCTTCGGAGGGGGCATCTCCATGATGGCCTTTATCTTTGATGGGTCAACTTCGATCCCTCGATGTCGGACTATGAAGCCCAGGAATTTTCCCGATGACACGCCAAAAGCGCACTTCAGAGGATTCATCTTCAGATCGTAATCCCTCAGTCTGGTGAGAACGGTCCTGAGATCTTGGATATGATCGGCCTTGGCTTTAGTCTTGACGACCAGATCATCAACATAACATTCGACGACTTTATGGATTGGGTCATCAAAGATATTAGTCATTGCCCTTTGATATGTAGCACCTGCGTTCTTCAGTCCGAATGGCATTACCTTATAGCAATATATTCCGACCGGGGTTCGAAATGCTGTGTGCTTCTCATCCTCAGGCGACATCTTGATCTGATTATATCCAGATGAGCCGTCCATAAAGGTGAACAGTTCGTAATTTGAGGTGTCATCGACCATCATTTCCATGACCGGTAGCGGGAAGTCGTCTTTTGGACATGCCTTGTTGAGGTCCCTGAAATCGACACAAACTCGGATCTGCCCATTTTTCTTCTTCACTGGGACTATGCATGCGATCCAGTCTGCATATTTCTCTTCCCTGATGAAGCCGGCATCGATGAGTTTCTTGGTTTCCTCGATGACCTTTTCTTCCAACTCCCTTCTCATTCTTCGAGGAGCTTGTTTGACTGGCTTAGTATCAGGAGATATAGCCAGCTTATGCACGGCTACCTCAGGGGAAAGGCCAGGCATTTCTTTGTAAGTCCACGCGAAGCAGTCGACGAACTCACGCAGCCGGGCAATTATCTGCTCTTTCATTTCCTCCGACAAGAGTGAGCTGATGTAGGTCGGCCTTGGATTATCGGGCGTTCTTAAGTCAATCTCGGTTAGCTCATCAAAGGTTGCTTGTCCACCATCTTCGAGCTCTTAAGGAGCTTCTTCTGGCTCGGCTATCTCGTCATCATTATTCGATCTTTCGCTGGCCTCACCAACATGGATCATGTAGCACGCTTTGGAATCAGGTTGAATGTAGCCTATGCCCCGTCTATCTGGAATTCGTCCATCGATGAGTGCTCGGACCTGGGGCGGATACCATAGCCCTTCGTAAAACTTTGCTTCGGACTCCGTTTGATATAACCGGCATCCGCACTTCTTAAAGTATTCCCGCATCTCGGGCGCATAGTATCTGGGATTGAGGACGGCTCTTATGCCTCTCTCATAGGGAAGGCACGCGACAGAAAGATCGTCCGGGTGCACAACGGGGTTTGACCTGTAAAACAGGATGCCCTTCTGTCCATTTTTCCTCCCGGGCACGTAGAAAGTTTCCAGCCGGTCTACGGTAGAGACTGACAATGCGTCGAGCTCTTTGCACATCTGTTCCAGCACCCTTGTGATGGCCAGGGACCCTTCAGCGACTTCGAAGGTCTCTCGTAGTTTCGTTTGCTGCATGGGGGGGCGATCTGCACAGCTGTTGCACGGCAGGTCCTCTTCTTCTGACTCTTCAGTGTCACTGCCAAGATGAGGGCGGACTTTGCTGCTAGATGGGCCTTCAGTAACAGATTCGTCCGTATCGCTGCCGAAATGAGTGCGAGTTTTGCGGAAGGACGGGCTTCCAACGTCGGACTCATCAGTGTCACTGCCGAAATGCGGGCGCACTTGGGTATTTTTGCCTTTGAAAGTGATTGCCGGTGCAGATTTGCTTTTGAGTCTCGGGGCCGTTCTATACTCAGTCAGTTGTGGCTTAACATTTTGGTGGTTCGTAAAGTACCGAGAATCTTCATATCGGGCTTCATGCACACCGAACGGCTGGATGTCTCCGTCAATGCGTCTTTCTTCGCCATTTTTAGTATACTTCATGCATTGATGGAGAGTTGATGGAATGATGCCATAATCGTGGAGCCACGGCCGCCCCAAGAGAATCTTATAAGACGTGTCGGCGTCGATCACGTATATCTTAGCTTCAGTTTGCAGATCCCAAAATTTGATTGGCAAAGCTATAGACCCCAGGACTTGCTGGCAATTTTGGTTGAAGCCTTGAATGACAATCCTTTCCCTCGACAGGTGTCGGACGTCCATTGACAAACTCTTCAGAGTTCGCAAGTTCATGATGTTCACTGAGGACCCCGGATCAATCAATATGCGATTAATTCGATCTCCGTTGCTGTATCCGGTCACGTAAAGCGGCCGATTATGCTCAGCCGTTCCCAGTAGCAAGTCTTCATCCTTAAATTTGACTGCGGCGGCATGCAAAGCGTGCTGGGCTTCTTTCATATTAATTTCCGCAAAGTGAGCCTGATACCGCTCGGGGTTTTGTAGAGCGTGAAAGAGAACATCTCTAAGCTCCTTAGATAGGACCAAGGCGTCGTAGATGCTCAGGAGAGACGGAAGCTTCCGGAGATGCGCCAAGACATTATAGTCCACCGAGGAAGGACTTATGTTTTCATCAGCCGGTTCTCTGCCATCTTCTTCATTAGCGACTTGTTTTTCCTTCCCTTTTGGGGCGTTGCCCTGATTTTGCGGTAGAGCCCTGCCGCTTCTGAGCTGGATTTGATTGGCCTTTGTGGTGAGCTCCTCGTCCTCTTCGGGAAAACAGAGATCATCCTCGGAGTCACTGCCAAGATGGATGACGCAGCAGGTTACTACTGGGATCTCTTCATTGGAGTCTTCTTCTAACTCCTTCAGAATTTCAGCCGCTTGTACAGGGAAGAACTCCTTCAATTGAATCAATGTTCTTTCCTTTTGTTCATATTCTTCGAGGGAATCGATATATTTTTGAATGGTCGATCTCCCTGCAGACTCTTTTTCGTGCCTAGCTACACTTTTCTTCTTCTTGAGCTTCTTGGATTTTGAGCCTGATGGAGCCGCAGTGGCAGCTGGATTGGTAGGCTTCTTCTGCCCTTCCCGTTCCGTCCTGGGTTCTTTCCGAAGTAGCTTTATCATCTTCTTCGTCTTATTAGATATGTGCGTACTCCACGAAGGCCGCGATGAGTCAGTTTCATTCGTCAGGGAAGCAGGTTCAGCTGTCTGCTCCCAGAAGGCTTCAACTTCTGTTTGTATAAAGTTGGCGGTTGCAACTTGATTGTTCACCAACACGCTTTTGGACAACTCGATCTCTCCAGCCTTGTACTGCTTCTCGACCCAGTCTTTGAAGATATAGCAATCCTCGATCGCATGGCTCATGTAACACCTTAGGATGTGTTTAGGGAATAATTATACTTAAATAATGGTTTTTAACAAAAAAGTTTACCAAATTGTGTTTTAAATATTTTTCCTAATTTAATAAATATTTTTCCAAAATTTTCCTAGGCTTGCACACACATGTGCATGTAAACTAGGGTTTTTAAATTAAGTTAATACCATGATTATTAACCATGGTGGGTTAATCATGGGATTAAGCCTTTTGGGTTTTAAATGGGTTTAATTAGTTTATTAAAAGTAACTTTAATTTGAATTTGTCAAGTGTTGACTTGTGTGAGAGAGAGAGAGTGCATCATGGCTTTAGGCCATGCTTGCAATTAATGAAGAGAGAGAGAGGAGGGTTGACATTGGGTGATGGTTGTTTTTCCTCTCATTTCTTTTTCTCTCAAGTCTCTATCATACACACACACTTACCTCTCAACCCCCCCAGCTCCAGAACCAGCAGCCACAACAACAGCAAGCACAGCAACAGCATCAGCTGAAGCCAGAAGCACCAGCAGCAGCCAGAGGCAGTAGCAGCAGCAGCAGGGAACAGCAGCAGCAGCACCAGCACCTAGTGCAGCCCCTTCCCTTCACTTCTTCTTCTTCCTGCAGTTCCCCAGGGTTAAGTATGAGGTATACTTCCTAACTTGCTTCCCTAGTATGCTTGGTTAGTGTAGATTTGCATCGGTTAATGGATTTTAGTGCGTTTTAGTGCGATATGGGGTGTTTAGTGGGAACTTTGTGCAATTGTGATGTGTTATGGTTTCAGTAGGTTATTAGTGAGTTATTGAGGCCATATTAACCTAGTTTAACCCCAATTACACTAAAATACCACCAGTTTCCCTAATTGATGCAATTTATCGTATTTGTGCAAAATTTGAGTTTTCTGGAACTGCTATTGACTCGGTGAGTTTAGAATGAAATTGGGAAGACTGCAGTATAGTGGTGATGTTCTGATACCCTAGATTTAACCCGACCCCCTAACTGCTACAGTAGGCCGCCGATTTCCTCTTTCTGGCCACAAATTGTGGCCAGATGGGTGGGGTTTTGGGTGGTGTTTGGTCCTATAGGTGTCTGCTAGTGTGTAGAGTGCTGTGATATGTATATTTTTGTAAGTTTAGTTCTGTAGAAAAATCTGGGACCAAATACCTATTTTGCCGTTTTTCTAAACCTTCACGACACGCGTGATACGTGAGTAGGTTTGGGTTTCTGCGTATCGCGGCGCGTCGGGGTATTTTCAGGCGCGTGATCACACGTTTTAGCGTATCGCGCACACGCGCGATTGGTTTGCGACACGGGTTTCTAGTTGGACTGTAATGTCGCGTTTTTGTGAATTGAGCTTATGTGTGATATGTGTTATGTGATTCTAGGTTCGCAGGCCAGTGAGACGGACGCTGCGAAGAAGGGCAAGCAAGTGGTGGGATACACTTAGCACGAGACACGGTGAGTAGATTTCACATCTACGGGGATATCGCCCGCATGGCGTTATGCGTCTGGGCTGATAGGACCTTATTGTTATATACTGCATATACCATACCATGGATTGTCATCGCATATTGCATTCCCTGCCACATATATATATATTGCTTAGAACTGATAGAACACCGCACTATTACTAACGGTTTATGTTGCACGGGCACTATTTTGCATGCTACACACACACCGTTAGTAATTGCCATGCCACACATACTGTAGAACTGCCATGATTATACTGTTGTATATTGCTGTAGTTCATCTTACATGTGATTGATTATGATTTCCTAGAAATTGGGAGCCGCATGACATCTTTAAAAATGGAAACTATTTTAAAAAGCGGTTTTTCCCTTATACACCTACCATGGATTGATTACATTGTACCTCGCATTGGATTTATTTATTAGTGATGGATTTTCATGTGATTTCTGGTTTTGAGGACCGTGGAATTATATAAGGAAAGATGTACTATTTTGAAAAACCCGGTACCTCGTGATATGATATTTTGGTGTGTCCACCACGCGTTTTCTCGGTGCTGAGACGTGTGCTTGAAACCCGATTCGAGTAGTGATGATCCGTTTGCGGGTTCGTGGTGGGCCCGGTATGGTTCCCCTCGGCGAGATGATCGATGGGTTTTGCCGATTGAGCCTGGAGGTGGGCGAGTACCTACCGGTGATTGGTTGGACCTGGCAATTGTCCGGAGGATACTGACCAGAGTCGAGAGATGGATATGGGATGATCCGTACTGCCGGGGCCGAGGGCCGACACCGCAGACGGACCCCGTGGGCCGATCCGGACTGACGGAGCCCGATATACGAGGATTTGCGTGTCGATGCTGGACACGAGTATTTTATGATATTTTGGGTGCCGATGTTGGGCACTCGTGATTTCTCAGAGATGTACAGGATTTGAGGGCCGATGGGTGTGCCGGCGCCTGAGTGTATTTGGGATTTGGGTGCAGTCTGAGGCACCGATTATTGCTTTCCATGTTGACATATCCATGTAGATGTTATTTATCCCATACTCAGTATTGACTACTATATATCGCATCCTGTAGCATTTACCAGATAGAGTACTTGCATTACTATTGCATCCACTGTTTGGCATGCATTGATATCATCTGCTGGCATTAGTAGAGCCACGCTATATGTGCATGCTCGTGATCACCCTTATATGTTATCTCTATTCACGAGTTGGCAACTCACCCCCGTTGTGCCATAGTATTTGCAGGTTGCCCTTGGGAGTAGTCACGGCTGGCTGTTTACCGCATCTTTTGGCACATATACCATTGCTGAGGCGAGTTAGCCTTTTGCTGTTAGGTAGGTTTTGTGCGGTATCTGTTATCTTTCAGTTGTATATTGATGTATCTAGTACTCTCCATCTACCTTTCTGTATTGACTTAGAGACAGTTGTGAGGACGATGTGTATGATTTGGTACTCTGGTGTCGAGCTCGCATGTGAGCCGACTTTATGTTATGCAGTCTTACCTTTGCTATTTTGTCCTTGCTTTACTGTGTATTCTTTGCTACGGCGTCGTATATCATATTGTGATGCTTCATTCATTTTACTTGTCATTTCTTCTACACCTTGCTTTTACCCGACTTGCGGGGCAAATATTTAAAAAGGAAATGTTTCCATAATTATAAAAGTTATAACTCTTGAACTTAAAAGGATTTCTACTAAATTAATAAGTTGTTTTTCGGACACGCATGACTGTTTTTACGAAATGTTTTAAATCACTCTATATTTATTGGTTTGATTTCTGGGTTCGGCTTACTTAGCCGCGTTACGCCTGTAGACGTTGCGTGGTTAAGTGCCAGTCACGAGTCGAAACTCTCGGGTCGTGACAAAGTTGGTATCAGAGCGTAGGTTTTACCTTTGGAGTGTAGGATGACCCTGGTATGATGGAGTAGGTTGCTGCAGTAGGGTAGCGTAGCGTGTGTATGTTCCGCGGCATACTCACGATACGGTACTCCGCCTACGCGACCTTAGGACTTATTGATTTGATCCCTCCTTATATTCTTGCGATTCGATTTCCGTGTTCTTATCGAATCCTAATTTTCTTTCAGCCATTATGCCGCCTAAGACTACGAGGGCACAGAGAGCGGCCGCGAGGGTCGAGATTCGAGTTGACTCGTCCGAGACGAGGACTGATCCGGGCAGTACGCTGGTTATACCCGAGCAGGCTGTTCCTGCCGTGACAGATCAGATCGCCATGTTAGGGGCTGGTATGCAGGAGATGCGCCAAACGGTGGGATCTAGCATGCAGGAGATGCGCCAGATGATAGGATCGCTAGTTGAGACGCTTCAAGCACAGCGACCAGAGGTAGCTCCACCTGTTCCAGCGACCGCGATGGTACCTACCGCACAGCCAGTTGCCCCTGCAGCCACAGAGGTGATCACAGTATCGCTATCAGAGTTCATGAGGCTGAAGCCTCCGGTATTCACAGGCACCGATACAGCCGAGGACCCCCAGTCTTTCATCGACAGGATGGCCAGGATATGCCGTTCCCTCAGATGCGCAGATGCGAGGTGGGTCAAGTTCGCGAGCTTTCGCCTAGAAGGTCTTGCGCAGAAGTGGTGTGACTCAGTCGAGAAGGGCAGAGCAGCAGGTCTTCCTCCTATGACCTGGACGGAGTTCGTGACCATATTTCTAGCCCGTTTCCTTCCCTATAGTGTTAGGGATGCCCGGGCACGCAGATTTGAGTCCTTGCGCCAGACGCCAGGGATGACAGGGGAAGAGTATGACGTGCTGTTTACAGAGCTAGCAGTCTATGCCCCATATTTAGTGGCTACCGAGGAGTTGCGAGTCAGGAGGTTTGTTCGAGGCTTGCTTACACCACTGTTCCTCGCGATCAGCGCGCAGCACTACGAGACCTATGCAGCAGCTGTAGAGGCAGCCCTAGTGGTCGAGGAGCACCTTGCTGAGACTTCGGTAGTTCCAAAGCCGAAGAGAGTTCGTACCAGTATTTCCCCACGGAGACAGACATTCAGACGCCGCGACAGGTATCGTTCTGGTATGGGGAGTGGCAGAGATTCGGGACGGAGCCAGATGTTTAGTTCGTATCCCCAGGAAAGTCAGCAGTCGCCGCGGGGTTGCTTCAGATCTGGCAGCCTACTTCACCTCATTCGAGATTGTCCAGAGACACACCGGAGGGAGGCGGCAGCACCGCATGTTACCTTACCACCTTCACCACCCAGAGGGCATTGCCCGTTGTACCTACCGTTGCTCCGCGCCAGACTCACGCACAGAGAGGTCGTGGGCATGGAGGAGTTGCTCAGAGGGTGCGAGATGACCGAGGCAGAGGGCAGTCTGTCGCAGGTGGTGGACAGGCACCGGTTTTTTCTTTGACACATCAGGACGCGCAGGCGTCCAATGCAGTGGTTTCAGGTATCCTTCCTGTATGTTCAGTTGATGCACATGTATTGTTCGATCCCGGATCGACACACTCGTACGTATCCATGCACTTTGTGCCGAGTCTGGGTAGAGAGTCTGGCTTGCTTGATCAGCCGCTTGTGGTGACCACTCCTGTGGGAGAGTCGTTTGTTGCTAGGCACGTGTTCCGATCCTGTACCGTCTGTATTGGCGAGAGAGTTGCCTGTCGACTTGATCCTTCTGGAGATGTTGGACTTCGAAGTTCTTCTGGGCATGGATTGGTTAGCCACATGCTATGCTTCTGTGGACTGCCGTGAGAAGACAGTTAGATTCTGCTTTCCCGGTGAGTCGGTTTTTGTTGTGTTGGGGGACCGTGGTGCCGCCCCTCATAGTGTGATTTCTTCTTTTCGCGCTGGACAACTTTTGAGGAAGGGATGTCAGGGATTTCTCGCCTATGTTTGCGATGCTCGCGCTATACAGGTTCCATTGGACCAGGTTCCGGTTGTTAGCGAGTTTCCTGATGTGTTCCCTGACGAGCTTCCTGGGTTGCCGCCCGAGCGCGACATTTCCTTCTGTATTGATTTGGTTCCTGGCTCGGGGCCTATTTCCATACCGCCTTATCGGATGGCCCCGGCGGAACTTCGAGAGTTGAAGGGTCAGTTGCAAGATTTGCTAGATAAGGGACTTATTCGACCCAGTGTTTCTCCTTGGGGTGCTCCAGTCCTGTTTGTCAAGAAGAAGGACGGCAGTTTGCGTCTGTGTATCGACTACCGCTAGCTGAACAGGGTGATAGTGCGGAACAGGTATCCTTTGCCGCGCATCGACGATTTGTTCGACCAGCTTCAGGGGGCAGGGTACTTTTCGAGGATCGATTTACGATCGGGCTATCATCAGCTGCGGGTTCGACAGGAGGACATTCCCCGGACAGCTTTCCGTACGCGCTACGGCCATTACGAGTTTTTGGTGATGTCGTTCGGACTCACCAATGCGCCAGCAGCCTTCATGGACTTGATGAACCGCATTTTCCGGCCCTACTTGGATCTGTTCATTATAGTCTTCATCGACGATATCTTGGTGTATTCCCGGAGTAGTGAGGAGCACGAGCAGCACCTGCGGATTACATTGCAGACCTTGAGGGAGCACCAGCTTTATGCGAAATTCTCCAAGTGTGCTTTTTGGTTGGACAGCGTAGACTTCTTGGGGCACGTGATTTCACGAGATGGTATATGTGTAGACCCGAGGAAGATCGAGGCCGTTCAGCATTGGCCCAGACCCACATCGGTGATGGAGATTCGCAGCTTTTTGGGGTTGGCCGGTTACTACAGGCGTTTTGTGCAGGACTTCTCACGTATTGCTACACCGTTGATCGGGTTGACCCGGAAGGGAGTTCCCTTCGATTGGACGGAGGAGTGCGAGCATAGTTTTCAGCAGTTGCGGACTCGGCTGACGATGGCACCGGTGTTATCTTTACCTTCCGGATCGGGCGGATTTGTGGTCTTTTGTGATGCCTCTCGAGTGGGGCTAGGGTGCGTACTGATGCAGCACGACAGGGTGATCGCGTATGCTTCGCGACAATTGAAGAAACATGAACAAAACTACCCCACTCATGACTTGGAGATGGCTGCAGTGGTCTTCGCACTTAAGATCTGGCGACATTACCTATACGGCGAGTCGTGCCAGATATTTACGGATCACAATAGTCTGAAATACATATTTCAGCAACGGGACCTGAACCTTCGACAGCGTCGATGGATGGAGTTAGTGAAGGATTACGACTGCAAGATCTTATATCACCCGGGCAAGGCAAATGTGGTGGCGGATGCTTTGAGCAGGAGGCCCGGGAGTAGCCTATCTTATTTGAGCGCAGTGCAGGGGCAGTCGTCAGCAGACTTGCAGATATTATGTGACAGCCGAGTACAGTTCGAGTTCACGCCGATTGGAGGACAGATAGCGCATGTCCGTGCACGGCCACAGTTGATCGATCGTATACGTGAAGCACAGCTCAGTGATGACCGATGTTCAGAGATCATGGCACAGATTGGATAGGGCAGATTTTCCGAGTTCATGATCGATGATCAGGGGATACTACAATTTGGAGTCAGACTGTGCGTACCAGATGCTGAGGGACTGAGACGCGAGATTCTTGAGGAGGCACATCGATCAGTATATAGCGTTCATCCCGGTTCCACCAAGATGTATCATGATATGAGAGATGTTTATTGGTAGGACGGAATGAAGAGGGACATCGCAGATTTTATGTCGAGATGCCTGACTTGTCAGCAAGTCAAGGCTGAGCGCCAGAGGCCCGCGGGAGAGCTACAGCCGTTACCCATTCCAGAGTGGAAATGGGAACAGATTTCGATGGATTTCGTGGTGGGTCTACCCAGGACTAGTCGGGGGTATGACTCCATCTGGGTGATCGTGGATCGTTTGACGAAAGCGGCTCACTTCTTACCGGTGAAGACGACTTTCGGATTTACTCAGTATGCCCAGATCTACATAGACGAGATAGTGCGACTACACGGAGTCCCGACGTGCATTGTGTCCGACAGAGGCACCCAGTTTACCAGTAGACTATGGTAGAGGCTTCAGGAGGCTTTGGGCACTCGCTTGAGTTTCAGCACGGCATTTCATCCGCAGACCGACGGCCAGTCAGAGCGGACCATCCAGACTCTCGAGGACATGCTCAGAGCTTGTGTATTAGATTTCGGAGGTAGCTGGGATCATCATTTGCCCTTAGTAGAGTTCTCCTACAATAACAGCTACCAGGAGACTATTCAGATGGCACCATTTGAGGCTCTTTATGGGAGGAGATGCAGATCGCCCACTTGTTGGATAGAGCTCAGTGAGAGCAGTATCTTAGGGCCACAGATTGTTGAGGAGACGACAGCGAAGATCCAGTTGATTCTCGATAGGATGAGAGTAGCGCAGAGTAGGCAGAGATCTTATGCAGACCGCCGACGACGCATACTTGAGTTTTCTGTTGGTGATCATGTTTTCTTGAGGGTGTCCCCAATGAAATGTGTGATGAGGTTTGGGAAGAAAGGGAAGCTCAGTCCCAGGTATGTGGGCCCCTTCGAGATCCTCGAGCGTGTTGGTGCAGTAGCCAACCGTTTAGCCCTTCCGCCCAGCTTCCCAGATGTGCATCCCGTATTTCATATCTCGATGCTCCGCAGATATCTTCATGATCCTTCGCACGCGATTCAGCACCCGACGATCCAGCTTGAGCGCGACCTTTCCTATGCAGAGCAGCCGGTGATGATCCTGGATCGACAAGTGAAGAAACTGAGATCGAAGGACATTCCTTCAGTTAAGGTACTTTGGCGTGGCCAGAACCGTGAGGAGGTCACTTGGGAGACCGAAAGCGAGATGATGAAGACGTATCCTCATCTTTTTGAAGGTACATGTAGTTAGATTTTTGAAATTCGGGGACGAATTTCTTTAAGGGGGAGAGATTGTAACACCTTAGGATGTGTTTAGGGAATAATTATACTTAAATAATGGTTTTTAACAAAAAAAGTTTACCAAATTGTGTTTTAAATATTTTTCCTAATTTAATAAATATTTTTCCAAAATTTTCCTAGGCATGCACACACATGTGCATGTAAACTAGGTTTTTAAATTAAGTTAATACCAAGATTATTAACCATGGTGGGTTAATCATGGGATTAAGCCTTTTGGGTTTTAAGTGGGTTTAATTAGTTAATTAAAACTAACTTTAATTTGAATTTGTCAAGTGTTGACTTGTGTGAGAGAGAGAGAGTGCATCATGGCTTTAGGCCATGCTTGCAATTAATGAAGAGAGAGAGAGGAGGGTTGACATTGGGTGATGGTTGTTTTTCCGCTCATTTCTTTTTCTCTCAAGTCTCTCCCACACACACACACTTACCTCTCAACCCCCCTAGCTCCAGAACCAGCAGCCACAACAACAGCAAGCACAGCAACAGCATCAGCTGAAGCCAGAAGCAGCAGCAGCAGCCAGAGGCAGTAGCAGCAGCAGCAGGGAACAGCAGCAGCAGCAGCAGCACCTAGTGCAGCCCCTTCCCTTCACTTCTTCTTCTTCCTGCAGTTCCCTAGGGTTAAGTATGAGGTATACTTCCTAACTTGCTTACCTAGTTTGCTTGGTTAGTGTAGATTTGCATCGGTTAATGGATTTTAGTGCGTTTTAGTGCGATATGGGGTGTTTAGTGGGAACTTTGTGCTATTGTGATGTGTTATGGTTTCAGTGGGTTATTAGTGAGTTATTGAGGCCATATTAACCTAGTTTAACCCCAATTACACTAAAACACCACCAGTTTCCCTAATTGATGCAATTTATCGTATTTGTGCAAAATTTGAGTTTTCTGGAACTGCTATTGACCCGGTGAGTTTAGAATGAAATTGGGAAGACTGCAGTATAGTGGTGATGTGCTGATACCCTAGATTTAACCCGACCCCCTAACTCCTACAGTAGGCCGCCGATTTCCTCTTTCTGGTCGCAAATTGCGGCCAGATGGGTGGGGTTTTGGGTGCTGTTTGGTCCTATAGGTGTCTGCTAGTGTGTAGAGTGCTGTGATATATATATTTTTGTAAGTTTAGTTCTGTAGAAAAATCTGGGACCAAATACCTATTTTGTCGTTTTTCTAAACCTTCGCGACTCGCGTGATACGTGAGTAGGTTTGGGTTTCTGCGTATCGCGGCGCGTCGGGGTAGTTTCAGGCGCGTGATCACACGTTTTAGCGTATCGCGCACACGCGCGATTGGTTTGCGACACGGGTTTCTAGTTGGACTGTAATGTCACGTTTTTTTGAATTGAGCTTATGTGTGATATGTGTTATGTGATTCTAGGTTCGCAGGCCAGTGAGACGGACGCTGCGAAGAAGGGCAAGCAAGTGGTGGGATACACTTAGCGCGAGACACGGTGAGTAGATTTCACATCTACGGGGATATCGCCCACATGGCGTTATGCGTCAGGGCTGATAGGACCTTATTGTTATATACTGCATATACCATACCATGGATTGTCGTCGCATATTGCATTCCCTGCCACATATATATATATATTGCTTAGAACTGATAGAACACCGCACTATTACTAACGGTTTATGTTGCACGGGCACTATTTTGCATGCTACACACACACCGTTAGTAATTGCCATGCCACACTCACTGTAGAACTGCCATGATTATACTGTTGTATATTGCTGTAGTTCATCTTACATGTGATTGATTATGATTTCCTAGAAATTGGGAGCCGCTTGACATCTTTAAAAACGGAAACTATTTTAAAAAGCGGTTTTTCCCTTATACACCTACCATGGATTGATTACGTTGTACCTCGCATTGGATTTATTTATTAGTGATGGATTTTCATGTGATTTCTGGTTTTGAGGACCGTGGAATTATTTAAGGAAAGATGTACTATTTTGAAAAACCCGGTACCTCGTGATATGATATTTTGGTGTGTCCACCACGCGTTTTCTCGGTGCTGAGACGTGCGCTTGAAACCCGATTCGAGGAGTGATGATCCGTTTGCGGGTTCGTGGTGGGCCCAGTATGGTTACCCTCGGCGAGATGATCGATGGGTTTTGCCGATTGAGCCTGGAGGCGGGCGAGTACCTACCGGTGATTGGTTGGACCTGGCAGTTGTCCGGAGGATACTGACCAGAGTCGAGAGATGGATGCGGGATGATCCGTACTGCCGGGGCCGAGGGCCAACACCGCAGACGGACCCCGTGGGCCGATCCGGACTGACGGAGCCCGATATACGAGGATTTGCGTGTCGATGCTGGACACGAGTATTTTATGATATTTTGGGTGCCGATGTTGGGCACTCGTGATTTCTCAGAGATGTACAGGATTTGAGGGCCGATGGGTGTGCCGGCGCCTGAGTATATTTGCGATTTGGGTGCAGTCTGAGGCACCGATTATTGCTTTCCATGTTGACATATCCATGTAGATGTTATTTATCCCATACTCAGTATTGACTACTATATATCTCATCCTGTAGCATTTACCTGATAGAGTACTTGCATTACTATTGCATCCACTGTTTGGCATGCATTGATAACATCTGCTGGCATTAGTAGAGCCACGCTATATGTGCATGCTCGCGATCACCCTTATATGTTATCTCTATTCACGAGTTGGCAACTCACCCCCGTTGTGCCACAGTATTTGCAGGTTGCCCTTAGGAGTAGTCACGGCTGGCTGTTTACCGCATCTTTTGGCACAGATACCATTGCTGAGGCGAGTTAGCCTTTTACTGTTAGGTGTGTTTTGTGCGGTATCTGTTATCTTTCAGTTGTATATTGATGTATCTAGTACTCTCCATCTACCTTTCTGTATTGACTTAGAGACAGTTGTGAGGACGATGTGTATGATTTGGTACTCTGGTGTCGAGCTCGCATGTGAGCTGACTTTATGTTATGCAGTCTTACCTTTGCTATTTTGTCCTTGCTTTACTGTGTATTCTTCGCTACGGCGTCGTATATCATATTGTGATGCTTCATTCATTTTACTTGTCATTTCTGCTACACCTTGCTTTTACCCGACTTGCGGGGCAAATATTTAAAAAGGAAATGTTGCCAAAATTATAAAAGTTATAACTCTTGAACTTAAAAGGATTTCTACTAAATTAATAAGTTGTTTTTCGGAACGCATGACTGTTTTTACGAAATGTTTTAAATCACTCTATATTTATTGGTTTGATTTATGGGTTCGGCTTACTTAGCCGCGTTATCCCTGTAGACGTTGCGTGGTTAAGTGCCGGTCACGAGTCGAAACTCTCGGGTCGTGACAGCTCATAACTCGGTGGTACGGGTAATACAGAGGATTGTCGGTCATTTTTGCTTCTTGGGGTCTTTTCGACTCCGGCAATTGTAGGCCATTGTTCAAGGTATCTTTAAATATCTTGCGGACCTTGTCCCTTCTGAAAGAGTAAACCTTGTTCTTTTTCTCCTTTAGGGAAGGCCCATCTCCTCCCAGCAATGGCTTTCGAGACCGGTTGGTTTTGGATTCGCCCGCCCTTCGCTTTTCTTCATTGTCGGACGCATTGAAGACATTGGTATTGCTGGAACTCCCACTTCTACGGTTGTCGTCCCGCTTGCTTTTCCAGATTTTGTCTCTCTGAGAGTCCGGCGGGGACTCTTGCTTCGAGCGTTCTAGCATTTGGACTTTCTTGGTTAGCTCCTGAAATGTCTTGAGGCCCGCTGTACACAAGAATGGGACCATCCAATTGCTGAGGTTTCCAATGAGAAGGCTGACGGACTGGTCCTGCTCCAGCGGCGGTTCGCACTTGACTGTGAGATTACGCCATCGGGCGATAAAGTCGGTGTTGCTTTCATTCTTCCCCGGCTTGGTCCTCACAAGGTCGGCAATGGAGATTTTATCACTGACACTCATGAACCTTTGCCGAAACAGGGACTCCATTTGGGCAAAGGTAATGACGGACCCGTCCGGTATACTCGCATACCAGTCGAAGGTGACGCCGGTCAGGCTGTTGACAAACTGACGAAGAAGGAGCGCGTCATTGCCCCCTGTATTCCCGCACGATGCTTTGAAGTGGGCGATGTGCTGGTTTGCATTCCCCGTTTCATCAAATCTTCCGAACTTAGGAATGACGTATCCGCTTGGGAACTCAATCAGATCATACTGCGCGGGATATGGCCGCCCACTACTGCCGATTTCTTTCTGAGCTTCAGCTTCGGCCACCAATGTTTTAACCTTGCTGGTGACCAAATCCATTATCCGATCCTGTGTTAGCGGGATAGTGCTATCTGGGGCCAAGGCGCCCCAGAAGCGGAATGCGGCCGGCTTTCATGCGGCTCGACCAGTCTTGGTCCCAAAGGAACAGGCATTGGCTGTCTCGGATTATCATCACCCGACTGATTAGTAGCGGTTTGTGTCTGATTGGGAGGCGCTCGAGCAATTTGAGCCGTAAGCTGCATCACCACGTTCGTTAAGTCGTCAATCTTCGAATAGAGCTTGGCCATCTCTTTATCTTTGCTCCTGAGCTGTTTTCGAAGCTCTTGAAGCAGCTCTTGCTCCGCAGTCCTGGGGCGGAAAGTCGGCTCTTCCTCGCTGTCCGAGCTTGACTCTGCATGGATCGAGGGGTCTTTCTGCCTATCATCCTCATCGAGAGGGTTTTCTTCATCCAGCGGGGGCGGCTGTTCTTGGGCGGCGGCAACCACATTCAGGCTAGATTGGGCTTGGGATGTGGTGGCCTCGTCCTTGCTTTTGCTGCGAAGGTTATCGCTAGGGCGCCCACCCGCCATATAGACCGTATGGGTGATATATCCGGCCGTCTTTCTATCATTGGCGGCTGATTTCACGGATCGCTGTCTTGACCCCCTTGCTTCGGTGGCTGGTAGTCCATTGAAGACGGCTGGCCTAACCAGGTTCTTGAATGGTGCTGGCGCTTCTTTCCTGGGTTTTCCTCGCTGCTTTCGTGCGGCACAGAGCGCCTGATAGACCCTTGAAGAGATAGTGTCGTACTTTTTCTGTTGGGGCCGGGACACGACTCTTTGTGGCACTGTTCGGACCGCTGTCTTCTTGATTCTGGCGGTCATGGCATTTTTCTGAACCCACTTTAGAGGCTCGAAGGAATTGTTGATTCTTACGTCCGACTCAGCCGTCGTCGTGGGGCAACCCTGCACTTGGAACTTCACATGATTCAATTTGGCCGAAGCCTTGGCCCTTTTGTTGGCTCGATACCTGAGCCGCTTCTCCCTTAACTTTTCTGTTCTAAGCGCCTTGCGGACTTCGGCTCTTTGGGAAGACGCCGCAGACCGGTTGATGGAGGGCCTTGGAAATACGCTCGATTGTTCATTTGTTAGAGTCATCGCCTGAGCTCGTCCGCAAAATTTGATGTTGCCCTTTGCATTGGAAGTCTTTCCCCCAGCTTGAGCTCAAGGGAGTCGTTCAGACACCATCTTAAGTTTCGGTTGTGGTGCCTTAGCAATCACAACATTCGGCCTCTTGCCCCTTGCGACCGGCTTGACCACCTGTTACGCCGGGATTTCCGCCAGATGAGCGCTTCCGGCAGGGTAGATGATGACGGAACCAAACTGGCGGGGTGGTTCCTCCCACTGTCGACTGAGGCTTGCGGGGAGAACCACACTAGCGTTGATCTTGACCATGTACGGAATCGGGGTCGCATTGGAAGTTGAATTCGTCTGGGGAGACATTGTCGTCGAAAGTTGATTGCTGCACGGAAAAAAAACATCATTTCAGTATAAGCAATCGATATGTATATTGATAAAGTTCGCATGAACGTTTAACCCGAAATATGGGAGGAGAGATTGGTCCCACCGGGCGTGCCAGAATCTGTAGGATGTTTTTCGTCACCCCATTGAGATGGGAATATGCACGCGCTTGTCAGGCGTACTACAGATTCCCCCTGCCTAGGGTAGGCCGGGGTTTAATGATTGTGGGAATCCGAATCTCCGGCAGCCGCGAACTAAGCTGCCGTTAATTACCTCCCGCCTTTGGGGCGAGGGAACCTTCGATTAACGGGTTAAACTGGTCATACGAACTCAATGTGCAGTGTACGTGTGTTGTGTTTTGGAGGGGGGTTTAAATATATCGGGAGCCACGCAGAGTTTTTATCGGGCCCCACGCATCCTTTGGATGTCTTTTTCTAACAGGGACAGTGTCGTGGAGTATGTGTATGTGTACATTTGTATACATATGTATATATATACATGTATATATAAATAAAGGGGAAAAAGACATCCAAAGGATGCGTGGGACCAGCGCCTAGGCGCTGAAGCGCAAGCGCGCCACGTGTCGGCACGTGGGCGCTTTGCGCTCGAGCGCAGAGCGCTAGAGCGCAACGCGCCACGTGTCGGCACGTGGGCGCTTTGCGCTCGGACGCTGAGCGCTTGGGCGCAAGCACGCCACGTGTCGGCACGTGGGCGACTTGCGCTCGAGGGCTTGCGCTTGAGCGCAAGAGCACCACGTGTCGGCACGGGGGCGACTTGCGCTCGAGCGCTTGCGCTGGAGCGCAAGCGCGCCACGTGTCGGCACCGGGGTGACTTGCGCTCGAGCGGTTGCGCTTGAGCGCAAAAGCGCCACGTGTCGGCACGAGCTCAAGCGCGCCACGTGTCGACACCGGGGTGACTTGCGCTCGGGCGCTTGCGCTCGGGCGCTTGCGCTCGGGCGCTTGCGCTCGGGCGCAAGAGGGCCACGTGTCGGCACGAAGGCAACTTGCGCTCGAGCGCTTGCACTTGAGCGCAAGCGCGCCACGTGTCGGCACGTGGGCGCTTTGCGCTCGAGCGTGAGCGCTTGAGCGCAAGTGCGCCACGTGTCCGCTCGTGGGCGCTCTGCGCTTAGCGCCGGCGAGGAAAAGAGGCTTTTAGCATGAAAAAATTTCTCAGAAGAGAAATCAGAGAGGAGTTAGACTCCTGAGTGTGTTTTTCTTCTTTTTTTTTGGGGTTTAGTGAAATATGTTCTTCTTCTTCCTCCTCTGTTAGCTGGATCTTGAAGATTAAGAGATGTGGGATTTTTAAAAATCTCTTCTTTTCAAGATCTAATGGAAGATCTGAGTTCCCCTTTATGGGTTTTGTGGTGAAAAACTATTTTGTTTTATAAAAAGAAGAGTAAAACTCTTGATTTAATTCAAAAGAAAGAAGAAGGTTTTGGAACCTTGAAGGAGGAAGAAAAGAACTCAGATCTCAAACTTTTTTGGAGAGAGAAAAGTTGTTGGGATATTTCATTATCCTTGCCTTTATAGACCATACATTTTACACATAGCCCATTGGGCTTCAAAAAATGGCATTTTGCCTATCCCATGGCTCATGTGTCATTTCTTTTTGCACATAAGCCATGTGCTTTACAAAAATTTGGCTTTATGCATATTTTTCTTACATTTATCCAAAAATAAAAAAAAAGAAATACAACAAAATTATTTATTACAAAATTTTTATCTTGGCATGGGGGGAGGCCGGCCGCTTCATGTTCGGGCTCGACCCGGGCATGGGCCCACTGGATCTGGGCTTGGGCCCACTTGGCTTGGGGTTGACTTTGATTTTGACTTGGTCAACCGGGGTGTAAATTTTTACCCCAACACTAGGGTTTAGGTGTAATGGTTAGGTTAAGGCATAAAACAAAATGGCTAGACTTTTCAAAGCTTCATGAAGCTTCAAGCATAAAACAAGAAAGCCACCATTTTTTTTTCCAAAATTAATAAAGAAAATAAATCAAAATAAATAAATAAGTTAAAACCCTAACCATTAATCTAAACATGGTTTAAAGCATACACAAACCCAAGTTTGCATGTATCATCAAAAATGATACAAACTAGTGCACAAACATATATCATATATACAATGTGCACAATCTAGTGAGAAAAATAATCTTAAGTGAACCGATACTAGTTAATGTAAAGTAATATATCAAATATATAATTATACATTAAATCATTAAATCAACACTTGATTTAATGATCCGGTCATAATGCATATAACCGACTAATATCTAGTGTATCAATATATCGAATCAACATTTGATTCGGTAACCCGGCTATATCTTATATAACCGTTCGATGATACTAATCGCGAGAATAGAATTCAGTATCACATAATGGTATTATTCTCGGTCCCGCACATATCTCATATGCACTCCTATTTCGTTTTGCTTGAGCCAGGAAACCTCTGTGTAGGACTATAAAGACTCGTCAATACGCCGGCAGCAGGTGATGATCATATCAAACACCCACAAGCTGCAAACGGTCTGCCAAACGTAACGGCCACCCGGGTATTGAGCGATCAGAAGATCAACGAGCAAGCCCGCTCACACTCCTTTGAATCCAACCAGCAACACTTACAGCACAGTCCGGTCTGTTCGTCTGATATGTCGCATATCTCGCCTAGGGGTGGTAAACGTCAGACCCCAGTAGCTCGATAAGTCATGCCGATGTAAGGTCCATAACAAGCGTGAAACTACTGATAACACTTACCAGTAAATCACTGCAACCCTGGCCAGGGATTTCCAGTTATGGCCAGTCGAGCATAGCGCAACATCAACCCCCAATACCGGGAGAGACGAATCCCCTCCTATCGCTCATTGCCTCCATGTGAATCGGGACTGTATCCAAAAACCACCTGTTTGCACGACTCAGTAGAGCCGTGGTAGGGTGGAAATCAAAGCACAGTGGGAGACACATAAGACTCTATGACGATCTCGGATCAACAGACTAAGCTGTACCAGTGTCACCAGAGAACTGCCATCTAACGTCGGGTATAATACCATCTGGGAGTTCTCGGTGAGTCCGTTCAGTGTACCCAGTCACCACTGAGCACCCGCATACCATCTCTGATGTCAAACACCAATGGATATGGGATCATCCATCGCCCATCACACGGATCGAGAAGATATACGCTAGTCTACTCTGGAATATCGATGCCCCGTCTCGATATTCCCACGACTAGGAACATTGAAGATTGTACTCATTGACTACCCAGGCCCCACTAGTATGATCTACATCATAGTCCTGGAAGTCGAGCACACATCCTAAGGGCTTTATCAACATGTAATAGAGAGACTGCAAGTATACATGTTAAGATAAAGAGCAACCAGATAGCGTACTATCATGTCGAGCAAGAAAGTCCTACCAATATATGTCCCAGCATCTACTACAATATACATCTCATGTACAGTAATGGCCTCTAGGGCATGCATATAACTAACAGTCGCATGGTTTTGCGACGGGGTTCGTTCACATCCGCGCACTTGTGCATGTTTGGTGTCCGGGCAGTTATTACTACCGGGCTTTGGTTTAAGCCAGATCCTAGTATAAGTTTTGGGATTGGTTTTATCTCATTGTATTCGTGTTCCTCGGAACACGGATGCGGGTGTGTATGCACAGTTGACTGAGGCAGAGGATTCTCATTAGGGTTGTTGACCTTTGACTTTTTCTAAACCCTAATGAGAATGAGAAATATGATTAATAATATTAATTAAGTATTATTGTGCCATGGTTGAGTTGAACTTTTGACCTTTTATTGACTTGTTGACTTTGTTGACCGGTTGACCATTGTTGAGTTGTTGACCATCATCATTTCATTTCAAAGATGCTTCTTGTTCTTTGCAATTGCATTAAATGAATGAAATGATAATGTTCATTCATAAACTAACCATCACAATTTCTTTATTATTATTATTATTATTATTATCATTATTCCAAATATGAGAGCATGGTTGTAAATTATCCTGATTCTTACTTGCTCATTCTCTCTCATCAAAAGCTCTTCCTCTTCCTCTCTCTCAAAGCTCTCATGTCTCATGTGTTGAGATCCATGAGCTATTGAGATAAAACCTTCAAAACTTCACTCTAGAGTTCTAGGTTTAGCAAGCCAAGAACTTTAGTTGCCTTTAGGTTGTGGTAGGAGCTCAAGGTAGAGGCCTTCGGATAGATCCTTTTTCGACAAAGAGAAGACTACAAGGAGGAGCCGTTCAAACCACTCCAAGGAGCAAGAAGAGAAAGAGTTCAAGACTTAGGTATAACCCCCAAACCGAGTAGCTAAACTTGTAGTTAGTTTACTAGGTTTTTGTTTAGCAAAGAACCTCTTTTCTAGTCCAAGTTGCCTTGTCATAAAAATCGTTTTTTACCTTTTTTCGCCTCCCCGTAAGAACCGGGGTGGGTAACGTGGACTTACAAGTAGCAGTACATAGACAACAAGGCGTGACGTCATATTGGACGATAATACAGACGAGTGGAACCAGAGTTTCGTGCGAGACACTGACGAGCTGTTGTTACTCTCCGTCGAGATTAGAGTTCTGATATGCATACAGCAGCGTTGGGATACAACCAGTTTCCGAGGGAATGTGTGCTGAGAACGCAGATGTCCAGAAAGTGAGAAAAGATTATGTAAGTGTACCAGCCTCCGTACAGTTCGGTATAGGCGAGATCGGAAGAGACTTTGAACAGGATTCCTTCCAGGACACTGCTGCAATGGGATTTGCACCTAGGATCGGTTGTGTCGTGGGTATTCAGAGGAACAGAGGCCGATACCAGTGACGTGCTGCCTTATGAGTGGTCGTGATGATTGACCGAGAGATGACCATAGAAGTGACAGAACGGAATCGTCCCCATTAGCAAACCTGACTGGGCCGATGAGCCGATGAATTGCGAGATTGGTAAATTCACAAAAAAATGAAGACCCAGGGACAGAAGACGCCAGACCGTGAGCAGGAGGCAAGCGGATATTCTTGTTCTGCCGGTTTTAGGCGCACCGATTTATTCTTCGACATTGTAGGAGGTGTACCTCAATGTCCTTTGTTGCGATTTGCGTTGTGATCTGAGTATCACGCTTATATCGCTTGGATTTGAGTTTTGATGACGAGTTTCCTGATATTGATTTCGTGCACCATGGCTGCACCTACTGGGTATTGACATTTCGTGCATAGTTATTGCACTTGAGATATGTTTTTATACACCGTTGTGTTGGCTTTTGATTTGTGCATATTTATTGCAGTTGATATCGGTTTTGCACATGTTTATGATTTCGTGGATTTCATAAAGTTGATTCGATTTTGGACATGTGGTACGTGCTCGATTTGATTTTGCACTCGGTATAGCTCATATGTGCTTGTAGTGCATTGATATGTGTTTTGTGCACGCAGTTGCACACGTTTATGATTTTATACACCTTGGTACACTCGATGTTGCTGTTTACGCATGTGAGTTATTGATCGGTATTTTGTGCACAGGATGGACTTTATTAGTATTTCGTGCACTGGATGCACTGGATTTGTATTTTTTGCATTGGTTGCACCGTATTTGTATTTCGTGCATTTGATGCACTGTATTCGTATTTTGTGCACTGGATGCACCAGATTGGCACATCGTGTATTTGTTGCACTAGATTTGTATTTCTTTCATTTGTTGCACCGGACGGGTACTTATGCGTTTGTCGCACTGGATTTATACTCCATACCTTGGTTGCACCCGATTTATTTCCTTGAGCATTCGTTTTACCAGATTTGTATTTTCGTGTGCGTTGGCACTTGCCGTTCGTTTTCGTGCATGCTACTGCACTATATGCTTTTATGGACCTGACGCGTTTTGGTTGGATTTTTGCGCATATTAGGCGCTTGATTTTGGATTTTTGTGCGCATCGGATGCACTTGAGTGAGATTTTACTCATGCATGTCGGATGCTCTTTATTTAGATTTCTTTCGTGCATGATGGATGCACTTGAGTTGGATTTTTTCGCATATTAGGCGCATGATATGAGATGTGCTTTTTGTGCACACCGGATACACTCAATTGGGATTTTCATTCGTGCATGTTAGTCGCACCGGATGCACTCTAGATGCACTTGATATTGTTGGCATGCACACCTGTTGCACTGGACAAATGCTTTCGTGCACACCCGTTGCACCGAGTTTTGCTTTTGTGCATATTGTGGCATTTGGATTTGATTTCCGTGCGCACCAGACGCACTTGATTATTGGATACGCCTTTTGAGGATGATTTTGCTTTTGAGCACTTTGTTTTCATGTTGGGCACTATGTTGTGTAGTAGCCAAACAGGACTGATCTGAGGACAGTACCTGAGTACCTGGCAGGCATTAAAAGATTACCAAGAGGGTTTTCAAAAGGTGCTATAGTCTCGCTATTTCCTACGTATCCATGAGCGACATGAACGTTTGTAAAGGAAAACCTTTTGGGATATTTTGAAAACGACAGGACGTGTATTTAGGAAAAAACATATATGAACATATATTATTATTTTAAAATGAGCGTCCGTCACTCATGCCGTGAGTTACGCATCCACGCGGTGATTTATAAATAGTTTTTTGCATGAGTTTTATTTAGTTCTTGAAATTTTTCCAAAGATGCGTACTATACGCGCATTATAGTATTTGACTAGTCTATATTGGGTTTCAGTAGTGGATCTCGAAATCTGTATCTTTATTGTAACTCCGAGGATATGCGTACGAACCAGATGATTTGCATGACGCTTGACGGAGTTCGATTTGAGTTTCGTATTCGTTTTCAGGCGCACGCGACGCGCTGTGTTATTTCTGTGTTTTCCGTGATTTCGGAGCCCCGTTGATTTGATCTGATTATTGAAATGTTTTAGATTTTGGGGGTTTAAATTTAAATTTAGGGACCGAATTTATTTAAGGGGGAAGATTGTAACATTTTAGAAAATATAAAATATTATTTTTGGAATTTAATATTAAAATAATATATTTCCTGAAAACTGCCCGATTTATGAAATTGGGGTTTTCGAAAAAGGGTATAAATATATACCAATATTTATGAAATAATTGGAAATTTAAAATGATTTATTCATTTAAAAATATATTTAAAGGATTTGGCATTTTTAAAATTTATTATATGCAGTTTTGATAAAAACCCGATTAGTGCACTGCTAATCGCGATTAAGCCAAATCCGTGTTTCTACAGTTTTTCATGGTAAGTACACCATGACATGTTACATGTTATTTCTTGGTGTAGTTTTATTTGGGTGTACGTGTTTTGGTGAGAAAAGAGAAAGAAAAAGGTGTCATGATGAGTGAGGAGAGAGAAATGAGACATAATGATGACTTGGAGAGAGAGAGTGTGAGAATAATTGAGAGAGGGGGGGCTTCCTCATACCTTTTCCCCAGCATTTTTGCATCTCATTCTTCATCTTCCTCACCCTCATCTCCCTCCACATTCAAACCCTAAATCCATCTCCAAAACTCCATCCAAACCATAAACCCCTTTCACAAAAAACGATCCCCTCTTCATGCTCATCACATTGAACCAAGCAAAATGGGATTTTGGAAATTTGGGACTTCTAGGGTTTTGTTTGGAAGTAACCATGAGGTATATCTCTTTTCATTTAGAGTAGTTATGATTTTCTAGGTTTTGTTTAAGTTTAGATGTCGTTTAGTGATGGATTTGTGAACTTGGAAAATCCTAGTGAGGGTTTGAGTGAAAATGTGGATTGATGATGTTTTGTGGCTGTCAATGAGACTTTTGAGGTGATGCTTGACCTGGACCATAGCCTAGAAATCAGAATACGGATTTAGGAATTTATTATGTTGGTTTTATGTTGATTTGTGAGGGTATATAGAAATTTGGAGTAACCCGGGAGCACTAAAAATTATTTAGCGAACACAGTGACACATGCAGGCAGCCAAGAAGCCACCATAGAGACCTGAGACCCCAACTCCACTAAATGGCCTTAGATTTAATCATTCTGGAAGCAATTTGCGGCCAGAGTAGGGTGGAATTGATCCATGTAGGTTCCAGGGCATTATCATCAGTAATTTAGACCCTCCATATGTGCAGAATTGACCAATTTGGCCTAGGGTAAAATCTGGGAGCACATTGGGGTGTTTTTGGCTATGTTTTCCGTATTTTGAATGACGAGTTTTGATATTTGGATTTGTATTTGCTTGTTGAATGTTTTTACATCAACGAATAGGGGTAATTTGTCGTGTTTTGCATGCGAAGCTATAGTTTTAACCTTTGAGCGAAACGTGTGCCGTTTTGGTTTTCGGCCTTGATTTTAACACGCATTGCGATTGTTTATTATTGTAGGTACCTTCATGTGGATTCTGAGGCGATGGAGCATGGCGTCATCGACTTCGGAAAGTAAGAATCAAGGTGAGTGGATCTATATCCATAGGGGAAGTCGGGAGGATGGCGTATATCACCCCCGCAAAGTTTTGCTGGAAACCGATTGTACAATATGATTAAGAAAACCTTGATTTGGAATGTAGGGTTAGAGTTAACTGATAGTTAGTGAAACCATATTAGAAACTAAGGATAATTAGAAGTGATATAATACGGCTAATATGTGATAACGGTATTCGATGATGATGTTTGACGATATTGTCGTTTAGGATACTATAGGACTAGATAGTCGACGTAGATGTGTCATCCGAACCATACATATTTCAAAACTGAAGAATCGTATGCATCTATTAAACATTTACCTTGAGGAACGTTACGGAATGTCAAATGATATCTTTTCCTTAAAAACACATTAACCCCTATTTTCAAAACTACGATTCGCTTCTTTAAAAAAATTGTTTGTATGGTTCGGGTGTGTATGTTAGATTAGATACTTATACTTTTAGTAGAGATAGAATGTTATGTAAACTCGACATGATGTGAGATATAAATGCGATGACAAGAATATAAGACGAATATGATAATATGACGATGTTTTGGTATACGGATGAGAGTCGATTGAAATGGTTGATACCTTGTCAGTCCCCTGATATGAGATCGTTATGGATGTGACCCAGGACATAAGTATATAGTTACATTTATTTATGTTGTAAACATGTGTGATATGTCGTACGTGACGTTAGGTCCGTACCCCCATTGTCGTAAAGGTTGATAGGATCCCTAATGTTTTAAATTCCGCCGTACGATGATCTTTTCTGTACGTGATGAGTTTGATTTTATGATTGATCCATACCATTGACTAGAGGATGCCGTACGATAGATTATACCGTACGTGACATTGTGTGGCTGGATGCCGATTGATTGATTTACTGACTCGATCATGTTAGATTCATATACCCGTCATTATTTGCATATGATTTACCTTATGCTGCCTTCATGTTATTCGCATTGCACTACTTATACCTGTGATAGTACACCTGCACCATTATCGATGATGCGTATGGTATACATACACATATTGTAGGCTCACACACTTCATCGTCGATAATTGCCATGTCACTACATAGTAGGATTGCTGCATCATGATATGACTCATCGCATAACATACTTGCGCATATACACATTTGTATATCCATATTGGTGCACATATATATTGATACATCCATACATGCGCATATACACATTGCATACCCATTTTGGCATATATACACATTGGTACCTCTATACTTGCATATATAAATATTGTACCTAGATAGATAACTGGTTTTATTGGGAAATTGGGAACTGCGTGTTGCATTTTAAAAACTGGATCCATTTAAAAGAGTGGTTTTCCCTTATTATGTCATATCACTGTTCCATGTTGCATGATATTCGGATATGCTTACATTTCTGTTATATATCGCATACATCATGCTTTATGATTACACGCATTGAGATATGTTTTTTTCAGGAGATTTCTGGATTTGAGAACCGTGGCTATTTCAAAAGAAAGCATGTACTGTTTTAAAAACACGGTTTCTCTTGATATGATATTTCAGTGCGTCCACCATGCGTTTTCTCAGTTCTGAGACGTATGACATGTGAAACCCGATTCGAGGAGTTGGATGAGGCCAGTTGCAGGTACATGGTGGACCCGGTATGGTATCCCGGGGCGAGAACGGATTTGCTGTGCAGTAGACAGTGAGCCTAGAAGAGGGACCACTACCTACCAATGATTGGTTAGAACTGGCGGATATCCGGAGGATACCGACCAGATGCGAGAGATGATATGGGCCGATCCGGACTGACGGAGCCAGTGGGCCGATCCGGACTGACGAAGCCCGATATATGAGGATTTACGTGTCGATGCTGGACACGGGTTTCATGATGTTTTCGGGTGTCGATGTTGGACACCCGGTTCCATGATTTTGATGTGTCGCGAGGGACACCGTTGACTTATATCCTCATACTATCATGCACACTCTTTCATGATATTTACGTGCATACAGACATTGATTATATGGTTGGATGAGATCCACATGCTTACATACCTTTATTATATGGTTGGACGAGATCCACATGCATACATACCTTGATTATGGTTGGACGAGATCCATATACATACATTGATTATATTGTTGGATGATATCCAAATGATGATTGACAATGGTATTACTGTTGGCATATATACGACCCGGTCACCCTAGATATCATAGTATTACCTTTATGATATAGTTGACCAAGGAGTCGTTGTTTATTCGATTTCTATCTGTTGATATTTTTCTACTCACGAGTTGGTAACTCACCCCCCGTTGTGTCACAGTTCTTGCTGGTTGACCACACGGATCAGTAGCGGCATCGCTGGCACACAGCTTCATTTGGGTGTTTTGCATTGATACGTGGGACATTTGTATCGTACCCACTCTTGTATCTATATTTCATATTGTATCTAGTTAACTCCATCAATCAAAATTAGTAAATTGTATAAGTAATGAGACTTAGTGGGATTGTGGTTGCGAGACTTAGAGCG
This sequence comes from Agapanthus africanus, assembly GCA_030015575.1. Lineage (NCBI taxonomy): Eukaryota > Viridiplantae > Streptophyta > Magnoliopsida > Asparagales > Amaryllidaceae > Agapanthus > Agapanthus africanus. Next base: position 223,692,781 of record JASDDO010000016.1, on the reverse strand, counting down.
AGGGGTTTTCCGCTACTTGTGGTTTGATGTCTTGTTTATTTATTTATCTTTTGTGGTGAACTTTGCCGTTAGGCGTCGTATACTTATATATATTGTCTTGCATGGTTGTGATCTGCCGTTTGGCGAAGAGCTAGTTCCCGCTTGGGGATGCCTTTATCATTATCTTGTATTTGTGGTTTTGGATCAAAATATACGAAGGAGGTGCTGCCTAAATTTTCAAAAGACGAAACATGTTTTCAAACTAGTAAATTTCACTTGCATTATTCATGTTCCTTTTCTATGCATTTAAGAAAACTAGATTTCATTACACCTTTATTTAAAAACTTCACCTCTTTTATTTCCTTAAAAAGGGTTTTGATTTCTGGGTTTCAGCTTACTTGAATTACGTTACGCCTTTAGACGTTGCGTGATTTATGTGCTGGTCACAAGCTAATATTTCGGGTCGTGACAAATTCTCTCTCAGCTAACTCCTCCGTATACACCACAGTACAACAGTGTATCGGAACGGAGGAATCGCACCCTATTACATATGGTGTGCTCTATTATGAGCACTGCTGAGTTACCTATTTCCTTTTAGGATTATGCGCTTGAAACAACAACATACCTATTGAATAGTGTTCCAACCAAATCAGTGCCTACCTCTCTATATGAGATATGGGAGGTAAAGAGACCATGTCTTAATTTTCTTAAGATATGGGGTTTCCCGACCTATGTTAAAAAGCAAAATCCGGACAAGCTCGAGGCAAGGTCTTTTCTGTGCAAGTTTATAGGATATCCCAAGCATTCGCGAGGACATATCTTCTACCACCATGAGGAACAAAAGGTGTTTGTTGCTCAGCATTCCACCTTTTTAGAAAAGGAATTTCTTATGAAAGAAATTAGTGGCGAGGTGGTAGAACTGGAAGAAGTTCAAGTGACACAAACTATGACAGAAGATTTAGTAGAACCAAAGGATTCGATAGTTCCTGACGAACCTCTGCCGCTCCTTCGATCTGGTAGGGTTCCTCATCCACCTGAGAGATACTACGGTTTTCTCATTGATGGTGGAAGCAAGGATTGCATCATGGAAGATGATGACCCAACTAGCCTCGAGCAGGCCATCACGAGTGGGGACTTTGTGAAATGGCTGGATGCAATGCGATCTGAGATGGAATCTATGTACACCAACAAAGTATGGACTTTAGAAGTTGCCCCCGAAGGGGTAAAACCCATTGGGAGCAAATAGATCTTTAAGAAGAAACATGGTGTAGATGGAAAAGTTGAGACTTTCAAAGCTAGACTTGTTGCAAAAGGTTTTCGTCAACGACCAGGTGTGATTATGATGAAACCTTTTCTCTAGTGGCTATGCTTAAGCCCATGCGGATCCTACTTGCCATTGTAGCATACCATGACTATGAAATCTGGCGAATGGATGTTAAGACCGCTTTTCTAAATGGTAATTTAGAAGAGTGTGTGTACATGACTCAGCAAGAGGGCTTCGTGGATAGTAGGAGCAGCGAGAAGGTGTGCAAGCTGCTTAAATCCATCTACGGGTTAAAGCAAGTATCGCGGAGTTGGAACATCTGTTTTGATGTGGTAGTCAAAGAGTTTGACTTCATCAAGAATGACCTTGTATATACAAGAAGGTGGTAGAGAGTAAGGTTGTCTTCCTCGTATTGTACGTGGATGACATACCCTTGATAGAAAATGATATTTCTATGCTGCACTCGGTCAAGCTCTTCTTATCACAAAGATTCTAAATGAAAGATCTAGGTGACGCCTCCTACATCTTGGGGATTAAGATCTATAGAGATAGATCTAAACGGATACTGGGATTGTCCCAATCCAGGTACATTGACACCATACTAAAGAGGTTTAGTATGGAAGAATCCAAGCATGGGAATTTACCCACGATCTCTGGACTCACTCTCTCCAAAAAGATGTCTCCCAAGACTGATTTGGAGAGAGCCATCATGCAAGGGATACCCTATGCTTTGGCAGTAGGCTCTATCATGTACGCGATGCTATGTACCAGACCCGATGTAGCATACTCACTAAGTGTAGTGAGTAGGTATCAAGCAGATCCTGGAGAAAGTCATTGGACAGCTGTGAAGAACATTCTCAAGTACTTGAGAAGGACTAAAGAGTTGTTCTTATTGTATGGTAACGGTGAACTCCAAGTGGTGTCCATTACCGATTCGAGCTTCCAGAGTGATAAGGACGACTCTAAGTCGGTCTCGGGATTTGTCTTTTTCCTCAATGGAGGGGCGGTTGTTGGAAGAGTTCTAAACAGGAAACCGTGGCAGACTCGACGATGGTGGCTGAGTACATCGCTACCAACGATGCTGCCAAAGAGGCTATCTGGATGAAGAAGTTCATAAACGAACTTGGAGTGGTTCCGTCCATCGAGCATCCAATACCTTTGTATTGTGATAACAATGGAGCAGTGGCTTTGGCTAAGGAACCCAAGTCCCATTAGAGATCCAGGCATATTATGAGGCGGTATCACATGATCCGGGAGATAGTTGATCGCCGGGAGATCGAGGTCAGGAGAAGTGACATGAAGAACAACACAGCGGATCCATTCACGAAGGCCATACCCCAGATACAATTTAAGAGACTCTTTGGGATGTTGGGTATGAGATAATACAACAACTGGCCATAGTGTAAGTGGGAGATTGTTAGTTATGTGTATGCCCAAGAGGCCATTATTGTACATATGATGTATATTATAGTGGATGCTTGGACATATATAGAGAGGACTTTCTTGCTCGACATGATAGTATGCTATCTAGTTGCTTTTTGTATTAACATGTTGAGTTGTATTGTGATACTGTCTTGCTCTCACATGTTGACGATGCCTTCAGGATGTGTACTTGACTACTAGAACTATGATGGAGATCATACTAGTGTGGCCAGGGTTGTCTACAAGTACATCCTATAATTGTTCCTAGTCGAGGGTGTATCGAGACAGGGCATCGATACTCCAGAGTAGACTAGCGTATACTCTTCTTGACCCATATGATGGGCGATGGATGATCCCACATCGATTGGTGTTTGACATCAAAGATGGTGCACGGGTGCTTAGTGGAGACTGGGTACACTGAATGGACTCGCCGAGAACTCCTAGTTGGTATTATACCTATCGTCAGATAGCAGTTCTCTGGTGACACTGGTACAGGTTAGTCTGTAGACCCGAGATCGTCATAGAGTCTTGTGTGATTCCCACTGTGCTTTGATTTCCACCTTACAACGTTCAAGAGAACGTGCAAAACGGTGGTTTTTGGGTACAGTCCTGAATCACATGGAGACAATGAGCGATAGGAGGGGTTTCGTCTCTCCCGGTATTGGGGGTTGATGTTGCGCTGTGCTCGATTGGCTATAACTGGAAGTCCCTGACCAGGGCTGATATGGAGATCTACTGGTATGTGTTATTAGTAGTTTCTCGACCCGTTAAGAGCCTCACATCGGCACAACTTATCGGTTACTGGGGTCTGACGTTTACCATCCCTAGACTAGACATGCGACATATCCGACGAAGAGACCGGACTGTACGGTTGTGTTACTGACAGGCTTTACAGGAGTATAAGCAGGCTTGCTTGTTGATCTTCTGATCGCTCAATACCCGGGTGGCCTTTACGTTTAGCTGACCGCTGACGGCTTGTGGGTGACTGATATGATCATCACCTACAGCCGGCGTATTGACGAGTCTTTAGAGTCCTACACAGAGGTTTCCTGGCTCAGGCGAAACAGAGTAGGAGAACATATGTGATATGTGCGGGACCGAGAATAATACGCGTATGTGATACCGTATTTTATTTCTCATGATATGTGATATCGGCCGGTTATATATGATATAGCCGGGTTATCGGATCATGTGTTGATTCGATAAAATGATACATATTATATTAGTAGGTTATATGTGATATAGCCGGATTATTAAATCAAGTGTAGATTTAATAATTTAATGTATAATTATGTATTTGATATATTAAATTATATTAACTAATATATGCTCACTTAAGTATTCATTTCTCACTTTTGATACATTTAACATATATGTGATGTATGTTTATTGTATTGTTTTCTTTTGTTACATAAATAATATATATATATATATATATATATATGATATATATTATTGTGACATGCTAGGTTATATATGCAACATGGGTGTATGAGACTTACACCATATAAAAGATAATACAAAGGTTTTTATTTATCTAAGTAATTCAAAAATGTGTGGAATTTGTCTTGGTTGCAAACTTGTGCATAACCATTGACTTAGTCCACAATTTTTGTTTCGCTATAAATATTTATAAACCTAACCATTATCTCTTACCATAGTTTATTCTCTACAAGGGTTAGCCATGACATATACTCACCATGGTTGCATTTCTAACCTCACACTCTCTCATTCATTCATCACTTCATCTTCTTCCTCAAGCTCAAGAGAGAGCTCTCTAGCTTTTGAGCAAGTGAAGAAAAATAGTGAGAAAAGGAATTCTAAAGTGAGCAAAATTCCAACCTCATCATCCTCTTCTATACTAGCCATATAGTTTAGGGTGTTAGCTTCACTAGTTCTATATTAGTGAAGAGATAGCTTGAGTTTGTGTCTCCTCGAAGTAGATCATCTTGGATTTTGAAGACTTCAAGCAAGCATGCATCAATCACTTTGTGAAGCCTCTCATGAGTCCGGGAGTGTAGGGTTCGTAGGCACACTAATGAAGTCTCACAAGTGATCAAACATGGCCAATTAATATTTTACAAGTGCCGAGAAACCCTAATACGGATCGTTAACTAGATATATAGACGATGCGATGCAAGTAAACAACTTTAACTTAAAGGAAAGAAGCTACAACCTTTGTAGATCCGGTCCTCCACCTCCTAGGCTCCGTGATGACGTCCCTCCGCTGTTCAAATCGAATCCATGACTCTAGTATCGGCTTCATCGGAGAAATGGGGGGGCTAGGTCGTCGACTTCAATGCCGAAGATGATCTACGTCGAGGCAACACAAGATCAAGCTCCAACTTCACCAAGTCATGAAACTTGTGAATAAAACATCCTATACTACTTGGCAAGAGGTAGAGGATGAAGAAATAGGAGGTGGTTCACTTTAGAATTGGATTTCTCACTCTTTTGCTCAAGTTGCCATTGAAGCAATCAAGCTTTTTCTTCTTGAAGAAGAAGAAGAAGATAATATCATAAGAATTATTAGATAATAGAAAAGAAAATGATACTTATCATATTAGCAACCATGGTTAAGTAAACAAGTGTAGAGAATAAACTATGGTTCAAGTGAATGGTTAGGGTTAAGGAAAGAAACAAAATGGTCAATGCTTCAAAGCTTCATGAAGCTTCAAAGAAAAAACAAAAGTAGCCACCCTTTTGTTTCTTGCCAAAATAATAAATAAATAAATAAAAAGAATAACTAAATAAGATCAAAACCCTAACCATTGCATATAACCATGGTTTAATCTTTACACAAACTCAAGTTAGCATGTATCATCAAACATGATACAAACAAGTGCACAAAAGTATATCACATATACAATGTGCATTTTAAGTGAGAAAATCCATTTAAAGTGAATCAACACTAGTTAATGCAAAGTAATATATCAAATATATAATTATACATTAAATCATTAAATCAACACTTGATTCAATGATCCGGTCATGTCGCACATAACCGACTAGTATCCAATGTATCGACTTATCGAATCAATCTTCCATTCGATAACTAGGTTATATCGCATACAACCAATTGAAACATTCATCGTGAGAATGAAATACGGTATCATATACACGCATTATTCTCGGTCCCGCACATATCTCATATGCGCTCCTATTTCGTTTCGCTTGACCCAGGAAACCTCTGTGTAGGACTCTAAAGACTCGTCAATACGCCGGCAGCAGGTGATGATCACATCAAACACCAACAAGCCGCAAGCGGTCTGCTAAACGTAACGGCCACCCGGGTATTGAGCGATCAGAAGATCGATGAGCAAGCCCGCTCACACTCCTGTGAATCCAACCAGTAACAGTTACCGTACAGTCCGGTCTGTTCGTCTGATATGTCACATATCTCGCCTAGGGGTGGTAAACTTCAGACCCCAATAGCTCGATAAGTCATGTCGGCGTAGGGTCCATAACATTCGTGAAACTACTAATAACTCGTACCAGTATATCACTGCAACCCTGGCCAGGGATTTCCTGTTATGGCCAGTCGAGCATAGCACAATATCAACCCCCAATACCGGGAGAGACGAATCCCCTCCTATCGCTCATTGCCTCCTTGTGAATCGGGACTGTACCCAAAAACCACCTGTTTGCACGACTCAGTAGAGCCATGGTAGGGTGGAAATCAAAGCACAGTAGGAGACACACAAGACTCTATGACGATCTCAGGTCAACAGACTAAGCTGTACCAGTGTCACCAGAGAACTGCCATCTGACGTGAGGTATAATACCATCTGGGAGTTCTCAGCGAGTCCGTTCAGTGTACCCAGTCTCCACTGAGCACCCGCATACCATCTCTGATGTCAAACACCAATGGATATGGGATCATCCATCGCCCATCACATGGGTCGAGAAGATATACGCTAGTCTACTCTGGAATATCGATGCCCCGTCTCGATATTCCCACGACTAGGAACAATGAAGGATGTACTCATTGACTACCCAGGCCCCACTAGTATGATCTTCATCATAGTCCTGGAAGTCGAGTACACATCCTAAGGGCTTTATCAACATGTAATCAGAGAGACAGAAAGTATACATGTTAAGATAAAGAGCAACCAGATAGCGTACTATCATGTCGAGCAAGAAAGTCTTACCTATATATGTCCCAGCATCCACCACAATATACATCCAATGTACAGTAATGGCCTCTAGGGCATACATATAACTAACAATCTCCCACTTGCACTAGGGCCATCTGTAGCAGTGGTTGCAGTATCACATACTCAACCATCCCGTAAAAGTCTCTCTTTGGGAAAAGGCCTTCGTGAGTAGATCCGCTGTGTTGTCCTCTGAGTCTACTCTCCTAACCTCGATCACCCTGGAGATCAACTATCTCCTTGATCAGGTGATACTGCCTTAGAATATGTCTGGGTCACTGATGGGATCGGGGTTCCTTGGCCAAAGCCACACTTCCATTGTCATACAATGGTAGGAACCTAGTTCATCATCTTATGAACCAATATACACCCAAACTGCCTCTTTGGTAGTGTCTTTAATAGCGATGTTACCAGCCTTTATCGTCTAGTTTGCCACGGTATCTAGCTTGGAACTCTTCCAACATACCATCCCACCATTGAGGGTAAAGACAATGCCTGTAACTGACATTGAGTCGTCCTTATCATCCTGGAAAACTACCAGTGATTTTCCCCAGGATCAACTGATATCATCTCACTACAACTAGTGAGTATCCTAACATCCATTTAGATCTATCTCATAGATCCAAAACCCAGGATTTAGTAGGTATCACTTTGATCCTATATGGAGAATCATTGTGATAAGCGGAGATTGATCGAGCGCAGCATAGGAAACTCCTTTCCTATCAAGAGTATGTAATCCACGTACTCTACGAGGATCATTACCATACTCCATACTACTCATTTGTACATACAAGGTTCATCTACCATTTTGATGAAGTCAAACTCTTTGACTACCACATCAAAACATATGTTCCAACTCCGCGATGCCTGCTTTATCCTGTAAAGCAACTTGCACACGTTTCCGCTGCTCCCACTGTTTGCGAAGCCCTCTGGCTGTGTTCTTATAGACGTTCTCTTCTAAATCAATATTTAGAAAAGTAGTCATGGCACCCAACCACCAGATATCGCAGTCATGGTATGTAGCAATGTTAAGTAGGATCCGGATGAACTTAAGCATAGTCACTTGGAAAAGGTTTCATCATTATCCACGCCTGGTCGATGACTAAAAAACCTTCAACAAGTCTAGCTTTGAAAGTCTCAACCTTTCCATCTACACCAAGTAATCTTCTCAAGATATACTTGCTCCTGATGGGGATTTAACCCTTCAGATATAGCAACCAAAGTCCATACTTTGTTGGTGTATATGGATTCCATCTCAGATCGCTAAGCATCCAGCCATGCTTACAGAGTCCCTACTCTCGATGGCCTGCTCGAAACTAGTTGGGTCATCATCTCATGATGCATTCCTCGCTCCCACTGTCATCGAGAAACCGAGGTATCTCTCAGGCACCCTACTAGATCGGCGGAGAGGCTGAGGTTCGTCGGGGACTATTGAATCCTTTGGTTCTGTCAAATCATCAGCTGCAGTTTTGTATATCTGGAACCTTTCCAGTTCTACAGAACTTACCTTGCCTCAATTTTGTCCGGATTTTGCTTTTAGACATAGGCCGGACAACCCCAAATCTTAACTCGCTTAAGAGATGGGTTCTTCCCATACCATATCTCATATGGAGTCGTAGGCACTGATTTGATTCGAACCTAATTCAATAGGTATGCAGCTTCTCAAGTGCATAACCCCAAAATGAAATAGGTAACTCAGTAGTACTCATCATAGAGTACACCATATCGAATACGGTGCGATTACTCCGCCCTGATACACCGTTGTGCTGTGGTGTATTCAGAGGAGTAATACTGAGAGAGAATCTCATTTTCTTTTAGAATAGTCCAAGGATTCCATGCACAAGTATTCTCCTCCCTGATCTTATCATAGGACAAAATACTTATACCCGGTTTTTAGTTCTTTACCTCAAACTTATATTCTGTGAATTTCTCAAAAGCTCAGGACTTATGTTTCAACAGGAACATATGACTGAATCTTGAGAGATTATCAGAGAATGTAATGAAGTACAAAGAAACGGTCTTGGCATGTGTAGACAGGAGACCTTACATACATCATTATGTATCAGTCCCAAGAGTTTATTAACTTTTTCTCTGTTTCCAATAAACAGGGCTATGGTCATCTAATCTTTGTGACATGACTGGCAAGTTTCACAAGATGTAAATTCAAACTGATTTAAATATTCATCTAAAATGTAACTTCATCCAGTCGGGTCACATTGATATGACCTAGTCTACAATGCCTCAAGAAGGATTCGTTCATTTCTGAACTCTTCCTCTTGTGTGTGTTCTGTATACTAGGAACTGTAGTTTGATTTAGAACGTTAATGCTTTTAGATAACGTGCCTGAACCGATCAACTTTTGATATAGGAAATGTTCAAAACATTATCCAGCAATACAAAATTTTATCATTACTTTAATAAATAAAGAGATTGATATGATTTTGTATATCAGGTTCGATATCTAATAGCATTTGTTCAGAATCAATGTATTGGTAATACAAGGTGACAGTGACCAACAGACTTGGCTGCAACACTTGCCCCGTTTTCTGTCTCATGAAACTTATCACCCGTTCTCAGTTTTTCTACCTTTTTGTAGCCCTATGTAACAGATTACATATCTGGGATCCTGATCCGGTATCAAATACCCAGGATTCAGAGGATACTGAGAAACAGTTCTTTATAATGAACATACCCGAAGGAGATGCATCATATGCACTTTCTTCGTTTGGGCGGCATAGGAATTCTGGTATTCCCCTATTTCCTGCTCTATCTTATAACAATTATAAGTTGGAGCGGGACCTACATTCCCCAGCTCAGTATAACAAGCGGGTTCGGTCAATACATCCATATTATTATCTTGATTAAGGCGTGATATGGTCGCTACCTGGAGAGAGAGAGAAGAAAACACTCTGCGTGCGCTCTTGCAAGATGAGATTGGTTATTTATTTTATCTAATCAGGATGGCTCCCACTGTTTTTATCAAATCTTCCTTCAAACCCTAAAAGGAAAGACTAGCCGGGATTAATTACACTCTACAAGTTCGCCAATCTTTCAGCCAGGCCAGTGTCGGTACTTTGAGGGAGGTTCCCCGTGCTTTCGCACGGACCTAATTAATGTAAACCTCGTTTTCCCAGAGGCGTAACCCCGTTGACACCTTTCTAGACACCTACTTGATCGGCTAATTGTAAAGTGCAAAACTCTCCCAGGAGTAACAATTACTCGCAGTGGGTATCGGGATCCAACTATCATATAGAAGGTTTGCAATTTCATTGCAAATTTCAACACTTGAAACTCCCGATAATGGTTTTTACCCCTAGCACCTATGACCTTAACTATGGTCAACAAATCATACGCACTAGTCAAGTTCTACCTGTCATTTCGTGATTAATTAGACCCACCCACATGACCCTTAACTAAGGTCAACAAAGTCACGCGACTGTCCTAACTAATCGCATCATATGCAGTGTAGGAAGACATCACTTAGCTACCGTACATTGTGCCTTGACTATGGTCAACAAACACTGCACGAATACTAAGTACTCTACTTCCTAAAATGACGGAGGGTTGCGGCTGGTTTTTATGAAAACCTTTAACGCTTTGAACTTGATCTCGTTGCGGAATCAAATGGTTTTTAAATGGAATGTTTTTGAGGGTTTTCTAGTTTTGCTAAAGGGTCACTCTCGGTGAAGGGATCGTCGGCCCTTTCCTCGTCGAATGAGGTGCGGGATATATCATATATATCACTGTGCAAAGCAGAAACTATAGAAGCAATCAAAAGACAAACCGAGAGTTGTAGCATCTGCCAGTTATTGCTAAAGGAGTCACTCCCGGTGAAGGGATCTCGGTCCTTTCCTTATCGAATAAGGTGCTGGATGTTCTACAAGGAACACCGCGATGCAAAGCAAGAACTGTAGCTACCTGTTTTAATTTGAAATTCGATTCCACAACATCAATTAGGTTTATTTTCTTTCATTAATCTCATTAATGAATATCCCATCATTTAAGTCCACCTAAACATCACAGATAAATATAACGTACGCTTATGCTATCCGCATTCGCCTCGATGTCCCGTCTGCACCGTTAGGTTAGGTAACTAACGCCAGAATGAGGCAGGGCTGGTGCGGGTGTAAAACATAAGCAACGTCTATATAATATATTATATATACTATATATAACATCTATCTGGAAAAATCACATGATCACATCACAGATAACGCAGCAGAAAATATCATATGAAATATTGGATATACTAGGACGTCCGTGTTTTCAATACGAGCCAGTATAAAACACGGATTCCACGGTCGTGATGAATAGACAATCCCACACCCCTAGACCCCTACGAGAGCGGCAAGCAACCCTACCAATTCTAGGGTTAGGAGACCCGGACTCGACTCCTCGAGTTGGTCTCCTACTGGACCCCAGAACCCGGTTACTTGTGCTCCCCTCCTTGGGTCTATCCTAATGCGGAAAAGTAAATAATATACAAATGGTGACAACATCCGCAACGAGGAAGTGTCCCAATAAAAGAATATTACATACAAGTTTTTACATGAATGAAAATGAAAAACACTCATCTCACATAAAAAAAAACCCCGGCTATTCAAACACGACGATCCAATATAACATATCCAGCAACACATAACATCACATGTCATCAACGTAAGTAAATATGCGCATCCCAATTGTCGTTGACATATAGCAATGAAACCGGCGATATCACATATTACACTTACGGTCACAGAAAAGAAAGTGTAAAACTACAACAGTTGGAATCCGCAAACTCTTTAGACATCGCATGCCTAAACAAATGAATTCCTTAGACATCGCATGCCTAACAATTATAAACCCCGCATTTTAGTCTTATTATCGAAAACACTTTTCAATAACAAGTCGTGCAATTCAACAGGATTCCCGACATTCTGATCGAATGCTCGTCGCAAACTTTAGTAGGCGGCCGCACCCCCGATATCGTCGACGAAGTGCACCAAGGCGGAACAGCGCTGCCGCGAGCACCCGAACGGATGCTTTCGGCGACGGGGTTCTCCTACAGTCACTTGGTCGGAGCTTTGGGGTGAGGCTGTCTATTAAGTTTACCCAGCGAGTATCCGCGTACGCTACGTGATTGCGACGGACTTTTGATCACATCAAAATTCCTTGGCAACCGATCAAATGAGACTAAACTGCTGTGTTTATAACATTCATTTAGTTATCTCATAACTACTTGTGAATTCCAATTGTTGTATCACATTCCGGATAAATAGAAAATGTAAAACTTTCCGATCGAACAATCGAACACCCAAGTTTTCCCGAAACAGCTCAACACATGAAAAAAGTCTAAAAACATTCAGTTCGTGCCTCAGTACCAACAGTCCAGCCGTAGAAGGGTCAAGCCAACGCCTCACATGTGGCACGCCGTACTGCCCCAAACCCTAAGGTTCAAAGGGCAGTTCAAGACGGTCACATAATCGAGTTAAGGTTTGTTGTCTTCTAGAGGGACCATCGCATTACTTGCACTACTTTGAACGTCATTAAACTACGGAAAAGTCCAACAATTGGAAATTTCCCGACAGGGGAAAAAGTGGGTATTTATATCCGGTCGAACTTTTTAACATATTAAAAAATTACCCGGAAAAACACACAGACAAAATTAGACAATCCGATCGAAACACCGAGTCCCCAATACAACCCAGAAAACTCAACTCTTGAGTTCAGATTAAAAATTCCCAGGAAACTCAGCAATGAAATATAGAAGTTATTGTGCAAAAAGAACTGACTAAAGAGGCTAAGTGGCCGCGGAACCGCCGCATTATCCATGCTAATGCCGCGGTTCCGCCACGCTTTAATGGAATTAGGCTATCGAATTTCACAGTAACTCTTACAATCACCTGCTGATTTTTCTGCATATTTTTAATATGGAAAAAACCCAGTTTTTGAAAAAAGTCCAGAGAGCATTTTGGATTTAGGGTTTCGATTCGATCGGACTTCAAACTCCGTCTACGCATCGCCTAAGGCTCTAGCTAGGCTCTGATACCACTGTAGGGCAGGAAGCCACCCCATCCAATGGGGTCGCCGTGGCACCAACGGGTCCCTCAGCCGCTACTTTTTACGCATGCCCCCTCGCGAGGACTACAACCCGCCGGAACACCTTTCGGTCCCGGGACACCCTGGGGGTAAGAGCCTATGCTTCGCCATAATGTCACACATTGAGAACCCCCCATAGGTCGACATCCAATGCATAGTAGCTCTGATACAACTGTAGGGTTCCTAGGCACACTAATGAAGTCTCACAAGTGATCAAACATGGCCAATTAATATTTTACAAGTTCCGAGAAACCCTAATACGGATCGTTAACTAGATATATAGACGATGCGATGCAAGTAAACAACTTTAACTTAAAGGAAAGAAGCTACAACCTTTGTAGATCCGGTCCTCCACCTTCTAGGCTCCGTGATGACGTCCCTCCGCTGTCCAAATCGAATCCATGACTCTAGCATCGGCTTCATCGGAGAAATGGGGGGGTTAGGTCGTCGACTTCGATGCCGAAGATGATCTACGTCGAGGCAACACAAGATCAAGCTCCAACTTCACCAAGTCATGAAACTTGTGAAGAAAACATCCTATACTACTTGGCAAGAGGTAGAGGATGAAGAAATAGGAGGTGGGTTCACTTTAGAATTGGATTTCTCACTCTTTTGCTCAAGTTGCCATTGAATCTAACAAGCTTTTTCTTCTTGAAGAAGAAAAAGAAGATAATATCATAAGAATTATTAGATAATAGAAAAGAAAATGATACTTATCATATTAGCAACCCTGGTTAAGTAAACAAGTGTGGAGAATAAACTATGGTTCAAGTGAATGGTTAGGGTTAAGGAAAGAAACAAAATGGTCAATGCTTCAAAGCTTAATGAAGCTTCAAAGAAAAAACAAAAGTAGCCACCCTTTTGTTTCTTGCCAAAATAATAAATAAATAAATAAAAAGAATAACTAAATAAGATCAAAACCCTAACCATTGTATGTAACCATGGTTTAATCTTTACACAAACTCAAGTTAGCATGTATCATCAAACATGATACAAACAAGTGCACAAAAGTATATCACATATACAATGTGCATTTTAAGTGAGAAAATCCATTTAAAGTGAACCAACACTAGTTAATGCAAAGTAATATATCAAATATATAATTATACATTAAATCATTAAATCAACACTTGATTCAATGATCCGGTCATGTCGCACATAACCGACTAGTATCCAATGTATCGACTTATCGAATCAATCTTCGATTCGATAACTAGGTTATATCGCATACAACCAATCGAAACATTCATCGCGAGAATGAAATACGGTATCACATACACGCATTATTCTCGGCCCCGCACATATCTCATATGCGCTCCTATTTCGTTTCGCTTGAGCCAGGAAACCTCTGTGTAGGACTCTAAAGACTTGTCAATACGCCGGCAGCAGGTGATGATCATATCAAACACCCATAAGCCGCAAGCGGTCTGCTAAACGTAACGGCCACCCGGGAATTGAGCGATCAGAAGATCGAAGAGCAAGCCCGCTTACACTCCTGTGAATCCAACCAGTAACACTTACCGTACAGTCCGGTCTGTTCGTCTGATATGTCGCATATCTCGCATAAGGGTGATAAACGTCAGACCCCAATAGCTCGATAAGTCATGCCGGCATAGGGTCCATAACATTCGTGAAACTACTGATAACTCTTACCAGTATATTACTGCAACCCTGGCCAGGGATTTCCTGTTATGTCCAGTCGAACATAGCACAACATCAACCCCCAATACCGGGAGAGACGAATCCCTTCCTATCGCTCATTGCCTCCATATGAATCGGGACTGTACCCAAAAACCACCTATTTGCACGACTCAGTAGAGCCGTGGTAGGGTGGAAATCAAAGCACAGTGGGAGACACACAAGACTCTATGACAATCTCGGGTCAACAGACTAAGCTGTACCAGTGTCACCAGAGAACTGCCATCTGACGTGAGGTATAATACCATCTGGGAGTTCTCGGCGAGTCCGTTCAGTGTACCCAGTCTCCACTGAGCACCCGCATACCATCTCTGATGTCAAACACCAATGGATATGGGATCATCCATCGCCCATCACATGGGTCGAGAAGATATACGCTAGTCTACTCTGGAATATCGATGCCCCGTCTCGATATTCCCACGACTAGGAACAATGAAGGATGTACTCATTGACTACCCAGGCCCTACTAGTACGATCTTCATCATAGTCCTGGAAGTCGAGTACACATCCTAAGGTCTTTATCAACATGTAATCAGAGAGACAGAAAGTATACATGTTAAGATAAAGAGCAACCAGATAGCGTACTATCATGTCGAGCAAGAAAGTCCTACCTATATATGTCCCAGCATCCACTACAATATACATCCAATGTACAGTAATGGCCTCTAGGGCATACATATAACTAACAGGGAGTTCTTTGATCGTAGCTAAGGGACCACTACTTGGAGCATTTGGAGTGAAGGACCGGTCTACAAAGGTTGTATTCCGCATTCACTTAGTTCTAAAGTTGCTTACATATCGTATTGTCTAAATCTTTAGTTATGATTCTAGGGTTTGGGTTAACTAGCATGGCAAAATTTTGAAAATGGCATGGACGATGCCCTCGAAACCTTGTTGTTGTGCTAAGTAACCCTATAGGAAGCATAATTCATGGGACTTCATTAATGAGATTAATGAAATAAAAGAAACCTAAATATGTTGTAGAAACTTGTTTTAAAAACTGGTAGCTCTAGTTCTTACTTTGCATAGCGGTATTCCTTGTAGAATATCCAGCACCTTATTCGATAAGGAAAGAGCCGTGATCCCTTCACCGGGAGTGACCTCTTTAGAGAAACTGGCAGATGCTACAACCCACTAGGTTTGTCTTTTGATTGCTGCTATAGTTTTTGCTTTGCATAGCGGTATTTGTGAAATATCCTGCACCTTATCCAATAAGGAAAGAGCCGAGATCCCTTCACTGGGAATGACCTCTTTAACTAAACAAGTAAAAGCCTAAAAAACACTCCTTTTAAAATTCACTCGATTCTACAACGAGATCATGTTCATTACGCAAAAGGTTTTCTTAAAAACCTGTCGTAGCCCTCCGTTATTTCAGATAAGTAGTATTTAGTATTCGTGTTACGTTTGTTGGCTTTCGTCAAGGCGTAGTGTGTGGTAGCTGATTAGTACTTATCTGATTAAGCATATGATGCGATTGGATTAGGGTAGTCGTACGACTTTGTTGGCTTTCGTCAAAGGTCGTGCGGGTGGGTTTAATTCAATCATGAAATGTACGGGTTGAACTTGACTAGTGGACTATGCTTTTTTGGCTTTCGTCAAGGTCATAGGACGCTAGGGGCAAAGTATTATTGGGAATTTCAAGTGTTGAAATTTGCAATGAGATTGCATACCTTCTATGAGATAGTTGGATCCCGATACCCACTGCGAGTAAGGGTTACTCCTGGGAGAGTTTTACACATTACAATTAGCCGATCAAGTAGGTGTCTAGAAAGGTGTTAACGGGGTTACGCCCCTGGGAAAATGAGGTTTATTTTAATTAGGTCCGTGCGAAAGCATAGGGAACCTCCCTCAAAGTACCGACACTGGCCTGGACGAAAGATTGGCGAACTTGTAGGGTGTAATTAATCCCGGCTAGTCTTACCTTTTAGGGTTTGGAGGAAGATTTGATAAAAACAGTGGGAGCCATCCTGATTAGATAAATAATAACCAGTCTGATCCTGCAAGAGCATACACTGAGTATTTCCTTCTCCTCTCTCCTTGTAGCGACCATGTCATGCCTTAATTAAGATAATAATATTGATGCGTTGACCGAACATGCTTATTATACTGAGCTAGGGAACGTTGGTTCCACTCTATCTTATAATTGTTATAAGACCGAGCAGGAAATAGGGGAATATCCGGATTCCCATGCAACCCAATCGAGGAAAAAGCATGTTGATGCATATTCTTCGGGTGTGTTTATTACCGAGAACTGTTTCTCAGTTTCCTCTACGTCTTAGGTATGAGATACCGGATCATGATCTCATATATGTAATCTGTTACATGGGCTACATAAAAGTAGAGAACTGAGATTGAGTGATATATCTCTAAGTGTTAGAGAATGATGCAGTTGATGCAGCCAAGTCAGTTGGCAGATATCACCATGTATTACCAAATGGTAAATACATTGATTCTGAACAAATGTTATTAGATAACGAACCTGATATACATCATTACATCAGATTCTTTATTAAGTTAAAGAAAGATATAATTCTGTATTGGAGGATAATGTTGTGAACATTTTCCTGAATCAAGAGTTGATTGGATCAGGCACGTTATGTAATAGCATACATGTTCTAAATCAAACCACAGTTCAAAGTATATAGAACACACACAAGAGGGTTAGTTCAGAAAAGAACGAATCCTTCTTGAGGCATTGTAGACTAGGTCATATCAATGCGACACGACCAGCTAAGTTACATAAGGATGAATATGAGAATCTATTCGAATTTTCATCTTATGATACTTGCCAGTCTTGTCTCAAAGATAAAATGACCAATACTCCGTTTATTGGAAACAGAGAAAGAGTTGCTGAACTCTTAGGACGGATACATAATGATGTATACGGTCCGATGTCTACAAATGCCAGGGTTGGTTCTTTGTACTTCATTACATTCATCGACGATATCTCAAGATTTGGACATGTGTTCCTGTTGAAACACGAGTCTGAAACTTTTGAGAAATTCAGGGAATATAATCTTGAAGTTGAGAACCAGACGGGTAGAAGTATTAAGTCCTTCGATGTGATCGAGGAAGAGAATAATTGCGCATGGAATTCCTGGAGTTTTTTAAAAGGATAATGGGATTCTCTCTCAGCCTACTCCTTCGAGTACACCACAGCACAACGGTGTATCGGGGAGGAGGTATCGCGCCCTATGAAATATGGCGTGCTCTATGATGAGTACTGCTGAGTTACCTGTTTTCTTTTGGGTATTATGCACTTGAGAAGCTGCATACCAATTGAATGGGATTCCATCCAAATCAGAGCCTACCACTCCATATGAGATATGGAATGGGAAGATACCATGTCTTAAACGAGTTAAGATATGGGG
The DNA here is from genome assembly GCA_030015575.1 of Agapanthus africanus. Lineage (NCBI taxonomy): Eukaryota > Viridiplantae > Streptophyta > Magnoliopsida > Asparagales > Amaryllidaceae > Agapanthus > Agapanthus africanus. The sequence goes on along the minus strand of JASDDO010000016.1, from coordinate 223,674,812 downwards.
TTGTCCGGCCTATGTTGAAAAGCGAAATCCTGACAAGCTCGAGATAAGGTCAGTTTTGTATAAGTTTGTTGGATATCTCGAACATTTGCGAGGGTATATTTTCTACCACACTGAGGAGCAAAATGTGTTTTGTTTCTCAGCATGCCACCTTTTCAGAAAAGGAATTTCTTATGAAGAAATTTCTGGTCATGAGGTAGAACTGGAAGGAGTTCCAGCTGGACAAACTAACAGCTGATAATTTAGTGAAACGAAAGGATTCAATAGTCTCCAACATCGAGATCTCTGTTCTGCTCGAAAGGTCGAAGCTGTGGGATGTCAAAATGCATCGGTCAGTTCCCTCAAAGTCAATTATTGGACCGCAGGCACGTGATTGCAATGATTGAGGGAGGACCTATACCGGTAGGACGGTCTTACTCAAGATGATAGTATGCTATCTGGTTTATCTTTATCATCGTGTACAGCTTTAGGTGACATTATAGGTCACTATTACACATTGATAGAGCCCTTAGGATTCTTGCTTGACTACCAGCAGTATGATGGCAATCATATACGTGAGGGTTGGGTAGTCTATAAGCACATCCTTAAAGTGGTCCCTAGTCGTGGGAGTTTCAAGACTGGGCATCGATACTCCATTAGTAGACTAGTGTATACAGTTGAGACCCCGACGAGGGGCGGTGGCTGGTCTCAAAAGCCATTGGTGTCAGTTGGATCACCTAAGATGTATACAGGTGCTCATTGGGTTATGAGTACACCGGACAGGACTCGCCGGGAATATGCTAGTTGGTATTATGCATGACGTCAGATAGCAGTTCCCTGGTGACATGTGTACAGGTTAGTTCATCGACCTGAGATCGTCATTTGTCTCATGTGAGTTCCCACTGTGCTTTGATTACACCCTCCCATGGCTTAAAGGAGTCGTGCAAACAGGTTTTAGTTGGGTACAGTCCCGAGCCACATGGAGGCAGTGAGCGGATCGGCAGGGGTTTCATTTCTCCCGGTATTGAGGGTGAGATCGCGCTGTGTCTAGGAGAGCCATTACACGAAGTCCTTGGCCAAGGCAGGAGATTTACTGGTAGGTATTCTAGTAGTATCTCAGGGTGTTCTGGGCTACACTCCGACACGACTTGTACCACTTTTGGGGGTCTGACTTTTACCAACCCCCTAGGCCCGACATGCGTTGCTCATAGACGAACGGACCAGACTGTACGAATATTGTAACTGACAGGCTCAGTAGGGTGTCAGGATGTGTTCGCTCATCGACCTCCCTTTTGGTCAATACCTGATAGCCTGTTACGTATGGCTAGTACCTCTGACGTGCTAGTGGTTAAATCCACTGCCAAAGTATTGACGAGTCTTTAGAGTCCCCCACAGACAGTTTCTCAAGTTTCGGGCGAAACGTTGTAGAGGTCGTATGATATATGACAGGGTTCGATAATATACGTGCAGTAGTGCACGGATCATGATCGGGCGGATCATACTAGTGGGCTTTGGTTTAAGCCGGATCCTAGTATTAGATTTGTTGGATTACTTTAGTCTCATCGCATTCGCATTCAGTCGAAATGCGGATGCAGGTATGTATATACAGGTAAGGGGTACTCTTGTGATCCGTCATGAGTTTACTTTAGTAGATGCCATTCTCTTTTTATTATTGCAAATATTTGGATTAATGTTTGCATACGGAAATAATGAGCTCAAAATCATGACTAGGAGCGTTAATTGTGACACATGCACAAGAGATGAGTCATGGTCTCTTTACTTGTGCATTTGTCACATTATTGATTATTTGATGTATTGAAATGATAAGTAGAGAGAGAAAGGGTAGCCATAAGGGGATGGTTATCTCTTGTATTTTTCCTTCTTACTCTCACTCTCATTATCATCTTAACACAAACGAAAAGAAAAGGAAACTTCTTCTTCTTCCTCTTCTTTCTTGAGCTCACTATCTCCCCACTAATGGCATCCACTAAATCCTCCATCCATACACTCTCATGCGTTGAGAATCAATGGATGCTCGAGACAAAGTGATCACACACATTCTCTACATCACCTTGGACACGTCGGCTAGCAAACTTCATGTCTGAGTTGCTTCGGATGAAGCGGGAGCCCGTAAAAGGATTCGAAGATGTGGTGCCCTTTCCGACGAGGAGACCGGAGATCAGAGATGCCGCGAAGAGCTTGGGTTGGTGGCCAAAGACCGAAGGACACGGATCGATCGGTATAGCTTTTCTAACCCTTCTCTAGTTAGCTAGTTATAGGTTAATGGTTCGATCCGGGATTAAAGTTTGCAATAGCGCCGGTTTCAAGTTTAGATAAAGTTTTCGTTTCCGCATTTTGGCCTCGCACAAACTGCCGGGGCGCTACCGTAGACTTACATTGTTTCAGAGCCACGCCATTAACCTTTACTAGCTTGCTCTAACGTGTTTAAAACATCGATCGAACGAAATTTGCAAAACCGCGATTCCAATTTTGCAGTTTCTGTCGATTTTTTTTTGTGGTCTAAAATTTTTTTTGGGTATGTCAGAAAATCAGGCAGGTATTTCTAAGACCACTGCAGAATTTTTGTACAGTGATCCCACCATAGCGACGCGGAACCGCGACATTACCCACGTTTTGGCCGCGGTTCCGCCGCACTACTGTAGCTTTAGTGCACCAGTTTTTCTACAGCGGACTCTGACATGGAATTGGGGTTTCTGGTATTTTTAGTTTTGGCCCAGATTATTTTGAGTACTGGGATTTGTACTTGGGGCCCACTTCGGGAAATTTTGTCGATCGAAATTTTAAATAAGTTAGTTCGCAGTACTTACATTATATCTGTGACCGTGAATGTCATTTGATCGGTAAATCTTGTCTAATCTCTATAGCCCCTTTAGACGGATTTGCGAATGTGACATTCACGTTGATGTTCTGTGTTGTGCTGTGATGTTGCGGATTTGTCGTGGTGGATAGCCTGGAGCAATGGTAGTACAGTTTGGTATTATTTGTATATTTGATACTGCGGGGCGAGCGTCCGACATGTGGACTGCCGTCACTGCCTGTTTGTATATTATTCTTTTGGGGCACGACCGGGCTGAGGTCGATGTACCCGTTGTATATATATTTTACTTTCTGTACTAGGATTAACCTGCGGTGGGGTGCACGGATAGCCGGGTTCTAGAGGGTAACGAGCCGGCATCTCATGGCTTTGAGACGGAGGGGGCTTCACTCTAGAATTGGTGGGCTATTCGCCGCACTCGTAGGGGGTATAGGTTGACCCAAGGAGGGGTGCCCAAGTTACCGGATTCCGTGAAGTGCTGGGTGGTCCATTCACTTTGTTGAAGGGGGCTGCCTCGCTTCAGGATTTGGCGGGTAACTTGCCGTACCCATAGGGGTCTAGGATTTAATTGCACAGGATATCGACACGACCACGGGAATGTCGGGTTTCAGTTGCGGCTCTGTGAAACCCGGGGGATCCAGATTATCTGTATTGTTCTGTGATGCTTATTACATTTCTGTGATGTTGCATTTTATCACGCCTTGAGCGATTATTATATATTGTTATATATACTAGTATATGTTTTACACCAGCGCTAGTCCAGTCCCCGCTCTGTTGTTAGTTAAGTAACCTAACGTGTGATGACGGGACCCAATGGCGAATGCGGATGGCATATACGTACATCATATTTTCGTTCTTTATTGGTGTGATCAATTGATGGGACTGCATTGATTCGGATCAATGCAAGCTAAACAAACCTGTTTGACGTTGTTGGAACATTTTTCGAAAAGCTGTTATTACAAGGACGTTTTCTTTTGTTTTGCACAGTGGTATTCGGTTATGAATATCCAGCACCTCAGTCGATGAGGCAAGGGCCGAGATCCTTTCATCGGGAGTGACCCCTTGGATAGAAGTTTGCGTCAGGATAATAACTTCACTATAGCCGATTGCCTTTTTGCTTTGCATCGTGGTATTCAGTTGGAATATCCTGCACCTCATTCTATGGGGAAAGAGCCGAGATCCCTTCACCGGGAGTGACCTCTTTAGCAAAGGTTTTCGCCACTATATTTATAAAAAGATATCCGGTTCCTTCAACGATATCAAGTTCATTACGTTAAAGGTTTTTCGCCAAAAACCATTCGTAGCCCTCCGTCATTTCAGACGGGTAGCACTTAGTATTCGTGCTATGTTTGTTGGCTTTAGTCAAGGCATAGTGTATGGTAGCTATTTGTTACTTTTCTGCAGCATAGATAGATGCGTTAGTTTGGGACAATCGTTCAGCCTTGTTGGCCCTAGTCAAGGGCTTGTACGGGTGGGTTCAAATTAACCTTGACAATGATGGGTAGAACTTTACATGTGACTTATGATTTGTTGGCCTTAGTCAAGGTCATAAGAGCATGGGGTAAAAATCACATCGGGAGTTTCTAAAGAAACTGAAACTCCAACACGTTGCCAGGCATGCGCATACCTTCTGGAGTGTGATAACGTGAGTGGATTCCAACACGTTATCATGCGATGATAGTTGGATCCCGATTCCCACAGATGAGTTGGTTTACTCCTCGGGTGATCCTGACTAATTCTTCTTTCAGGTTTGGAGGAGAATTTGAGGTTACAGTGGTGTAGGGTGATTTTCGTCACCCCATTGAGATGGGAATACACGTGCGCTTGTCAGGCGTACTACAGATTCCCCCTGCCTAGGGTAGGCCAGGGTTTAATGATTGTGGGGATCCGAATCTCCGGCAGCCGCGGACTAAGCTGCCGTTAATTACCCCTCGCCTTTGGGGCGAGGGAACCTCCGATTGACGGGTTAAACTGGTCATGCGAACTCAATGTGCAGTGTGCGTATGATGTGTTTTGAAATGGGTTTTTGGATATGTCGGGAGCCACGCAGAGTTTTTACGGGTGTTAAGGGTGCTAGCAGCCCCCTTGCGGGGTTCGGGGCAGCGCCCCGTTAGAAATTTTTTTCTAACAGGGACAGTGTCGTGGTGTATGTGTGTGTGTGCACATATGTATGCATGTGTGTTTATATATATATATATATGTATATATGTGTATATATATATATAAAAGAAAGAGGGGGGAAAGTCATCCAAAGGATGCGTGGGGCCAGCCCCTTGGGCGATGTGCGCCCAGGTGCTATACGCTCAGGCGCTAGCGTGCCACGTGTCGGCACGTGGGCGCTCTGCGCTTGAGCGCAGGGCGCTGTAGCGCAAGTGCGCCACGTGTCAGCATGGGGGCGACTTGCGCTTGAGCGCTGGGCGCTTGAGCGCAAGTACGCCATGTGTCGGTATGGGGACGACTTGCGCCAGAGCGCTGTGCGCTCGAGCGCAAGCGCGCCACGTGTCGGCACTGGGGCGACTTGCGCTCGAGCGCTTGTGCTGGAGGGCAAGCGCGCCATATATCGGCACGTGGGCGCTTTCCGCTCGAGCGCAGGGCGCTGTTGTGCGAGCGCGCCACGTGTCGGCACGTGGACGCTATGCGCTTGAGCGCTGAGCACTTGAGCGCAAGCGCGCTACATGTCGGCACATGGGCGCTCAGCGCTTGAGCGCAGGCGAGGAAAAGAGGCTTTTAGCCTAAAAAGATTCTCGGAAGAGAAATCAAAGTGGAGTTGGACTCCTAAGTGTGTTTTTGGGGTTAATGGAAGGGGTTCTTCTTCTTCCTCCTCTGTTAGCTGGATCTTGAAGATCAAGAGATGTGAGATCTCAAAATCTCTCCTTTTGGGGATCTAAAGACAGATCCAAGTTCCCCTTTGTGGGTTTGGTAGTGAAAAACTATCTTGTTTTTGAAAAGGAAGAGTAAAACTCATGATTTAATTCAAAAGAAAGAAGAAGGTTTGAGACCTTCAGAAAAGGCAAAGAAATACAAACCCTAGGTTTTTTTGAGAGAATGAAAATGTTGTTACTTTATTCATCATCATGTTGCCTTTTATAGGCTTACATATTTACATATAGCCCCTTGGGCTTCAAAAAATGACATTTTTCCTATCCCATGGCTCATGTGCCATTTCATTTTTGCACATAAGCCATGAGCTTACAAAATATTGGCTTTATGCCCATTTTGCAAACATTCATGTATAAAAAATTACATAACAATTATCTATTACACGATTTTGTTGTTGGCATGGGGAGGCTGGCCGCGGGCTCGACTTAGGCATGGGCCCGCTTGACCGGGGCTTGGGCCCACCTAGCTTGGGGGTTGACCTTGACTTTGACTCGGTCAACGGGTGTGTAAATTTTTACCCCAACAAAGTGCCCCCATCAATAAATGCACACTGCACATTTGAGTTGTGTGCATGAAATTGATGGATCTTGAAACTGAACTTCGAGGTGGAACATCATTCCGGAGACGAAGAATCATCCCGGGGAGCACGATTCCCGGGGATCGGAGTATCATTCTGATTGGCGAAGCATAATTCCAAGGTCGGAGCATCATTCCGAAGAGTCGAAGCATAATTCGGAAGAGTAGAGGAATGATTCCAAGGATCGGAGCATCATTCTGAAGCACGGAGCATGATTCCAAGGATCGGAGCATCTTTCCGAAGAGCGGAGCATAATTCCAGGGGATCGGAGCATCATTCCGAAGAGCGGAGCATGATTCCAGGGTTGGAGCATCATTCCGATGAGCGAAACATGATTCCAGGGGATCGAAGCATCATTCCGATGAGCGGAGCATGATTCCAGGGTTCGGAGCATCAATCCGAAGAGAGGAGCATGATTCCAAGGATCGGAGCATCATTTCGAAGAGCGGAGCATAATTCCAGGGTTCGGAGCATCATTCCGAAGAGCGAAGCATAATTCCAGGGGATCGGAGCATCATTCTGATGAGCGGAGCATGATTCCAAGGATCGGAGCATCATTCCGAAGGGATCGGAGCATCATTCCAAAGAGCGGAGAATGATTCCAAGGATCGGAGCATCATACCGATGAGCAGATCATGATTCCAAGGATCGGAGCATCGTTCCAAAGGGCGGAGCATGATTCCAAAGGATCGGAGCATCATTCCGAAGAGCGGAGCATAATTCCACGATTCGGAGCATCATTCCGAAGAGTGGAGCATGATTCCAGGGGATCGGAGCATCATTCCGAAGAGTGGAGCATGATTCCATGGATCGGAGCATCATTCTGATGAGCGGAGCATCATTCCAGGGGATCGGAGCATCATTTCGAAGAGCGACAGACATTCTGACCGAAGCATGATTTCGATGCAGAGGTAGATTCCTAGGCGGAGTATAATTCCGACAAGGAAGTCAAATATTCCGAGGCGAAGCATTGATTTCGACACGGGGTATATTCTGAGACGGAGCATGATTCCGGCGCGGAGCTTGTTGGCTGACTTGATTCCGAGACGAAGCATAATTTCGACAGGGAAGGCAGGTACACCGAGGCAAAGCATCATTTCGACACGGGGTGCATTCTGAGACGAAGCATGATTCCGACGCAGAGCTTGTTGGTTGATTTGATTCCGATGCAGAGCATAATTCCGGCAGGGAAGGTAGATAGCTCTAGGCGAAGCATGATTTCGACATGGGATAAATTCTGGGACGAAGCATGATTCCGCCGCAGAAGTTGTTGGTTTGATTTGATTTGGGTTGACATCAGCATCGCTACACTGGAGTATTGTACCAGGAGCGAATCATCATTTGCCATGAGTGGATTTGAGGATTTGGCTTTGGTTTGGCATCTACATTGCTGCACTGGAATAATGCCAGGAGCAACTCATCATGTGCCCCAGGAGGGCTTGGAAATTGGTTTTTGCTTGGCATCAGTATCGCTACACTGGAATATGGTACCAGGAGTGAATCATCATTTGCGTTTGCTTATCAGGAAGCGATGGCTTAGGAGACGGGTTTTAGGTCCCTATCGCCTAAGACTTTTCAACTTTGTGAGCCGTAAGGGTCTCACAAAGCATTTTCTCCCTACAGGTCGTAAGGATCTCGTAAGTGTATTTTCTCCTTGGGAGTCGTGGTGACTCCCAAGTGTGTCGCTCCTTTGTGAGTCGTAAGGATCTCATGCTGGAATTTTCTCCTCACAAAGTTGAGAGGACCTTGTGAGTGCATTTCATCTCTTTCTCACGAGTTTGCGCCCTTTCGGGTTTTCACAAACTCGCCCGCAGTCCTGTTGTTTGTACTCACGGAGCCCTTTCGGGTTTTCATTCGTGCCCATTTTGCTTGTGGACATACCTTTTTTTTTATTTTATTATTTTTGGTGGGACTTTGAATGTGGTCTCACCGGTAGGACTCGGGAGAGATTGTGATTGTTTTACGCCCCGTGGATTATATACGGTTTTGCAGGATGTATGATCCAGACCGTAGGGCCGGAAACATTTTGGGACTCTGTTGGCGTCTGCATCGCTGCACTGCAATATGGTATCAGGAGTGACTCATCATTCGCCGTTGGGGTATGGGATTTGGAATTTGGTTAGCGTCTGCATCGCTGCACTGGAATATGGTACCAGGAGCGACTCATCATTCGCCATTAGGAATTTGAGTTTTGGACGGCTTATGCATCGCTGCACTGGAATATGGTACCAGGAGCGACTCATCATTCGCCACTTAGGGGATGGGGAGCGATGGCTTAGGAGACAGGTTTAGATCCCTACCACCTAAGACTTTTCAATTTTATAGGCCGTGAGGGTCCCATAAAAGCATTTTCTCCCTACGAGTCGTAAGGATCTCGCGGGTGTATTTTCTCCTTGGGAGTCGTGAGGACTCATAAGTGTGTTTTTCCTTCGTGAGTCGTAAGGATCCCACAAAGGTTTGTTCTCCTCATGTATCGTGAGGACACATGAGTGGGTCGTCTCAATGGAGCATAATTCCAAAGGCAGAGACCAGCCGCGTAACTGGTGATTACGGTGGGGCATGAGGGTGATGAGAATTATTTGAGCCCGTGGATTGTATACGGTGGTCAGCATGGGGACCAACCATAGGGCTGGGAGAATTTTGGAAATTTGAATTTTTGTCGGCGTCTGCATCGCTGCACTGGAATATGGTACCAGGAGCGACTCATCATTCGCTGTTTTTTTTTGTTTTTTTTTGTTTGTTTTACCGCGATTGCTCTATCATTTCAGCTTTTCTTATCGCCAAGGTCGCGATTGCCCTATCATTTCGACTATTTATTCGCGGTTGCCCCATCTTTTCGGCTTTATTTTCATTTTCATTTTTACTCGCTGGTTTTTATTGCGAGTTGCCCCATCATTTCGGCTTTTCTTTATTTTTCTTTTACTTACACATTTTTTTTATACACACACATTTTTTTTACATTCCGAGTTTAACGACGTAGAGGTCGACTGTTCCCAGTTAAATGATGTGGTGGTCGATTGTTTTCAAAGTAAGGCAGATGTCTGAGAGAATCAGTTTCACGAAGAACTTCGGTCTCCGTTTGTATGAAATTGGCGGTCGCAGCTGGACTGTTTGTTAACGCGCCTTTAGACAGTTCTATCTCTCTTGCCTTGTATTGCTTTTCGACCCAATCATTGAAGACGAAGCAGTCCTCAATGGCATGACCTATCACTATGTGATAGGGGCAGTATTTGGGGTCGTCGTTCATATTCGCTTCCTGCGGTCTCTTTGACTCTGGCAGTTGTAAACCGTTCTTCAGGGCGTCTTTGAATATTCTGCGGATTTTGTCCTTTCTAAAGGAATAGACCTTATCAAGCTTCTCTTTTAGTGGAGATTCTCCTCCCACTCCGAACACTGGCTTCCGAGACTGGTTGGCATTAGGCACGCTCATCCCTTGCTTATTTCGGTTAGTCGAAGTGTTGAAAGATTCAGTATCGTCAGAACCTCCTCCTTTACGATTTTCGTCCTTTCGGTTTCTCCAGGACCTATTGTTATTTTGGGAGTCAGAAGAGGAATCCTGCATTGAGCGTTCCAACATCTGGACTTTTCTGGTCAGCTCTTAGAATGTTTTGAGGCCCGCGGTACATAGAAACGGGGCCATCCAGTTATTGAGATTTCCGACAAGGAGACCGACAGATTGGTCCTGCTCTATCGGCGGTTCGCATTTGACGGAGAGATTGCGCCATCGGGTTATAAAATCCGTGTTACTTTCGTTGTTCTTGGGCTTGGTCCTTACGAGCTCGGCAATGGTGATCTTATCGCTGACGCTCATGAACCTCTGCCGAAACAGACACTCCATTTAGACAAAAGTTGTGACGGAGCCATCCGGTATGCTCGCGTACCAGTCGAAAGCAACATCGGTCAAGATATTAACGAACTGGCGGAGGAGAAGCGCATCGTTGCCCCCAGTGTTCCCACTGATTCGCATTTCCTGTCCCATCGAATCTTCCGAATTTGGGGATGACATAGCCGCTAGGAAATTCCACCAGATCATACTGAGCAGGATATGGTCTCCCACTACTGCTGATATCTTTTTGCGCTTCGGCTTCAGCTACCAATGTTTTGACTTTGCTGGAAACTAAATCCATGATTTGATCTTGAGTTAGCAGGCTACTGTCATCGGTAGCGAAAACATTTCCCGAGATAGGATGCGACTGATTTTCATGCGGTGCGCCCACTTTTGGATTTGAGGGAACGGGCGTCGGCTGTTTCGGGACATCGTTCCCCGGTTCATGAGAGCCTTACGCCTGATTGGGCGGCTGAGGGGCAAGTTGGGCCGTGAGCTGCATCACGACATTCGTCAAGTCATCCATCTTTGAGTAGAGCTTGGCCATCTCCTTGTCTTTGCTTCTGAGCTGCTTTCGGAGCTCTTGGAGGAGTTGCTGCTCTGCGGTCTTAGGACGGAAAGTTGGCTCATCTTCGCTTTCCGAGCCTAACTCCTCATGGACCGAAGGGTCTTTCCGCCTATCATCCTCATCGAGAGGGTTTTCATCATCCAGCGGAGGCGGCTGTTCTTGGGAAGCGGCGACCACATTCAAGCCAGATTGGATTTGAGATGCAGTGCCCCGTCCTTCCTCTTGCTGCGCGTGCCTACCATGTAGACAGTGTTGACCACATACCCAGCCATCTTTTTATCTTTGGAACCTAATTTCGCGGAGCGTTCCGGGCTTTGGAAATTCATAAATTTTAACATGGACAGAGCCCTGGCCCTTTTGTTGGCTCTGTATGTGAGCCTTTTCTCCCTCAGCTTCTCGATTTTGAAGGCTTGGCGGGCATCCGCTATCCGGGAAGCCATTATGAGTTGATCAGAGGGGATCTTAGAGAAGACACCGGATCGAGCAGTGGTCAAGGGCACCGCTGGAGCTTTCTCGGGACGCGTTGTAGCTTTATTGGTGTTGATGGCTTTGCCCCCAGTTGGGGCCATGGAGAGTCGTTCGGAAACGGACTTGCGCTTGGGCTGAGGTGCCCTCGCGACCACCACATTTGGTCTCCTTCCTTTCGAGACCGGTTTGTCCGCCACCGGGGCTTGAGGAGCCGGGATGGCGCCAACAGGCATGAACATAATAGAGCCGAATGGTAGCAGCGGCTCCTCCCATTGTCGCCCAAGACTGGCCGGAAGGACCGTCCTGGAGTCTATCTTCATCGTGAAGGAGACGGGAGCTGAGTTCATCATCGAAGACATCGTCAGAAGGTGATTGTTTGAAAATCTGCTTGAAAGAGTGTTAGTTTAGTATAAATACAGGTATGTATAATGATTGAGTTCGCATGATTGCTTAACCCGAAATGTGGGAGGAGAGATTTGTCCCACCGGGAAGGCCAGAATCTGTAGGGTGTTTTTCGTCACCCCATTGAGATTGGAATACGCGCGCGCTTATCAGGCGTACTACAGATTCCCCCTGCCTAGGGTAGGCCGGGGTTTAATCATTGTGGGGATCCGAATCTCCAGCAGCCGCGGACTAAGCTGCCGTTAATTACCCCTCGCCTTTGGGGCGAGGGAGCCTCCGATTGACGGGTTAAACTGGTCATGCGAACTCAATGTGCAGTGTGCGTATGATGTGTTTTGGAAGGGGTTTTTGGATATTTCAGGAGCCACGCAGAGTTTTTATGGGGGTGCGGGGCAGCCCCCCGTTAGAAATTTTTGTCTAACAGGAACAGTGTCGTGGTGTATGTGTGTGTGCACATATGTATGCATATGTGTGTATATATATATGTGTATATGTATATATATATATATAAGAAAGAGGGGGGAAAGGCATCCAAAGGATGCGTGGGGCCAGCGCCTTGGGCGCTGTGCGCCCAGGTGCTATGCGCTCAGGCGCTAGCGTGCCACGTGTTGGCACGTGGGTGCTCTGCGCTTGAGCGCAGGGCGCTGTAGCGCAAGTGCGCCACGTGTCGGCACGTGGGCGCTTTGCGCTTCAGCGCCTGACGATCGAGCGCAAGTGCGCCACGTATCGGCACGGGGGCGACTTGTGCTTGAGCTCTGGGCGCTTGAGCGCAAGCGCGCCACGTGTCGGCACGTGGGCGCTTTGCGCTCGAGCGCAGGGCACTGTTGTGCGAGCACGCCACGTGTCGGCACGTGGGCGCTCTGCGCTTGAGCGATGAGCACTTGAGCGCAAGCGCGCCACGTGTCGGAACGTGGGCGCTCTGCGCTTGATTGCCGGCGGGGAAAATAGGCTTTTAGCCTAAAAAGATTCTCGGAAGAGAAATCAAAGTGGAGTTGAACTCCTAAGTGTGTTTTTGGGGTTAATGGAAGGGGTTCTTCTTCTTCCTCCTCTGTTAGCTGGATCTTGAAGATCAAGAGATGTGAGATCTCAAAATCTCTCCTTTTTGGGATCTAAAGACAGATCCATGTTCCCCTTTATGGGTTTGGTAGTGAAAAACTATCTTGTTTTTGAAAAGGAAGAGTAAAACTCTTGATTTAATTCAAAAGAAAGAAGAAGGTTTGGGACCTTCAGAAAAAGGAAAGAAATACAAACCCTAGGTTTTTTTTGAGAGAATAAAAATGTTGTTACTTTATTCATCATCATGTTGCCTTTTATAGGCTTACATATTTACATATTGCCCCTTGGGCTTCAAAAATTGGCATTTTGCCTATCCCATGGCTCATGTGCCATTTCATTTTTGCACATAAGCCTTGGGCTTACAAAATATTGGCTTTATGCCCATTTTGCATACATTCATGTATAAAAAATTACATAACAATTATTTATTACATGATTTTGTTGTTGGTATGGGGAGGCTGGCCGCGGGATCGACTTAGGCATGGGCCCACCTAGCTTGGGGGTTGACCTTGACTTTGACTCGGTCAACGGGGGTGTAAATTTTTACCCCAACAAGTGGGAGGTTTCCTGATTAGATAAATTGGTAACCATTCTGATCTAGGTTAGAGTGCACGCAGAGTGTTTCTTTTCTCTCTCTCTCTTGGCAGCGACCATGGCCCGACCCTAGACCATGGCTCAGTGACCAAGATTAACCGAACCTTCTTATAACACTGGCTTTTGGATTGTCAGAGTTGCATACCTCATTGCCACTCGTACTTTTACCCTTTTTCCCAGGACACCCCGTATTATTATGAACATCCACTTCCATTGGATAAAACCATCGTATGGTTATATACGAACTCGAAGAAACTTATTCCAGATTCGAGGATGGTTTTCGGTTCTGGAGATAATGAATAGGACTATTCAGTTGTCTTTTCCCTTTACCTTCTCTCAAGTTGCGTGTGTTCCTTGGATTAGGACGGTACACCTATTATGCTTATTGGATAGTCTTCTTCCAAACCATAAGCAGGTGCCGAAAGGTGGGGAAGGAAGAAAACCGATCAGCTTAAGTGAGGTGTACAGAAGGTAATAAGTAAAGACAAATTAAAGGGATTAGAAATAGGGCAAAGTAAATTGCGACTGTTATTCACGACTAAACACTGTTATTCACGACCAAACCAAGTATTTCATCGCCACTCCTACTTCACTTTTGTATTTCTCCGGAACACCCCGTATCACTACGAAGATCCACAGTTTATTAGATACTCCATCGTATGGTTATATACGAACTCGAAGGAACTTGTTCCAGTTCGGGGATGGATTCTGGTTCAGGAGAAATAGGAATAAGGTTTTATTCAGTTGTCTTTTATCTTTATTTTCTCTCGGGTTGCGAGTGCTCATAGTATTAGGACAGTACACCTATTACGCTTATTGGATAGTCCTCTTCCAAACCATAGGCTGGTGCCGAACGGTAGGGAAGGAAGAAAACCATTTAGCCTAAAGGGGTGTACATAAGGTAATGACTAAAGACATATAAAGGGGTTTGGAGAGATGGAAAAAAAATATACGGTTATAGTTGTGAATATGATAATGGAAGAGGAATTACTAGGAATACCCGGATACCCCTTCGAAACATTTATATGTTTCAGTTTCACCGTGTGTTTTTAAAAGAGAACTGATTTCCCAATTAGCCCTTACTCCAGGGTATGTATTTACCAGGTTTGATTCTTATATCTGTATGATTTTACAGATGATGAGTGGGAGTAAGTTATTGGGAACTGGGTGATCATCCTCATTATATCGGGATTCGTTGTAATTGGTGATATTTGAAGAAATCGCCTGGGATGTTTGCCGGAAGGCAAATATTTGGTTTTGAATATCCGTTGTTATGCACCAATTTCAAATTGATATATCTGTACGTTTATTTTTATAAAGTGAGATATAACTTTTTGAAATTATTTCCATGACATTTACCTATATCAGTGGATGGTTAGGTAAGGAGCATTAAACAGCGGTGTAATTCTTCTTAACCATAAGTACAGTTTTCAACCTACGACACACAGGGAATGAGTTATTAGACTCAGGGGACTTATACAGAGTATTGTATGTTGTCCAGTGTCCATTAGGACAGAGGGGTTGGTACTCGTACTATATTCTGTTTACTTCTGACTTCTCTAGTTCTTAGACATGTGTTTCATAGAAATACAAGGTCCAAGTTTTGAGAAGTTATAGGTATAAGAATAAAGTAGAGACCCAGGCATTGCAAGTATCAGGATTCTTCAAGGTAATCGAAGATGTAGATACTTGTGTATGGTATTCAGTTGATAGTAATGATTATGAGAACTTGCTTCTCTTTCAGGTTACTCATAATTGGATGCACTCCTAAGTTGCGTAATGCTGATCGGCCTCTCTCCATTTAGTTGACAAGCACTGGAGACAGCTGCATGATTTGAATCTGGTTCCAATTAAATCAGTGCCTTTGTTTCTTTAATGGATATAAATAGTTCATATCTTAACAATGTTAAGGTACGGGGAGTTGTCCGGCTTATGCTTAAAACCAGACTCTGGATAACTCAAGGCACATTTTTGTAAAGGCTGTTTGTGGGTTGACCCGGGCTATGACGAGGGTTGACTTTCTACCATCTGGAAGATCAATAGTGATATTGTTCTTGACTCGCCACAGTTTTAGTAAAATGGACTTTTTCAGAAAACAGCAGTGGATGTATTGTAGAACTGGAAACGATTCCAGAACCGCAAACGATTACTGAAAATTTGATAAGATCCTAAAGATTCAATCTGGTTTCACATTCCATTGGCCACTCCGCAGATGTGATGGGTAACCTCAGGCACTCGAGAGGTACTTCGGTATGCTCAAGGACGGTGAAAGTGAAGTTCTTGTTTACCCAGACTTGCCATTGCTGTTGTTCCAGACTGTGAGACCCGGCAGGAGGATGAGTATAGCGTCGTTCTAAACTAGCTTTAGAAGTGTATGTGTATATGACTCTGCCAGAGGGTTGTCGTAGTCAGTGGGAGCAGCGGAAGCATAGTGGACAAGTAGCTTATGTCTATTTATAAACTAAAGCAGATATAGCGGAGATAGAGATAGTCATAGGTTTGACTTCATCAGAATAGGTGATGGATCTGTTAAGAAGGTAGTAGGGTGTGATGTCCTGATATTTGGATGACATACACAGAGTAGGAAGTGAAATTCTTATACTACGATCGGTTGTACTTTGGTTGTCACACAGTGGTTTCTCCACATAGGATATAGATATAATATCAGACATTCTGGTTACTAGATCTATGGTTTTAGATCTAGATTTGGGTAGTTTCCTAATCTGGGTACTTTGACAGCATTCTAAAGGTGTTTTAGAATGTACGACTCCTGGCACGGTAGTGTACTTGCAGGTGATGAAGTCACCCTCTCTAAAGGTGTCTTACAGATTAAAGGAGAGAGGGATGTGCATGATTGACATATCACTTGCTTAGGCAATTGAGTCAATCATGAGATGTCAAGTACTACACCAGATGTTGTTTTTTGCACTAGATGCAATAAGTTGATATTAATCCTATACTGGAGGAACGTTCTGAAGCAGATTTAGAACATTAGTGGATGTTCTAGGGATATGATAACAAACAGATAACAAACAGCATCTTTCAGGAGACGGTTATCATTCCAGGCTTCCAAGGTGACCTGGATGACAGAGTGGCTGCCAGAGTTATAGTTTTCCCTCTGACGAGGGGCAGTGGTTTGGACAGATGATCCAAGCGGACACTGAGGGAGGCATGACGCAGGATACTGATTAAGTTCAGTTGATGATACAGTCTAAGAAGTTTGGATTTGGAGTTCATTTATGAACTAGGTCCCATCAGATATCCAGACATATTCTAAGACAGGTATTGCTCATTTAGGGAGATGGCTTTCTCCGCGAACTTGAGATAAAGAGAGACAAAGAAAGAAATATTAGGGCGGATCCACTCACTGAAGCTATTCCTCGAACGCAATAGTTTCGCAAATGGGTTTTGTGAAACTGATTAGTAAAGTAGTTGGGTGTTCGGTATCACACGGGCTATGAGTATGCGACATCATAATAATTAGCCTTGAGTGCAAGTGGGAGATTGTTGGATATAGTGCCCTCAAAGTCAATTATTGGACCGCAGGCACGTGATTGCAATGATTGAGGGAGGACCTATACCGGTAGGACAGTCATACTCAAGATGATAGTATGCTATCTGGTTTATCTTTATCATCATGTACGGCTTTAGGTGACATTACAGGTCACTATTACACATTGATAGAGCCCTTAAGATTCTTTCTTGAGTACCAATAGTATGATGGCGATCATATACGTGAGAGTTGGGTAGTCTATAAGCACATCCTTAAAGTGGTCCCTAGTCGTGGGAGTTTCGAGACTGGGCATCGATACTCTATTAGTAGACTAGTGTATTCAGTCGAGACCCCGACAAGGGGCGGTGGCTGGTCTCACAAGCCATTAGTATCAGTTGGATCACCTAAGATGTATACAGGTGCTCATTGGGTTATGAGTACACCGCACAGGACTCGCCGGGAACATGCTAGTTGGTATTATACCTGACGTCAGATAGCAGTTCCCTGGTGACATGTGTACAGGTTAGTTCTATAGGGTTCCTAGGCACTCTTGTGAGGGTTCATAAGGCATCAACCATGCCCGAATAAAAATTAGACATGCCGAAGAACCCAAAGCCGGGATCTTTGCTAGATTATTAGGGTTTAACATGCAAGTAAACATTTTTACAACTAAGGGTGAGGGATTACAACCTTTTTAGTCCGTTCCTTCGCTTCATAAGCTCCGAGTAGAAGTCCATTCGCCGTGATCCACGATCTCCCGGACTCAAGAGAGGCTCCACGACTCGAACGATCCATGCTAGCTTGTAGTATTCCTTTTCCCCGATGATCTACGTCGAAGTTGCTATAACTCTAGCTCTCTCACTGTAATGAGGTGAACACCCTAATCTAATTTGCTAGATTAGATGAGGATGATGGAGTAGTATTTATGCTTCCTTTTTATATCAAATTATCACTTGAAAACATCACAAAAGGAAAACCTAGTAAGCTTTCTCAAAGCTCAAGGTTGAAGATGAAGATGAAAAATGAGTTAAACCTTTTGTGATGAATAATGAAAAGAATATATGAATAATAATGCAACCATGGTCAAGGATGACAAGGATAACTCTTGTAGAGAATTAACTAAGGCTAGGGTTTGGTTGGGTTAAAACAATGAGTCATAAGAAAATATCAACCATAATATCTTCTTCATGACAAAAGAAAAGCTTCTAGAAGCTGCAAGAAAGAACTAACCCTAATCAAACCCTAACCTTGTTTAATCTCCACAAAACAAGTTGCATTAGTAATCATATCATGTTACAATAATATATATCACATATATATTATATATTTGTAACAAAAGAAAATAATACAATTTATATATATTGCATATATATCAATGTATTATCCGGTGAGAAAATGAAATAATAAAGCGAGCCAATATTAGATAATGTAATACAATATATCATATATATTATTTATACATTAAATCATCGAATCAACACTTGATCCGACAATCCGGCTATATCGAATATAACCGACTAATATATCTTGTACCGATTCATCGAATCAACACTTGATCCGATGACCCGGTTCATATCTAAATATCATGAGAATATAATACGGTATCTCATATCGCATTATCCTCGGTCGAGCACATATCATATATGTGCCCCTACTCCGTTTTGCCTGAGTCAAGAAACCTCTGTGTTGGACTCTAAAGAATCGTCAATACGCCGGTAGCAGGTGATGATCATATACGCCGGTACCAGGTGATGATCCGACAAGCTGCAAGCGGTCAGCTAAACGTAACAGCCACCCAAGTATTGAGCGATCAGAAGATCAACAAGCTAGCCTATACATTCTCCCGTGAATCCAATCAGTAACACTCCCGTACAGTCCGGTCTCTTCGTCTGATATGTCGTATATCAAGTCTAGGGCCGTAACCGATAAGTCGTGTCGATGTGAGTCTCATAACAGGTCGAGAAAATACTGGTAACACTTACCAGTAAATCTCTATATCAGCCCTGGCCAGGGACTTCCAGTTATAGCCAATCGAACACAGCACAACATCAACTCCTTATACCGGGAGAGATGAATCCCGTCCTATCTCTCATTGCCTCCATGTGATTCGGGACTGCATCCAAAAGCCACCGTTTTGCATGCCCTCTTGGACGTGGTAAGGTTGGAATCAAAGCACAGTGGGAATCACACAAGACTCTATGACGATCTCGGGTCTACAGACTACCCTGTACCAGTGTCACTGGAGAACTGCCATCTGACGTGTGGTATATCACCATCTGGGAGTTCTCGGTGAGTCCGTCCAGTGTAACCAGTCTCCACTGAGCACCCGTACACCATCTATGATGTCAAAACACCGATGGATATGGGATCATCCATCGCCCATCATATGGGTCAAGATGCGTATACGCTAGTCTACTCTGGTGTATCGATGCCCTGTCTCGATATACCCTCGACTAGGAACAGTTATAGGATATACTCATCGACTACCATGGCCCCACTAGTATGATCTCATCATAGTCCCAGTAGTCGAGTACAGACCCTAAGGTCATTATCAACTTGTGATAGTAAGACAGTAAACAAATAGAAGTCAACATGTTTAGATCAAGAAAAACCAAATAGCATACTATCATGACGAGAAAGAATGTCCTCTCTATATATATCCAAGCATCCATTATAATATACATCATATGTACAACAATGGCCTCTAGGGTATATACATAATTAACAATCTCCCACTTGCACTAAGGCCAGCTGCTGTAGTATCTCATACCTAGCATCCCGAATAATCTCTCAAACTGTATCTGGGGAATGGCCTTCGTGAATGGATCTGCAGTGTTTTCCTTCGTATCTACTCTCCTGACCTCGATCTCCCGGCGATCAACTATCTCCCTGATCAGGTGATACCGTCTCAAAATATGACTGGACTTTTGATGGGACCTGGGTTCCTTGGCCAAAGCCACAGCTCCATTGTTATCGCAATACAGAGGTATTGGATGTTCAATGGATGGAACCACACCTAGTTCACTAATGAACTTCTTTATCCAGACAGCATCTTTGGTACCATCATTGGCAGCGATGTATTCAGCCTCCATCATCGAGTCCGCAACGGTATCCTGTTTGGAACTCTTCCAACACACCGCCCCTCTATTGAGTGTAAAAACAAATCCCGAGTGCGACTTAGAGTCGTCCTTATCACTTTGGAAGCTCGAATCGGTAAAGGACCCCACCTGGAGTTCCCTGTTACTATACACCAAGAACATCTCCTTAGTTCTTCTCAAGTACTTGAGAATGTTCTTTACAGCTGTCTAATGATTCTCTCCAGGATCTGCTTGATACCGACTCACTACACTTAGTGAGTATTCTACACCGGGTCTGGTGCATAGCATCGCATACATGATAGAGCCTATTGCTGAATCATAGGGTATCCCTTGCATGCGAGCTCTCTCCAAATCAGTCTTGGGAGACATCTCTTTGGAGAGAGTGAGTCCAGAGATCGTGGGTCGGTTCCCACGCTTGGATTCTTCCATACTAAACCTTTTTAGTATGGTGTCAATGTACCTGGATTGGGACAATCCCAGTATCCTTTTAGATCTATCTCTATAGATCATAATTCCCAGTATCCGTTTAGATCTATCTCTATAGATCATAATTCCCAGTATGCAGGAAGCATCACCTAAATCTTTCATTGAGAATCTTTGTGAGAAGAAGAGCTTGACTGATTGCAGCATAAGAACACCATTTCCTATCAAGAGTATGTCATCCACGTACAATACGAGGAATACAACCTTGCTCTCTGCAACCTTCTTATAAATAAAAGGTTCATCTATATTTTTAATGAAGTCAAACTCTTTGACTACAACATCAAAACAATTGTTCCAACTCCGCGATGCTTGCTTTAACCTATAAATGGATTTAAGCAGTTTGCACACCTTTCCGCCGCTCCCACTATCTACGAAGCCCTCTGGCTGAGTCATGTACACGCACTCTTCTAAATCACCGTTTAGAAAGGCAGTCTTCGCATCCATTTGCCAGATTTCGTAGTCATGGTATGCAGCAATGGCAAGTAAGATCCGGATGGACTTAAGCATGGCTACTAGAGAAAAGGTTTCGTCATAATCGACACCTAGTCATTGACGAAAACCCTTTGCAACAAGTCTAGCTTTGAAAGTCTCAACTTTTCCATCTACACCTATTTTCTTTTTAAAGATCCACTTGCTCCCAATGGGTTTTACGCCTTCAGGAGCATTTTCCAAAGTCCATACTTTGTTGGTGTACATGGATTCCATCTCAGATCGCATTTCATCCAGCCATTTTACAGAGTCACCACTCGTGATGGCCTGCTCAAAACTAGTCGGGTCATCATCTTCCATGATGCAATCCTCGCTCCCACCATCAATGAGAAAACTGTAGTATCTCTCAGGTGGATAAGAAACCCTGCTAGATCGACGGAGAGGCTGGGGTTCGTCGGGTACTACTGAATCCTCTGGTTCCACTAAATTATCTGTTGTAGTTTGTTCTGCTGGAACTTCTTCCAGTTCTACCTCAAAGCCACTAATCTCTTTTGCAAGAAATTCCTTTTCTAAAAAGGTGGCGTGTTGAGCAACAAACACCCTTTGTTCCTCACTGTGGTAGAAGATATACCCTCGCGAATGCTTGGGATATCCAACAAACTTAAACAAAACAGACCTTGCATCGAATTTGTCCGGTTTTTGTCTTTTGACAAAGGCCGGGCAACCCCATATCTTAACAAAATTAAGATATGGTCTCTTCCCTTCCCATATCTCATATGGAGTGGTAGGCACAGATTTCGTAGGAACTTTATTCAGTAGGTATGCCGCTGTCTCAAGCGCATATACCTAGAAGGAAATAGGTAACTCAGCATTGCTCATCATAGAGCGTACCATTTCTAATAGGGTGCGATTCCTCCGCTCCGATACACGGTTGTGCTGTGGTGTATAAGGGGGATTAAGCTGAGAGAGAATCCCATTCTCTTTTAGATAATCCAGAAAATCATTGCTCAAGTATTCTCCTCCTCGATCAGATCGAAGGATTTTAATACTTTTTCCCGTTTGGTTCTCTACTTTGTTCTTATATGTAAGTCCACGTTGCTCACCCCGGTTCTTACGGGGAGGCGGAAATGGTAAAAAACAATTTTTAGTGCAAAGGCAACATGGACTAAAGAAAGGATCTTTGCTAAACTACAAACTAGCAAACTACTTGAGGTTCTATCTACTATGCCGTAGAGATTATGCCACACGATACCGGTCCTTCGGGTCTCCATTCCGCTGTCCGGCTTGTCCATCCACGCTCCGAGGGTCGATCCGGATCTTGATCACCTCCGCGGCCTTCTTGAGTCGAAGACGATCCACCCGAGAGATGTACTCCGAGCTCCACCTCGAGCCGAGGCAACTAGGGCAACAAGATCGCTAGTCTTGATATCCTAGGATTTGTAGAAGAGATAGATGGAAGCGTTTGTCTATTTGGATCCCTTTTCTCTCAACACATGAGATCAAGGGAAGAATCAAGAGGAGGAAGAAGAAGGAGAACAACCATGGAGCTTTCCCATTTCTTTTCTAGAGAGAGAATGAGAAATGAATTATTCTGTACAGAGAATGAACCATGGTTGCAATAATACACCACTATCATCATTACTAATCTTTTCAAGATAAAGTTGATGGCATCAATTGACTTGACCATTATCATAACCCAAAGAATAAAAAGAAAAAGAAAACCAAAGAAAACTCTGTACCTCTCATGAAGGTCTAAGTCAACTTTGGTCAAATGGTCAACAAAGTCAAGTATGTTCAAGTGGTCAAAGCAATTAGCCATCACTTAATAATCACTAAAAAGATTAGTAAATAATGCCCCCGGCTCATAATGGTTTTGACCAAACGAACTGCCAAAACCCTAATGAGTCCGCCTCATTTTGGTTTCGACCGAATCAACTGTCAAAACCCTAATGAGGCACCACCTTCCTCTTCGCTCCTCACAACTGTGCATACACACCCGCATCTGCATTCCGTGGAATGCGAATGCACAGAAGACAAAACAAATCCATCCGTGCAATACTAGGATCCGGCTTAAACCAAAGCCCACTAGTATTGCCCGCCCGAACAGCATACGCACACAAGTGCACGTAAGTGATCTTAGCCTTGCCGTAAAACCATACGGCCTCTACACCTATCGCTCAGTGCAGGGAAACTCTCTATGTGGGACTCTAAAGACTCGACACTACGTTGGCAGTGGGTTTAACCACAAACCGCAAGCAGCACTAGCTGTACGTAACGGTCCCCAGGTTGATGTCGATAAGAAGGCCGATGAGGTAAACCCATCCGAACTCCTACAGAGCCTGTATGTGACAATCTCCGTACAGTCCGGTCTGTTTGTCTAAGAATATCGCATGGCTGGCCTAGGGGGTGGCGAACGTCAGTCCCCTAATAGCGGTACAAGTCGTGTCGGAGTGTAGCCCAAAACACCCTGAGATATCATTGGAAACCTACTAGTATATCTCGCTTGCCCTGGCCAGGGACGACTATGTGTAATGGCTCTCGTAGACACAGCGCGATATCAACCCCCAATACCGGGAGAGACAAATCCTGTCTAACCGTCACTGCCTCCAAGTGCTTCGGGACGGCACCCAACTACTACCTGTTTGCATGACTCTTTTGAGTCGTGGTAGGGTAGTAATCAAAGCACAGTGGGAACACACTCGAGGCGAAGTGACAGTGTCAAGTCAACGGACTAAGCTATACTCATGTCACCTGGGGACTAATAACTGACGATAGGTTTAATACCAACCAACAGTCACCGACGAGTCCTGTCCTGTATACTCGTAACCTAACGAGCACCCGCATACTATCTCCAGTACGACGTACTGATGGCTGTGGGACAGACCATCTCCACTGCTGGGATGAGAAGCGTATATGCTAGTCTACTCTGGAGTATCGATGCCCTGTCTCAATAGTCCTACGACTAGGGACCTGTATAAGGATGTGCTTATAGATTGCCCAGCCCCCACAAGTGTGACCGCCATCACAATGCTGGTAATCAAGCAAAGATACTAAGGGCTCCACTAATATGTATATAAGCGATATGCTAAAAGAAACACATGCACATATTAAAGTAGAAACAAACCAAGTAGCATACTACCATTTTGAGCAAGATTGTCTATACAATTGTGAATATCCCAAGCTTCCATTAAGTAATATACAACCTAGTATGATACAGTAATGGCCTCTAGGGCATATACACTAACAATCTCCTACTTGCACTAGGGCCATGTACTGGCGTATCGAAGACCTATTATCTCGATCAGCCACTCGAACTGAGTCTGGGGTATGGCCTTCATGAATGGATCTGCAGTGTTATCCTCCGAATTAACTCTCTTCACCTCGATCTCCCGGCGATCTGCGATCTCCCTGATTAGGTGGTACCGCCTCAAAATGTGCCTGGACTTCTGATGGGACCTGGGTTCCTTCGCTAAAGCTATAGCGTCGTTGTTGTCACAATACAGCGGTATTGGATCAACAATGGTAGGAACCACCTGAAGCTCCATGAGGAACTTCTTCATCCAGACAGCTTCCTTTACGGCATCGCAAGCAGCTATGTACTCCGCTTCCATAGTTGAGTCAGCAACGGTCTCCTGCTTGGAACTCTTCCAGCAAACCGCCCCTCCATTGAGGGTAAAGACATAACCCGACATGGACTTGGAGTCATCCTTGTCACTCTGGAAGCTGGAGTTAGCAAAGGCCTCAATTTGGAGGTCTTTTCCGGCATACACCAAGAACATCTCCTTAGTCCTTCTCAGGTACTTGAGAATGTTCTTTACTGCTATCCAGTGTTTCTCCCCTGGGTCCGACTGATACTGGCTTACAACGCTCAATGCGTATGCTACATCTGGTCTGGTACATAACATCGCATACATTATAGAGCCTACCGCAGATGCGTAGGGTATAGATGACATGCGAACCCTTTCCAAATCAGTCTTGGGAGACATCTCTTTGGAGAGGGTGATTCCGTGACAAGCCGGTAGATTACCGCGCTTGGAATCTTCCATACTGAATTGTTTCAGTATGGTGTCGATGTACCTTGACTGTGAAAGTCTCAACATCCTCTTAGATCTATTACAATAGATCTGGATCCCCAGAATGTAGTTGGCATTGCCCAGGTCCTTCATGGAGAACCTCTGTGACAAGAATCCTTTGACTGACTGTAGCATAGGAATATCATTTCCTATTAGGAGAATGTCATCTACGTACAAGACGAGGAATACCACAGTTCTCCCTACAATCTTGCTGTAAATGCATGGTTCATCTGGGTTTTTGATAAAGTCGAATTCTTTGACAGTATCATCGAAGCAGATGTTCCAACTCGGCGATGCCTGCTTCAGTCCATAGATGGACTTGAGCAACTTGCACACTTTACCACTGCTCCCACTCTGATTGAATCCCTCCGGCTGATCCATATAGACGCACTCTTCCAAATTTCCATTTAGGAAAGCCGTCTTTACGTCCATCTGCCAGATCTCATAATCATGGAAGGCAACAATGGCAAGAAGGATCCGAATGGATTTGAGCATAGCCACTGGAGAAAAGGTCTCGTCATAGTCCAAACCAGGTCTTTGACGAAAACCCTTTGCTACAAGTCTAGCTTTATAGGTTTCAACCTGCCCATCTACACCAATCTTCTTTCTGAAGATCCATTTGCAGCCTACGAGTTTTACCCCTTCTGGAGCAAAGTCCAAAGTCCAAACTTTGTTGGTGTACATGGACTCCATTTCGGTCCGCATTGCATCCAACCATTTTACCGAGGCACCGCTCTGGATGGCTTGCTGGAAGCTAGTAGGCTCACCATAATCAATAGTGCAATCTTCTCTATCCCCGTCTATGAGAAAACCGTAGTATCTCTCGGGCAGATGAGACTGCCTACTACTTCTGCGGAGTGGCGCTGGGATGTCCGGTTCTCCTAAACCTTCTGGTTCTACCAAGGTTTCAGTAATAGCTTGTGGTTCTGGAATTTCTTCCAGTTCTACTACGCTCCCACTATCTCCTTTTTCTAAAAACTGATGTTCCAGAAAGTGGGCATGACGAGAAACAAAAACCTTTTGTTCCTCTGCATGATAGAAAAATTACCCCCTGGAGTTCTTTGGGTATCCCACAAACTTACACAGTACTAAGCGTGCCTCGAGTTTGTCCGCATGCTGCTTTTTTACAAAAGCTGGACATCCCCATGTCCTAAGATATTTAAGACAGGGTTTCTTCCCACTCCACATCTGATATGGGGTGGTAGGCACAATCTTGGTTGGAACCTTGTTCAAGAGATATGCAGCTGTTTCTAGTGCATAACCCTAGAAAGATCGCGGCAACTCAGCCTTACTCATCATGGAACGAACCATATCCAATAGGGTTCGATTCCTCCTTCCCAATACACCGTTGTGTTGTGGTGTGTATGGAGGAGTAAGGTGAGAGAGAATTCCATTCTCTTTTAAGTAGTCCAGAAACTCGGCACTCAAGTATTCATCACCTCGATCAGATCTCAGTGACTTGATACTTTTACCTGTTTGTTTTTCAACTTCATTCTTGTATTCCCGAAATTTCTCAAAGGCCTCGGATTTCTGCTTCATCAAGAAGACATGTCCATACCTAGAGAAATCATCTGTGAAAGTAATGAAGTATGAATAACCACTTCGCGCATGTGTAGACATTGGACCACACACATCACTGTGTATGAGTCCCAAGAGCTCGCTTGCTCTTTCTCCGTGTCCAGTGAACAGAGTCTTTGTCATCTTTCCCATGAGACAAGATTCACAAGTGGCATAATACTGGTACTCGAACGAATCCAAGTATCATTCTTTATATAACTTTGTTAACCGTGTCTCATTAATGTGACCCAGTCTACAATGCCATAAGAAAGCCTGATTTAATTCCGGAGACATTCTTTTAAGTGTGTTCTGGACACTGAAAATCTTAGCTTGATTCAATACGTATATCCCGTTTTTTAATGTACCTGACCTAATCAGAACTTGATTTAGGTGGATGTTCACCACATCGCTTAGAAAAGTAAAGTCATATCCTTCCTTGGAAAGTAAGGATACAGATATGATATTACAATTCGCACCTGGTACATAAAAACAGTCGTGCAGAATCAATATCTGCCCAGTTGTCAGTCCAAGATGATACTCCCCTACGGATTCAGCATACATGCTCATTCCGTTAGCAACCCTGAGAGTCATATCACCTATCCTGATAACCCTACGGTTTCTCAGAGCCTGTAACGAATTACAGATATGAGATCCTGATCCGGTATCTAATACCCAGGAGGTAGGGTTAACTGACATACAGTTCTCAATCACAAACACACCCGAAGCCGAAGCCACAACATGCTTCGAATCCTGGCTACTGGCTATGCTAGCCCTACAATCCTTCTGCCAATGTTCATTCCTGTAACAATAGGAACGTCCCTCTTTTACTACATCCAGTCCCGAAACTTCCCATTTCCTTTCCTTTTACTTCCCTGGTTTCCTTCAGGGTAGAAGGTAGAGACTGAAGAACTAAGTCAGCATCTAACCCGTTCTTCAACGTGGTCTTCAGGTCCGTGAGCTCAAAATAGCTGGTCTCTGTAAGGACGTTGCCCGCTACAGATGACCCGATAGCCAACCTCGCTGGAAGCAATTCGTTCGAGGTCTCATATCTTGCGATACGAGATTGCTCTCCATATAAATCTTTGTTATGGAGGAAGATAGAAACTAAGTCCATCTTCTCGTGCTGCCTCTGGTATGCACCATCAACTGAGGCTAACACGAGGTGCTTGGCTTTCGCACAGTCTTTTTCCGATGTCTTGTGGATATGAATATCCGTGACAGGGGAAACTGGACCTGAGATGGTAGGGGTTGGATCAGTCAAGAAGTGTCCCAGCTTGTTATGGGCAATGGACATCTGGACAGACCTTTGCCAGTCATAACAGTTAGATTCAGTCATTTTATTATCTAGATGTAACCTATGTCTGGTCACTGGGTCGCTGCAATTAAGAGAGAGGGAAGAAAACACTTTAGCATGATGCTTTTGCAAG
Source organism: Agapanthus africanus (assembly GCA_030015575.1). NCBI lineage: Eukaryota > Viridiplantae > Streptophyta > Magnoliopsida > Asparagales > Amaryllidaceae > Agapanthus > Agapanthus africanus. The sequence goes on along the minus strand of JASDDO010000016.1, from coordinate 223,647,069 downwards.
TTTAGATTGGTTTTTAATTTATCTAAACAGGATGGCTCCCACTGTCTCTCGAATCCTTCCTCAAACCATAAAGGAAGAATTAGTCGGGATCAATCTCACCGTACAATACTTGCTTAACCGTTTAGCCAGGCTGGTGTCGGTAGTTCGAGGGAGGTTTTCCAACGCTTTCGCGAAGTTCCTTAATTAAGTAACCTCTTTTCCCTGTGGGCGTAGCCCCGCTAACACCTTTCTAGACACCTACTTGGTTTATAGCGTTGATCGTTAACCGAGAAAGCTCCCGAGGAGTAGCATATACTCACAGTAGGATCGGGATCCAAATATCATCGCGTGATAAAACTGAAGGAATCCTTCCAGAATCATCACACTCCAAATGGTATGCAGCACTAGCGAGTTTCAGTTTCTTTAGAAACTCTCGATGTGGATTTTTGCCTAATTCTCTTATGACCTTGACGAAGGCCAACATATCATAAGTCACATGTCAAGTTCTACCCGCCATTATCCAGGTTAATTTGAACCCACCCGTACATACCCTTGACGAAGGCCAAAATAGTAGTACGACTGTCCCAAACCAACGCATCTATCTATGCTACAGATAAATATTCAGCAGCTACCAATCACTATGCCTTGGCGAAGGTCAAAATACATAGCTTGAATACTACTGACTATTTAACTGAAATGACGGAGGGCTACGAATGGTTTTGGCGAAACCGTGAACGTAGTGAACTTGATATAATCGAAGGAACCTGATAGCTTTTAAAAGGAGTGGCTTAAGCTCCGCATTTTTAAAAGTTGGTTTTTGAAAAGAACCGAGTGGTTTTGAAAGTGTTCCAACGACTTTTACTTGTTTTATTTTCTTGCATTAATTCCAATGCGTCCCATCATTTAATCCTACCATTGCAGAAAACAACGAAAATATGACGTACGCTTATGCTATCCGCATTCGCCATGGGGTCCCGTCATCATCCGTTAGGTTACTTAACTAACGACAGAGCGGGGGATGGACTAGCGCGGATGCAAAACATAAGCAACGCCTAAATAGATATCATATATAGATATATACATTCGTCACATGCATTGATAGCCATTCCAGATCTCAGATGAACACTTTGGATATACTAGGAATCCGCGTTTCGTTCGAGCCTGCAACGAAAGACGGATTACACGGCCGCGATGAGTAGCCAAACCCCACCCTAGACCCCTACGGGTGCGGCAAACTACCCGCCAAGTACCCGAAGTGAAGCAACCTCCCTCAACACCGTGAGTAGGCAACTCGGCACTTCGAGATACCCGGTAGTTTGTGCACCCCACCTTGGGTCTATCCTAGGAGCAAAAATAGTAAAAAGAAATAATATACAATGGCGGCTACAACCTCATCCCGGATGTACGGCCATAAAATAATATTACATCAATTACAAACATTACAATGAATGAAAGAAAAAAGAAACTCTCATCTCACATCCTCCCGGTTATTCATCCGCGACAATCCACCGAGTTCATATACACAAACCATCAACATTACAGATCACAGATATGTATAACCCCCACTAATCGACGTATAGCGATTAGCAGACGTTCAATACATATAACACATCACAGATAATATCCATTAGCCAAAGTCTACGAAATTTCGATCAAAATACGGATTTATAACCACCCCAAACAAAAATTTGTTTTCTGGAAATTCTGGGCAGAAATAAAATATACTAAAAATCCCAAAACCTCCAACTAAGTACACTGCAGCAAAAACGGTCCACGGCCGAGTCAACTCGGCCGCGGATCCACGACAAGAAGCATGTTCTTGCCGCGGAACCGCAGCGCTTTGACCGAGTCAGTGGATCGTTTTTGGTATGTGTTTTTAGAAAACCTTGAGCCGATTTTTCATGTATGTTAAATTATTTTTTGAACAGATCTGAAAATCGGCAGAAAGTTGATTTTTACGGACGTGTTTCGCGAATTTTATCCGATCGAAATTCAAAATACTTTGCTAATAAGCTAGTTTGTGTTTAGCTAGGCTCTGATACCATTGTAAGTCCACGTTGCTCACCCCGGTTCTTACGGGGAGGCGGAAATGGTAAAAAACTATTTTTAGTGCAAAGGCAGCATGGACTAAAGGAAGGATCTTTGCTAAACTACAAACTAGCAAACTACTTAAGGTTCTATCTACTATGCCATAGAGATTATACCTCACGATACCGGTCCTTCAGGTCTCCATTCCGATGTCCTGCTTGTCCATCTACGCTCTGAGGGTCGATCCGGGTCTTGATCACCTCCGCGGCCTTCTTGAGTCGAAGACGATCCACCCGAAAGATGTACTCCGAGCTCCACCTCGAGCCGAGGCAACTAGGGCAACAAGATCGCTAGTCTTGATGTCCTAGGATGTGTAGAAGAGATAGATGGAAGCGTTTGTCCATTTGGATCCCTTTTCTCTTAACACATGAGATCAAGGGAAGAATTAAGAGGAGGAAGAAGAAGGAGAACAACAATGGAGCTTTCTCATTTCTTTTCTAGAGAGAGAATGAAAAATGAGAAATGAATTATTGTGTAGAGAGAATGAACCATGGTTGCAATAATCACCACTATCATCATTACTAATCTTTTCAAGATTAAGTTGATGGCATCAATTGACTTAACCATTATCATAACCCAAAAAATAAAAAGAAAAAAAAAACCAAAGAAAACTCTAGACCTCTCATGAAGGTCCAAGTCAACTTTGGTCAAATGGTCAACAAAGTCAAGTATGGTCAAATGGTTAAAGCAATTAGCCATCACTTAATAATCACTAAAAAGATTAGTAAATAATGTCTCCGGCTCATAATGGTTTTGACCAAACGAACTGCCAAAACCCTAATGAGTCTGCCTCATTTTGGTTTCGACCGAATCAACTGTCAAAACCCTAATGAGGCACCACCTTCCTCTTCGCTCCTCATAACTGTGCATACACACCCGCATCCGCATTCCGTGGAATGCGAATGCACAGAAGACAAAACAAATCCATCCGTGCAATACTAGGATCCGACTTAAACCAAAGCCTACTAGTATTGCCCGCCCGAACAGCATACGCACACAAGTGCACGTAAGTGATCGTAGCCCTGCCGTAAAACCATACGGCCTCTACACCTATCGCTCAGTGCAGGGAAACTCTCTATGTGGGACTCTAAAGACTCGACACTACGCTGGCAGTGTGTTTAACCATAGACCACAAGCGGCACTAGCTGTACGTAACGGTCCCCAGGTAGATGTCGATAAGAAGGCCGATGCGGTAAACCCATCCAAACTCCTACAGAGCCTGTATGTGACAATCTCCATACAGTCCGGTCTGTTCGTCTAAGAATATCGCATGGCGGGCCTAGGGGGTGGCGAACGCCAGTCCCCAAATAGCGGTACAAGTCGTGTCGGAGTGTAGCCCAGAACACCCTAAGATATCACTGGAAACCTACCAGTATATTTCGCTTGCCCTGGCCAGGGACGACTACGTGTATTGGCTCTCCTAGACACAGCGCGATATCAACCCCCAATACCGGGAGAGACGAATCCTGTCTAACCATCGCTGCCTACAAGTGCTTCGGGACTGCACCCAACTACTACCTGTTTGCACGACTCCTTTGAGCCGTGGTTGGGTAGTAATCAAAGAACAGTGGGAACACACTCGAGGCGAAGTGACTGTGTCAAGTCAACGGACTAAGCTGTACTCATGTCACCTGGGAACTGATAACTGACGATAGGTATAATACCAACCAACAGTCCCCGACGAGTCCTGTCCAGTGTACTCGTAACCTAACGAGCACCCGCATACTATCTCTAGTACTACGTACTGATGGATGTGGGACATACCATCTCCCCTGCTGGGATGAGAAGCGTATACGCTAGTCTACTACGGAGTATCGATGCCCTGTCTCGATAGTCCTACGACTAGGGACCTGTATAAGGATGTGCTTATAGATTGCCCAGCCCCTACAAGTGTGACTGCCATCACAACGCTGGTAATCAACCAAAGATCCTAAGGGCTCCACTAATATGTATATAAGCGATATGCTAAAAGAAACACATGCACATATTAAAGTAGAAACAAACCAAGTAGCATACTACCATTTTGAGTAAGATTGTCTATACAACTGTGAATATCCCAAGCTTCCATTAAGTAATATACAACCTAGTATGATACAGTAATGGCCTCTAGGGCATATACACTAACATTATATTCTCTGAATTTCTCAAAAGCTTCAGACTTGTGTTTCATCAGGAACACATGTCCGTATCTAGAGAGATCTTCAGTGAATGTAATAAAGTAGGAAGAACCATTCCTGGCATGTGTAGACATAGGACCGCATACATCACTATATACCAGCCCTAAGAGTTCCTTAACTCTTTCTCCATGTCCACTAAACGGAGTTTTGGTCATTTTTCCTTTGAGACATGAATGGCAAGTATCATAAGATGATAATTCGAACGGATTCAAATATTCATCCTTATGTAACTTAGCTAGCCGTGTCGCATTGATATGACCAAGTCTACAATGCCATAAGTAGGATTCGTTCATTTCTGAACTTTTCCTCTTATTTGTGTTTTGTACATTAAGGACTGTATTTTGATTGATAATGAATATGCCATTATGTAACGAGCCTGATGCAATCAACTTTTGATTTAGGAAGATGTTCATAACATTATCCTGTACTACAAAATTATATCCTTCTTTACTTAATAAAGAAACTGATATAATGTTGCACATCATATTCGGTATATAATAGCACTCATTCAGAATCAGTGTATTACTACTTGGTAATACCAGGTGATATTCGCCAACAGCTTTGGCTGCAATACTTGCACCATTCCCTACTTGTACGGAATGATCATTTTTCCCCAGTTCTCTGCCTTTACATAGCCCACGTAACAATTTACATATGTGGGATCCTGATCCGGTATCTAATACCCAGGACGTAGGGTGAACTGAGAAACAGTTCTCAATAACTAACACACCCAAAGAAGATGCATCAGCATGCCTGTTCTTCATTTGGGCGGCGTGAGAATCCAGATTTTCTCCTGTTTCTTTCTCAGTCTTATAACTCTTATAAGAAAGAATGGGACCAACGATCCCCTGCTCAGTATAATAAGCAGGTTTAGTCAATACATCCATATTATTATCTTGATTAAGTCCTGACACGGTCGCTACCTGGAGAGAGTGAGAAGGAAACACTTTAGCGTATGCTCTTGCAAGATTAGATTGGTTATTATCTTATCTAATCAGGATATCCCCCACTGTTTTTATCAAATCTTCCTTCAAACCCTAAAAGGTAAGATTAGCCAGGATTAATTACACCCTACAATTTCGTCAATCTTTCAGCCAGATCAGTGTCGGTACTTGAGGGAAGTTCCCCGTGCTTTCGCACGGACCAAATTAAAATAAACCTCGTCTTCCCTTAGGCATAACCCCGTAAACACCTTTCTAGACACCTACTTGATCGGCTAATTGTCCTGTGTAAAACTCTCCCAGGAGTAACTCTTACTCGTAGTGGGTATCAGGATCCATCTATCTCATAGAGGGTATGCAATCTCATTGCAAATTTCAACACTTGAAATTCCCGATAATATTCTGCCCCAAGCATCCCATGACCTTGATGGAGGTCAACAAATCATAGGGTGCTAGTCAAGTTCAACCCGTCATTTCTTGATTAAATCAGACCTATCCGCACGACCCTTGACGGAGGTCAACAAGGCCGTACGACTACCCTAATCCAATCTGCATCACATGCATAAACAGATAAATACTAGTTAGCTACCGCACACTACGCCTTGACGGAGGTCAACAAACGTAGTACGAATACTAAGTAGCATTCATCTGAAATGACGGAAGGCTACGACAGGTTTTTCTGAAAACCTTTTTCGTAATGAACTTGATATCGTTATAGAAACAATTGATTTTGAAAAGGAGTGTTTTTGAGGCTTTTTCAGTTTCGCTAAAGAGGTCACTCCCGGTGAAGGGATCTCGGCTCTTTCCCCATCGAATAAGGTGCAGGGTATATCATATATACCGCTGTGCCAAGCAAAACTTATATAAGCTATCAAAAAATAAACCGTGAATTTGTAGCATCTGCCAGTTTTGCTAAAGAGGACACGCCCGGTGAAGGGATCTCGGCTCTTTCCTCATCGAATAAGGTGCAGGGTATATCATATATACCGCTATGCAAAGCAAAACTGTAGCTACCCTTTTTATAAAGTTTTGATTCTACAACACCTTTTAGGTTTCTTTTCTTTTTATTAATCTCATTAATAAATCCCATCAGCTTTATGCTTCCTAAGCATCACAGAAGAAACGAAAGCAGTAATATTTATATATCAGCATATATATATAGTATAAGTATTCGTCTAAGGCAGTAATATGATCTCATCTGATAACATTGCAGCAGAAGAACATATATGAAATATTGGATATTCTAGGATGTCCGTGTTTTTAATACGAGCCGGTATAAATCACGGATTCCACGGTCGTGATGAATAGCCAAACCCACATCACTAGACCCCTACGAGAGAGGCAAGTAACACTGCCAGTTCTAGGGTTAGGAGACCCGGTCTCGACTCCTCGAGATGGCCTCCCACTAGACCCTAGAACCCGGTTACTTGTGCTCCCCTCCTTGGGTCTACCTAATGCGGAAAAGTAAATAATATACACCGGTGACATCAACCTCATCCCGGAAATGCCCTAAATAAAAGAATATTACATACAAATGAATTTTACATGAATGAAAATAAAAACCCTCATCTCACATAAAACCCCCGGCTATTCAGAACACGACAATCCAATATAACATATCACAGCAACACATAATATCTCATATCATCAACGTAAGCAAGTATGCGTATCCCGATTGTCGTTGATGTATAGCAACGAAGCCGGCGATACCCCACATACTACGCTTACGGTCACAGAAAAGAAATTGTAAAACTACAACATTTGGAATCCACAATCACTTTAGACATCGTAAATCCGAAATATCACATACTTCGCATTTCATGCCTAACTATATGAATTCCACATATTGTATCACATTCCAGATAAATAGACAGTATTAAACTTTCCAATCGGATAATCAAATACCCAAAATTTCCTAAATAGCTCAACACTTGAGCGGAGTTCAAATAATCCCAGAATATGTCACAGTACCGATGGTCCAGCCGTAGAAGGGTCAAGCCAACGCCTCACATGTGGCACGCCGTACTGCCCCAAACCCTAAGGTTTAGACGGTCACATAATCGAGTTAAGGTTTGTGTTCTTCTAGAGGGACCGCCGCGTTACTTGCACGTTTTTCCGAAAGATTTAAACCCAAGAAAAATTCAACACTTGAAAGTTTTTCGTGCCGGGAAAAAATGAGTTAATGATATCCATTCAAACATTTTAACAGTTTCTAAATATCCGGAATACATAACAAAATTAAACTATCCGATCTAATCATTGAATTTAAAATAATCCCCAGAACACTCAACACTTGAGTCAGATTAAAAATACCCAGAAATATACACTTACAGGTATGGATATTACTGTACAAAACACTAACCCTAATTCTACTATTCCGCCGCGGAACCGCCGCGCAAGCAAGGTATTGCCGCGGTTCCGTGGCGCTACAGTGGAATTGGGATGTCGTATTTTACAGTAACTCTTAGAATTCCCTGCTGATTTTTTTGAGTAATTTTAATGCAGAAAAAATCACATTTTTACAAAATTTCCAGAGAGGGGTCTATTTCGACGTTTCGAGCTTCGATCGGAGTTTTAACTTCGTATACACGTCGCTTAATGCTCTAGCTAGGCTCTGATACCACTGTTGGGTTCCTAGGCACTCTTGTGAGGGTTCAAAAGGCATCAACCATGCCCGAATAAAAATTGGACCTGCCGAACAACCCAAAGCCGGGATCTTTGCTAGATTATTAGGGTTTAACATGCAAGTAAACATTTTTACAACTAAGTGTGAGGGATTAAAACCTTTGTAGTCCGCTCCTTCGCTTCATAAGCTCCGAGTAGAAGTCCCTTCGCCGCGATCCACGATCTCCCGGACTCAAGAGAGGCTCCACGACTCGAACGATCCATGCTAGCTTATAGTATTCCTTTTCTCCGATGATCTACGTCGAAGTTGCTATAACTTAAGCTTTCTCACTCTAATGAGGTGAACACCCTAATCTAATTGGCTAGATTAGATGAGGATGATGGAGTAGTATTTATGCTTTCTTTTTATATCAAATTCTCACTTGAAAACATCACATAAGGAAAACCTAGTATGCTTTCTCAAAGCTCAAGGTTGAAGATGAAGATGAAAAATGAGTTAAACCTTTTGTGATGAATAATAAAAAGAATATATGAATAACAATGAAACCATGGTCACGGATGACATGGATAACTCTTGTAGAGAATTAACTAAGGCTAGGGTTTGGTTGGGTTAAAACAATAAGTCATAAGAAAATATCAACCATAATATCTTCTTCATGACAAAAGAAAAGCTTCTAGAAGGTGAAAGAAAGAACTAACCCTAACCAAACCCTAACCTTGTTTAATCTCCACAAAACAAGCTGCATTAGTAATCATATCATGTTACAATAATATATATCACATATATATTATATATTTGTAACAAAAGAAAATAATACAATTAATATATATCGCATATATATCAATGTATTATCCGGTGAGAAAATAAAATAATAAAGAGAGCCAATATTAGATAATGTAATACAATATATCATATATATTATTTATACATTAAATCATCGAATCAACACTTGATCCGACAATCCGGCTATATCGAATATAACCGACTAATATATCATGTACCGATTCATCGAATCAACACTTGATCCGATGACCCGGTAAATATATAAATATCGCGAGAATATAATACGGTATCTCATATTGCATTATCCTCGGTCGTGCACATATCACATATGTGCCCCTACTCCATTTTGCCAGAGTCAAGAAGCCTCTGTGTAGGACTCTAAAGAATCGTCAATATGCCGGTAGCAGGTGATGATATTATCAAACACCCACAAGCTGCAAGTGGTCAGCTAAACGTAACAACCACCCAGGTATTGAGCGATCAGAAGATCAACAAGCTAGACTATACATTCTTCTGTGAATCCAATCACTAACACTCCCGTACAGTCCAGTCTCTTCGTCTGATATGTCGCATATCAAGTCTAGGGGCGGTATACGTCAGACTCCAGTAACCGATAAGTCGTGTCGATGTGAGGCTCATAATAAGTCGAGAAACTACTGGTAACACTTACCAGTAAATCTATATATCAGCCCTGGCCAGGGCTTCCAGTTATAGCCAATCGATCATAGCACAACATCAACTCCCTATACCGGGAGAGACGAATCCCCTCCTATCGCTCATTGCCTCCATGTGATTCGGGACTGCACCCAAAAGCCACTATTTTGCATGCCCTCTTGGACGTGGTAAGGTGGGATCAAAGCACAGTGGGAATCACACAAGACTCTATGACGATGTCGGTTCTACAGACTACCCTGTACTAGTGTCACCGGAGAACTGCCATCTGACGTGTGGTATATCACCATCTGGGAGTTCTCGGCGAGTCCGAGCAGTGTACCCAGTCTCCACTGAGCACCCGTACACCATCTTTGATGTCAAAACACCAATGGATATGGGATCATCCATCACCCATCATATGGGTAAAGATGCGTATACGCTAGTCTACTCTGGTGTATCGATGCCCTGTCTCGATATACCCTCGACAAGGAACAGTTATAGGATATACTCATCGACTACCATGGCCCCACTAGTATGATCTCATCATAGTCCCAGTAGTCGAGTACTGATCCTAAGGGCTTTATCAACATGTGAGAGTAAGACAGTAAACCAATACAAGTCAACATGTTAAGATAAAGGAAAACCAAATAGCATACTATCATGACGAGCAAGAAAGTCCTCTCTATATATATCCAAGCATCCATTATAATATACATCATATGTATAAAAATGGCCTCTAGGGCATATACATAACTAACAAGTTCATCGACCTGAGATCGTCATTTGTCTCGTGTGAGTTCCCACTGTGCTTTGATTACTACCCTATTACGGCTCAAAGGAGTCGTGCAAACAGGTTTTAGTTGGGTACAGTCCCGAGCCATATGGAGGCAGTGAGCGGATCGGCAGGGGTTTCGTCTCTCCCGGTTTTGGGGGTGAGATCGCGCTGTGTCTAGGAGAGCCATTACACGAAGTCCTTAGCCAAGGCAGGAGATTTACTGGTATGTATTCCAGTAGTATCTCAGGGTGTTCTGGGCTACACTCCGACAAGACTTGTACCGCTTTTGGGGGTCTAACTTTTACCAACCCCCTAGGCCCGACTTGCGATGCTCATAGACGAACGGATCGGACTATACGGATATTGTCACTGACAGGCTCAGTAGGGTGTCAGGATGAGTTCGATCATCGACCTCCCTTTTGGTCAATACCTGGTAGCCTGTTACATATGGCTAATACCTCTGACGTGCTAGTGGTTAAATCCATAGCCAAAGTATTGAAGAGTCATTAGAGTCCCCCAAAGACAGTTTCTCAAGTTTCGGGCGAAACGTTGTAGAGGCCGTATGATATATGGCAGGGTTCGATCATATACGTGCAGTTGTGCACGGATCATGATCGGGCGGATCATACTAGTGGGCTTTGGTTTAAGTCGGATCCTAGTATTAGATTTGTTGGATTACTTTAGTCTCATCGCATTCGCATTCAGTCGGAATGTGGATGCAGGTATGTATATACAGGTGAGGGGTACTCTTGTGATCCGTCACGAGTATACTTTAGTAGATGCCATTCTCTTTTTATTGTAGGGATGCTAGGCACTGCCACAAGGGTCTACGAGGCATCAAACAAGCCCGATTTAAAATTTAGCCATACTGAACAACCCTTAACAAGATCTTTAAACTAGAGATTAGGCGAAAACAAGCATGTTAAACACTTTAACACTAAGTGAGAGGGATTACTGTAAGTGCACGGCGGCGCCCCGGCCGTCAAACCGACGCCGGAATGCGGAAGCGATGATTTACTTTAACTTTTTAAACCGGCACCACCGAGCACTATAAACCCGGATCGTGCCATTAATCTAGTCCTAGCTATCTAGAAAGGGGTAGAGAGATATACCGAGCGATCCGTGTCCTTCGGTCTTCTCGTCGTCGTCCCGGTCTCCCCGCGGAATCTCCGGTCTCCACCTCGTCTCCGGAAAGGCACCACGTCGCCGGCTTCTTTTACGGGCTCCCACCTCTGGACCGAGGCAACTCGGGCATAAGGTTGGCGAGCCGACGTGCCCAAGGTTTGCTGTAGAATATAGTGTAGAGCTATGTCTCATTTGGGGTATTGGAAGTTGCTTTTGGTGGAGGAAATGAACTTAGACTTTTTGGAGATGAAACTTTTGGGATTTTTGTGAAGCCAAAAGACCAAAAATCCAACCACAAAAATATGGGCAGCCCCTCCTGCTTGCTTGGCCGGCCAAATGAAGTAGGGAGAGAGTGAGTGAATGGGAGAGAGAGAGCCTCACAAGAATAATGCAAGAGAGAGATCAAATGTTATCATGAAAAGAAATGATCACACACTCAAAACCGCACTCCACCAACCATCATCATAACTCCAAAGTCAAGCACTCATGAAGAAGTCAAGAAGTCAAGGGATGGAGCAACCATCATGACACTACAATGTGCAAAGACAACCCTCCAAAATGCTTATTTGCACAAATGCAAATAAACCCTCCTCCACCAATCTTCAGCCAATGAAAGATACAAAGAAATATGGCAGAAATGGAAAACAAACTGGCAACTCCAAAAAACTGATCCCGTAATAAATTACAGGAAAACCCCGCTACTGTATATACATACCCGCATTTGTATTCCGATCGAAATACAAATTCAATGGGACAAAATCTACACTGTACAACACTAGGATCCGGCTTAAACCAAAGCCCGCTAGTATTAACCGTCCGATCCTGATCCGTGCAATACCGCACGTATCTGATCGAACCCTGCCATATCTCCATACGGCCTCTAGTACTAACCGTCCGATCCTGATCCGTGCAATACCGCAAATATCTGATCGAACCCTGCCATATCTCCATACGGCCTCTACAGCGTTTTGCCCGAAAGTGGAGTAACTGAATGTGGGGAATCTAAAGACACGTCAATACTATGGCTGTGGATTTAACCACTAGCACGTAAGAGGTATTAGCCATACGTAACGGGCTACTAGCTATTGACTAAAAGGGACGTCGATGAGCGAACTCATCCTGACACCCTACTGAGCCTGTAGTGACAATATCCGTACAGTCCGGTCCGTTCATCTATGAGCATCGCATGGCGGGCCTAGGGGTTGGTAAAAGTCAGACCCCCAAAAGCGGTACAAGTCGTGTCGGAGTGTAGCCCAGAACACCCTGAGATACTACTGGAATACCTACCAGTAAATCTCCTGCCTTGGCCAAGGACTTCGTGTAAGGGCTCTCCTAGACACAGCGCGACCTCACCCCCAATACCGGGAGAGACGAACCCCTGAAGATCCGCTCACTGCCTTCAAGTGGCTCGGGACTGTACCCAACTAACACCCGTTTGCACGTCTCCTTTGAGTGTGGTAGGGTAGTAATCAAAGTACAGTGGGAACTCACACGAGACAAATGACGATCCTCAGGTCGATGAACTAACCTGTGCACATGTCACCAGGGAACTGCTATCTGACGTCAGGTATAAGACCAACTAGCATATTCCCGGCGAGTCCTGTCCGGTGTACTCATAACCCAATGAGAACCTGTATACATCTTAGGTGATCCAACTGACACCAGTGGCTTGTTAGACCGGCCACCGCCCCTCGTCACGGTCTCGACAGTATACACTAGTCTACTCTGGATTATCGATGCCCTGTCTCGAAACTCCCACGACTAGGGACCTTTTAAGGATGTGCTTATAGACTACCAGCTCCCACGTATTTGATCGCGCTCATACTACTGGCAGTCAAGCAAGAATCCTAGGGGCTCTATCAACGTGCAATAGTGACCTGTTAGGTCACCTAAAGCTATACACGATGATAAAGGTAAACCAGATAGCATACTATCATCTTGAGTAAGACTGTCCTCCTAGGATAGGTCTTCCCTCAATCATTGCCATCACGTGCCTGTGATCCAATAATTGACTCTGAGGGCACAATCTCCCACTTGCACTCAAGGCTAATTATTGCGATGTCGCATACTCACAGCCCGTGTGATACCGAACACCCAACTCCTCTACTAGTCAGTCTCACAAAGCTCGTTTGCGAAACTATTGCGTTCGAGGAATAGCCTCAGTGAGTGGATCCGCTATGATGTTTTTTTCTTTGTCTCTCTATATCTCAAGTTCATGGAGAAAACCATCTCCCGAAATGAGCAATACCTGTCTTAGAATGTGTCTGGATGTCTGATGGGACCTAGCTCATAAATGAACTCCAAATCCAAACTTCTAAGACTGTATCGTCAATTGAACTTAATCAGTATCCTGCGCCATGCCTCCTTCAGTATTGCCTTAGACCATCTGTCCAAAATACTGCCCCTCGTCAGAAAGAAAAACTATAACTCTGACAACCTCCCTGTGGTCCATGTCACCTTGGAAGCCAGGAATGATAACTGTCTCCCGAACGAGGCTGTCGTTATGATATCCCTAGAACATCCACTTATGTTCTATAACTGCTTCAGACTGTTTCTCCAGGATTGGATTAATGTCAACTTATTGCATCCACTGCAAAAACAACATCTGGTGTGGTAGTTGACATCTCATGATTAACTCAATTGCCTAAGCAAGTGATCTGCCAATCATGCACATCCCTCTGCCCTTTAGTCTGTAAGACACCTTTAGAGAGGGTGACTCCATCACCTGCAGGTATACTACCGTGCCAGGAGTCGTCCATTCTAAATACTCTTAGAATGCCGTCTAAGTACCCTGATTGGGAAACCACCCAAATCTAGATCTAAAACCATAGATCTAGTTACCAGTATGTCTGATATAATGTCCAAGTCCCATATGGAGAAACCACTGTGTGACGACCAAAGTATAACCGATCGTAGTATAGGAATATCACTTCCTACTCTGTGTATGTCATCCAAATACCATGACATCACACCGTACTACCTTCTCAACAGATCCATCCCCTATTCTGATGAAGTCAAACCTATGACTGTCACATCAGAAATTGATGATCTATCTCCGCTATATCTGCTTTAGTCTATAAATAGACATAAGCCACTTGTTCACCAATGCTTCCGCTGCTCCCACTGACTACGACAACCCTCTGGCAGAGTCATTTACACATACACTTCTAAAGCTGGTTTAGAACGACCCTATACTCATCCTTCTGCCGGGTCTCACAGTCTGGAACAACAGCAATGGCAAGTCTGGGTAAACAAGAACCTCCCTGTCACCGTCCTTGAGGCTACCGGAGTACCTCTCGGGTGCCTGAGGTTACCCACCGTATCTGCGTAGTGGCCAATGGAATGTCAATCCAGATTGAATCTTTAGGTTCCTATCAAATCTTCAGTAATCGTTTGTGGTTCTGGAATCACTTCCAGTTCTACCATACTCCCACTACTGTTTTCTGAAAAAAAATCCATTTTTAGTAAAACTGTGGCGAGTCTAGAACAATATCTCTATTGATCTTCCAGATGGTAGAATGCCAACCCTCGTCATAGCCTGGGTCAACCCACAAACAGCCATTACAGAAACGTGCCTTGAGTCATCCAGAGTCTGGTTTTAAGCATATGAACTGTTCTATATCCAATATAGAACCAGAGGCACTGATTTAATTGAACCAGATTTAAATCATGCAGCTGTCCCCAGTGCATGTTAACTAAATGGAAAGAGGCCGATCAGCATTAATCAACTTAGGACTGCTTCCAATTATGAGTAATCTGAAAGAGAAGCAAGTTCTCTTAAACATTACTATCAACTGAATACCATACACAAGTTTCTACATCTTCGATCACTTTGAAGAATCCCAATACTTGCAATACCTGGTTCTCTACTTTATCCATATACCTATAACTTCTCAAAACATGGACCCTGTGTTTCTACGAAACACCTGTCTAAAAACTAAAGATGTCATAAGTAAACCGAATATAGTACGAGAACCAACCCCTCTGTCCTCATGGACGCTGGACAACATACAATACTCTGTATAAGTCCCTTGAGTCTGATAACTCAATCCCTGTGTGTCGTAGGTTGAAAACTGTACTTATGGTTATGAAGAATTATACCGCTGTTCAATGCTCCTTACCTAATCATCCACTGACATAGGTAAATGTCGCAGACAAAATTTCAAAAAGGTATGTCTCACTCTATGAAAATAGACGTACAGACAATTTGAAATTGGTGCATAACAGCGGATATTCAAAACCAAATATTTTCCGTCCGGCAAACAACCCAGGTGACTTCCTCAAATATCACCGATTACAACGAATCCCGATATAATGAGGAAGATCACCTAATTCCCAATAACTTACTCCCACTCATCATCTGTAAAACTATACAGATGTGAGAATCATACCTAGTAAATACATACCCTGGAGTAAGTATCTAATCAGGAAATCAGTTTTTCTTTAACAGTACACGGTGAAACTGAAACATTGAAATGTTTCGATGGGGTATCTCAGTATTCCTAGTAATGCATCTTCCATTATCCAGACTCACAACTATAACCGTGTAATTCATTGCCATCTTTCCAAATCCCTTTATATGTCTTTAGCCATTACCTTCTGCACACCCTCTTAGGCTAAATGGTTTTTTTCCTTCCCTACCGTTCGGCACCAGCCTATGGTTTGGAAGAAGACTATCCAATAAGCATAATGGGTGTATTGTCCTATCCTAGGAGCACTCGCAATGCGAGAGAAGGTGAAGATAAAAGACAACCGAATAAAGCTTATTCCTATTTCTCCTGAAACAGAATCCATCCCCGAACTGGAACAAGTTCCTTTTGAGTTCGTATATAACCATACGATGGAGTATCCAATAAACTGTGGATCTTCATAGTGATACGGAGTGTTCTGGAGAAATACAAAGGTGATTTAGGATTGGCGAATAAATACTTGGTTTGGTCGTGAATAGCAGTCGCGATTTACTTTGCCCTCTTACTAATCCCTTGTTATGTCTTTACTTAATACCTTCTGTAGACCATCGTTAGGCTAATAGGTTTTCTTCATTCCCTACCGGTCGGCACATGCCTATGGTTTGGAAGAAGACTATCCAATTTGCGTAATAGGTGTACTGTCTCCTAAACCAAGGAGCACTCGCAACCTGAGAGAAGGTAAAATGAAAAGACAACTGAATAGTCCTATCCGTTTTCTCCAGAATCGGAACCCATCCTCGAATAAATTCCTTCAAGTTCGTATCTAACCATACGATGGTTTTGTCCAATGGAAGTGGACGTTCGCAGTAATACGGGGTGTCCTGGAGAAAAGGGTAAAAGTAGGAGTGGCAATGAGGTTTGCAACTCTGACAATCCAAAAGCCGGTGTTTAAGAAGGTTCGGTCAACTTGGTCACTGAGTCATAGTCTTAGGGTCGGGTCAATGGTCGCTGCCAAAGAGAGAGAGAAAAGAAATACTCATCGTGCACTCTATCCTAGATCAGAATGGTTACCAATTTATCTAATCTGGAAACCTCCCACTGTACCGTCAAATTCTCCTCCAAACATGAAAGAAGAATTAGTCGGAATCACCCGAGGAGTAAACCAACTCATTAGTGGGAATCGGGACCCAACTATCATCGCATGACAACGTGACGGAATCCGCTCACGTTATTACACTCCAGAAGGTATGCGCATATCTGGCAAGTTTCAGTTTCTTTAGAAACTCCCGATATGATTTTTACCCCATGCTCTTATGACCTTGACTTTGGCCAACATATCATAAGTCACATGTCAAGTTCTACCCGTCATTCTCCAGGTTAATTGAGCCCACCCGTACATACCCTTGACTTTGGCCAAAATAGTTGTACGACTGCACCAAACCAACGCATCTATCTATGCTGCACATGAATACCCAACAGCTACCAATCACTGTGCCTTGACTTTGGCCAACATACACAGCTTGAATACTATTGACTATCCATATGAAACGACGGAGGGCTACGAATGGTTTCTGGCTAAAACCTTTAACGTAATGAACTTAATATCGTTGAAGGAACCGGATAGCTTTTAAAAATATAGTGACGAAAACCTTTGCTAAAGAGGTCACTCCCGGTGAAGGGATCTCGGCTCTTTCCCCGTAGAATGAGGTGCAGGATATTCCAACTGAATACCACGATGCAAAGCAAAAGTAATCGGCTATAGTGAAGTTAATGCCCTGACGCAAACTTCTGTCCAAGGGGACACTCCTGGTGAAGGGATCTCGGCCCTTGCTTCGTCGACTGAGGAGAAGGATATTCCAACTGAATACCACGATTCAAAACAAAAGAGAACGTCCTTGCAATAACAGCTTTTTGAAAAGTGTTCCAACAACATCAGAATAGGTTTGTTTTTAACTTGCATTGATCCAAATCAATGCAGTCCCATCAATTGATCACACCAATAAAGAACGAAAATAATGATGTACGTATATTCCATCCGCATTCTCCACTGGGTCCCGTCATTACCCGTTAGGTTACTTAACTAACGACAGAGCGGGGACTGGACTAGCGCGGATGCAAAACATATACAACATCTACTAGTATATATATCAATATATATAATATTTTCGCTCAAGGCGTGATAAAATGCAACCTCACAGCAATGTACAGCATCACAGAACAATACAGATATCTGGGAACCCCGGGTTTCACAGAGCCGCTACTGAAACCCGACGTTCCCCTGGTTGTATGGATAGCCTGTGCAATGAAATCCTAGACCCCTACGGGCGCGGCAAGTTACCCGCCAAAACCTGAAGTGGGGCAGCCCCCTTCAGCAACGTGAATGGACCACCCAACACTTCACGGAATCCAATAACTTGGGCACCCCTCCTGGGTCAACCTGTACCCCCTACGAGTGCGGCGAATAGCCCGCCAATTCTAGAGTAAAGCCCCCTCCGTCTCAATGCCATGAGATGCGGGCTTGTTTCCCTCTAGAACCCGGCTATCCGTGCACCCCACCGTGGGGTAATCCTAGTACAGAAAGTAAAATATACATACAACGGGTACATCTACCTCGACCCGGTCATGCCCCAAAAGAATAATATACAAACAGGCAGTGACGACAGTCCACATGTCAGACGCTCGCCCCGCAACATCAAATGTACATAATACAACTAAAACTGTACTAGCATTGCACCCAGGCTATCCCCCACGACCAATCCGCAACATCACATCAATACACAGAACATCAACGTGAATGTCACGTTCGCAAATCCGTATAACCGGGCTATAGCAGTTAGACAGGATTTACCGATCAAGTGACATTCACGGTCGCAGATATAATGTAAATACTGTGATCTAACATGTTTAAACTTTTTGATCGATCAAATTTACCCAAGTGGGCCCCAAGCACTACTGTAGCACTCACAGAAAATCTGGGCAAAAAAAGAATATTCCAAAACCCCTATTTTCATGTCAGGAGCTTTCTGCAAAAATTTGGTACACTGAACAGTGAAAGTAGCGGCGGAACCGCGGCCCAAGCATGGGTTTGGCCGTGGTTCCGCGGTGGTGTAGTGTGTTCATGAGACCAAATTTTCACAGAACTCTTAGAATTCCCTGCACATCATTCTACAACAACCTGAAAAAATTTTGGAGCTAAAAAAATTTCGACAGAAACTAATGCTTTTGAAAACGCGGGTTTTGGAATTATGTTCGATCGGAAATGTAAACACATTAGACAAAGCTAGACTAAGTTAATGGCGAGGCTCTGATACCACTGTAAGTGCACGGCGGCGCCCCGGCCGTCAAACAGACGCCGGAATGCGGAAGCGATGATTTACTTATAACGTTTTAAAAATAATTTAAAAAATAATTAAATAAATAAAATCGTTTAAGTGAATTTTATGATTTTCGGTAAAGTAAAACGTATTTTTCGTAAAACTAAACCCTAATTATTTTTCACTATAAATTTAAAAATACCTATTTTATTTATGTTATTACTAGTAAATGGTGTTTATTTAGCCACTTATAAATTTTTAGTTTAATTAAATATTTTTCCTAAATTAATTGTTTTAAATATTAACATAAGCTTTATTTGTACACTAAATTAGTGTAAATTACAAATTTGAATGGGTTTAATTTGTAAAAATGAACCATGGCATATTAGAATTTAGTGTGTATCATGCAAAATTTATTTGCAAAATTTTCCATGATTCTAGAGTTTTCTTGAGTTGTTTTAGAAAAGAAATAAAAGAAAACTTAATAAAGTTATGAAATGACATAAAGAGGTGATACTTTAGATGAACTTTCTACACTTTTCTTCACTTTTCCCATTCTCCTCTTCCACCTCCTCACTTGGCCGGCCTCCTCATCTTGGCAGCCCCCCCATTTCTCCACTTGGTTTTATTACAAAAATCCATCAAAAATACATCAAAAAATCAATAAAAAATCCACAAAATCCTAATTATTTCCTACACTTTATTCTTTGCTCATTTTTACATGGATTTTGGAGATGGAAAGCATGCATTTTGGAGGCTTATTTTCATGTTTGGATTTCTTGTGTGAAGGTAAAAATCTTGTTCTTTTGAATTATTGTTATTTAATGTTTCATTCTAGCATAAATTGATTTAATGAATTAATTCTATTTCCAAGTTTTAAAAATTCAATTTATGGTTATAAAATCAAGTTATGATTTTTATTAATTAATTAGGGTTATAATAACTAGTTGAACATTTTTAGAAGTGGAAATTCTTGTATGGATGATTGATTGTAAATTGCTTCTCCAAAATTGTTAAATTAAACCATTTTTGCAAACTAGATTTCTATATATTGTATATTTTGGTGAAATAAAATTCCAATTAATATTTGTAACACTAGATTGTGGTCTTAAGAGGATATTAACTTGTTGGTGGAATGAAAAACTCAATTTAGTTACTAGTTTTATTGATAATTGATAAATTGTGATAAAAATTGCTATTTTTGCTAACTAGTTTTTGGAAATTCTTAAATAAATGAGGTTTAAAATCTAAATTATAGTTTCATTATATTATTATCATCTTGAATTGTAGTTTAGTAAGTTAATTCATGTAAAATCATATTTGGTTGTGAAATTATGAAATTTTGCTTGCAAAGTGTCGAAATGGATAAAATTGCAAACTAGAAATCTATTTTTATACAAATTAGTGTGAGAAAAATATGGTAATGGTTTCTATAATCTAGTTAGGTTATTTAATGAGTATCATGACCATTAGTTTCATTTAAACAGTAAGTTTTGAAGTAAAACGGTAAATTGGCATTTTCGGGTTTTACGAAATCGGGCGATTTGATCGATTTTTAGGGTTCCGATGATTTAAACCAAGTTTTACATTATAAGTAATGAGTTTTAAAACTATGAGTTGTTTGTTGATATTTATCTCAATCAATTGGCGTTTGTATGCCGATATCGAGCGATATTTGGTTCTTTTGCATGAGCGGGACATAGGTTTTAACCCATGCGCGTTTCATGCGTCGTTTTGGTTTTGTCTGTGATTTAGTTTACGATATTATATGTGTTTGCTGTTCAGACCAAAATATTTCATTATTATATTCCCCATTCTTATATAATTTACAAATAAACGGGTGCTTTTGACCCATGTCTGCTACATGTTACAGGTTACAGATTCTTGGACAGAAAACAGTGAAAACAATGAAAAGACAATGCAAAAGTGGACTTTGACCAACAAACAGAAGACTCTTGATAAAGCCTACAAAAATATCAGTTTACAAAGAACAAAGGGCAGCGCAAGGTCCAAGATTACAAAGCGAACGGGTAGGAGTCCACTACAATGTTCACTGGAAATCTGGAAGAGAACCAGAACCTAAACTGAGAAAAGATATATAGAAATAAGAAGCCCAAGCCACCAGAAATAAGCCCAAGAAAATGCAAAGCCTAATTCTACTTTTTGGCCGCGGAACCGCGGCCAAACCAGGCCTTGGGCCGCGGTTCCGCGGCGGGCTTAAGGGAACAGTGAATTAATTTTTACCAAATTGTGAGGCGGCTTTGACAAGTCAACTTAGGGCTATTTTTGTAATTGTAGACATGCGGGTCAAATGTAACCCTAAGGTTTCCTATTCTTTATAAATAGGAACTCTAATCATTGTAACTCTTTATGCCTCCTTTTAATAAAAATTCAGAAATTCTTTATGGAGAGCATCGGTGTTTCTTTTCCATTCAGAAATTCAGATCTGACAAACCTGCATGGATGTTTGGAGAGATGCATCTGTAAATAGATTTAATTTCTCGCCCTAGTTTAGATTTCAATTCTTTGCCCTAGGTAGATTTAATTTCATGCCCTAGGAACTTGTTTAGGGTTTAGCTTTGGGGAAGGATATTGAGAGATGAGATCTCTCATCCCTTTCTTACCTACCAAATATTTACAATAGGACTCCATGCATACACGCACATACCGCGCCCTACAGCATCCTACCCCTCGAGGTAACGATGACACCGTAGTGTAAAGGCCCGGTTGCGCGCGTTGTCCATGGAGGTTAGGATAAGGATCTCTAAAGGAAGGACAAGAACCTAGAGGAAGGAACACCTTCCCGAATGGATCTAATCCCCTTTATTGATAATTACCTTAACTCCTCATAGATCTTCATTCGGGTATAGAAAGCGTTGAGATTTAATTGCATTTTCAAACCATCCATAAACCTAGCCCTAGCAAGAATAGATCTAGATAATTGCCCTAGGTTAATTAGATTTTTAGATTTAAGAATCAATCCGAACACCCTTCGGAATTAACTCGTTAGCGCGACTAGGAGATTCACAACATCCCTGTGGACCGACCCGTACTCACCGGCTAGCTACCAAGCGACGCCGTTCTTGATTGCGGTTAATAGATAGTTTTTGAAATACAAATCATTTGCATATAGGTGCCCCTCACATGGACTGCGGACGATGAAGAAGAGGATGGCGACACCGTCTTCGGCAGATAAGGACCAGGTGAGTAGATGTATATCTACGGGGGGAAGTCGGGTTGATGGCGTTTAGCACCCCCGCAACGTAGAATAGGAATAGTACTTATTGATATTAGGAAGCCATATGTGACCCTAGATCCTTAATAAGTAGTGTAGGGTTCCTAGGCACGCTAATGAGGTCTCACAAGGCATCAACCATGCCAACATAAAATTTTACGGTGCCGAGAAACCCTAGACTAGATCGTTAACTAGAATTTTAGGCGAAACAAGAACTAGTAAACTACTTTACAATGAGTGAACGGAAATACAACCTTTGTAGATCCGGTGCTCCACCTCCATAGCTCCGTGATGATGTCTCCTCGCTGCGATCATCGGATCCCGGGCTCTAGCGTCGGCTTCATCGGAGAAAAAGCGGGCTAGGTCATCGACGACGATGCCGAAGATGATCTATGTCGAGGAATCACAAGATCAAGCTCCAACTTCACCAAGTCAAGAAACTTGTGAAGGAAACACCCTATACTACTTGGCAAGAGATAGAGGATGAAGAAATAGGAGGTGGGTTCACTTTAGATTTGGATTTCTCACCCTTTTTCATCAATCACCATTGATGAAGTCAAGTTTTCTTCATTGAAGAAGATGAAGAAGAAGATGATAATGTTATGATAAGTTATTTTTTTTTTAGAAAAGAAAAATCAATCCTTATCATAATTTTAACTATAGTTATGTGTAGAGAATTGACCAAGGTTAAAGGAATGGTTATGGTTAAGGAGATGAAGACAAAATGGTTACTTTGGTCAAACCTTCATGAAGCTTCAACAAGCTTCATCTTTTAAAAGCAACCATTATGTTTTCTTTTCTCTTTTCCTTTTCAATCCAAAAATAAAAAGATAAATGAATGAATAAATAAATATAAACCCTAACCATTTATTTAACCAAGGTTTAATTCTTTACACAAACCCTAGCAATCATGTATCATCAAATATGATACAATCTAGTGTACAAAAGTATATCACATATACAATGTGCACATCAAGTGAGAAAATCCATTTAAAGTGAACCGAAACTGGTTAATGCAAAGTAATATATCAAATATATAATTATGCAATAAATCATTAAATCAACACTTGATTTAATGATCCGGTCATATCGCATATAACCGGCTAATATCAACAGTAACAACTTATCGAATCAACACTTGATCCGATAACCCGGCTATATCGCATATAACCGATCAATGTCACAAATCGCGAGAATCGAATACAGTATCACATACTGGTATCATTCTCGGTCCCGCACACATCTCATATGTGCTCCTATTTCGTTTCGCTTGAGCCAGGAAACCTCTGTGTAGGACTCTAAAGACTCGTCAATACGCCAGCAGCAGGTGATGATCATATCAAACACCCACAAGCCGCAAGCAGTCTGCTAAACGTTACGGCCACCCGGGTATTGAGCGATCAGAAGATCGACGAGCAAGCCCGCACACACTCCAGTGAATCCAACCAGTAACACAACCGTACAGTCCGGTCTCGTCGTCTGATATGTCGCATATCTTTCCTAGGGGTGGTAAACGTCAGACCCCAATAGCTCGATAACTTGTGTCGATATGAGGTCTATAACAGTTCGAGATACTACAGGTAACACTTACCAGTAAATCTCAGCAACCCTGGCCAGGGATTTCCGGTTATAGCCAATCGAACACAGCGCAACATCAACTCCCTATACCGGGAGAGACGAATCTCCTCCTATCGCTCATTGCCTCCATGTGATTCGGGACTGTACCCAAAAGCCACCATTTTGCACGCCCTCTTGGACGTGGTAAGGTGGAAATCAAAGCACAGTAGGAACCACACAAGACTCTATGACGATCTCGGGTCAACAGACTACTCTGTACCAGTGTCACCAGAGAACTGCCATCTGACGTAAGGTATAATACCATCTGGGAGTTCTCGGCGAGTCCGTCCAGTGTACCCAGTCTCTACTGAGCACCCATATATCATCTCTAATGTCAAACACCAATGGATATGGGATCATCCATCGCCCATCTGTATGGGTCGAGAAGGTATACGCTAGTCTACTCTGGTATATCGATGCCCCATCTCGATATACCCATGACTAGGGACCTTGAAGGATGTACTTATAGACTACCATGTCCCCACTGGTATGATCCGCATCATAGTCCAGGTAGTCAAGTACACCCTAAGGGCTTTACCAACATGAAACAGAGAGACAATCAGTATACACGTTAAGGTAAAGAGTAACCAGATAGCATACTATCATGTCGAGCAAGAAAGTCCTCCCTATATATGTCCCAGCATCCACTACAATATACATCCAATGTACAGTAATGGCCTCTAGGGCATACATATAACTAACAATCTCCCACTTGCACTAGGGCCATCTGTAGCAGTGGTTGTAGTATCTCATACTCAACCATCCCAAAAAAGTCTCTCTCTGGGAATAGGCCTTTGTGAGTGGATCCGCCGTGTTGTCCTCTGAGTCTGCTCTCCTAACCTCGATCAGCCTGGAGATCAACCATCTCCATGATCAGGTGATACTGCCCTAGAATATGTCTGGATCACTGATGGGACGGACGTTTCTTGGCATAAACCACAACTCCATTGTCACACAATGGGAGGAACTAAGTTCATCTCATGAACAAATATACATCCAGACTGCCTCTTTGGTAGCATCTTAAGTAGCGATGTATCCAGCCTTTATCATCTAGTCTGTCACGGTATCTAGCTTGGAACTCTTCCAACATACCGTCCCTCTACTGAGGGTAAAGACAATGCCTGCGACTGACATTCAGTCGTCATTATCACCCTGGAACATTTCCAGTGATTCTCCCCCGGACCAATTGATACCATCTCACTACATTAGTGAGTATCCTAACACCCAAATAACATCTATCTCATAGATGAAGACTCAGGATTTAGAAGGTATCACTTTGATCCTAATTGGAGAATCCTTGTGATAAGCGGAGATTGATCGAGCGTAGCATAGGAAACTCTTTCCCTATCAAGAGTATGTCATCCACGTACTCTACGAGAATCGCCACCATACTCCCTACTACCTTTTTGTATATACAAGGTTCATCTACCATTTTGATGAAGTCAAACTTTTTGACTACGACATCAAAACAGACGTTCCAACTCCGCGATGCCTGCTTTATCCTATAAAGCATCTTGTACACGTTTCCGCTGCTCCCACTGTCTACAAAGCCCTCTGGCTGTGTACTTACAGACGCACTATTCTAAAACACCATCTAGAAAAGTAGTCATGGCACCCAACCACCAGATATCGTAGTCATGGTATGTAGCCGTGACAAGTAGGATCCGGATGGACTTAAGCATAGGCACTGGAAAAGGTTTCATCATTATCCATACCTGGTCAATGATGCAAACTTTTAACAAGTCTAGCTTTGAAAGTCTCAACTTTTCCATCTACACCAAGTAATCTTCTCAAGATATACTTGCTCCTGATGGGGATTTAACCCTTCAGATATAGCAACCAAAGTCCATACTTTGTTGGTGTACATGGATTCCATCTCAGATCACTAAGCATCCAGCCATTCTTACAGAGTCTCACTCCTGATGGCCAGCTCGAAGCTAGTTGGGTCATCATCTCATGATGCAATCCTCGCTCCCACTGTCATAGAGAAACCGAAGTATCTCTCAGGTGGGTGAGGAACCCTACTAGATCGGCGGAGAGGCTGAGGTTCGTTGGTATCTACTGAATCCTTTGGTTGTACCAAATCATCTGCTGTATTTTGTATAGCTGGAACCTTTCCAGCTTTACATAACAGACCTTGCCTCGAGCTTGTCCGGATTTTGCTTTTAGACATAGGCCGGACAACCCCAAATCTTAAATATCTTAAGAGATGGGCTCTTCCCTTACCATATCACATATGAAGTGGTAGGCAACTGATTTGATCGTGACCCTATTCAATAGGTATGCAGCTTCTCAAGTGCATAAGTCCCAAAAGGAAATAGGTAACTCAGTAGTACTCATCATAGAGCACACCTTATCATATAGGGTGTGATTGCTCCGCCCCGATATACCATCGTGCTATGGTGTATTCGGAGGAGTAATGCTGAGAGAGAATCTCATTCTACTTTAGAATAGTCCAGGATTTCCGTGCTTAAGTATTCTCCTCCCTGATCACATCAAAGGACATAATACTTATACCCGTATTTTGGTTCTCTACTTCTAACTTATATTCTGTGAATATCTCAAAAGGTTCGGACTTGTGTTTCAACAAGAACATATGTCTGAATCTAAAGAGATCATCAGAGAACGTAATGAAGTATAAACAACCAGTCCTGGCATGTGTAGACAGGGGACCTATATACATCAACATGTATCATCCCAAGAGTTCATTAACTCTTTCTCTGTTTCCAGTAAACGGAGCTATAGTCATCTTATCTTTGTGACATGACTGGGGAGTTCCACAAGATGTAAATTCAAACTAATTTAAATATGCATTTTTATGTAACTCTAGCTAGTCGGGTCACATTGATCTGACCTAGTCTACAATACCTCAAGAAGGAATGGTTGAATTCTGAACTCTTCCTCTTGTGTGTGATCCATATACTAAGAACTGTAGTTTGATTTAGAACATCAATGGTTTTAGATAACGTGCCTGAACCGATCAACTTTTGATATAGGAAATGTTCAAAACATTATCCAACAATACAAAATTATATCTTTTCTTTACTAATAAAGAAACTGATATGATTTTGCATATCAGGTTCGGTATTTAATAACATTCGTTCAGAATCAATGTATTGGTAATACAGGGTGACAGTGACCGACAGACTTAGCTGCAACACTTGCCCCGTTTTCTGTCTCATGAAACTTATCACCCGTTCTCAGTTTTTCTATCCTTTTGTAGCCCTATGTAACAGATTACATATCTGGGATCCTGATCCGGTATCATATACCAAGGATGCGGAGGATACTGAGAAACAGCTCTGTATAATGAACACACCCGAAAATGATGCATCAACATGCACTCTCTTCGTTTGGGCGGCATGGGAATCTTGGTATTCCCCTATTTCCTGCTCTGTCTTATAACTATTATAAGTTGGAGCGGGACCAACGTTCCCCAGCTCAGTAAAACAAGCGGGTTCGGTCAATATTCCGTATTATTATCTTGATTAAGGCGTGATATGGTCGCTACCTGTAGAGAGAGAGAAGAAAACACTCAGCGTGCGCTCCTGCAAGAATAGATTGGTTATTATTTTATCTAATCAGGATGGCTCCCACTGCTTTTTATCAAATCTTCCTTCAAACCCTAAAAGGAAAGTGTCACGCCCCGCTTCCCAGAGTACGCAAGATTGGGCACGTGACATAGCCAACCATGTTACCTGTGGGTAGGGAGTATCCATCCACAGTCACATTACGGTTGTAGGGATATCAAGAACAAGAATAAAACTAATCTAACACATGTCCAAATCCATAATAACAAGAGTCAATAAACAATAAGTGCGGAAGCAAATGATCCAATACAATAAATAAATAGTACGTCCCATAATGCGGGCTCACATCTGGAAATGAAATGAAGTAAATAAACTAATCACTAAGGAACTCACAGATCAGCCTGCTGGCTGAAGTACTCCTGCTCGGTCGTCGACAGTGGTAAAGAATCTGGGCCATGCAAAACCCAGACGTCAGCGCGTCATGTCAACCAATAATAATATGAACATGGTAATAAGCAATGCAGGGATGTACATGAATAAAGCAGTACTATGAAATAACAGTGCAGGGTAATATGCAGTGGTAACTAAACTGTCCTATCAGATTTCTACTCTAAAGTCTTTGAAATCAATTGGTGACTCGTCGATGTAACTCAATAGTATCCCGTGCGTGCCCGGGACCACGATCAAGATCCTCGGGGCTGAATCCGAGACGTGCCGCTAGGCAGTAATAGGTAGCAGGATGGGCGAGTGATGTCAGCATCATCACTCCGGGGCTGGCCAAGCCCGTAAGACTGATCAGAACAGGTATCGAACTGTTGAGTTACAAGTCGGTTTCACCTTTGATTTCCCCATACCCCCAAGTTATGTATGTCAGGTCAGGTATTCAATAATCAAGGACTAATGCCGACACAGGATCAGGTAACAGGTCAGGTTTGTCTGGATAGACAACATGAGTGGTCCATGAGGACCCCAAGTCAGGTTTGTCGGCATTAAGCAATGAGATCATGTAACAAGTCAGGTCGGGGTACAACAGGTTGAGTCGGTATGTACAGGGTATCATGTCCGGTGCATCAGTATGTAAATATGTCATATGTAGCAAGGTCCTGTCAACATGTAGTGCAATCGAGTACGTGCTCACAACAGGTATACAATCGAACAATGAACAGCAGCAAGAGTTTAAAGTAAACGGTAATAATAGTCACTTAATCATAATGGTGCTTTGTATTATCTTTATTAACAGGTTCAAGCACCCTTGTGGTGCAATAGTCACAAGGTGAAACAATATCAACAACATAAAGTAATGAAGCTACATGAATTTAAAACTAAAGCATAAATAATTGTCTCATGGATGATTTAACGAATAAAGCAAGGACAATCTAATTGGTTTAGTTAGTTAAAGTATGGATTGATAGCAGACCGATTAATTACAAGAAACTACTATAATGATTCAATGTTAAAGATACTTGCAACCGTCAATTCTAAGTTATACTAAAATATCGATATTAACATCAACTGTGTGGTTATACAAAATAATATGATAATTAAATGTATAGCAAGACTTGATCTTGTGTGCTAGCATGTTAGAGCAAGTATTCGGATACTTGCCTCGACGGTTTCGCAAACCGGAAAACACGAATGCAACGTCGGCGGAAAACACGAGGCGGATGCACTGGCCACGGATCGAGTCCAAACAGCGAACAGCGGAACCACACGGACCAGAATACTTCGCTGGAGAGTCGGGTCCAGTCGACGGTACGGCCAGAATCCGGCGAAATGTCAAAATAGCGACATGTTAGCAAAAAATACGATATATGGACAACGATCGACCAGCGAAGGGAAAAGGAAAGGGAAGAGGTCATGAGAACTTACTGGGATATCAAGGATGGCAACCGCAATGGGTTCGACGGCAAAGGGCTCCGGCGGTGAACAGTGAATGCGGCAGAAGGCTGGAAGTTGCTGGATCGGGTGGTGCTGTGCGATGAGGGGAGGTAAAGGCCGGGTTCTGGTCGCTGGGAAGAGGAGGTGGTCGGCGGTGGCGCGGGTGACGACGACGAGGGTCGACGGCGGCGTTTTCCGGTGAACAGAGGAGGTGGTAGTGCTGCGGCTTGGGTGCTGTTGCAGCGCCGGCGAAGGAATGAGGAGGAAGGTGGAGAGGTCGGGACGAGACTGCGGAGGCAAGGGTGATGGTGGTGGTGTCGTCGGCATGGGGAGGCGGCGGCGATGGCGGGTACCGCGTGCAGGAGGTGGCGTCGTGGTTGGGTTCGCAGGCTCGGGAAGGAGGGAGGAGAGGAGGTAGGGGGTGCGGCTAGGCTGTGGAGGCGAGGACGGTGACGGCGAGGTCGCAGGGAGGTTGACGGCGACGGCAGGAGGTGGCTAGGGTTAGGGTTCGGGGGTTCTCGTGGGGTTTTTCTCGAGATGGAGAGAAGAAGAAGACGGCTGCGTAAAATATAGGAAGAGAGAGAGAGAGATTGTAGGAAGAGAGAGAGAGAGAGAGATTGGAGAGAGGGTGAGAGGTGGAGAGAGAGAGAGAGCTGGCGGGGCCCACGAAGAAATGGGCGCTCGCGATTGGCTGAGGGGAAATTCATGGGTTAAATTTTAAAAGATTACAAGGGATTTAATCGTTGGATTATGAAACAGAAGGATATATTATAAGGTTTTAAAATATTTAATTAATTGGGCATTTCGGCGCTAAATGAAACATTTCCGACTCGCGCCCGGGTTGCGCCCAAATGTTTCAAATTCAAATTATAGGATTTTAAGCGGGTTCCAAATTTTGAAAAGAGGTGTTTAATGATTAAAATGCATGCCCCCAAGTCGGACACTTGCACGCGCGCGTAGCCGTCCAAACTTACCCGTTTCGCCGAACGGGATGAAATCTCGACACGCGGATGTTACCACGCGACTAGCGGCGACGAGTAGGCCAACATGGATATTTTTAATTTCATTTTAGGTGTTAAAATTTGTTATGTGCCAAAATGACTTAGCCGGTTAAAATTTAGCAAAAAGCACCAAACAATCAGGATAATTGAAATGAGCAATGTATAACACTCAACTAGTACCAGAAATAGTATTATTGGGCTCGGGTGTTACATCATACCCAACTACAAAAAGAATTTCGTCCTCGAAATTCCAAGAATACAAGATAGCTAACTACAGGAAAAGGTGAGGAAAATTCTGCCGGATCTCGTCTTCTCGCTCCCAAGTGGATTCTCCATGCGATCGATTACCCCAAGAAACTAGCACAAGGGGGATAATCTTGTTCTTGAGAACTTTTTCTCTTCGATCCTTGATTTCAACCGGTCGCTCCTCAAAAGTTAGGTCTTCCCGTATGGTCAACTCCGAATGATCCAAGACGTGAGTTTCATCGCGAACATACCTCCGTAGTTGAGATACATGAAACACATCGTGCACTCCTGCTAATGACTGTGGTAACGCCAAACGGTACGCTACCTCTCCAACACGCTCCAATATCTCAAAGGGTCCAACGAATCGAGGACTAAGCTTTCCCCGACTCCCAAAGCGAATCACTCCTCTACTCGATGATATCTTCAGGAATACCAGATCACCCACGGCGAACTCTAGAGGTCTTCTTGACGTGTCAGCCCAACTTTTCTGTCTGTCTTGAGCTTCCTTCATATGCTTCCTGATTGTATTCACCTTCTCGACTGTCTGTACCACCAAATCTGGTCCTAGTAACCTTCGTTCACCAACATCATCCCAGCAAACAGGTGAACGGCACTTACGACCATACAACGCTTCAAACGGAGCCATCTGAATAGTCGCTTGGAAGCTATTGTTGTACGAAAACTCCACCAGGTGTAGATGATCCTCCCAAGAACCTTTGAAGTCCAACATGCAAGCCCTCAAAATATCTTGAAGGGTCTGGATCGTTCTCTCCGATTGTCCATCAGTTTGAGGATGATAAGCTGTGCTAAACTTCAATCGAGTCCCCAAACTTTCTTGTAAACTCCTCCAAAAGTGCGACAAGAACCTAGTGTCCCGATCGGACACGATGCTTACCGGTACTCCATGCAATCTTACAATCTCCTGCATGTACCGCTCTGCCAAAGTTTCCGTCGATTGACCAACCCGAAAAGGAATAAAGTGAGCTGCCTTGGTCAACCGATCGACAATCACCCATACTGCATTGTTGCCCTTTGGACTCCGCGGTAAAGCCGTCACGAAATCCATGGTTATATGTTCCCACTTCCACTGAGGGATCGGAAGTGGTTGCAACAAACCAGCAACCCTTTGGTGTTCAGCCTTGACTTGCTGACACACCAAGCACTTAGCCACGAAGCGAGCAATTTCCCGTTTCATACCTTCCCACCAGAAGTGTTGTCGAATATCTCGGTACATCTTTGTCCCTCCTGGATGTACAGAGTAAGCTGAACTGTGTGCCTCCTTCATAAGCTCTTCACGCACATCTCCTTTTGGCACACAGACACGGCTACCATACCTCAACGAACCGTCTTCGTGGATCAGTAAATCTGTTCGTAGTCCGGCTTCAACCTGCTCTCGAAACTTTTGCAGTCTAGGATCCTGCAATTGTGACGCTTTAATCTTCTCAACTAAGGACGACTGTACTTGCAATTGCATCAACTGTCCCATAGCATGTGGTAGCACAACCTCCAAGTCAAATCTCTGAAAATCCGCAATGATCTCCCTCTGCACAGTCAATGCCTGAATCGCTGGTAACCGACTAAGTGCATCCGGCACGACGTTAACCTTTCCCGGATGGTACTTAAGATCAAGGTCATAGTCGGCCATCAGCTCCAACCATCTGCGTTGCCTCATGTTCAACTCCTTCTGAGTGAACACATACTTCAAACTCTTGTGATCTGTAAAGACTTTGACTCTCTCGCCCAAAAGGTAGTGTCTCCAAATCTTCAAGGCGAAGATCACGGCTGCAAGCTCCAAGTCATGAGTCGGATAATTCTTCTCATGAGTCTTCAGTTGTCTCGATGCGTAAGCCACGACCTTCCCATTCTGCATCAAAACACATCCCAATCCTTTTCCAGATGCGTCGCTGTGAATCACCAGTCCTCCCGAATTATCCGGTACAGTTAGGATAGGGGCGGTTATCAACTTCTGCTTCAACATCTCGAAGGCCAATGCACAACCATCCGTCCAAACAAAAGGTACCTCCTTGCGCGTAAGCTTGGTTAATGGCTCTGCCAAACGAGCGAAGTTCTCCACAAATCTCCTGTAGTATCCGGCGAGTCCAAGAAAACTTCTTATCTCCGCGACATTCTTTGGAATAGGCCAATCTCGAACTGCTGCAATCTTCTCGGGATCAACGGTGATTCCATCGCCCAACACGACATGTCCCAGAAATTTCACTTCTTCCAGCTAGAATTCGCACTTACTCATCTTCGCATACAACTTCTCCTGTCTCAACGTCTGCAGTGCGATCCTTAAATGCTCAGCATGTTCCTCCGGACTCTTCGAGTATACCAGAATATCGTCAATGAATACCACAATAAACTGGTCCAAGAATGGTGAAAAGATCCTGTTCCTCAAATCCATGAATATTGCCGGCGCATTCGTCACTCCGAAGGGCATCACTAGATACTCGAAATGTCCATATCGAGTTCGAAACGCCGTCTTACAAATGTCTTCTGCTTTCACTCGGACCTGATGATATCCTGATCGCAAATCCAATTTCGAGAATACCCTCGCGCCACTAAGCTGCTCAAAAAGTTCTCCAATGCGAGGGATCGGGTACTTGTTCTTAATAGTCACCCGGTTCAATTCTCGATAATCAATGCACATCCTTCTCGTGCCATCCTTCTTCTTTACTAAAAGAACTGGAGCTCCCTAAGGCGAGTTGCTGCTTCGAATCCATCCCTTCTCAAGTAATTCACCAACTTGTTTCTTAGCTTCTTCCAATTCCACTGGTGCCATTGGATAATAAGATTTTGATATTGGCGCTGCACCAGGAATAAGGTCAATCGCGAACTCCACATCTCGCTTCGGAGGTAAGCCCGAAATATCTTCAAATACATCCATAAAGTCGCGAACAACTGCCGGCTCTTCATTACTATCAACTTCCATTGCTGCAAGAACACTGCGTGTCGGCCTAGCCCTGAACTCGACTGGCCCGACAGAACTGCTTCCCCCAGTGAAGGTAAACTCAGGATGTCCGGGAATCTGGAAAATTACCTTCCTTGCCCTACAGTCAATGTGGGCGTGGAAAGTGCCAAGAAAATCCATTCCCAAGACAACTTCATAGCTGCCCGTATCTATCACCAAGAAATCTGCAAAAAGCTCCCGTCCGCAAACAACAACTGTACAATCTCTACATTCCTTACTAGCTATGATTTTCCATTCCCTGTGTGTATGTCCCAAAAACTAGACAGGGTCGTGCAGGTAATCGAGTGTGTAGTTATAAATTTGGATGACATAAAACAGTGGGATGCTCCGGAATCAAATAATGCCAATGCGGGAAAACCATGAACGAGTAAAGTACCTGAAACCACTTCTCCTGATGCCTTAGCTTCCTCAGCTGTCAACGTGAAAGCTCGAGCCTGCTTTGGTCCTTGAGTCAGCTGTTTCTGCCCTTGGAACGGTCTCTGCGGAGGCTTCTGTATATCATCTCTCGTGCGAAGCTTCGACGGACAAGCACCAACTGCGTGATCGGCCGCTCCACAAACCAGGAAAAGTCCCAGTCTCCTTCGACAATCCTTCTGCACGTGCCCAGATAAACGGCAGTAGTCACAAATCACGCTCTTCCTTCGATCAACGATCACAGGCCTCTTCATTGGTGCTACACCTCGACGGTCCACTGGAATACCTCTGCGCCCATGATCTCGGTTAGGTACAAATGCGGGCTTTCTGGCCGCAACTGCTGTTTGTTGTAGGTTCCCTTTCATTCCCGACAAACTCTGCTGCTCTCTGGCTACCGTAAGAACCTACGAGAAAGTGGTCAAACCCAGGGAGACAATCTGCCTCTGGATGTCCACATCCAAACTGCGCAAGAACCTTCGCGCCCTGTCTTCCTCCTTGGCGACTAAGGGTCCAGCGAAGCGGCTGAGTCTCGTCCATTCCGCTGCATGTACATCCACAGCTGCTCCATTTTGTCTCAGCCCAATAAATTTCTCTTCTATTTCCTCCCATGCAGTCCGTGGGAAGAACTTTTCCAGGAAGCTTTTAGAGAAATCCGCCCAACTGATTGGCTTGGGCAAGCGGGTCTCCTCCACAAGCCACCACTCTCGGGCGTAATCCACCAGCTGAGTGCGCACCACATCAACTCTCTTGTCTTCTGGGATCTGTGCCGCAATCAGTAAATTCTCCGTGTTCACTAGCCACTGCTCGGCTGGCAACGGCTCCTCCAGACCAGTGAAAGTAGTAGGACCCAACCGTCTGAAATCTGCCACGGTTCCTACTCGGTCAACTGGCTTCGCTACAGCGGTGTTTACAGACTGCCGAATGTCCTGCAAACCCTCCTAAAATGAATCTGCTTGCTGCTGGATCAGCTCAGTTTGCCTCTTCTGATTCTCTAACATCCCACGTATCACTCCTAACATGGCGGCTTCATTCACACGCCTCTGATACGTCTTGAAATTCTTATCTGCCATGGTCCTGAAATCAAAACAAACAACATTAGCATGATGATGGATTCAATATATAAATCAAGGCTAGAACTCCAAGATACTTAAATAGAGTACTGCATTGTAGCTATGCCGCGGTATCATAGCCGCAATTACTTAACTCCACCTAAGTCTCCTAAGTCCTAGAGATAACAAGAAATTAGGTTTTCGAGTTGACAAATGCAAAGTAAGTTTGCATGTCGACATGATCCAGAAGAATGATTCAAGGATGGTAAAACGGTCATGGTGGCAGGACATGTTTCCTAATCACGGGTATTCTGATTCGTGTATCGGGTACAATACCCAACTACAAAAGAATCAACCCAACTAACCTATGGCTCTGATACCAAAAGAACCATGTCACGCCCACTTCCCAGAGTACGCAAGATTGGGCACGTGACATAGCCAACCATGCTACCTGTGGGTAGGGAGTATCCATCCACGGCCACATTACGGTTGTAGGGATATCAAGAACAAGAATAAAACTAATCTAACATATGTCCAAATCCATAATAACAAGAGTCAATAAACAATAAGTGCGGAAGCAAATGATCCAATACAATAAATAAATAGTACGTCCCATAATGCGGGCTCACATCTGGAAATGAAATGAAGTAAATAAACTAATCACTAAGGAACTCACAGATCAGCCTGCTGGCTGAAGTACTCCTGCTCGGTCGTCGACAGTGGTAAAGAATCTGGGCCATGCAAAACCCAGACGTCAGCGCGTCATGTCAACCAATAATAATATGAACATGGTAATAAGCAATGCAGGGATGTACATGAATAAAGCAGTACTATGAAATAACAGTGCAGGGTAATGTGCAGTGGTAACTAAACTGTCCTATCAGATTTCTACTCTAAAGTCTTTGAAATCAATTGGTGACTCGTCGATGTAACTCAATAGTATCCCGTGCGTGCCCGGGACCACGGTCAAGATCCTCGGGGCTGAATCCGAGACGTGCCGCTAGGCAGTAATAGGTAGCAGGATGGGCGAGTGATGTCAGCATCATCACTCCAGGGCTGGCCAAGCCCGTAAGACTGATCAGAACAGGTATCGAACTGTTGAGTTACAAGTCGGTTTCACCTTTGATTTCCCCATACCCCCAATTATGTATGTCAGGTCAGGTATTCAATAATCAAGGACTAATGCCGACACAGGATCAGGTAACAGGTCAGGTTTGTCTGGATAGACAACAGGAGTGGTCCATGAGGACCCCAAGTCAGGTTTGTCGGCATTAGGCAATGAGATCATGTAACAAGTCTGGTCGGGGTACAACAGGTTGAGTCGGTATGTACAGGGTATCATGTCCGGTGCATCAGTATGTAAATATGTCATATGTAGCAAGGTCCGGTCAACATGTAGTGCAATCGAGTACGTGCTCACTACAGGTATACAATCGAATAATGAACAGCAGCAAGAGTTTAAAGTAAACGCTAATAATAGTCACTTAATCATAATGGTGCTTTGTATTATCTTTATTAACAGGTTCAAGCACCCTTGTGGTGCAATAGTCACAAGGTGAAACAATATTAACAACATAAAGTAATGAAGCTACATGAATTTAAAACTAAAGCATAAATAATTGTCTCATGGATGATTTAACGAATAAAGCAAGGACCATCTAATTGGTTTAGTTAGTTAAAGTATGGATTGATAGCAGACCGATTAATTACAAGAAACTACTATAATGATTCAATCTTAAAGATACTTGCAACCGTCATTTCTTAGTTATACTAAAATATTGATATTAACATCAACAGTGTGGTTATACAAAATAATATGATAATTAAATGTATAGCAAGACTTGATCTTGTGTGCTAGCATGTTAGAGCAAGTATTCGGATACTTGCCTCGACGGTTTCGCAAACCGGAAAACACGAATGCAACGTCGGCGGAAAACACGAGGCGGATGCACGGGCCACGGATCGAGTCCAAACAGCGAACAGCGGAACCACACGGACCAGAATACTTCGCTGGAGAGTCGGGTCCAGTCGACGGTACGGCCGGAATCCGGTGAAATGTCAAAACAGCGACAAGTTAGCAAAAAATACGATATATGGACAACGATCGACCAGCGAAGGGAAAAGGAAAGGGAAGAGGTCATGAGAACTTACTGGGATATCAAGGATGGCAACCGCAATGGGTTCGACGGCAAAGGGCTCCGGCGGTGAACAGTGAACGCGGCAGAAGGCTGGAAGTTGCTGGATCGGGTGGTGCTGTGCGATGAGGGGAGGTAAAGGCCGGGTTCTGGTTATTATTTTATCTAATCAGGATGGCTCCCACTGCTTTTTATCAAATCTTCCTTCAAACCCTAAAAGGAAAGACTAGCCGTGATTAATTACACACTACAAGTTCGCCAATCTTTCAGCCAGGCCAGTGTCGGTACTTTGAGGGAGGTCCCTCGTGCTTTCGCACGAACCTAATTAATGTAAACCTCATTTTCCCAGTGGCGTAACCCCGTTGACACCTTTCTAGACACCTACTTGATCGGCTAATTGTAATGTGTGAAACTCTCCCAGGAGTAACACTTACTCGCAGCGGGTATCGGGATCCAACTATCTCATAGAAGGTATGCAATCTCATTGCAAATTTCAACACTTGAAATTCCCGATAATATTTTGCCCCGAACGATCTATGACCTTGACAAGGTCAACAAACCATAGACCGCAAGTCAAGTTCAACCCGTCAATTCTTGATTGAATCAAACCCACCCGCATGACCCTTGACAAGGTCAACAAGGCCGCACGACTATCCTAACCCAATCTGAATCATATGCATAAGCAGATAAATACTGGTTAGCTACCGCACACTGCGCCTTGACAAGGTCAACAAACGCAGCACGAATACTAAACAGGACTTATCTGAAATGACGGAGGGCTACGACAGGTTTTTCTGAAAACCTATTGCGTAATGAACTTGATATCGTTGTAGAATCAAATGATTTTAAAAATGGAGTGCTTTTGAGGCTTTTCTAGTTTTGCTAAAGGACTCACTCCCGGTGAAGGGATCGTCGGTCCTTTCCTCGTCGAATGAGGTGCGGGATATATCATATATATCACTGTGCAAAGCAAAAACACTTAAAAGCAATCAAAAGACAAACCGAGTGTGTAGCATCTGCCAGTTATTGCTAAAGGAGTCACTCCCGGTGAAGGGATCTCGGTCCTTTCCTTATCGAATAAGGTGCAGGATATATCATATATACCGCTGTGCAAAGCAAGAACTATAGCTACCTGTTTTAGTTTGAAATTCGATTCTACAACATCTTTGGTTTCTTTTATTTCATTAATCTCATTAATGAAGTCCCATCATTTAAGTACCTAAACATCACAGATAAATACGACGTACACTTATGCCATCCGCATTCGCCTCGATGTCCCCTCGTGCACCGTTAGGTTAGGTAACTAACGGCAGAGCAAGGCAGGGCTAGCACGGGTGTAAAACATAAGTAACATCTATATAATATATCATATATACTATATACAGTATCTATCACAGAACATCACATGATCACATCACAGATATCGCAGCAGAAGAATCATATGAAATATTGGATATACTAGGACGTCCGTGTTTTCAATACGAGCCAGTATAAAACACGGATTCCACGGTCGCGATGAATAGCCAAACCCACACCCCTAGACCCCTACGAGAGCGGCAAGCAACCCTACCAATTCTAGAGTTAGGAGACTCGGACTCGACTCCTCGAGTTGGTCTCCCACTGGACTCCAGAACCCGGTTACTTGTGCCATCCTCCTTGGGTCTATCCTAGTGCGGAAAAGTAAATAATATACATCAACGGTGACAACTTCCGCAACCTGGAAGTGCCCCAATAAAAGAATATTACATACAAGTTTTTACATGAATGAAAATGAAAAACACTCATCTCACATAAAAAACCCCCGGCTATTCAAACACGACGATCCAATATAACATATCCAGCAACACATAACATCACATGTCATCAACGTAAGTAAACATGTGCATCCCAATTGTCGTTGACATATAGCAACGAAACCGGTGATATCACATATTACACTTACGGTCATAGAAAAGAAAGTGTAAAACTACAACAGTTGGAATCCGCAAACTCTTTAGACATCGCATGCCTAATCAAATGAATTACTTGGACATCGCATGCCTAACAATTATAAACCCCGCATTTTAGTCTCAAAATCGAAAACACTTTTCAATACCAAGTCGGGTAATTCAACAAGATTCCCGACATTTTGATCGAATGCTCGTCGCAAACTTTAGTAGGCGGCTGCACCCCCGATACCGTCGACGAAGTGCACCAAGGCGGAACACCGCTGCCGCGAGCACCCGAACGGATGCTATCGGCGACGGGGTTCTCCTACAGTCACTTGGTCGGGGCTATGGAGTGAAGCTGTCTATTAAGTTTACCCGGCGAGTATCCGCATACGCTACGTGATTGCGACGGACATTTGATCACATCAAAATTCCGTGGCAACCGATCAAGTGAGACTAAACCGCAAGATTTATAACATTCATTCAGTTATCTCATAACTACTTGTGAATTCCAATTATTGTATCCCATTCCAGATAAACAGAAAATGTTAAACTTTCCGATCGAACAGTCAAACACCCAAGTTTTCCCGAAACAGCTCAACACATGAAATAAGTCTAACAACATTCAGTTCGTGCCTCAGTACCAACGGTCCAGCCGTAGAAGGGTCAAGCCAACGCCTCACACGTGGCACGCCGTACTGCCCAAAAGCCGAAGGTTCAAAGGGCAGTTCAAGACGGTCACATAATCGAGTTAAGGTTTGTTGTCTTCTAGAGGGTCCATCGCGTTACTTGCACTACTTAGAACGTCGTTAAACTACGGAAAAATCCAACACCTGGAAATTTCCCGACAGGGGAAAAATTGGGTATTTATATCCGGTCGAACTTTTTAACATATTCAAAAATTATCCGGAAAGCCACATAGACAAAATCTGATACTCCGATCGAAACACCGAATCCCCAAAACAAACCCAGAAAATTCAACTCTTGAATAATATTTAAAAATACCCAGAGAACTCAACACTGAATAAAAGAAGTTACTGTGCAAAATTGGGAGGGTGACATCACACTTTCGCCGCGGAACCGCCGCATAAGATAGGCTTATGCCGCGGTTCCGCCGCGCATTAGAGGGATCATGAGATAAATTTTGCGCCGTAATTCTTAGAATTCCCTGCTGAATTTTTTAAGCATTTTTAATCTGGAAAAAACCCAGTTTTTGGAAAAAGTCCAGAGTGCATGAAATTTTAGGGTTTCGGGTTCGTTCGGGTTTCAAACTTCGTCTACGCATCGCCTAAGGCTCTAGCTTGTCTCTGATACCACTGTAGGGTTCCTACGCACGCTAATGAGGTCTCACAAGACATCAACCATGCCAACTTAAAATTTTACGGTGCCGACAAAACCCTAGACTAGATCGTTAACTAGAATTTTAGGCGAAACAAGAATTAGTAAACAACTTTACAATGAGTGAACGGAAATACAACCTTTGTAGATCTGGTGCTCCACCTCCATAGCTTCGTGATTATGTCTCCTCGCTGCGATCATCGGATCCCAGGCTCTAGCGTCGGCTTCATCGGAGAAAAAGCGGGCTAGGTCATCGACGACGATGCCGAAGATGATCTACGTCGAGGCATCACAAGATCAAGCTCCAACTTCACCAAGTCAAGAAACTTGTGAAGGAAACACCCTATACTACTTGGCAAGAGGTAGAGGATGAAGAAATAGGAGGTGGGTTCACTTTAGATTTGGATTTCTCACCCTTTTTCATCAATCACCATTGATGAAGTCAAGTTTTCTTCATTGAAGAAGATGAAGAAGAAGATGATAATGTTATGATAAGTTATTTTTTTTTAGAAAAGAAAAATCAATCCTTATCATAATTTTAACTATAGTTATGTGTAGAGAATTGATCAAGGTTAAAGGAATGGTTAGGGTTAAGGAGATGAAGACAAAATGGTTACTTTGGTCAAACCTTCATGAAGCTTCAACAAGCTTCATCTTTTAAAAGCAACCATTATGTTTTCTTTTCTATTTTCCTTTTTAATCCAAAAATAAAAAGATAAATGAATGAATAAATAAATATAAACCCTAACCATTTATTTAACCAAGGTTTAATTCTTTACACAAACCCTAGCAATCATGTATCATCAAATATGATACAATCTAGTGTACAAAAGTATATCACATATACAATGTGCACATCAAGTGAGAAAATCCATTTAAAGTGAACCGATACTCGTTAATGCAAAGTAATATATCAAATATATAATTATGCAATAAATCATTAAATCAACACTTGATTTAATGATCCGGTCATATCGCATATAACCGGCTAATATCAACAGTAACAACTTATCGAATCAACACTTGATCCGATAACCCGGCTATATAGCATATAACCGATCAATGTCACAAATCGCGAGAATCGAATACAGTATCACATACTGGTATCATTCTCGGTCCCGCACACATCTCATATGTGCTCCTATTTCGTTTCGCTTGAGCCAGGAAACCTCTGTGTAGGACTCTAAAGACTCGTCAATACGCCGGCAGCAGGTGA
This sequence comes from Agapanthus africanus, assembly GCA_030015575.1. Taxonomy (NCBI): domain Eukaryota; kingdom Viridiplantae; phylum Streptophyta; class Magnoliopsida; order Asparagales; family Amaryllidaceae; genus Agapanthus; species Agapanthus africanus. Next base: position 223,605,640 of record JASDDO010000016.1, on the reverse strand, counting down.
TGATCATATCAAACACCCACAAGCCGCAAGCGGTCTGCTAAACGTAACGGCCACCCGGGTATTGAGCGATCAGAAAATCGACGAGCAAGCCTGCACACACTCCAGTGAATCCAACCAGTAACACTACCGTACAGTCCGGTCTCGTCGTCTGATATGTCGCATATCTTGCCTAGGGGTGGTAAACGTCAGACCCCAATAGCTCGATAAGTCGTGTCGATATGAGGTCTATAACAGTTCGAGATACTACAGGTAACACTTACCAGTAAATCTCAGCAACCCTGGCCAGGGATTTCCGGTTATAGCCAATCGAACACAGCGCAACATCAACTCCCTATACCGGGAGAGACAAATCCCCTCCTATCGCTCATTGCCTCCATGTGATTCGGGACTGTACCCAAAAGCCACCGTTTTGCACGCCCTCTTGGACATGGTAAGGAGGAAATCAAAGCACAGTGGGAACCACACAAGACTCTATGACGATCTCAGGTCAACAGACTACTCTGTACCAGTGTCACCAGAGAACTGCCATCTGACGTAAGGTATAATACCATCTGGGAGTTCTCGGCGAGTCCGTCCAGTGTACCCAGTCTCTACTGAGCACCCGTATATCATCTCTGATGTCAAACACCAATGGATATGGGATCATCCATCGCCCATCTGTATGGGTCGAGAAGGTATACGCTAGTCTACTCTGGTATATCGATGCCTCGTCTCGATATACCCACGACTAGGGACCTTGAAGGATGTACTTATAGACTACCATGTCCCCACTGGTATGATCCGCATCATAGTCCAGGTAGTCAAGTACACCCTAAGGGCTTTACCAACAAGAAACAGAGAGACAATCAGTATATACGTTAAGGTAAAGAGTAACCAGATAGCATACTATCATGTCGAGCAAGAAAGTCCTCCCTATATATGTCCCAGCATCCACTACAATATACATCCAATGTACAGTAATGGCCTCTAGGGCATACATATAACTAACAAGTAGGACCCTAGTAATGACCCTAGGCTGGACTAGATTGATTTAGGAAGACCATACCAAAGGATGAATACCTTGGAAGAGATTCGTAGGTTTCAGGTAGATACACACACACGCACACACTGGAACTCGACGTGGCGTATACGTGTACGTGTATATATATAGGACTAGGTGTAGGTATATATAAATATATATATATATACATATATATATATATATATATACATATACAACACGTATATGGGATAGAATGATGTGATATGATACACGGGAATGAAACAGTATAGCTGGGCATGATGCCGTGATTCTTGACTATACGGTCATATTATGATGTTAGTGGATCATTAGAAAATGAGATAATGAATAGGTATACATAGATAATAAAGGGTGGTGATGATATAGAGGTACATGGGACTCTAAAATAGCACCCGAACCGTAACATGTGATTGATATTCTGATATGTTATATGTGTGACTTGATTACGACATCATATAGATGTAACTTGATTGCGATATCATAAAGGTGTAACTTGATTTCGATATCTTATAGGCGTGACTTAATCACGACTTGACTTATGTGACTTGATCAAGATATGATATATGTGACATGATATTTCTGAGGATAAATTAACGATGTATAGTTATGCTGACAATGATATATGATTGATGTATGCGATTACAGTATAGCACCTTGATCATGACATGTGTTGATGATGATATTATACGAATGATGAGACACGTAGGTGATATTTGACCCGTACCCCGATATTGGGATGTCGTACGATAGATTTTACCGTACGAGGCATAGATGTGATGATTGATCCGCACTCTTGTTTCAAGGAAATCGTACTACGTACGTGACGCTATTGAGGCTGGATCGCCGACTATTAGAGATATGGACTCAGACTTTAGGTGTACTCTTATTTCTTATCGACTAGTTCTTAGGTTTAGTTCTTTAGGAGGTTAGATGGACACTAGTTAGGCTCGAGATATATAGTTGTAGTTATACTTGTATATCAAATGAGTTGTTATTGCACATCTGTCTTTACATTCATACTGTAATCATAATGTTGCATGTTCATACATATGTTTCCATAATCAGTATAAATTTTGCCTGTTAGGACACCAGCACCATTACCGATTGTTTCCTGATTTAAAATCAGAAAAGCTTATGGGAAAAGCTTCAGAAAGAGGGGTCACGTGCTCACACGTGACCAGCAGTCACGTGTTGACACGTGACATATAAAAGCAGTGGAAAAGGGCTCATTGATTCCCTGATCAAGTCAGAGAAAAGGTTCCTTAATCAAGTCAAGAAAAAGGGCTTCAGATGAGGTCACGTGTTGGCACGTGACGCTCAAAGGAGAGGACTCGTGCTACAGTTGAGTCAAGGAAAGGGGCTCCTAACAGGGGGGTCACGTGTTCACACGTGACCAATGGTCACGTGTTAACACGTGATGGCTAAAACAGCAACCAGAAGACAGCGCAGAAAGAAAGAAGACTCTTCATTCCAAAGAGGGTCACGTGTCACACGTGACCATGGGTCACGTGGTCACACGTGACCGGCTTTCAAAGCCCATTTTGACGGCAGATTTAAATTCTGAGGGAGATTTGAATCTTTCCAAAGGAAAGTGATTATCTGAGACCAATCGAATTAAAGATTCAGAAGTGATTTAAATATCATCTATCTATGGAAAATCTCGGGTTTGGAAAGATTTCCCTCTTAAATCTAACCAAAATAACAAGGGAGAATCTCTGGATTTAAAATCCAATGGTGGATAAAATTCACCTAATAATCCAAAGGTCCAGAACGAATGAAGGATGCAAATCAAATCTCTCAATGAAGATTCGTCACAAAACTAATTTATTCGGCTGCTCCTCCTATAAATAGGAGCGAAGAGATACAAAAAAGACATACATGCGCAGAGAAGAAAAAAGAAAAAAGGAGGAGAGCTTTGATACTTTGAAAAGACTCGGATCTTCTGCAAAAACCCTAGGTAAGAAAAGGAAGGCCTTTTGAAAGAAAGAGAATTTAATTCTCAACAGAGTTTAACTCTGATACATAAAACAGAAGAACATACTTCCTCTCTCTTTGATAGAGGATCTGCAAAGTGCACATCTCCCCTTAAGGTTGAGAATTTAATTCTCAATGGATCGAGATCCTGCCATGCAGATCCAAAACATAGAGAGGGAATGCAAGCATGAGAATTTAATTCTCACCGAACTATAGGAATTTAATTCCTTCAAAATAAAATTAGGGCTTGACCCTATATCATGGGAACATAATTCCTTCAGAATAAAAAGAAACAGGGTTTAACCCTAATTAAGAATCCAGTTCTGTTGCAGCAGCGGGAATTTAATTCCCTTAATCATAATTCCTTAAAAAGCTTTTATTAGGGTTTAACCCTATTCAGTTCTTCACATATACGAGAAATTTAATTCCTACAGAAGATTCAGAGTTCAACTCTACTCCAGAATATAAGTCTTCAAAAGAAACTAGGAGTTTAATTCCTTTGAAATTATTGTCAGGGTTCAACCCTACGAGGAATTTAATTCCTGAAAGGGATTAACAGATCTTCTAACAACCACAGAAAAGAAGAGTCACGTGTCACCACGTGACCCCCCCCCCCAAAAGAGCTACAGAAAGCCCTTTGAGGCAGTGCCTCACGTGACCCACGTGACCCTCGGCAGAAGCGTTAACATATAAGCATTTGAATACCCGTCACATGAGGGCACGTGATACTCTGAGAAATGCGATAATCTCAGCAGAATTAATGAAGGGAGGGCGCTCTCACGTGTTTCCACGTGACCCCTCTTGCCTCAGTGTTTAACACTAAATCGAAACTCCCGAATCCAATGTTAAAACAACTGTTGGGCCTTAGTGTTCAACACTAATCAAAAACTTTACTTGCAGTGTTCAACACTGACTACCTTAGTGTTTAACACTAATTTGAGGGCTCAGTTGCCAGTGCTTGATACCGATCTGTTTTAGTGTTTAACACTAATTTGAAGGCCTTGTCGCTGGTGTTTAACACCAATTATCTCTTATTGTTAAATACTAACCTAATTCCCATTGTTCAACACTGATTGCTCTGAAGTGTTTAACACTAGGCTTTGGCCCAATTGGCTAAAGGGATAGAGGAAAAGCCTCTCCCTCAATGGACCAACAAGAAGCCAATATTCCAGACCTGACTGGACTTAGCCCAAGCTGGCCATAAGTCCTTAATTCATGATTAACTGCGCCAGTGGGCTCATAACATAATTAATCAGTCTTGACCCCAAATTGGGCCAGGGGCTACTCAAGCCATTCCGGTTCTAGGGTACATCTCTTCACTCCTTTGATACTTGGCATTGTAATCCCTCAATGTCTTCAAAGAGGTGACGGGTCCCGATGACCACTCATGATATGGACTGTGGGGTCCTTAAACCCATGTCTAATGCAAAATTCCTGGTCACGTGGAACACGGAAAACGTCACTCTCTGACCCCGTGGAAAACGTCCAGAGCGGATCCTGGTCCTCGCAGAACACGGCAGTGAACCCGTGTGAAGCATCCAGAGCGGAGCCTAGTCCTCGCAGAGCAGGGCAGTGAACCCGTGTGAAGCATCTAGTGCAAACTTCCTGGTTACGTGGAACGTGGATAACGTCACTCCTTGACCCCGTGGAAAACGCCCAGAGCGGAGCCTGGTCCTCGCCAAGCACGGCAATGAACCCGTGTGAAGCATCCAGAGCACATACCGGACTGTGGAGTCCTTAAACCCATGGACTATGACGTCCATAACCTTGACCGAGATGTCTTAAAACTAACCATGGACCGCAATGTCCTTAAACTACCCATGGACCGCAATGTCCTTAAACTACCCATGGACCGCAATGTCCTTAAACTAGAACAATAGAACCCCATATGCTCTTTTGTCGGATCTAAACGGTCCCGTTTAAGTTGATCTTAGCCTCAAAGAGGCTAACGAATCCTTAAACCTTCAAGCAGACTGGACTACGAATCCCTCCAATTAACTCTGGCTCGAGGGTACATCTCTGGACCCCTCTGACACCCGTCGTTGTAATCCTTCAACGTCGTCAGAGAGGTGACGGGTCCCGACGGCCACACACATACGATGGACCACTATGTCCCTAAAACTGGAACAATGGAGCCCAAACGCTCTTTTGTCGGATCCAAACGATCCTGTTAAGTTGATCTTAGTCTCAAATCGGACTAACGTATCCTTAATAAACGTTTGAGTTGATCTTAGCCTCAAGCATGGCTAACGTATCCTCAAACCAAACCCCCAAACCCAAATCTAAGATAACTCGGAATTGGACTAGTCCACGCCCTACGGGCGACGACATAACTCAGTCTCCGTAAACAATCCACGGGCAACAAAACATAAAACTAACACACACGACACGAAGTGACCATCTGGAGAAGGAGAAAGTTGTTACCGCGATGCGGTAGCGTAATTAACTGCAGGGGCTTGCGCCTGCAGGGAAGAGCGTCCCCACAATCAAAAACCCCTCAACGAGGGGGAATCTGACGAAGTCTACTACATCGGTCGCATCCGCTTAAACCTTCGATACATGGTGCCATAAACCAACTTGGCATCTTCGGAGAGGTGAACGGATAGCACCAATTAGCATCTGCCCCGAATCTCAGTGCCAAGACATCGCAGCCTTGCGCGCCGTCATTCGGAGGGGAACACCGATGATGCGCATATTCCACGCACACTTATTTGCCGGCCCACACACATCATCATCGGTAATTGCTATATCACGTACACTTTAGATCATATTATCTTTTATTCATAGAATCAGCAAACAGCTAGATCGATATAGTATTATGATTACTCTCTAGTGTTAGTATAGACATGACATTTATTACTTAGACATTTCATGCATTCACATTTTCATGTTATCATGCAGTATTATAGGGCATATGCCGACACTTATCATATACTTACTCTTGATTTTGGGATTTTGGATTTCTATGAGATTTCTGGATTTTGGGGAAAACCGCAAGAATATATAAAAACTTCTCCCTCTCGTCCTCTCTTTTTAAAAATGTAAGATGCGGTTTCCTCGTGATGTATGTGTCGTCCACCAAGAGATTTCATGTTTTTTTTGGATTTCGAGACCCGATTCGAGGAGTGGATGAACCGTCTCGGGTACATGGTGGGCCCGGTATGGTACCCCGGGGCAAGAAGATCGAGTTGTAGACGATGAGCCTGGCAGGGGAGGACTACCTACCGGTGATGTCTGGCGCGGCGGATATCCGGAGGATACCGACCGTTGTCGTGAGATTTGATAATATGGGCCGATCCGGACTGACGGAGCCCGAGATATTGAGACAATTGAGACTTGAGATTTACATGTTTTGTGTCGATGCTTGACACGGATTTCCATGGATTTCATTGTTGCTATTTCAGATTTCTATACACATTTTACTATGATAAAAGTTAAAGATTTCTTATACAGATATATCTAGATTTCAGGATTGGTTATGTTACATTCATGGTGCATGCATACTCATTCTTATGATATAGCACTATATGAGGCACTGATACGAGCACGGAGTAATTGCATTTACACGTAGTATTACCCTGCCATTACTAGATGATTGGGATTTAGTAGTGTATTATTATGACCTAGGATAGCGTCATGCATTTGATTTCTTTTCGTAGATGTCTTCTACTTACGAGTTGGCAACTCACCCCCGTTGTGCCAAATTTTATTACAGGTTGATGTACAGGGTTCCTTGGCAGATTGCTGGCACATGATTTCTTTCTGGGTGATTTGCACGGTAGGTTGGTTCATTTGTATCTGGACCGCCGTTGTATTTTTATTATTTCATTTGTGTCTAGAAAGCTCCATCAACCAGAAGACAGCGCAGAAAGAAAGAAGACTCTTCATTCCAAAGAGGGTCACGTGTCACACGTGACCATGGGTCACGTGGTCACACGTGACCGGCTTTCAAAGCCCATTTTGACGGCAGATTTAAATTCTGAGGGAGATTTGAATCTTTCCAAAGGAAAGTGATTATCTGAGACCAATCGAATTAAAGATTCAGAAGTGATTTAAATATCATCTATCTATGGAAAATCTCGGGTTTGGAAAGATTTCCCTCTTAAATCTAACCAAAATAACAAGGGAGAATCTCTGGATTTAAAATCCAATGGTGGATAAAATTCACCTAATAATCCAAAGGTCCAGAACGAATGAAGGATGCAAATCAAATCTCTCAATGAAGATTCGTCACAAAACTAATTTATTTGGCTGCTCCTCCTATAAATAGGAGCGAAGAGATACAAAAAAGACATACATGCGCAGAGAAGAAAAAAGAAAAAAGGAGGAGAGCTTTGATACTTTGAAAAGACTCGGATCTTCTGCAAAAACCCTAGGTAAGAAAGGGAAAGCCTTTTGAAAGAAAGAGAATTTAATTCTCAACAGAGTTTAACTCTGATACATAAAACAGAAGAACATACTTCTTCTCTCTTTGATAGAGGATCTGCAAAGTGCACATCTCCCCTTAAGGTTGAGAATTTAATTCTCAATGGGTCGAGATCCTGCCATGTAGATCCAAAATATAGAGAGGGAATACAAGCATGAGAATTTAATTCTCACCGAACTATAGGAATTTAATTCCTTCAAAATAAAATTAGGGCTTGACCCTATATCATGGGAACATAATTCCTTCAGAATAAAAAGAAACAGGGTTTAACCCTAATTAAGAATCCAGTTCTGTTGCAGCAGCGGGAATTTAATTCCCTTAATCATAATTCCTTAAAAAGCTTTTATTAGGGTTTAACCCTATTCAGTTCTTCACATATACGAGGAATTTAATTCCTACAGAAGATTCAGAGTTCAACTCTACTCCAGAATATAAGTCTTCAAAAGAAACTAGGAGTTTAATTCCTTTGAAATTATTGTCAGGGTTCAACCCTACGAAGAATTTAATTACTGAAAGGGATTAACAGATCTTCTAACAACCACAGAAAAGAAGAGTCACGTGTCACCACGTGACCCCCTCCAAAAGAGCTACAGAAAGCCCTTTGAGGCAGTGCCTCACGTGACCCACGTGACCCTCGGCAGAAGCGTTAACATATAAGCATTTGAATACCCGTCACATGAGGGCACGTGATACTCTGAGAAATGCGATAATCTCAGCAGAATTAATGAAGGGAGGGCGCTCTCACGTGTTGCCACGTGACCCCTCTTGCCTCAGTATTTAACACTAAATCGAAACTCCCGAATCCAATGTTAAAACAACTGTTGGGCCTTAGTGGTCAACACTAATCAAAAACTTTACTTGCAGTGTTCAACACTGACTACCTTAGTGTTTAACACTAATTTGAGGGCTCAGTTGCCAGTGCTTGATACCGATCTGTTTTAGTGTTTAACACTAATTTGAAGGCCTTGTTGCTGGTGTTTAACACCAATTATCTCTTAGTGTTAAACACTAACCTAATTCCCAGTGTTCAACACTGATTGCTTTGAAGTGTTTAACACTAGGCTTTGGCCTAATTGGCTAAAGGGATATAGGCAAAGCCTCTCCCTCAATGGACCAACAAGAAGCCAATATTCCAGACCTGACTGGACTTAGCCCAAGCTGGCCATAAGTCCTCAATTCATGATTAACTGGGCCAGTGGGCTCATAACATAATTAATCAGTCTTGACCCCAAATTGGGCCAGGGGCTACTCAAGCCATTCCGGTTCTAGGGTACATCTCTTCACTCCTTTGATACTTGGCATTGTAATCCCTCAATGTCTTCAAAGAGGTGACGGGTCCCGATGACCACTCATGATATGGACTGTGGGGTCCTTAAACCCATGTCTAATGCAAAATTCCTGGTCACGTGGAACACGGATAACGTCACTCTCTGACCCCGTGGAAAACGTCCAGAGCGGATCCTGGTCCTCGCAGAACACGGCAGTGAACCCGTGTGAAGCATCCAGAGCGGAGCCTGGTCCTCGCAGAGCACGGCAGTGAACCCGTGTGAAGCATCTAGTGCAAACTTCCAGGTTACGTGGAACGCGGATAATGTCACTCCTTGACCCCGTGGAAAATGCCCAGAGCGGAGCCTGGTCCTCGCCAAGCACGGCAATGAACCCGTGTGAAGCATCCAGAGCACATACCGGACTGTGGAGTCCTTAAACCCATGGACTATGACGTCCTTAACCTTGACCGAGATGTCTTAAAACTAACCATGGACCGCAATGTCCTTAAACTACCCATGGACCGCAATGTCCTCAAACTACCCATGGACCGCAATGTCCTTAAACATGGACCGCAATGTCCTTAAACTACCCATGGACCGCAATGTCCTTAAACTACCCATGGACCGCAATGTCCTTAAACTAGAACAATAGAGCCCCTATATGCTCTTTTGTCGGATCTAAACGGTCCCGTTTAAGTTGATCTTAGCCTCAAAGATGGCTAACGAATCCTTAAACCTTCAAGCAGACTGGACTACGAATCCCCCCAATTAACTCTGGCTCGAGGGTACATCTCTGAACCCCTCTGACACCCGTCGTTGTAATCCTTCAACGTCGTCAGAGAGGTGACGGGTCCCGACGGCCACACACATACGATGGACCACTATGTCCCTAAAACTGGAACAATGGAGCCCAAACGCTCTTTTGTCGGATCCAAACGATCCTGTTAAGTTGATCTTAGTCTCAAATCGGACTAACGTATCCTTAACAAACGTTTGAGTTGATCTTAGCCTCAAGCATGGCTAACGTATCCTCAAACCAAACCCCCAAACCCAAATCTAAGATAACTCGGATTTGGACTAGTCCACGCCCTACGGGCGACGACATAACTCAGTCTCCGTAAACAATCCACGGGCAACAAAACATAAAACAAATACACACGACACGAAGTGACCATCTGGAGAAGGAGAAAGTTGTTACCGCGATGTGGTAGCGTAATTAACTGCAGGGGCTTGCGCCTGCAGGGAAGAGCGTCCCCACAATCAAAAACCCCTCAACGAGGGGGAATTTGACGAAGTCTGCTACATCGGTCGCATCCGCTTAAACCTTCGATACATGGTACCATAAACCAACTTGGCATCTTCGGAGAGGTGAACGGATAGCACCAATTAGCATCTGCCCCGAATCTCAGTGCCAAGACATCGCAGCCTTGCGCGCCGTCATTTGGAGGGGAACAGATTCTGGCACGCCCGGTGGGACCTTTTCCTCTTTCCACTCCACACTTCGTGTGTCGTGATTCGCGAACCAATCGCGGTTCGCTAATAGTTGCCCTTGGGTTTCAAGATACTAAGAATCGGCGTCTTGCTTATTGCAGAAAGCAAAGGATCGATGGCTTCTACTTCTGCGAAATTCTCCAACTGCTCGAACTGCAATTACGACCAACGCTTTACCTTGCCAGGAGGTATAGCCTATGGACCCCAAGCTGCTTCGTTGTTCACAATGCCGGTGGACCAGGTGACTCAAGCCACTACCGGATTGTTCTTTGGGACTATGCTCCCCCCATCAAGCTTCGTGGCGCCGGTGCTGACAAAGGAAACTCTCAGGAAGTCGGTCTTTGATCGTCTTACCCCTGCCGCGGCTCCTCTCAACGAGTCGCCCAACGTCAACGCCTCGTTCTTCTCTAGATTGGGCCAGAAATCTTGCGAACTCATCATGGGGCCTATGATCTCAGAGAAGGCTGCTTCTAAGAAAGCGGCCGCTCCTACCCCCAAAATCGCCAAGGCGGCTTCCCCAGCCAAGAAGTCGATCTTCACAAGATTAACGGCTTCAGCTCCCGCTCCTACTGCCCAGAAGACATCGGTCTTTGACAGGCTAACACCAACAACAACCCCCCACCCACATAGGGGGCAAGACGAAGCTATTCTCACCGCTGAACCAGCAACGTCCGCTCGACGCGCTCGACGTCGTCATTGGCGCCGAGTAAGGAAGGCTGGGGGCAACTCCCCCTCTGGGCTAACTCCATCAGTCCCGACGGCAGAAGTTAATGCTGCTGTTCCAACTGGGAATAGTTTCGAGATGCTAAATAAGGTGCGAAGGAATTCCCCTACTGCAGTGCTAAAGAGGTCTCCTCCCTCATTAAAAAAGGTTGTGGAAATAGAATCAGAACAGCCCCGATCTCCTCAACGGCTGTCTTCCAAAATCTATAAGGTTTGGCGGCAGGCCCGAGACTCGATCGTCGAACCAAACTTCTCCCGCCAGCACAAGAAGCTGAAAATCCAACCGGAAGCTGGTCACCAGGCTGAACCCCGAAAGGCTGTCGGGACGCCTACCTCAACGGCCCCCTCAACCTCCATGGCTCATAAAAAGAGGAAGCCAGAGAAGACCCCCCAACGTGCAACGAAGGCTAAAAGCACTAAGCCCAGACGCCCTAAGTCTGGGGGCATGATGGTCCACACCGTATACATGGCCTCTGGAAAGGAGGAGAGCCGCACCTCTACGGGCCACCGACCGCTGACCCGATCCGTGACGAAAGGCCAGGAGCAGCACAAAAGCTCCAAGAAATGATGAGTGCTATGGCCGCACTTATCGGGCCAAAAGAAAGCCCAGAAACTTCCTCAGACGCGCGCCAAGAAGAAGAAACCGACGCTGAATTCCTTCGCCGGATACAGGAGAGAAAGGACAAAGAGGCTGCTGAACAAGCAGCCAACATACAACGTATGGGCCTTCTCTTCCAAGATATGATAGGAATGATGATCCAGCAGGACTTGCCTGCCGAAGATCCCCCAATCGTTCTTGAAAACGACCGAGGAGAAACGTCGAATCCACTGCCGGCCCTCTCAACGGCCAAGGAGGAGGCAATCTCTAAGGCGGACTTGGCTGACTACATAGCCCAGCAAATCCGGGCCCATCATGCGACTGAGGCAGCTGGCCAAGTCGTGAAAACGGGGCGGCCGTATCCAAGCTGGTACGACCAAATCAAATACCCGCAAGGCTACACGATACCAAAATTCCACGTGTACAAGGGGACCGGCAATCCCCATCAACATGTCGCCCAGTTCCGGGCCCTCTGTGGTAACACTGGTGGTGATGATAAACTGTTGCTCCGACAGTTCGTGGGCAGCTTATCAAGTACAGCGTTCGAATGGTATTCAGAACTCCCGAACGATTCTATCAAGACGTTCGCTGAAATGGAGTTGTTATTCACTCAGCGGTTCGCAAGTGCCAGCGAGCGCACTCCAATAACTGCATTGATTAACGCCAGGGTAAAACCAGGCGAAACCTGGGTCCAGTATGCTATACGGTGGCGGAATTTGTGGTCGAGATGCGAGCAACGCATTGAGGAGGCACCCGTAGTGGGCATGTTCGTGGGAACCCTAGACCCCCACGCAACTATTTCCCAGTTCATGATGTTCTTTAAGCCAACCACATTCCAGGCTTTAATCGACAAGTTGGCTCAGATGGACCAGATGGGTCATAGACCACCTCCCCCGAAGTCGGAACCTCGGAATGAAAAGAGTAAAGGAAAGGCAACCTTTGTCGCGAATGCCCAACAGCAACCTAACGCCCCGAAGCCGGCAGATCAATTGGAAGAAAGACGCCGGTATTATAATGAAAAGATGAAGCGTCCCTACTCGTTCCCACGGGACAAGACGAAACGGTTATTCGAGCTGGCAATACGCAACAGACTTATAAACCTACCAAATCCAAGGCGACCGCCACAACCCACCGAGGTGAATAACCCTAACTATTGCCCTTACCATCAAACGGTAAGTCATCCGATAGAAGATTGCTTCGTCTTCAAAGGATGGATTGAAGATCAATACCTCCAGGGGAAGTTTGTACTGTCCGAAAAGTGGAAGGTGAACCCACCACAACCGCATACTCCTAAGAAAGCAGATACACCGGGGGCAACCTGCTCCTTTATTGAAGAAGCTCTATGGGAGGTCGTACTATCAACTAAAACCAAAAGAATGCTGAGAGACCTTCATGTGTTAGTGTATATGCCCTAGAGGCCATTACTGTATCATACTAGTATGTATATTACTTGATGGAAGCTTGGGATATTCACAGTTGTATATACAATCTTGCTCGAAATGGTAGTATGCTACTTGGTTTGTCTCTGCTTTAATATGTGCATGTGTTTCTTTTAGCATATTGCAGGTATACATATTAGTAGAGCCCTTAGGATCTATGCTTGATTACCAGCGTTGCGATGGCGCTCGCACTCGTGGGAGCTGGGTAATCTATAAGCACATCCTTATACAGGTCCCTGGTCGTTGGACTATCGAGACAGGGCATCGATACTCCGGAGTAGACCAGCGTATGCGCTTCTCATCCCAGTCTGGGAGACGGTCTGTCCCACAGCCGTTAGTACGTCGTACTTGGGATAGTATGCGGGTGCTCGTTAGGTTACGAGTACACTGGACAGGACTCGTCGGGAACTGTTGGTTGGTAATATACCTATCGTCAGTTATCAGTTCCCAGGTGACATGAGTACAGCTTAGTCCGCTGACTTGACACTGTCACTTCGCCTCGAGTGTGTTCCCACTGCACTTTGATTACTACCCTACCACGGCTCAGAGGAGTCGTGCAAACAGGTAGTTTTTGGGTGCAGTCCCGAAGCACTTGGAGGCAGTGACGGTTAGACAGGATTCGTCTCTCCCGGTATTGGGGGTTGACATCGCGCTGTGTCTAGGAGAGCCATTACACGAGTAGTCCCTGGCCAGGGCAAGCGAGATATACTGGTAGGCTTCCAGTGTTATCTCAGGGTGTTCTGGGCTTCACTCCGACACGACTTGTACCGCTATTAGGGGACTGACGTTCACCGCCCCCCTAGGCCCGCCATGCGATGTATCAGACGAACAGACCGGACTGTACGGAGATTGTCACATACAGGCTCAGTAGGAGTGCAGATGGGGTTCACCTCGTCAGTCTTCTTATCGACATCTACCTGGGGACCGTTACGTACAGCTAGTGCCGCTTGCGGTCTGTGGTTAAACCCACTGCCAGCGTAGTGTCGAGTCTTTAGAGTCCCACACAGAGAGCTATTCGCCTTTAGGCAAAACGAGTAGAGGTCGCATGGTTTTGCGACAGGGTTCGTTCGCATCCGCGCACTTGTGCACGGTTGCTGTCCGGACAGTTTATACTAGCGGGCTTTGGTTTAAGCCGGATCCTAGTATATGATTGGAGATTGGTTTTTCTCATTGTGTTCGTGTTCCTCGGATCACGAATGCGGGTGCGTATGCACGGTTGCTTGAGATTGAGGGAGAGGACTTTGTTTAGGGTTAATGACTATTGTCATTTTATTAACCCTATTGATTTTGTGTGGATTATAGTTAATTGATAATTAGCTTAATAAATTGTGCATGGTTGTTGTTGACATTTTGACTTCGTTGACTTGTTGACCTTGTTGACTACTTGACCATCATCATTTGTTTTGGAAGATGCTCTTTGATCTTTGCAAAATTGAAATGATAATGGTCATGTCATGATTTATCATGACAATTTTCAAGCTAATTATCTAATTAAAATTATCCACACATATTAGTGAGAATGGCTCACTAATATTTCATTATCTCATATCTTTTCTCTCTCTTGTTCATCCTCTCCCTCAAGCTCTCTCCCTCTCATGTGTTGAGAAACAAAAAGCTTGAGAAAAACCTTCACTTGATCTTCTCTACTCACTTCTAGGGTTCAAGTCTTAGCATTTCTTGCACTCTAGTTACTCCTAGCTTGGAGTTGAAGCTAAAGGTCGAGGCTTTCGGGTGGATCGTTCTTTGACGGAAGGAGACAAGCAAGGTGAGGCCTTTCTACCATTCCGACGAGCAAGGAGAGAAGGACTAAAGACCAAAGGTATAACCTTTCCATCACTTAGCTACTTTGTAGTTAGGGTTAGCTAGTTTTAGTTTAGCAAAGATCCTCACAAGCTCGGTCCATGTTGCCTAAGTCGATAAAAATCCGATTTTTATTATGTTTTCCGCCTCCCCGTAAGCACCGGGGTGGGCAACGTGGACCTAACAGTGGTATCAGAGCCTAACTAAACTCAAACTAGCTAGGTAGTGAAGTGTAACGAAGTTTCGAAACCGAAAATCCAAAAACCGAACTTTTGAAAAACCCTATTTTCTGTTGAAATTTTTTCTGCTCAAAATAGAAAACTTTATATTTGTAAATTCATCTCAGGGTTTTTTAAAAACACCCATGAAAAACGACACAGAGATTCATCCAAACCGCCGCGCTTCCGCCGCACGAGGTAGGCTCGTGCCGCGGAAGCGCCGCGGTTTGATGTCCTCTCTGCATCGTTTTTCGTGCAGTGTCTTTCTGTATTGTTTTTGGGATTTTTAGGATATATATTATATGCCCAGATTTTCCAGAACTAAAATTTACTTTTGGGGGCCTATAAATCCGTTTTTTTTTTCGGAACTTCACTACGCTTTAACTACATCGGTTATATCTGTAATGCTTGCATGTATTAAACGTCGGTTAATCGCTATAAGACGATTAGTCGGGGTTATACATGATCTGTGTTTATTGTTGGTTTGTGGATATGAATGGATTGGATTGTCGCGGGTGAATGGCCGGGGTGGATGTGAGATGAGCGTTGTTTTTCTTTCATTCATTTGTAACATGTAAATTGATGTAATAATATTCTTTGTATGGCCGCACAACCGGGTCGGGGTTGTAGCCGTCATTGTATAATTCTTTTTACTGTTTTTGCTCCTAGGATAGACCCATGGAGGGGTGCACAAACTACCGGGTATCTCGAAGTGCCGAGTGGCCTACTCACGGTGGTGAGGGAGGTTGCTTCGCTTCGGGTGCTTGGCGGGTAGTTTGCCGCACCCGTAGGGGTCTTGGGTGGGGTATTGGCTATTCACCGCGACCGTGTAATCCGCTTTGCGTTGCAGGCTCGAACGCATTGCGGATTCCTAGTATATCCAATGTATTCATCTGTGATCTGTAATGTCTATCATTGCTGTATATTTATATATAATAACTATTTAGGCGTTGCTTATGTTTTACAGCCGCGCTAGCCCAGCCCCCGCTCTGTCGTTAGTTAAGTAACCTAACGGGTGATGACGGGGCCCCGTGGCGAATGCGAATGGCATAAGCGTACGTCATATTTTGGTTGTTTTCTGCAATGGTAGGATTAAATGATGGGACGCATTAAAAGAACTAATGCAAGAAAATAAACCTAAAAGACGTTGTTGGAACAATTTTCAAAAAAAGCTGTTATTGCAAGGACGTTCATTTTTGTTTTGCATAGCGGTATTCGGTTGTGAATGCCCAGCACCTCAGTCGACGAGGCAAGGGCCGAGATCCCTTCACCGGGAGTGACCCCTTGGACAAAAGTTTGCGTCAGGGCAATAACTTCACTATAGTCGATTATTCTTGCTTTGCATCGAGGTATTCAATTTGGAATATCCTGCACCTCATACGACGAGGAAAGAGCCGAGATCCCTTCGCAGGGAGTGACCTCTTTAGCAAAAAGTTTTCGTCACTATATTTTCAAAAACTGTATCATGTTCCTTCAACGATATCAAATTCATTACGTTAACGGGTTTTTCGCCAAAAACCCAGCCGTAGCCCTCCGTCGTTTCTTATAAGTTATACTTAGTATTCGTGCTGCGTTTGTTGACTGTGTCAAGGCGCAGTGAATGGTAGCTAAGTGTTGCTTATTTGCTGGATACAAAGTGATTGGTTAGGACATTTGTGTAACCTTGTTGACTGTGTCAAGGGTTATACAGGTGGGTTTAATGCGATCAAGACAACGACGGGATGAACTTGACTAGGACTCTCTGATTTGTTGACTGTGTCAAGATCACTTGGGTCCTAGGGGCAAAAACCACATCGGGAGTTTCAAAAGAACTGAAACTTGCAGATTTAGCATACCTTCTCGAGTGTGGTGACTAGAGTGGATTCCATCTAGGTTATCACACAATGACAGTTGGATCCCGATCCCACTGATGAGTTGGTTTACTCTCGGGATATTATTTCACTTAACGATCAATGCTATAAACCTAGTAGGTGTCTAGAAAGGTGTTAGCGGGGTTACGCCCCCAGGGAAAAGAGGTTATTTAATTAAGGAACTTCGCGAAAGCGTTGGAAAACCTCCCTCGAAGTACCAACACTAGCCTGGCTGAAAGGTTAAGCAAGTATTGTGACGTGAATTAATACCCGGCTAATTCTTCTTTTAAAGGTTTTAAGAAGAATTTGAGGAAACAGTGGGAGACATCCTGGTTAGATAAATTAATAAACCAATCTAATCTTGCAAGAGCATACGCTGAGTGTTTCTTTTCTCTCTCTCTAGGCAGCAACCTTTTCACGCCCTAATCAAGATAATAAAATGTATTGCTTGACCGATCCGAATTCTTATTCGGGACTGGGAAAAGTTGGTTCAGCTCTAACTTATGACAACAGTCATGAGTATGAGAATGGGAAAGAGGAAAGTATGGATTTCCAGGATACCCAGGCGAAGAAGAAGCATGGTTTTGCATCTACTTCAGGTGTTCTTGTAATTGAGAACTGTTTTACGGTCAGCCCTACCTCCTGGGTACTTGATACCGGATCAGGATCTCATATCTGTAATTTATTACAAGGACTGAGAAAAAGTAGGAAAGTTGCACCGGGTGATATGTCGCTCAGAGTAGCGAACGGAGCACAAGTTTATGCGGCAGCCGTCGGTGAATATCACCTAGTATTGCCAAATGGCAAGACTATGATTTTGAACGATTGCTACTTTGTACCCTCCATGGTTTGCAACATCATATCAGTGTCTTTACTTGATAAAGATAGATATACCTTTGTTCTTGAAAAGAATATCATGAACATTTACCTTGATAAGGTACTGGTTGCAGAGGGTACACTGTTTAATGGTATCTACGTTCTAAATCAGAATACAGTTCTCAATATACAAAACACACGCAAGAGGAAGAATTCAGATACGAATGAATCCTACTTGTGGCATTGTAGACTTGGTCATATCGGAGAGAAAAGACTGAGTAAGTTGCATAAAGATGGACTCTTGGATACGTTCGAGTTTTCATCTTATGAAACTTGTCAGTCTTGTCTCAAAGGGAAGATGACCAAATCTCCGTTCACCGGACATGGAGAAAGAGCAGCAGAGCTCTTGGGACTCGTACACAGTGATGTATGCGGTCCGATGTCTATACATGCAAGGGGTGGGTTCTCGTACTTCATCACATTCACTGACGATCTCTCTAGGTTCGGATATGTGTATCTGATGAAACACAAATCTGAAGCTTTTGAGAAATTCAAGGAATTCAGAAACGAAGTAGAGAACCAGACAGGTAAAAGTATCAAGATCCTCCGGTCTGACAGGGGAGGGGAGTACTTAAGCACGGAATTCCTAGATTACTTAAAAGAGAATGGAATTCTCTCTCAGCTTACTCCTCCTTATACACCACAGCACAACGGTGTTTCGGAGCGGAGGAATCGTACCCTACTGGATATGGTTCGCTCCATGATGAGTAGTGCTGAGTTACCTCTTTCATTCTGGGGATATGCACTTCAAACTGCAGCACATCTATTGAATCAAGTTCCATCCAAATCTGTGCCTAAGACTCCGTATGAAATATGGAGTGGTAAGAGTTTGTATCTTAAACGTATTAAGATTTGGGGTTGCCCAGCTTATGTCAAAAAGCAGAACCCAGACAAACTTGAGGCACGGGCAGTTTTGTGTAAGTTTGTGGGATACCCAAAAGATTCAAGTGGGTATATGTTCTACCATGCAGAGGAACAGAAGATAATTGTTTCAAGAAATGCCACATTTTTAGAAAAAGAATTTCTTGTTAAAAACATTAGTGGCAGCACGGTAGAACTAGATGAAATTCCAGAAACACAAACTTTAACAAAAGATTTGGTGGAACCGCTAGATTCAATAACCCCAAGCGAACCTCAGCCACTCCGCAGATCTGGTAGGATTTCTCATCCGCCCGAGAGATACTACGGTTTTCTCATTGACGGGGATCGAGAGGATTGCATCTTGGAAGAAGATGACCCTACCAGTTTCAGGCAGGCCATTATCAGTAGGGACTCTGATAAGTGGCAGGAAGCAATGCAATCCGAAATGGAGTCCATGTACGCCAATAAAGTGTGGACCTTAGATATTGCTCCAGACGGGGTAAAACCCGTAGGATGCAAATGGATCTACAAAAGGAAACTTGGTGTAGATGGGCAGGTGGAGACCTATAAAGCTAGACTCGTTGCAAAAGGTTTTCGTCAAAGACCTGGTTTGGACTATGACGAGACTTTTTCTCCGGTGGCTATGCTCAAATCCATTCGGATCCTACTTGCCATTGCTGCCTTCAATGACTATGAAATCTGGCAGATGGATGTTAAAACGGCTTTCCTAAACGGTTGTTTGGAAGAGTGCGTTTACATGGATCAACCAGAAGGTTTCGTAGACAGTGGGAGCAGCGGAAAGGTGTGCAAGTTGCTTAAATCCATTTATGGATTAAAGCAGGCATCGCGGAGCTGGAACATCTGTTTTGATGAGGTAATCAAGGAATTTGATTTCATCAAGAACGAAGATGAACCCTGTGTATATAAGAAGATTGTAGGACGAACTGTCGTATTCCTAGTCTTGTACGTGGACGACATTCTTTTGATAGGAAATGACATTCCTATGCTACAATCGGTCAAGCTGTTTTTGTCACAAAGGTTCTCCATGAAGGACCTGGGTGATGCCTCGTACATTCTGGGGATCAAAATCTATAGAGATAGATCCAAGAAACTGTTGGGACTTTCACAGTCCAGGTACATAGAGACCGTACTAAAGAGATTTAGTATGGAGGGTTCCAAGCGCGGTAACATACCCGCATTGCACGGAATTACCCTCTCCAAGAAGATGTCTCCTAAGACTGACGAGGAGAGGGTTCGCATGAGCACTATACCCTACGCTTCGGCGGTAGGATCTATAATGTATGCGATGCTATGTACAAGACCAGATGTAGCTTACGCGTTGAGCACGGTAAGCCGGTATCAGTCAGACCCAGGGGAGGACCACTGGACAGCAGTGAAGAACATTCTCAAGTACCTGAGAAGGACTAAGGAGATGTTCCTGGTTTACGGTAATGGAGACCTCAGGGTCGAGTCCTTTACCGATTCAAGCTTCCAGAGTGACAAAGATGACAGCAAGTCCGTCTCGGGTTTTGTGTTTACCCTCAACGGAGGGGCGGTATGTTGGAGGAGTTCCAAGCAGGATACCGTCGCAGACTCGACGATGGAAGCTGAATACATTGCTGCAAGCGATGCCGCAAAAGAGGCGGTCTGGATTAAGAAGTTCATTAGTGAACTTCAGGTGGTTCCGTCCATTGTTGACCCAATACCTTTGTATTGCGATAACAATGGGGCTATAGCTTTAGCGAAGGAACCAAGGTCCCATCAGAAATCCAGGCACATCTTAAGGCGGTATCACCTGATCAGGGAGATCATTGATCGACAGGAGATCGAGGTACGGAGAGTGGACACAAAGGACAACACTGCGGACCCATTCACGAAGGCTTTACCCCAGACTCAGTTCGAGCGGCTGATCGAGATGATAGGTCTTCGATACGCCAGTACATGGCCTTAGTGCAAGTGGGAGATTGTTAGTGTATATGCCCTAGAGGCCATTACTGTATCATACTAGTATGTATATTACTTGATGGAAGCTTGGGATATTCACAGTTGTATATACAATCTTGCTCGAAATGGTAGTATGCTACTTGGTTTGTCTCTGCTTTAATATGTGCATGTGTTTCTTTTAGCATATTGCAGGTATACATATTAGTAGAGCCCTTAGGATCTATGCTTGATTACCAGCGTTGCGATGGCGCTCGCACTCGTGGGAGCTGGGTAATCTATAAGCACATCCTTATACAGGTCCCTGGTCGTTGGACTATCGAGACAGGGCATCGATACTCCGGAGTAGACCAGCGTATGCGCTTCTCATCCCAGTCTGGGAGACGGTCTGTCCCACAGCCGTTAGTACGTCGTACTTGGGATAGTATGCGGGTGCTCGTTAGGTTACGAGTACACTGGACAGGACTCGTCGGGAACTGTTGGTTGGTAATATACCTATCGTCAGTTATCAGTTCCCAGGTGACATGAGTACAGCTTAGTCCGCTGACTTGACACTGTCACTTCGCCTCGAGTGTGTTCCCACTGCACTTTGATTACTACCCTACCACGGCTCAGAGGAGTCGTGCAAACAGGTAGTTTTTGGGTGCAGTCCCGAAGCACTTGGAGGCAGTGACGGTTAGACAGGATTCGTCTCTCCCGGTATTGGGGGTTGACATCGCGCTGTGTCTAGGAGAGCCATTACACGAGTAGTCCCTGGCCAGGGCAAGCGAGATATACTGGTAGGCTTCCAGTGTTATCTCAGGGTGTTCTGGGCTTCACTCCGACACGACTTGTACCGCTATTAGGGGACTGACGTTCACCGCCCCCCTAGGCCCGCCATGCGATGTATCAGACGAACAGACCGGACTGTACGGAGATTGTCACATACAGGCTCAGTAGGAGTGCAGATGGGGTTCACCTCGTCAGTCTTCTTATCGACATCTACCTGGGGACCGTTACGTACAGCTAGTGCCGCTTGCGGTCTGTGGTTAAACCCACTGCCAGCGTAGTGTCGAGTCTTTAGAGTCCCACACAGAGAGCTATTCGCCTTTAGGCAAAACGAGTAGAGGTCGCATGGTTTTGCGACAGGGTTCGTTCGCATCCGCGCACTTGTGCACGGTTGCTGTCCGGACAGTTTATACTAGCGGGCTTTGGTTTAAGCCGGATCCTAGTATATGATTGGAGATTGGTTTTTCTCATTGTGTTCGTGTTCCTCGGATCACGAATGCGGGTGCGTATGCACGGTTGCTTGAGATTGAGGGAGAGGACTTTGTTTAGGGTTAATGACTATTGTCATTTTATTAACCCTATTGATTTTGTGTGGATTATAGTTAATTGATAATTAGCTTAATAAATTGTGCATGGTTGTTGTTGACATTTTGACTTCGTTGACTTGTTGACCTTGTTGACTACTTGACCATCATCATTTGTTTTGGAAGATGCTCTTTGATCTTTGCAAAATTGAAATGATAATGGTCATGTCATGATTTATCATGACAATTTTCAAGCTAATTATCTAATTAAAATTATCCACACATATTAGTGAGAATGGCTCACTAATATTTCATTATCTCATATCTTTTCTCTCTCTTGTTCATCCTCTCCCTCAAGCTCTCTCCCTCTCATGTGTTGAGAAACAAAAAGCTTGAGAAAAACCTTCACTTGATCTTCTCTACTCACTTCTAGGGTTCAAGTCTTAGCATTTCTTGCACTCTAGTTACTCCTAGCTTGGAGTTGAAGCTAAAGGTCGAGGCTTTCGGGTGGATCGTTCTTTGACGGAAGGAGACAAGCAAGGTGAGGCCTTTCTACCATTCCGACGAGCAAGGAGAGAAGGACTAAAGACCAAAGGTATAACCTTTCCATCACTTAGCTACTTTGTAGTTAGGGTTAGCTAGTTTTAGTTTAGCAAAGATCCTCACAAGCTCGGTCCATGTTGCCTAAGTCGATAAAAATCCGATTTTTATTATGTTTTCCGCCTCCCCGTAAGCACCGGGGTGGGCAACGTGGACCTAACATCATGCGTGCCCTGCGATCGAATGGAAGGACCCTCTTGAACCTCAAATTATCGAAGGGATGTTGAAGCCCCGCCCAACTACGAAGACTCGCGATGAGGGCCCAAATACTCACACCCAGCCGTCAAAAGCTTCGAAGAAAAAGTAGAAAAAATCCAAGAAGCCCGCGAAGCTTGGAGACGAGCGCACGAAATTGCAAAAGCAGATCGACGCGCTGGAAGAACACAATCAAAAGACGCGAACCCCTGTCACACTGCAAGAGTTCCTCAACCACATCTTTCAAGAGGAAGATGATGAAGAGAGCTCATCGGATGAATCCGAAGAGTATGTGGCGAGTTGTAACGTAATCTCCCACTCGTTTACCGATGATGAGAAAACTCCTGACACTAAGAAGCTGGAGGCAGAACCTGAACCAGAGCGTGCGTGGCTGACAAATGAAATGATCAATGCCTTTCTAGACGAAATTCGTCTAAAAAGTAAGGCGGATCAGGAACATGAGATGCCGACATCAGAAAGAACCAAATGTAGGAGACTGAATGAAAGAGTTGAACTACCCCCGCCAGATCAAAAGGCGTCCGAAGTAGACAAAAAGATATTCAAGACGAGGAAAAGGTTTGCCAAAGCCATGTCAATGGGGATGAAGCTACCACCCTCGGAAGGGAATACACACGATGGGACGGAGAGGCACCCTAATTATTGCGCATATCATCGGAGAATCTCGCACCCCACGGAGGAGTGCGACGCCTTTAAAATATGGTGGCAAGGATATGTTACTCGTCGACAACATTTTAAGCGCATGAAACGCAAGAGCCGTCGGGAGCGAAGAAGCACTGTCGACGGGCGCAACAGAACTACTGGCAGCTGTGACATGGTTAACGTCGGGGGGTCACAAATTCTCACCTTTGGGAGCGACTCTGATGAAGAAATGACTCTGGGCCCTCTCTTTAAAGAACCCGTGTTAGGGAAAGAGGATGAATCGGAGGCCTGCGAGAACATTCAGCTGCGCAATCGCACACTCCCAGAAAAGAATCTCGGGACCGTGAGCAGAAAAGATAAGGGAAAGGAAAAGGTCATTGAAGATATCACTTTAGATGACCAAGTCACGAAAGAACTGGCTGCCAAAGACCCTCCTAGGAGGAGTAAAGTGGACTATAACATCCTCGCGCACCTAAGGAAGCTACCTTCTCAGCTTAGCATCCTTGATGCCCTCCTATTGTCAAAAGAATCGCGAGACTCACTAATTAAGGCGTTGCAAGAACCTGAACAATTCCAAGCCTTCCTCGCCACTGAAAAGATGAAGGACGAACTGGAGGAAGTGCATACGGCCGACGTCACTTTCGGTGATGAAGACCTCCTTCTCGGGACGTGCGACCATAACCATCCCCTATATGTCTCCGGATACTGCCATGATATCAAGATAGGCAAGATCCTGGTGGATAATGGATCCTCCGTCAATCTCCTTAATGTTCGGGTGTTGAAGGAAATCTGCATGAGTGTGCAACACCTCGCTCGTGACAAAATTACTATCTCCGGTTTCGATTCACAATCGTCACGGACTCTCGGATCTGTGATACTAACATTACGCTTTGGACTTCTCGTCACAGACATCAAATTCCATGTCATCGACACCAAGACCTGCTACAATGCCTTGCTCGGTCGTCCTTGGCTACACGAGTACAACATCATCCCTTCTACGCAACACCAGTGTATGAAGTACTTTAAGGATGGTTTCGAGTATACCGTAACAGGAGAGTTGAATCCATTCTCCATGAACGAAGTCCGCAAATACGAAGATGCGAATTACTTTTTGCCAGATTTCGAGGATACAGAAAGGTGTCGCGACCCGGAGAACAAAGCCGCCGCCACCATTCCTGTTTTCGGAAGCGATACCGATGAAGCGGAAGAGATAGTTTATACAGGGCCATCTCAGCGTAACAACCTAGGGACGCCCGCCCCCATACTGGTCTTCGGAAGTGATTCAGAGGATGAAGTTAACGCTGTGTTCTCCATGTAAGTCCACGTTGCCCACCCCGGTACTTGCGGGGAGGCGGAAAACATAATAAAAATCGGATTTTTAATGACTTAGGCAACATGGACCTTGCTTGTGAGGATCTTTACTAAACTAAAACTAGCTAAAGAATACTAACAACTAACAAAGTTGTAGAATGGTTATACCTTGAGCTCGAACTCCTTCTCTCCTTGCTCGTCGGAATGGTAGAAAGGCCTCACCTTGCTTGTCTCCTTCCGTCAAAGAACGATCCACCCGAAAGCCTCGACCTTTAGCTTCAACTCCAAGCTAGGAGTAACTAGAGTGCAAGAAATGCTAAGACTTGAACCCTAGAAGTGAGTAGAGAAGATCAAGTGAAGGTTTTTCTCAAGCTTTTTGTTTCTCAACACATGAGAGGGAGAGAGCTTGAGGGAGAGGATGAACAAGAGAGAGAAAAGATATGATAGAATGAGATAATAGTGAGCCATTCTCACTAATATGTGTGAGTTATTTTAATTACATAATTAGCTAGAAAATTGTCATGGTTTAATCAAGAGGTGACCATTATCATTTCACCATTAATGCAAATTGCAAGGATCAAAGAGCATCTTCCAAATGAAATGATCATGGTCAAATTGTCAACTTGGTCAACAAGTCAACAAAGTCAAAGTGTCAACAACAACAACCATGCACAATAATTAAGCTAATTATTAATTAACAACAATACACACAAAAACAATAGGGTTAATAAAATGACAATAGTCATTAACCCTAAACAAGGTCCTCTCCCTCAATCTCAAGCAACTGTGCATACGCACCCGCATTCGTGATCCGAGGAACACGAACACAATGAGAAAAACCAATCTCAAATCATATACTAGGATCCGGCTTAAACCAAAGCCCGCTAGTATAAACTGTCCGGACAGCAACCGTGCACAAATGCGCGGATGCGAACGAACCCTGTCGCAAAACCATGCGACCTCTACTCGTTTTGCCTAAAGGCGAATAGCTCTCTGTGTGGGACTCTAAAGACTCGACACTACGCTGGCAGTGGGTTTAACCACAGACCGCAAGCGGCACTAGCTGTACGTAACGGTCCCCAGGTAAATGTCGATAAGAAGACTGACGAGGTGAACCCCATCTGCACTCCTACTGAGCCTGTATGTGACAATCTCCGTACAGTCCGGTCTGTTCGTCTGATACATCGCATGGCGGGCCTAGGGGGGCGGTGAACGTCAGTCCCCTAATAGCGGTACAAGTCGTGTCGGAGTGAAGCCCAGAACACCCTGAGATAACACTGGAAGCCTACCAGTATATCTCGCTTGCCCTGGCCAGGGACTACTCGTGTAATGGCTCTCCTGGACACAGCGCGATGTCAACCCCCAATACCGGGAGAGACGAATCCTGTCTAACCGTCACTGCCTCCAAGTGCTTCAGGACTGCACCCAAAAACTACCTGTTTGCACGACTCCTCTGAGCCGTGGTAGGGTAGTAATCAAAGTGCAGTGGGAACACACTCGAGGCGAAGTGACAGTGTCAAGTCAGCGGACTAAGCTGTACTCATGTCACCTGGGAACTGATAACTGACGATAGGTATATTACCAACCAACAGTTCCCGACGAGTCCTGTCCAGTGTACTCGTAACCTAACGAGCACCCGCATACTATCCCAAGTACGACGTACTAACGGCTGTGGGACAGACCGTCTCCCACACTGGGATGAGAAGCGCATACGCTAGTCTACTCCGGAGTATCGATGCCCTGTCTCGATAGTCCAACGACCAGGGACCTGTATAAGGATGTGCTTATAGATTACCCAGCTCCCACGAGTGCGAGCGCCATCACAACGCTGGTAATCAAGCAAAGATCCTAAGGGCTCTACTAATATGTATACCTGCAATATGCTAAAAGAAACACATGCACATATTAAAGCAGAGACAAACCAAGTAGCATACTACCATTTCGAGCAAGATTGTATATACAACTGTGAATATCCCAAGCTTCCATTAAGTAATATACAAACTAGTATGATACAGTAATGGCCTCTAGGGCATATACACTAACACTCCAATCGGCTGTCAATACAAACACCTCCTGGCGATGACCATAGCTTGCAAATCACCATGGTACCGCGAGAACACTACAAGGATCTCGACACGCTGCAAGCTCATAATGTGCAGGACCTGCAAACATTCCACATCCCTCCCAGGCAAAGGGGTGAGAAGGTGATCCTATTCTACCGATCCTCAGAGTCGAAAATAGAGAAAGAGATCTGGCATGGCGCAGATGCTACATGCGACAGACTCCAACCCATCCGTCTGCCCAGATACTATACAAATGGATTAAAGAAGCTATTGAAGCGCCAAGGAGTACCCTTAAAACAAACTGTTCGACAGGCTCGGTTCTACAACAGGATTTGGGATGTCCCTGGAACCCAACGCAAATTGCCCAACGGGAAAATGGAAACACTTGGGCTTGGATACGCGAGAACCGGAAAACGGGAGCGGGCCCACAGCAGCTACGCTATATATACCTTTGATGAAGAAGAGGACGCCCTGTCAGGAGATGCCGACCCCTCATCAAAACTAGACCCCGCGATTGAAGCGCCAAGTCCGTCGTTTGAAGAACGAATGGGTAAGCCTATCAGGAAAGTGGGTCAGAAAGCTCGGGAAGACCACAGCCGCGAAATGGCCATCTACGAGAAGGCCAGGACGCAACGTCTATTTCAACAGACTACAAAAGACAAAGATGTTCATCCTTGTCAACCCATCATGCGAAAGGCCCGATGCGGAGACGGAAATAAGTCAAGGAGTAGAAAGAAGAGCCGACAACAACGACGTAGGATTAGAGGGTTACAGGTACTGCGCAGCTCGGATTCGTCCCTCATGGAAAAGATGAGTCGAGCGTACTCCTTCCCCCGAGACAAGACGGAGAAGTTACTCAAACTCGCTTTAAAACATCAAATGATCATGCTTCCAGAATCTAGACACCCTGAGCAAGCCAACAAGGCTTCTCGTTCGAGCTATTGCTCTTATCACCAAGCCATAGGACATCCTACCGAAGACTGCTTCACCTTCAAGAACTGGGTCGAGGACCAGTACCGACGTGGCAGATTCGCTTTATCCAACAGCTGGAGGGTAACGCCGCCACGAAAGCATGAGCCCAAGGCCGCAAGAGCAAAACCGGATCCACCTCAGTCCTGGGAGCGGATTCGCACCTGTTATACGATTACGACATTAAAAGAAGAGCGCGAGAACATGGATGACCTTCCCCAATGCTTTGAGAACGGCGATGATGAGGTGATCTCAGAATTTTCGCCAGCTCCGAAAGAACTGGAAGACGGTATACATACTACGGCAGATAACCTCAGGAAGATTGAGTTGGGATCGGCGGATGACCCGCGACCGACATTTGTCAGCGAGCTACTCTCTGAAGAAAAGGTGGCCGCGTTAAAAAACGTGCTACTACGGCATAAAGACTGCTTCGCGTGGAACTACTCTGAGATGCCAGGATTAGATCCGGAGGTGGCCGTACATAAATTAGCAATATCCCCAGATATCAAGCCAGTCAAGCAGGCGCCAAGAAGGATGCGACTCGAGTTAGAGATGAGCATCAACGCCGAAGTCAAGAAGCTGATCGATTCTGGATTTATTCAAGAAGTTCAATATCCCGACTGGATCGCCAATATCGTCACGGTAATGAAGAAGAATGGGACGGTACGCATATGCGTGGATTTCAGGGATCTCAATAAAGCCTGTCCAAAGGATGATTTCCCAGTACCGGTAACCGAGCTAATGATAGATAACACGTCCACTCACGAGGTTTTCTCCTTTATGGACGGTTCGTCAGGATACAATCAGATCCCAAAGACCAGAAGCACACCGCTTTCCGGACCCCTTTGGGTATATTTTGCTACAGGGTTATGCCCTTTGGTCTAAAGAACGCTGGCGCTACCTATCAAAGAGCCATGACAAAGATCTTCGATGACCTCATACATGACATCGTTGAGTGCTATATCGATGACTTCGTAGTAAAGAGCATGTCATACGGAGAGCATTTAAAGCATATGGAGACTGTGTTTCAACGCCTCCGGCAATATAATTTGAAAATGAATCCCCTCAAATGCGCGTTTGGAGTCTCCTCGGGCAAATTCCTGGGATTCATCGTTCGACACCGAGGTATTGAAATAGATCCGTCAAAGATTAAAGCGATCATGGAAATGCCTCCGCCAAGAACCCTCAAACAGTTGCGGTCTCTCCAAGGGAAGCTCGCATACATCCGGCGATTTATCGCAAATCTTTCAGGCAAATGCCGCCCCTACAGTCACCTGATGAAGAAGGGAACCCCATTCGTATGGGATCAAAAATGCCAAGGTGCACTAGACGAGATCAAGCAGTACCTGCAGAACCCGCCGGTATTGGCTGCGCCGGTCAAGGGAAAACCCTCATTCTTTATACAACCGCCCTCGAAGGTTCCTTGGGCGCACTATGGGCGCAAGAGAACGATCAGGGGAAAGAGAGAGCACTCTACTACTTAAGTCGAGTTCTACTGGGGGCAGAAAGCAATTACTCTCCCATTGGAAAACATTGCTTGGCATTAATCTTCGCGATAACAAAGCTCAGGCACTACGCGTTGGCACACGAAGTCTATCTCATCTCGAAGGTGGACCCTCTTAAATATCTGATGTCAAAAGCCATATTGACGGGACGACTCGCTAAATGGGCCCTGCTCTTGATGGAGTTCTCGATAATCTATCAACCTCTCAAGGCAGTGAAAGGCCAGGCCATTGCTGACTTCCTCGCTGAGCACCCGATACCGGCCGATTCTCCTCTGAATTGTGATTTGCCGGACGAGCATGCATTTGATGCAATTAGCGGCAGAAGCACCCGATGGGAACTCTATTTCGATGGAGCGTCCTCCGTAAAGAAACAGAAACAAGGTATCCCAATGATCAAATCGGGGATAGGCCTCATCTTTGCAACTCCATAAGGAGGGATAATGCGCTTCGCCTTCTCCTTAACAGAGCCGAGGACAAACAATGAGGCTGAATATGAAGCTCTGATAGAAGGCCTCGAAATCGCCATCGACATGGGAATTAAAGAGCTCCTTATATACGGGGATTCTCAGCTAGTTGTTAGTCAAGTAAATGGTGACTACCAAACGTGCAAGCCGGAGTTGGTAAAGTACGGCGAAAAGGTGCAACAACTATTGATCCAAATTCCCTCCTATACTTTAGAGAATATACCGCGCGCGGAAAACAGTAAAGCAGATGCGTTAGCCAAACTTGCTAAAGAACTGGCGGACGAAAACCTCGATGATGTAAGAATCGTGGTACAAAGCCATCGAGTGCTCACCCCGGCAGAAATACCTCCGACATTATATAAAGAGAAGGGAGCGACTGAGCAGACAATCCTACAAATAAAAGACCATGAGAAGGCCGAGGACTGGAGGGAAATCTTCATAGACTACTTTAAGTCCCACCGAATGCCCAAAGAAGCATCCTCAAGACATCAGCTCATGAAACGGGCTCTATCTTTCGCTTTCGTCAACGATACCCTATACAAGAGATCGTTTGATTCTCTATGGCTGAGATGCTTAGGACCCGACGAAGCAGAAAGAGTCATTCAAGAAGTTCACGACGGACTTTGCGGTTCTCACCAAGCAGGCCCAAAGATGAAGCTAAAAATTAAACGGATGGGTTACTACTGGCCCACGATGATCCAGGACTGCCTCGAGTATGCGAAGCAATGCCACTCGTGCCAGATCCACGGAGACTTTATCCACCAACATCCGAATCCACTACACCCAACGGTGGCTAGTTGGCCATTCGAAATGTGGGGAACTGACATAGTCGGCCCCATCGAGCCAGCATCATCCCGGGGACATCATTTTATCCTGTCGACGACTGATTACTTCTCCAAATGGGCAGAAGCAATACCACTGAGGGAAGTAAAGACGGAGAATATCCTCCATTTCTTCAAGACGCACGTTATCTATCGGTTCGGAACCCCACGGCGGATTATCTCCGATAATGGGCCAGCCTATCGAAGCCATAAGATTAGCCGCTTCGCGCAGCAGCACAATATAGACTGGAGATATTCTTCAGTTTACAACCCACGAGCTAACGGTCTGGCCGAGGCCTTCAATAAGACCTTGACGAAGATCATAAAAAAGACCGTTTCCCGGAATAAGAGAGACTGGCACGAGAGGCTGCAAGAAGCCCTTTGGGCTTATCGAACTACATTCAAGACAGCCACGAACACAACGCCGTACGCATTGGTATTTGGGACGGAAGCAGTACTCCCCCTTGAGATAGAGTTACCCTCTCTACGAGTGGCAGTCAACCACGAGCTGACGGACGAAGAAAGTGCTCACCTTCGGCTTGAGGAGCTTGATGCCCTCGACGAGACCCGGCTCATAGCGCAACAACATCTAGAAGCCTACAAAGCAAAGATGACGCGCTCGTACGAAAGATTGACCAGGCCGAGGATATTCCGCCAAGGCGAACTCGTGCTAGTGGTCAAGAGACCTATGATCCCCAATCGTGCCAAACGGGGAAAATTTGAGCCAAACTACGAAGGCCCTTACATCATCGACAAGGTCTACCAGGGTGGAGCCTATCTACTCATGGACATGCACGGTGAAAGACCTTTCAGGCCAATAAACGGCCGTTTCTTAAAGAAATACTACGCTTAATGAGCCATAGCCTGGGTCAATGATAGATGACGACGACTATGTCCGCTCGCTATCTTCCTAGGCTCAGACTTTACAAGCAGCAGCCGGCCTTCCCGTAACGATGGACCGAAACGTCCTTAAACTAACGCTGGACCGAAACGTCCTTAAACTAACGCTGGACCGAATCGTCCTTAAACTAACGCTGGACCGAAACGTCCTTAAACTAACGCCGGACCGAAACGTCCTTAAACTAACAACGGACCGAAACGTCCTTAAACTAACAACGGACCGAAACGTCCTTAAACTAACAACGGACCGAAACGTCCTTAAACTAACAATGGACCGAAATGTCCTTAAACTAACGACGGACCGAAACGTCCTTAAACTAACAACGGACCGAAACTTCTTTAAACTAACGCCGGACCGAAACGTCCTTAAACTAACGACGGACCGAAACGTCCTTAAACTAACGACGGACCGAAACGTCCTTAAACTAACGACGGACCGAAACGTCCCTAAAACTATTACCGCAGCATCGTCAGGCTGACGAGATGAGAAAGAAAAAATAAAAAATATATGAAAAAGAATAAAAAAAACGGTATGTCCATAAGCAAAATGGACACGGATGAAAACCCGACAGGGCTCCGTGAGTAAAAACAGCAGGACTACCGGCGAGTGTTTGTGAAAACCCGAAAGGGCGCAACCTCGTTAAAAGACACTTATAGGGTCCTCTCGACCTTGTAAGGAGAAACCACCCGCGTGAGATCCTTACGACTCACAAAGGAGCAACACACTTAGGGATCCTCACGATTCCTAAGGAGAAAATACACTTACGAGATCCTCACGACTCGTAAGGAGAACTCTCTTGTGGGACCCTCACGGCTCATAAGACTTGAAAGTCTTAAGTTACATAAACCTAAACCTGTTCTTAAGCAAATCCTCCACAACCCTCGATGTTGCCCTACAAGGGATTCAATACTGACCCTTGTATACAATCCACGGGCGCGAATAAATATTTCCCCAGCAAAGTCCCACCCGTAACTAGGGATATGTCCATATAATGAGCAGCCCTTGTAGGTCCTCTCGACCCATAAGGAGAAAGCCCTCTTGTGGGATCCTTACGACTTACAGAGGAACACACGCTTAGGAATCCTCACGATCCCTAAGGAGAAAATACACCTGCAAGATCCTCACGACTTGTAGGGAGAAATACCTTTGTGAGACCCTTACGGCTCATAAAGTCAAAAGCCTTGGTCGACAGGACCCTTAACCCTGTTTGCTGAGCCACCTTTGTTCGTCATCGACAAAGGCAAATGATGATTCGCTTCTGGCAACATTCCAGTTGTAGCGGTGCTGATGCCGAAATCGGTGCCTAAAATCCAGGCTCGTAGCGAAAAAGCTAGCAAGCCACACATGCCTACAAAATAGCCGAAATGATGGGGCAACTTGCAATAAAAAGTAGCAAGTAAAAATGAAGGCATGAAAAATAGCCGAAATGATGGGGCAACTCGTAATAAAAAGCAGCGAGCAGAAAATAAATAAATAGCCGAAATGATTGGGCACCGCGAAGAATAGCCGAAATGATGGGGCAATCGCGTCCTTCGCGATATAAAAAGCTGAAATGATAGAGCATCGCGGAAAAAGAAATAAAATAGAAGTGAAATCCTTGCCCTACAGGTGGTGTTACATCTACCTCTGTATACAATCCAGGGGCGCAAACGAAGAAGGGATCATACTCCTTCCCCAGGTTTCACCAAAGAAAGAAGCTAAATCTCGACGGGCCACAAGCAACCTAGAGATCATCTCGTCGTTCGTCTCATGGCAGCAGACACAACTTCAAGCTAAGCGGAACAGCGGCAACTCCCAGTTCCATGGCTCGGTGGTATACACATCGCCAACAGTCAAACCTCCATCCCGTGAAATGCGGATACAATCAGCAAAATTCCTGGTTACGTGGAAAGCGGATAATGTCACTCTTTGACCCCGTGGAAAACGTCCAGAGCGGATCTTGGTCCTCGCAGAGCACGGCAGTGAACCCGTGTGAAGCATCCAGAGCGGAGCCAAGTCCTCGCCGAGCATGGTAGTGAACCCGTGTGAAGCATCTAGTGCAAACTTCCTGGTTACGTGGAACACGGATAACGTCACTCTTTGACCCCGTGGAAAACGTCCAGAGCGGATCCTGGTCCTCGCAGAACACGGCAGTGAACCCGTGTGAAGCATCCAGAGCGGAGCCTAGTCCTCGCCTAACACGGCAGTGAACCCGTGTGAAGCATCTAGTGCAAACTTCCTGGTTACATGGAACGCGGATAACGTCACTCTTTGACCCCATGGAAAACGTCCAGAGCGGATCCTGGTCCTCGCAGAACACGGCAGTGAACCCGTGTGAAGCATCCAGAGCGGAGCCTAGTCCTCGCCTAACGCGGCAGTGAACCCGTGTGAAGCATCTAGTGCAAAATTACTGGGTACGTGGAACGCGGATAATGTCACTCTTTGAACCCGTGGAAAACGTCCAGAGCGGAGCCTAGTCCTCGCCTAACGCGGCAGTGAACCCGTGTGAAGCATCTAGTGCAAACTTCCTGGTTACGTGGAACGCGGATAATGTCACTCTTTGACCCCATAGAAAACGTCCAGAGCGGATCCTGGTCCTCGCAGAGCATGGCAATGAACCCGTGTGAAGCATCCAGAGCGGAGCCTAGTCCTCGCCGATCAAGGTAGT
This sequence comes from Agapanthus africanus, assembly GCA_030015575.1. Taxonomy (NCBI): domain Eukaryota; kingdom Viridiplantae; phylum Streptophyta; class Magnoliopsida; order Asparagales; family Amaryllidaceae; genus Agapanthus; species Agapanthus africanus. The sequence continues at coordinate 223,571,726 of JASDDO010000016.1, read as the reverse complement.
GAACCCGTGTGAAGCATCTAGTGCAAACTTCCTGGTTACGCGGAACGCGGATAACGTCACTCTTTGACCCCATGGAAAACGTCCAGAGCGGATCCTGGTCCTCACAGAGCACGGCAGTAAACCCGTGTGAAGCATCCAGAGCGGAGCCTAGTCCTCGCCGAGTATGGTAGTGAAGCCGTGTGAAGCATCTAGTGCAAACTTCCTGGTTACGTGGAACACGAATAACGTCACTCTTTGACCCCGTGGAAAACGTTCAGAGCGGATCCTGGTCCTCACAGAACACGGCAGTGAACCCGTGTGAAGCATCCAGAGCGGAGCCTAGTCCTCGCAGAGCACGGCAGTGAACCCGTGTGAAGCATCTAGTGCAAACTTCCTGGTTACGTGGAACGTGGATAACGTCACTCTTTGACCCCGTGGAAAACGTCCAGAGCGGATCCTGGTCCTCGCAGAACACGGCAGTGAACCCGTGTGAAGCATCCAGAGCAGAGCCTAGTCCTCGCCTAACGCGGCAGTGAACCCGTGTGAAGCATCTAGTGCAAAATTCCTGGGTATGTGGAACGCGGATAATGTCACTCTTTGACCCCGTGGAAAACGTCCAGAGCGGAGCCTAGTCCTCGCCGAGCACGGCAGTGAACCCATGTGAAGCATCTAGTGCAAAATTCCTGGTCACGTGGAACTCGGATAATGTCACTCTTTGACCCCATGGAAAACGTCCAGAGCGGATCCTGGTCTTCGCAGAGCACGGCAGTGAACCCGTGTGAAGCATCCAGAGCAGAGCCTAGTCCTCGCCTAACACGGCAGTGAACCCGTGTGAAGCATCTAGTGCAAACTTCCTGGATACGTGGAACGCGGATAACGTCACTCTTTAACCCCGTGGAAAACGTCTAGAGCAGATCCTGGTCCTCGCAGAACACGGCAGTGAACCCCTGTGAAGCATCCAGAGCGGAGCCTAGTCCTCGCCTAACGCGGCAGTGAACCCGTGTGAAGCATCTAGTGCAAAATTCCTGGGTACGTGGAACGCGGATAATGTCACTCTTTGACCCCGTGGAAAACGTCCAGAGCGGAGCCTAGTCCTCGCCGAGCACGGCAGTGAACCCGTGTGAAGCATTTAGTGCAAAATTCCTGGTTACGTGGAACGCGGATAATGTCACTCTTTGACCCCGTGGAAAACGTCCAGAGCGGAGCCTGGTCCTCGCCAAGCACGGCAGTGAACCCGTGTGAAGCATCCAGAGCAAATACCGGACTGTGGAGTCCTTAAAATCCACGGACTGTGGAGTCCTTAAAATCCACGGACTATGACGTCCTTAACCTCGACCGTGATGTCTTAAAACTAACGATCAACCACCCCGATTCCCTACGGATTCTGTCTTGGTTTAAGGGTACATCTCTTCACTCCTTTGATACCTGGCGTTGTAATTCCTCAACGTCTTCAAAGAGGTGACGGGTCCCTGCAACCAAACATCGGACTGTGGAGTCCCTAAATCCACGGACTATGAGGTCCTTAACCTTGACCTTGATGTCTTAAAACTAACATCGGACTGTGGAGTCCCTAAATCCACGGACTATGTGGTCCTTAACCTTGACCGTGATGTCTTAAAACTAACATCGGACTGTGGAGTCCCTAAATCCATGGACTATGAGGTCCTTAACCTTGACCGTGATGTCTTAAAACTAACAGCGGACTGTGGAGTCCTTAAATCCACGGACTATGAGGTCCTTAACCTTGACCGCGACGTCTTTAAACTACAATATCTGGAGAAACCCCTGACTCCGTAAAACACGGACAAGGGTAACCGCATCCAGCACTTACAAGTCCTCACGACCGGGAGGAAAACCCTTTATGAGACCCTCGTGGCTCGTAAAATGCAGAAGTCTTAGGAAGCAGATCTTAACCCTGAATCCTGAGCCATCGCTGTCCTGCAAAGGAGATCAAGATAGAATGTCCGCAGAATGCATTCAAGGGGACATATCATTGAGAGGAAAATTGTATCTTTTATTCATAAACCAAAATGGATACAAAGTACAATTTATGAAAGAAACAAAAAGAAAGGATACTCTTATCCATGAGTATGTCCAAAAAAAAAAGAGAAGAAAAGATACAAGTCCTTAAGCCGGCGGGCGGTGCAATAATTTTACCAGCTCATCGTTCTGTTGCTGAGCCACGGCTTCATGACGCAAGATCTCCAGAAGACGAGCCTCCGCCTGAGCTTGCTGAGCCTGATACGAAGCAAGCCGAGCTTCGAGCTCTTTCTCGGTGGCTTTATGAGCCTCGACCCTCTCACGAGTGAACGTGGCGGCTTTATCGAGAGCCACCACCTCTTTGATGGATTCCTGAAGCACTCGCCACAGTTCATACGCTTTATTGGCCCTGGCTGTGAGATTGGCTTGAAGCTCGCCCAGCGCCTTAGAGGCTAGCTCCCTCTCCGAGAATTTACGGCCAAGCCTCTTCTCACATGACGTCATGTTTGCCGCGCACCGTGCTATCAGCCCCCGTAACTCTGCCTTTGCAGCCATAGCTTCCGAGGAAATGCGAGAACACTCGAGAGCGTACAAACAGGCCTCCATCTTCCTACAGAACTCCACCCAGACCCGCACCACCTCCTCACGGTGATAGGTGGCGAGAAAAGGAAGGGAGCCGTTAGCTTCAGCAGCAAACGCCTCGGCTGTAGTCGCACTACCAGCGCGAAGATCCTCGACGAAAGAAGATAGGGAGACAAGGCTCAATTGGGCCTAGCGTTCTGAAGCCCGCAAAGCATAGGGGCCGGGCGGCATCACAATGCGCGATTCCAAAGCCATGGAGACTGGCAGGGCTGCTCAAATTTGGCGAATGTTAGTAAAACTTTTAAACGCAGAATGAATGGGACTATAATAAAATGTCACTCACCGACAGTCATGCAAGTAGGAGCTGAAGGCTCCCCTGGCCCTTCGACGACCTCAACCTCATCGTCGGCTTCTAAAACTATAAGAGACATCAACGTCATTTCGCAAAATGGTAACAATGCTATGGTAAAAAAATGGCGAATGACACTAACCTTGCCCAGAGGAAAGGACAATACGCTGAGGGGGGATCACCTGCGGAGCTGCCATCTCCAATAAACGCTGAAACGATTGACGAGGCGACAGATCCGCGATCGTGGCCGCCAAGTCGCGCAATTCTGGGAAAGGTAAAAGAGCTCAGACTATGAAGGGGTTGTTAAATTAAAACGCAGAAGGATACCTTCAACACTCCTCCCATTCTGAGCCGGGGGGATAGCAGCTTCAACGGTCTCCGCCGTGACCTCAGGCTCCAACAAAGGAAGAGTAGTCCCGACTGCCTCTCTTCCAGCCTCTGGGCCGCCCTCAATAAGAGTCATTGGGGCGGCGACCTCCAAAGGAGCCTCCCCCAAAGGGGCAGGCACTCCCTGGACAAGAACCGCCGGTGGAGGTTCTATCATGAGAGGAGCAGCCTCATCAGCCCTCTCCACATCCGGCAAAGCTCCATTAAGAATTTCGGCGGGCTTTAGCTTTAATGGGCCAGTAGGGAGCTCCCCCAACGTCGAAGTTTCTGCACGATTCAAACAAAAATAATGATACATATCCACGAGTATAAATAATCGACAAGATTACAGGATAAGCACAACATACCTATACGCAAAGAAGCCCTCAATATGGCTTCTTCAAGCCGCTTCTCCTTCTCAAGGAGATAAGCTCGCCGAGGTTCAAGAGTAGACTCATTATCGCCGGTCCATAAAGAAAGTGCATCAGCTGCGTCTTCTGAAGCGGCCTGCTTCAAAGCCCTTTCCCCCCATTCCTCCAAAGGGCCGATAAATCGCCGCCGAATCCATGAAGGGTCTTCGTAAAAAATTACAGCGGGATAAGACTTCTTCGGAACCTTGGCGTTATGGGACGCGTCTTTTGAACGCCGTATGGCCTCAGCCGACTGTGCAGCCTCCTCATCAGCCGAACTCGGGAAGAGAAGTCCAGCGCTTGACTCTTGCAAGGCCAATGGTTCGTCTTCGAGGATAGGCTCAGACTCCACCACAGAACCAAGCAGGGTGGTAACCGCTTTCCTGCGCCGTTTAGACCCAGAGCCGGTCGCTGAGGATGACCGCTTCCTTCCTCGCGAAGCCTTAGGGCGGCGCTGGCCCACATCGCCTTCAGCACTCTCATCCCTGTTACTTTCGCTCGGTGCGACAACCGAGGACGACACCGCCGGTGTCGACGCCACGGGGGGCGGTGCCGCTACCGGCAAAGGTGCTACTACTGGAGCCTGTCTACCCCGCGATCGGGAACCCAAGGGCATACCAGCTGTTGGAGTAAGGTCCACCCCCGACTCCCCCGGAATGAGGGCGGTGCCGGTCTCCCTCAAAGGGAAGCGGACTGGAACCCTCGGTCGCAGCTTAGCTCCCGAAACCTGAGGAGGGGAGTCGTGACCAAGAAGAACCCTTCTTTCTTCAGCAATAATTGGGGTGATTCGATGAAGATACCAGCCCGTAAATGCACCTACGCATCGGGGCATGTACTCGGCTTCGGGGATCATGAAATGAGAGCCGGTGTTCAACCTCATGAAATGATGAGCGGCATCGCGAACAACGTCAAGCGAAGGGATCGGGGCGACCATAAAAGCCTCAAAAGGAACACCCTGGTCGTATCCAAGCTGCCGGGCAAATCGATGCGGATTATACCGCATAAAAAGAGCTGCACTATCCTGGCGAAACACCAAGTAGCCCGGTCTAATTGAATATAAATGCGTGGCCTCTCGGGGCTTCAGAGAAGGCGCGTTGTCCTTTGACTGGTCCCAAAGTTGCTGAACGGGACCCGAAGGAGAAGACAGAACCCGATCATTAAAAACTAACCCGCCGGCGGTGGCGTGAGGGGAAATCAGCACCCGAATAGCCCCAAATTGAGTTGGATCGGCAGCAGAAGCACCCACCAGTCGCATAAGTCGTGGGAAGGTATAGGCGTCGTAAAAAGCGGGCCTCTGATGCATAGCAAAAGACCCCAGCACATGCATTTCGATCCACGACGTGAAATAATGAAGTGAAAAGTTCACTACGTCCACACCAGGCGTAGAAGTATTAGCTGCGGTGCCCAATCCGTTATAGAGGTGCGCCAAGGCCGGGATGCCGATAGCCAACCTCATCCCCTCAGCAATACGATGAGCCGGGTAGACGACCGAGGCTCTCATGAAGCGGCGATGCATGGGGATAACAAACCAACTGAGCCAAACGCTAACGAACCCCAGAAAGAACGTCTCCTCGTCCATGCCTGGAGTAGCAATGGATTCAAAAGAGATCGGCGATATAATAAGGATGTAATACTGAGGTAGATCTGATTCGTTGGTCGGCAACCTCTTCGGGCCAAACCCAAAAGGGTCCCCAATGTTGGCAAACTTCGGAGCTGTCTTCGATAAGGCGTCCTCACGAAGGAAACGATCAATGCAGATCTTGAAAGTGACACCCTGCTCCTCGGACTCGGTGAATAATTGGTCGAAGATGCCTAGGGCCTTAATTAAACTGGGGCGTTTGTGTCGAACAGCATTCTCAGCAGACAGACCGTCAACCGGGGCTAGCTCAGGCTCAAAAACATACTCTTCGGGAGGTAACAACTCTTCATACAGATTACCCCTTATCGGCAACCCCGAGATATCATAAAATTCGTTCAGAGAAATCGAAACCTCGCGATCTCCCAGAATGAAAGTATTAGTGGGCAGATTCCACTGGTTCAAAAATGACTTGACCCACCAGGCATGCGGGGACTTGTAATGGAATAGCGACGCGTATATGGCCTGATAAAGCCCGACTTTCTGCAACCGCGTCCGATGGGCAGAAAGGATGTAGCGAGCCCAGAGAAGGTAGCCCGTAGGATGCCTAGGAGTGAGCCCTATCTTATAAATTTTCCCCCACGGGTGGGCCTCACCGTGGCAGATACGCCGTCCCAAGATGTCTATGGCTGGAATCGGATGGTTCGGAATGCCGGTCGTCGAAGGCTCCAGCCTCCCCGTTGGAGTCCAGTTGGGCATTTCCACAGCAAAAGCTGTGCTCGGAGGATCCATCTGTAAAAATGGGAAAGTGGGCTCCGTCGGCACCGCGCAAAGAAAGCTCCGGCAACCCTGAATAATCTGATTGTACCAAGGTCCCCATTGAAGAAGATTGGTGCAGTTTGGGTCATGGGCCCGAATCATCGCCATCGCTTCCTCATCAGACGGCGACTGAGGAAAAGCAGCCTCTGAGCGAGAAAAGGGAAAGCGCGGAACAGAAGCCATCGCACCTGAAATCCAATAAAGGAAGACCGTTAGAAGAAAAGTCAGCAACGTATATTCATGCATAAACATGAAGACTAGTTAAAGAAACCAACAGCAAAGTTTTTTGGAGTCATTAGCTACAAAACATATGGGTCCCACAGAATCCAAATGACGGCTCATTAATAATGAGGCCAAAGCGTTACAATAAAACAAAGGGAATATCCTCAAAGAATGACGACCATGCACATTTCCCCCCAACAGAAGCTTTCTCGAGCTCTACAATGAATCTAGCAAAATCAAAGGAATTAAATTCCCACCAAAAGACATCATTACAAAGCCCCCATCGCATTAATTGCAGGAAGAACCACCTAGGGCCAAGAGACCTCAGGAAGCTTCCATGCGAAGAGACTGAGTTCTTCATAGGAATTAAATTCCTTATTAAGAAAAGGGAATTAAATTCCCAGAAATATTTTTGATGGAATTAAATTCCATGGGTTGAAACGCCATCATCATCTCCCCAAAGATCACCTAAACCCTAAGAGATCTACAGTTCGAAAGTTAGGTGGTTTCCTATTCTTATGGAAAAACTTGAAGAAAAATGGGTTCTCTGCGAAACCCTTAATGCGTATTTAAAATCCAAAGAGTTCTTTTAAAGACGAAGGCGCTTTGGCCGTTCAACATTATTACCTGAGGGAAAGGGATCCATCAACAGAGTTAAACTCTGGAAAATGTCAAGACAGAGAACTAAGCTCTGAAAGCGAGAATTAAATTCTCAAAGAAAAAGTTCTCAGAGGAAGAAGATGAGCAGAGTGAAGGCTCCTATGAAGAGACAGCGGTATTTATAGATAACAATGGAAACGTTTCATCTCCCAAATCCCTAAATGAATCCAACGGTCGCAAAGATGACAGCGTTGCACTCACGTGCAGACACTTGAGAACAACGCTGTGGGGGCATTTGTTTCCTGATTTAAAATTAGAAAAGCTTATGGGAAAAGCTTCAGAAAGAGGGGTCACGTGCTCACACGTGACCAGCAGTCACGTGTTGACACGTGACATATAAAAGCAGTGGAAAAGGGCTCATTGATTCCCTGATCAAGTCAGAGAAAAGGTTCCTTAATCAAGTCAAGAAAAAGGGCTTCAGATGAGGTCACGTGTTGGCACGTGACGCTCAAAGGAGAGGACTCGTGCTACAGTTGAGTCAAGGAAAGGGGCTCCTAACAGGGGGTCACGTGTTCACACGTGACCAATGGTCACGTGTTAACACGTGATGGCTAAAACAGCAACCAGAAGACAGCGCAGAAAGAAAGAAGACTCTTCATTCCAAAGAGGGTCACGTGTCACACGTGACCATGGGTCACGTGGTCACACGTGACCGGCTTTCAAAGCCCATTTTAACGGCAGATTTAAATTCTGAGGGAGATTTGAATCTTTCCAAAGGAAAGTGATTATCTGAGACCAATCGAATTAAAGATTCAGAAGTGATTTAAATATCATCTATCTATGGAAAATCTCGGGTTTGGAAAGATTTCCCCCTTAAATCTAACCAAAATAACAAGGGAGAATCTCTGGATTTAAAATCCAATGGTAGATAAAATTCACCTAATAATCCAAAGGTCCAGAACGAATGAAGGATGCAAATCAAATCTCTCAATGAAGATTCGTCACAAAACTAATTTATTCGGCTGCTCCTCCTATAAATAGGAGCGAAGAGATACAAAAAAGACATACATGCGCAGAGAAGAAAAAAGAAAAAAGGAGGAGAGCTTTGATACTTTGAAAAGACTCGGATCTTCTGCAAAAACCCTAGGTAAGAAAGGGAAGGCCTTTTGAAAGAAAGAGAATTTAATTCTCAACAGAGTTTAACTCTGATACATAAAACAGAAGAACATACTTCCTCTCTCTTTGATAGAGGATCTGCAAAGTGCACATCTCCCCTTAAGGTTGAGAATTTAATTCTCAATGGATCGAGATCCTGCCATGCAGATCCAAAACATAGAGAGGGAATGCAAGCATGAGAATTTAATTCTCACCGAACTATAGGAATTTAATTCCTTCAAAATAAAATTAGGGCTTGACCCTATATCATGGGAACATAATTCCTTCAGAATAAAAAGAAACAGGGTTTAACCCTAATTAAGAATCCAGTTCTGTTGCAGCAGCGGGAATTTAATTCCCTTAATCATAATTCCTTAAAAAGCTTTTATTAGGGTTTAACCCTATTCAGTTCTTCACATATACGAGAAATTTAATTCCTACAGAAGATTCAGAGTTCAACTCTACTCCAGAATATAAGTCTTCAAAAGAAACTAGGAGTTTAATTCCTTTGAAATTATTGTCAGGGTTCAACCCTACGAGGAATTTAATTCCTGAAAGGGATTAACAGATCTTCTAACAACCACAGAAAAGAAGAGTCACGTGTCACCACGTGACCCCCCCCAAAAGAGCTACAGAAAGCCCTTTGAGGCAGTGCCTCACGTGACCCACGTGACCCTCGGCAGAAGCGTTAACATATAAGCATTTGAATACCCGTCACATGAGGGCACGTGATACTCTGAGAAATGCGATAATCTCAGCAGAATTAATGAAGGGAGGGCGCTCTCACGTGTTGCCACGTGACCCCTCTTGCCTCAGTGTTTAACACTAAATCGAAACTCCCGAATCCAATGTTAAAACAACTGTTGGGCCTTAGTGTTCAACACTAATCAAAAACTTTACTTGCAGTGTTCAACACTGACTACCTTAGTGTTTAACACTAATTTGAGGGCTCAGTTGCCAGTGCTTGATACCGATCTGTTTTAGTGTTTAACACTAATTTGAAGGCCTTGTCGCTGGTGTTTAACACCAATTATCTCTTATTGTTAAATACTAACCTAATTCCCATTGTTCAACACTGATTGCTCTGAAGTGTTTAACACTAGGCTTTGGCCCAATTGGCTAAAGGGATAGAGGAAAAGCCTCTCCCTCAATGGACCAACAAGAAGCCAATATTCCAGACCTGACTGGACTTAGCCCAAGCTGGCCATAAGTCCTTAATTCATGATTAACTGCGCCAGTGGGCTCATAACATAATTAATCAGTCTTGACCCCAAATTGGGCCAGGGGATACTCAAGCCATTCCGGTTCTAGGGTACATCTCTTCACTCCTTTGATACTTGGCATTGTAATCCCTCAATGTCTTCAAAGAGGTGACGGGTCCCGATGACCACTCATGATATGGACTGTGGGGTCCTTAAACCCATGTCTAATGCAAAATTCCTGGTCACGTGGAACACGGAAAACGTCACTCTCTGACCCCGTGGAAAACGTCCAGAGCGGATCCTGGTCCTCGCAGAACACGGCAGTGAACCCGTGTGAAGCATCCAGAGCGGAGCCTAGTCCTCGCAGAGCAGGGCAGTGAACCCGTGTGAAGCATCTAGTGCAAACTTCCTGGTTACGTGGAACGTGGATAACGTCACTCCTTGACCCCGTGGAAAACGCCCAGAGCGGAGCCTGGTCCTCGGCAAGCACGGCAATGAACCCGTGTGAAGCATCCAGAGCACATACCGGACTGTGGAGTCCTTAAACCCATGGACTATGACGTCCATAACCTTGACCGAGATGTCTTAAAACTAACCATGGACCGCAATGTCCTTAAACTACCCATGGACCGCAATGTCCTTAAACTACCCATGGACCGCAATGTCCTTAAACTAGAACAATAGAACCCCATATGCTCTTTTGTCGGATCTAAACGGTCCCGTTTAAGTTGATCTTAGCCTCAAAGAGGCTAACGAATCCTTAAACCTTCAAGCAGACTGGACTACGAATCCCTCCAATTAACTCTGGCTCGAGGGTACATCTCTGGACCCCTCTGACACCCGTCGTTGTAATCCTTCAACGTCGTCAGAGAGGTGACGGGTCCCGACGGCCACACACATACGATGGACCACTATGTCCCTAAAACTGGAACAATGGAGCCCAAACGCTCTTTTGTCGGATCCAAACGATCCTGTTAAGTTGATCTTAGTCTCAAATCGGACTAACGTATCCTTAATAAACGTTTGAGTTGATCTTAGCCTCAAGCATGGCTAACGTATCCTCAAACCAAACCCCCAAACCCAAATCTAAGATAACTCGGAATTGGACTAGTCCACGCCCTACGGGCGACGACATAACTCAGTCTCCGTAAACAATCCACGGGCAACAAAACATAAAACTAACACACACGACACGAAGTGACCATCTGGAGAAGGAGAAAGTTGTTACCGCGATGCGGTAGCGTAATTAACTGCAGGGGCTTGCGCCTGCAGGGAAGAGCGTCCCCACAATCAAAAACCCCTCAACGAGGGGGAATCTGACGAAGTCTACTACATCGGTCGCATCCGCTTAAACCTTCGATACATGGTGCCATAAACCAACTTGGCATCTTCGGAGAGGTGAACGGATAGCACCAATTAGCATCTGCCCCGAATCTCAGTGCCAAGACATCGCAGCCTTGCGCGCCGTCATTCGGAGGGGAACACCGATGATGCGCATATTCCACGCACACTTATTTGCCGGCCCACACACATCATCATCGGTAATTGCTATATCACGTACACTTTAGATCATATTATCTTTTATTCATAGAATCAGCAAACAGCTAGATCGATATAGTATTATGATTACTCTCTAGTGTTAGTATAGACATGACATTTATTACTTAGACATTTCATGCATTCTCATTTTCATGTTATCATGCAGTATTATAGGGCATATGCCGACACTTATCATATACTTACTCTTGATTTTGGGATTTTGGATTTCTATGAGATTTCTGGATTTTGGGGAAAACCGCAAGAATATATAAAAACTTCTCCCTCTCGTCCTCTCTTTTTAAAAATGTAAGATGCGGTTTCCTCGTGATGTATGTGTCGTCCGCCAAGAGATTTCATGTTTTTTTTGGATTTCGAGACCCGATTCGAGGAGTGGATGAACCGTCTCGGGTACATGGTGGGCCCGGTATGGTACCCCGGGGCAAGAAGATCGAGTTGTAGACGATGAGCCTGGCAGGGGAGGACTACCTACCGGTGATGTCTGGCGCGGCGGATATCCGGAGGATACCGACCGTTGTCGTGAGATTTGATAATATGGGCCGATCCGGACTGACGGAGCCCGAGATATTGAGACAATTGAGACTTGAGATTTACATGTTTTGTGTCGATGCTTGACACGGATTTCCATGGATTTCATTGTTGCTATTTCAGATTTCTATACACATTTTACTATGATAAAAGTTAAAGATTTCTTATACAGATATATCTAGATTTCAGGATTGGTTATGTTACATTCATGGTGCATGCATACTCATTCTTATGATATAGCACTATATGAGGCACTGATACGAGCACGGAGTAATTGCATTTACACGTAGTATTACCCTGCCATTACTAGATGATTGGGATTTAGTAGTGTATTATTATGACCTAGGATAGCGTCATGCATTTGATTTCTTTTCGTAGATGTCTTCTACTTACGAGTTGGCAACTCACCCCCGTTGTGCCAAATTTTATTACAGGTTGATGTACAGGGTTCCTTGGCAGATTGCTGGCACATGATTTCTTTCTGGGTGATTTGCACGGTAGGTTGGTTCATTTGTATCTGGACCGCCGTTGTATTTTTATTATTTCATTTGTGTCTAGAAAGCTCCATCAACCAAACTTGTATTACTTGATAGTTTACTGGACCATTTATTTGTTTCGACCTTAGAGTCGCGCTTGTATTATTATGATATCTGGTGGTTTTGTTTTCTTTGAGCTTTGAGCCTCGCCCTTTGGCGTTGTATACTATTATGCATTGTTGTGGTTGTTTCCGCCTTTTGGCGTAGAGCTGGCTTCCGTATGGGGATGTTTTTTTTATTGTTTGTGTATATTATACTTGTTGTACCCGTTTGGGGCCAGTTTTTACAGAGGAGACTCTGCCGAAATTTTTGGAAAAAAATTTGCTGATGCTTTTAAACTTGTTTTCTTCATGTTTTCTTTTACTTCTTCTTCTTTTATAGTTTAGATTTCTGGGCTTCGGCTTACTTAGGTTATGTTGCGCCTCTAGACGCTTCGTAATCTAAGTGCCGGTCACGTTTCGTACTTTCGGGTCGTGAAAAAGTTGGTATCAGAGCGCTAGGTTTAACCTTGTATAAGTCTAGGTAACCCTTGGTTGATGGAGTAGGCAATTTAGTTAGAGTAACGTACCATGGGTATGGTCCGCGGCATACTTACGATACGCTACTCTGCTTAAGGAGCTTTAGGATGTACATTCGTTTGCACCGTATTTCATTCGTTCCTTTGATCTATCTTCGTCGATGTCGGAGGGTGGTTTCTGTTACCACGGGCGCACGGGCAGAGGGAGCTGCGGCTCGAATGCGATAACCATTAGGGTATTAGTTATTCTTGAGGATTGAAGCATTGCTTAGCGTGCGGACGAAGGGTATTCACATGCCATCCAGACGAAGTTAAAGGGTTCGAACGATTATCAGAAAACCATTTTCCCAAGTTTAAGGTATTCGGAAGAACATGCAGGTATTTCGATGGACCCTCTAGAAGAATGAAACCCTAACTCGACATAATGACCACGAGAACGCCCTTGAACCTTAGGGTTTACGGCAGTTCCGCGGTGCCATTAGTGAGGCTTGGGTTTGCCCTTCTACGGTTGGACCATCGATGCTGGGGTATGTACCGGATATTTTTAAGCTGTACTTGAGTGTTGAGCTCTCGGGGAATTATGGGATTTCGATGGATCGATCGAAAAGTTTAATGTAGTCCGGATATCAGGTGAAAGGATCGACTACGTGGGAGACTCTAGATATGAGTATTGCTATTGGTAGCGCAGTCAGCACAGCTACGAAGAGACGAGTTCGAAGCAATCGACATCAGAGGAAAGAGGCGCACATTGACGATAGTGTTTACGATTGTGATTTGGTGATTTGAATTTCATATTTCTGTTGTTGGATTTTGGTATTTTGAGGATTTTGTTCTACGATTGGTATTTCTTATGTGTACCTTCATTACATTCTATTTGTGTTTCATATATCAGTTGTATTGATAATTGTTTAGTACATACCCAGTGCACTTGATTTGGTTTTAATACATTTTGAGATTTTGATTTGATTTCGTGCATATGGGTTACACATGATTTTGACATAAGCTTCGACCTAGTTTCCATGCATTTTCGTACTGTGATTTCGATTTTGATATTCGGTGTATGTTTTCGTGCACCATGTGCACCTGATTACGATTCTTGCGCATACTTGGCGCACTTGATGCGATTTTGTGCACACCAGATGCACTAAATCGGGGTTTTGTGCAGATTAGATGCACCTAATATTGAGTCGTGCACGCCCGTTGCACTTGACAGATGTTTTTGGTGCACACCTGTTGCACTTAGTTTTGTTTTTGTTTGTATTCGTGGTATCTGTATTTGGTTTCGATTTCAGTGCGCACCGGACGCACATGATATTTTTATGATGTGATTGGGATTGATTTCAGTTTGAGCAGTATGTTTCCATAATCATTATTATTTGATTTAGTAACCAGGCGGGACGTGTATCTTAAATAAAAGATATATATATATATATATATAGCTATTTTTTAAAAATAAACGTCCGCTACTTATGCCGTGACACGTGCATCACATGGCGATTTTCAAAAAGGGGTTTTGCATATTTCTTTATCCAGATATTTGGACGGTTTTACTATGATGCGCACTATATATAAGTTATAGATTGATGTATATTATGATGGTTTTCATATTGGTTTTTGATATTTTATTCTCGCTATAACTCCGATGATTGCATTATGCTTGACGGAGTTGATTTTAGTTATGTATTGATGATTTCGGAGCCCCGACGATTTGAGTGTTTTGCTAAATGTTTTAGTATTTGGAGGGGGAGTTTTAATTTAAATTCCTGGACCGAATTTATTTAAGGGGGGAAGATTGTAACGTTTTAAAAATAATTAAATAAATAAAATCGTTTAAGTGAATTTTATGATTTTCGGTAAAGTAAAACGTATTTTTCGTAAAACTAAACCCTAATTATTTTTTACTATAAATTTAAAAATACCTATTTTATTTATGTTATTACTAGTAAATGGTGTTTATTTAGCCACTTATAAATTTTTAGTTTAATTAAATATTTTTCCTAAATTAATTGTTTTAAATATTAACATAAGCTTTATTTGTACACTAAATTAGTGTAAATTACAAATTTGAATGGGTTTAATTTGTAAAAATGAACCATGGCATATTAGAATTTAGTGTGTATCATGCAAAATTTACCATGATTCTAGAGTTTTCTTGAGTTGTTTTAGAAAAGAAATAAAAGAAAACTTAATAAAGTTATGAAATGACATAAAGAGGTAATACTTTAGATGAACTTTCTACACTTTTCTTCACTTTTCCCATTCTCCTCTTCCTCCTCCTCACTTGGCCGGCCTCCTCATCTTGGCAGCCCCCCCATTTCTCCGCTTGGTTTTATTACAAAAATCCATCAAAAATTCAATAAAAAATCAACAAAATCCTAATTATTTCCAACCCTTTATTCTTTGCTCATTTTTACATGGATTTTGGAGATGGAAAGCATGAATTTTGGAGGCTTATTTTCATGTTTGGATTTCTTGTGTGAAGGTAAAAATCTTGTTCTTTTGAATTATTGTTATTTAATGTTTCATTCTAGCATAAATTGATTTAATGAATTAATTCTATTTCCAAGTTTTAAAAATTCAAGTTTGGGTTATAAAATCAAGTTATGATTTTTATTAATTAATTAGGGTTATAATAACTAGTTTAACATTTTTAGAAGTGGAAATTCTTGTATGGATGATTGATTGTAAATTGCTTATCCAAAATTGTTAAATTAAACCATTTTTGCAAACTAGATTTCTATATATTGTATATTTTGGTGAAATAAAATTCCAATTAATATTTGTAACACTAGATTGTGGTCTTAAGAGGATATTAACTTCTTGGTGGAATGAAAAACTCAATTTAGTTACTAGTTTTATTGATAATTGATAAATTGTGATAAAAATTGCTATTTTTGCTAACTAGTTTTTGGAAATTCTTAAATAAGTGATGTTTAAAATCTAAATTATAGTTTCATTATATTATTATCATCTTGAATTGTAGTTTAGTAAGTTAATTCTTGTAAAATCATATTTGGTTGTGATATTATGAAATTTTGCTTGCAAAGTGTCGAAAAGGATAAAATTGCAAACTAGAAATCTATTTTTATACAAATTAGTGTGAGAAAAATATGGTAATCGTTTCTATAATCTAGTTAGTTTATTTAATGAGTATCATGACCATTAGTTTCATTTAAACAGTAAGTTTTGAAGTAAAACGGTAAATTGGCATTTTCGGGTTTTACGAAATCGGACGATTTGATCGATTTTTAGGGTTCCGATGATTTAAACCAAGTTTTATATTATAAGTAATGAGTTTTAAAACTATGAGTTGTTTGTTGATGTTTATCTCGATCAATTGGCGTTTGTATGCCGATATCGAGCGATATTTGGTTCTTTTGCATGAGCGGGACATAGGTTTTAACCCATGCGCGTTTCGTGCGTCGTTTTGGTTTTGTCTGTGATTTAGTTTATGATATTATATGTGTTTGCATATAGGTACCCCTCACGTGGAATGCGGATGATGAAGAAGAGGATGGCGACACCGTCTTCGGCAGACAAGGACCAGGTGAGTAGATGTATATCTATGGGAGGAAGTCGGGTGGATGGCGTTTAGCACCCCCACAACGTAGAATAGGAATAGTACTTATTGATATTAGGAAGCCAGATGTGACCCTAGATCCTTAATAAGTAGGACCCTAGTAATGACCCTAGGCTGGACTAGACTGATTTAGGAAGACCATACCAAAGGAAGAATACCTTAGAAGAGATTCGTAGGTTTCAGGTAGATACACACACACGCACACACTGAAACTCGACGTGGTGTATACATGTACGTGTATATATATAGGACTAGGTGTAGGTATATATAAATATATATATATATATATACATATACAACACGTATATGGGATAGAATGATGTGATATGATACACGGGAATGAAACAATATAGCTGGGCATGATGCCGTGATTCTTGACTATACGGTCGTATTATGATGTTAGTGAATCATTAGAAAATGAGATAATGAATAGGTATACATAGATAATAAAGGGTGGTGATGATATAGAGGTACATGGGACTCTAAAATAGCACCCGAACCGTAACATGTGATAGATATTCTGATATGTTATATGTGTGACTTGATTACGACATCATATAGATGTAACTTGATTGCGATATCATAAAGGTGTAACTTGATTTCGATATCTTATAGGCGTGACTTAATCACGACTTGACATATGTGACTTGATCAAGATATGATATATGTGACATGACATTTCTGAGGATAAATTAACGATGTATATTTATGCTGACAATGATATATGATTGATGTATGTGATTACAGTATAGCACCTTGATCATGACATGTGTTGATGATGATATTATACGAATGATGAGACACGTAGGTGATACTTGACCCGTACCCCGATATTGGGATGTCGTACGATTGATTTTACCGTACGAGGCATAGATGTGATGATTGATCCGCACTATTTTTTCGAGGAAATCATACTACGTACGTGACGCTATTGAGGCTGGATCGCCGACTATTAGAGATATGGACTCAGACTTTAGGTGTACTCTTTTTTCTTATCGACTAGTTCTTAGGTTTAGTTCTTTAGGAGGTTAGATGGACACTAGTTAGGCTCGAGATATATAGTTGTAGTTATACTTGTATATCAAATGAGTGGTTATTGCACATCTGTCTTTATATTCATACTGTAATCATAATGTTGCATGTTCATACATATATTTCTATAATCAGTATAAACTTTGCCTGTTAGGACACCAGCACCATTACCGATGATGCGCATATTCTGTTGGAGATAGTGCCCTCATAGTCAATTATTGGATCGCAGGTACGTGATTGCAATGATTGCGGAGGACCTATCCCGGTAGGACAGTCTTACTCGAAATGATAGTATGCTATCTGGTTTGCCTTTATCAGTTGTGTACATGTTCAGGTGACTGAATGCATGTTACACTTTGATAGAGCCCTTAGGATCTTGCTTTACTACCAACTGTATGAGGGCGATCATATACGTGAGAGTTGGGTAGTTTATATGCATATCCTTAATTGTGGTCCCTAGTCGTGGGAGTTTCGAGACAGGGCATCGATACTCCGGAGTAGACTAGTGTGTACAGTCGAGACCCCGACGAGGGGCGGTGGCCGGTCTCACAAGCCACTGGTGTAAGTTGGATCACCTAAGATGTATACAGGTGCTCATTGGGTTATGAGTACACCGGACAGGACTCGCCGGGAATCTGCTAGTTAGTATTATATCTACCGTCAGATAGCAGTTCCCTGGTGACATGTGTACAGGTTAGTTCATCGACCTGAGATCGTCATTTGTCTCGTGTGAGTTCCCACTGTGCTTTGATTTCTACCCTACCACGGCTCAAAGGAGTCGTGCAAACAGGTAGCTTTTGGGTACAGTCCCGAGCCATATGGAGGCACGTGAGCGGATCGGCAGGGGATTCGTCTCTCCCGGTATTGGGGGCGAGATCGTGCTGTGTCTAGGAGAGCCATTACACAAAGCCCACGGCCGTGGCAGGAGATTTACTGGTAGGTACTCCAGTAGTATCTCAGGGTGTTATTGGGCTTCACTCCGACACGACTTATACTGCTTCTGGGGGTCTGACGTTGCTAGCCCCCTAGGTAGATATGCGATACTCATTGACGAACGGACCGGACTGTATATACATTGTCACTGTTAGGCTCAGTAGGGTTTTCGGAGGAGTTCGCTCATCGGTCTCCCTTGAGTTCGCTCCTCGGCCACCCTTGAGGTCAGTCCATGGGCAGCCGTTATGCATAGCTAGTGCCGCTGACGGTTTGTGGTTAAACCCACTGCCAGGGTACTGACGAGTCATTAGAGTCCCCCACAGGCAGTTTCCCAAGTTCGGGCGAAACGTTGTAGAGGCCGTATGGTTTTATGGCAGGGTTCGGAAAATGCACGTGCGTTTACGCACGTGTCGATTTTCGGACAGATGATACTGGTCGGCTTTGGTTTAAGCCGGATCCGAGTATTATATTGAGTAGGTATAATATCTTTGTCTCAGTTGCATTTATATTCGGTCGTAATATAAATGCGGGTATATTTATACAGTTTCGGGGTTGTCCTGAAATTCGTTTCAGGATCACTTTTGGAAGTTGCCAGTTTCCAGTTTTCTATCAGCCGTCTTTTAACACTCGGTTAAAGACGGATTTATCTTTTCTTCAGTTGGAATGAGTCATGCTTCTAGAAGGTTCTAGAAGATTCTAGTTTTGGTGAGGTGGAGGGTGATTCATGCTTTGATTTCAAAGAAGTTTTGTTTTCATTAAGATATTTATGCTTGATCTTTTGGTTATGATAAGGTTGTATGCTATTCTCACCCTCCCTCTCCTTCACTCTACTCCCCCCTCTCTTTATAAGAGGCCGGCCCCTCCTCTCTCTCATGGATGGTTGTTGTTTTCATTGGTTAGAAAAGATATGATAGTTTTGGGGTGTATGGAATTCATAGTTCATTTCATTCCATCACCCGATTTCCACGGCAACTTCATTAACCGATCGTCCACGGATTTGGACGAAGTGAGACAAAGTCATCTACTCATTCTCTACATCAATCTTGGTCGTCTCTTTTAGCAAACTTGACGATCGAGTTGCCTCGAGTAAGAGGCGGGAGCCCGTTTAAAGAACCGATCATGTGGTGCCACCTCGACGAGGAGATCGGCGATCGACGAGATCGGAGCAGCCGCAACGGAGCGTGGGATGATGGTTGAAGAACGAAGGACTCGGATCGTTCGGTATAACATTCCTACACTCTTTACAGTTTGTTAGTTTAGCAATAATGGCAGATCCGGGTTAAAGTATACGATAGCGCCAAGTTAAAAGTTTTTGTTCCGCATTTGGCGTCTGTAGACTGCCGGGGCGCTAGCGTAGACTTACAGTGGTATCAGAGCCTAACCATTTTGCTATACTAACTTGTGCTAACGCGTTCAAAACATCGATCCGACCGAAAATCGAAAACTACAAAATCCTTGCACGACAGTTTCTGTTGATTTTAAACGGTGTCGAAATTAATTTCTGGATGTCTTAAAAATCCGTGCAGGGAATTCTAAGAACGACGAAGAAATTTGGGCACGAGATTCGATGAGACTGCCGCGGAAACGCGGTCAAACCTATGCTTTGACCGCGCTTCCGCGGCCAAACAGTGAGCTTGTGGCCCCAAATTTTTCCAGTGGGTTCTTGGTGGGATTTTGTGGTTTTTGGTATATAAAATTTTGGCCCAGATTTTGTTACTGTTCACCAGTAAGCTGTGGGGCCCACTTTTTAATATTTGGTATTTGGTCGATCGAAATTTAAACACGTTAGTTTACAGTGCTTACATTATATCTCCGACCGGGAATGTCATTTGATCGTTAAACCGCGTTTAACTGCTATAGTTCTTTTAGACGGGTTTGCGAACGTGACATTCGCGTTGATGTTCTGTGTTGTGCTGTATTGTTGCGGATTTGTCGTGGTGGATAGCAGTGTGCAATGGTAGTACAGATTGAGTTTATTTGTACATTTGATATTGCGGGGCGAGCGTCCAACTTGTGGACAGCCGTCACTGCCTGTTGTATAATATTCTTTTGGGGCACGGCCAGGATGCGGTCGATGTACCTATTGTACTATTTTTCATTACTGTACTAGGTTTTGCCCCGAGACGGAGTGCACGGATAGCCGGGTTCTGGGGGGCAACGGGTCCGCAGCTCATGGCTTTGAGAGGCAGAGGGGTCCCACTTCAGAATTGGCAGACTATTCGCCGCACTCGTAGGGGGTACAGGTTGACCCAAGGAGGGGTGCCCAAGCTTACCGGATTCCGTGGAGTGCTGGGTGGTCCATTCACTATGCTGTAGGGGGCTGCCTCGCTTCAGGTCTTGGCGGGTAACTTGCCGCACCCGTAGGGGTCTAGGTTTCATTGCACAGGCTATCCACACGACAGGGGAACGTCGAGTTTCAGCAGCGGCTCTGTGAAACTCGGGGATCCCAGATTATCTGTATTGTTCTGTGATGCTTATTACTTTTCTGTAATGTTGCATATTATCACGCCTGGAGCGATTATGTATATTGGTTTATATACTATTAGATGTTGTATATGTTTTACACCCGCGCTAGTCCAGTCCCCGCTCTGTCGTTAGTTAAGTAACCTAACGGGTGATGACGGGACCCAGTGACGAATGCGGATGGCATATACGTACATTTTATTTTCGTTCTTTTCTGGTGTGATTGATTGATGGGACTGTGTTGATTCTGATCAACACAAAGTTAAACAAACCTGTTTACAGTTGTTGGAACAATTTAAAAAGTGTTATTGCAAAGACGTTTCCTTTTGTTATGCATAGCGGTATTCAGTGGAATATCCTGCACCTCATTCGACGGGGCTAGGGCTGATATCCCTTCACCGGGACTGACCCCTTGAGCAGAAGTTTGCGTCAGGGTAATAACTTTACTATAGTCGATTACATGTTGCTTTGCATAGCGGTATTCAGTGGAATATCCTGCACCTCATTCCACGAGGAAAGAGCCGAGATCCCTTTACCGGGAATGACCTCTTTAGCAAAAGGTTTTCGCCACTATATTTTAAAAAAGCTATCAGGTTCCTTCAGCGATATCAAGTTCACTACGCTAAAGGTTTTTCGCCAAAAACCAGCCGTAGCCCTCCGTCACTTCTTTTGGGTATTCAGTAGTATTCAAGCTATGCATTTTAGCCAAAGTTAAGGCATAGTGTTTGGTAGCTGCTGGGTATTCAATTGTTGCATAGATAGATGAGTTGGTTTGGGACAGCCGTTCTGCCATTTTGACCTAACGCCAAGGGCATGTGCGGGTGGGTTCAAATTAACAAGATAGTGATGGGTAGAACTTGGCATGTGACTTATGACATTTTGACCTAACGCCAAGGTTATAAGAGCATGGGGCAAAAACTATATCAGGAGTTTCTAAAGAAACTGAAACTTGCCGAGTATGCGCATACCTTCTGGAGTATGAGTAACGTGGATGCATTCCATCACGTTATCATGCGATGAGAGTTGGATCCTGATTCCCACTGATGAGTTGGTTTACTCTTCGGGTGATCCCGATTGATTCTTCTTTAGGTTTGGAGGAGAATTTGACAGGACAGTGGGAGGTTTCCGGATTAGATAAAGTGATAACCATTCTGATCTAGGTTAGAGTGCACGCAGAGTGTTTCTTTTCTCTCTCTCTCTTTGGCAGCGACCTTTGACCGACCCTAGACTATGACTCAGTGACCAGGTTGACCGAACCTTCTTAAAATACTGGCTTTTGGATTGTCTATGTTGCATAAGTCATTGCCACTCCTTCTTTTACCCTTTGCATTTCTCAGAACACCCGTATTACTACGGATATCCACTTCCATTGGATAGATCCATCGTATGGTTATATACGAACTCGAAGGGACTTCTTCGGGGATGGATCCAGGTTCAGGAGAAATAGAATTGGTTTATTCAGTTGTCTTTTATTATCACCTTCTCTCAGGTTGCGAGAGCTCCTTGGTTTAGGAGAGTACACCTATTACGCTTATTGGATAGTCTTATTCCAAACCATAGGCTGGTGCCGAAAGGTAGGGAATGAAGAAAACCAATTAGCCTAAGTAGGGTGTGCAGAAGGAAATATGTAAAGACAAAATAAAGGGATTAGAAAGAGGGCAAAGTAAATTGCGACTGTTATCATTCACGACCAAAACCGCGTACTTCATCGCCACTCCTATTTCACCTTTAAAAGAATAAGGTATTATTCAGTTGTCTTTTATCATCACCTTCTCTCGAGATGCGAGTACTCCTTGGTTTAGGAGGGTACACCTATTATGCTTAGTGGATAGTCTTCTTCCAAACCATAGGCTGGTGCCGAACGGTAGGGAAGGAAGAAAACCAGTTAGCCTAACGATGGTGTACAGAAGGTAACGACTAAAGACAAATAAAGGGATTTGGTGAGATGGCAATAAAATATACGGTTGAAGTCATGAATTGGATTATGGAAGAGGCATTGCTATGAATACCAGGATACCCCTACGAAACATTTTCATGTTTCAGTGCATTGTTAAAGAAAAACTGTTTTCCCGATTAGACACTTACTCCAAGGGTATGTATTTACCAGGTTTCATTCTCATATCTGTATGGTTTTACAGATGATGAGTGGGAGTAAGATATTGGGAATTAGGTGATCATCCTCATTATATCGGAATTCGTTGCAATTGGTGATATTTGAGGAAATCGCCAGGGTACAGTTTTCCACCTACAACGCACAGGTTTTGAGTTGTTTAACTCAGCGGACTTATACAGAGTATTGTATGTTGTCCAGTATCCATTAGGACAAAGGGGTAGGTCCTCGTACTATGTTCTGTTTACTTATAACTTCTCTAGTATTTAGACAAGTGTTTCGTAGAAATACAAGGTCTAAGTTTTGAGAAGTTATGGGTATAAGAATAAAGTAGAGAACCAGGTATCACAAGTATCGGGATTCTTCAAAGAGATCGAAGATGTAGATTCTTGTGATTGGTATTCAGATAATAGTGATGGTTTTTGAGAAACGTGTTTCTCTTTCAGGTTACTCATAATTGGATGGATTCCTAAGTTGAGTAATGCTGATTAGCCTTTTTCCATTAAGTTGATATGCACTGGAGACAGCTGCATGATTCGAATATGGTTCCAATTAAATAAGTGCCAAAGTTTCTGTATTGGATATAGAATGGATCGTACCTTAAAAGAAACTAAGGTATGGGGAGTTGTCCAGCTTATGCTTAAAACCAGACACTGGATAACTCAGGGCACGGTTCTGTAATGGCTGTTTGTGGGTTGACCCTGGCTATGACGAGGGTTGATATTCTACCATTTGGAAGATCAATAGTGATATTGTTCTTGACTCGCCACAGTTTTAGTAAAATGGATCTTTTTCAGAAAACAGTAGTGGGAGTATGGTAGAACTGGAAGTTATTCCAGAACCGCGAACGATTACGGAAAATTTAATAGGACCTATATATTCAATCAGGTTTGACATTCCAATAGCCACTCCGCAGATTTGGTAGGTAACCTCAGACACCCGAGAGGTACTTCGGTAAGCTCAAGGACGGTGACAGGGAGGTTCTTATCTACCAAGACTTGACACTACTGTTGTTCCAGGATATGAGACCCGGTAGGAGGGTTGTCGTAGTCAGTGGGAGCAACGGAAGCATAGTGGGCAAGTAGCTTATGTCTATTTATAGACTTGAGCGGTTATAGCGGAAATAGATCATCTAATTTTGATGTGACAGTCATGGGATTGACTTCAATCAGAATAGGGGATGGATCAGTTAAGAAGGTAGTAGGGTGTGATGTCATGGTATTTGGATGACATACACAGAGTAGGAAGTAAAATTCCTATACTACGATCGGTTGTACTGTGGTCGTCACACAGTTGTTTCTCCAGAAAGGATATGGATATAATATTTGACATTCTGGTTTCTGGATCTATGGTTTTAGATCTGGATTTGGGTAGTTTCCCAATGTGGGTGCTTTGACAGATATTCTAATGGTTTTTGGAATAGTTGACTCCTAGCATGGTGGTGTACCTGCAGGTGATGGAGTCACCCTCTCTAAAGCTGTCGTATAGACTAAAGGGGAGAGGGATGTGCATGATTGGCAGATCACTTGCTTAGGCAATTGAGTCAATCATGAGATGTCAAGTACCACACCAAATGTTAGTTTTGCACTAGATGCAATAAGTTTGTATTAATCCAATCTTGGAGAAACGTAAGGAAGCGGTTTTAGAACATTAGTACATGTTCTATGGATTTGATAACGGCAGCCTCTTTCGGGAGACGGTTATCATTCCAGGCTTCAAAGGTGACATGGATGACAGAGTGATTGTCAGAGTTATAGTTTTTCCTCTGACGTAGAGGGACAGTATTATGGACAGGTGGTTCCAGAGGATACTGTGGGTGGCATGGTGCCCGATACTGATTAGGTTCAGTGATCGATTCAGTCTAAGAAGTTTGGATATGGAGTTCATTTACGAACAAAGGTCCCATCAGATATCCAGACATATTCTAAGACAGGTACTACTCAATTCGGGAGATGGCTTTCTCCACGAACTTGAGATTAAGAGAGATACAGAAAGAAACTTCTAGGCAGATCCACTCACCGAGGCTATTTCTCGAACACAATAGTTTTACAAACGGGCTTTGTGAAACTGATTAGTAGAGGAGTTGGGTGTTGGTTTCACACGGGCTGTGAGTACGCAACATCGCAATAATTAGCCTTGAGTGCAAGTGGGAGATTGTTGGAGATAGTGCCCTCATAGTCAATTATTGGATCGCAGGTACGTGATTGCAATGATTGCGGAGGACCTATCCCGGTAGGACAGTCTTACTCGAAATGATAGTATGCTATCTGGTTTGCCTTTATCAGTTGTGTACATGTTCAGGTGACTGAATGCATGTTACACTTTGATAGAGCCCTTAGGATCTTGCTTTACTACCAACTGTATGAGGGCGATCATATACGTGAGAGTTGGGTAGTTTATATGCATATCCTTAATTGTGGTCCCTAGTCGTGGGAGTTTCGAGACAGGGCATCGATACTCCGGAGTAGACTAGTGTGTACAGTCGAGACCCCGACGAGGGGCGGTGGCCGGTCTCACAAGCCACTGGTGTAAGTTGGATCACCTAAGATGTATACAGGTGCTCATTGGGTTATGAGTACACCGGACAGGACTCGCCGGGAATCTGCTAGTTAGTATTATATCTACCGTCAGATAGCTGTTCCCTGGTGACATGTGTACAGGTTAGTTCATCGACCTGAGATCGTCATTTGTCTCGTGTGAGTTCCCACTGTGCTTTGATTTCTACCCTACCACGGCTCAAAGGAGTCGTGCAAACAGGTAGCTTTTGGGTACAGTCCCGAGCCATATGGAGGCACGTGAGCGGATCGGCAGGGGATTCGTCTCTCCCGGTATTGGGGGCGAGATCGTGCTGTGTCTAGGAGAGCCATTACACAAAGCCCACGGCCGTGGCAGGAGATTTACTGGTAGGTACTCCAGTAGTATCTCAGGGTGTTATTGGGCTTCACTCCGACACGACTTATACTGCTTCTGGGGGTCTGACGTTGCTAGCCCCCTAGGTAGATATGCGATACTCATTGACGAACGGACCGGACTGTATATACATTGTCACTGTTAGGCTCAGTAGGGTTTTCGGAGGAGTTCGCTCATCGGTCTCCCTTGAGTTCGCTCCTCGGCCACCCTTGAGGTCAGTCCATGGGCAGCCGTTATGCATAGCTAGTGCCGCTGACGGTTTGTGGTTAAACCCACTGCCAGGGTACTGACGAGTCATTAGAGTCCCCCACAGGCAGTTTCCCAAGTTCGGGCGAAACGTTGTAGAGGCCGTATGGTTTTATGGCAGGGTTCGGAAAATGCACGTGCGTTTACGCACGTGTCGATTTTCGGACAGATGATACTGGTCGGCTTTGGTTTAAGCCGGATCCGAGTATTATATTGAGTAGGTATAATATCTTTGTCTCAGTTGCATTTATATTCGGTCGTAATATAAATGCGGGTATATTTATACAGTTTCGGGGTTGTCCTGAAATTCGTTTCAGGATCACTTTTGGAAGTTGCCAGTTTCCAGTTTTCTATCAGCCGTCTTTTAACACTCGGTTAAAGACGGATTTATCTTTTCTTCAGTTGGAATGAGTCATGCTTCTAGAAGGTTCTAGAAGATTCTAGTTTTGGTGAGGTGGAGGGTGATTCATGCTTTGATTTCAAAGAAGTTTTGTTTTCATTAAGATATTTATGCTTGATCTTTTGGTTATGATAAGGTTGTATGCTATTCTCACCCTCCCTCTCCTTCACTCTACTCCCCCCTCTCTTTATAAGAGGCCGGCCCCTCCTCTCTCTCATGGATGGTTGTTGTTTTCATTGGTTAGAAAAGATATGATAGTTTTGGGGTGTATGGAATTCATAGTTCATTTCATTCCATCACCCGATTTCCACGGCAACTTCATTAACCGATCGTCCACGGATTTGGACGAAGTGAGACAAAGTCATCTACTCATTCTCTACATCAATCTTGGTCGTCTCTTTTAGCAAACTTGACGATCGAGTTGCCTCGAGTCAGAGGCGGGAGCCCGTTTAAAGAACCGATCATGTGGTGCCACCTCGACGAGGAGATCGGCGATCGACGAGATCGGAGCAGCCGCAACGGAGCGTGGGATGATGGTTGAAGAACGAAGGACTCGGATCGTTCGGTATAACATTCCTACACTCTTTACAGTTTGTTAGTTTAGCAATAATGGCAGATCCGGGTTAAAGTATACGATAGCGCCAAGTTAAAAGTTTTTGTTCCGCATTTGGCGTCTGTAGACTGCCGGGGCGCTAGCGTAGACTTACATATTCCACGCACACTTATTTGTCGGCCCACTCACATCATCATCGGTAATTGCTATATCACGTACACTTTAGATCATATTATCTTTTATTGATAGAATCAGCAAACAGCTAGATCGATATAGTATTATGATTACTCTCTGGTATTAGTATAGACATGGAATTTATTACTTAGACATTTCATGCATTCACATTTTCATGTTATAATGCAGTATTATGGGGCATATGCCGACACTTATCATATACTTATTCATGATTTTGGGATTTTGGATTTCTATGAGATTTCTGGATTTTGGGGAAAACCGCAAGAATATATAAAAACTTCTCTCTCTCTCTCCACCTCTCTTTTTAAAAATGTAAGATGCGGTTTCCTCGTGATGTATGTGTCGTCCACCATGAGATTTCATGTTTTCTGTTGGATTTCGAGACCCGATTCGAGGAGTGGATGAACTGTCTCGGGTACGTGGTGGGCTCGGTATGGTACCTCGGGGTAAGAAGATCGAGTTGTAGACGATGAGCCTGGCAGGGGAGGACTACCTACCGGTGATGTCTGGCGCGGCGGATATCCGGAGGATACCGACCGTTGTCGTGAGATTTGATAATATGGGCCGATCCGGACTGACGGAGCCCGAGATATTGAGACTATTGAGATTTGAGATTTACATGTTTTGTATCGATGCTTGACACGGATTTCCATGGATTTCATTGTTGCTATTTCAGATATCTATACACATTTTACTATGATAAAAGTTAAAGATTTCTTATACAGATATATCTAGATTTCAGGATTGGTTATGTTACATTCATGGTGCATGCATACTCATTCTTATGATATAGCACTATATGAAGCACTGACACGAGCACGGAGTAATTGCATTTACACGTAGTATTACCCTGCCATTACTAGATGATTGGGATTTAGTAGTGTATTATTATGACCTAAGATAGCGTCGTGCATTCGATTTCTTTTCGTAGATGTCTTCTACTCACGAGTTGGCAACTCACCCCCGTTGTGCCAAATTTTATTACAGGTTGATGTACAGGGTTCCTTGGCAGATTACTGGCACATGATTTCTTTCCGGGTGATTTGCACGGTAGGTTGGTTCATTTGTATCTGGACCGCCGTTGTATTTTTATTATTTCATTTGTGTCTACAAAGCTCCATCAACCAAACTTGTATTACTTGATAGTTTACTGGACCATTTATTTGTTTCGACCTTAGAGTCGCGCTTATATTATTATGATATCTGGTGGTTTTGTTTTCTTTGAGCTTTGAGCCTCGCCCTTTGGCGTTGTATACTATTATGCATTGTTGTGGTTGTTTCCGCCTTTTGGCGTAGAGCTGGCTTCCGTATGGGGATGTTTTTTTTATTGTTTGTGTATATTATACTTGTTGTACCCGTTTGGGGCCAGTTTTTACAGAGGAGACTCTGCCGAAATTTTTGGAAAAAAATTTGCTGATGCTTTTAAACTTGTTTTCATCATGTTTTCTTTTACTTCTTCTTCTTTTATGGTTTAGATTTCTGGGCTTCGGCTTACTTAGGTTACGTTGCACCTCTCGACGCTTCGAAATCTAAGTGCCGGTCACGTTCCGTACTTTCGGGTCGTGACATTACTTTAACTTTTTAAACTGGCACCACCGCGCACTATAAACCCGGATCGTTCCATTAATCTATTTCTAGCTATCGAGAAGGGGGTAGAGAGATATACCGAGCGATCCGTGTCCTTCGGTCTTCTCGTCGTCGTCCCGATCTCCCCGCGGAATCTCCGGTCTCCACCTCGTCGCCGGAAGGGCACCACGTTGCCGGCTTCTTTTACAGGCTCTCACCTCTGGACCGAGGCAACTCGGGCACGAAGTTGGCGAGCCGACGTGGCCAAGGTTTGCTATAGAATATAGTGTAGAGCTATGTCTCATTTGGGGTATTGGAAGTTGCCTTTGGTGGAGGAAATGAACTTAGACATTTTGGAAATGAAACTTTTGGGATTTTTGTGAAGCCAAAAGACCAAAAATCCCACCCCAAAAATATGGGCAGCCCCTCCTCCTTGCTTGGCCAGCCAAATGAGGTAGGGAGAGAGTGAGTGAATGAGAGAGAGAGCCTCACAAGAATAATGCAAGAGAGAGATCAAATGTTATCATGAAAAGAAATGATCACACACTCAAAACCACACTCCACCAACCATCATCATAACTCCAAAGTCAAGCACTCATGAAGAAGTCAAGAAGTCAAGGGATGGTGCAACCATCATGACACTAGAATTTGCAAAGACAACCCTCGAAAATGCTTATTTGCACAAATGCAAATAAGCCATCCTCCACCAATCTTCAGCCAATGAAAAATACAAAGAAATATGGCTGAAACGGAAAACAAACTGGCTACTCCAAAAAACTGATCCCGTAATAAATTACAGGAAAACCCCGCTACTGTATATACATACCCGCATTTGTATTCCGACCGAAATACAAATGCAATGAGACAAAATTTACACTGTACAATACTAGGATCCGGCTTAAACCAAAGCCCGCTAGTATTAACCATCCGATCCTGATCCGTGCAATACCGCACGTATCTGATCGAACCCTGCCATATCTCGATACAGCCTCTATTACTAACCGTCCGATCCTGATCCGTGCAATACCGCACGTATCTGATCGAACCCTTCCATATCTCCATACGGCCTCTACAGCGTTTTGCCCGAAACTGGAGTAACTGAATGTGGGGGACTCTAAAGACTCGTCAATACTATGGCTGTGGATTTAACCACTAGCACGTTAGAGGTATTAGCCATACGTAACGGGCTACCAGGTATTGACAAAAAGGGACGTTGATGAGCGAACTCATCCTGACACCCTACTGAGCCTGTTAGTGACAATATCCGTACAGTCCGGTCATTTCGTCTATGAGCATTGCATGGCGGGCCTACGGGGTTGGTAAAAGTCAGACCCCCAAAAGCGGTACAAGTCGTGTCGGTGTGTAGCCCAGAACACCCTGAGATACTACTGGAATACCTACCAGTAAATCTTCTGCCTTGGCTAAGGACTTCGTGTAAGGGCTCTCCTAGACACAGCGCGACCTCACCTCTAATACCGGGAGAGACGAACCCCTGCAGATCCGCTCACTGCCTCCATGTGGCTCGGGACTGTACCCAACTAAAACCTGTTTGCACGTCTCCTTTGAGCGTGGTAGGGTAGTAATCAAAGTACAGTGGGAACTCACACGAGACAAATGACGATCCTCAGGTCGATGAACTAACCTGTATACATGTCACCAGGGAACTGCTATCTGATGTCAGGTATAAGACCAACTAGCATGTTCCCGGCGAGTCCTGTCCGATGTACTCATAACCCAATGAGCACCTGTATACATCTTAGGCGATCCAACTGACACCAGTGGCTTGTGAGACCGACCACCGCCCCTTGTCGGGGTCTCAACTGTATACACTAGTCTACTCTGGAGTATCGATGCCCTGTCTCGAAACTCCCACGACTAGGGACCTTTTAAGGATGTGCTTATAGACTACCAGCTACCACGTATATGATCGCCCTCATACTGCTGGCAGTCAAGCAAGAATCCTAGGGGCTCTATCAACGTGCAATAGCGACCTGTCAGGTCACCTAAAGCACTACACGATGATAAAAGTAAACCAGATAGCACACTATCATCTTGAGTAAGACTGTCCTCCTGGGATAGGTCCTCCCTCAATCATTGCAATCACGTGCCTGTGATCCAATAATTGACTCTGAGGGCACTATCTCCAACAATTACAACCTTTGTAGATCCGGTCCTTCACTTCATAAGCTCCGTGTTGAGGTCCCTTCGTTGCGATCATCGTGTTCCGGACTCTAAAGAGGCTCCACGAAGAGAAAGATGCAAGCTTGCTTCCGATCTTCGATAACAAAGATGATCTACCTTGAAGTTTCGTTGACACAAGCTCTCACTCACTAAATGAAGTGAACACCCTCATCTAAATGGCAAGGATAGATGAGGATGATGAAGTAGGATTTTTGCTCTCATTTGTTTTCATATTCTCACTCATTTTCATCACTTAGGAAAAACCTAGAAAGCTTTTCCATGAAAAGAAAAAGGAAGAAGAAGATGAGTAAAATATTTGGGATGAATAATGAAATGTTGTTATAATCATTTATGCAACCATGGTTCAAGTAACTTTTGTAGAGATTTAACTAGGGCTAGGGTTTGGGTTGAGTTAAAGATGAGTCACTTAAAAATATCAACACAAATATCTTTTCCGAAACAAAAAGAAAGCTTCTAGAAACTTCTAGAAAAGCTTAACCCAAATCAAACCCTAACCATGTTTAATCTCCACTAAACATGTTGCATTAATAATTATAACATGTCACAATATTATATATCACATATACAATATTTATTGTAACAAAATAAAATAATACAATTAACATATATCGCATAAATATCAATGTATTATCCGAGTGAGAAAAAGAATCTTTTAGTGAGCTAATATTAGTTAATGTAATTTAATATACCATATATATTATTATACATTAAATTATCGAATCAACACTTGATCCGACAATCCGGCTATATCGCATATAACCGACTAATATCACATTTACCGATTCATCGAATCAACACTTGATCCGATGACCCGGCTGATATCAAATATCGCGAGAATAGAATACGGTATCTCATATCGCATTATCCTCGATCCCGCACATATCACATACGTGCTCCTACTTCGTTTTTCCTGAGTCAAGAAACCTCTGTGTTGGACTCTAAAGAATCGTCAATACGCCGGCAGTAGGTGATGATCATATCAAACACCCACAAGCTGCAAGCGGTCAGGTAAACGTAACAGCCACCCAGGTATTGAGCGCTCAGAAAATCAACACGCAAGCCTGTACATTCTCCTGTGAATCCAGTCAGTAACACTTCCGTACAGTCCGGTCTCGTCATCTGATATGTTGCATATCTCGCCTAGGGGTGGTAAACGTCAGACCCACGTAGCCTGATATATCGTGTCGATATGAGGTCTATTACAGTTCGAGAAACTACTGATAACACTTAACAGTAAATCCTAGCAACCCTGGCCAGGGATTTCCAGTTATAGCCAATCGAACACAGCACAACATCATCTCCCTATACCGGGAGAGACGAATCCCTTCCTATCACTCATTGCCTCCATGTGATTCGGGACTGTACCCAAAAGCCACCTTTTTGCCCGCCCTCTTGGACGTAGTATGATGGAAATCAAAGCACAGTGGTAATCACACAAGACTCTAAGACGATCTCGGGTCTACAGACTAACCTGTACCAGTGTCACCGGAGAACTGCCATCCGACGTGAGGTATAATACCATCTGGGAGTTCTCGGCGAGTCCGTCCAGTGTACCCAGTCTCTACTGAGCACCCGTACACCATCCTTGATTTCAAACACCGATGGATATGGGATCATCCATCGCCCATCATATGGGTCAAGATGCGTATACGCTAGTCTACTCTGGTGTATCGATGCCCTGTCTCGATACATCCTCGACTATGAACAGTTATAGGATGTACTCATCGACTACCGTGGCCCCACTAGTATGATCTCATCATAGTCCCAGTAGTCGAGTACATATCCTAAGGGCTTTATCAACATGTAACATAGAGACAATCAGAGTACATGTTAAGATAAAGTACAACCAGATAGCATACTATCATGTCGAGCAAGAAAGTCCTCCCTATATATGTCCAAGCATCCATTACAATATACATCGCATGTACAGTAATGGCCTCTAGGGCATACATATAACTAACAATCTCCCACTTGCACTAGGGCCATCTGTTGTGGTATCACATACCCAACAATTAGCTGCGGTTGAAGTATCTCATACTCAACCATCCCATAAAAAGTCACTACCGCGAAAAAGGCCTTTATGAGTGGATCTGCGCTGTTGTCCTCTGTGTCTACTCTCCTAACCTTGATCTCCCTGGAGATCAACCATCTCCATGATCAGGTGATACTTTCTAAGAATTATATCTGGATTTCTGATGGGACGGGGGGTTCCATGGCTAAAGCCATACCTCCATTATTACACAATGGTAGGAACGAAGTTCATCTCATGAACTTATATATCCAGACTGCCTCTTTGGTAGCATCCTTGGTAACGATGTATCTTACCTTTAATCGTCTAGTAAGTCACGGTATCTAGCTTGGAACTCTTCCAACATACCGTCCCTCCACTGAGGGTATCGACAACGCCTGCGACTGACATTCAGACGTGCTTATCACCCTGAAACCTTTCCAGTGATTTTTCCCAGGATCGATTGATACCATCTCACTACAACTAGTGAGTATCCTAACATCCAATTAGATCTATCTCATAGATCCAAAACCCAGGATTTAGGAGGTATCATTTTGATCGTATATGGAGAATCCTTGTGATAAGCGGAGATTAACCGAGCGTAGCATAGGAAACTCCTTCCCTATCAAGAGTATGTCATCCACGTACTCTACGAGGATCATCACCATACTCCCTACTATCTTTTTGTATATACAAGGTTCATCTACCATTTTGATGAAGTCAAACTCTTTGACTGCCACATCAAAACAGATGTTCCAACTCCGCGATGCCTGCTTTATCCTATAAAGCATCTTGCACACGTTTTCGCTGCTCCCACTGTCTACGAAGCCCTCTGACTGTGTACTTATAGACGCTCTCTTCTAAAACATCATTTAGAAAAGCAGTGATGACACCCAACCACCAAATATCATAGTCATGGTATGTAGTAGTGGCAAGTAGGATCTGGATGGACTTAAGCATAGCTTTGAAAGTCTCAACTTTTCCATGTACACCAAGTAATCTTCTCAAGGTGTACTTGCTCCTGATTGGGATTTAACCCTTCAGATAAAGCAACCAAAGTCCATACATTGTTGGTGTATAAGGATTCCATCTCAGATCACTAAGCATCCAGCCATTCTTACAGAGTCCCACTCCAGATGGCCAGCTCGAAACTAGTTGGGTCATCATCTCATGATGCAATCCTCGCTCCCACTGTCATAGAGAAACCGAAGTATCTCTCAGGTGGATGAGGAACCATACTAGATCGGCGGAGAGGCTGAGGTTCGTTAGAAACTATTGAATCGTTTGGTTCTACCAAATCATCACCTGCAGTTTGTATAGCTGGAACACTTTCCAGTTCTACCTCATGACCACTAATTTCTTCACAAGAAATTCCCTTTCACAAAGGTGGAATGTTGAGAAACAAAACATCATTTGTTCCTCAGTTAGGAAGAAGATATTCCCTTGCAAATACTTTGGATATCCAACAAACTTTCATAGAACTGACTTTGCCTCGAGCTTGTCCGGATTATGCTTTTAGATATAGGCTGGACAACCCCAAATCTTAACATACTTAAGATATGGGCTCTTCCCATTCCATATCACAGATGAAGTGGTAGGCAACTGATTTAATTTTAACCCGATTCAATAGGTATGCAACTTCTCAAGTGCATAACTCCCAAAAGGAAATAGAAAACTCAGTAGTACTCATCATAGTGCACACCATATCATATAGGGTGCTTTTGCTCCGTCCCGATATACCATCGTGCTATGGTGTATACGGAGGAGTAATGCCGAGAGAGAATCTCATTCTCCTTTAGAATAGTCTAGGAATCCCGTGCTCAAGTATTCTCCTCCTTGATCTTATCAAAGGACATAATACTTTTACCAGTTTTTGGTTCTCTACTTCTAACTTATATTCATTGAATTTCTCAAAAGGTTCAGACTTGTGTTTCAACAGCAACACAAGTGCGAATCTTGAGAGACCATCAGTGAATATAATAAAGTACAAAGAACCGGTCTTGGCATGTGTAGACAGGGGACCTTCATACATCAGCATGTATCAATCCTAAGAGTTCACTATCTTTTTCTCTGTTTCCAATAAACGGAGCTGTGGTCATCTTATCTCTGTGACATGACCGGCAAGTTTCACAAGATGTAAATTCAAACTAATTTAAATATGCATCTATATGTAACTTCAGCTAGTCGGGTCGCATTGATATGACCTAGTCTACAATGCCTCAAGAAGGATTCGTTCATTTCTGAACTCTTCCTCTTGTGTGTGTTATGTACGTTAAGAACTGTGGTTTGATTTAGAACGTCTATGCTTTTAGATAACGTGCCTGATCTGATCAACACTTGATATAGGAAATGTTCAAAACATTATCCAAGAATACAAAATTATATCCTTTCTTTACTAATAAAGAGACTGATATGATGTTGTATATCAGGTTCGATATGTAATAACATTCATTCAGAGTCAATGTATTCTGGTAATATAGGGCGATAGTAACCAACAGACTTGGCTGCAACACAAGCACCGTTTCTATCTCATGAAACTTATCACCCGTTCTCAGTTCTCTACCTATCTGTAGCCCATGTAACAAATTACATATGTGTGATCCTGATCCGGTATCATATACCCAGGACGTAAAGGATACTGAGAAACAGTTCTGAGTAATGAACACACCCGAAGAAGATGCATCAGCATGCACTTTCTTCTTTTGGGCGGCACGGGAATTCTGGTAATCCCCAATTTGCTGCCCTGTCTTATAACAATTATAAGTTGGAGCGCGACCAACGTTCCCCAGCTCAGTATAACAAGCGGGTTCGGTCAATATATCTGTATTTATTATTTTGATTAAGGCGTGATATGGTGGCTACTTGGAGAGAGAGAGAAGAAAACACTCAGCGTATGCTCTTGCAAGATTAGATTGGTTTATCTAATATATCTAATCAGGATGTCTCCCACTGTTTTAGTCAAATCTTCCTTCAAACCCTAAAAGGAAAGACTAGCCGGGATTAATTACACGCTACAAGTTCGCCAATCTTTCAGCCAGGCCAGTGCCGGTACTATGAGGGAGGTTCCCTGTACTTTCACACGGACCTAATTAAAGCAAACCTCATTTTCCCATGGGCGTAACCCCATTGACACCTTTCTAGACACCTATTTGATCGGCTAATTGTAATGTATAAAACTTGTTGGAGATAGTGCCCTCAGAGTCAATTATTGGATCACAGGCACGTGATTGCAATGATTGAGGGAGGACCTATCCCGGTAGGACAGTCTTACTCGAGATGATAGTATGCTATCTGGTTTACCTCTATCATCATGTACTGCTTTAGGTGACCTGACAGATCACTATTGCACGTTGATAGAGCCCCTAGGATTCTTGCTTGACTACCGGCAGTATGAGGGCGATCATATACGTGGGAGCTGGTAGTCTATAAGCACATCCTTAAAAGGTCCCTAGTCGTAGGAGTTTCAAGACAGGGCATCGATACTCCAGAGTAGACTAGTGTATACAGTCGAGACCCCGACGAGGGGCGGTGGCCGGTCTCACAAGCCATTGGTGTCAGTTGGTTCACCTAAGATGTATACAGGTGCTCATTGGGTTATGAGTACACCGGACAGGACTCGCCGGGAACATGCTAGTTGGTCTTATACCTGACGTCAGATAGCAGTTCCCAGGTGACATGTGTACAGGTTAGTTCATCGACCTGGGGATCGTCATTTGTCTCGTGTGAGTTCCCACTGTACTTTGATTACTACCCTACCACGGCTCAAAGGAGTCGTGCAAACAGGTTTTAGTTGGGTACAGTCCCGAGCCACATGGAGGCAGTGAGCGGATCTTCGGGGGTTTCGTCTCTCCCGGTATTGGGGGTGAGGTCGCGCTGTGTCTAGGAGAGCCATTACACAAAGA
The DNA here is from genome assembly GCA_030015575.1 of Agapanthus africanus. NCBI lineage: Eukaryota > Viridiplantae > Streptophyta > Magnoliopsida > Asparagales > Amaryllidaceae > Agapanthus > Agapanthus africanus. The sequence goes on along the minus strand of JASDDO010000016.1, from coordinate 223,535,248 downwards.
CCTTGGCCAAGGCAGGAGATTTACTGGTAGGTATTCCAGTAGTATCTCAGGGTGTTCTGGGCTACACTCCGACACGACTTGTACCGCTTTTGGGGGTCTGACTTTTACCAACCCCCTAGGCCCGCCATGCGATGCTCATAGACGAACGGACCGGACTGTACGGATATTGTCACTGACAGGCTCAGTTGGGTGTCGGGGTGAGCTTCCTCATCGACGTCCCTTTTGGTCAATAGCTGGTGGCCCGTCACGTATTGGCTTATACCTCTGACGTGCTAGTGGTTAAATCCACAGCCATAGTATTGACGAGTCTTTAGAGTCCACCACACTTTCAGTTACTCAAGTTTCGGGCGAAACGCTGTAAAGGCCGTATGGAGATATGGCAGGGTCCGATCAGATACGTGCGGTATTACACGGATCAGGATCGGACGGTTTGTACTAGTGGCCGTATAGTTATATGGCAGCGTTCGATCAGATACGTGCGGTATTGCACGGATCAGGATCGAACGGATTTTACTAGCCGGCTTTGGTTTAAGCCGATCCTAGTATAGTACAGTGTAGATTTTGTCTCATTGCATTTGTATCCGGACGGAATACAAATGCGGGTGTGTATGCACAGTATGGGGTTTTCCTGTAATTAATTACGGGACCAGTTTTCTAGAGTTGCCATTTTGCTTTCCGTTCCGGCCGGTTTTCCTTTGCTCCTTCCCGGCCGGACTTTTCTGATGGAGGGGGTAATTTGCAGTTTTGCGAATTACTTTTGTGGAGGGGTTTCATGCATTATGATAGCATCTTTTCTTTTTCCTTCATAATGGTTAGCATCTTTGCTTTATGAGATTTGAAATGGATTTGAGGTTGATTTGAGATTTAGTGATGATTATGTTCTTGGATGTGGTCACCTCTTTTCTTTTCCTACACTCACCTCCCTTCATATTGATATTCCTCCACCATTTTGTTTCTCACTTGATGGAAGAAGGTTTTCATGGTTAAGAAAAAGAAAAAGAGAAGAAGAAAAGAAAAGAGAGAAAGAAAAAGATGAGAGCTTCACCATGAGAGTTTCATTCTTGATCTTCTTTCCATGCTAGAAAAATGCAAGCACCATTTTTCTAGTCTTGGTTCCTCCATCATCTTCAATGGCAACCAACCCCAATGTGAGACATACATTCTACATTACATTCCCTACAGTATATCTTGAGCATGTCGAGTAGCCGGCTTCATGCGCGAGTTGCCTCGGTATCGAGGTGGGAGCCCGTAAAAGTACCCGGCTTCGTGGTGCCCCTTTCCGACGAGGAGGAGATGGACGGAGACCCCGCGAGGAGATCGGAGCGGAGATGAAGACCGGAGGACTTGGATCGTCGGTATATCTCTAACCTATCTTGTTAGTTAGCTAGACTAGTTTAATGGTAACGATCCGGGGTTTAGTGCGCGGTGGTGCCGGTTTGCTAAGTCCGCAAATTTTAAAGTTTACCACCGTTTCCGCGTTTGGCCGTCGGATTGACGGCCGGGGCGCCGCCGTGCACTTACAGTGGTATCAGAGCCTCGCCATTAACTTTGTCTAGCTTTTGTGTAATGTGTTTTACGTTTCCGATCGAACAAAATCCCGAAAACACGTATTTCATGCACATCAGTTTCTGTCGAATTTTTTTTGAGTCCAAAAATTTTTCTGGTTGTCTCAGAGTGATGTGCAGGGAATTTTAACCATGCTGAAAAAAATTGGTACCATGATCTCACTATTCCGCCGCGGAAGGGCGGCCAAACCCCTGCTTGGGCCGCGCTTCCGCGGCGGTTCTAACTGTTCACCCCCCCAAATTTTTCCAGTATGTTCCTGAGTTGAAAATGTGGTTTCTGGAATATTAAAATTGGGCCAATTATTTCTGTGAGTGCTACAGTTTTCTTTGGGGCCCACTTGTTAATTGTTTGATCAATCGGAAAATTTTAAACACATTTTTCACAGTATTTACATTATATCTGCGACCGTGAATGTTACTCGATCGGTAAATCCGGTCTAGCTGCTATAGCCCGGTTAGACGGATTTGCGAACGTGACTTTCACGTTGATGTTCTATGTTTATGCTGTGATGTTGCGGATCGGTCGTGGGGGATAGCCTGGATGCAATGCTAGTACTGTATTGTTGTATTATGTACATTTGATATTGCGGGGCGAGCGTCCGACATGTGGACTGCCGTCACTGCCTGTTTGTATTATTCTTTTGGGGCACGACCTGGTTGCGGTCGATGTACCCGTTGTATGTATATTTTACTTTCTGTACTAGGATTACCCCGCGGAGGGGTGCACGGATAGCCGGGTTCTAGAGGGCAACAAGCCCGCATCTCATGGCATTGGGACGGAAGGGGCTTCACTCTGGGATTGGCGGGCTATTCGCCGCACTCGTAGGGGGTACAGGTTGACCCAGGAGGGGTGCCCAAGTTGCCGGATTCCGTGGAGTGCTGGGTGGTCCATTCACGGCGCTGAAGGGGGCTGCCTCGCTTCAGGTTTTGGCGGGTGACTTGCCGCGCCCGTAGGGGTCTAGGATTTCATTGCACAGGCTATCCACACGACCAGGGGAACGTCGGGTTTCAGTAGTGGCTCTGTGAAACCCGGGGATCCCAGATATCTGTATTGTTCTGTGATGTTGTACATTTCTGTGATGTTGCATTTCTTTTCACGCCTTGAGCGAAATATAATATATTGGTATATATATTAGTAGATGTTGTATATGTTTTACATCCGCGCTAGTCCAGTCCCCGCTCTGTCGTTAGTTAGCTAACCTAACGGGTAATGACGGGACCCAGTGGCGAATGCGGATGGCATATACGTACATCAGTATATTTTCGTTCTTTTTGGTGTGATCAAATGATGGGACTGCATTGATTCGGATCAATGCAAGTTAAAACAAACCTAATCTGATGTTGTTGGAACACTTTTTCAAAAAGCTGTTATTGCAAGGACGTTCACTTTTGTTTTGCATCGTGATATTCAGTTGGAATATCCTGCTCCTCAGTCGACGAGGCAAGGGCCGAGATCCCTTCACCGGGAGTGACCCCTTGGACAGAAGTTTGCGTCAGGGCATTAACTTCACTATAGCCGATTACTTTTGCTTTGCATCGCGGTATTCAGTTGGAATATCCTGCACCCCATTCTACGGGGAAAGAGCCGAGATCCCTTCACCGGGAGTGACCTCTTTAGTAAAGGTTTTCGTCACTATATTTTCTAAAAAGCTATCCGTTCCTTCAACGATATCAAGTTCATTACGTTAAAGGTTTTCGCCAGAAACCATTCGTAGCCCTCCGTCGTTTCATATGGATGGTCAATAGTATTCAAGCTGTGTATGTTGGCCAAAGTCAAGGCACAGTGTTTGGTAGCTGTTGGGTATTCATATGCAGCATAGATAGATGCGTTGGTTTGGGACAGTCGTACTGCCATTTTGGCCAAAGTCAAGGGTATGTACGGGTGGATTCAAATTAACCTGGAGAATGACGGGTTGAACTTGACATGTGACTTATGATATGTTGGCCAAAGTCAAGGTCATAAGAGCATGGGGTAAAAATCACATCGGGAGTTTCAAAAGTACTGAAACTTGCCAGATATGCGCATACCTTCTGGAGTGTGATACCGTGAGCGGATTCCGTCACGTTATCATGCGATGAGAGTTGGATCCCGATTCCCACTGATGAGTTGGTTTACTCCTCGGGTGACCCCGACTAATTCTTCTTTCAGGTTTGGAGGAGAATTTGAGGTACAGTGGGAGGTTTCCTGATTAGAAAAAGTGATAACCATTCTGATCTAGGATAGAGTGCACGCTGAGTGTTTCTTTTCTCTCTCTCTTTGGCAGCGACCATTGACCCGACCCTAGACTATGACTCAGTGACCAAGTTGACCGAACCTTCTTAACACTGGCTTTTGGATTGTCAGAGTTGCAAACCTCATTGCCACTCCTACATTTACCCTTTTCTCCAGGACACCCCGTTTTACTACAAACGTCCACTTCCATTGGACAAAACCATCGTATGGTTAGATACGAACTCGAAAGAATTTATTCGAGGATGGTTTCCGGTTCTGGAGAAAACGGATAGGATTATTCAGTTGTCTTTTCCTTTTACCCTCTCTCAGGTTACGAGTACTCCTTGGTTTAGGAGTAGTACACCTATTACGCAAATTGGATAGTCTTCTTCCAAACCATAGGCTGGTGCCGACCGGTAGGGAAGGAAGAAAGCCAATTAGCCTAAACGGTGTACAGAAGGTATTAAGTTAAGACAAAGTAAGGGATTAGTAAGAGGGCAAAGTAAATTGCAACAGCTATTCACGACCAAACCAAGTATTTCTTCGCCAATCCTAAATCACCTTTGTATTTCTCCAGGACACTCCGTATCACTACGAAGATCCCATTTTATTGGATAATCCATCGTATGGTTATATACGAACTCGAAAGGAACTCGTTCCAGTTCGGGGATGGATCCTGGTTCAGGAGAAATAGGAATAAAGTACATTCAGGTGTCTTTTATCTTCACCTTCTCTCGCGATGCGAGTGCTCCTAGGATTAGGACAGTACACCCTTTATGCTTTTTGGATAGTCTTCTTCCAAACCATAGGCTGGTGCCGAACGGTAGGGAAGGAAGAAAACCATTTGGCCTAAAGGAGTGTACAGAAGGTAAAGACTAAAGACATATGAAGGGATTTGGAGAGGTGGCAAAGAACTGTACGGTTACAGTCGTGAATCTGGAAGAGGCATTACTAGGAATACCGGGATACCCCATCGAAACATTTCAATGTTTCAGTCTCACTGTGTAATGTTAAAAGAAAACTGATTTCCCGATTAGATACTTACTCCAGGGTATGTATTTACCAGGTTTGATTCTCACATCTGTATGGTTTTACAGATGATGAGTGGGAGTAAGTTATTGGGAATTGGGTGATCATCCTCATTATATCGGGATTCGTTGTAATTGGTGATATTTGAGGATGCCACCTGGGTTGTTTGCCGGTCGGCAAATATTTGGTTTTGAATATCCGCTGTTGTGCACCAATTTCAAATTGATATATCTGTACGTCTATTTTCATAGAGTGAGATATACCTTTTGATATTATGTCGATGACATTTACCTATATCAGTGGATGGTTAGGTAAGGAGCATTAAACAGCGGTGTAATTCTTCTTAACCATAAGTACAGTTTTCAACCTACGACACACAGTGAAAGAGTTGTTAGACTCAGCGGACTTATACAGAGTATTGTATGTTGTCCAGTGTCCATTAGGACAGAGGGGTTGGTCCTCATACTATATTCTGTTTACTTTTGACTTCTCTAGTTCTTAGACGTGTGTTTCGTAGAAACACAGGGTCTAATTTTTGAGGAGTTATAGGTATTTGAATAAAGTAGAGAACCAGGTATTGCAAGTATCGGGATTCTTCAATGTGATCGAAGATGTAGATACTTGTATATGGTATTCAGTTGATAGTAATGATAAAGAGAAATTGCTTCTCTTTCAGGTTACTCATAATTGGAAGCATTCCTAAGTTGAGTAACGCTGATCGGCCTCTCTCCATTTAGTTGACATGCACTGGAGATAGCTGCATGATTTGAATCTGGTTCAATTAAATCAGTGCCTCTGGTTCTATATTGGATATAGTACAGTTCATATCTTAACATTGTTAAGGTATGGGGAGTTGTCCGGTTTATGCTTAAAACCAGACTCTGGATAACTCATAGGCACATTTCTGTAATGGCTGTTTGTGGGTTGACCCAGGCTATGACGCGGGTTGATTTTCTACCATCTGGATGATCAATGGAAATATTGTTCAAGACTCGCCACAGTTTTATTAAAAATGGACTTTTTCAAAAACAGCAGTGGGAGTATGGTAGAACTGGAAGTGATTCCAGAACCGCAAACGATTACTGAAGATTTGATAAGGAACCTAAAGATTCAATCTGATTTGACATTCCATTGGCCACTCCGCAGATAAGGTGGGTAGCTTCAGGCACCCGAGAGGTACTCCGGTAGCCTCAAGGACGGTGACAGGGAAGTTCTTGTTTACCCACACTTGCCATTATTGTTGTTCCAGGCTGCGAGACCCGGCAGGAAGATGAGTATAGCGTCGTTCTGAACTAGCTTCAGAAGTATACGTGTATATGACTCTGCCAGAGGGTTGTCGTAGTCAGTGGGAGCAGCGGAAGCATTGGTGGACATCAGGCTTATGTCTATTTATAGACTAAAGCAGATGTAGCGGAGATAGATCATCTGTTTCTGATGTGACAGTCATAGGTTTGACGTCATCAGAATAGGGGATGGATCTGTTGAGAAGGTAGTAGGAAGTGATATTCCTATACTACGATCGGTTATACTTTGGTCGTCACACAGTGTTTTCTCCACATAGGACTTGGATATTATATCAGACATTCTGGTTACTAGATCTATGGTTTTAGATCTAGATTTGGGTGGTTTCCCAATCAGGGTACTTAGACAGCATTCTAAGAGTATTTAGAATGGACGACTCCTGGCACGGTAGTGTACCTGCAAGTAATGGAGTCACCCTCTCTAAAGGTGTCTTATAGACTAAAATAGAGAGGGATGTGCATAATTGGCAGATCACTTGCTTAGGCAATTGAGTCAATCATGAGATGTCAAGTACCACACCAGATGTTGTTCTTGCACTAGATGCAATAAGTTGACATTGATCCAATCCTGGAGAAACAGTCGGAAGCAGTTTTAGAACATAAGTGGCTGTTCTAGGGATATGATAACGAAAGCCCCATTCGGGAAACAGTTATCATTCCAGGCTTCCAAGGTGACCTGGACGACAAGGAGGTTGTCAGAGTTATAGTTTTTCCCTCTGACGAGGGGCAGTATTTTGGACGGATGGTCCAAGGCAATACTGAGGGTGGCATGGCGCAGGATACTGATTAAGTTCAGTTGAAGATACAGTCTAAGAAGTTTGGATTTGGAGTTCATTTATGAGCTACGTCCCATCAGACATCCAGACATTCTAAGGCAGGTATTGCTCATTTCGGGAGATGGCTTTCTCCGCGAACTTGAGATATAGAGAGACATAGAAAGAAACTTCTAGGAGGATCCACTCACTGAGGCTATTCCTCGACCGCAATAGTTTCACAAACGGGATTTGTGAGACTGACTAGTAGAGGAGTTGGGTGTTCGGTATCACACGGGCTGTGAGTATGCGACATCGCAATAATTAGCCTTGAGTGCAAGTGGGAGATTGTTGGAGATAGTGCCCTCAGAGTCAATTATTGGATCACAGGCACGTGATTGCAATGATTGAGGGAGGACCTATCCCGGTAGGACAGTCTTACTCGAGATGATAGTATGCTATCTGGTTTACCTCTATCATCATGTACTGCTTTAGGTGACCTGACAGATCACTATTGCACGTTGATAGAGCCCCTAGGATTCTTGCTTGACTACCGGCAGTATGAGGGCGATCATATACGTGGGAGCTGGTAGTCTATAAGCACATCCTTAAAAGGTCCCTAGTCGTAGGAGTTTCAAGACAGGGCATCGATACTCCAGAGTAGACTAGTGTATACAGTCGAGACCCCGACGAGGGGCGGTGGCCGGTCTCACAAGCCATTGGTGTCAGTTGGTTCACCTAAGATGTATACAGGTGCTCATTGGGTTATGAGTACACCGGACAGGACTCGCCGGGAACATGCTAGTTGGTCTTATACCTGACGTCAGATAGCAGTTCCCAGGTGACATGTGTACAGGTTAGTTCATCGACCTGGGGATCGTCATTTGTCTCGTGTGAGTTCCCACTGTACTTTGATTACTACCCTACCACGGCTCAAAGGAGTCGTGCAAACAGGTTTTAGTTGGGTACAGTCCCGAGCCACATGGAGGCAGTGAGCGGATCTTCGGGGGTTTCGTCTCTCCCGGTATTGGGGGTGAGGTCGCGCTGTGTCTAGGAGAGCCATTACACAAAGACCTTGGCCAAGGCAGGAGATTTACTGGTAGGTATTCCAGTAGTATCTCAGGGTGTTCTGGGCTACACTCCGACACGACTTGTACCGCTTTTGGGGGTCTGACTTTTACCAACCCCCTAGGCCCGCCATGCGATGCTCATAGACGAACGGACCGGACTGTACGGATATTGTCACTGACAGGCTCAGTTGGGTGTCGGGGTGAGCTTCCTCATCGACGTCCCTTTTGGTCAATAGCTGGTGGCCCGTCACGTATTGGCTTATACCTCTGACGTGCTAGTGGTTAAATCCACAGCCATAGTATTGACGAGTCTTTAGAGTCCACCACACTTTCAGTTACTCAAGTTTCGGGCGAAACGCTGTAAAGGCCGTATGGAGATATGGCAGGGTCCGATCAGATACGTGCGGTATTACACGGATCAGGATCAGACGGTTTGTACTAGTGGCCGTATAGTTATATGGCAGCGTTCGATCAGATACGTGCGGTATTGCACGGATCAGGATCGAACGGATTTTACTAGCCGGCTTTGGTTTAAGCCGATCCTAGTATAGTACAGTGTAGATTTTGTCTCATTGCATTTGTATCCGGACGGAATACAAATGCGGGTGTGTATGCACAGTATGGGGTTTTCCTGTAATTAATTACGGGACCAGTTTTCTAGAGTTGCCATTTTGCTTTCCGTTCCGGCCGGTTTTCCTTTGCTCTTTCCCGGCCGGACTTTTCTGATAGAGGGGGTAATTTGCAGTTTTGCGAATTACTTTTGTGGAGGGGTTTCATGCATTATGATAGCATCTTTTCTTTTTCCTTCATAATGGTTAGCATCTTTGCTTTATGAGATTTGAAATGGATTTGAGGTTGATTTGAGATTTAGTGATGATTATGTTCTTGGATGTGGTCACCTCTTTTCTTTTCCTACACTCACCTCCCTTCATATTGATATTCCTCCACCATTTTGTTTCTCACTTGATGGAAGAAGGTTTTCATGGTTAAGAAAAAGAAAAAGAGAAGAAGAAAAGAAAAGAGAGAAAGAAAAAGATGAGAGCTTCACCATGAGAGTTTCATTCTTGATCTTCTTTCCATGCTAGAAAAATGCAAGCACCATTTTTCTAGTCTTGGTTCCTCCATCATCTTCAATGGCAACCAACCCCAATGTGAGACATACATTCTACATTACATTCCCTACAGTATATCTTGAGCATGTCGAGTAGCCGGCTTCATGCGCGAGTTGCCTCGGTATCGAGGTGGGAGCCCGTAAAAGTACCCGGCTTCGTGGTGCCCCTTTCCGACGAGGAGGAGATGGACGGAGACCCCGCGAGGAGATCGGAGCGGAGATGAAGACCGGAGGACTTGGATCGTCGGTATATCTCTAACCTATCTTGTTAGTTAGCTAGACTAGTTTAATGGTAACGATCCGGGGTTTAGTGCGCGGTGGTGCCGGTTTGCTAAGTCCGCAAATTTTAAAGTTTACCACCGTTTCCGCGTTTGGCCGTCGGATTGACGGCCGGGGCGCCGCCGTGCACTTACAAAACTCTCCCAGGAGTAACTCTTACTCGCAGCGGGTATCGGGATCCAACTATCTCATAGAAGGTATGCAATCTCATTTCAAAATTCAACACTTGAAATTCCCAATAATATTTTACCCCGAGCGTCCTATGACCTTGACGAATGCCAACAAACCATAGGCTACTAGTCAAGTTCAACCCGTCATTTCCCGATTGAATTAAACCCATCCGCACGACTCTTGACGAATGCCAACAAAGCCGCACAACTACCCTAACTAAATCGCATCATATGCTTATACAGATAATCATAAATAGCTACCGAACACTACGCCTTGACGAAAGCCAACAAACGTAGTACGAATACTATGAAGTACTTATCTGAAATGACGGAGGGCTACGACAGGTTTTTAAGAAAACCCTTTGCGTAATGAACTTGATATCGTTGTAGAATCGAGTGATTTTAAATGGAATGTTCTTGAGGTCTTTTCTAGTTTTGCTAAAGAGGTCACTCTTGGTGAAGGGATCGTCGGCACTTTCCTTATCGAATATGGTGCAGGATATTTCACAAATACCACTATGCAAAGCAAAAACTATATAAGCAATCAAAAGACAAACCGAGTTTGTAGCATCTGCTAGTTTCACTAAAGTGGTCACTCCCGGTGAAGGGATCTCGGCTCTTTCCTTATTGAATAAGGTGCTGGATGTTCTACAAGGAACACCGCTATGCAAAGCAAGAACTAGAGCTATCAGTTTTTAAACAAGTTTTTACAACATCATTAGGTTTCTTTTATTTTATTAATCTAATTAATGAAGTCCCATTTTATTATGCTTCACAAGCATCACATTTGAAACGAAATCTGCAATATAACATATAGCTCATATATATAATATAAACATTCGTCTCAGGCGGTAATATGATTTCATCACAGAACATTGCAGTAGAAGAACATATATGAAATATTGGATATACTAGGACGTCCGTGTTTTAATACGAGCCTGTATAAAACACGGATTCCACGGTCGCGATGAATAGTCAAACCTACATCCCTAGACCCCTACGAGAGCGGCAAGTAACACTGCCAATTCTAGGGTTAGGATTGTAAGTGCACGGCGGCGCCCCGGCCGTCAATCCGAGGAAAAAATGCGGAAACGATAATGTACTTTAACTTTTGAACCGGCACCACCGCGCACTATAAAATCCGGATCGGGCCATTAACATAGTCCTAGCTAACTAGAGAAGGGGTAGAGAGATATACCGAGCGATCCGTGTCCTTCGGTCTTCTCGTCGTCGTCCCGATCTCCCCGCGCAATCTCCGGTCTTCACCTCCTCGCCGGAAGGGCAGCACGTCGCCGGCTTCTTTTACGGGCTCCCACCTCTGGACCGAGGCGACTCGGGCACGAAGTTGGCGAGCCGACGTGCCCAAGAATTGCTGTAGAATGTATTATAGAACTCTATGTGTCTCTAGGGGTTGAAGTTGCCATAATGTGGAGGAAGTGAGATGAACTTTTTGAGATGGAGATGCAGGGATTTTACAAAGCCAAAGAGATCAAAAAATCCCCACCACAATTTTTGGACAGCCCCCCCTCTTGGCTTGGCCGGCCATGCCAAAAAGAATAGGGGAGAGGAAAAAGTCCAAGGGGGTGTGTATCAAAATGATGCAAGAGAGAATAGGATAATCATGAAGCAAAAAGCAAGCCACACCCCCTTTCATCATAACCAATCCAATCAAGAAAAGGTCAAGCCATCATGAGTCAAAAAGTCTATGGATAGTGGAACAATCATGAACCACCAATATGCAAAGACCACCCTCCACAACCCTTATTTGCACAATTGCAAATAAGCCCTCCTCCACCAAATTTCAGCCAAGAAAACATACAAAGGAAAATGGCCAAAACAGAAAACAAACTGGCAACCTCGGAAAACTGATCCCGTAATAAATTACAGGAAAACCCGGCTACTGTATATACATACCCGCATTTGTATTCCGACCGAAATACAAATGCAATGAGACAAAATCTACGCTGTGGTATACTAGGATCTGGGTTAAACCAAAGCCCGCTAGTATAATCCGTCCGATCATGATCCGTGCAATACCGCACGTATCTGATCGAACCCTGCCATATCTCCATACGGCCTCTACAACGTTTCGCCCGAAACTTGAGAAAACAGTCTGTGGGGGACTCTAAAGACTCGTCAATACTTTGGCTGTGGATTTAACCACTAGCACGTCAGAGGTATTAGCCATACGTAACGGGCTACCAGATATTGACCAAAAGGGACGTTGATGAGCGAACTCATCCTGACACCGTACTGAGCCTGTCAGTGTCAATATCCGTACAGTCCGGTCATTTCGTCTATGAGCATCGCATGGCGGGCCTAGGGGGTTGGTAAAAGTCAGACCCCCAAAAGCGGTACAAGTCGTGTCGGAGTGTAGCCCAGAACACCCTGAGATACTACTCGAATACCTACCAGCAAATCACCTGCCTTGGCTAAGGACTTCGTGTAAGGGCTCTCCTAGACACAGCGCGACCTCACCCCCAATACCGGGAGAGACGAACCCGTGCAGATCCGCTCACTGCCTCCACGTGGCTTGGGACTATACCCAACTAAAACCTGTTTGCACGTCTCCTTTGAGCTTGGTAGGGTAGTAATCAAAGTACAGTGGGAACTCACACGAGACAAATGACGATCTCAGGTCGATGAACTAACCTGTACACATGTAACCAGGGAACAGCTATATGACGTCAGGTATAAGACCAACTAGCATGTTCCCAGCGAGTCCTGTCCTGTGTACTCATAACCCAATGAGCACCTGTATACATCTTAGGTGAACCAACTGACACCAGTGGCTTGTGAGACCGGCCACCGTCCCTCGTCGAGGTCTCGACTGTATACACTAGTCTACTCTGGAGTATCGATGCCCTGTCTCGAAACTCCCACGACTAGGGACCTTTTAAGGATATGCTTATAGACTACCAGCTCCCACGTATATGATCGCCCTCATAGTGCTGGCAGTCAAGCAAGAATCCTAGGGGCTCTATCAACGTGCAATAGTGACCTGTAAGGTCACCTAAAGCAGTACACGATGATAAAGGTAAACCAGATAGCATACTATCATCTTGAGTAAGACTGTCCTACCGGAATAGGTCCTCCCTCAATCATTGCAATCACGTGCCTGTGATCCAGTAATTGACTCTGAGGGCACTATCTCCAACAATCTCCCACTTGCACTCAAGGCTAATTATTGCGATGTCGCATACTCACAGCCCGTGTGATACCGAACACCCAACTCCTCTACTAGTCAGCCTCACAAATCCCGTTTGCGAAACTATTGCGTTCGATGAATAGCCTCAGCGAGTGGATCCGCTTTGATGTTTCTTTCTATATCTCTCTATATCTCATGTTCGCGGAGAAAGCCATCTCCCTAAATGAGCAATACCTGTCTTAGAGTATGTCTGGATATCTGATGGGACCTAGCTCATAAATGAACTCCAAATGCAAACTTCTTAGACTGTATCGCCAACTGAACTTAATCAGTATCCTGCGTCATGCCTCCCTCAGTATCCCCTTAGACCACCTGTCCAAAATACTGCCCCTCGTCAGAAGGAAAACTATAACTCTGACAACCAATCTGTTATCCAGGTCACCTTGGAAGCCTGGAATGATAACTGTCTCCCGAAAGAGACTGTTGTTATCATATCCCTATAACATCCACTTATGTTCTAAAACTGCTTCCGACCGTTTCTCCAGGATTGGATCAATATCAACATATTGCATCTGCTGCAAAAACAACATCTGGTGTGGTACACATGATCAACTCAATTGCCTAAGCAAGTGATCTGCCAATCATGCACATCCCTCTCCCCTTTAGTCTGTAAGACACCTTTAGAGAGGGCGACTCCATCACCTGCAGGTATACTACCGTGCCAGGAGTCGTCCATTCTAAAAACTCTTAGAATGCTGTCTAAGTACCCAGATTGGGAAACTACCCAAATCTAGATCTAAAACCATAGATCCAGTAACCAGAATGTCTGATATAATATCCAAGTCATTTTTGGAGAAACCACTGTGTGACAACCAAAGTATAACTTATCGTAGTATAGGAATATCACTTCCTACTCTGTGTATGTCATCCAAATACCAGGACATCACACCCTACTACCTACTTAACAGATCCATCCCCTATTCTGATGAAGTCAAACCTATGACTGTCACATCAGAAATAGATGATCTATCTCCGCTATATCTGCTTTAGTCTATAAATAGACATAAGCCACTTGTCCACCAATGCTTCCGCTGCTCCCACTGACTACGACAACCCTCTGGCAGAGTCATATGTAAGTCCACGGTAGCACCCCGGCCATCTAACAGACGCCAAATGCGGAAAAAAATTTTTTTACAACTGGCGCTATCGCGTACTATAACCTGGATCTGCCATTAAAGCTAAACTAACAAACTACAAAGTGGGTAGAAGAGTTATACCGAACGATCCGAGTCCTTCGTTCTTCAACCATCATCCCACGCTTTGTTGCGGCTGCTCCGATTTGCTGAATCTCCAATCTTCTCGTCCAGGTGGCACCACGTCGACGGATCTTTAAACGGGCTCCCGCCTTTGAACCGAGGCAACTCGATCGTCAAGATTGCTAGAAGAGACGACCAAGATGATGTAGAGAATGAGTAGAACACTTTGTCTCGTTACGTACAAAATCACGGACGAACGGTTAATGAAGTTGCCTTTTGGATCGGGTGATGGAATAAAAAGAGCTATGAAATTTCCATGCACATAAACTATAATCTTTTCTCAAAACAACAACCAACCCTTCACAAGCAAGGGGCCAGCCATATAAAGGAGGGGGGTGAGTGTAGGAGGAGGGAGTGGTGACCACAAAGCAAAAGAAAGAATGAGTCACATAACACCTAGTATGAACACCATTAATGCAAGTGATGAATCATTAACCCTAGTCATCAAACATCATTAAATGCACTAATGAGTCATAAAGATGCATGAACCTAGTCACCACCTTCTAGAAGCCTCTAGAAGCTTCCACACTCATCTCAAGAAAAGATAAATCCATATTTAACCGAATGTAAAATACGGGCGATAGAAAACCGGAAACTGGCAACTTCCAAAAGCGATCCTGAAACAAATTTCAGGATAACCCCGTAATAGTATAAACATACCCGCATTTGTATGACGACCGAATACAAATGCAACTGAGACAAAGATATTATATCTACACAGTATAATACTCGGATCCGGCTTAAACCAAAGCCGATCAGTATTATCTGCCCGAAAAACGACACGTGCGAAAACACACGTGCATTTTCCAAACCCTGCCATAAAACCATATGGCCTCTACAACGTTTCGCCCGAACTTGGGAAAGTGTCTGTGGGGGACTCTAATGACTCATCAACACATTGGCACTGGGTATAACCGCTAGCACGTCAGAGGTACTGGTTGTACGTAACGGTTGCCTATGTATTGATTGGAAGGGAAGCTGACGAGCGAAACCCTACTGAGCCTAACAGTGAAAATATACATACAGTCTGGTCCGTTCGTCTATGAGTATCGCATATCTGCCTAGGGGCTGGTAACGTCAGACCCCCAATAGCAGAATAAGTCGTGTCAGAGAGTGGCCCAGAACACCCTGAGATACTACTGGAGTACCTACCAGTAAATCTCCTGCCTCGGCCGAGGGCTTTGTGTAATGGCTCTCCTAGACACAGAGTGATCTCACCCCCAAGACCGGGAGAGACGAATCCCCTGCCGATCCGCTCACTTGCCTCTATGTGGCTCGGGACTGTACCTAAAAAAACCTGTTTGCACGAATCCTTTGAGCTGTGGTAGGGTAGAAATTAAAGCACAGTAGGAACTCACACGAGACAAATGACGACCTCAGGTCGATGAACTAACTTGTACACATGTCACCAGGGAACTGCTATCTGACGATATGTATAATACCAACCAGCATGTTCCCGGCGAGTTCTGTCCGTTGTACTCATAACCTAATGAGAACCTGTATACATCTTAGGTGATCAAACTGACACCAGTGGCTTGTGAGACCGGCCACCGCCCCTCGTCGGGGTCTCGACTGTATACACTAGTCTACTCTGGAGTATCGATGCCCTATCTCGAAACTCCCATGACTAGGGACACTTTAAGGATGTGCTTACAGACCCCAGCTCCCACGTATATGATCGCCATCATACTGCTGGTAGTCAAGCAAGAATCCTATGGTCTCTATCATCATGCAATAGTGAACTAAAGCATGTATATGATGATAAAGTCAAACCAGATATCAAACTATCATCTCGAGCAAGACTGTCATATCGGTATAGGTCCTGCCTCAATCATTGCAATCACGTACCTGCGATCCAATAATTGACTTTGAGGGCACTATCTCCAACATCATATACACGTACACTTCTAAAGCTAGTTTAGAACGACGCTATACTCATCCTCCCGCCGGGTCTAACAGTCTGGAACAACAACAATGGCAAGTCTGGGTAAACAAGAACCTCCCTGCCACCGTCCTTGAGGCTACCGGAGTACTTCTCGGGTGCCTGAGGTTACCCACCAAATCTGCGGAGTGGCCAATGGAATGTCAAATCAAATTGAATCTTTAGGTTCTTATTGAATTTTCAGTAATCGTTTGCGGTTCTGGAATCACTTCCAGTTCTACCATACTCCCACTACTGTTTCCTGAAAAAATCCATTTTTGTTAAAACAGTGGCGAGTCAAGAACAATATCACTATTGATCTTCCAGATGGTAGAAAGTCAACCCTCGTCATAGCCTGGGTCAACCCACAAACAACCATTACAGAAACGTGCCTTGAGTTCTCCAGAGTCTGGTTTTAAGCATAAGCCGGACGACTCCCCGTACCTTAACATCGTTAAGATATGAACTGTTCTATATCCAATACAGAAACAGAGGCACTGATTTAATTGAACCAGATTCAAATCATGCACCTGTCTCCAGTGCATGTCAACTAAATGGAAGGAGGCCGATCAGCGTTACTCAACTTAGGAATGCTTCCAATTATGAGTAACCTGAAAGAGAAGAAAGTTCTCTTAATCATTACTATCAACTGAATACCATGCACAAGTATCTACATCTTCGATCACCTTGAAGAATCCTGATACTTGCAATACCTGGTTCTCTACTTTACTCTTATACCTATAACTTCTCAAAACTCAGACCTTGTGTTTCTACGAAACACATGTCTAAGAACCAGAGAAGTCACAGGTAAACAGAATATAGTATGAGGACCAAACCCTCTGTCCTAATGGACACTGGACAACATACAATACTCTGTATAAGTCCCTTGAGTCTGATAACTCAATCCCTGTGTGTCGTAGGTTGAAAACTGTACCTGTGGTTAAGAAGAATTACACCGCTGTTTAATGCTCCTTACCTAACCATCCACTGATATAGGTAAATGTCATGGACATAATTTCAAAAAGGTATATCTCACTCTATAAAAATAGACATACAGATGTATCAATTTGAAATTGGTGCATAACAGCGAATATTCAAAACCAAATATTTGCCGTCCGGCAAACAACCCAGGCGATTTCCTCAAATATCACCAATTACAACGAATTCCGATATAATGAGGACAATCACCTAATTTCCAATAACTTACTCCCACTCATCATCTGCAAAACCATACAGATGTGAGAATTATACCTGGTAAATACATACCCTGAAGCAAGATCAGATTGGGAAATCAGTTTTCTTTTAACAGTACACAACGAAACTGAAACATTGAAATGTTTCGATGGGGTATCCCGGTATTCCTAGTAATGCCTCTTCCATTATCCAGATTCACAACTGTAACCGTGTAATTCTTTGCTATCTTTCCAAATCTCTTTATATGTCTTTAGTCATTACCTTCTGCACACCCTCTTAGGCTAAATGGTTTTCTTCCTTCCCTACCATTCGGCACCAGCCTATGGTTTGGAAGAAGACTATCCAATAAGCATAATGGGTGTACTGCCCTAATCCTAGGAGCACTCGCAACGCGAGAGAAGGTGAAGATAAAAGACAATCGAATAAACCTTATTCCTATTTCTCCTGAACCAGAATCCATCCCCGAACTGGAACAAGTTCCTTTCGAGTTCGTATATAACCATACGATGGAGTATCCAATAAACTGTGGATCTTCGTAGTCATATGGAGTGTCCTGGAGAAATACAAAGGTGAAGTGGGAGTGGTAATGAAATACTTGGTTTGGTCGTGAATAGCAGTCGCAATTTACTTTGCCCTCTTACTAATCCCTTGATATGTCTTTACTTAATACCTTCTGTACACCATCGTTATGCTAATTGGTTTTCTTCATTCCCCACCGTTCGGCACCAGCCTAAGGTTTGGAAGAAGACTATCCAATTTGCGAAATAGGTGTACTATCTCCTAAACCAAGGAGTACTCGTAATCTGAGAGAAGGTAAAAGGAAACGACAACTGAATAGTCCTATTCGTTTTCTCCAGAACCAGAAACCATCATCGAATAAATTCCTTCGAGTTCGTATATAACCATACGATGGTTTTATCCAATGGAAGTGGACGTTCGTAGTAATACGGGGTGTCCTGGAGAAAAGGATAAAAGTAGGAGTGGCAATGAGGTATGCAACTCTGACAATCCAAAAGCCAGTGTTTAAGAAGGTCCGGTTAATTTTGGTCTCTGAGTCATAGTCAAGGGTCGGGTCATGGTCGCAGCCAAAGAGAGAGAGAAAAGAAACACTCAGCGTGCACTCTAACCTAGATCAGAATGGTTACCAGTTTATCTATTCTGGAAACCTCCCACTGTACCGTCAAGTTCTCCTCCAAACCTGAAAGAAGAATTAGTCGGGATCACCCGAGGAGTAAACCAACTCAACAGTGGGAATCGGGATCAAACTATCATCGCATGATAACGTGACGGAATCCGCTCACGTTATCACACTCCAGAAGGTATGCGCATATCTGGCAAGTTTCAGTTTCTTTAGAAACTCCCGATGTGATTTCTGCCCTATGCTCTTATGACCTTGACTTTGGCCAACAAATCATAAGTCACATGTCAAGTTCTACCCATCATTCTCCAGGTTAATTTGAGCCCACCCGTACAAGCCCTTGACTTTGGCCAACAAGGCTATACGACTGCCCTAAACCAACGCATCTATCTATGCTGTATATGAATACCCAATAGCTACCAATCACTGTGCCTTGACTTTGGCCAACAAACATAGCTTGAATACTTATTGACTATCCATATGAAACGACGGAGGGCTACAAATGGTTTCTGGCGAAAACCTTTAACGTAAAGAACTTCATATCTTTGAAGGAACCAGATAGCTTTTAAAAATATAGTGACGAAAACCTTTGCTAAAGAGGTCACTCCCGGTGAAGGGATCTCGGCTCTTTCCCCGTAGAATAAGGTGCATGATATTCCAACTGAATACCACGATGCAAAGCAAAAGTAATCGGCTATAGTGAAGTTATTGCCCTGACGCAAACTTCTGTCCAAGGGGTCACTCCCGGTGAAGGGATCTCGGCCCTTGCCTCGTCGACTGAGGAGCAGGATATTCCAACTGAATACCACTGTGCAAAACAAAAGTGAACGTCCTTGCAATAACAGCTTTTTGAAAAATGTTTCAACAACATCAGAATAGGTTTGTTTAACTTGCATTGATCCGAATCAACGCAGTCCCATAATTGATCACACCAATAAAGAACGAAAACAATGATGTACGTATATGCCATCCGCATTCTCTACTGGGTCCCGTCATCACCCGTTAGGTTACTTAACTAACGACAAAGCGGGGACTGCACTAGCGCGGATGCAAAACATATACAACATCTACTAGTATATATATCAATATATAATATTTCGCTCAAGGCGTGATAAAATGCAACATCACAGAAATGTAATAAGCATCACAGAACAATACAGATATCTGGGTTCCCCGGGTTTCACAGAGCCGCTGCTGAAACCCGACGTTCCCCTGGTCATGTGGATAGCCTTTGCAATGAAATCCTAGACCCCTACGGGCGCGGCAAGTTACCCGCCAAAACCTGAAGCGAGGCAGCCCCCTTCAGCAACGTGAATGGACCACCCAGCACTTCACGGAATCCGGTAACTTGGGCACCCCTCCTGGGTCAACCTGTACCCCCTACGAGTGCGGCGAATAGCCCGCCAATTCTAGAGTGAAGCCCCCTCCGTCTCAATGCCATAAGATGCGGGCCCGTTTCCCTCTAGAACCTTGCTATCCGTGCACCCCACCTTGGGGTAATCCTAGTACAGAAAGTAAAATATACATATAACGGGTACATCGACCTCACCCCGGTCGTGCCCCAAAAGAATAATATACAAACAGGCAGTGACGGCAGTCCACATGTCGGACGCTCGACCCGCAATATCAAATGTACATAATACAACCAAAATTATATTAACATTGCATCCAGGCTATCCCCCACGACCAATCCGCAACATCACAACACAACACAGAACATCAATGTGAATGTCACGTTCGCAAATCCGTCTAACCGGGCTATAGCAGTTAGACAGGATTTACCGATCAAGTGACATTCACGGTCGCAGATATAATGTAAATATTGTGAACTAACATGTTTAACATATTCGATCGATCAAATTTACCCAAGTGGGCCCCCAAGCACTACTGTAGCACTTAAAGAAAATCTGGGCCCAAAAAGAACATTCCAAAACCCCAATTTCCCTATAAAAAGATCACTGTGGAAAAATGGTGCAGTGAAGACACTATACTGCGGCGGAACCGCGACGCCAAGTGGGTTTTAGCCGCGGTTCCGCGGTGGGTATACAGTATCACGCTACCATTTTTTCACAGATGTCTTAGAAGTTCATGAACAGTATTCTGCAACAACCAGAAAAATTTTTGGAGCCAAAAAAATTTCGACAGAGAACTGATGCATTGAAATCGCAAGTTTTGGAATTTTGTTCGATCGAAGATGTAAACACATTAGACCAAGCTAGACTAGGTTAATAGCATGGCTCTGATACTAATGTAAGTGCACGGCGGCGCCCCGGCCGTCAATCCGAGGCCAAAATGCGAAAACGATAATTTACTTTAACTTTTGAACCGGCACCACCGCGCACTATAAAACCCAGATCGGGCCATTAACATAGTCCTAGCTAACTAGAGAAGGGGTAGAGAGATATACCGAGCGATCCGTGTCCTTCGGTCTTCTCGTCGTCGTCCCGATCTCCCCGCGGAATCTCCGGTCTTCACCTCCTCACCGGAAGGGCACCACGTCACCGGCTTCTTTTACGGGCTCCCACCTCTGGACCGAGGCAACTCGGGCACGAAGTTGGCGAGCCGACGTGCCCAAGAATTGCTATAGAATGTAGTGTAGAACTCTATGTGTCTCTAGGGGTTGAAGTTTCCATAATGTGGAGGAAGTGAGATGAACTTTTTGAGATGGAGATGTGGGGATTTTACAAAGCTAAAGAGATCAAAAAATCCCCACCACAATTTTTGGACAGCCCCCCCTCTTGGCTTGGCCGGCCATGGCAAAAAGAATAGGGGAGAGGAAAAAGTCCAAGGGGTGTGTGTATCAAAATGATTCAAGAGAGAATAGGATAATCATGAAGCAAAAAGCAAGCCACACCCCCTTTCATCATAACCAATCCAATCAAGAAAAGGTCAAGCCATCATGAGTCAAAAAGTCTATGGATGGTGGAACCATCATGAACCACCAATATGCAAAGTCCACCCTCCACAACCCTTATTTGCACAATTGTAAATAAGCCCTCCTCTACCAAATTTCAGCTAAGAAAAGATACAAAGGAAAATGGCCGAAACGGAAAACAAACTGGCAACCTCGGAAAACTGATCCCGTAATAAATTACTGGAAAACCCCGCTACTGTATATGCATACCCGCATTTGTATTCCGACCAAAATACAAATGCAATGAGACAAAATCTACACTGTACTATACTAGGATCAGGCTTAAACCAAAGCCCACTAGTATAATCCGTTCGATCATGATCCGTGCAATACCGCACGTAGGTGATCGAACCCTGCCATATCTCCATACGGCCTCTACAGCGTTTCGCCCGAAACTTGAGAAAACGGTCTGTGGGGGACTTTAAAAACTCGTCAATACTTTGGCTGTGGATTTAACCACTATCACGTCAGTGGTATTAGCCATACGTAACGGGCTACCAGGTATTGACCAAAAGGGACGTCGATGAGCGAACTCATCCTGACACCCTACTGAGCCTGTCAGTGACAATATCCGTACAGTCCGGTCCGTTCGTCTATGAGCATCGCATGGCGGGCCTAGGGGGTTGGTAAAAGTCAGACCCCCAAAAGCGGTACAAGTCGTGTCGGAGTGTAGCCCAGAACACCCTGAGATACTACTGGAATACCTACCAGTAAATCTCCTGCCATAGCCAAGGACTTCGTGTAATGGCTCTCCTAGACACAGCGCGAACTCACCCCCAATACTGGGAGAGATGAACCCCTGAAGATCCACCCACTGCCTCTATGTGGCTCGGGACTGTAACCAACTAAAACCTGTTTGCACGTCTCCTTTGAGCATGGTAGGGTAGTAATCAAAGTACAGTGGGAACTCATACGTGACAAATGATGATCCTCAGGTCGATGAACTAACCTGTACACATGTCACCAGGGAACTACTATCTGACGTCAGGTATAAGACTAACTAGCATGTTCCCGGCGAGTCCTGTCCGGTGTACTCATAACCCAATGAGCACCTGTATACATCTTAGGTGATCCAACTGACACCAGTGGCTTGTGAGACCGTCCACCGCCCCTCGTCGGGGTCTCGACTGTATACACTAGTCTACTCTGGAGTATCGATGCCCTGTCTCGAAACTCCCACGACTAGGGACTTTTTAAGGATGTGCTTATACACTACCAGCTCCCACGTATATGATCGCCCTCATACTGCTGGCAGTCAAGCAAGAATCCTAGGGGCTCTATCAACGTGCAATAGTGACCTGTAAGGTCACCTAAAGCAGTACACGATGATAAAGGTAAACCAGATAGCGTACTATCATCTTGAGTAAGACTGTCCTACCGGAATAGGTCCTCCCTCAATCATTGCAATCACGTGCCTGTGATCCAATAATTGACTCTGAGGGCACTATCTCCAACAAGGATACCCGGTCTCGACTCCTCGAGATGGTCTCCCACTGGACCCTAGAACCCGGTTACTTGTGCTCCCCGCCTTGGGTCTACCTAATGCGGAAAAGTAAATAATATACAATGGTGACATCATCCTCAGCCCGGAAGTTCCCCAATAAAAAGAATATTACATACAAATGAATTTTACATGAATGAAAAAGAAAAACTCGCATCTCACATAAAACCCCCGGCTATTAAAACATGACGATCTAATATAACATATCACAGCAACGCATAATATCTCATATCATCAACGTAAGTAAATATGCGTATCCAATTGTCGTTGATGTATAGCAACGAAACCGGCGATACTGTTGGAGATAGTGCCCTCAGAGTCAATTATTGGATCACAGGCACGTGATTGTAATGATTGAGGGAGGACCTATCCCGGCAGGACAGTCTTACTCGAGATGATAGTATGCTATCTGGTTTACTTTTATCATCGTGTACTGCTTTAGGTGACCTGACAGGTCGCTATTGCACGTTGATAGAGCCCCTAGGATTCTTGCTTGACTGCCAGCAGTATGAGGGCGATCATATACATGGGAGCTGGTAGTCTATAAGCACATCCTTAAATGGTCCCTAGTCGTAGGAGTTTCGAGACAGGGCATCGATTCTCCAGAGTAGACTAGTGTATACAGTCGAGACCCCGACGAGGGGCGGTGGCCGGTCTCACAAGCCACTGGTGTCAGTTGGATCACCTAAGATGTATACAGGTGCTCATTGGGTTATGAGTACACCGGACAGGACTCGCCGGGAACATGCTAGTTGGTCTTATACCTGACGTCAGATAGCAGTTCCCTGGTGACATGTGTACAGGTTAGTTCATCGACCTGAGGATCATCATTTGTCTTGTATGAGTTCCCACTGTACTTTGATTACTACCCTACCATGCTCAAAGGAGACGTGCAAACAGGTTTTAGTTGGTTACAGTCCCGAGCCACATGGAGGCAGTGAGTGGATCTTCAGGGGTTCGTCTCTCCCGGTATTGGGGGTGAGTTCGCACTGTGTTTAGGAGATCCATTACACGAAGTCCTTGGCCATGGCAGGAGATTTACTGGTAGGTATTCCAGTAGTATCTCAAGGTGTTCTAGGCTACACTCCGACACGACTTCTACCGCTTTTGGGGGTCTGTCTTTTACCAACCCCCTAGGCCCGCCATGCGATGCTCATAGACGAACGGACCGGACTGTACGGATATTGTCACTGACAGGCTCAGTAGGGTGTCAGGATGAGTTCGCTCATCGACGTCCCTTTTGGTCAATAGCTGGTGGCCCGTCACGTATTGGCTTATACCTCTGACGTGCTAGTGGTTAAATCCACAGCGATAGTATTGACGACTCTTTAGAGTCCACCACACTTACAGTTACTCAAGTTTCGGGCGAAACGTGTTAGTTGTATGTATACCCTAGAGGCCAGTATTGTACAGATGATGTATATTATATTGAATGCTTGGACATATATATAGAGATGACTTTCTTGCTCGATATGATAGTATGCTATCTGGTTACTCTTTATCTTAACATGTACACTAGTCTCTTTAAACTGTCTTATGGTTACATGTTGGTAAAGCCCTTAGGATGTGTACTTGACTACCTGGACTATGATGCAGATCATACTAGTGGGGACATGGTAGTCCATAAGTACATCCTTCAAGGTCCCTAGTCGTGGGTGTATCGAGACGGGGCATCGATAAACCAGAGTAGACTAGCGTATACGCTTCTCGACCCATGTGATGGGCGATGGATGATCCCATATCCATTGGTGTTTGACATCAGAGATGGTATACGGTGCTCAGTGGAGACTGGGTACACTGGACGGACTCGCCAAGAACTCCCAGATGGTATTATACCTCACGTCAGATGGCAGTTCTCAGGTGACACTTGTACAGGTTAGTCTGTAGACCCGAGATCGTCATAGAGTCTTGTGTGATTCCTACTGTGCTTTGATCTCCACCTTACCACGTCCATGAGGGCATGCAAAACGGTGGTCTTTGGGTACAGTCCCGAGTCACATGGAGGCAATGGGCGATAGGAGGGGTTTCGTCTCTCCCGGTATTGGGGGTTGATGTTGCGCTGTGCTCGATTGGCCGTAACAGGGAAGTCCCTGGCCAGGGCTGATCAGAGATTTGCTGGTAAGTGTTACCAGTAGTTTCTCGACCCGTTATGAGCCGTACATCGGCACGACTTATCGGTTATTGGGGTCTGACGTTTACCACCCCTAGACTTGATATGCGACATATCAGACGAGGAGACCGGACTGTACGGGAAGTGTCGCCGATCGGCTCGACGGGAGTTGTAGCAGGTTCGCTTGTTCTCTTCTGATCGCTCAATACCCGGGTGGCCGTTACGTTTACCTGACCGCTTGCGGCTTGGGGGTGCTTGATATGATCATCACCCACTGCCGGCGTATTGACGAGTCTCAGAGTTCCACAATGGAGTTTCCTAGTCCAGGCGAAACGTTGTGGTGCGCGTATGCGATATGCGCATGGACCCGATTAAAATGCGCGTATGGGATACCGTATATTGATCGGGCAGCTTGCTTTTGGTAGGGGTCATATGAGATATGGCCGGATTGGTAAATCAAGTGTTGATTTATCATTTAACCATTAGTTTCTCACTAGAAATCCTTTTCTTGTGTTGGATGGATGTATGAATGCATGTATGTTTTTCTATCATTCTAGTTTCATGCACATATGGATGTGTATACATACATACATGCATACATACATTTATCATGGTTGGATATATATGAAAATGGTGGCAATATAAGACTCACACCATGGTATTTTTTATGAATTGTTATTGTATTTATATTTAAACATAAAAGGAAATAAAAGGTTCATTATTGTTTTCTTCTACACTCTTCCTTTGACTTAACCATTCTCACCCACCTTTTAACCTTTGGTTAATTTCCTTTTGTGTTTTAACTCTAGTACAATAATGATTCAACCATGGTTTTGAGATGATAGATGGAAAAGATATATTGATATATTTTTCTATTTTTCATTTAGGAGAAATAGTTATCATCTTCTTCAATATTGCCATTATCTTCTTCCTCCTCCTTCATAGCTCTCTAGATTTTTGTAGTGAGCTATATAATCAACAAGTTAGGATTTTGAAGTGAGAAAGAGAACCACAACACCATTCTACACAAGTATAGCCCACTTGTTTAGGGTGTTAACTTGATTCCGTTCACTTGATCGGAGAAAGTCGCTAGCTTGGACAAAGCGGACTCCGGATGCATCATCGGTGACATCGAGGAGTTCAAGCGGAGTTTTTTCAACCCCCAAGTAGCCGAGGAGTCTAGCGTAGGGAGTTACAAAGGTTGTAGTCTCTAAACCCTAACTTTTATTAGCTTAAAGTTTTGTAGCCTTAATTTTCTAGGACCGATTCCTTTGCGTGTTTGTTTAGAACAATAAAAACATAAACTTTTGGACATGTGATGCTCCAAAACTCTTCATAGGGTGCTAAACAAACCCTTCATTGGTATCAGAGCCTACCTAGAAAATTATGCGACATTTTTACGAAGTGAAAACCCCGATCGGACAAAAATACGGATTCTTTGGGTGCTCTCTGGAAATTTTTTAAAAACTGACTTTTTTCAGAATTAAAAATTCTCAAAAAATAGAGCAGGTAAAGATAAGACAAACTGGAAAATTCGTGGCCATGAACAGTACTTTTGACCGCGGAACCGCGGCCTAAGCAGGCTTAGGCCGCGGATCCGCGGCCATAAGAAGGGATCTTTTGCTCCATTTTGCACAGTATTTTTCCTTACCTGCTACAGTATATTTTGAGTATGTTTAATCTGAATCTGCTGTTGAAAATTTCTGGAGATGGTTTTGGACTCGTCGCTTCGATCGAAATTTTCATTTCGTTTTCTTTTCGGGGTATACTAGAAAGTATTGAAGTGTTTGAACGAATATCATTTGCTCGCTATTCATGGGGTTTAAATACTTTGGAGACAAGTGCAAGTCTTTTTGCGGTGGTCCCTCTTGAAGACAACAAACCTTAACTCGATTATGTGACCGTCTCGAACTGCCCTTTGAACCTTAGGGTTTGGGGCAGTACGGCGTGCCACATGTGAGGCGTTGGCTTGACCCTTCTACGGCTGGACCGCTACTACTGTGTCACACTCCGGATTTTTGAACCCTGCTCAAGTGTTGAGCTTTAGTGAATCTTGGGTATTTGATCGGTCGTTCAAAAACTTTAATACTGTCTGTTTATTCGGAATGTGATGCAATGTGTGGAATTCACATTATAAGACATGAAATACGAGGTATGTGATATTTCACATTTATGATGTCTAAGGATAATGTGGATTCCAGATATTGCAGTTTTACGCTTTCTTTTCTGTGACCGTAAGTGTAGTATGTCAATATCGCCGGTTTCGTTGCTATACATCAACGCCAATTGGGGTACGCATACTTACTTACGTTGATGACATGTGATGTTATGTGTTGCTGGATATGTTATATTGGATAGTCGTGTTCGAATAGCCGGGGGTTTTTTATGTGAGATGAGTGTTTTTCATTTTCATTCATGTAAAAACTTTATGTAATATTCTTTTATTTAGGGCACTTCCAGTTAGCGGAAGTTGTCACCCTTTGTATATTATTTACTTTTCCGCATTAGGATAGACCCAAGGAGGGGAGCACAAGTAACCGGGTTCTAGGGTCCAGTGGGAGACCAACTCGAGGAGTCGAGTCCGGGTCTCCTAACCCTAGAATTGGCAGGGTTGCTTGCCGCTCTCGTAGGGGTCTAGGGGTGTGGGATTGGCTATTCATCACGACCGTGGAATCCGTGTTTTATACTGGCTCGTATTGAAAACACGGACGTCCTAGTATATCCAATATTTAATATGTTTCTTCTGCTGCGAAATCTGTGATGTGATTCTGTGATGGATATTGTTTATATAGTATATATGATATATTATATAGACGTTACTTATGTTTTACACCCGCGCTAGCCCTGCCCTGCTCTGTCGTTAGTTACCTAACCTAACGGTGCACGAGGGGACATCGAGGCGAATGCGGATGGCATAAGTGTACGTCATATCTATCTGTGATGTTTAGGTATTTAAATGATGTGACTTCATTAATGTGATTAATGAAAGGAAAGAAACCTAAGATGTTGTAGAATCAAATTTTAAAACAAAACAGGTAGCTACAGTTCTTGCTTTGCATAGCGGTATATATGATATACCCTGCACCTTATTCGATGAGGAAAGGACCGAGATCCCTTCACCGGGAGTGACTCCTTTAGCAATAACTGGTAGATGCTACACACTCTGTTTGGCTTTGATTGCTTTTAAGAGTTTTTTCTTTGCACAGTGATATATATGATATATCCCGCACCTCATTCGACGAGGAAAGGGCCGACGATCCCTTCACTAGGAGTGACCCCTTTCGCAAAACTAGAAAAGCCTCAAAATCACTCCATTTCAAAACTTCATTTGATTCTACAACGATATCAAGTTCATTACGCAATAGGTTTTCAGAAAAATCTGTCGTAGCCCTCCGTCATTTCAGATAAGTACTAGTTAGTATTCGTGCTACGTTTGTTGACTATGTTAAGGCGTAGTGTGCGGTAGCTGACCAGTATTTATCTGCTTATGCATATGATGCAGATTGGATTAGGGTAGTCGTGCGACTTTGTTGACTATGTTAAGGGTCGTGCGGGTAGGTTTAATTCAATCAGGAAATGACGGGTTGAACTTGACTAGCACTTGTGATTTGTTGACTGTGTTAAGGTCATAAAGTTGCTAGGGGCGAAAGATTATCGGGAATTTCAAGTGTTGAAATTTGCAATGAGATTGCATACCTTTTATGAGATAGTTGGATCCCGATACCCACTGCGAGTAAGAGTTACTCCTGGGAGAGTTTTACACATTGCAATTAGTTGATCAAGTAGGTGTCTAGAAAGGTGTCAACGGGGTTACGCCTCTGGGAAAACGAGGTTTACATTAATTAGGTTTGTGCGAAAGCACGGGGGACCTCCCTCAAAGTACCGACACTGGCCTGGCTGAAAGATTGGCGAACTTGTAGTGCGTAATTAATCCCGGCTAGTCTTTCCTTTTAGGGTTTGAAGGAAGATTTGATAAAAACAGTGGGAGCCATCCTGATTAGATAAGATAATAACCAATCTGATCTTGCACGAGCATACGCTAAAGTGTTTTCTTCTGTCTCTCTCCAGGTAGCGACCATGTCATGCCCTAATAAAGATAATAATATGGATGTATTGACCGAACCCGCATGTTATACTGTGCTGGGGAACGTTGGTTCCGTTCTTTCTTATAAGAGTTATAGGACTGAACAGGATATAGGGGAATACCAGGATTCCCATGCCACCCGATTGAAGAAAGTACATGTTGATGCATTTTCTTTGGGTGTGTTCGTTACTGAGAACTGTTTCTCCATTTGCTCTACGTCCTGGGTATTAGATACCGGGTCAGGATCCCATATATGTAATCAGTTACATGGGCTCAAGAAAGGTAGAGAACTTGGAGAAGGTGATAAAGACATTAGAGTTGGAAATGGTGCAATTGTTGCAGCTAAGACTGTCGGGGAATATCACCTTGTATTACCAACTGGTAATACATTGGTTCTGAACGAATGCTATTACATGCCGAACCTAATATGCAACATTATATCGGTTTCTTTATTAAGCAAAGAGGGATATAATTTTGTATTACAGGATAATGTTATGAACATTTTCCGTAACCAAAAGTTGGTTGGATCAGGCACGTTGTGCAATGGCATTTATGTTCTAAATCAATCAACAGTTCTGAGTATAACAAACACACAAAAGAGGAAGAGTTCAGAACTGAACGAATCCTACTTGTGGCATTGTAGACTGGGTCACATCAATGTGACACGACTGGCTAAGTTGCATAAGGATGGATATTTGAAACCTTTCGAGTTTTCATCTTATGACATTTGCCAGTCATGTCTCAAAGGAAAGATGACCAAAACTCCGTTTACGGGACACGGAGAAAGAGTTACTGAACTCTTTGGGCTGATACATAGTGATGTATGCGGTCCCATGTCTACACATGCCAGGAATGGTTCTTCGTACTTCATTACATTCACTGACGATCTCTCAAGATACGGACATATGTACTTGATAAGACACAATTCTGTAGCTTTTGAGAAATTTAGAGAATATAAACAAGAAGTCGAGAACCAAACCGGAAAAAGTATTAAAATCCTTCGATCTGATCGAGGAGGTGAATACTTGAGCAAAGAATTCCTGGACTTCCTAAAAGAGAATGGGATTCTCTCTCAGCTGACTCCTCCATATACACCACAACACAATGGTGTATCAGAACGGAGGAACTGCACCCTATTAGATATGGTGCGCTCTATGATGAGCACAGCTGAGTTACCTATTTCCTTCTGGGGTTATGCGCTGGAGACAGCAGTATACCTATTGAATCAAGTTCCATCTAAATCTGTACCTACCACACCATATGAGATATGGAGTGGGAAGAGACCATATTTTAAACGAGTTAAGATATGGGGTTGTCCGGCCTATGTCAAAAGGCAAAATCCAGACAAACTCGAGGCACGGTCAGTTCTTTGCAAGTTTGTGGGATATCCTAAGAATTCCCAAGGATATTTTTTCTACCATGCTGAAGAATAAAAAGAGTTTGTTTCTCAATATGCCACCTTTTTAGAAAAGGAATTCCTTGAAAAAGAAATTGGTGGCAAAGTGGTAGAGCTGGAAGAAATTCCAGATACACAAACTATAACTGAAGATTTAGTGGAACCAGAAGATTCGATAGTACCCGACGAACCCCAGCCACTCCGTCGATCTAGTAGGGTTTCTCGTCCACCTGAGAAATACTACGGTTTTCTCATTGATGGTGGAAGCGAGTATTGCATCATGGAAGATGATGACCCAACTAGCTTCGAGCAGGCCATCACGAGTGGGGACTCAGTGAAATGGCTGGATGCTATGCGGTCTGAGATGGAATCCATGTATACCAACAAAGTATGGACTTTGGATGTTGCTCCTGAAGGGGTAAAACCCATTGGGAGCAAGTGGATCTTCAAGAAGAAACTTGGTGTAGATGGGAAAGTGGAGACTTTCAAAGCTAGACTTGTAGCAAAGGGTTTTCGTCAAAGACCAGGTGTGGACTATGACGAGACCTTTTCTCCAGTGGCTATGCTTAAATCCATCTGGATCATGCTTGCCATCGCTGCTTATCATGATTACGAAATCTGGCAAATGGATGTTAAGACCGCCTTTCTAAACGGTGATTTAGAAGAGTGCGTGTACATGACTCAGCCAGAGGGCTTCGTAGACAGTGGGAGCAGCGGAAAGGTGTGCAAGCTGCTTAAATCCATTTATAGATTAAAGCAAGCATCGCGGAGTTGGAACATCTGCTTTGACGTCGTTATCAAAGAGTTTGATTTCGTCAAAAACCCAGATGAACCTTGTATCTACAAGAAGGTGGCAAAGAGTAAGGTTGTCTTCCTCGTATTGTACGAGGACGACATACTATTGATAGGAAATGATATTCCTATGCTGCAATCGGTCAAGCTTTTCTTATCACAAAGATTCTTAATAAAAGATCTTGGTGATGCCTCCTACATATTGGGAATTAGGATCTATAGAGATAGATCCAAAAGGATTTTGGGATTGTCCCAATCCAGGTACATTGACACCTTACTAAAGAGGTTTAGTATGGAAGAGTCCAAGCGTGGGAACTTGCCCACGATCTCTGGAGTCACTCTCTCCAAAGAGATGTCTCCCAAGACTGATTTGGAGAGAGCTCGTATGCAAGGGATACCCTATGCTTCGGCAGTAGGCTCTATCATGTATGCGATGCTATGTACCAGACCCGATGTAGCATACTCACTAAGTATAGTGAGCAGGTATCAAGCTGATCCTGGAGAGAGTCAATGGACAGCTGTGAAGAGAATTCTCAAGTACTTGCGAAGGACTAGAGATATGTTCTTGGTGTATGGTAACGGAGAGCTCCAAGTGGAGTCCTTTACCGATTCGAGCTTCCAGAGTGATAAGGACGACTCTAAGTCGCAGTCGGGCTTTGTCTTTACCCTTTACGGAGGGGCGGTTAACTGGAAGAGTTCCAAGCAGGAAACCGTGGCAGACTCGACGATGGAGGCGGAATACATCGCTGCCAACGATGCTGCCAAAGAGGCTGTCTGGATCAAGAAGTTCATTACTGAACTTGGAGTGGTTCCATCCATTGAGCATCCAATACCTTTGTATTGCGATAACAATGGAGCGGTGGCTTTGGCCAAGGAACCCAGGTCCCATCAGCGATCCAGGCATATTCTGAGGCGGTATCACCTGATCCGGGAGATAGTTGATCGCCGGGAGATCGAGGTCAGGAGGGTTGACACGAAGAACAACACGGCGGATCCACTCACGAAGGCTATTCCCCAGATACGGTTTGAGAGACTCTTCGGGATGCTCGGTATGCGATACTACAGCAGCTGGCCCTAGTGCAAGTGGGAGATTGTTAGTTGTATGTATGCCCTAGAGGCCAGTATTGTACAAATGATGTATATTATATTGGATGCTTGGACATATATATAGAGATGACTTTCTTGCTCGATATGATAGTATGCTATCTGGTTACTCTTTATCTTAACATGTACACTAGTCTCTTTAAACTGTCTTATGGTTACATGTTGGTAAAGCCCTTAGGATGTGTACTTGACTACCTGGACTATGATGCAGATAATACTAGTGGGGACATGGTAGTCCATAAGTACATCCTTCAAGGT
Organism: Agapanthus africanus; assembly: GCA_030015575.1. Taxonomy (NCBI): domain Eukaryota; kingdom Viridiplantae; phylum Streptophyta; class Magnoliopsida; order Asparagales; family Amaryllidaceae; genus Agapanthus; species Agapanthus africanus. The sequence continues at coordinate 223,502,883 of JASDDO010000016.1, read as the reverse complement.
CCCTAGTCATGGGTGTATCGAGACGGGGCATCGATATACCAGAGTAGACTAGCGTATACGCTTCTCGACCCATGTGATGGGCGATGGATGATCCCATATCCATTGGTGTTTGACATCAGAGATGGTATACGGGTGCTCAGTGGAGACTGGGTACACTGGACGGACTCGCCGAGAACTCCCAGATGGTATTATACCTCACGTCAGATGGCAGTTCTCATGTGACACTTGTACAGGTTAGTCTGTAGACCCGAGATCGTCATAGAGTCTTGTGTGATTCCTACTGTGTTATGATCTCCACCTTACCACGTCCATGAGGGCGTGCAAAACGGTGGTCTTTGGGTACAGTCTCGAGTCACATGGAGGCAATGAGCGATAGGATGGGTTTCGTCTCTCCCGGTATTGGGGGTTGATGTTGCGCTGTGCTCGATTGGCCGTAACAGGGAAGTCCCTGGCCAGGGCTGATCAGAGATTTGCTGGTAAGTGTTACCAGTAGTTTCTCGAATCGTTATGAGCCTCACATCGGCACGACTTATCGGTTATTGGGGTCTGACGTTTACCACCCCTAGACTTGATATGCGACATATCAGGCGAGGAGACCGGACTGTACGGGAAGTGTCGCCGATCGGCTCGACGGGAGTTGTAGCAGGTTCGCTTGTTCTCTTCTGATCGCTCAATACCCGGGTGGCCGTTACGTTTAGCTGACCGCTTGCGGCTTGGGGGTGCTTGATATGATCATCACCCACTGCCGGCGTATTGACGAGTCTCAGAGTCCCACAATGGAGTTTCCTAGTCCAGGCGAAACGTTGTGGTGCGCGTATGCGATATGCGCATGGACCCGATTAAAATGCGCGTATGGGATACCGTATATTGATCGGGCAGCTTGCTTTTGGTAGTGGTCATATGAGATATGGCCGGATTGGTAAATAAAGTGTTGATTTATCATTTAACCATTAGTTTCTCGCTAGAAATCCTTTTCTTGTGTTGGATGGATGTATGAATGCATGTATGTTTTTCTTTCATTCTAGTTTCATGCACATATGGATGTGTATACATACATACATGCATACATACATTTATCATGGTTGGATATATATGAAAATGGTGGAAATATAAGACTCACACCATGGTATTTTTTATGAAATATTATTGTATTTATATTTAAACATAAAAGGAAATAAAAGGTTCATTATTGTTTTCTTCTACACTCTTCTTTTGACTTAACCATTCTCACCCACCTTTTAACCTTTGGTTAATTTCCTTTTGTGTTTTAACTCTAGTACAATAATGATTCAACCATGGTTTTGAGATGATAGATGGAAAAGATATATTGATATATTTTTCTATTTTTCATTTAGGAGAAATAGTTATCATCTTCTTCAATATTGCCATTATCTTCTTCCTCCTCCTTCATAGCTCTCTAGATTTTTGTAGTAAGCTATATAATCAACAAGTTAGGATTTTGAAGTGAGAAAGAGAACCACAACACCATTCTACACAAGTATAGCCCACTTGTTTAGGGTGTTAACTTGATTCCGTTCACTTGATAGGAGAAAGTCGCTAGCTTGGACAAAGCGGACTCCGGGTGCATCATCGGTGACGTCGAGGAGTTCAAGCGGAGTTTTTTCAACCCCCAAGTTGCCGAGGAGTCTAGCGTAGGGAGCTACAAAGGTTGTAGTCTCTAAACCCTAACTTTTATTAGCTTAAACTTTTGTAACCTTAATTTTCTAGGACCGATTCCTTTGCGTGTTTGTTTAGCACAATAAAAACTTAAACTTTTGGACATGTGATGCTTCAAAACTCTTCATAGGGTGCTAAACAAACCTTCAAAACGCTGTAGAGGTCGTATGGAGATATGGCAGGGTCCGATCAGATACGTGCGGTATTGCACGGATCAGGATCGGACGGTTAGTACTAGAGGTCGTATGGATATATGGCAGGGTTCGATCAGATACGTGCGTTATTGCACGGATCAGGATCGGACGCATATTACTAGCCGGCTTTGGTTTAAGCCGGATCCTAGTATAGTTCAGTGTAGATTTTGTCTCTTTGCATTTGTATCCGGTCGGAATACAGATGCGGGTGTGTATGCCCAGTATCGGGGTTTTCCTGTAATTTATTACGGGACCATTTTTCTGGAGTTGCCAGTTTACATTCCGTTCCGACCGGTTTTCCTTTGTTCTTTCCCCGCCGGACTTTTCCGATGGAAGGTGTTATTTGCAAGTTTGCAAATAACATATTGTGGAGGGGTTTCTTGCATATGGATTAATTATGAAAGTATCTTTTGATACCATTCTTTTCTATCATCATTTTCTTGCTTTATGTTGATTAGAAATGGATTTTATTTAGTGTGACATGGTTATCATTGCTTTGGATGTGGTCACCCTCCACCTTTTACTACACTCACCTCCCTCTTGTATTATGCTTTCCCTCCACCATTCTCACCAAGGAGAGGCCGGCCACACTTGAGAGAAGAGAATGAGAGAGTTCATTTTGTTATGTGAGGAATTCTTCATCTCATATTCTTCTTGCTAGAAAATTGAAAGCACCAATTTTCCTAACCTCCTCCTCCATCCTCCATGGTAACTAAAACCCCCAAATAAGACATAGCCTCTACACTACATTCTATAGCAAATCTTGGGCACGTCGACTAGCCAGCTTCGCGCCCGAGTTGCCTCGGTATTGAGGTGGGAGCCCGTAAAAGATACAGGCGATGTGGTGCCCTTCCGGCGAGGAGGCGACGACCGGAGTTTCCGCAGGCGATCGGGACGACGACGAGAAGACCGGAGGACTCGGATCACTCGGCATATCTCTATCCTGTCTTGTAGTTTGCTAGAACTAGTTTAATGGCCCGATCCGGGTGTTTAGTGCGCGGTGGTGCCGGTTTGCTAAGTTCGCAAAATTAAAGTTTATCACCGCTTCCGCATTCCGGCGTCGGATTGACGGCCGGGGGGCCGCCGTGCACTTACAGTGGTATTAGAGCCTCGCCATTAATTTAGTCTAGCTTTGTTTAATGTGTTTACATTTCTGATCGACCAAAATTCCAAAATCCGCGTTTTTGTTCACATCAGTTTTCTGTTGAAATTTTTTGGAGTCGAAAAATTTTTCAGGTTGTAGAAAAGTGATGTACTGGAAATTAGAAGCACTCTGTAGAAATTCGACACAGTGAATCGACCACTGAAGCGCGGAACCGCGGCCAAACCCCCCTTTTGGCCGCGGTTCCGCCGCACATTGGTGTCCTCGCTGTATCAAATTTTTGCAGTCGCTTTCTGGGTTGAAAATAGGGGTTTTGGAATATTAAATTTGGGCCCAAAATTTCTGTGAGTGCTACAGTATTGCTTGGGGGCCCACTTGGTAAAATTCAATCGATCGGATATTTTAAACACATTATTTCACAGTATTTACATTATATCTGCGACCGTGAATGTCACTCGATCGGTAAATCCTGTCTAACTGCTATAGCCCGGTTAGACGGATTTGCGAACGTGACTTTCACGTTGATGTTCTGTGTTATGCTATGATGTTGCGGATCGGTCGTAGGGGATAGCCTGGATGCAATGCTAGTACAGTTTTTGTTGTATCATGCACATTTGATATTGCGGGGCGAGCGTCCGACATGTGGACTGCCGTCACTGCCTGTTTGTATTATTCTTTTGGGGCACGACCAGGTTGCGGTCGATGTACCCGGTGTATGTATATTTTACTTTCTGTACTAGGATTACCCTGCGGAGGGGTGCACGGATAGCCGGGTTCTAGAGGGCAACAAGCCCGCATCTCATGGCATTGAGACGGAGGGGGATTTACTCTAGAATTGGCGGGCTATTCGCCGCACTCGTAGGGGGTACTGGTTGACCCAGAAGGGGTGCTCAAGTTACCGGATTCCGTGAAGTGCTGGGTGGTCCATTCACGGTACTGAAGGGGGCTGCCTCGCTTCAGGTTTTGGTGGGTAACTTGCCGCGCCCGTAGGGGTCTAGGATTTCATTGCACAGGCTATCCACACGACCAGGGGAACGTCGGGTTTCAGTAGTGGCTCTGTGAAACCCGAGGATCCCAGATATCTGTATTGTTCTGTGATGCTGTACATTTCTGTGATGTTGCTTTTTATCACGCCTTGAGTGAAATATAATATAATGGTATATATATTAGTAGATGTTGTATATGTTTTACATCAGCGCTAGTCCAGTCCCCGCTCTGTCGTTAGTTAGCTAACCTAACGGGTAATGACGGGACCCAGTGGCGAATGCGGATGGCATATACGTACAACAGTATATTTTCGTTCTTTGTGGTGTGATCAATTGATGGGACTGCGTTGATTCGGATCAATGCAAGTTAAAAACAAACCTAATCTGATGTTGTTGGAACACTTTTCAAAAAGCTGTTATTGCAAGGACGTTCTCTTTTGTTTTGCATCGTGGTATTCAGTTGGAATATCCTGCTCCTCAGTCGACGAGGCAAGGGCCGAGATCCCTTCACCGGGAGTGACCCCTTGGACAGAAGTTTGCGTCAGGGCAATAACTTCACTATAGCCGATTGCTTTTGCTTTGCATCGTGGTATTCAATTGGAATATCCTGCACCTCATTCTACGGGGAAAGAGCCGAGATCCCTTCACCGGGAGTGACCTCTTTAGCAAAGGTTGTTCGTCACTATATTTTTATAAAGCTATCCTTTCCTTCAACGATATCAAGTTCATTACGTTAAAGGTTTTCGCCAGAAACCATTCGTAGCCCTCCGTCGTTTCAGACGGGTAGCACGTAGTATTCATGCTATGTTTGTTGACCTTCGTCAAGGCATAGTGTATGGTAGCTGCTTGTTGCCTTTCTGCTGCATAGATAGATGCGTTGGTTTGGGACAGCCGTACAGCCTTGTTGACCTTCGTCAAGGGCTTGTACGGGTCGGTTCAAATTAACCATGGATAATGACGGGTAGAACTTGACATGTGACTTATGATTTGTTGACCTTCGTCAAGGTCATAAGAGCATGGGATAAAAATCACATCGGGAGTTTCAAAAGTACTGAAACTTGCCAGATATCCGCATACCTTCTGGAGTGTGACACCGTGAGATGATTCTGTCGCGTTATCATGCAATGATAGTTGGATCCCGATTCCCACTGATGAGTTGGTTTACTCCTCGGGTATTCCCGACTAATTCTTCTTTTAGGTTTGGAGGAGAATTTGAGGTACAGTGGGAGGTTTCCAGATTAGATAAATTGGTAACCATTCTGATCTAGGTTAGAGTGCACGCTGAGTGTTTCTTTTCACTCTCTCTTTGGAAGCGACCATTGACCCGACCCTAAGACTATGACTCAGTGACCAAGTTGACCGAACCTTCATTAACACTGGCTTTTGGATTGTCAGAGTTGCAAACTTCTTTGCCACTCCTACTTTTACCCTTTTCTCCAGGACACCCCGTATTACTACGAACGTCCACTTCCATTGGACAAAACCATCATATGGTTATATACGAACTCGAAGGACTTCGAGGATGGTTTCTGGTTCTGGAGAAAACGGATAGGACTATTCAGTTGTCTTTTCTTTTCACCTTCTCTCAGATTGCGAGTACTCCTTGGTTTAGGAGATAGTAAACCTATTACGCAAATTGGATAGTCTTCTTCCAAACCTTAGGCTGGTGCCGACCGGTGGGGAATGAAGAAAACCAATTAGCATAACGATGGTGTACAGAAGGTATTAAGTTAAGACAAAGCAAGGGATTAGTAAGAGGGCAAAGTAAACTGCGACTGCTATTCACGACCAAACCAAGTATTTCTTCGCCAATCCTAAATCACCTTTGTATTTCTCCAGAACACTCCGTATCACTACGAAGATCCACAGTTTATTGGATACTTTATCGTATGGTTATATACGAACTCGAAAGGAACTTATTCCAGTTCGGGGATGGATTCTGGTTCAGGAGAAATAGCAATAAGGTTTATTCGGTTGTCTTTTATCTTCACCTTCTCTCGCATTGCGAGTGTTCCTAGGATTAGGACAATACACCCATTATGCTTATTGGATAGTCTTCTTCCAAACCATAGGCTGGTGCCGAACGGTAGGGAAGGAAGAAAACCATTTGGCCTAAAGGGGTGTACAGAAGGTAATGACTAAAGACATATAAAGGGATTTGGAGAGGTGGCAAAGAATTATACGGTTGCAGTTGTGAATATGGATAATGGAAGAGGCATTACTAGGAATACCGGGATACCCCATCGAAACATTTCAATGTTTCAGTTTCTCTGTGTACTGTTAAACGAAAACTGATTTCCCAGTTAGACACTTGCTCCAGGGTATGTATTTACCAAGTATGATTCTCACATTTATATGGCTTTACAGATGATGAGTGGGAGTAAGTTATTGGGAATTGGGTGATCATCCTCATTATATCGGGATTCGTTGTAATCGGTGATATTTGAGGAAGTCACCTGGGTTGTTTGCCGGACGGCAATTATTTGGTTTTGAATATCCGCTATTATGCACCAATTTCAAATTGATATATCTGTACGTCTATTTTTATAGAGTGAGATATACCTTTTTGAAATTATGTCAGTGACATTTACCTATATTAGTGGATGGTTAGGTAAGGAGCATTAAACAGCGGTGTAATTCTTCTTAACGATAAGTTCAGTTTTCAACCTACCACACGCAGTGAATGAGTTATCAGACTCAAGGGACTTATACAGAGTATTGTATGTTGTCTAGCGTCCATGAGGACAGAAGGGTTGGTTTTCGTACTATATTCGGTTTACTTATGACTCCTGTAGATTTTAGACAAGTGTTTCGTGGAAACACAGGGTCTGAATTTTGAGAAGTTATAGGTATTTGAATAAAGTAGAGAACCAGGTATTGCAAGTATCGGGATTCTTCAAAGTGATCGAAGATGTAGATACTTGTGTATGGTATTCAGTTGATAGTAATGATTAAGAGAACTTGCTTCTCTTTCGGGTTACTCATAATTGGAAGCATTCCTAAGTTGAGTGACGCTGTGTTAGTTGTATGTATGCCCTAGAGGCCAGTATTGTACAGATGTTGTATATTATATTGGATGCTTGGACATATATATAGAGATGACTTTCTTGCTCGATATGATAGTATGCTATCTGGTTACTCTTTATCTTAACATGTACACTAGTCTCTTTATACTGTCTTGTAGTTACATGTTGGTAAAGCCCTTAGGATGTGTACTTGACTACCTGGACTATGATGCAGATCATACTAGTGGGGACATGGTAGTCCATAAGTACATCCTTCAAGGTCCCTAGTCGTGGGTGTATCGAGACGGGGCATCGATATACCAGAGTAGACTAGCGTATACGCTTCTCGATCCATGTGATGGGCGATGGATGATCCCATATCCATTGGTGTTTGACATCAGAGATGGTATACGGGTGCTCAGTGGAGACTGGGTACACTGGACGGACTCGCCGAGAACTCCCAGATGGTATTATACCTCACGTCAGATGGCAGTTCTCAGGTGACACTTGTACAGGTTAGTCTGTAGACTCGAGATCGTCATAGAGTCTTGTGTGATTCCCACTGTGCTTTGATCTCCACCTTACCACGTCCATGAGGGCGTGCAAAACGGTGGTCTTTGGGTACAGTCCCGAGTCACATGGAGGCAATGAGTGATAGGAGGGGTTTCGTCTCTCCCGGTATTGGGAGTTGATGTTGCGCTGTGGTCGATTGGCCGTAGCAGGGAAGTCCCTGGCCAGGGCTGATCAGAAATTTGCTGGTAAGTGTTACCAGTAGTTTCTCGACCCGTTACGAGCCTCACATCGGCACGACTTATCGGTTATTGGGGTCTGACGTATACCACCCCTAGACTTGATATGCGACGTATCAGACGAACAGACCGGACTGTACGGTAAGTGTTACTGGTCTGATTCGCAGGAGTGTGAGCGGGCTAGCTCGTCGATCTTCTGATCGCTCAATACCCGGGTGGCCGTTACGTTTAGCAGACCGCTTGCGGTTTGTGGATGCTTGATATGATCATCATCTGCTACCGGCGTATTGACGAGTCTTTAGAGTCCTACACAGAGGTTTCCTGGTTCAAGAGAAACGAAATAGGAGCGCATATGAGATATGTGCGGGATCGAGAATAATGCGTGTATGTGATACCGTATTTAATTCTCGCGATTAATGTTTCGTATGGTTGTATGCGATATAACCTAGTTATCGAATCGAAGATCGATTCGATAAATCGATACATTGAATACTAGTCGGTTATGTGCGACATGACAGGATCATTGAATCAAATGTTGATTTAATGATTTAATGTATAATTATATATTTGATATATTACTTTGCATTAGCTAATATTGGTTCACTTTAAATGGATTTTTCTCACTTGGATTGCACATTGTATATGTGATATACTTTTGTGCAAATATATGTATCATGTTTGATGATGCATGTAGTTTTGGCTTTGTGTAAAGAATGCAACCATGGTTATGAGCGTGGTTAGGGTTTAAGATTTATTCTCTTATTATTAAATCCATTTATTATTTATTAAATAGATTTATGGAAACAAAAGGGTTTCATTTTATCATGAAGTGTGGTGAAGCTTCATGAAGCTTTTTGTAATGATGCCATTTTGTCTCCTTGCTTAAACCTAACCACTCCCACTAACCATGGTCAATTCTCTACACTTGACCATGGTTAGAAGATGATAAGAATTCCTTTATTATTCATTTTAGAAATAACTTATCATAAGTTTTCTATCATCTTCTTCTTCTTCTCAAAGTGAGAAACCTTGATGCCATTAATGGCAACTTGTGATCTAGAGTGAGAAATCCAAATCTAAAGTGAACCCATCTCCTATTTCTTCATCCTCTACCTCTTGCCAAGTGGTTTTGGGTGTTTTCTTCACAAGTTTTACAAGTTTGTGAAGTCGGAGCTTGAACTAGTGCAACCTTGACGTAGATCGTCTTTGACACGAAGCCGACGACCTTGCTCGCCCGATTTTCCGATGAAGCCGACGTGTGAGTCGAGGATTCATGATGGACAGCGAGAGCATGACCAAGTGGAGCTAAGGAGGTGGAAATCCTGATCTACAAAGGTTGTAGCATCTAACCTATAGTTAATTTGTTAACTAGCTTTATCGTTTCGCCTAAACATCTAGTCTAAAGATCCGTAGTCTAGGGTTTCTCGGCACAAAAATTTTAAATTGGCATGTCCGATGCCTTGTGAGACCTTACTAGAGTGCCTAGGAACCTTTCACTGGTATCAGAGCCTAGCTTGAGCCTTAGGCGAAGTCCCGACGGAGTTTGAAGTCCGATCGACCCGAAACCCCATCTCATATAATGCTCTCTGTCCTTTTTTCAAAAACGTGGATTTTTCCATATTAAAAGTTTCTAAAAAATTCAGCAGGTGAATTTAGGAGTTTCTGTAAAATTCGTAGCCCTAACTCCATCAAACTGCCGCGGTTCCGCGGCACGAGCAAGCCTCGTGCGGCGGTTCCGCGGCCGTACGGCCACCATATTTTATATATTTTACACAGTAACTCCTGATAAATTCTGCTGAGTTTACTGGGAATTTTTAATATTTATTCAAGAGTTGAATTTTCTGGGGTTGTTTTGGGGATTCGGTATTTCGATCGGATTATCAAATTTCGTCTTTTGTGTTTTTCCGGATAATTTCCAGAATATGTTAAAAAGTTCGACCGGATATAAATACCCAATTTTTCCCCTGTCGGGAAATTTCCAAGTGTTGGATTTTTCCGAAGTTTAACGACGTTCTAAGTAGTGCAAGTAACGCGATGGATCCTCTAGAAGACAACAAACCTTAACTCGATTATGTGACCGTCTTGAACTGCCCTTTGAACCTTCGGGTTTGGGGCAGTACGGCGTGCCACATGTGAGGCGTTGGCTTGACCCTTCTACGGCTGGACCGTCGGTACTGAGGCACGAACTGAATGTTGTTAGACTTATTTCATGTGATGGACTGTGTCGGGAAAACTTGGGTATTCGACTGTTCGATCGGAAAGTTTAACATTATCTGTTTATCTGGAATGTGATACAATAATTGGAATTCACAAACAGTTATGAGATAACTGGATGAATGTTATAAATTTTGCAGTTTAGTCCTATATGATATTGAAAAGAGTTTTCGATAATGAGACTAAAATGCGGGATTTATATCTGTTAGGCATGTGATGTCTAAAGAAGTTGCGGATTCCAATTGTTGTAGTTTTACACTTTCTTTTCTGTGACCGTAAGTGTAGTATGTTCATATCGCCGGTTTCGTTGCTATACGTCAACGACAATTGGGGTATGCATACTTACTTACGTTGATGACATGTGATGTTATGTGTTGCTGGATATGTTATATTGGATCGTCGTATTCGAATAGCCGGGGGTTTTTATGTGAGATGAGTGTTTTTCATTTTCATTCATGTAAAAACTTGTATGTAATATTCTTTTATTTGGGGCACTTCCAGGTAGCGGAAGATGTCACCTTTTGTATATTATTTACTTTTCCGCATTAGGATAGACCCAAGGAGGGGAGCACAAGTAACCGGGTTCTGGGGTCCAGTGGGAGACCAACTCGAGGAGTCGAGTCCGGGTCTCCTAACCCTAGAATTGGCAGGGTTGCTTGCCGCTCTCGTAGGGGTCTAGGGGTGTGGGATTGGCTATTCATCACGACCGTGGAATCCGTGTTTTATACTGGCTCGTATTGAAAACACGGACGTCCTAGTATATCCAATATTTCATATGTTTATTCTGCTGCGATATCTGTGTTGCGATTCTGTGATGGATTTAGTATATGATATATATGATATATTATATAGACGTTACTTATGTTTTACACCCGCGCTAGCCCTGCCCTGCTCTGTCGTTAGTTACCTAACCTAACGGTGCACGAGGGGACATCGAGGCGAATGCGGATGGCATAAGTGTACGTCATATCTATCTGTGATGTTTAGGTATTTAAATGATGGGACTTCATTAATGTGATTAATGAAAGATAAAGAAACCTAAGATGTTGTAGAATCGAATTTTAAAATAAAAAGGGTAGCTACAAGTTTTTGCTTTGCATAGCGGTATATATGATATACCCTGCACCTTATTCAATGAGGAAAGGACCGAGATCCCTTCACCGGGAGTGACTCCTTTAGCAATAACTGGCAGATGCTACACACTCGGTTTGCTTTTGACTGCTTTTGGGTTTTTGCTTTGCACAGCGATATATATGATATATCCCGCACCTCATTCGACGAGGAAAGGACCGAGATCCCTTCGCCGGAAGTGACTCCTTTAGCAAAACTAGAAAAGCCTCAAAATCACTCCATTTCAAAACTTCATTTGATTCTACAACGATATCAAGTTCATTACGCTCATGGTTTTTATGAAAAACCTGCGTAGCCCTCCGTCATTTCAGATAAGTAGTAGTTAGTATTCGTGCTGCGTTTGTTGGCCTTTGTCAAGGCGCAGTGTGCGGTAGCTAACTGGTGCTTATCTGCTTATGCATATGATGCAGATTGGATTAGGGTAGTCGTGCGACCTTGTTGGCCTTTGTCAAGGGCCGTGCGGGTGGGTTTATTTCGATCAAGAAATGACGGGTTGAACTTGACTAGCATCCTATGGTTTGTTGGCCTTTGTCAAGGTCATAGGAGGTTAGGGGCAAAAGATTATCGGGAATTTCAAGTGTTGAAATTTGCAATGAGATTGCATACCTTCTATGAGATAGTTGGATCCCGATACCCGCTGCGAGTAAGAGTTACTCCTGGGAGAGTTTTACACAGTGCAATTAGCCAATCAAGTAGGTGTCTAGAAAGGTGTTAACGAGGTTACGCCTCTGGGAAAACGAGGTTTACATTAATTAGGTTCGTGCGAAAGCACGGGGGACCTCCCTCAAAGTACCGACACTGGCCTGGCTGAAAGATTGGCGAACTTGTAGTATGTAATTAATCCCGGCTAGTCTTTCCTTTTAGGGTTTGGAGGAAGATTTGATAAAAAGCAGTGGGTGCCATCCTGATTAGATAAGATAATAACCAATCTGATCTTGCACGAGCATACGCTAAAGTGTTTTCTTCTCTCTCTCTCCAGGTAGCGACCAGTTCATGCCTTAATCAAGATAATAATATGGATGTATTGACCGAACCCGCATGTTATACTGTGCTAGGGAACGTTGGTTCCGTTCTTTCCTATAAGAGTTATAGGAATAAACAGGATATAGGGGAATACCAGGATTCCCATTCTACCCGAATGAAGAAAGTACATGTTGATGCATTTTCTTCGGGTGTGTTCGTTACTGAGAACTGTTTCTCTATTTGCTCTACGTCCTGGGTATTAGATACCGGGTCGGGATCCCATATATGTAATCAGTTACATGGGCTAAGGAAAGGTAGAGAACTTGGAGAAGGTGATAAAGACATCAGAGTTGGAAATGGTGCAATTGTTGCAGCTAAGACTGTCGGGGAATATCACCTTGTATTACCAACTGGTAATACATTGGTTCTGAACGAATGCTATTACATGCCGAACCTGATATGCAACATTATATCGGTTTCTTTGTTGAGTAAAGAGGGATATAATTTTGTATTACAGGACAATGTTATGAACATTTTCCATAGCCAAAAGTTGGTTGGATCAGGCACGTTATGCAATGGCATTTATGTTCTAAATCAATCAACAGTTCTGAGCATAACAAACACACACAAGAGGAAGAGTTCTGAACTGAACGAATCCTTCTTGTGGCATTGTAGACTGGGTCACATCAATATGACACGACTAGCTAAGTTGCATAAAGATGGATATTTAAATTCGTTTGAATTTTCATCTTATGACACTTGCCAGTCATGTCTCAAAGGCAAGATGACCAAGACTCCGTTTATGGGACACGGAGAAAGAGTTACCGAACTCTTGGGACTTATACATAGTGATGTATGTGGTCCCATGTCTACACATGCCAGGGATGGTTCTTCGTACTTCATTACATTCACTGACGATCTCTCTAGATTCGGATATGTGTTCCTGATGAAACACAAATCAGAAGCTTTTGAGAAATTTAGAGAATATAAACAAGAAGTCGAGAACCAAACCGGAAAAAGTATTAAAATCCTTCGATCTGATCGAGGAGATGAATACTTGAGCTATGAATTCCTGGACTTCCTAAAAGAGAATGGGATTCTCTCTCAGCTGACTCCTCCATATACACCACAGCACAACGGTGTATCAGAACGGAGGAACCGCACCCTATTAGATATGGTGCGCTCTATGATGAGCACAACTGAGTTGCCTATTTCCTTCTGGGGTTATGCGCTGGAGACAGCAGCATACCTATTGAATCAAGTTCCATCTAAATCTGTACCTACCACACCATATGAGATATGGAGTGGGAAGAGACCATGTCTTAAACGAGTTAAGATATGGGGTTGCCCGGCCTATGTCAAGAGACAAAATCCGGACAAACTCGAGGCACGGTCAGTTCTATGTAAGTTTGTGGGATATCCCAAACATTCACATGGATATCTTTTCTACCATACAGAGGAACAAAAAGTGTTTGTTTCTCGACATGCCACTTTTTTGGAAAAGGAATTTCTTGCAAAAGAAATTAGTGGCGGTGAGGTAGAACTGGAAGAAATTCCGGCTACACAAACTCAAACTGAAGATTTAGTGGAACCAGAGGATTCGGTAGTACCCGACGAACCCCAGCCTCTCCGCCGATCTAGTAGTGTTCCTCGCCAACCTGAGAGATACTACGGTTTTCTCATGGACGGTGGGAGCGAGGATTGCATCATGGAGGATGATGACCCAACTAGCTTCGAGCAGGCCATCACGAGTGGGGACTCAGTGAAATGGCTGGATGCTATGCGGTCCGAGATGGATTCCATGTACACCAACAAAGTATGGACTTTGGAAATTGCTCCTGAAGGGGTAAAACCCATTGGGAGCAAGTGGATCTTTAAGAAGAAACTTGGTGTAGATGGGAAAGTGGAGACTTTCAAAGCTAGACTTGTAGCAAAGGGTTTTCGTCAAAGACCAGGTGTGGACTATGACGAGACCTTTTCTCCAGTGGCTATACTTAAATCCATCCGGATCATGCTTGCCATCGCTGCATATCATGATTACGAAATCTGGCAAATGGATGTTAAGACCGCCTTTCTAAATGGTGATTTAGAAGAGTGCGTGTACATGACTCAGCCAGAGGGCTTCGTAGATAGTAGGAGCAGTGGAAAGGTGTGCAAGCTGCTTAAATCCATTTATGGATTAAAGCAAGCATCGCGGAGTTGGAACATCTGCTTTGACATCGTTATCAAAGAGTTTGATTTTGTCAAAAACCCAGATGAACCTTGTATCTACAAGAAGGTGGCAAAGAGTAAGGTTGTCTTCCTCGTATTGTACGAGGACGACATACTCTTGATAGGAAATGATATTCCTATGCTGCAATCGGTCAAGCTTTTCTTATCACAAAGATTCTTAATAAAAGATCTTGGTGATGCCTCCTACATATTGGGAATTAGGATCTATAGAGATAGATCCAAAAGGATTTTGGGATTGTCCCAATCCAGGTACATTGACACCTTACTAAAGAGGTTTAGTATGGAAGAGTCCAAGCGTGGGAACTTGCCCACGATCTCTGGAGTCACTCTCTCCAAAGAGATGTCTCCCAAGACTGATTTGGAGAGAGCTCGTATGCAAGGGATACCCTATGCTTCGGCAGTAGTCTCTATCATGTATGCGATGCTATGTACCAGACCCGATGTAGCATACTCACTAAGTATAGTGAGTAGGTATCAAGCTGATCCTGGAGAGAGTCACTGGACAGCTGTGAAGAGCATTCTCAAGTACTTGCGAAGGACTAGAGATATGTTCTTGGTGTATGGTAACGGAGAGCTCCAAGTGGAGTCCTTTACCGATTCGAGCTTCCAGAGTGATAAGGACGACTCTAAGTCGCAATCGGGCTTTGTCTTTACCCTTTACGGAGGGGCGGTTAACTGGAAGAGTTCCAAGCAGGAAACCGTGGCAGACTCGACGATGGAGGCGGAATACATCGCTGCCAACGATGCTGCCAAAGAGGCTGTCTGGATCAAGAAGTTCATTACTGAACTTGGAGTGGTTCCATCCATTGAGCATCCAATACCTTTGTATTGCGATAACAATGGAGCGGTGGCTTTGGCCAAGGAACCCAGGTCCCATCAGCGATCCAGGCATATTCTGAGGCGGTATCACCTGATCCGGGAGATAGTTGATCGCCGGGAGATCGAGGTCAGGAGGGTTGACACGAAGAACAACACGGCGGATCCACTCACGAAGGCCATTCCCCAGATACAGTTTGAGAGACTCTTCGTGATGCTCGGTATGCGATACTACAGCAGCTGGCCCTAGTGCAAGTGGGAGATTGTTAGTTGTATGTATGCCCTAGAGGCCAGTATTGTACAAATGATGTATATTATATTGGATGCTTGGACATATATATAGAGATGACTTTCTTGCTCGATATGATAGTATGCTATCTGGTTACTCTTTATCTTAACATGTACACTAGTCTCTTTAAACTGTCTTATGGTTACATGTTGGTAAAGCCCTTAGGATGTGTACTTGACTACCTGGACTATGATGCAGATAATACTAGTGGGGACATGGTAGTCCATAAGTACATCCTTCAAGGTCCCTAGTCGTGGGTGTATCGAGACGGGGCATCGATATACCAGAGTAGACTAGCATATACGCTTCTCGACCCATGTGATGGGCGATGGATGATCCCATATCCATTGGTGTTTGACATCAGAGATGGTATACGGGTGCTCATTGGAGACTGGGTACACTGGACGGACTCGCCGAGAACTCCCAGATGGTATTA
The DNA here is from genome assembly GCA_030015575.1 of Agapanthus africanus. Classification (NCBI taxonomy): domain Eukaryota; kingdom Viridiplantae; phylum Streptophyta; class Magnoliopsida; order Asparagales; family Amaryllidaceae; genus Agapanthus; species Agapanthus africanus. The sequence goes on along the minus strand of JASDDO010000016.1, from coordinate 223,487,089 downwards.
TACCTCACGTCAGATGGCAGTTCTCAGGTGACACTTGTATAGGTTAGTCTGTAGACCCGAGATCGTCATAGAGTCTTGTGTGATTCCCACTATGCTTTGATCTCCACCTTACCACGTCCATGAGGGCGTGCAAAACGGTGGTCTTTGGGTACAGTCCCGAGTCACATGGAGGCAATGAGCGATAGGAGGGGTTTCGTCTCTCCCGGTATTGGGAGTTGATGTTGCGCTGTGCTCGATTGGCCATAGCAGGGAAGTCCCTGGCCAGGGCTGATCAGAGATTTGCTGGTAAGTGTTACCAGTAGTTTCTCGAATCGTTACGAGCCTCACATCGGCACGACATATCGGTTATTGGGGTCTGACGTATACCACCCCTAGACTTGCTATGCGACGTATCAGACGAACAAACCGGACTGTACGGTAAGTGTTACTGGTCGGATTCGCAGGAGTGTGAGCGGGCTAGCTCGTCGATCTTCTGATCGCTCAATACCCGGGTGGCCGTTACGTTTAGCAGACCGCTTGCGGCTTGTGGATGCTTGATATGATCATCATCTGCTACCGGCGTATTGACGAGTCTTTAGAGTCCTACACAGAGGTTTCCTGGTTCAAGCGAAATGAAATAGGAGCGCATATGAGATATGTGCGGGACCGAGAATAATGCGTGTATGTGATACCGTATTTAATTCTCGTGATTAATGTTTCGTATGGTTGTATGCGATATAACCTAGTTATCGAATCGAAGATCGATTCGATAAATCGATACATTGAATACTAGTCGGTTATGTGCGACATGACCGGATCATTGAATCAAATGTTGATTTAATGATTTAATGTATAATTATATATTTGATATATTACTTTGCATTAGCTAGTATTGGTTCACTTTAAACGGATTTTTCTCACTTGGATTGCACATTGTATATGTGATATACTTTTGTGCAAATATATGTATCATGTTTGATGATGCATGTAGTTTTGGCTTTGTGTAAAGAATGCAACCATGGTTATGAGAGTGGTTAGGGTTTAAGATTTATTCTCTTATTATTAAATCCATTTATTATTTATTAAATAGATTTATGGAAACAAAAGGGTTTCATTTTATCATGAAGTGTGGTGAAGCTTCATGAAGCTTTTTGTAATGATGCCATTTTGTCTCCTTGCTTAAACCTAACCACTCCCACTAACCATGGTCAATTCTCTACACTTGACCATGGTTAGAAGATGATAAGAATTCCTTTATTATTCATTTTAGAAATAACTTATCATAAGTTTTCTATCATCTTCTTCTTCTTCTCAAAGTGAGAAACCTTGATGCCATTAATGGCAACTTGTGATCTAGAGTGAGAAATCCAAATCTAAAGTGAACCCATCTCCTATTTCTTCATCCTCTACCTCTTGCCAAGTGGTTTTGGTTGTTTTCTTCACAAGTTTTACAAGTTTGTGAAGTCGGAGCTTGAACTAGTGCAACCTCGACGTAGATCGTCTTTGACACGAAGCCGACGACCTTGCTCGCCCGATTTTCCGATGAAGCCGACGTGTGAGTCGAGGATTCATGATGGACATCGAGAGCATGACCAAGTGGAGCTAAGGAGGTGGAAATCCGGATCTACAAAGGTTGTAGCATCTAACCTATAGTTAATTTGTTAACTAGCTTTATCGTTTCGCCTAAACATCTAGTCTAAAGATCCGTAGTCTAGGGTTTCTCGGCACAAAAATTTTAAATTGGCATGTCCGATGTCTTGTGAGACCTTACTAGAGTGCCTAGGAACCTTTCACGCTGATCGGCCTCCTTCCATTTAGTTGACATGCACTGGAGACAGCTGCATGATTTGAATCTGGTTCAATTAAATCAGTGCCTCTGGTTCTATATTGGATATAGAATAGTTCATATCTTAACGATGTTAAGGTATGGGGAGTTGTCCGGTTTATGCTTAAAACCAGACTCTGGATAACTCAAGGCACGTTTCTGTAATGGCAGTTTGTGGGTTGACCCAGGCTATGACGAGGGTTGATTTTCTACCATCTGGAAGATCAATAGTGATATTGTTCTTGACTCGCCACAGTTTTATTAAAAATGGATCTTTTTCAGAAAACAGTAGTGGGAGTATGGTAGAACTGGAAGTGATTCCAGAACCGCAAACGATTACTGAAGATTTGATAAGGAACCTAAAGATTCAATCTGGATTGACATTCCATTGGCCACTCCGCAGATAAGGTGGGTAACCTCAGGTACCCGAGAGGAACTTCGGTAGCCTCAAGGACGGTGACAGGGAGGTTCTTGTTTATCCACACTTGCCATTGCTGTTGTTCCAGACTGTGAGACCCGGCAGGAGGATGCGTATAGCGTCGTTCTAAACTTGTTTTAGAAATGTACGTGTATATGACTCTGCCAGAGGGTTGTCGTAGTCAGTGGGAGCAGCGGAAGCATTGGTGGACAGGCAGCTTATGTCTATTTATAGACTAAAGCAGAGTAGCGGGGATAGATCATCTATTTCTGATGTGACAGTCATAGGTTTGACTTCGTCAGAATAGGAGATGGATCTGTTGAGAAGGTAGTAGGATGTGATGTCATGGTATTTGGATGACATACACAGAGTAGGAAGTGATATTTCTATACTATGATCGGTTATACTTTGGTCGTCACACAGTGGTTTCTCCACATGGGACTTGGACATTATATCAGACATACTGGTTACTAGGTCTATGGTTTTAGATCTAGATTTTGGTGGCTTCCCAATCTGGGTACCTTGACAGCATTCTATGAGTATTTAGAATAAATGACTCCTGGCACGGTAGTGTACCTGCAGGTGATGGAGTCACCCTCTCTAAAGGTGTCTTATAGACTAAAGGGGAGAGGGATGTGCATGATTGGCAGATCACTTGCTCAGGCAATTGAGTCAATCATGAGATGTCAAGTACAACACCAGATGTTGTTCTTGCACTACATGCAATAAGTTGACATTGATCCAATCCTGGAGAAACAGTCGGAAGCAGTTTTAGAACATAAGTGAATGTTCTAGGGATATGATAACGACAGCCTCATTCGGGAGACAGTTATCATTCCAGGCTTCCAAGGTGACCTGGATGACAAGGAGGTTGTCAGAGTTATAGTTTTCCCTCTGACGAGGGAAAGTATTTTGGACAGATGGTCCAGGTGGATACTGAAGGAAGGCATGGCGCAGGATACTGATTAAGTTCAGTTGACGATACAGTCTAAGAAGTTTAGATTTGGAGTTCATTTATGAGCTAGGTCCCATCAGACATCCAGACACATTCTAAGACATGTATTGCTCATTTCGGGAGATGGCTTTCTCCGCGAACTTGAGATATAGAGAGACATAGAAAGAAACATCAAAGCGGATCCACTCACTGAGGCTATTCCTGGAACGCAATAGTTTCGCAAACGAGTTTTGTGAGACTGACAAGTAGAGGAGTTTGGTGTTCGGTATCACACGGGCTATGAGTATGCGACATCGCAATAATTAGCCTTGAGTGCAAGTTGGAGATTGTTGGAGATAGTGCCCTCAGAGTCAATTATTGGATCACAGGCACGTGATTGTAATGATTGAGGGAGGACCTATCCCGGCAGGACAGTCTTACTCGAGATGATAGTATGCTATCTGGTTTACCTTTATCATCGTGTACTGCTTTAGGTGACCTGACAGGTCGCTATTGCACGTTGATAGAGCCCCTAGGATTCTTGCTTGACTGCCAGCAGTATGAGGGCGATCATATACATGGGAGCTGGTAGTCTATAAGCACATCCTTAAATGGTCCCTAGTCATAGGAGTTTCGAGACAGGGCATCGATTCTCCAGAGTAGACTAGTGTATACAGTCGAGACCCCGACGAGGGGCGGTGGCCGGTCTCACAAGCCACTGGTGTCAGTTGGATCACCTAAGATGTATACAAGTGCTCATTGGGTTATGAGTACACCGGACAGGACTCGCCGGGAACATGCTAGTTGGTCTTATACCTGACGTCAGATAGCAGTTCCCTGGTGACATGTGTACAGGTTAGTTCATCGACCTGAGTATCGTCATTTGTCTCGTGTGAGTTCCCACTGTACTTTGATTACTACCCTACCACCCTCAAAGGAGACGTGCAAACAGGTTTTAGTTGGGTACAGTCCCGAGCCACATGGAGGCAGTGAGCGGATCTTCAAGGTTTCGTCTCTCCCGGTATTGGGGGTGAGTTCGCGCTGTGTCTAGGAGAGCCATTGCACGAAGTCCTTGGCCAAGGCAGCAGAATTACTGGTAGGTATTCCAGTAGTATCTCACGGTGTTCTGGGCTACACTCCGACACGACTTGTACCGCTTTTGGGGGTCTGACTTTTACCAACCCCCTAGGCCCGCCATGCGATGCTCATAGACGAACAGACCGGACTGTACGGATATTGTCACTGACAGGCTCAATAGGGTGTCAGGATGAGTTCGCTCATCGACATCCCTTTTGGTCAATAGCTGGTGGCCCGTCACGTATTGGCTTATACCTCTGACGTGCTAGTGGTTAAATCCACAGCTATAGTATTGACGACTCTTTAGAGTCCACCACACTTACAGTTACTCAAGTTTCGGGCGAAATGCTGTAGAGGCCGTATGGAGATATGGCAGGGTCCGATCAGATACGTGCGGTATTGCAAGGATCAGGATCGGACGGTTAGTACTAGAGGCCGTATGGATATATGGCAGGGTTCGATCAGATACGTGCGGTATTGCACGGATCAGGATCGGACGGATATTACTAGCCGACTTTGGTTTAAGCCGGATCCTAGTATAGTTCAGTGTAGATTTTGTCTCTTTGCATTTGTATCCGGTCGAAATACAGATGCGGGTGTGTATGCCCAGTATCGGGGTTTTCCTGTAATTTATTACGGGACCAGTTTTTTGGAGTTGCCAGTTTACATTCCGTTCCGGCCGGTTTTCCTTTGTTCTTTCCCGGCCGGACTTTTCCGATGGAGGGTGTTATTTGCAAGTTTGCAAATAACATATTGTGGAGGGGTTTCTTGCATATGGATTGATTATGAAAGCATCTTTTGATACCATTCTTTTCTATCATCATTTTCTTGCTTTATGTTGATTAGAAATGGATTTGATTTAGTGTGACATGGTTATCATTGCTTTGGATGAGGTCACCCTCCACCTTTTACTATACTCACCTCCCTCTTGTATTATACTTTCCCTCCACCATTCTCACCAAGGAGTGGCCGGCCACACTTGAGAGAAGAGAATGAGAGAGTTCATTTTGTTATGTGAGGAATTCTTCATCTCATATTCTCTTTGCTAGAAAATTGAAAGCACCAATTTTCCTAACCTCCTCCTCCATCCTCCATGGCAACTAAAACCCCCAAATGAGACATAGCCTCTACACTACATTCTACAGCAAATCTTAGGCACGTCGACTTGCCAGCTTCGCGCCCGAGTTGCCTCGGTATTGAGGTGGGAGCCCGTAAAAGATACAGGCGATGTGGTGCCCTTCCGGCGAGGAGGCGACGACCGGAGTTTCCGCAGGAGATCGGGACGACGACGAGAAGACCGGAGGACTCGGATCACTCGGTATATCTCTAACCCGTCTTGTAGTTTTCTAGAACTAGTTTAATGGCCCGATCCGGGTGTTTAGTGCACGGTGGTGCCGGTTTGCTAAGTTCGCAAAATTAAAGTTTATCACCGCTTCCGCATTCCGGCGTCGGATTGACGGTCGGGGCGCCGCCGTGCACTTACAGATACACCACATATTACACTTACGGTCACAAAAAAGAAAGTGTAAAACTACAACAGTTGGAATCCGCAAGCTCTTTAGACATCTCATGCCTAACCAAATGAATTCCTTAGACATCGCATGCCTAACAATTATAAACCCCGCATTTTCGTCTCATTATCGAAAAATCTTTTCAATATCAAGTCGGGCAATTCAAAAAGATTCACTACATCCTGATCGAATGCTCGTCGCAAACTTTAGTAGACGGCCGCACCCCCGGATGCCGTCGACGAAGTGCACTAAGGCGGAACACCGCTGCCGCGAGCACCCGAACGGATGCTTTTGGCGACGGGGTTCTCCTACAGTCACTTGGTCGGGGCTATGGGGCGTGGCTGTCTATTAAGTTTACCCGGTGAGTATCCGCGTACGCTACGTGATTGCGACGGACTTTTGATCACATCAAAATCCCGTGGCAACCGATCAATTGAGACTAAACTGCTAGATTTATAACATTCAAATTAGTTATCTCATAACTACTTGTGGATTCCAAATATTGTATCACATTCCAGATAAATAGACAGTGTTACACTTTCCGATCGAATAATCAAATACCCAAGATTTCCCAAATAGCTCAACACTTGAGCGGAGTTCAAAAAAATATCCATCTCATACCACTGTACCATTGGTCCAGCCGTAGAAGGGTCAAGCCAACGCCTCACATGTGGCAACGCCGTACTGCCCCAAACCCTAAGGTTCAGAGGCAGTTCAGACGGTCACATAATCGAGTTAAGGTTTGTGTTCATCTAGAGGGTCCACTGCGTTACTTGCATGATTTTCCGGAAGTTTCAAACTCGAGAAAAAAAATCCAACTTTTGAAACTTTTCCGACAGGGGAAAAAGTGAGTTATTGATATTCGTTCGAACTTTTTAACAGGTTCTAAAATTATCCGGAAAAACTTAAACGAAGTTAAATTATCCGATCGAATCAATGAGTCCCCAATATAACCCAGAAAACTCAACACATGAGTGGAATTAAAAATTCCCAGAATAATGCAAAAGAACCCAGGAACAATACTGTGAAGTGTTGGGCCCCAATGTCACTGTTCAGCCGCGAAACCGCGGCCACGTGCGTGGTTTGGCCGCGGTTCCGTGGTCACGTGATCGATTTGGGAGTCCATACTTCACAGTAATTCTTAGATTTTCCTGCTTATTTTTCTGAGTATTTTTAATACGAAAAATCAACAGTTTGAAAAAATATCCAAAGAAGGGTATAAACGGGTGTATCGGAGTTCGATCGGACTTTAAATTTCGCCTAGACTTCGCCTAGAGCTCTATCTTGGCTCTGATACCATTATAGGGATGCTAGGCACTACCACAAGGGTCTACGAGGCATCAACCATGCCCGATTTAAAATTTAGCCGTGCCGAACAACCCTTAACAAGATCTTTAAACAAGAGATTAGGAGAAAACAAGCATGTTAAACACTTTAACACTAAGTGAGAGGGATTACAACCTTTGTAGATCCGGTCCTTCACTTCATAAGCTCCGTGTTGAGGTCCCTTCGCTGCGATCATCGTGTTCTGTACTCTAAAGAGGCTCCACGAAGAGAAAGATGCAAGCTTGCTTCCGATCTTCGATAACAAAGATGATCTACTTTGAAGTTTCGTTGACACAAGCTCTCACTCACTAAATGAAGTGAACACCCTCTTATAAATGGCAAGAATAGATGAGGATGATGAAGTAGGATTTTTGCCCTCATTTGTTTTCATATTCTCACTCATTTTCATCACTTAGGAAAAACCTAGAAAGCTTTTCCATGAAAAGAAAAAGGAAGAAGAAGATGAATAAAATATTTGTAATGAATAATGAAATGTTGTCATAATCATTTATGAAACCATGGTTCAAGTAACCTTTGTAGAGATTTAACTAGCGCTAAGGTTTGGGTTGAGTTAAAGATGAATCACTTAAAAATATCAACACAGATATCTTTTCCAAAACAAAAAGAAAGCTTCTAGAAACTTCTAGAAAATCATAACCCAAATCAAACCCTAACTATGTTTAATCTCCACTAAATATGTTGCATTAATAATTATAACATGTCACAATATTATATATCACATATACAATATTTATTGTAACAAAATAAAATAATACAATTAACATATATCACATATATATCAATGTATTACCCGAGTGAGAAAAAGAATCTTTTAGTGAGCTAATATTAGTTAATTTAATTTAATATATCATATATATTATTATACATTAAATTATCGAATCACACTTAATCCGACAATTCGGCTATATCGCATATAACCGACTAATATCACAATTACCGATTCATCGAATCAACACTAGATCCGATGACCCGGCTGATATCAAATATCGTGAGAATAGAATACGGTATCTCATATCGAATTATCCTCGGTCCTGCACATATCGCATACGTGCTCCTACTTCGTTTTCCCTGAGCCAAGAAACCTCTGTGTAGGACTCTAAAGAATCGTCAATACGCCGGCAGTAGGTGATGATCATATCAAACACGCACAAGATACAAGCGGTCAGCTAAACATAACAGCCAACCAGGTATTGAGCGCTCAGAAGATCAACAAGCAAGCCTGTACATTCTCCTGTGAATCCAGTCAGTAACACTCCCATACAGTCCGGTCTCATCGTCTGATATGTTGCATATCTCGCCTAGGGGTGGTAAACGTCAGACCCCACTTGCATGATAAGTCGTGTCGATATGAGCTCTATAACAGTTCGAGAAACTACTGATAACACTTACCAGTAGATCTCAGCAACCCTGGCCAGGGATTTCCAGTTATAGCCAATCGAAAATAGCACAACATATCTCCCTATAACGGGAGAGACGAATCCCCTCCTATCACTCATTGCCACCATGTGATTCGGGACTGTACCCAAAAGCCACCTTTTTGCACGCCCTCTTGGACGTGGTATGATGGAAATCAAAGCACAGTGGGAATCACACAAGACTCTATGACGATCTCGGGTCTACAGACTAACCTGTACCAGTGTCACCGGAGAACTGCCATCTGACGTGAGGTATAATACCATCTGGGAGTTCTCGGCGAGTCCGTCCAGTGTACCCAGTCTCTACTGAGCACCCGTACACCATCCTTGATGTCAAACACCGATGGATATGGGATCATCCATCGCCCATCATATGGGTCAATATGCGTATACGCTAGTCTACTCTGGTGTATCGATGCCCTGTCTCGATACACCCTCGACTAGGAACAGTTATAGGATGTACTCATCGACTACCATGGCCCCACTAGTATAATCTCATCATAGTGCCAGTAGTCGAGTACATATCTTAATGGCTTTATCAACATGTAACATAGAGACAATCAGAGTACATGTTAAGATAAAGTACAACCAGATAGCATACTATCATGTCGAGCAAGGAAGTCCTCCCTATATATGTCCAAGCATCAATTACAATATACATCGTATATACAGTAATGGCCTCTAGGGCATACATATAACTAACATTTATTTTTGCAAACATTTGGATTAATGTTTTCATGTGGAAATAATGAACTCAAAACCATGATTAGGAGCATTAATTGTGACACATGCGCAAGTGATGAGTCATGGTCTCTTTACTTGTGGATATGTCACATTATTGATTATTTGATGTGTTGAATGATAAGTAGAGAGAGAAAGGGCATCCATAATGGGATGGTTAGCTCTTGTATTTTTCCTTCTTGCTCTCACTCTCATTATCATCTCAACACAAAAGAAAAAGAAAAGGAAACTTCTTCTTCTTCCCCTTCTTTCTTGATCTCACTATCTCCTCACTAATGGCATCCACTAAATCCTCCATCCATACACTCTCATGCATTGAGAATCAATGGATGCTCGAAACAAAGTGATCACACATATTCTTTACATCACCTTGGACACGTCGGCTAGCAAACTTTGTGTCCGAGTTGCTTCGGACGAAGCGGGAGCCCGTAAAAGGATTCGAAGATGTGGTGCCCTTTCCGACGAGGAGACCGGAGATCGGAGATGCCGCGAAGAGCTTGGGTTGGTGGCTAAAGACCGAAGGACACAGATCGATTGGTATAGCTTTTCTAACCCTTCTCTAGTTAGCTAGTTATAGATTAATGGTTCGATCTGGGATTAAAAGTCTGCGATAGCGCCGGTTTCATGTTTTGAAAAAGTTTTCGTTTCCGCATTTTGGCCTCGCACAGGCGGCCGTGGCGCTACCGTAGACTTACACAACGAACTTCAGCATCTCCACGAATCTGGTAGGGTTCCTCATCCACTTAAGAGATACTACAGTTTTCTCGGTGATAGTGGGAGCGAGGATTGCATCATGGTAGATGATGGCCCAACTAGATTCAGGCAGGCCATCACGAGTGGGAACTCTGTGGAAAGGCTGGATGCTATGCAATCAAAGATGAAATCCATGTACACCAACAAAGTATGACTTTGAATGTTGCATCTGAAGGGGTAAAACCCATTGGGAGCAAATAGATCTTGAGAAGATCCATGGTGCAGATGGAAAAGTTGAGACTTTCAAAGCTATGATTAAGTCCATCAGGATTAGAGCATGCATCGCTGAGTTGGAACATCTGTTTTGATGTGGCAGTCAAAGAGTTTGACTTCAGTAAAAAGGTAGATGAACCTTGTATATACAAGATGATTGTAAAGAGTGAGGTTGTCTTACACGTATTGTACGTAGATGACATACTCTTGATAGGAAATGGTTTCCTATGCTACACTCGGTCAAGCTCCTCTTATCACAAAGATTCTCCATGGAATATCCAGATGATACCTACTACATCTTGTGGATTATGATCTATGGTGATAGATTTAAGTGGATGTTGTGAGTGTCCTAAATCCAGGTACATTAACACCATACTAAAGGGGTTTAGTATGGAAAATTCTAAGCGTGGTGGTTCGCCCCACTTACTCATGGATCACTCTCTCCAAAAGGATGTCTTCCAAGACTGATTTGGAGAGAGCTCGCGTTCAAGGGATACCCTATGCTTTGGCAGTAGGCTCTATCATATATGCGATGTTATGTACCAGACCAGATGTAGCTAACTCACTAGGTGTAGTGATCAGTAATCAATCGGATCTTAGGAGAATCACTGGACAGCTATGGAGGACATTCTTAAGTACTTGAGAAGCACTAAATGAATGTTCTTGGTTCGAGCTTCCAGAGTGATAAGGTCGACTGAAAGTCAGTCACAGGCATTTTCTTTACCCTCAGTGGAGGGACGGTATGTTGTAAGAGTTCCAAGCTAGAAACCGTGACATACTAGACGATAAAGGCTGAATACATTGCTACCAACGATACTACCAAAGTGGCTGTCTGGACATTTCTTGTTCATGAGATGAACAAGGTTCCTACCATTGAGCGTCCAATAACTGTTATTGTGACAACAATGGAGTTGTGGCTTTGGCCTAGGAACGCAGGTCCCATCAGCGTTCCAGACATATTCCGAGGCAAGTATCACCTGATCAGGAGATAGTTGATCTCTAAGGGATCGAGGTTAGGAGAGTAGACCCGAAGGATAACACAGCGGATCCACTCACAAAGGCCTTACCCTAGAGAGACTTCTATAGGACGTTGAGTATGAGATACTGCAACAAATGGCCTTAGTGTAAGTGGGAGATTGTTAGTTATATGTATGCCATAGAGGCAATTACTATACATGCGATGTATATTATAGTGGATGCTTGGACTTATATAGGGAGGACTTTCTTGCTCGACATGATAGTATGCTATCTGGTTTCTCTTTATCTTAACATGTTCACTTATTGTCTCTCTATTACATCTTGATAAAGCCCTTAGGATAAGTACTTGACTACCAGGATTATGATGCAGAACATATTAGTGGGGCAGAGGAAGTCTACAAGTACATACTTAAAATGTTCCTAGCCGTGGGATTATCGAGACGGGGCATCGATATTCCAGACTAGACTAGCATATACGCTTCTCGACCCATATGATGGGCGATGGATGATCCCACATCCATTAGTGTTTGACATCAGAGAAGGTATACGGGTGCTCAGTGGAGACTGGGTACACTGAATGGACTCGCCGAAAACTCCTAGATGGTATTATACCTATCGTCAGATAGCAGTTCTCTTGTGACACTGGTACAGGTTAGTCTGTCGAACCGAGATCGTTTTAGAGCCTTGTGTGATTCCCACTGTGCTTTGATTTCCACCATACCACGATCAAGAGATCGTGCAAAAAGGTGGTTTTAGGGTACAGTACCTGTAGGGTTACTAGGCACACGCACAAGGGTCTATAAGGCATCAACCATGTACGATTTAAAATTTAGCCGTGCCGAACAACCCTAAACCAAGATCTTAGACTAGAGATTAGGCGAAAAAAGCATGTTAAACACTTTAACATCTAAGAGTTTGGGATTACAACCTTTGTAGTCCGGTCCTTCACTTCATAAGCTCCGTGTTGTGGTCCCTTCACTGCGATCATCAACTTTCGGACTCTTGAAAAGCTCTACAAAGAGAAAGATGCAAGATTGCTTCCGATCTTCGATAACAAAGATGATCTACCTTGTAGTTTCATTAACACAAGCTCTCACTCACTAAATGAAGTGAACACCCTAATCTAAATGGCTAGGATAGATTAGGATGATGAAGTAGGATTTTAGCTCTCATTTGTTTTCTTAATCTCACTCATTTTCATCACATGAAAAAAACCTAGAAAGATTTTCAAAAGCTCAAGGAAGAAGTAGAAGAATAGTTATCCTTTTGTGATGAATAATGAAAGTGGTCATATCATTACCAAAGCAACCATGGTTAAGTCAAGAAAAGACTTAACCATTGTAGAGATCAAACCATGGTTAATGGTGTGGGTTGGGTTAAGTAAATATCTTGCAAAAATATCTTTGCAAAAACAAAAAGGAAACCTTCTAGAAGGTTCAAGAAAGAACTAACCCAAATCAAACCCTAACATTGTTTAATCTCCACTAAACATGTTGCATTAGTAATCATATCATGTTACAATATTATATATCACATATACAATATTTATTATAACAAAATAAAATAATACAATTAACATATATCGCATATATATCAATGTATTACCCGAGTGAGAAAAAGAATCTTTTAGTGGGTTTATATCAGTTAATGTAATTTAATATATCAAATATATAATTATACATTAAATTATCGAATCAACACTTGATCCGATAATCCGGCTATTTCATTAATAACCGACTAATATAATCTGTATCAGTTCATCGAATCAACACTTGATCCGATGACCCGGCTATATCACATATACCCGGCCGATATCTCATATCGCGAGAATCTAATATGGTATCACATACACTTATTCTTCTCGGTCCCGCAAATATCATATATGTGATCCTACTCCGTTTTGCCTGAGCCAAGAAACCTCTGTGTAGGACTCTAAAGAATCGTCAATACGCCGGCAATAGGTGATGATCATATCAAACACCCACAAGCTGCAAGCAGTCAGCTAAACGTAACAGCTACCCAAGTATTGAGCGCTCAGAAGATCAACAAGCAAGCCTGTACATTCTCCTGTGAATCCAGTCAGTAACTCTCCCGTACAGTCCGGCCTCGTCGTCTGATATGTTGCATATCTCGCCTAGGGATGGTGTACGTCAGACTCCAGTAGCTTGATAAGTCATGTCGATATGAGGTCTATAACAGTTCGAGAAACTACTGATAACTCTTACCAGTAAATCTCAGCAACCCTGGCCAGGGATTTCCAGTTATAGCCAATGGAACACAGCGCAACATCAACTCCATATACCGGGAGAGACGAATCCCCTCCTATCGCTCATTGCCTCCATGTGATTCTGGACTGTACCCAAAATCCACCTTTTTGCATGCCCTCTTGTACCAGTGTCACCAGAGAACTACCATCTGACATGAGGTATAATACCATCTGGGAGTTCTCGGCGAGTCCTTCCAGTGTACCCAGTCTCTACTGAGCACCTATACACCATCCTTGATGTCAAACACCGATAGATATGGGATCATCCATCGCCAATCATATGGGTCAAGATGTGTATACGCTATTCTACTCTGGTGTATCGATGCCCTGTCTCGATACACCATCGACTAGGAACAGTTATAGGATAAACTCGTCGACTACCGTGGCCCCACTAGTATGATCTCATCATAGTCTCAGTAGTCGAGTACATATCCTAAGGGCTTTATCAATATGTAACATAGAGACAATCAGAGTATATGTTAAGATAGAGTACAACCAGATAGCATATTATCATGTCGAGCAAGAAAGTCCTCCCTATATATATCCAAGCATCCATGACAATATACATCGTATGTACAGTAATGGCCTCTAGGGCATACATATAACTAAAAAATCTCCCACTTGCACTAGGGCCATCTGTTGTGGTATCGCATACCCAACAATTAGCTTTGGTTGAAGTATCTCATACTCAACCATTCCATAAAAGTCTCTACTGGGAAAAGGCGTTTATGAGTGGATCCGCACTGTTGTTCTCTATGTCTGCTCTCCTAACCTCGATCTCCCTGGAGATCAACCATCTCCCTGATCAGGTGATACTGCCTAAGAATTATGTCTGGATTTCAGATGGGAGGGGGTTCCTTAGCATAAGCCATAACTCCATTGTCACACAATGGTAGGAACGAAGTTCATCTCATGAACTTATATATCCAGACTGCCTCTTTGGTAGCATCCTTCATAACTATGTATCTTGCCTTTAATCATCTAGTAAGTCACGGTATCTAGCTTGGAACTCTTCCAACATACCGTCACTCCACTGATGGTAAAGACAATGCCTACGACTGACATTCAGTCGTTTTTATCACCCTGGAACCTTTCCAGTGATTCTCCCCAGGATTGATTGATACCATCTCACTATAACTAGTGAGTATCCTAACATCCAATTAGATCTATCTCATAGATCCAAAACCCAGGATTTAGGAGGTATCACTTTGATCCTATATGGAGAATCTTTGTGATAAAAGGTGATTGACCGAGCGTAGCATAGGAAACTCTTTCCCTATCAAGAGTATGTCATCCACGTACCCTACGGGGATCACCACCATACTCTCTACTACCTTTTTGTATATACAAGGTTCATCTACCATTTTGATGAAGTCAAACTCTTTGACTACCACATCAAAACAGACGTTCCAACTCCGCGATGCCTGATTTATCACATAAAACATCTTGCACACGTTTCCGCTGCTCCCACTGTCTACGAAGCCCTCTGGCTGTGTACTTATAGACGCTCTCTTCGAAAACATCATTTAGAAAAGCAGTCATGACACCCAACCACCAGATATCGTAGTCATGGTATGTAAGAGTGGCAAGTAGGATCTGGATGGACTTAAGCATAGCTTTGAAAGTCTCAACTTTTCCATGTACACCAAGTAATCTTCTCAAGATATACCTGCTCTTGATGGGGATTTAACCCTTCAGATAAAGCAACCAAAGTCCATACTTTGTTGGTGTATAAGGATTCCATCTCAGATCACTAAGCATCCAGCCATTCTTACAGAGTCCCACTCCAGATGGCCAGCTCGAAACTAGTTGGGTCATCATCTCATGACACAATCCTCGCTCCCACTGTCATAGAGAAACCGAAGTATCTCTCAGGTGGGTGAGGAACCTTACTAGATCGGCGGAGAGCCTGAGGTTCATTGGAAACTATTGAATCCTATGGTTCTACCAAATCATCAGCTGAAGTTTGTAAAGCTGGAACTCATTCCAGTTCTACCTCATGACCAATAATTTCTTCACAAGAAATTCCCTTTCACAAAGGTGGCATGCTGAGAAATAAAACATCTTTTGTTCCTCGGTTTGGTAGAAGATATTCCCTTGCAAATGCTTGGGATATCCAATAAACTACCACAGAATTGACTTTGCCTCGAGCTTGTCCGGATTATGCTTTTAGACATAGGCCGGACAACCCCAAATCTTAACATACTTAAGTTATGGGCTCTTCCCATTCCATATCACATATGAAGTGGTAGGCAACTGATTTGAATTGAACCCTATTCAATAGGTATGCTGCTTCTCAAGTGCATAACTCCCAAAAGGAAATAGGAAACTCAGTAGTACTCATCATAGAGCGCACCATATCTAATAGGGTGTGATTGCTCCGTCCTGATACACCGACGTACTGTGGTGTATACGGAGGAGTAATGCTGGAGAGAATCTCATTCTCCTTTAGAATAGTCCAGGAATTCCATGCTCAAGTATTCTCCTCCTTGATCTCATCAAAGGATATAATACTTATACCCGTTTTTGGTTCTCTACTTTTAACTTATATTTTGTGAATATCTCAAAAAGGTCCAGACTTGTGTTTCAACAGGAACATATAATCGAATCTTCAGAGGTAAACAGCGAATGTAATGAAGTATAAAGAATCGGTCTTGGCATGTGTAGACAGGGGACCTCATACATCAGCATGTATCAATCCCAAATGTTCACTAACTCTTTCTCTATTTCCAATAAACAGAGCTGTGGTCATCTTATCTTTGGGACATGACCGGCAAGTTTCACAAGATGTAAATTCAAACTAATTTAAATATGCATCTAAATGTAACTTCAGCTAGTCGGGTCACATTGATATGACCTAGTCTATAATACCTCAAGAAGGATCCATTCATTTCTGAACTCTTACTCTTGAGTGTATTCTGTACACTAAGAACTGTGGTTTGATTTAGAACGTCTATGCTTTTAGATAACGTGCCTGAACCGATTAACACTTGATATAGGAAATGTTCAAAACATTATCAAACAATACAAAATTATATCCTTCTTTACTTATAAAGAGAATGATATGATGTTGTATATTAGGTTCGGTATCTAATAACATTCATTCAGAATCAATGTATTCTGGTAATACAGGGTGATAACTACCAACAGACTTGGTTGCAACACTTGCACCGTTTCTATCTCATGAAACTTATCATCCGTTCTCAGTTTTCTACCTATCTATAGCCCTATGTAACAAATTACGTATGCGGGATCCTGATCCGGTATCTCATACCCAGGACATAAAGGATACTGAGAAACAGTTCTCTGTAATGAACACACCCGAAGAAGATGCATCAGCATGCACTTTCTTCGTATGGGTGGCACGGAAATTCTGGTAATCCCTTATTTCCTGCTCAGTCATATAACAATTATAAGTTGGAGCGGGACCAACGTTCCTTAGCGCAGTATAACAAGCGGGTTCGGTTAATACATCCGTATTATTATCTTGATTAAGGCATGACATAGTCGTAACCAGGAGAGAGAGAAGAAAACACTCAGCGTGCGCTTTTACAAGATTAGATTGGTTATCAATTTATCTAATCAGGATTTCTCCTACTGTTTTAGTCAAATCTTCCTTCAAACCCTAAAAGGAAAGACTAGCCGGGATTAATTACACTCTACAAGTTCGCCAATCTTTCAGCCAGGTCAGTGCCGGTAATTTGAAGGAGGTTCCCCGCGCTTTCGCACAGACCTAATTAAAATAAACCTCGTTTTCCCAGGGGCGTAACCCCGTTAACACCTTTCTAGACACCTGCTTGATCGGCTAATTGTAATGTGAAAAAGTCTCCCAGGAGTAACTCTTACTCGCAGCGGGTATCGGGATCCAACTATCTCATAGAAGGTATGCAATCTCATTGCAAATTTCAACACTTGAAATTCCCAATAATATTTTACCTCAAGCCTCCTATGACCTTGACAAAGGCCAACAAACCATAGGATGCTAGTCAAGTTCAACCCGTCATTTCCTGATTGAATCAAACCCACCCGCACGACCCTTGACAAAGGCCAACAAGGTCGTACGACAACCCTAATCCAATCTGCATCATATGCATAAACAGGTAAGTACTATTCAGCTACCGCACACTACGCCTTGACAAAGGCCAACAAACGCAGCACGAATACTAAACAGTCCTTAGCTGAAATGACGGAGGGCTACGACAGGTTTTTAAGAAAACCCTTTATGTAATGAACTTGATATCGTTGTAGAATCGAGTGATTTTAAATGGAGTGTTTTTTAGGCTTTTCTAGTTTTGCTAAAGAGGTCACTCCCGGTGAAGGGATCGTCGGCTCTTTTCTTATCGAATAAGGTGCAGGATATTTCACAAATATCACTATGCAAAGCAAAAACTATAGAAACAATCAAAAGACAAACCGAGTTTGTAGCATCTGCTAGTTTCACTAAAGAGGTCACTCCCGTAAAGGGATCTCGGCTCTTTCCTTATCGAATAAGGTGCTGGATGTTCTACAACGAACACCGCTATGCAAAGCAAGAACTAGAGCTACCAGTTTTTAAACAAGTTTCTACAACATCTTTAGGTTTCTTTTAGTTTCATTATTCTCATTAATGAAGTCCCATTTTATTATGCTTCACAAGCAACACATTTGAAACGAAATCTGCAATATAACATATATCTCATATATATAATATAAACATTCGTCTCAGGCAGTAATATGATCTCATCACAGAACATTGCAGCAGAAGAACATATATGAAATTTTGGATATACTAGGACGTCCGTGTTTTAATACGAGCCTGTATAAAACACGGATTCCAGGGTCGCATTGAATAGCCAAACCCACATCCCTAGACTCCTACGAGAGCGGCAAGCAACACTGCCAATTCTATGGTTAGGAGTCCCGGTCTCGACTCCTCGAGATGGTCTCCCACTAGACCATAGAACCCGGTTACTTGTGCTCCCCGCCTTGGGTCTACCTAATGCGGAAAAGTAAGTAATATACAATGGTGACATCATCCTCAGCCCGGAAGTGCCCCAATAAAAGAATATTACATACAAATGAATTTTACATGAATGAAAAAGAAAAACTCTCATCTCACATAAAACCCCCGGCTATTCAGAACACGACGATCCAATATAACATATCACAGCAACACATAATATCTCATATCATCAACGTAAGCAAGTATGCATATCCCGATTGTCGTTGATGTATAGCAACGAAGCCGGCGATACACCGCATACTACGCTTACGGTCACAGAAAAGAAAGTGTAAAACTACAACAGTTGGAATCCGCAATCTCCTTAGACATCGCATGCCTAACCAAATGAATTCCTTAGACATCGCATGCCTAACAATTATAAACTCCGCATTTTATTCTCATTATCGAAAACTCTTTTCAATATCAAGTCGGGCAATTCAACAAGATTCCCGACATCCTGATCGAATGCTCGTCACAAACTTTAGTAAATGGCCGCACCTCGGATGCCGTCGACGAAGTGCACTAAGGCGGAACACCGCTGCCGCGAGCACCCAAACGGATGCTTTTAGTGACGGGGTTCTCCTACAGTCACTTGGTCGGGGCTATGGGGCGTAGCTGTCTATTAAGTTTACCCAGCGAGTATCAGCGTATGCTACGTGATTGCGACGGACTTTTGATCACATCAAAATCCCGTGGCAACCGATCAATTGAGACTAAACTGCTAGATTTATAACATTCAAATTAGTTATCTCATAACTACTTGTGGATTCCAAATATTTTATCACATTCCAGATAAATAGACAGTGTTAAACTTTCCGATCGAATAATCAAACACCCAAGATTTCCCAAATAGCTCAACAATTGAGCGGAGTTCAAAAAATATCCATCACATGCCACAGTACCAATGGTCCAGCTGTAGAAGGGTCAAGCCAACGCCTCACTTGTGGCAACGCCGTACTGCCCCAAGCCCTAAGGTTCAGAGGCAGTTCAGACGGTCACATAATCGAGTTGAGGTTTTTGTTCTTCTAGAGGGTCCACCGCGTTACTTGCATGATTTTCCGGAAGTTTCAAACCCGAAAAAAAAATCCAACTTTTGAAAAATTTTCCGACAGTGGAAAAAGTGAGTTATTGATATCCGTTCGAACTTTTTAACAGTTTCTAAAATTACCCGGAAAAAATTTAAACGAAGTTAAATTATCCGATCGAATCAACGAGTATCCAATACAACCCAGAAAACTCAACACTTGAGTAAAAATTAAAAATTCCCAGAAGAATCAGGAAGTACAGACGGATATTACTGTGCAAACAGTAAACACTAACTCCACTGTTTGGCCGCGGAACCACCGCACAAGCCATAGTACGGCCGCGGTTCCGCGGCGCTTTAGCGGGATTAGTGTCACGTGTTTCACAGTAATTCTTGTATTTCCCTGCTGATTTTTTTGAGTATTTTTAATTCACAAAAAATCACATTTTGAAAAAATTTCCAGAAACTAGGGTTTTACACGTATTCGGAGTTCGATCGGACTTTAAACTTCGCCTGGACTTCACCTAAAGCTCTAGCATGGCTCTGATACTACTGTAGGGTTACTAGGCACACGCACAAGGGCCTATAAGGCATCAACCATACCCGATTTAAACTTTAGCTGTGCCGAACAACCCTAAACCAAGATCTTAGACTAGAGATTAGGCGAAACAAAGCATGTTAAACACTTTAACATCTAAGAGTTTAGGATTACAACCTTTGTAGTCCGGTCCTTCACTTCAAAAGCTCCGTGTTGTGGTCCCTTCGCTGCGATCATCAAGTTCCGGACTCTTAAAAAGCTCCACAAAGAGAAAGATGCAAGATTGCTTCCGATCTTTGATAACAAAGATGATCTACCTTGAAGTTTCATTAACACAAGCTCTCACTCACTAAATGATATGAACACCCTAATCTAAATGGCAAGGATAGATTAGGATGATGAAGTAGGATTTTAGCACTCATTTGTTTTCTTAATCTCACTCATTTTCATCACATGAGAAAAACCAAGAAAGCTTTTCAAACGCTCAATGATGAAGAAGAAGAATAGTTATCCTTTTGTGATGAATAATGAAAGTGGTCATATCATTACCAAAGCAACCATGGTTAAGTCAAGAAAAGACTTAACCATTGTAGAGATCTAACCATGGTTAAGGGTGTGGGTTGGGTTAAGTAAATATCTTGCAAAAATATCTTTGCAAAAACAAAAAGAAAACTTTCTAGAAGGTTCAAGAAAGAACTAACCCAAATCAAACCCTAACCTTGTTTAATCTCCACTAAACATGTTGCATTAGTAATCATATCATGTTACAATATTATATATCATATATACAATATTTATTGTAACAAAATAAAATAATACAATTAACATATATCGCATATATATCAATGTATTACCCGGTGAGAAAAAGAATCTTTTAGTGAGCTTATATCAGTTAATGTAATTTAATATATTAAATATATAATTATACATTTAATTATCGAATCAACACTTGATCCGATAATCCGTCTATTTCACAAATAACCGACTAATATAATCTGTATCAGTTCATCGAATCAACACTTGATCCGATGACCCGGCTATATCACATATACCCGGCTGATATCTCATATCGCGAGAATCTAATACGGTATCACATACACGTATTGTTCTCGGTCCCGCACATATCATATATATGCTCCTACTCTATTTTTCCTGAGCCAAGAAACCTCTGTGTAGGACTCTAAAGAATTCTCAATACGCCGGCAGTAGGTGATGATCATATCAAACACCCACAAGCTGCAAGCGGTCAGCTAAACGTAACAGCCACCCAGGTATTGAGCGCTCAGAAGATCAACAAGCAAGCCTGTGCATTCTCCTGTGAATCCAGTCAGTAACACTCCTGTACAGTCCGGTCTCGTCTTCTGATATGTCGCATATCTCGCCTACGGGTGGCGTACGTCAGACCCCAGTAGCTTGATAAGTCATGTCGATATGAGGTCTATAACAGTTCGAGAAACTACTGATAACACTTACCAGTAAATCTCAGCAACCCTGGCCAAGGATTTCCAGTTATAGCCAATCGAACACAGCGCAACATCAACTCCCTATACCGGGAGAGACGAATCCCCTCCTATCGCTTATTGACTCCATGTGATTCGGTACTGTACCCAAAAGCCACCTTTTTGCATGCCCTCTTGGACGTGGTATGATAGAAATCAAAGCACAGTAGGAATCACCTAAGACTCTATGACAATCTCGGGTCTACAGACTACTCTGTACCAGTGTCACCAGAGAACTGCCATCTGACGTGAGGTATAATACCATTTGGGAGTTCTCGGCGAGTCCGTCCAGTGTACCCAGTCTCTACTGAGCACCCATACACCATCCTTGATGTCAAACACCGATGGATATGGGATCATCCATCGCCCATCATATGGGTCAAGATGCGTATACGCTAGTCTACTCTGGTGTATCGATGCCCTGTCTCGATACACCCTCGACTAGGAACAGTTATAGGATGTACTCGTCGACTACCGTGGCCCCACTAGTATGATCTCATCATAGTCCCAGTAGTCGAGTACATATCCTAAGGGCTTTATCAACATGTAACATAGAGACAATCAGAGTATTTGTTAAGATAAAGTACAACCAGATAGCATACTATAATGTCGAGCAAGAAAGTCCTCCCTATATATGTCCAAGCATCCATTACAATATACATCGTATGTACAGTAATGGCCTCTAGGGCATACATATAACTAACTGTCCCGAGTCACATGGAGGCAATGAGTTATAAGAAGGGATTCGTCTCTCCCGGTATTGGGAGTTGATGTTGCGCTATGCTTGATTGGCCATAACAGGAAAACCCTGACCAGGGTTGCTGATATCTACTCGTAAGTGTTATCAGTAGTTTCTCGAACCATTATGGACCTTGCATCGGCATGACTTATCAGGCTATTGGTGTCTGACGTTTTACCAACCCAGGTTGTGATATGCGACATATCAGACGAAGAGATCGGACCGTACGGTAATGTTGCTGATTGGATTCGCAGGAGTATAAGAAGGCTTGCTTGTTGATCTTCTGATCGCTCAATACCTGGGTGGCCGTTACGTTTAGCAGACTGATTGCGTCTTGTGGGTGTTTGATATGATCATCACCTACTGCCGGCGTATTGGCGAGTCTTTAAAGTCCTAGACAGAGGCTTCCTGGTTCATGCGAAACAAAGTAGGAGCACATATGTGATATGTTCGGGACCGAGATTAATGCGCGTATGTGATAACTGTTCATACCATAATATTGCATTATTATATTCCCCTTTCTTATGCATTTTACGAATAAACAGGTGCTTTTGACCCATGTCTGCTACATAGTACAGGTTACAGGTTCTAGGAGCAAAAACAGTGAAAAAGATAAAAGACAATGTAAAAGTAAGACAACGACCAACAAACAGAAGGATCTTGATAAAGCCTACATAAAGATCAGTTCACAAAGTACAAGGCAACGCAAGGTTCAAGACTTCGTCTCGAAGAAACGGTAAAAGTCCACTACAATTCACTGGGAGATCTGGAAGAAACCTAGAAGCCAAATTGAGTAAAGAACCAAAGAAGAAGGAAGCCCAGAAAGCCCAGAGCCAGCACAAAAAAGTTCACACTCCAAGTCTACCATTGGGCCGCGGAACCGCGGCCAAACCCTGGCTGCGGCCGCGGTTCCGCGGCCGTCTAGAGCCCGGAGGGAATAAAAATTTTACCAAAATTTAGAGGCTGCGCTGACTAGTCTTCCTAGGGGTATTTTTGTAAATGCAAACGTGCGACAATTGTAAACTTAGGGTTTTCTATGTCCTATAAATAGAGACCCAATTCCTTGTATTAGTTCATGCCTCCTTTCATTAATAAAATTCAGAAATCTTTTTGGAGAAGCATCAATTTGTAAGTTCTTAATTTATTTTGCTGCCCTAGGTAATTTCTCTTCTTGCCCTAGTTTAGATTTAATTCCTTGCCCTAGGTTAAATTTATTATCTGCCCTAGTTAGATCTTTAATTCCTTGCCCTAGATAAATACTTTAGATCTGTTCTTCAATTCCCTAATGAGCGAGTAGTCTCCTCGCTTGTTAGGGTTAGATTTAGGGAAGGTTTGAGAGATGAAGATCTCTCACCCCTTTCTTGCCCATCACATATAATTAATAGGACTCCATGCATTCATGCACATGCTGTAAGTCGATGTACTACACCCCAGAACTTGTGGGGAGGCGGAATTTTCAAAAACGAACTTGTTTAGTGAACGAACATCGACTAACCGCTTGAATCGAAGCTAAACTATAAATAACCAAACACAAAGTGTTTCTAAACTACTGTGTTTAGGGATTATACCTAATGAACCAACTCCTTCGTCTTTACGAACTCCTTGTCCTCCTCGGCCTTCTCTTTGTAGTAGACGATCCACCCGAGAGCAAAACTCCAAGCTTAGCCTCTAAACTTGAGGCAACTAACCTTCTTGGATTGCTAATCAAAGAAGATAGATTGAGATAGAGTGATGGTTATGGATTGTTTAGTCTAACTAATCCTTGATCTCAACACATGAGGGTTGAGGATTAGGGTTTGAAGAGGGAGAGCTTGAGGAGAGAGAATGTGAGGATAATAATGAGATGAGATTATTGAGTATCATAATAAATATGAAGAATTCTCTTTTATGAAGAAAAGAATAATACATGATGAATAAGCATGCTTCACAAATATCTAATGGTGATTCATTATCATGAGTCATTAAGCATTTATGATGCTTTAATGACATGATTGAATCACCCTCATGACTCACTAATCTCATTCATTGCATATGACACCTAAACCTCCTTAGTCACCACTTCTAGAAGCTTCTCGCACAATTACGAGAATGCCCCTCCAATCCGCAAAAATACGAAAAAACTTTAGACTGTAAAAATCTAATAACCGGATACCAGTAACTGGCTTAAACCAAAGCCGACTGGTAAAAACTGTCCAAAACTCGTACGCGCGTAAACGCACGTATGCGTCCGAACCCTTGTCGTAAAACCATACGACCTCTATATCGTTTCGCCTGGAATAGGAAACTCTCTGTGTGGGACTCTAGAGACTCGACTACTACGCTGGCAGTGGGTTTAACCACAGACCGCAAGTGGAACTAGCTGTACGTAACGGTCCCCAGGTAGTTGTCGATAAGAAGGCCGATAAGGAAACCCATCCGAACTCCTACTGAGTCTGATGTGACAATCTCCATACAGTCCGGTCCGTTCGTCTTAGACTATCGCATATCCGGCCTAGGGGGTGGCAAGCGTCAGTCCCCTAATAGCGGTATAAGTCGTGTCGGAGGGAAGCCCATTACACCCTGAGAAACTACTGGAACCTACCAGCAAATCTCGCTTGCCCTGGCCAGGGACTTTGCGTAATGGCTCTCTGACACAGCGCGATATCAACTCCCAATACCGGGAGAGACGAATCCTCTCTAACCGCCACTGCCTCCAAGTGCTCGGGACTGCACCCAACTGCTACCTGTTTGTACGACTCCTTTGAGCCGTGGTAGGGTAGCAATCTAAGAACAGTGGGACACACTCGAGGCGAAGTAGCAGTGTCAAGTCTGCGGACTATGCTGTACTCATGTCACCTGGGAACTGTTCACTGACGACTGGTATAAAACCAACCAACAGTTCCCTGTGAGTCCTGTCCGTAGTACCCGTAACCTAACGAGCACCTGTATACTATCTCCAGTACGACGTACTGACGGCTGTGGGACAGACCATCTCCCCAACTGGGATGAGAAGCGTACATACTAGTCTACTCCGGAGTATCGATGCTCTGTCTCGATAATCCAACGACTAGGGACCTGAATAAGGATGTGCTTGTAGACTACCCAACCCCCACTAGTGTGACTGCCATCACAACGCTATCACAACGCTGGTAGTCAAGCAAGATCCTAAGAGCTCTATCTATACGTACACTCACATATTAAGATAGAAAAACCAAGTAGCATACCACCATGTTTAGCAAGACTGTTATATACATGTGAATATCCCAAGCTTCCATTAAGTAATATACAAACTAGTATGATACAGTAATGGCCTTCTAGGGCATAAACACTAACAATCTCCCACTTGCACTAGGGCCATGTACTGGCGTATCGAAGACCGATGATCTCGAGTAGCCTCTCGAACTGAATCTGAGGTAGGGCCTTAGTGAATGGATCAGCAATGTTATCCTCCGTATTTACTCTCTTTACCTCGATCTCCCGGCGATCTACGATCTCCCTGATCAGGTGATACCGCCTTAAGATGTGTCTGGACTTCTGATGGGACCTGGGTTCCTTCGCTAAAGCTATAGCGCCGTTGTTGTCGCAATACAGAGGTATTGGACCAATACTGGTAGGAACCACCAGAAGTTCTGTGAGGAACTTCTTCATCCAGACAGCTTCTTTTGCGGCATAGCAAGCAGCTTTGTACTCCGCTTCCATCGTTGAGTCAGCAACGGTGTCCTACTTGGAACTCTTCCAACAGACCGCCCCTCCATTGAGGGTAAAGACATAACCCGACATGGACTTGGAGTCATCCTTGTCACTCTGGAAGCCGGAATCAGCATAGGCCTCTATCTTGAGGTCCTTTCCGCCGTAAACCAAGAACATCTCCTTAGTCCTTCTCAGGTACTTGAGAATGTTCTTTACTGCTATCCAGTGATTCTCCCCTGGGTTTGCCTGATACCGGCTTACAACGCTCAATGCGTATGCTACATCTGGTCTGGTACATAACATCGCATACATTATAGAGCCTACAGCAGAAGCGTAGGGTATAATCGACATGCGTTCCCTTTCCAAATCAGTCTTGGGAGACATCTCTTTGGAGAGGGTGATTCCGTGACAAGCCGGTAGGTTACCGCGCTTTGAATCTTCCATACTGAATCTTTTCAATATGGTGTCTATGTACCTGGACTATGAAAGTCCCAACATCCTCTTTGATCTATCACGATAGATCTGGATCCCCAGAATGTAGGTGGCATCACCCAGGTCCTTCATGGAGAATTTCTGTGACAAGAATCTTTTGACTGACTGTAGCATAGGAATATCATTTCCTATTAGGAGAATGTCATCCACGTACAAGACGAGGAATACAACAACTCTCCCTACAATCTTACTGTATATGCATGGTTCATCTGGATTTTTTGTAAAGTCGAATTTTTGACAGTATCATCAAAACAGATGTTCCAACTCCGCGATGCCTGCTTTAGTCCATAAATGGATTTAAGCAGCTTGCATACTTTACCGCTGCTCCCACTCTAAATGAATCCCTCTGGCTGATCCATATAGACGCTCTCTTCTAAATTTCCATTTAGAAAGGCCGTCTTTACGTCCATCTGCCAGATTTCATAATCGTGGAAGGCAGCAATAGCAAGAAGGACCCGAATGGATTTCAGCATAGCCACAGGAGAAAAGGTTTCGTCATAGTCCAAACCAGGTCTTTGACGGAAACCCTTTGCAACAAGTCTAGCCTTATAGGTTTCAACCTGTCCATCTACACCAATCTTCTTTCTGAAGATCCACTTGCATCCTACGGGTTTCACCCCATCTAGAGCAGTGTCCAAACTCCATACTTTGTTAGTGTACATGGACTCCATTTCGGTCCGCATTGCATCCAGCCATTTTACCGAGTCACCGCTCTGAATGGCTTGCTGGAAGCTAGTAGGGTCGTCATTATCAATGACGCAATCTTCTCTATCCCCGTCTATGAGAAAACCGTAGTATCTCTCGGGCGGATGAGACTGCCTACTACTTCTGCGGATAGGCGCTGGTATGTCAATTTCTTCTGAAACCTTTTGTTCCACCAAACTTTCAGTAACAGCTTGTGGTTCTGGAATTTCTTCCAGTTCTACTGCGCTCCCACTCTTCTGATTTTCTAAAAATTCAGTTTCTAAGAAGCGGGCATGACGAGAAACAAAAACCTTTTGTTCCTCTGCGTAGTAGAAGCAATATCCCATGGAATTCTTTGGATATCCCACAAACTTACACTCTACTGAGCGTGCCTCGAGCTTGTCCGGATGCTGCTTTTTTACAAAAGTTAGACATCCCCATGTCTTCAGGTATTGAAGATAAGGTTTCTTCCCACTCCACATCTGATATGGCGTGGTAGGCACAGTCTTGGTTGGAACCTTGTTTAAAAGATATGCTGCTGATTCTAGCGCATAACCCCAGAACGATCACGGTAACTCAGCCTTACTCATCATGGAACGAACCATATCTAATAGGGTTCGATTCCTCCTTTTCGATACACCGTTGTGTTGTGGTGTGTATGGAGGAGTAAGCTGAGAGAGAATTCCTTTCTCTTTTAAGTAACCCAGGAACTCGGCACTTAAGTATTCACCACCTCGATCAGATCTCAGTGTCTTAATACTTTTGCCTGTTTGGTTTTCCACTTCATTCTTGTATTCTTGGAATTTCTCAAAGGTCTCGGATTTATGCTTCATCAAGAAGATATGTCCATACCTAGAGAAATCATCCGTAAAAGTAATGAAGTAGGAATAACCACCTCGCGCATTTGTAGACATCGGACCGCACACGTCACTGTGTACGAGTCCTAAGAGCTCGCTCGCTCTTACTCCGTGTCCAGTAAACGGAGTCTTTGTCATCTTTCCCATGAGACAAGATTCACAAGTGGCATAAGATTGATATTCGAACGGATTCAAATATCCTTCTTTTTGTAACTTCGTTAACCGTGTTTCATTGATGTGACCTAGTCTACAATGCCATAAGAAAGCCTGATTTACTTCTGGAGACTTTCTTTTAAGTGTGTTCTGAACATTGAAAACCTGAGCTTGATTCAATACGTATATACCGTCATCTAATGTACCGGACCCAATCAGAACTTGATTTAGGTGGATGTGAACTACATCGCTTACGAATGTAAAGTCATATCCCTCTCTTGAAAGTGAGGACACTGATATGATATTACAAGTCAAACTAGGTACATACAGACAGTTACGTAGAATCAATATCTGCCCACTTGTCAAACCTAGGCGATATTCTCCCACGGATTCAGCATCCACGCTCATTCCGTTTGCAACTCTGAGAGACAAATCACCTATCCTTATAACTTTACGGTTTCTCAAAGCATGTAACGAATTACAGATATGAGATCCTGCTCCGGTATCTAGTACCCAGGAAGTAGAGTTAATTGACAAACAGCTCTCAATTACAAACACATTTGAGGCTGAAGCCACAACATGCTTCGTATCCTGGCTACTGGCTTCCAAAGCCCTGCAATCCTTCTGCCAATATCCATTCCCATAACAATAGGAATATCCCTCCTTACCTATACCAAGTCCCGAAACTGTTTCTCTTCCCTTTCCTCCTACTTTGCTGACACCGTATATCGGCTTTGTAGAGGTCTTCTTCTTTTCACCCTTTGCTTTCGCCTTGGATGAAGAAGAAGAAGGTCCCCTATTAAGCAGAGCTTGTGTCTCCCTGGTTTCTTTCAGGGTGTAAGTAGAGGTAGGGACTGTGGAAATAAGTCAGTATATGACCTGTTTCCCAACGTGGTCTCCAGGTCCTTGAGCTCATCAATATAGCTAGTCATCGTAAGGACGTCGTCCCTTACAGATGACCCGTCATCCGACCTCGCTTGAATCAATTCGTTCGAGGCCTCATATCTTGCGATATGAGATTGCTCTCCATATAAATCTTTGTTATGGAGAAAGATGGAAACAGAGTCCATCTTCTCGTGCTGCTTCTGGTATATACCATCAACTGAAGCCAACACAAGGCACTTGGCTTTCGCTTTATTCTTTTCCTTCGTCTGACGGATATCCATATCCACGACGATGGAAACTTGACCTGGGACGGTGGGATCTTGAGTAGTAATAGGGTGGTCCAGCTTGTCATAGGCAATGGTCATCTGGACAGACCTTTGCCAGTCATATAAGTTAGATTCAGTCATCTTATTATCTAGATGTAACCTAGTCATGGTCACAAGGTCGCTGCAATGAGAGAGAGAGAGAAGAAAACACTTTAGCATGATGCTCTTGCAAGTTTAGATTGGTTTTTAATTTATCTAAACTGGATGGCTCCCACTGTTTCTCGAATCCTTCCTCAAACCATAAAAGAAGAATTAGCCAGGACTATTCTCACCGTACAATACTTGCTTAACCGTTCAGCCAGGCTGGTGTCGGTACTTCGAGGGAGGTTTTCCAACGCTTTCGCGAAGTTCCTTAATTAAATAACCTCTTTTCTCTAGGGGCGTAACCTCGCTGACACTTTTCTGGACACCTACTAGGTTTATAGCATTGATCATTAAGTGACGAATATCCTGATAAGTAGCATATACTCACAGTAGGATCGGGATCCAAATATCATCGTCTGATAATGCTGTAGGAATGCTACCAACATTCATCAAACTCCAAATGGTATGCATCTCTTTGCAAATTTCAGTTTCTTTAGAAATTCCCGATATATATTTTTGCCCCATGTTCTTATGACCTTGACGAAAGCCAACAAATCATAAAACACATGCCAAGTTCTGCCCATCATTATCTTGTTAATTTGAACCCACCCGTATATACCCTTGACGAAAGCCAACAAGGTTATACGACTGTCCCAAACCAACTCATCTATCTATGCAACAAATGAATACCCCAGCAGCTACCAAACACTATGCCTTGACGAAAGCCAACAAGCATAGCTTGAATACTACTGACCATCCATAAGAAATGACGGAGGGCTAAGACTGGTTTTTGCGAAACCGTGAACGTAGTGAACTTGATATAACCGAAGGAACCTGATAGCTTTTAAAAAGAGTGGTTAAAGCTCCGCATTTAAAAATATCTGTTTTTAAAATTAACCGAGTGGTTTCTTTTAAATTGTTCCAACGATTTAAACTTGTTTTATTTTCTTTGCATTATAGATAATGCGTCCCATCATTAACCTATCATTGCAGAAAACAACGAAAATACAACGTGCTCTTATGCCATCCGCATTCACCACTGGGTCCCGTCATCACCCGTTAGGTTACTTAACTAACGACAGAGCGGGGACTGGGCTAGCGCGGGTGTAAAACATAAGTGACGTCTAAAATAGCTACAATATATATATAGATATTTTACATTCGTCTGACGCAATGATATACATTCCAGAACACAGATAAACTTTATTGGATTTGCAAGCAATCTGTATTTCTTTTGAGCCTGCAAGAAAAGACAGATTACACAGTTGTGATGAATAGCCGTAACCCCACCCAAGATCCCTACGGGTACGGCAAACTACCCGCCCGGCAGTTTGTGTACCCCACCTTGGATCTGTCCTAGGAGCAAAAACAGTAAAATGAAATAATACAACGGTGGCTACAACCGCAACCTGGATATGCCCCGCAAAATAATATTACAACAAATTACATTTACAACAAATGAATTAAATAATAACCCATTTCAAAACCCGGGCTATACACCACAACAGTCCAATACAGTTTATATGCATAAACAGATATAACCATTACAGAAATGTGCAACCCCCTGCCAACCGACATACTAGCAGTTAGGGGAGGTTTACGAACACATTTATCAATCACAGATATAATCCAATATGCAAATACTGTAAAATTTCGATCGATTAAACACCATTAATATTGCTCCAATACTGCTCTGTAAAACTGAAACCTGAGCAAATATTAAATATTCCAGAAAATCCCAAATACCACAGAGAAGCAACACAGGAAATTTGGGTTCCTGACTCGACAACTCTGCGGCGGAAGCGCGGCGGATCGGTGCGATCCGCCGCGGTTCCGCGGCCGCGTTGCCGATTCAGGAGCCTAAATTTCTTGGGTGTTCTTCTGGTGTCTTTTCAAGCTTTCTGAACTTCCCTGAAAAATTTTTGGACTTCATTTAAATTTCGACAGAAACTTGATGTTTTTAGGGTTTTCCGGCTTCGTTTTTACGTTCGAAATTCGAACAAATTTGCAATAAAGTTATTTATTGTTTAGCAAGGCTCTGATACCACTGTAAGTCGATGTACTACACCCCAGAACTTGTGGGGAGGCAGAATTTTCAAAAACGAACTTGTTTAGTGAACGAACATCGACTAACCGCTTGAATCGATGCTAAACTATAAATAACCAAACACAAAGTGTTTCTAAACTACTGTGTTTAGGGATTATACCTAATGAACCAACTCCTTCGTCTTTACGAACTCCTTGTCCTCCTCGGCCTTCTCTTTGTAGTAGACGATCCACCCGAGAGCAAAACTCCAAGCTTAGCCTCTAAACTTGAGGCAACTAACCTTCTTGGATTGCTAATCAAAGAAGATAGATTGAGATAGAGTGATGGTTATAGATTGTTTAGTCTAACTAATCCTTGATCTCAACACATGAGGGGTGAGGATTAGGGTTTGAAGAGGGAGAGCTTGAGGAGAGAGAATGTGAGGATAATAATGAGATGAGATTATTGAGTATCATAATAAATATGAAGCATTCTCTTTTATGAAGAAAAGAATAATACATGATGAATAAGCATGCTTCACAAATATCTAATGGTGATTCATTATCATGAGTCATTAAGCATTTATGATGCTTTAATGACATGAATGAATCACCCTCATGACTCACTAATCTCATTCATTGCATATGACACCTAAACCTCCTTAGTCACCACTTCTAGAAGCTTCTCGCACAATTACGAGAACGCCCCTCCAATCCGAAAAAATACGGAAAAACTTTAGACTGTAAAAATCCAATAACCGAATACCAGTAACTGGCTTAAACCAAAGCCGACTGGTAAAAACTGTCCGAAAGTCGTACGCGCGTAAACGCACGTATGCGTCCGAACCCTTGTCGTAAAACCATACGACCTCTATATTGTTTCGCCTGGAATAGGAAACTCTCTGTGTGGGACTCTAGAGACTCGACTACTACGCTGGCAGTGGATTTAACCACAGACCGCAAGCGGCACTAGCTGTACGTAACGGTCCCCAGGTAGTTGTCGAAAAGAAGGCCGATGAGGAAACCCATCCGAACTCCTACTGAGTCTGATGTGACAATCTCCATACAGTCCGGTCCGTTCGTCTTAGACTATCGCATATCCGGCCTAGGGGGCGGCAAGCGTCAGTCCCCTAATAGCGGTATAAGTCGTGTCGGAGGGAAGCCCATTACACCCTGAGAAACTACTGGAACCTACCAGCAAATCTCGCTTGCCCTGGCCAGGGACTTTGCGTAATGGCTCTCTGACACAGCGCGATATCAACTCCCAATACCGGGAGAGACGAATCCTGTCTAACCGCCACTGCCTCCAAGTGCTCGGGACTGCACCCAACTGCTACCTGTTTGTACGACTCCTTTGAGCCGTGGTAGGGTAGCAATCTAAGAACAGTGGGACACACTCGAGGCGAAGTAGCAGTGTCAAGTCTGCGGACTATGCTATACTCATGTCACCTGGGAACTGTTCACTGACGACTGGTATAAAACTAACCAACAGTTCCCTGTGAGTCCTGTCCGGTGTACCCGTAACCTAACGAGCACCTGTATACTATCTCCTGTACGACGTACTGACGGCTGTGGGACAGACCATCTCCCCAACTGGGATGAGAAGCGTACACACTAGTCTACTCCGGAGTATCGATGCTCTGTCTCGATAATCCAACGACTAGGGACCTGAATAAGGATGTGCTTGTAGACTACCCAGCCCCCACTAGTGTGACTGCCATCACAACGCTGATAGTCAAGCAAGATCCTAAGAGCTCTATCAATACGTACACTCACATATTAAGATAGAAAAACCAAGTAGCATATTACCATGTTTAGCAAGACTGTTATATACATGTGAATATCCCAAGCTTCCATTAAGTAATATACAAACTAGTATGATACAGTAATGGCCTTCTAGGGCATAAACACTAACACATACCTCTCCTTACGACACCCTATCCCTCGAGGTAGCGGTGATACCGTAGTATAAAGGACCGGTTGACCGTGTTTTCCATGGAGGTTAGGGTAAGGATTGATAAAGGAAGGACAAGAACCTAGAGAAAGAAACATCTTTCCAAATGATTCTAATCCCATCTATTAATAATTACCATAACTCCTAATAGATCTTAATTTGGGTATAGAAAGCGGTAAGATTTATTGACTTTCTAAACTTAACCTAACCCTAACAAGATTTACATCTAGATTAAATTAGTTTTTAGATTTAATCAATCAATCCGGCACCCATCGGAATTAACTCGTTAGAGCGATTAGGAAATTCACAAAATCCCTTTGGACCGACCCATACTCACCGGCTAGCTGCAAAGCGACGCTGTTCTTGATTGCGGTTACTAAATTCTTTGATCTATCTTTTGAAGCGCATACGCACGCTAAATCAATCAATTAAATGGCGTCGTTGCCGGGGATGGCGTGTTATTTCCTTTTTGCAATTTCGGGTTAATCTAAAATTAAAAAAATCATAAAAACTGGAAAAAAAATTATAAAAATATATCATCTTTTATTTTTGTGATGGATATTTTTGTGTGAATCTTTGCAGGATTGACGGATCTGGAAAAATCCAGAGTGCGAAACAAAAAACGGGAGATCAGAACAGAGGGGGATTTCAAAAACAGAACAGCAGAACTTTTCCAGAGACCTGAACCCTCCAAGTGACCGCGTTTCCGCCGCGTGAACAAGCTCTGATCGCGGAACCGCCGCGGTATAGTGACGTCATCAATTGAACTTTTTTCTGGCGGCTTGAATCCTCCTGAAGACCGCGGATCAGCGGCAAGAACCACCCTCCGACCGCGGAAACGCGGCTTTATGCTAACGTCATCACATGGAATCTTCACTGTAAGCTCCTCTGTTCTTCCTCTGTAAATCTAGATATATCTTCTGTAAAAATCTCCTGCAGAATTCTTTGCGCTTAAAAATATTCCTCCTTCCAAATAACAAATCTTGTGTAGGATTCTTTGCGCCGCGCTTTAAAAAAATAATAAAAATTTGATTGCAAGTGATTGCTACTGCTTTGCATATATTTAATCTGACTTTAAGGGGCTTGAGACCAATCCAGATTGGGTGGGGATTTCATCACCCTTCTTAGGACCCCAGAAATCACATAAGGCATTTTGCATTGACCAATTTTAATTAAAAATTACTAGACTCGGCCCTAAGGACGTCGCGCTCAATAGGACAGAGGACTAGTTGTAGGTATCGGCCGTTGATCCTAACCTGACTTCGCGGTGTCTAGGCAACTGTGTCTAAGGCGAGTGGTTACTTAATTAGGACCACTACTTTCGTAGTGGGGAGCCTCCTACTCACCTGACACTTACCTGGCCGCAATTGGCGATGAAGAGGCGGTTTGAGGTCCTATCTCTAGCCCTTTGAAACAGTTAGGAGCTGTCTAGCTGACCTAGGTGACCCTAGATCTAGGCCTGATTGTGCATTTATGGTTGATTGAAAGTGTGTTTAAGCCTTTTATCGAAAATCTTTTTTGCAAACAGTTCCAAATAAAGAGAAAAAGAAAACAAAAAGAATTTTTTTTTATAAAAACTTGAAAAAATTTGTCGCTAAGAAATCCTTGCACCCCACTTACACCCACCTTCTTTCTCTTCTCCTTCTGACATCATGGGCACCCCACCTCACAAATCTCTTGCCGAACTTTGGTATCCCGAACCTAACTTTGCCTCTTACGTGAATTGTTTTAGTCGATTTTGTTGGGGTAAAAATTTACACCCCCGTTGACCGAGTCAAAGTCAAAGCCAACCCCAAGCCAGGTGGGCCCAAGCCTAAGTCAAGCGGGCCCAAGCTCAAGTCGAGCCCGCGGCCAGCCTCCTCCATGCTAAAATATAGATCATGTAATAAATAATTTTTATGTAATTTTTTATACATGAATGTATGCAAAATGGGCATAAAGCCAATATTTTGTAAGCCCATGGCTTATGTGCAAAAATGAAATGGCACATGAGCCATGGGATGGCTAAAATGACATTTTTGTAAAGCCCAAGGGGCTATATGTAAATATGTAAGCCTATTAAAGGCAACATGATGAATAAAAAAAGGACAACTTTTCATTCCACCCAAAAACTAGGGTTCTTTGTGCCTCCTGCTCCTTCTCCAAGGTTCAAAACCTTCTCATTTCTTTTAAATAAATCAAGAGTTTTACTCTTTCTTTTCCAAAACTAAGTAGTTTTCCACCACAAAACCCACAAAGGGGAACTCAGATCTTCCATCAGATCTTAAAAAGGAGTGATTTTTAAAACCTCCCACTTCTTGATCTTCAAGATCCGGCCAAACAACAGGAGGAAGAAGAAGAACCCCCTTCATCAGCTTCAAAACATCCTAGGAGTTTAACTCCATATATATAAAACAATAAATATTTCCTTTCTGAAGCGTAGCTTCTGTTTCTTAGGCTAAAAGCCTCCTTTTCTCGCCGGCGCTCAACCGCAGAGCGCCCCACGTGCCGACACGTGGCGCGCTTGCTCTCCAGCGCAAGCGCTCGAGCGCAAGTCGCCCCCGTGCCGACACGTGGCGCGCTTGCGCTCCTGCGCAAGCGCTCGAGCGCAAGTCGCCCCAGTGCCGACACGTGGCGCGCTTGCGCTCCAGCGCAAGCGCTCGAGCGCAAGTCGCCCCCGTGCCGACACGTGGCGCGCTTGCGCCCAAATGCAAGCGCTCGAGCGCAAGTCGCCCCCGTGCCGACACGTGGCACTCTTGCGCTCCAGCGCCCAGCGCTCAAGCGCAGAGCGCCCACAGGCCGACACGTGGCACTCCAGCGCCTGAGCGCACAGCACCTAGGCGCACATCGCCCAAGATGCTGCCCCACGCATCCTTTAGATGTCTTTTCCCCTTTTTATATATATACATGTATATATACACATATGTATACATATTTACACACACACATACTCCGCGACACTGTCCCTGTTAGAAAACTCTGTGTGGCTCCCGATATATCCAAAACCCCCCTTTCAAAACAAAACACACGTACACCGCACATTGAGTTCGCATGACCAGTTTAACCCGTCAATCAGACGTTCCCTCGCTCCAAAGACGAGGGGTAATTAACTGCAGCTTAGTTCGCGGCTGCCGGAGATTCGGATCCCCACAATCATTAAACCCCGGCCTACCCTAGGCAGGGGGAATCTGTAGTACGCCTGACAAGCGCGCGCGTATTCCCATCTCAATGGGGTGACGAAAAACACCCTACAGATTCTGGCACGCCCGGTAGGACCAATCTCTCCTCCCATATTTCGGGTTAAGCGTTCATGCGAACTCACTCAATTTACATACCTGTGTTTATACTAAAAATAATGCTTTTTCATGCAGATTTTCAAGCAATCACCTTCCGACGATGTCTTCGATGATGAACTCAGCTCCCGTCTCCTACACCAAGAAGATAGACTCCAGGACGGTCCTCCCGGCCAGTCTCGGGCGACAATGGGCAGAGCCGCTGCTACCATTCGGCTCTATTATGTTCATGCCTGTTGGCGCCATCCCAGCTCCTCAAGCCCTGGTGGCAGACAAACCGGTCTCGAAAGGCAGGAGACCAAATGTGGTAGTCTCGAGGACGCCCCAACCCAAACGAAAGTCGGTGTTTGAACGACTTTCCTTCGCCCCAGCTGGGGGTAAGGCCATCAACACCAGCAAAGCTACAACGCGTCCTGAGCAAGCTCCAGCAGTGCCATTGACCACTGCTCGATCGGGTGTCTTCTCTAAGCTCCCCGCTGATCAACTCACAATGGCTTCCCGGGTAGCGGATGCCCGCCAAGCCTTCAAAATCGAGAAGCTGAGGGAGAAAAGGCTCAGATATAGAGCCAACAAAAGGGCTAGGGCTCCTGCCAGGCTGCACCTCATGAGGTTCGAAGAACAGGGTTACCCCGCCGAAGATGAGGAAATGGCTGGGTATGTGGTCCACACTGTCTATACGGTGGGCACGCGCAGCAAGAGCAAGGATGCGGCTACCACATCTCAAACCCAATCTGGCTTGAATGTGGTGACCGCTTCCCAAGAACAGCCGCCTCTGCTGGGTAATGAAAACCCTCTTGAGCGGAAAGACCCTTCGGTCTATGAGGTGTCGGGCTCGGAAAGCGAAGAAGAGCCGACTTTCCGCCCCAGGACCGCGGAACAAGAGCTGCTTCAAGAGCTCCGAAAGCAGCTCAGAAATAAAGACAAGGAGATGGACAAACTCTACTCCAAAATCGATGACTTGACGAATGTCGTGATGCAACTCACAGCCCGACTTGCCTCTCAGCCACCCAATCAAGCGGAGGGCTCTGCTCGTGGACCGGGAAATGGTGTCCCAAAGCAGCCGACGCCTATTCCCTCAAATCCAAAATTGGGCGAACTACATGAAAACCAGTCGCATTCTATCTTGGGAAATGACTTGGCTACCGATGACAGTAGCCCGCTAACTCAAGATCAAATCATGGATTTGGTTGCCAGCAAAGTCAAAACATTGGTGGCCGAAGCCGAAGCGCAAAAAGATATCAGCAGTAGTGGGAGACCATATCCTGCTCAGTATGATCTGGTAGAATTTCCCAGCGGCTATGTCATCCCCAAATTCGGAAGATTCGATGGGACGGGAAATGCGAATCAGCACATCGCCCACTTCAAAGCCTCATGCGGGAACACTGGGGGCAACGATGCGCTTCTTCTCTGCCCGTTCGTTAATAGCTTGACCGATGTTGCTTTCGACTGGTACGCGAGCATACCGGATGGCTCCGTCACAACTTTTGTCCAAATAGAGTCTCTGTTTCGGCAGAGATTCATGAGCGTCAGCGATAAGATTACCATTGCCGAGCTCGTAAGGACCAAGCCCAAGAACAACGAAAACAGCACGGATTTTATAACCCGATGACACAATCTCTCCGTTAAATGCGAACCGCCGATAGAGCAGGACCAATCTGTCAGTCTCCTCGTCGGAAATCTCAACAATTGGATGGCCCCGTTTGTATGCACCGCGGGTCTCAAAACATTCCAAGAGTTGACCAGGAAAGTTCAGATGCTGGAGCGCTCAAAACAGGAGTCCTTCTCGGATTCCCAAAATAACAATAGGTCTTGGAGAAACCGAAAGGACGATAATCGCAAAGGCAGAAACTCCGATGATTCTGAATCTTTCAACACTTTGGCTAACCGAAATAAGCAAGGGATGAGCTAACCTAGCGCCAACCAGCCTCGGAAGCCAATGTTTGGAGAGGGAGGAGAATCTCTACCGAAAGAGAAGCTAGATAAGGTCTATTCCTTCAGAAGGGACAAAATCCGTAAAATATTCAAAGACGCCCTGAAGAACGGTCTACAACTGCCAGAGTCAAAAAGACCGCAGGAAGCGAATAGGACCGACGACCCCAAATACTGCCCCTATCACAGAGTGATAGGTCATGCCATTGAGGACTGCTTCGTCTTCAAAGATTGGGTCGAAAAGCAATACAAGGCAGGAGAGATAGAACTGTCCAAAGGCGTGTTAACAAACATTCAAACTGCAACCGCCAATTTCATACAAATGGAGACCGAAGTTCTTCGTGAAACCGATTCTCTCAGACATCTGCCTTTCTCTGAAAACAATCGACCACCACGTCATTAAACTGGGAACAGTCGACCTCTAAGTCGTTAAACTGGGAATGTAAAAAAAAATGTGTAAGAAAAAAAAATGTGTAAATAAAAAAAATAAAAGCCGAAATGATGGGGCAACTCGCAATAAAAATCAGCGAGTAAAATAAAAATAAAATAAAAGCCGAAATGATGGGGCAACCGCGAATAAATAGCCGAAATGATAGGGCAATCGCGATCTTCGCGATAAGAAAAGCTGAAATGATAGAGCAATCGCGGTAAAACAAAAACAAAATCAAAAAAAATCCAGTGTCCCGAAATTTTTCCGGCCCTACGGTTAGTCCTCAAATTGACTACCGTATACAATCCACGGGCTCAAATAATTCTCATCACCCTCTTGCCCCACCGCAATCACCAGTTACGCGGCTGGTCTCCGCCTGTGGAATTATGCTCCATTGAGAAGACCCACTCATGTGTCCTCACGATACATGAGGAGAACAAACCATTGTGGGATCCTTACGACTCACGAAGGAAAAATACACTTAGGAGTCCTCACGACTCCTAAGGAGAAAATACACCTACGGGATCCATACGACCCGTAGGGAGAAAATGCTCTTATGGGACCCTCACGGCCCATAAAATTGAAAAGCCTTAGGCGATAGGGATCTAAACCTTTCTCCTAAGCCATCGCTCCCCAATCCCCAAGTGGCGAGTGATGAGTCGCTCCTGGTACCATATTCCAGTGTAGCGATGCAGACGCCGACCAAATTCCAAATCCCATACCCCAACGGCGAATGATGAGTCGCTCCTGGTACCATATTCCAGTGCAGCGATGCAGACGCCAACCAAATTCCAAATCCCATACCCAACGGCGAATGATGAGTCGCTCCTAGTACCATATTCCAGTGCAGCGATGCAGACGCCAACAAAGTCCCGAAATGTTTCCGGCCCTACGGTCTGGATCATACATCCTGCAAAACCGTATACAATCCACGGGCGTAAAACAATCCCGATCCCTCAAAAAATAATAATAATAATAATAATAATAAATAATAATAACGGTATGTCCACAAGAAAAATGGGCACGGATGAAAACCCGAAAGGGCTCCGTGAGTAAAAACAGCAGGACTGCCGGCGAGTTTGTGAAAACCCGAAAGGGCGCAAACTCGTAAAAGAAGGAAAAGAAATGAAATGCACTCGCAAAGTTCTCTCGACTTTGTGAGGAGAAAATTCCCGCATGAGATCCCTACGACTCACAAAGTAACAACACACTTAGGAGTCCCCACGACTCCTAAGGAGAAAATACACCTGCGGGATCCTTACGACCCGTAGGGAGAAAATGCTTTGTGAGACCCTTACGGCTCACAAAATGGAAAAGCCTTAGGTGATAGGGATCTAAACCTGTCTCCTAAGCCATCAATTTCCAAATTCTCTCGGGGCAAATGATGAGTTGCTCCTGGCATTATTCCAGTGCAGCAATGCAGATGCCGACAAAAAAAAATCCCCAAATCCTCTCGGGGCAAACGATGAGTTGCTCCTGGTATTATTCCAGTGCAGCAATGCAGATGCCAAACAAAAAAAAAACAATTCCCAAATCCTCTCAAGACAAACGATGATTCGCTACTGGTACCATATTCCAGTGTAGCGATGCTGATGTCAACCCAAATCAAATCAAACCAACAACCTCTGCGGCGGAATCTTGCTTCGTCCCAGAATTTACCCCGTGTCGAAATCATGCTTCGCCTCGGGATAACGACCTCCTCGTCGGAATTATACTTCGCCTAGGAATCTACCTCTACATCGAAATCATGCTTCGGTCAGAATGTCTGCCGATCATCGGAATGATGCTCCGATCCTTGGAATTATGCTCAGCAAATTGGAATGATGCTTCACTCATTGGAATGATGCTCCGATCCTTGGAATTATGCTCCGCTCTTCGGAAAGATGCTCCGAACTCTGAAATCATGCTCCGCTCTTCGGAAAGATGCTCCGAACTCCGGAATGATGCTCCGATCCCTGGAATTATGCTCCGCAAATCAGAATGATGCTCCGACCGTGGAACTATGCTCCACGCTTCAGAATGATGCTCCGATCCTTGGAATCATGATCCGCTCATCGGAATGATGCTCCGATCCCCTGGAATTATGCTCCGCAAATCGGAATGATGCTCCGACCATGGAATGATGCTCCACGCTTCGGAATGATGCTCCGATCCTTGGAATCATGCTCCGCTCATCGGAATGATGCTCCGATCCCCTGGAATTATGCTCCGCAAATCGGAATGATGCTCCGACCCTGGAATTATGCTCCAAAAATCGGAATGATGCTCCGATCCCCTAGAATCATACTCCGCTCATCGGAATGATGCTCCGATCCTTGGAATTATGCTCCACAAATTGGAATGATGCTCCGCTCTTCGGAATGATGATCTGAATCCTGGAATGATGCTCCGCTCTTCGGAATGATGATCTGAATCCTGGAATGATGCTCCGCTCATCGGAATGATGCTCCGATCCTTGGAATCATGCTCCGCTCTTCGGAATGATGCTCCGAACCCTGGAATCATGCTCCGCCCTTCGGAATGATGCTCCGATCCCCTGGAATCATGCTCCGCTCATCGGAATGATGCTCCGATCCTTGGAATTATGCTCCGCAAATTGGAATGATGCTCCGCTCATCGGAATAATGCTCCGATCCCCTGGAATCATGCTCCGATCATCGGAATGATGCTCCGATCCCTGGAATTATGCTCCGCAAATCGGAATGATGCTCCAATCCGTGGAATTATGCTCCGCGAATCAGAATGATGCTCCGATCCCTGGGAATCATGCTCCCCGGGATGATGCTTCGCCTCCGGAATGATGTTCCACCTCGAAGTTCAGCTTCAAGATCCATCAATTTCATGCACACAACTCAAATGTGCGGTGTGCATTTATTGATGGGGGGAACTTTTTTGGGGTAAAAATTTACACCCCCGTTGACCGAGTCAAACTCAAGGCCAACCCCAAGCCAGG
Source organism: Agapanthus africanus (assembly GCA_030015575.1). Classification (NCBI taxonomy): domain Eukaryota; kingdom Viridiplantae; phylum Streptophyta; class Magnoliopsida; order Asparagales; family Amaryllidaceae; genus Agapanthus; species Agapanthus africanus. The sequence continues at coordinate 223,445,138 of JASDDO010000016.1, read as the reverse complement.
TGGGCCCAAGCCCAGGTCAAGCGGGCCCAAGCCCAAGTCGAGCCCGCGGCCAGCCTCCTCCATGCTAAAATATAGATCATGTAATAAATAATTTTTATGTAATTTTTTATACATGAATGTATGCAAAATGGGCATAAAGCCAATATTTTGTAAACCCATGGCTTATGTGCAAAAATGAAATGGCAGATGAGCCATGGGATGGCTAAAATGCCATTTTTATAAAGCCCAAGGGGCTATATGTAAATATGTAAGCCTATAAAATGCAACATGATGAATAAAAAAAGGACAACTTTTCATTCCACCCAAAAACTAGGGTTCTTTGTGCCTCCTGCTCCTTCTCCAAGGTTCAAAAACTTCTCATTTCTTTGAATTAAATCAAGAGTTTTACTCTTTCTTTTCCAAAACTAAGTAGTTTTCCACCACAAAACCCACAAAGGGGAACTCAAATCTTCCATCAGATCTTAAAAAGGAGTGATTTTTAAAATCTCCCACTTCTTGATCTTCAAGATCTGGCCAAACAACAGGAGGAAGAAGAAGAACCCCCTTCATCTGCTTCAAAACATCCTAGGAGTTTAACTCCATATATATAAAACAATAAATATTTCCTTTCTGAAGCATAGCTTCTGTTTCTTAGGCTAAAAGCCTCCTTTTCTCGCCGGCACTCAAGCGCAGAGTGCCCCGCGTGCCGACACGTGGCGCGCTTGCTCTCCAGCGCTCAGCGCTCGAGCGCAAAGCGCCCCCGTGCCGACACGTGGCGCGCTTGCGCTCCAGCGCTTGCGCTCGAGCATAAGTCGCCCCGGTGCCGACACGTGGCGCGCTTGCGCTCCAGCACAAGCGCTCGAGCGCAAGTCGCCCCCGTGCCGACACGTGGCGCGCTTGCGCTCCAGCACAGAGCGCCCACAGGCCGACACGTGGCACTCCAGCGCCTGAGCGCACAACACCTAGACGCACAGCGTCCAAGGTGCTGCCCCACGCATCCTTTGGATGTCTTTTCCCCTTTTTATATATATACATGTATATATACACATATGTATACATATTTACACACACACATACTCCGCGACACTGTCCCTATTAGAAAAAATTTCTAACGGGGCGCTGCCCCGCACCCCGCAAGGGGGCTGCTAGCCCCCTTGACCCCCAGCCCGCTATCCGGGTAGCGGGACCCCCGTAAAAACTCTGCGTGGCTCCCGATATATCCAAAACCCCCCTTTCAAAACAAAACACACATACACCGCACATTGAGTTCGCATGACCAGTTTAACCCGTCAATCGGAGGTTCCCTCGCTCCAAAGACGAGGGGTAATTAACGGCAGCTTAGTTCGCGGCTGCCGGAGATTCGAATCCCCACAATCATTAAACCCCGGCCTACCCTAGGCAGAGGGAATCTGTAGTACGCCTGACAAGTGCGCGCGTATTCCCATCTTAATGGGGTGACAAAAAACACCCTACAGATTTAAGGACGATCCCTCAATGCCCAAAATTTCTTTGAAAGATCAAATAGAAGCGTTTAGGAGAAACAGTTCGACGTTGCAATCCACTTTGTGTCAACCATGTCAACCTTCACCACCTTCGTACGTTGATTCCACTTTTTCAGTCCTCTTGTAACTCCTAAACCGATATCTATTGCTGAGCATATTGCACAATCTCGTAGCCGATCTTTCACTCCTCTCCACACATCCAGTTATAGGGATCAATAATTCCATTCACCTTTTTATCCCAATGTTGATCCTACTCCTGTCCAACCATTAAATTCTTACCAGTCCTACCCGACATTCCCACCTTCACTAGACATTGCTTCTACACAACCATTTGGGAGTTTCACGTATCCAAACAATTTCGAATCTTTTACCAAAACCCCTTCACAACCCATGTCTAGTTTGGAACAGTCGTTGGAAGCTTATATTTTAGCAACAAACAAAACGGTGAGAAATGTGGATGCATCCATTGCCGCCCTTATGCAACCTAATGAACCGGTAGCTAGTTTCCAATTAGCTCCAAATTTTCCAATGTATGAGGAGGCGGTTGGACAGAGTGACAATTTGAGAGGAGAGAGTAAGTTATACACCTTTACAAATCAAACCTACCCATACCCAATTGAATCCAACAACTCCAGTTTTCAAACATGTGTCCCAAATGATTCATCAGTTAAGGATAAAAATGAGTTGTGCGACTTTGTAGTGCTTGATTTGCCAGATTGTGAGGAATCCCTTTCGAGTGAAACCACACCTAATCCTTTTGACCTTTATACCTCAACTCTAGAACCTAAATTGATAAATATCCATGCTTTTGATGAGGTGTCAAAAAAAATTGATTTTCACTTAATTTAGGATATAGACGCCGGGAATATTTTGGATGATGAACCCGTCGATTTGATTGAAATTTTATGTCCAATTCATCATCCCGAGTCATTAAATGTTTCTCCCGAACTTCATATGCGTCTTGATTTTGATGATAATGGCATGGATAAGCTAAATTTTGAGGAGAATATTGAGGAAATTATTGAGGATGAACCAGTTTTTCTTGATGGGTCGGATTTCCCAATTCATCATGTCCCTTCCACTGATTGTGTACACCCTCCTGAATCTTTAACTGATGCCCTTCCTCACTCACTTCCCTACGTCCTCGTTCAAACCTTGCAAGAGACCGTTACGCTTTCATCTCCAATAACAAGTTCGACGTACCCATGTTGGCTCACGAATCTTGAGGGATTTAATCTCATTTTTCCGCGGGTTGATAAATTAGAACGATCGCTTTTTACACATCGGTCATTACAAATTGTGCTAATTTATACACTCCATCTCCACCCTCAAGTTCGTATTCCCACTTTCTTTGGTTATTCTAATCTTCCATTAACGCTACCGAGTGTTGATGAATTACAATCCGATATTTTGAGTTCGATAATTTTCAATTAGACCTTCGATGAAAGTTTCGAAGATATTTTCGCCGACGAACTCGCATTCTTAAAGGATACGGATTTTGTGATTAATCAACCTCTACTCGAAGCAGTAGAACCACTACCATTTCTTTTTGCCCTCCGCCATTCTCCTCCACCGAGACCGTATACCATTTCTACCTACACACGGTCTCGTGTGATTCTCATTTATTTTCTTTCCACTCCATTCTTTCACCAACCCCACCATTATCACGATAGAATTTTTGACTGGTTGGTGCTAACCTTTGGCTTATGTAAAGCCTTGCTTAAGTTTGGGGGGAACCTTGTTGTATATATATTTTGTTTTTCTTTTAACTATAAAAAAAATTAAAAATTAAAAAAATTTATAAATAAATAAACAGGGGAGTGCCGACATTTTGACCCTCTTGGCGTAGCATGACAGTGAGGACACTGTCAAGTTTAAGTTTGGGGGTATGCTCGGTAAGCCTTCTTCCTTCGCATTCATGTGTATATTTTTTGCATTTGCATACTTATTTTAAAACCCATAAAAATTGAAAATTTTTGAAAATTATAAAAATTAATGTATTCAATTTTGGCTTTATTTGACTTGAGTTTGACAAAAAGGTTAACTAGCTAGGAACAACTAGATCTAGACTTAGTAAATTAAAAAACCCTAAAAATAACTTTTCTTAAAGTTTAACGGTAGAAAGTATATGTCTTTGTAGTTTATTTAGAAATAGGAAAATTTTGAGTTCACTTCTTGGGCTAAGTTAAAATAAAGGAAGAGTATTGATGTTTTTATTAAAGTATAAATTTGAAAAATAATTCCTAAGCTTAAGTCTAGATTCTGAAAATGAATACCCTGCAATTTGCACAAACACGCACCTTGAAACTTGGAATAGTAGAAGAGACCTTGAAATGCTTTTATCTAAAGTCCTTAGTACGAAAATAAATAAAAAAAAATACAAGTGTGAATAAAGAAAAAAATGAACACTGGTTTTTGTAATTAATTAAGGCTACAAAAATAGAAAAAAATATTTAGCGAGGGTGCTTCATCACCTAGTGCCTTAGACCAACTGGTTTAGGAGTCACTGCTAAAAAGCCTTAGGAGTTACAAGACTAGGAAGTATGCTTTAAAGTGCAAATGCATTTTGTAATCGTTCGTTGGTACCTCATAAAGTATTAACGGTCGCATGAAGGATGTGTAAGCAAAATTCATTTGAAAAATTCACATATTAAGAAGTACTTTGGACAACGGACAAGAGTATGATTGCTTGATTTGAATTTCCAAGTGTAGGGTGATTTATACACACACGTAGGGGTATGTGATTGGGGTTTAGATAAGAGATAGGAATGAAGAATAGGACTTGTATCTTTAGTGGAGATGATAAAAATTCCTAAGTTGAGATGGAACCCTTGAAGGAAAACTTAAGGGATGCCAAAAGCTAAATAGGTCTGCAGAACATATATGATCTTAAGTTAAATGATAAGGATGCGTGAAGAATATGGGTGGATAATTTACGTGTCAAAGATAATAGAGTCCTCATTGGAAAACCTAATTGGAGAATAAAAGTTAATGGGCCAAATTGATAGGATTTTGTGGGTAGTATCCGCTGAAAACCCTCAGGAGACAACACTCCTCCTACTAGGGACACCTAGAGGTTTAACGGCTTGTTGCACGAGCTCAGTGCAATCGCATTTCCCTGCGAAAGTGAGGTTAGGTTTTTGTCGAGAATAAAACTAGGTTTGCTCGAGGACGAGCAAAAGATAAGTTTGGGGGTATTTGTTCATACCATAATATTGCATTATTATATTCCCCATTTTTATGCATTTTACGAATAAACAGGTGCTTTTGACCCATGTCTGCTGCATAGTACAGGTTACAGGTTCTAGGAGCAAAACAGTGAAAAAGATAAAAGACAATGTAAAAGTGAGACTACGACCAACAAACAGAAGGATCTTGATAAAGCCTACATAAAGATCAGTTCAAAAAGTACAAGGCAGCGCAAGGTTCAAGACTTCGTCTCGAAACAACGGTAAAGTCCGCTACAATTCACTGGGAGATCTGGAAAGAACCTAGAAGCCAAATTGAGTAAAGAACCAAAGAAGAAGGAAGCCCAGAAAACCCAGAGGCAGCCCAAAAAAGTTTCACTCCAAGTCTACCATTGGGCCGCGGAACTGCGGCCAAACCCTGGTTGCGGCCGCGGTTCCGCGACCGTCTAGAGCCCGGAGAGAATAAAAATTTTACCAAAATTTAGAGGCTGCGCTGACTAGTCTTTCTAGGGGTATTTTTGTAAATGCAGACATGCGGCAATTGTAAACCTAGGGTTTTCTATGTCCTATAAATAGAGATCCAATTCCTTGTATTAGTTCATGCCTCCTTTCATTAATAAAATTCAGAAATCTTTTTGGAGAAGCATCAATTTGTATGTTCTTAATTTATTTTGCTGCCCTAAGTAATTTCTCTTCTTTCCCTAGTTTAGATTTAATTCCTTTCCCTGGGTTAAATTTATTATCTGCCCTAGTTAGATCTTTAATTCCTTGCCCTAGATAAATACTTTAGATCTGTTCTTCAATTCCCTAATGAGCGAGTAGTCTCCTCGCTTGTTAGGGTTAGATTTGGGGAAGGTTTGAGAGATGAATATCTCTCACCCCTTTCTTGCCCATCACATATAATTAATAGGACTCCATGCATACATGCACATACCGCTCCATACGGCACCCTATCCCTCGAGGTAGCGGTGATACCGTAGTATAAAGGCCCGGTTGAGTGTGTATTCCATAGAGGTTAGGGTAAGGATTGATAAAGGAAGGACAAGAACCTAGAGGAAGAAACATCTATCCAAATTATTCTAATCCCCTCTATTAATAATTACCATTACTCCTAATAGATCTTAATATGGGTATAGAAAGCGGTGAGATTTATTGACTTTCCAAACTTAACCTGAACCTAACCCTAGCAAGATTTAGATCTTGATTAATTTAGTTTTTAGATTTAATCAATCAATCCGGCACCCATCGGAATTAACTCGTTAGAGCGATTAGGAAATTCACAAAATCCCTGTGGACCGACCGGTACTCACCGGCTAGCTCCAAAGCGACGTCGTTCTTGATTGCGGTTACTAAATTCTTTGATCTATCTTTTGAAGCGCACAAGCATGCTAAATCAATCAATCAATACCGCATTCTATTCTCGCGATATGTGATATCGGACGGTTATATTAGATATAGCCGGGCTATCGGATCAAGAATTGATTCGATAAATTTATTTATATGATATTAGTCGGTTGTATGTGATATAGCCGGATTATTAAATCAAGTGTTGATTTGATAATTTAATGTATAATTATATATTTGATATATTAACTTACATTAACTAATATTTGCTTACTAAGTATTCTTTTTCTCACTTGTGTGCATATAGTATATATGTGATATATATTAATATACATTTTATTTGTGTCATGCTTGATGCCACATGCTTCATGGGTGTATGAGACTTACACCATGAATGATATAATGTAGAGTTTATATTTATCTAAGTAATTCAAAAATTAGATGGAAATTGGCTACAAGCTTGTAGAAGCTTGTGGAAACATTGACCAAGTCCACCATTTTTGTTTCACTTGTAGATATTTATTAACCTAACCATAATACCTTAGCCATAATTCATTCTCTAAATGGGTTAGTGTATGACACTAACCCACCCATGGTTGTCATTCTCATCTCATATGAGTTTCATTCTCATCTCCACTTCATCTTCTTCTTCCTCATGAAAAAAGCTTGCTAGCTTTTGTATTGGTGAAGAAATATTGTGAGAAAAATAAATCTATAGTGAGCCCAATTCCTAATTCATCATCCTCTACTATATTAGCCATTTAGTTTAGGGTGTTTTCTTCACTAATCTACCATTAGTGAAGAGGTAGCATGAGCTTGAGTCTCCTCGATGTAGATCATCTTCGGCCTCGAAGACTTATAGCAAGCTTGTTCATTTTTTCATGTGAACCCTTACTATTGTTCGGGTGTTCACTACTCGGAGCGAAGGGATGACTACACGGAGCTTTAGAAGTGAGGGACCGGTCTACAAAGGTTGTATTCCTCATTCACTTAGATGTAAAGTTGTTTACATTGCTTGTTAGTCAAATCTCTAGTTAAGATTCTAGGGTTAGGGTTCTTGAGAACGACAAAAATTTGAAAACGGCATGGATGATGCCTCCCGAAACCTTGCTTCCGCGCTACATAACCCTACAAACAGTGGGGAGGTGCTGCCGAAATTTACTCGAAACAGATGAAAGTACAAGCGAATGAGTGTCTGCTCTATACATTCTTAATGGGATAGAAGCCTTAACCCCGACAGCTGAAACACACACATACAACACGAATACACAACAAACACACACACAAAGCACATACACACTAACAACCCTACACCTAAGAGAAATTATAAATTGAAGCACGCATACACAGAATACAACTCATACTTGGGTATCTTCAAATATAACTTTATTAATCAATAATTTATTCTTTTCAACGACAAACTTGCCTCTACGGATTTTGTTCTTTGTCAGTAACAATCTCGTTCTTAGATTTATCAATATAGTCACCATAACCTATAATTTATATATTATACAGCCTAACATGGCCCATGAGTACATCAGAGTTAAGGACTGGATGTACGTGGATTGGCAACAACGCAAGCAATCTAAGGTTGTCGCAGGAGTTGCTGCTTTCATTGAATTTGCACGTGCACATAATAAGATCGTGTTAGAGAAGATACTCTGCCCGTGCGATAGATGTGGAAATAAGTTCTGGCAGAAGGTAGAAATCGTAGAGCTTCACATCGTTAAACATGGTTTTACTAGACTTTATACAACTTGGCTATTGTTGGAACCTCACCCCCGCGCGGAAACGCGTATGTTTTGGAAACATATATGATTTTAAGGAAATGGATTGCGCACGCGAGATCGTTCTCGTTTTAAAATTTATAAACCGCAAGTGCACGGCGCGTTGTAGCATGCCGGCAAGTACCGGTCAATCCGCAGGGAATTGTGTATTATGTCTTGTGATTTAAGGTTCAACAAATAACGAATGGTTGGTTTTTTCACAAAAAATGAAAAAAATACGAAAACAAAGAAAACAAAGAAAAGAAGCTAAGAAGAAGTGGTTGCGGCTTTGGCTCGAAAGGTCGAATCGCGACGATTCCTTCGACGCTCCCTTGATCATGAGTTATCCGTCCTTACGTCGATCCCGGCATGAAACATGACTTGTCAAGGCGGTTGCGGAGCACAACTCATCAAATTCCGATATTCGCCATAAAACACGAAATTGGTCCGTTTGTTCACTTACCGTTTGTATGTCCGAGCATGGGGTATCAACACTAAGCACAAGGGTTAGCAAGCTTACCACATTATCAAAAACACAAATTACTGAATGAGAGCAAATGATTTTAATGTTGAGTTTGCTAAGTGTTTGTGATAGTGATCAGTCGAAAATAATGTATTTTTAACACGGCAATTTCCCTATCATTTGCACTCATCTAGAATTGTTCGGCATTCATATAGCACATATTAGCAAATCAGTCGTTAAATATCAGATTGCATGTGTTGGACTCTAAAACCGGCACTATAAAGGAAATTGACTGCATTTCATGGCATCACATCATCCCTATATTGCACAACACTTGTCTCGAGAAATTGCAGGAACAAAGCCAAAACTGTGCAGATAAAATACGCCAACTCAAAGGCCAGAGATCTGGCAGAGATCAGGGACTCAATTGGAAAATCAACATATCACAAAAAGGTCCAAATATTAGCAGCAAAAAAGCCCAGAAGTTGCAAGCCCTAAGGCTTCAAAAGAGCCGCGGTTCCGCGGCGGGAGCCTGCTTGCGCCGCGGAACCGCGGCGGCTTGATGGGATCAGATGCGCAGATTTCTTACACGTGGCTATTTGTAACTTCCCAATCTTCCAGAAGACTCCCGATTCTCCACGTGGCACATCTAGAAGGCTCGGCTTAACAAACTTCATCTAGAAGCTTCTCCTCAACAAACTTTTAGAGGGAAATTCAAATCTCCTCAACAAACTTTTGGAGGGAAATTCAAATTTGAAATCCTAGATCTAGGATTTTGATGGTCTATAAATAGGAGCCTAGATCTAGAGTTAAAGGGTTGATCTCTACTTCCCTAATCTTTAGTCTTAATCTTTAGTTGTTCAATTTCTATTCTTCATTCTCTTCATCTTCTTCCACAAGTTGAGTGACACGACTTGTGCGGAACCCTAACCCTAATTTCAATCCAAATTCAAGATCCCGAGTACCAATCAAACGAGAAGCCCTTCAACCTTTTAGGAGCGGAGCCGATCTTCAATCGAGCAAGTGATCCAAGCCGATCCGCGACTCACGGAAACGAGCGAAACCAAATCGACGATCGAGTTCTTCCTCTTGTAGTTCTTGATCGATTGTAATGAAATTGTTGATATAAATAAAAGGTGAAATTCTTTAATCTTGCTTTCTTTAAATTCTTGCATCATGATTCCATCTCAATTTGTAATTGTAGTTCTTGTTGTGATGTTCGAGTAAAACTCCGCTCGTCAAGGAGTTGAGACGATCAATAGAATGATGATGTAACAAATATTAAAACGATTCTTAAGTCCTACGAGTTTTGTAAACCCTAGCAAGTTCAAGAATCGATGACCTAGTTTCGTTGCGATGCTTTCTTGATTGTTATCGCTCGAAATTAGGGATCTACGATCGTTTCTTGAATTTACTAGAGGCTAGAATGTGAATGATATCGACGAAGGAACAAGGGATAAATGATGAAATCCTAGTTTCACTAGAAATCCCTGATTCTCGTCGACCATCATCGATCTAGTATCAATTCATCGAAGGATAAGAATACGTCATCGTGAGATTACATCACATCTATAGATCCGATCGATTCCTACAAGCCTCATTTCGATTCTTGATATTTGGTTGGAAAAATCATTAAACTCTCAATTCTTGATTATATCGTTTTCTTGCTATTTGATCTAGATTTTCTAATTCTTGAACTTCAACTATAAATCATGAATTGTTTGTTTTGTTTTCTTTAAAGTTTCGATTCAAACAAATCAAAATTACAAACGAATCGTACAATCCCTGTGGACGATCCGCACTCGCTAACGATCTACATCTGACACTGTAGTTGATTGTGGTCAAAATATTTTTGGTTGTGATTTCTATATACATTTTCTAAATACCGACACAACGAGAAATTCTTATCAATCAAATGGCACCGTTGCCGGGGATCGCGCTCTAATTTGTTCTATATTAAAATTTGAATTGAAAGATTTATTCCATTGTAATTTTTAGATCAAAATTCGCGCAAACACTAATACGAGTTGTTGTGATTTGTGCGAGGAAATCTGGAACTTCTGGAGCTGTGGAAAAGTTTTTCTGAATAGTCCAGAGAGCTAAAGGGAGCAACAGAAACATTCTGCTAAAAAAATTGTGCAGTGAACTGTTCATTTGACCACGATTTCGCGGCATTAAGCGACTCCCACCGCGATTCTGCGGCGGTTCAGGCAATTCACTGCTCCAAAAATTTCTCAGGTGAATTCTAACTTTCTTATCTTCTTCAAAATCTGCTCCAAATAACATTTTGTGCAGGATTCTTTGCAAAAATAGCAGCGCCGCGCAAAAAGAAAAATTAAATTCTGCTTTTTTTGATCTTTGTGGTTGTTTGCATAATTAATACGAACATTAAGGGGCAAAGACTAAATCCAGATTAGGTGGGGAGTTCATTACCCTTCCTAAGCCCCGAAAATCGCAAAATTTGCATCCGCATTTACCCTCATTAATTAAAAAATATCTAGAGATGACTCTAAGGACTGTCGCGCTCACTTAGGACAGAAGAAGGCCGTGGGTAATTCATTGCTTATCCGCGTTTCTCTTGTGGTGTCTAAGGCAAATGTGTAGAAGGCTAGTGGTTACTTAATTAGGCCCACTACTTACGTAGTGGAGAACCTCCCACTTACCTGGCACTTACCTGGCCACAGGAGAGACAAAGAGGCAGTGGAGGATTTATCCTGCGACTTGTCTTTTGGCAGTTAGGAGCGGTCTAGAGTTTGACCTAGGTGACAACTAGATTCTAGGGTTTTTCTTGTTGTATTTTGTGATTTGCATCATATTTTCAAAAATCCGTCCACTTTTCAAAACAAACACCGCATTCATTCATCTCCCCTAATTATAAATTCACGCTGCCACTTGTACTAACCCTTTTTAGTGCAAGATAGGCTGGACACGGGATTCTAGTGCCTGTTAGTCCGCGTTCCCTTGATCGACCCAAAATTCGGTATTTCTACATTTACCCTTTCTTTTACCCACCACCACACCCACATCGATGGATCCATCTCCATCGAACTTCTTTTCCACTAATCTGACGCTGTCCGTTGGTGTGCAGAATCCACCTCGCATCTCTCTCCAAGAGAGGTGCTATCCTACACGAGGTCCACTTTCCACTTGTCTTTCCATTCCACCAGCCAACGGGGAAAATTTTCAAATAAAACCCCAATACATTAACCTTCTACCAAAATTTCACGGTTTCGAGACTGAAGACGCATATGCATTTATCACCAAATTTGAAAATGTATGCGCTATGATGGGTACCTCACAGCTTTCTATAGATGCTATGCGTCTACGTCTTCTCCCTTTCACCATGTGCGATATAGCCGAGAAGTGGTTGTATAACACTATCGCACATTCCATTTCTAACTGGGAAAAATTCGTCAAAGCATTCCTTAAGAAATTCTACTCATACCAAAAGACAGCTCGAGTCCGTAGCGAAATCAATCAATTCACCCAGCTTCCAAATGAACCATTTTCAAAATTTCTTGAACGCTTCAAGGATTTGTTAGTCCAATGTCCACATCACGGCATCCCGAGATGGAAACTATGCCGAATCATTTATGAGGGCATTAATCCTAACACAAGACAGACCCTTGAATCCATGTGTCAAGGCAACTTCATGACTAAAGATGATGGGGAAGCCTGGAATTTTCTAGAAAATTTCGCTGAAAAATCTTTACAGTGGGAGGGTGTGAGTCAATCGTCTAGGGATGGCAATGATATTTCCATAGGAGTTAGAGCTGAGATTTCAGCTTTACACAAGAAATTTGACAATATGGAAAACAAATTTTTAGCCGCCGCCCTAAGTCAAATGTCACTCTCCAAAACTGTGTGTGGATGCTGTTCTGATCCTTCTCACTTGACGGAAGAATGTCCGTTTCAAGGTCATGAGCATACCAATGCCGCATTTCAAAGACCTAGAAACGATCCATTTTCTTCCACATATAATCAGGGTTGGAGGAATCACCCAAATTTTGCTTGGAACCAATCACAATCTCAAAACACGGTTCCAACCCAAAACAATTTCCAAGGGGCCCCTCCACCACAACAGCACCCACAACTTCAATTGAGTCAGCACCCCTTCCAAACACATAACTTTCAAAATCCGGTCAACACACCTGCACTGTCTAGTCCTTTACAGTTGACCGGGACTGATGAATCCTCTTCATTTGCACAATACATGAATTTGGTCTTAATAAATATCATGCAAGTTTCGGCTGAAATGAAGTCTTCTGTCGATAAAATTGAGAAAAACTCTGCGTCCCAAAGCGAGAGTATTAAATCGATGGAAGAAGAAATTGCACGATTAAAAGCCGAAATGAGTGCAAGAGAGAAAGGGAAACTTCCAGCTCAACCTTTATCAAATCCTGGCTATTCACCTCATGTGAATGCAATCACGTTGAGATCTGGAAGAGTGCTTGAAACTCACGTTGGGGAAGAGTTTGATGATACTGAAAAATCTATCAATAACACCCCGGCTGAGACCTTTCCTTCCACTTCTACTTCTAATTCTGACCCCAGTTCTTCTACCCCACCACCTTCTTGCGAGCCTATTCTTCGTTTCCCATAAGGCTCGCCGCCTCAGCCCATCTCTTCTATTCTACCACCGACGATCCCCACTTCTATTCTGGGATCGGGTCCATACACACTTCCTTCTCCTATGATGGACCCAGCGCTTATTGCTAAAGTACCTTATCTTAATCGGTTAAGGGCTAACACATCGAGTCAACATATGGAGAAGATTATGGACATTTTAAAGCAAGTTAACATCAACATCCCTCTCCTAGATGCCATCCAACAAGTTCTGTCCTATGCGAAAACTTTTAAGAACTTGTGCACTAGGAAGAGGAAGACTCAAGTGCCCAAGAAGATTTTTATGGCAAAGACTGTAGACACGGCTTTCCCCCAACAAGTACCACGGAAACGTAAGGACCCTGGTTGTCCTACTATTTCCATTTCCATTGGGGGAAAACACATCAACCGTGCTCTACTAGACCTTGGCTCTAGTGTTAACTTGCTTCCATATTCGGTTTATGAGCAACTAGGAATCAGAGAGTTGAAACCAGCCCATTGTACTCTCAAGATGGATGACCGATCAATCACCAAACCTAGGGGTGAACTGGAGGATGTGCTAATAAAAATCGGGGAATTTATCTTACCTGTGGATTTTATTGTAATTGATACACAGCCTGTAGCAAACCCACGGAACCAAATTCCGGTGATTTTAGGTCGCCCCTTTTTGGCCACTTCCAACGCTATAATCAACTGTCGTAATGGTTTTATGACCCTATCTTTCGGGAATAGGTCAATAGAGCTGAACATTTACAAGTTGGGAAGTGTACCCTCCGAACCCACTGCTCATGTCTGTTCTGTCGACTTAATGGATGTCGACAGCAGCAAATTTGATGATCCTCCTGATACCGATCTTGACACTTTTTATATGTTGTTGTTTGACCCAACTATGTATCATACACATACGGACACTTCCACCGAGTTGTCCGGGTCAATAAGTAACACTGATTATGAACTGCTTTCAGAGTCTGAAGATCACCCCGCACTTTGTAATGACATTATTCATCGGGGTATTGATGAAACTTTTGAGGAAATCTTCGCTGATGAACTCGCATTTTTGAATGACACGGTGTTAAGATGAATCATCTCCCAATCAACGAAATTGATCCTCCACCCCTTTTTCTGAACTGTAAAAAGAATGCGAGTAATCCATCACATACACTGCATCGTCTCTCCAAAATGAGACGCACACACACTCTCTTCCACCACTTAACCTTTCCCCACTTCTTCTTCCACCAACCAGAACACTGCATTGATAAAAATTTTGAATGGTTGGTGTTAACATTCGGTCTTTACAAAGCTTGGTATCGACCACTGATTTTTGACCCCCTCATATGATTTTCAAAGATTAACATTGCATAACTCAAGTTTGGGGGCCAATTTTTCTGGCTCTTGAAAAGAAAATTTTTACAAAATGATGAGCAAAAAATAACTTTAGGGGAGGATCTTCACTTAAATATTTTGCCCCCACTAATAAATTCCTCCCAAGCTTACAGGTTTCTTCGAGATTTAGCAGATGGCAACAGTGAGGACACTGTTGAAAATAAGTTTGGGGGAGGTTTGTGCTTATTTTTCGCATCATTTGCATATCACTTTGCATAAGCACAAAACATTTTTGAAAACCTATAAAAAAATTTTAAAAATTCAAAAAAAAAATAAAAATATTTTTTGTACATAAATAAGATAATAAAAGATTAGATAGTGAAAAATTACATCCATGAGATTAGAAAAATTTAAGAAAACCAAGAAAATTAGAAGTTTTCTTATACGAACTAGTAATAAGTAGTTATGAGCCGTTGTTCCAAGGGTTAGTAAGATGAAGGACGTCACTAATCTGAGGATAAAAATAAGTCTGAAAAATAGTTTCTATTCTGGAAGCTAAACATTTTGAACGTTGATACCCTACTATTCGCACTTACACACATCTTAAAGCCTAGGATAGTAGAGGATATCTTGAAATGCTCTTGTCTTAAAGCCAAAAGTATGAAGGAAATAAAAAAATGAAGAAAATATAAAGTGGTGAGAAAAATGGACACTGGTTTTGTTATCGCCAAGGCAGCAATAAAAAATATAGCGAGGGTGCCTTTTCACCTAGTGCCCTAAGGCCAACTGGTCTGAGAGTCACTGCTAAGCCTTAGGTGGTGCAAGACGAGAAAAATACACCAAGTAAGCAAGTACAGGGGTAATCGGTTGGTTAGTACCTCAAGAAGTATTAACGGTCGCATGAAAGTGTGTGAGCAATCTCATCTAAATATTCATTAATTAAAAAGTACCGAGGCTGATGGGCAAGAGTATGATAGCTTGAATTGAATTCTCCGGGTGTAGGTTTGTCTTTACACACACGCAGGGTTATATGATCGATGTTTGGAAGAAAGATAGAAATGAAGAATAAGACGATATTTTATTGAGGGAGGACGTGATTTCTAACATCTTTTCATGACCATTAAGATAGGGCTCATGACAAACCGAAAAGCTAGCTTAGTTGGAAACCCTAATTTTCAAAGTATTTCTTTTACAATTCTTATCTTTAAATGTAATATTCATGATCTTCCTTTTATTATTGGATTTTGTGGGTGCAATCCGCTGAAAACCCTCAGGAGACAACACTCCTCCTACTAGGGACACCTAATGATTTAAAGGCTTGTTGCACATGCTCAGTGCAATCGTGTTGGCTACGAAAGTGTGCTAGTTAGTTTTTCTCTTTCTTTATTTTCTACTTCTCTTTTTAATAAAAAGTTCGCTAGAGACGATCGAAAATAAGTTTGGGGGAATTTGATCAGTCGAAAATAATATATTTTTAACACGGCAATTTCCCTATCATTTGCACTCATCTAGAAGTGTTCGGCATTCATATAGCACATATTAGCAAATCAGTCGTTAAATATCATATTGCATGTGTTAGACTCTAAAACCGGCACTATAAAAGAAATTGACTGCATTTCATGGCTTCACATCATCCCTATATTGCGCAACACTTGTCTCGAGAAATTGCAGGAACAAAGCCAAAACAGTGCTGATAAAATACGCCAACTCAAAGGCCAGAGATCTGGCAGAGATCAGGGACTCAATTGGAAAATCAACATATCACCTAAAGGTCCAAATATTAGCAGTAGAAAAGCCCAGAAGTTGCAAGCCCTAAGGCTTCAAAAGTGCCGCGGTTCCGCGGCGGGAGCCTGCTTGCGCCGCGGAACCGCGGCGGCTTGATGGGATCAGATGCGTAGATTTCTTACACGTGGCTATTTGTAACTTCCCAAGCTTCCAGAAGACTCCCGATTCTCCACGTGGCACATCTAGAAGGCTCGGCTTAACAAACTTCATCTAGAAGCTTCTCCTCAACAAACTTTTAGAGGGAAATTCAAATCTCCTCAATAAACTTTTGGAGGGAAATTCAAATTTGAAATCCTAGATCTAGGGTTTTGATGGTCTATAAATAGGAGCCTAGATCTAGAGTTAAAGGGTTGATCTCTACTTCCCTAATCTTTAGTCTTAATCTTTAGTTGTTCAATTTCTATTCTTCATTCTCTTCATCTTCTTCCACAAGTTGAGTGACACGACTTGTGCGGAACCCTAACCCTAATTTCAATCCAAATTCAAGATCTCGAGTACCAATCAAGCGAGAAGCCCTTCAACCTTTTAGGAGCGGAGCCAATCTTCAATCGAGCAAGTGATCCAAGCCGATCCGCGACTCACGGAGACGAGCGAAGCCAAATCGACGATCGAGTTCTTCCGCTTGTAGTTCTTGAGCGATTGTTATGAAATTGTTGATATAAATAAAAGGTGAAATTCTTTAATCTTGCTTTCTTTAAATTCTTGCATCATGATTCGATCTCAATTTGTAATTGTAGTTCTTGTTGTGATGTTCGAGTAAAACTCCGCTCGTCCAGCAGTCGAGACGATCAATAGAATGATGATGTAACAAATCTTAAAACGATTCTTAAGTCCTACGAGTTTTGTAAACCCTAGCAAGTTCAAGAATCGATGACCTAGTTTCGTTGCGATACTTTCTTGATTGTTATCACTCGAAATTAGGGATCTACGATCGTTTCTTGAATTTACTAGAGGTTAGAATGTGAATGATATCGACGAAGGAACAAGGGATAAATGATGAAACCCTAGTTTCACTAGAAATCCCTAATTCTCTTCGACCATCATCGATCTAGTATCAATTCATCGAAGGATAAGAATACGTCATCATGAGATTACATCACATCTATAGATCCGATCGATTCCTACGAGCCTCATTTCGATTCTTGATATTTTGTTGGAAAAATCATTAAACTCTCAATTCTTGATTCTATCGTTTTTTGGCTATTAGATCTAGATTTTCTAATTCTTGAACTTCAACTATAAATCATGAATTATTTATTTTCTTTTCTTTAAAGTTTCGATTCATACAAATCAAAATTACAAACGAATCGTACAATCCCTGTGGACGATGCGCACTCGCTAACGATCTACATCTGACACCGTAGTTGATTGCGGTCAAAATATTTTTGGTTGTGATTTCTTTATACATTTTCTAAATACTGACACAACGAGAAATTCTTATCAATCAGATAGTATATCGTATATGAAACCAAGCGATTGTCAAGCACTTGATCACAGAATACCATATTTAAACCTAGCAAGCTTAACACTAAATTGATTTTAACTTAAACATTGAAATGGGGAAAGAGAGTGAATATGGTATATGAGGAGGTTGCAAAGTAACCATGTTTCAAAATACCACATCACATCAATACATAAACAATCTTTAAGTTAGAATCATATATGTAAGCACATTAAAAATTAACAAGAGGAGGAGGAGGCAAAGCGTTTCATCTCACTTCCGTACCATAACCACAACCAAAGATACTAGTTAAGCATGATAAAAAGAAAAGAAAAGCAAGAACAAGAACAAGAAATAAAAGAAACAACAATATTATTAACACTTGAAGAGAAGGTACAAGATATTGGTAACTTGTTCAACCTCCATAATAAAGCTCTCAAGAGAAAGCTTCAAGAGGGAAGAAGAAGAAAAAACCAAGTGATAACCCACTCACTCTCAAGCCTAAACCAAAAATAAACTAAAACAAAACTATATGTATGAGAATATATGCATGGTATTGTTAGTTGTATGTATGCCCTAGAGGCAATTATTGTACATGAGATGTATATTATAGTTGATGCTTGGAAAAATATAGGGAGGACTTTCTTTCTCGACATGATAGTATGCTATCTGGTTGCTCTTTATCTTAACATGCATGCTTATTGTTTCTCTGTTACATGTTGATAAAGCCCTTAGGATGTGTACTTGACTTCCAGGATTTTGATGTAGATCATACTAGTGGGGCCTGGGTAGTCCATGAGTTCATCCTTCAAAGTTCCTAGTCGTAGGAATATCGAGACGGGGCATCGATATTCCAGAGTAGACTAGCGTATATCTTCTCGACCCTTGTGATGGGCAATAGATGATCCCATATCCATTGGTGTTTGACATCAGAGATGGAATACGGGTACTCAATGGAGACTGGGTACACTGAACGGACTCGTCGAGAACTCTTATATGGTATTATACCTCACGTCAGATAGCAGTTCTCTGGTGACACTGGTACAGGTTAGTCTGTCGACCCGAGATCGACACAGAGTCTTGTGTGTCTGCTACTGTGCTTTGATTTCCACCCTACCACGGCTCTACTGAGTTGTGCAAACAGATGGTTTATGGGTATAGTCCCGAGTCACATAGAGGAAATGAGCGATAAGAGGGGATTCGTCTCTAAAGGTTTTGGGGGTTGATGTTGCGCTATGCTCGATTGTCCATAGCTGGAAATCCCTGGCCAGGGTAGATGTGATTTACTGGTAAGTGTTATCAGTAGTTTCATGCCGTTATGGACCTTACATCGGCATGACTTATCAAGCTATTGGTGTTTGACGTTTACCACCCCTAGGCGAGATATGCGACATATCAAACGAAGAGACCGGACTGTACGGTAGTGTTACTGATTGGATTCGCAGGAGTGTGAGAAGGCTTGCTTGTTGATCTTATGATTGCTCAATACCCGGGTGGCCGTTACGTTTAACGTGCCTCTTGCGTCTTGTGGGTGTTTGAGATGATCATCACCTACTGTCGGCGTATTGACGAGTCTTTAGAGTCATACACAGAGGTTTCCTGGCTCATGCGAAACAGGGTAGGAGCACATATGTGATATGTGTGGGACCGAGATTAATACGAGTATGAGATATCGTATTCTATTCTCGCGATCTGTGTCATCGGTCGGTTATATATGATATAGCCGGGTTATCGGATCAAGTGTTGATTCGATAAAATGATACACATGATATTAGTCGGTTATATGCGATATAGCCGGATTATTAAATCAAGTGTTAATTTAATAATCTAATGTATAGTTATATATTTGACATATTAATTTACATTAACTAGTATTATCTCACTTAAGATTTCTTTTCTCACTTTATTGTTCATTAGTATATATGTGATTTATATTAGTATACATTATTTTGTGTCATGCTAGATGCCACATGCAACATGGGTGTATGAGACTTACACCATGGTTATGATAATCCTAAGGTTTTATTTATCTTGGTAATTAACAAATTAGTGGTAATTAGTCACATGGTTAAAGCTTGTTGAAGCTTGTGGAACCTTTGACCAAGTCCACTCATTTTGTTTTACCTGAAGATATTTATTAGCCAAACCATTATCTTAAACTATGGTTTAGTCTCTACAATGGTTAATATGTGATATTAACTCACCCATGGTTTCTATTCTCACATTATGAGTTTTCATTCTTTACTTGCTTCATTTTTCATGGTTGCTTTCTTCACCTCCTTCAAGCTTTCTACCTCCATGAAACATGAAGAAATATTGTGAGAAAAATAAATATAAAGTGGGCACATTTCCTACTTCATCATCCTCTACTACTTGCCATTTAGTTTAGGGTGTTCTCTTCATAAAGTTCATCACCTAGTGAAGATATAGCTTGGGTTTGAGTCTCCTCGACGTAGATCATCTTCTGCCTCGAGGACTTCGAGCAAGCTTGTTCATTTATGCAAGGGAACACATACTAGAGTTCGGAAGATCACTACTTGGAGCGAAGGGACTACTACACGGAGCTTTAGAAGTGAAGGATCGGTCTACAAAGGTTGTATTCCTTTTTCACTTTCTATGTAAAGTTGTTTACATTCTAGTTTAGCTCTTAAAACTCTAGTTAGATCCTAGGTTAGGTTGTTTCGCACACTAGAAATATATGAAATTGGCATGTATGATGCTTTGTGAAACCTTTTGGTTGTGCCAAAGAACTCTACAGTGGTATCAGAGACTTGCTAGAGCATTAGGAGTTGTCTAGGCGAAGTTAAAAGTTCAAACGAACTCCGAAAACCCGATATTGCCCACTTTCTGGAAATTTTTCAAGATGTTGAAATTTTTCACATTAAAAATATTCAGAAAAATATGCACGTAAAACTATGACCTTCTAGAAGAACGACACCCTAACTCAACAATATGACCGCGAAACCGCGGCCAAACCATGGGTTTGGCGGCGGTTCCGCGGCACCATGTGTGAGGCTTGGGCCGAGCCTTCTACGGTCGGTCCGTAGCTACTGGGGCATGTTTCTGGGTATTTTTAATACTGCTCAAGTATTGAGTCTTCCAGGAAATTTTGGGAATTCGTTGATGTAAGTCCACGGTAGCGCCCCGGCCATCTAACAGACGCGAAATGCGGAACAAAAACTTTTACAACTGGCGCTATCGCGTACTGTAACCCGGATCTGCCATTAAAGATAAACTAACAAACTACAAAGAGGGTAGAAAGGTTATACCGAACGATCCGAGTCTTTCGTTCTTTAACCATCATCCCACGCTCCGTTGCGGCTGCTCCGATCTTCTCGTCCAGGTGGCACCACGTCATCGGATCTTTAAACGGGCTCCCGCCTCTGACCCGAAGCAACTCAGTCTTCAAGTTTGCTAGAAGAGATGACCAAGACTGATGTAGAGAATGAGTAGAACACTTTGTCTCGTTTCGTCCAAAGCCATGGACGAACGGTTAATGAAGTTGCCATTTGAGTCGGATGATGGAATGAAATGAGCTATGAAATTTCCATACACCGAAAACTATCATCTTTTTCAAACAACAACCATGATCTTCCACCAAGGGGTGGCCGGCCACTAAATAGGCAAGGGGGGTGAGTGTAGGAGTGGGGATGGTGACCATAAAGATAAAGCTTATCAATGACTCACTTAAACACCTAGTATGAACACATTAATGTAAAGAATGACTCATTAACCTTAGTCACCCTTTCATTAATGCACCATTAATGAACAAATGAGTCACAAGCCACCTCATCATCCTAGTCACCATCTAGAAGCTTCCACACTCATCTCAAGAAAAGATAAATCCGCATTTAAACCGAATGTTTAATACGGGTGATAGAAAACTGGAAACTGGCAACTTCCAAAAGTGATCCCGAAACCAATTTCAGGATAACCCCGTAACTGTATAAATATACCCTCATTTGTATTACGACCGAATACAAATGCAACTGAGAGAAAGATATTATATCTACTAAGTATAATACATGGATCTGGCTTAAACTAAAGCCCAATAGTATTATCTGCCAGAAATATGACACGTGCGTAAACACACGTGCATTTTCCGAACCCTGCCATAAAACCGTACGGCCTCTACAACGTTTCGCCTGAACTTGGGAAACTATCTGTGGGGGACTCTAATGACTCGTCAGTACCCTGGCAGTGGGTTTAACCACAAGCCGTCAGCGGCACTAGTTGTGCGTAACGGCTGCCCATGCACTGACCTCAAGGGAGGCTGATGAGAGAACTCATCCAGAAACCCTACTGAGCCTAACAGTGACAATGTATATACAGTCCGGTCCATTCGTCTATGAGTATCGCATATTCAGCCTAGGGGCTAGTATCGTCAGACCCCCAATAGCGGTATAAGTCGTGTCGGAGACAAGCCCTGAACACCCTAAGAAACTACCGGAGTACCTAACAGTAATTCTCACCTGCCTTGGCCAAGGACTTGGTGTAATGGTTTTCCTAGACACAGCGCGACCACCACCCCCAATACCGGGAGAGACGAATCCCCTGCCGATCCGCTCACGTGCCTCCATGTGGCTCGGGACTGTACCCAAAAACTACTTGTTTGCACGACTCCTTTGAGCCGTGGTAGGGTAGAAATCAAAGTACAGTGGGAACTCACACGAGGAAAATGACGACCTCAGGTCAATGAACTAACCTATACACATGTCACCAGGGAACTGCTATCTGACGATATGTATAATACCAACTAGCAGGTTCCCGGCGAGTCCTGTCTGGTGTACTCATAACCCAATGAGCACATATATACATCTTAGGTGATCCAACTGACACCAGTGGCTTGTGAGACCGGCCACCGCCCCTCGTCGGAGTCTCGACTGTATACACTAGTCTACTCTGGAGTATCGATGCCCTGTCTCGAAACTCCCACGACTAGGGACCACTATTAAGGATGTGCTTATGGACTACCCAACTCTTACGTATATGATCGCCCTCATACAGTTGGTAGTCAAGCAAGATCCTAAGGGCTCTATCAACGTGTAACATGTAATCAGCCACCTGAACATGTACACGACTGATAAAGGCAAACCAGATAGCATACTATCATCTCGAGTAAGACTGTCCTACCGGCATAGGTCCTCCTCAATCATTGCAATCACGTGCCTGCGATCCAATAATTGACTTTGAGGGCACTATATCCAACAATCTCCCACTTGCACTTAAGGCTAATTATTGCGATGTCGCATACTCACAGCCCGTGTGATACCGAACACCCAACTTCTCTACTAATCAGTTTCACAAAGCCCGTTCGTAAAACTCTTATGTTCGAGAAATAGCCACAGTGAGTGGATCCGCCCTGATGTTTCTTTCTATGTCTCTCTTAATCTCAAGTTCGCGGAGAAATCCATCTCCCGAATCGAGTAATACCTGTCTTAGAATATGTCTGGATATCTGATGGGACCTAGTTCATAAATGAACTCCAAATCCAAACTTCTTAGACTGTATCGATAACTGAACCTAATCAGTATCCAGCACCATGCCTCCCACAGTATCCTCTTGGACCACCTGTCCATAATACTGCCCCCTTCGTCAGAGGAAAAACTATAACTCTGACAATCTCTCTGTCATCTATGTCAACTTTGAAGCCTGGAATGATAACCGTCTCCGAAGGAGGCTGCCGTCATCAAATCCGTAGAACATGCACTTATGTTCTAAAACTGCTTCCTTATGTTTCTCCAGGATTGGATTAATACAAACTTATCGCATCTCTTGTGAAAACAACATTTGGTGTGGTACTTGACATCTCATGATTGACTCAATTGCCTAAGCATGTGATCTGCCAATCATGCACATCCCTCTCCCCTTTAATCTTTAAGACACCTTTAGAGAGGGTGACTCCATCACCTGCAGGTACACCACCATGCCAGGAGTCATCAATTCTAAATACCATTAGAATACTGTCAAAGTACCCACATTGGGAAACTACCCAAATCCAGATCTAAAACCATAGATCTAGAAACCAGAATGTCTGATGTTATATCCATATCGTGTCTGGAGAAACAACTGTGTGACGACCACAGTACAACCGATCATAGTATAGGAATTTTACTTCCTACTCTGTGTATGATATCCAAATACCAAGACATCACCCCTACCACCTTCTTAACAGATCCATCTCCTATTTTGATGAAGTCAAACCCATGATTGTCACATCAAAATTAGATGATCTATCTCCGCTATAACTGCTCAAGTCTATAAATAGACATAAGCTACTCGCCCACTACGCTTCCGCTGCCCCCACTGACCACAACAACCCTCTGGCAGAATAATATATACGTGCACTTCAAAAACTAGTTTAGAACGACGCTATACTTATCCTCCTGCCAGGTTTCATAGTCTGGAACAACAGTAGTATCAAGTCTGGGTAAGCAAGAACCTCCCTGTCACCGTCCTTGAGGCTACCGGAGTACCTCTCGGGTGTCTGAGGTTACCCACCATATCTGCGGAGTGGCTAATCGAATGTAAAACCTGATTGAATCTTTAGTTCCTATTAAATTTTCCGTAATCGTTTGCGGTTCTAGAATCACTTCCAGTTCTACCATACTCCCACTACTGTTTTCTGAAAAAAACCATTTTACTAAAACTGTGGTGAGTCAAGAACAATATCACTATTGATTTTCCAGATGGTAGAAAGTCAACCCTCGTCATAGCCTGGGCCAACCCACAAACAGCCATTACAGAAACGTGCCCTGAGTTATCAAGAGTCTGGTTTTAAGCATAAGCCGGACAACTCCCCGTACCTTAACATCGTCAAGATATGATCCATTCTATATCCAATATAGAAACTTTGGCACTTATTTAATTGGAACCAGATTCTAATCATGCAGCTGTCTCCAGTGCATATCAACTTAATGGAGAGAGGCTAATCAGCATTACTCAACTTAGGAATCTATCCAATTATGAGTAACCCGAAAGAGAAATAAGTTTCTCAAAACCATTACTATCATCTGAATACCAATCACAAGTATCTACATCATCGATCTCTTTGAAGAATCCCGATACTTGTGACATCTGGTTCTCTACTTTATTCTTATACCCACAACTTCTCAAAACTTAGTCTTTGTATTTCTACGAAATACTTGTCTAACAACTAGAGAAGTCATAAGTAAAAAGAACATAGTACGAACACCTACCCCTTTTTCCTGATGGACACTGGACAACATACAATACTCTGTATAAGTCCGCTGAGTTTGAATAACTCAAAACCTGTGCGTCGTAGGTTGAAAACTGTACCCAGGTGATTTCCTCAAATATCACCAATTACAACGAATTCCGATATAATGAGGATGATCACCTAATCCCCAATAACTTCCTCCCACTCATCATCTATAAAACCATACAGATATGAGAATGAAACCTGGTAAATACATACCCTGGAGTAAGTATCTAATCGGGAAAACAGTTTTCCATTAACAATGCACTGAAACATGAAAATGTTTCGTAGGGGTATCCTGGTATTCATAGTAATGCCTCTTCCATAATCCAATTCATGACTTTAACCGTATATTTCTTTGCCATCTCTCCAAATCCCTTTATTTGTCTTTAGTCGTTACCTTCTGTACACCATCGTTGGGCTAAATGGTTTTCTTCCTTCCCTACCGTTCGACACCAGCCTATGGTTTGGAAGAAGACTATCCAGTAAGCATAATAGGTGTACCCTCCTAAACCAAGGAGTACTCACAACTTGAGAGAAGGTGATGATAAAAGACAACTGAATAATACCTTATTCTTTTAAAGGTGAAATAGGAGTGGCGATGAAGTACGCGGTTTGGTCGTGAATGATAACAGTCGCAATTTACTTTGCCCTCTTTCTAATACCTTTATTTTGTCTTTACATATTAACTTCTGTACACCCTACTTAGGCTAATTGGTTTTCTTCATTTCCTACCTTTCGGCACCTGCCTATGGTTTGGAAGAAGACTATCTAATAAGCTTAATAGGTGTACTCTCCTAAACCAAGGAGCCCTCGCAACCTGAGAGAAGGTGATAATAAAAGACAACTGAATAAACCAATTCTATTTCTCCTGAACCTTGATCTATCCTCGAAGAAGTCCCTCCGAGTTCGTATATAACTATACGATGGATCTATCCAAAGGAAGTGGATGTCCGTAGTAATACGGGGTGTTCTGAGAAATGCAAAGGGTAAAAGAAGGAGTGGCAATGACTTATGCAACTCAGACAATCCAAAAGCCAGTATTTTAAGAAGGTTCGGTCAACTTGGTCACTGAGTCATAGTCTAGGGTCGGTCAAAGGTCGCTGCCAAAGAGAGAGAGAAAAGAAACACTCTTCATGCACTCTAACCTAGATCAGAATGGTTATCACTTAATCTAATCCGGAAACCTCCCACTGTACTGTCAAATTCTCCTCCAAACCTGAAAGAAGAATCAATCGGGATCACCCGAAGAGTAAACCAACTCATCAGTGGGAATCGGGATCCAACTCTCATCGCATGATAACGTGAAGGAATCCACTCATGTTATCACACTCCCGAAGGTATGCGCATACTTGGCAAGTTTCAGTTTCTTTAGAAACCCCCGATATGATTTTTGCCCCATGCTCTTATGACCTTGACTTTGGCCAAAATGCCATAAGTCACATGCCAAGTTCTTCCCGTCATTATCTTGTCAATTTGAACCCACCCGCACATGCCCCTGACTTTGGCCAATCGGCAGAACGACTGTCCCAAACCAACTCATTTATCTATGCAACAAATGAATACCCAGCAGCTACCAAACACTATGCCTTGACTTTGGCCAAAGTGCATAGCTTGAATACTACTGAATACCCAAAAGAAATG
The DNA here is from genome assembly GCA_030015575.1 of Agapanthus africanus. Taxonomy (NCBI): domain Eukaryota; kingdom Viridiplantae; phylum Streptophyta; class Magnoliopsida; order Asparagales; family Amaryllidaceae; genus Agapanthus; species Agapanthus africanus. The sequence goes on along the minus strand of JASDDO010000016.1, from coordinate 223,418,879 downwards.
ATGGAGGGATACAGCTGGTTTTTGGCGAAAAACCTTTAACGTAATGAACTTGATATCGTTGAAGGAACCTGATAGCATTTTATAAAAATATAGTGGTGAAAACCTTTGCTAAAGAGGTCACTCCCGGTGAAAGGATCTCGACTCTTTCCTCGTGGAATGAGGTACAGGATATTCCAACTGAATACCGCGATGCAAAGCAACATGTAATCGACTATAGTGAAGTTATTACCCTGACACAATCTTCTGCCCAAGGGGTCACTCCCGGTGAAGGGATATCGGCCCTTGCCTCGTCGAATGAGGTGCAGGATATTGCAACTGAATATCACTATGCAAAACAAAAGAAAACGTCTTTGTAATAACACTTTTTAAAACTGTTCCAACAACATCCAAACAAGTTTGTTTTCCTTTGCATTGATCAGAATCAATGCAGTCCCATCAATTAATCACACCAGAAAAGAACGAAAATAAAATGTACGTATATGCCATCTGCATTCGCCACTGGGTCCCGTCATCACCCGTTAGGTTACTTAACTAACGATAGAGCGGGGACTGAACTAGAGCGGGTGTAAAACATATACAACATCTACTAGTATATATACCAATATACAATAATCGCTCCAGGCATGATAATATGCAACATTACAGAAAAGTAATAAGCATCACAGAACAATACAGATAATCTGGGATCCCCGAGTTTCACAGAGCCGCTGCTGAAACCCGACGTTCCCCTGGTCGTGTGGATAGCCTGTGCAATGAAACCTAGACCCCTACGGGTGCGGCAAGTTACTCGCCAAAACCTGAAGCGAGGCAGCCCCCTACAGCATAGTGAATGGACCACCCAGCACTTCACGGAATCCGGTAACTTGAGCACGCCTCCTTGGGTCAACCTGTACCCCCTACAAGTGCGGCGAATAGTCTGCCAATTCTAGAGTGAGGCCCCTCTACCTCTCAAAGCTATGAGATGCGGACCCGTTGCCCCCCAGAACCCGGCTATCCGTGCACTCCGTCGCGGGGTAAAACCTAGTACAGAAATGAAAAAAATGTACAACAGGTACATCGACCTCAACCCGATCGTGCCCCAAAAGAATATTATACAAACAGGCAGTGACGGCAATCCACATGTTGGACGCTCGCCCCGCAATATCAAATGTACAAATAAATCAAAACTGCACTACCATTGCACACTGCTATCCACCACGACAAATCCGCAACATCACAGCACAACACAGAACATCAACGCGAATGTCACGTTCGCAAATCCGTCTAAAAGGACTATAGCAATTAGACGCAATTTACCGCTCGAATGACATTCACGGTCGAAGATACAACAAATAAAAACAACAACTGAGCCTTTTATCCCAAGCATATAGGGTAGGCTACATGAACCAACATGAGAATCACGCCGGGTCGAGCACATGAATCCTCTGTCTCCACTCACTTCTATCGAACAATATACTTTCATTGAGTCCTTTGGCAACCATATCGTTTCGTATCACCTCCATCCATGTTTTCCTCGGTCTCCTTTTTGCCCTTTTGCCATTGCACATATCGAGAGTATCTATTCATCGAACCGGTGCTTCCATAGGTTTGCGTCGCACATGACCAAACCATCTTAGCCGGTTTTCACGCATCTTCTCCTCCACAGGTGCTACACCAACTTTTGCACGAATTTCCTCATTTCGCACATTATCTTTTCTAGTGTTACCGCACATCCAACGAAGCATGCGCATCTCCGCTACGTGCATCTTCTGTGTATGATGCTTCTTAGGAGCCCAGCATTCTGTACCATATAATAAGGCAGGCCGAATAGCGCTCCGATAAAACTTCCCTTTCAATTTTAACGGAAAGTTACGATCACACAAAATCCCTGCTGCACTCCTCCATTTCTACCAACCAACTTGGATCCTTTGATTAACATCACTATCGATCTCCCCATTCTTTTGGATGATGGAACCTAGATATCTAAACTGGTGGCTCGGTGATATCTCTTGCCCTTCCAATGTTATACCAATATGGTTTTGACTTCTCTGGCTACTAAATTTGCAGTGCATATATGCTGTCTTAGACCTGCTCAATCTGAATCCCCGAGATTCCAATGTTTGCCTCCATAATTCCAATTTGGCATTAACCCCTGCTTTCGTCTCATTTACTAGAACAATATCATCAGCGAATAGCATACACCAAGGTACCTCATCTTGGATAGTTCTAGTAAGCTCATCCATCACGATGGTAAACAGGAATGGACTTAATGCAGATCCTTGATGTAAACCAATAGTAATCCGAAAATCACTCGTTAAGCCGCCGCAAGCTCTGACATTTGCCACTACTCCATCGTACATATCCTTGATTATGTCAATATACTTGACGGGGACCCCCTTCTTCATCATTGTCCCCGATAAAACCTCTCTAGGTACCTTGTCGTATGCTTTTTCTAAATCAATAAATATCATATGCAAATCTCTTCTCCTCTCTCGAAAACGCTCGACAAGTTGACGAAGCAAATGAATAGCCTATGTCGTCGATCATCCAGGCATGAACCCAAACTGGTTCTCTGTTATCTTAATATCCTTTCTTAGCCTGTATTCAATCACTCTCTCCCAAAGTTTCATGGTGTGACACATCAGTTTTATTCCACGGTAGTTTGAGCAACTTTGAATGTCACCCTTGTTCTTGTAGATAGGTACAAGGATACTTTTCCTCCATTCATTTGGCATTTTTTTTGTCTGCCAAATCTTATTAAACAGATCTGTCAGCCATTTAACTCCTATTTCTCCTAAGCATCTCCAAATCTCGATAGGAATCCCGTCAGGACCAACCGCTTTTCTTAAACCCATTCTGTTCAAAGCTTCTTTAACCTCATGAAGTCTTATTTTACGCATGAAATCACGGTTTATACCTTGAGATTGAATGATAAGTCCGTCCAAATTCTTAGTAAAGCTCTCATTGAACAATTTGTCAAAATAATCTCTCCATCTTTCCTTGATATCCTCATCTCGAACTAAAACCTTCTGATTTTCATTTTTGACACACTTCACCGCACATAAGTCTCTAGTCTTCCTTTCCCGCATCCGAGCAATCCGGTATATATCATTTGCAGCCTCTTTAGTGTCTAATTTCTCATACACCTCCTTGTAGACCTTAGATTTAGCTTCCCGAACAGCTTTCTTAACTTCCTTTTTAGCCATTTTGTACTTCTCAAATCTCTCCACATCTCTACTTTTCTTCAAATCTTTATAAGAATCCCTTTTAATTTTAATAGCAGCCTTTACATCTTCATTCCACCATGATATGTCCTTAGATGGTGAAGCACCACCTCTCGACTCACCAAGTAGATCTCTACCTACCTTCTTGATACAACTAGCCATTTTGTTCCATGTTTTGTCTGGATCATCTTCCGACTGCCAATCCGCTTCTTGTACTACACGATCTATAAAAGCTTTTGGTTACCTTCTTTCAATCGCCACCATTTAATTTTAGGCTCTACCTTACGTCTAATCTTCCTAGGTTCTCTTCTAAATCGAAAATCTAGAACTAAAAGTCTATGTTGAGTGGTTACACTCTCACCTGGCACTACCTTACAGTCGATACAACAACCTCTATCTATTCTTCTCGTCAGAAAATAGTCTATTTGACTAGCACTTGATCCGCTCCTAAAAGTGATAAGGTGGGACTCTCTTTTCCTAAACCAGGTGTTTGCTAAGATCAAGTCATAGGATAAAGCAAAATCTAGAATCGAGTCACCTACTTCATTCCTTTGTCCGAAACCAAAACCTCCATGGATAGTATCAAACCCACTACGACTAGTACCTACATGTCCATTAAGATCACCACCAATAAATAACTTCTCTCCGCTAGGTATACTTTGCACCACCTCGTCTAAATCCTCCCAGAATAGACGCTTACTAGCGTCATCAAGACCTATCTGTGGTGCATAAGCACTAATAACATTAAGGATCTCTCCACCTAGAATAAGCTTAACCAGTAAAATTCTATCACCTTTTCTCCTAATCTCAACTACATCCTCAAGCAACCGTCTATCTATGATTATGCCTACCCCATTACGATTTTTATTTCTACCCGTATACCAAAGCTTATAATCCCAAGGCTCTATGACTCTACTCTTTTCACCTACCCACTTAGTTTCTTGCAAACACATAATACCAACTCTCCTCCTAATCATCACCTCCACTAATTCTATTAGTCTACCCGTAAGGGAACCTATGTTCCAGGAAGCTAGACGGATCCTATGAAACCCTTGCTTATTTGTCACTACACCCGGGGTCCGATGTAGCGCGCCGTCTCTAGACGACGACCATTTCTTATTTGTCACTACACCCGGGGTCCGATGTAGCGCGTCGTCTCTGGACGACGACCCTTGCTTATTTGTCACTACACCCGGGGTCCGATGTAGCGCGCCGCATCTGGACGACGACCTAGAAGCCCTTGCATACTTAACACTACACCCGGGATCCGATGTAGCGTGTCGCTGAGTAGGGGACGCCCCAACGATATTCTTATTATGGTTCATGTCATAGAATGTGACAAAGTTTTACGTTGGCTGTCACAAGCCTACCACAACCCTCACCCTTTCTCATCCGGACTTGGGACCGGCAATGGTGGGTTTATTTCCACGGTCGGAGATATAATGTAAGTACTGTAAACTAACACGTTTAAATTTCGATCGACAAAACTTCCCGAAGTGGGCCCCACATATATCTGCTGTACAGTAACAAAAACTGGGCCCAAAAGAACAGTACCAAACACCACAATTTCCAATTTAGAAACAACAGGAGAAAAATTGCCAATTGAGTCACCAAATGCGCCGCGGTCCCGCGGTCAAAGCCAGGCTTTGACCGCGTTTCCGCTGCAGTACGGTCGACGCAGTTGGTCGTTTTTCTCCAGTATTCTACAAAAGCCCTGTTTGATTTTCTGGCATATGTAAAATTATTTTTAGACATCATTTAAAAATAACAGAAACTCAGAACTTGGAATTTGCGGTTTTCGAAAATCCATTCGATCGATGTTTTAAACGCGTTAGCACAAGTTAGTATAGCGTAATGGTGACGCTCGGATACCACTGTAAGTCCACAGTAGCGCCCCGGCCGTCAAACAGACGCCAAATGCAGAACAAAAACTTTTACAACTGGCGCTATCGCGTACTGTAACCCGGATCTGCCATTAAAGCTAAACTAACGAACTACAAAGAGGGTAGAAAGGTTATACCGAACGATCCGAGTCCTTCGTTCTTTAACCATCATCCCACGCTCCGTTGCGGCTGCTCCGATCTAGTCGATCTCCGATCTTCTCGTCCAGGTGGCACCACGTTATCGGATCTTTAAACGGGCTCCCGCCTCTGACCCGAGGCAACTCGGTCATCAAGTTTGCTAGAAGAGATGACCAAGATTGATGTAGAGAATGAGTATAACACTTTGCCTCGTTTCGTCTAATGCCATGGACGAACGGTCAATGAAATTGCCATTTGAGTCGGGTGATGGAATGAAATGAGCTATGAAATTTCCATACACCGAAAACTATCATCTTTTTCAAACAACAACCATCATCTTCCACCAAGGGGTGGTCGGCCACTAAATAGGCAAGGGGGGTGAGTGTAGGAGGAGAGATGGTGACCATAAAGATAAAGCTTATCAATGACTCACTTAAACACCTAGTATGAACACATTAATGTAAAGAATGACTCATTAACCTTAGTCACCCTTTCATTAATGCACCATTAATGAACAAATGAGTCACAAGCCACCTCATCATCCTAGTCACAATGTAGAAGCTTCCACACTCATCTCAAGAAAAGATAAATCCGCATTTAAACCGAATGTTTAATACGGGTGATAGAAAACTGGAAACTGGCAACTTCCAAAAGTGATCCCGAAACGAATTTCAGGATAACCCCGTAACTGTATAAATATACCCGCATTTGTATTATGACCGAATACAAATGCAACTGAGACAAAGATATTATATCTACTAAGTATAATACATGGATCTGGCTTAAACCAAAGCCCACCAGTATTATCTGCCCGTAATATGACACGTGCGTAAACGCACGTGCATTTTCCGAACCCTGCCATAAAACCATACGACCTCTACAACGTTTCGCCCGAACTTAGGAAACTATCTGTGGGGGACTCTAATGACTCGTCAGTACCCTGGTAGTGGGTTTAACCACAAGCCGTCAGCGGCACTAGCTGTGCGTAACTGCTGCCCATGCACTGACCTCAAGGGAGGCTGATGAGCGAACTCATCCAGAAACCCTACTGAGCCTAACAGTGACAATGTATATACAGTCTGGTTCATTCGTCTATGAGTATCGCATATCCGGCCTAGGGGGCTAGTAACGTCAGACCTCCAATAGCGGTATAGGTCGTGTCGGAGACAAGCCCTGAACACCCTGAAAAACTACCGGAGTACCTACCAGTAATTCTTACCTTCCTTGGCCAAGGACTTGGTGTGATGGCTTTCCTAGACACAGCGCGACCTCCACCCCCAATACCGGGAGAGACGAATCCCCTGTCGATCCGCTCACGTGCCTCCATGTGGCTCGGGACTGTACCCAAAAACTACCTGTTTGCACGACTCCTTTGAGCCGTGGTAAGGTAGAAATCAAAGCACAGTGGGAACTCACACGAGACAAATGACGACCTTAGGTCGATGAACTAACCTGTACACATGTCACCAGGGAACTGCTATCTGACGATATGTATAATACCAACTAGCAGGTTCCCGGCGAGTCCTGTCCGGTGTACTCATAACCCAATGAGCACCTGTATACATCTTAGGTGATCCAACTGACCCCAGTGGCTTGTGAGACCGGCCACCGTCCCTCGTCGAGATCTCGACTGTATACACTAGTCTACTCCGGAGTATCGATGCCCTGTCTTGAAACTCCCACGAGTAGGGACCACTATTAAGGATGTGCTTATGGACTACCCAACTCTCACGTATATGATCGCCCTCATACTGTTGGTAGTCAAGCAAGATTCTAAGGGCTCTATCAACGTGTAACATATAATCAGTCACCTGAACATCTACACGACTGATAAAGGCAAACCAGATAGCATACTATCATCTCGAGTAAGATTGTCCTACCGTCATAGGTCATCCTCAATCATTGCAATCACGTGCCTGCGATCCAATAATTGACTTTGAGGGCACTATATCCAACAGTTGATTCGGTCAAAAGGTTTAACATCGTCTAGCTATATGTGATTGTGATACAATACTTGGAATCCACAATATTTGAATTTTATAAATCTAGCAATTTAGTCTCATTTGATAGGTTGCCACGGGATTTTTAAGTGATCAAAAGTCCGTCGCAATCACGTAACGTACGCGGATACTCACTTGGTAACCTTACTAGATAACCCGCCCCATAGCCCCGACAAAGTGACTGTAGGAGAACTCCGTTGCCGAAAGCATACGTCCGGGTGCTCGCGGCTGCAGTGTTCCGCCTTAGTGCACTCCGTCGACGGCATCGGGCGGTGCGGCCGTCTACTAATGTTTCCGACAAGCATTCTATCAAATTGGCAGGAATCTTGTTGAATTGCTCGACTTGAAATTTAAAAGTGTTTTCAATATCGAGACTAAAATGCGGGGTTTATAATTGTTAAGCATGCGATGTCTTAGTAATTCATAAAGTTGGCATGAAATCTGGAATATGAGATATTTCGGGTTTATGATGTCTAAGGAGGTTTCGGATTCCAATTGTTGTAGTTTTCACTTTCTTTTCTGCGACCGTAAGTGTAATATATAGAGTATCACCGGTTTCGTTGCTATATGTCAACGACAATTGGGATACGCATATTTACATACATTGATGACATGTGTTGTTGTGATATGTTATATTGGATCGTCGTGTTTGAATAGCCGGGGGTTTTATGTGAGATGAGAGTTTTTTTTCATTCATGTAAAAACTGTTGGAGATAGTGCCCTCAGAGTCAATTATTGGATCACAGGCACGTGATTGCAATGATTGAGGGAGGACCTATCCCGGTAGGACAGTCTTACTCGAGATGATAGTATGCTATCTGGTTTACCTTTATCATCGTGCACTGCTTTAGGTGACCTGACATGTCGCTATTGCACGTTGATAGAGCCCCTAGGATTCTTGCTTGACTACCGGCAGTATGAGGGCGATCATATACGTGGGAGCTGGTAGTCTATAAGCACATCCTTAAAAGGTCCCTAGTCGTAGGAGTTTCGAGACAGGGCATCGATACTCCAGAGTAGACTAGTGTATACAGTCGAGACCCCGACGAGGGGCGGTGGCCGGTCTCACAAGCCATTGGTGTCAGTTGGTTCACCTAAGATGTATACAGGTGCTCATTGGGTTATGAGTACACCGGACAGGACTCGCCGGGAATATGCTAGTTGGTCTTATACCTGACGTCAGATAGCAGTTCCCTGGTGACATGTGTACAGGTTAGTTCATCGACCTGGGGATCGTCATTTGTCTCGTGTGAGTTCCCACTGTGCTTTGATTACTACCCTACCACGGCTCAAAGGAGTCGTGCAAACAGGTTTTAGTTGGGTACAGTCCCGAGCCACATGGAGGCAGTGAGCGGATCTTCGGGGGTTTCGTCTCTCCCGGTATTGGGGGTAAGGTCGCGCTGTGTCTAGGAGAGCCATTACACGAAGACCTTGGCCAAGGCAGGAGATTTACTGGTAGGTATTCCAGTAGTATCTCAAGGTGTTCTGGGCTACACTCCGACACGACTTGTACCGCTTTTGGGGGTCTGATTTTTACCAACCCCCTAGGCCCGCCATGCGATACTCATAGACGAACGGACCGGACTGTACGGATATTGTCACTGACAGGCTCAGTTGGGTGTCGGGGTGAGCTTCCTCATCGACGTCCCTTTTAGTCAATAGTTGGTAGCCCGTCACGTATTGGCTTATACCTCTGACGTGCTAGTGGTTAAATCCACAGCCATAGTATTGACGAGTCTTTAGAGTCCACCACACTTTCAGTTACTCAAGCTTTCGGGCGAAATGCTGTAGAGGCCGTATGGAGATATGGCAGGGTCCGATCAGATACGTGCGGTATTGCACGGATCAGGATCGGACAGTTTTGTACTAGTGGCCGTATAGTTATATAGCAGGGTTCGATCAGATACGTGCGGTATTGCACGGATCAGGATCGAACGGATATTACTAGCCGGCTTTGGTTTAAGCCGGTCCTAGTTTAGTACAGTGTAGATTCTGTCTCATTGCATTTGTATCCGGACGGAATACAGATGCGGGTGTGTATGCACAGTATAGGGTTTTCCTGTAATTTATTACGGGACCAGTATTCTGGAGTTGCCAGTTTGCATTCCGTTCCGGCCGGTTTTTCTTTGTTCTTTCTCGGCCGGACTTTTCCGATGGAGGGACTAATTTGCAATTGTGCAAATTGGTATTTGTGGAGGACTTATTTGCAAAAAGATTGATTATGATGGCTTCATTATCTTTGCACCATTACTTGCATTAATGAGGGTATGGGTTTGATTAATGCATAAAGCATGGTTGTATGTTTTCTTGTCTTGGGTTGTGGTCACCTCCTTCTTCTCCTACACTCACCTCCCTCATATGATATATCTTGTTTCCCTCCACCATTTCTTTTTGAAGGGGCCGGCCACTTCCTTGAGGGAAAAAGAGAGAGGAAAAATGAGAGTGTTGCAATCTTTGTTCATCTCATTTTGTTTGCTAGAAATTGATAGCTTCATTTCCCTCCAAAGCACAATCTTCATTCCTCCATCCAAAGGCAACAAACCCCAAATGAGACACATAGATCTACACTACACTTCCTACAGCAAATCTTGGACGCGTCGATTCGCCAGCTTCGCGCCCGAGTTGCCTCGGTATTGAGGTGGGAGCCCGTAAAAGCTACAGGCGATGTGGTGCCCTTTCCGACGAGGAGGAGACGGACAGCTTTTCCCGCGAGGAGATCGGAGTGGAGATGAAGACCGGAGGACTCGGATCTGTCGGTATATCTCTAACCCGTCTTGTTATTAGCTAGATCTAGTTTAATGGTCCGATCCGGGGTTTAGTGCGCGGTGGTGCCGGTTTGCAAAGTCCGCAAAATTTTAAGTTTACCACCGTTTCCGCGTTTGGCCGTCGGATTAACGGCCGGGGCGCCGCCGTGCACTTACAGTGGTATCAGAGCCTCGCCATTAACATAGTCTAGCTTGGTGTAATGTGTTTTTCTGTTTCGATCGATCGAATGTTCCAAAACTGCATTATAGTTCGAATCAGTTTCTGTTGAAAATTTTTGGTCTCGAAAAATTTTTCAGGTTGTAAAATATTGATGTACTGGAAAATCTAAGAGTTCTGTAAAAATTTGACGATGTAACTCCACAGTTGGAGCGCGGATCCGCCGCGAAACCCCCCCTCGTGCGGCCCTTCCGCCGCGCACTATTCACATCACATCACCAAATTTTTTCAGAGGTCTTCTGGGCTTAAAATATGGGTTTTGGAATATTAAAATTGGGCCCAGGTTTTCTGTGAGTGCTACAGTTTTGATTGGGGGCCCACTTGTTAATTTTTGATCGATCGGATATTTTTAAACACATTTTTCACAGTATTTACATTATATCTGCGACCGTGAATGTCACTCGATCGGTAAATCCTGTCTAACTGCTATAGCCCGGTTAGACGGATTTGCGAACGTGACTTTCACGTTGATGTTCTATGTCTATGCTGTGATGTTGCGGATCGGTCGTGGGGGATAGCCTGGATGCAATGCTAGTGCATTTTCGTTTTATATGTACATTTGATATTACGGGGCGAGCGTCTGACATGTGGACTGCCGTCACTGCCTGATTGTATTATTCTTTTGGGGCACGACCTGGTTGCGGTCGATGTACCCGGTGTATGTATATTTTACTTTCTGTACTAGGATTACCCCGCGGTGGAGTGCACGGATAGCCGGGTTCTGGAAGGCAACAAGCCCGCATCTCATGGCATTGAGACGGAGGGGGCTTCACTCTGGGATTGGCGGGCTATTCGTCGCACTCGTAGGGGGTACAGGTTGACCCAGGAGGGGTGCCCAAGTTGCCGGATTTCGTGGAGTGCTGGGTGGTCCATTCACGGAGCTGAAGGGGGCTGCCTCGCTTCAGGTTTTGGCGAGTGACTTGCCGCGCCCGTAGGGGTCTAGGATTTCATTGCACAGGCTATCCACACGACCAGGGGAACGTCGGGTTTCAGTAGTGGCTCTGTGAAACCCGGGGATCCCAGATATCTGTATTGTTCTGTGATGTTGCATTTCTTATTCACGCCTTGAGCGAATATAATATATTGGTATATATATTAGTAGATGTTGTATATGTTTTTCATCCGCGCTAGTCCAGTCCCCGCTCTGCCGTTAGTAAGCTAACCTAACGGGTGATGACGGGACCCAGTGGCGAATGCGGATGGCATATACGTACGTCAGTATATTTTCGTTCTTTGTGGTGTGATCCATTGATGGGACTGCGTTGATTCGGATCAATGCAAGTTAAACAAACCTATTCTGATGTTGTTGGAACACTTTTCAAAAAGCTGTTATTGCAAGGACGTTCACTTTTGTTTTGCATCGTGGTATTCATTTGGAATATCCTGCTCCTCAGTCGACGAGGCAAGGGCCGAGATCCCTTCACCGGGAGTGACCCCTTGGACAGAAGTTTGCGTCAGGGCATTAACTTCACTATAGCCGATTACTTTTGCTTTGCACCGTGGTATTCAGTTGGAATATCCTGCACCCCATTCTACGGGGAAAGAGCCGAGATCCCTTCACCGGGAGTGACCTCTTTAGTAAAGGTTTTCGTCACTATATTTTCTAAAAAGCTATCCGTTCCTTCAACGAGATCAAGTTCATTACGTTAAAGGTTTTCGCCAGAAACCATTCGTAGCCCTCCGTCGTTTCATATGGGTAGTCAATAGTATTCAAGCTGTGTATGTTGGCCAAAGTCAAGGCACAGTGATTGGTAGCTATTGGGGTATTCATATGCAGCATAGATAGATGCGTTGGTTTGGGACAGTCGTACTGCCATTTTGGCCAAAGTCAAGGGTATGTACGGGTGGATTCAAATTAACCTGGAGAATGACGGGTTGAACTTGACATGTGACTTATGATATGTTGGCCAAAGTCAAGGTCATAAGAGCATGGGGCAGAAATCGCATCGGGAGTTTCAAAAGTACTGAAACTTGCCAGATATGCGCATACCTTCTGGAGTGTGACACCGTGAGCGGATTCCGTCACGTTATAATACGATGAGAGTTGGATCCCGATTCCCACTGATGAGTTGGTTTACTCCTCGGGTGACCCCGACTAAATCTTCTTTCAGGTTTGGAGGAGAATTTGAGGTACAGTGGGAGGTTTCCAGATTAGATAAATTGGTAACCATTCTGATCTAGGATAGAGTGCACGCTGAGTGTTTCTTTTCTCTCTCTCTTTGGCAGCGACCATTGACCCGACCCTAGACTATGACTCAGTGACCAAGTTGACCCAACCTACTTAACACTGGTATTTGGATTATCAGAGTTGCAGACCTCATTGCCACTCCTACTTTTACCCTTTTCTCCAGGACACCCCGTATTACTGCGAACGTCCACTTCCATTGGACAAAACCATCGTATGGTTAGATACGAACTCGAAGGAATTTATTCGAGGATGGTTTCCGGTTCTGGAGAAAACGGATAGGACTATTCAGTTGTCTTTTCTTTTCACCCTCTCTCAGGTTGCGAGTACTCCTTGGTTTAGGAGTAGTACACCTATTACGCAAATTGGATAGTCTTCTTCCAAACCATAGGCTGGTGCCGACCGGTAGGGAAGGAAGAAAGCCAATTAGCCTAAACGGTGTACAGAAGGTATTAAGTTAAGACAAAGTAAGGGATTAGTAAGAGGGCAAAGTAAATTGCAACAGATATTCACGACCAAACCATGTATTCCTTCGCCAATCCTAAATCACCTTTGTATTTCTCCAGGACACTCCGTATCATTACGAAGATCCCATTTTATTGGATAATCCATCGTATGGTTATATACGAACTCGAAAGGAACTTGTTCCAGTTCGGGGATGGATCCTGGTTCAGGAGAAATAGGAATAAAGTACATTCAGGTGTCTTTTATCTTCACCTTCTCTCGCGATGCGAGTGTTCCTAGGATTAGGACAGTACACCCTTTATGCTTTTTGGATAGTCTTCTTCCAAACCATAGGCTGATGCCGAACGGTAGGGAAGGAAGAAAACCATTTGGCCTAAAGGGGTGTACAGAAGATAATGACTAAAGACATATGAAGGGATTTGGAGAGGTGGCAAAGAATTATACGGTTATAGTTGTGAATCTGGATAATGGATGAGGCATTACTGGGAATACCAGGATACCCCAACGAAACATTTCGATGTTTCAGGTTCACTGTGTACAGTTAATAGAAAACTGATTTCCCAATTAGACACTTGCTCCAGGGTATGTATTTACCAGGTATGATTCTCACATCTGTATGGTTTTACAGATGATGAGTGGGAGTAAGTTATTGGGAATTGGGTGATCATCCTCATTATATCGGGATTCGTTGTAATCGGTGATATTTGAGGAGATCACCTGGGTTGTTTGCCGGTCGGCAAATATTTGGTTTTGAATATCCGCTGTTGTGCACCAATTTCAAATTGATATATCTGTACGTCTATTTTCATAGAGTGAGATATACTTTTTGATATTATGTCGATGACATTTACCTATATCAGTGGATGGTTAGGTAAGGAGCATTGAACAGCGGTGTAATTCTTCTTAACCATAAGTACAGTTTTCAACCTACGACGCACAGTAAAAGAGTTGTTAGACTCAGCGGACTTATACAGAGTATTGTATGTTGTCCAGTGTCCATTAGGACAGAGGGGTTGGTCCTCACACTATATTCTGTTTACTTTTAACTTCTCTAGTTCTTAGACATGTGTTTCGTTGAAACACAGGGTCTAAGTTTTGAGGAGTTATAGGTATTTGAATAAAGTAGAGAACCAGGTATTGCAAGTATCGTGATTCTTCATAGTGATCGAAGATGTAGATACTTGTGTATGGTATTCAGTTGATAGTAATGATTAAGAGAACTTGCTTCTCTTTCGGGTTACTCATAATTGGAAGTATTCCTAAGTTGAGTAATGCTGATCGGCCTCTCTCCATTTAGTTGACATGCACTGGAGACAGCTGCATGATTTGAATCTGGATAAATTAAATCAGTGCCTCTGGTTCTATATTGGATATAGAACAGTTCATATCTTAACGTTGTTAAGGTACGGGGAGTTGTCCGGCTTATGATTAAAACCAGACACTGGACAGCTCAAGGCACGTTTCTGTAATGGCTGTTTGTGGGTTGACCCAGGCTATGACGAGGGTTGATTTTCTACCATCTGGCAGATCAATAGAAATATTGTTCTAGACTCGCCACAGTTTTATTAAAAATGGATTTTTTCAAAAACAGTAGTGGGAGTATGGTAGAACTGGAAGTGATTCCAGAACCGCAAACGATTACTGAGGATTTGATAAGGAACCTAAAGATCCAATCTGATTTGACATTTCATTGGCCACTCCGCAGATAAGGTGGGTAACTTCAGGCACCCGAGAGGTACTCCGGTAGCCTCAAGGACGGTGACAGGGAAGTTCTTGTTTACCCACACTTGCCATTGTTGTTGTTCCAGGCTGCGAGACCCGGCAGGAGGATGAGTATAGCGTCGTTCTAAACTTGCTTTGGAAGTGCACGTCTATATGACTCTACCAGAGGGTTGTCGTAGTCAGTGGGAGCAGCGGAAGCATTGGTGGACATCAGGCTTGTGTCTATTTATAGACTAAAGCAGATGTAGCGGAGATAGATCATCCATTTCTGATGTGACAGTCATAGGTTTGACGTCATCAGAATAGGGGATGGATCTGTTGAGAAGGTAGTAGGAAGTGATATTCCTATACTACGATCGGTTAGACTTTGGTCGTCACACAGTGGTTTCTCCACACAGGACTTGGATATATATCAGACATTCTGGTTGCTAGATCTATGGTTTTAGATCTAGATTTGGGTGGTTTCCTAATCTGGGTACCTTGACAGCATTCTATGAGTATTTAGAATGGACGACTCCTGGCATGGTGGTGTACCTGCAGGTAATGGAG
The DNA here is from genome assembly GCA_030015575.1 of Agapanthus africanus. NCBI lineage: Eukaryota > Viridiplantae > Streptophyta > Magnoliopsida > Asparagales > Amaryllidaceae > Agapanthus > Agapanthus africanus. The sequence continues at coordinate 223,403,752 of JASDDO010000016.1, read as the reverse complement.
TCACCCTCTCTAAAGGTGTCTTACAGACTAAAGGGGAGAGGGATATTCATGATTGGCAGATCATTTGCTTAGGCTATTGAGTCAATCATGAGATGTCAAGTACCACACCAGATGTTGTTCTTGCACTGCATGCAATAAGTTAATATTGATCCAATCCTGGAGAAACAGTCGGAGGCAGTTTTAGAACATAAGTGGCTGTTCTAGGGATATGATAACGAAAGCCCCATTCGGGAAACAGTTATCATTCCAGGCTTCTAAGGTGACCTGGACGACAAGGAGGTTGTCAGAGTTATAGTTTTTCCTTCTGACGAGGGGCAGTTTTTTGGACAGGTGGTCCAAGGCAATACTGAGGGTGGCATGGCGCAGGATACTGATTAAGTTCAGTTGACGATACAGTCTAAGAAGTTTGGATTTGGAGTACATTTATGAGCTAAGTCCCATCAGACATCCAGACACTCTAAGACAGGTATTGCTCATTTCGGGAGATGGCTTTCTCCGCGAACTTGAGATATAGAGAGACATAGAAAGAAACATCAAGGCGGATCCACTCACTGAGGATATTCCTCGAACGCAATAGTTTCACAAACGGGTTTTGTGAGACTGACTAGTAGGGGAGTTGGGTGTTCGGTATCACACAGGCTGTGAGTATGCGACATCGCAATAATTAGCCTTGAGTGCAAGTGGGAGATTGTTGGAGATAGTGCCCTCAGAGTCAATTATTGGATCACAGGCACGTGATTGCAATGATTGAGGGAGGACCTATCCCGGTAGGACAGTCTTACTCGAGATGATAGTATGCTATCTGGTTTACCTTTATCATCGTGCACTGCTTTAGGTGACCTGACATGTCGCTATTGCACGTTGATAGAGCCCCTAGGATTCTTGCTTGACTACCGGCAGTATGAGGGCGATCATATACGTGGGAGCTGGTAGTCTATAAGCACATCCTTAAAAGGTCCCTAGTCGTAGGAGTTTCGAGACAGGGCATCGATACTCCAGAGTAGACTAGTGTATACAGTCGAGACCCCGACGAGGGGCGGTGGCCGGTCTCACAAGCCATTGGTGTCAGTTGGTTCACCTAAGATGTATACAGGTGCTCATTGGGTTATGAGTACACCGGACAGGACTCGCCGGGAACATGCTAGTTGGTCTTATACCTGACGTCAGATAGCAGTTCCCTGGTGACATGTGTACAGGTTAGTTCATCGACCTGGGGATCGTCATTTGTCTCGTGTGAGTTCCCACTGTGCTTTGATTACTACCCTACCACGGCTCAAAGGAGTCGTGCAAACAGGTTTTAGTTGGGTACAGTCCCGAGCCACATGGAGGCAGTGAGCGGATCTTCGGGGGTTTCGTCTCTCCCGGTATTGGGGGTAAGGTCGCGCTGTGTCTAGGAGAGCCATTACACGAAGACCTTGGCCAAGGCAGGAGATTTACTGGTAGGTATTCCAGTAGTATCTCAGGGTGTTCTGGGCTACACTCCGACACGACTTGTACCGCTTTTGGGGGTCTGATTTTTACCAACCCCCTAGGCCCGCCATGCGATACTCATAGACGAACGGACCGGACTGTACGGATATTGTCACTGACAGGCTCAGTTGGGTGTCGGGGTGAGCTTCCTCATCGACGTCCCTTTTAGTCAATAGTTGGTAGCCCGTCACGTATTGGCTTATACCTCTGACGTGCTAGTGGTTAAATCCACAGCCATAGTATTGACGAGTCTTTAGAGTCCACCACACTTTCAGTTACTCAAGCTTTCGGGCGAAACGCTGTAGAGGCCGTATGGAGATATGGCAGGGTCCGATCAGATACGTGCGGTATTGCACGGATCAGGATCGGACAGTTTTGTACTAGTGGCCGTATAGTTATATGGCAGGGTTCGATCAGATACGTGCGGTATTGCACGGATCAGGATCGAACGGATATTACTAGCCGGCTTTGGTTTAAGCCGGTCCTAGTTTAGTACAGTGTAGATTCTGTCTCATTGCATTTGTATCCGGACGGAATACAGATGCGGGTGTGTATGCACAGTATAGGGTTTTCCTGTAATTTATTACGGGACCAGTATTCTGGAGTTGCCAGTTTGCATTCCGTTCCGGCCGGTTTTTCTTTGTTCTTTCTCGGCCGGACTTTTCCGATGGAGGGACTAATTTGCAATTGTGCAAATTGGTATTTGTGGAGGACTTATTTGCAAAAAGATTGATTATGATGGCTTCATTATCTTTGCACCATTACTTGCATTAATGAGGGTATGGGTTTGATTAATGCATAAAGCATGGTTGTATGTTTTCTTGTCTTAGGTTGTGGTCACCTCCTTCTTCTCCTACACTCACCTCCCTCATATGATATATCTTGTTTCCCTCCACCATTTCTTTTTGAAGGGGCCGGCCACTTCCTTGAGGGAAAAAGAGAGAGGAAAAATGAGAGTGTTGCAATCTTTGTTCATCTCATTTTGTTTGCTAGAAATTGATAGCTTCATTTCCCTCCAAAGCACAATCTTCATTCCTCCATCCAAAGGCAACAAACCCCAAATGAGACACATAGATCTACACTACACTTCCTACAGCAAATCTTGGACGCGTCGATTCGCCAGCTTCGCGCCCGAGTTGCCTCGGTATTGAGGTGGGAGCCCGTAAAAGCTACAGGCGATGTGGTGCCCTTTCCGACGAGGAGGAGACGGACAGCTTTTCCCGCGAGGAGATCGGAGTGGAGATGAAGACCGGAGGACTCGGATCTGTCGGTATATCTCTAACCCGTCTTGTTATTAGCTAGATCTAGTTTAATGGTCCGATCCGGGGTTTAGTGCGCGGTGGTGCCGGTTTGCAAAGTCCGCAAAATTTTAAGTTTACCACCGTTTCCGCGTTTGGCCGTCGGATTGACGGCCGGGGCGCCGCCGTGCACTTACAAAAACTTGTATGTAATATTCTTTTATTGGGGCACTTCCGGGTTGAGGAAGATGTCACTGTTGTTGTATATTATTTTCTTCTCCGCATTAGGATAGACCCAAGGAGGGGAGCACAAGTAACCGGGTTCTAGAGTCCAGTGGGAGACCATCTCGAGGCGTCGAGTCCGGGTCTCCTAACTCTAAAATTGGTAGGGTTGCTTGCTGCTCTCATAGGGGTCTAGGGATGTGGGTTTGGCTATTCATCACGACTATGGAATCCGTGTTTTATACAGGCTTAATATAAAACCCGGAAATCCTAGTATATCCAATATTTCATATGATGTTTTCTGCTGCGATATTTGTGATGTGATCATTTGATATAATGAGATAGATACTGTATTTAATATATATGATATATTATAGACGTTGCTTATGTTTGTCACCCGCGCTAGCCCTGCCCCACTCTGCCGTTAGTTACCTAACCTAACGGTGCATGACGGGACTTCAAGGCGAATGCGGATGGCATAAGCGTACGTTGTATTTATCTATGATGTTTAGGTAAATTAAATGATTGGACATTCATTAATGAGATTAATGAAAGAAAATAAACCTAATGATGTCGTGGAATCGAATTTTCAAAAACAAGTAGCTTTAGTTCTTTCTTTGTATAGCGGTATTCCTTGTAGAATATCCAGCACCTTATTTGATAAGGAAAGAGCCGAGATCCTTTCACTGGGAGTGACCTCTTTAGCAATAACTGGCAGATGTTGCAGCCCTCAGTTTTGTATTTTGATTGTTTTTTCTAGTTTTTTTTCGCATAGTGGTATTGTGAATATCTTACACCTCATTCGACAAAGAAAGAGCCGAGATCCCTTCACCGGGAGTGACCTCTTTAGCGAAACTAGCAAAAGCCTCAAAAACACTCCATTTCAAATCATTTGATTCTGCAACAATATCAAGTTCAAAGCGTTAAAGGTTTTCTTAAAAACTATCCGCAACCCTCCGTCATTTTAGGAAATAGAGTACTTAGTATTCGTGTTGTGTTTGTTGACCATAGTTAACTCACAATGTGCGGTAGCTAAGTGATGACTTCCTACACAGCATATGATGCGTTTAATTAGGGCAGTCATGTGACTTTGTTGACCATAGTTAAGTGTCATGTGGGTGGGTCAATTAATCATGAAATGACGGGTAGAACTTGACTAGTGCATGTGATTTGTTGACCATAGTTAAGGTCATGAGCCACCTGGGGTAAAAACCATTATCGGGAGTTTCAGGTGTTGAAATTTGCAATGAGATTGCATACCTTCTTTGAGATAGTTGGATCCTGATTCCCACTGTGAGTAATTGTTACTCCTGGGAGAGTTTTTCACTTTACAATTAGCCGATCAAGTAGGTGTCTAGAAAGGTGTCAACGGGGTTACGCCCCTAGGAAAACGAGGTTTATTTTAATTAGGTCCGTGCGAAAGCACGGGGAACCTGCCTCAAAGTACCGGAACTGGCCTGGCTGAATGATTGGCAAACTTGTAGGGTGTAATTAATCCCGGCTAATCTTTCCTTTTATGGTTTGAAGGAAGATTTGAGAAAAACAGTGGGAGCCATCCTGATTAGATAAAATATATAACCAATCTAATCTTGCAAGAGCGCACGCAGAGTGTTTTCTTCTCTCTCTCTCCAGGTAGCGACCATGTCACGCCTTAATCATGATAATAATATGGATGTATTGACCGAACCCGCTTGTTATACTGAGCTAGGGAACGTTGGTCCCACTCCAACTTATAATTGTTATAAGACCGAGCAGGAAATAGGGATTACCAGAATTCCCACGCCACCCAAACGAAGAAAGTGCATGTTGATGCATCTTCTTCGGGTGTGTTCATTACCGAGAACTATTTTTCAGTATCCTCTATGTCTTGGGTATGTGGTACCGGATCAGGATCCCTGTAGCGTCTTGAAAAGTCATTTTGGTGTTTTCCTGAAATTCGGTGAAAATTCGGTATTTTTCCGAAAACCGTCTTTCTCGATATTTTGCAGTTTAGGGCTAATTATACCTTAAATGGATAGGTAATTACTTGTTTCTAGTGACTAATGAGTTAATTATGAAATTTTGGTCATTTAAATATTTTTCCCTATTTTTCAATTTTTTAATATTATTTTAAGCCAGTAAGAAAATACATTAAATAAGCGATAAATACAAATTTTTCCGGGCTAATTTTAATCTCTAAAATTATGATAATTATAATCTAGTGATAACATGAATTTTTAGTAATTTATTTTGATTTTTTAACAAATTTTTATGAATTGAAACGAATTTATTGAATTTTGAGCTAAAACTTGCAATTTTTGAGTTGTAGGGGGCCTTTTTGCATAAAATTTCTTTTGTAAAACCCCTCTATCTTTTCCCTCAGCCCTAGAACAGCCCCACCTTGTGTGAGACCAGAAATTTCTGGCCTCTCTCTTCTTGGTTTCTTTCTTGAGTTAATTGATAGTTTATGGTATTATTTTAATTAAAATGGATAAAGTATGGTGCATTGACTTTGTGGACTTGACCCATGACCTTCCCCACTTGCCCACACCATCCCCACTCCTCCTCTCAGCCCAGAATTCCTGCAGGAAAACAGCCCCTAAATTTCCCTCTCTCATTTCCTTCTAAACTCATCAAATTCCAACTCAAAATCCTTACAAATCCACAAATTTCTTCACAAAACCAAAGCAAATCCTTATGCTATCCTCTCCTTAGCCATTCTTGCTTGGATCTTGGAGCTTGAGGCCATCAATTGGAGAAAATTCTCTTGCTTGATCCATTGATCAAGAGGTATAATTCTCATCAAGTTGCTTTCTTTTGCTAAAAATTCCTTTAAATTGTATGGTTAGTGTTAATAGTTAGCTTATTCTAATCTAGTTTAAAAGAAGTAGTTTGTCTAAACTAGGGTTTTGAACCATGGTGGTTAATTAAGTTGTTTATAGTTAAGTTAGTTGTTAATGAACTAATCTTTATAATTACCTTGTTGATATAGTTTTCAATTTTGCTAATTAGTTAATTTTAGAAGGGTGAAGTTGTTGTTTTTAAATTTTCAAGAGAGGGTTTATGTTTGGTAATAGTTTGTGAAACATGATTAGTGAGTTGATTAAGTTTTAGAAAACATTATTTAGTTGATTAAACCTAAATTGCTATCTAGTATTTTGCTAACCTAACCTAAGAGGTTAATTTTCTTAAGTGGGCTTTGTTGTGTTAATTTAAAGTTTCAAGTGTGGAAATGGATTTGGAAATTGCTAGGTTAGGAATTCAAGAATGGTTGTTTATGGAAAATAGGATTGGAATTATTGTTGTTGTGTTGTAATTAGTGTTTGTAGATTTCTTGTAGTGTGCTTGGGTAATTATGCTTTATTGTAGTCGTTTTGTCGCAAATCGGCGATTGTTGCACCGATTTTTGGAATGTATATGCTTACTAGATTTTTATATAAATTATGTGATGGATTATTTTTGATATCTTGATGGTTGTAATGGCTTGTCCTACGACTTTTAGGATGCGTGAGTGCGGTTTTTTGGGTAGTCGGGTTTTAGTTTTGCCGGGCGACCCAAATCGGCGTTTTTTGGCAGTTTTTGCGATTTTCGCGTGTGTTCCGCGCACTTTGTGCACGTACCTAGTTAGCGAACTTTAGTTGTTCCGTTGGGGTTTTGCGTCGTTCTTGAATGTGTAACCTTATGTCTGGTATTGATGTAAATTCCAGGTTCGGTCGCGGAGACGTCAGACGCGGCGCGAAAGGGAAAGGCGGTGATCGGACACAGCTAGCCAGGAATCCCGGTGAGTAGATTTAACATCTACGGGGGACGATCGTTTGGATGGCGCAAGTCGCCCGATAGATTTAGTAAACTGGAAAATAGTAAATTGGATAATCACTTGTGACATTAGAATAATAATACTGGCATGATAATTGCTGCAATTAGATCAATATGTTATATCCATATACGCAAACTCAATTGTAGGACACATGCACCCTTACCAGGTTTTTATATGCAGCACGAGCACTATTCATGTTTACACACACACCCTGGTAATTGCCATGCCACCACACTAGATAACCTTTAATTTAAACCTTTTGCTAATTGATACTTAAATTGTGCTATTTCCTTAAAATGAAACCGTAGGATTGCTATTCATGTGCATGTACTTCATCATATTCATTGTTCATGCTTAATACATTAATCACACATCGCAACTTGATTATTGATATCATACGCATTCATTATCATTGATATATGCACTTATGAGGGTTTCTTGAGATTTGATGATATTGCTGGATTTCGGGGGAAAGCCGCAAAATTTCTAAACTCATTATATTTTTAAAATATGTAAATTGCGGTTTTCTAGTGATGTAAGTGTCGTCCACCATGAGTTTGCTGTGGATTTGGAAATCCGTGTCGAGGAGTGGAGGAACCGGCATGGGTACATGGTGGGCCCGGTAAGGTACCCCGGGGCAAGAGGAATGTGGTGATGACGTTGAGCCTGGCAGGGGACGGATTACCTACCGGTGACTGTTTGGGACGGCGGATATCCAGAGGATACCGACCGTGGCCGCTAGATGATGAGATATTGATATTTGAGATGGGTCAGCCGGACGGCTGAGGCCAGAGATACATTATGAGATTTGAGACAGCTTTTGGGGTGTCGTTGTTGGACACCGATTTTCGTCGATTCATTGACATTTGCTGGCATTCTAAAAGAGTTTCAAAAACAAAAAGAGATAAAATATTTTTATATATAAACCCATTGAGACCTCAGATATTCATGTTGCATACATATTCGTAAACTGATGTTGTATACACACCTGCTAGTATATCCATATTGCATACATACTCGCCATTATGTCCTGTCATACCTGTATTATAGATGATAGGATGCTTGTGTGCATGCATACGATAGCCTTTGTTGATGTTATTTATTACTCACGAGTTGGCAACTCACCCCCGTTGTGCCACAGTCTTTTGCAGGTCCGCTCCGTCAGTTCAGTAGCGGCGGGCGCACTTGTTCTTTTGCCTCTTTTGCCTGAGCTCGAGATTTGCTCATAGGTGGGTTATGTTATTATTTTGTACCACCTTGTATATTCTTTGTATCTAGTGTACTCCATCTACTGTTTCTACCAGATTACTGTATATTGACCTAGAGATGAGACAGTGAGGTTTGTGGATTTATGCTGTATTTTGGGGTCGAGCTCACTTGAGCCGACATGCTACTTTTTTTCATGCTTCCTTATGATTATTATGCTTGTTGTCATTTACATTGCGTAGGATTTGTGACCGCCGTATGGCGAAGAGCTAGCTCCCGCTTGGGGATGCCCTATTTTGTTGGATTCATGTATATATTTTGTTGTACCCATTTTTGGGGGCCAGTATTTACAAAGGAGACTCTGCCGAAATTTTTGGGAAAAATTGGTATTGTTTTTAAAAAGTGTTTTACATGACTTATTTGATAACTCGCTTTCAATTGATTGGGTTTTCTTCACTCTTTTGCTTCATTGGTTTTGTTTTCTGGGCTTTGGCTTACTTATTTTACGGACGCCTTTAGACGTTTCGTAAACTTAAGTGCCAGTCACGTTCCGTACCCTGCGGGTCGTGACAAAGTTGGTATCAAAGCGATGGGTTTTACCTTTGTGAGTGTAGGATGACCCTTGGTAGATGGAGTAAGTGACTTAAGCAGGGTAACGCAGCGTGCGTATGTCCGCAGCATACTTACGATACGGTACTCCGCCTAAGTGACTTTAGGATACTTGCTTGAAAAATTCCTTCTTCAATTCCGTGTATCCTATGATCCTATTGCACTGTCCTTACTATCCGTTTTCCTGTAACAGCCACTATGCCGCCGAAGGCTACGAGGGCACAGAGGGCTGCCGCCAGAGGTGAGATTCGAGCTGGCTCGTCCGAGACTAGGACTGAGCAGGGTGGTATGCCTACGCCGCAGGGACAGACCGATCCACCTTCCCCAGGCCGTATGGATAGGCTCGAGACCGGTATGGAGGAGTTGCGACAGATGATGGGAGGCATGCAGGAGCTGCGTCAGATGGTAGGATCCCTAGTTGCAGCCAGTCGTACACCGAGGCCGGATGACGTACCTACTACATCACAGACGACCATGATACCTGCGCCTACTACTACCACCGTGGCCATTCCAGTTTCACTACAGGATTTCATGAGGCTGAGACCTCCAGTATTCACCAGCACCGAGGCAGCGGAGGACCCACAGACGTTCCTTGACAGTTTAGCCAGGATCTGCCGTTCGCTGAGAAGTTCGGATGATCGATGGGTAGAGCTTGCGAGTTTCCGACTAGAGGGTCTCGCGCGGACTTGGTGGGAGTCAGTCTTGAGAGGTCGAGCTGCAGACCTACCGCCTATGACTTGGGCCGAGTTTACAGCGGTCTTTCTAGCCCGTTTCCTTCCAGAGAGCGTTCGTGACGCCAGAGCTCGTAGCTTCGAGGCCTTAGTCAAGACACCTGGGATGACGGTGTCTGAGTATGACATCCAGTTTACACAGTTATCCCGATATGATCAGTATTTGGTGGATACCGAGGAGAAGATGGTGAAGAGGTTTGTACAGGGACTTGATGCCCAGCTATATCTTGCCATTGGCGCCCAGCACTACGACACTTATTCAGCTGCTATGGATACGGCATTGCGGATGGAGGCACGCATATCACGGACTTCGGCCGTTTCTGGGCCGAAGAGGATGCGCACCGATGTACCGCCTCAGAGGCAGCGCGCCAGATTCTTTCCGAGAGATAGGCCTGGCAGAGGATTTGGGCGGGGACAGTTATATGGTTCTTATCCCCAGGGGCAGCAGCCGTCACCAGGATGTTTTGGGTGCGGGAGTCTGCACCATCTTGTCAGAGACTGTCCGTTGAGACGACAGGGAGCAGCGACAGTTCCGCATGTGACCCTACCACCATCACCACCCCCTCCTCAGAGAGCCCTACTTCCTACCCCAGGCGATGCTCCACGCCAGTTAGGTGCACCGAGAGGCCGTGGACGCGGCGGTCCTGTTCAGAGAGGACGAGGAAGCAGAGGCCGAGGTCGAGGTCAGCCCGCTATCGGTGGAGGACAGGCCCGAGTTTTTGCTTTGACACCGCAGGATGCGCAGGCATCCAATGCCGTTGTGACAGGTACTTTGCCAGTTTGTTCTTTCGACGCCCGGGTATTATTCGACCCAGGTTCCACACATTCGTACGTCTCTACACACTTTGCACCGATGTTGGGCCGTGAGTCGTCGTCGTTAGAGCAGCCGCTTGTTGTTGTTACTCCGGTAGGCGAGTCGTTTGTCGCTCGGTTTGTATTTCGTTTGTGTTCCGTTCGTATCGGGGAGAGGGATTCATCAGTTGATTTGATACTCCTCGATATGTTGGACTTTGATGTGCTTCTGGGCATGGATTGGCTAGCCACTTGTTATGCTTCGGTGGACTGCCGTGAGAAGGCAGTCAGATTTAGCTTTCCGGGAGAGCCAGTCCTTGTTATTCGGGGAGACCGTAGTGTCACCCTTCCCAGCTTAATTTCGTCTCTTCGCGCTGGTCAGCTCTTGCGGAAGGGATGTCAGGGATTCTTAGCGTTTGTTTGTGATACTCGAGCTGCAGAGGTTCCGTTGGACCGGGTCCCGGTAGTTTGTGAGTTCCCTGATGTTTTCCCTGATGAGCTACCTGGGCTACCGCCTGAGCGCGATGTTGAGTTCTGCATTGATTTGATTCCCGGTTCGGGGCCTATTTCTATACCGCCTTATCGGATGGCCCCGGCAGAGCTTCGAGAGCTGAAGGATCAGTTGCAGGATTTGTTAGATAAGGGGCTTATTCGACCGAGTGTTTCTCCGTGGGGTGCTCCGGTCCTGTTTGTCAAGAAGAAGGATGGAAGTTTGCGCTTATGTATCGACTACCGCCAGCTGAACAAAGTTACCGTTCGGAACAGATATCCGTTGCCGCGCATTGATGATTTGTTCGACCAGCTTCAGGGTGCGGGGTATTTTTCGAGGATCGACTTGCGATCAGGATACCATCAGCTGCGAGTTCGACAGGAGGATATACCGAGGACAGCTTTCCGTACACGCTATGGCCACTACGAGTTTTTGGTGATGTCGTTCGGACTCACCAACGCCCCAGCAGCATTTATGGATTTGATGAACCGTACATTCAGGCCGTATCTTGACTTGTTCATCATCGTGTTTATCGACGATATCTTAGTGTACTCTCGGAGCAGGGAGGAGCACGAGCAGCACTTGCGGATTACGTTACAGACTCTGAGGGAGCACCAGCTGTTCGCGAAGTTCTCCAAGTGTGCCTTCTGGCTGGACAGCGTCGGATTCTTGGGTCACGTGGTTACGAGAGACGGCATTTGTGTGGACCCGAAGAAGATTGAGGCTGTTCAGCAGTGGCCCCGACCTACATCGGTGACTGAGATCCGTAGTTTTCTAGGCTTGGCGGGCTACTACAGGCGTTTTGTTCAGGACTTCTCCCGTATAGCTGCACCGTTGACCGGTTTGACCCGGAAGGGAGTTCCTTTCGTTTGGACAGAGGAGTGCGAGCGCAGTTTTCAGCAGTTACGGACTTGTTTGACTACGGCGCCGGTATTATCTTTGCCTTCGGGATCAGGCGGATTTGTTGTCTACTGTGATGCTTCGCGAGTGGGATTAGGATGCGTTTTGATGCAGCATGGCCGGGTGATCGCTTACGCTTCTCGGCAGTTGAAGAAGCATGAACAGAACTACCCCACTCATGATTTGGAGATGGCTGCAGTGGTCTTTGCACTGAAGATTTGGCGACATTACCTTTACGGCGAGTCGTGTCAGATATTCACCGATCATAAGAGCTTAAAGTACATATTTCAGCAGCGAGACCTGAACCTCAGACAGCGTCGTTGGATGGAGTTGGTGAAAGACTACGACTGCGAGATCTTATATCACCCCGGCAAGGCAAATGTGGTGGCAGATGCGTTGAGTAGGAGGCCCGGGGGTAGTCTATCCTTTTTGCGCGCAGTTCAGAGGCAGTCGTCAGCAGATTGGCAGATGTTATGCGACAGCCGAGTTGAGTTCGAGTTCACTCAGACAGGGGGACAGCTCGCGCATGTTCGTGCACGCCCACAACTGCTTGACCGTATATATGAGGCACAACGCAGTGACGACCGTTGCTCAGAGATCATGGCACAGATGGGACAGGGCAGATTTTCTGAGTTCGTGGTTGACGATCAGGGGATTTTACGATATGGATCTAGACTGTGCGTACCCGATGCTGATGGATTGCGGCGCGACATTCTAGAGGAGGCTCACCGATCAGTGTATAGTGTCCACCCCGGTTCCACCAAGATGTACCATGATATGAGAGAGACCTACTGGTGGGACGGGATGAAGAGGGACATTGCGGAGTTCGTTTCGAGATGCCTGACTTGTCAGCAAGTCAAGGCCGAGCACCAGAGGCCCGCGGGAGAGCTACAGCCGTTACCCATTCCAGAGTGGAAATGGGAGCAGATTTCGATGGATTTCGTTGTGGGTCTACCCAGGACCAGTCGAGGATACGACTCCATCTGGATGATCGTGGATAGATTGACAAAAGCGGCTCACTTCCTTCCAGTGAAGACGACTTTCAGCTTCGCTCAGTATGCTCAGCTCTATATTGACGAGATCGTGCGACTACATGGCGTACCGACTTGTATCGTGTCAGATCGAGGCACTCAGTTCACCAGCCGACTTTGGCAGAGACTTCAGGAAGCTTTGGGCACTCGTTTGAGCTTCAGCACAGCGTTTCATTCGCAGACAGACGGACAGTCAGAGCGGACCATTCAGACTCTCGAGGACATGCTCAGAGCGTGCGTTTTAGACTTTGGTGGTAGCTGGGATCGTCATTTACCTCTAGTGGAGTTCTCCTACAACAACAGCTTCCAGGATACTATTCAGATGGCACCTTTCGAGGCATTGTATGGGAGGAAATGCAGATCGCCCGTTTGTTGGACAGAGCTCAGCGAGAGCAGCATTTTGGGGCCGCAGCTTGTTGAGGAGACGACAGCGAAGATACAGTTGATCCGAGACCGGATGAGAGCGGATCAGAGCAGGCAGAAATCGTATGCAGACAGGCGCCGTCGCAGATTAGAGTTCGCAGTTGGCGACCATGTTTTTCTGAGGGTCTCTCCGATGAAGGGCGTAATGCGTTTTGGGCGAAAGGGAAAGCTTAGCCCTAGATTCGTAGGTCCCTTCGAGATCCTCGAGCGTGTCGGCGCAGTTGCATATCATTTGGCTCTTCCTCCCAGCTTTCCCGATGTTCACCCCGTCTTCCATGTTTCGATGCTCCGCAAGTACCTTCACGACCCTTCGCATGCGATTCAGCACCCGACAGTCCAGCTAGAGCGCGACCTTTCTTTTGCAGAGCAGCCGGTGGCCATCCTGGATCGGCAGGTGAAGAAGTTGAGGTCGAAGATTATACCAACCGTCAAGGTCCTTTGGCGTAGCCCGAGCAGCGAGAAGGTTACCTGGGAGACCGAGGGCGAGATGAGGAAGAAATATCCCCATCTCTTTGAAGGTACGCGTAGCTATATTTTTAAATTCGGGGACCGAATTTCTTTAAGGGGGGGAAGATTGTAGCGTCTTGAAAAGTCGTTTTGGTGTTTTCCGGAAATTCGGTGAAAATTCGGTATTTTTCCGAAAACCGTCTTTCTTGATATTTTGCAGTTTAGGGCTAATTATACCTTAAATGGATAGGTAATTACTTGTTTCTAGTGACTAATGAGTTAATTATGAAATTTTGGTCATTTAAATATTTTTCCCTATTTTTCAATTTTTTAATATTATTTTTAGCCAGTAAGAAAATACATTAAATAAGCGATAAATACAAATTTTTCCGGGCTAATTTTAATCTCTAAAATTATGATAATTATAATCTAGTGATAACATGAATTTTTAGTAATTTATTTTGATTTTTTAACAAATTTTTATGAATTGAAACGAATTTATTGAATTTTGAGCTAAAACTTGTAATTTTTGAGTTGTAGGGGGCCTTTTTGCATAAAATTTCTTTTGTAAAACCCCTCTACCTTTTCCCTCAGCCCTAGAACAGCCCCACCTTGTGTGAGACCAGAAATTTCTGGCCTCTCTCTTCTTGGTTTCTTTCTTGAGTTAATTGATAGTTTATGGTATTATTTTAATTAAAATAGATAAAGTATGGTGCATTGACTTTGTGGACTTGACCCATGACCTTCCCCACTTGCCCACACCATCCCCACTCCTCCTCTCAGCCCAGAATTCCTGCAGGAAAACAGCCCCCAAATTTCCCTCTCTCATTTCCTTCTAAACTCATCAAATTCCAACTCAAAATCCTTACAAATCCACAAATTTCTTCACAAAACCAAAGCAAATCCTTATGCTATCCTTTCCTTAGCCATTCTTGCTTGGATCTTGGTGCTTGAGGCCATCAATTGGAGCAAATTCTCTTGCTTGATCCATTGATCAAGAGGTATAATTCTCATCAAGTTGCTTTCTTTTGCTAAAAATTCCTTTAAATTGTATGGTTAGTGTTAATAGTTAGCTTATTCTAATCTAGTTTAAAAGAAGTAGTTTGTCTAAACTAGGGTTTTGAACCATGGTGGTTAATTAAGTTGTTTATAGTTAAGTTAGTTGTTAATGAACTAATCTTTATAATTACCTTGTTGATATAGTTTTCAATTTTGCTAATTAGTTAATTTTAGAAGGGTGAAGTTGTTGTTTTTAAATTTTCAAGAGAGGGTTTATGTTTGGTAATAGTTTGTGAAACATGATTAGTGAGTTGATTAAGTTTTAGAAAACATTATTTAGTTGATTAAACCTAAATTGCTATCTAGTATTTTGCTAACCTAACCTAAGAGGTTAATTTTCTTAAGTGGGCTTTGTTGTGTTAATTTAAAGTTTCAAGTGTGGAAATGGATTTGGAAATTGCTAGGTTAGGAATTCAAGAATGGTTGTTTATGGAAAATAGGATTGGAATCATTGTTGTTGTGTTGTAATTAGTGTTTGTAGATTGCTTGTAGTGTGCTTGGGTAATTATGCTTTATTGTAGTCGTTTTGTCGCAAATCGGCGATTGTTGCACCGATTTTTGGAATGTATATGCTTACTAGATTTTTATATAAATTATGTGATGGATTATTTTTGATATCTTGATGGTTGTAATGGCTTGTCCTACGACTTTTAGGATGCGTGAGTGCGGTTTTTTGGGTAGTCGGGTTTTAGTTTTGCCGGGCGACCCAAATCGGCGTTTTTTGGCAGTTTTTGCGATTTTGCGTGTGTTCCGCGCACTTTGTGCACGTTGTACCTAGTTAGCGAACTTTAGTTGTTCCTTTGGGGTTTTGCGTCGTTCTTGAATGTGTAACCTTATGTCTGGTATTGATGTAAATTCCAGGTTCGGTCGCGGAGACGTCAGACGCGGCGCGAAAGGGAAAGGCGGTGATCGGACACAGCTAGCCAGGAATCCCGGTGAGTAGATTTAACATCTACGGGGGACGATCGTTTGGATGGCGCAAGTCGCCCGATAGATTTAGTAAACTGGAAAATAGTAAATTGGATAATCACTTGTGACATTAGAATAATAATACTGGCATGATAATTGCTGCAATTAGATCAATATGTTATATCCATATACGCAAACTCAATTGTAGGACACATGCACCCTTACCAGGTTTTTATATGCAGCACGAGCACTATTCATGTTTACACACACACCCTGGTAATTGCCATGCCACCACACTAGATAACCTTTAATTTAAACCTTTTGCTAATTGATACTTAAATTGTGCTATTTCCTTAAAAGGAAACCGTAGGATTGCTATTCATGTGCATGTACTTCATCATATTCATTGTTCATGCTTAATACATTAATCACACATCGCAACTTGATTATTGATATCATACGCATTCATTATCATTGATATATGCACTTATGAGGGTTTCTTGAGATTTTATGATATTGCTGGATTTCGGGGGAAAGCCGCAAAATTTCTAAACTCATTATATTTTTAAAATATGTAAATTGCGGTTTTCTAGTGATGTAAGTGTCGTCCACCATGAGTTTGCTGTGGATTTGGAAATCCGTGTCGAGGAGTGGAGGAACCGGCACGGGTACATGGTGGGCCCGGTAAGGTACCCCGGGGCAAGAGGAATGTGGTGATGACGTTGAGCCTGGCAGGGGACGAATTACCTACCGGTGACTGTTTGGGACGGCGGATATCCAGAGGATACCGACCGTGGCCGCTAGATGATGAGATATTGATATTTGAGATGGGTCAGCCGGACGGCTGAGGCCAAAGATACATTATGAGATTTGAGACAGCTTTTGGGGTGTCGTTGCTGGACACCGATTTTCGTCGATTCATTGACATTTGCTGGCATTCTAAAAGAGTTTCAAAAACAAAAAGAGATAAAATATTTTTATATATAAACCCATTGAGACCTCAGATATTCATGTTGCATACATATTCGTACACTGATGTTGTATACACACCTGCTAGTATATCCATATTGCATACATACTCGCCATTATGTCCTGTCATACCTGTATTATAGATGCTAGGATGCTTGTGTGCATGCATACGATAGCCTTTGTAGATGTTATTTATTACTCACGAGTTGGCAACTCACCCCCGTTGTGCCACAGTCTTTTGCAGGTCCGCTCCGTCAGTTCAGTAGCGGCGGGCGCACTTGTTCTTTTGCCTCTTTTGCCTGAGCTCGAGATTTGCTCATAGGTGGGTTATGTTATTATTTTGTACCACCTTGTATATTCTTTGTATCTAGTGTACTCCATCTACTGTTTCTACCAGATTACTGTATATTGACCTAGAGATGAGACAGTGAGGTTTGTGGATTTATGCTGTATTTTGGTGTCGAGCTCACTTGAGCCGACATGCTACTTTTTTTCATGCTTCCTTATGATTATTATGCTTGTTGTCATTTACATTGCGTGGGATTTGTGACCGCCGTATGGCGAAGAGCTAGCTCCCGCTTGGGGATGCCCTATTTTGTTGGATTCATGTATATATTTTGTTGTACCCATTTTTGGGGGCCAGTATTTACAAAGGAGACTCTGCCGAAATTTTCGGGAAAAATTGGTATTGTTTTTAAAAAGTGTTTTACATGACTTATTTGGTAACTCGCTTTCAATTGATTGGGTTTTCTTCACTCTTTTGCTTCATTGGTTTTGTTTTCTGGGCTTTGGCTTACTTATTTTACGGACGCCTTTAGACGTTTCGTAAACTTAAGTGCCAGTCACGTTCCGTACCCTGCGGGTCGTGACAATCCCGTATATGTAATATGTTACATGGGATACAGATAGGTAGAGAACTGAGAATGGGTGATAAAAATCTCATGAGTTGGAAACAGTGCAATTGTTGCAGTCAATATGTTGGCAGTTATCACCCTGTATTATCAAATACATTGATTCTGAACGAATGTTACTAGATACCGAACCTGGTATACAACATCATATCAGTCTCTTTATTACGTAAAGAAGGATATAATTTTGTATAGTTGGATAATTTTTTGAACATTTCCTATATCAAGAGTTGATCGGTTCAGACACGTTATCTAAAAGTATATACGTTCTAAATCAAACTACAGTTCTCAACGTAAAGAACATACACAAGAGGATAAGTTCAGAAATGAACGAATCCTTCTTGTGGCATTGTAGACTAGGTCATATCAATGCGACCCGACTACCTAAGTTACATTAAGATGCATATTTAAATAATTTTGAATTTACATCTTGTGAAACTTGCCAGTCATGCCATAAAGTTAAGATGACCATAGCTCTATTTGCTTCAAACAGAGAAAGAGTTAGTGAACTCTTCGGACTGATACATGATGATGTATGTGGTCCACTGTCTACACATGCCAAGACTGGTTCTTTGTACTTCATTACATTCACTGATAATCTCTCAAGATTCAGACATATGTTCCTGTTGAAACGCGAGTCTGAAGCTTTTTGAGAAATTCAAAGAATATAAGTTAGAAGTAGAGAACCAAAATTGGGTATAAGTATTTAAGTCCTTTGATGTGATCAGGGGCGAGAATACTTGAGCACGGAGATCCTGGACTATTCTAAAGCATAATGAGATTCTCTCTCAACATTACTCCTCCGTATACACCACAGCACAACGGTGTATCGGGGCGGGGCAATCGCACCCTATTTTATATAGTGCGCTCTATGATGAGTACTGTTGAGTTACCTATTTTCTTTTCGGGAGTTATGCACTTGAGAAGCTTCATATCTATTGAATTAGGTTCCAATCAAATCAGTGCCTACCACTCCATATGAGATATGGTATGGGAAGAGCCCATGTCTTAAGCAAGCTAAGATTTGGGGTTGTCTGGCCTATATCTAAAAGCAAAATCCGGACAAGATCGAGGTAAGATCAGTTCTGTGGAAGTTTGTTGGATATCCCAAGCATTCGCAAGGGAATATCTTAAACTGCAGCTGATGATTTGGTAGAACCAAAGAATTCAATTGTTCCCAACGAACCTCAGCCTCTCCACGATCTGGTAGGGTTCCTCATCCGCCTGAGAGATACTTCGGTTTCTCGATGACAGTGGGAGCGAGGATTGCATCATGAGATGATGACCCAACTAGTTTCGAGAAGGCCATCAAGAGTGGGGACTCTGTAAGAATGGCTGGATGCTAAGCGATCTGAGATGGAATCTATATACACCAACAAAGTATGGACATTGGATGCTATATCTGAAGGGTTAAATCCCCATCAGGAGCAAGTATATCTTGACAAGATTACTTGGTGTAGATGGAAAAGTTGAGACTTTCAAAGCTAGACTTGTTGTAATAGATTCTCTTCATCGACCAGGTGTGGTTTATGTTGAAACCTTTTTTGCAGTAGCTATACTTAAGTCCATCCGGATCCTACTTGCCATTGCTACATATCGTGACTATGATATCTGGCGGATGGGTGTCATGACTGCTTTTCTAAATAGTGATTTAGAAGAGAGCGTCTATAAGTACACAACCAGAGGGCTTCGTAGATAGAGGGAGGAGCAGAAACGTGTGCAAATTTCTTTATGTGTTAAAGCAGACATCGCGGAGTTGGAACATCTGTTTTGATGTGATAGTCAAAGCGTTTGACTTCATCAAAATGGTAGATGAACCTTGTGTATACAAAAGGTAGTAGAGAGTAAGTTGGTCTTCCTCGTATTGTACGTGGATGCCATACTCTTGATAGGAAAGGAGTTTCCTATGCTACACTTGGTCAATCTCCTCTTATCACATTGATTCTCTATGTAGGATCTAGGTGATACCTCATAAATTCTGGTTTTTGATATATGAGATAGATCTAAATGGATGTTAGTATTCTCACTAGATGTAGTGAGAGGGTATCAATCGATCCTGTGGAGAATCACTGGATAGCTTCCAGGGTAGTAAGGACGACTGAATGTTAGTCACAGGCATTGTCTTTACCCTCAGTGGAGGGACGGTATATTGGAAAAGTTCCAAGCTATATACCGGGGCAAACTAGACGATAAAGGCTGGATACATCGCTATCAAGGATACTACCAAAGAGGCTGTCTTGGTGTATATTAGTTCATGAGATGAACAAGGTTCCTTCCAGTGTGTGACAATGGAAATGTGGCTTAAGCCTAGGAACCCCGATCCAATCAGTGTCCCAGACATATTCTAAGGCAGTATCACCTGATCATGGAGATGGTTGATCTCCAAAAGATCGAGGTTAGGAGAGTAGACTCGGAGGTTAACACGGCGGATTCACTAACTGAGGCCTTTCCTGCAAGAGACTTTTATAGGACGTTGGGTATGCTGTACTACAACAACTGGCCTTAGTGCAAGTGGGAGATTGTTAGTTGTATGTATGCCCTAGAGGCCATTATTGTACATGAGATGTATATTATAGTGGATGCTTGGACATATATAGGGAGGACTTTCTTGCTCGACATGATAGAACGCTATCTGGTTGCTCTTTATCTTAACATGTATAGTTATTGTCTCTCTGTTACATGTTGATAAAGCCCTTAGGATGTGTACTTGAGTTCCAGGATTATGATGTAGATCATACTAGGAGGGCCTGGGTAGTCCATGAGTTCATCCTTCAAAGTTCCTAGTCGTGTGGATATCGAGACGGGGCATCGATATTCCAGAGTAGACTAGCGTATTTCTTCTCGACCCATGTGATGGGCGATGGATGATCCCATATCCATTGGTATTTTACATCAGAGATGGAATACGGGTGCTCAGTGGAGACTGGGTACACCGAACGGACTTGCGAAGAACTCCTAGATGGTATTATACCTCACATCAGATAGCAGTTCTCTGGTGACACTGGTACAGGTTAGTCTGTCAACCCAAGATCGTCATAAAGTCTTTTGTGTCTCCCACTGTGCTTTGATTTTCACCCAACCACGGCTCTACTGATTAGTGCAAACAGGTGGTTTTTGGGTACAGTCCCGAGTCACATGGAGGCAATGAGCGATAGGAGGGGATTCATCTCTCCCATTATTGGGGGTCGATGTTGCACTATGCTCGATTGGCCATAACAGGAAATCCCTGGCCAGGGTAGCTGTGATTTACTGGTAAGTGTTATCAGTAGTTTCACACCCGTTATGGACCCTACATCGGCATGACTTATCAAACTATTAGGGTCTGACGTTTACCACCCCTAGGCGAGATATGCGACATATCAGACGAAGAAACCGGACTGTACGCTAGTGTTACTGATTGGACTCGCAGGAGTGTGAGCAGGCTTGGTTGTTGATCTTTTGATCACTCAATACCCGGGTGGCCGTTAAGTTTAGCGCGCCTCTTGCGGCTTATGGGTGTTTGATATGATCATCACCTACTGCCGGCGTATTGACGAGTCTTTAGAGTCCTACACAGTGGTTTCCTGGCTCAAGAGAAACGGAGTAGGAGCACATATGTGATATGTGCGGGACCGAGATTAGTAAGAGCATGAGATACCGTATTCTATTCTCGCGATCTGTGTCATCGGTCGGTTATATGTAATATAGCCGGGTTATCGGAACAAGTGTTGATTCAATAAAATGATACACATGATATTAGTCGGTTATATGCGATATAGCCGGATTATTAAATCAAGTGTTGATTTAATAATATAATGTATAGTTATATATTTGATATATTAATTTACATTAACTAGTATTAGCTCACTTAAGATTTCATTTCTCACTTTATTGTGCATTAGTATATATGTTATATATATTAGTGTAGATTATTTTGTGTCATTCTAGATGCCACATGCAACATGGGTGTATTAGACTTACACCATGGTTATGATAATCCTAAGGTTTTATTTATCTTGGTAATTCACAAATTAGTGGTAATTAGTCACATGGTTAAAGCTTGTTGAAGCCTGTGGAACCTTTGACCAAGTCCACTCATTTTGTTTTACTTGAAGATATTTATTAACCAAACCATTATCTTAAACCATAGTTTAGTCTCTACAATGGTTAATATGCGATATTAACTCACCCATGGTTGCTATTCTCACATTATGAGTTTTCATTGTTTACTTGCTTCATTTTTCATGGTTGCTTTCTTCACCTCCTTCTTCAAGATTTCTAGCTCTATGAAACATGAAGAAATATTGTGAGAAAAATAAATCTAAAGTGAGCCCATTTCCTACTTTATCATCCTTTACTACTCGCCATTCAGTTTAGGGTGTTCTCTTCACAAAGTTCATCACCCAGTGAAAAGATAGCTTGGGTTTGAGTCTCCTCGACGTACATCATCTTCGACCTCGAAGAATTCGAGCAAACTTGTTCATTTATGCAAGGGAACCCATACTAGAGTTCGGAAGATCACTATTTAGAGCGAAGGGACTACTACACGGAGCTTTAGATGTGAAGGACTGGTCTACAAAGGTTGTATTCCTTGTTCACTTTCTACGTAAAGTTGTTTACATTCTAGTTTAGCTCCTAAAACTCTATTTAGATCCTAGGTTAGGTTGTTTGTCACACTAGAAATATATGAAATTAGCATGTTTGATACTTTGTGAAACCTTGTGGTTGTGCCAAAGAACCCTACAGGTATGTGAGACCCCTTTCCTTGCTCACTGATCTGGCTTTTATAGGCACCAAAAAAGATTAAACAAGTAATAGAAATAAGGTGATGTGACTGCAAGGAAGGGACAGTGAAAAGATGGGGACCAATGGGACAAGGGAGGCTGGCGAGCTTGGTTTTCATGAAGGTGTGGTGATTGAATGTTTTCTTTGTGTGTGTTTAGAAAATGAATAGAATCACAATCAAAGAATTATATTTGACCGCAATCAATTACGGTGTCGATGGTAGATCGTAAGCGAGTGCGGATCGTCCACAGGGATTGTGCGATTCGTTTTTATATTTGATTTGTTTGAATTGAAAAGTTAATCGAAAAGAAAAGAAAACATGATTCAAGAATTTATCGATTGATTCTGGTGTCACTAGTTTAATCAAGAATCAAGAAACTGATAAACAATCGAGAATGGGGTTTCGATAATATTTACAACCAATTGTCAAGAATCTAAATGAGGCTCGTAGGAATCGATCGGATCTATAGACGTGATATAATCTCAAGATATCGTGTTCTTGTCCTTCGAAGAATTGATACTAGATCGATGATGATCGACGAGAGTTAGGGCTTTCTCGTGAAACTAGGGTTTCTTCTTTTTACCCTTGTTCTTTCGTCGATATCATTCACATTCTAGCCTCTCGCAATTTCAAGAAACGATCGTAACTCCCCAATTTCGAGCGATATCATTCAAGAAAGCATCGTAACGAAATGGGTTGTCGGTTCTTGAACTTGCTAGGGTTTACAAAACTTGTAGGAATCAAGAATAGTTTTTAGATATATTACATCATCATTCTATTGATCGCCTCGGCTCCTTGACGAGCGGAGTATTACTCAAACATCACAACAAGAATTACAACTAGAAATTTAGATTGAATCATGATGCAAGAATTTAAAGAAAACAAGATAAAAGAATTTCACCTTTTATTTATATCAACAATTTGATTACAGTCGCTCAAGAACTACAAGAGGAAGAACTAAATTGTCGATTTGGCGTCGCTCGGCTCCGTGAGTCGCGGATCGTTTGGACCACTTGCTCTGTTGAAGATCGGCTCAGCTCATAAAAGGTTGCAAGGCTTCTTGCTTGATGGGTACTCGGGATCTTGAATTTGGGTTGGAATTAGGGTTAGGGTTTCACACAAGTCCTCTCACTAGACTTGTGGAAGAAGAAGATGAAGAAAGAGAGTGAATGGGTCTATTGATTTCAATGAATGAATCTAATCAATTCAATAATTAGATCCTAGATTCCAAGATGATTTACAAGTGAGCCTAGGGTCTTATTTATAGAGCACCCAAACCCTAGGTCTAGGTTTGAATTTACTATTCCCTCCAAAAGTTTATTGAGGAGTTTCTAGAAAGAGTTTGTTAGGAGTTAGCTTAGGGTTTAAGCTAGGCTTTAGGGAGAAGGTTCTAGAATACAAAGCTTAGTTTAGTGTAGAAACAAGGGTTTGCTGATCTGGCAGAAATCTCTGGAGTCTTCTGGAACTTTAAGTGGCTTGAAAAGCTTCTGGAAGTGAGGTGGGAATTATGAAGCTGAAATGAGTTGCTGACGTGTCTAAGCTGCCGCGGAATCGCGGCGCAAGCCAGCTCCGGCCGCAGTTCCGCGGCCATGTTGGCTCTTGGTCGCTTCAAAATTCCAGTGTTGCTTTGGGCTAAACTTTGGGGCTTTATATGATATGTGGAATTGTGTTTTGCCTTTTGGATTGATACCAGAACTGAAACCATTGAGTTGGCGTAATGTTTTAGCAGTGTCCATTTGAGCAAGCTTCTGATTTTCCTGCACAGACTTCGAAACACGGGTTGCGATATATGGAAATGATGTCATGCAATGAAATGCAGTCAATTTCCCTAGAAATGCCGGTTTTAAGGTCTAATACATGCAATCTGATATTTTGCGACCGTTTTGCTAATATGTGAAATATGAATACCGTACACTTCTAAATGAGTGCAAATGATGAGGAAATTGCCGGCTAAAATATAAAATATTTTCGACTAATCAAATTCCCCCAAACTTAATTTCGATCGTCTCGAGCGAACTGTTTTATTAAAAAGAGAAGGAGAAAATAAAGAAAGAGAAAAACTAACTAGCACACTTTCGTAGGCAACACGATTGCACTGAGCACGTGCAACAAGCCTTTAAACCTCTAGGTGTCCCTAGTAGGAGGAGTGTTGTCTCCTGAGGGTTTTCAGTGGATTGCACCCACAAAATCCAATAATAAAAGGAAGATCATGAATATTACATTTAAAGACAAGAATTGTAA
Source organism: Agapanthus africanus (assembly GCA_030015575.1). Classification (NCBI taxonomy): domain Eukaryota; kingdom Viridiplantae; phylum Streptophyta; class Magnoliopsida; order Asparagales; family Amaryllidaceae; genus Agapanthus; species Agapanthus africanus. The sequence continues at coordinate 223,379,546 of JASDDO010000016.1, read as the reverse complement.
AAGAAAAGCCTTGAAAATTAGGGTTTCTAACTAAGCTAGCTTTTCGGTTGTCATGAGCCCTATCTTAATGGTCATGAAAAAATGTCGGAAATCACGTCCTCCCTCAATAAAACATCGTCTTATTCTTCATTCCTATCTTTCTTCCAAACATCGATCATATCACCCTGCGTGTGTGTAAAGACATCCCTACACCCGGAGAATTCAATTCAAGTTATCATACTCTTACCCATTAGCCTTAGTACTTTTTAATTAATGAATATTTAGACGAAATTGCTCACACACTTTCATGCGACCGTTAATACTTCTTGAGGTACTAACCGACCGATTACTCCTGTGCTTGCTTATTTGGTGTATTTTCCTCGTCTTGCACCACCTCAGGCATAACAGTGAGTCCCAGACCAGTTGGCCTTAGGGCACTAGGTGAAGAGGCACCCTCGCTATATATTTTTTATTGCCTTCGATGATAACAAAACCAGTGTCCATTTTTCACACCACTTTATATTTTTTTTTATTCACTTTTTTTTATTTCCTTCATACTTTTGGCTTTAAGACAAGAGCATTTCAAGGTATCCTCTACTATCCCAGGCTTTAAGACGTGTGTAAGTGTGAATAGCAGGGTAGCAACGTTCAAAATGTTTGGCTTCCAGAATATAAACTATTTTTCAGACTTAGTTTTATCCTCAGATTAGTGACGTCCTTCATCTTACTAACCCTTGGGACAACGGCTCATAACTACTTATTACTAGTTCGTATAAGAAAACTTCTAATTTTCTTGGTTTTCTTAAATTTTTCTAATCTCATGGATGTAATTTTTCACTATCTAATCTTTTATTATCTTATTTATGTACAAAAATTATTTTAATATTTTTAGAATTTTTTAAAAAAATTTATAAGTTTTCAAAAATGTTTTGTGCTTATACAAAGTATGATGCAAATGATGTGAAAATAAGCACACACCTCCCCCAAACTTGTTTTCAACAGTGTCCTCACTGTTGCTTTCTGCTAAATTTCGAAAAACCTGTAAGCTTGGGAGGAATTTATTAGTGGGGGAAAAATATTTAAGTGAAGAACCTCCCCCAAACTTATTCTTGGCTCAAAATTTTGTAAAAATTCTCTTTTCAAGAGCCAGAAAAAAAATATACCCCCCCCCCCAAACTTGAGTTATGCAATGTTAATCTTTGAAAAATCATATGAGGGGGTCAAAAAATCATTGGTCGATGCCAAGCTTTGCAAAGACCGAAAGTTAACACCAACCATTCAAAATTTTTATCAATGCAGTGCTCTGGCTGATGGAAGAAGAAGTGGGGAAAGGTTAAGTGGTGGAAGAGAGTGTGTGTGCGTCTCATTTTGGAGAGACGATGCAGTGAATGTGATGGATTACTCGCATTCTTTTTACAGTTCAGAAGAAGGGGTGGAGGTTCAATTTCAATGATTGGGACATGATTCATCTCAACACCCGTGCTTTTTAGAAATGCGAGTTCATCAGCGAAGATCTCCTCAAAAGTTTCATCAATACCCCGAAGAATAATGTCATCACAAAGTGCGGGGTGATCTTCAGACTCTAAAAGCAGTTCATAATCAGTGTTAGTTGTTGACCCGGACATCTCGGTGGAAGAGTCCGTATGTGTATGATACATAGTTGGGTCAAACAATAACGTATGAAAAGAGTCAAGATCAGTATTAGGAGGATCATCAAATTCGCTGCTGTCGACATCCATTAAGTCGACAGAACAAACCTGAGCAGTAGGTTCGGAGGGTACACTTCCCAACTTGTAAATGTTCATCTCAATTGTCCTCTTCCCGAAGGATAGGGTCATAGAACCGTTACAACAATTGATGATAGCATTGGAAGTGGCCAAAAAGGGGCGACCTAAAATCACCGGAATTTGATTCCGTGAGTTCGCTACAGGCTGTGTATCAATTACATTAAAGTCCACAGGAAATATAAATTCCCCGATTTTTATTAACACATCCTCCAGTTCACCCCTAGGTCTGGTGATTGATCGGTCAGCCATCTGGAGAGTGCAAGGAGATGGTTTCAACTCTCCGATCCCTAACTGCTCATAAACTGAGAAAGGAAGCAGGTTAACACTTGCCCCAAGATCTAGTAGAGCACGGTTAATGTGTTTTTCCCCAATAGAGATGGAAATCGTAGGATAACCAGGATCCTCACGTTTCCTCAGTAATTGTTGGGGGAAAGCCGTGTCTACTGTTTTTGCCATGAATATCTTCTTGGGCATTTGTTTCTTCCTCTTTCTAGTGCACAAGTCTTTAAGAACTTTCGCATATGCAGGGACTTGTTGGATAGCATCTAGAAGAGGGATATTGATGTTAACCTGTTTAAACATCTCAGTGATCTTCTCCATATGTGGACTTGGTGTGTTATCCCTTAACCGATTAGGATAAGGTGCTTTAGCAATAAGCGCTGGGTCCATCATAGGAGAAGGAAGTGTGTGTGGAACCGATCCCAGTAAGTGGGAATCGTCCGTGGAGGAGTAAAAGAGGTGGGCTGTAGTGGCGAGCCTTTTGGGAAACCAAGAATAGGCTCGGAAGAAGGTGGTGGGGTAGAAGAACTGGGGTCAGAACTAGAAGTGTGCGTATGAGGAAAGGTCTCAGCCAGGGTGTTGATAGGATTGTCAATATCATCAATTTCTTCCCCAACATGATTGTCAAGCACTCTTCCAGATCTCAACGTGGTGATTGCATTCACATGATATGAATAGCCAGGATTGGATAAGGGTTGAGCTGGAAGTTTCCATTTCTCTCTTGCACTCATTTCAGCTTTTAATCGTGCAATTTCTTCTTCCATCGATTTAATACTCTCGTTTTGGGACGCAGAGTTTTTCTCAATTTTATCGACAGAAGATTTCATTTCAGCCGAAACTTGCATGATATTTGATAAGACCAAATTCATGTATTGTGCAAAAGAAGAGGATTCATCAGTTCCGGTTAACTGTAAAGGACTAGACAGTGCAGGTATGTTGACCGGATTTTTAAAATTATGTGCTTGAAAGGGGTGCTGACTTAATTGAAGTTGTGGTTGCTGTTGTGGTGGAGGGATCCTTTGGAAATTGTTTTGGTTGGGAACCGTGTTTTGTGATTGTGATTGGTTCCAAGCAAAATTAGGGTGATTCCTCCAACCCTGATTATATGTGGAAGAAAAAGGATCGTTTCTAGGTCTTTGAAATGCGGCATTGGTATGCTCACAACCTTGAAACGGACATTCTTTCGTCAAGTGAGACGGATCAGAACAGCGGCCACATACAGTTTTGGAAAGTGACATTTGATTAAAGGAGGCGGCTAAAAATTTGTTTTCCATAGTCTCGAGTTTCTTGTGTATAGCTGAAATGTCAGCTCTAACTCCTATGGAAACATCCGATTGGTTATTGCCACTCCTAAATGATGGACTTTCCTACTGTAAAGACTTTTCAGCGAACTCTTCTAAATATCGCCAAGCTTCCCCATCATCCTTGGTCATGAAGGTACCTTGACACATGTTTTCAAGGCTCTGTTTAGTGTTTGAGTTAATGCCCTCATAAATGATTCGGCAAAGCTCCCATCTCGGGATGCCGTGATGAGGACACTGAACCAAAAGATCCTTGAAACGTTCAAAGCATTTAGAGAATGGTTCAGCAGAGAGCTGGGAAAATTGATTCAGTTCGCTACGGATTCGAGCTGTCTTTTGTATTGGGTAAAATTTCTTAAGGAATGCAGCGACGAATTCTTCCCAATTCGTAATAGAGTGTGCGGTAGTGTTATATAGCCACTTCTCGGCTATATCGCATAAGGTAAATGGAAGAAGTCGTAGACGCATAGCATCCACTGAAAATTGTTATGTACCCATCATTGCGCATACGTTTTCAAATTTGGTAATGAAAACGTAAGCGTCCTCAGTCTCGAGTCCGTGGAATTTGGGTAAAAGATTGATATACTGGGGCTTAATCTCAAAGTTATCCCCATTGGCTGGTGGTGTGGATAAGCAGGTCGAAAGAGGACCTCTAATAGGGTAGCATCTCTCTTGGAGAGAGATGCGGGGTGGATTCTGCGCACCAACGGACGGCGGCAGATTAGGGTTAAATAAGTTCGATGGAGGTGGTTCCATCGGTGTGGGTGTGGTAGTGGGTAAAGAAAAAGTAAATGGAGAAATATCGACTTCGGAGTCGATAAAAGGTACGCGGACTAAACGGGCACTAGAATCCCGTGTCCAGCCTATCTTGTACTAAAAAGGGTTAGTACAAGTGGCAGCGTTGGCTTTTAATTAGGGGCAAATGAATGTGGTATTTGCTTTGAAAAAGGGACGGATTTTTGAAAAAATGATGCGACACAACAAATGCAGCACACAAACCCTAGAATCTAATGGTCACCTAGGTCCAGCTCTAGAACGCTCCTAACTGCCAAAAGACAAGTCGCGGGATAGAATCCTCCACTGCCTCTTTGTTCCCCTGTGGCCAGGTAAGTGCCAGGTAAGTGGGAAGGTACTCCACTACGTAAGTAGTGAGCCTAATTAATAAACACTAGCCTTCGACACACTTTCCTAGGCACCACAAGAAAACGCGGATAAGCAATGAATTACCCACGGCCTTCTTCTGTCCTAAGTGAGCGCGACGGTCCTTAGAGTCATCTCTAGATATTTTTTAGTTAATGTGGGTCAATGCGGATGCAAGCTTTGTGGTTTTCGGGGCCTAGGAAGGGTAATGAAATCCCTACCTAATTTGGATTTGGCAGTACCCCTTAATATCCGTATTTATAATGCAAACAACCAAGAAACAAAATACGTACAAATTTACTTTTGCAATTTGCGAGCTGCGATTATTTGCAAAGAATCCTGCAGTAAAGTATTAGTTGGAGCTAAAAAGAGGAGAAAGGAGAAGGTAAGAAGTCACCTGAGAAAATTTTACACAGAGATGAGGCTACAGTGCCGCGGAACCGCCGCAATAGGGGGCTCCCACCGCGGAAACGCGGTCGTTTGTGCAGATCACTTCACCAAAATTCAACATCTTCTTGCTGTTGATAACTCCAGCTCTCTGGAATTTTCCAAAAATTTTCCTCAATTGCCAAACAGCTCCAGATTTCCTCGCAATGAACCACAACAAATCGTTTAGGGTTTGCACAAATTTTGATCTCAAAAATCAAAATGAAATAAATCTTTCAATTCAAAACTATAATATGAAACGAATTAGCGCGCGATCCCCGGCAACGGCGCCATTTGATTGAATGTTTTCTTTGTGTGTGTTTAGAAAATGAATAGAATCACAATCAAAGAATTATATTTGACCGCAATCAATTACGGTGTCGATTGTAGATCGTAAGCGAGTGCGGATCGTCCACAGGGATTGTGCGATTCGTTTTTATATTTGATTTGTTTGAATTGAAAAGTTAATAGAAAAGAAAAGAAAACATGATTCAAGAATTTATCGATTGATTCAGGTGTCACTAGTTTAATCAAGAATCAAGAAACTGATAAACAATCGAGAATGGGGTTTCGATAATATTTCCAACCAAATGTCAAGAATCTAAATGAGGCTCGTAGGAATCGATCGGATCTATAGACGTGATGTAATCTCAAGATATCGTGTTCTTGTCCTTCGAAGAATTGATACTAGATCGATGATGATCGACGAGAGTTAGGGCTTTCTCGTGAAACTAGGGTTTCATCTTTTTACCCTTGTTCTTTCGTCGATATCATTCACATTCTAGCCTCTCGCAATTTCAAGAAACGATCGTAACTCCCCAATTTCGAGCGATATCATTCAAGAAAGCATCGTAACGAAATGGGTTGTCGGTTCTTGAACTTGCTAGGGTTTACAAAACTTGTAGGAATCAAGAATAGTTTTTAGATATATTACATCATCATTCTATTGATCGTCTCGGCTCCTTGACGAGCGGAGTATTACTCAAACATCACAACAAGAATTACAACTAGAAATTTAGATTGAATCATGATGCAAGAATTTAAAGCTAACAAGATAAAAGAATTTCACCTTTTATTTATATCAACAATTTGATTACAGCCGCTCAAGAACTACAAGAGGAAGAACTAAATTGTCGATTTGGCGTCGCTCGGCTCCGTGAGTCGCGGATCGTTTGGACCACTTGCTCTGTTGAAGATCGGCTCGGCTCATAAAAGGTTGCAAGGCTTCTTGCTTGATGGGTACTCGGGATCTTGAATTTGGGTTGGAATTAGGGATAGGGTTTCACACAAGTCCTCTCACTAGACTTGTGGAAGAAGAAGATGAAGAAAGAGAGTGAATGGGTCTATTGATTTCAATGAATGAATCTAATCAATTCAATAATTAGATCCTAGATTCCAAGATGATTTACAAGTGAGCCTAGGGTCTTATTTATAGAGCACCCAAACCCTAGGTCTAGGTTTGAATTTACTATTCCCTCCAAAAGTTTGTTGAGGAGTTTCTAGAAAGAGTTTGTTAGGAGTTAGCTTAGGATTTAAGCTAGGGTTTAGGGAGAAGGTTCTAGAATACAAAGCTTAGTTTAGTGTAGAAACAAGGGTTTGCTGATCTGGCAGAAATCTCTGGAGTCTTCTGGAACTTTAAGTGGCTTGAAGAGCTTCTAGAAGTGAGGTGGGAATTATGAAGCTGAAATGAGTTGCTGACGTGTCTAAGTTGCCGCGGAACCGCGGCGCAAGCCAGCTCCGGCCGCGGTTCCGCGGCCATGTTGGCTCTTGGTGGCTTCAAAATTCCAGTGTTGCTTTGAGCTAAACTTTGGGGCTTTATCTGATATGTGGAATTGTGTTTTGCCTTTTGGATTGGTACCAGAACTGAAACCATTGAGTTGGCGTAATGTTTTAGCAGTGTCCATTCGAGCAAGCTTCTGATTTTCCTGCACAGACTTCGAAACACGGGTTGCGATATATGGAAATGATGTCATGCAATGAAATGCAGTCAATTTCCCTAGAAATGCCGGTTTTAAGGTCTAATACATGCAATTTGATATTTTGCGACCATTTTGCTAATATGTGAAATATGAATACCGTACACTTCTAAATGAGTGCAAATGATGAGGAAATTGCCGGCTAAAATATACAATATTTTCGACTAATCATGTGGCCGGCCAAAATCCGAGCTATGAGGCTCGGGTTCATGTGGTGGATATGTCTGCTCTCCACAATCACAATGATGCTACTTGATTTAGCTGTTTTAGCCTGGTTTGCATTCAGAGATTTGGAGGGAACAAGATGCCATACATCACATCAAAACTTTTAGCATTTATAACTCTTGTCCCCCAATGTGCCCACTTCATCAATTGTGTGTGCCAAGGCAGCCCCACCATGGTGCATGCCAAAAAGTTGTGTGTACACTTGTGTTGTATTGGACCAAAATTGTGTGCACACATTTATTTGCAAAAGAACTCTTTGGATATCGGTCGGTTTCCTGGTCTACTTGCAGTGTCGGCTCCTAAACGTTATATCCATGATTTTGAATGTGTTTCCTGTATTTTATCACGAACACCTATAATCTGTAATTACTGAGCAGACACTGATTAATAGTTCCGATATATAAAAAAATATATAAATAATGAGTGGTATTAAAATGCAGTTTTCTGAGATGAACAGCTATATCACGGGGAAGGATAAGAAGAAGACGGTAATGCGGCAGAAGAAGAAGGAGAAGGTGGTAATGTGACTGAAGAAGAAGACGATAACTTCTTTCCAGGAGAAAAAATGGAGGATATGGTAGAGGTCGCCCTCGGTGATAGTATTCTTACCGAAAATGACATTCCTTCCGGTCACGGACCGCTTGGGAATAAGTTTGAAAAGTTCATGAATAATGCCAGAAGACCAATTTATGAGAATGCAAAGTATTCCACCCTATCACGGTTTGTCCAACATTTCCAGATTAAGTGCCTAAATGGATGGAGCAAAAAGTCATTCATGATACTTCTAAAGTTTCTGAAAGATTCTATGCCCCCGGGAAATAACGTGCTCGACAGCTGGTACGAAACCCAGAAGATGATGTCTGATTTGGGTCTGAAGTGTGAGAAGATTCATGTATGTCCCAAAGATTGCGTATTGTACCAGAAAGAGAATTCAGATTTGAAAGAGTGTCCAACATGCGGAGAGGCCGGTTATAAACCGAAAGAATCTGATAAGAAGCACGATATACCTGTCAAGAGAGCACGATACTTTCTCATAACACAGAGGCTGCAGAGGCTTTTCAGGTGCAAAAAAATAGCCGAGGCAATGATTTGGCATCACCGTGCTACTCCAAGAGAAAATAGAAAAATGAGTCATCCAAGAGATTCACTGGCATGGAAGGATTTCGATAGGAGGCACTAAATATTCTGTAGTGATCCTCGCAATGTCAGGCTCAGACTCGCTAATTATGGCTTCTACCCATTCAACTATATGGCTGGAAGTCACAACACATGGCCCGTTGTAATGATAACTTATAATCTGTCGCCTTGGTTGGCTTTGAATCAATACTACTTTATGATGTCTCTTCTTATTGACGGACCAAACTCATCGGGAAACAATATCGACGTCTATCTCTGACCTCTGATCGATGAGTTAAAACCTTTATTCATTGATGGTGTAGATACTTACGTTGCAAACACAGATACAACCTTCACAATGCTTGCGGCTTTAATGTGGACAATTAATGACTTTCCTGCGTATGGAATGCTATCAAGTTGGTCCGTACATAGTCACAAAATATGCCCTTATTGCCATCAATATACAATATCGAAATGGTTGAATTTTAGCAGGAAGTTTTGTTATTGCGGTCATCGGCGTTTACTGCCACTAGACCATCCCTACAGGTTAGATGTTGCTCACTTTAATGGTCATCAAGAGCTTCTTGGGCCTCCAGCCTCATTGTCCGGAGAGGACGTGATTGCTCAGTAGGATGGCTAAAATAATGTGATCTTCGGGATAGATTCGGCAAAACGGGTCAAACCACCATACTGGAACAAGTTAAGAATTTTCTACGAGCTTCCGTACTGGTCAACAAATTTAGTGCATCATTGTCTGGATGCCACGCACATAGAGAAGGGAGTATCCGAGCACATACTCAACTTGCTTATTTGTAAAGACGGAAAATCGAAAGACAACCTCCGTGCTCGGATGGATCTTCAGGACTGGGAAATTAGAAGTGAATTGCATCCTAAACCGATAGCGGGTAAATCAGGCAAGTTTGTACTTCCCAATGCCACGTATCATATATCACAACCGGAGAAGAAAAGATTCATGCAGGTGCACTACTACAAATAAGGGTTGCCCCTACGGATTTATCCGTAGGGGCAAACCACTGCCCCTACGGATATAGCCGTAAGGACAAGAAAATACCCTGTAGGTACAAACGCCGTAGGTGCAAGTTGAAGCCCTGAACTTGCCCCTACGGACAAAAACATGCCCCTACGGAGTTCTGTGTAGGTCCCATTTGCCCTACGAAGTAGGCCGTAGGGGCAAAAAATTTATTTTATTTACGGTTTTTTAAAATAGATTACTAGTACCTACGGATGAATCCGTAGGGCCAAATAATAGCCCCTACGGATACATGCGTAAATACATATCCGTAGGGGCAAAATATCAGGATTCCTGATATTTTGCCCCTACGGATAACTGGGTAGGGGCATTTGTTTGCCCTACGGATATATCCGTAGGGGCAAGCCCAACCCCCTGATACTGAGATCACAGGGGGAAATATAAGTTATTCTTATATTTTGTCCCTACGGTTTAATCCGTATGGGCAACGTGTGTACCTACGGATTAATCCGTAGGTACATATTATCAGTTTTTTTTTAAAAAAAGGGCTGCCTAATTTTTTCTCTCCCTGTGCACAATAATATATACATCAATCAAACATAAAATTAATCATCACACAACATATATCGCAGTATTCATAATCACATCTCACGCTTATAATATACAAAAGAAACCAAAAAACAGAATATGATATAAATATAAACACCGCAGGACCACCAATATCAATATCGTCCAAAATGTAGTACAATATGTATCATATAAATAAATACATGTTTCAAAAAATAAGAATCAAAAAGCTACCCTAGCTCGGTCCAGCTCCACCTCTAATAAACGCTACAATCTGGCGTGCCTGCTCCTCGGTCAATAAATCATGCAATTCGACGCGTGCGGGAGTCTGAGCGGGCTGTGGAGCTGGTGATGTGGTCTGCGCAGCCGCCGTTGAGGTAATGGCTTGCGGAGCCGCGGCTGCTGGAGTCTGAGCGGGCGGTGGAGCTATAGGAGCTGTCTGCCGAACCGCTGCCGATATAGTGGCTTGCGGAGCCGCAGCCGAAGGAGATGCATGTGGAGGCTCGGCCGATGTACCCTGTCGCATCTGGACCTAACGTGTGTAATAAGCGTGTAAGAACTATGTATTATTCGAATTCGTACCATTATCAAGTTATTTCGAAACCCTATTTGGATATCTAGTTTGGAAAACCGTAGTTTATTTTAATTAGATATGTATGTATGATAAATCAAACCTAAGTCTACAACCAAATAAGCTCAAGCTACGTACTAATGTTGGATATGTTGATATCTATAATATGACATGATATTTTACTATTAAGTAGTATACATACCAGCATCTCCTTCAATTCCTGAACGGTGGCCTTCAAGCTCTCCAGTTCCTACTGGACACGTCGCTCACTGGAGACAGAGGAAGTAACCGCCGCGGTGGAGTCCAACCTCATATGGGCCCTGCTAGGGCCTATTCCCCGGCCTCTCTCCCAACCTTCGTGGTTCCCTCCGTGTGCGGCGTCCAGGACTGGGGTCAGCAGCCTCGGATCGCTCTGTCTGGTAAAATCGATCCCCGAGGCCTCGGCCTGCTCAACCACCCGCTCCTACACCCACATTAAGCAGTAAAGTATAAGTATAAAATTTAAATTTGAACCTTCCAAAACTAAAATTTCAAATATGGGTTGAATATATTTTAACACTTACGCAATACTCCTGGGTAGCGACGTCGGGATATCGAAGCTCGCCCGTGGCGGGATCTGTCGAGGTGCCGTGGACGGCAAGATATGCGGACAGCACGCTCGGTGTACCACCTTGCGCCAGGGTCTGAGCTGTCTGCAATATTAGAAAATAACTCTTAATATTAGATATATTAGAAAATAACTCTTAATATTGCATTATATCACAAAGGCCAGTCTATTATAATTTACCGATAACTCCATGGCTCGAGTAATATTCCTCGAGCCACCTGTATAAGTGGAGCGACCCCTCTTCGCCGATTTCCTATTCTCTATATTTTGAGAGGCATGTTTTTGCACAACGCATTCACATTTAGTTTTCTAATTAAGGAACACAAAAAAATAAATTATATCCTAAACAATGAATTACATTTAAAATACATACCCGTTTGCGTTGTAAGTCGAAATATTCGCACAATAGAGGCCATGTCTCCACGTCGACTCTCGCAAACGCCGGAGTAGATAGGAGGGCCGCTCTCTCTTCCTCGGGGGTCGCTATCCACAGGGAGTAGCAGTCGGCCTTCAGCTCATTCCTGTTGTATCGGACCTTGGTTTGCATGTTCTTCATCAGGCTATTGTACAGAGCATGAAGGTCAAGCACCCTCCCAGGGTGATCAGGGTCGTGTACAGGCTGAAAATTGTAATACAACTGAAAATACAAAAAAAAAAATTGTTATTAAATTGCAAGTGTTGATAATAAATATATTGGATAAATCAAATGAAAATATATATTAATACCCGAGCCTGATGAAAGAAGCGGGCGAATGAGCGCCGGTACTGCTCGCCCCACTCAACGTGAAGTGGATAGTTCTTCATGAGCCGGCTCTCATCCCCCATATACCGGCCGAACCTCTCGGCATGAGGACCGGTATAGCGATAGTCAAGGGTAAAAAAGAGGGGGAATGTTGCCTCCCCCCTAGCTCTGTCAGACCTCAGCCTATGGGACTGATTCGAGCCTCGAGTCCCCCTCTGGGGATGGGGAGGCCTTGCGTCTGCAAGAAATATCAAGACAATCAATATTAAGACAAAGTTGTATTAAGCAATCAAGGTTAAACGAAAATTGAAGTGTGAAATATACCTCCGGTGACTAAAGCACGAGCCTGGGCCCGGGCAGCAGCACGAGCGGGACGATAGTTCCTCTGGTGAGGAACAGCCGGTGTCCCGGATGCGGGCGCATCCCCTCCAATTAGAAAATAAACATTGACGCTAAATTTCCATGAAGTTCATATTAATTCTATAGAGCATATGTAAAATGAATAAATATTTTATATTTATTCATACTAACCTACAAACGATGCGGAGGGTACGGAAGTGGCAGGAGTGGCCCCTGCATCAGATGTGGACGCACCACCTATAATTAGACAATTAAAAATAGATTATATAAGTAATTGCAAAAAGAATGTGTAGATCAATAATATAACGTTCTAAATCAATATGCATGCACTATAGGATATATAAACATACCCGCAGGTGCGGTGGTGTCACCACCTACAGCTAGACAATAATAAAAATTACTATCTAAGTGAGAGCAAAAGGAATGTGTGTATATTTATGATATAGCATTCTAAATCAATATACATGCACTATATGATATATAAACATACCTGGCGGAGCGGGAGTGGCCTCTGTCCCTGATGTGGACGCATCACCAACAACTAAACAATCAAACATTGACAATATAAGTAATTTTGACATAAAAAGGCATGAATATCTATAATATTACATTCAAAATGGATATGCGTGCAATATACCTGGAGGTGTGGCAAAATCCACACGGAAGGAGGCATTCGAAAGGGTCTCCGATCTGGGTGCAAGACCGGCCCTCTGAAGCTCCCTACGCAGCTCTCCGGGCGGCAGAACTGCTCTGCCTCTGCCTCTGCCACGACTGGAGCTCCTGCTGCCCCTCGCTGCTCCCGACATCGTCATCAAATCTAGATAAACGGTTCGTGCACGCATTAAAAAATCATTAAAAGTATTGACTATATATGTATAGATCGTAAAATGTGAAGTAATTGTTAGTGTATATGCCCTAGAGGCCATTACTGTATCATACTTGTTTGTATATTAATTAATGGAAGCTTGGGATATTCACCTCGTATAAACAATCTTGCTCAATATAGTAGTATGCTACTTGGTTTGTTTCTACTTCAATGTGTACATGTGTTTATTTTAGTATATCACCAATACACATTAGTGGAGCCCTTAGGATCTTTGCTTGATTACCAGCGTTGTGATGGCAGTCACACTAGTGGGGGCTGGGTAATCTATAAGCATATCCTTATACAGGTCCCTAGTCGCAGGACTATCAAGACAGGGCATCGATACTCCGGAGTAGACTAGCGTATGCGCTTCTCATCCCAGAGTGGGAGATGGTCTGTCCCACAGCCATCAGTACGTCGTACTGGAGATAGTATGCGGGTGCTCGTTAGGTTACGAGTACACTGGACAGGACTCGTCGGGAACTGACCGGTTGGTATTATACCTATCGTCAGTTATCAGTTCCCAGGTGACATGAGTACAGCTTAGTCCGCTGACTTGACACTGTCACTTCGCCTCGAGTGTGTTCCCACTGCACTTTGATTACTACCCTACCACGGCTCAAAGAAGTCGTGCAAAAAGGTAGTAGTTGGGTACGGTCCCGAAGCACTTGGAGGCAGTGACGGTTAGACAGGATTCGTCTCTCCCGGTATTGGGGGTTGACATCGCGCTGTGTCTAGGAGAGCCATTACACGAGTAGTCCCTGGCCAGGGCAATCGAGATATACTGGTAGGCTTCCAGTGTTATCTCAGGGTGTTTTGGGCTTCACTCCGACACGACTTGTACCGCTATTAGGGGACTGACGTTTACCCCCCCTAGGCCCGCCATGCGATGTATCAGACGAACAGACTGGACTGTACGGAGATTGTCACATTCAGGCTCAGTAGGAGTTCAGATGGGTTTCACCTCGTCAGTCTTCTTGTCGGCTTCTACCTGGGGACCGTTACGCACAGCTAGTGCCGCTTGCGGTCTGTGGTTAAACCCACTGCCAGTGTAGTGTCGAGTCTTTAGAGTCCCACACAGAAAACTATTCGCCTTTAGGCAAAAGAGTAGAGGTCGCATAGTTTTGCGACAGGTCACATGGTTTTGCGACAGGGTTCAGTCACATCCATGCACTTATGCACGTACGGTGTCCGGACAGTTAACGCTAGCGGGCTTTGGTTTAAGCCAGATCCTAATGTACGTTTTGGGATTGGATTTATCCAGTATGTATTCGTGTTCCTCGGAACGCGGATGCGGGTGTGTATGCACAGTTGACGGAGAGACAGAGGCGGAGGATTCTCATTAGGGTTGTTGACTGTTGACTGTTGACTATTGACTTTTTTGCTCAACCCTAATGAGAATATGATATATGATTAACAATAATATTAATTAAGTATTATGGTGACATGGTTGTTGAGGGGTTGACTTTGTTGACTTGTTGACTTTGTTGACCGGTTGACTAGGTTTGACTAGTTGACCATCATGATGACAATGGCTATCATTTCATGGCAAAGACTTTTTACTTGCTTGTTTCTCTTATGAGAAATGAGTGCATGAAATGATATGGCTATTGTAGCTTAAACCATTTACACAATACTTGATTACTATTTTTGTGATGATGGCTTTAGATTATGAGAGCCAAGAGAGAAAAGTCTTTCTCATTCAATCATTTCCAGTCTCTCTCTTGTGTTCTTGAGCTCTCATCTTCTTCCTCTTGCTCTCCCTCTCTTTAGTCTAATGTTCACTTATCTCATGTGTTGAGAACCAAGAACCATAGAGAAAATCCCAACACACTCTCCTCTACTCACTCTAGTTCACAAGGTTTAGCAAACCAAGTGAACTAGTTTCTTCAAAGATCGAAGAAGAAGCCAAAGGTAGAAGCTTTCGAGGTGGATAGATCTTCGGCGCAAGGAGACGACGGGATGAAGCCGATCCGGACAACCATCGAGGCTTGAAGACGAAGGAGTTCAAGAAAGAAAGGTATAACCCCCTAACCGAGTAGTTAACAACTCCTAATTAGGTTGTTAGTTAGATATTTAACAAAGATCCAGTTTTGAGTCCATATTACCACCTCTAGAAAATTGTTTTTCACCAAATTCCGCATGTCCGAAAGTACCGGGAGAGGTAGCATGGACTTACAGTGGTATCAGAGCCTAGTTAAACTCTATCTAACATGTTAGCAAAGTAACTAGAAGATCGATCAAAGAAAAAGTCACGAAACGAACCCGATATGTCAAGTTTCTGCCGATTTTTATTCTGTTCAAAAATTGATAAATTTCATCTTAAAAATTGGCTCAGGCTTTTTATAGAATAACCACAAAATTTGGTCCCACGAACCGTTCAAAGCGCCGCGGAAACGCGGCGGGAGCACGCTCCCGCCGCGGTTCCGCGGCCGAGTTGACTCGGCCGAGGTCCAAATTTAGTGCAGTGTATTTCTTGGGTTGTTTTGGGATTTTTGAATATGTCTTTTCAGCCCAGATTTTCCAGAACGAAAATTTTGTGTTTGGGGCCTATAAATCCGTATTTTTGATCGAACTTCTAAAAGACTTAAGCTGACGGGTTTTTCTGTGATGTGATATTTGTATTGAACGTCTGCTAATCGCTATATGTCGATTAGTGGGGGTTATACAAATCTGTGATCTGTAATGACATTGGAATGTGTATATGAATTCATTGGATTGTCGCGGGTGAATAGCCGGGGGTTGTGAGACGAGAGTTTTCTTTTCATTCAATTCATGTAAATTTGTAAATTGATATAATAATTATTTGTATGGCCGCACAACCGGGTCGGGGTTGTAGCCGTCATTGTATAATTTCTTTTTACTGTTTTTGCTCCTAGGATAGACCCATGGAGGGGGTGCACAAACTACCGGGTATGCCGAAGTGCCGAGTGGCCTACTCACGGAGTTGAGGGAGGTTGCTTCGCTTCGGGTACTTGGCGGGTAGTTTGCCGCATCCGTAGGGGTCTTGGGTGGGGTATTAGCTATTCACCGCAACCGTGTAATCTGCTTTTCATTACAGGCTCGTACGAATTGCAGGTTCCTAGTATATCCAATGTTTTCATCTGTGATCTGAAATGGCTATCATTGCAACATATCTATATATGATATTATTTAGGCGTTGCTTATGTTTTACAGCCGCGCTAGCCCAGCCCCCGCTCTGTCGTTAGTTAAGTAACCTAACGGGTAATGACGGGGCCCCGTAGCGAATGCGAATGGAATAAGCGTACGTCATATTTTGGTTGTTTTCTGCAATGGTAGGTTTAAATGATGGGACGCATTAAAAGAACTAATGCAAGAATATCACGCATTAAAAGAACTAATGCAAGAAAATAAACCAAGTAAAAGTCGTTGGAACACTTTCGAAAAACCACTCGGTTCTTTTCAAAACTAACTTTTAAATGCGGAGCTTGAGCCACTCCTTTTAAAAGCTATCTCGTTCCATCGATCATATCAAGTTCCCTACGTTCACGGTTTTGCCAAAACCATCCGTAGCCCTCCATCATTTCAGTTAAATATTCGGTAGTATTCAAGCTATGTATTTTGACCTCACGCCAAGGCATAGTGATTGGTAGCTTCCGGATATTTATCTGTTGCATAGATAGAATGCGTTGGTTTGAGACAGTCGTACTGCCATTTTGGCCTACGTCAAGGGTATGTATGGGTGGGTTCAAATTAACCTGGATAATGATGGGAAGAACTTGACATGTGACTTATGACATTTTGACCTCACGCCAAGGTCATAAGAGCATGGGGCAAAAATCCACATCGGGAGTTTCAAAAAACTGAAACTTGCTAGTGTTGCATACCATTTGGAGTGTGATGATTCTGGTAGGATTCCTTCAGTTTCGTCACGCGATGATATTTGGATCCCGATCCTACTGTGAGTATATGCTACTCCTCGGGAAATTCCTCGCTTAACGATCAATGCTATAAACCTAGTAGGTGTCTAGAAAGGTGTTAGCGGGGCTACGCCCCCAGGGAAAAGAGGTTCTTAAATTAAGGAACTTCGCGAAAGCGTTGGAAAACCTCTCTCAAAGTACCGACACTAGCCTGGCCGAACGGTTAAGCAAGTATTGTACGGTGAGATTGATCCTGACTAATTCTTCCTTTTTGGTTTGAGGAGGGATTCGAGAAACAGTGGGAGCCATCCTGTTTAGACAAACTAAAAACCACTCTAAACTTGCAAGAGCATCATACTGAGTGTTTCTTCTTCTCTCTCCTAATTGCAGCGACCAATCGACATGACTGGACTTAAATTACTTCTAGATAAAAACATACTGACAGGGCCAAACTACAAAGATTGGCTCAGGAATGTCAAAATGGCAATCACTTACGACAAGCTGGGGTATCTTCTTACCACCAAAGCTCCCCCCATCCCAGGTCCCACCTCCAGCGTCGCGGATAAGGAAATCCGTAAGACTTGGGAGATTGATAGCGCGGAGGCCAAGTGCCTCGTACTTGCCTCTATGGACAACGAACATCAGAGGAGGCACGAGAATATGGATCTCGAGTCCATATTTCTCCATACAAAAGAACTGTATGGAGAGCAGTCTCGTATCGCAAGATACGAAGTGTCGAAGAAGTTATTTTCGGCAAGGTTGGCCATCGGATCATCGGTAGTGGAACACGTGCTTAAGATGATTGGCTTCATTGAGGAGCTCGCGGAACATGGGACCACGTTGGAGAATGAGCTCTATACGGACTTGATTCTCCAGTCCCTTCTTTCCACTTACGCCCAGTTTATCCTGAACTTCAACTTACAAGAAAAGGAAGTTGAACTTTCAGAACTCCTCAACATGCTGAGGAGCTCAAAGGGCACCCTACAGAAAGGTAGGGAAACATCCACTTTGTTTGTAGGAGGATCTTCCTCTTCTAGGTCCAAGGCGAAAGCCAAGGGAAAGAAGAAGAAAGCCCCTACCAAACCAAGGGGCGGTGTTAGTAAAGTGGATACGAAGGGAAAAGCAAAAGCAACAAAGAAAGCGGGGCAGCTTGTGGATAAAGAATAATGCTTCTATTGTCATAAGAAAGGATACTGGAAGAATGATTGCAGGGCTTGGAAAGCCAGGACACAGGAATTGAAGCAGGTTGCGGCTTCAGCTTCAGGTGTGTATGTTGTTGAAAACTGTCTTTCAATAAACTCTACTTCCTGGGTATTGGATACCGGATCAGGATCTCATATCTGTAATTCTTTGCAGGCGTTGATAAACCGTAGGGTTTTGAAGGCAGGTGACATGACCCTCAAAGTTGCAAACGGTGCTAGCATGGATGCTAAGGCCGTGGGGGACTATCACCTGGGAATGTCAGATGGACATGTTTTGGTTTTACGTAATTGCTTTTTTGTACCCAACGCAACTTGTAATATCATTTCTGTATCTTTGGTTTCTAAAGAAGGTTATGAATTTGCGTTTGTAAGTAATGTTGTAAACATTCACCTTAATCAAGTTTTGATTGGGTCAGGTACATTAAGCAATGGTATATATGTATTAAGACAACCACAGATTTTCAATGTCCAGAATACACACAAAAGAAAGTCTCCGGAAATAAATCAGACTTTCTTATGGCATTGTAGACTAGGTCACATCAATGAGAGAAGGTTGACAAAGTTACATACAGAAGGATATTTGAATCCGTTCGAATATCAATCGTATGCCACTTGTCAATCCTGTCTCAAAGGAAAGATGACAAAGACTCCGTTCACTGGATATGGAGTAAGAGCGAGCGAGCTCTTGGGACTCGTACACAGCGACGTGTGCGGTCCAATGTCTACACATGCGCGAAGCGGTTATTCTTACTTCATTACTTTTACGGATGACTTTTCAAGGTACGGTTATATATTCTTAATGAAACATAAATCCAAAGCCTTTGGAAAGTTCCAGGAATATAAGAATGAAGTAGAAAAACAAACCGGCAAAAGTATCAAGATTCTAAGATCAGATCAAGGTGGTGAATACTTGAGTGCCGAGTTCCTGGAATATTTAAAAGAGAACGGAATTCTCTCTCAGCTTACTCCTCCATACACTCCGCAACATAACGGTGTATCGGAGAGACGGAACCGAACCCTATTGGATATGGTACGGTCCATGATGAGTAACACTGAGTTACCGCGATCATTCTGGGGGTATGCGCTAGAATCAGCTGCATACCTTTTGAACTGAGTTCCGACTAAGACTGTGCCTACCACACCATATGAAATATGGAGTGGGAAGAAACCCTATCTTCAATATCTGAAGATCTGGGGATGTCCGGCTTTTGTCAAAAAGCAGCATGCGGACAAACTCGAGGCACGCTCAGTACTGTGCAACTTTGTGGGATACCCAAAGAACTCCAGGGGGTATCTCTTCTATTACGCAGAGGAACAAAAGATCATTATTTCTCGTAATGCCCATTTTCTGGAACACCAGTTCTTAGAAAAGGAAACAAGTGGGAGTGAAATAGAACTGGAAGAAATTCCAGAACCACAGACTATTACTGAAAGCTTAGTGGAACCAGAGGGTTCAAAAGAACAGGACATTCCTACGCCGCTCCGCAGGAGTAGTAGGCAGTCTCATCCGCCCGAAAGATACTGCGGTTTTCTCATAGACGAGGATAGAGAGGATTGCATCATAGATTATGATGAGCCTACTAGCTTCCAGCAAGCCGTTCAGAGCGTCGACTCGGTAAAATGGCTGGATGCAATGCGGACCGAAATGGAGTCCATGTACACCAACAAAGTATGGACGTTGGTGTCACGTCCCGAAAGTACGGAACATGACCGACACTTAAACTACGAGACGTCTTGAGACGTACGTAATCTAAGTAAGCCGAAAACCCAGAAATCCAAACCAAGAAAAGTAGTAGAGTGAAGGAAAACCAATTTAAAACAAGTAGTTTTAACAGCGTAAGCCGAATTATGCGTTTTTAAAAAACATCAAATATTTCCTGAAAATTTCGGCAGAGTCACCTTTGTAAAAACTGGCCCTCAAACGGGATACAACATGAATAGTATACGAAATCAATAAAAGGCATCCCCAAGCGGGAGCTAGCTCTTCGTCAATCGACGGTCACAACCACACAAGTAATATAATATACAACGCCAAGGGCGAGGATCAAAACTCAAAGGAAACTCAAAACCACAAGAAAACCACAGAAATAAGACGCGCGACTCTAAGGTCGAAAGAATAAACATCACTGGTCTCAATCTCTGAAATAAATACATGTTTGGTTGATGGAACTTCTAGATACAACAGAATAATGATATACAAGATATATAATAGGGATACGATACAAGTAAACCTACCTACTAGCAAATCACCCGAAAGAAACTATGCCCGCAAAGCCGTAATGAAACCTGCACGGCAAACCTGCAAGAAACTGGGGCACAACGGGGGTGAGTTGCCAACTCGTGAATAGAAAAACATCTACGCACAGAAATCGCATAAATAACGCAACCTAGGTCAATGATCATAATATATCCTCAAATATATGTATAACATGCAGCCTATAAAAATGGCTAGGGTAATATCTAACCCGAGTGTGATCTCATGTGCCCGCGTCAGTGCCTCAGGTAGCAATATATCATATGAATGAGGTATGAATGCACGGAACAGAATGCATGTACTTACGAAAACTGCTTTCATAAATCAGTGAGATTTCTGTATTTTTAAAGTGAGGTACCATAAATGAAATCAGCATAAAACAGTGCCCAACATCGACACAAAACAAGTGTCCAAATATCTCGATATCTCTGTATCACAATCTCTGTACCTCAATATCTCAAAATCAATATCTAGGGTGCCGTCAATCCAGACCGGCCCCTACCATCCATCTCAAGACCACGACGGTATCCTCCGGATATCCGACGCGTCGGGTAATATCACCGGTCGGTAGTGCTCCCCTGCCGGGCTCAACGTCAACAACACATTCCTCTTGCCCCGGGGTACCGCACCGGGCCCACCATGTACCCGAAACGGTTCCTCCACTCCTCTAATCGGGTCTCGAAATCCATCAGCAAACTCATGGTGGACGACTCATACATCATGGGAAAACCGCACTTATGAAAGAAGAATGTATGCAAGTATGGGTGTGCGTGTGTATGTGTGGTGCAACCCCTACTCTAGGGTTTCACATCACTAACCAATCCAATCACACCTAGAATCCATCTTTTAACATCAATAATCTCAAACAATATACAATCAATATCTGTGTGTATACGTATTCGTATACATCACCACGAACTGCGGGGGTACTATACGCCATCCACCCGACTTCTCCCCGTAGATATAAATCTACTCACCTGGTCCTTGCTCGCCGATGCCGACGTCGCCATGCGCTTGCTTGCCGTCTCGAAGTCCACATGGGGGTTCCTACATATCATAACGCACCGCATCGCATTAAAATCCGACTCATGACCAAAACGACATACGAATCCCACATAGGTCAAAACCTGTGGTTGCTTTCACAAATCAACCCAAAAACCCTCGACGTCGGCGTACAAACGCCAAACCATCGAAAAAAACTCAAACGTATCAATCGTGGTTTCACAACACCTTAATTATATATATAAAATAGGGTTAAAATCACCAAAACTTCAAATTCGCATTAAAGCTATTTTTCCGAAAACCTAATAAGCAAAATTAACCGCTTTAATACAACATCTTGATGTTTATACGAATCTAGCGGCCACAATATTCACTAAATATCATAACAAAGTCATATAAACGATTCCTATAATTTATTCTCATCAATTTCCATAAATTCCAAAATTCTAGTTTACAATATACCCAAATTTTAACAATTTTATAGCAAAAATGCACAAATAACAATTTAGCTTGGATTTTCATAAACTAAATACATTAAACCACTCAATATAATATTTATAATGACATGAAAACTTTTTATTTAATGTTTTATGATGAACAAAATTTGTTTCAACACATTCCAATTTGTAATTTTCCCTAATTAAATGTATTAGTGACGGCTTAAAATAATATTAAAATAATTAATTTCGGAAAATTTTTCAGAAAATTTGAAATTTCACCAGTGGCTCAATAAACACCAAATACTAGCAATTACATAGCTAGAATATGTATATTTAATTTTATAATAAAGATATTTGCATTTTGACTTTTTACAGAAAACCCCCTTATTTTACCGTTTTTTCGAAATTTCACCGAAACGATTTTCAAAACGTTACAATCTTTCCCCCTTAAAGAAATTCGGTCCCCGAATTTAAATTAAAACTCCCCCCATTTACTAAAACATCTAAGCAAAACCATCAAGTCGTCAGGGCTCCGAAATCGTAAATACATAAACACATCATAGCGCAATGCATGCGCATGAGTAATGAGTAGATAACTCGAAATCAAAACTCTGTCAAGCATCCCGCAATCATCGGAGTCAAGGTGAAGACACGAATGCCAAATCTCAAGCAAGACCGATATGCTATAAATCGGAACTATACATGCAAATATCAGGAGGAAATGCATGCCAAATCCTTTAAGTTGCTGTGCAATGCACATAATACTGCACAGTGGCGGACGTCTATCATAAGAAAATAACTATATACATATATACCTTTGTTTGAAATGTACGTTCCGCCGTTTTAGGAAACAATTTAGAAGGGTTTTCCTTGTTTTAAACGTTTCGCGTCATATCAGACACGTAAGTAAATACTGAGACTATACATCGCTTTTTGGAAATCCCTTCAATAACTATCAATGCATGCAAAATATATTCAGGTACTGTCCTCTGAGTAGTCCTGCTCAGTACGAAAACACATAGCAATATCATAAAAACGTACTGCTCTATAAGAAAAATCAATCCCAAAATACGCGTATGAATATTACGTGCGTCTGGTGCGCACGGAAATCAAAATCCAAATATGTGCCATACATATGCACAGAAACAACATCTAAGTGCATCGGGTGTGCACGAAACATCTGTCGTAGGCAACATGTGTACCTAACAGCAAAATCAGGTGCATCTGACATGCACGAAAAATCTCGATTTAGTGCATCTGGTGTGCATCAAAATCACACTTCAAAACATGCGCCCAACATGCGCGAAAATCCAAATCAGGTGCATCCATCGTGCACGAAATCATGAAATCCAATATCAAGTGCCGAATATACGCAAAATCCAATCAGGTGCACAAAGTGCACAAAACAATATCGAGTATCACAATCGAAATCGAAGTCCAGTGCATCTAAGTGCACAAAATGTGAATCACTGCACTGCAAGCATATGTGAACTATACCGAGTGCAAGAACCAAATCGTCTGCGTACATATGCACAAAATCAACTCAACTGTATGAAACCCATAAAATCATAAACATGAGAAACCAAGGCACGAAAACGGTGTCAAGTGCAACAACTGTGCAAAATCGTAAATACTCAGTAGGTGCAATCATGGTCCATGAAAACAAATATCATGAACTCAATCATCAAAATCAATCATGCGAATAGATCGCCCAAAATACCCAAAATCAAGTATGGCGGAATAGTCCCGCTCAATCACATCCTCCAAGAATCTCTGGCCAACTGTCGTGGTCACTCATAGCATGTCTCGTCGACGATCCTGAACTCTGGCCTGCCGGTGTGCATAACATGACCAGTACTGGGTCCAAGTCTTCTCGTAATTTATTCCAGAAAGGTCCTATCGAGATCTCTCCCAAATCTCGTTTCTGCCGAACTGTCCGAAAGTCATCATCCCTTACCAGATCTGTTCTCGTTCTGGAACGGCTGCATACTCAACGCGACTCCTTCTGGAAGGTATACCCAGGTACAATGCCTCGGCATACGCATCGCATCTCTGATGTCGGCGGAGTGGAACGTCATCAAATCCAGATCTTGTACGAACCTCTTACTCCATTTTTCTTTGATGTCTACCGCTTCGGACTCGTCTCGTCATGGCTGCATGGACTGAGCTCCCACGGCTATCCTCGTATCCGGAGTCTCCCAAGAAATGCATCTCACCACCTAGCATCCGAATTAAGTCGAGCCATCCGATCGATTTGTCAAAACCTCATAATCCCCCAAGAGCTCAACATCTTGGGTACAGTTTAATAGTATCGAGTACATACCACAGCATCGGTGGTCCAGCCGTAGAAGGGCGAACCCAAGCCTCACTAATGGCGCCGTGGAACTGCCGCAAACTCGAAGGTTCAAAGGCTTTCACACGGTCATTATGTCGATTTAGGGTTTCATTCTTCTAGAGGGACCATAGAATTGCCTGCATGTCTTTCCGACTATTTTAAACTTGGAATAATAGGTTTCTGACATTCGATCGTCTCTGTCGACTCCCAACGTCTCCGCGTGAAGTCGTCTCTAGCTTGAATCAATCTATCCGATGACCTCGTATCGGGGTAGGCGAACGAACCACATGTCCTAGTCATTCATCCTTAGTGACTAGCGACCTTCTATCATCTCTTAGTACAACTCGTACTGCAATAGCTCCAACATCTGGGGCGATATCTCGTCACTCGCAGCAACAACTGGCTCACTCGTCTGCACGCTGAACAGTGCCTCAATCATCATGAGTAAGCAATACACCAACGGTCATCCAAAATCTGGCTGGCCTCTGTCAGTGGCTCAATTCTCTAGTGTCGATCAGCACATCTAAGTAATCTCATAAAGGCGATCCGCTAAACGCTCGTGGCGCGAAAACACAGTAAAAAGATACATCTCCGCGATCGTGTGTCGCCGGAATTACGCCCTGGTCAGTCCTCGTTCGTAACGAGCTCGTGCTGACCGCAACACTAGCCGTAGCTTTCCCTGCCCGTAATCGTGGCAGCAAAACCGCAACTGGTACCGATGAGGCTAGATCAGGAATGGATATGATACTGAACAAGCAAATGTACATCCTAAGGCTCCTTAAGTGGAGTGGGGTGTCGTAAATATGCCGCGGAACATACCCACGGTACGTCACTCTACTTTAGTCACCTATTCCATCAACCAAGGGTCATCCTACGCTCCGAAGGTAAAACCTAACGCTCTGATACCAACTTTTTATTTAATGTTTTATGATGCACAAAATTTGTTTCAACTCATTCCAATTTGTAATTTTCCCTAATTAAATGTATTAGTGACGGCTTAAAATAATATTAAAATAATTAATTTCGGAAAAATTTTCAGAAAATTTGAAATTTCACCAGTGGCTCAATAAACACCAAATACTAGCAATTACATAGCTAGAATATGTATATTTAATTTTATAATAAAGATATTTGCATTTTGACTTTTTACAGAAAACCCCCTTATTTTACCGTTTTTTCGAAATTTCACCGAAACGATTTTCAAAACGTTACAGTTGGACATTGCTCCAGACGGGGTAAAACCCGTAGGATGCAAGTGGATCTTCAAAAGGAAGATCGGTGTAGATGGACAGGTTGAGACCTATAAAGCTAGACTGGTTGCAAAGGGTTTTCGTCAAAGACCTGGTTTGGACTATGACGAGACCTTTTCTCCAGTAGCTATGCTGAAATCCATTCGGATCATTCTTGCCATTGCTGCCTTCCACGATTATGAGATTTGGCAGATGAACATAAAGACCGCTTTTCTAAATGGAAATTTAGAGGAGTGTGTCTATATGGACCAGCCAGAGGGTTTCATTCAGAGTGGGAGCAGCGGAAAGGTGTGCAAGTTGCTTAAGTCTATCTACGGACTAAAGCAGGCATCGCGGAGTTGGAACATCTGTTTTGATGAGACGGTCAAGGAATTTGGCTTTATCAAAAATCCAGATGAACCATGCATCTATAGTAGATTTGTAGCGAGAACTGTAGTATTCCTCGTTTTATACGTGGATGACATTCTCTTAATAGGAAATTACATTCCTATGCTACAATCTGTCAAGGGGGGTTCTTGTCACACAGGTTCTCCATGAAAGACCTGGGTGATGCCTCATACATCCTGGGGATCCGGATCCATCGTGATAGATCGAAGAGGATATTAGGACTTTCGCAGTCCAGGTACATCGACACCATACTGAAAAGATTCAGTATGGAAGATTCCAAGCGCGGTAATCTACCGGCTTGTCACGGGATCACCCTCTCCAAAGAGATGTCTCCCAAGACTGATTTGGAAAGGGATCGCATGTCTATTATACCCTACGCTTCTGCGGTAGGCTCTATAATGTATGCGATGTTGTGTACCAGACCGGATGTAGCTTATGCACTGAGTGTAGTAAGCCGGTATCAGTCAAACCCAGGGGAGAAACACTGGATAGCGGTAAAGAACATTCTCAAGTACCTGAGAAGGACTAAGGAGATGTTCTTGGTGTATGGCGGAAAAGACCTCCAGATCGAGGCCTTTGCTGACTCCAGCTTCCAGAGTGACAAGGATGATTCCAAATCCATGTCGGGTTTTGTCTTTACCCTCAATGGAGGGGCGGTATGTTGGAAGAGTTCCAAACAGGAAACCGTTGCAGACTCGACGATGGAAGCGGAATACATCGCTGCATCTGATGCCGCAAAAGAAGCTGTCTGGATGAGGAAGTTCTTGAAAGAACTTCAGGTGGTTCCGTCCATTGTTGATCTAATACCTCTGTATTGCGACAACAATGGGGCTATAGCTTTAGCGAAGGAACCCAGGTCCCATCAGAGATCCAGAAACATCTTGAGGCGGTATCACCTGATCAGGGAGATCGTGGATCGCCAGGAGATCGAGGTTCGGAGGGTCGCTTCAGAAGATAACACTGCAGATCCGTTCACCAAGGCCTTTCCCCAGACTCAGTTCGAGCGGCTGATCGAGATGATAGGTCTTCGATACGCCAGTACATGGCCTTAGTGCAAGTGGGAGATTGTTAGTGTATATTCCCTAGAGGCCATTACTGTATCATACTAGTTTGTATATTACTTAATAGAAGCTTGGGATATTCACCTCGTATAAACAATCTTGCTCAATATAGTAGTATGCTACTTGGTTTGTTTCTACTTCAATGTGTACATGTGTTTATTTTAGTATATCACCTATACACATTAGTGGAGCCCTTAGGATCTTTGCTTTATTACCAGCGTTGTGATGGAAGCCACACTAGTGGGGGCTGGGTAATCTATAAGCACATCCTTATACAGGTCCCTAGTCGCAGGACTATCGAGACAGGGCTTCGATACTTCGGAGTAGACTAGCGTATGCGCTTCTCATCCCAGAGTGGGAGATAGTCTGTCCCACAGCCATCAGTACGTCGTACTGGAGATAGTATGCGGGTGCTCGTTAGGTTATGAGTACACTGGACAGGACTCGTCGGGAACTGACCGGTTGGTATTATACCTATCGTCAGTTATCAGTTCCCAGGTGACATGAGTACAGCTTAGTCCGCTGACTTGACACTGTCACTTCGCCTCGAGTGTGTTCCCACTGCACTTTGATTACTATCCTACCACGGCTCAAAGGAGTCGTGCAAACAGGTAGTAGTTGGGTACAGTCCCGAAGCACTTGGAGGCAGTGACGGTTAGACAGGATTCTTCTCTCCCGGTATTGGGGGTTGACATCGCGCTATGTCTAGGAGAGCCATTACACGAGTAGTCCCTGGCCAGGGCAATCGAGATATACTGGTAGACTTCCAGTGTTATCTCAGGGTGTTTTGGGCTTCACTCCGACACGACTTGTACCGCTATTAGGGGACTGATGTTTACCGCCCCCTAGGCCCGCCATGCGATGTATCAGACGAACAGACCAGACTGTACGGAGATTGTCACATTCAGGCTCAGTAGGAGTTCAGATGGGTTTCACCTCGTCAGTCTTCTTGTCGGCTTCTACCTGGGGACCGTTACGCACAGCTAGTGCCGCTTGCGGTCTGTGGTTAAACCCACTGCCAGCGTAGTGTCGAGTCTTTAGAGTCCCACATAGAAAGCTATTCGCCTTTAGGCAAAAGAGTAGAGGTCGCATGGTTTTGCGACAGGTCGCATGGTTTTGTGACAGGGTTCGGTCACATCCGTGCACTTATGTACGTACGGTGTCCGGACAGTTAACACTAGCGGGCTTTGGTTTAAGCCAGATCCTAGTGTACGTTTTGGGATTGGATTTATCCAGTATGTATTCGTGTTCCTCGGAACGCGGATGCGGGTGTGTATGCACAGTTGACGGAGAGACAGAGGCGGATGATTCTCATTAGGGTTGTTGACTGTTGACTGTTGACTATTGACTTTTTTGCTCAACCCTAATGAGAATATGATATATGATTAACAATAATATTAATTAAGTATTATGGTGACATGGTTGTTGAGGGGTTGACTTGTTGACTTTGTTGACCGGTTGACTAGGTTTGACTAGTTGACCATCATGATGACAATGGCTATCATTTCATGGCAAAGAATTTTTACTTGCTTGTTTCTCTTGTGAGAAATGAGTGCATGAAATGATATGGCTATTGTAGCTTAAACCATTTACACAATACTTGATTACTATTTTTGTGATGATGGCTTTGGATTATGAGAGCCAAGAGAGAAAAGTCTTTCTCATTCTATCATTTCCACTCTCTCTCTTATGTTCTTGAGCTCTCATCTTCTTCCTCTTGCTCTCCCTCTCTTTAGTCTATGGTTCACTTGTCTCATGTGTTGAGAACCAAGAACCATAGAGAAAATCCCAACACACTCTCCTCTACTCACTCTTGTTCACAAGGTTTAGCAAACCAAGTGAACTGGTTTCTTCAAAGATCGAAGAAGAAGCCAAAGGTAGAAGCTTTCGAGGTGGATCGATCTTCGGCGCAAGGAGACGACGGGGTGAAGCCGATCCGGACAACCATCGAGGCTTGAAGAAGAAGGAGTTCATGAAAGAAAGGTATAACCCCCTAACCGAGTAGTTAACAACTCCTAGTTAGGTTGTTAGTTAGATATTTAATAAAGATCCGGTTTTGAGTCCATGTTACCACCTCTAGAAAATTGTTTTTCACCAAATTCCGCATGCCCGAAAGTACCGGGAAAGGTAGCATGGACTTACAATAATAATATAATATTGCTGATAACCTTTTTCGTTTTGTGGGCGCATTATACATATCTACTTGGATTTCATCGTCGATGTCATTTCTAACCCACTTAACTTCATGATCGGCCGAAGACAACCCGTCCTTCAAAACAGAGGGTCGGAGCACTCTAAGCTTTCTCTCTTCTTCATCCTCATGGCTATCCTCGAATTCTGGGACATCGTAGACATCTCTGGGTTTCCATCGGCATACAACACTCCATCCCGGATGCTTCAAACACTGTGAGTAGTATACTTAGAACGCTTGGTTCGGAAAGATAAACGGATCTTCCTGTCCTTAAAATCGAAGTGTGTTCACACTGGTCAATCCATATTCATCTTTCCAAATCCCAAAATTGATTCTCCACTTATCCGTATCGGTTCGCGTATCGTACCAAGTACACTGGAATATATAAAAGGGTTCTGATTATCCGGGATAGTAGATGCCGAGTATACAATTTAAGTACCCATAATAAATCACACCGTCCGATCCTACCGTCGCAATCCTACTATTCTGAGTGGTTCTAGATGTTTCTGTGTCCTTAACTTCGAATTTGTATCCAAGGACACCAAATCCTTTGTAATATGCAACCTCCATACTAGGAAATTGAGCTAAACATCTTGAATCACTCTCAAATGATGCAGACAAGTTCGGATCGTGGATCTAACAAAACAAATTTTACGAAAAATACATAATGATACAAGTTTAGATTAAAACTGATAGCAATAAAATGTTATTCGAATAACTTACATGATCTGTGACCCAATCACAAAAATTATCCTGATGATATTTTTCCAATCATTCTTCGTTCCAATCAGGATGCCCCTCATGTACCTCGTTAAAATGAATTCTGTTTTCGACAAATAACGGTGACATTAATATTATATCATTTCATACACACACAAACACAAATATAACAATTAATCCAAAAAAACTTACTCTCTAATTTGTTCAAGACATGCGCAATTAAGCAAGATAAACCGGTATATCTTGTTGATAAACATAGTGTCTACCCTCTTATACTCGGCTTTACCATATGGCCCGTCTTGAATTCTTCAAGGCCGGTTAAGTCTTGTCTCAATGTTCTCGTCCAGATAGCGGGAACAAAATGTGGTTGCTTCATCAAGAAGATAACCTTGCATGATAAAACCCTCTGGTCGATTGTTATTGCGTAGATACTTTTTAAGAGTGTAGAGGTACCTAATGAAAATATGTTGAATAAATAAATACGGGCATATAGGACAACAATAAATTTATAAATCTCGCGAAACGAAAAATTACACGTACCTCTCGACGGGATACATCCATCGATATTGTATCGGTCCGGCTAACTTAGCCTCAGTTGCAAGATGAACCGTCAAGTGTATTATGATATCGCAGAATGAAGGTGGAAAAATGCGCTCAAACATGCAAAGTATTAACGCAATAGAATTTTCTAGTTTATCCAGCGTCACAACCTCCAGTGTTTTAGCACACAACTCTCTGGAAAAAAAACATAGGTCGTTGATTACTAGACCAACCGATTCGGGGAGAGAAGTCCTGAGGGCTAATGGAAGAAGGTGCTCCAAGATAACATGGTGATCATAACTTTTCAGCTCATCGATCTTGTCTTTCACAATTTTTATTTTCTTGCTGAATGATCCTGAGAAACCTGTGGGAACTTTCAAATCATGCAACACTTGCAGGAATCTTTTCTTCTCCGGTTGTGACATATGATAAGCGGCATTGGGAAGTACAAACTTGCCCGGTTTACCCGCTACCGATCTAGGGTGCAATTCACTTCTTATTCCCCACTCCTGTAAATCCATCCGAGCATTCAGGTTGTCTTTCGATTTTCCGTCTTTACAAAGAAGCAAGTTGAGTATGTACTCTGATACTCCCTTCTCTATATGTCCAGACAATGACGCACTAAATTTGTTGACCAGTACGGAAGCTCGAAGAAAATGCTTAACTTGTTCCAAAATGGTGGTTTGACCTGTTTCGTCGGATCCATCCCGAAGGTCATATTATTGTAACCATCCCATTGAGCAGTCACGTCCTCTCCGGACAATGGGGATGGAGGTCCAAGAAGCTCTTGATGACCATCAAAGTGAACCGTGTCTAACCTATAGGGGTGGTCTGGAGGCAGGAAACGTCGATGGGCGCAATAACAAACCTTCCTGCTAAAATTCAAGAATTTCGATATTGTGTGTTCATGGCAATGAGGACGTGCTTTGTGACCATGTACAGACCAACCTGATAGCATTCCATACACAGGAAAGTAATTAATTGTCCACATTAAAGCCGCACGCAGTATGAAGGTTGTATTTGTGTTTGCATTGTATGTCTCTACACCATCAATGAACAAAGATTTCAACTCCTCGATCAGAGGTCGGAGATAGACGTCGATATTATTGCCCGGTGAGTTTGGTCCATAGATAAGAAGAGGCATCATAAAGTATGATTGGTCCATAGCCAACCAAGACGACAGATTATAAATTATCATTACAACGGGCCATGTGCTGTGACTTCCAGCCATATAGTTGATTGGGCAGAAACCATCAGTAGCCAGTCCGAGCCGGACATTGCGAGGATCGCTACTGAATATTGCGTGCCTCCTATCGAAATTCTTCCATGCCGGTGAATCTCTTGGATGGCTCATTTTTCCATCTTCACTTGGAGGAGCACGGTGATGCCAAATCATTGCCTCGGCTGTTTTCTTGCACCTGAATAGCCTCTGTGTTATGGGAAAGTATCGTGCTATCTTGACAGGTATATCAGGCTTCTTATCAGAATCTTTCAGCTTATATGTGGCCTCTCCGCATGTTGGACACTCTTTCAAATCTGAATTCTCTTTCCGGTACAACACGCAGTTTTTAGGACATGCTTGAATCTTCTGGCACTTTAGACCCAAATCAGACATCATCTTCTGGGCTCCGTACCAGCTGTCGGGCACGTTATTTCCTGGGGGCATAGAATCTTTTAAGAACGAAAGAAGCATTGTGAATGACTTGTTGCTCCATCCATTTAGGCACTTAATCTGGAAAAGTTGGACGAACCATGAGAGGGTGGAATACTTCACATTCTCATAAATTGGTTTTCTAGCATCATTCATGAAATTTTCATATTTATCCGCACACGGTCCTTGATCGAAAGGAATGTCATCTTCGGTACGAATAGATTCACCTAGGGCAGCCTCAACCATATCCTCCATTTCGTCTGATGTAAATAAATTACCGTCTTCTCCTTCTTCTCCTGCCGCATTATCGTGTTCTCCTTCTTCTTCTGCCGCATTACTGCATTCTTCTTCTTCCCCGTGATATTTCCAAGTTATGTAAAGTCTAGTAAACACATATTTTACAATATGAAGCTCTGCCAATTCTACCTTCTGCCAATACTTATTGCCACATCTATCACACGGACAGAGAATCTTCTCTATTATGATCTTATTATGTGCGCGTGCAAATTCAATGAAAGCAGCAACTCCTGCGACAAACTTAGGTTGCATACGTTGTTGCCAATCCACATATATCCAGTCCATAACTCTGACGTACTCATGGGCCATGTTAGACTGTATAACATATAAATTGTAGGTTATGGTGACTATATTGAGAAATATAAGAATGGGATAGTTACTGACAAAGGAGAAAATCCGTGTATATGCTCTGTGTGTGCGTTTGTCGTTGAAAAGAATAATTTATCGAACGTATGTTGACCGATAGACGGGGACTAAGTGGCTCCTTTAGTTTCATATATGAGTATCGATGAGAATATGAAGGTTTCATATTATCATCAAGTATCATATATTGGTTTTAACTTGAACATCTCGAATCACTCTCTAATTATGCGTTTGTTGTATATTCTTGTTGTATGTGTGTGTTCCGGCTGTCGGGGATAAGGCTTCTATCCTATTAAGAATGTATAGAGCGAACACCCATCACTTGTGCTTTCAACCGTTTCGAGTAAATTTCGGCAGCACCTCCCCATTGTTCTCCGAGTACACTGTAATAAAATAGATAATCATTTCAAAGCTGTGAAACAACGTTGAAATAAACATCTAATCTATCTTTGTACACGGAGAACCAGCGGAAAGGTACCGACGAAATATCTCGAAACGGATGAAAACACAAGTGAATGAAGGTGTTTGCTTTATACATTCCTAACTTGTCCACACGGGACAAATCTATCGATTACCATACGATTGAATCTTCTCGTCGTATAGACTATACGACGGTTGTTAGCATCGAGCTATACCGTCCGATATTTAACAATCTTCGAATAGTTTTATATCACGATGAACATCGCACGTATGTTAACCGATAGATGGGGACTTAGTGGCGATTTTAGTTTCATATATGAGTATCGATGAGAATATGAAGGTTTCATATTATCATCGAGTATCATATATTAGTTTTAACTTGAACATCTCGAATCACTCTCTAATTATGCGTTTGTTGTGTATTCTTGTTGTATGTGTGTGTTCCGGCTGTCGGGGGTAAGGCTTCTATCCCATTAAGAATGTATAGAGCGAACACCCATCACTTGTGCTTTCAACCGTTTCGAGTAAATTTCGGCATCACCTCCCCGCTGTTCTCCGAGTACACTATAATAGAATAGATAATCATTTCAAAGCTGTGAAACAACGTTGAAATGAACATCTAATCTATCTTTGTACACGGAGAACCAGCGGAAAGGTACCGACGAAATATCTCGAAACGGATGAAAACACAAGTGAATGAAGGTGTTTTTTTTATACATTCCTAACTTGTCCACACGGGTCAAATCTATCGGTTACCATACGATTGAATCTTCTCGTCGCATAGACTATACGACGGTTGTTAGTATCGAGCTATATCGTTCGATATTTAACAACCTTCGTATAGTTCTATGTCACGACGAACATCGAACGTATGTTAACCGATAGACGGGGACTAAGTGGCGCTTTTAGTTTCATATATGAGTATCGATGAGAATATGAAGGTTTCATATTATCATCGAGTATCATATATTGGTTTTAACTTGAACATCTCGAATCACTCTCTAATGATGCATTTGTTATGTATTCTTGTTGTATGTGTGTGTTCCGGCTGTCGGGGGTAAGGCTTTTATCCCATTAAGAATGTATAGAGCGAACACCCATCACTTGTGCTTTCAACCGTTTCGAGTAAATTTCGGTAGCACCTCCCCGCTGTTCTCCGAGTACACTGTAATAGAATAGATAATCATTTCAAAGCTGTGAAACAACGTTTAAATGAACATCTAATCTATCTTTGTATACGGAGAACCAGCGGAAAGGTACCGACGAAATATCTCGAAACGGATGAAAACACAAGTGAATGAAGGTGTTTGCTTTATACATTCCTAACTTGTCCACACGGGACAAATCTATCGGTTACCATACGATTGAATCTTCTCGTCGCATATACTATACGGCGGTTGTTAGTATCGAGCTATACCGTCCGATATTTAACAACCTTCGTATAGTTCTATGTCACGACGAAAATCGCACGTATGTTAACCGATAGACGGGGACTAAGTGGCGCTTTTAGTTTCATATATGAGTATCGATGAGAATATGAAGGTTTCATATTATCATCGAGTATCATATATTGGTTTTAACTTGAAAATCTTGAATTACTCTCTAATGATGTGTTTGTTGTGCATTCGTGTTGTATGTGTAACATGATTTTAAACCATTGAGATCAAGATTGATAGAACTGATCATCCTACATTGCAATGGCATTCATCTACCCAAAACTATTATTGCAATGGCATTCATCTATAACAATCAACAATTAAAACTATAAATGTAGGATACTGATATCATAAAGCGTTATACGCAACATATGAATTCACATGACTGAAGCATGCATCAAAAAAACATGTTCATCCAAAAGAAAGGCCACTGTCAACAAATATAGACAAATACGTCTTAAAAACAGTAACTAATTAACAAGTTGATTAGCATCTGGATCATGAAAATGATAGGAAAAACAATTGACTATGATCTATAATGACAAGTCTATTACCATGACTCTCGACTAACAAAGGTGGCTTTTCGTCCTCGGTAGCTTGATAATTGGGATTTCATGGCGAATAAAAATATGCATATGTCGTTTGACTGGGAACTTCAATAGGAAACTCAATGAGGTCGGGTGTACTGAAGTACGCTTTGTATTTCGCTATATCAGGTGATGAAGCCCAAGCCCTAGCTAGCCCCAGCCCCACCCCAACCGAACCCTATCGAAGGTAAAGAACATCCTTACACTTTTATATTTCTATTAATGATGCAAGTCTCCACCAAGTCAAATTCTTGCAATATCATTCTTTTTAAAGTATGTCTAATTTAATAGATAGAATTTTCAAAGTTGGGCAACTAAGAAAAAGTAACAAGAGATTTTACATACATACCGAAGCTTTGATTATTTATTTATTTATTTTCCATTTCATATTAGTAATTTTATATGTTTGATGATGGAAAGAAATACAAATTATATTAGAACATTGTACATACCTAATTTCCACTTAAAATCGGTTTTTTATTTTATCAGTACTCGTTGACTTACAGTAACAAACAATGTTTGATTAGAAGGACCCAAGATTTTCTCGATCAACAATAATTTTAGTAATCAAACTAGGCTAAAATTGCTGGAAATTCCTCTCAGGTTTGCCAAATTCAGCAACGGATTAAAAAATCCACGCTTCGTCCTATATTATGACGGTTTTTTTTTACATTTTTTATTCCCATTAAATGCTTTTTTGTTTCCTGTCTATCCTCGATTATTATATTAACTATGAAACATATTAGAAAAAGGATAGAAGTTCAAGATGTTAATAACACGATGATAATCAAAGCAGTTGTGTACAGATTCTAAAACCGAATATGTGACACGATATTCTTGTAAAGATAGACATGTATTAAAAGAGGAGGCGCCCAAGTAAAATCCATAACTAAATCCCTATCTTGTCCTTCCTTTTCTTCAAATCAGAAATGTGTCTTTTTTTTGCATTATGAATGGTCTGGTACCACAAGCTCAATATGTTGAATCATGTTTTGGTTGGACAAAGACTTGCCAATGGCAGCATGCAAAGATTTATTTGGCCACAAACTACAACCACCACATGAATGCATACAATTATAATTTTTGGGCAATCAATCTATAGCTAGCTACTTGATTCTATATCTACAACACGAAAGACACGAATTCTTCCCATGTCTCCATGGAAATTGGGGCAACATCGTCAGAGACTACATTGTGGACCTGCATAAGATCGGCCCCGACTCCTCCACCATCTACCGCGGCTGCGATCCCCCAGCCCCAGCCCAGCCCCAACCCCAACCGAACCCTAGCCCCAGCCCCAGCCCAGCCCCAGCCCTAGCCCAGCCCCACCCCAACCCTAACCTAACCCTAACCCCAGCCCCAACTTAACCCTAACCCCAGCCCCAACCGAACCCCAACCCTAACCCTAACCCCAACCCCAACCCTAACCGCAACCCCTGCCAAACCCCAACCCCAACCGCAACCCCAGCCCCATCCATGAACCCTAGCCCTTAAATAATCAAAAATTTGTTTAATTGAAGATTTACTAACCTGTGCGGTGGAGGAGACGATCGATCGGTGGCGACGACAAAACGGAGGAAACGACGAAAACGGCGACGAGGAAGAACGGTGACGAGAACGGCGGTGGCGATGACGAGAACGGTGGTGGCGATGACGAGAACGGCGGGAGAGATTTGGGGATTTTGGGTTCGCGCGCGATCGAGAGAGAGAGAAAGAGATAATCGGCGTAGGCGATCTGTGCCTTTTTAATTAAATCGCTATTTAGATGCCCCTATGGATTTGTCCGTAGGTCCTTGGTTTGCGGCTCCGTAGGGGCAAACACCAAATTAGGATTTAATATTTTTACTCTTGAACGTCTTGGACCGTAGGGGCAACCTTCTGGCCCTACGGCTTAATCCATAGGGCCAACATAAATCCGCCCCTACGGATTTCAATATCCGTAGGGGCAACCCCCTATTTTAGTAGTGGTGTTGTATGATTTGAAAGTTCCCACAGGTTTCTCAGGATCATTTAGCAAGAAAATAAAATTTGTGAAATGCAAGTTCGATGGGATGAAAAGTCATGATCACCATATTATTATGGAGCACGTTCTCCCATTAGCCCTTAAGACTTCCTTTCCCGAATCGGTTGGTCTAGTAATCAATGATCTTTGTTGCTTTTTTAGATAATTGTGCGCTAAAACCCTGGATGTTGTGACGGTGGAGAATCTAGAAAATTTTATTTCATTGATACCTTGCAAGTTTGAGCTTATTTTTCTACCATCATTCTTTGATATCATAATACACTTGACGGTTCATCTTGCAAACGAAGCTAAATTTGCCGAAGCGGTACAATATCGATGGATGTATCCCGTCGAAAAGTACGTGGAATTTTTTGGTTCACACAATTTGTAAAATTATTGTTGTCCTATATTCCCGTATTTATTTACTTAACATATTTTTGTTTAGGTAGCTCTACACTCTAAAAATATATATATGCAATAAAATTCGACCAGAGGGTTCTATCATGCAAGGTTATCTTCTAGATAAAGTAACCACATTTTGTTCTCGCTATCTGGACGAGAACATTGAGATGAAGCTTAACCGGCCTCGGAGAATTCAGAACGGGACATATGGTAAAACTGATTATAAGAGAGTAGACACTATATTTATCAACAAGATATATCGATTTATCATCCTCAATAGCGTATGTCTTGAAGAAATTAGACAGTATGTTTTTTTGGATTAATTGTTATATTTGTGTTTGTGTGTATATGAAATAATATAATATTAATGCCATAATTTATTGTTGAGAACAGAATTCATATTAATGAGGTACATAAGGGGCATCCTGATTGGAATGATGAACGATTGGAAAAATATCATCATGAATATTTCTATATTTGGTTATATGATGTATATATTATTTGTCCACAGGGCGGGGAAAAAACAGGAAGCCTCCTTTTAAAAAAAAGCTGATATATTGTCCTTACGAATTAATCCGTCGGGTCAGTTGTTGCCCATACGGATTAATCCGTAGGTGCAATGTTAGACCTTACACAGTTCGCCGTAGGGACAAAATATCAGGATATCTGATATTTTGTCCTTATGGACTCGGTAATGGGGGGTAAAACTTGCCCTTACGGATTAATCTGTAGGAGCATTTATCTGGACATACAAATAAATCCGTAGGAGAATCTATCAGGCCCTACGGATAAATTCGTAGGGGCAAGTATTTTATTTTATAAACCAATAAATTAAATAAAGATTATTTCTCTACGGAGTAATCTGTAGGGATAGATTTCCTTACGGAGTAACACTACTAAAATAGGGGGTTGCCCCTACGGATAACGAAATCCATAGGGGCAGATTTAGTTTGGCCCTACGGATTAGTCCGTAGGGCTAAAAGGTTGCCCCTACGGTCCTTACATATTAATTTAAAAAATATTAAATCGTAAATTGTTGTTTGCCCCTACGGAGCCGCAAACCAAGTGTTAGTTATATGTATGCCCTAGAGGCCATTACTGTACATTGGATGTATATTGTAGTGGATGCTGGGACATATATAGGTAGGACTTTCTTGCTCGACATGATAGTACGCTATCTGGTTGTACTTTATCTTAACATGTAGACTCTCTGTCTCTCTGATTACATGTTGATAAAGCCCTTAGGATGTGTACTCGACTTCCAGGACTATGATGCAGATCATACTAGTGGGGCCTGGGTAGTCAATGAGTACATCCTTCATTGTTCCTAGTCGTGGGAATATCGAGACGGGGCATCGATATTCCAGAGTAGACTAGCGCATATCTTCTCGACCCATACGATGGGCGATGGATGATCCCATATCCATTGGTGTTTGACATCGAAGATGGTATGCGGGTGCTCAGTGGAGACTGGGTACACTGAACGGACTCGCCGAGAACTCCCAGATGGTATTATACCTCACGTCAGATGGCAGTTCTATGATGACACTGGTACAGCTTAGTCTGTTGACCCGAGATCATCATAGAGTCTTGTGTGTCTCCCACTGTGCTTTGATTTCCACCCTACCACGGCTCTACTGAGTTGTGCAAACAGGTGGTTTTTGGGTACAGTCCCGATTCACATGGAGGCAATGAGCGATAGGAGGGGATTCGTCTCTCCC
This sequence comes from Agapanthus africanus, assembly GCA_030015575.1. Lineage (NCBI taxonomy): Eukaryota > Viridiplantae > Streptophyta > Magnoliopsida > Asparagales > Amaryllidaceae > Agapanthus > Agapanthus africanus. Next base: position 223,340,472 of record JASDDO010000016.1, on the reverse strand, counting down.
GGTATTGGGGGTTGATGTTGTGCTATACTCGACTGGCCATAACAGGAAATCCCTGGCCAGGGTTGCAATGATATACTGGTAAGAGTTATCAGTAGTTTCACGAATGTTATGGACCTCAAGTCGGCATGACTTATCGAGCTACTGGGGTCTGACGTTTACCACCCCTAGGCGAGATATGCGACATATCAGACGAACAGACCGGACTATACGGTAAGTGTTACTGGTTGGATTCACAGGAGTGTGAGCGGGCTTGCTCGTCGATCTTCTGATCGCTCAATACCCGGGTGGCCGTTACTTTTAGCAGACCGCTTGCGGCTTGTGGGTGCTTGATATGATCATCATCTGCTGCCGGCGTATTGACGAGTCTTTAGAGTCCTACACAGAGGTTTCCTGGCTCAAGTGAAACGAAATAGGAGCGCATATGAGATATGTGCGGGACCGAGAATAATTCGTGTATGTGATACCGTATTCTATTCTCGCGATGAATGTATCGAATGGTTATATGCGATATAACCTAGTTATCGAATCAAGGATTGATTCGATAAGCCGATACATATAATACTAGTCGGTTATATCCGATATGACCGGATCGTTAAATCAAGTGTTGATTTAATGATTTAGTGCATATTTATATATTTGATATATTACTTTGCGTTAACTAGTATTGTTTCACTTTAAATGGATTTTCTCACTTGAATTGTGCAAGTTGTATACTTTTGTGCACATGTTTGTATCATGTTTGATGATACATGCTTACTTGGTTAAGTGTAAAGAATCAAACCATGGTTTAAACTAATGATTAGGGTTTTGTTTAGTCATTTACTTATTTATCTATTTCTTTATTTATCTTTTTATTTTGGAAAAGATAAATGATGAAATGGTGGCATTATTTGTTTGCTAGTTGAACATTCATGAAGTTTTGACTTAGTCTCCTTTTTTGTTCTTATCCTTAACCCTAACCATTCCATTAACCATGGTCTTTTCTCTACACTTAACTAAGGTTTAAAGTATGATAAGATTTAATTATTATTCATTTTTTTTTGATTGAACTTATCATATCTTTCTTCTTCTTCTTCAAGAACTAGAAAAAGAAAAGCTTTCTAGTTCAATGGCAACTTGAGAAAACAAGTGAGAAATCCAATTCTAAAGTGAACCCACTTCCTATTTCTTCATCCTCTACCTCTTGCCAAGTAGTATAGAGTGTTCTCTTCACAAGTTTCATGACTTGTTGAAGTGAGAGTTTGATCTTGTAGAGCTTCGACGTAGATCATCTTCGACATCGAAGCAGACGACCAATTCCGCTCATTTTTCCGATGAAGCCGATGCTAGAGTCCGGGATTCAGTTTGGACAGCAAGGGGACTTCATCACGGAGCCTAGGAGGTGGTGGACCGGATCTACAAAGGTTGTTGTCACTTTCCTTTAGATACATTTCCGTTTACTTGCTCATTTCGCCTAGATATCTAGTAAACGATCCGTATTAGGGTTTGTAGGCACCCGTAAAATTTGATTTGTGCATGTTTGATCACTTGTGAGACTCCATATGAGTGCCTAGGAACCTTGCATTGGTATCAGAGCCTAGCTAGAGCCTTAGGCGAAGTCCCGACGGAATTGGATGTCCGATCGACCCGAAACCCCGATTTTAATATGCTCTCTGGACTTTTTTGAAATTCGTGGAATTTTGTGAATTAAAAATATGCAGAGAAATCAGCAGATATTCCTAAGAATTACTGTGAAATTCGAGATCACGATTCCTCTAAACCGCGGCGGAACCGCGGCACGAGCATGGCTCGTGCGGCGGTTCCGCGGCCGACTAGTCACATCAGCACCTTTCGTTTTCACAGTAACTCCTAGGTTTTAGTGCTGGTTTTCCTGGGGATATTTTAATATTTATTCCAGAGTTTTATTTTCTGGGTTGTATTGGGTACTCAGTATATTCGATCGGACTGTCTAATTTTGTCGGTGTGCTTTTCCGGGTATTTTTAGAATATGTTAAAAAGTTCGACCGGATATAAATACCCAACTTTTCCCCTGTCGGGAAATTTCCAAGTATTGGATTTTTTCGTAGTTTAACGACGTTCTAAGTAGTGTAAGTAATGCGATGGACCCTCTAGAAGACAACAAACCTTAACTTGATTATGTGACCGTCTTGAACTGCCCTTTGAACCTTCGGGTTTGGGGCAGTACGGCGTGCCACATGTGAGGCGTTGGCTTGACCCTTCTACGGCTGGACCGTTGGTACTGAGGCACGAACTGAATGTTGTTAGACTTATTTCATGTGTTGAGCTGTATCGGGAAAACTTGGGTGTTCGATTGTTCGATCGAAAAGTTTAGCATTTTCTATTTATCCGGAATGTGATACAATAATTGGAATTCACAAATTGTTATGAGATAACGGAATGAATATTATAAACGTAGCAGTTTAGTCTCACTTGATCGGTTGCCACGGAATTTTGATGTGATCAAAAGTCCGTCGCAATCACGTAACGTACGCGGATACTCGTCGGGTAAACTTTATAGACAGCCTCACCCCATAGCCCCGACCAAGTGACTTTAGGAGAACCCCGTCGCCGAAAGCATCCGTTCGGGTGCTCGCGGCAGCGGTGTTCCGCCTTGGTGCACTTCGTCGACGGTATCGGGGGTGCGGCCGCCTACTAAAGTTTGCGACGAGCATTCGATCAGAATGTCGGGAATCCTGTTGAATTGCCCGACTTGATATTGAAAAGAGTTTTCGATAATGAGACTAAAATGCGGGGTTTATAATTGTTAGGCATGCGATGTCTAAAGAATTCATTTGGTCAGGCATGCGATGTCTGAGATGGTTGCGGATTCCAACTGTTGTAGTTTTACACTTTCTTTTCTGTGACCGTAAGTGTAATATGTGATGTCGCTGGTTTCGTTGCTATATGTCAACGACAATTGGGATGCGCATATTTACTTACGTTGATGACATGTGATATTATGTGTTGCTGGATATGTTATATTGGATCGTCGTATTTGAATAGCCGGGGGGGGTTTTATGTGAGATGAGTGTTTTTCATTTTCATTCATGTAAAAACTTGTATGTAATATTCTTTTATTGGGGCACTTCCAGGTTGCGGAAGATGTCACCGTTGATGTATATTGTTTACTTTTCTGCACTATGATAGACCCAAGGAGGGGAGCACAAGTAACCGGGTTCTGGGGTCCAGTGGGAGACCAACTCGAGGAGTAGAGTCCGGGTCTCCTAACCCTAGAATTGGTAGGGTTGCTTGCCGCTCTCGTAGGGGTCTAGGGGTGTGGGATTGGCTATTCATCATGACCGTGGAATCCGTGTTTTATACTGGCTCGTATTGAAAACACGGACGTCCTAGTATATCCAATATTTCATATGTTTCTTTTGCTGTGCTTTATCTGTGACGTGATCATGCGATGTTCTGTGCTCTGTTCAGATATTATAGTATATATGATATATTATATAGACGTTACTTATGTTTTACACCCGCGCTAGCCCTGCCCCGCTCTGCCGTTAGTTACCTAACCTAACGGTGCACGAGGGGACATCGAGGCGAATGCGGATGGCATAAATGTACGTCATATTTATCTGTGATGTTTAGGTAATTTAAATGATGGGATATTCATTAATGAGATTAATGAAAGAAAATAAACCTAATTGATGTTGTGGAATCGAATTTCAAAATAAAACAGGTAGCTACAGTTCTTTCTTTGCATCGTGGTGTTCCTTGTAGAACATCCTGCACCTTATTCGATAGGGAAAGGACCGAGATCCCTTCACCGGGAGTGACTCCTTTAGCAATAACTGGCAGATGCTACATCACTCGGTTTGTCTTTTGATAGCTTCTATAGTTTCTGCTTTGCACAGCGATATATATGATATATCCCGCACCTCATTCGACGAGGAAAGGGCCGACGATCCCTTTATCGGGAGTGACCCCTTTAGCAAAACTAGAAAAGCTCCGAAAAACATTCCATTTAAAAACCGTTTGATTCCGCAACGAGATCAAGTTCAAAGCGTTAAAGGTTTTCACAAAAACCATTCGCAACCCTCCGTCATTTTAGGAAGTAGAGTACTTAGTATTCGTGCTGTGTTTGTTGACCATAGTCAAGGCACAGTGTACGGTAGCTAAGTGATGTCTTCCTACACCGCATATGATGCGATTAGTTAGGACAGTCATGTGGCTTTGTTGACCTTAGCCAAGGGTCATGTGGGTGGGTCTAATTAATCACGAAATGACGGGTAGAACTTGACTAGTACCTATGATTTGTTGACCTTAGCCAAGGTCATAGGTGCTAGGGGTAAAAACCATTATCGGGAGTTTCAAGTGTTGAAATTTGCAATGAGATTGCATACCTTCTATATGATAGTTGGATCCCGATACCCACTGCGAGTAATTGTTACTCCTGGAAGAGTTTTGCACTTTGCAATTAGCCGATCAAGTAGGTGTCTAGAAAGGTGTCAACGGGGTTACGCCTCTGGGAAAACGAGGTTTACTGTAATTAGGTCCGTGCGAAAGCACGGGGAACCTCCCTCAAAGTACCGACACTGGCCTGGCTGAAAGATTGGCGAACTTGTAGAGTGTAATTAATCCCGGCTAGTCTTTCCTTTTAAGGTTTGAAGGAAGATTTGATAAAAACAGTGGGAGCCATCCTGATTAGATAAAATATATAACCAATCTGATCTTGCAAGAGCGCACGCAGAGTGTTTTCTTCTCTTTTTCTCCTGGTAGCGACCATATCACGCCTTAATCAAGATAATAAAACGGAATTTTGACCGAACTCGCTTGTTATACTGAGCTGGGGAACGTTGGTCCCTCTCCAACTTATAATTGTTATAAGACAGAGCAGGAAATAGGGGAATACCAGAATTCCTATGCCGCCCAAACGAAGAAAGTGCATATGATGCATCTCCTTCGGGTGTGTTCATTACAAAGAACTGTTTCTCAGTATCCTCTGCATCCTGGGTATATGATACCGGATCAGGATCCCAGATATGTAATCTGTTACATAGGGCTACAAAAGGGTAGAAAAACTGAGAACGGGTGATAAGTTTCATGAGACAGAAACCGGGGCAAGTGTTGCAGCCAAGTCTGTTGGTCACTGTCACCCTGTATTACCAGTACATTGATTCTGAACAAATGCTATTAGATACCGAACCTGATATCCAAAATCATATCAGTCTCTTTATTAGTAAAGAAGGATATAATTTTGTATTGTTGGATAATGTTTTGAACATTTCCTATATCAAAAGTTGATCGGTTCAGGCACGTTATCTAAAAGCATTGATGTTCTAAATCAAACTACAGTTCTTAGTATACGGAACACACACAAGAGGAAGAGTTCAGAAATGAACGAATCCTTCTTGAGGCATTGTAGACTAGGTCACATCGATGCGACCCGACTGGCTGAAGTTACATTTTAGATGCATATTTAAATCAGTTTGAATTTACATCTTATGAAACTTGCCAGTCATGTCACAAAGATTAGATGACCATAGCTCCGTTTACTGGAAACAGAGAAAGAGTTAGTAAACTCTTGGGACTGATACATTATGATGTATGTAAAGTCTCCTATCTACACATGCCAGGACTGGTTCTTTATACTTCATTATATTCTCTGATGATCTCTCAAGATTCAGTCATATGTTCCTGTTGAAACATAAGTCCGAACCTTTTGAGGTATTCACGGAATATAAGTTAGAAGTAGAGAACCAATAACCGGGTATGAGTATTATGTCCTATGATGAGATCAGGGAGGAGAATACTTGAGCATGGCATTCCTGGACCATTCTAAAGGAGAATGAGATTCTCTCTCCGTACTACTCCTCTGAATACACCACAGCACAACGGTGTATCAGGGCGGAGCAATTACACAATATTAGATATGGTGTGCTCTATGATGAGTATTACTGAGTTACCTATTTCCTTTTGGGGTTATGCACTTGAGAAGCTGCATAACTATTGAATTAGGTTTGAATCAAATCAGTACCTACCACTCCATATGAGATATGGTATGGGAAGAACCCATCTCTTAAGCTAGTTAAGATTTGGGGTTGTCCGGCCTATGTTTAAAGCAAAATCCGGACAAGATCGAGGCAGGATCGGTTCTGTAGAACTGGAAAGGTTCCAGCTATACAAAACTGCAGTTGATGATTTGACAGAACCATAAGATTCTATAGTTCCCGACGAACCTCAGCCTCTCCGCCGATCTAGTAGGGTTCCTCATCCGCCTGAGAGATACCTCGGTTTCTCGATAACAGTGGGAGCAAGGATTACATCATGAGATGATGACCCAACTAGCTTCGAGCAGGCCATCAAGAGTAGGGACTCTGTAAGAATGGCTGGATGCTTAGCGATCTGAGATGGAATCCTTATACACCAACAAAGTATGGACTTTGGTTGCTATATCTGAAGGGTTAAATCCCCATCAGGAGCAAGTATATCTTGAGAAGATTACTTGGTGTAGATGGAAAAGTTGAGACATTCAAAGCTAGGCTTATTAAAGGTTTTAGTCATCAACCAGGCACGGATAATGATGAAACCTTTTCCAAGTGACTATGCTTAAGTCCATCCAGATCCTACTTGCCACGGCTACATACCATGACTGCGATATCTGGTGGTTGGGTGCCATGACTACTTTTCTAAATACTGATTTAGAAGAGAACGTCTATAAGAACACAGCCAGAGGTCTTCGTAAACAGTAGGAGCAGCGGAAACGTGTGCAAGATGCTTTACATAATGAAGCAGGCATCGCGGAGTTGGAATGTCTGTTTTGATGTGATAGTCAAAGTGTTTGACTTCATCAAAATGGTAGACGAACCTTGTATATACAAAAGGGTAGTAGAGAGTAAGGTGGTCATCTTCGTATTGTACGTAGACAACATACTTTTGATAGGAAAAGAGTTTTCTATACTACGATCGGTCAATCTCCTATTATCACTAGGATTCTCCAAATAGGATCAAAGTGATACCTTCTAAATCCTGAGTTTTCATCTATAAGATAAATGTAATTGGATGCAAGGAATCTCACTAGATGTAGTGAGATGGTATCAATCGATCCTGGGGAGAATCACTGGAAGAGTTCCAGGGTGATAAAGACGACTGAATGTCAGTCACAGGCACTGTCTTTACCCTCAGTAAAGGGACGGTATGTTGGAAGAGTTCCAAGCTCGATACCGTGGCAAACTAGACGATAACGGCTGATAACATCGCTATTAAAGATACTACCAAAGAGGCAGTTTGGGTGTATAATGGTTCATAAGATGAACTAGGATCCTGCCATTGTATGACAATGGATGTGTGGCTTCGGTCCTGGAACCCTGGTCCCATCAGTGACCCAGACATATTCTGAGGAAGCATCACCTGATCATGGAGATAGTTGATCTCCGGGGTGATCGAGGTTAGGAGAGTAGACTCAGAGGACAACACGGCGAATCCACTCACGAAAGCCTTTTCCCAGAGAGAGACTCATAAGGGATGGTTGAGTATTAGATACTGCGACCACTGCTACAGAAGGCCCTAGTGCAAGTGGGAGATTGTTAGTTATATGTATGCCCTAGAGGCCATTACTGTACATTGGATATATATTGTAGTGGATGCTGGGACATATATAGGTAGGACTTTCTTGCTCGACATGATAGTACGCTATCTGGTTGTACTTTATCTTAACATGTATACTCTCTGTCTCTCTGATTACCTGTTGATAAAGCCCTTAGGATGTGTACTCGACTTCCAGGACTATGATGCAGATCATACTAGTGGGTCCTGGGTAGTCAATGAGTACATCCTTCATTGTTCCTAGTCGTGGGAATATCGAGACGGGGCATCGATATTCCAGAGTAGACTAGCGCATATCTTCTCGACCCATACGATGGGCGATGGATGATCCCATATCTATTGGTGTTTGACATCGAAGATGGTATGCGGGTGCTCAGTGGAGACTGGGTACACTGAACGGACTCGCCGAGAACTCCCAGATGGTATTATACCTCACGTCAGATGGCAGTTCTCTGGTGACACTGGTACAGCTTAGTCTGTTGACCCGAGATCGTCATAGAGTCTTGTGTGTCTCCCACTGTGCTTTGATTTCCACCCTACCACGGCTCTACTGAGTTGTGCAAACAGGTGGTTTTTGGGTACAGTCCCGATTCACATGGAGGCAATGAGCGATAGGAGGGGATTCGTCTCTCCCGGTATTGGGGGTTGATGTTGTGCTATACTCGACTGGCCATAACAGGAAATCCCTAGCCAGGGTTGCAGTGATATACTGGTAAGAGTTATCAGTAGTTTCACGAATGTTATGGACCTCAAGTCGGCATGACTTATCGAGCTACTGGGGTCTGACGCTTACCACCCCTAGGCGAGATATGCGACATATCAGACGAACAGACCGGACTATACGGTAAGTGTTACTGGTTGGATTCATAGGAGTGTGAGCGGGCTTGCTCGTCGATCTTCTGATCGCTCAATACCCGGGTGGCCGTTACGTTTAGCAGACCGCTTGCGGCTTGTGGGTGCTTGATATGATCATCATCTGCTGCCGGCGTATTGACGAGTCTTTAGAGTCCTACACAGAGGTTTCCTGGCTCAAGCGAAACGAAATAGGAGCGCATATGAGATATGTGCGGGACCGAGAATAATTCGTGTATGTGATACCGTATTCTATTCTCGCGATGAATGTATCGAATGGTTATATGCGATATAACCTAGTTATCGAATCAAGGATTGATTCGATAAGCCGATACATATAATACTAGTCGGTTATATCCGATATGACCGGATCGTTAAATCAAGTGTTGATTTAATGATTTAGTGCATATTTATATATTTGATATATTACTTTGCGTTAACTAGTATTGGTTCACTTTAAATGGATTTTCTCACTTGAATTGTGCAAGTTGTATACTTTTGTGCACATGTTTGTATCATGTTTGATGATACATGCTTACTTGGTTAAGTGTAAAGAATCAAACCATGGTTTAAACTAATGATTAGGGTTTTGTTTAGTCATTTACTTATTTATCTATTTCTTTATTTATCTTTTTATTTTGGAAAAGATAAATGATGAAATGGTGGCATTATTTGTTTGCTAGTTGAACATTCATGAAGTTTTGACTTAGTCTCCTTTTTTGTTCTTATCCTTAACCCTAACCATTCCATTAACCATGGTCTTTTCTCTACACTTAACTAAGGTTTAAAGTATGATAAGATTTAATTATTATTCATTTTTTTTTTTGATTGAACTTATCATATCTTTCTTCTTCTTCTTCAAGAACTAGAAAAGGAAAAGCTTTCTAGTTCAATGGCAACTTGAGAAAACAAGTGAGAAATCCAATTCTAAAGTGAACCCACTTCCTATTTCTTCATCCTCTACCTCTTGCCAAGTAGTATAGGGTGTTCTCTTCACAAGTTTCATGACTTGTTGAAGTGAGAGTTTGATCTTGTGGAGCTTCGATTTAGATCATCTTCGACATCGAAGCCGACGACCAATTCCGCTCATTTTTCCGATGAAGCCGATGCTAGAGTCCGGGATTCAGTTTGGATAGCAAGGGGACTTCATCACGGAGCCTACGAGGTGGTGGACCGGATCTACAAAGGTTGTTGTCACTTTCCTTTAGATACATTTCCGTTTACTTGCTCATTTCGCCTAGATATCTAGTAAACGATCCGTATTAGGGTTTGTAGGCACCCGTAAAATTTGATTTGTGCATGTTTGATCACTTGTGAGACTCCATGTGAGTGCCTAGGAACCTTACACCAAGTACCTACGGACTTATCTGTAGGGGAATCTAAATAGAGATTTAATTAAAAAGGCACAGATCGATCCCTACGCTCATTACCAAAAACTTATTTTTCCATCGCCCGCGAACCCAGAATCCCTAAACCCTCGTTCTCGCCGATTGCCTGTGTTTCGTCGCCGTTCTTGTCGTCGCTAGCGCAGGCCGATTCATCGTCGCCACCATCTGGTTCTTCCTCATCTCCGATTTCGTCCTCGCCTCCGATCGATCGTCGACGCCTCCACTGCACAGGTTAGGAAATCTTAAATTAAACAAATTTTTGATTATTTTAGGGCTTGGGTTCATGGTTTGGGTACCGATGAGGCATCCGTTGGGGTTAGCATTAGGGTTGCGGTTGGGGCTGGAGCTGGGGTTGCGGTTGGGGCTGGGGCTGGGGTTGCGGTTGGGGTTAGTGTTCGAAAGGGGGTTGCGGTTGGGGTTTGGGTTAGGGTTAGGGCAGGGGGTGAGAATTTTTCTAGGTTTCTTTTAAAGCTTGTGAAGGAAATTTTGAGCCCCCTAAAAATGAACATTTCTAATGATTTTGATAAGAGACAGGGGAGCAATAAAGTTTTGTTTTCTATTTGTCGAGATTCAAATGTCTATTTATATATATATATATATATATATATATATTTACAATCTCAATATTCGTGGCATGTTGGTTATAAATTCCTCTCTCTGTAGAGATATATAGCCTACTTCAGCACATAGCTAGGTATGTGATAAAATTATTTTTGATAAAACAATGCATGATATAATATGGAAATATATTTGTTTCTTAGCTTCAATCATACAAACGTGTTCCAAATTAACGTAACTCAAATAGCAATATCCTTGGAATTTTTTAGTCCAGAGAATCTTGATCGAGTCTCAGGATCATATTGATTCAAGAATTTGGTGTGACACCAAATACTGGATGTTAGACGAATAGCCGGTGGTAAAACTTCTTAAAGTATATTAATTTTAAATCTTCTTCTAAACTAAATGATTCTACATTGATAAAGAAAATCTTAGATATCGATGACAAATGGCCACATATTACAAGTTACAAAGATGATGTTCAACACCTTCCCAACTTTTTCATTGCTTGTGATATTTTCTCTCCTCTCTCTCCTTTTCTCCTGGTCTCTGTTTATCATGAAACTTTGGGCATGTAAATTAAAACTCTCTCCTCTTTTTGGTTATTATTTTTCCCTTTGTCAGCTTAATTATTGAGATGGAGATTTGATTAGAGTTTTAGTGTCCATAATTTCATAATATGAGCAAGGCAATTGACAAATCATCATGATGTTGTTATGATCATAGAAAGATGTAGGTGCTTGTGTGTTGGTAATAAAGCATGATACAATCTCTTTTATTGCTAGTGGATGCGTTTTGTTCAAAGAGTCTTTTCCTTTTAGTAATTTTCCTCTTTAGGGAGTTTTCGACATTGAAATCTCACTAGTTGATAATGTTAAATGAGTTCTAGTCCTAGTTTGCTACATTTTTTGATATATAGTATATGGTGATACTTCTTTAAGTGCTTGTCACATTAACTTGGAAGCCGACCATACCAAAGGTTGTGGAGGACATAATTATCGAGACACGAATCAAATGGTTTCATGTTAGAGCTACATCTTCACTCGAACTTTGGACATGTACAAAAGGAAGAGTTAATGTACATGTTATTAGAACTCATAGGTATGAGATGTCCTCTTTCTCTATTTCAAAAAAAAAATACAAAATATAAAAGGAATTTTTTTTCTCCAATAACAAAACTATCCGAAATTTTTAAAACCAGTGGTTTACCTCTCTCATCCGAAATTTTTAAAACCAGTGGTTTACCTCTCTCAACCATAATTTATTCACAAAATGGGCTTCCTTTAAATAGTTCATTAAAATATTTAAATGAAATAAGATAGAGAGGATGAAGGATCTATACTTAAGTGCATAAATAACCAAAAAGGAAAACAACAAAAGAAACCAAAAGATAGAGAAGGTAAAGCTAGAAGAACCGCGCCATTAGTTGCGGGTCATCTTTTAAATGAGCCCCTTCTTTGATCCCTTACCAGCAGCCATCACAATCCCCATATATATAATTTCTTCAGGCAGTCCACTTAGCCGCACACACAAAGCATATACACGGATTTTCTCCTTTGTCAGTAACCATCCCGTTCTTAGATTTCTCAATATAGTCATCATAACCTACAATTTATATGATACAGTCTAACATGGCCCATGAGTACGTCAGGGTTAAGGACTGGATGTATGTGAATTGGCAACAACGTATGCAACCTAAGTTTGTCACTGGAGTTTCTGCTTTCATTGAATTTGCACGCGCACATAATAAGAAGGAGAAGGCAGTAATGTGGCAGAAGAAGAAGGAGAAGACAGTAATGTGGCAGAAGAAGAAGAAAATAACATTCCTTGTTCTCTGTTTCAGCATCAATCTTCTGATATGAACTAATGATGGCTTTCACATTGGCTTTTCTTTTTAGAGACTTCTTAGTGTCCAATGGAAAGTATACATCAGATTTGTGCAGGTCAGGTTCTTCTATGACTTTCAAGAGTTTCAACTGATTCTGTAAATTACACCGTTGTTGGGTGATACTTTTACCACTTCTCACTGCAGGTGCGCTCTCTAATATCCATTTTGAATGTAATATTATAGATATTCATGCCTGTTTATGTCAAAATTACTTATATTGTCAATGTTTGATTGTCTAGTTGTTGGTGATGCGTCCATATCAGGGACAGAGGCCACTCCCGCTGCTCCAGGTATGTTTATATATCATATAGTGCATGTATATTGATTTAGAACGCTATATCATAAATATACACGCATTCCTTTTGCTCTTACTTAGATAGTAATTTTTATTATTGTCTAGCTGTAGGTGGTGACAGTAGTTGACAATAAAATTTTTCATCCTAGAAACTATGATTTTTATATGTGCTCGCATGCAGGAATGATTGTAAGTCGTGGACCTGTACAATAAATTCTTATTTGGTATTTGTTTGAAATCAAATTGAATACTATATAATTGATAAGTTTGTTATATTTGTATTTAGTTTGGAATTAACAAAATATTTATTCACGCAGTATGCACTTATGATAAATAGGGCACCACGCGTCCAACTCATTATCATATGCTGCTTGATGAGATTAGATTTGCGCCTGATGATCTACAAGAGCTTGTTCACTCCATGTCTTATGTGTAAGCAGCGCTATATGGGAGTTTATCTTGTTAATATGTATGTACTGAAATTAATTAATATTATTCAAATTTTGATACATGCAGATACCAGAGGAGCACATCTGCTATCTCTGTAGTTAAGGCTTTGAATTTGTTGATTTTGGTATTTCTTGTCAATTTTATAGACCAGTATATGCTAAATATAATGTTCTGACAGTTGCTAGGGGGAAGGCAGCATTCCCCCTCATTTTTACCCTTGATTATCGCTGTACCGGTCCTCATGCCGAGTGGTTCGGCCGGTATACGGGGGATGAGAGCCGGCTCGTGAAGAACTATCCACTTCACGTTGAGTGGGGCGAGCAGTACCGGCGCTCATTCGCCCTCTTCTTTGATTAGGCTCGGGTGCTAATATAAATTTTCATTTGTGATATAATGCAATATTAAGAGTTATTTTCTAATATATCTAATATTAAGAGTTATTTTCTAATATTGCAGACAGCTCAGACCCTGGCGTAAGGTGGTACACCGAGCGTGTTGTCCGTATATCTTGCCGACCACGACACCTCGACAGATCCCGCCACGGGTGAGCTTCGATATCCCGACGTCGCTACCCAGGAGTATTGCGTAAGTGTTAATATTTATTCAACCCATATTTGAAATTTTAGTTTTGGAAGGTTCAAATTTAAATTTTATACTTATACTTTACTGCTTAATGTGGGTGTAGGAGCGGGTGGTTGAGCAGGCCGAGGCCTCGGGGATCGATTTTAACGGACAGAGCGATCCGAGGCTGCTGACCCCAGTCCTGGACGCCGCACACGGACGGCACCACGGAGGTTGGGAGAGAGGCAGAGGACTGGGCCCTAGCAGGGCCCATATGAGGTTGGACTCCACCCCGGCGGTTACTTCCTCCGTCTCCAGTGAACGACGTGTCCAGCAGGAACTGGAGAGCTTGAAGGCTATCGTTCAGGAGTTGAAGGAGATGCTGGTATGTATACTACTTAATAGTAAAATATCATGTCATATTATAGATATCAACATATCCAATATTAGTACGTAGCCTGAGCTTATTTGGTTGTAGACTTAGGTTTGATTAATTATACATACATATCTAATTAAAATAAACTACGGTTTTCCAAACTAGATATCCAAATGGGGTTTCGAAATAACTTGATAATGATAAGAATTCGAATAATACACAGTTCTTACACGCTTATTACACACGTTAGGTCCAGACGCGACGGGGTACATCGGCGGAGCCTCCATATGCATCTCCTTCGGCTGCGGCTCCGCAAGCCACTACATTGGCTGCGGTTCCGCAGACAGCTCCTATAGCTCCACCGCACGCTCAGACTCCTACAGCCGCGGCTCCGCAAGCCACTGCCTCGACGGCGGCTGCGCAGACCACATCGCCAGCTCCACAACCCGCTCTGACTCCCGCACGCGCCGAATTGCATGGTTTATTGACCGAGGAGCAGGCGCGCCAGATTCTAGCGTTTATCAGAGGTGGAGCTGGACCGAGCTAGGGTAGCTTTTTGATTCTTATTTTTTGAAACATGTATTTATTTATATGATATATATTGTACTACATTTTGAAACATTTTGAACGATATTGATATTAGTTTATATTTATATCATATTCAGTTTTTTGATTTCTTTTGTATATTATATGCGTGAGATGTGATTATGAATAATGCGATATATATTGTGTGATGATTAATTTTATATTTGATTAATGTATATATTATTGTGCACAGGGCGAGAAAAAATCAGGCAGCCCTTTTTTTTTAAAAAAAAACACAGATCATATGTACCTACGGATTAATCCGTAGGTACACATGTTGCCTCTACGGCTTAAACCGCAGGAGCAAAATATCAGAATTAACTGATATCCCCCCTTCCCTGATCTCAGTTTCAGGGGGTTGGGTGTGCCCCTACGGATATATCCGTAGGTGTAAACAAATGCCTCTACGGCGGTATCCGTAGAGACAAAATATTAGGATTTCTGATATTTTGTCCCTACGGATATATACCTACGCATGTATCCGTAGGGTCTATTACTTGGCCGTACGGATTAATCCGTAGATACAAGAAATCTATTTTAAAAAACCGTAAATAAAATAATTTTTTTGTCCCTACGGCTTAATCCGTAGGGGAAACAGTACCTACACATAACTTCGTAGGGACAAGTTTTAGTCCGTAGGGGCATGTTCAGGACTTCGACTTGCACCTACGTCGTTTGCACTTACAGGTTATTTTTTCTCCCCTACGGATATATCCGTAGCGGCAGTGGTTTGCCCCTATGGGTAAATCCGTAGGGGCAATCCGTATTTGTAGTAGTGTAAGACGTAGGGGCAATTATTACTTTGTAGGGGCATGTTCATGACGAAGACTTGCACTTTCAGGTTTTGGACCTACTGTGGAGTTTTATATCCATACGGAGATATCTGTAGGGGCAGTAGTTTTCCCCTACGGCTAAATCCGTAGAGGCAATCCATTATTGTAGTAGTAATAGCTTAAAACCATGGGCCCTTTTGTTCTCCACTATTATGAACCTCCTATTTTCATCTACTCCATTTTTCCGAGTGCATGGATGGGGAACTGATATGAAAAAGTATTTGAAATTTGACACATCGCAGGGTATGCATGTTCCAAAAAGTCATTAGCGTAGTAACATGTGTGTTTTGCCTGTTTCTCTCTCTCTCTTGGGGCGAGGGGGGGGGGGGGGAGGGGGCGGGGGGGGCACATTGATGATGTCCTAACCTATCTCCCCAGAGATCTCACAAGAAAGAAGGTTGATGAAATGAATTGAGTTTGTGGGCAGATCTTAGAAGAAGTCATACCCAGGGGCCACCCTACGTGAGCTGCACCAACTGTGTGCTCACATGTATAATTTCTCTCTCTTCTTTTTTGTATCTTTTTTCTTTAAAATGAAACCGCGTCTTTGGCCTGGTTGCAATATTAATATAATTTGCTGACTGGAAAAAAGCAAACGCAGGGGGGCGGGGGGGGGGGGGGGGGGGCACAAAGAAAGAAAGAAAAAAATAAAATGATACAAACATTTGAAGGGCAGAGAGAAAGAAAAGAATCAACCTTGCATGTCTGTGTGTGTGTTGAGTTGTTGCAGGTAATAAAGAGGGAGGATAGGTGAGATGCCCACGTTTGCTGGCCTTTGCACATCTTCATATTCAAGCAAAGCATACATGGGATGACTTGTTTCTTGAGTAAACCAACGTGCATCCCTTCAATATTATAACCCATATCACATGGGGTTCAGGTTGGCTTTGAGCAACATCACATGCATGTTCGCTGCATGATGCATTGCATAATAAATTTTCGTTAGGTACTTTGATGCACTGCAATTTACAAGAAGAAAATTAATGTCTCGAGTTTCAGCATCTAGGCCCAAATCACGCATCACACGTTTCAGGCCTTCTTTCGCTATTGAGTTACGGTTTTCAAAACCATAGTTTTATTGAGATTCAAGGCTAAACTACAAAAAGCAATCAAGTCTCGTTTAGTAACCGATATAGAGTTTCCTACAACGCGGTTTAAAAAAGTTTGAAGGGCTCCAATTGTTATATATTACTGTATATGGTATGATGGACAATGTAACTGCATCTTATGCACATGCCATTTATGAGTTTAGAAAATCAAAATTTAAGCTATGATTATTGAACAAGAACAAGGACGGAACAAGGATTTAAGATCGATGAGGACGGAATTAAAAAGGAATATCTTCAAAATAATAAATAACTTTTAACTTCTATAGTAAAATGTTATTAAAATAAGATTTATATGCCATAAAAGCACCTACCAAATAGAAAAACAATTCGGCATGAATTAATTAAGCCTTGTTATTGAACTAGTCTTTTTTGTCTTAAAGTAAATTAATTAATGATTTAGTTTACTTAAAACTTTGAATCCAACTATTGACATATAATTAATAACCTATGCGAGCAAACCCCCGGGTTCCTCTTGAAAGAAAGATAGTTCTAATTTGATCTTTAAATGGAATTTGCTTTCAAAATATATACACACGATATAGTTTTTTTTTTTTCCTACAAGTTGAATAAATTGGAATGCATAATTATATGTGTTAAGTTAATTTTCTATTCAAAATAGTAGATTATTAAACACAATACTATAAACGTATTTATGAATATACAATTGTTGTGTTTATTCCGTAATGTTAGCCATTGGGCTCAAACCTGCCAAATACCCCGTCCATATGAGTGGTATTGGACATAGTGCCCTCAAGGCAATTATTGTGATTACAAATGGACGATTATGATAATTGAAGAAGGACCTATACAGGTGTAATAGTTTTAGTCGAGATGATAGTATACTATCTGATTTATCTTCATCGTTGATGAAACCCATAGGATTCTTTCTTGATGATCAACAATATGATGGCGATCATATACATGAGAGCTGGGTTGTCCATAAGCACATTCTTAAAGGTCCCTAGTCATGAGCGTATCGAGACTGGGTATCGATATTCCGGAATAGACTAGTGTATACGTTTCGAGACCCCGATGAGGGCGGTGGCTGGTTTCACAAGCCACTGATGTTGTGTCATCTAAGATAGTATACGGGTGCTCACTGAAGGTGAGTACACTGGATGAACTCGCCGAGAACTTTTAGATTGTATTATATGTTAGTGATATATGCCCTGCAGGCCATTATTATATAGTACTGAATTGTATATTAAATTTTGGAAGCTTGGGATATACACAGATATGATAACAGTCTTGCTCAATATGATAGTATACTATCTGATTTGATTCTATTTTAACATGTGTATATGTTTCTTTTAACATATCTCTAATACATGTTGATAGAGCCCTTAGGATCTTTGCTTGACTACCAGCGTTGTGATGACAGACACACTAGTGGGGGCCGGGTAGTCTATAAGCACATTCTTAAACTTGTCCCTAATCGTAGGATTATCGAGACAGGGCATCGATACTCCAGAGTAGACTAGTGTATATGTTTCTTATCCTAGTCAAGGGAGGTGGCCTATCCCACAGCCATTGATATACAGTACAAGAGATAGTATACAGGTGCTCATTGGGTTATGAGTTACACTGGACGGACTTGCTGGGAACTGCTAGTTGGTATTATACCTATCGTCAGTTAGCAGTTCCCCGGTGACATGAGTATAAGTTAGTCCGTTAACTTGACATCACAATTCGTCTCAAGTGTGTTCCTATTGTACTTAGATTACTACCCTACCACGGCTCAAATGAGTCATGAAAACAGATAGTAGTTCGATGCAGTCCCGAAGCACTTAGAGGCAGTAGGGATTAGAAGGAATTCGTCTCTCCCGGTATTCGGAGTTGATATCGCGATGTGTACGGTTAGCTAATACACAAAGTCCCTGATCAGGGCAAGTAAGATTTACTGGTAGGTAAACCAGTAGTTTCTCAGGGTGTATTGGGCTTTATACGGACACGACTTATTGCGCTATTAGGGATCTGACGTTTGCTACTCTCTAGGCCCGATATGCGATACTCTTAGATGAACAGACCGTACTGTATGAAGATTGTCACGGATAGGCTCAGTAGGAGTTCGGATGAGTTTACGTGTCGGCCTTCTTTTCGACAGATACCTGGGTACCGTTAGATACAGCTAGTGCCACTGACGGACTTGTGGTTAAACCCACCGCCAACGTATTGTCGAGTCTGTAGAGTCCCACACAGAGGGTTTCCCTAGTTCAGACGAAACGATTTAGAGGCCGTATGGTTTTACGTGCAGGGTTCCGATCATATACGCATACTGGATGCACAGATGTTATTTGGACGGGCTTAGGATTAAGCTGCATTCTAGTATTATATTATTATATTATCTTTATCTCTTTGTATTCGTATTTTTTGCAGTACGAATACGGATATGTATATACGGTGAGGGCATTCTTGTATTTTTTTCAAGAGATTCTTCTAGAAGGGGACACATCATTTTGGTTTTATCTATTTTTGGAAAATAGATTAATGATGTGGAAAATAGAGATATTTGTGGCATAGTTGAAGGATGGCTAATTCATTTGTTTATTTCAATTGACTTTACTATTCAAGTATGGTTGTATTTTTCTATGGAAAAATATTACATGCTTGATTTGGAGAAAAGTATTAGCAATTCTTCACTTGCTCATACACTTGATCATTTTGTGTTTTCTCATTATCTCTCCAATTGCTCTCCCCCTTCCTCAAACCCTAACCCTCACATGTGTTGTGAATGCTAGGGTTATTTAAGATAAAATAATCTAATTAACTCTCTACATCTTCTAAACTACCTACCTTAGCAAACTAGGTACATTAATTATCTTATTCTTGAGGTTGGAGCTTGAACAATAGACTCTTGGGTGAATCGTCTTCGACACAAGGAGGCCGACGATTGAGCTTGATCCGCACCTTCTAGGAGCTCAAGAAGAGGAGAAGAAGACCTGAAAGACTTATATCTTGGAGGTATAAAATACTATCACAGTAGTTTAGAAACCACTATGTGTTTTGCTAGTTAGGGTTTCTGAACGATCTTGGAAGTATAGTCGATTTTATTTTTCTTAAAATCTTTTTTTGGTAAATTCCGCCTCTCTACTAACCATGTGTGGTGTGTGACATCGACTTACATCGGTATCAGAGCCTACTCAAACCCTAACTATCTCATTAGATGAAGTTTAGAATTACGAAACTGAAATAACTCCGAAACGATAAAAACCAAGTCCAAGTTTCTGTTGATTTTTCAAGAGCCTCTAAAATTATTTAAATAATTGCAGAGTGCTCTTCTTATAGTAACTAGAACACCAGACAAAAACGAGGCACAAATACCAAAGCAAAACCACCGGAATTAGCAAATTTCCTGTCGTCGCCGGTTTTCTATGGGAATTGGGTCTTGAGTTTTCTTTTCTATGGGATGTGAGAAGAGTGTTCTTTTCTTTCATCTTGTATGTTTGTAAATTGATATAATATTCTTTTGCGGGGCACATCTGGGTTGAGCTTGTAGGCACCATTATATTATTTCATTTACTTTTTCTTGCACCTAGGATAGACCCAAGGTGGGGTGCACAAACTACCCGGTTCTTGAAGTGCCGAGAGGCCTACTCATTTTATTGAGGGAGGTTGCTTCACTTCGGGAATTTGGCGGGTAGTTAGCCGCACCCGTAAGGTTCTAGGGTGGGGTTTAGCTATTCATCCCGACCGTGAAATCCGTTTTCCGTTGTAGGCTAAAACGAAACACAGAAATTCTAGTATTTCCAATATATTCATCTGTATTGCTGTCATAAGTGATCTGGAATTGATATTATTGCGTGAGACGAATGGATATACATATATTATATAATAAACGTTTCTTATGTTTTACACCCGTGCTAGTCCGGCCCCTGCTCTGCCATTAGTTAAGTAACCTAACGGTTTATGACGGGGCCCCGTGGAGAATGCGGATGGCATAAGCGCACGTTCTATTTTTGTATCTTTCTGCAATAATAGGGTTAAATGATGGGAACACATTAATATTGTTTAATGCAAAGAAAACAAACCAAAGTTAAATCATTGGAACAATTTCAAAACCACTCGTTTTTCTTTAAAAATAACTTCTAAATGTGGAGCCTAAACCACTCGTTTTAAAAGTTATCATGGTTCCTTCGCCCAAGTTCATTACGTTCACGGTTTTCGCCAAAACCAGCCGTAACCCTCCGTCATTTCAAATGGGTATTCAGTAGTATTCAAGCTATGCATCTGACCTTCGCCAAGGCATAGTGATTGGTAGCTGCTGGGTATTCATCTATAGTATAGATAGATGCGTTAATCTGGGACATGCGTACAGGTATTTTTGCCTTCGTAAAGGGTTTGTATGAATGGGTTCAGTTTAACCTGGGCAATGAAGGGTAGAACTTGACTTGCGTCTTATGATATTTTGGCCTTCGTCAAGTTCATACCTGCCCGGGGAGAAAATCCACATCGGGAGTTTCAAAGGAAAAGGAAACTTGCTAGTTTTGCATATCATCTTGTTAGGGTTTCTTAGCATGACCACTAGGTTTTAGCAAGCATCGAGTATACAATTTTAAAAAATCTAGAGTGCTAAGCAATACCATCTAAGAATCGAACTAGAGAATTAGGGTTTTATAACGTATGTAAACAAACTTTACACTAAGTGAACAAAGAATACAACCTTTGTAGACCGGTCCTTCACATCTAAAGCACCATGTAGTAGTCCCTTAGCTCCAAGTAGTGGTCCCCGAACTGTTCTTAGGCTCCACTAAGCGAAAGGGTAACGTTTCAGAAATCGTTTTGCGGATTTTTCCGTTTCAGGGCAAAATTGTCGGTATTTTCCGTTTTAACCCGATTTCGATCAAACGTCCGTTGAAGCTTGCCGACACCTATTTTAGCTAAAATAAAACTTGTGCGAAAACTTTGGGGGTATTTGGGAGGTTTTGGTTCAGATAGAATTTTTCCCAAATAAAATATTATTTTAGCCGGTAAAATATGCACGTAAATCGGGAAATTTATTTTAAATGAAAATTCTTGGAAATCATCACTACAATTATTTTAGAACCTTCTTTTTAAATATCTAGATTTTTTTTGGTCAATGGAATTAAAATTTTAAAATAAAATGAATAAAAGGTGGCATTTTGCATTAAATGTGCATTAATTGATTTCTTTTGTTAGAAACTTCCCCATTTTTTTTACACAAACACCCCCCCTCACCTTGGCCGACCTATATTACCCCATTTCTGTCCCAAATTTTTCCAAGTTCATTTCTTCACTTTCCAAGATAAAAAAACTCATCAAAAATCCCAAAATAAATCCACAAAAATCCTAAATAAAAATTAAACCATCATTTCCTTCACTAATCCTTCTTGGATCTTCAACAAAGCATGGTTTTTTTGAGGCTAAGATGATGGATCTAGTTTCATTTTGGTGTTCTTGAGGAGGTATAATTTCTAACACAAATCTTTAATTATTATGTTTAAATCATTGATTTAGCTAATTATATATTTAATATAGCTTTTAAATCATGATAAATTCATTATTCTTATTTTTTTTTGGAAATTCAAGTTAAGGTTAAATCTTGATTTAAGTGTTTAATGTTTTATTGAAGTGTTAATTTGTGATTAGGAAAATCTTAACCTAGTAGAAAATGTTAATTTTTGTTAATAAATACTTTGTTTAATTATGTTATATTGCTTACTAGGTTTTTGCTAAAACTTATTTTGCAAGTGTTAAAAATATAGAATTGGTTTTGATAGCTTAGTTAAACTATTTTAAGGTATTTGTAATCGCTAGATATGTGTTAGCTTAATTGTATTGCGAAATATTGCGATAAGTTGTTTCTAGGTTTCGGGATTTTTTCGACGTGGGTTCGATTAGTCGTTGCGATCTTATATCTATTATATTCCTCGTATTTTAATTTTTTGTGTTGCGCAATCGGGACGATCGGAGTTTAAGCATGATGTTTCGTAGTTTAGCGACCCTAGTTAGTGTTTTTGACTGATGTCGTGCGCGATAGATGCGCTAAGCGCGCAGTGTAATTTTCCGGGCGTTTTCATCGCGTTTCGTTGTCTTTTCGTCATTGCAGGATGTGTTGCTTATGTGTTTTGTTTGTGAAATTTTAGGTTCGCAGGCGGGGACTACGGACACTGCTACAAAGGGAAAACATGTGGTAGGATTCAGCTAGCTTGGAGCGTTGGTGTGTAGATTTAACATCTATAGGGGAATCGCCCGCATGGCGTTATGCGTCTGGGCTAGAGATGCTATTTCTGTCGCATATTCTATGTCATATTTAGAATTGCGCATTTACCCTATTACTTAGATATTGTTGTGCTTTGACTAGTATCCTTAGGACACTGCACATATTATTGACGATTCATATTGCACGAGCACTGATTGTATGCTACACACACCGTCAATAATTGCCATGTCACGCACAACCCACTTATAGATATGATATTGCTTGGTTAGGGACATTGAGACTTTGATTCATATTTCTTTATGTATTGACTTATAACATACCTGTATACCTACATGCTTACACATATGCTCTGATATACTTACATACTAGTTACCTGTATACCTATAGAGTATTGTACCATTAGTGATAGGTACATGCACACTTTATAACATAGCTATATGTATACCTTGCACACCTATTTCACTTATACCTAGGGGGTATACTACATCATTACTTATAGGTAGATGCATATATCTTGCTATACCTTTATGTTTTCACATACATCTGTTTATATCTACATGTTTACCTTTACCTGATATTATTTTAGAATTGGAGAAAATTTGGAACCACATGATATTTATATTAACTTGTTGCAGTTAATTAGCGGCTTTTCCTTTATATGCTTACATTTCCGTTTATGTTGCATATATTATATTCATGGATTTTGACATTATGATATAGATTTTTCATGATGTTTTCTGGATTTGGGGACCGTGGGAGTTTATAAAATTATGCATTATTTGAAAAACCCGGTTTCCCTTGATATGATATTTCAGCAGCCACCATGAGATTTATCCGTTCTGATATATATACCCCACGCGAGGAAAGGAGGGGTCCGTGTGCGGGTACATGGTGGGGCCCGGAGGTACCCCGAGGCAAGAATGAGGTCGTGGTGCTAGACGATGAGTTACTAGGGAACCATACCATCCGGTGACATTACCAATGACTCAGCGGTTATCATGGGGATACCGACGGGAGTCATGTATGTATAGATACGTCGAGAGACGAGGGTCAGAGCTAGGCACTCGAGCTTTCGGGATAGCGATACGTACCTATGAGGGTGCCAGTCGTGGTGACAGCACCTGATAGACCTGCATTTCTGTGTCGATGCTTGACACATTGGTTTCATGATATTTCCTTTTACTCCTTTGTATATATAACAGGGGTTTAGGCCGCTGTTATATATGCCCTTACACCAATATTAGTGGAATGAGACGCTAATATATGTGTATTGACATTAAATTATAAACATCATCATATTTATTCTTGTAAATATATTTAGGATATTAGATTTTTACTTGATAATTTAATTTGGGATATATGGGATTCATTTGATATTGGATGCAGGATATTTATGAGTTTGCTGATTTGTACATTCAGGATATATGAGATTTATTCGATATTGTACATTCAGGATTTGTGAGACTTATATGATATGAGAGCCAATTTGGTGGCTGATTTGAGGAATTGGGATTTGGATTTGTCTTGATGGATTGTGATCCTACCACGATGTCAGGATTCCGTGGAAATGACATATTTCATTCCATACTCCACATTTATTGTTTATGAACTGCTTCATGTATTAGTAGTACCTGTTAGAGTACCTT
The DNA here is from genome assembly GCA_030015575.1 of Agapanthus africanus. Taxonomy (NCBI): domain Eukaryota; kingdom Viridiplantae; phylum Streptophyta; class Magnoliopsida; order Asparagales; family Amaryllidaceae; genus Agapanthus; species Agapanthus africanus. The sequence goes on along the minus strand of JASDDO010000016.1, from coordinate 223,316,199 downwards.
TCATGACCGTTGCATTTACATACCTTTATTTATATGCATTGATTCAGGTATTAGTTGTACCTGCTAGTGTACCTTTCATGATTATTGCATTCATATGACTTTTTATTGCTATTAATTGCACATGTTAGATTCACGCTGTACGTGCATACTTGCGATTACCTGCATATGTTATTTACTATTCACGAGTTGGCAACTCACCCCCGTTGTGCCATAGTTTGTTTTGCAGGGTGTTCCCCAGAATAGTCGAGGCAGGCTATTCTTCTATCATCTTTTGCTACAGATACCGCATCAGCTCACAGTGTGCAGTTTGCTTAGGTGGGTTTTGTGGTTATTCGTTTGTTGTATTGTATATTCGTTGTATCCTTGTACTCTTTATCAACTATATTTTCTTGTTGACTTAGAGACTTGGTGAGGACGATATTGTATATTATTTGTGACTTGTTGTCTTTTATACAGTTTCCTTTCTATCGTCTTTTATTTCTTCGCTACGGCGTCGTATATTTGTTGTGGTGGTTGTTTTCCGCCTTTGGGCGTGTATTTGCTCCCGTTTGGGGATTCTTTACTTTATATTTATGTTGTACCCATTTTTGGGGCTAGCTTTTACAAAGGAGGTTCTGCCAAAATTTTAAAGGAAATAAAGCTGGACTTTTAAAGAATTCGGGTTGTGATTTCAAAGAATTTTAAACAATGTTTCTTATCTTTTCTTGTCTTTTAATGGTTTAGATTTCTGGGTTTTGGCTTTCTTTTACTGCGTTACGCCTGTAGACGTTGCGTAGTATTTGAGCCGTCATGTGCCAATTTCGGGTCGTGACAAAGTTCGTATCAGAGCGCTAGGTTTTAGATTTCGGAGTGTAGGATGACCTTGGTATGTGGAGTAGGTAGCTTAAGCAGAGTAACGTAGTGTGTGTATGTCCGCGGCATACTCACGATGCAGTACTCCGCCTAAAGTGACCTAAGTACAAATTGCTTGAAATTCCTTCCTTGATGACATATCCTTGTGATTCGATTTTCGTGTTCATATCGAATCTTATTTCTATTTATAGCCTTTGTCGCCGATGACTAGGGGGACTCAGAGTGATGCAGCGAGAGCCGAGGTCAGGATTGACTCGGGTAGGACGAGGACTGACCAGGATGGCACGCTCGTTGCACAGGTGCAGATGGATTCACCTTCGACAGATAGTATCGCTAGGCTTGTGGCAGAGATTCAGGACTTGCGCCAGACGATGAGTTCTTTGGTTGTGCCATTCGAGCGCAGCGACAGGAGGTTGTCACCTATGTTACCCAGTTGTTCCTTGCGATCAGCATGCGGCATTCCGTCACCTACATAGCACCAGTGGATGCAGCCCCAGTTGACGAGGCACGTATTCCGGAGACTTGGGGAGTTCCGGAACCGTGGAGGACTCGTACCAGTGTACCAGCCCAGAGACAGAGGCCTAGTCGTCGAGACAACTTTCGTGACCGTCGTGAGAGTAGCAGAGGTTTGGGACGAGTAGAGTCGTGTTAGCTAGATCAGCCGTTTGTTGTGTTAATTTCTGTCAGCGATTCTTTTGTTGCGCAACACGTATTTCAGTCGTGTGCCAATCGGTTAGGAGATTCGTCCGTCGTTGTGATCCTTCTAGAGATGTTGGATTTGACGTCCTCCTTAGCACAGACTGGTTAGCTACGTGCTAGGCGTCTGTGGACCGCCGCGTGAAAACAGTCAGGTTTTGTTTTCCCGGCGAGTCAGTTCTTGTTGTGCGGGAGGACAGTGGTGCCGCCTCTCACAGCTTGAATTCAGCCTTTTTCGCTAGTCGGCTTTTGAGGAGAGAATGTTGAGGATTCTTGGCGTTCATTCGTGATACCGGAGCCACAGTAGGTTTGTTGGACCGTCTTTCCTTCATGCAAGAGTTTTCCGACGTTGTTCCAGATGAGCCGGCGAAGCTTAGGGAGCTTAAGGATCTGCTGCAGAGTTTCTAGATAGGTGGGGCGTGTGTGTCTGAGTGTTTCGCATTGGGGAGCTCCTATTTCTGTTCGTCAAGGAGAAAGATGGCAATTTGAGGTTTTGTATTGATTGATCATCAATTAAACCGGCTTACGGTGCGGATAGGTATCCGTTACCTCGCATTGACGATTTCTTCGCTCAGCTTCCGAGTGCGAGACATTTTCTAAGTTTGTTCGGGATCAGGTCATCATTGTTGCGGGTTCGGAGTGATGACATTCCGAAGACTGCCTTGTGCGTGCTACGGGCTTTGTGTGTTTTGGTGGTGTCATTGGACCCACCAATGCCCTAGCAGCATTCGTAGATTTGATGAACCAGATTTCTTCAGGCCGTTCCTCGACCAGTTATTATTGTGTTATTGACGACATTCTGGTCTATTCAATGTGTCGTGAGGGATTGGAGTAGTACTTGAGGATTTGTTTTGCAGACATTGGGAGAGCCCCAGCTGTTGCTCGATTCTCAGAGTGTTCCTTCAGGCTTGTTTGTGTTGACTTCTAGGTCTTATAGTTATGGGAGACGGTTTTTGTATGGTTCCTAGGAAGATCGAGGCCATACAGCTTTGGCCCAGACTTGGGTACAGACGGATTTCCGCAGATTTTTGGGCTTAGTAGGATTTTTTTACCGCCGTTTCGTGTAGGATTGATGGTGTAGTGCTGCACCATTGACTGAACTGACCGGGAGGGAGGTTTCTTTTCTTTGGACTGAGGCATGCGTGCAGAGTTTTTCAGCAGTTGAAGACTCGGTTAACAACTGCATCGGTTCTTTCTTTGCTTTCTGGTTCGGGTGACTTTGTTGTTTAACTGTAATATTTCGCGAGTGGGGCTCGATTGTGTACTGATGTAGCACTATAGAGTTATCGTTTTTGCTTCCTTACAGTTGGAGGAAGTACTAGCAGGATATCCCACTCATAATCTGGAGATGGCCGCGGTGGTCTTACGTTGGAGATTTGGAGATACTACTTGTTTGGAGAGTCATTTCAGATTTTCACGGACCACCAGAGCTTAATGTACATCTTCCTGCAGCGGGTTTTGATTGTTGAGACAGTCTTCTGTAGATTTACAGTTCTTGTGTGATCGTTGAGTACAGCTTAAGTTCGCCTCTACTGAGGGGACAGCTTGCTCATGTCCGCGCCCGACCACCTTTCCTTAATCTCTTCCGTGAGGCACTGCCCGCCGATACTCGTACGTCAAAGATTCTTGAGCATACTCGGCTGGGTAATAATTCGGAGTCCTTGAATTGTGACCAGATGTGCTACATTTGGGGACGCGTTTGCGTACCTGATACTATTGGGTGGAGACGCGAAATCCTAGAGCAGGCACATCAGTCAACTTTTGGTGTTCATTCAAGTTCCACCAAATTGTAGCGTGACTTGTGAGATAGTTACGGGTGGGCAGGGATGAAGAGTGAAGTTTCGGATTTTGTTTCGAGGTACCTGTCTTGTTGTGTGTTAAGGTTGAGCATCTAAGACCGGCTGGAGAGTTGCAACCTTTAACCGTTCCGAAGTGGGAGTGGGAGCAGATCTCCACGAATTTCGTTATAGTGTCTACCCAGGTTTGGTCAGGGTGTGACTCTATTCGGATGCTAGTTGTCCGGTTATACTCAGGTTGCTCAGTTATCCTTGGTTAAGTTTGTGCATTGCATGGAGTTCCTTCATGGGTCGTATCCAAATAGGGCACCCTATTCGCTTGCCGTCTTGGGCAGGAACTTCAGGAAGCCTTGGGTACTGGTTGAGCTTTAGCTCCGTTTTTCCATCTGCGGGATGATGGTTTTGTGAGAGCGGGCTATACCGACTCTGGAGGATATGCTTGTGCGTACGTATTAATTGTTGTCGGCGGTTGGGATCGTCACTTTCCATTGTTAGGATTCTCCTTCGATAGCTATTATCAGGAGGCACTCCAATTGGCAACCTTTAAGTTTTGTTTGTTAGGTTGTGTCGGTCACCAGTCTGTTTTTCTGACTCTGCGTAAGTAGGATTTTTGGACCCCAGCTAGTCTAGAAACTTCGGAGATGATCCAGTTGTTTCAGGTCAGGATGAGAGTAGCTCAGTGCACACAGAGGTCTTTTGCCGACCGTGATGGTCGCAGGCTTGAGTTCGCAATGGGAGCTCATGTATTCCTACGGATTTTTCCGATGAATGACGTGTTGAGTGTTAGTTATGTATATGCCCTAGAGGCCATTGTTGTACATATGATGTATATTATAATGGATGCTTGGATATATATAGAGAAGACTTTCTTGCTCGTCATGATAATATGCTATTTGGTTTCATTTTATCTTAACATGTTGACTTATATTAGTTTACTGTCTTACTCTCACATGTTGATAAAGCCCTTAGGATATGTACTCGACTGTTGGGACTATGATGAGATCATACTAGTGGGGCCCGAGTAGTCGATGGGTACATCCTATAACTGTTCCTAGTCGAGAGTGTGTCGAGACAGGGAATCGATACACCAGAGTAGACTAGCGTATACGCATCTTGACCCATATGATGGGCGATGGATGATCCCATATCCATCGGTGTTTTGACAACAGAGATGGTGTACGGGTGCTCAGTGGAGACTGGGTACACTGGACGGACTCGCCGAGAACTCCCAGATGGTGATATACCACACGTCAGATGGCAGTTCTCCGGTGACACTGGTACAGGGTAGTCTGTAGACCCGAGATCGTCATAGAGTCTTGTATGATTCCCACCGTGCTTTGATTTCCACCTTACCACGTCCAAGAGGGCGTGCAAAACGGTGGCTTTTGGGTGCAGTCCCAAATCACATGGATGCAATGAGCGATAGGCGGGAATTTGTCTCTCCTGGTATAGGGAGTTGATGTTGTGCTGTGTTCGATTGGCTATAACTGGAAGTCCCTGGCCAGGGATGATATAGAGATTTACTGGTAAGTGTTATCAGTAGTTTCTCGACCCGTTATAAGCCTCACATCCACATGACTTATCGGTTAATTGGGTCTGACGTATACCACCCCTAGACTAGATATGCAACATATCAGACGAAGAGACCGGACTGTACGGGAGTGTTACTGATTGGATTCACAGGAGAATGTACAGGCTTTCTTGTTGATCTTTTGATCGCTAAATACCTGGGTGGCTGTTACATTTAGCCGACCGCTTGCAGCTTGTGGGTGTTTGATATGATCATCACCTGCTACTGGCTTATTGACGATTCTTTAGAGTTCTACACAGAGGTTTCTTGACTCAGGCAAAATGGAGTAGGCGCACATATGTGATATGTGCACGACCGAGGATAATGCGATATGAGATACCGTATTATATTCCCGCGATATTTAGATATGAGCCGGCTCATCGGATCAAGTGTTGATTCGATGAATCGGTACATGATATATTAGTCGGTTATATTCGATATAGCCGGATTGTCGGATCATGTATTGATTCGATAATTTAATGTATAATAATATATATGATATATTGCATTACATTATCTAATAATGGCTCGCTTTATTATTTCATTTTCTCACCGGGTAATACATTGATATATATGCGATATATGTTAATTGTATTATTTTCTTTTGTTACAAAATATATTATATATGTGATATATAATATTGTAACATGATATGATTAATAATGCAACATGTTTAGTGGATATTAAACAAGGTTAGGGTTTGAATTGGGTTAGTTCTTTCATGAACATTCTAGAAGGTTTTCTTTTGTCTTGTGTTAAGATATTATGGTTGATATTTTAGATGACTCATTCTTTAACCCAACACAAACCCTAGCCCTAGTTAATTCTCTACATGAGTTAGCCTTGTCATTGTTAACCATGGTTGAATTATTACTCATATATCTTTTCATTATTCATCACAAAAGGATTTATCCATTATTTCTTCTTCTTCTTCAACCTTGAGCTTTGAGAAAGCTTTCTAGGTTTTCTTTATGTGATATTTTTGTGTGAGAATTTGATATAAAAAGAAAGCATAAATACTACTCCATCATCCTCATCTAATCTAGCCAATTAGATTAGGGTGTTCACCTCATTAGAGAGAGAGGGCTTGAGTTATAGAAACTTCGAGGTAGATCATTGGAGAAAAGGAAGACTACAAGCTAGCATGGATCGTTCAAGTTGTGGAGCCTCTCTTGAGTCCGGGAGATCGTGGATCGCGGTGAAGGGACTTCTACTCGGAGCTTATGAAGCGAAAGAGCGGACTGCAAAGGTTGTAATCCCTCACTTTTAGTTGTAAATATATTTACTTGCATGTGTAACCCTAATTATCTAGCAAAGATCCCGGCTTTGGGTTGTTCGGCACGTCTAAAATTTTATCCGGGCATGGTTGATGTCTTATAGACCCTTGTATGAGTGCCTAGGAACCCTACATTGAGTTTTGGGAAGCTTATCCCAGAATTGTAGGTCCTTTTGAGATCCTCAAGCGAGTTAGTTTCGTTGCCTTTAATTTGGCACTTCCGCCCAGATTATTGAGTGTTCACCCCGTATTCCTTGTGTTGATACTTTGCAATTACCTTCATGACATTTCTCACATGATTCAGCATCATACCATTTGGCTTGGACGCGATCGTTTCGTTCACTGGCAGCCAATTCTGTTAATGGCTAGGCAGGTGGAGGAACTTCGGTCAAGGGTCTTGCCAGTTGTGGAGGGTTTTCTTGGACGTAGCCGTATAGTGAGGTGATCACTTGGGAGGCTACGAGCGAGATTTGGGAGTTTTGTAATCTTCTCTTTGAAGGCACGCTTAGTGAAAATTTTAATTCGGGGACCGAATTTCATTAAGGGGGGAAGATTGTAACGTTTCAGAAATCGTTTTGCGGATTTTTCCGTTTTAGGGCAAAATTGTCGGTATTTTCCGTTTTAACCCGATTTCGATCAAACGTCCGTAGAATCTTGCCGGCACATATTTTAGCTAAAATAAAGCTTGTGCGCGAACTTTGGGGGTATTTGGGAGGTTTTGGTTCAGATAGCATTTTCCCCCAAAAAAAATATTATTTTAGCCGGTAAAATATGCACGTAAATCGGGAAATTTCTTTTAAATGAAAATTCTTGGAAATCATCACTACAATTATTTTAGAACCTTCTTTTTAAATATCTAGATTTTTTTGGTCAATGGAATTACAATTTTAAAAGAAAAAGAACAGAAAATGAATAAAAGGTGGCATTTTGCATTAAATGTGCATTAATTGATATCTTTTGCTAGAAACTTCCCTATTTTTTTTTACACAAACACCCTCCTCACCTTGGCCGACCTATATTCCCCCATTTCTGTCCCAAATTTTTCCAAGTTAATTTCTTCACTTTCCATGATCAAAAACTCATCAAAAATCCCAAAATAAATCCACAAAAATCCTAAATAAAAATTAAACCATCATTTCCTTCACTAATCCTTCTTGGATCTTCAACAAAGCATGGTTTTTTTGAGGCTAAGATGATGGATCTAGTTTCATTTTGGTGTTCTTGAGGAGGTATAATTCCTAACACAAATCTTTAATTATTATGTTTAAATCATTGATTTAGCTAATTATATGTTTAATATAGATTTTAAATCATGATAAATTCATTATTCTTTTTTTTTTTGAAATTCAAGTTAAGGTTAAATCTTGATTTAAGTGTTTAATGTTTTATTGAAGTGTTAATTTGTGATTAGGAAAATCTTAACCTAATAGAAAATGTTAATTTTTGTTAATGAATACTTTGTTTAATTATGTTATATTGCTTACTAGGTTTTTGCTAAAACTTATTTTGCAAGTGTTAAAAATATAGAATTGGTTTTGATAGCTTAGTTAAGCTATTTTAAGGTGTTTGTAATCGCTAGATATGTGTTAGCCTGATTCTACTGCGAAATATTGCGATAAGTTGTTTTCTAGGTTTCGGGGTTTTTCCGACGTGGGTTCGATTAGTCGTTGCGATCTTATATCTATTATATTCCTCGCATTTTAATTTGTTGTGTTGCGCAATCGGGACGATCGGAGTCTAGGCATGGTGTTTTGTAGTTTAGTGACCCTAGTTAGTGTTTTTGACCGATGTCGTATGCGATAGATGCGTTAAGCGCGCAGTGTAATTTTCCGGGCGTTTTCATCACGTTTCGTTGTCTTTTCGTCATTGTAGGATGTTTTTCTTATGTGTTGTGTTTGTGAAATTTTAGGTTCGCAGGCGGGGACTATAGACACTGCTATAAAGGGAAAACAGGTGGTAGGATTCACCTAGCTTGGAGCGTTGGTGAGTAGATTTAACATCTATAGGGGAATCGCCCACATGGCGTTATGCGTCTGGGCTAGAGATGTTATTTCTGTCGCATATTCTATGTCATATTTAGAATTGCGTATTTATCCTATTACTTAGATATTGTTGTGCTTGGACTAGTATCCTTAGGACACTGCACATATTATTGATGATTCATATTGTACGAGCACTGATTGTATGCTACACACACAGTCAATAATTGCCATGTCACGCACAACCCACTTATAGATATGATATTTCTTGGTTAGGGTCATTGAGATTTTGATTCATATTTCTTTACGCATTGACTTATAGCATACCTGTATGCCTACATGCTTACACATATGCTCTGATATACTTACATGCTAGTTACCTGTATACCTATAGAGTATTGTATTATTAGTGATAGGTACATGTACACTTTATGACAGAACTACAGGTATACCTTGCACACCTATTTCACTTATACCCACGGGGTATACTACATCATTACTTATACGTAGATACATATATCTTGCTATACCTTTATGTTTTCACATACATCTGGTTATAGCTACATGTTTACCTTTACCTGATATTATTTTAGAATTGGAGAAAATTTGGAACCGCATGGTATTTATATTAACTTGTTGTAGTTAATTAGCGGCTTTTCCTTTATATGCTTACATTTCCGTTTATGTTGCATATATTATATTCATGGATTTTCGCATTATGATATGGATTTTTCATGATGTTTTCTGGATTTGGGGAACGTGGAAGTTCATGAAATTATGCATTATTTGAAAAACCCGGTTTCCCATGATATGATATTTCAGCAGCCACCATGAGATTTATCGGTTCTGATATATATACCCCACGCGAAGAAAGGAGGGGTCCGTGTGCGGGTACATGGTGGGGCCCGGAGGTACCCCGAGGCAAGAATGCGGTCGTGGTGCTAGACGATGAGTTACTGGGGAACCATACCATCCGGTGACATTACCAATGACTCAGCGGTTATCATGGGGATACCGACGGGAGTCATGTACGTATAGATACGTCGAGTGGTGAGGGTGAGAGTTAGGCACTCGAGCTTTCGGGATAGCGTATGATGCGTACCTATCAGGATGCCAGTCGCGGTGACAGCACCTGATACACCTGCATTTCCGTGTCGATGCTTGACACATTGGTTTCATGATATTTCTTTTTACTGCTTTGTATATATAACAAGGGTTTAGGCTGATGTTATATATGCCCTTACACCAATATTAGTGGAATGGGACGCTAATATATGTGTATTGACATTAAATTATATACATCATCATATTTATTCATGCAAATATATTTAGGATGTTAGATTTTTACTTGATAAATTGATTTGGGATATAGGGGATTCATTTGATATTGGATGCAGGATATTTATGAGATTGCTGATTTGTACATTCAGGATATATGAGATTTATTCGATATTGTACATTCAGGATTTGTGAGACTTATTTGATATGAGAGCCAATCTGGGGGCTGATTTGAGGAATTGGGATTTGGATTTGTCTTGATGGATTGTGATCCTACCACGATATCAGGATTCCGTGGAAATGACATATTTCATTCCATACTCCACATTTATTGTTTATGCACTACTTCATGTATTAGTAGTACCTGTTAGAGTACCTTTCATGACTGTTGCATTTACATACCTTTATTTATATGCATTGCTTCATGTATTAGTTGTACCTGCTAGTGTACCTTTCATGATTATTGCATTCATATGACTTTTTATTACTATTAATTGCACATGTTAGGTTCACGCTGTACGTGCATACTTGCGATTACCTGCATATGTTGTTTACTATTCATGAGTTGGCAACTCACCCCCGTTGTGCCATAGTTTGTTTTGCTGGGTGTTCCCCAGAGTAGTCGAGGCAGGCTATTCTTCTATCATCTTTTGCTACAGATACCGCATCAGCTCACAGTGTGCAGTTTGCTTAGGTGAGTTTTGTGGTTATTCGTTTGTTGTATTGTATATTCGTTGTATCCTTGTACTCTTTATCAACTATATTTTCTTGTTGACTTAGAGACTTGGTGATGAGGATATTGTATATTATTTGTGACTTGTTGTCTTTTATACAGTTTTCTTTCTATCATCTTTTATTTCTTCGCTACGGCGTCGTATATTTGTTGTGGTGGTTTTTTTCCACCTTTGGGCGTGTATTTGCTCCCGTTTGGGGATGCTTTACTTTATATTTATGTTGTACCTATTTTTGGGGCTAGCTTTTACAAAGGAGGTGCTGCGAAAATTTTAAAGGAAATAAAGTTGGACTTTTAAAGAATTTGGCTTGTGATTTCAAAGACTTTTAAACAATATTTCTTATCTTTTCTTGTCTTTTCATGGTTTAGATTTCTGGGTTTTGGCTTTCTTTTACCGCGTTATGCCTGTAGACGTTGCGTAGTATTAGGGCCGTCACGTGCCAATTTCGGGTCGTGAAAGAAAGGAACGAGCTTGCTTAAGGATCTTCGAGGCCGAAGATGATCTATGTTGAAAAATCTCTAACTCAAGCTATCTCTTCACTAATTGAGAAATTAGTGAAGAAAACAACCTATACTAAATGGCTAGTTTCGTATAGATTGATGAAGTATGAATTTTGCTCACTTTAGAATTATTTTTCTTTCTTTCTTTTTCACCTCACTCAAAAGCTACAGAGCAAAGAAGGAGATGAAGAAGATGATCAAGTGTGAACCCTTGGGTGAGAAAATATCTCAAATCATATTTGTAGAGACTTAACTATGGCTAAAGATAATGGTTGGTTTAATAAATATCTAGAGTAAAATAAAATTAGTTGACTTAAGTCAATGCTTCTACATGCTTCCACAAGCATCTTTAGCCATGCTAATTTCCACCTAATTTTGATTATTCCCTTAATAATTAATCACCCAAATTAACTTTACATTGGTATGAGTCTCATACACCCAAGTCCAATGTATCATCCAGCATGACACAATATAATATATAATACATATATACAAATACATACATATATATATATATATATATATCATATAAATGCATATATCATCATATATACATATATTAAGAGAAAGAATTCTTTAGTGAGCACAATATTAGTTAATATATATTAATATATCAAATATATATAATTATATATTAAATTATTAAATTAACACTTCATTTAATAATCCGGCTATATCACATACAACTGACTAATATCATTTACATGTATATCAAATATACATATAACAAATTATTGAATCAACACTTGATTCAATAATCTAGTTATTATAACATATATCGCGAGAATAGAATACTATATCACATACACGTATTTATCTCGGTCCCGCACATATCACATATGTGCCCTACTTTGTTTCGCTTAAGCCAGGAAACCTCTGTGTAGGACTCTAAAGACTCCTCAATACGCCGGCAGTAGGTAATGATCATATCAGTCACCCACAAGCCGTCAGTGATACTAGCTGGACGTAACGGCTACCCAGGTATTGAGCGATCAGAAGATCAACAAGCAAGCTTGTCCAAACTCCCGTGAATCCAGTAAGTAACACTTCCGTACAGTCCGGTGTTGATATGTCGCATATCGAGTCTGGGTGTGGTAAACGTCAAACCCCAATAACTTGATAAGTCATACCGATGTGAGGCTCATAACGGGTCGAGAAACTACTGATAACACTTACAGGTAAATCTCATCATCAGCCTTGGCTAGGGACTTCCTGTTATAGCCAATAGAGCATAGCGCAATATCAACCCCCAATACTGGGAGAAACGAAACCCTCCTATCGCTCATTGCCTCCATGTGACTCGGGACTGTACCCAAAATCCACCTGTTTGCACGACTCCTTTAAGCCGTGGTAGGGAGGAAATCAAAGCACAGTGCGAGTCACACTAGACTCTATGACGATCTCGGGTTTACAGACTAACCTATACCGGTGTTTGTTAGTTGTATGTATGCCCTAGAGGCCATTATTGTACATGATTGTATATTATAGTGGATGCTTGGACATATATAGAGAGGACTTCCTTTCTCGACATGATAGTATGCTATCTGGTCGCTCTTTATCTTAACATGTATACTTGTATCTTTATGTTGCCTCTCTTTTACATGTTGATAAAGCCCTTAGGATGAGGACTTGACTATCAGGATTATGATGGAGATCATACTAGTAGGGCCGGGGTAGTCCACAAGTACATCCTTTAATTGTTCCTAGTCGAGAGAGTATCGAGACGGGGCATCGATATTCCAGAGTAGACTAGTGTGTACGATTCTTGACCGTGTATGGGGCGATAGTTGATCCCACAACCATTGGTGTTTAACATCAGAGAATGTACAAAGGTGCTCATTAGAGAATGGGTACACCGATCATAACTCGCCGAGAACTCCTAGATGGTATTATACCTATCGTCAAATAGAAGTTCTCTGGTAACACTGGTACATGTTAGTCTGTAGACCCGAGATCGTCATAGAGTCTTGCATGATTCCCACTGTGCTTTGATTTCCACCAAACCACGTTCAAGAGAGCGTGCAAACAGGTGGTTTTTCGGTACAGTCCCGAGTCACATGGAGGCAATGAGCGATAGGAGAGGTTTCGTCTCTCCCGGTATTGGGAGTTGATGTCGAGCTATGCTCGATTAGCCATAACAGGAAGTCCCTGGCCAGGGATGATGATGAGATTTACTGGTAAGTGTTATCAGTAGTTTCTAGACCCGTTATGAGCCTCACATCGGCATGACTTATCAAGTTATTGGGGTCTGACGTTTACCACCGCCAGACTAGATATGCGACATATCAGACGAAAAGACCGGACTGTATGGTAGTGTTACTGATAGGCTTTGCAGGAGTTTAGAAAAGTTTGCTTGCTGATCTTCTGATCGCTCAATACCCAGGTAGCCGTTACGTCCAGCTAGTACCGCTGACGGCTTGTGGGTAACTGATATGATCATTATCTACTGCCGGCGTATTGACGAGTCTTTAGAGTCCTACACAGAGATTACCTGGCTCAAGCTAAACGAAGTAGGGCACATATGTGATATGTGCGGGAGAGAGATCGATACGTGTATATATACCGTATTCTAATCTCGTGATATATGTTATATGTGATATAACTGGATTATTGAATCAAGTGTTGATTCAATGATTTGATATTAGTCGGTTATATATGATATAACCATATTATTAAATCAAGTGTTGATTTAATAATTTAATATATAATTATATATTTGATATATTAACTAATATAAGCTTACTTAAGAATTTCTTTTCTACAAATACATTTAACATATATATGTGATATATATAAATGTATTTATTTCTTTTTGTCATGCTAGATGACACATTGGACTTGGGTGAATGAGACTCATACTATACTAAGGATAATTTGGGGAAATATTTTTTAGGGAAAACCAAAATTAGGTAGAAATTAGCATGGCCAAAGATGCTTTAGAAGCATGTAGACGCTTTGACCAAATTCCACTAATTTTGTTTTTACCCTAGATTTTTATTAACCTAACCATTATCTGAGCCATGGTTAAGTCTCTACAAATAGATTTGAGATATTTTTTCACCCATGGTTCACCACTAGTTCATCTTCTTCATCTCTCATTTTCCTCTCTAGGTATTTAGAGGTGAAGAAAGAAAAACAGAAAAATTATTCTAAAGTGAGCGAAATTCCTACTTCATCAATCTATACCATACTAGCCATTTAGTATAGGTTGTTTGCTTCACCAATTCATCAATTAGTGAAGAGGTAGCTTGAGTTGGAGATTTCTCGACATAGATCATCTTCGGCCTCGAAGTTCTTCAAGCAAGCTTGTTCCTTTCGCCTAGTGGAGCCTAACGAGAGTTCGGGAGACCACTACTTGGAGCGAAGAGACTACTACACGGAGATTTAGAAGTGAAGGACTGGTCTACAAAGGTTGTATTCCTTGTTCACATAGAGTAAAGATGTTTACTTGCTCTGTCTAACCCTAAATCTCTAGTTAGATCCTTGGTTTAGGGTTTCTTAGTACTCTAGATTTATAAAATTGCATGCTTGATGCTTTCCGAAACCTAGTAGTCATGCTAAAGAACCCAATAGTGGTATCAGAGCCAATCTAGAGCATTAGGAGTCATCTAGGCGATGTTAAAGTGTTCGATCGAACCTCGTAACTCACTTTTAGCCCCCTCTCTGGAAATTTTTCAAATTGTTGGAATTTTTCATATTAAAAATATTCAAAAAAGCATGCATGGTTTTCTAAGGATCTACAAGAAGAACGAGCTCCTAATTCGACCATACGACCGCGGAACCGAGGCCAAACCCTACGGTTTGCGGCGGTTCCGCGGCGCCGTTGGTGAGCCAAGGAACGACACTTCTTGTGTAGGTCCATAGGTGCTTGTGGCATGTTCTGGGTATTTTTAAAACTGCTCAAGTGTTGAGCTCTCTGGAAATGTGGGTGTTTGTTGATTCGATCGAAATGTTTAACATCGTCTAGCTATCTGTGATATGTGATACAATATTTGGAATTCACAAAAATTAGTTTTGTGAAAACTGGCTTGAATTATATAAATCTAGCAATTTAGTCTCATTCGATCTGTTGCCGCGGGGTTTTGATTCGGATCAAAACTCCATCACAATCTCGTATTGTACGTGAACGCGCGCCGGGTAACACTAATAGATAGCTACGCCCCATCGCCCCAATAAAGTGACTGTAGGAGAACCCCGTAGCCAAAAGCATCCGTTCGGGTGCTCGCGACCACGGTGTTCCGCCTAAGTGCACTTCGTCTACTAATGTTTCCGACGAGCATTCGATCAGGATGTCGGGAACCTTGTTGAATTTCCTGACTAGTTATTGAAAAGTGTTTTCAATATCGAGACTAAAATGCGGGGTTTATAATGTTAGCCATGAAATCCGGAATATGAGATATTCCGGGTTTTTGATGTCTAAGGAATTTATTTGGTTAGGCATGAAATCTGAAGTATGTGATATTTTGGGTTTATGATGTCTAAGAATGTTGCGGATTCCAATTGTTGTAGTTTTCACTTTCTTTTCTACGCCCGTAATTGTAATATATGGCGTATCACCGGTTTTGTTGCTATACGTCAACGACAATTGAGATATGCATATTTACTTACGTTGATGACATGTGATGTTATGTGTTTCTGTGATATGTTATATTGGATCGTCGTGTTTGAATAGTCGGGGGTTTTGCATGAGATGAGAGTTTTTTCATTTTCATTCATGTAAAAACTGTATGTAATATTCTTTTATTGGGTCACTTCCGGGTTGAGGACGATGTCACCATTGATATATATTATTTACTTTTCCACATTAGGATAGACCCAAGGCGGGGATCACAAGTAATCGGGTTCTAGAGTCTAGTGGGAGACCATCTCGAGGAGTCGAGACCGGGTCTCCTAACTCTAGAATTGGTAGGGTTGCTTGCCGCTCTCATAAGGGTCTAGGGATATGGGTCTGGCTATTCATCACGACCGTGGAATCCGTGTTTTTTACCGGCTTGATTTAAAACACAGACCTCCTAGTATATCCTATATTTCATATGTTGACTTCTGCTGCAATGTTCTGTGATGAGATCATATAACTGTGTGAGACGAATGATTTATTATTATATATATGATATATAATAAACGTTGCTTATGTTTTGCACCCGCGCTAGTCCTGCCCCCGCTCTGCCGTTAGTTAACTAACCTAACGGTGCATGACGGGACCCCGAGGCGAATGCGGATGGAATAAGCGTACGTTGTATTTTCGTTTCTTCTGTGATGCTTAGGAAGCATAAATGATGGGACTTCATTAATGAGATTAATGAAAAGGAAAGAAACTTAAAGATGTTGCAAAATCAAATTTTGAAATCCATTCGGCCTTTTTATGAAAAAGCAAAAGTTTCAAAATGCGGAGCTTAAGACACCCCTTTTAAAACTATTCGATTCTACAACGATATCAAGTTCAAAGCGTTAAAGGTTTTCATAAAAAACCATCCACAACCCTCCGTCATTTTAGGAAGTAGATTACTTAGTATTCGTGCTACGTTTCTTGACCATAGTTAAGGCGTAGTATATGGTAGCTAAGTGATGTCTTCCTACACAGCATATGATACGATTAATTAGGACATTTATATGACTTTGTTGACCATAGTTAAGGGTCATATGACTGGGTCTAATTAATCAAAAAATTACGGGTAGAACATGACTAGTGCTTATGTTTTGTTGAACATAGTTAAGGTCATAAGTCGCTAGGGGTAAAAACCATATCAAGAATTTCAAGACTTGAAATTTGCAATGAGATTGCATACCTTCTATGAGATAGTTGGATCCCGATACCCACTACGAGAAAGAGTTACTCCTGCGAGAGCACTTTACAATTAGCCAATCAAGTAGGTGACTAAAAAGGTGTCAATAGGGTTATTCCTCTAGGAAAACAAGCTTTATTTTAATTAGGTCCGTGCATAAGCACGAGGAACCTCCCTCAAAGTACCGACACTGGCCTGGCAGAAAGATTGGCGAACTTGTAGGGTGTAATTAATCCCAGTTAGTCTTACCTTTTAGGGTTTGAAGGAAGATTTGATAAAAACAGTGGGAGCCATCCTGATTAGATAAGATAATAACCAATCTAATCTTGCAAGAGCATACGCTAAGTGTTTTCTCTCTCTCTCTCCAGGTAGCGACAATAACACGTCTTAATCAAGATAATAATATGGATGTATTGACCGAACCCGCTTATTATACTGAGATGGGGAACGTTGGTTCCGCTCTTTCTTATAACTGTTATAAGACTGAGCAGGAAATAGGGGAATAGCAGGATTCCTATCCACCCGATCGAAGAAAGAGTATGTCACGACCCGAAAGTACGGTATGTGACTGGCACTTAGATTACGAGACGTCTAAAGACGTAACGTAACCTAAGTCAGCTAAAACCCAGAAAAATCTAAACCCAAATCAAAAGATTGAAGGAAACCCTTTGAAAACGACTTTGAAAACGATTAAGTTACATTAATCTTTTAAATAAAAAAAACATCAAAAATTTCCGAAATTTTCGGCAGAGTCACCTTTGTAAATACTATCCCCCAAAATGGGTACAACAAGATATATAAATCTGTAATAACAAAATGGCATCCCCAAGCTGGAGCTAGCTCTTCGCCCAAGGCGGATCACAACTGCACACAATATATATGTAATATCATGAAAAAGAGCATAAAGAAACCAACAATAAGATAAGCCCGCCGCTAGAAGGCTGGATGGTCCGACCTGCAAGACACTGTGGCCCAACGGGGGTGAGTTGCCAGCTCGTGAGTAGCAAGTAACATCTAATAAGGCTATCGTAAGAATGCACGCAAATGCGTCACAACATGTATATCTAGATGTGATGTAATGCCACTAGTATGTATGCACATGTATGCAACATCAATGTGAAATCTTTAAGTGTTTTAAAATACTATAAGCTCTGCATTATTAACTTTTAGACAAAAGAATATCCGTGCAATAGCTAGGTATCCTCATGAAATCATCTGAAAACCGTGTCAAGCATCGACACCAAATATGGAAATATATCTGTCCCAATGTCTCACTGTATCAATGTCTCAATATATCGGGCTCCGTCAGTCCGGATCGACCCATATCATCAAATCTCACGACAACGGTCGGTATCTTCCGGATATCCGCCGCACCAGACATCACCGGTAGGTAGTCTTCCCCTGCCAGGCTCATCGTCTACAACTCGATATTCTTGCCCCGGGTACCATACCGGGCCCACCATGTACCCGAGACGGTTCATCCACTCCTCGAATCGGGTCTCGAAATCCAACAGAAAACATGAAAACTCATGGTGGACGACACATACATCACGAGAAAACCGCAACTTTGTTTTAAAAATGATAATAATAAGCTTTTGTTAAATTCTTGCGGTTTTCCCCAAAATCCAGAAATCGCAGCAATACTGAAATCCTCAAGAAAATCATAATACCCAACAAGTTGTATATGGTAAATGTCTATGATATCATGGTATGCGATGTGATTTGTGGCTAGAAATCTATGTAAGTATGATGATGATGCGAGATATATACATGCTATGCGATTTCATATATCGTGTATAATGCAAGTGGTGATACTAAACTAAACTGGTTCTACAGTGCTCGTGGCATGGCAATTACCAAAGGCGTGTGTGTCACATGAATAGTGCGCGTGCAACAGGAGCCAATGGTAATGGTGTACGTGCCCTACAAGGTGATATCACACATGT
Organism: Agapanthus africanus; assembly: GCA_030015575.1. Classification (NCBI taxonomy): domain Eukaryota; kingdom Viridiplantae; phylum Streptophyta; class Magnoliopsida; order Asparagales; family Amaryllidaceae; genus Agapanthus; species Agapanthus africanus. Next base: position 223,297,789 of record JASDDO010000016.1, on the reverse strand, counting down.
GTATATGTATATCCATGCAAATTTAGCAGACGAATAGCTATAAATGTATGCAATGTGAATGAGGGGGTTAGCTAACTAACAATGCATATTGTTTCAAGTAATAAAGTAATCCTAACTATGGGGCGCCTCGCTCTATCCAGACGATTCCCCCATAGATGAATACATCTACTCACCTGAATGCCTCGCTAATCTGATCCAACCACCGCTTTGCCTTTGCGCGCCGCGTCCGATGTTTCCGCAACCGCTCCTAGAATTGCACAACACATAACATAAGATTTCACCTTATGAAAAAACGCAAGTCACCTTATGAAAAGATCAATGCTCTTGAATTAATCACAACGTGCACTCGGTGCGCGGAAAACACACGAAAATCGCTAAAACCTTAACTAAAATCGTCATTTCGGGGCAACCCCCAAAACTAAAACCCGACTAGACAAAACTCCGCATTCGCACACACTAATAGTCGTATGAGATGCTATTGCTATCGTCCATATATCGTAATTAGATCACCTCCTAATATTTATAAAAATCTAGTAAGCAATTAGCATACCGATAACAATGCAAACATCGCGAATTAACGATATCGTGATCGCAACATCGCACAAATATCCGATCTAACCCACTAGATAGCCACCACACTAACTTAAATCCACTTATCCTACATCAAACCCTAATTAGAACATCTACCCTTCTCTTGAAATTCACTAGCAAGCAAAATTAACCAAAATTCACACTTTAAATATCTAATTTGACATATTTAAACTACCAATTGAACATTAGATGAGAATTATACCTTACAAGTTGAACCCTAGCTTGCACTTGACCTTGAAAGATGCCTCCATTCACCTTGTTTTAAAACAAATTAGGGTTGGAAAGAGGTAGAATAAGGATATGGTTTGAATTTGTGAAGAAATTTGTTGATTTCGGGGGATTTTTGAGTGAATTTTGAAGCAAAAGAATTGGGGAAAGATGGAGAGCCGCTGTATGTGGGGCTCGGCCTGAGAAAAAGGGAGAGGAGAATGAGGGAATGTGTAGAAAATTCTATGAAGAAATCATCTCAAAAGCTCAATTATTGCTTTCACATCAATACTTTTAAAAAAAAAACCCTTTTCATTTCATTTTCAACCCATTTTACCATAAACAACTAAGCTTGAAATGTTTTGCAAAATTTTTTGTTGCACTTAATTTTAGTTTATAATGTTTCCTAATTATGGAATTTCCCAATTAAATTTGTATTCATCACTAATTAAATGTATTTTTAAAAGCTTAAAATAATATTAAAAATAATTAATTAAGGATTTTTTTTAATTAACTAGAAAATTTTAAGTGACAAATTAGTGACCAAATTTTAGCAATATCTTATCTAAATTTTGTATAATTAGGCCTATAGTGAAAATTTCTTATTTTGACTTTTTACGGAAAAGACCGTTAATTTTGCCGATTACCGAAAAACTGCCTAAACGATTTTCGAAGCGTTACAATCCTCCCCCATTATGAAATTCGGTCTCCGAATTTAATAATTTAACTACGCGTACCTTCAAAAAGATGGGGATATCTCTTCCCTATCTCGACCTCGGTCTCCCAGGTGACCTCATCGCTGTTCGGGCCACGCCAAAGGACCTTGACGGATGGTATAACCTTCGACCTCAATTTCTTCACCTGCCGATCCAAAATGACCACCGGCTGCTCGGTGAATGAAAGATCGCGCTCTAGCTGGATCGTTTGGTACTGAATCGCATGGGAAGGATCATGAAGGTACTTGCGGAGCATCGAAACATGGAACACGGGGTGAACATCGGGAAAGCTGGGCGGAAGAGCTAATCGATAAGCGACTGAACCGATACACTCTAGGATCTCGAAGGGACCAACATATCTAGGACTAAGCTTCCCTTTCTGCCCAAATCTCATCACACCCTTCATCGGAGAGACCTTCAGGAAAACATGATCGCCAACGGCGAACTCGAGTCGGCAACGGCGCCTGTCAACATATGATTTCTGCCTACTCTGTGCTGCTCTCATCCTTTCCTGAATCAGCTGTATCTTCTCGGTCGTCTCCTGTATGATCTGCGGCCCCAAAATACTTCTCTCCCTGAGCTCTGTCCAACATACAGGCGATCAACATCTCCTCCCATATAAAGCCTCGAAAAGTGCCATCTGAATCGTCTCCGGGAAGCTATTATTGTAGGAGAACTCGATCAAGGGCAAATGACGATCCCAACTTCCACCGAAATCTAAAACACAAGCTCTGAGCATGTCCTTAAGAGTCTGAATAGTACGCTCTGACTGACCGTCAGTCTGCGGATGGAAGGCAGTGCTAAAACTCAATCGGGTGCCCAAAGCTTCCTGAAGTTTCTGCCATAATCGGCTGGTAAACTGGGTGCCCCGGTCGGACACGATGCATGTCGGAATGCCATGCAGTCGTACGATCTCATCAATATAAACCTGGGCGTACCGAGCAAATCCAAAAGTGGTCTTCACTGGCAGGAAGTGAGCCGCTTTCGTCGCTTTCGTCAGTCGATCCACAATCACCCAAATAGAGTCATACCCTCGACTGGTCCTGGGTAGACCCATAATGAAGTCCATGGAGACCTATTCCCACTTCCACTCAGGGATGGGCAAAGGCTGTAACTCGCCGGCTGGCCTCTAGTGCTCGGCCTTGACTTGCTGACACAAGTCAGGCATCTCGACATGAAGTCTGTAACATCCTTCTTCATCCCGTCCCACCAGTAAACCTCTCTCAAATCACGGTACATCTTGGTGGAACCTGGATGGACACTGTATACTGATCTATGTGCCTCCTCAAGAATATCACGCCTCAGTCCCTCAGAATCTGGTACGCACAGTCGAGTTCCAAATCAAACTATTCCCTGATCATCAATCACGAACTCAGAAACTCTGCCCTGCCGAATCTGCTCGATAATCTCTAAAATACAGGCATCGCCGGACTGTGCCTCGTGGATACGGTCAAGTAACTGTGGGCGTACTCTGAAATGGGCCAGCTGTCCCCCTGTAGGAGTAAACTCGAACTGCACTCTGCTGTCACATAAAACATGCCAATCCGCCGTCGACTGCATCTGTACTGCGCTCAAACAAGATAAGCTACCTCCGGGCCTCCTACTCAAAGCATCTGCCACCACATTTGCCTTGCCCGGATGGTATAGAATCTCGCAGTCATAATCTTTCACCAACTCCATCTAACGGCGCTGTCTCAGATTTAGATCTCGCTGCTAAAAGATATACTTCAAACTCTCGTGGTCAGTGAATATCTGGCATGACTCGCCGTATAGGTAATGTCTCCAGATCTTAAGTGCAAATACCACCGCAGCCATCTCTAAATCATGAGTGGGGTAGTTCTGTTCGTGTTTTCTCAGCTGCCGAGAAGCATACGCGATAACTCTGTCGTGCTGCATTAATACACAGTCCAGCCCCACTCAAGAAGCATCACAATATACCACGAACCCGCCTGATTCTGAAGGCAAAGCTAACACCGGTGCAGTAGTCAGATGAGTCTTCCACTGCTGGAAACTATCCTCACATGCCTCGGTCCAATCAAAAGGGACCCCCCTTCCGGGTCAACCCGGTCAACGGTGCAGCAATATGGGAGAAATCCTGGACAAAACGTCGATAATAGCCGGCCAGACCTAGAAAGCTGCGAACCTCTTGTTGGGTATACCTAGCACCCTATGAGAGGTTTGGAAGCATCACATGTCACAAAGATCAAATTTTTATGGTGCTAAGTAAGCATACAAAGGATTTATCCTAGAAAATTAGGGTTTCAAATCAATACATGTAACAAAGGCTAGGGTTTTGAGAGTACAACCTTTGTATCTCCCTTTTGTAGACTCCTTAGCCACTTGAGAGTTGGAAAACGATTAGCTTGAGGTCTTCTAACGTCCACGACGATCCACCCGAAGTTCCTTTTTCCAAGCTAGCAACTTCACTTTAACAAGAGAAAGGAATGAAGCTAATACTCTAAACAAGTGGGCATGACTTGTGTAGAATGGTGTTGTGGTTCTCTTTCTCACTTCAAAATCCTATCTTGTTAAGTATTTTGCTCACTTGAAAATTCTAGAGAGCAAAAGATCAAGGTTGAAGAAAATGATGGCCTTTTTTGAGAAGAAGAGAAGATAAACTCTAATGAGAAAATGAAAAATATATGTATATATATTTTCCACTTCTCATCTCAAACCATGGTTAATTATAAAGATATTATTGTATTTGAGTTTAAAACACCAAAGAAAAATTAACCAAGGGTTAATAAGTAGGTGAGCATGGTAAGATGAAGAAGAGTGTAGAAACAATCCATGAATTAACCCTTTTTCTTTTTCTTTTTGTTTTAACACAAATGCAATAATAATCCATATAAAAACCCATGGTGTGAGTCTTATATTACCACCATTTTCAATGTATATGCAACCATGATAGAATGATGTATGTATGCATGTGTGCATGCACATCCATATGTGCATGAACAAGAATGAATGCATACATGCATGCATACATCCAAAAGGAACAAGATAGGATTTCTAGTGAGAAGCTAATGGTTAAATGATAAATCAATACTTGATTTATCAACCCGGTCATATCACAAACGACCCGACCAAAAGCAAGCCGCCTAATTAATATACGGTATCTCATACGCGCATTTTAACCGGGTCCATGCGCATATCGCATACGCGCACCACAACGTTTCGCCTGGACTAGGCAACTCCTTTGTGGGACTCTAAGACTCGTCAATGCGCCGGCAGTGGGTGATGATCATATCAAGCACCCCCAAGCCGCAAGCGGTCAGCTAAACGTAACGGCCACCCGTGTATTGAGCGATCAGAAGAAAACAAGCGAACCTGCTACAACTCTCGTCGAGCCAACCGGAAAAACTTCCGTACAGTCCGGTCTCTTCGTCAGATATGCTGCATATCGAGTCTAGGGATGGTCACGTCGACCCCAATAACTCAATAAGTCCTGCCGGTGAATGGTCTATAACAGATCGAGAAAGTACTGATAACACTTATCAGTAAATCTCAGCAGCCCTGGCCAGAGACTTACTGATATAACCAGTCGAGCACAAACACAACATCAACTCCCAATACCGGGAGAGACGAAACCCCTCCTATCGCTCATCGCCTTCGTGTGTTTCGGGACTGTACCAAACGGCCACCTGTTTGCACGACTCAGTAGAGCCGTGGTAGGGTGGTAATCAAAGTACAGTGGGAGAGCACACAAGACTCTATGACGATCTCGGGTCTACAGACTAACTTGTACCAGTGTCACCTGAGAACTGCTATCCGACGATAGATATAATTCTATATAGGAGTTCTCGGTGAGTCCGTCCAGTGTACCCAGTCACCACTGAGCACCCGTATATGATCTTGATGTCAAACATCGATGAATGTGGGAACATCCATCGCCCATCACATGGGTCTAGTATCATATACGCTAGTCTACTCTGGTATATCGATGCCCCGTCTCGATACACCTGCGACTAGGGACATTTCAGGATATGCTTATAAACTACAGATGTCCCACTAGTACGATCTCTATCATAATCACTGTAGTCAAGCCGATATCCTCAGGGCTTTATCAGCATGTATGAATGAATAAAAGCATGATCAAATCAACATGTCAGATAAAGTAGAACCAGATAGCATACTATCATGTCGAGCAAGAATGTACACTGAATATGTATATATATATATACACACACATGTACAGATACATCCACTATCATATAATGGCCTTTAGGGCATACATATATCCAACAATCTCCCACTTGCACTAAGGCCAGTTATTGGCGTATCTCATACCCAACATCTCAAAAAGTCGCTCATGCTGCGGATGAGGGAGGGCCTTGGTGAGTGGATCCGCGGTGTTATTCTTTGTGTCTACTTTCTTAATCTCGATCTCGCGGCGATCTACAATCTCCCGGATCAAATGAAAGCGCATCAGGATGTGTCTGGACCGCTGATGGGACCTGGGCTCCTTGGCTAACGCCATAGCCCCATTATTATCACAATACAATGGTATTGGATCAATAATGGTTGGAACTACTCCTAACTCCGAGACGAACTTCTTCATCTAGACGGCTTCCTTGGCGGCATCATTTACAGCAATGTACTCAGCCTCCATCGTAGAGTCTGCAACGGTATCCTGTTTGGAACTCTTCCAACTTACCGCCAAACCCTGAGATAGATTTGCTGTCGTCCTTATCGCTCTGGAAGCTCGAATCGGTAAAGGCCTCCATTTGGAGATCTCCATTACCATACACCAAGAACAATTCTTTAGTCCTTCGTAAGTACTTAAGAATGTTCTTCACAGCTGTCCAGTGATTCTTCCCTGGGTTGGATTGATACCTGCTTACAACACTAAGTGCATAAGCTACATCTGGGCGTGTACATAACATCGCATACTTTATAGATCCTACTACCGAAGCATAGGGTATAATGCTCATGCGAGCTCTTTCTTCATCGGTCTTTGGACAAGAATCCTTGGAGAGAGTGACTCCATGGCAAGCAGGTAAGGCACCCCGCTTGGAGTCTTCCATACTAAACTTTTTTAGGATGGTGTTGATGTACCTGGTTTGGGACAATCCCAATAACTTTTTGGATCTATCCCTATAGATCCTTATGCCCAGGATGTATGTGGCATCACCCAGGTCCTTCATGGAGAACCTTAGTGATAAGAAAAATTTGACCGAATGTAGCATAGGGATATCATTTCCTATCAGAAAAATGTCATCCACGTACAGTACGAGGAATGTGAGAGCTCTTCCTACAGCCTTCTTATAAACACAAGGTTCATCTGGATTTTTGATGAAATCAAACTCTTTGATAACATCATCGAAATAGATGTTCCAACTCCGTGATGCCTGCTTTAACCCATATATGGATTTAAGCAATCTACATGCTTTCTCGCTGCTCCCACTGTCAATGAAGCCCTCTGGCTGATCCATATAAATGCATTCTTCTAAATCTCCATTTAGGAATGCTGTTTTAACGTCCATCTGCCAGATTTCATAGTCGTAGTGAGCAGCAATAGCAAGTAGGATCCGAATGGATTTAAGCATGGCTACGGGCGAAAAAGTTTCGTCATAGTCCAAACCTGGTCTTTGACGAAAACCCTTCGCCACAAGTCTTGCCTTATAGGTCTCTACCTGCCCATCTACACCAATCTTTCTTTTAAAGATCCATTTGCATCCCACGGGTTTTACCCCAGGGGGTACAATGTCCAAAGTCCATACTTTGTTGGTGTACATAGACTCCATTTCGGATCTCATGGCATCCAACCACTTCACAGAGTCACCACTCGTTATAGCTTGCTGAAAATTGGTAGGATCATCATCATCCATGATGCAGTCTTCTCTGTTACCATCAATGAGAAAACCGTAGTATCTCTCCGGTGGGCGAGAAGTCCAACCAGACATTCGGAGTGGCCGAGGTTCCTCAGTTTCTATTGCAACAGCCGGTTCAACCAAATCGTCATTTGTAGTTTGTGTCTCTAGAACCTCTTCTAGATCCACCACTTTGCCATCATCTTTATCTATGAAAAACTCTTTTTCCAAGAATGTGGCATACTGAGAAACAAACGCCTTTTATTCCTCTTTGTGGTAGAATAGATATCCATAAGAATTCTTTGGATACCCCACAAAATTATATATGACTGACCGTGTCTCGAGTTTGTCCGGATTCTGCTTTTTAACATAGGCCGGGCAACCCCAAATCTTAATTCTTTTAAGAGATGGTCTCTTCCCATGCCATATCTCATATGGCGTGGCAGACACGGTTTTGGTTGGAACCCTGTTCAGTAGAAACGCTGCAGTCTCCAATGCAAGCCCCCAAAATGAGACGGGTAACTCAGCATCACTCATCATGGATCGGACCATATCTAATAGGGTCCTATTCCGTCGTTCAGACACACCGTTGTGCTGTGGTGTATAAGGAGGAATGAGCTGAGAGAGAATCCCATTCTCTTTTAGGAAGTTAGCAAATTCCATACCGAGATACTCTCCACCTCGATCTGATCGAAGCATCTTGATACTCAAGCCAGTTTGTTTTTCCACTTCTTGTTTATATTCAATGAATTTCTCGAAAGCCTCGGACTTGTGTTTTAATAAAAATACATGACCGAATCTTGAGAAATCGTCAGTGAAAGTAATGAAGTAAGAAAAACCGCCTCTAGCCTGTGTAGACATTGGACCACATACATCACTATGTATGAGTCCTAGGAGCTCTGTAGCTCTTTCTCCGTGTCCGGTAAACAGAGTTTTGGTCATTTTACCCTTGATACAAGACTGGCAAGTCGCATAAGATTTATATTCAAAAGGATTTAAATATCCATCTTTGTGTAACTTGTTTAGTCTTGTTTCGTTAATATGACCAAGTCTACAGTGCCAAAGAAAAGCTTCATTTAATTCTGAAAGTTTTCTTTTCTTAGTGTGTTGTATACTGAAAACTGTGTGTTGATTTAGGACGTATATCCCGTTATTAAGTGTACCATACCCAACCAACATATGATTTAGGTGAATGTTCATAACATTGTTCTGCAATATAAAATTATATCCTTCATTGTCTAACAAAGAAACAGATATTATATTACATAGCATACTTGGTACAAAATAACATGGGTTCAAAACCAATATACACCGAGATGGCAACCCCAAGTGATACTCTCCCACTGCGACTGTATGTACATTGGAACCATTTCCAACGCGGAGAGTATGGTCACCTGTCTTCAAAACTTTGCTATTTCTCAGCTCCTGCATAGAATTGCAAATGTGAGAACCCGAACCGGTATCTAATACCTAGGAAGCAGAGTTTATTGAAAAACAGTTTTCTGTCATAAACACACCTGAAGCGGAAGCATCCCCATGCTTCTTCTTGAGGTTCAAGTACTCCGTACAATTGCGCTTCCAATGTCCTGTCTTATGGCAATGAAAACATTCACCTTTTCCCGAGTCTCCAGCTTTGGACTTTTCCTTTCCCTTCACTTTTTTAACTCTACCCTTAGGATTGGTGGGCTTCTTCTTTTTCTTTCCTTTGGCCTTAGCCTTTGGGCGAGAAGTGGAAGATTGTCCAATAGTCATAACGGGAGTTTTTACTGATTTCATAGTGCTCTCTGCATTCCTTAATATATTAAGGAGTTCAGGTAGCTCCTTCTGCATGCCGTGCATGTTGAAGTTAACTATGAACTGAGCAAAGGTGGAGGGGAGGGACTGCAGAATAATATCCGTATATTGTTCATTGTCCATTGTCCATCCTAGGTCCTCAAGCTCTTCTATAAGAGCTATCATCTTCAGAACATGGTCTCCTACCAGTGTGCAGGGGCCATTCGCATCTGAAACAATTTCTTTGATGCTTCGTATCGTAATACGCGGGATTGCTCTCCATACAACTCCTTTGTATGGAGGAATATGGTTTGAATGTCCATATTCTCGTGCTGCTTTTGATGTGTATTGTCCATCGATGCAAGCGCGAGGCATTTGGCCATGGCACAGTCAGTATCCCATGTCTTGCGGACTTCAATATCCGCAACTGAGGATTTTGGACCTGGGGTGGGCGGGGCTGAAGCCGTGAGGACATATGATACTTTATCATAAGTCAAGGCTATTTTCAGATTCCTCAGCCAGTCTTTATAATTGGTCCCATTCAGTTTGTTTTTATCTAGTAGAAGCTTGAGTCCAGTCATTGGTATCTGCCATTAAGAGAGAGAAAAGAATACACTCAGCGAAAGCTCTTGCATAGATCATATTGGTTATTATCTTGTCTAATCGATGTCTCCCACTGCTTTAATCAAGTTTTTCTTTCAAACCTTAAAAAGAAAACTAGCCAGGATTAATTACAGTCTACAACTTCGCTAACCGTTCAGCCAGGCCAGTGTCGGTACTTGAGGGAGGTTCCCCGTGCTTTCGCACGGACCTAATTAAAGTAAACCTCGTTTTTCCAGAGGCGTAGCCCCGTTAACACCTTTCTAGACACCTGATGAGTTAGCTAATTGTAAACTGCAAAACTCTCCTAGGAGCAACTATTACCCACTGTGGGATCGGGATCCGACCATCATATGGAAGGTATGCAATCTCATTGCAAATCTCAATACTTGAAATTCCCGATGTGATTTTTACCCCTACTACTTATGACCTTAACTATGGTCAACAAATCATAACTACCAGTCAAGTTCTACCCGTCATTTCTTGATCAATTAGACCCACCCATATGACCCTTAACTATGGTCAACAAAGTCGCATGAATGTCCTAATTAATCTGCATCATATGCAGTGTAAGAAGACATCACTTAGCTACCGTACACTACGCCTTAACTAAAGTCAACAAACGTAGCACGAGTACTAAGTACTCTACTTCCTAAAATGACGGAGGGTTGCAGACGATTTTTAAGAAAATCTTTAACGCTTTGAACTTGATATCGTCGTAGAATCAAATGGTTTTCAAAAGGAGTGGCTTGTGCTCCGCAGTTTTGAAATATAGCTTTTTCATAAAGAGCCGAGTGGTTTTCAAATCTGGTTCTACAACATCTATTTAGGTTTATTTTCTTTACATTAATCATATTAATGTAATCCTATCATTTAAGTCCTTAAGCCAATCACAGAAAAGAAACGAAAATAACACGTACGCTTATGCCATCCGCATTCGCCGCAATGTTCCATTATGCATCGTTAGGTTACTTAACTAACGGCATACCGGGACGGGACTAGCGCGGGTGCAAAACATAAGCAACGTCTACTATATATCTCATATATAATATATCATTCGTCTCAGATATCACAGAACACAGGCAGCAGAAACATATATATAATGTGGGATATACTTGGACGTCCGTATTTTGTATTTAGCCAATAATAGAAAATACGGATTCCACATTCGCGATGAATAGCCAAGCCCACACCCCTAGACCCCTACGAGAGCGGAAAATGACCCTACCAATCTGTTGGAGATAGTGCCCTCAGAGTCGATTATTGGATCACAGGCACGTGATTGCAATGATTGAGGGAGGACCTATCCCGGTAGGACAGTCTTACTCGAGATGATAGTATGCTATCTGGTTTACCTTTATCATCGTGTACTGTTTTTAGGTGACTTGACATGTCGCTATTGCACGTTGATAGAGCCCCTAGGATTCTTGCTTGACTGCCAGCAGTATGAGGGCGATCATATAAGTGAGAGCTGGTAGTCTACAAGCACATCCTTAAAAGGTCCCTAGTCGTGGGAGTTTCGAGACAGGGCATCGATACTCCAGAGTAGACTAGTGTATACAGTCGAGACCCCGACGAGGGGCGGTGGCCGGTCTCACAAGCCACTGGTGTCAGTTGGATCACTTAAGATGTATACAGGTGCTCATTGGGTTATGAGTACACCGGACAGGACTCGCCGGGAATATGCTAGTTGGTCTTATACCTGACGTCAGATAGCAGTTCCCAGGTGACATGCGTACAGGTTAGTTCATCGACCTGGGGATCGTCATTTGTCTCGTATGAGTTCCCACTGTACTTAGATTACTACCCTACCACGGCTCAAAGGAGTCGTGCAAACAGGTTTTAGTTGGGTACAGTCCCGAGCCACATGGAGGCAGTGAGCGGATCTTCGGGGGTTTCGTCTCTCCCGGTATTGGGGGTGAGGTCGCGCTGTGTCTAGGAGAGCCATTACACGAAGACCTTGGCCAAGGCAGGAGATTTACTGGTAGGTATTCCAGTAGTATCTCAGGGTGTTCTGGGCTACACTCCGACACGACTTGTACCGCTTTTGGGGGTCTGACTTTTACCAACCCCCTAGGCCCGCCATGCGATGCTCATAGACGAACGGACCGGACTGTACGGACATTGTCACTAACAGGCTTAGTTGGGTGTCGGGGTGAGCTTCCTCATCGACGTCCCTTTTGGTCAATAGCTGGTGGCCCGTCACGTATTGGCTTATACCTCTGATGTGCTAGTGGTTAAATCCACAGCCATAGTATTGACGAGTCTTTAGAGTCCACCACACTTACAGTTACTCAAGCTTTCGGGCGAAACGCTGTAGAGGCCGTATGGAGATATGGCAGGGTCCGATCAGATACGTGCGGTATTGCACGGATCAGGATCGGACGGTTTTGTACTAGTGGCCGTATAGTTATATGGCAGCGTTCGATCAGATACGTGCGGTATTGCACGGATCAGGATCGGACGGATCTTACTAGCCGGCTTTGGTTTAAGCCGGTCCTAGTTTAGTACAGTGTAGATTTTGTCTCTTTGCATTTGTATCCGGACGGAATACAGATGCGGGTGTGTATGCAAAGTATCGGGGTTTTCCTGTAATTTATTACGGGACCAGTTTTCTGGAGTTGCCAGTTTGCATTCCGTTCCGGCCGGTTTTCCTTTGTTCTTTCCCGGCCGGACTTTTCCGATGGAGGGTGTTATTTGCAAGAATGCAAATAACACTTTGTGGAGGTTTTATTTGCATAAGGGTTGATATGATAAGCATCTTTGCTTTTCATGTATTTATGAGATTAGAATGGATTTGAGATGGATTTGAGGTTGATGTAAAGTTTAGTGATGATTATGTTTGGATGTGGTCACCCTCCTCCTTTTACTACACTCACCTCCCTCTTGCTTCATATTGTTATCCTCCACCATTTCTAATTTGAGAGAGATTTTTTTTTCATGGTTGAGAAAAAAGAAAGAGAGAAGAAGAAAAGAGAAGAGAGGAAGAAAAATGAGAGTGATTCATTTTTGTGCATATCTTTCTTCATCTCATTCCATTGCTAGAAAATTGAAAGCACCAATTTTCTATACACCATTCCTCCATCTATGGCAACCAACCCCAAAGTGAGACATACACTCTACACTATATTCCTACAGCAAATCTTGGACGCGTCGATTCGCCAGCTTCGCGCCCGAGTTGCCTCGTTATTGAGGTGGGAGCCCGTAAAAGTACTCGGCTTCGTGGTGCCCTTTCCGACGAGGAGGAGACGACCGGAGATCCCGCGAGGAAATCGGAGTGGAGATGAAGACCGGAGGACTCGGATCTGTCGGTACATCTCTAACCCATCTTCTAGTTAGCTTAGACTTGTTAATGGTTACGATCCGGATGTTTAGTGCGCGGTGGTGCCGGTTTGCTAAGTCCGCAAAATTTAAGTTTATCACCGTTTCCGCATTTGGCCGTCGGATTGACGTCCGGGGCGCCGCCGTGCACTTACAGTGGTATCAGAGCCTCGCCATTAACTTCGTCTAGCTTCGTTTGATGTGTTTTGCATTTCCGATCGACCAAAATTCCAAAATCTACATTTTAGTTCACATCAGTTTTCTGTTGAAATTTTTTGAAGTCTAAAAATTTTTCAGTTGGTCTCAGAATGATGTGCAGGGAGTTCTAAGAACTCTGGGTAAATTCGAGACAATGATCCCTCATCTCGAGCATGGAACCGCGGCAAAGACCCCCTTGTTGCCGCGGTTCCGCTGCATGTTGGTTTGATCAATGCTTCGTATTTTTCCAGTGGGCTTCTGGGCTTATTTTATGGGTTTTGGAATATTAAAATTGGGCCTAAGTTTTTCTGTGAGTGCTACAGTATTGATTGGGGGCCCACTTGTTAATTTTTGATCGATCGGATATTTTAAACACATTTTTCACAGTATTTACATTATATCTGCGACCGTGAATGTCACTCGATCGGTAAATCCGGTCTAACTGCTATAGCCCGGTTAGACGGATTTGCGAACGTGACTTTCACGTTGATGTTCTATGTTTATGCTGTGATATTGCGGATCGGTCGTGGGGGATAGCCTGGATGCAATGCTAGTACAGTGCTGTTGTATTATGTACATTTGATATTGCGGGGCGAGCGTCCGACATGTGGACTGTCGTCACTGCCTGTTTGTATTATTCTTTTAGGGCACGACCTGGTTGCGGTCGATGTACCCGTTGTATGTATATTTTACTTTCTGTACTAGGATTACCCCGCGGAGGGGTGCACGGATAGCCGGGTTCTAGAGGGCAACAAGCCCGCATCTCATGGCATTGAGATGAAGGGGGCTTCACTCTAGGATTGGCGGGCTATTTGCCGCACTCGTTGGGGGTACAGGTTGACCCAGGAGGGGTGCCCTAGTTACCGGATTCCGTGAAGTGCTGGGTGGTCCATTCACTGTGCTGAAGGGGGCTGCCTCGCTTCAGGTTTTGGCGGGTAACTTGCCGCGCCCGTAGGGGTCTAGGATTTCATTGCATAGGCTATCCACACGACCAGGGGAACGTCGGGTTTCAGTAGTGGCTCTGTGAAACCCGGGGATCCCAGATATCTGTATTGTTCTGTGATGCTGTACATTTCTGTGATGTTGCATTTTGTTCACGCCTTGAGCGAAATATAATATATTGGTATATATATTAGTAGATGTTGTATATGTTTTTCATCCGCGCTAGTCCAGTCCCCGCTCTGCCGTTAGTTAGCTAACCTAACGGGTGATGACGGGACCCAGTGGCGAATGCGGATGGCATATACGTACGTCAGTATATTTTCTTTCTTTGTGGTGTGATCAATTGATGGGACTGCGTTGATTCGGATCAATGCAAGTTAAACAAACCTATTCTGATGTTGTTGGAACACTTTTCAAAAAGCTGTTATTGCAAGGACGTTCACTTTTGTTTTGCATCGTGGTATTCAGTTGGAATATCCTGCTCCTCAGTCAACGAGGCAAGGGCCGAGATCCCTTCACCGGGAGTGACCCCTTGGACAGAAGTTTGCGTCAGGGCAATAACTTCACTATAGCCGATTACTTTTGCTTTGCACCGTGGTATTCAGTTGGAATATCCTGCACCCCATTCTACGGGGAAAGAGCCGAGATCCTTCACCGGGAGTGACCTCTTTAGCGAAGGTTTTCGTTACTATATTTTCTAAAAAGCTATCCGTTCCTTCAACGATATCAAGTTCATTACGTTAAAGGTTTTCGCCAGAAACCATTCGTAGCCCTCCGTCGTTTCAGACGGGTAGCAAGTAGTATTCATACTATGTTTGTTGACCTTCGTCAAGGCATAGTGTATGGTAGCTGCTTGTTGCTTTTCTGCTGCATAGATAGATGCGTTGGTTTGGGACAGTCGTATAGCCTTGTTGACCTTCGTCAAGGGCTTGTACGGGTGGGTTCAAATTAACCTGGACAATGACGGGTGGAACTTGACATGTGACTTATGATTTGTTGACCTTCGTCAAGGTCATAAGAGCATGGGGCAGAAATCTCATCGGGAGTTTCAAAAGAACTGGAACTTGCCAGATATGCGCATACCTTCTGGAGTGTGACACCGTGAGCGGATTCCGTCACGTTATCATGCGATGATAGTTGGATCCCGATTCCCACTGATGAGTTGGTTTACTCCTCGGGTGACCCCGACTAATTCTTCTTTCAGGTTTGGAGGAGAATTTGAGGTACAGTGGGAGGTTTCCAGATTAGATAAATTGGTAACCATTCTGATCTAGGATAGAGTGCACGCTGAGTGTTTCTTTTCTCACTCTCTCTGGCAGCAACCATTGACCCGACCCTAGACTATGACTCAGTGACCAAGTTGACCGAACCTTCTTAACACTGGCTTTTGGATTGTCAGAGTTGCAGACCTCATTGCCACTCCTACTTTTACCCTTTTCTCCAAGACACCCCGTATTACTGCGAACGTCCACTTCCATTGGACAAAACCATCGTATGGTTAGATACGAACTCGAAGGAATTCGAGGATGGTTTCTGGTTCTGGAGAAAACGGATAGGATTATTCAGTTGTCTTTTCTTTTCACCCTCTCTCAGGTTGCGAGTATCCTTGGTTTAGGAGTAGTACACCTATTAGGCAAATTGGATAGTCTTCTTCCAAACCATAGGCTGGTGCCGACCGGTAGGGAATGAAGAAAACCAGTTAGCCTAAACGGTGTACAGAAGGTATTAAGTTCAGACAAAGCAAGGGATTAGTAAGAGGGCAAAGTAAATTGCGACTGCTATTCACGACCAAACCAAGTATTTCTTCGCCAATCCTAAATCACCTTTGTATTTCTCCAGGACACTCCGTATCACTACGAAGATCCCATTTTATTGGATAATCCATCGTATGGTTATATACGAACTCGAAAGGAACTTGTTCCAGTTCGGGGATGGATCCTGGTTCAGGAGAAATAGGAATAAAGTACATTCAGGTGCCTTTTATCTTCACCTTCTCTCGCGTTGCGAGTGCTCCTAGGATCAGGACAGTACACCCTTTATGCTTTTTGGATAGTCTTCATCCAAACCATAGGCTGGTGCCGAACGGTAGGGAAGGAAGAAAACCAATTGGCCTAAAGGGGTGTGCAGAAGGTAATGACTAAAGACATATAAAGGGATTTGGAGAGGTGGCAAAGAATTATACGGTTATAGTTGTGAATCTGGATAACGGTAGAGGCATTGCTAGGAATACCAGTATACCCCATCGAAACATTTCAATGTTTCAGTTCAACTGTGTACTGTTAATGGAAAACTGATTTCCCGATTAGACACTTACTCCAGGGTATGTATTTACCAGGTATGATTCTCACATCTGTATGGTTTTACAGATGATGAGTGGGAGTGAGTTATTGGGAATAGGGTAATCATCCTCATTATATCGGGATTCGTTGTAATCGGTGATATTTGAGGAGATCATCTGGGCTGTTTGCCGGTCGGCAAATATTTGGTTTTGAATATCCGCTGTTGTGCACCAATTTCAAATTGAAATATCTGTACGTCTATTTTCATAGAGTGAGATATACCTTTTGATATTATGTCGATGACATTTACCTATATCAGTGGATGGTTAGGTAAGGAGCATTAAACAGCGGTGTAATTCTTCTTAACCATAAGTACAGTTTTCAACCTACGACACACAGTGAAAGAGTTGTTAGACTCAGCGGACTTATACAGAGTATTGTATGTTGTCCAGTGTCCATTACGACAGAGGGGTTGGTCCTCATACTATATTCTGTTTACTTTTGACTTCTCTAGTTCTCAGACATGTGTTTCGTAGAAACACAGGGTCTAAGTTTTGAGGAGTTATAGGTATTTGAATAGAGTAGAGAACCACGTGTAGCAAGTATCGGGATTCTTCAAAGTGATCGAAGATGTAGATACTTGTGTATGGTATTCAGTTGATAGTAATGATAAAGAGAAATTGCTTCTCTTTCAGGTTACTCATAATTGGAAGCATTCCTAAGTTGAGTAACGCTGATCGGCCTCTCTCCATTTAGTTGACATGCACTGGAGACAGTTGCATGATTTGAATCTGGTTAAATTAAATCAGTGCCTCTGGTTCTATATTGGATATAAAACGGTTCATATCTTAACGTTGTTAAGGTACGGGGAGTTGTCCGGCTTATGATTAAAACCAGACTCTGGATAACTCAAGGCACGTTTCTGTAATGGCTGTTTATGGGTTGACCCAGGCTATGACGAGGGTTGACTTTCTACCATCTGGCAGATCAATAGAAATATTGTTCTAGACTCGCCACAGTTTTATTAAAAATGGATTTTTTCAAAAAACAGTAGTGGGAGTATGGTAGAACTGGAAGTGATTCCAGAACCACAAACGATTACTGAAGATTTGATAAGGAACCTAAAGATTCAATATGATTTGACATTCATTGGCCACTCCGCAGATAAGGTGGGTAACTTCAGGCACCCGAGAGGTACTCCGGTAGCCTCAAGGACGGTGACAGGGAAGTTCTTGTTTACCCGCACTCACCATTGTTGTTGTTCCAGGCTGCGAGACCCGGCAGGAGGATGAGTATAGCGTCGTTCTAAACTAGTTTTAGAAGTGCACGTCTATATGACTCTGGCAGAGGGTTGTCATAGTCAGTGGGAGCAGCGGAAGCATTGGTGGACATCAGGCTTATGTCTATTTATAGACTAAAGCAGATGTAGCGGAGATAGATCATCTATTTCTGATGTGACAGTCATAGGTTTGACGTCATCAGAATAGGGGATAGATCTGTTGAGAAGGTAGTAGGAAGTGATATTCCTATACTACGATCGGTTATACTTTGGTCGTCACACAGTGGTTTCGCCACAAAGGACTTGGACATTATATCAGACATAATGGTCACTGGATCTATGGTTTTAGATCTAGATTTGGGTGGTTTCCCAATCAGGGTACCTTGACAGCATTCTAAGAGGATTTAGAATGGACGACTCCTGGCATGGTAGTGAACCTGCAGGTGATGGAGTCACCCTCTCTAAAGGTGTCTTATAGACTAAAGTAGAGAGGGATGTTCATGATTGGCAGATCACTTGCTTAGGCAATTGAGTCAATCACGAGATGTCAAGTACCACACCAGATGTTGTTCTTGCACTAGATGCAATAAGTTGATATTGATCCAATCCTGGGGAAACAATCGGAAGCAGCTTTAGAACATAAGTGAATGTTCTAAGGATTTGATAACGGCTGTCTCTTTTAGGAGACGGTTATCATTCCAGGCTTCCAAGGTGACATGGACGCCAAGGAGGTTGTCAGAGTTATATTTTTCCTTCTGACGAGGGGCAGTATTTTGGACAGGTGGTCCAAGGCAATACTGAGGGAGGCATGGCGCAGGATACTGATTAGATTCAGTTGACGATACAGTCTAAGAAGTTTGGATTTGGAGTTCATTTATGAGCTAGGTCCCATCAGACATCCAGACATTCTAAGACAGGTATTGCTCGTTTCGGGAGATGGCTTTCTCCGCGAACTTGAGATATAGAGAGACATAGAAAGAAACATCAGAGCGGATCCACTCACTGAGGCTATTCCCCGAACGCAATAGTTTCGCAAACGAGCTTTGTGAGACTGACAAGTAGAGGAGTTGGGTGTTCAGTATCACACGGGCTGTGAGTATGCGACATCGCAATAATTAGCCTTGAGTGCAAGTAGGAGATTGTTGGAGATAGTGCCCTCAGAGTCGATTATTGGATGCAATGATTGAGGGAGGACCTATCCCGGTAGGACAGTCTTACTCGAGATGATAGTATGCTATCTGGTTTACCTTTATCATCGTGTACTGTTTTTAGGTGACTTGACATGTCGCTATTGCACGTTGATAGAGCCCCTAGGATTCTTGCTTGACTGCCAGCAGTATGAGGGCGATCATATAAGTGAGAGCTGGTAGTCTACAAGCACATCCTTAAAAGGTCCCTAGTCGTGGGAGTTTCGAGACAGGGCATCGATACTCCAGAGTAGACTAGTGTATACAGTCGAGACCCCGACGAGGGGCGGTGGCCGGTCTCACAAGCCACTGGTGTCAGTTGGATCACCTAAGATGTATACAGGTGCTCATTGGGTTATGAGTACACCGGACAGGACTCGCCGGGAATATGCTAGTTGGTCTTATACCTGACGTCAGATAGCAGTTCCCAGGTGAGATGTGTACAGGTTAGTTCATCGACCTGGGGATCGTCATTTGTCTCGTATGAGTTCCCACTGTACTTAGATTACTACCCTACCACGGCTCAAAGGAGTCGTGCAAACAGGTTTTAGTTGGGTACAGTCCCGAGCCACATGGAGGCAGTGAGCGGATCTTCGGGGGTTTCGTCTCTCCCGGTATTGGGGGTGAGGTCGCGCTGTGTCTAGGAGAGCCATTACACGAAGACCTTGGCCAAGGCAGGAGATTTACTGGTAGGTATTCCAGTAGTATCTCAGGGTGTTCTGGGCTACACTCCGACACGATTTGTACCGCTTTTGGGGGTCTGACTTTTACCAACCCCCTAGGCCCGCCATGCGATGCTCATAGACGAACGGACCGGACTGTACGGATATTGTCACTGACAGGCTCAGTTGGGTGTCGGGGTGAGCTTCCTCATCGACGTCCCTTTTGGTCAATAGCTGGTGGCCCGTCACGTATTGGCTTATACCTCTGACGTGCTAGTGGTTAAATCCGCAGCCATAGTATTGACGAGTCTTTAGAGTCCACCACACTTACAGTTACTCAAGCTTTCGGGCGAAACGCTGTAGAGGCCGTATGGAGATATGGCAGGGTCCGATCAGATACGTGCGGTATTGC
The DNA here is from genome assembly GCA_030015575.1 of Agapanthus africanus. Classification (NCBI taxonomy): domain Eukaryota; kingdom Viridiplantae; phylum Streptophyta; class Magnoliopsida; order Asparagales; family Amaryllidaceae; genus Agapanthus; species Agapanthus africanus. The sequence goes on along the minus strand of JASDDO010000016.1, from coordinate 223,277,809 downwards.
ACGGATCAGGATCGGACGGTTTTGTACTAGTGGCCGTATAGTTATATGGCAGCGTTCGATCAGATACGTGCGGTATTGCACGGATCAGGATCGGACGGATCTTACTAGCCGGCTTTGGTTTAAGCCGGTCCTAGTTTAGTACAGTGTAGATTTTGTCTCTTTGCATTTGTATCCGGACGGAATACAGATGCGGGTGTGTATGCACAGTATCGGGGTTTTCCTGTAATTTATTACGGGACCAGTTTTCTGGAGTTGCCAGTTTGCATTCCGTTCCGGCCGGTTTTCCTTTGTTCTTTTCCGGCCGGACTTTTCCGATGGAGGGTGTTATTTGCAAGAATGCAAATAACACTTTGTGGAGGTTTTATTTGCATAAGGGTTGATATGATAAGCATCTTTGCTTTTCATGTATTTATGAGATTAGAATGGATTTGAGATGGATTTGAGGTTGATGTAAAGTTTAGTGATGATTATGTTTGGATGTGGTCACCCTCCTCTTTTTACTACACTCACCTCCCTCTTGCTTCATATTGTTATCCTCCACCATTTCTAATTTGAGAGAGATTTTTTTTTCATGGTTGAGAAAAAAGAAAGAGAGAAGAAGAAAAGAGAAGAGAGGAAGAAAAATGAGAGTGATTCATTTTTGTGCATATCATTCTTCATCTCATTCCATTGCTAGAAAATTGAAAGCACCAATTTTCTATACACCATTCCTCCATCTATGGCAACCAACCCCAAAGTGAGACATACACTCTACACTATATTCCTACAGCAAATCTTGGACGCGTCGATTCGCCAGCTTCGCGCCCGAGTTGCCTCGGTATTGAGGTGGGAGCCCGTAAAAGTACCCGGCTTCGTGGTGCCCTTTCCGACGAGGAGGAGACGACCGGAGATCCCGCGAGGAAATCGGAGTGGAGATGAAGACCGGAGGACTCGGATCTGTCGGTACATCTCTAACCCATCTTCTAGTTAGCTTAGAGTTGTTAATGGTTACGATCCGGATGTTTAGTGCGCGGTGGTGCCGGTTTGCTAAGTCCGCAAAATTTAAGTTTATCACCGTTTCCGCATTTGGCCGTCGGATTGACGGCCGGGGCGCCGCCGTGCACTTACACAATCCTGGAGTTTAGGAGACCCGGTCTCGACTCCTCGAGATGGCCTCCCACTGAACCCCAGAACCCGGTCACTTGTGCTCCCCTCCTTGGGTCTATCCTAATGCGGAAAAATAAATAATATACAACACTGGTGACATCAACCTCAACCCGGAAGTGCCCCAAATAAAAGAATATTACCTTACATTTGAATTTTACATGAATGAAAAAATAAAACTCTCATCTCACATAAAACCCCCCCGGCTATTCAATCGCGACAATCCTGCACATCATATCTCAGCAACACATAATATCATATATCATCAACGTAAGTAAGTTTGCGTACCCCAATTGTCGTTGATGTATAGCAACGAAACCGGCGATATCGAACATATTACACTTACGGTCACAGAAAAGAAAGTGTAAAACTACAATATTTGGAATCCACATTCTCTTTAGACATCATAAATGCGAAATATCGCATACTTCGTATTTCTTGCCTAAACTATATGAATTCCACATATTGTATCACATTCCAGATAAATAGACAGTATTAAAGTTTTCGACCGAATGATCAAATACCCAAAATTCCCTAAAGCTCAACACTTGAGCGGAGTTCAAAAAAATCCGGAGTGTGACACAGTAGTAGCGGTCCAGCCGTGGAAAGGTCAAGCCAACGCCTCACATGTGGCACGCCGTACTGCCCCAAACCCTAAGGTTCAAAGGGCAGTTCAAGACGGTCACATAATCGAGTTAAGGTTTGTTGTCTTCTAGAGGGTCCACCACAGAACTTGCAAGTATCTCCGAAAGATTTAAACCCCGTGAAAAGTGAGCAAACGACACTCGTTCGAACAATTCAATACTTTCTAATTATCCGGAAAAACATGAAGTTAAAATTCCGATCGAATCAATGAACACAAAATAATCTCCAGAACTAACAGTACTAAATTCAGATTAAAAATACCCCAAAAAATATACAAGCAGACATAAGCATTTTTGTATAAAAATCATGCACTGATTCATGTGTATGGCCGCGGAACCGCGGCCCAAGCAAGCTTTGGCCGCGTTTCCGCGGCAAGAAGGACTGTTTACTGCATCGTTTTTAATAGTGTTTATTATATTTACCTGCTGAATTTTTTGCATATTTTTAATTCTGAAAAATATCAGTTTTCAAAAAAATTCCAGAGAGTGTCCCGTAATTCCGTATTTCGGTTCGATTGGAGTTTATACTTCGCTAAAGTATCACCTAAAGTTCTAGGTCGGCTCTTATACCAATGTTGGGTTTACCTAGTACCCTATGAGAGGTTTGGAAGCATCACATGTCACAAAGATCAAATTTTTATGGTGCTAAGTAAGCATACAAAGAATTATCCTAGAAAATTAGGGTTTCAAATCAATACATGTAACAAAGGCTAGGGTTTTGAGAGTACAACCTTTGTAGCTCCCTTTTGTAGACTCCTTGTCCACTTAAGAGTTGGAAAACGATTAGCTTGAGGTCTTCTAACGTCCACGACGATCCACCCGAAGCTCCTTTGTCCAAGCTAGCAACTTCACTTTAATAAGAGAAAGGAATGAAGCTAACACTCTAAACAAGTGGGCAAGACTTATGTAAAATGGTGTTGTGGTTCTCTTTCTCAATTCAAAATCCTATCATGTTGAGTATTTTGCTCACTTGAAAATTCTAGAGAGCAAAAGATCAAGGTTGAAGAAGATGATGGCCTTTTTTGAGAAAAAGAGAAGATAAACTCTAATGAGAAAATGAAAAATATATGTATATATATTTTCCACTTCTCATCTCAAACCATGGTTAATTATAAAGATATTATTGTATTTGAGTTTAAAACACCAAAGAAAAATTAACCAAGGGTTAATAAGTAGGTGAGCATGGTAAGATGAAGAAGAGTGTAGAAACAATCCATGAATTAACCCTTTTTCTTTTTCTTTTTGTTTTAACACAAATGCAATAATAATCCATATAAAAACCCATGGTGTGAGTCTTATATTGCCACCATTTTCAATGTATATGCAACCATGATAGAATGATGTATGTATGCATGTAGCATGCACATCCATATGTGCATGAACAAGAATGAATGCATACATGCATGCATACATCCAAAAGGAACAAGATAAGATTTCTAGTGAGAAGCTAATGGTTAAATGATAAATCAATACTTGATTTATCAACCCGGTCATATGACATACGACCCGACCAAAAGCAAGCCGCCCAATTAATATACGGTATCTCATACGCGCATTTTAACCAGGTCCATGCGCATATCGCATACGCGCACTACAACGTTTCGCCTGGACTAGGCAACTCCTTTGTGGGACTCTAAGACTCGTCAATACACTGGCAGTGGGTGATGATCATATCAAGCACCCCCAAGCCGCAAGCGGTCAGCTAAACATAACGGCCACCCGGGTATTGAGCGATCAGAAGAAAACAAGCGAACCTGCTACAACTCTCGTCGAGCCAACCGGCAACACTTCCGTACTGTCCGGTCTCTTCGTCAGATATGCTGCATATCGAGTCTAGGGATGGTCACGTCGATCCCAATAACTCAATAAGTCGTGCCGGTGAATGGTCTATAACAGATCGAGAAACTATTGATAACACTTATCAGTAAATCTCAGCAGCCCTGGCCAGGGACTTACTGATATAACCAGTCGAGCACAGCACAGCATCAACTCCCAATATCGGGAGAGACGAAACCCCTCCTATCGCTCATCGCCTTCGTGTGTCTCGGGACTGTACCCAACGGCCACCTTTTTGCATGACTCAGTATAGCCATGGTAGGGTGGTAATCAAAGTACAGTGGAAGAGCACACAAGACTCTATGACGATCTCCGGTCTACAGACTAACCTGTACCAGTGTCACATGAGAACTGCTATCCGACGATAGATATAATTCCATATAGGAGTTCTCGGTGAGTCCGTCCAGTGTATCCAGTCACCACAGAGCACCCGTATATGATCTTGATGTCAAACATCGATGAATGTGGGAACATCCATCGCCCATCACATGGGTCTAGTATCATATACGCTAGTCTACTCTGGTATATCGATGCCCCATCTCGATACACCTGCGACTAGGGACATTTCAGGATATGCTTATAAACTACAGATATCCCACTAGTATGATCTCTATCATAATCACTGTAGTCAAGCCGATATCCTCAGGGCTTTATCAGCATGTATGAATGAATAAAAGCATGATCAAATCAACATGTCAGATAAAGTAGAACCAGATAGTATACTATCATGTCGAGCAAGAATGTACACTGAATATATATATATATATATATATATATATATATATATACACACATGTACAGATACATCCACTATCATATAATGGCCTCTAGGGCATACATATATCCAACACCTCTGTAACTGATACCGGTCTGGGCCAACGCTGCACTTCCTCGATCTTCTTCGGGTCCATATGAATACCCTCTCTCGTCACCACATGACCCAAGAAGTCGACACTGTCTAGCCAGAATGCGCACTTGGAAAATTTGGCGAACAACTGATGCTCCCTCAAAGTCTGCAATGTGATACGCAAGTGCTGCTCATGCTCCTCCCGGCTCCGAGAATAAACCAAGATGTCGTCAATGAACACAATGATGAACTGATTGAGATACGGCCTGAATACACGGTTCATCAAGTCCTGAGGTACGTGGATACACAGGAATGTATGGAGCCTGGATCAAATAATACCCGTGCATCAAAAGAACATACTGGCAGAGTACCTGTCACGACGGCATTGGATGCCTGTGCATCCTGAGGAGTCAACGCGAACACTCGGGCCTGTCCACCACTAATAGCTGGCTATCCTCTGCCTCTACCTTGGCCTCTGCCTCTGCCTCTTTCGCCTCGTCCTCTCTGAACCGGACCGCCACGCCCACAACCTCTAGGAGCATCTGGCTGGCGTGGAGCATCATCAGAGGTAGGAAGTAGAGCTCTCAGAGGAGGTGGTGAAGGTAGTAAGGTCACATGCGGGACTGTCGCCGTGCCCTGGCGCCCCATGGTACAGTCTCTGATACGGTGGTACTGAATCCCGCACCGAAAACATCCTGGCGACGACTGCTGGGTCTGTGGATATGAACTAAATAATTGACCTCGTCTCAATCCTCTGCCGCCACCATCTCCCGGAAATAATCTATCGTGGTGTCTACCTATCTGCCGCTGAGCTGGCGTATTAGTACGGATCCTCTTCGGCCCAGAAACGACCGGAGTCTCAGAAATGCGCTCCCCCAAAAGTAAGGCCGCATCCATCGCGGCTGCGTATGTATCAAAGTGCAGGGTGCCGATGGCAAGGAATAGCTGTGTGTCAAGCCATTGCATAAACCTCTTTATTCTCTTGTCTTCAGTGTCTACTAGGTACGGAGCATATCGAGACAACTGGGTAAACTGTATATCATACTCCGACACTGTCATCCCAGGAGTCTTGCACAAAGACACAAAACTACGGGCTCGAGCATCTCGGACACTCTCCGGAAGAAAATGGGCAAGAAATGCAGCTGTAAACTCGTCCCAGGTCATAGAAGGTAGACCTGTAGCTCGACCTCTCTCTACTGAATCGTACCACGTCTGGGCAAGTCCCTCTAGATGAAAACTCACGAACTCCACTCATCTATCATCACAACACCTCAACGAACGACAAATCCTAGCCATCCTATCAAGAAATGCCTGTGGGTCCTCTGTCGCATCCGCACCGGTAAAAGCTGGAGGTCTCAATCTCATAAACTCCTGTACTGAAACAGGGATAGTCGCAATAGCAGCAGGAGTGACCATCTATGCAGCAGGTACAATCGTGGTCTATGCGGTGGAAGGAACGTCCTCGGATCTCTGTGCCCGACTGGACTCAACTAAAGATCCCATCATCTATCTCAACTCCTGCATGCCAGCCTCTAATCTGGTAATACAGTCTGGAGAGGGCGGATCCATCTGACCCTGAGGGGTAGGCGTATCATCCCGCTCAATCCTCGCCTCAGACAAGCCCACTCGAATCTCATCCTTAGCGGCAGCCCACTGAGCTCTTGTAGTCTTTGGCGGCATCGAAGCTGGAATAAGAAACATGAGCTATAAGAACATTGCAAGTGAATCAAGGAATGCAACGAATCAAGAAAGGAAATGCAAGCAATTATGTCCTAAGGTCACTTAGGCGGAGTACCGTATCGTAAGTATGCCGCGGAATATACCCACGCTACGCCACTCTGCTTAAGTCACCTACTCCATCTACCAAAGGTCATCCTACACTCAGAAAGGTAAAACCTACGCTCTGATACCAACTTTGTCATGACCCGAAAGTACGGTATGTGACTGGCACTTAGATTACGAGACGTCTAAAGGCGTAACGTAACCTAAGTCAGCCAAAGCCCAGAAAAATCTAAACCCAAATCAAAATATTGAAGGAAACCCTTCTAGAAAACGACTTTGAAAACGATTAAGTTACATTAATCTTTTAAATCAAAACAACAAAAAAAATTTCCGAAATTTTCGGCAGAGTCTCCTTTGTAAATACTATCCCCCAAAATGGGTACAACAAGATATATGTTGTTGGAGATAGTGCCCTCAAAGTCAATTATTGGATCGCAGGTACGTGATTGCAATGATTGAGGCAGGACCTATACCGATATGACAGTCTTGCTCGAGATGATAGTATGCTATCTGGTTTGTCTTTATACATGCTTTAGTTCACTATTGCATGATGATAGAGCCCATAGGATTCTGCTTGACAGCCAGCAGTATGATGGTGATCATATACGTGGGAGCTAGGGTCTATAAGCACATCTTTGAAGTGTCCCTAGTCGTAGGAGTTTCGATACAGGGCATCGATACTCCAAAGTAGACCAGTGTATACAGTCGAGACCCCGATGAGGGGCGATGGCCGGTCTCACAAGCTATTGGTGTCAGTTGGTTCACCTAAAATGTATACAGGTGCTCATTGGGTTATGAGTACACCGGACAGGACTCGCCGGGAACATGCTAGTTGGTATTATACATATCGTCAAATAGCAGTTCCCTGGTGACATGTGTACAGGTTAGTTTGTCGACCTTAGATCGTCAATTGTCTCATGTGAGTTCACACTGTGCTTTGATTTCTACCCTACCACGCTCAAAGGAGACGTGCAAACAGGTATTTTTTGGGTACAGTCCTGAGCCACATGGAGGCAGTGAGCGGATCGTCGGGGATTCGTCTCTCCCGGTATTGGGGGTTGATGTCGCACAATGCACGGGTGGCCATCACTAGAAATCCTCGGCCGAGATAGTGGAGAATTACTGATTTGAATTAGTAGTTTCTCAGATGGTGATGGGCTTCATGCCGACACGATTTATCGCGTTATTAGGGGTCTGACTTTATCCACCCCCCTAGACTCGATATGCGATACTCTTTAGACAAACGGACCGGACTGTACGGATATTGTCACTGTCAGGCATAATAGGGTTTATTGATGAGTTCGCTCGTCAGCTTCCCTTCCAATCAATACATAGGCAACCGTTACGTACAGCTTGTACCTATGACGTGCTAGTGGTTATACCCAGTGCCAGTGTGTTGATGAGTCATTAGAGTCCCCCACAGACTGTTTCCCAAATTCGGGCGAAACGTTGTAGAGGCCGTATGGTTTTATGGCAGGGTTCGGAAAATGCACGTGCGTTTTCGCACGTGTCGTTTTTCGGGCAGATAATACTGGTAGGCTTTGGTTTAAGCCGGATCCCAATATTATACTGTGTAGATTGTTCATATCAGATTATTGCATTTTTATACCACCCAATTTTTATCACATTGCATATCGGTAGGTACTCTTGAGCCGTGTTTGCTAGTCAATTGCAGGATACAGGTTCTCGGCTCTGAACGGTGAAATTCATGGAAAAATACGACAAAACCCGGGTTCCTGCCAACCACAGATAAAACACGGGTCTCCGCTCTTTATCCGTCTGTTGCCATACACCAGTTTAAGAGACAAAATGGCAAATCAATGTCATTTTCACGCACAAGGCTCAATGGCAACACAAGATCCAAGAAATCTACACGGAACTCGAGGAAATCATGACAAAAAGATCCACATCAAATCACCTTTTGCTCAACAGAAATTCTGGAAAAATCGTGAAGAAAATCTGAGAAAAATCATATGCCAGAATAAAGGACATGAAAGACCAGGGAAGCCCAAAAAAGCAGAGCACCCAACTCCTTTAAAGGGCCGCGGAACCGCGGCCAATAGGGGGTCTAGGCCGCGGTTCCGCGGCCGTATAGTGACGGCAGTCGACCAATTTTTAGGGGTTGTTTTGTCTTTTCATCTTTGTTCTGAATGTTGCCCTACATTTTCATTTCCCAGCCTATAAATAGCCCAGAACCTTGTGATGCCAAGGGTGCTTAATCTTGTATTTTTCTAGGTTTTAGAATACTTGTTCTTCTTCCTCTTCTCATCTCTTCTCCATTGAAAAACTTGTAGTGAGCTTTTGTGAGTGAAGAATGATGAATAAAGAAGTTCCTTTTGTTATTATACTTGTCTTGTTCTCTTATTATTGCTTGTAATTTTCATTTGTTAACTTAGTTGTTGTTATTTCTTCTTGTTTCTTTCTTTAATCTTTTCCTTTATTCTTAAACAACCATGATGCTTACGCTTGATCCTTGCCGAGGTGAGGTCGCAAATAGCTAGTTGTTATCTTCTAATCTCCTTCTTTCTGTCTTCCTCCTTTGTGTTATTTTCTATTCCGTATTATGGGTGAGTAGTTTCATACTTGTTAGGGTAGGATAAGGGAAGTTTGAGAAAAGGAAATCTCTCTCATTCTTTCCTTGCCCAACATCTTAAATCGACTCCCATTAATTGAACCACAATCCGCTCCCTTCGGCACCCTATCCTACATGATAGCGGTGATTCCGTAGTGAGACCGGTTGTGGTTGAATTAACCGGAGGTTATAGCTAAGAGCCAAGAACGGACGGACAAGCACCAAAAGGAAGAACTTAAGCGTTGGAAAGCCTAGCTTATACTCGCAAGTTCCTTCCTAGTCGTGCTAATCCCCGTTGTTGCTGATTACCGTAACACCAATATTAAGAGTGGCAACGAAAGAAGTGAGCGACTCCTAACTCAAACTAACCTAATCCTAACCCTAACAAGCTCTCTTTAAATATCATTTTAACACTTAGTTAATCACAAACAAATCTGGACTTTTGGACTTAACTCGTTAAAGCACATAGAAAAAGATTCCCATCTCCCTGCGGACGACCCGTACTCAACCGGCTAGCTACAGGCGAAACCGTCTTGATTGCGGTAATTAATAAAACTTGAACACGCAGAATCTCTACCAATCAAATGGCGCCGTTGCTGGGGAACCGCGGCCGTCTGGTGTCTTCAGGGTGCCAAATTCCCTGTAAGTTTCCCTCTTCTTCCTCCCACTCCTCTGGACTCCAATAAACCGTGTTTTCTGCAGCATTCTTTGCGCAAACTCTCTTCCCCCTTCCAATAAACTGTTTTTGTGCAGGATTCTTTGCGCCGCGCTAAAATAAAAATTGTTTGCAGTTGATTTGTTACCGCTTTGCATTCATTAATACGGACTTAAGGGGCTTGAAACCAATTCAGATTGGGTGGGGATTTCATCACCTTTCCCAGGACCCCAAAAATCACAAAAAGCATATGCATTGACCATTGTTAATTAAAAAATACTAGACTCAGCCCTAAGGACTTCGTGCTCAATAGGACAGAGGACTAGTTACAGGCATCAGCCGTTTATCCTATCTGACTTTTGCGGTGCCTAGGCAAGTGTGTCGAAGGCAAGTGGTTATTTAATTAAGGAACTTCACGAAAGCGTTGGACAACCTCCCACTTACCTGGCACTTATCTGGCCGCATTTGACGGAGAAGAGGCGGTTTGAGGTCCTATTTCTAGCCCTCTGGAACAGTTAGGAGCTGTCTAGCAGACCTAGGTGACCCTAGATCTAGGTGTGATTGTGCATATCTTGTTTGTGATTGCTTAAAGCCGTAAGTCCGTACATATTCCTGTAAAGCTCTTTCTAAAAAAAAAAGGAAAAAATCAAAAACTTTTATAAAAACTTGCCCTTTGTCGCCAAATCCATTTTTCACCCACCACCCATCGTATTTCTCCATTGACGTTTTCTTACCCTCATCTTCTCCGCTTTGACTATACTAAACTCGTTTAGTGTATGTCCGCTTGGACTCGGAACACTAGCGCCCGCCTAGTCCGCGTTACGTTAGTCGCTACCGACTACGCGATCGACTCAGACGTCGAAACTCCGTCCACTCTTCTTTCACCTTTACCTTTGCCGGCCAACTCCGACGTTGACCGGAATTCTGTTCATACATCTTCACCTTCACCTTCACCAACCTCTTCTTCCGCGATGTCAGGATTTAATCCGAACATCTCTTTGACTACCCCTCGATTGGCTCCACCTCCTACGGAGACCAATAACCCACCACCACCGCCTGTTGTAGCGCCGCAGCGAATCGCGCTCTAGGATCATTTCTATCCCACCCGTTCTGCACTTCCCACCTGCCTTTCTCATCCACCGGCCAATGGGGACAACTTTGAAATTAAGCCCCACTTCATCAACATGCTTCCGCGATTTCATGGGCTTGAATCTGAAGATGCCTATATCTTCATCAATAAATTTCAAAACGTTTGTGCCATGATGAAAACCACCCAACTGTCGGACGATGCTATACGTCTACGGGTCATTCCGTTCACTTTATGCGATCTTGCTGAAAAATGGCTGTATATCACCGCTTCCCACTCCATAACCAGTTAGGACGAGTTTGTTAAAGCGTTTCTTAAAAAGTTTTATCCGAATCATAAAACCGCAAGGATTCGCAATGAAATCAACCAATTCTCTCATCTTCCTTCTGAACCCTTCTGGAAGTGCTTTGACCGGTACAAAGACCTTCTTGTTCAGTGTCCTCACCACGGTATAGAGAAATGGCAACTTTGCCAAACCTTATACGAGGGCCTGAACCCAGCAACGAAGCAGTTGTTGGAAACCATCTGTCAGGGCCATCCTATCGAAATCTGACGAGGAAGCGTGGTAATTCTTTGACGACCTTGCGGAGCAAACGCTACAATGGGAGAGCACCAGACCGACTTCTTCTTCTTCTTCTACCTCCACTTCTACCGGTTAGTCTAGGGTAGGAATTCACCAACTTGATGTCTCTATTGCGATGAAAGCTGAAATGGCTGCAATAACGAGAAAGCTTGAAGCAATAGAGAGCAAATTTTCTTCTCCTGCTCCTGCCCCTGTTCTTCCCCTTCGTACCATCTGCGCTTGTTGTTCCGATCCTTCTCACTTAACCGAAGAGTGTCCTTACAATCCACCATCGCAAGGACAGGATCAGGTTAATGCTGCATTCTAGCAAAGACCGAGGAATGATCCATACTCTTCCACCTACAATCCCGGTTGGAGGAACCACCCCAATTTCGCCTGGAATCAGAATCAGAATCAATTCCAAGGAAACAATTTCCAGAGGGCCCCTCCTCCGCAACAACAAGCGCAACAATAAACTCAACAGCAGTTTCAGCAGCCCTTCCAACCCCAACCTTTTCAAAATCAGACGAACAACTTTGCACCCAACAATTCTTTTCCACCAAACAACTTTGTTCCGTCAAACAACGATAAGGTTTCCTCGCTCGAACGAAGTCTGGAGGCGTTCGTTAAACAATCGACACAATCCACTGCCAACATCCAGTCTTCCATTCAGTCCTTAGTGCAACACACTGCCGCACACGGGCAAAGCATCAAGACCATCGAGGCCCAGATTGCACAGCTGAATGCGGCCTTAAGCGAGCGAGAGAAGGGGAAACTCCCGTCCCAGCCACTCCCTAATCCCGGTCACCCACATAATGTACATATTGCTCTTGAACAACAGAATCATAATGTGAGTGCCGTGACCACATTGAGATCGGGAAGGATGCTGCATAACAACATCGGCTCACGGAGCAACGATGACACCCCGGCCGCTTCTTCTTCTACTTCTTCTTCTTCTTCTCCTGCTTCTTCGTCTTCTGAGCCTATTCTCCGTTCTTCACAAGGCTCTCCTTCTTCTTCTGCTCTGAATGGACCTACTTCTCACTCCACGAAAACACCTGTTCTGGGATCCGTTCCAACTCCACAATCTCCTCCACAAGCATTAGACTCAACTAATTTTAAAAACGTCCCATTTCCAAACCGGTTGAGGTCTAATAAACAAAATCCACAAATGGAGATGATTCTGGAGTTATTTAAGCAGGTTAACATTAACATTCCTCTTTTAGATGCTGTCCAACAAGTCCCGTCCTACGCGAAAATCTTAAAGGACTTGTGCACGAAAAAGAGGAAGTCTCAGGTACCCAAGAAAGTTTTCTTGGCTAGTGCTGTGAGTGATGCCCTTACCCAATCTTTACCACAAAAACGGAAGGACCCTGGCTGTCCTACGATTTCTATTACCATTGAGGATAAGAACATCAACCGCGCACTATTAGATCTTGGTGCCAGTGTTAACCTGCTTCCGTACTCAGTATACGAGCAATTAGGCGTCGGAGAGCTGAAACCCACACACTGCACTCTCCAAATGGCCGACCGATCGATCACCTATCCTAGGGGTGAGCTAGAGGATGTGTTAATAAAAGTCGGGGACTTCATATTCCCCGTTGACTTCATTGTATTAGACACACAGCCTGTAGCTAACCCCCGGAATCAAATTTCGGTGATACTCGGTCGTCCATTCCTTGCAACCTCAAATGCTGTGATCAATTGTCGCAATGGTTCGATGAACCTCTCTTTTGGAAACATGACGATTGAACTCAACAATTTTAGGTTGGGGAATCAGCCCGCCGAACCTAATGCTCATATACTGGACGTCTGCTCGATCCAGGAGATCACCCCAGAAGAATGTGAATTCGAGGAGTTTCTGTTCGAACACAATAACCTTAACGCCACTAGTGCGTTCCTCTTCGAACCTGCTGCTGTTTCTACGCCCGATAATGACTACGAGTGTTTCACGTTCTCGAACGATCTTAGCCGCTCACAACCCGAGTTTGAATCCTTCGAATTTCCGGATGAGTTACCTGAACCATCCAACTCGGTCGCCTACACTCGTTTTAAACCTTTGCTGGAGTCCTTTGAGTTCGAGACCTCTGCACCAATCTTGCCTTCAATCGTTTCACCTCCATCGTTCGAACTCAAGCCTTTACCGTCTCACCTTAAGTATGCTTACTTAGGTGAAAACGAGACCCTCTCTATCATCATTTCGGCTTTTCTAGCTCCCGAGCAAGAGAAAGCCCTTCTCGCGGTCTTGCACAGCAACATGCAAGCTTTTGGCTGGTCCATGGCGGACATCAATGGGATTAGTCCCCTGATCGTTGAGCATCACATTCATCTGATGGATGATGCCAAACCAGCCCGGGATCCACAAAGACGGCTCAATCCAGTCATGAAAGAGGCTGTGAAGAAGGAGATCGTAAAATGTCTAGATAGTGGTATCATTTACCCTATCTCTGATAGCCAGTGGGTTAGCCCCATTCATGTTGTCCCCAAGAAGTCGGGCATCACGGTCATAACCAAAGAGGCGAACGAGTTAATCCCTACTCGCACCCAAACTGGGTGGCGAGTATGCATCGATTACAGAAAACTCAACGCCGCAAAGCGGAAAGACCACTTTCCGCTACCTTTCATTGACCAGATGCTTGAACGATTGGCCGGACACGAGTACTACTGCTTTCTTGATGGCTACTCCGGCTATAATCAGATTCCCATCGCCGAAAAAGACCAGGACAAGACCACATTCACTTGTCCTTTCGGCACGTTCGCATATCGTCGCATGCCCTTTGGGTTATGCAATGCGCCCGCTACTTTCCAGCGGTGTATGATGGGAATCTTCTCAGACATGGTGGAAAAATTTCTGGAGATTTTCATGGACGATTTCTCCATCTTCGGCGATTCCTTCAACGAGTGTTTGCTGCATCTTGACGCTGTCCTTACCCGATGTAAGGACAAGAATCTCACTTTGAATTGGGAGAAATTCCACTTCATGGTGCGCGAAGGTATTGTCTTAGGACATATCATCTCGCAAAATGGCATAGAGGTTGACAAAGCGAAGATTGAGGTCATTTCCAATCTCCCTCCTCCCAGATGCGTCAGAGACATCCGAGCCTTCCTTGGCCATGCCGGTTTCTATAGACGGTTCATCAAGGACTTTAGCAAGATTGCTAGGCCCTTGACTCTTTTGCTGGCCAAGGACACGCCATTCGACTTCAACTCGAGCTGTGCGACTGCATTCGAGACATTGAAACGCTCACTCACTTCTGCTCCCGTTCTTTCTTCACCTGACTGGACGCACCCATTTGAGATTATGTGCGATGCATCCGACTTTGCCATTGGTGCTGTCCTTGGACAACACATCAACAAGATGCCGCACGTAATCTATTATGCGAGCCGAACACTGAACGACGCCCAACTCAATTATACAACAACTGAGAAGGAATTCTTGGCTGTTGTATTTGCTTTCGAAAAGTTCAGGCCCTACCTCATCGGCTCTCCAGCCATTGTCTACACAGACCATTCTGCTCTGCGCCATCTTTTTGCGAAGAAAAATGCAAAATCTCGGTTAATACGTTGGATCCCCTTGCTTCAAGAGTTTGACCTTGTCATTAAGGACAAACGAGGATGTGAAAATGTAGTTGCCGACCATCTCTCACGATTTCCTTCTTCGCCTTCGCTTCCAATTCCGATCAACGACGTTTTCCCGGATGAACAGCTCTTGACAGTATCTTGCGAACCTTGGTTCGCAGATATTGTGAACTATTTGGCCACGGGATTACTACCGACTGAATGGTCAAGTCAGGACAGACTTCGCTTCTTATCCCAAGTAAAACACTTTTATTAGGACGAACCCTATCTGTTCAAGTACTGTCCCGACCAGATTACTCGTCGGTATGTCCCTGACGAGGAATTCAAGAGTGTGCTGTCGTTTTGCCACGATCAAGCATGTGGCGGGCATTTTGGCCCCAGAAAGACAGCTGAGAAGATCTTGCAATGTGGTTTCTACTGGCCACAACTTTTCAAAGACGCTCATGACTATTGCAAGACTTGCTCCCGGTGCCAACACTTGGGCCTGATATCCCGGAGGAACGAGATGCCGCTCCAACCGATCTTGGTTGTGGAGATTTTCGATGTTTGGGAGATAGATTTCATGGGGCCGTTTCCCGGCTCTTTTGGGAACTTGTACATTCTTCTCGCTGTTGATTACGTCTCTAAATGGGTCGAGGCTGTGCCCAGCCGGACTAACGACAACAAGGTTGTCGTTAGGTTTCTTAAAGAAAACATTTTCTACCGTTTTGGGCACCCCGAACGATCATTAGCGACAATGGAAGTCATTTCTGCAACAAAACTTTCGAGGCCTTGATGCGGAAAAACTCCATTAATCATAAGCTATCCACGCCCTACCACCCCCAAACCTGCGGGCAGGCCGAAGTTTCAAATCGGCAAATCAAGCAGATACTGGAGAAGACGGTTTCCAAGAACCGTAAGGATTCGTCGCTGAAACTCACTGATGCCCTTTGGGCATTTCGAACCGCTTATAAGACCGATCTTGGCATGTCTCCCTATCGGCTTGTGTACGGAAAAGCTTGCCACCTCCCTTTCGAAATAGAGCATCGCGCATTTTGGGCGATAAAAGAGTTGAATCTGTCTCTCGAAGACGCGGGCAGCCATCGGAAGCTGCAGTTGAATGAATTAAGCAAGCTTAGGGATGAGGCTTACGATAACGCGGTTGTCGTTAAGAACCGAACGAAGGTGTTTCACGATAAACACCTTTTGCGCAAAAATTTCGTACCTGGTCAACAGGTACTGCTTTACGACACCAGACTTCACTTCCATCCAGGAAAGCTCAGATCTCCCTGGAAAGGGCCGTATTTTGTGCGGAATGTATATCCGCAGGGCGCTGTGGATTTGGATAATCCAAAGGACGGTTCATTTTTCAAAGTGAACGGACACCGATTAAAACCGTACCTTAGCGCCGAACCAACAGAGGAGCTCCTGGTCTTACAGGAGCCGGTTTACCCTGTATAATCTTCCTCTGCCTACCACCAAACTTCGGTTATCCAGCCAAGAACAGTAGACACTGTTCCAAATAAGTTTGGGGGTATGTATATACCATTTTGTATATATTTGTGGATATTCTTTTCCATTCTTTTTATTTTTCTTTTCTTTAAAAACCAAAACAAAAAAAATTGTGTATCACCAACCGACAATTTTGACCCTTCAAATGATCTCTTCATGCAATGACAGTGAGGACACTGTCCAGTTTAAGTTTGGGGGTACGCTCGGTACGCATTTCTAACCTTCGCATTCATATGTATATTTTGCATCTGCATACTAAAGCCATAAAATCCATAAAAATCAGAAAAATTTCGAAAAACATAAAAACTTTTCTGTCAAGTTAGCTAGTGGGAGGACTCTGATTCAACATTTCGACGGTTTTGTTTGATAAAATAAGAATAACTAAATCCTATGTTTAGATTTTGAAAACCTGAAAGATAACTCTCCTTTGAAGTTAACTATAGCTGATATACGTCTTTACATCACACAACACATGTCGTGAGTTTTTGGAAATTAGATGACAAGTCTTTTTTGTTTAAAAACTTTTAATAGATAAATGATTTTCTGAGGATCAAATAGGTTTGTTCTGAAATAAGAAATACCAAGAATAGTTTATGAAGTAAAGCGAATATGAAGGAATGTTATTGATGCCTTAATTGGAACTAAGTCTGAAAAATAACCCATCTGGAACTTGATTGGAATGATTACACACCGAACCCACTAAACACGTCTTTTATCCAAAAAAATAACTGAACTGCCGGTTATATCTCCGTTCGTATTAAATCATCTGATTTTCACGCCAAACTGTCTTTTGTTTTTGGACCTAGGTAACTTGAGTAATTAAGTCCGCTGGGGTGTTTCTACACCTAATGCCCTAAAACCAACTAGTTTGGGTGCATTGGCCCAAAGCTCGCTAAGAAACCTAGAAAGTCCAGATTAAAACAAAGTCAAGCAAGTGTTCTCTCCGAGTTAAAATTCCTAACAGTTCTTTGTGTGAGAATAATCTTGATAAAAGACAGGCTTTTATAAAAATTTTAGCGGAGATATGAAGGTTTTATTCTATGATAAAGACTATTGCACGTTCACAGAGGTGTGTATGAAATAAAAAAAAGAAAAAGGTGGAGTGAAAAATAAGACCTAGTTTCCTGTTAGGGAAGATAGAAATTCTGAAGTTGAAACTTTACTGGAAAACGAAACTTGAAAAATGCTTAACTCTTTATAAAACTTTTGTGATCCTTTCAAAAATTTTATCTGGGCTTTATTGTGTGACATGATGACTTAAATCGATCCTTCTGGAAACTTAACGACACTATTTGCACTGCACGTAAAGACATATAAAATCTGTAGTTAAACAAGAAGCAAGATGTGAAAAATAAAGGTTCAATAGTCTAGACTTAGGATCATAGAATTGTTATTTTCTGAAACAAAACTTTATCGGTTTGAATCTTAGTTATTTTACAAAACTAGCTTGACCGGATTTTGTGGGTAGTATCCGCTGAAAACCCTCAGGAGACAACACTCCTCCTACTAGGGACACCTAGAGGTTTAATGGCTTATTACACATGCTCAGTGCAATCGCGTTCCCTGCGAAAGTGAGGTTAGGATTTTTTGTGAATAAATTGGCTTTGCTCGGGACGAGAAAATGATAAGTTTGGGGATATTTGTTCATATCAGATTATTGAATTTTTATACCACCCAATTTTTATCACATTGCATATCGGTAGGTACTCTTGACCGTGTTTGCTAGTCAATTGCAGGATACAGGTTCTCGGCTCTGAACGGTGAAATTCATGGAAAAACATGACAAAACCCGGGTTCCTGCCAACCACAGATAAAACAAGGGTCTCCGCTCTTTATCCGTCTGTTGCCACACACCAGTTTAAGAGACAAAATGGCAAATCAATGTCATTTTCATGCACAAGGCTCAATGGCAACACAAGATCCAAGAAATCGAGGAAATCGTGATAAAAAGATCCACATCAAATCACCTTTTACTCAACAGAAATTCTGGAAAAATCGTGAAGAAAATCTGAGAAAAATCATATGCCAGAATAAAGGACATGAAAGACCAGGGAAGCCCAAAAAAGCAGAGCACCCAACTCCTCTAAAGGGCCGCGGAACCACGGCCAATAGGGGGTCTAGGCCGCGGTTCCGCGGCCGTACAGTGGCGGCAGTCGACCAATTTTTAGGGGCTGTTTTTTCTTTTCATCTTTATTCTGAATGTTGCCCTACATTTTCATTTCCCAGCCTATAAATAGCCCAGAACCTTGTGAAGCCAAGGGTGCTTAATCTTGTATTTTCCTAGGGTTTAGAATACTTGTGCTTCTTCCTCTTTTCATGTCTTCTCCATTGAAAAACTTGTAGTGAGCTTTTGTGAGTGAAGAATGATGAATAAAGAAGTTCATTTTATTATTATACTTGTCTTGCTCTTATGTTAATTGCTTGTAATTTTTATTTGTTAACTTAGTTGTTGTTATTTCTTGTTGTTTCTTTCTTCTCTATCCTTAAACAACTATGATGCTTACGCTTGATCCTTGCTAAGGTGAGGTCGCAAATAGCTAGTTGTTATCTTCTAATCTCTTTCTTTCTATCTTCCTCTTTTGTTTTCTTTTCTTTTCGTTATGATGTGTGAGTAGTTTCCATACTTGTTAGGGTAGGATAAGGGAAGTTTGAGAGAAGGAAATCTCTCTCACTCTTTCCTTGCCCAACATCTTAAGTCGACTCCCGTTAATTGAACCACAATCCGCTCCCTTCGGCACCCTATCCTACATGATAGCGGTGATTCCGTAGTGAGACCGGTTGTGGTTGAATTAACCGGAGGTTATAGCTAAGAGCCAAGAACGGACGGAAAAGCACCAAAAGGAAGAACTTAAGCGTTGGAAAGCCTAGCTTATACTCGCAAGTTCCTTCCTAGTCGTGCTAATCCCCGTTGTTGCCGATTACCGTAACACCGATATTAAGAGTGGCAACGAAAGAAGTGAGCGACTCCTAACTCAAACTAACCTAATCCTAACCCTTACAAGCTCTCTTTAAATATCATTTTAACACTTAGTTAATCACAAAAAAATCTGGAAAATTGGACTTAACTCGTTAAAGCACATAGAAAAAGATTCCCATCTCCCCGCGGACGACCCGTACTCAACCGGCTAGCTACAGGCGAAACCGTCTTGATTGCGGTAATTAACTAAACTTGAACACGCAGAATCTCTACCAATCATAGATATAATATCTTTGTCTCAGTTGCATTTGTATTCGGCCGTAATACAAATGCTGGTATGTTTATACTGTTATGGGGTTATCCTGAAATTCGTTTCAGGATCACTTTTGGAAGTTGCCAGTTTCCAGTTTTCTATCGCCCGTATTTAACATTCGGTTAAATACGGATTTATCTTTTCTTCTTGAGGGTGAGTAATGAGGTGAGTCATGAGTGTGGATGCTTCTTGAATGATGACTAGGTTAGTGAGTCATTCATTTGCATTAATGGTTGATGAGGTGTTATTAGTGGTCACCTTTTCATTAATGTCTTTTGTTCTTGCTAATATATTTGAGTGAGATCTTTTGTGTTATGATAAGCTTAGCTTAAGGTCACCCCCTTGCTCCTACACTTACCCCCTCCTCTATAAGTGGCCGGCCCCCTCTCTTGATAGGATTATGGTTGTTGATTGAAAAAAGATATAAGTTTTGGTGCATAAAAATTAGATGTGATCAGTTTCTCTTTTCACCCGATCCAAAAGGCAACTTCATTAACCGTTCGTCCATCGCTTTAGACGTAAGGAGACAAAGTGTTCTACTCATTCTCTACATCAATCTTGGTCATCTCTTTTAGCAAACTTGATGATCGAGTTGTTGGAGATAGTGCCCTCAGAGTCAATTATTGGATCACAGGCACGTGATTGCAATGATTGAGGGAGGACCTATCCCGGTAGGACAGTCTTACTCGAGATGATAGTATGCTATCTGGTTTATCTTTATCATCGTGTACTGCTTTAGGTGACCTGACATGTCGCTATTACACGTTGATAGAGCCCCTAGGATTCTTGCTTGACTGCCGGCAGTATGATGGCGATCATATACGTGGGAGCTGGTAGTCTATAAGCACATCCTTAAAAGGTCCCTAGTCGTAGGAGTTTCGAGACAGGGCATCGATACTCCATTAGTAGACTAGTGTATACAGTCGAGACCCCGACGAGGGGCGGTGGCCGGTCTCACAAGCCACTGGTGTCAGTTGGTTCACCTAAGATGTATACAGGTGCTCATTGGGTTATGAGTACACCGGACAGGACTCGCCGGGAACCTGCTAGTTGGTCATATACCAGATGTCAGATAGCAGTTCCCTGGTGACATGTGTACAGGTTAGTTCATCGACCTGAGATCGTCATTTGTCTCGTGTGAGTTCCCACTGTGCTTTGATTACTACCCTACCACGGCTCAAAGGAGTCGTGCAAACAGGTTTTAGTTGGGTACAGTCCCGAGCCACATGGAGGCAGTGAGCGGATCTTCAGGGGTTCGTCTCTCCCGGTATTGGGGGTGAGGTCGCGCTGTGTCTAGGAGAGCCATTACACAAAGCCCTCGGCCGAGGCAAGGAGATTTACTGGTAGGTATTCCAGTAGTATCTCAGGGTGTTCTGGGCTACGCTCCGACACGACTTGTACCGCTTTTGGGGGTCTGACTTTCACCAACCCCCTAAGCCCGCCATGCGATACTCATAGACGAACGGACCGGACTGTACGGATATTGTCACTGACAGGCTCAGTTGGGTGTCGGGGTGAGCTTCCTCATCGACGTCCCATTTGGTCAATACCTGGTGGCCCGTCACGTATTGGCTTATACCTCTGACGTGCTAGTGGTTAAATCCACAGCCAAGGTATTGACGAGTCTTTAGAGTCCACCACACTTTCAGCTACTCAAGTTTCGGGCGAAACGCTGTAGAGGCCGTATGGAGATATGGCAGGGTTCGATCAGATACGTGCGGTATTGCACGGATCAGGATCGAACGGATTTTACTAGCCGGCTTTGGCTTAAGCCGGTCCTAGTCTAGTACAGTGTAGATTTTGTCTCACTGCATTTGTATCCGGACGGAATACAGATGCGGGTGTGTATGCACAGTATAGGGGTTTTCCTGTAATTTATTACGGGACCAGTTTTCTGGAGTTGCCAGTTTGTATTCCGTTCCGGCCGGTTTTCCTTTGTTCTTTCCCGGCCGGACTTTTCTGATGGAGGGGGTTATTTGCAGTTTTGCAAATAACACTTTGGTGGGGGTTTTATTAGTAAGTTGATTTATTATGATAACCTTTTTAGATACCATTCATTTCATGCTTTTTGGTGATTAGAAGTGGATTAGGGTTGATGTGAGTTAGTGATGATTATGTTTGTTTATGGTCACCCTTCCTACTCTCCTACACTCACCTCCCTCTTGTTTCATATATTCTTCCTCCTCCACCATTCTCTAGACTAGAGGAATATGATAAGTTTTTTTAAAAGAGAAAAAAAAAAAAGAAAGAGAGAAGAAGAAGAAGAAGAGAGCTTGGTATTCATTTCTTGATCTCATTCATGCTAGAAAAATGCAAGCACCATTTTTCTAATCTCATTTCCTCCATCATCCACAAATGGCAACAAACCCAAGTGAGACAATCTACTATACATTCTACAGCACATCTTGAGCATGTCGAGTTGCCGGCTTCATGCGCGAGTTGCCTCGGTATTGAGGCGGGAGCCCGTAAAAGAAGAAGGCGATGTGGTGCCCTTTCCGGCGACGAGGCGACGATGTGGAGGCAACACTTTCCGCGGGAGATCGGGACGATGGAGATGAAGACCGGAGGACTCGGATCTCGTGGTATACTTCTCACCCCATCTCTAGTTAGCTAGTTTAGGTTAATGGTAAACGATCCGGGTTTTTCATTGTCCGCGGTAGCGCCGGTTTCCGAGTAAGGAAAATTTTTTATTCCGCATTTTGGCCTCGAGCAAGAGGCCGGGGCGCTGCCGTGGCGCAACATGGTATCAGAGCCTCGCCATTAACTTCGTCTAGCTTTTGTGTAATGTGTTTTACGTTACCGATCGAACAAAATCCCGAAAACACGTATTTCATGCACATCAGTTTCTGTCGAATTTTTTTTGAGTCCAAAAATTTTTCTGGTTGTCTCAGAGTGATGTGCAGGGAAATAGAAGCATACTGTAAAAATTTGGCACCATGATCTCACTATTCCGCCGCGCAAGCGCCGCGAAACCCCACCTCGTGCGGCGCTTCCGCCGCGGAATTTACTGTTCACCCCCCCAAATTTTTTCAGTGTGTTCCTGTGTTGAAAATGTGGTTTCTGGAATATTAAAATTGGGCCAATTATCTCTGTGAGTGCTACAGTTTTGTTTGAGGGCCCACTTGTTAATTATTGATCGATCGGAATATTTTAAAACACATTTTTCACAGTATTTACATTATATCTGCGACCGTGAATGTCACTCGATCGGTAAATCCGGTCTAACTGCTATAGCCCGGTTAGACGGATTTGCGAACGTGACTTTCACGTTGATATTCTTTGTTTATGCTGTGTTGTTGCGGATCGGTCGTGGGGGATAGCCTGGATGCAATGCTAGTACAGTTTTATTGTATTTTGTACATTTGATATTGCGGGGCGAGCGTCCGACATGTGGACTGCCGTCGCTGCCTGTTTGTATTATTCTTTTGGGGCACGACCTGGATGCGGTCGATGTACCCGGTATATGTATATTTTACTTTCTGTACTAGGATTACCCCGCGGAGGGGTGCACGGATAGCCGGGTTCTAGAGGGCAACGGGCCCGCATCTCATGGCATTGAGACGGAGGGGGCCTCACTCTAGGATTGGCGGGCTATTCGCCGCACTCGTAGGGGGTATAGGTTGACCCAGGAGGGGTGCCCAAGTTACCGGATTCCGTGAAGTGCTGGGTGGTCCATTCACGGTGCTGAAGGGGGCTGCCTCGCTTCAGGTTTTGGCGGGTGACTTGCCGCGCCCGTAGGGGTCTAGGATTTCATTGCACAGGCTATCCACACGACCAGGGGAACGTCGGGTTTCAGCAGCGGCTCTGTGAAACCCGGGGTTTCCAGATATCTGTATTGTTCTGTGATGCTGTATATTTCTGGGTTGCTGCTTTTTATCACGCCTTGAGCGAAAATAATATATTGGTATATATATACTAGTAGATGTTGTATATGTTTTACATCCGCGCTAGTCCAGTCCCCGCTCTGTCGTTAGTAAGCTAACCTAACGGGTGATGACGGGACCCAGTGGCGAATGCGGATGGCATATACGTACGTCAGTATATTTTCGTTCTTTGTGGTGTGATTTATTGATGGGACTGCGTTGATTCGGATCAATGCAAGCTAAACAAACCTATTCTGATGTTGTTGGAACATTTTTCAAAAAGCTGTTATTGCAAGGACGTTCACTTTTGTTTTGCATCGTGGTATTCATTTGGAATATCCTGCTCCTCAGTCGACGAGGCAAGGGCCGAGATCCCTTCACCGGGAGTGACCCCTTGGACAGAAGTTTGCGTCAGGGCATTAACTTCACTATAGCCGATTACTTTTGCTTTGCATCGTGGTATTCAGTTGGAATATCCTGCACCTCATTCTACGGGGAAAGAGCCGAGATCCCTTCACCGGGAGTGACCTCTTTAGCAAAGGCTTTCGTCACTATATTTTTATAAAAAGTTATCCAGTTCCTTCAACGATATCAAGTTCATTACGTTAAAGGTTTTTCGCCAAAAACCAGTCGTAGCCCTCCGTCATTTCAGATTAGTATTGCTTAGTATTCGCGCTACGTTTGTCGTTGCTATTCGCCGAGGCGTAGTGTGCGGTAGCTTTGTTGTGCTATTCTGTCGCATGGATAAGTGGATTGGTTAGGACAGTCGTGCGACTTTGTTGATTATTCGTCAAGGGTCGTGCGGGTGGGTTTAACGCAATCAAGATAATGACGGGTTGAACTTGACTAGGACCTTTTGATTTGTTGATTATTCGTCAAGGTCACTTGGGTCCTAGGGGTAAAAACACACATCGGGAGTTTCAAAAGAACTGAAACTTGCCAGGCATGCGCATACCTTCTGGAGTGTGGTGACGTGAGTGGATTCCGTCACGTTATCATGCGATGATAGTTGGATCCCGATTCCCACTGATGAGTTGGTTTACTCCTCGGGTGACACCGACTAGTTCTTCTTTTAGGTTTGGAGGAGAATTTGAGGTACAGTGGGAGGTTTCCTGATTAGATAAAGTGATAACCATTCTGATCTAGGTTAGAGTGCACGCTGAGTGTTTCTTTTCTCTCTCTCTTGGCAGCGACCATTGACCCGACCCTGGACTATGACTCAGTGACCAAGTTGACCGAACCTTCTTAACACAGGCTTTTGGATTGTCAGAGTTGCAGACCTCTTTGCCACTCCTACTTTTACCCTTTTCTCCAGGACACCCCGTATTGCTACGAACGTCCACTTCCATTGGACAAAACCATCGTATGGTTAGATACGAACTCGAAGGACTTCGAGGATGGTTTCTGGTCCTGGAGAAAACGAATAGGACTATTCAGTTGTCTTTTCTTTTCACCTTCTCTCAGGTTGTGAGTACTCCTTGGTTTAGGAGTAGTACACCTATTACGCAAATTGGATAGTCTTCTTCCAAACCATAGGCTGGTGCCGACCGGTAGGGAATGGAGAAAACCAGTTAGCCTAAACGGTGTACAGAAGGTATTAAGTTAAGACAAAGCAAGGGATTAGTAGGAGGGCAAAGTAAATTGCGACTGATATTCACGACCGAACCAAGTGTTTCTTCGCCAATCCTAAATCACCTTTGTACTTCTCCAGGACACTCCGTATCACTACGAAGATCCACAGTTTATTGGATAATCCATCGTATGGTTATATACGAACTCGAAAGGAACTTGTTCCAGTTCGGGGATGGATTCTGGTTCAGGAGAAATAGGAATAAAGTACATTCAGGTGTCTTTTATCTTCACCTTCTCTCGCGTTGCGAGTGTTCCTAGGATTGGGACAGTACACCCATTATGCTTATTGGATAGTCTTCTTCCAAACCATAGGCTGGTGCCGAACGGTAGGGAAGGAAGAAAACCATTTGGCCTGAAGGGGTGTACAGAAGGTAATGACTAAAGACATAGAAAGGGATTTGGAGAGGTGGCAAAGAATTATACGGTTATAGTTGTGAATCTGGATAATGGAAGAGGCATTACTAGGAATACCAGGATACCCCAACGAAACATTTCAATGTTTCAGTTTCACTGTTTACTGTTAATGGAAAACTGATTTCCCGATTAGACACTTACTCCAGGGTATGTATTTTCAGGTATGATTCTCACATCTGTATGGTTTTACAGATGATGAGTGGGAGTAAGTTATTGGGAATTAGGTGATCATCCTCATTATTTGAGGAAGTCGCCTGGGTTGTTTGCCGGTCGGCAAATATTTGGTTTTGAATATCCGTTGTTGTGCACCAATTTCAAATTGATATATCTGTACGTCTATTTTTATAGAGTGAGACATACCTTTTTGAAATTATGTCTATGACATTTACCTATACCAGTGGATGGTTAGGTAAGGAGCATTGAACAACGGTGTGATTCTTCTTAACCAAAAGTACAGTTTTCAACCTACGACACACAGTGATTGAGTTGTTAGACTCAGCGGACTTATACAGAGTATTGTATGTTGTCCAGTGTCCATTAGGACAGAGGGGTTGGTCCTCATACTATATTCTGTTTACTTTTAACTTCTCTAGTTCTTAGACATGTGTTTCGTAGGAACACAGGGTCTAAGTTTTGAGGAGTTATAGGTATTTGAATACAGTAGAGAACCAGATGTAGCAAGTATCGGGATTCTTCGAAGTGATCGAAGATGTAGATACTTGTCTATGGTATTCAGTTGATAGTAATGATCAAGAGAACTTGCTTCTCTTTCAGGTTACTCATAATTGGAAGCATTCCTGAGTTGAGTAACGCTGATCGGCCTCTCTCCATTGAGTTGACATGCACTGGAGATAGTTGCATGATTTGAATCTGGTTCAATTGAATCAGTGCCTCTGGTTCTATATTGGATATAGAACAGTTCATATCTTGACATTGTTAAGGTACGGGGAGTTGTCCGGCTTATGATTAAAACCAGACACTGGACAACTCAAGGCACGTTTCTGTAATGGCTGTTTGTGGGTTGACCCAGGCTATGACGAGGGTTGACTTTCTACCATCTGGCAGATCAATGGAAATATTGTTCTAGACTCGCCACAGTTTTATTAAAAATGGATTTTTTCAAAAACAGTAGTGGGAGTATGGTAGAACTGGAAGTGATTCCAGAACCACAAACGATTACCGAAGATTTGATAAGGAACCTAAAGATTCAATCTGGTTTGACATTCCATTGGCCACTCCGCAGATACGGTGGGTAACTTCAGGCACCCGAGAGGTACTCCGGTAGCCTCAAGGACGGTGACAGGGAAGTTCTTGTTTACCCACACTTGCCATTGCTGTTGTTCCAGGCTGCGAGACCCGGCAGAAGGATGAGTGTAGCGTCGTTCTAAACTAGCTTTGGAAGTGCACGTCTATATGACTCTGCCAGAGAGTTGTCGTAGTCAGTGGGAGCAGCGGAAGCATTGGTGGACATCAGGCTTATGTCTATTTATAGACTAAAGCAGATGTAGCGGAGATAGATCATCTATTTCTGATGTGACAGTCATAGGTTTGACGTCATCAGAATAAGGGGTGGATCTGTTGAGAAGGTAATAGGAAGTGATATTCCTATACTACGATCGGTTATACTTTGGTCGTCACACAGTGTTTTCTCCACATAGGATTTGGATATTATATCAGACATACTGGTTACTAGATCTATGGTTTTAGATCTAGATTTGGGTGGTTTCCCAATCTGGGTACCTTGACAGCATTCTATGAGTATTTAGAATGGACGACTCCTGGCATGGTAGTGTACCTGCAGTTGATGGAGTCACCCTCTCTAAAGGTGTCTTATAGACTAAAGGGGAGAGGGATACTCATGATTGGCAGATCACTTGCTTGGACAATTGAGTCAATCATGAGATGTCAAGTACCACACCAGATGTTGTTCTTGCACTATATGCAATAAGTTGATATTGATCCAATCCTGGAGAAACAGTCGGAAGCAGTTTTAGAACATAAGTGAATGTTCTAGGGATATGATAACGGCAGCCTCCTTTAGGAGACAGTTATCATTCCAGGCTTCCAAGGTGACATGGATGACAAGGAGGTTGTCAGAGTTATAGTTTTCCTTCTGACGAGGGGCAGTATTTTGGACAGGTGGTCCAAGGCAATACTGAGGGTGGCCTGGCGCAGGATACTGATTAAGTTCAGTTTACGATACAGTCTAAGAAGTTTGGATTTGAAGTTCTTTTATGAGCTAGGTCCCATCAGACATCCAGACATTCTAAGACAGGTATTGCTCATTTCGGGAGATGGTTTTCTCCGCGAACTTGAGATATAGAGAGACATAGAAAGAAACATCACAGCGGATCCACTCACTGAGGCTATTCCTCGAACGCAATAGTCTCACAAACGAGCTTTGTGAGACTGACTAGTAGAGGAGTTGGGTGTTCGGTATCACACGGGCTGTGAGTATGCGGCATCGCAATAATTAGCCTTGAGTGCAAGTGGGAGATTGTTGGAGATAGTGCCCTCAGAGTCAATTATTGGATCACAGGCACGTGATTGCAATGATTGAGGGAGGACCTATCCCGGTAGGACAGTCTTACTCGAGATGATAGTATGCTATCTGGTTTATCTTTATCATCGTGTACTGCTTTAGGTGACCTGACATGTCGCTATTACACGTTGATAGAGCCCCTAGGATTCTTGCTTGACTGCCGGCAGTATGATGGCGATCATATACGTGGGAGCTGGTAGTCTATAAGCACATCCTTAAAAGGTCCCTAGTCGTAGGAGTTTCGAGACAGGGCATCGATACTCCATTAGTAGACTAGTGTATACAGTCGAGACCCCGACGAGGGGCGGTGGCCGGTCTCACAAGCCACTGGTGTCAGTTGGTTCACCTAAGATGTATACAGGTGCTCATTGGGTTATGAGTACACCGGACAGGACTCGCCGGGAACCTGCTAGTTGGTCATATACCAGATGTCAGATAGCAGTTCCCTGGTGACATGTGTACAGGTTAGTTCATCGACCTGAGATCGTCATTTGTCTCGTGTGAGTTCCCACTGTGCTTTGATTACTACCCTACCACGGCTCAAAGGAGTCGTGCAAACAGGTTTTAGTTGGGTACAGTCCCGAGCCACATGGAGGCAGTGAGCGGATCTTCAGGGGTTCGTCTCTCCCGGTATTGGGGGTGAGGTCGCGCTGTGTCTAGGAGAGCCATTACACAAAGCCCTCGGCCGAGGCAAGGAGATTTACTGGTAGGTATTCCAGTAGTATCTCAGGGTGTTCTGGGCTACGCTCCGACACGACTTGTACCGCTTTTGGGGGTCTGACTTTCACCAACCCCCTAAGCCCGCCATGCGATACTCATAGACGAACGGACCGGACTGTACGGATATTGTCACTGACAGGCTCAGTTGGGTGTCGGGGTGAGCTTCCTCATCGACGTCCCATTTGGTCAATACCTGGTGGCCCGTCACGTATTGGCTTATACCTCTGACGTGCTAGTGGTTAAATCCACAGCCAAGGTATTGACGAGTCTTTAGAGTCCACCACACTTTCAGCTACTCAAGTTTCGGGCGAAACGCTGTAGAGGCCGTATGGAGATATGGCAGGGTTCGATCAGATACGTGCGGTATTGCACGGATCAGGATCGAACGGATTTTACTAGCCGGCTTTGGCTTAAGCCGGTCCTAGTCTAGTACAGTGTAGATTTTGTCTCACTGCATTTGTATCCGGACGGAATACAGATGCGGGTGTGTATGCACAGTATAGGGGTTTTCCTGTAATTTATTACGGGACCAGTTTTCTGGAGTTGCCAGTTTGTATTCCGTTCCGGCCGGTTTTCCTTTGTTCTTTCCCGGCCGGACTTTTCTGATGGAGGGGGTTATTTGCAGTTTTGCAAATAACACTTTGGTGGGGGTTTTATTAGTAAGTTGATTTATTATGATAACCTTTTTAGATACCATTCATTTCATGCTTTTTGGTGATTAGAAGTGGATTAGGGTTGATGTGAGTTAGTGATGATTATGTTTGTTTATGGTCACCCTTCCTACTCTCCTACACTCACCTCCCTCTTGTTTCATATATTCTTCCTCCTCCACCATTCTCTAGACTAGAGGAATATGATAAGTTTTTTTAAAAGAGAAAAAAAAAAAGAAAGAGAGAAGAAGAAGAAGAAGAGAGCTTGGTATTCATTTCTTGATCTCATTCATGCTAGAAAAATGCAAGCACCATTTTTCTAATCTCATTTCCTCCATCATCCACAAATGGCAACAAACCCAAGTGAGACAATCTACTATACATTCTACAGCACATCTTGAGCATGTCGAGTTGCCGGCTTCATGCGCGAGTTGCCTCGGTATTGAGGCGGGAGCCCGTAAAAGAAGAAGGCGATGTGGTGCCCTTTCCGGCGACGAGGCGACGATGTGGAGGCAACACTTTCCGCGGGAGATCGGGACGATGGAGATGAAGACCGGAGGACTCGGATCTCGTGGTATACTTCTCACCCCATCTCTAGTTAGCTAGTTTAGGTTAATGGTAAACGATCCGGGTTTTTCATTGTCCGCGGTAGCGCCGGTTTCCGAGTAAGGAAAATTTTTTATTCCGCATTTTGGCCTCGAGCAAGAGGCCGGGGCGCTGCCGTGGCGCAACACGAGTTGCCTCGGTTCAGAGGCGGGAGCCCGTTTAAAGATCCGTCGACGTGGTGAAACCTGGACGAGAAGACTGGAGATTCAGGAGATCGGAGTAGCCGCAACAAAGCGTGGGATGATGGTTGAAGACCGAAGGACTTGGATCGTTCGGTATAACATTTCTACCCACTTTGTAGTTTGTTAGTTTAGCTTTAATGGCAGATCCGGGTTATAGTACGCGATAGCGCCAGTTGTAAAAAGTTTTTGTTCCGTATTTGGCGTCTGTTAGACGGCCGGGGCGCTACCGTGGACTTACATTGGTATCGGAGCCTCACCATTAAGCTATACTAACTTGTGCTAACACGTTTAGAACATCGATCGGACGGAATTTCGAAAACCGCAAATTCCAAGTCTAAAGTTTCTGTCGATTTTAAAATGGGTCTAAAATTTTTTTTACATATCACAGAAAACAGAGCATGCTTTTGTAAGACTTCTGGGAAAATTTGGGCACGTGATTCCACAGTACCACCGCGGATCCGCAGTCAAACCTAGGGTTTGACCGCGGAACGGCGGCCAGTATGTGGGAACAGTGCATGAATTTTTTCCAGTGAGCTTTATATGGTTAATTGTGGTTTTTGGTATATTTCTTTTGGGCCCAGTTTTTGTTACTGTACAGCAGATGTTTGTGGGGCCAACTTTGGGATATTTTGTCGATCGAAATTTAAACGTGTTAGTTTACAGTACTTATATTATATCTCCGACCGGGAATGTCATTTGGGTGGTAAATTGCGTCTAATTGCTATAGCTCTTTTAGACTAATTTGCGAACGTGACATTCGCGTTGATGTTCTATGTTGTGCTGTGATGTTGAGGATATGTCGTGGTGGATAACAGTGTGCAATGGTAGTGTAGTTTGGATTTATTTGTACATTTGATATTGCGGGGCGAGTGTCCAATATGTGGACTGCCGTCACTTCCTGTTTGTATAATATTCTTTTGGGGCACGACCGGGCTGAGGTCGATGTACCCGTTGTACATATTTTTATTTCTATACTAGGTTTATCCCGTGAAGGAGTGCACGGATAGCCGGGTTCTGGAGGGAAACGGGTCCATATCTCATGTTTTGAGAGGCAGAAGGACCTCACTCTAGAATTGGCAGACTATTCGTTGCACTCGTAGAGGGTACAGGTTGACCCAAGGAAGGGTGCTCAAGTTACTGGATTCCGTGAAGTGCCGGGTGGTCCATTCATTTTGCTGTAGGAGGCTGCCTCGCTTCAGGTTTTGGCGGGTAACTTGCCGTACCCGTAGGGGTCTAGGTTTCATTGGACAGGCTATCCACACGACAAGGGGAACGTCGGGTTTCTGCAGCGGCTCTGTGAAACCCGGGGATCCCAGATTATCTGTATTGTTCTGTGATGCTTATTACTTTTCTGTAATGTTGCATATTATCACGCCTGGAGCGATTATTGTATATTGGTATATATACTATTAGATGTTGTATATGTTTTACATCCGCGCTAGTCCAGCCCCCGCTCTGTCATTAGTTAAGTAACCTAACGGGCGATGACGGGACCCAGGGGCGAATGCGGATGGCATATACGTACATTTCATTTTTCGTTCTTTTCTGGTGTGATTGATTGATGGGACTGCGTTGATTCTTATCAATGCAAGATAAAACAAACCTATATTTGATGTTGTTGGAACAAATTTTAAAAGTGTTATTACAAAGACGTTTCTTTTTGTTTTGCATAGTGATATTCAGTTTAGAATATCCTGCACCTCATTCGACGAGGCAAGGGCCGAGATCCCTTAACCGGGAGTGACCCCTTGGGCAGAAGTTTGCGTCAGGGTAATAACTTTACTATAGTCGATTACAAGTTGCTTTGCATAGTGATATTCGGTTGGAATATCCTGCACCTCATTCCACGAGGAAAGAGCCGAGATCCCTTCACCGGGAGTGACCTCTTTAGCAAAGGTTTTCGTCACTATATTTTATAAAAAAGCTATCACGTTCCTTCAACGAGATCAAGTTCATTACGTTAATGGTTTTTCGCCAAAAACCAGTCGTAGCCCTCCGTCGTATCTTATGGATGGTCAGTAGTATTCAAGCTATGTTTGTTGACTAAAGTCAGGGCATAGTGTTTGGTAGTTGCTGGGTATTCATCTGTTGCGTAGATAGATGCGTTGGTTTGGGATAGTCGTTCTACCTTATTGACTAAAGTCAAGGGTATGTACGGGTGGGTTCAAATCAACCTGGATAATGACGGGTAGAACTTGACATGTGACTTATGATTTGTTGACTAAAGTCAAGGTCATAAGAGCATGAGGTAAAAATTACAACAGGAGTTTCAAACAAACAGCAAACTTGCCAGGCATGCGCATACCTTCTGGAGTGTGATAACTTGAGTGGCTTCCATCAAGTTATCATGCGATGATAGTTGGATCCCGATTCTCACTGATGAGTTGGTTTACTCTTCGGGTGATCCCGACTAATTCTTCTTTCAGGTTTGGAGGAAAATTTGAGATTACAGTGGGAGGTTTCCTGATTAGATAAAATGTTGACCATTCAGATCTAGGTTAGAGTGCACGCAGAGTGTTTCTTTTCTCTCTCTCTTTGGCAGCGACCTTTGACCGACCCTAGACTATGACTCAGTGACCAAGTTGACCGAACCTTCTTAAAATACTGGCTTTTGGATTGTCTGAGTTGCATAAGTCATTGCCGCTCCTTTTTTTACCTTTTGAATTTCTCAGAACACCCCGTATTACTACGGATATCCAGTTCCATTGGATAGATCCATCGTATGGTTATATACGAACTCGAAGGGACTTCTTCGAGGATGGATCCAGGTTCAGGAGAAATATAATTGGTTTATTCAGTTATCTTTTATTATCACCTTCTCTCAGGTTGCGAGAGCTTCTTGGTTTAGGAGAGTACACCTATTACGCTTATTGGATAGTCTTATTCCAAACCATACGCTGGTGCCGAAAGGTAGGGAAGGAAGAAAACCAATTAGCCTAAGTAGCGTGTACAGAAGGAAATAACTAAAGACAAAATAAAGGGATTAGAAAGAGAGCAAAGTAAATTGCGACTGTTATCATTCACGACCAGACCACGTACTTCATCGCCACTCCTATTTCACCATTGCTTTTTTTCCCCAGCTCGAGAGAAATATAATAAGGTATTATTCAGTTGTCTTTTATCATCACCTTCTCTCAAGTTGTGAGTACTCCTAGGATTAGGAGACTACACCTATTATGCTTACTGGATAGTCTTCTTCCAAACCATAGGCTGGTGCCGAACGGTAGGGAAGGAAGAAAACCATTTGGCCTAACGATGGTGTACAAAAGGTAACGACTAAAGACAAATAAATGGATTTGGAGAGATGTCAAAGAAATATACGGTTAAAATCATGAATTGGATTATGGAAGAGGCATTACTAGGAATACCAGGATACCCCTATGAAACATTTTTATGTTTCAGTGCATTGTTATAGGAAATCTGTTTTCCCGATTAGATACTTACTCCAAGGTATGTATTTACCAGGTATGATTCTCACATCTGTATGGTTTTACAGATTATGAGTGGGAGTAAGTTATTGGGAATTAGGTGATCATCCTCATTATATCGGAATTCGTTGTAATTGGTAATATTTGAGGAAATCGCCTGGGTGCAGTTTTCAACCTACGATGCACAGTTTTTGAGTTATTCAACTCAGCGGACTTATACAGAGTATTGTATGTTGTCCAGTGTCCATCAGGACAAAGGGGTTGGTCCTCGTACTATATTCTGTTTACTTGTAACTTCTCTAGTTTCTAGACAAGTGTTTCGCAGAATTACAAAGTCTAAGTTTTGAGAAGTTGTGGGTATAAGAATAAAGTAGAGAACCAAATGTCGCAAGTATCGGGATTCTTCAAAGAGATTGAAGATGTAGATACTTATGAATGGTATTCAGTTGATAGTAATGGTTTGGAGAAACTGGTTTCTCTTTCAGGTTACTCAGATATGGAAGGATTCCTATGTTGAGTAATGTTGATTAACCTCTCTCCAATAAGTTGATATGTACCGGAGTCAGTTGCATGGTTTGAATCTGGTTCCAGTTAAATCAGTACCTCTATTTCTATATTGTATATGGAATGGTTCATATCTTAACGATTTTAAGATACGGGGAGTTGTCCAGCTTATGCTTAAAACCGGACACTGGATAACTCAAGGCACGTTTCTGTAATGGCAGTTTGTGGGTTGACCCTGGCTTTGACGAGGGTTGATTTTCTACCATCTGGAAGATCAATAGTGATATTGTTCTTGACTCGCCACAGTTTTAGTAAAATGGATTTTTTCAGAAAACAGCAGTGGGAGTATGGTAGAACTGGAAGAGATTCCAGAACCGCAAATGATTAAGGAAAATTTAATAGGACCTGTATATTCAATCAGGTTTGACATTCCATTAGCTACTCCGCAGATATGGTGGGTAACCTCAGACACCCGAGAGGTACTAAGGTAGCCTCAAGGACGGTGACAGGGAAGTTCTTGATTACCCAGACTTGACACTACTGTTGTTCCAGACTATGAGACCTGGCAGGAGGATATGTATAGCATCGTTCTAAACTAGTTTTAGACGTACACGTATATATTATTCTGCCAGAGGATTGTTGTGGTTAGTGGGAGCAGCAGAAGCATAGTGGGCAAGTAGCTTATGTCTATTTATATGCTTGAGCAGATATAGCAGAGATAAGATCATCTAATTTTGATGTAGCGGTCATGGCTTTGACTTCATCAGAATAGAGGATGGATCTGTTAAGAAGGTAGTAGGGTGTGATGTCCTGGTATATGGATGACATACACAGAGTAGGAAGTAAAATTCCTATACTATGATCGGTTATACTTTGGTTGTCATACAGTTATTTCTTCACAAAAGACATGGATATAATATCTGACATTCTGGTTACTAGATCTATGATTTTAGATCTAGATTTGGGTAGTTTCCTAATATGGGTATTTTGACAGTATTCTATTAGTATTTTAGAATAAATGACTCCTGACATTGTGGTGTACCTGCAGGTGAAGGAGTCACCCTCTCTAAAGGTGTCTTACAGACTAAAGGGGAGATGGATATGCATGATTGGCAGATCACTTGCTTAGGCAATTGAGTCAATCTTGAGATGTCACGTACCACACCAGATGTTGTTTTTGCACTAGATGCAATAAGTTTATATTAATTCAATCCTGAAGAAACATAAGGAAGCAGTTTTAGAACATAAGTGCGTGTTCTACGGATTTGATGACGGCAGCCTCCTTCAAGAGACGGTTATCATTCCAGGCTTTAAAGGTGACATGGATGACAGAGTGATTGTCAGAGTTATAGTTTTTCCTCTGACGAGGGACAGTACAGTATTATGGATAGGTGGTCCAAGAGGATACTTTGGGAGGCATGGTGCTGGATACTGATTAGGTTCAGTTATCGATACATTCTAAGAAGTTTGGATTTGGAGTTCATTTGTGAACCAGGTCCCATCAGATATCCAGACATATTCTAAGACAGGTATTACTCGATTCGGGAGATGGCTTTCTCCGCGAACTTGAGATTAAGAGAGACATAGAAAGAAACATTAGGGCGGATCCACTCACTAAGGCTATTTCTCGAACACAAGTGTTTTACAAACTAGCTTAGTGAAACTGATTAGTAGAGGAGTTGGATGTTCGGTATCACACGGGCTGTGAGTATGCGACATCGCAATAATTAGCCTTAAGTGGAAGTGGGAGATTGTTGGAGATAGTGCCCTCAAAGTCAATTATTGGATCGCAGGTACGTGATTGCAATAATTGGGGCACGACCTATACCGATATGACAGTCTTGCTCGAGATGATAATTTGCTGTCTGGTTTGTCTTTATACATGGTTTAGTTCACTATTGCATGATGATAGAGCCCATAGGATTCTGCTTGACAGCCTGCAGTATGATGGTGATCATATACGTGGGAGCTAGGGTCTATAAGCACATCCTTGAAGTGTCCCTAGTTGTAGGAGTTTCGAGACAGGGCATCGATACTCCAGAGTAGACTAGTGTATACAGTTGAGACCCCGACGAGGGGCGATGGCCGGTCTCACAATCCATTGGTGTCAGTTGGTTCACCTAAGATGTATACAGGTGCTTATTGGGTTATGAGTACACCGGACATGACTCGCCGGGAACATGCTAGTTGGTATTATACATATCGTCAGATTGCAGTTGTTACGCCCCGCTTCCCAGAGTACGCAAGATTGGGCACGTAACATAGCCAACCATGCTACCTGTGGGTAGGAAGTATCCATCCACAGTCACATTACGGTTGTAGAGATATCAAGAACAACATAAATAAACTAATCTAACACATGTCCAAATCCATAATAACAAGTGTCAATAAACAATAGTGCGGAAGCCAATGATCCAATACAATAAATAAACAGTATGTCCCATAATGCGGGCTCACATCTGGAAATGAAATGAAATAAATAAACTAATCACTAAGGACTCACAGTTCAGCCTGCTGGCTGAAGTACTCCTGCTCGGTCAGCGACAGTGGTAAGGAATCTGGGCCATGCAAAACCCAGACGTCAGCGCGTCATGTCAACCAAATAATATAATATAAACATGGTAATAAGCAATGCATGTATGAACATGAATAAAGCAATACTAAGAAATAACAGTGCAGGGTAATGTGCAGTGGTAACTAAACTGTCCTGTCAGGTTTCTACTCTATAGTCTTTGAAATCAATTGATGAATCGTCGATGTAACCCAATAGTATCCCGTATATACCCGGGATCACGGCCACAATATTCTCGGCCGAAACCGAGACATGCCGCTAGCCACAAAACAGAAAAGTGTACACTCGGTAGTACCCCGTACATACCCGGGATCACGGCCACAATATTCTCGGCCGAAACCGAGACATGCCGCTAGGCACAAAACATGAATGTGTACACTCGAACAGGTAGTGAACTGTCGAGTTACAAGTCAGGTTCATCTTTGATTTCCCCATACCCCCAAGTTATGTATGTCAGGTCAGGTATTCAGTAGTCAAGGACTAATGCCAACAAAGAATCAGGTAAAAGCAGGTCTGTCTGGATAGACAGCAGGAATGGTCCATGAGGACCCCAAGTCAGGTTTGTTGGCATTAGGCATGAGATCATGTAATAAGTCAGGTCGTAGTACAATAGGTTGAGTCGATATGTATGTATGTGTCAGGTGCAGCGGAGTCAGGTCAATATGTAATGTGATCGAGTGGGTGCTCTCAACAGGTATACAATCGAATAAGTAACAGCAGCAAGAATTTAAAGTAAACGGCAATAATAGTCACTTAGTCACAATGGTGCTTTTTATTATCTTTATTAACAGGTGCAAGCACCCTTGGGGTGCAATAGTCACAAGGTGAACCAATATCAACAACATAAAGTAATGAAGCTACATGAATTTAAACTAAAGCATAAATAATTGTCTCATGGATGATGTAACGAATAAAGCAAGGACGATCTAATTTGTTCAGTTAGTTAAAGTATGGATTGATAGTAGACCGATTAATTACAAGAAACTACTATAATGATTCAATGTTAAGGATACTTGCAACCGTCAATTCTAAGTTATACCAAATATCGATATTACCATCAACTGTGTGGTTAAATTAAGTAATGTGATCATTAAATGTATAGCAAGACTTGATCTTGTATTAGCATGTTAGAGCAAGTATTCGGATACTTGCCTCGACGGTTTCGTAAACCGGAAAATCACGGATGCAATGTCGGCGGAAAACACGAGACGGATGCACGGACCACGGATCGAGTCCTAACAGCGAACAGCGGGACCACCCGGACCAGAGTAATTCGCTGGAGCGACGGGTCCAAACGACGGCACGGCCGGAATCCGGCGAAAGTCAAAAAGGCGACGAAGTTAGCAAAACACGATACGTATATCAAAGATCAGCGGGGGGGATTTAGCACGAATGGAAAGATAAAGGGATGCTTACAGGGAAGAACCCGGGGCAACCACGATAGGTTCGACGGCGAGGGCGCGCCGGCGGCGAACAGGGAAACGCGGCTGGCTGAAAGTGGCTGGAGTTCGCTGGAATGGGATGGTGCTGCGCGTAGGGGAGGTCCTGGCTTGATCGGGATCGTAGGGGGAAAGAAGAGGTGGTCGTCGGTGTGCTGACGACGACGAGGGGTCGATGCTGTCCCTATTCCGGCGAACTAGAGGGTTAGGTGATGGGGGTTGGGCTCGGGTTGGTGGTGGTCCGGCGAGGGGAGGAGGAAGAGGACAACGAGGTCGGGACGAGGATGAAGGGAGGAAGGCCTTGGCGTCGTCGGCGATGGGAGGCGGCGGCGACGGCGGCCACTGCCTGCTGGTGGTGGCATCGGGGGTTGGGTCGCAGGCGCTGAAGGGGGGAGAGGAGGAGGAAAGGATGCTGCCGAGGCCGAGGAGGCGAGGAAGACGGTGGTGGTGGTGTTGTCGCGGGGAGATCGGCGGCGACGGCTCGTGTGGCTCGGGTTAGGGTTCTGGCGAAAGTATTTCTCGTGGAGAGAAAGATGAATAGTAGGGTTTTAATATATACGAGAGAGAGAGAGAGAGAGAGACTGTTAGAGGGAGAGAGAGAGAAAGAATTTGATAGAGAGAGATTGTTGGAGAGAGATAGTAAGAGACGGAGAGAGAGAGAGAGATGGTGATGGGGCCCACGAGGGATTTAAATCCCTCGTGATTGGCTGGAGAGAAAAAAAAGGGTTTAAAAGAAAATCTAAAGAAAGATTTTAACGTTAAACAGTAACAGAATTTATATTATCGTATATATTTTAGTTTTATATTATTTAATTAAATGGGCATTTTCGGCGCTAAATGAAACATTTCCAAATCGCGCCCGGGTTGCGCCCAAATGTTTCAAATTCAAATTATAGGATTTTAAGCGAGTTCCAAATTTTGAAAAGAGGTGTTTTATGATTAAAATGCATGCCCCCAAGTCGGACACTTGCACGCGCGCGTAGCCATCCAAACTTGCCCGTTTAGCCGAACGGGAAGAAATCTCGACACGCGGACGCTACCACGCGACTAGTGGCGACGAGTAGGCCAACATGGATATTTTTAATTTCATTTTAGGTGTTAAAATTTGTTATGTGCCAAAATGTCTTAACCGGTTAAAATTTAGCAATAAACACCAAACAATCAGGATAATTGGAATGAGCAATGTATAACACTCAACTAGCAATAGAAATAGTATTATTGGGCTCGGGTGTTACATCATACCCAACTACAAAAGAATTTCGTCCTCGAAATTCCAAGAATACAAGATAGCTAACTACAGGAAAAGGTGAGGAAATTTCTGCCGGATCTCGTCTTCTCGCTCCCAAGTGGATTCTCCATGCAATCGATTACCCCAAGAAACTAGCACAAGAGGGATAACTTTGTTCTTAAGAACCTTTTCTCTTCGATCCTTGATTTCAACTGGTCGCACCTCAAAAGTTAGGTCCTCCCGTACAGTCAACTCCGAACGATCCAAGACGTGAGTTTCATCTCGGACATACCTCCGTAGTTGAGACACATGAAACACATCGTGCACTCCTGCCAATGACTGTGGTAACGCCAAACGGTACGCTACCTCCCCAACACGCTCCAATATCTCAAAGGGTCCAACGAATCGAGGGCTAAGCTTTCCCCGACTCCCAAAGCGAATCACCCCTCTAGTCGGTGATAACTTCAGGAATACCAAATCACCCACGGTGAACTCTAGAGGTCTTCTTGATGTGTCGGCCCAACTTTTCTGTCTGTCTTGAGCTGCCTTCATATGCTTCCTGATTGTATTCACCTTCTCAACTGTCTGTACCACCAAATCTGGTCCTAGTAACCTTCGTTCACCAACATCATCCCAACAAACCGGTGAACGGCACTTACGACCATACAATGCTTCAAACGGAGCCATCTGAATAGTCGCTTGGAAGCTATTGTTGTACGAAAACTCCACCAGGTGTAGATGATCCTCCCAAGAACCTTTGAAGTCCAACATGCAAGCCCTCAACATATCTTCAAGGGTCTGGATCGTTCTCTCCGATTGTCCATCAGTCTGAGGATGATAAGCTGTGCTAAACTTCAATCGAGTCCCCAAACTTTCTTGTAAACTCCTCCAAAAGTGCGACAAGAACCGAGTGTCCCGATCGGACACGATGCTCACCGGTACTCCATGCAATCTTACAATCTCCTGCATGTACCGCTCTGCCAAAGTCTCCGTCGATTGACCAACCCGAAAAGGAATAAAGTGAGCTGCCTTGGTCAACCGATCGACAATCACCCATACGGCATTGTTGCCCTTTGGACTCCGCGGTAAAGCCGTCATGAAGTCCATGGTTATATGTTCCTACTTCCACTGAGGAATCGGGAGTGGTTGCAACAAACCAGCAACCCTTTGGTGTTCCGCCTTGACTTGCTGACACACCAAGCACTTAGCCACGAAGCGAGCAATCTCCCGTTTCATACCTTCCCACCAGAAGTGCTGTCGAATATCTCGGTACATCTTCATCCCTCCTGGATGTACAGAGTAAGCTGAACTGTGTGCCTCCTTCATAAGCTCTTCACGTACATCCCCTCTTGGCGCACACACACGGCTACCATACCTCAACGAACCGTCTTCGTGGATCAGTAAATCGGTTCGTAGTCAGGCTTCAACCTGCTCTCGAAACTTTTGCAGTCTAGGATCCTGCAATTGCGACGCTTTAATCTTCTCAACTAAGGACGACTGTACTTGCAACTGCATCAACTGTCCCATAGCATGTGGTAGCACAACCTCCAAGTCAAATCTCTGAAAATCCGCAATGATCTCCCTTTGTGCGGTCAAAACCTGAATTGCTGGTAACCGACTTATCGCATCCGGCACGACGTTAACCTTTCCCGGATGGCACTTAAGATCAAGGTCGTAGTCGGCCATCAGCTCCAACCATCTGCGTTGCTTCATGTTCAACTCCTTCTGAGTGAACACATATTTCAAACTCTTGTGATCTGTAAAGACTTCGACCCTCTCGCCCAAAAGGTAGTGTCTCCAAATTTTAAAGGCGAAGATCACGGCCGCAAGCTCCAAGTCATGAGTCGGATAATTCTTCTCATGAGTCTTCAGTTGTCTTGATGCGTAAGCGACGACTTTCCCATTATGCATCAGAACACATCCCAATCCTTTTCCGGATGCGTCGCTGTGAATCACCAGTCCTCCTGAATTATCTGGTACGGTTAGGATAGGGACGGTTATCAACTTCTGCTTCAACGTCTCGAAGGCCAATGCATACCCATCCGTCCAAAAAAACGGTACCTCCTTGCGCGTAAGCTTGGTTAACGGCTCTGCCAAACGAGCGAAGTTCTCCACAAATCTCCTGTAGTATCCGGCGAGTCCAAGAAAACTTCTTATCTCCGCAATATTCTTTGGAGTTGGCCAATCTCGAACTGCTGCAATCTTCTCGGGATCAACGGCGATTCTATCGCCCGACACAACATGCCCCAGAAACTTCACTTCTTCCAGCCAGAATTCGCACTTACTCATCTTCGCAAACAATTTCTCTTGTCTCAGCGTCTGCAGTGCAATCTTTAAATGCTCAGCGTGTTCCTCCGTACTCTTCGAGTACACCAGAATATCGTCAATGAATACCACAATAAACTGGTCCAAGAATGGTGAAAAGACCCGGTTCATCAAATCCATGAATATTGCCGGCGCATTCGTCACTCCGAAGGGCATCACTAGATACTCGAAATGTCCATATCGAGTTCGAAACGCCGTCTTGCAAATGTCTTCTGCTTTCACTCGGACCTGATGATATCCTGATCGCAAGTCCAGTTTCGAGAATACCCTCACGCCACTAAGCTGCTCAAAAAGTTCTCTAATGCGAGGGATCGGGTACTTGTTCTTAATAGTCACCCGATTCAATTCTCGATAATCAATGCACATCCTTCTCGTGCCATCCTTCTTCTTTACTAAAAGAACTGGAGCTCCCCAAGGTGAGTTGCTGCTTCGAATCCATCCCTTCTCGAGTAATTCACCAACTTGTTTCTTAACTTCTTCCAGTTCCACCGGTGCCATCGGATAATAAGATTTTGATACTGGCGCTGCACCAGGAATAAGGTCAATCGCAAACTCCACATCTCGCTTCGGCGGTAAGCCTGATATATCTTCAAACACATCCATAAAGTCACGAACAACTGCCGGCTCTTCATTACTATCCACTTCCATTGTCGCAAGAACACTGTTTGTCGGCCTAGCCCTAAACTCGACTGGCCCGACAGAGCTGCTTCCTCCAGTGAAAGTAAACTCAGGGTGTCCGGGAATCTGGAAAATTACTTTCCTTGCCCTACAGTCAATGTGTGCGTGGAAAGTGCCAAGAAAATCCATTCCCAAGACTACTTCATAACTGCCCGTATCTATCACCAAGAAATCTGCAAAAAGCTCCCGTCCGCAAACAACAACTGTACAATCTCTACATTCCTTACTAGCTATGATTTTCACATTCCCAGTGTGTATGTACCAGAAACTAGACAGGGTCGTGCAGTTAATCGAGTGTGTAGTTATAAATTTGGATGACATAAAACAGTGGGATGCTCCGGAATCAAATAATGCCAATGCGGGAAAACCATGAACGAGTAAAGTACCTGAAACCACTTCTCCTGATGCCTTGGCCTCCTCAGCTGTCAAGGTAAAAGCTCGAGCCTGGTTAGGTCCTTGAGTCAGCTGTTTTTGCCCTTGGAACGGTCTCTGCGGAGGCTTCAGTACATCATCTCTCGTGCGAAGCTTCGACGGACAGGCACCAACTGCGTGATCAGCCGCTCCACAAACCAAACAAAGTCCCAGCCTCCTTCGACAATCCTTTTGCATGTGGCCCGGTAAATTGCAGTAGTTACAATTCATGCTCTTTCTTCGATCAACGACCACAGGCTTCTTCATGGGTGCTACGCCTCGACGGTCCACTGGATTACTTCTGCGCCCATGATCTCGGTTAGGTGCAAAAACGGGCTTCCTGGCTGCAACTGCTGTATGCTGAAGGTTCCCTTTTAATCCTGATAAACTCTGCTGCTCTCTGGCTGCCGTAAGAACCTGCGAGAAAGTGGTCAAACCCAGGGAGACGATCTGCCTCTGGATGTCCACATCCAAACTGCGCAAGAACCTTCACGCCCTGTCTGCCTCGTTGGCGACCAAGGGTCTAGCGAAGCGGCTGAGTCTCGTCCACTCCGCTGCATGTACATCCACAGCTGCTCCATTTTGCCTCAGCCCAATAAATTTCTCCTCCATTTCCTCCCGTGCAGTCCGCGGGAAGAACTTCTCTAAGAAACTTTTAGAAAAATCCACCCAACTGATTGGCTTGGGCAAACGGGTCTCCTCCACAAGCCACCACTCTCGGGCGTAATCCACCAGCTGAATGCGCACGACATCAACTCTCTTGTCTTCTGGGATCTGTGCCGCAATCAGTAAATT
Organism: Agapanthus africanus; assembly: GCA_030015575.1. NCBI lineage: Eukaryota > Viridiplantae > Streptophyta > Magnoliopsida > Asparagales > Amaryllidaceae > Agapanthus > Agapanthus africanus. The sequence goes on along the minus strand of JASDDO010000016.1, from coordinate 223,234,392 downwards.
CTCCGTGTCCACTAGCCACTGCTCGGCTGGCAGCGGTTCCTCCAAACCAGTGAAGGTAGTAGGACCCAACCGTCTGAAATCTGCCACGGTCCCTACTCGGTCAGCCGGCTTCGCTACAGCGGTGTTTACAGACTGCCGAATAGCCTGCATACCCTCCTGAAATGAATCTGCTTGCTGTTGGATCAGTTCAGTTTGCCTCTTTTGATTCTCCAACATCCCACGTATTACTCCTAACATGGTGGCTTCATCCACGCGCCTCTGATATGTCTTGAAATTCTTATCTGCCATGGTCCTGAAATCAAAACAAACAGCATTAGCATGATGATAGACTCAATATATAAATCAAGGCTAGAACTCCAAGATACTTAAATAGAGTACCGCATTGTAGCTATACCGCGGTATCATAGCCGCAATTACTTAACTCCACCCAAGTCGCCTAAGTCCTAGAGATAACAAGAAATTAGGTTTTCGAATGGACAATGCAAAGTAAGTTTGCATGTCGACATGATCCGGAAGAATGATTCAAGGATGGTAAAACGGTCAAAGTGGCAGGACATGTTTCCTAATCACGGGTATTATGATTCGTGTATCGGGTGCAATACCCAACTATAAAGAATCAACCCAATTAACCTATGGCTCTGATACCAAAAGAACCATGTCACGGCCCGCTTCCCAGAGTATGCAAGATTGGGCACGTAACATAGCCAACCATGCTACCTGTGGGTAGGAAGTATCCATCCACAGTCACATTACGGTTGTAGAGATATCAAGAACAACATAAATAAACTAATCTAACACATGTCCAAATCCATAATAACAAGAGTCAATAAACAATAGTGCGGAAGCCAATGATCCAATACAATAAATTGTAACACCTTAGGATAAGGGTTAGTGAATAATTATAATTAAATGATTGTTTTTAATAAAAAGTTTACCAAATTGTGTTTTAAATATTTTTCCTAATCTAATAAATATTTTTCCAAAATTTTGCTAGGCTTGCACACATATGTGCATGTAAACTAGGGTTTTTAAATTAAGTAAATACAATAATTATTAACCATGGTGGGTTAATTGTAGGATTAATTCTTTTGGGGTTTAAGTAAGTTTAATTAATTAGTTAAGAAGTTGCTTTAATTTGAATTTAAGATTTAGTGTTGACTTGTGAGAGAGAGAGAGTGCATCATGGCTTTAGGCCATGCTTGCATTAAATGAGGTGAGAGAGAGAGAGGGGTGACTTTTGTATGAATGATTAGGGTGGCTCTCATTTCTTTTTTGGTTTTTCTCTCAAACTCTCACACTCTCACATACACAACACACCAACACACTCACACAACACACTTACCTCTCCCCAGCTCCAGAAGCAGCAGCAGGCACAGCAACAGCAGCAGCAACATGAAGCAACAGCAGCAGCAGCAGAATTCAGCAGTAGCAGCAGTGGGCAGCAGCAGCTCCAGCACCCAGTGCAGCCCCTCCCCTTCACTTCTTCTCCTTCCTGCAGCTCCCTAGGGTCGAGAGTGAGGTATAATTCCTATCTTGCTTCCCTAGTTTGCCTAGTTAGTGTAGTTTTGCATCGGTTAAGGGATTTTTGTGTGTTTTAGTGCGATATGGGGTGTTTAGTGTGAACTTTGTGCTAATGAGGTGTAGATTAGTTCCAGTAGGATGATTGTGGTCTGTTGAGGCCATTGTAACCTAGTCCAACCCCTATTACACTAAAATACCACCAGATTTCATATTTGATGCAAATGTCGTATTTGTGCAAAAGAGAACTTTTCTGGATCTGCTATTGACCCGATGAGACCTGAATGAAATTGAGGATACTGTAGCATGGTGGAGAGGAGCTGATACCATAGGTGAAACCCGACCCCCTGACTCCCCACTCCGGCCGCCAAAACCGTCATTCTGGCCACAAATTGCGGCCAGACAGGAAGTGTTTTGGGTATTTTTGGGTTCTGTAGGTGTCTGCTGGTGTGTAGGGTCTTTTAATATATATATATATTTTTAAGATTAGTTCTGTAGCAAAATCTGGGACCAGTTACCTGTTTTGCCGTTTTTCTAAACCTTCGCGACACGCGCGATACGTGAGTAGGTTTGATTTCTGCGTATTGCGGCGCGTCGGGGTAGTTTCGTGGCGCGTGAGTACACGTTTTAGCGTATCGCGCACACGCGCGATTGGTTTGCGACACAGGTTTCTTGTTGGATTATAATGTCGCGTTTTGTGACTTAAGCTTATGTGTGATATGTGTATGTGATTCTAGGTTCGCAGGCCAGTGAGACGGACGCTGCAAGTGGTTGGATACACTTAGCGCGAGACGCAGTGAGTAGATTTCACATCTACGGGGATATCGCCCGCATGGCGTTATGCGTCAGGGCTGATAGGACTTATTTACTATATGTTGCATGCACCCCATAGACTGTCATCGCATATTGCATTCTCTGCTGTGTTGATATATATATTGCTTAGAACTGATAGAACACCGCACTATTACTAACGGTTTATGTTGCACGAGCACTATTTACATGCTACACACACACCGTTAGTAATTGCCATGCCACACTCACTATAGAGCTGCCATGATTATATTGCTATAGTTCGCCTCATATGTGATTTGATATGACCTTCATGTATATTGGGAGCCGCATGACATCTTTTAAAACCGGAAATGAAACTATTTTAAAAAGCGGTTTTCCCCTCATACCCATACCATGGATTGATGTATATTGTACCTCGCATTGGATTTTACTATTGGTATTGGATTTTCATGTGATTTCTGTTTTGAGGACCGTGGAATTATTTAAGGAAAGATATGCTATTTTGAAAAACCCGGTACCTCGTGGTATGATATTTTGGTGTGTCCACCACGCGTTTTCTCGGTGCTGAGACGTGTGCTTGAAACCCGATTCGAGGAGTGGATGTTCCGTTTGCGGGTTCGTGGTGGGCCCGGTATGGTTCCCCTCGGCGAGATGATCGATGGGTTTTGCCGATTGAGCCTGGAGGCGGGCGAGTACCTACCGGTGATTGGTTGGACCTGGCAGTTGTCCGGAGGATACTGACCAGAGTCGAGTGATGGATGCGGGATGATCCGTACTGCCGGGGCCGAGGGCCGATACCGCAGGTGGACCCCGTGGGGCCGGTCCGGATTGACGGCGCCAGATATTCGAGGATTTACGTGTCGATGCTGGACACGAGTATTTTATGATGTTTTGGGTGCCGATGTTGGGCACTCGTGATTCCTCCGAGATATACAGGATTTGAGGGCCGATGGGTGTGCCGGCGCCTGAGTATATGTGGGATTTGGGTGCAGTTTGAGGCACCGATCATTGTTTTCCATGTTGACATGGTCCATGTAGATATTATTTATCCCATACTCAGTATTGATTACTATACATCTCATCCTGTGGCATTTACCTGTTAGAGTACATGCATTACTATTGTATCCACTGTTAGCATGCATTGATATCATCTGCTGGCATTAGTAGAGCCACGCTATATGTGCATGCTTGCGATCACCTTTATATGTTATCTCTATTCACGAGTTGGCAACTCACCCCCGTTGTGCCACAGTGTTTGCAGGTTGCCCTTGGGAGTAGTCACGGCTGGCTGTTACCTCATCTTTTGGCACAGATACCCCTTTTGAGCAGAGATAGTCTTTTGCTGATAGGTGGGTTTTGTACGGTATCTGTTATCTTCCAGTTGTATATTGATGTATCTAGTACTCTCCATCTACCTTTTGTATTGACTTAGAGACAGTTGTGAGGACGATATGTATGATTTTATATTCTGGTGTCGAGCTCGCATGTGAGCCGACGTTACTTTACTTTTGCAGTCTTAGCTTTTATGATATTGTCCTTGCTTTACTGTGTATTCTTCGCTACGGCGTCGTATATCTCATTGTGATGCTTCATTCAGTTTACTTGTTATTTCGGCTACACCTTGCTTTTACCCGACTTTTCGGGGCTAATGTTTTAAAAAAGGAAATGTTACCAAAATTATAAAACTCATAATTTTTGAACTTAAAAAGGGTTTCTACTAAATAAATGGAAGTTTTTCAGACATGTACTATTGTTTTACAAATGTTTTAAAATCACTCTATATTTATTGGTTTTGATTTCTGGGTTCGGCTTACTTAGCCGCGTTACGCCTGTAGACGTTGCGTGGTTAAGTGCCGGTCACGAGTCGAATTCTCGGGTCGTGACAAAGTTGGTATCAGAGCGTAGGTTTTACCTTCGGAGTGTAGGATGACCCTGGTATGATGGAGTAGGTAGCTGCAGCAGGGTAGCGTAGCGTGCGTATGTTCCGCGGCATACTCACGACACGGTACTCCGCCTACGCGACCTTAGGACTTATTGATTTGATCCCTCCTTATATTCTTGTGATTCGATTTCCGTGTTCTTATCGAATCCAAATTTTCTTTCAGCCATTATGCCGCCTAAGACTACGAAGGCACAGAGAGCGGCCGCGAGGGCCGAGATTCGTGTTGACTCGTCCGAGACGAGGACTGATCCGGGCAGTACGCCGGTTGTACCCGAGCAGGCTGTTCCTGCCGTGACAGAGCAGATCGCATCGTTAGGGGCTGGTATGCAGGAGATGCGCCAGATGATAGGATCGCTAGTTGCGACGCTTCGAGCGCAGCGACCAGAGGTACCTCCACCAGTTCCAGAGACCGCGATGGTGCCTACCGCACAGCCAGTTGCCCCTGCAGCCACGGAGGTGATTACAGTATCGCTATCAGAGTTTATGAGGCTGAAGCCTCCGGTTTTCACAGGCACCGATACAGCCGAGGACCCACAGTCTTTCATAGACAGGATGGCCAGGATATGCCGTTCCCTCAGATGTGCAGATGCGAGATGGGTTGAGTTCGCGAGCTTTCGCCTGGAAGGTCTTACACAGAAATGGTGTGATTCAGTGGAGAAGGGCAGAGCAGCAGGTCTTCCTCCTATGACCTGGACGGAGTTCGGGACCATATTTCTAGCCCGTTTCCTTCCCCGGAGTGTTAGAGATGCCCGAGCACGCAGGTTTGAGTCTTTGCGCCAGACGCCAAGGATGACAGTGGCAGAGTAGGACGTACTGTTTACAGAGCTAGCAGTCTACGCCCCACATTTAGTGGCCACCGAGGAGTTGCGAGTCCGGAGATTTGTTCGAGGCTTACTTTCACCAGTGTTCCTCGCGATCAGCGCGCAGCACTACGAGACCTATGCAGCAGCTGTAGACGCAGCCCTAGTGGTCGAGGAGCACCTTGTTGAGACTTCGGTATTTTCAGAGCCGAAGAGAGTTCGTACCAGTATTTCCGCACGGAGGCAGTCATTCAGACGCCGCGACAGGTATCGTTCCGGTACGAGTGGTAGCAGAGATTCGGGACGGGGTCGGATGTTTAGTTCGTATCCCCAGGACGGTCAGCAGTCGCCGCGGGGTTGCTACAGATGTGGCAGCCTACTTCACCTCATTCGAGATTGTCCAGAGACACACCGGAGGGAGGCGGCAGCACCGCATGTTACCTTACCACCTTCACCACCCCAGAGGGCGTTGCCCGTTGCGCCTACCGTTGCTCCACGCCAGACTTATGCACCGAGAGGTCGTGGGCGTGGAGGAGTTGCTCAGAGAGGACGAGATGACCGAGGCAGAGGTCAGTCAGTTACAGGTGGTGGACAGGCGAGGGTCTTTGCTTTGACACATCAGGACGCGCAGGCGTCCAATGCAGTGGTTTCAGGTATCCTCCCTGTATGTTCAGTTGATGCACATGTATTGTTCGATCCCGGATCCACACACTCGTACGTATCCACGCACTTTGTGCCGAGTTTGGGTAGAGAGTCCGGCTTACTTGATCAGCCGCTTGTGGTGACTACTCCTGTGGGAGAGTCGTTTGTTGCTAGGCACGTATTCCGATCCTGTATCGTCTGTATTGGCGAGAGAGAGTTTCCTGTCGACTTGATCCTTCTGGAGATGTTGGACTTCGACGTTCTTTTGGGCATGGATTGGTTAGCCACGTGCTATGCTTCTGTGGACTGCCGCGAGAAGACAGTTAGATTCTGTTTCCCCGGTGAGTCGGTTTTTGTTGTGTTGGGGGACCGTGGTGCCGCCCCTCACAGTGTGATTTCTTCTTTTCGCGCTGGACAGCTTTTGAGGAAGGGATGTCAGGGATTTCTCGCTTATGTTCGGATGCTCGCGCTACAGAGGTTCCATTGGATCAGGTTCCGGTTGTTAGCGAGTTTCCTGATGTGTTCCCTGACGAGCTTCCTGGGTTGCCGCCCGAGCGCCACATTTCTTTCTGTATTGATTTGGTTCCTGGTTCGGGGCCATTTCTATACCGCCCTATCGGATGGCCCCGGTGGAACTTCGTGAGCTGAAGGGTCAGTTACAGGATTTGCTGGACAAAGGACTTATTCGACCCAGTGTTTCTCCTTGGGGTGCTCCAGTCCTGTTCGTCAAGAAGAAGGACGGCAGTTTGCGTCTTTGTATATACTACCGCCAGCTGAACAGGGTGACAGTGCGGAACAGGTATCCTTTGCCGCGTATCGACGATTTGTTCGACCAGCTTCAGGGGGCAGGGTACTTTTCGAGGATCGATTTGCGATCGGGCTATCATCAGCTACGGGTTCGACAGGAGGACATTCCCCGGACAGCCTTCCGTACGCGCTACGGCCATTACGAGTTTTTGGTGATGTCGTTCGGACTCACCAATGCGCCAGCAGCCTTCATGGACTTGATGAACCGTATTTTCCGGCCTTACTTGGATCTGTTCATTATAGTCTTCATTGACGATATCTTTGTGTATTCCCGGAGTAGTGAGGAGCACGAGCAGCACCTGCGGATTACATTGCAGACATTGAGGGAGCACCGGCTCTATGCGAAATTCTCCAAGTGTGCTTTTTGGTTAGACAGCGTGGACTTCTTGGGTCACGTGATTTCACGAGACGGTATATGTGTTGACCCGAGGAAGATCGAGGCCGTTCAGCGTTGGCCCAGACCCACATCAGTGACGGAGATTCGCAGCTTTTTGGGATTGGCCGGTTATTACAGGCGTTTTGTGCAGGACTTCTCACGTATTGCTACACCGTTGACCGGGTTAACCCGGAAAGGAGTTCCCTTCGATTGGACGGAGGAGTGCGAGCACAGTTTTCAATAGTTACGGACACGGCTGACGACGGCACCGGTGTTATCTTTACCTTCCGGATCGGGCGGATTTGTGGTCTTTTGTGATGCTTCTCGAGTGGGATTGGGATGCATTTTGATGCAGCATGATAGGGTGATCGCGTATGCCTCGCGACAATTGAAGAAGCACGAGCAGAACTACCCCACTCATGATTTGGAGATGGCAGCAGTGGTCTTCACACTTAAGATCTGGCGACACTACCTATATGGCGAGTCGTGCCAGATATTTACGGATCACAAGAGTCTGAAATACATATTCCAGCAGCGGGACCTGAACCTTCGACAGCGTCGATGGATGGAGTTAGTGAAGGATTATGACTGCGAGATCTTATATCACCCGGGCATGGCAAATGTGGTGGCGGATGCTTTGAGCAAGAGGCCCGGGAGTAGTTTATCTTGTTTGAGCGCAGTACAGGAGCAGTCATCCGCAGATTGGAAGATATTATGCGACAGTCGAGTACAGTTCGAGTTCACGTCGATTGGAGGACAGATAGCGCATGTCCGTGCACGCCCACAGTTGATCGATCGTATACGTGAGGCGCAGCTCAGTGATGACCGATGTTCAGAGATCATGGCACAGATTGGACAGGGTAGATTTTCCGAGTTCGTGATCGATGATCTGGGAGTACTACGATTTGGAGTCAGACTGTGCGTACCAGATGCTGGAGGGCTGAGACGTGAGATTCTTGAGGAGGCACATCGATCGGTGTATAGCGTCCATCCCGGTTCCACCAAGATGTATCATGATATGAGAAATGTTTACTGGTGGGACGGAATGAAGTGGGACATTGCAGATTTTGTGTCGAGATGCCTGACTTGTCAGCAAGTCAAGGCTGAGCACCAGAGGCCCGCGGGAGAGCTACAGCCGTTACCCATTCCGGAGTGGAAATGGGAACAGATTTCGATGGATTTCGTGGTGGGTCTACCCAGGACTAGTAGGGGGTATGACTCCATCTGGGTGATCGTGGATCGTTTGACGAAAGCGGCGCACTTCTTACCGGTGAAGACGACTTTCGGATTTACTCAGTATGCCCAGATCTATATTGACGAGATAGTACGACTACACGGAGTCCCGACGTGCATTGTGTCCGACAGAGGCACCCAGTTTACCAGTAGACTATGGCAGAGGCTTCAGGAGGCTTTGGGCACTCGCTTGAGTTTCAGCACGGCTTTTCATCCGCAGACCGACGGACAGTCAGAGCGGACCATTCAGACTCTCGAGGACATGCTCAGAGCTTGTGTACTAGATTTCGGAGGTAGCTGGGATCATCATTTGCCCTTATTAGAGTTCTCCTACAATAACAGCTACCAGGAGACTATTCAGATGGCACCTTTTGAGGCTCTTTATGGGAGGAGATGCAGGTCACCTACTTGTTGGACAGAGCTCAGTGAGAGCAGTATCTTAGGACCACAGATCGTTGAGGAGACGACCGCGAAGATCCAGTTGATTCGCGATAGGATGAGAGCAGCGCAGAGTAGGCAGAGGGCTTATGCAGACCGTCGACGACGCAGACTTGAGTTTTCTGTTGGTGATCATGTTTTCTTGAGGGTCTCCCCAATGAAAGGTGTGATGAGGTTTGGGAAGAAGGGGAAGCATAGCCCCAGGTATGTGGGCCCCTTCGAGATCCTCGAGCGTGTCGGTGCAGTAGCTTACCGGTTAGCCCTTCCGCCCAGCTTTCCAGACGTGCACCCCGTATTCCATGTTTCGATGCTCCGCAGATATCTACATGATCCTTCGCATGCGATTCAGCATCCGACGATCCATCTTGAGCGTGATCTTTCCTATGCAGAGCAGCCGGTGATGATCTTGGATCGACAAGTGAAGAAACTGAGATCGAAGGACATTCCATCAGTTAAGGTACTTTGGCGTGGTCAGAACCGTGAAGAGGTCACTTGGGAGACCGAAAGCGAAATGATGAAGACGTATCCCTATCTTTTTGAAGGTAACCTTAGTTAGATTTTTGAAATTCGGGGACGAATTTCTTTAAGGGGGAGAGATTGTAACACCTTAGGATAAGGGTTAGTGAATAATTATAATTAAATGATGGTTTTTAATAAAAAGTTTACCAAATTGTGTTTTAAATATTTTTCCTAATCTAATAAATATTTTTCCAAAATTTTCCTAGGCTTGCACACATATGTGCATGTAAACTAGGGTTTTTAAATTAAGTAAATACAATAATTATTAACCATGGTGGGTTAATTGTAAGATTAATTCTTTTGGGGTTTAAGTAAGTTTAATTAATTAGTTAAGAAGTTGCTTTAATTTGAATTTAAGATTTAGTGTTGACTTGTGTGAGAGAGAGAGAGTGCATCATGGCTTTAGGCCATGCTTGCATTAAATGAGGTGAGAGAGAGAGAGGGGTGACTTTTGTATGAATGATTAGGGTGGCTCTCATTTATTTTTTGGTTTTTCTCTCAAACTCTCACACTCTCACATACACAACACACCAACACACTCAGACAACACACTTACCTCTCCCCAGCTCCAGAAGCAGCAGCAGGCACAGCAACAGCAGCAGCAACATGAAGCAATAGCAGCAGCAGCAGAATTCAGCAGTAGCAGCTCCAGCACCCAGTGCAGCCCCTCCCCTTCACTTCTTCTCCTTCCTGCAGCTCCCTAGGGTCGAGAGTGAGGTATAATTCCTATCTTGCTTCCCTAGTTTGCCTAGTTAGTGTAGTTTTGCATCGGTTAAGGGATTTTTGTGTGTTTTAGTGCGATATGGGGTGTTTAGTGTGAACTTTGTGCTAATGAGGTGTAGATTAGTTCCAGTAGGATGATTGTGATCTGTTGAGGCCATTGTAACCTAGTCCAACCCCTATTACACTAAAATACCACCAGATTTCATATTTGATGCAAATGTCGTATTTGTGCAAAAGTGAACTTTTCTGGATCTGCTATTGACCCGATGAGACCTGAATGAAATTGAGGATACTGTAGCATGGAGGAGAGGAGCTGATACCATAGGTGAAACCCGACCCCCTGACTCCCCACTCCGGCCGCCAAAACCGTCATTCTGGCCGCAAATTGCGGCCAGACAGGAAGTGTTTTGGGTATTTTTGGGTTCTGTAGGTGTCTGCTGGTGTGTAGGGTCTTTTGGTATATATATATTTTTAAGATTAGTTCTGTAGCAAAATCTGGGACCAGTTACCTGTTTTGCCATTTTTCTAAACCTTCGCGACACGCGCGATACGTGAGTAGGTTTGGGTTCTGCGTATCGCGGCACGTCGGGGTAGTTTCGTGGCGCGTGAGTACACGTTTTAGCGTATCGCGCACACGCGCGATTGGTTTGCGACATAGGTTTCTTGTTGGCTTATAATGTCGCGTTTTGTGACTTAAGCTTATGTGTGATATGTGTATGTGATTCTAGGTTCGCAGGCCAGTGAGACGGACGCTGCGAAGAAGGGCAAGCAAGTGGTTGGATACACTTAGCGCGAGACGCGGTGAGTAGATTTCACATCTACGGGGATATCGCCCGTATGGCGTTATGCGTCAGGGCTGATAGGACTTATTTACTATATGTTGCATGCACCCCATAGACTGTCATCGCATATTGCATTCTCTGCTGTGTTGATATATATATTGCTTAGAACTGATAGAACACCGCACTATTACTAACGGTTTATGTTGCACGAGCACTATTTACATGCTACACACACACCGTTAGTAATTGCCATGCCACACTCACTATAGAGCTGCCATGATTATATTGCTATAGTTCGCCTCATATGTGATTTGATATGACCTTCATGTATATTGGGAGCCGCATGACATCTATTAAAACCGGAAATGAAACTATTTTAAAAAGCGGTTTTCCCCTCATACCCATACCATGGATTGATGTATATTGTACCTCGCATTGGATTTTACTATTGGTATTGGATTTTCATGTGATTTCTGTTTTGAGGACCGTGGAATTATTTAAGGAAAGATATGCTATTTTGAAAAACCCGGTACCTCGTGGTATGATATTTTGGTGTGTCCACCACGCGTTTTCTCGGTGCTGAGACGTGTGCTTGAAACCCGATTCGAGGAGTGGATGTTCCGTTTGCGGGTTCGTGGTGGGCCCGGTATGGTTCCCCTCGGCGAGATGATCGATGGGTTTTGCCGATTGAGCCTGGAGGCGGGCGAGTACCTACCGGTGATTGGTTGGACCTGGCAGTTGTCCGGAGGATACTGACCAGAGTCGAGTGATGGATGCGGGATGATCCGTACAGCCGGGGCCGAGGGCCGATACCGCAGGTGGACCCCGTGGGGCCGGTCCGGATTGACGGCGCCCGATATTCGAGGATTTACGTGTCGATGCTGGACACGAGTATTTTATGATGTTTTGGGTGCCGATATTGGGCACTCATGATTCCTCCGAGATATACAGGATTTGAGGGCCGATGGGTGTGCCGGCGCCTGAGTATATGTGGGATTTGGGTGCAGTTTGAGGCACCGATCATTGTTTTCCATGTTGACATGGTCCATGTAGATATTATTTATCCCATACTCAGTATTGATTACTATACATCTCATCCTGTGGCATTTACCTGTTAGAGTACATGCATTACTATTGTATCCACTGTTAGCATGCATTGATATCATCTGCTGGCATTAGTAGAGCCACGCTATATGTGCATGCTTGCGATCACCTTTATATGTTATCTCTATTCACGAGTTGGCAACTCACCCCCGTTGTGCCACAGTGTTTGCAGGTTGCCCTTGGGAGTAGTCACGGCTGGCTGTTACCTCATCTTTTGGCACAGATACCCCTTTTGAGCAGAGATAGTCTTTTGCTGATAGGTGGGTTTTGTACGGTATCTGTTATCTTCCAGTTGTATATTGATGTATCTAGTACTCTCCATCTACCTTTTGTATTGACTTAGAGACAGTTGTGAGGACGATATGTATGATTTTATATTCTGGTGTCGAGCTCGCATGTGAGCCGACGTTACTTTACTTTTGCAGTCTTAGCTTTTATGATATTGTCCTTGCTTTACTGTGTATTCTTCGCTACGGCGTCGTATATCTCATTGTGATGCTTCATTCAGTTTACTTGTTATTTCGGCTACACCTTGCTTTTACCCGACTTTTCGGGGCTAATGTTTTAAAAAAGGAAATGTTACCAAAATTATAAAACTCATAACTTTTGAACTTAAAAAGGGTTTCTACTAAATAAATGGAAGTTTTTCAGACATGTACTATTGTTTTACAAATGTTTTAAAATCACTCTATATTTATTGGTTTTGATTTCTGGGTTCGGCTTACTTAGCCGCGTTACGCCTGTAGACGTTGCGTGGTTAAGTGCCGGTCACGAGTCGAATTCTCGGGTCGTGACAAAGTTGGTATCAGAGCGTAGGTTTTACCTTCGGAGTGTAGGATGACCCTGGTATGATGGAGTAGGTAGCTGCAGCAGGGTAGCGTAGCGTGCGTATGTTCCGCGGCATACTCACGACACGGTACTCCGCCTACGCGACCTTAGGACTTATTGATTTGATCCCTCCTTATATTCTTGTGATTCGATTTCCGTGTTCTTATCGAATCCAAATTTTCTTTCAGCCATTATGCCGCCTAAGACTACGAGGGCACAGAGAGCGGCCGTGAGGGCCGAGATTCGTGTTGACTCGTCCGAGACGAGGACTGATCCGGGCAGTACGCTGGTTGTACCCGAGCAGGCTGTTCCTGCCGTGACAGAGCAGATCGCATCGTTAGGGGATGGTATGCAGGAGATGCGCCAGATGATAGGATCGCTAGTTGAGACGCTTCGAGCGCAGCGACCAGAGGTACCTCCACCAGTTCCAGAGACCGCGATGGTGCCTACCGCACAGCCAGTTGCCCCTGCAGCCACGGAGGTGATTACATTATCGCTATCAGAGTTTATGAGGCTGAAGCCTCCGGTTTTCACAGGCACCGATACAGCCGAGGACCCACAGTCTTTCATAGACAGGATGGCCAGGATATGCCGTTCCCTCAGATGTGCAGATGCGAGATGGGTTGAGTTCACGAGCTTTCGCCTGGAAGGTCTTGCGCAGAAATGGTGTGATTCAGTGGAGAAGGGCAGAGCAGCAGGTCTTCCTCCTATGACCTGGACGGAGTTCGTGACCATATTTCTAGCCCGTTCCCTTCCCCGGAGTGTTAGAGATGCCCGAGCACGCAGGTTTGAGTCTTTGCGCCAGACGCCAGGGATGACAGTGGCAGATTATGACGTACTGTTTACAGAGCTAGCAGTCTACGCCCCATATTTAGTGGCCACCGAGGAGTTGCGAGTCCGGAGATTTGTTCGAGGCTTACTTTCACCAGTGTTCCTCGCGATCAGCGCGCAGCACTACGAGACCTATGCAGCAGCTGTAGACGCAGCCCTAGTGGTCGAGGAGCACCTTGTTGAGACTTCGGTATTTCCAGAGCCGAAGAGAGTTCGTACCAGTATTTCCGCACGGAGGCAGTCATTCAGACGCCACGACAGGTATCGTTCCGGTACGAGGGGTAGCAGAGATTCGGGACGGGGTCGGATGTTTAGTTCGTATCCCCAGGACGGTCAGCAGTCGCCGCGGGGTTGCTACATATGTGGCAGCCTACTTCACCTCGTTCGAGATTGTCCAGAGACACACCGGAGGGAGGCGGCAGCACCGCATGTTACCTTACCACCTTCACCACCCCAGAGGGCGTTGCCCGTTGCGCCTACCATTGCTCCGCGCCAGACTTATGCACCGAGAGGTCGTGGGCGTGGAGGAGTTGCTCAGAGAGGACGAGATGACCGAGGCAGAGGTCAGTCAGTTACAGGTGGTGGACAGGCGAGGGTCTTTGCTTTGACACATCAGGACGCGCAGGCGTCCAATGCAGTGGTTTCAGGTATCCTCCCTGTATGTTCAGTTGATGCACATGTATTGTTCGATCCCGGATCCACACACTCGTACGTATCCACGCACTTTGTGCCGAGTTTGGGTAGAGAGTCCGGCTTACTTGATCAGCCGCTTGTGGTGACTACTCCTGTGGGAGAGTCGTTTGTTGCTAGGCACGTGTTCCGATCCTGTATCGTCTGTATTGGCGAGAGAGAGTTGCCTGTCGACTTGATCCTTCTGGAGATGTTGGACTTCGACGTTCTTTTGGGCATGGATTGGTTAGCCACGTGCTATGCTTCTGTGGACTGCCGCGAGAAGACAGTTAAATTCTGTTTCCCCGGTGAGTCGGTTTTTGTTGTGTTAGGGGACCGTGGTGCCGCCCCTCACAGTGTGATTTCTTCTTTTCGCGCTGGACAGCTTTTGAGGAAGGGATGTCAGGGATTTCTCGCTTATGTTCGCGATGCTCGCGCTACAGAGGTTCCATTGGATCAGGTTCCGGTTGTTAGCGAGTTTCCTGATGTGTTCCCTGACGAGCTTCCTGGGTTGCCGCCCGAGCGCCACATTTCTTTCTGTATTGATTTGGTTCCTGGTTCGGGGCCTATTTCTATACCGCCCTATCGGATGGCCTCGGCGGAACTTCGTGAGCTGAAGGGTCAGTTACAGGATTTGCTGGACAAAGGACTTATTCGACCAAGTGTTTCTCCTTGGGGTGCTCTAGTCCTGTTCGTCAAGAAGAAGGACGGCAGTTTGCGTCTTTGTATCGACTACCGCCAGCTGAACAGGGTGACAGTGCGGAACAGGTATCCTTTGCCGCGTATCGACGATTTGTTCGACCAGCTTCAGGGGGCAGGGTACTTTTCGAGGATCGATTTGCGATCGGGCTATCATCAGCTACGGGTTCGACAGGAGGACATTCCCCGGACAGCCTTCCGTACGCGCTACGGCCATTACGAGTTTTTGGTGATGTCGTTCGGACTCACCAATGCGCCAGCAGCCTTCATGGACTTGTCCGGCCTTACTTGGATCTGTTCATTATAGTCTTCATTGACGATATCTTGGTGTATTCCCGGAGTAGTGAGGAGCACGAGCAGCACCTGCAGATTACATTGCAGACATTGAGGGAGCACCAGCTCTATGCGAAATTCTCCAAGTGTGCTTTTTGGTTAGACAGCGTGGACTTCTTGGGTCACGTGATTTCACGAGACGGTATATGTGTTGACCCGAGGAAGATCAAGGCCGTTCAGCGTTGGCCCAGACCCACATCAGTGACGGAGATTCGCAGCTTTTTGGGATTGGCCGGTTATTACAGGCGTTTTGTGCAGGACTTCTCACGTATTGCTACACCGTTGACCGGGTTTACCCGGAAAGGAGTTCCCTTCGATTGGACGGAGGAGTGCGAGCACAGTTTTCAGCAGTTACGGACACGGCTGACGACGGCACCGGTGTTATCTTTACCTTCCGGATCGGGCGGATTTGTGGTCTTTTGTGATGCTTCTCGAGTGGGATTGGGATGCGTTCTGATGCAGCATGATAGGGTGATCGCGTATGCCTCGCGACAATTGAAGAAGCACGAGCAGAACTACCCCACTCATGATTTGGAGATGGCAGCAGTGGTCTTCGCACTTAAGATCTGGCGACACTACCTATACGGCGAGTCGTGCCAGATATTTACGGATCACAAGAGTCTGAAATACATATTCCAGCAGCGGGACCTGAACCTTCGACAGCGTCGATGGATGGAGTTAGTGAAGGATTATGACTGCGAGATCTTATATCACCCGGGCAAGGCAAATGTGGTGGCGGATGCTTTGAGCAGGAGGCCCGGGAGTAGTTTATCTTGTTTGAGCGCAGTACAGGAGCAGTCATCCGCAGATTGGCAGATATTATGCGACAGTCGAGTACAGTTCGAGTTCACGTCGATTGGAGGACAGATAGCGCATGTCCGTGCACGCCCACAGTTGATCGATCGTATACGTGAGGCGCAGCTCAGTGATGACCGATGTTCAGAGATCATGGCACAGATTGGACAGGGTAGATTTTCCGAGTTCGTGATCGATGATCAGGGAGTACTACGATTTGGAGTCAGACTGTGCGTACCAGATGCTGGAGGGCTGAGACGTGAGATTCTTGAGGAGGCACATCGATCGGTGTATAGCGTCCATCCCGGTTCCACCAAGATGTATCATGATATGAGAAATGTTTACTGGTGGGACGGAATGAAGAGGGACATTGCAGATTTTGTATCGAGATGCCTGACTTGTCAGCAAGTCAAGGCTGAGCACCAGAGGCCCGCGGGAGAGCTACAGCCGTTACCCATTCCGGAGTGGAAATGGGAACAGATTTCGATGGATTTCGTGGTGGGTCTACCCAGGACTAGTAGGGGGTATGACTCCATCTGGGTGATCGTGGATCGTTTGACGAAAGCGGCGCACTTCTTACCGGTGAAGACGACTTTCGGATTTACTCAGTATGCCCAGATCTATATTGACGAGATAGTACGACTACACGGAGTCTCGACGTGCATTGTGTCCGACAGAGGCACCCAGTTTACCAGTAGACTATGGCAGAGGCTTCAGGAGGCTTTGGGCACTCGCTTGAGTTTCAGCACGGCTTTTCATCCGCAGACCGACGGACAGTCAGAGCGGACCATTCAGACTCTCGAGGACATGCTCAGAGCTTGTGTACTAGATTTCGGAGGTAGCTGGGATCATCATTTGCCCTTATTAGAGTTCTCCTACAATAACAGCTACCAGGAGACTATTCAGATGGCACCTTTTGAGGCTCTTTATGGGAGGAGATGCAGGTCACCTACTTGTTGGACAGAGCTCAGTGAGAGCAGTATCTTAGGACCACAGATCGTTGAGGAGACGACCGCGAAGATCCAGTTGATTCGCGATAGGATGAGAGCAGCACAGAGTAGGCAGAGGGCTTATGCAGACCGTCGACGACGCAGACTTGAGTTTTCTGTTGGTGATCATGTTTTCTTGAGGGTCTCCCCAATGAAAGGTGTGATGAGGTCTGGGAAGAAGGGGAAGCTTAGCCCCAGGTATGTGGGCCCCTTCGAGATCCTCGAGCGTGTCGGTGCAGTAGCTTACCGGTTAGCCCTTCCGCCCAGCTTTCCAGACGTGCACCCCGTATTCCATGTTTCGATGCTCCGCAGATATCTACATGATCCTTCGCATGCGATTCAGCATCCGACGATCCAGCTTGAGCGTGATCTTTCCTATGCAGAGCAGCCGGTGATGATCTTGGATCGACAAGTGAAGAAACTGAGATCGAAGGACATTCCATCAGTTAAGGTACTTTGGCGTGGTCAGAACCGTGAAGAGGTCACTTGGGAGACCGAAAGCGAAATGATGAAGACGTATCCCCATCTTTTTGAAGGTAACCTTAGTTAGATTTTTGAAATTCGGGGACGAATTTCTTTAAGGGGGAGAGATTGTAACACCTTAGGATAAGGGTTAGTGAATAATTATAATTAAATGATGGTTTTTAATAAAAAGTTTACCAAATTGTGTTTTAAATATTTTTCCTAATCTAATAAGTATTTTTCCAAAATTTTCCTAGGCTTGCACACATATGTGCATGTAAACTAGGGTTTTTAAATTAAGTAAATACAATAATTATTAACCTTGGTGGGTTAATTGTAGGATTAATTCTTTTGGGGTTTAAGTAAGTTTAATTAATTAGTTAAGAAGTTGCTTTAATTTGAATTTAAGATTTAGTGTTGACTTGTGTGAGGGAGAGAGAGTGCATCATGGCTTTAGGCCATGCTTGCATTAAATGAGGTGAGAGAGAGAGAGGGGTGACTTTTGTATGAATGATTAGGGTGGCTCTCCTTTCTTTTTTGGTTTTTCTCTCAAACTCTCACACTCTCACATACACAACACACCAACACACTCACACAACACACTTACCTCTCCCCAGCTCCAGAAGCAGCAGCAGGCACAGCAACAGCAGCAGCAACATGAAGCAATAGCAGCAGCAGCAGAATTCAGCAGTAGCAGCAGTGGGCAGCAGCAGCTCCAGCACCCAGTGCAGCCCCTCCCCTTCACTTCGTCTCCTTCCTGCAGCTCCCTAGGGTCGAGAGTGAGGTATAATTCCGATCTTGCTTCCCTAGTTTGCCTAGTTAGTGTAGTTTTGCATCGGTTAAGGGATTTTTGTGTGTTTTAGTGCGATATGGGGTGTTTAGTGTGAACTTTGTGCTAATGAGGTGTAGATTAGTTCCAGTAGGATGATTGTGGTCTGTTGAGGCCATTGTAACCTAGTCCAACCCCTATTACACTAAAATACCACCATATTTCATATTTGATGCAAATGTCGTATTTGTGCAAAAGTGAACTTTTCTGGATCTGCTATTGACCCGATGAGACCTGAATGAAATTGAGGATACTGTAGCATGGTGGAGAGGAGCTGATACCATAGGTGAATCCCGACCCCCTGACTCCCCACTCCGGCCGCCAAAACCGTCATTCTGGCCGCAAATTGCGGCCAGACAAGAAGTGTTTTGGGTATTTTTGGGTTCTGTAGGTGTCTGCTGGTGTGTAGGGTCTTTTGGTATATATATATTTTTAAGATTAGTTCTGTAGCAAAATCTGGGACCAGTTACCTGTTTTGCCGTTTTTCTAAACCTTCGCGACACGCGCGATACGTGAGTAGGTTTGGGTTCTGCGTATCGCGGCGCGTCGGGGTAGTTTCGTGGCGCGTGAGTACACGTTTTAGCGTATCGCGCACACGCGCGATTGGTTTGCGACACAGGTTTCTTGTTGGATTATAATGTCGCGTTTTGTGACTTAAGCTTATGTGTGATATGTGTATGTGATTCTAGGTTCGCAGGCCAGTGAGACGGACGCTGCGAAGAAGGGCAAACAAGTGGTTGGATACACTTAGCGCGAGACGCGGTGAGTAGATTTCACATCTACGGGGATATCGCCCGCATGGCGTTATGCGTCAGGGCTGATAGGACTTATTTACTATATGTTGCATGCACCCCATAGACTGTCATCGCATATTGCATTCTCTGCTGTGTTGATATATATATTGCTTAGAACTGATAGAACACTGCACTATTACTAACGGTTTATGTTGCACGAGCACTATTTACATGCTACACACACACCGTTAGTAATTGCCATGCCACACTCACTATAGAGCTGCCATGATTATATTGCTATAGTTCGCCTCATATGTGATTTGATATGACCTTCATGTATATTGGGAGCCGCATGACATCTTTTAAAACCGGAAATGAAACTATTTTAAAAAGCGGTTTTCCCCTTATACCCATACCATGGATTGATGTATATTGTACCTCGCATTGGATTTTACTATTGGTATTGGATTTTCATGTGATTTCTGTTTTGAGGACCGTGGAATTATTTAAGGAAAGATATGCTATTTTGAAAAACCCGGTACCTCGTGGTATGATATTTTGGTGTGTCCACCACTAGTTTTCTCGGTGCTGAGACGTGTGCTTGAAACCCGATTCGAGGAGTGGATGTTCCGTTTGCGTGTTCGTGGTGGGCCCGGTATGGTTCCCCTCGGCGAGATGATCGATGGGTTTTGCCGATTGAGCCTGGAGGCGGGCGAGTACCTACCGGTGATTGGTTGGACCTGGCAGTTGTCCGGAGGATACTGACCAGAGTCGAGTGATGGATGCGGGATGATCCGTACTGCCGGGGCCGAGGGCCGATACCGCAGGTGGACCCCGTGCGGCCGGTCAGGATTGACGGCGCCCGATATTCGAGGATTTACGTGTCGATGCTGGACACGAGTATTTTATGATGTTTTGGGTGCCGATGTTGGGCACTCGTGATTCCTCCAAGATATACAGGATTTGAGGGCCGATGGGTGTGCCGGCGCCTGAGTATATGTGGGATTTGGGTGCAGTTTGAGGCACCGATCATTGTTTTCCATGTTGACATGGTCCATGTAGATATTATTTATCCCATACTCAGTATTGATTACTATACATCTCATCCTGTGGCATTTACCTGTTAGAGTACATGCATTACTATTGTATCCATTGTTAGCATGCATTGATATCATCTGCTGGCATTAGTAGAGCCACGCTATATGTGCATGCTTGCGATCACCTTTATATGTTATCTCTATTCACGAGTTGGCAACTCACCCCCGTTGTGCCACAGTGTTTGCAGGTTGCCCTTGGGAGTAGTCACGGCTGGCTGTTACCTCATCTTTTGGCACAGATACCCCTTTTGAGCAGAGATAGTCTTTTGCTGATAGGTGGGTTTTGTACGGTATCTGTTATCTTCCAGTTGTATATTGATGTATCTAGTACTCTCCATCTACCTTTTGTATTGACTTAGAGACAGTTGTGAGGACGATATGTATGATTTTATATTCTGGTGTCGAGCTCGCATGTGAGCCGACGTTACTTTACTTTTGCAGTCTTAGCTTTTATGATATTGTCCTTGCTTTACTGTGTATTCTTCGCTACGGCGTCGTATATCTCATTGTGATGCTTCATTCAGTTTACTTGTTATTTCGGCTACACCTTGCTTTTACCCGACTTTTCGGGGCTAATGTTTTAAAAAAGGAAATGTTACCAAAATTATAAAACTCATAACTTTTGAACTTAAAAAGGGTTTCTACTAAATAAATGGAAGTTTTTCAGACATGTACTATTGTTTTACAAATGTTTTAAAATCACTCTATATTTATTGGTTTTGATTTCTGGGTTCGGCTTACTTAGCCGCGTTACGCCTGTAGACGTTGCGTGGTTAAGTGCCGGTCACGAGTCGAATTCTCGGGTCGTGACATAAATAAACAGTATGTCCCATAATGCGGGCTCACATCTGGAAATGAAATGAAATAAATAAACTAATCACTAAGGACTCACAGTTCAGCCTGCTGGCTGAAGTACTCCTGCTCGGTCAGCGACAGTGGTAAGGAATCTGGGCCATGCAAAACCCAGACGTCAGCGCGTCATGTCAACCAAATAATATAATATAAACATGGTAATAAGCAATGCAGGTATGAACATGAATAAAGCAGTACTAAGAAATAACAGTGCAGGGTAATGTGCAGTGGTAACTAAACTGTCCTGTCAGGTTTCTACTCTATAGTCTTTGAAATCAATTGATGAATCGTCGATGTAACCCAATAGTATCCCGTACATACCCGGGATCACGGCCACAATATTCTCGGCCGAAACCGAGACATGCCGCTAGGCACAAAACAGAAAAGTGTACACTCGGTAGTACCCCGTACATACCCGGGATCACGGCCACAATATTCTCGGCCGAAACCGAGACATGCCGCTAGGCAAAAAACAGGAATGTGTACACTCGAACAGGTAGTGAACTGTCGAGTTATAAGTCAGGTTCATCTTTGATTTCCCCATACCCCCAAGTTATGTATGTCAGGTCAGGTATTCAGTAGTCAAGGACTAATGCCAACATAGAATCAGGTAAAAGCAGGTCTGTCTGGATAGACAGCAGGAATGGTCCATGAGGACCCCAAGTCAGGTATGTTGGCATTAGGCATGAGATCATGTAATAAGTCAGGTCGTAGTACAATAGGTTGAGTCGATATGTATGTATGTGTCAGGTGTAGCGGAGTCAGGTCAATATGTAATGTGATCGAGTGGGTGCTCTCAACTGGTATACAATCGAATAAGTAACAGCAGCAAGAATTTAAAGTAAACAGCAATAATAGTCACTTATTCACAATGGTGCTTTGTATTATCTTTATTAACAGGTGCAAGCACCCTTAGGGTGCAATAGTCACAAGGTGAACCAATATCAACAACATAAAGTAATGAAGCTACATGAATTTAAACTAAAGCATAAATAATTGTCTCATGGATGATTTAATGAATAAAGCAAGGACGATCTAATTGGTTCAGTTAGTTAAAGTATGGATTGATAGCAGACCGATTAATTACAAGAAACTACTATAATGATTCAATGTTAAGGATACTTGCAACTGTCAATTCTAAGTTATACCAAATATCGATATTACCATCAACTGTGTGGTTAAATTAAGTAATGTGATCATTAAATGTATAACAAGAGTTGATCTTGTATTAGCATGTTAGAGTAAGTATTCGGATACTTGCCTCGACGGTTTCGTAAACCGGAAAAACACGGATGCAATGTCGGCGGAAAACACGAGACGGATGCACGGACCACGGATCGAGTCCTAACAGCGAACAGCGGGACCACCCGGACCAGAGTACTTCGCTGGAGCGTCGGGTCCAAACGACGGCACGGCCGGAATCCGGCAAAAGTCAAAAAGGCGACGAAGTTAGCAAAACACGATACGTATATCAAAGATCAGCGGAGGGGATTTAGCATGAATGGAAAGATAAAGGGATGCTTACAGGGAAGAACCCGGGGCAACCACGACAGGTTCGACGGCGAGGGCGCGCCGGCGGCGAACAGGGAAACGCGGCTGGCTGAAAATGGCTGGAGTTCGCTGGAATGGGATGGTGCTGCGCGTAGGGGAGGTCCTGGCCTGATCTGGATCGTAGGGGGAAAGAAGAGGTGGTCGTCGGTGTGCTGACGACGACGAGGGGTCGACGGTGTCCCTATTCCGGCGAACTAGAGGGTTAGGTGATGGGGGTTGGGCTCGGGTTGGTGGTGGTCCGGCGAGGGGAGGATGAAGAGGACAACGAGGTCGGGATGAGGATGAAGGGAGGAAGGCCTTGGCGTCGTCGGCGATGGGAGGCGGCGGCGACGGCGGCCACAGCCTGCTGGTGGTGGCGTCCGGGGTTGGGTCGCAGGCGCTGAAGGGGGGAGAGGAGGAGGAAAGGATGCTGCCGAGGCCGAGGAGGCGAGGAAGACGGTGGTGGTGGTGTTGTCGCGGGGAGATCGGCGGCGACGGCTCGTGTGGCTCGGGTTAGGGTTCTGGCGAAAGTATTTCTCGTGGAGAGAAAGATGAATAGTAGGGTTTTAATATATACGAGAGAGAGAGAGAGAGACTGTTAGAGGGAGAGAGAGAAAGAATTTGATAGAGAGAGATTGTTGGAGAGAGATAGAGAGAGACGGAGAGAGAGAGATGGTGATGGGGCCCACGAGGGATTTAAATCCCTCGTGATTGCCTGGAGAGAAAAAAAAGGGTTTAAAAGAAAATCTAAAGAAAGATTTTAACGTTAAACAGTAACAGAATTTATATTATCGTATATATTTTAGTTTTATATTATTTAATTAAATGGTCATTTTCGGCGCTAAATGAAACATTTCCAAATCGCGCCCGGATTGCGCCCAAATATTTCAAATTCAAATTATAGGATTTTAAGCGAGTTCCAAATTTTGAAAAGAAATGTTTTATGATTAAAATGCATGCCCCCAAGTCGGACACTTGCACGCGCGCGTAGCCATCCAAACTTGCCCGTTTAGCCGAACGGGAAGAAATCTCGACACGCGGACGCTACTACGCGACTAGTGGCGACGAGTAGGCCAACATGGATATTTTTAATTTCATTTTAGGTGTTAAAATTTGTTATGTGCCAAAATGACTTAACCGGTTAAAATTTAGCAATAAACACCAAACAATCAGGATAATTGGAATGAGCAATGTATAACACTCAACTAGCAATAGAAATAGTATTATTGGGCTCGGGTGTTACAGCAGTTCCCTGGTGACATGTGTACAGGTTAGTTTGTCGACCTGAGATCGTCATTTGTCTCGTGTGAGTTCCCACTGTGCTTTGATTTCTACCCTACCGCGCTCAAAGGAGATGTGCAAACAAGTATTTTTTGGGTACAGTCCTGAGTCACATGGAGGCAGTGAGCGGATCGTCGGGGATTCGTCTCTCCCGGTATTGGGGGTTAATGTCGCACAGTGAACGGGTGGCCATCACTAGAAATCCTCGGCCGAGATAGTGGAGAATTACTGATTTGGATCAGTAGTTTCTCAGATGGTGATGGGCTTCATGCCGACACGATTTATCGCGTTATTAGGGGTTTGACTTTATCCACCCCCAGACACGATATGCGATACTCTTTAGACGAACGTACCGGACTGTACGGATATTGTCACTGTCAGGCTCATTAGGGTTTATGGATGAGTTTGCTAGTCAGCTTCCCTTCCAATCAATACATAGGCAACCGTTACGTACAGCTTGCACCTCTGACGTGCTAGTGGTTATACCCAGTGCCAGTGTGTTGATGAGTCATTAGAGTCCCCCACAGACTGTTTCCCAAGTTCGGGCGAAACGTTGTAGAGGCCGTATGGTTTTATGGCAGGGTTCGAAAAATGCACGTGCATTTTCGGACGTGTCGTTTTTCGGGAAGATAATACTGGTAGGCTTTGGTTTAAGCCGGATCCCAGTATTATACTGTGTAGATATAATATCTTTGTCTCAGTAGCATTTGTATTCGGTCGTAATACAAATGCGGGTATGTTTATACTGTTATTGGGTTATCCTGAAATTCGTTCAGGATCACTTTTGGTAGTTGCCAGTTTCCAGTTTTCTATCGCCCGTATTTAACATTCGGTTAAATACGGATTTATCTTTTCTTCTTGAGGGTGAGTCATGAGGTGAGTCATGAGTGTGGATGCTTCTTGAATGATGACTAGGTTAGTGAGTCCTTTCACCTTGTTTTAAAACAAATTAGGGTTGGAAAGATACCTCCTTTCACCTTGTTTTAAAACAAATTAGGGTTGGAAAGAGGTAGAATAAGGATATGGTTTGAATTTGTGAAGAAATTTGTTGATTTCGGGGGATTTTTGAGTAAATTTTGGAGCAAAAGAATTGGGGAAAGATGGAGAGCCGCTGTATGTGGGGCTCGGCCTGAGCAAAAGGGAGAGGAGAATGAGGGAATGTGTAGAAAATTCTATGAAGAAATCATCTCAAAAGCTCAATTAATGCTTTCACATCAATACTTTTAAAAAAAACATTTTCATTTCATTTTCAACCCATTTTACCATAAACAACTAAGCTTGAAATGTTTTGCAAAAATTTTTGTTGCACTTAATTTTAGTTTATAATGTTTCCTAATTATGGAATTTACCCAATTAAATTTGTATTTATCACTAATTAAATGTATTTTTAAAAGCTTAAAATAATATTAAAAATAATTAATTAAGGATTTTTTTTAATTAACTAGAAAATTTTAAGTGACAAATTAGTGACCAAATTTTAGCAATATCTTATCTAAATTTTGGATAATTAGGCCTATAGTGAAAATTTCTTATTTTGACTTTTTACGGAAAAGACTGCTAATTTTGACGATTACCGAAAAACTGCCTTAACGATTTTCGAAGCGTTACAAAGTATGTTGATGCATCTTCTTCGGGTGTGTTCATAACCGAGAACTATTTCTCCGTACACTCTATGTCCTGGGTATTAGTTACCGGATCAGAATCCCACATATGTAATGTGTGACAGGGGTTTAGAAGAGGTACAGAACTGGGAAAAGGTGAACATTCTTTGAAAGTAGGGAATGGTCCAACTGTTGTAGCCAAAGCAGTTGGCGAATATCACCTAGTATTACCCAACGACAATACACTGATCTTGAACGACTGTTATTACGTACCATCTATGATGTGCAATTTAATATCAATTTCATTATTAGATAAATAAGGATATAATTTTGTAATAGGGAAAAATGTTATGAACATTTTCCTAAATCAAATGTTGATTGGGTTTGGTACATTATATAACGATTTATACGTTCTGAATCAAAACACAGTTCTTAACGTACAGAACACACACAAGAGGAAAAGTTCAGAAATGAATGAGTCCTTCTTGTGGCATTTTAGACTAGGTCATATCAATGCGACATGACTAGATAAGTAATATAAGGATGGATATTTAAACCCATTTGAATTTACATCTTATGAAACTTGCCAGTCATGTCTCAAAGGCAAAATGACCAAAACTCCATTTACTGGACACGGAGAAAGAGCTACTGAACTCTTGGGACTGATACATAGTGATGTATGCAGTCCCATATCTACACATGCTAGGAATGGTTCTTCGTACTTCATTACATTCACTGACAATCTCTCAAGATTCGAACATGTGTTCCTGTTGAAACACAAGTCTGAAGCTTTTGAGAAATTCAATGAATATAAATACAAAGTAGAGAACCAAACGGGTAAAAGTATTAAAATCTTTCGATCTGATCGGGGAGGAGAATACTTAAGCACGGAGTTCCTGGAGTATCTAAAAGAGAATGGGATTCTCTCTCAGCTTACTTCTCCGTATACACCACAGCACAACGGTGTATCGGAGCGGAGGAATCGCACCCTATTAGATATGGTGGGCTCTATGATGAATAACGCTGAGTTACCTATTTCCTTCTGGGGTTATGAGCTTGAGACAACAACATACCTATTCAATAGAGTTCCAACCAAATCAGTGCTTACCACTCCATATGAGATATGGAATGAGAAGAGACCATCTCTTAAACGAGTTAAGATATGGGGTTGTTCGGCCTATGTTAAAAAGAAAATCCTGACAAGCTCGAGGCAAGATCTGTTCTGTGCAAGTTTGTGGGATATCCAAAGGATTCCTGTGGATATATCTTCTACCACACTGAGGAACAAAAGGTGTTTGTTTATCATTATGCCACCTTTTTGGAAAAGGAATTTCTTGTAAAAGAAATTAGTGGCAAAGAGGTAGAACTGGAAGAAGTTCTAGATACACAAACTACGACGGAAGATTTGGTTGAGCCGGAGGATTCATTTGTCCCCGACGAACCTCAGCCTCTCCGCAGATCTAGTAGGGTTCCTCATCCACCGGAGAGATACTACGGTTTTCTCATTGATGGTGGAAGCAAGGATTGCATCATGGAAGATGATGACCCAACTAGCTTCGAGCAGTCCATCACGTGTGGGGACTCTGTGAAATGGCAGGATGCAATGCGATCTGATATGGAGTCCATGTACACCAATAAAGTATGGACTTTGGAAGATGCTCCTGAAGGGGTAAAACCCATTGGGAGCAAGTGGATCTTCAGGAAGAAACTTGGTGTAGATGGAAAAGTTGAGACTTTCAAAGCTAGACTTGTATAAAAAGGTTTTCATCAACGACCAGGTGTGGATTATAATGAAACCTTTTCTCCATTGGTTATGCTTAAGTCCATCCGGATCCTACTTGCCATCGCTGCATACCATGACTATGAAATCTGGCAGATGGATGTCAAGACCGCTTTTCTAATTGGTGATTTAGAAGAGAGTGTAAACATAACTCAGCCAGAGGGCTTCGTAGATAGTGGGAGCAGCGGAAAGGTGTGCAAGCTGCTTAAATCAATCTACGGGTTAAAGCAGGAATCGCGGAGTTGGAACATCTGTTTTGATGTGGTAGTCAAAGAGTTTGACTTAATCAAAAACGTAGATGAACCTTATGTATACAAGAAGGTTGCAGAGAGTAAGGTCGTTTTCCACGTTTTGTACGTGGATGACATACTCTTGATAGGAAATGATGTTCCTATGCTGCACTCGGTCAAGCTCTTCTTATCACAAAGATTCTCGATGAAGGATCTGGGTGATACCTCCTACATCCTGAGGATTAAGATCTATAGAGATAGATCTAAATGGATGTTGGGATTGTCCCAATCCAGGTACATTGACACCATACTAAAGATGTTTAGTATGGAATATTCCAAGCGTGGGAATTTACCCACAATCTCAGGAATCACTCGCTCCAAAGAGATGTCCCCCAAGACTGATTTGGAGAGGGCTCGCATGCAAGGGATCCCTATACTTCGGCAGTCGGGTCTATCATGTATGCGATGTTATGTACCCGACCGGATATAGCATACGCACTTGGTGTTGTAAGAAGGTATCAATCGGATCCTGGGGAGAATCACTGGACAGCTGTGAAGAACATTCTTAAGTACTTGAAAAGGACTGAAGAAATGTTCTTGGAGTATGGTAACGGTGAACTCCAAATAGAGTCCTTTACCGATTCGAACTTCCATAATGATAAGGACGACTCTAAGTTGGTCTCGGGTTGTGTCTTTACCCTCAATGGAGGGGCAGTTTGTTGGAAGAGTTCTAAGAAAGAAACCGTGGCAGACTCGACGATGGAGGCTGAATACATCGCTGCCAACGAAGCCGCCAAAGAGGCTGTCTGGATGAAGAAGTTCATAACCGAACTTGGTGTGGTTCAGTCCATCGAGCATCCAATACCTTTGTATTGTGATAACAATGGAGCAGTGGCTTTATCCAAAGAACCTAGGTCCTATCAGCGATCCAGACATATTCTTAGTCGGTATCACCTGATCCGGAAGATAGTTGATCGCCGGGAGATCGAGGTCAGGAGAGTTGACACGAAGAATAACACGGCGGATCCACTCACGAAGGCCATACCCCAGATACAGTTTGAGAGACTCTTCAGGATGTTGGGTATGAGATACTACAACAGCTGGCCATAGTGCAAGTGGGAGATTGTTAGTTGTATGTATGCCCTAGAGGCCATTATTGTACATGATTGTATATTATAGTGGATGCTTGGACATATATAGAGAGGACTTTCTTGCTCGACATGATAGTATGCTATCTGGTTGCTCTTTATCTTAACATGTATACTTGTATCTTTATGTTGTCTTTCTGTTACATATTGATAAAGCCCTTAGGATGTGGACTTGACTACCAGGAGTATGATGGGGATCATACTAGTGGGGCCGGGGTAGTCCACAAGTACATCCTTTAATTTTTCCTAGTCGAGGTAGTATCGAGACGTGGCATCGATATTCCAGAGTAGACTAGTGTGTACAATTCTTGACCCTGTATGGAGCGATGGTTGATCCCACAACCATTGGTGTTTGACATCAGAGAATGTTCACAGGTGCTCATTAGGGAATGGGTACACCGAACATGACTCGCCAAGAATTCCTAAATGGTATTATACCTATCGTCAGATAGCAGTTCTATGGTAACACTGGTACAACTTCGTCTGTAGACCCGACATCGTCATAAAGTCTTGTGTGATTCCCACTGTGCTTTGATTTCCACCCGACCACGTTCAAGAGAGCGTGCAAACAGGTGGTTTTGGGTACAGTCCCAAGTCATATGGAGGCAATGAGCGATAGGAGGGGTTTCGTCTCTCCCGGTATTGGGGGTTGATGTTGCGCTATGCTCGATTGTCCATAACAGGAAGTCCCTGGCCAAGGCTGATGATAAGATTTACTGGTAAGTGTTATCAGTAGTTTCTCGACCCGTTATGAGCCTCACATCGGCATGACTTATCAAGTTATTAGGGTCTGACGTTTACCACCCCCAGACTAGATATGCGACATATCAGACGAAGTGACCAGACTGTATGGTTGTGTTACTGATAGGCTTTGCGGGAGTTTAGACAAGCTTGCTTGCTGATCTTCTGATCGCTCAGTACCCGGGTGCCGTTACGTCCAGTTAGTACCGCTGACGGCTTGTGGGTAATTGATATGATCATTACCTACTTCCTGCATATTGACGAGTCTTTAGAGTCCTACACAGAGGTTTCCTGGCTCAAGCAAAACGAAGTAGGGTATATATGTGATATGTGCGGGAGCGAGATCGATACGTGTATATGATAACGTATTCTAATCTCACGATATAGGTTATATGTGATATAATCAGATTATTGAATCAAGTGTTGATTCAATGATTTGATATTAGTCGGTTATATATGATATAGCCAGATTATTAAATCAAGTGTTGATT
Source organism: Agapanthus africanus (assembly GCA_030015575.1). Taxonomy (NCBI): domain Eukaryota; kingdom Viridiplantae; phylum Streptophyta; class Magnoliopsida; order Asparagales; family Amaryllidaceae; genus Agapanthus; species Agapanthus africanus. The sequence continues at coordinate 223,204,796 of JASDDO010000016.1, read as the reverse complement.
TAAAAATTTAATATATAATTATATATTTGATATATTAATATATATTAACTAATATAACCTCACTTAAGAATTTCTTTTCTACAAATACATTTAACATAAATATGTGATATATATAAATGAATTTATTTCTTTTTGTCATGCTAGATGACACATTGGACTTGGGTGTATGAGACTCATACCATACTAAGGATAATTTGGGGAAATTTTATTTAGCGAAAACCAAAATTGGGTAGAAATTAGCATGGCCAAAGATGCTTTAGAAGCATGTAGAAGCCTTGACCAAATTCCACAAATTTTTTTTTTACCCTAGATTTTTATTAACTTAACCATTATCTTAGCCATGGTTAAGTCTCTACAAATGGATATGAGATATGTTTTCACCCATGGTTCACCACTTGTTCATCTTCTTCATCTCTCATTTTCCTTTCTAGATTTTTAGAGGTGAAGAAAGAAAAAGAGAAAAATTATTCTAAAGTGAGCAAAATTCCTACTTCATCAATCTATACCAATCTAGCCATTTAGTATAGGTTGTTTGATTCACTAATTCATCAATTAGTGAAGAGATAGTTTGAGTTGGAGATTCCTTTACGTAGATCATCTTCGGCCTCGAAGTTCTTCAAGCAAGCTTGTTCCTTTCGCCTGGTGGTGCGTAACGAGAGTCCGGGAGACCACTACTTGGAGTGAAGGGACTATTATATGGAGCTTTAGAAGTGAAGGACCGGTCTACAAAGGTTGTATTCCTTTTTCACTTAGAGTAAAGATATTTACTTGCTTTGTCTAACCCTAATTCTCTAGTTAAATCCTTGGTTTAGTGTTTCTTAGCACTCTAGATTTATAAAATTGCATGCTTGATGCTTTCCGAAACCTAGTAGTTGTGCTAAAGAACCCAATAGTGTCACCAGAGAACTGATATCTGACGATAGGTATAATACCATCTAGGAGTTCTCGGCGAGTCATGTTCTGTGTACCCATTCTCTAATGAGCACCTGCGTACAATCTTTGATGTCAAACACCAATAGCCGTGGGATCAACCATCCCCCCATATAGGGTCAAGAAACGTACACACTAGTCTACTCTAGAATATCGATGCCCTGTCTCGATACTCCCTCGACTAGGAACAATTAAAGGATGTACTTATGGACTACCCTGGCCTACTAGTAGGATCTTCAGCATAGTCCTGGTAGTCAAGTCCACATCCTAAGGGCTTTATCAACATGTAATGAAGAGACAGTATAGTGATACAAGTGTACATGTTAAGATAAAGAGTAACCGGATAGCATACTATCATGTCGTGCAAGAAAGTCCTCTCTATATATGCCCAAGCATCCACTATAATATACAATCATGTACAATAATGGCCTCTATGGCACACATATAACTAACAATCTCCCACTTGCACTAAGGCCAGTTGTTGTAGTATCTCATACCTAACATACCAAAAGTCTCTCGAGTGGCCTTCGTGAGTGGATCCGCTGTGTTATTTTTCGTGTCAACTCTCCTGACTTCGATCACCCGGAGATCAACTATCTCCCTGATCAGGTGATACCGCCTAAGAATATGTCTGGATCGTTCATGGGACCGGGTACCTAGGACAAATCCACAGCTCCATTGTTATCACAATACACAAGTATTGGATGCTTAATGGTAGGAACCTCACTAAGTTCATCTCATGAACTTCTTCATCCAGCCAGCCTCTTTGGCAGCATCGTTGGTAGCGATGTATTCTGCCTTCATCGTCGAGTCTGCTACAGTATCTAGCTTGGAACTCTTCCAACATACCGTCCCTCCACTGAGGGTAAAGACAAAACCAGAGACCGACTTACAATCATCCTTATGTCACTGGAAGCTCGAATCGGTAAAGGACTCCATCTGGAGTTCACCATTACCATACTCCAAGAATATTTCTTTAATCCTTCTGAAGTACTTAAGAATGTTCTTCACAGCTGTCCAGTGATTCTCCACATGATCTGATTGACACCTACTCACTACACCAAGTGAGTATTATACATCCTCATAGATCTATCTCTATAGATCTTAATCCCTGGATGTAGGAGGCATCGACCAGATCTTTCATGGAGAACCTGTGTGATAAGAAGAGCTTGACTGAATGTAGCATAGGAACATCGTTTCCTATCAAGAGTATGTCATCCACGTATAATACGAGGAAAACAACCTTACTCTCTAAAACCTTCTTGTATATATAAGGTTCATCTACGTTTTTATGAAGTCAAACTCTTTGACTGCCACATCAAAACAGATGTTCCAACTCCGCGATACCTGCTTTAATCTGCATATTGATTTAAGCAGCATGCACACCTTTCTGCTGCTCCCACTGTCTATGAAGCCCTCTGGCAGTGTCATGTACACGCTCTCTTCTAAATCACCATTTAGAAAAGAGGTTTTGACGTCCATCTGCAAGATTTCGTAGTCATTGTATGCAGCGATGGAAAGTAGGATCCGGATGGACATAAGCATAGCTACTGGAGAAAAAGTTTTATCATAATCGACACCTGGTCGTTTGATGAAAACCTTTTGCTACAAGTCTATCTTTGAAAGTCTTAAATTTTCCATCTACACCAAGTTTCTTTCTCAAAGATCCACTTGCTTCCAATGGGTTTTACCCCTTCAGGAGCAAATTCCAAAGTCCATACTTTGTTGGTGTACATGGATTCCAGCTCTGATCGCATTGCATCCAGCCATTTCATGTTAGTTATATGTATGCCCTAGAGGCCATTACTGTACATACGATGTATATTGTAGTGGATGCTAGGACATATATTGGGAAGACTTTCTTGCTCGACATGATAGTATGCAATCTGGTTTTACTTTATCTTAACATGTACTCTAATTGTCTCTATGTTACATGTTGATAAAGCACTTAGGATATGTACTCGACTACTGGGACTATGATGAGATCATACTAGTGGGGCCACGGTAGTCGACGAGTACATCCTATAACTGTTCCTAGTCGAGGGTGTATCGAGACAGGGCATCGATACACCAGAGTAGACTAGCGTATACGCATCTTGACCCATATGATGGGCGATGGATGATCCTATATCCATCGGTGTTTGACATCAAGGATGGTGTACGGGTGCTCAGTGGAGACTGGGTACACTGGAAGGACTCGCCGAGAACTCCCAGATGGTATTATACCTCACGTCAGATAGCAGTTCTCCGGTGAAACAGGTACAGAGTAGTCTGTTGACCCGAGATCGTCATAGAGTCTTGTGTGATTCCCACTGTGCTTTGATTTCCACCTTACCACGTCTAAGAGGGCGTGCAAAACGGTGGTTTTTGGGTACAGTTCCGAATCACATGGAGGCAGTGAGCGATAGGACGGGATTCGTCTCTCCCGGTATAGGGAGTTGATGTTGTGCTGTGTTCGATTGGCTATAACCAGAAATCCCTGGCCAGGGTTGCTGAGATTTACTGGTAAGTGTTACCAGTAGTTTCTCGAACTGTTATAGAACTCATATCGACACGACTTATCGAGCTAATGGGGTCTGACGTTTACCACCCCTAGGCGAGATATGCGGCATATCATACGACGAGACCGGACTGTATGGGAGTGTTACTGATTGGATTCGCAGGAGTACTAGCGGGCTTGCTTGTTGATCTTCTGATCGCTCAATACCCGGGTAGCCATTACATTTAGCACACCGCTTGCGGCTTGTGGGTGTTTGATATGATCATCACCTACTGCCGGCGTATTGACGAGTCTTTAGAGTCCTACACAGGGGTTTCCTGGCTCAAGCGAAACGAAGTAGGAGCACATATGTGATATGTGCGGGACCGAGATTAATATGATATAAGATACCGTATTTTATTCTCGCGATACGTGACATTGATCGGTTGTATGAGATATAGCCGGGTTATCGGATCAAGTGTTGATTCGATAAGTTGTTACTTTTGATATTAGTCGGCTATAGCCGGATTATTAAATCAAGAGTTGATTTAATAATTTAATGCATAATTACATATTTGATATATTATATTGCATTAACTAGTATTAGCTCACTTATGATTTATTTTCTCACTAGTTTGTGCACATTGTTTATATGTGATATATGCAAGTGTACATGTTTGTATCATGCTTGATGATACACACAAGATGGATGTATGGGACTCATACCAAGATTAGGGTAATGATTAGGGTGATTGTTTTATCTTAAGATTTAAGAAAATGGTTTAACTTAGTCAAAGTAATCAAGCTTGAAGAAGCTTGGAGAAGGTTTGACAAAGTCCACTCTTTTGTCATTTCTTTTGATATTCTTTAACCTAACCTTTAACCTAAAGCCTTGGTTAATTCTTTACATGATTTAAGCATGAGGGCTTAACTCAACCATGGTGCAATTATTTATTTGATATGTTTTCATTTGGATGGCTAATTCTTTCTTCTTCTTCTTCATCATCTAGCTCCATCCAAAAGCTTACTAGCTCCAATGGTGCTATGAGAAAAAGAGTGAGAAAATCAATTCTAAAGTGAGCCCACTTCCTACTTCTTCATCCTCTACCACTTGCCATGTAGTAGAGTGTGTTCTCTTCACAAAGTTTATGACCTAGTGAAGGAATAGCTTGAGTTTGTGTCTCCCCAACGTAGATCATCTTCGGCCTCGAAGTCAACGTAGCAATCACGTTCGTTCTTCTCGTGGAGCTTCTCAAGAGTCCGGAGTTCACGATCGCAGCGATGGGGACATCTACACGGAGCTAATGAAGTGAAGGACCGGATCTACAAAGGTTGTAATCTCTTTCACTTAGTGTTAAAGTTGTTAACATGCAAGTTTTCGCCTAAACCCTAGTTTAAAGATCCGTATTACAGTTGTTCGGCACGGCTAAAATTTTAATCGGGCATGGTAGATGCCTCGTAGACCCTTGTGCGTGTGCCTAGCAACCCTACAGTGGTATCAGAGCCAAGCTAGAGCTTTAGGTGAAGTCTAGATGAAGTTTAAAGTCCGATCGAACCCGAAAACCCCGATGTAAACCCTTCTCTGTACATTTTTTTGAAATGTGATATTTTATGAATTAAAAATGCTCAGAAAAACAAGCAGGAAAAACTAAGAATTACTGTGAAGTACGGTCCACTAAGTCCCTGAAATGACTGCGGAACCGCGGCCAAACCAAAGGTTCCGCGGCCAAAATTTGGACTTAGTCCCTGGAATTTCATATATTTATTCTTAGGTCCTTTCTTGGCAATTTTGTCGGGGAATTTTTTAATTCCACTCAAGTGTTGAGTTTTCTAGGGTTGTATTGGGGACTCGTTGATTCGATCGGATAATTTAACTTTGTTTAGTTTGTTCCAGATATTTTTAGAAACTGTTAAAAAGTTCGAACGGATATCAATAACTCACTTTTTCCCCTGTCGGAAATTTTTTCAAAAGTTGGATTTTTTCTCGATTTTAAGAACGTTCTAAGTCGTGCAAGTAACGTGGTGGACCCTCTAGAAGACAACAAACCATAACTCGATTATGTGACCGTCTTGAACTGCCTTATGAACCTTTGGGTTTGGGGCAGTACGGCGTGCCATATGTGAGGCGTTGGCTCGACCCTTCTCCGGCTGGACCATTGGTACTGTGGCATGTGATGGATGTTTTTAAACTGATTTCAAGTGTTGATATATATTGGGGAAATCTTGGGTGTTTGATTATTCGATCGGAAAGTTTAACATTGTCTATTTATCTGGATTATGATACAATATTTGGAATCGACAAGAAGTTATGAGATAACTAATTTGAATGTTATAAACATACCAGTTTAGTCTCAATTGATCGGTTGCCACGGGATTTTGATGTGATCAAAAGTCCGTCGCAATCACGTAGCGTACGCGGATACTCGCCGGGTAAACTTAATAGACAACCATGCCCCGTAGCCCCGACTAAGTGACTGTAGGAGAACCCCGTCGCCAAAAGCATCCGTTCGGGTGCTCGCGGCAACGGTGTTCCGCCTTAGTGCACTTCGTCGACGGCATCCGTGGGTGCGGCCGTCTACTAAAGTTTGCGACGAGCATTCGATCAGGTTGTCGGGAATCTTGTTGAATTTCCCGACTTGATATTGAAAAGTGTTTTCGATAAAGAGACTAAAATGCGGGGTTTATAATTGTTAGGCATGTGATGTCTAAGGAATTCATTTGGTTAGGCATGCGATGTCTAAAGAGGTTGCAAATTCCAACTGTTGTAGTTTTATACTTTCTTTTCTGTGAACGTAAGCGTAGTATGTAGTGTATCGCCGGCTTCATTACTATACATCAACGACAATCGAGATACACATACTTGCTTACGTTGATGATATGAGATATTATGTGTTACTATGATATGTTGTATTGGATCGTCGCGTTTGAATAGCCGGGGGTTTTATGTGAGATGAGAGTTTTTCTTTTTCATTCATGTAAAATTCATTTGTATGTAATATTCTTTTATTGGGGCACTTCTGGGATGAGGTTGATTTCACCATTTGTATATTATTTACTTTTCCGCATTAGGTAGACCCAAGGCAGGGAGCACAAGTAACCGGGTTCTAGGGTCCAGTGGGAGACCATCTCGAGGAGTCGAGACCGGGTCTCCTAACCCTAGAATTGGCAGTGTTACTTGCCGCTCTCGTAGGGGTCTTTGGATGTGGGTTTGACTATTCATCGCAACCGTGGAATCCGTGTTTTATTCAGGCTCGTATTGAAAACACGGACGTCCTAGTATATCCAATATTTCATATATGTTTCTTCTGCTGCGATATCTGTGATGTGATCATTTGATATGTTGTGATAGATACTGTATATAGTATATATGATATATTATATAGACGTTACTTATGTTTTACACCCGCGCTAGCCCTTCCCTGCTCTGCCGTTAGTTACCTAACCTAACGGTGCACGAGGGGACATCGAGGCGAATGCGGATGGCATAAGTGTACGTCGTATTTATCTGTGATGTTTTAGGTGACTTAAATGATGGGACTTCATTAATATGATTAATGAAAGAAAAGAAACCTAAAAGATGTTGTGGAATCGAATTTTCAAAAACAGGTAGCTACAGTTCTTGCTTTGCATCGCGGTGTTCCTTGTAGAACATCCTGCACCTTATTCGATAAGGAAAGGGCCGAGATCCCTTCACCGGGAGTGACCCCTTTAGCAATAATTGGCAGATGCTACACCCCTCGGTTTGTCTTTTGATTGCTTTTGGAGTTTTTGCTTTTCATAGTGATATATATGATATATCCTGTACCTTATTCGATGAGGAAAGGGCTGACGATCCCTTCACCGGGAGTGACCCCATTAGCAAAACTAGAAAAGCATAAAAAACACTCCATTTTAAAATCATTTGATTCTACAACGATATCAAGTTCATTACGCAATAGGTTTTCAGAAAAACCTGTCGTATCCCTCCGTCATTTCAGATAAGTTGTATATAGTATTCGTGCTACATTTGTTGGCTTTCGTCAAGGTGTAGTGTGCGGTAGCTATATGCTGCTTATCTGCAGCATACGATGCGATTGGATTAGGGTAGTCGTACGGCTTTGTTGGCTTTCGTCAAGGGTCGTGCGGGTTGGTTTAATTCAGTCAAGAAATGTACGGGTTGAACTTGACTAGCGGGCTATGGTTTGTTGGCTTTCGTCAAGGTCATAGCACGTTAGGGGAAAAATATTATCGGGAATTTCAAGTGTTGAAATTTGCAATGAGATTGCATACCTTCTATGAGATAGTTGGATCCCGATACCTGCTGCGAGTAAGAGTTACTCCTGGGAGAGTTTTACACATTACAATTAGCCGATCAAGTAGGTGTCTAGAAAGGTGTTAACGGGGTTACGCCCCTGGGAAAACGAGGTTTACTTTAATTAGGTCCGTGCAAAAGCACGGGGAACCTCCCTCAAAGTACCGACACTGGCCTGGATGAAAGATTGGCGAACTTGTAGCGTGTAATTAATCCCGGCTAGTCTTTCCTTTTAGGGTTTGAAGGAAGATTTGATTAAAACTGTGGGAGACATCCTGATTAGATATATTTGATAACCAATCTAATCTTGCAAGAACATACGTTGAGTGTTTTCTTCTCTCTCTCTCCAGGTAGCGACCATATCATGCATTAATCAAGATAATAATACGGATGTACTGACCGAACCTGCTTGTTATACTGAGCTGGGGAACGTTGGTCCCGCTCCAACTTATAATTGTTATAAGACAGAGCAGGAAATTGGGGAATACCAGATTTCCCGTTCCGCCCAAACGAAGAAAGTGCATGTTGATGCATCTTCTTCAGGTGTGTTCATTCTCAGTATCCTTTACATCCTGGGTATGAGATACCGGATAAGGATCCCGCATATGTAATCTGTTACATGGGCTACAGATAGTTAGAGAACTGAGAACGGGTGATAAGTTTCATGAGATAGAAACGGTGCAAGTGTTGCAACCAAGTCTGTTGGTCTCTATCACCCTGTATTACCAGAATACATTGATTCTGAACAAATGTTATTAGATACCGAACCTGATATACAACATCATATCAGTCTCTTTATTAGAATAGAAAGGATATAATTTTGTACTGTTGGATATTGTTTTGAACATTTCCTATATCAAGAGTTGATCGGTTCAGGCACGTTATCTAAAAGCATTGACGTTCTAAATCAAACTACAGTTCTTAGTATACTGAATACACACGAGAGGAAGAGTTCAGAAATGAACGAATCCTTCTTGAGGCATTGTAGACTAGGTCATATCAATGCGACCCGACTAGCTAAGTTACATTTAGATGCATATTTAAATCTGTTTGAATTTACATCTTGTGAAACTTGCCAGTCATGTCACAAAGATAAGATGACCATAGCTCTGTTTATTGGAAACAGAGAAAGAGTTAGTGAACTCTTGGGATTGATACATGTTGATGTATGAAAGTCTCCTGTCTACACATGCCAAGACTGTTTCTTTATACTTCATTACATTCACTGATAATCTCTCAAGATTCAGACATATGTTCCTGTTGAAACACAAGTCCGAAACTTTTGAGATAATCACAGAATATAAGTTAGAAGTAGAGAACCAAAAACGGGTATAAGTATTATGTCTTTTAATGAGATCAAGGAGGAGAATACTTGAGCACGGAATTCCTGGAATATTCTAAAGGAGAATGAGATTCTCTCTCAGCATTACTCCTCCGTATACACCATAGCACGATGGTATATCGGGGCGGAGCAATAACACCCTATGTGATATGGTGTGCTCTATGATGAGTACTACTGAGTTTCCAATTTCCCTTTGGGAGTTAGGCACTTGAGAAGCTGCAAACCTATTGAATAGGGTTCGAATCAAATCAGTTGCCTACCATTTCATATGTGATATGGAAAGGGAAGAGCCCATATCTTAAGTTGGTTAAGATTTGGGGTTGTCCGGCCTATGTCTAAAAGCAAAATCTGGACAAGCTCGAGGCAAGGTCTGTTATGTAGAACTGGAATGGTTCCAGCTATACAAACTGCAGCAGATGATTTGGTAGAACCGAAGGATTCAATAGCAACCAACGAACCTCAGCCTCTCCGCCGATCTAGTAAGGTTCCTCACCCACCTGAGAGATACTTCGGTTTCTCTATGACAATGGGAGCGAGGATTGCATCATGAGATGATGATCCAACTAATTTCGGGCTGGCCATCAGGAGTGGGACTCTATAAGAATGGCTGGATGCTTATCGATCTGAGATGGAATCCTTATACACCAACAAAGTATGGACTTTGGTTTCTTTATCTGAAGGGTTAAATCCCCATCAGGAGCAAGTATATCTTGAGAAGATTACTTGGTGTAGATGGAAAAGTTGAGACTTTCAAAGCTAGACTTGTTAAAGGTTTTTCGTCATCGACCAGGCGTGGATAATGATGAAACCTTTTCCTGTGCCTATGCTTAAGTCCATCCAGATCCTACTTGCCACGGCTACATACCATGACTACGATATCTGGTGGTTGGGTGTCATGACTGCTTTTCTAAAATGTTGTTTTGGAAGAGAGCGTCTATAAGTACACAGCCAGAGGGCTTCATAAACAGTGGGAGCAACGGAAACGTGTGCAAGATGTTTTATGTGATGAAACAGGCATCGCGGAGATGGAACGTCTGTTTTGATGTGGTAGTCAAAGAGTTTGACTTCATCAAAATGGTAGATGAACCTTGTATAAACAAAAAGGTAGTAGAGAGTATGTTGGTGATCCTCGTAGAGTACGTGGATGACATACTCTTGATAGGGAAGGAGTTTCCTATGCTACGCTCGGTCAATCTTCGCTTATCACAAAGATTCTCCATATAGGATCATGATGATACCTCCTGAATCCTGGATTTTGGATCTATGAGATAGATCTAATTGGATGTTAGGATACTCACTAGTTGTTGTGAGATAGTATCAATCGATCCTGGGGAGAATCGTTGGAAAGGTTCCAGGGAGATAAGGACGACTGAATGTCAGTCGCATGCATTGTCTTTACTCTCAGTGGAGGGACGGTATGGTGGAAGAGTTCCAAGCTAGATACCGTGACTTACTAGACGATTAAAGGCAAGATACATCGTTACCAAGGATGCTACCAAAGAGGCAGTCTGGATATATATATAAGTTCATGAGATGAACTTCGTTCCTACCATTGTCTGACAATGGAGTTGTGGCTTTAGCCAAGGAACTACCGTCCCATCAGAAATCTAGATATAATTCTTAGGCAGTATCACCTGATCATGGAGATGGTTGATCTCCAGGGAGATCGTGGTTAGGAGAGTAGACACAGAGGACAACAGCGCGGATCCACTCACAATGGCCTTTTTCCCAGTAAAGACTTTTATGTGATGGTTGAGTATGAGATACTTCAACCGCAGCTAAATATTGGGTATGTGATACCACAACAGATGGCCCTAGTGCAAGTGGGAGATTGTTAGTTATATGTATGCCCTAGAGGCCATTACTGTACATACGATGTATATTGTAGTGGATGCTAGGACATATATAGGGAAGACTTTCTTACTCGACATGATAGTATGCTATCTGGTTGTACTTTATCTGAACATGTACTCTAATTGTCTCGATGTTACATGTTGATAAAGCCCTTAGGATATGTACTCGACTATTGGGACTATGATGAGATCATACTAGTAGGGCCACGGTAGTCGACGAGTACATCCTATAACTGTTCCTAGTCGAGGGTGTATCGAGACAGGGCATCGATACACCAGAGTAGACTAGCGTATACGCATCTTGACCCATATGATGGGCGATGGATGATCCCATATCCATCGGTGTTTGAATTCAAGGATGGTGTACGGGTGATCAGTGGAGACTGGGTACACTGGACGGACTCGCCGAGAACTCCCAGATGGTATTATACCTCACGTCAGATGGCAGTTCTCCGGTGACACTGGTACAGAGTAGTCTGTTGACCCGAGATCGTCATAGAGTCTTGTATGATTCCCACTGTGCTTTGATTTCCACCTTACCACGTCCAATAGGGCATGAAAAACGGTGGTTTTTGGGTACAGTCCCGAATCACATGGAGGCAATGAGCGATAGGAGGGGATTCGTCTCTCCCGGTATAGGGAGTTGATGTTGTGCTGTGTTCGATTGGCTATAACCGGAAATCCCTGGCCAGGGTTGCTGAGATTTACTGGTAAGTGTTACCAGTAGTTTCCCGAACTGTTATAGTCCTTATATCTACACGACTTATCGAGCTAATGGGGTCTAACGTTTACTACCCATAGGCGAGATATGCGACATATCAGACGACGAGACCGAACTGTACGGGAGTGTTACTGATTGGATTCGCAGGAGTACTAGCAGGCTTGCTTGTTGATCTTCTGATTGCTCGATACCCTGGTGGCCGTTGCGTTTAGCACACCGCTTGCGGCTTGTGGGTGTTTGATATGATCATCACCTACTGCCGGCGTATTGACGAGTCTTTAGAGTCCTACACAGGGGTTTCCTGGCTCAAGACAAACGGAGTAGGAGCACATATGTGATATGTGCGGGACCGAGATTAATACGATATAAGACATCGTATTTTATTCTCGCGATACGTGACATTGATCGGTTGTATGAGATATAGCCGGGTTATCGGATCAAGTGTTGATTCGATAAGTTGTTACTTTTGATATTAGTCGGCTATAGCCGGATTATTAAATCAAGAGTTGATTTAATAATTTAATGCATAATTATATATTTGATATATTATATTGCATTAACTAGTATTAGCTCACTTATGATTTATTTTCTCACTAGTTTGTGCACATTGTTTATATGTGATATATGCAAGTGTACATGTTTGTATCATGCTTGATGATACACACAAGATGGATGTATGAGACTCATACCAAGATTAGGGTAAAGATTAGGGTTATTGTTTTGTCTTAAGATTTAACAAAAGGGTTTAAACTTAGTCAAAGTAATCAAGCTTGAAGAAGCTTGGAAAAGTTTTGAAAAAGTCCACTCTTTTGTCATTTCTTTTGATATTCTTTAACCTAACCTTTAACCTAAAGCCTTGGTTAATTCTCTACATGAGTTAAGCATGAGGGCTTAACTCAACCATGGTGCCATTATTTATTTGATATGTTTTCATTTGGATGGATAATTCTTTCTTCTTCTTTTTCATCATCTAGCTCCATCCAAAAGCTTACTAGCTCCAATGGTGCTATGAGAAAAAGAGTGAGAAAATCAATTCTAAAGTGAGCCCACTTCCTAATTCTTCATCCTCTACCACTTGCCATGTAGTAGAGTGTGTTCTCTTCACAAAGTTTATGACCTAGTGAAGGAATAGCTTGAGTTTGTGTCTCCCCGACGTAGATCATCTTCGGCCTCGAAGTCAACATAACAAGCACGTTCGTTCTTCTCGTGGAGCTTCTCAAGAGTCCGGAGTTCACGATTGCAGCGATAGGGACATCTACACAGAGCTAATGGAGTGAAGGACCGGATCTACAAAGGTTGTAATCTCTTTCACGTAGTGTTAAAGTTGTTAACAGTAAGTTTTCGCCTAAACCCTAGTGTAATGATCCGTATTAGAGTTGTTCGGCACGGCTAAAATTTTAATCGGGCATGGTTGATGCCTCGTTATCCTTTGTGCGCGTGCCTAGCAACCCTACATTTCATAGAGTCCCCACTCATGACGGCCTGCTCAAAACTAGTTGGGAAATCATCTTCCATGATGTAATCCTCGCTCCCACCGTCTACGAGAAAACCGTAGTATCTCTCAGGCGGATGAGGAATCCTACTAGATATGCGGAGTGCCGAGGTTCGTCGGGGACTATTGAATCCTCCGGCTCCACCAAATTATCAGCTGTAGTTTGTGTAGCTGGAACTTCTTCCAGTTCTACCTCATTGTTGGGGTCGAAAATTGCACCCCGGTTGACCAAGTCAAAGTCAAGGTCAACCCCAAGCCAGGTGGGCCTAAGCCCAGATCAAGTGGGCTCATGCCCGAGTCGAGCCGGAATATGAAGCGGCCGGCCTCCCCATGCAAATCATGTAAAAAATAATTTTGATGTAATTTTTTATGCATGAATGGGCATAAAGCCAATTTTTTGTAAGCCCGTGGCTTATTTGCAAAAGGAAATGGCACATGAGCCATCGGATGGGCAAAATGCCATTTTTGTAGAGCCTAAGGCCTATATGTAAATTGTATAGCCTATAAAGGCAAGGATAATGAAAATATCCTAAGAACATTTCCTCTCTCCAAAAAAGGAATCCAGATCTGAGATCTTTCTCCTTCCTTAATGTTCTAAAACCTTCTTCTTTCTTTTGAATTAAATCAAGAGTTTTACTCTTCCTTTTAAAAACAAAATAGTTTTTCACCACAAAACCCACAAAGAGGAACTCAGATCTTCCATCAAATCTCAGAAAGGAGAGATTTTTAAAATCTCATACCTCTTGATCTTCAAGATCCGTCCAACAAAGGAAGAAGAAGGAGACCCATCTCCAGAAACCCCACTTTGGGGAAGATCCAGGGCTCAAGAGGAGAAACCCCTACATCGGCTTCAAAACATCCTAGGAGTTTAACTCCTCACACACACACACAAACACACACACACACACACACAAAATAATAAGTGTGCCTTTCTGGGAGTATAACTCCTATTGCAGGGACCAAGTCCTTCTTGCGCCCAAACCGCTAGCGCCCGAGCGCCCACGTGCCTGACACATGGGCACTAGCACTCAAAGCGCTAGCGCTTAAATCGCTTGCGCCTAAAGCGCTAGCGCCCGAGCGCCTGATACGTGGGGCGCTTGCGCTCAAAGCGCTAGCGCTCTTGCGCTTAAAGAGCTAGCGCCCGAGCGCCTGACACGTGGGGTGCTAGCGCTCTTGCGCTCAAAGCACTAGCTCCCAAAGCGCTAGCGCCCCAAGCGCCTGACATGTGGGGCATTTGCGCACAAAGCACTAGCTCTCTTGCGCCCGAGCGCCCACGTGCCTGACACGTGGGGCGCTAGCGCTCTTGCGCCCAAGGCGCTAGCGCCCGAGCGCTTTCTCCCACGCATCCTTTGGATGCCCTTTTCTTTTTTTATATATATACGTATATATACATATACACACACACATACTCCACGAAACTGTCCTGTTAGAACTCTGCGGGGCCCCCGAGATATCCCAAACCCCTTCAAAACACAACGCTGCACATTGTGTTCGCATGACCAGTTTAACCCGTCAATCGAAGGTTCTCTCGCTCCAAATGCGAGGGTTAATTAACGGCAGCTTAGTCCGCGGCTGCCGGAGATTCGGATCCCCACAATCAATAAAACCCAGCCTAACCTAGGCAGGGGGAATCTGTAATGCGCCTGACAAGCGCGTGCGTATTCCCATCTCAATGGGGTGACGAAAAACACCCTACAGATTCTGGCATACCCCGGTGGGACCTTTCTCTCCTCCCATATCTCGGGTTAAGCGTTCATGCGAACTCATTTAATATATATGCCGATGTTTGTACTGAAATAATTTCTTTTTCGTACAACAACTTTCAACGAAGATGTCTCCCAAGATGAATTCAGCTTCCGATGCGACCCCGATTCCGTACATGGTCAAGATTGTTCCCCTCCGAATGGCGGCCAAGGCATGGGCATCTTGCCTGAGATTCGGGGCAGATGCTATTTGGTTTTATCCTTCTACCTCTCCGAAGATGCCAAGTTGATTTATGGCACCATGTATCGGAGGTTTAGACGGATACGGCCGATGTAGCAGACTTCGTCAGATTCCCCCTCGTTTGAGTGGTTTTTGATTGTGGGGACGCTCTTCCTGTTAGTTATATGTATGCCCTAGAGGCCAGTATTGTACAGATGATGTATATTATATTGGATGCTTGGACATATATAGAGATGACTTTCTTGCTCGATATGATAGTTTGCTATCTGGTTGCTCTTTATCTTAACATGTATACTTGTCTCTTTGTTACATGTTGGTAAAGCCCTTAGGATCTGTACTTGACTACCTGGACTATGATGTGGATCATACTAGTGGGGACATGGTAGTCCATAAGTACATCCTTCAAGGTCCCTAGTCGTAGGTGTATCGAGACGGGGCATCGATATACCAGTGTAGACTAGCGTTTACGCTTCTCGACCCATGAAATGGGCGATGGATGATCCCATATCTATTGGTGTTTGACATCAGAGATGGTATACGGGTGCTCAGTGGAGACTGGGTACACTGGACAGACTCGCCGAGAACTCCCAGATGGTATTATACCTCACGTCAGATGGCAGTTCTCTGGTGACACTTGTGCAGGTTAGTCTGTAGGACCCGAGATCGTCATAGAGTCTTGTGTGATTCCCATTGTGCTTTGATTTCCACCTTACCACGTCCATGAGGGCGTGCAAAAGTGGAAATCAAAGCACAGTGGGAATCACAAAAGACTCTATGACGATCTCGGGTCTACAGACTAACCTGCACAAGTGTCACCAGAGAACTTCCATCTTACGTGAGGTATAATACCATCTGGGAGTTCTCGGCGAGTCCGTCCAGTGTACCCTGTCTCCACTGAGCACCCGTATACCATCTCTGATGTCAAACACCAATGGATATGGGATCATCCATCGCCCATCTCATGGGTCGAGAAGCGTATACGCTAGTCTACACTGGTATATCGATGCCCCGTCTCGATACACCTACGACTAGGGGACCTTGAAGTATGTAACTTATGGGACTACCATGTCCCTACTAGTATGATCCGCATCATAGTCCAGGTAGTCAAGTACACATCCTAAGGGCTTTACCAACATTTAACTATAAGACAGTACAAAGAGACAAGTATACATGTTAAGATAAAGAGCAACCAGATAGGCATACTATCATATCGAGCAAGAAAGTCATCTCTATATATGTCCTAGCATCAAATATAATATACATCATCTGTACAATACTGGCCTCTTGGGCATACATACAACTAACAATCTCCCACTTGCACTAGGGCCAGCTGCTGTAGTATCGCATACCAAGCATCCCGAAGAGTCTCTCAAACTGTATTCAGGGAATGGCCTTCGTGAGTGGATCCGCTGTGTTATTCTTCGTGTCAACCCTCCTGACCTCGATCTCCCGACGATCAACTATCTCCCGGATCAGGTGATACCGCCTCAGAATATGCCCCGGATCGCTGATGGGACCTGGGTTCCTTGGCCAAAGCCACCGCTCCATTGTTATCGCAATAAAAAGGTATTGGATTCTCAATGGATGGAACCACTCCAAGTTCAGTAATGAACTTCTTGATCTAGACAGCCACTTTGGCAGCACCGTTGGCAGCGATGTATTCAGCCTCCATCGTCGAGTCTGCCACGGTTTCCTGCTTGGAACTCTTCCATCTAACCGCCCCCTCCGTAAAGGGTAAAGACAAATCCCGACTGCGACTTAGAGTCGTCCTTATCACTCTGGAAGCTCGAATCGGTAAAGGACTCCACTTGGAGTTCTCCGTTACCATACACCAAGAGCATCTCTTTAGTCCTTCGTAAGTACTTGAGAATGCTCTCCACAGCTGTCCAGTGACTCTCTCCAGGATCAGCTTGATACCTACTCACTATACTTAGTGAGTATGCTACATCGGGTCTGGTACATAGTATCGCGTATATGATAGAGCCTACAGCCGAAGCATAGGGTATCCCTTGCATGCGAGCTCTCTCCAAATCAGTCTTGGAAGACATCTCTTTGGAGAGAGTGACTCCAGAGATCGTGGGTAAGTTCCCATGCTTGGATTCTTCCATACTAATCTTCTTTAGTATGGTGTCAATGTACCTGGATTGGGACAATCCCAAAATCCGTTTAGATCTATCTCTATAGATCTTAATCCCCAATATGTAAGAGGCATCACCAAGATCTTTCATTGAGAATCTTTGTGATAAGAAGAGCTTGACTGATTGCAGCATATGAATGTCATTTCCTATCAAGAGTATGTCGTCCACGTACAATACGAGGAAGACAACCTTACTCTCTGCCACCTTCTTATAGATACAAGGTTCATCTACGTTTTTGACGAAATCAAACTCTTTGATAATGACGTTAAAGCAGATGTTCCAACTCCGAGATGCTTGCTTTAATTCATAAATGGATTTAAGCAGCTTGCACACCTTCCCGCTGCTCCCACTATCTATGAAGCCCTCTGGCTGAGTCATGTACACGCACTCTTCTAAATCACCGTTTAGAAAGGCGGTCTTAACATCTATTTGCTAGATTTCGTAATCATGATATGCAAAGATGGAAAGCATGATCCGGATGGATTTAAGCATAGCTACTGGAGAAAAGGTTTCATCATAGTCCACACCTGGTCTTTGATGAAAATCCTTTGCAACAAGTCTAGTTTTGAAAGTCTCCACTTTCCCATCTACACCAAATTTTTTCTTGTTGGTATCAGAGCCGACCTAGAACATTAGGCGACACTTTAACGAAGTTAAAACTCCGAGAACCAAAAAATACGGATTTTTAGCACTCTCTGGACAATTTTTCAAAACTATTGTTTTTCAGAATTAAAAATACTTAAAAAATTCAGGAGGGAAATATAAGCAATACTGTGAAAAACAAACCCTTGAACAGTAATTCTTGCCGCGGAAACGCGGCCAAAGCTTGCTTGGGCCGCGGTTCCGCGGCCGTACACATGTATAAGTGCATGTTTTTTTTACAGTAATGCTTATGTCTGCTTTTACATTTTTTGGGGTATTTTTAATCTGAATTTTGTGCTGTTTGTTCTAGAGATTGTTTTGGAGTCGGTGAATCGATCGGAATTTTGATTTCGTGTCTTTTCCGGGTAATTTAGAAAGTATTGAATTATTCGAACGAGTATCATTTACTCACTTTTTCACGGGGTTTTAATCTTTCGGAAATACGTGCAAGTTTTGTGGTGGACCCTCTAGAAGACAACAAACCTTAACTCGATTATGTGACCGTCTTGAACTGCCTTTTGAACCTTAGGGTTTGGGGCAGTACGGCGTGCCACATGTGAGGCGTTGGCTTGACCCTTCTATGGCTGGACCGCTAGTACTGTGTCACACTCTGGGTTTTTGAACTCCGCTCAAGTGTTGAGCTTTAGGGAATTTTGGGTATTTGGTCATTCGTTCGAAAACTTTAATACTGTCTATTTATCTGGAATGTGATACAATATGTGGAATTCATATAGTTAGGCATGAAATACGAAATATGTGATATTTCGCATTTACGATGTCTAAAAGGAATGTAGATTCCAAATATTGTAGTTTTACACTTTCTTTTTTGTGACCGTAAGTGTAGTATGTCGATATCGCCGGTTTCATTGCTATACATCAATGACAATTGGGGTACACATACTTACTTACGTTGATGATATATGATATTATGTGTTGCTGAGATATGATGTGCAGGATTGTCGCGATTGAATAGCTGGGGGGTTTTTATGTGAGATGAGAGTTTTATATTTTCATTCATGTAAATTGAAATGTAATGTAATATTATTTTATTTGGGGCACTTCCGGGTTGAGGTTGATGCCACCAGTGTTGTATATTATTTACTTTTTCGCATTAGGATGGACCCAAGGAGGGGAGCACAGGTGACCGGGTTCTGGGGTTCAGGGGGAGGCCATCTCGAGGAGTCGAGATCGGGTCTCCTAAACTCCAGAATTGGTAGGGTCGCTTGCCGCTCTCGTAGGGGTCCAGGGTGTGGGCTTGGCTATTCATCGCGACTGTGGAATCCGTATTTTCTATTGTTGGCTAAATACTAAATACGGACGTCCTAGTATATCCCACATTATATCTATGTTTCTGCTGCGATATCTGTGATGTGATCATTTGATATGTTGTGATGGAAACATATATAGTATATATGATATATTATATAGACGTTACTTATGTTTTACACTCGCACTAGCCCTGCCCTGCTCTGTCGTTAGTTACCTAACCTAACGGTGCACGAGGGGACATCGAGGCGAATGCGGATGGCATAAGTGTACGTCGTATTTATCTGTGATGTTTAGGTGACTTAAATAATGGGACTTCATTAATGTGATTAATGAAAGAAAAGAAACCTAAAAGATGTTGTAGAATCAAATTTTTTCAAAAAGGGTAGCTACAGTTTTGTTTTGCATAGCGATATATATGATATATCCCGCACCTTATTCGATGAGGAAAGAGCCGAGATCCCTTCACCGGGAGTGACCTCTTTAGCGAAACTGGCAGATGCTACAACACTCGGTTTGCTTTTGATTGCTTTTGGAGTTTTGCTTTGCTTAGTGATATATATGATATATCCTGCACCTTATTCGGTGAGAAAAGAGCTGAGATCCCTTCACCGGAAGTGACCTCTTTAGCAAAACTATTAAAAGCCTCAAAATCACTCCATTTCAAAATTCACTAGATTCTACAACGATATCAAGTTCATTACGCAATAGGTTTTCAGAAAAACCTGTCGTAGCCCTCCGTCATTTCAGATAAGTCATACTTAGTATTCGTGCTACGTTTGTTGGCCTGCGTCAAGGCGTAGTGTGCGGTAGCTAACTAGTATTTATCTGTTTGTGCATATGATGCAGATTGGATTAGGGTAGTCGTGCGACTTTGTTGGCCTACGTCAAGGGTTGTACGGGTGGGTTTAATTCAATCAAGAAATGACGGGTTGAACTTGACTAGCGCACTATGGTTTTTTGGCCTGCGTCAAGGTCATGGGACGCTAGGGGAAAAATATTATCGGGAATTTCGAGTGTTGAAATTTGCAATGAGATTGCATACCTTCTATGAGATAGTTGGATCCCGATACCCACTGCGAGTAATTGTTACTTCTGGGAGAGTTTTACACAGGACAATTAGCCGATCAAGTAGGTGTCTAGAAAGGTGTCAACGGGGTTACGCCCCTGGGAAAACGAGGTTTACATTAATTAGGTCCGTGCGAAAGCACGGGGAACCTCCCTCAAAGTACCGACACTGGCCTGGCTGAAAGATTGGCGAAATTGTAAGGTGTAATTAATCCCGGCTAGTCTTTTCTTTTAGGGTTTGAAGGAAGATTTGATAAAAAACAGTGGGAGCCATCCTGATTAGATAAAATAATAACCAATCTGATCTTGCAAGAGCATATGCTAAAGTGTTTTCTTCTCTCTCTCTCCAGGTAGCGACCATGTCATGCCTTAATCAAGATAATAATATGGATGTATTGACTGAACCCGCATGTTATACTGTGC
Organism: Agapanthus africanus; assembly: GCA_030015575.1. Classification (NCBI taxonomy): domain Eukaryota; kingdom Viridiplantae; phylum Streptophyta; class Magnoliopsida; order Asparagales; family Amaryllidaceae; genus Agapanthus; species Agapanthus africanus. The sequence continues at coordinate 223,184,207 of JASDDO010000016.1, read as the reverse complement.
TGGGGAACGTTGGTTCCGTTCTATCTTATAAGAGTTATAGGACTGAACAGGACATAGGGGAATACCAGGATTCCCATGCCACCCGAATGAAGAAAGTACATGTTGATGCATTTTCTTCGGGTGTGTTTGTTACAGAGAACTGTTTCTCCATTTGCCCTACGTACTGGGTATTAGATACCGGGTCAGGATCCCATATATGTAATCAGTTACATGGGCTTAAGAAAGGTAGAGAACTTGGAGAAGGTGATAAAGAGATAAGGGTTGGAAATGGAGCAATTGTTGCAGCTAAGACCGTCGGGGAATATCACCTTGTATTACCAACTGGTAAAACATTGATTATGAACGAATGCTATTACATGCCGAACCTGATATGCAACATTATATCAGTTTCTTTGTTGAGTAAAGAAGGATATAATTTTGTATTACAGGATAATTTTATGAACATTTTCCTTAACCAAAAGTTGGTTGGATCAGGCACGTTGTGCAATGGCATTTATGTTCTAAATCAATCAACAGTTCTGAGTATAACAAACACACACAAGAGGAAGAGTTCAGAACTGAACGAATCCTTCTTGTGACATTGTAGACTGGGTCACATCAATGCGACACGACTAGCTAAGTTGCATAAGGATGGATATTTGAATCCATTTGAATTTTCATCTTATGATACTTGCCAGTCATGTCTCAAAGGAAAGATGACCAAAACTCCGTTTACGGGACACGGAGAAAGAGTTACGGAACTCTTGGGACTGGTGCATAGTGATGTATGCGGTCCAATGTCTACACATGCCAGGAATGGTTCTGCGTACTTCATTACATTCACTAACGATCTTTCTAGATTCGGATATGTGTTCCTGATGAAACACAAATCAGAAGCTTTTGAGAAATTTAGAGAATATAAACAAGAAGTCGAGAACCAAACCGGAAAAAGTATTAAAATCCTTCGTTCTAATCGAGGAGGTGAATACTTGAGCAATGAATTCCTGGGCTTCCTAAAAAAGAATGGGATTCTCTCTCAGCTGACTCCTCCATATACACCACAGCACAACGGTGTATCGGAACGGAGGAACCACACCCTATTAGATATGGTGCGCTCTATGATGAGCACAGCTGAGTTACCTATTTCCTTCTGGGGTATGCACTGGAAACAGCTGCAGACCTATTCAATATGGTTCCCACCAAATCCGTGCCAACCACTCCATATGAGATATGGAAAGGAAAGAGACCATGTCTTAATTATGTTAAGATATTGGGTTGTCCGGCATATGTAAAAACGCAGAATCCGGACAAACTCGCAGCAAGGTCCATTCTGTGTAAGTTTATTTGATATCCCAAACATTCGCGCGGGTATATCTTCTACCACACCGAGGAACAAAAGGTGTTTGTTTCTCGACATGCCACCTTTTTAGAAAAGGAATTTCTTGAAAAAGAGATTAGTGGCAAGGAGGTAGAACTGGAAGAGGTTCCACCAATACAGACTACGAAAGAAGATTTGGTTGAATCGGAGGATTCGGTAGTTCCCAACGAACCTCAGCCTCTCCGCCGATCTAGTAGGGTTCCTCACCCACCTGAGAGATACTACGGTTTTCTCATGGATGGTGGGAGCGAGGATGGCATCATGGAGGATGATGACCCAACTAGCTTTGAGCAGGCCATCACGAGTGGGGACTCAGTGAAATGGCTGGATGCAATGCGGCCGAAATGGAATCCATGTACACCAACAAAGTATGGACTTTGGAAGATGCTCCTGAAGGGGTAAAACCCATTGGGAGCAAGTGGATCTTCAAGAAAAAATTTGGTGTAGATGGGAAAGTGGATACTTTCAAAGCTAGACTTGTTGTAAAAGGTTTTCGTCAAAGACCGGGTGTGGACTATGACGAAACCTTTTCTCCAGTAGCTATGCTTAAATCCATTCGGATCATGGTTGCCATCGCTGCATATCATGATTACGAAATCTGGCAAATGGATGTTAAGACCGCCTTTCTAAACGGTGATTTAGAAGAGTGCGTGTACATGACTCAGCAAGAGGGCTTCGTAGCTAGTGGGAGCAGCGGGAAGGTGTGCAAGCTGCTTAAATCCATTTATGGATTAAAGCAAGCATCGCGGAGTTGGAACATCTGCTTTGACGTCGTTATCAAAGAGTTTGATTTCGTCAAAAACGTAGATGAACCTTGTATCTACAAGAAGGTGGCAGAGAGTAAGGTTGTCTTCCTCGTATTGTACGTGGACGACATGCTCTTGATATGAAATGACATTCCTATGCTGCAATCAGTCAAGCTCTTCTTATCACAAAGATTCTCAATGAAAGATCTTGGTGATGCCTCCTGCATATTGGGGATTAAGATCTATAGAGATAGATCTAAACGGATTTTGGGATTGTCCCAATCCAGGTACATTGACACCATACTAAAGAGGTTTAGTATGGAAGAATCCAAGCATGGGAACTTACCCACGATCTCTGGAGTCACTCTCTCCAAAGAGATGTCTTCCAAGACTGATTTGGAGAGAGCTCGCATGCAAGGGATACCCTATGCTTCGGCTGTAGGCTCTATCATGTACGCGATGCTATGTACCAGACCCGATGTAGCATACTCACTAAGTATAGTGAGTAGGTATCAAGCTGATCCTGGAGAGAGTCACTGGACAGCTGTGGAGAGCATTCTCAAGTACTTACGAAGGACTAAAGAGATGCTCTTGGTGTATGGTAACGGAGAACTCCAAGTGGAGTCCTTTACCGATTCGAGCTTCCAGAGTGATAAGGACGACTCTAAGTCGCAGTCGGGATTTGTCTTTACCCTTTACGGAGGGACGGTTAGCTGGAAGAGTTCCAAGAAGGAAACCGTGGCAGACTCGACGATGGAGGCTGAATACATCGCTGCCAACGATGCTGCCAAAAAGGCTGTCTGGATCAAGAAGTTCATTACTGAACTTGGAGTGGTTCCATCCATTGAGAATCCAATACCTTTGTATTGCGATAACAATAGAGCGGTGGCTTTGGCCAAGGAACCCAGGTCCCATCAGCGATCGTGGCATATTCTTAGGCGGTATCACCTGATCCGGGAGATAGTTGATCATCGGGAGATCGAGGTCAGGAGGGTTGATACGAAGAATAACACAGCGGATCCACTCACGAAGGCCATTCCCTAGATACAGTTTAAGAGACTCTTCGGGATGCTCCGTATGCGATACTACAGCAGCTGGCCCTAGTGAAAGTGGGAGATTGTTAGTTGTATATATGCCCTAGAGGCCAGTATTATACAGATGATGTATATTATATTGGATGCTTGGACATATATAGAGATGACTTTCTTGCTCGATATGATAGTATGCTATCTGGTTGCTCTTTATCTTAACATGTATACTTGTCTCTTTATACTGTCTTATAGTTACATGTTGGTAAAGCCCTTAGGATGTGTACTTGACTACCTAGACTATGATGTAGATCATACTAGTGGGGACATGGTAGTCCATAAGTACATCCTTCAAGGTCCCTAGTCGTAGGTGTATCGAGACGGGGCATCGATATACCAGTGTAGACTAGCGTATACGCTTCTCGACCCATGAGATGGGCGATGGATGATCCCATATCCATTGGTGTTTGACATCAGAGATGGTATACGGGTGCTCAGTAGAGACTGGGTATACTGGATGGACTCGCCGAGAACTCCCAGATGGTATTATACCTCACGTAAGATGGCAGTTCTCTGGTGACACTTGTGCAGGTTAGTCTGTAGACCCGAGATCGTCATAGAGTCTTGTGTGATTCCCACTATGCTTTGATTTCCACCTTACCATGTCTATGAGGGCGTGCAAAACGGTGGTTTTTGGTTACAGTCCCGAGTCACATGGAGGCAATGAGCGATAGGAGGGGTTTCGTCTCTCCCGGTATTGGGGGTTGATGTTGCGCTGTGCTCGATTGGCCATAACAGGGAAGTCCCTGGCCATGGATGATTAGAGATTTACTGGTAAGTGTTACAAGTAGTTTCTCGACCCGTTATGAGCCTCACATCGGCACGACTTATCGGTTATTGGGGTCTGACGTTTACCACCCCTAGACTTGATATGCGACATATCAGACGAGGAGACAGGACTGCACGGGTAGTGTTGCCGGTTGGCTCGATGGGAGTTGTAGCAGGTTCGCTTGTTTTCTTCTGATCGCTCAATACCCGGGTGGCCGTTACGTTTAGCTGACCGCTTGCGGCTTGAGGGTGCTTGATATGATCATCACCCACTGCCGGCGTATTGACGAATCTTTGAGTCCCACAAAGGTGTTACCTAGTCCAGGCGAAACGTTGTGGTGCGCGTATGCGATATGCGCATGGACCCGGTTAAAATGCGCGTATGAGATACTGTGTATTAATCGGGCGGCTTGCTTTTGTTAGGGTCGTATGTGATATGGCCGGATTGATAAATCAATTGTTGATTTATCATTTAACAATTAGATTATCACTAGAAATCCTTTCTTGTATTTTTGGATGTATGCATGCATGTATGCATTCTTTCTTGTTTCATGCACATATGGATGTGCATGCACACATACATTCATACATCATCCTTCATGGTTGTATATACATAGAAAATGGTGGTAATATAAGACTCACACCATGGTTATATATATATGAATTATTATTGCATTTGTTTTAAAACAAAATGAAAAAGGAAATGATAATTCATGGTTAGTTTCTACACTTTTCTTTGACCTAACCATTCTCACCCACCATTTAACCATGGATTAACTTTCCTTTTGGGTTTTAACTCAAGTTCAATAATATCCTTATTGTTCAACCATGGTTTGAGATGAGAGGTGGAAAATATATATAGATATATTTTCTATTTTCTCACTAGAGTTAATCTTTTACTCTTGTTCAAGAAAGCCATCATCTTCTTCCTCCTTCTTCTTTTGCTCTCTAGATTTCTCTAGTGAGCAAATTACTCACCAAGTTAGGATTTTGAAGTGAGAAAAATCACCACAACATCATTCTAAACAAGTCTTGCCCACTTGTTTAGAGTGTTAGCTTCATATCTTTCTCTTGATCAAGTGAAGTTGCTAGCTTGGACAAAGCGGACTCCGGGTGGATCATCGTGGACCTAGAGGAGTTCAAGTGGACCTTTTCCAAACCCCAAGTAGCCGAGGAGTCTAGCGTAGGGAGCTACAAAGGTTGTACTCTCAAAACCCTAGCTTAACCTACTTGTGATGAAGTGTTGTTTTAGAAACCCTAATTTTCAAGGATTGATTCTTTGTATGCTTACTTAGCACCATAAAATTTTAATCTTTGGTACATGTGATGCTTCCAAACCCTTCATGTGGTGCTAGGTAAACCCAATACTTCCCTGCAGGCGCAAGCCCCTGGAGTTAATTACGCTACCGCATCGCGGTAGCCACTTTCTCCTTCTCCAGAGTTTCACTTCGTGTCGTGTGTGTTTGTGGATGCCTATGGATTGTATACGGATACTAAGTTATGCCGTTGCCCGTAGGACGTGGATTAGTCCAAATCCGTATTTTCTTAGATTTGGGTTTGGGGTTTTGGTTTAAGGATACGTTAGCCATTTTTGAGGCTAAGATAAACTTAAACTTTCGTTAGGGACACGTTAGTCTGATTTGAGACTAAGATCGACTTAACGGGATCTTCTAGATCCATTTCCAGTTTAGGGACGTGGTGGTCCATCGCCAGTTTAGGGATATGGTGGTCCGTTGTATGCATGGCCATAGGGACCCGTCACCTCTCTGACGTCGTTGAAGGATTACAACGATAAGTGTCAGAGGAGTTCGGAGATGTACCCTTGAACCAAAGTTGATTGGGGGTCTTATAGTCCAATTTAGGACTGAAGTCTGTTTGAATGTTTAAGGATACGTTAGCCATATTTGAGACTAAGATCAACTTAAACGGGACCGTTTAGATCCAACAAATGAGCATTTGAGGGCTCTATTGTTCCAGTTTAGGGACGTGGTGGTCCATCGCCAGTTTAGGGACATGGTGGTCCGTAGGTAGTTTAGGGACATTGCGGTCCATTGCATTTATGGCTGTCGGGACCCGTCACCTCTCTGACGTCGTTGAAGTATTAAAATGATAGATATCAGAGGAGTTCAGAGATGTACCCTTGGACCAAGTGTAAATTGATTTAAAAGAGCAACCGTACTCAGTCAATTTAATTTGAGGACTTACGGCCAAAATTGGGCTAAGTCCAATTGAGAATGTTCAACATTTTTATTTATATTTAGCCTAGTAGGCCTTTATTAGTGCTATGCCCCTACACTGCATTTTATTCTGGCCTATTAGGCCTTTTAAGTTAGGCTCTGTCCCCTTTTTTTATAATGCAGAGCATTTGTTTTAGTCCATTGGGCCTTTTAATTGGGCTCTGCCCTTTAATAATGCACTGCATTAATTAATCTGACAAAGTGCCACGTGGCTTGTCAGGCGCTTTTGCGCCAATTGAGGAGCGCAAGGCGCAAGTCCATGGAGAGGTGACACGTGTCATGCTCAGGAGAGCGCAAGCGCAGTGCGCTGCGCCAGTGCGCTGCTGACACGTGGCGCGCTCTGGTGAGTTGCGCCAATTCATGAGAGCAGTGCTTTGTTTTTAGAAGCGCATAATGCAGATCATTATGGGGCTGACACGTGGCGCTCTCTGGTGGCTTGCGCCAACCCGAGAGCGCAATAGTGTAGATTTTGCAAGTGCAGGTCACTGTTTTATTATTTTGATCAATTTTAGATCAAAGAAAACAAATTTTCTTGTTTTCAAAGAACCAGTGGTTTATCAAAAGGCAATGCCTTTATTATTATTATATTTTTATTGAAAATCTTTGATCTTGTTCTTAGATCAATGATCTTTTTAGAAGAAATTCTTCTTTTATTCAATGTTTTTTTTACCTTTCTTTTCTTTGAGCTATTCTCAAAATTTTCTTTAAAAGAGTTCTCTCTGTGTTCCTCCCCTTTTGAGTTGGGGTCTAGGGCCTTTTTATAGTGCCAATGATTTGTTGAATTTGGTTAGAGAGATCTTTCTCAGTGTGATTTGGGGATTTTTCCCCACCGTTGGATCTTCGATCCAAGGGCTTCTGTTTTACAGAAGGCAATCTTCTTGTTTTAACAAGAACAGTAGGATCTTTCTGAATTTTAATTCTGTTTGGCGCAAACGCACCTGCGCCTGACATGTGTCGCGCAGCGCAACTGCGCTGCCACGTGTCGTGCAGCGCAGAGCGCAACTGCGCTGCCACGTGTCGCGCAGCGCAGAGCGCAGATCATCTGAAGCGTTGCTTCCTTTAATTTTGTTTTAAATAGAGCCTTGCTCTGATTTGGTGCGCTGCCTTTGGCGCTGCGCCTGACGTATCAACTTCTGACACATGGCATGTTGCACGCAGCACACGGGATTTGAAGCGTTGCTTCGATTTTTGAAATTCAAACAGAGCTTTGCTCTGATTGGGTGAAACAAATGCCCCCCCACCGTTGCGCTAACGTGGCGCGCACGTGAGTGCAGCGGTGACAAGATCCTGGCCGTTGGATCAGCTCAGGAGTTGAAGGGGCGCAAGCGCCTATATATAGAACCCCTGGCCCTTAGAAAATCTTTACTATTTTCCAAGATTTTGATTTTCAGAGCTTTGCTCTTGCTTAAGAACTTCAGAGCCCTGCTCTTGTTTCAAGAACTCTAGAGCTTTGCTCTCATTTCCAAAGTTAGAAAAACTTTAGGTAAAATTAATCTTAGATTAAATTAATTTTAATTAATCTTAACCAACAGAGCTTTGCTCTCATAGATCTTCTGATCTAAAGAAAACCAATTCGGGGTTTCACCAACAGAGTTTTGCTCTCAAGAATCCATAGATCTACAGAGATCTTGTTCATGGGTTTTAACCCATGAGTAGAGCTTTGCTCATGGATCAAAAATTAGATCTTTTTGATCTAAAAGTGAAGAACTCCTAAGAGTCTTCAAAATTTTTAATTTTTTTGGAGTTCAAAGAAATCTTTTTTTAATAGATTTTCTCATCATTATCATAGAGCTAGGCTCTTTTAAGGAATCTTATTCCCCTTAGACCAGAGTTTGACAAGTGTCACTCTGTGACAGAGCTTTGCTCTGAAAGAGGAGATTTTCTCCTTGTCTCTGGGGATTTTTTTTATTAATGAGAATATTCTCTTGGGGATTAACTGACAATCTTATTCAATGATGGGGTTTGTCTTATTAACTGATGCGCTGTCATCGAGATTTTATAGGCCCACCTTTGGTCCCCGCTACACTGCATTGCAGCGTAGTATCAAGTGTCAGGCTTTTAAAATTAAATTATGACACTGACGGTTGAATTTCGTTTTTCTTTGCTGGCAATCATGTCTGCTGATCTGTCTTTCCCATTTGTTCACTCGGAGGGAGGATTTCCCCAGGCACCAGTGGACCGAGTAGTTCTCGCTCTCATCAAGGATCATGACCCCGAGCATAAGAGCCTTCACCTATGGGGTAGGTGGTACAATGAGATAATCCAGGATAGCCGAAGTTTCAATTCCGCTACGCCGTCTGAGCCTATATCTTCGCTCCATTACGCTGATGAACCCCCGGTTAAGTATGCCGTGGAGGTTAAAAAATCGGAATTCGGATGACCTCCTCCAACCCGCGATTGGTGCTATTTCCGTGCAGCTGCCGCCGGCAATAGATATTTTAGGGAGGCGAATCTGTCAGGGTGAAGCACGCCTTTGGGGACAGGCCTATAACATCGGATTGATGCCGTGACCGCCCGCCGGATATTTGCAGTGGGCCCGGTATATCTTGTCAGCGAAGAGGACTCATCTGATGAATATTGGCTTGTATTCGGCCATCTATGTCTCGCTCTTCGAGTATCCCTCTCCTCCAACGTGGTGGGTTAAGGCTTTTATTGAACAATGGAACATCCCTACCCACACCTTCCTGATGACGGACATGGAAGTCTCTATCTCCTTGGAGGAGTTTGCTGAAGTCTCAGGATTGCCGATGAGGGGGGAGCATTATGAGGAGCTTCCTCCTCCTGATGAATATGTCTTTGCCACCAAGCCGTTGGTGTTCAACCTGACGCCGGAGAACGCCATTCAGCACCAGTTTCCGGGCCTGGTGAAGGTGCTGGAGATTTATGAAGGGCTCTATTTGGAATCGGGCATCCGGGGAGTCAGTTTCGCAGACTTCATCGCCCGCTTCGTCCGACCGGAGTTTCTATCGGAACAGTGTGAGAAGTTCGCCAAGCTTGACGACCCTTTCGGCTTCGGCCTGGACCGTCGACCAACATCGGAGGGCGATCAAAAGGATTTTTATCTTCCCAGCGCTGCCGTCACGCCCTTGTCAGAGATCGCCGTCCCTGGCATGGATGAGGACACCTTTTTTGTAGGGTTCCTGGGATTGTGGCTGTGCAGCTTTGCGCTCCCCATGCACCCGCGCCACATGCGGTCATCTGTTTTCTACCCAGCGCATCGGATGGTGGCTGGTCTGCAGTTGACAGTAGGAATCGCCGGGCTGGCTCATCTTTATAATGGACTTAGCGTAGCGGCGGACGCTAATGAGCCTGGGGTGCAGCCTGCTAACTTCCCGATGCACTACTTCACCTCCTGGATGGAAATGCACGTTCACGGAGTGTTCGGCGCCCATAAGATTCCTCCATTTTTTGAAAAGTGCAGACTCCCGAGAGTCATACGGCTGGTCGGCGCCTCGATCGTGGTTGCGTCTCCATGAGAAACTAGGGGGCTACTCCTTCGTCCATACCTGGTCGGAGCGAAGGTTTCTTTCTTGGACAAGGTTATAACCATAGGCTCAGAAACGACTAAGTAGGTGGTGCCGCTGCGCGATGATTTTAAGGACGGGGCCTCCATATTGAAAGCCCGAGAGATCTTCCACCTCTATTCCATTCGGCCGGGCTACTTGGTGTTCAGGCAGAATAAGATGGCGCTTTTCATAAGTTATAACCCTCACCGGTTCGCCCAGCAATCCAGCTATCACCAGGGGATACCGCTGGAAGCCTTTTTGAAAGAGCCCATGGCCAGCCTGGAGGGGATAAGGAGTGCGATGCACCGTTTTATGCGGCTTAACACGGGCTCTTATTTCTTCATCAGCGAGCCGAGCTGTGTCCCCAAAGTCCTCAACGCGTATGTGGCTTGGTACGCCCACGCAATGGGTTCGGTTATCCATATGGAGATGCGTATGTTGGTTGACCGGATGGCTCCTTTGAAACCAAGGACCCCGGTTATTCCTCCGCTGAGAGATGCCGGAGCCGTGCGACCGCGCGTGTTGAGCCCTCCGTGCGGAATTCCACTCCGTGGTACTGCGGATGTACCACCAGCACCCCGTTCTCCAGTGGAGACAGTAGATGTGGTTTCGCCGGAGTCCGGCGTGGGCGTGGATATCGGGACCCGCCGCCCTAGGGTGCCTGCAAAGCGCAAGTCAATCGCTGGTGCACCCAAGGCTGGTGGGCAGAAGAGGAAGAAGAAGTCGCTCCTCTCTCTCGATGCTATCCTCGGTTTCGAAGAGCCTCAGGCCCCTCTTACCGAAGGTATAAGCGAATATGGCAGCAATAAGGGCTTCTCGGTAGACCCGGCAGACACCGATCTGGCGGCCGCCATTGCGGCTTCTGAGCGATCAGCCAGACTTGAAGCGTGGTTGGATAAACTCGCTCGTGCAGGTAATCATTAGCTGTACTCTTTATCATTTTATAGAATTTTTATCATTATCCTCGACTAATGTGTTTCTCCTTTTTTTAACAGGTGTCACTACCGAAGAAGCCATCGCTGCTTCTTTGAAAACCTTCCAGGAGGAGGAAAAGAAGCGTGCTTTAACGGGCGTTGGTACGTCTCGCCTTATTGAGTCTTTATCTTCCTTTCTGATGGCCAATCTAACCTTCTTCCTTTGTTTCTTTAAAGGGGCTGCGCCAGCTGATGTGAGGATTCTCCCCGGGCCTGAAACTGAAATCCCAGTCTCTTCGGAGCCACCGCGAGAGCCTCGACTCGACAAGTCGACGAGGGACGCCTTGAAGGATTTAGAGGCATCCCTGTTTACGGACGAGGACGTCTCAATGAGGGAAGCCTTGGAGAGTTCCGTCTTGACGGCTCGAGAGGAGAGAAAGCGGCTAAGGCGCGAGGCAAAGGCACGATGGGCTGCTTTGGCCATGGGAGCGGGCCCAAGCACCGTCCCTCATGCTGACACCCCCTCAGAAGAGCCTCCGGTCGCTTTGTCCACTGCTCCCAGACAGGTGGCGCGTGCAGTTCGGAGTGCTAACTATAAATCCTCTTCAGGTAATGTATCTTTTGAAATTTGTTCATAAGAATTATAAACTTGTCAATTCTTATATATCTTGTCTTGCAGGGCCATGTCCAACCGAGGGTGAGGCGGAGACCGTCGAACCCAAGGGGCCAGAGGAAGAAGCACCGGCCGAACCTGAACCGACGGTGGGTGACGTCACTGGGGTTGCCGAGCCTGAGCTGGGGGCCGAGGGAGCTGTATCTGAGAAGGTCGTTGATGTCGAGCCTGAGATGGCGGCAAATGAGACGACCGCTATAATTGAGCCCGAGGCAGCGGCAGACGAGACGCCAGAGGCCGGCGACCCTATGGTGATGGCGGATGAGGCAGTGGCGACCGCCGAGCCCGAAGAAGTAGCGGGTGAGACGGGCATGACTCCTGAGGACGAGCCGGCCGCTCTTTCTCAAGAGTCTGGCAATGCTCCGATCATTGCTCTCCCCTCTTACGGTCCTCCGCCGTCTCCTGGCCTCGCGAGTACGACGACGGCCCCCGTAGAGTCTGGGGATGGAGCTACGGGTGGTGGACTTATGTCGATGGAGGTGGGAGATGCTTCCGTCTCGGCTGGAGGTTCATCAGGTAAATTTCGGCTTACTGTCCCCTCTTTTTTTTTTTTCTTGCAATCTTTCCTGATAGGTTTATCCTTGTTTTTAACGCAGGTGCGACCAGTACCGATGTTCCATTGCTCGAGGGAGCGCCATCAACTACTGCCTTGGCGGTGGTCACCTCTCAGTCCTCCCTTCTACCATCAAAGATGTTGGAAGGTATGGGTTTGCAACTTATTAATTTTATATTTCAGATGCATAATTTATGTACTAAAGTCGTACTGTTGTGTCTTTTCAGGAGTGCTTTTTGACCATCTCTAGCAGGTGTTGCTTCCACACTTCTCCTTCTTATCTGAACTCGCTTCTTCCTCTGGTGGCGCCGGTGAGTATAGTTTCTAACTGATACCTTTCTATTTCAGTAATGGAATTATTTCTAACTTTCCTTCATCTTGATTACAGTGCTACAAATCGAAGGAGGGGATGAAGGATCGGCCGCACCACCGGCCCTTCCGGTCTTGCCACCTGCTGCAGCTGGTATAGCAAACTATCGCATTGATGACCCCCCTTTCTTTATTTCTTGAACTGTCATATAATCGTATCTTGTTTTTTTTTAGCTGTCGTTCCAATTTCGGCGCCTTTCGAGTCTCGTGTCACAATGCCGGCAGGCCCTTTCTTGAGACATCCGTCCTCGAAAGGCGCCTCGAATAGTCTGCGCATGTTGAGCGACTACATTGAGGAACTCAACGTTGAGACTCCTACGTCTTCCGCAGATTTTGCTACGGCGGTTAACCCAATGCTGGTGATACTCGTAAATCTCCATAATGAGGACATCGTCGCGTCTTAGGTTAATCATTGCAGGGAGATCGAGGCTCGCCTGCATCAACTGGAGTTCATTCGCCCTGCTCCCGAGGCCTTAGCCGCAAGCCATCAAAGAGCAGCGTGGATTGATTAGAGCGCTTCTTACTTCCGCTATCTCGAACAAGAAGTTACTTCAAGGCGTAAGGAGCGCGGTGAGACTTCGAGCAAATCTACCCAATTGCATGCTCGGATGGAGGCAAACGCTGTACGACTGAAGGTTATCTTTGAAGGCTTTCTGCAATGCCTCTCTGAAGGGTTAACACTGAGGCAACAGCTTGACGTCGTCGAGCGGGATGCACCTAATCACGAGGTGGCCCATCAGGCAGCTGAGGAGCAACTTTCATCCTACTTGCAGCAGCGGGCCCAGGTGGAAGCGGAAGTGGCCGCGTCAGCCACTCAGGAGGAGACGCTGAAGGAAGCGTGAGAGCAGCTCGCGGATTTGTTAAAGACACTTCCTTCTTAGTAGCTATTTTTGTATCATTTGTACTTGTAAATAAAAATGTATATATATATTTTTTTCTTTAACACAATGTATCTCGTACTCAATCAAGTTTATGAATAAAAGATATATATTCTTTGTAATTTCTTATGTCATCTCCCCGCCTTTCTTTCTTTCTTTTATTATCAACATGCTACCTTAGTAAACATGGTTGACAGATAATAGAGCAAGCATCTTGGTTTCCTCAAGAAATAGCGATGGCTTAGGCCGCAGGTTCAAATCTGCTGCTTGAGACTTTTCAACTCTATGAGCCGTGAGGGTCTCATAGAGACTTTTCTCCCTACGGATCGAGAGGATCTCGTAGGTGGATTTTCTCCTTAGGAATCGTGAGGATTCCTAAGTGTGTTTTCTCTTATAAGTCGTAAGTATCCTATAAGAGAATTTTTCCCTCTTACGAGTCGAAAGAACTCGTAAGCGGTTGTTTCCCTCCTTGTCGAGATTCGACTTTGGAGAGTGAGGCCCGTGAATAGTATACAAGAGGCCGTTTTAGGCCGACTTGCAGGGTCCCAGTGCTTAGGGAATAAGTTTTTTAATCCTTACTGCCTAAGGCTTTATCTTACGAGTTGAGCCGCATCGAGAAGTTCTCGCAAAGACATCAATTTCTTCACAAGTCGAGACGAATCGAGCATTTCTCGCAAGAATATCCTAACGTCACAGTTAACCACTGCTATTTACGACAGAAGTCCGTTAGGGTCTGTGGTACTTAGGGTTTTGGCCGTCGTACCGTCGCATCAGCTCATATATTCCTTGATAGGCAATCGTGCTGTTCGAGTAGCCCTGCGATTGTCGTGTCTCTGATCCCTTCGGGGGTTGGACAAGACGTCTTTAAGCAATCCTCCTTGGCAGTTTGACCGTCGGAAGAGCAAGCGTTAGGAATTTGCCATGCCGCTTTTTACTTGAGGTTAGGCTCATTTTTGGGGAGCCCCGATGAGTCATAACCACTCTGCGCTGGTGTGGGATGATCTCCGATAGTCTTTCAGGTTTTGTGTGAGTTTCCGTCAAGACCCTAAAGTTAGGAATTTGGCCTTTGCTTCGTTTGCTGGCATCGCATCTGCTGTATTGAGACGAATGTCGCGGTGGGAACCAGGGATTTTGCCGTGGCTCCGTTTGTCTGATTGTCGCGTCTGAACCCTGCTGGAGGAAGAACGCTGGGGTGACATCGCGTCTGCTGTATCGAGATGAATGTCGCAGTTGTCTCTAGGTTGCTGGTGAACCGTCGAGGTTTGGAACTAGGGATTTTGCCGTGGCTCCGTTTGTTTGATTGTCGCGTCTGAACCCTGCTGGAGGAAGAACGCTGGGGTGACATCTCGTCTGCTGTATCGAGACGAATGTCGCGGTTGTCTCTAGGTTGCTGGTGAACCGTCGAGGTTTGGAACTAGGGATTTTTCCGTGGCTCCGTTTGTTTGATTGTCGCGTCTGAACCCTGCTGGAGGAAGAACGCTGGGGTGACATCTCGTCTGCTGTACCGAGACGAACGTCGCGGTTGTCTCTAGGTTGCTGGTGAACCGTCGAGGGTTGGAACTAGGGATTCTGCCGTGGCCCCATTTGTTTGATAATGTTGCGTCTGCTGTGTCGAGACGAACGTCGAGGTGGTGACCATTCCGCACTTGTGTGAGACGATCTCCAGTTGTCTTTCTGGCTTTATATGACTCGCCGTTAAGACCTTGAAGCTATGAATTTGGCCTTCGCTTCGTTTTCTTTGTCATGTCCGAATCTTGTTGGGGGAAGAACGCTGTCGTGACATCTCGTCTGCTGTATTGAGACGAATGCCGAGGTGGAGCTGGGATTTTGTCGTTACTCCGCTTGTTCGACCATGGGGTCTTTCGTCGGCGTTGTATCAGCATCTTGATGGACTGCGAAGGAACGCCTTTGTTAACATCTTGTTCAGTTGATAAAACTGCACATTTGTATTACATTTTTCCTACCATTTTCATATTAAAAAATGACTTTATTATAATATATTATAAATATGAGGGTTTATGTGTAAAAACACTATTTTCCATGTGTTAATATATTTTAATTAGCATTTGGTAGAAAAATGTATGCAAATAAATTCATTGACCAAATCCTAGTAGAACTAAGTCTACTAAATATTATTTAAGATTATTGTGCAGAATTTTCCAAGTTGTTATGCAGAATATATCAAAGAAATCAAGCTGTCGAAGAAGACTTGCCTAATTAAGAAGCAAAACTTAGAGACCAAGTCTGGAAGCAACCGAGAGAATATTTCTGAATTCTAAAGGTGCCTAGGATTGCCACATGGCACAAGAAGAAAGCCCAAGAATTTTGATCAAGAGATCCTCACCTTTGAGCGCGGATCCGCGGCCAAACCCCTCCTTGGGCCACGGATCCGCCGCACTTCTAGGGAATTGGGAAGCAAGATTTTTTGGCATAAATCTATGAAGAATTTTACCAACTTTTCAACAATAAGATTCTGGCTTTGCACTATAAAAGAGCACCGAGAGCCTCTTGGAAAAGTTATCAAGCCGACGCGATCACGAAGCCCCAGACGCTCACGTATCCAGGCTGATCATCAACTGTTCGTCTACCTCCTTAGGAAAGATCGAGAAGCAACTAGTTTGTAATCATTTTCTACGGAATAAAAGTATAGATTGTTCAAGTTGATTAATAAAGGTAGTTATTTTATTTAATTCTTTTGCATTTTACATTATGTTTACCATCTCTGTCTTTTCATCTTCTTCTCCCAACATGCTCGAGTAATTCTCCGCTTGTTAGGGTTCGTAGGATTAGGGTAGGCTAATGGACGATGAAAATAATTAAACCCTTTTTAAGTATTATAAAGTTTAGGAACTTTATCAAAAGAATCATTAACATCCTAATCGGGCGCGCTAGCAATTCTTTGCTAGTTCCGACCGCGATTAGAGATTAGATTAATGATTGTTTTGGTAAAGGCTAGATATGAACGGAGTTCCGTGTCGAGATAAGGGTTAAGAGTGGGATTCCTTTTCCCTCCAGAAACCCTAATCTACTCGCATCACCGTCGTTCTAGTTCTAAACTATTAATGGATAAAAATGGTAACTTTTAATTAATCGTCCATAACTACTAAATCCTAATGAACCCTACAAGCCCTCTTATTATATTAATTACATCTTTAAAATAATCTAGATTTATATTTTACATTCTTGTTTAACGTAGATCTAGAAATCTTTCTATAAAATTCTTTATCCCTCATCTCTTTCTCAACACATCTAAAGTAAAAATAAAAGGTTCCACGTTTCCCTAAGGACGACCCGTACTCACCTCGGTCTAGCTACACGCGACACCGTTCTGATTGCGGTTACACTACAAAAACACTCTCTTTTGAACCAATCAAATGGCGCCGTTGCCGGGGAAACGTGCGTAATTTTTTATTCTTGCTATTTGTGTTGAATTCTTAGACGATTCATATCATTATTAAAACAAAACTGCAAATTGCATATTTAACGATTTGTGTGTGAATTTTGCGAGGGAATCTGGAGTCACGGACTTGAGGAAACAGGAGATTTTGGGTTTCACACTTCTCTGGTATCTTTCTTAACTCTTTCTCTCTCCTCTCAAATCTAATAAAATCTATTTTCTGCAGTATTCTTTGCAAAATATCGCCGCTCAAAAATCTTTTTGCAAAGTTTTGTTTTTCGGTTTGTTTTTGCATATTTTAATACGGATCTTTAAGGGGCAAGGACCAAATCAAGATTAGGTGAGGATTTCATCACCCTTCCTAAGCCCCACAAATCACAAACCAAGCATATAGATCAACCCTTCATTAATTTAAAAAATATCTAGACCAGACTCTAACGACTGTCGCGCTCAATAAGGACAGAGGAAGGTCGTGGGTAATCTATCGTTTATCCGCATTATTTTTGTAGTGCCTAGGCAAGTGTGTCGAAGGCTAGTGGTTTTTAATTAGGCCCACGACATGGTTCCTTCCCACTTACCTGGCACTTACCTGGCTACAAGGGTAGTACGGAGGCGGTAGAGGATTTATCCTGCGGCTTGTCCTTTGGAAGTCTAGGAGCGGTCTAGAGACTGGACCTAGGTAACCATAGTTCTAGGGTTGTGCATTTTTTGTGATTTGTCTAAATCCGTCCTTTTTTTAAAAACAAACCAATTACTTTCTCTCCTTTTTACCCCTTCCCCCTTCTTCTCTTCTTATAATGGGTGACCTAAACAGAAGCACACTTGCCGAGCTTTGCTGTCCACAACCAGATATCTCTTGTTTTCGAAATCCCTTCGGTATACCGTCCGGCTCTTCCATGTCCTTAAGAGATCATATAGAACAAGCAGGAAGAAACAATTGTCCACTTCAGTCTAGGTCTTATCAACCGTATCCTAATCCTACACCTGTTTCAGTTCATACCCAGAGTGAGGAAGCCCCTAGACGAATGTCCATTGCTGAGCACATAGCTAGGTCTAGAGGCCAAAGTTTCAACCTGGACCAATATCAACCATCACCACCACTGTCCGGAGAAGAGTTTGATATGCGGTTTGTATATAGCCAACCAACCAACCCATATCAATATTCTTCTTATCATAATATTGATCCTACTCCTACCCAAGTTTAGCAACCATTCTGTTCCTATCAATCCAATCCGACTTTTCCACCTACTCTAGACAGTTCTTCTAATCAGTCATTTGGGAGTTTTAATTATCCACAGGAATTTCAATCTTATACTGAAACCCCTTATCAACCCAAGACTAGTCTGGAGCAGACATTAGAAAAATATATGGAACTGACGAATCGAATTATGAAGGATTTGCGTAGTAAGACAGAACTGTACACCCTTCCTAATCAAACCTCCCCTTTCCAAACTGAAATCCACAACTCCAGTTTCATAAATTCATCAAGTACACCAAATAGAATGACTGATAAGTTGTGTGACTTTGTAGTGTTTGATTTACCCAACTGTGAAGGGTCCCTTTCAAGTGAAACCATACCCAACCCTTGTGATCTCTACACCTCCACTCTTGAACCAAAACTGATTGAAAATCATACTTTTGATGAGGAGTTTGAGAATTTTAACCTTCACTTGAATGAGGTAATTGACATTGGGGATATATTGATTGATGAACCCGAAATTTTGGATGATTTTGTCCCACCAATTCATCAAATCCTTTCACTTCCTTGTGGTCATCATCTTGAGCCTTTAATTCTTCCCGAACCCCAAATATGTCTTCAAGTTGATGATAAAGGTATACCCGAAGATCAGATCGAAATACAGCCTCCATCTTCCACATCTGGTTCAGCAACACTCGACACACCAATTTGTTTACCCATTTCACCTTCTACTTTCTCCGGTTCTTCTTCTGTTCCTATAGTTTCAGTGAGTTTTGATAAATCACAATCCGTTAATTCAAGTTCAGTAATACCAGAAATTCAACTTGATTTGGATATTTTTGAAAAAGAGGTAGATGAGTTTTTCGAGTCCTCTACCTCAATGATTTTTTATGAATCAAGTAGAATAAATTCTAGCATAAAACTCTTTGACAGCAAAATGTTCAATCACACCATTGATAAAAGTTTTGAAGAACTTTTTGCTGACGAACTTGAATTTTTAAACAATACGGATTTTGTGATTGATCAATCTCCACCTATAGAGGTTGAACCGTCACCATTCCTTCTTCCTAATCATGCACATTCCTCCTCATTCTTTCTTTTCTCTAAATTCAAACCCTTTCCTGACCACCTCTTATCCCTTCCCCACTTTTTCTTGACTCGATACAACACATTCTTCCACCAACCTATACGATATACTGATAAAATCTTTGAATGGTTGGTGTTGACTTTTGGTCTTTGTAAAGTCTTACTTTGACCAAATGACTCACCCCCTCTTAAAATGCTTCGTATTGTCTAACTCATGTTTGAGGGGGGATATATTTTGGCTCTTGATCATAACTTTTGTCCTCAAATTTGTGAGCCAAAAATAAGTTTGGGGAAGGATTTTCACTTTCATATATTCTTGCCCCCATTAATAATTTCCTCCCAAGTCTACAGGTTTTTGAGCTTAACAGATGACATCAGTGAGGACACTGCTGTAAACAGGTTTGGGGGAGGTTTGTGCTTATTTACACATCAATTTGCATCATATTTTGCATAAGCACAACATTTTCAAAAGTTTAAAAAAAAAATTCTTTTATAACAAAAGAGTAGAAAGTGAAAAATTACATCCAAAAGATAGGAATAGTTTAAGAAAACCAAGAAAATTAGAAGTTTTCTTAAACAAACTAGTAATAAGTAGTTATGAGCTGTTGTCCCAAGGGTTAGTAAGATGAAGGAAGTCACTAATCTGAGAATTAAAATGAGTCTGACAAATAGTTTCTATTCCGGAAGCCGAACATTTGAATGTTGATACCCTACTATATGCACTTACACACGTCTTGAAACTCGGGATAGTAGAGGATACCTTGAAATGCTCTTGTCTAAAAGCCAAAGTATGAAGGAAATGAAAAAAAAATGAAGAAAATATAAAAATGGTGAAAAGAAAAAAAATGAACACTGATTTTTTTATCGCCAAGGCAGCAATAAGAAAATATTGCGAGGGTGCCTTTTCACCTAGTGCCCTAAGGACAACTGGTCTGGGAGTCACTGCTAAGCCTTAGGTGGTGCAAGACGAGGAAAATATTATCACCTCATCAGCAAGCACATAAGTAATCGGTCTGTTAGTACCTCAAGAAGTATTAACGGTCGCATGAAAATGTGTGAGCAAATCTTAATATTCATTAAATTAAAAAGTACTAAGGCAGGTGGACAAGAGTATGATAGTTTGAATTGAATTCTCCGAGTGTAGGGATGTTCTTTGCACACACGTGGGGTTATATGATCAATGTTTGGATGAAAGGTAGGAATGAAGAATAAAGATGATGTTTTATTGATGGATGATGTGATTTCTAACTTTTTTTCATGACTATTAAGATAGGGCTCATGACAACTGAAAAGCTAGTATAGTTGGAAACTCTTCCTTTCAAGGCCTTTCTTTTATGGTTCTTATCTTTATATGTAAATTTAACCATCTTTCTTTTGTTATTGGATTTTGTGGGTGTAATCCGCTGAAAACCCTCAGGAGACAACACTCCTGCTACTAGGGACACCTAGAGGTTTAACGGCTTGTTGCACGTGCTCAGTGCAATCGTGTCTGCCTACGAAAGTGTGCTTAGTTTTCTCCTTTCTTTTTCTCCTCTTAAATAAACTAGTTTGCTCGGGACGATCAAAGATAAGTTTGGGGGTATTTGTTCAGTTGATAAAACTGCACATTTGTATTACATTTTTCCTACCATTTTCATATTAAAAAAATGGACTTTATTATAATATATTATACTTATGAGGGTTTATGTGTAAAAACACTATTTTCCATGTGTTAATATATTTTAATTAGCATTTGGTAGAAAAATGTATGCAAATAAATTCATTGACCAAATCCTAGTATAACTAAGTCTACTAAATATTATGTAAGATTATTGTGCAGAATTTTCCAAGTTGTTATGCAGAATATATCAAAGAAATCAAGCTGTCGAAGAAGACTTGCCTAATTAAGAAGCAAAACTTAGAGACCAAGTCTGGAAGCAACCGAGAGAATATTTCTGAATTCTAAAGGTGCCTAGGATTGTCACTTGGCACAATAAGAAAGCCCAAGAATTTTGATCAAGAGATCCTCACCTTTGAGCGCGGATCCGCGGCCAAACCCCCCTTGGGCCGCGGATCCGCCGCACTTGTAGGGAATTGGGAAGCAAGATTTTTTGGCATAAATCTATGAAGAATTTTACCAACTTTTCAACAATAAGATTCTGGCTTTGCACTATAAAAGAGCACCGGGAGCCTCTTGGAAAAGTTATCAAGCCGACGCGATCACGAAGCCCCAGACGCTCACGTATCCAGGCTGATCATCAACTGTTCGTCTACCTCCTTAGGAAAGATCGAGAAGCAACTAGTTTGTAATCATTTTCTACGGAATAAAAGTATAGATTGTTCAAGTTGACTAATAAAGGTAGTTATTTTATTTAATTCTTTTGCATTTTACATTATGTTTTCCATCTCTGTTTTTTCATCTTCTTCCCCCAACATGCTCGAGTAATTCACCGCTTGTTAGGGTTCGTAGGATTAGGGTAGGCTAATGGACGATGAAAATAATTAAACCCTTTTTAAGTCCTATAAAGTTTAGGAACTTTATCAAAAAAATCATTAACATCCTAATCGGGCGCGCTAGCAATTCTTTGCTAGTTCCGACCGCGATTAGAGATTAGATTAATGATTGTTTTGGTAAAGGCTAGATATGAACGGAGTTCCGTGTCGAGATAAGGGTTAAAAGTGGGATTCCTTTTCCCTCCAGAAACCCTAATCTACACGCATCACCGTCGTTCTAGTTCTAAACTATTAATGGATAAAAATGGTAACTTTTAATTAATCGTCCATAACTACTAAATCCTAACGAACCCTACAAGCTCTCTTATTATATTAATTACATCTTTAAAATAATCTAGATTTATATTTTACATTCTTGTTTAACGTAGATCTAGAAATCTTTCTATAAAATTCTTTATCCCTCATCTCTTTCTCAATACATCTAAAGTAAAAATAAAAGGTTCCACGTTTCCCTGAGGACGACCCGTACTCACCTCGGTCTAGCTACACGCGACACCGTTCTGATTGCGGTTAGACTACAAAAACACTCTCTTTTGAACCAATCATATCTCATCAGCTGTATCGGGACGATTGTTGAACTGAAGCTGGGATTTTGCCGTCGCTTCGCTTTGTTTCGACAGCAAGGTCTTTTGTTAGCGTTGTACCTGCACTTTGTTGGACCGCGGTGGAACGCCGTTGTTGACATTGCGTCTGCTGTAACGAGACGAATGCTGAGGTGGAGTTGGGATTTTGCCGTCACTCCGCTTTGCTGACCATGGAATCTTTTGTTGACGTTGCATCTACATCCTGCTGGACTGCAAAGGAACGCCGTTGTTGATCTCTAAGTTGTCGATATCGACGTTGAGACCATGAGGCTCGGGGACATCATTTTGCTCCATTTCTTGACATTGTGTCTGCATATTGCGACTAATGTTGAGATTGTCTCTAAGTTGTCTATGAACCGTCGAGATTTGGCTTCGCTTTCTGGTGGAGCCTGTTGGGAAGGTATGGTTCCCTCTTTGTTTTTGCCCATGAATTGTATACAGGGATCGATGTGATCTCACTTGTAGGGCAAAAGTTTCATTCATTATTATTATTTTATATATTATTGTTTTCTTTCCGCGATGCTCTATCATTTATGCTTTTATATCGCGAAGGTAGCGATTGCCCAATCATTTCGGCTATTTTTCGCGGTGCCCAATCATTTCGGCTGTTTATTTTATTTTTACTCGCTGCTTTTTATTGCGAGTTGCCCAATCATTTCGGCTGTTTTATATGCATGCTTTTTTTTTTACTTGCTGCTTTTTATTGCAAGCTGCCCCATCATTTCGGCTATTTCGTATGCATGTGAGGCTTGCTGGCTTTTCACCGTAAACCTGAAATTAGACACCGATTTCGGCATCAGCACCGCTACAACTGGGATATTGCCAGGAGCGAATCATCATTTGCCTCTGTCGATGTCGAACAAAGGTGTCTTAGCGAACAGGGTTAAGGTCTTGTCGACTAAGGCTTTTAACTTCATGAGCCGTAAGGGTCTCACAAAGGTATTTCTCTCTCCAAGTCGTGAGGATCTTGTAGGTGTATTTTCTCCTTAGAAATCGTGAGGATTCCTAAGTGTATGTTCCTCTGTAAGTCATAAGGATCTTACAAGAGGGTTTTCTCCTTGTAAATCAAGAGGACTTACAAGGTCATGTGAACATATCCCCAGTCACGGATGGGACTTGGTTTGGGAAATGTTTATTCACGCCCGTGGATTGTATACAAGGGTCAGTATTGAGCCACTTGTAGGGCAATATCGTAGGTTGTGGGGGGTTTGCTTAAGCACATGTTTAGGTCTCTGTAACTTAAGACTTTCAAATTTTATGAGCCGTGAGGGTCTCATAAGAGAGTTCTCCTTACGAGTCGTGAGGATCTCATAAGTGTATTTTCTCCTTGGGGATCGTGAAGATCCTTAAGTGTGTTGCTCCCTGTGAGTCGTAAGGATCTCACGCGGGCGATTTCTCCTTACAAGGTCGAGAGGACCCTGTAAGTGTCCTTTAACGAGGTTGCGCCCTTTCGGGTTTTCACAAACACTCGCCGGCAGTCCTGTTGTTTTAACTCACGGAGCCCTTTCGGGTTTTCATCCGTGCCCATTTTGCTTATGGATATATAGGGTTGCTATGCACGCGCACAAGGGTCTACGAGGCATCAACCATGCCCGATTAAAATTTAGCCGTGCCGAACAACCCGAATACGGATCTTTAAACTAGAGATTAGGAGAAAACTAACATGTAAACAACTTTAACACTAAGTGAGAGGGATTACAACCTTTGTAGATCCGGTCCATCACTTCATATGCTCCGTGTTGTGGTCTTTTCGCTGCGATCATCGGGTTCCGTACTCTCGAGAGGTTCCACGAAGAGAAAGATGCAACCTTTGCTTCCGATCTTCAATACAAAGATGATCTACCTTGAAGTTTCGTTAACACTAGCTAACACTCATGAAATGATGTGAACTCCCTCATCTAAATGGCAAGGGAAGATAAGGATGATGAAGTAGGATTTTTGCTCTCTTTATTTATCTTTTTCTCATATTTATTCATCACAAATATTAAAACAAGAAAGCTTTGCAAGAAGAACTCAAGGAAGAAGAAGAATATTGATCCATTTTCTTTTGTGATGAATATTGAAAGGATTAATATGATAAATAATGCAACCATGGTTGACTTAACCATTGTAGAGAATTAACCAAGGGTTAGGGTTTGGGTTGAGTTAAGAGTGAGTCACACAAAAATATCAAGACAAATATCTTTATCATGACAAAAAGAAACCTTCTAGAATCAACTAGAAGTCTTAACCCTAATCCAAACCCTAATCATGTTTGAACTCCACTAAACATGTTGCATTAGTTATCATATCATGTTACAATATTATATATCACATATATAATATTTATCGTAACAAAATAAAATAATACAATTAACATATATCGCATATATATCAATGTATTACACGAGTGAGAAAAAGAATCTTTCAGAGAGCTAATATAAGTTAATGTAATTTAATATATCATATATATTATTATACATTAAATTATCGAATCAACACTTGATCCGACAATCCGGCTATATCGCATATAACCGACCAATATTTATCCGTACCGATTCATCGAATCAACACTTAATCCGATGACCCGGCTGATATCAAATATCGCGAGAATATAATACGGTATCACATATCGCATTATCCTCGGTCCCGCACATATCACATATATGCTCCTACTCCATTTTGCCTGAGCCAAGAAACCTCTGTGTAGGACTCTAAAGAATCGTCAATACGCCAGCAGTAGGTGATGATCATATCAAACACCCACAAGCTGCAAGCGGTCAGCTAAACGTAACAGCAACCCAGGTATTGAGCGCTCAGAAGATCAACAAGTAAGCCTGTACATTCTCCTGTGAATCCAAACAGTAACACTCCCGTACAGTCCGGTCTCGTCGTCTGATATGTCGCATATCTCGCCTAGGGGTGGTAAACGTCAGACCCCAATAACTTGATAAGTCGTGTCGATATGAGGTCTATAACGGTTCGAGAAACTACTGATAACACTTACCAGTAAATCTCAACAACCCTGGCCAGGGATTTCCGGTTATAGCCAATCGAACACAGCACAACATCAACTCCCTATACCTGGAGAGACGAATCCCCTCCTATCGCTCATTGCCTCCATGTGATTCGGCACTGTACCCAAAAGCCACCTTTTTGCACGCCCTCTTGGACGTGGTATGATGGAAATCAAAGCACAGTGGGAATCACATAAGACTCTATGACGATCTCGGGTCAACAGACTATTCTGTACCAGTGTCACCGGAGAACTGCCATCTGACGTGAGGTATAATACCATCTGGGAGTTTTCGGCGAGTCCGTCCAGTGTACCCAGTCTCTACTGAGCACCCGTACACCATCCTTGATGTCAAACACCGATGGATATGGGATCATCCATCGCCCATCATATGGGTCAAGATGCGTATACGCTAGTCTACTCTGGTGTATCGATGCCCTGTCTCGATACACCCTCGACTAGGAACAGTTATAGGATGTACTCGTCGACTACCGTGGCCCCACTAGTATGATCTCATCATAGTCCCAGTAGTCGAGTACATATCCTAAGGGCTTTATCAACATGTAATATAGAGACAATCAGAGTACATGTTAAGATAAAGTACAACCAGATAGCATACTATCATGTCGAGCAAGAAAGTCCTCCCTATATATGTCCTAGCATCCACTACAATATACATCGTATGTACAGTAATGTCCTCTAGGGCATACATATAACTAATAGGACGTACCGTTTTTTTTTATTCTTTTTATTCTTTTTTCTAACGAGGTTGCGCCCTTTCGGGTTTTCACAAGACTCGTCGGTAGCCCTGCTGTTTTTACTCACGGAGCCCTTTCGGGTTTTCATCCGTGCCCATTCTGCTTATGGACGTACCTTTTTTTTATTAATTTTTTTTATTTTATTCTTTATTCTCTTTTTTTTTTATCTCGTCCGCCTGAGGATGCTGCGGTAGTAGTTTAAAGACGTTTCGGTCGTTTGCAAGTTTTAGGACATTGCGGTCCATCATTAGTTTAAGGACGTTTCGGTCCGTCGTCGCCGTATTTGAGGCAAATCTCCAGTTTACTGACTTTTCGGTCTACGGGGATTTCTCTATGACTGAGCATGATGCCCCCGGCGTATCTAACTTTCTCGGAGCGTGCGGTTGTGGCGGGCTCACCTTCTAGTTTTCGGAGATGATGAACTTGCCCCGTTGTTATTGGTCTTCGACCCAGTTTTTGAAGACGTAACATTTTTCGATCGGATGGCCTAATACTTGGTGATAAGGGCAATAATTAGAACTGTTGACATCATCCAGTTGTAGTTGGTGTTTCGGCTCCGGTATAGTGATAAGCCTGTTATGCACTGCCACTTCGAAGAGCCTCCTTGCTTCATCCTGGGGAATTGAGTAAGGACGTCTTAACCTCTCCTCGAGGGATATGCGTGGACGCATATTGTTTTGACTATCAACCGGTCCAGGGCCACTCGACTGTTGTTTAGTGTTGGCGACGAAGGTCATTTTCCCCTTTCCTTTATCCTTTTTGCTCGATCCTTTGTTTGCGGGGCCGAGATTTTTCCCGAGTAGCGGGCGATTGCACGACTGAATATTCTCGCAACTCCTCAATCCTCTCATTTTTGAAATGGATTCCTTGAGGAGAGGGTTGAGGGCAATTTCTTCGTCAGAGTCGCTTCCAAAGGTGATAATTTGCGATCCTTTGGAGTTGGCTATATGACGGTCATCAGCGGCTCTTTTGCGCTCATCTATCGCATATTTCCGGTGTCTATGAGCTTCAAACATTGTCCTGTTGAAGTGTTGCTTTTGAGCGACATACCCTTGCCACCAACACTTAAAGGAGTCGCAGTCTTCGGTAGGATGTATGATCTTATGATGATATAAGAAGAAGTTAGGATGCATCTCTACTCTACCGGGAGTATTTTCTTCAGAGGGTGGTAGCTTCATTCCCGCCGATAGGGCTTTGGCGAACCTTTTCCTCGTGTTGAATTTGTTTTTATCCGCAGCGGATGACTTTTGATTTGACGGGAGTGTCTCGACTCTTTGGTCCAGTCGTCGGTGTTTGGCTCATTCCAGTATAGCCATCTCACGCTCTTGATTGGCTTTAACTTTCAAACGAATCTCATTCAGGAAGGCATCGATCAACTCATCTGACGGCAGCGGAATTTCTGGTTCAGGGTCCGCCATCGGTTCCTCAGCGCAAGGAGCCTCTTCATCATCCGCCAACGAGTGAGAGATCACATGACAAGTCATTATGCAATCTTCGGATTCACCTGATGAGCCTTCTCCATCGTTTTCGTCCTCGACAAAAGAACAAGTTGCCCCCTGCGTGTCCGTCTTCTTTGGAGAGTGCGGCTGTGGTGGGTTAACCCTCCAGTTTTCAGACAGCGTGAACTTGCCTTGTAGGTAATGATCCTCGATCCATCCCTTAAAGACGAAACAATCTTCGATCGGGTGACTTACCGTTTGGTGGTAAGGGCAATAATTGGGATTATTGGGATCGCCTGGCTGCAACAGACGTTTTGGACTCGGCAGATTGATGAGTCTGTTGTGCACTGCCAGCTCAAACAGTCTTCTCGTTTTATTTTGAGGAAACGAGTAAGGACGTCTCAGTCTCTCTTCGAGGGATGGGCGTGGACGCACGTTATTTTGGCGAACGACCGGCTTTGAGTTGCTCGGTTGTTGTTGAGCATTGGCGACGACGATCACTTTCCCTTTTCCTTTCTCATTTCGAGAGTCTGGTTTTGGAGGAGACGGTCCATGGCCCATCTGGTCCATTTGGGCTAATTTGTCGATCAAGTCCTGGAAGGTGGTCGGCCTGAAGAACATCATGAATTGCGATATGGTCGCTTGCGGATCGAGTGTGCCCACGAACATGCCTACCGGAGGTGCCCCTTCTATGCGTTGTTCGCATTTCGACCATAGGTTCCGCCATCGTGTTGCGTATTGGACCAACGTTTCGCCTGGCCTTATCCTGGCGTTTATCAGTGCTGTTATCGGGGTGCGTTCACTAGCACTCGCGAATCTTTGCGTAAACAGTAGCTCCATCTCCGCAAATGTTTTGACAGAGTCATTAGGTAGCTCCGAATACCATTCAAATGCTGTTTCGGCTAAGCTGCCGACGAACTGGCGAAGCAGCAGTTTGTCGTCGCCTCCCGTGTTGCCGCATAAGGCCCTGAATTGAGCGACATGCTGATGTGGATTCCCTGCCCCTTTATATACGTAGAACTTAGGGATCGTATATCCCGGCGGGTAATTGATTTGGTCATACCAGCTTGGATAGGGTCGTCCGGTTCTAACAATTTGCGCAGCCGCTTCATTCACCTGATGAACCCGTATTTGCTGAGCTATGTAGTCATCCAGTGCGGCCTTGGAAATGGTTTTTTCCTTGGCTGCTGAAAGGGCCGGAGGAGGATTAGATGCCTCCCCTCCGGCGTCTCCAACAATGATCGGAGGGTCTTCAGCTGGAGGGTCCGGATGTAACATCATCCCTACCATATCTTGGAATAGGAGCGCCATTTGTTTTACTTGACGCCAGACCTTGTAGATTTTAGAGGACAGCCGTTGAGGGTGCTGTTCCGGCTTCACCTTTGTAGCGCTCTCCGTAGGTGGAGGAGATCTTTTCAGCACAGCGGTCGGAGAGTTCTTGCCGACCTTCCTAAGTGGTTCAAAGCTGTTCCCAGTTGGAACAACAACATCAATTTCCGCCGTTGGAGTCGGCGGAGTCAGTCCAGGAAGAGAGTTGCCCCCAGCCTTCCATACTCGGCGCCAGTGGCATATCCCTAGTAGGAAGAGTGTTGTCTCCTGAGGGTTTTCAGCGGATTACACCCACAAAATCCTATAATAAAAGAGAGATGGTGAAAGTTATATAAAGATAAGAACTATAAAAGAAAGAACTTGAAAATAAGAGTTTTCAACTATACGAGCTTTTCAGTTGTTATGAGCCCTATCTTAATGGTTATGAAAAAATGTTAGAAATCACATTATCCCTAAATAAAACATCGCCTTTAGTTTTCATTCCTACCTTTCTTCCAAACCTTGATCATATACCCCTACGTGTGTGAACTGGACATCCCTACACTCAGAGAATTCAATTCAAGCAATCATACTCTTGTCCATTTACCTTAGTACTTTTTAATGGATATTTAGATGGAATTTGCTCACACATTCTTCATGCGACCGTTAATACTTCTTGAGGTACTAACCGACCGATTACTCATGTGCTTGATAATTAGGTGTTTTTCCTCGTCTTGCAACACCTAAAGCTTAGCAGTGGCTCCCAAACCAGTTGGTCTAAGGCACTAGGTAATAAAGCACCCTCGCTATTTTTTTTATTGCTGCCTCGGTGATAACAAAACCAGTGTTCATTTTTCTTTTCACCATTTTATCTTTTATTCTCCACTTTTATTTTCTTCATAGTTTGGCTTTTAGACAAGAGCATTTCATGGTATCCTCTACTATCCCGAGTTTCAAGATGTGTGTAAGAGCGTATAGTAGGGTATCAACGTTCAAATGTTTGGCTTCCAGAATAGGAACTATTTTTCAGGCTTATTTTAATCCTCAGATTAATAATTTCCTTCATCTTACTAACCCTTGGGACAACAGCTCATAACTACTTATTACTAGTTTCATTTAAGAAAACATCTAACTTTCTTGTTTTTCTTAAACTATTCCTATCTTTTAAATATAATTTTTCACTTTCTACTCTTTTATTGTCACAATTTTTGTGTGTGTGCTTATATATAGTATAATGCAAAGTAGGGCGTAAATAAGCACAGGAGTGCTGAAAAACGACTTCTTGGGAGCTTCTTGCGATGGTACAGGAGCGCTGATGCTCGTTGGCGGGAGCATGGTCCCGAAGAATAGCCCAGTGGTGGCTTGAGTTACCTGTTCCACTGGCATAGTGAAAAGGGAGGCCGCTTGGGGCCCGTAGGTTACTCCTCCAGATGGGACAGAGCGAGAGTTGCTGTTGCAATTAGTGCAGTTTGAAGCCATTGATTTCTTGAAGAGCTTAAATATTCTGCCCCCTGTGTCGATCTTGGTCTTTGGCATGTGCCAGTTGTTTGAGGACCGATTCCGTCGGCAAGGCTGCTACTTGGGGAGCCTGCCTGTGGACGACAGACATCCTCTGGGCTTCCTCCATCGGCGTTGAGGCACCGAGGGTGGGTGGTGGGAGCATCGACCCAAAAAGAAGCCCGTTGATTTCTTGAAGAGACGGATTGCAGAGATTTGAGGCTGCAAGTAACCCATACTTGACTCCGCCAGATATGACAGAGCCTGAGTTCCTAGGGTGGGAGCAAATGCCATTCTTCATAGAGACAAAATGCCGGTTTCAATATCCACTCCCCTAAGGGCAACCAAAAACATACACACCGCGATTATTTGATCGTGGGGAAAACACGACACACGAAGTGTGGAGTGGAAAGAGGAAAAGGTCCCACCGGGCGTGCCAGAATCTGTTCCCCTCCGAATGGCGGCCAAAACATAGGCGTCTTGCCTGAGATTCGAGGCAGATGCTATTTGGTTTTATCCGTCTACCTCTCCGAAGATGCCAAGTTGATTCCCCCTTGTTTGAGGGGTTTTTGATTATGGGGATGCTCGTCCCTGCAAGCGCAAGCCCCTGCAGTTAATTACGCTACCGCATCGCGGTAGCCACTTTCTCCTTCTCCAGAGTTTCACTTCGTTTCGTGTGTGTTTGTTTTGTTTGTGGATGCCTGTGGATCGTATACGGAGACTAAGTTATGCCGTCGCCCGTAGGACGTGGATTAGTCCAAATCCGTATTTTCATAGATTTGAGTTTGGGGTTTTGGTTTAAGGATACGTTAGCCATTTTTGAGGCTAAGATCAACTTAAACGTTCGTTAAGGACACGTTAGTCTGATTTGAGACTAAGATCGACTTAACGGAATCGTCTAGATCCATTTCCAGTTTAGGGACGTGGTGGTCCATCGCCAGTTTAGGGACATGGTGGTCTGTTGTATGCATGGCCATCGGGACCCGTCACCTCTCTGACGTCGTTGAAGGATTACAACGATAAGTGTCAGAGGAGTTCGGAGATGTATCCTTGAACCAAAGTTAATTGGGGGTCTTATAGTCCAATTTGGGACTGAAGTCTGTTTGAATGTTTAAGGATATGTTAGCCATATTTGAGGCTAAGATCAACTTAAACGGGACCGTTTAGATCCAACAAAAGAGCATTTGAGGGCTCTATTGTTCAAGTTTAGGGACGTGGTGGTCCATCGCCAGTTTAGGGACATGGTGGTCCGTAGGTAGTTTAGGGACATTGCAGTCCATTGCATTTATGGCCGTCGGGACCCGCCACCTCTCTGACGTTGTTGAAGGATTACAACGATAGATATCAGAGGAGTTCAGAGATGTACCCTTGGACCAAATGTAAATTGATTTAAAAGAGAAGCCATGCTCAGTCAATTTAATTTGAGGACTTACGGCCAAAATTGGGCTAAGTCCAATTGAGAATGTTAAACATTTTTATTTATATTTAGCCTAGTAGGCCTTTATTAGGGCTCTGCCCCTACACTGCATTTTATTCTGGCCTATTAGGCCTTTTAAGTTGGGCTCTGTCCCCTTTTTAATAATGCAGAGCATTTGTTTTAGTCCATTGGGCCTTTTAATTAGGCTCTGCCCTTTAACAATGCACTGCATTAATTAATCTGACAAAGTGCCACGTGGCTTGTCAGGCGCTTTGCGCCAATTGAGGAGCGCAAGGCGCAAGTCCATAGAGAGGTGACACGTGTCACGCTCAGGATAGCGCAAGCGCAGTGCGCCGTTGCGCTGCTGACACGTGGCGCGCTCTGGTGAGTTGCGCCAATTCATGAGAGCAGTGCTCTGTTTTTAGAAGCGCATAGCGCAGATCATTATGGGGCTGACACGTGGCGCTCTCTGGTGGCTTGCGCCAACCCGAGAGCGCAATAGTGTAGATTTTGCAAGTGCAGGGCACTGTTTTATTATTTTGATCAATTTTAGATCAAAGAAAAAAAATTTCTTGTTTTCAAAGAACCAGTGGTTCATCAAAAGGCAATGCCTTTATTATTATTATATTTTTATTGAAGATCTTTGAACTTGTTCTTAGATCAATGATCTTTTTAGAAGAAATTCTTCTTTTATTCAAGGTTTTTTTTACCTTTCTTTCCTTTGAGCTCTTCTCAAAATTTTGTTTAAAAGAGTTCTCTCTGTGTTTCTCCCCTTTTGAGTTGGGGTCTAGGGGCCTTTTTATAGTGCCAATGATTTGTTGAATTTGGTTAGAGAGATCTTTCTCTGAGTGATTTGGGGATTTTCCCCACCGTTGGATCTTTGATCCAAGGGCTTCTGTTTTACAGAAGGCAATCTTCTTGTTTTAATAAGAACAGAAGGATCTTACTGCATTTTAATTCTGTTTGGCGCAAACGCACCTGCGCCTGACACGTGTCGCGCATCGCAGAGCGCAGCACGACTGTGCCGCCACGTGTCGCGCAGCGCAGCCACGTGTCGCGCAGCGCAGCGCAGAGCGCAGCACGACTGCGCTGCCACGTGTCGCGCAGCGCAGCGCACTTGCGCTAGCGCAACTGCGCTGCCTCGTGTCGCGCAGCGTAGAGCGCAGATCATATGAAGCGTTGCTTCCTTTAATTTTGTTTTAACTAGAGCCTTGCTCTGATTAGGCGTGTTGCCTTGGGCGCTGCGCCTGACGTATCAACTTCTGACACGTGGCACGTTGCGCGCAGCGCACGGGATTTGAAGCGTTGCTTCGATTTTTGAATTTTTGAAATTCAAACAGAGCTTTGCTCTGATTGGGGGAAATAAAGATCAATGCACGTGTGGTTCTCCCCACAAGCCTCAGTCGATAGTGGGAGGAACTGCCCCGCCAGTTTGGCTCCGTCATCATCTACCCTGCCGGAAGCGCTCATCTGGCAGAAATCCCGGCAAAGCAGGCGGCAAAGCCGGTCTCAAGGGGCAAGATGCCGAATGTCGTGATCGCCAAGGCACCACAACCGAAACTTAAGACGGTGTCTGAACGACTCTCTAGTGCTCCAGCTGGGGGCAAGACTTCCGGTACAAAGGGCAACATCAAATGTTGCGAGCGAGCTCTGGCGATGACTCCAACAAATGCATGATTGGGCGTCTCCTCTGGCCTCTCTATCAATTGTTCTACGACATCTACCCGAAGAGCCGAAGTCTGCCAAGTGCTTAAAATAGAAAAGTTAAGGCAGAAGCGGCTCAGGTATCGATCCAACAAGAGGGCCAGGGCTTCGGCCAGGTAGAGTCGTGTGAGATTCCAAGAGCAGAGTCATCCTGCGACGACGACTGAATCGGCCATAAAAACCAGAAATTCCTTCGAACCTCTAAAGTGGGTTCAGAAAAATGCCATGACCGCCAGAATCAAGAAGACAGCGGTCCGAACGTCGTTACAAAGAGACGTGTCCCGGCCCCAACAGAAAAAGTATGACACTGTCTCTTCAAGAATCTATCAGGCGCTCTTTGCCGCACGAAAGCAGGGGGGCAAACCCAGAAAAGAGGCCCCGGCATCATTCAAGAACCTGGTCAGGCCAGCCGCCGATAATAAAAAGATGGATGTATATGTTATCCATACGGTCTATATGGCTGGCGGGCACCCCAGCGACAACCTTCGCAGCAAAAGCAAGGATGGGGCCAGCAAATCTCAAGCCCAATCTGGCTTGAATGTGGTTGCCGCTTCCTAAGAACAGCCGCCTCCATTGGATGATGAAAACCCTCTCGATGAGGACGATAGGCAGATGGACCCTTCGGTCCGGGCAGAGTCATGCTCGGACAGCGAGGAAGAGCTGACTTTCCGCCCCAGGACCGCGGAGCAAGAGCTGCTTCAAGAGCTTCGAAAACATCTCTAGAGCAAAGATAAAGAGATGGCCAAGCTCTATTCTAAGATTGACGACCTAACGAATGTTGTGATGCAGCTTACGGCTCAAATTGCTTGAGCGCCTCCCAATCAAACACAAGTCTCTACTAATGAGCCGGATGATGACAATCCGAAGAGACCGATGCCTGTCCCTTTAGGTCTATGATTCGTCGAGCAGCATGAAAGCCAGCCACATTCCGCTTCTGGGGACGCCTTGGCCCCAGATAACACTATCCCGCTAACACAAGATCGAATAATGGATTTGGTCACCAGCAAGGTTAAAACATTGGTGGCCGAAGCTGAAACCCAGAAAGAGATTGGCAGTAGTGGGCGGCCATAACCCGCACAGTACGATCTGATCGAGTTCCCGAGCAGCTATGTCATTCCTAAGTTCGGAAGATTTGACGGGACGGGAAATGCAAATCAGCACGTCACCCACTTTAATGCATCATGCGGAAATACAGTGGGAAATGATGCGCTCCTTCTTCATTAGTTTGTCAACAACCTGACCGGTGTGGCTTTCGACTGGTATGCGAGTATACCAGACGGGTCCTTTATTACCTTTGCCCAAATGGAGTCTCTGTTTCGGCAAAGGTTCATGAGTGTCAGTGATAAAATCTCTATTGCTGACCTTGTGAGGACCAAGCCGGGGAAGAATGAAAGCAACACCGACTTTATCGTCCGATGGCGTAATCTCACGGTCAAGTGCGAACCGCCGCTGGAGCAGGACCAGTCCGTCAGCCTTCTTATTGGGAACCTCAGCAATTGGATGGTCCCATTCTTGTGTACAGCAGGCCTCAAGACGTTTCAAGAGGTAACCAAGAAAGTCCAAATGCTGGAACGCTCGAAGCAAGAGTCTACCCTGGACTCTCGGAGAGACAAGACATGGAAAAGCAAGCGGGACGACAACCGTAGAAGCGGGAGCTCCAGCAGTACCAATATCTTCAATGCGTCCGACACTGAAGAAAAGCGAAGGGCTGGAGAATCCAAAACAATCCAGTCTCGAAAGCCAGTGCTGGGAGGAGAGTGGCCTTCCCTAGAGGAGAAAAAGAACAAGGTTTACTCTTTCACGAGGGACAGGGTCCGAAAGATATTTAAAGATGCCTTGAACAACGGTCTACAATTGCCAGAGTCGAAAAAACCTCAAGAAGAAAAAATGACCGACAATCACCTGTATTGCCCATACCACCGAGTAGTGAGCCATGCGATCGAGGATTGCTATATCTTCAAAGACTGGGTCGAGAAGCAGTACAAGGCTGGAGAGATCGAGCTGTCCAAAAGCGTGCTGGTGAACAATCAAGTTGCAACCACCAACTTTATACAGACAGAAGCTGAAGCTTTCTGGGAGCAGACAGCCAAACCCGCTACACAGATAAACCAAACAGACTCATCGTAGCCTCCGTGGAGTACGCACATATCTAATAAGACGAAGAAGATGATAAAGCTACTTCGGAAATAGTCCAGGACGGAATGGGAAGGGCAGAAGAAGCCTACCTTCCCAGCTGCAAATGCGGCTCTATCAGGCTCAAAATCCAAAAAGCTCAAGAAGAAGAAAAGTGCAGCTCGGCGCGAAAAGGAGTCTGCAGGGAGATCGACCATTCAAAAATATATCGATTCCTTCGAAGACTATGAACCGAAGGAAAGAACTCTAATTCAATTGAAAGTGATCTTCCCTGTAGAAGCGGCTAAGATTCTGGAGGAGTTAGAAGAAGACTCCAATGAAGAGATCCCAGTAGTCACCTGCTACGCCATCCATCTTGGCAGCAACTCTGAGGAGGAGCTCTGTTTTCTCGAAGAGGATGAGGAGCTCGCTACAAAAGCCAACCAAATCCAGCTTAGAAGTGGCAAGGCTCTACCGTGAAATCAGGGCAACGCCCCAAAATGGAAGGAAAAACAAGTCGCTAATGAAAAAGATGGCAGAGAACTTGCCCATGAAGATTCGAGTCCTTCCCCAGTAGACTATAATGTCTTGGCTCACCTCCGAAAGCTTCCGTCTCTCCTTAGCATCTACGATGCCTTGGTTCTATCTCAGGAGCTTAGAGATGCTCTCATTCATGCTCTACAAAACCCTGAGCGGTATCAGGCTCGCATTGCGGAAATTAATATGAAAGAAGCTCAGTACACTTTGTAGGCCGCTGCAGTCACGTTTTAAGGATGAAGACTTGCTTCTGTGAACGGCGGAGCATAATCGGCTGCTTTACGTGACTGGGTACAGCGACGGAGATCGGATTAATCGCATATTGATTGATTCGGGGTCCTCAGTGAATATCATGAACTTGCGGACACTGAAGAGTTTGTTAATGGACGTCCGACACCTGTCAAGGGAAAGGATTGTCTTTCAAGGCTTCAATCAAAACTTCCAGCAAGTTCTGGGGTCTATAACTTTGCCAATCAAATTTGGGGATCTGCAAACTGAAGCTAAGATATACGTGATCAACGCTGACACGTCTTATAAAATTCTCTTAGTGCGGCCGTGGATCCACGATTACGGTATCATTCCGTCAACTCTCCATCAATGCATGAAGTATACTAAAAATGGCGAAGAAAGACGCATTGACGGAGACATCCAGCCGTTCGGTGTGCATGAAGTCCGATATGAAGATTCTCGATACTTCATGAACCACCAAAATGCTAAGCCACAACTGACTAAGGATAGAGCGGCCCCAAGACTCAAAAGCAAATCTGCGCCGGCTGTCACTTTCAAAAGCAAAAATGCCCAAGTGCGCCCGCGTTTCGGTAGCGACACTGATGAGTCCGACGTTGGAAGTCCGTCCTTCCGTAAAACTCGCCCTCATTTCAGTAGCGATACGGATGAATCTGTTATCTGAAGCCCCATCTAGCAGCAAAGTCCGCCCTCATCTTGGCAGCGACACTGAAGAGTCAGAGAATGAGGACCTGTCGTGCAACAGCTGTGCAGATTGGACCCCTATGCAACAAACAAAACTACGAGAGACCTTCAAAATTGCAAAAGGGACACTAGCTGTCACAAGGGTGCCGGAGCAGATGTGCAAAGAGCTCGATGCATTGTCAGTCTCCACCGAGGACCAGCTGAAAACTTTCTATGTTCCCGGAAGGAAGAATCGACAGAAGGGCATCCTGTTTTATGGCTCAAACCCTGTTGTGCACTCGGACGATTTGTTTGTCGCATGCCTTCCCTATAAGATAGGCATAAGGGTCGTCCTCAATCCCAGATACTATACGCCCGAGATGAGAGAATATTTCAAAAAGTGTAGATGCCGGTTATATCAAACGGAGTCCGAAGCAAAGTTTTATGAAGGGCTATGGTATCCGCCCCAAGTCCGAGCACTCATCGATGGACGAATTCTAGATAGATGGGGCATAGGCTTCATTCAACCTGATTCCAAAGCGTGCTACATGATCCATGTTGGTGAAGGCAGCGGAAGATCAAATGATGATGACGAGATAGCCGAACCAGAAGAAGCTCCTCAAGAGCTCGAAGATGGCGGACAAGCAACCTTTGACGAGCTAACCGAGATTGACTTAGGAACGCCCAATAATCTAAGGCCAACCTACATCTGCTCGCACTTTTCAGAGGAAATGAAAGTGCAGATAATCACCCTGCTTCACGAGTTCGTCGACTGCTTCGCGTGGACGTACAAAGAAATTCTTAGCCTTTCCCCTGAAGTAGCCGTGCATAAGCTGGCTATATCTCTGGATGCTAAGCCAGTCAAACAAGCTCCTCTAAGAATGAGAAGGGAGTTGGAAGAAAAGGTCATCGAGGAAACCAAGAAACTTATCGATGCCGGCTTCATCAGGGAGGAAAAATATGCGGACTGGATCGCATACATAGTCCCAGTGAAGAAGAAAAATGGGCAGATCTGAGTTTGTGTCGATTTCAAGGACCTCAACAAGGCATGTCCTAAAGACGACTTCTCGCTACCGGTCATGGAAATGATGGTCGATGACACCTCAAATTACGAGTTGTTCACCTTTATGGGTGGCTCGTCTGGATATAATCAGATCAAGATGTCTCATGAGGATGAGAAGCACACAGCATTTCGAACCCCCATCGGAATATATTGCTACAAGGTGATGCCGTTCGGACTGAAGAACGCAGGTGCTACATACCAAAGGGCGATGACCAATATCTTTGATGACCTAATTCATAAAGTCGTCGAATGTTATGTTGATGATCTGGTTGTTAAGACTAAAGCCAAGGCCGATCACATCCAAGATCTTAGGACCGTTCTCACCAGACTGAGGGAGTACGATCTGAAAATGAATCCTCTGAAGTGCGTTTTTGGCTTGTCATCAGGAAAATTCCTGTTCTTCATAGTCCGACATCGAGGGATTGAAGTTGACTCATCCAAGATAAAGTCCATCATGGAGATGCCCCCTCTGAAGAGTCTGACATAGCTAAGATCTTTTCAAGGCAAGCTTGCTTATATACGGAGGTTTATCTCAAATTTATCGGGGAGATGTAGGCCCTTCTCAAAGCTCATGAAGAAAGGAGTTCCTTTTATCTGGGATGCCGAATGTCAAGCAGCGTTTGAAAGCATCAAGCAATACTTGTTGCACCCTCCAGTGCTGGTCGCTCCCATTCCATATAAACCGCTGATTCTCTACACTGCCACGCCAGATGAGTCACTCGGTGCACTCCTTGCCCAGAATAATGAGGAGGGAAAAGAAAATGCCTTCTACTACCTCAATCGAACACTAGTCAGGACGGAACACAACTATTCCCCAATCGAAAAGCAATGCCTGGCTCTGATATTTGCTGTGAAGAAGCTGAGGCACTATCTGCTCGCGCATCGGGTTATGCTGATCTCCAAGGTCGACCCGCTCAAACACTTGATGACCAAAGCAAGCCTAGCCGGCAGAATGGCAAGATGGGTTGTCATGCTACTTGAGTTTGACATAGTTTATACTCCTCAGAAAGTAGTAAAAGGGCAAGCTCTTGCGGACTTTCTCGCTACTCATCCCATACCAGAAGGGTCGCCACTCAATTGCGAGTTACCCAACGAACAAGTGTTGCACCTCGAGAATAACGAGCCATGTTGGGAGCTCTATTTCGATGGGGCCCCATCGATAAGGACCTCTAGTAAATCAAGCATCCCAGAGATAAAAGCAGGGATAGGATTGGTGTTCATCACGCTATCAATGGGAACCCTACGGCGTTCTTTTGCTCTCACCGAGCCTCGCACAAACAATGAGGCCGAGTATGAAGCTCTTATAGCTGGTTTGGAGCTCGCCATAGAAATGGAAATCCTTCGGCTACGGGTTTACGATGACTCCCAGCTTGTCGTCAACTAAGTAAGCGGCGACTATAAGATATACAAACCCGAGTTAGCTCGGTGCAGAAGCCGAGTGGTGGAAATCATGAAACGGTTCAGTCATATTGAACTAATGAGAGTCCCTAGAGCGTTGAATGGAAAGGATGACGTACTCACTCGCTTAGCCAAGGAGCTGGCTGATCCTGACAAGGACGAAATTTTGATCACAGTCAGGAGCCGGCAAATTCTACCCCCAGTCTCTCTACGAGAAGAGGAAAGCACAGAACAGAAGAGCAGTCCCGCCGAAGAAGCTTCGATCGTTCAAGACGAGCCCGATTGGATAGAACCCCTCATAGAGTACTTCCGATACGAAAAGCTGCCTGAAGGAAAATCTGCGAGGGTTCAGCTGAAGAAGAGAGCTCTCCGGTACGTGTTTGTAAATGACACGCTATACCGCAGGTCATATGACGAACTCTGGCTCAGGTGTCTGTCATTGGCCGAAGCCCAAAAGGTCAAGAAAGAAGTTCACTCGGGCGTTTGCGGTGCTCAACAATCTGGCCCCTGGATGCGACTTCAAATTAAATGGCTTGGGTATTACAGGCCCACCATGATACGGGATTGCGGAGAGCATGCAAAGAAATGTTATATCTGCCAAATTCACGGTGATTTCATTCACAAGCATCCCAATCTATTGCATCCTACGGTGGCGTCATGGCTCTTCGAAGTCTGGGGAACCGACATAGTTGGCCCAATTGATCCTCCGTCATCTAGAGGCCACCGGTTCATACTGGCCGCAACAGACTACTTCTCCAGATGGGCTGAAGCTGTCCCGCTAAATGAAGTCAAGACAGAAGATATTATGACGTTCTTCCAGCATAATATTCTATACCGCTTCGGTACACCAAGAAGAATCATATCTGACTACGGGCCTTCTTTCAAGAGCTTCAAAGTCGCAAGGTTCGCTACTGTAACGTTTTCAAAATAATAAAATATGATTTTTGGGGAATTTTATAATTTAATATTATTTTAATGAATATTTTAATATTCTGGTATAATAAAATACAAATAAATGGGGAAAAATTAAGGAAAATTCTAAAATAGGGTATTTTATGGAATTATGCCATTTTAATGTTTTTAAGAATAGTTATATGCTAAATTAGTGTTAATCGCGATTAAAAATCGCTAATTAGAT
Organism: Agapanthus africanus; assembly: GCA_030015575.1. Taxonomy (NCBI): domain Eukaryota; kingdom Viridiplantae; phylum Streptophyta; class Magnoliopsida; order Asparagales; family Amaryllidaceae; genus Agapanthus; species Agapanthus africanus. Next base: position 223,144,085 of record JASDDO010000016.1, on the reverse strand, counting down.
TTTTAGCTTTTTTGTGCAAAAATGTGCACATATCATTTTCCACACTTGTGTTACATTTCTATTGCCATGGTTGTTCTTTTGGGCTCACTATTGGAGTGAGACGGAAAAGAAAATAAAGAAAAAGTAATGATGATGATGAGAGAGACAGACTAGGTCAACCCCCACTTTTTGAACCATACTCCCATCATTTTACCCTTCTCATTCTCTCTCCTCTCCCTCTCTTGAGTTGCTGCCCTCTCTCTCCCTCTCTCTCCCTCTTCAAGAAACCCTAGATCCACAATGAAATCCAACCCAAAACCCCATTCCAACTTCACAAAACTTACACCCAAACTCACTAGCTACACATTGAACCTAGCAAGATTGGATTTGGAGGACTTTGAGCAACTCAAGAATTTTCTTGAGTTGCCAAAGGAGGTAATTTCTGCACCTATTAGAGTAGTATCTCATTTCTTGTGCATCAATTCTAGTTTCATATCGATATTGTGTCGTTTTGTGGAATTTAGAGAATTCAAGTTAGGGTTTAGGGTTAGACCTGAAATCAAAGTGGAATTGAGGCTTGTTGTGACCTTAGAACCCCTTGTGTGATGCTAATTTGAACCCAAACCTGAGCTAGAACACAGAATACGGAATTACGGAATAGATATCGGGAAAAACTGTAAATCTGGGAGTGTTTTGTGGAATCTGCTATCACCCCGAGACCCCAAAAATAAAACTGAGTTGACAGTGAGATGTGCAGGCACCATAGAACCCCCACACCAAACCCTAGCCCCCAACTCCAATTCCAGGCCGCCAATTTATCCCTTATGGCCGCAAATTGCTGCCAGAGCAAGAGGGAATTGCCTCGATTTTTGTGCATGGCCCTATTTCCTCTAGTCTTGACCCTGGGTATGTCTAGTTTTGACTGATTCCATCTTGGGTGAAATCTGGGTTGATTTTCTTGAGTTGGTGTATGATTTACGACTTGTTTTAGTATGGATTTTGGTATTTGGTGATTCATTCCTGTCGGGTGGCGTTTGGACGTCAACGACAAGTGGATATTGATCGTGTTTACATGCGAGTCGATAGGTTTTTACCTATGCGGGTAGCGTGTGCTATTTTGGTTTCCGATGTGATTTTCATGTGCTTTAGCGTTGTGATATACTTGTAGGTACCCTACGAGATGTTGAGGCAAAAAAGATGAAGATGGCGACATCGGCACCGATACAGGAGAAGCAAAGTGAGTAGATTTATATCTACGGGGAGAAGTCGGGTGCATGGCGTATAGCACCCCCGAAGTCCGTGGTGATGTATACGAATACGTATACACACATATATTTATTATGTGTTGTTTAGGATTATTGATGGTAATAATGGATTATTGGTGATAAGGATGTATTGGTTGAGTATAGTGCGAGACCCTAGAGTAGTGGTTGCACCCACACTCACACATACACACATACTTGCATACATTCTTTCATTTATCTGTGCGGATATGATGGTGTGTATATCTACACATGGATATGGGACTATGTGTTCATATACGAATTTTGAGGATGATACGTGGGATTGAGATGAGTCGATGAGATTCGATTGAGACCGTGAGATTTGGCGACATGACAGAGTTTGTATTGGAGATGTGATATGATGGTAGTGATACCTGTCATGTGATGAGATAGTGTGATATCGACTCAGATTTAGGTGGTTTCCATACCCCTCTCTATTGACTTGATCGTGGGTTCGTAGTTCACATAGTAGGCGTTAGACTAGACCCGAGTCATACCTATTTCAAAACTAACGAATCAGGGATATTTTAAAGATAGGCAAAAGGGTTTATACGAATATTTTCAAAAGGCGCATCTTTTCTTAAAACACCGTAGCCCTTATTTTACCAAAAGCCCTGATTCGTCTTATTTCAAAAGGCAAGGTTGCATGATATATCTATTGAGGCAGGTTCTCTACTGTTGCGTTGATTATTCGATTCTGCATATTCATGCTATTTGCATTGCATCGCTTGTATTGTTGATATATTTCAGTCATGCTGCTAGGACACCAGCACCATTATCGATGATGCGTATGTTCCACGTACACTGTTGCCGGCTCACACACTTCATCATCGATAATTGCCATGTCACTACACTGTAGTACTGTTGCATTCAGGATATGATTTTTGCATGACAGACTGATGTGCTTACATTTCTTTTACATGTCACACACATCATGCTTGCTGATTATACGCATTGAGATATGTTGTTTCCATGATATTTCTGGTTTTTGGGAACCGTGGGTGTTTAAAAAGGGAATATGTAACTGTTTTAAAACCCGGTTACCCTTGATATGATATTTTAGTGCGTCCACCATGTGTTTTCTCGGTGCTGAGAGCGACATGTGAAACCCGATTCGAGGAGGCGGATGAGGCCGATTGCGGGTACATGGTGGACCCGGTATGGTTCCCCGGGGCAAGAAATGTTTTTCGTGGAGCAGACGATGAGCCTGGCAGGGTGGCGAGTACCTACCGGTGATTGGTTGGACCTGGCGATTATCCGGAGGATACTGACCATAGTCGATAGATGGATATGGGCGTACTGCCGGGGCCGAGGGCCGATACCGCAGACAGAGCCTGTGGGCCGATCCGGACTGACGGAGTCCGATATATGAGGATTTACGTGCCGATGCTGGGCACAGTTTTCATGATGTTTTCGAGTGCCGATGCTGGGCACTCCGGTTCCATGATTTTGACGTGTCGCGAGGGACACAGTTGGTTTATATCCTCATATTTCCATGCATATGCTGATGATATTTACATGCATGATGGTTATTGTCATTGGGTGACGAGTGGATGGGATCCACGTACATGCAGATTGATTTCATTGATTGTACCTCACATTTATGTTATGCTATTACCTGAGGCACTGGCACGAGTACTTGGCACTACACTCATGTATAGAGATCACATTGCCAGTTTAGCGTGTTTCAGACTTATTCATATTGAGGTTTATATATCTGATCGTATTGACCTAGGATGGGTCATACATTCGATCTCTGCTTATAGATATTTTTCTATTCACGAGTTGGCAACTCACCCCCGTTGTGCCACAGTCCTTGCAGGTTTTTGCCGTACAGATTCCATAGCGGCATTTCTGGCACACTGCTTCCATATGGGTGACTTGCGTTGGTAGGTGGGTTCTTTTCTATCAGAACCGCCTTTGTTCATGTATTATTTATTGTATCTTGTCATTCCATCAACCAAAACTTGTATATTGTTTCAGACTTAGAAAACAGTGTTGTATTATTTCGACCTTAGAGTCGCGCTTATAGTATTACGGTTTTCTGGCTGTTTTGAGTTTCTTTTTGGGTTTTGATCCTCGCCCTTTGGCGTTGTATATTATTATTGCTTGCGTGGTTGTGACCGTCGATTGACGAAGAGCTAGCTCCCGCTTGGGGATGCCTTTTATCATTTCATATATATTATTCTTGTTGTACCCCGTTTGGGGCCAGTTTTTACAAAGGAAACTCTGCCGAAACTTTCAGGAAAGGTTACACATTTTAAAAATGCATATTCGGCTTAGTTATTTAAAAACTTGATTTTCGAAACATGATTTCCTTACTTCTTAAAACCAATTTTCCTTATTTACTCTTTAAATGGTTTTAGATTTCTGGGCTTTTGGCTTACTTGGATCAGATGGGGTCCTATAGACTTCATATGGTTCAAGAGCCAGTCACGTGCTCTTTCGGGTCGTGACAAAGTTGGTATCAGAGCGCTAGGATGACCTTGGTTCGAGTCTGAGTTTGACTATGTGGAGCCTAGGGCATTATTTATATACGGAACTCAGGCTTGACCTTACGGAACTTAGACTTAGTCGAGGGGGTATTAAACCCGAACATTCGTCACGTAGGATGACCCTTGGTTGATGGAATAGGTGACTAAAGTAGAGTGACGTACCGTGGGTATGTTCCGCGGCATACTTACGACACGCCACTCCGCTTAAGAAACCTTAGGTTGTACATTTCCTTGCACCGTATTGTATTCCTTCCTATGATCTACCTTCATCGATACTGGTTATGGTTTTGCTGCCGCGATTGCACGGGCAGAGTGAGCTACGGCTCGAGTTGCGTCAGCATAAGCTCGTCGGGGACGAGGACTGACCAGGGCGTGATTCCAGAGGTGTACGATTGCAAATTGAGGCGTCGTCTTATTGTGTTTTCGCGCCATGAGCGTTGGATTGATCGCTTTTACGAGATTTCCCGGGTGTGCTGATCGGCACCAGAGGATTGAGCCACTGATAGAGGCCAGCCAGGATGTGATGACCGTTGATATTATCGCTTAACCAGGACGATTGAGGCGCTGTTCAGCGCACAGACGAAGGAGCCAGTTGTTGCTGCGGAAGATGAGATATCGCCCAGATGATTGGAGCTACTGCAGCATGAGCATATTCTTAGAGATATGATAGTGAGTCGCTAGTCACCGAGAATTAATGACTAGGACATGTGGTTCGTTCGCTTACCCCGATGCGAGGTCATCAGGTAGATTGATTCCAGCTAGAGGCGACTTCACGCAGGTTCGTTGAGAGTCGATGGATACGATCGAATGTCAGGAACCCATTTTCCAAGTTTAAAGTATTCGGAAAGACATGCAAGCGATTCTATGGACCCTCTAGAAGAATGAAACCCTAACTCGACATAATGACCGTGTGAAAGCTTTTGAACCTTAGGGTTTGCGGCAGTTCCGCGGCGCCATTAGTGAGGCTTGGGTTTGCCCTTCTACGGCTGGACCACCGATGATGTGGTATGTACTCGATACTATTAAATTGTACCCGAGATGTTGAGCTCTTGGGGGATTATGAGGTTCTGACGAGTCGATCGGACTATTCGACATCATTCGGATATCATGTGATGGGACACTGCTTGGGAGACTCCAGATACGAGCGTAGCCGTTGGAGCACAGTCTGTGTAGCCACGATGAGATGAGTCCGAATCAGTCGATATTGAAGCAGAGTGGAGTAATGAGTTTGCACGAGATTTCGACGAGATGACGTTTCACTCCGCTGACATCAGAGATGCGATATGTACGCTGAGGACGTGTTCGGCTAGATATATCCTACTGAGTGATGAAGATACTTATTTCGTGATTTCGAGTCCGTGTTAGAGACTTCGGATGGACCGTAGCCGAGGACATTGCAGTGCGCAGATAGAGACGTGACGTCGAAATGGACGATGATACTGACAAGCAGGATAGAAGTTCGTGCGAGATGCAATCGAGCTGTTAGTACTCCCCGTTAAGATTAATGGTCGGACATGCATACAGAGGTGCAGGGATGCGACCAGCTTCCGAGGAGATGTTGTACTAAGGACGCAGATGTCCAAAGAGCAAGAAAAGATTATGCCAGAGTACCAGCCTCCGTACAATTTGGCTTAGGCAAGATCAGAAGAGACCTTGAGTAGGATTTCTTCCAGTACACTGCTGCAATATGAGTTGCACCCAGGATCGGATGTGTGATGGGTATTCAGAGGACCAGAGGTCGGCGCCGGAGATGTGCTGCTTTACGAGCGGTCGTGAGGATTGACCGAGTGATGACCTGAAAAGTGCCAGAACGGAATCGTTCCAGTCAGCACACCTGACCGGGCCGATGAGCCGATGGATTGTGAGATTGGTAATCTACAGGAAAGATCAGGAACCAGAGGCAGAGGACGCCAGCCGCGAGCAACAGGCAAGTAGATATCTTGCGCCGCTAGCATCGGATGTACCGGTACCTTCTCGACCCTGAAGGAGGATATACCGACGACGGTATTTATGATTTGTGATTTTGTGATTTGATTATCACGTATCCGTCATCTTGGATTTCGGTATTTTGGGTGATCTATTCGCATGATTTAGTCTTAATGACTGAGTTCCATGATATTTGATTTTGTGCACCATGGTTGCACTTACTGGGTATTTATACTTTGCACATAGTTATTACTCTTGAGGTGTTGATTGCGATTTCATGCCTATTTTATGCCGGTGATTTGATTTACGCTTCCAGCATAGTTTCATGTACTTTTAGTGTTTTGATTTGTGCACGCTGATGCACGCGGTTGTGAGTTTTTCCATCGCGGTACACCTGATTTTGATTAAGCCGCGTTGTATATCGTTTCGTGCCTTGGCTGCACCTGCTTATGACTTTATGGATTTCATACGGTTGATTTGATGTTGTGCATATGTTACGCACACGATTTGATTTTTGCACTCGGTATAGCTTATATGTGTTTGTAGTGCATTGATATGTGTTTTGTGCACGCAGCTGCACACGTTTATGATTTTCTTTATATCTGGGTACACTTAGTGTTGCTGCTTACGCATTTGAGTTATTGCTGGTATTTGTGCATGGGATGCACAAGTTCTATACTTCGTGCGTTTGTCGCACCAGTTTTATGTTTCTTGCGTTTATCGCATCAGATTTATATTTCATGCCCTTGTTGCACCGGATTTATATTTTGTGCATTACGGTTGCACCTGACCACGATTTGATGTCTTTCGGTATGTCGATTTGGATTGTGATATTGATGTGGATTCTTGCACTCCGTGCTTTTGACTGGACTTACGCATGGTCGGCGTTGCTATTGGATTTTGTGATTCCGTGCATGCTGGGTATGCAAGGTTTAAATTTTCATTCGTGCACGATGGATGCACCGATTTGGATTTTCGCGCATGTTGGGCACATGTTTTGAGATACGATTTTGGGGCACACCAGATGCACTAAATCGAGATTCTTCGTGCATGTCAGATGCACCTGTGTTGGCTGTCAGGCACACACGTTGCCTATGACAGATGTTTCGTGCACACCCGTTGCACCTAGATGTTGTTTTGTGCGCCTGTATGGCACATATATGGATTTTGATTTCTGTGCGCACCAGACGTACAGGGTGGTGTTATGTGCATTTTTGGGATTTATTCCTTTTGGAGCAGTACATTTTTATGATATTGGATATTTGTTTTCATACTGAGCAGGACTAGTCAGAGGATAGTACCTGGATATATTTTGCATGCATTGATAGTTCGAAGGGATTTCCAAGAGCGAGCTATGGTCTCGATATATATATACCTACGTGTCCGATGTGACACGAAACGTTTAAAAACAAGGAAACCCTTTTAAATTGTTTTCAAAATGGCGGAACGTACCTATTAAACAAAGGATATATATATATATATATATATATATATACGTATATAGTTATTTTCTTGTGAAAGACGTCCGCCACTGTGCAGTGTTACGCGCGCATCGCACAGCGACTTAAAAAGATTTGGCATGCATTTTCATCAGCTATTCACATGTATAGATTGGATGTCTACATGTATAGTTCTGATTTATATCATATTGATTTTGTATTGGATTTGACATTGTGTCTTTACCATGACTCCGATGATTGCGGGATGCTTGATGGAGAGTTTCTTTTGGGTTATCTGCTCAGTACTCATGCGCATGGATTACGCTATGATACGTTTTATGTATTGCTGATTTCGGAGCCCCGATGACTTGGAATTTGTATTGAAATATTTTAGCATTTGGGGGTTTAAATTTAAATTCGGGGACCGAATTTCTTTAAGGGGGGTAGATTGTAACGTTTTCAAAATAATAAAATTTGATTTTTGGGAAATTTTATAATTTAATATTATTTTAATGAATATTTTAATATTCTGGTTTAATTAAATACAAATAAAAGGGGGAAAATTATGGAAAATTCTAAAATAGGGTATTTTATGTAATTATGCCATTTTAATGTTTTTAAGACTAGTTATATGCTAAATTAGTGTTAATCGTGATTAAAAATCGCTAATTGGATTTTTAGCATTTTTGTGCAAAAATGTGCACATATCATTTTCCACACTTGTTACACTTGTGTTACATTTCTATTGCCATGGTTGTTCTTTTGGGCTCACTATTGGAGTGAGAAGGAAAAGAAAATAAAGAAAAAGTAATGATGATGATGAGAGAGAGAGACTAGGTCAACCCCCACTTTTTGAACCATACTCCCATCATTTTCCCCTTCTCATTCTCTCTCCTCTCCCTCTCTTGAGTTGCTGCCCTCTCTCTCCCTCTCTCTCCCTCTTCATGAAACCCTAGATCCACAATGAAATCCAACCCAAAACCCTATTCCCACTTCACAAAACTTACTCCCAAGCTCACTAGCTACACATTGAACCTAGCAAGATTGGATTTGGAGGACTTTGAGCAACTCAAGAATTTTCTTGAGTTGCCAAAGAAGGTAATTTCTGCACCTATTAGAGTAGTATCTCATTTCTTGTGCATCAATTCTAGTTTCATATCGATATTGTGTCGTTTTGTGGAATTTGGAGAATTCAAGTTAGGGTTTAGGGTTAGACCTGAAATCAAAGTGGAATTGAGGCTTGTTGTGACCTTAGAACCCCTTGTGTGATGCTAATTTGAGCCCAAACCTGAGCTAGAACACAGAATACGGAATTACGGAATCGATATCGGGAAAAACTGTAAATCTGGGAGTGTTTTGTGGAATCTGCTATCACCCCGAGACCCCAAAAATAAAACTGAGTTGACAGTGAGATGTGCAGGCACCATAGAACCACCACACCAAACCCTAGCCCCCAACTCCAATTCCAGGCCGCCAATTTATCCCTTCTGGCCGCAAATTATGGCCAGAGCAGGAGGGAATTGCCTCGATTTTTGTGCATGGCCCTATTTCCTCTAGTCTTGACCCTGGGTATGTCTAGTTTTGACTGATTCCATCTAGGGTGAAATCTGGGTTGATTTGCTTGAGTTGGTGTATGATTTACGACTTGTTTTAGTATGGATTTTGGTATTTGGTGATTCATTCCTGTCGGGTGGCGTTTGGACGTCAACGACAAGTAGATATTGATCGTGTTTACATGCGAGTCGATAGGTTTTTACCTATGCGGGTAGCGTGTGCTATTTTGGTTTCCGATGTGATTTTCATGTGCTTTAGCGTTGTGATATACTTGTAGGTACCCTACGAGATGTTGAGGCAAAGAAGATGAAGATGGCGACATCGACACCGATACAGGAGAAGCAAGGTGAGTAGATTTATATCTTCGGGGCGAAGTCGGGTGGATGGCGTATAGCACCACCGCATTCCATGGTGATGTATACGAATACGTATACACATATATATTTATTATGTGTTGTTTTGGATTATTGATGGTAATAATGGATTATTGGTGATAAGGATGTATTGGTTGAGTATAGTGCGAAACTCTAGAGTAGTGCTTGCACCCACACTCACACAAACACACATACTTGCATACATTCTTTCATTTATCTGTGCGCATATGATGGTGTGTATATCTGCACATGGGTATGGGACTATATGTTCATATACGAATTTTGAGGATGATACGTGGGATTGAGATGAGTCGATGAGATTCGATTGAGGCCGTGAGATTTGGCGACATGACAGAGTTCGTATTGGAGATGTGATATGATTGTAGTTATACCTGTCATGTGATGAGATAGTGTGATATCGACTCAGATTTAGGTGGTTTCCATACCCCTCTCTATTGACTTGATTGTGGGTTCGTAGTTCGCATAGTAGGCGTTAGACTAGACCCGAGTCATACCTATTTCAAAAATAACGAATCAGGGATATTTTAAAGATAGGCAAAATGGTTTATACGGATATTTTCAAAAGGCGCATCTTTTCTTAAAACACCGTAGCCCTTATTTTACCAAAAGCCCTGATTCGTCTTATTTCAAAAGGCAAGGTTGCATGATATATCTATTGAGGCAGGTTCTCTACTGTTGCGTTGATTATTCGATTCCGCATATTCATGCTATTTGCATTGCATCGCTTGTATTGTTGATATATTTCAGTCATGCTGCTAGGACACCAACACCATTATCGATGATGCGTATGTTCCACGTACACTGTTGCCGGCTCACACACTTCATCATCGATAATTGCCATGTCACTACACTGTAGTACTGTTGCATTCAGGATATGATTCTTGCATGACAGACTGATGTGCTTACATTTCTTTTACATGTCACACACATCATGCTTGCTGATTATACGCATTGAGATATGTTGTTTCCATGATATTTCTGGTTTTTGGGAACCGTGGGTGTTTAAAAAGGGAATATGTAACTGTTTTAAAACCCGGTTACCCTTGATATGATATTTCAGTGCGTCCACCATGTGTTTTCTCGGTGCTGAGAGCGACATGTGAAACCCGATTCGAGGAGGCGGATGAGGCCGATTGCGGGTACATGGTGGACCCGGTATGGTTCCCCGGGGCAAGAAATATTTTTCGTGGAGCAGACGATGAGCCTGGCTGGGTGGTGAGTACCTACCGGTGATTGGTTGCACCTGGAGGTTATCTGGAGGATACTGACCAGAGTCGATAGATGGATATGGGCGTACTGCCGGGGCCGAGGGCCGATACCGTAGACAGAGCCCGTGGGCCGATCCGGACTGACGGAGCCCGATATATGAGTATTTACGTGCCGATGCTGGGCACAGTTTTCATGATGTTTTCGAGTGCCGATGCTGGGCACTCCGGTTCCATGATTTTGACGTGTCGCGAGGGACACAGGTTGTTTATATCCTCATATTTCCATGCATATGCTGATGATATTTACATGCATGATGGTTATTGTCATTGGGTGACGAGTGGACGGGATCCACGTATATGCAGATTGATTTCATTGATTGTACCTCACATTTATGTTATGCTATTACCTGAGGCACTGGCACGAGTACTTGGCACTACACTCATGTATAGAGATTACATTGCCAGTTTAGCATGTTTCAGACTTATTCATATTGAGGTTTATATATCTGATCGTATTGACCTAGGATGGGTCATACATTCGATCTCTGCTTATAGATATTTTTCTATTCACGAGTTAGCAACTCACCCCCGTTGTGCCACAGTCCTTGCAGGTTTTTGCCGTACAGATTCCATAGCGGTATTTCTGGCACACTGCTTCCATATGGGTGACTTGCGTTGGTAGGTAGGTTCTTTTGTATCAGAACCGCCATTGTTCATGTATTATTTATTGTATCTAGTCATTCCATCAACCAAAACTTGTATATTGTTTCAGACTTAGAAAACAGTGTTGTATTATTTCGACCTTAGAGTCGCGCTTATAGTATTACGGTTTTCTGGTTGTTTTGAGTTTCTTTTTGGGTTTTGATCCTCGCCCTTTGGCGTTGTATATTATTATTGCTTGCGTGGTTGTGACCGTCGATTGACGAAGAGCTAGCTCCCGCTTGGGGATGCCTTTTATCATTTCATATATATTATTCTTGTTGTACCCCGTTTGGGGCCAGTTTTTACAAAGGAAACCCTGCCGAAATTTTCAGGAAAGGTTACACATTTAAAAATGCATATTCGGCTTAGTTATTTAAAAACTTGATTTTCGAAACGTGATTTCCTTACTTCTTAAAACCAGTTTTCCTTATTTACTCTTTAAATGGTTTTAGATTTCTGGGCTTTTGGCTTACTTGGATCAGATGGGGTCCTATAGACTTCATATGGTTCAATGGCCAGTCACGTGCTCTTTCGGGTCGTGACAGCTACTCAACATAAGATAGACTGGAGATATTCCACCATCTATAATCCAAGAGCCAATGGGCTAGCTGAAGCCTTCAATAAGACTCTATGCAAACTCCTGAGGAAAAATGCTTCAGCCAACAAGAGAGACTGGAATCTCAAACTTCACGAGGTGTTGTGGGCATATCGTACCTCGCACCATACTCCAACTCAGTCCACTCCATACTCATTGCTCTTCGGAGTGGAGGCGGTCCTCCCCCTCGAAGTCGAAGTTCTAAGCTTAAGAATGGCCGTTGACGGAGGAGGAAAACGTGCTCCTTCGGCTTGAAGAACTCGACGCCCTCGAAGAAAAGAGGCTCGCTGTGCAGCAAAATCTGGAGCTATACCGATCCCAAATGTCACGGGCCTATGACAAGATAACCCGTCTCCGCGCTTTCAAGAAAGGTGAATTGGTGTTGGTCCTCAAAAGACCGATTATCCCCAATCGACATGCCAAGGGAAAATTCGAGCCAAACTGGGAAGGACCATACATCATCGAGAAAGTGTTCGATGGAGGATCCTACCAACTAATAAGTGCCGAGGGAGAAAGGCCCATGCCACCCATCAATGGCTAATATCTCAAGAAATACTACGCTGAATGCTCCAAGTCGCTGGATAATTGAGCACACCAGCCCTACGGTCTGGATCATACATCCTACAAAACCTTATACAATCCACGGGCGTAAACGACCCCTATCTCTCCCAAATCCTGCCGTTAACACTACTTTTAAAGTCCCACCAGCGGCAAAAAAAAACCTGTATGTCCACAAGCAAACGGGCACGGATGAAAACCCGAAAGGGCCCCGTGAGTAAAAACAGCAGGACTACCAGCGAGTTTGTGAAAACCCGGAAGGGCGCAAACTCGTGAAAAGAGATGAAATACACTAGCAATGTCCTCTCGACCTTATGAGGAGAAAATCCCTGCGTAAGATCCTTACGACTCACAAAGGAGAAACACACTTAGGAATCCTCACGATTCCTGAGGAGAACAAACACCTGCGAGATCCTCTCGACTCGTAGAGAGAAAATGCTTTTATGAGACCCTTACGGCTCATAAAATTGAAAAGTCTTAGGTGACAGGGACCTAAACCTGTCTCCTAAGCCGCCGCTCCCCAACGGGAAATGGAAAATGATGAGTCGCTCCTGATGTTACGCTTCAGTATTAGCGGTGCTGATGCCGACCCAAAAACCAAATCCCAAGTCCTCCCGGGGCAAATGATGAATTGCTCCTGGCATTATTCCAGTGCAGCAATGCTGATGCCAAATAAGATCCAAATTCTAAGTCCCCAAACGGCGAATGATGAGTCGCTCCTGGTACCATATTCTAGTGTAGCGATGCAGACGCCAACAAAAATCCAACTTCTCAAAATTCTCCCGGCCCTACGGTTAGTCGCCAAATAGGCTTCCGTATACAATCCACGGGCTCAAATAATTCTCAGCATACCCATGCCCCACTGCAATCACCAGTTACACGGCTGGTCTCCGCCCTCGGAATTATACTCCATTTGGGAAGACCCACTCATGCGTCCTCGCGGTACATGAGGAGAACCAACTTACGGGATCCTCACGACTTGTAAGAAAACACTTTCGTGGGATCCTTATGACTCACAATGGAAAAACACACTTGGGAGTCCCCATGACTCCTAAGGAGAACATACACCTGCGAGATCCTCTCGACTCGTAGGGAGAAAATGCTTTTATGGGACCCTTACGGCTAATAAAATTGAAAAGCCTTAGGTGATAGGGACCTAAACCTGTCTCTTAAGCCATCGCTTTCCAACAGGAAAAGGCAAATGATGGATTGCTCTTGGCACGTGTGCTTCAGTATTAGCAACGCTGATGCCTACCCTAACCCCAAAATCCCAAAACACCAATCGAATAGACCCCTAAGTCGTTAAACTGGGAATGAGGGAAATCACCTCATGACAAATGATGATTCGCTACTGGTACCATATTCCAGTGCAGCGGTGCTGATGTCAACCCAAATCACATCGAATCAGCAATTCAAATTCAACCCTGACACCGCAAGAAACAGAGCAAGTCAAATCAAGCACCGACTGTCCACGTCACTAAAAGGGCAGCACCGACCGTCCATATGGCAAAAAGGGCAGAACCGACTGTCCATGTCGCTAAAAGGGCAGCACCGACCGTCCAAGTTGCAAAAAGGGCAGAACCGACCGTCCATGTCGCTAAGAGGGCAGCACCGACCGTCCAAGTCACAAAAAGACCGACCGTCCACGTCGCTAAAAGGGCAGCATCGACCGTCCATGTTGCTAAAAGGGCAGCACCGACCGTCCAAGTCGCAAAAAGGGCAGAACCGACCGTCCACGTCGCTAAAAGGGCAGCACCGACCGTCCACGTCGCTAAAAGGGCAGCACCGACCGTCCACGTCGCAAAAAGGGCAGCACCGACCGTCCACGTCTCTAAAAGGGCAGCACCGTCTGTCCAAGTCGCAAGAAGGGCAAAACCGACCGTCCAAGTCGCAAAAAGGGCTGCAGCGACCGTCCATGTCGTAAAAAGGGCAGTGCAGGCTTCTTACAAAGCAGGAACCAGATCACTCCGGTCCAGGGAAACGTCTACCACGTGTAGGGTTACTGGGCACTCTCACAAGGTTCTATAAGGCATCAACCATGCCCGATTTACATTTTAGACGTGCCGAACAACCCTAACCAAGATCTTAGACTAGAGATTAGGTGAAACAAATAGCAAGTAAGCAACTTTAGTTCTAAGTGTTAGGGATTACAACCTTTGTAGTTCATTCCTTTACTTCTAAAGCTCCGGGTTGAGGTCCCTTCACTGCGATCATCGAGTACCCGGACTCTAGAGAGGCTCCACAAAAGAAAGATGCAAGCTTGCTTCCGATCTTCGATAACAAAGACGATCTACCGTGAAGAAACTCAAACCCAAGCTCTTGCTTTGCTAATCAAGTATTAGCAAAGCAAACACCCTAATCTAAGCGGCTAGAATAGATGAGGATGATGAAGTAGAAATTTAGCTCTCATTTGTTTTCAATTTCTCACTCATTTTCATCACTAATAAAGAAGCTAGAAAGCTTTTTAACCAAGGAAGAAGAAGGAAGAAGACGATCAAATCCTTTTGTGATGAATAATGAAATCTATTTCAGGTTAGAAATGCAACCTTGGGTTATGTATGATAACTTAACCCATGTAGAGACTTAACCATTGTGAAAGGTTGGGTTGGGTTAACAAATATCAACAAAAATATCTTTAGAAAATATCATTAGTTAAAAACAAAAGCAAAGCTTCTTGAAGCTTCAAGAAGGTTTAACCCTAATCCAAACCCTAACCATGTTTAAACTCCACAAAACATGTTGCATTTGTAACCTTAGCTTGTTACAATATTATATATCACATATATAATATATTTTGTAACAAAATAAAATAATACAATTAACATATATCACATATATATCAATGTATTACCCGAGTGAGAAAAAGAATCTTTTAGTGAGCTAATATTAGTTAATGTAATTTAATATATCAAATATATAATTATACATTAAATTATCGAATCAACACTTGATCCGATAATCCGGCTATTTCATAAATAACCGAATAATATAATCCGTATCAGTTCATCGAATCAACACTTGATCCGATGACCCGGATATATCACATATACCCGGCCGATATCATATATCGCGAGAACCTAATACAACATCACATACATGTATTGTTCTCGGTCCCGCACATATCACATATGTGCTCCTACTCCGTTTTGCCTGAGCCAAGAAACCTCTGTGTAGGACTCTAAAGAATCGTCAATACGCCGGCAGTAGGTGATGATCATATCAAACACCTACAAGCTGCAAGCGGTCAGCTAAACGTAACAGCCACCCAGGTATTGAGCGATCAGGAGATCAACAAGCAAGCCTATACATTCTCCTGCGAATCCAATCAGTAACACTCACGTACAGTCCGGTCTCTTCGTCTGATATGTCGCATATCTCGCCAAGGGGTGGTAAACGTCAGACCCCGGTAGCTTGATAAGTCGTGTCGATATGAGGTCCATAACAGTTCGAGAAACTACTGATAACACTTACTAGTAAATCTCAGCAACCCTGGCCAGGGATTTCCAGTTATAGCCAATCGAACACAGCGCAACATCAACTCCCTATACCGGGAGAGACGAAACCCCTCCTATCGCTCATTGCCTCCATATGATTCGGGACTGTACCCAAAAGCCACCTTTTTGCACGCCCTCTTGGACGTGGTATGATGGAAATCAAAGCACAGTGGGAATCACATAAGTCTCTATGACGATCTCGGGTCTACAGACTAACCTGTACCAGTGTCACCAAAGAACTGCCATCTGACGTGGGGTATAATACCATCTGGGAGTTCTCGGCGAGTCTTTCCAGTGTACCCAGTCTCCACTGATCACCCGTATACCTTCTCTGATGTTAAACACCAATGGATATGGGATCATCCATCGCCCATCATATGGGTCAAGAAGCGCATACGCTAGTCTACTCTGGAGTATCGATGCCTTGTCTCGGTACTCCCACGACTAGGAACATTTGAAGGATGTACTTGGAGACTACTCTGTCCTCACTAGTATGATTTGCATCATAGTCCTGGTAGTCAAGTACTCATCCTAAGGGCTTTATCAACATGTACATAGAGACAATCAGAGTACATGTTAAGATAAAGAGTAACCAGATAGCATACTATCATGTCGAGCAAGAAAGTCCTCCCTATATATGTCCAAGCATCCACTACCATATACAACGTGTGTACAGTAATGGCCTCTAGGGCATACATATAACTAACAATCTCCCATTTGCACTAGGGCCATCTGTTGTAGTATCTCATACCCAACAATAAACTGTGGTTGAAGTATCTCATACTCAACACTCCCATAAAAGTCTCTACTGGGAAATAGGCCTTTGTGAGTGGATCCGCGCTGTTGTCCTCTGTGTCTACTCTCCTAACCTCGATCTCCCTAGAGATCACCATCTCCATGATCAGGCGATACTTCCTAAGAATATGTCTGGATCTCAGATGGGACGGGGGTTCCTTGGCATAAGCCACAACTCCATTGTCACATAATGGCAGGAACGAAGTTCATCTCATGAACTTATATATATATCCAGACTGCCTCTTTGGTAGCATCCTTGGTAATGATGTATCTTGCCTTTAATCGTCTAGTAAGTTACGGTATCTATCTTGGAATTCTTCCAACATACCGTCCCTCCACTGAGGGTAAAGACAATGCCTGCGACTGACATTCATTCGTCCTTATCACCCTGGAACCTTTCCGGTGATTCTCCCCAGGATCGATCGATACCATCTCACTACAACTAGTGAGAATCCTAACATCCAATTAGATCTATCTCATAGATCCATAACCCAGGATTTAGGAGGTATCACCTGGATCCTATAGAGAATCTTTGTGATAAGAGGAGATTGACCGAGCGTATATAGGAAACTCCTTCCCTATCAAGAGTATGTCATCCACGTACTATACGAGGATCATCACCATACTCTCTACTAACTTTTTGTATATACAAGGTTCATCTACCATTTTGATGAAGTCAAACTCTTTGACTACCACATCAAAACAGACGTTCCAACTCCACGATGCCTGATTTATCACATAAAACATCTTGCATACATTTCCGCTGCTCCCACTGTTTACGAAGCCCTCTGGCTGTGTACTTATAGACGCTCTCTTCCAAATCAACATTTAGAAAAGCAGTTATGACACCCAACCGCCAGATATCGTAGTCATGGTATGTAGCCGTGGCAAGTAGGATCTGGATGGACTTAAGCATAGCTTTGAAAGTCTCAACTTTTCCATGTACACCAAGTAATCTTCTCAAGATACATTTGCTCCTGATGGGGATTTAACCCTTCAGATAAAGCAACCAAAGTCCATACTTTGTTGGTGTATAAGGATTCCATCTCAGATCGCTAAGCATCCAGCCATTCTCACAGAGTCCCACTCCTGATGGCTTGCTCGAAACTAGTTAGATCATCATCTCATGATGCAATCCTTGCTCCCACTGTCTTCGAGAAACTGAAGTATCTCTCAGGTGGATGAGGAACCCTACCAGATCGGCGGAGAGGCTGAGGTTCGTTGGAAACTATTGAATCCTCCGGTTCTAACAAATCATCAGCTACAGTTTGTATAGCTGGAACTCCTTCCAGTTATACCTCATAACTACTAATTTCTTCACAAGAAATTCCCTTTCACAAAGGTGGCATGCTGAGAAACAAAAACACCTTTTGTTCCCCAGTTTGGTAGAAGATATTCCCTTGTGAATGCTTGGGACATCCAACAAACTTCCACAGAACTGACCTTGCCTCGAGCTTGTCCAGATTTTTCTTTTAAACATAGGCCGGACAACCCCAAATCTTTAACATCTTTAAGAGATGGGCTCTTCCCATACCATATCACATATGGAGTGGTTGGCATCTGATTTGATTGAAACCCTATTCAATAAGTATGCAACTTCTCAAGTGCACAACCCTAAAAGAAAATAGGCAACTAAGTAGTACTCATCATAGAACACACCATATCACATAGGGTGTGATTCCTCCGCCCCGATACACCGACGTGCTGTGGTGTATTCAGAGGAGTAATGCTAAAAGAGAATCTCATTCTCCTTTAAAATAGTCCAAGAATTCCGTGCTCAAGTATTCTCCTTCTTGATCTCATCAAAGAACATAATACTTATACCCGTTTTTGGTTCTCTACTTCTTACTTATATTCTGTGATTATCTCAAAAGTTTCGGACTTGTGTTTCAACAGGAACATATGTCTGAATCTTGAAAGATCATCAGTGAATGTAATGAAGTACAAAGAATCGGTCCTGGCATTTGTAGACAGGGGACTTTCATACATCAGCATGTATCAATCCTAAGAGTTCACTAACTCTTTCTCTGTTTCTAATAAACGGAGCCGTAGTCATCTTATCTTTGTGACATGACTGGCAAGTTTTACAAGATGTAAATCCAAACTAATTTAAATATGCATCTTCATGTAACTTCAGCTAGTCGGGTCGCATTGATATGACCTAGTCTACAATGCCCCAAGAAGGATTCGTTCATTTCTGAACTCTTCCTCTTGTGTGTGTTCTGTACATTAAGAACTGTAGTTTGATTTAGAACGTCTATGCTTTTAGATAACGTTCCTGAACCGATCAACTCTTGATATAGGAAATGTTCAAAACACTATCCAACAATACAAAATTATATCCTTCTTTACTAATAAAGAGACAGATATGATGTTGTATATCAGGTTCGGTATCTAATAACATTCGTTTAGAATCAATGTATTCTTGTAATACAGGGTGATAACTGCCAACAGACTTGGCTGCACCACTTGCACCGTTTCCAACTCTTGAAACTTATCACCCATTCTCAGTTCTCTACCTATCAGTAGCCCATGTAACAGATTACATATGCGGGATCCTGTTCTGGTAGCTCAAACCCAGGATGCAAATGGTACTGAGAAACAGTTCTCGGTAATTAACACACCCGAGGAAGATGCATCAGCATGCACTTTCTTTGTTTGGGCGGCACGGGAATTCTGGTAATCCCCAATTTCCTGCTCTGTCTTATAACAATTATAAGTTGGAGCGGGACCAACGTTCCTTAGCGCAGTATAACAAGCGGGTTCGGTCAATACATCCGTATTATTATCTTGATTAAGGCGTGACATAGTCGCAACCAGGAGAGAGAGAGAGAAGAAAACACTCAGTGTGCGCTTATACAAGATTAGATTGGTTATCAATTTATCTAATCAGGATGGCTTCCACTGTTTTAGTCAAATCTTCCTGTAGGGTTTCTAGGCACTCTTATGAAGGTTCATAAGGCATCAAACATGCTCGGATAAAAATTTAGACGTGCCGAACAACCCAAAGCCGGGATCTTTGCTAGATTATTAGGGTTAAGCATGCAAGTGTAACATTTAGGAAAAGTTATAAATAAATAAAATTAATTAAATTAAAAATAAAGTGATAAATCACAAAACGGTTAAAATCAAATATGTCAATCTTCATAAGTTATATGTAATATAAATTAAGTTAGATTTTTTGAATGCAAATTTAATAAGTTATAAGGGTTTTAGTGATAAATTTAGCTTCATTTTAATAAAATGTGTGTTTTATAATAAGTTAAGTTGTGAGGGGTTAAATTGTAAAGTTAGGTTTTATGCAAATAGGGTATTGTTAAGGGTTTAAGTGAAAGTAAATGAAATCATTTCAGTTCTGAAATCTAATTCAAATTAAAACAAAAATTTGAAGATAAATCAAAAACATCTCATGCTTGTATGAGCACCTTCAACCTCCACCTCCTTCTTGCATGAAACATGCACCCTTCAACACTTGACACCACCTCCTTAACCCAATCCCTTCCTCCTCTCACATATATAGCTCATTCTCAGTTCAAAACTGAGATTAAAACTGAAAAGAATTAAAAGAAAAGAAAAGTTAAGAGAGAAAAAGAAAGAACAAGTGGAAGAAGAAAAAGAAGGAACTTTGTTCTTGGAGATGGTTCATCATCAAGCTAGGAGGGACTTAGCAATTTGGAGGGTTATTCCTACAGCAATATAGGAGGGTAAAACTCTTAAACACGGTAGGGATTAAATTCTGTAGCTTAGTTAGTTTAGAGTTAATCAAGTCACATAATATCGTATTTTAGTTAAATTTAGTGTCTGTTAAAATCTGCTTTGATCTGGAAGATAATTAACTTAATTAAACAGAGTTAAAATGATGTAGGAATCAACTAGAACAAACCACAAGACCACGACACCAGGGGGCCGGTTTTGGGCCGGCGGCAATAGAGGAAAGTCCGGCGTCGCCGGCCATGTTAGGAGCTAGGTGGGTTTTCTCTGTTGGGTATGTTCCAGTGTGTTATCTTGGTTATTTTGGTACTGTTTATTTAAATTAGTTCCAATGTAAGAAGAATCTGGGAACATATATCGGAAAGGGTAATTCAAAACACTAAATACGACACGACTAAATCACGTCGCGTTTTAATTCCTGAAACAGTACAGAATAAGGTTAAAAATCCAGCAAGATTAAGTTTTAATAACTTGATATAATCGAATAGTATATAACTTGTATGGAGGAAAGGGTGTTTTTCATTTCCGATATATCGGAATAGCCGTTTTTCTTATATACGTTAATTTGTAAATTTAGACTCGGATACAAGAATTTCGGAAGCCGCGAGGAAAGGGAAAGGATTAGCAATTCCGGAGTAGATTCGACTTTTCCGGTGAGTAGACTAAACATCTACCGGGGAATTTTGTAAAGATGGCGTGTTTTGCCCGTAGTTTTACTTAACTTGATGCTTATATCGTTATGTCAAATTGATAATATGCATTCATCATATATACATATAAATTGATTAGATGATTAGAACACTTCACAATTATCGACGAGTCATGCCACGTGCACATCTTATATGCTACACACACCTCGTCGATATTGCCATGTCACTTACACTTAAATATCATACCTGTTAACATGGATTTATATCGTATTTCACAAACCAATTATAGTGGTAGATTGCATCATTGACATCATGTTGCTTTTTGCGTATTTCTATGTTGTATATGAGGTAGATACAGAATTGAGGATTTATGGTTTTGAGTTTTGAATACTATTACATAAATCCAGTATTTTCATGATTGATGTGTCATGTCCACCATGAGATGATTTCTGTTTTGGTTTTATTCCGGACCGAGTGGGGGAGATATACGGTCGCGGATTTTGCGTTATCCATACTGAGTGGGGGAGATATACAGTTGGATACATGGTGGACCCGGTCGAGACCGAGGGGCAGGATAGCCGTATTGAGACGGGGGAGCCTAGCGAGGTTACTCGATACCGGAGTTGGTAATAAATATACGGCGTGTATCTAGATGATAACGACCGGTTTTATGATTCAGGATCATTCGGGAAATGATGCCTATTTGAAAAGGAAGTTTTGTGTCGTTGATGGACACTGAGAAATGATTTTATTGAGTTGAGATTTCCCTAGTATCAGGAGATTTATTGTTGAATTTCACATATACTCATATCTCATATTGATTCATATTTCAGTAGTATGATTGTCATATTTACTTTATTCACCGTTATATGTTAGTCATATTCACTGAGTTGGCAACTCACCCCCGTTGTGCCACAGTTCCTTGCAGGGATAGAGTGAACGGGTAGCTGAGAGGAAGAGTTACTTTTGCAGTTGTATTTCATCTTTTGATAGGTAGGTTACATGTGTAGTAATCTTCCTTTTTGATTTTGTATTTTGTATCTAGAAAGTCTCCATCAAACCTGTATTTTGACTTAGAATGAGAGATGGTATATATATTGACAGTTGAGATCTGTTGGTCAGTATCATAGTTTCTTTCTTTATGAGATTCACAGTGATCTTCTATATGTTTATATTCATGTTCATTGTTAATATTGTTGATTCCAACTAGGAATACAACTAAACTTAACCTTATTAATTGTTTAATGAATTAACTTCATAAATTGGGATTTTAACTTAAAAACTTAATTTTCATAAATAATTCCGCAATAAGGTATTTTGATCTTGGTTTTCGGCTTACTTGGACTTGTGCATATCTTTAGATATGATACAATCTAAGTGCCGGTCACATCCAAATTTGGGTCGTGACAAAGTTGGTATCAGAGCTTAGGAGTAACCTTACGGAATTCAGTAAGAGATTTCAATAGGTTGATGTAAGTCCGAGAGTTAGGATGACCTTTGGTTTGATGGAGTAGGTGAATTAGGACGAATGCAGTACCGTACGTATGTTCCGCGACATATTTACGTTATCGTATTCAGCCTAATTAACCTTAGGATGTTTTATCTTGATCTATTCTTCCGTTGATTCTTCGTTATTGATTGCTTCTATTCCCACACCTTATCAACTCTCGTTTCTTGTTCCAGTTGCTATGGTTACGCGGGCTAAGCGAGCCGCAGCCAGAGATGTAGCTAGGGCGAGTCCACCTGTGACGACGACTGGTACACCGGACGTTCCGGCGGTGCATGAGCATGTTGATCCTCCTCCTCCAGATCGCATGACTAGGATTGAGGAGGGTATGTTGGGATTACAGCGAGTGGTAGGACAGTTAGCTGAGACCACTCGAGTATTGAGATCAGATCCAGCACCGACCATAGCAGAGTCCGAAGTACAGCCTATACAGACGTTAGCGCCAGTAGATACGAGAGTGATGGAGGTATCACTTGCAGAGTTCATGAGATTGAGACCCCCGGTATTTACAGGGACCGACGTGGCGGAAGATCCTCAGTCTTTTCTTGATAGGATGGCGAGGATTGGCAGATCATTGCGATGTTCTGATACGAGGTCAGTTGAGCTGACTAGCTTTCGTTTGGAGGGACTTGCACAGGAGTGGTGTGAGTCGATGGAGAGAGGTCGAGCTACGAATCTTCCTCCGATGACGTGGACCGAGTTTTCTACAGTCTTTCTTGCCAGATTTCTTCCCCAGAGTGTGAGGGACGCTAGAGCTAGCAGTTTCGAAGCGTTGAGGAAATCAGCAAGTATATCAGTAGCAGATTATGACTTACGATTCACCCAGCTGTCTCGATATGCCCCATACTTAGTACCTACAGAGGAGCTTCGAGTGAAAAGGTTCCTAAGGAGTTTGGACACACAGTTGTATCTGGCGATAGGCTCCCAGCATTTTGATACATATGCACAGGCCATGGATGCGGCGATTCGAGTAGAGGAGCGTTTGAGCGAGTCAGGTGTCGTTCCGGAGCCAAAGAGGAGTAGACCGGTCGTGCCGACAAATAGACAGTTTGGCCGAGGTAGAGGGTCATATCCAGGCAGATATACTCCAGGCCGCAGTGTCGGACGAGGTTGGACACAGGGCCAGATGTTCAGTTCTTATCCTGATGATCAGAGACCACCATCTACCTGTTTTAGTTGTGGACTTCCCGGGCACTTTGCGCGGGATTGTAGATCTCAGGGAGGGACCGTTGCTCCACATGCTGCTTTACCCCTTCCACCTCCTACGCCAATGGCTTTACTTCCTCCCCCAGTTGGCGCTACACGCCAGGCAGTTGCACCAAGAGGTCGAGGCTTTGCAGGACGTGTTCAGAGAGGTCGAGGAGATCGAGGTAGAGGACGACAGAATGCGGGCAGGGGCCAGGCACGAGTATTTGCGCTGACTCCACAGGATGCCCAAGCATCAAATGCAGTCGTGACAGGTACTCTTACAGTATGCTCATTAGAGGCACATGTTTTATTTGATCCCGGTTCTACACATTCTTATGTATCTTCACGATTCGCACTTTTGTTGGGGAAAGAGTCGTCATTATTAGAGTTACCTTTGGTAGTGATTACTCCAGTTGGAGATTCTTTTATAGCTCGGCACGTATTCAGATCGTGTTCGGTGCGTATTGGTGGTAGAGATTCGCTAGTTGATCTGATTCTCCTGGACATGTTGGATTTTTACATACTTCTTGGGATGGATTGGTTAGCCGCTTGTCATGCCTATGTAGATTGTCGGGGAAAAGCGGTTAGATTTTGTTTTCCAGGTGAACCGGTGTTTGTTGTGCAGGGGGATTGTAAGTTAACCCCTGTCAACATGATTTCTATTTTTTGTACGGGGCAGCTCTTGAGGAAGGGTTGTCATGGGTTCTTGGCCTTCATTCAGGACATAGGGGTCGCTGAAGTTCCTTTGGACCAAATCCCGATCATACGAGAATTTCTTGAGGTATTTCCTGCTGAGTTACCAGGATTGCCACCTGATCGAGATAGTGAATTTTGCATCGACTTGATTCCGGGTGCGGGGTCTATTTCTATACCACCCTATCGAATGGCACCAACGGAATTGAAAGAACTCAAAGTCCAGTTGCAAGAGTTGTTAGATAGAGGACTTGTTCGTCCCAGTGTTTCACCGTGGGGAGCTCCTGTCTTATTTGTAAAGAAGAAGGACGGTAGTATGAGAATGTGCATCGACTACCGACAGCTGAATCGCGTCACTGTACGAAACAGGTATCCATTACCACGTATAGATGACTTGTTCGATCAGTTACAAGGAGCTGGGTTCTTCTCAAAGATTGACTTGAGGTCAGGGTATCATCAGTTGAGGGTTCGGAAGGACGATATTTCAAAGACGGCGTTTCGTACGAGATATGGGCATTATGAATTTCTGGTGATGTCGTTCGGACTCACCAACGCTCCAGCAGCTCTTATGGATATGATGAACCGTATCTTTAGACCATTTATTGATCGGTTTATTATAGTATTCATAGATGATATTCTTGTATATTCTCGGAGTCAGACGGAGCACAAGCAGCATTTACGTATCACATTGCAGACCTTGAAGGAGCATCAGCTGTATGCAAAATTTTCTAAGTGTGCTTTTTGGCTCGATAGTGTGGAGTTCTTGGGTCACATAGTTACGAGAGAAGGTATATGTGTAGACCCAAAGAAGATTGAAGCGGTACAACACTGGCCCAGGCCTATGTCTGTTACGGAGGTTCGGAGTTTCTTAGGTCTGGCAGGTTATTACAGACGCTTCGTACAGGATTTCTCACGGATAGCGGCACCTTTGACAGGATTGACTAGGAAGGAAGTTCCATTTCAGTGGACAGATGCGTGTGAGCAGAGTTTCCAACAGTTGAAGACGTGTTTAACGACTGCACCTGTATTATCTTTACCTTCCGGTCAGGGGGCTTCGTCGTGTATTGCAATGCTTCTAGAGTGGGCTTAGGCTGTGTGTTGATGCAACACGGCAAAGTTATAGCATATGCTTCTCGACAGTTGAAGAGGCATGAACAAAACTACCCCACACATGATCTAGAGATGGCTGCTGTAGTATTCGCATTGAAGATTTGGAGACATTACTTGTATGGAGAATCGTGTCAAATCTTCACAGATCATAAAAGCTTAAAGTATATCTTTCAGCAGAAAGATCTGAACCTCAGGCAGCGTAGATGGATGGAACTGGTGAAAGATTACGACTGTGAGATCTTGTACCACCTAGGCAAAGCAAATGTGGTAGCAGATGCCTTGAGCCGAAGGCCTGGAGGTAATTTATCTCATTTGAGCATTTTGCAGATACAGTCTTCTACAGACTGGCAGATCTTATGTGATAGTCGTATATAGTTTGAGTTCACGTCGGCAGGAGGTTAGTTAGCACATGTTCGCACCAGACCTCAGTTATTGGATCGTATTCGAGATGCGCAGCCTACAGATACTCGCATGATGGAGATTATGGATCATGTTAGGCAGGGCAAGGAGACGGAGTTCGTGATTGATGATCATGGAGTATTACGTTTTAGGACTCGTCTCTGTGTGCCAGATTCTGACGGATTGAGGCATGAGATTTTGGAGGATGCCCACAGATCAGTATACAGTATTCATCCTGGCTCCACCAAAATGTATCGTGATTTAAAAGATAATTATTGGTGGGAAGGAATGAAGAAGGATGTTACGGATTATGTTTCACGATGCTTGACTTGTCAGCAAGTTAAAGCAGAACACCAGAGGCCAGCCGGGGAGCTGCAACCCTTACCCATTCCAGAGTGGAAATGGGAACAGATTTCCATGGATTTCATGGTGGGTCTACCCAGGACTAGCAGAGGGTATAATTCCATTTGGGTGATTGTAGATAGATTGACAAAAGCCGCTCATTTTCTTCCAGTGAAGACGACGTATGGATTTGCTCAGTATGCCCAGGTTTATATCGACGAGATTGTCCGTCTACATGGAGTGCCGACATGCATAGTATCGGACCGAGGTACCCAGTTCATGAGCAGGCTATGGCAGAAACTTCAGGACGCTCTTGGTACACGGCTGAGTTTTAGTACAGCTTTCCACCCACAGACAGACGGTCAGTCGGAGCGGACCATTCAGATACTAGAGGATATGCTTCGAGCTTGTAGCCTAGATTTCGGTGGTAGTTGGGATCGTCACCTACCTTTGGTAGAATTCTCGTACAACAACAGTTTTCAGGAGACGATCCAGATGGCACCCTTTGAAGCTTTGTATGGAAGGAAATGTCGATCACCCGTTTGCTGGACGGAACTTAGTGAGAGTTGTATATTAGGATCGCAGATAGTACAAGAAACTACAGAGAAGATTCAATTGATACGAGATAGAATGAAAGCGGCTCAATGAAGACAGAAGTCATACGCAGATCGACGAAGACGTAAACTCGAATTTGATGTGGGAGATCATGTGTTCCTTCGAGTATCTCTAATGAAGGGTGTGATGCGCTTCGGGAAGAAAGGGAAGCTCAACCCCAGATATGTTGGACCTTACGAAATTTTAGAGAGGGTGGGCGCTGTAGCTTATCGGTTAGCACTCCCACCAAATTTTCCCGACGTGCATCCGGTGTTTCACATTTCGATGCTTCGCACATATCTTCACGATCCATCTCATGCGATCCAGCATCAGACTTTACAGCTTGAGCCAGATTTATCCTATACAGTGCAGCCAGTCGCTATTCTGGACAGGCAGGCAAAGCAACTACGATCAAGGATGATTCCATCTGTAAAGGTCCTCTGGCAAGGAAAGAATCGCGAGGAGATTACTTGGGAGACGGAGGACGCAATGCGAAAGAAATTTCCACATCTTTTCATAGGTATGTCTAGTAATTAATTTAAATTCGGGGACCGAATTTTCTTAAGGGGGAAATATTGTAACATTTAGGAAAAGTTATAAATAAATAAAATTAATTAAATTAAAAATAAAGTGATAAATCACAAAACGGTGAAAATCAAATATGTCAATCTTCATAAGTTATATGTAATACAAATTAAGTTAGATTTTTTGAATGCAAATTTAATAAGTTATAAGGGTTTTAGTGATAAATTTAGCTTCATTTTAATAAAATGTGTGTTTTATAATAAGTTAAGTTGTGAGGGGTTAAATTGTAAAGTTAGGTTTATGCAAATAGGGTATTGTTAAGGGTTTAAGTGAAAGTAAATGAAATCATTTCAGTTCTGAAATCTAATTCAAATTAAAACAAAAATTTGAAAATAAATCAAAAACACCTCATGCTTGCATGAGCACCTTCAACCTCCACCTCCTTCTTGCATGAAACATGCACCCTTCAACACTTGACACCACCTCCTTAACCCAATCCCTTCCTCCTCTCACATATATAGCTCATTCTCAGTTCAAAATTGAGATTAAAACTGAAAAGAATTAAAAGAAAAGAAAAGTTAAGAGAGAAAAAGAAAGAACAAGAGGAAGAAGAAGAAGGAGGAACTTTGTTCTTGGAGATGGTTCATCATCAAGCTAGGAGGGACTTAGCAATTTGGAGGGTTATTCCTACAGCAATATAGGAGGGTAAAACTCTTAAACACAGTAGGGATTATATTCTGTAGCTTAGTTAGTTTAGAGTTAATCAAGTCACATAATATCGTATTTTAGTTAAATTTAGTGTCTGTTAAAATCTGCTTTGATCTGGAAGATAATTAACTTAATTAAACAGAGTTAAAATGATGTAGGAATCAACTAGTACAAACCACAAGACCACGACACCAGGGGGGCGGTTTTGGGCCGGCGGCAATAGAGGAAAGTCCGACGTCGCCAGCCATGTTAGGAGCTAGGTGGGTTTTCTCTGTTGGGTATGTTCCAGTGTGTTATCTTGGTTATTTTGGTACTGTTTATTTAAATTAGTTCCACTGTAAGAAGAATCTGGGAACATATATCGGAAAGGGTAATTCAAAATACTAAATACGACACGACTAAATCACGTCGCGTTTTAATTCCTGAAACAGTACAGAATAAGGTTAAAAATCCAGCAAGATTAAGTGTTAATAACTTGATATAATCGAATAGTATATAACTTGTATGGAGGAAAGGGTGTTTTTCATTTCCGACATATCGGAATAGCCGTTTTGCTTATATACGTTAATTTGTAAATTTAGACTCGGATACAAGAATTTCGGAAGCCGCGAGGAAAGGGAAAGGATTAGCAATTCCGGAGTAGATTCGACTTTTCCGGTGAGTAGACTAAACATCTACCGGGAAATTTTGTAAAGATGACGTGTTTCGCCCGTAGTTTTACTTAACTTGATGCTTATATCGTTATGTCAAATTGATAATATGCATTCATTATATATACATATAAATTGATTAGATGATTAGAACACTTCACAATTATCGACGAGTCGTGCCACGTGCACATCTTATATGCTACACACACCTCGTCGATATTGCCATGTCACTTACACTTAAATATCATACTTGTTAACATGGATTTATATCGTATTTCACATACCAATTATAGTGGTAGATTGCATCATTGATATCCTATTGCTTTATGCGTATTTCTATGTTGTATATGAGGTAGATACAGAATTAAGAATTTATGGTTTTGTGTTTTGAATACTATTACATAAATCCAGTATTTTCATGATTGATGTGTCATGTCCACCATGAGATGATTTCTGTTTTGGTTTTATTCCGGACCGAGTGGGGGAGATATACGGTCGCGGATTTTGCGTTATCCATACTGAGTGGGGGAGATATACAGTTGGATACATGGTGGACCCGGTCGAGACCGAGGGGCAGGATAGCCGTATTGAGATGGGGGAGCCTAGCGAGGTTACTCGATACCGGAGTTGGTAATAAATATACGGCGTGTATCTAGATGGTAACGACCGGTTTTATGATTCAGGATCATTCGGGGAATGATGCCTATTTGAAAAGGAAGTTTTGTGTCGTTGATGGACACTGAGAAATGATTTTATTGAGTTGAGATTTCCCTAGTATCAGGAGATTTATTGTTGAATTTCACATACACACATATCTCATATTGATTCATATTTCAGTAGTATGATTGTCATATTTACTTTATTCACCGTTATATGTTAGTCATATTCACTGAGTTGGAAACTCACCCCCGTTGTGCCACAGTTCCTTGCAGGGATAGAGTGGATGGGTAGCTGAGAGGTAGAGCTACTTTTGCAGTTGTATTTCATCTTTTGATAGGTAGGTTACATGTGTAGTAACCTTCCTTTTTGATTTTGTATTTTGTATCTAGAAAGTCTCCATCAAACCTGTATTTTGTCTTAGAATGAGAGATGGTATATATATTGACAGTTGAGATCAGTATCATAGTTTCTTTCTTTATGAGATTCACAGTGATGTTCTATATGTTTATATTCATGTTCATTGTTAATATTGTTGATTCCAACTAGGAATACAACTAAACTTAACCTTATTAATTGTTTAATGAATTAACTTCATAAATTGGGATTTTTACTTAAAAACTAAATTTTCATAAATAATTCCGCAATAAGGTATTTTGATCTTGGTTTTCGGCTTACTTGGACTTGTGCATATCTTTAGATATGATACAATCTAAGTGCCGGTCACATCCAAACTTGGGTCGTGACAGCAAGATAATATCTTTTTATCTAAGTGTGAGGGATTACAACCTTTGTAGTCCGCTCCTTCGCTTCACAAGCTCCGAGTAGAAGTCCCTTCGCCGCGATCCACGATCTCCCGGACTCAAGAGAGGCTCCACGACTCGAACGATCTATGCTTGCTTGAAGTGTTCCAAATCTCCGATGATCTACGTCGAAGTTCCAATAACTCAAGCTTTCTCACTCTAAAGAGATGACACACTAATCTCATGGGCTAGATGAGTTGAGGATGAAGGAGTAGTATTTATGCTTTCTTTTTAATTCACTTTCTCACAATTTATCATCACAAATGGAATTTCTAGTGAGCTCAAAATCAAGAGAGAAGAAGAAGATGATGGAAAAGATAATGATAATTCCTTTTGTGATGAATAGAAAAGAAAAGTATATGATTGATATATCAACCATGGTCAAGGATGAGTGGCTAAGAGCTTGTAGAGAATAAACTGTAAGTCCACGTTGCCAACCCCGGTTCTTGCGGGGAGGCGGAAACGGTATAAAAATCAAATTTTTAGCGCATGGGGCAACATGGACTAACAAAGTCGGGATCTTTTCTAAACTAAACTAGCTACCAAGCTAAAGAGAGTTAGCTACTCGGAAAAGATGTTATACCTTTCTTGAACTCCTTCTTCTTGAAACCTTTGTAGAGCTTGGATGGTGCTTTCCTCGTCGCCTTCTTCCGTCAAAGATGGATCCACCTGAGGGTTCAACCTTCGGGCTCCTTTCTCGAACTTTGAGAGAACTAGGATCTTTGGCTTGCTAAACCTCTAACCCTAGAGTGAGTAGGGAGTGACTTTGGGGTGTTTTTATCTCAAGGAGAGGGATTCTCAACACATGAGAAGGAAGCTCCTTGAACTAGAGGAGGAGGAAGAAGAAGAAAGGAGAGAGAAGAGTTATGATAGAAATGAATAATATCCTTCTCATTTTACAACCATAACAAAATGAAAAGAATTATCAAATTAACAATAATAATAAAAATGAAATAGTTGATGGATGGTTTGGAATGACCATTATCATTACATTCATTAAATGGCTTTGCTAGAATCAAAGAGCATCTTTGATATGTAATGATAATGGTCAAACTTTCAACCATGGTCAACAAGTCAACCATGGTCAAGAAGTCAACAAACCCAACCATGAAACAATTTCATTTAATTAATATTATTAATTGATATATCATAAATTCATTAGGGTTTGGAAAAAGAAGACTGTCAACTGTGCATACACACCCGTTCCGAAATCCTAATGAAAATCCTCTTCCTCCGCCTCAAACAACTGTGCATATACACCTGCATTCTTGTTCCGAGGAACATGAACACAATGAGATAAAACTAACCCCAAAACATATACTAGTATCTGGCTCAAACCAGAGCCCGCTAGTAATATCCGTCCAGACTCCAAACGTGCACAAGTGCGCGGATGAGAACGAACCCTGTCGCAAAACCATGCGACCTCTACTCTGTTTTGCCCAACGGCGAATAGCCCTCTGTGTGGGACTCTAAAGACTCGACACTACACTGGCAGTGGATTTAACCACAGACCGCAAGCGGCACTAGCTGTGCGTAACGGTCCCCAGGTAGATGCCGATAAGAAGACTGACGAGGTGAACCCCATCTGAACTCCTACTGAGTCTCACTGTGACAATCTCCGTATAGTCCGGTCTGTTCGTCTGATACATCGCATGGTGGGCCTAGGGGGCGGTAAACGTCAGTCCCCTAATAGCGGTACAAGTCGTGTCGGAGTGAAGCCCAAAACACCCTGAGATAACACTGGAAACCTACCAGTATATCTCGATTGCCCTGGCCTGGGACTACTCATGTAATGGCTCTCCTAGACACAGCACGATGTTAACCCCTAATACCGGGAGAGACGAATCCTTTCTAACCGTCACTGCCTCCAAGTGCTTCGGGACTGTACCCAACTACTACCTATTTGCACGACTCCTTTGAGCCGTGGTAGGGTAGTAATCAAAGTACAGTGGGAACACACTCGAGGCGAAGTGACAGTGTCAAGTCAGCGGACTAAGCTGTACTCATGTCACCTGGGAACTGATAACTGACGATAGGTATAATACCAACCTGTCAGTTCCCGACGAGTCCTGTCCAGTGTACTCGTAACCTAACGAGCACCCGTATACTATCCCTAGTACGACGTACTGATGGCTGTGGGACAGACCATCTCCCACACTGGGATGAGAAGCGCATACGCTAGTCTACTCCGGAGTATCGATGCCCTGTCCCGATAGTCCTGCGATTAGGGACCTGTATAAGGATGTGCTTATAGATTACCCAGTCCCCACTAGTGTGACTGCCATCACAACGCTGGTAATCAAGCAAAGACCCTAAGGGCTCCACTAATGCGTATAGGTGATATCATAAAATAAACACAGGTACACATTGAAGTGGAAACAAACCAAGTAGCATACTACTATATTGAGCAAGATTATTTATACAAGGTGAATATCCCAAGCTTCCATTAAGTAATATACAAACTAGTATGATACAGTAATGCCTCTAGGGCATATACACTAACAATCTCCCACTTGCACTAAGGCCATGTACTGGCGTATCGAAGACCTATTATCTCGATCAGCCGCTCGAACTGAGTCTGGGGCAAGGCCTTGGTGAATGGATCTGCAGTGTTTTCTTCTGATGCGACCCTCCGAACCTCGATCTCCTGGCGATCCACGATCTCCCTGATCAGGTGATACCGCCTCAAGATGTGTCTGGATTTTTGATGGGACCTGGGTTCCTTCGCTAAAGCTATAGCCCCGTTGTTGTCGCAATACAGAGGTATTGGATCAACAATGGATGGAACCACCTGAAGTTCTTTCAAGAACTTCCTCATCCAGACAGCTTCTTTTGCGGCATCAGATGCAGCGATGTATTCCGCTTCCATCGTCGAGTCTGCAACGGTTTCCTGTTTAGAACTCTTCCAACACACCGCCCCTCCATTGAGGGTAAAGACAAAACCCGACATGGACTTGGAATCATCCTTGTCACTCTGGAAGCTGGAGTCAGCAAAGGCCTCGATCTGGAGGACTTTTCCGCAATACACCAAGAACATCTCCTTAGTCCTTCTCAGGTACTTGAGAATGTTCTTTACCGCTATCCAGTGTTTCTCCCCAGGGTTTGACTGATACCGACTTACCACACTCAGTGCATAAGCTACATCCGGTCTGGTACACAACATCGCATACATTATAGAGCCTACCACAGAAGCGTAGGGTATAATAGACATGCGATCCCTCTCCAAATCAGTCTTGGGAGACATCTTTTTAGAGAGGGTGATCCCGTAACAAGCCGGTAGGTTACCGCGCTTGGAATCTTCCATACTGAATCTTTTCAGTATGGTGTCGATGTACCTGGACTGAGAAAGTCCTAATATCCTCTTGGATCTATCACGATGGATCCGGATCCCCAGGATGTATGAGGCATCACCCAGGTCTTTTATGGAGAACCTGTGTGACAAGAACCCCTTGACAGATTGTAGCATAGGAATGTCATTTCCTATTAAGAGAATGTCATCCACGTATAAAACGAGGAATACTACAGTTCTCGCTACAAATCTACTATAGATGCATGGTTCATCTGGATTTTTGATAAAGCCAAATTCCTTGACCGTCTCATCAAAACAGATGTTCCAACTCCGCGTTGCCTGCTTTAGTCCATAGATGGACTTAAGCAACTTGCACACCTTTCCGCTGCTCCCACTCTGAATGAAACCCTCTGGCTGATCCATATAGACACACTCCTCTAAATTTCCATTTAGAAAAGCGGTCTTTACGTCCATCTGCCAAATCTCATAATCGTGGAAGGCAGCAATGGAAAGAAGGATCCGAATGGATTTCAGCATAGCCACTGGAGAAAAGGTTTCGTCATAGTCCAAACCAGGTCTTTGACGAAAACCCTTTGCAACAAGTCTAGCTTTATAGGTCTCAACCTGTCCATCTACACCAATCTTCCTTTTGAAGATCCACTTGCATCCTACAGGTTTTACCCCGTCTGGAGCAATGTCCAACGTCCATACTTTGTTGGTGTACATGGACTCCATTTCGGTCCGCATTGCATCCAGCCATTTTACCGAGTCGACGCTCTGAACGGCTTGCTGGAAGCTAGTAGGCTCAACATAATCTATGATGCAATCCTCTCTATCCCCGTCTATGAGAAAACCGTAGTATCTCTCGGGCAAATGAGACTGCCTACTACTCCGGCGGAGCGGCGTAGGAATGTCCTGTTCTTTTGAACCTACTGGCTCTTCCAAGCTTTCAGTAATAGCTTGTGGTTCTGGAATTTCTTCCAGTTCTATTGTGCTCCCACTTATCTGGGTTTCTAAAAACTCAGTTTCCAAGAAGCGGGCATGTTGAGAAACAAGAACTTTTCGTTCCTCTGCGGAATAGAACAGATACCCCCTGAGTTCTTTGGGTATCCCACAAACTTACACTGTACTGAACGTGCCTCGAGCTTGTCCGCATGCTGCTTTTTTACAAAAGCTGGACATCACCATATCTTAAGATACTTAAGACATGGTTTCTTCCCACTCCATATCTGATATGGGGTGGTAGGCACAGTCTTGGTTGGAGCCTTGTTCAAGAGATATGCAGCTGCTTCTAGTGCATAACACCAGAAAGATTGCGGTAACTCAGCCTTGCTCATCATGGAACGAACCATATCTAATAGGGTTCGATTCCGTCTCTCCGATACACCGTTATGTTGCGGAGTGTATGGAGGAGTAAGCTGAGAGAGAATTCCATTCTCTTTTAAGTAATTCAAGAACTCGGCACTTAAGTATTCTCCACCTCGATCCGATCTTAGAATCTTGATACTTTTGCCTGTTTGTTTTTCAACTTCATTCTTGTAATCCCAAAATTTCTCAAAGGCCTCGGATTTTTGCTTCATTAAGAAGACATGTCCATACCTAGAGAATTCATCTGTGAATGTAATGAAGTATGAATAACCGCTTCGCGCATGTGTAGACATTGGACCACACACGTCACTGTGTATGAGTCCTAAGAGCTCGCTCGCTCTTTCTCCGTGTCCAGTGAACGGAGTCTTTGTCATCTTTCCCATGAGACAAGATTCACAAGTGGCATAAGACTGATACTCGAACGGATCCAAGTATCCTTCTTTATGTAACTTAGTCAACCGTGTCTCATTGATGTGACCCAGTCTACAATGCCATAAGAAAGCCTGATTTATATCTGGAGACTTTCTTTTGTGTGTATTCTGGACATTGAAAATCTGTGGTTGGTTTAACACGTATATACCATTGCTCAGTGTACCTGACCCAATCAGAACTTGATTAAGGTGAATGTTTACAACATTACTTACAAACGCAAATTCATAACCTTCTTTAGAAACCAAAGATACAGAAATGATATTACAAGTTGCGTTGGGTACAAAAAAGCAATTGCGTAAAACCAAAACATGTCCATCTGACATTCCCAGGTGATAGTCCCCCACGGCTTTAGCATCCATGCTAGCTCCGTTCGCAACTCTGAGGGTCATGTCACCAGCCTTCAAAACCCTACGGTTTCTCAACGCCTGCAAAGAATTACAGATATGAGATCCTGATCCGTTATCCAATACCCAGGAAGTAGAGTTTATTGAAAGACAGTTTTCAATAACATACACACCTGAAGCTGAAGCCGCAACCTACTTCAGTTCCTGTGTCCTGTCCTTCCAAGCCCTGCAATCTTTCTTCCAGTGTCCACTATTATGACAATAGAAGCATTCTTCCTTTCCCACAAGCTTCCCCGCTATCATTGTTGCCTTTGCCATTCCCTTCGTATCCACTTTACTAACACCGCCCCTTGGTTTGGCGGGGGCTTTCCTCTTCTTTCCCTTGGCTTTCGCCTTGGACCTAGAAGAAGATCCTCCTACAAACAAAGTGGATGTTTCCTTACTTTTCTGTAGGGTGCCCTCTGCGCTCCTCAGCATGTTGTGGAGTTCTGAAAGTTCAACCTCTTTTTCTTGTAAGTTGAAGTTCAGTATAAACTGGGTGTAAGTGGAAGGAAGGGACTGGAGAATTAAGTCCGTATAGAGCTCACTCTCCAACGTGGTCCCAAGTTTCGCGAGCTCCTCAATGTAGCCAATCATCTTAAGCACGTGTTCCGCTACCGATGATCCGACGGCCAACTTTGCCGAAAATAACTTCTTCGACACTTCGTATCTTGCGATACGAGATTGCTCTCCATACAGTTCTTTTGTATGGAGAAATATGGATTCAAGGTCCATATTCTCGTGCCTCCTCTGATGTTCGTTGTCCATTGAGGCAAGCACGAGGCACTTGGCCTTCGCGCAATCAATCTCCCAAGTCTTACGGATTTCCTTATCCACGACGCTGGAGGTGGGACCTGGGACGGGGGGAGCTTTGGTGGTAAGAAGATACCCCAGCTTGTCGTAAGTGATTGCCATCTTGACATTCCTGAGCCAATCATTGTAGCTTGGCCCTGTCAGTATATTTTTATCTAGAAGTAACTTAAGTCCGGTCATGTCGATTGGTCGCTGCAATTAGGAGAGAGAAGAAGAAACACTCAGCATGATGCTCTTGCAAGTTTAGAATGGTTTTTAATTTGTCTAAACAGGATGGCTCCCACTGTCTCTCGAATCCCTCCTCAAACCATAAAGAAAGAATTAGTCGGGATCAATCCCACCGCACAATACTTGCTTAACCGTTCAGCCAGGCCAGTGTCGGTACTTCGAGGGAGGTTGTCCAACGCTTTCGCGAAGTTCCTTAATTAAATAACCTCTTTTCCCTGGGGGCGTAGCCCCGCTAACACCTTTCTAGGCACCTATTTGGTTTATAGCATTGATCGTTTAGTGAGAAATTTCCCGAGTAGTAGCATATACTCACAGAAGGATCGGGATCCAAATATCATCGCGTGACGAAACTGAAGGAATCTTACCAAAATCACCACACTCCAAATGGTATGCAAATCTAGCAAGTTTCAGTACTTATGAAACTCCCGATGTGGATTTTTGCCCCATGCTCTTATGACCTTGACGAAGGTCAACAAATCATAAGTCACATGTCAAGTTCTGCCCGTCATTTTCCAGGTTAATTTGAACCCACCCGTATATACCCTTGACGAAGGTCAACAAGGCAATACGACTGTCCCAAACCAACACATCTATCTATGCTACATATGAACACCCAACAGCTACCAATCTCTATGCCTTGATGAAGGTCAACAAACATAGCTTGAATACTATTGAATATTCATACGAAACGTGTTAGTTATATGTATGCCCTAGAGGCCATTACTGTTAGTGTTTATGCCCTAGAAGGCCATTACTGTATCATACTAGTTTGTATATTACTTAATGGAAGCTTGGGATATTCACATGTATATAACAGTCTTGCTAAACATGGTAGTATGCTACTTGGTTTTTCTATCTTAATATGTGAGTGTACGTATTGATAGAGCTCTTGGGATCTTGCTTGTCTACCAGCGTTGTGATGGCAGTCACACTAGTGGGGGCTGGGTAGTCTACAAGCACATCCTTATTCAGGTCCCTGGTCGTGGATTGTCGAGACAGAGCATCGATACTCCGAAGTAGACTAGTGTGTACTCTTCTCATCCCAGTTGGGGAGATGGTCTGTCCCACAGCCGTCAGTACGTCGTACTGGAGATAGTATGCAGGTGCTCGTTAGGTTACGGGTACACCGGACAGGACTCACAGGGAACTGTTGGTTGGTTTGATACCAGTCGTCAGTGAGCAGTTCCCAGGTGACATGAGTACAGCATAGTCCGCAGACTTGACACTGCTACTTCGCCTCGAGTGTGTCCCACTGTTCTTAGATTGCTACCCTACCACGGCTCAAAGGAGTCGTGCAAACAGGTAGCAGTTGGGTGCAGTCCCGAGCACTTGGAGGCAGTGGCGGTTAGACAGGATTCGTCCCTCCCGGTATTAGGAGTAGATATCGTGCTATGTCAGAGAGCCATTACGCAAAGTCCCTGGCCAGGGCAAGCGAGATTTGCTGGTAGGTTCCAGTAGTTTCTCAGGGTGTAATGGGCTTCCCTCCGACACGACTTATACCGCTATTAGGGGACTGACGCTTGCCGCCCCCCTAGGCCCGATATGCGATAGTCTTGGACGAACGGACCGGACTGTATGGAGATTGTCACATCAGACTCAGTAGGAGTTCGGATGGGTTTTCTCATCGGCCTTCTTATCGACAACTACCTGGGGACCGTTACGTACAGCTAGTGCCGCTTGCGGTCTGTGGCTAAACCCACTGCCAGCGTAGTAGTCGAGTCTCTAGAGTCCCACACAGAGAGTTTCCTAATCCAGGCGAAACGATATAGAGGTCGCATGGTTTTGCGAAGGGTTCGGACGCATACGTGCGTTTACGCACGTACGACTTTCGGACAGTTTTTACCAGTCGGCTTTGGTTTAAGCCAGTTACTGGTATCCGGTTATTGGATTTTACAGTCTAAAAGTTTTTCCGTATTTTTGCGGATTGGAGGGGCGTTTTCGTAATTGTACGAGAAGCTTCTAGAAGATGTGACTAAGGAGGTTAAGGTGACATAAGCTTTGGATAAGATTAGTGAGTCATGAGGGTGATTCATCATGGTCATTAATGCACCATAAATGCTTAATAACTCATGTTAATGAATCACCTCTTTTCATTTATGAAGCATGCTTATTCATTTCTGTTATTCATTATTCTAAAATAAGAATGCTTCATAATATATTATGATACACTCAATCTCATCTCATTCAATCATCTCACATTCTCTCTCCTCAAGCTCTCATCTTCAAACCCTAATCCTTAATCCTCATGTGTTGAGATCAAAGGATTAGTTAGACTTAAACATCCATTACCTTCACTCTATATCATCCTTTCTTCTTTGATTAGCAATCAAAGTAGATTAGTTACCTCAAGTTAGAGGTGTAGCTTGGTGTTTTGCTCTCGGGTGGATCGTCTACTACCTAGAGAAGGTCGAGGAGAACAAGGAGATCGTAAAGACGAAGGACTTGGTTCGATAGGTATAATCCCTAAACATAGTAGTTTAGAACAACTATATGTTTGGTTAGTTATCGTTTAGCTTCGATTCAAGCGGTTAGTCGATGTTCGTTCACTAAACAAGTTCGTTTTTGAAAATTCCGCCTCCCCGCAAGTATTGGGGTGTACTACATCGACTTACAGTGGTATCAAAGCCTCGCTAAACAATAAATAACTTAATTGCAAATTTGTACGAATTTCGAACGGAAAAACGAAGCCGGAAAACCCTAAAATTGTCAAGTTTCTGTCGAATTTAAAATGAAGTCCAAAAATTTTTCAGGTGCGTTCAGAGAGCTTGAAAAGACACCAGTAGAACACCCAAGAAAAATAGGCCCCTGAATCGCCTAACTCGCCGCGGAACCGCGGCCTCAGCCTACTGAGTCGCCGCGCTTCCGCCGCCGAGTTGGCGAGTCAGGAACCTAATTTTCTTCTATTGCTTCTCTGTGTAATTAGGGGTTTTCTGGAATATTTTAATTTTGCTCAGGTTTATAGTATACAGAGCAGATTTTGGAGCAATATTAAAGATGTTTAATCGATCGAAGTTGTACAGTATTTGCATATTGGATTATATCTGTGATTGTTTAATGTGTTCGTAAACCTCCCCTAACTGCTAGTATGTCGGTTGGCAGGGGGTTGCACATTTCTGTAATGGTTATATCTGTTTGTGCATATAAACTGTATTGGACTATTGTGGTGTTTAGCCGGGGTTTAGCAATGGGTTATTGTTTAATTCATTTGTTGTAAATGTAATTTGTTGTAATATTATTTTGCGGGGCACATCCAGGTTGCGGTTGTAGCCACCGTTGTATTATTTCATTTTACTGTTTTTGCTCCTAGGACTGACCCAAGATGGGGTACACAAACTGCCGGGCGGGTAGTTTGCCGTACCCGTAGGGGTCGAGGGTGGGGTAACGGCTATTCATCACAACTGTGTAATCTGTCTTTTCTTGCAGGCTCAAAAGAAATACAGATTGCTTGCAAATCCAATATTGTTTATCTGTGTTCTGGAATGAATATCATTGCGTCAGACGAATGTAAAATATCTATATATATTGTAGCTATTTAGACGTCACTTATGTTTTACACCCGCGCTAGCCCAGCCCCCGCTCTGTCGTTAGTTAAGTAACCTAACGAGTGATGACGGGACCCCGTGGCGAATGCGGATGGCATAAGAGGACGTTGTATTTTCGTTGTTTTCTGCAATGATAGGTTAATGATGGGACGCATTATCTATAATGCAAAGAAAATAAACCAAAGTTTTAATCGTTGAAACAATTTAAAAGAAACCACTCGGTTATTTTTAAAACAGATATTTTTAAACGCGGAGCTTTAACCACTCCTTTTAAATGCTATCAGGTTCCTTCGGTTATATCAAGTTCACTACGTTCACGGTTTCGCCAAAACCAGTCGTAGCCCTCTGTCATTTCATTTGGGTATTCAGTAGTATTCAAGCTGTGCATTTTGGCCAAAGTCAAGGCATAGTGTTTGGTAGCTACTGGGTTTTCATTTGTTGCATAAGATAGATGAGTTGGTTTGGGACAGTCGTATTACCATTTGACCAAAGTCAGGGGTATATACGGATGGGTTCAAATTGACAAGATAATGACGGGTAGAACTTGACATGTGACTTATGACACTTTGACCAAAGCCAAGGTTATAAGAGCATGGGGCAAAAACTTATATCGGGAATTTCTAAAGAAACTGAAATTTGCAAAGAGATGCATACCATTTTGAGTTTGATGAATGTTGGTAGCATTCCTACAACATTATCAGACGATGATATTTGGATCCCGATCCTACTGTGAGTATATGCTACTTATCAGGATATTCGTCACTTAACGATCAATGCTATAAACCTAGTAGGTGTCCAGAAAAGTGTCAGCGGGGTTACGCCCCCAGAGAAAAGAGGTTATTTAATTAAGGAACTTCGCGAAAGCGTTGGAAAACCTCCCTCGAAGTATCGACACTAGCCTGGCTGAACGGTTAAGCAAGTATTGTACGGTGAGAATAGTCTTGACTAATTCTTCTTTTATGGTTTGAGGAAGGATTCGAGAAACAGTGGGAGCCATCCAGTTTAGATAAACTAAAAACCACTTTAAACTTGCAAGAGCATCATGCTAAAGAGTTTTCTTCTCTCTCTCCTAATTGCAGCGACCCTGAAAATGACTGGACTTAAGTTACTTTTAGAGAAAAATATACTGACGGGGCCAAACTATAAAGATTGGTTG
This sequence comes from Agapanthus africanus, assembly GCA_030015575.1. NCBI lineage: Eukaryota > Viridiplantae > Streptophyta > Magnoliopsida > Asparagales > Amaryllidaceae > Agapanthus > Agapanthus africanus. The sequence goes on along the minus strand of JASDDO010000016.1, from coordinate 223,102,914 downwards.
CGGAATGTCAAAATGGCTTTGACCTATGACAAACTGGGGTACGTCCTCACCGCTATGGCACCTGCTGTCCCTGGTCCCAAATCCAGCAATGCGGATAAGGAAATCCGCAAAACCTGGGATTTAGATTGCGCGAAAGCCAAGTGTATCGTGCCTGCCTCGATGAACAATGAACATCAGAGGAGGCATGAGGATATGGACATTGATGGCATATTTCTCCATACAAAGGAACATTATGGAGAGCAATCTCGTATAGCAAGATACGAGACCTCAAAGAACTTGTTTCGAGCGAGGTTGGCTGTCGGGTCATCAGTAGGAGAACATGTCCTAAAGATGATCGGCTACATAGAAGAGCTCGCAGACCTTGGGTCGACTTTGGATAATGAGCTCTATACAGACCTTATTCTCTAGTCCCTTCCTCACACCTACGCCCAGTTTATCCTGAACTTCAATCTTCAAAGAAAAGAAGTTGAACTTCCGGAACTCCTGAACATGTTAAGGAGTGCAGAGGGCACCTTGAAGAATTCAAGTGAAACACCCGCTATGTTTGTTGGCGGTACATCTTCTTCCGGGTCCAAGGCTAGGGCCAAAGGAAGGAAGAAGAAGGCCGCACCCAGACCTAGAGGAGGTGTTAGTAAGGTGGGAGGGAAGGGAAAGAAAAAGACTGCAGTACCGATAGTAGGCCAGGATGAGTTCTTCCATTGTCACAGGAAAGGGCACTGGAAGAAGGATTGCAAGGCGTGGAACGCCAAGAACCAGGAACCGAAGCAAGCTGTGGCTTCGACTTCAGGTGTGTTTGTAATTGAGAATTGTCTGTCGATCAAATCTACATCCTGGGTATTGGATACCGGATCAGGATCTCATATTTGCAATTCATTGCAGGCACTGAGAAACCGTAGAGTGCTGAAGGAAGGTGATATGACCCTAAAGGTTGCTAACGGAGCTAGCGTGGGAGCTGCATCCGTCGGGGACTATCACCTAGGATTGACGAGTGGACACATTTTGGTTTTACATAACTGTTATTTTGTACCAAGCTTAACGTGTAATATCATATCAGTTTCCTTGTTATCAAATAAAGGTTATGATTTCACGTTTGTAAGAGATGTTGTCAACATCCACCTAAATCATGGTTTGCTTGGGTCAGGTACACTAAATAACGGAATATATGTTTTAAACCAACTCCAAATTTTCAATGTCCAGAACATACTAAAAAGAAAGTCTCCAGATTTGAATAAAGCTTTCTTATGGCATTGTAGACTGGGTCACATCAATGAGAGAAGGTTGACTAAGTTGCATAGAGAAGGATATTTGGACTCGTTCGAATATCAATCTTATGACACTTGTCAATCTTTTCTCAAAGGAAAGATGACAAAGACTCCATTCACTGGACAAGGAGTAAGAGCGAGCGAGCTCTTAGGACTCATACACAGCGATGTATGTGGTCCAATGTCTACACATGCGAGAGGTGGTTTTTCCTACTTCATTACTTTCACGGATGATTACTCAAGATACGGATTCATTTATCTGATGAAACATAAATCCGAGGCTTTTGAGAAATTCCAAGAGTATAAGAATGAAGTAGAAAACCAAACCGGCAAAAGTATAAAGACACTTAGATCTGATCGAGGTGGTGAATACTTGAGTGCCGAGTTCCTAGGTTACCTAAAAGAGAAAGGAATTCTCTCTCAGCTTACTCCTCCGTACACTCCACAGCATAACGGTGTATCGGATAGACGGAATCGAACCCTATTGGATATGGTATGTCCATGATGAGTAATGCTGAGTTACCGCGATCTTTCTGGTGTTATGCGCTAGAATCAGCGGCATATCTTCTGAACAGGGCTCCTACCAAGACTGTGCCTACCACTCCATATTAGATGTGGACTGGGAAGAAACCCCATCTTCAGCATATGAAGATTTGGGGATGTCCAGCTTTTGTTAAAAAGCAGCATGTGGACAAGCTCGAGGCACGATCAGTAAAATGTTTGTTTGTGGGATATCCAAAGAACTCCAAGGGATATTATTTCTAATACGCAGAGGAACAAAAGGTCTTTGTTTCTCGTAATGCCCATTTTCTGGAACATCTGTTTTTAGAAAAGGAATCAAGTGGGAGCGAAATAGAACTGGAAGAAATTCCAGAACCACAAACCAATACTGAAAGTTTGGTAGAACCGGAAGTTCAGGAAGAACAGGACATTCCCGCACCCCTCCGCAGGAGTAGTAGGCCGTCTCATCCGCCTGAGAGATACTAAGGTTTTCTCATAGATGGGGATAGAGAGGATTGCATCATAGATGATGATGAACCTACTGACTTCCGGCAGGCCATCCAGAGCGGCGACTCGGTACGATGGCTAGATACAATGCGGACCGAAATGGAGTCCATGTACACCAACAAAGTATGGACTTTGGACTTTGCTCCAGATGGGGTAAAACCCATAGGATGCAAATGGATCTTCAAGAAAAAGATTGGTGTTGATGGACAGGTGGAAACCTATAAGGCTAGACTTGTTGCAAAGGGTTTTCGTCAAAGGCCTGGTTTGGACTATGACGAAACTTTTTCTCCAGTGGCTATGCTCAAATCCATTCGGGTCCTTCTTGCTATTGCTGCCTTCCATGATTATGAAATCTGGCAGATGGACGTAAAGACGGCTTTTCTGAATGGAAATTTAGAAGAGAACGTCTATATGGATCAGCCAGAGGGTTTCAATCAGAGTGGGAGCAGCGGGAAAGTTTGCAAGCTGCTTAAGTCCATTTATGGACTAAAGCAGGCATCGCGGAGTTGGAACATCTGTTTTGATGAGACAGTCAAAGAATATGACTTTATCAAAAATCCAGATGAACCGTGCATATATAGTAAAGTTGTGGCCAGAAGTGTCGTATTCCTCGTCTTGTACGTGGATGACATTCTATTGATAGGAAATGATATTCCTATGCTACAATCTGTCAAAGGATTCTTATCACACAGGTTCTCCATGAAAGACCTGGGTGATGCCTCTTACATTCTGGGGATCCGGATCTATCGTGATAGATCCAAGAGGATGTTGGGACTTTCGCAGTCCAGGTATATCGACACTGTACTAAAAAGATTCAGTATGGAAGATTCTAAGCGCGGTAATCTACCGGCTTGTTACGGAATCACCCTCTCCAAAGAGATGTCTCCCAAGACTGATTTGGAAAGGGAACGCATGTCTATTATACCCTACGCTACTGCGGTAGGCTCTATAATGTATGCGATGTTGTGTACCAGACCAGATGTAGCTTACGCACTGAGCGTGGTAAGCCGGTATCAGTCAGACCCAGGGGAGAAACACTGGATAGCAGTAAAGAACATTCTTAAGTACCTGAGGAGGACTAAGGAGATGTTCTTGGTTTACGGCGGAAAAGATCTCAGGTTGGAGGCCTTTGCTGATTCCGGCTTCCAGAGTGATAAGGACGATTCCAAGTCCATGTCGGGTTATGTCTTTACCCTCAATGGAGGGGCGGTGTGCTGGAAGAGCACCAAGCAGGACACCGTTGCCGACTCGACGATGGAAGCGGAGTATATAGCTGCTTGCGATGCCGCAAAAGAAGCAGTCTGGATGAAGAAGTTCCTAACAGAACTTCAGGTGGTTCCTACCATAGTTGATCCAATACCTCTGTATTGCGACAACAACGGAGCTATAGCTTTAGCGAAGGAACCAAGGTCCCATCAGAAGTCCAGACACATCTTGAGGCGGTATCACCTGATCAGGGAGATCATTGATCGTCAGGAGATCGAGGTTCGGAGAGTTGCTTCAGAAGAGAACATTGTTGATCCATTCACGAAGGCCCTTCCTCAGATTCAGTTCGAGAGGCTACTCGAGATCATTGGTCTACGATATGCAAGTACATGGCCCTAGTGCAAGTGGGAGATTGTTAGTGTTTATGCCCTAGAAGGCCATTACTGTATCATACTAGTTTGTATATTACTTAATCGAAGCTTGGGATATTCACATGTATATAACAGTCTTGCTAAACATGGTAGTATGCTACTTGGTTTTTCTATCTTAATATGTGAGTGTACGTATTGATAGAGCTCTTGGGATCTTGCTTGTCTACCAGCGTTGTGATGGCAGTCACACTAGTGGGGGTTGGGTAGTCTACAAGCACATCCTTATTCAGGTCCCTGGTCGTGGATTGTCGAGACAGAGCATCGATACTCCGGAGTAGACTAGTGTGTACGCTTCTCATCCCAGTTGGGGAGATGGTCTGTCCCACAGCCGTCAGTACGTCGTACTGGAGATAGTATGCAGGTGCTCGTTAGGTTACGGGTACACCGGACAGGACTCACAGGGAACTGTTGGTTGGTTTGATACCAGTCGTCAGTGAGCAGTTCCCAGGTGACATGAGGACAGCATAGTCCGCAGACTTGACACTGCTACTTCGCCTCGAGTGTGTCCCACTGTTCTTAGATTGCTACCCTACCACGGATCAAAGGAGTCGTGCAAACAGGTAGCAGTTAGGTGCAGTCCCGAGCACTTGGAGGCAGTGGCGGTTAGACAGGATTCGTCCCTCCCGGTTTTGGGAGTAGATATCGTGCTGTGTCAGAGAGCCATTACGCAAAGTCCCTGGCCAGGGCAAGCGAGATTTGCTGGTAGGTTCCAGTAGTTTCTCAGGGTGTAATGGGCTTCCCTCCGACACGACTTATACCGCTATTAGGGGACTGACGCTTGCCGCCCCCTAGGCCCGATATGCGATAGTCTTGGACGAACGGACCGGACTGTATGGAGATTGTCACATAACACTCAGTAGGAGTTCGGATGGGTTTTCTCATCGGCCTTCTTATCGACAACTACCTGGGGACCGTTACGTACAGCTAGTGCCGCTTGCGGTCTGTGGTTAAACCCACTGCCAGCGTAGTAGTCGAGTCTCTAGAGTCCCACACAGAGAGTTTCCTACTCCAGGCGAAACGATATAGAGGTCGCATGGTTTTGCGACAAAGGGTTCGGACGCATACGTGCGTTTACGCACGTACGACTTTCGGACAGTTTTTACCAGTCGGCTTTGGTTTAAGCCAGTTACTGGTATCCGGTTATTAGATTTTACAGTCTAAAAGTTTTTCCGTATTTTTGCGGATTGGAGGGGCGTTCTCGTAATTGTACGAGAAGCTTCTAGAAGATGTGACTAAGGAGGTTAAGGTGACATAAGCTTTGGATAAGATTAGTGAGTCATGAGGGTGATTCATCATGGTCATTAATGCACCATAAATGCTTAATGACTCATTTTAATGAATCACCTCTTTTCATTTATGAAGCATGCTTATTCATTTCTATTATTCATTATTCTAAAATAAGAATGCTTCATAATATATTATGATACACTCAATCTCATCTCATTCAATCATCTCACATTCTCTCTCCTCAAGCTCTCATCTTCAAACCCTAATCCTTAATCCTCATGTGTTGAGATCAAAGGATTAGTTAGACTTAAACATCCATTACCTTCACTCTATATCATCCTTTCTTCTTTGATTAGCAATCAAAGTAGATTAGTTACCTCAAGTTAGAGGTGTAGCTTGGTGTTTTGCTCTCGGGTGGATCGTCTACTACCTAGAGAAGGTCGAGGAGAACAAGGAGATCGTAAAGACGAAGGACTTGGTTCGATAGGTATAATCCCTAAGCATAGTAGTTTAGAACAACTATATGTTTGGTTAGTTATCGTTTAGCTTCGATTCAAGCGGTTAGTCGATGTTCGTTCACTAAACAAGTTCGTTTTTGAAAATTCCGCCTCCCCACAAGTATTGGGGTGTACTACATCGACTTACAGTGGTACCAGAGCCTCGCTAAACAATAAATAACTTAATTGCAAATTTGTACGAATTTCGAAAGGAAAAACGAAGCCGTAAAACCCTAAAATTGTCAAGTTTCTGTCGAATTTAAAATGAAGTCCAAAAATTTTTCAGGTGCGTTCAGAGAGCTTGAAAAGACACCAGTAGAACACCCAAGAAAAATAGGCCCCTGAATCGCCTAACTCGCCGCGGAACCGCGGCCTCAGCCTACTGAGTCGCCGCGCTTCCGCCGCCGAGTTGTCGAGTCAGGAACCTAATTTTCTTCTATTGCTTCTCTGTGTAATTAGGGGTTTTCTGGAATATTTTAATTTTGCTCAGGTTTCCAGTATACAGAGCAGATTTTGGAGCAATATTAAAGATGTTTAATCGATCGAAGTTGTACAGTATTTGCATATTGGATTATATCTGTGATTGTTTAATGTGTTCGTAAACCTCCCCTAACAGCTAGTATGTCGGTTGGCAGGGGGTTGCACATTTCTGTAATGGTTATATCTGTTTGTGCATATAAACTGTATTGGACTGTTGTGGTGTTTAGCCGGGGTTTAGCAATGGGTTATTGTTTAATTCATTTGTTGTAAATGTAATTTGTTGTAATATTATTTTGCGGGGCACATCCAGGTTGCGGTTGTAGCCACCGTTGTATTATTTCATTTTACTGTTTTTGCTCCTAGGATTGACCCAAGGTGGGGTACACAAACTGCCGGGCGGGTAGTTTGCCGTACCCGTAGGGGTCGAGGGTGGGGTAACGGCTATTCATCACAACTGTGTAATCTGTCTTTTCTTGCAGGCTCAAAAGAAATACAGATTGCTTGCAAATCAAATATTGTTTATCTGTGTTCTGGAATGAATATCATTGCGTCAGAAGAATGTAAAATATCTATATATATTGTAGCTATTTAGACGTCACTTATGTTTTACACCCGCGCTAGCCCTGCCCCCGCTCATATCGACACGACTTATCGAGCTACTGGGGTCTGACGTTTACCACCCCTAGGCGAGATATGCGACATATCAGACGACGAGATCGGACTGTACGGGAGTGTTACTGTTTGGATTCACAGGAGAAGTTATAGGCTTGCTTGTTGATCTTCTGAGCGCTCAATACCTGGGTAGCTGTTACGTTTAGCTGACCGCTTGCAGTTTGTGGGTGTTTGATATGATCATCACCTACTGCCAGCGTATTGACGATTCTTTAAAGTCCTACACAGAGGTTTCTTGACTCAGGCAAAACGAAGTAGGAGCACATATGTGATATGTGCGGGACCGAGGATAATGCGATATATGATACCGTATTATATTCTCGCGATATTTGATATCAGCCGGGTCATCGGATCAAGAGTTGATTCGATGAATCGGTACGGATAAATATTAGTCGGTTATATACGATATAGCCGGATTGTCGGATCAAGTGTTGATTCGATAATTTAATGTATAATAATATATATGATATATTAAATTACATTAACTAATATCTGCTCACCAAAAGATTCTTTTTCTCACTCGGGTAATACATTGATATATATGCGATATATGTTAAATGTATTATTTTATTTTGTTACAATAAATATTGTATATGTGATATATAATATTGTAACATATTATAATTATTAATGCAACATGATTAGAGGAGTTTAAACATGATTAGGGTTTGGATTAGGGTTAAACCTTCTAGTTGATTCTAGAAGCTTTACTTTGTCATGATAAAGATATTTGTGTTGATCTTTATCCATGACTCACACTTAACCCAACCCAAACCCTAACCCTAGTAAACTCTCTACATTGGTTACTACAACCATGGTTGCATAAATAATTATGATAACTTTTATTATTCATCACAATTCTATTATTGTTCATCTTCTTCTTCATTTTTTTCATGAAAAAGCTTGCTTGATTTTTCAAAGGTGATGAATAAATATGAGAAAAAGATAAATAAAGAGAGCAAAAATCCTACTTCATCATCCTCATCTTCCCTTGCCATTTAGATGAGGGTGTTCACATCATTTCATGAGTGTTAGCTTGTGTTAAAGAAACTTCAAGGTAGATCATCTTAGTATCAAAGATCGGGAGCAAAAGTTGCGTCTTTCTTTTCGTGGAACCTCTCGAGAGTCCGGATCCCGATGATCGCAGCGAAGGGACCACAACACGGAGCATATGAAGTGAAGGACCGGATCTACAAAGGTTGTAATCCCTCTCACTTAGTGTTAAAATGTTTAGCTTGCTTGTTATCGCCTAATCTCTAGTTTAAAGTTCCGTATTCGGGTTGTTCGGCAAGGCTAATTTTTAAATCGGGCATGGTTGATGCCTCATAGACCCTTGTGCGCGTGCCTAGCAACCCTACAGTGGTATCAGAGACAAGCTAGAGCTTTAGGCGAAGTCTAGACGGAGTTTGAAGTCCGATCGAACCGAAACCCCAATATTTCCATGCTCTCTGGACATTTTCTGAATTTGTGGATTTTTGAGAATTAAAAATATCCAAAAATTACAGCAGGTAATTATAAGGATTACTGTGAAGCACGTGAGCGCAATTCGACTAAAGCGCCGCGGAACCGCGGCCCCACCCCAGCATGTGCGGCGGTTCCGCGGCCACATAGTCGATTCTGGGCACGTGCTTTTCACAGTAACTCCTATTTTTTAATGTTGTATTTTCTGGAAATTTTTATTTTTTATTCAACTGTTGAATTATCTGGGTTGTATTGGGGACTTAATGTTTCAATCGGATATTTTAACTTTGTTTAGTTTTGTCCGGATAATTTTTAGAAACTGTTAAAAAGTTCGAACGGATATCAATAACTCACTTTTTCCCCTGTCGGAAAATTTTTCAAAAGTTGGATTTTTTCTCGTGTTTAAGAATGTTCTAAGTCATGCAAGTAACTCGGTGGACCCTCTAGAAGACAACAAACCTTAACTCGATTATGTGACCGTCTTGAACTGCCTTTTGAACCTTAGGGTTTGGGGCAGTACGGCGTGCCACATGTGAGGCGTTGGCTTGACCCTTCTACGGCTGGACCATTGGTACTGTGGAATGTGATGGATGTTTTTAAACTGATTTCAAGTGTTGAGATATATTGGGGAAATCTTGGGTGCTTGATGATTCGATCGGAAAGTTTAACTTTTTCTATTTATCTGGAATGTGATACAATAATTGGAATCCACAGGTAGTTATGAGATAACTAATTTGAATATTATAAACATAGCAGTTTAGTCTCAAATGATCGGTTGCCACGGAATTTTGATGTGATCAAAAGTCCGTCGCAATCACGTAGCGTATGCGGATACTCGCCGGGTAAACTTAATAGACAGCCTCTCTCCATAGCCCCGACCAAGTGACTGTAGGAGAACCCCGTCGCCGAAAGCATCCGTTCTGGTGCTCCCGGTAGCGGTGTTCCGCCATGGTGCACTTCGTCGACGGTATCGGGGGTGCGGCCGTCTACTAAAGTTTGCGACGAGCATTCGATCAGGACGTCGGGAATCTTGTTGAATTGCCCGACTAGATATTGAAAAGAGTTTTCGATAATGAGACTAAAATGCGGGGTTTATAATTGTTAGGCATGCGATGTCTAAGGAATTCATATGGTTAGGCATGCGATGTCTAAACAGGTTGCGGATTCCAACTGTTGTAGTTTTACACTTTCTTTTCTGTGACCGTAAGCGTAGTATGTGGTGTATCGCCGGCTTCGTTGCTATACATCAACGACAATCGGGATACACATACTTGCTTACGTTGATGATATGAGATATTATGTGTTGCTGTGATATGTTGTATTGGATCGTCGCGTTTGAATAGCCGGGGGTTTTATGTGAGATGAGAGTTTTTTCTTTTTCATTCATGTAAAATTCATTTGTATGTAATATTCTTTTATTGGGGCACTTCCAGGTAGCGGAAGATGTCACCGTTGTATATTATTTACTTTTCTGCATTAGGTAGACCCAAGGCGGGGAGCACAAGTAACCGGATTCTAGGGTCCAGTGGGAGACCATCTCGAGGAGTCGAGACCTGGTCTCCTAACCCTAGAATTGGCAGTGTTGCTTGCCGCTCTCGTAGGGGTCTAGGGATGTGGGTTTGGCTATTCATCGCGACCGTGGAATCCGTGTTTTATACAGGCTCGTATTGAAAACACGGACGTCCTAGTATATCCAATATTTCATATATGTTCTTCTGCTGCAATGTTCTGTGATGAGATCATATTACTGCCTGAGATGAATGTTTATATTATATATATATGAGATATATGTTATATTGCAGATTTCGTTTCAAAAGAGATGCTTGTGAAGCAAAATAAAATGGGACTTCATTAATGAGATTAATGAAATAAAAGAAACCTAAGATGTTGTAGAAACTTGTTTAAAAACTGGTAGCTCTAGTTCTTGCTTTGCATAGCGGTGTTCCTTGTAGAACATCCAGCACCTTATTTGATAAGGAAAGGACCGAGATCCCTTCACCGGGAGTGACTCCTTTAGCAATAACTGGCAGATGCTACAAACTCGGTTTGTCTTTTGATTGCTTCTATAGTTCTTGCTTTGCACAGCGGTATATATGATATATCCTGCACCTTATTCGATGAGGAAAGGGCCGACGATCTCTTCACCGGGAGTGACCCCTTTAGCAAAACTAGAAAAGCCTCAAAAACATTCCATTTAAAATCACTCGATTCTACAACGATATCAAGTTCATTACGCAAAGGGTTTTCTGAAAAACCCGTCGTAGCCCTACGTCATTTCAGATAAGTAATAGTTAGTATTCGTGCTGCGTTTGTCGACCTTGTCAAGGCGTAGTGTGCGGTAGCTGATTACTGCTTATCTGTATAAGCATATGATGCGATTGGATTAGGGAAGTCGTGCGACTTTGTTGACCTTGTCAAGGGTCGTGCGGGTGGGTTTAATTCAATCAGGAAATGACGGGTTGAACTTGACTTGCGGTCTATGGTTTGTTGACCTTGTCAAGGTCATAGATCGCTTGGGGAAAAATGTTATTGGGAATTTCAAGTGTTGAAATTTGTAATGAGATTGCATACCTTCTATGAGATAGTTGGATCCCGATACCCGCTGCGAGTAAGAGTTACTCCTGGGAGAGTTTTACACATTACAATTAGCCGATCAAGTAGGTGTCTAGAAAGGTGTTAACGGGGTTACGCCTCTGGGAAAACGAGGTTTACCTTAATTAGGTTCGTGCGAAAGCACGGGGGACCTCCCTCAAAGTACCGACACTGGTCTGGCTGAAAGATTGGCGAACTTGTAGCGTGTGATTAATCCCGGCTAGTCTTTCCTTTTAGGGTTTGAAGGAAGATTTGATTAAAACAGTGGGAGACATCCTGATTAGATATATTAGATAACCAATCTAATCTTGCAAGAGCATACGCTGAGTGTTTTCTTCTCTCTCTCTCCAGTAGAGACTATATCACGCCTTAATCAAGATAATAAAACGGATATATTGACCGAACCCGTTTGTTATACTGAGCTGGGATACGTTGGTCCCGCTCCAACTTATAATTGTTATAAGTCAGAGCAGGAAATTGGGGATTACCAGAATTCCCGTGCCGCCCAAATGAAGAAAGTGCATGTTGATGCATCATCATCGGGTGTGTTCATTACACAGAACTGTTTCTCAGTATCCTTTACGTCCTGGGTATGTGATACCGGATCAGGATCCCGTATATGTAATCTGTTACATGGGCTACAGAAAGGTAGAGAACTGAGAACGGGTGATTAGTTTCATGAGACAGAAAACGGTGCAAGTGTTGCAGCCAAGTCTGTTGGTCACTATCACCCTGTATTACCTGAATACATTGATTCTGAACAAATGTTATTAGATATCAAACCTGATATACAACATCATATCAGTTTCTTTATTAGTAAAGAAGTGATATAATTTTGTATTGTTGGATAATGTTTTGAACATTTCCTATATCAAGAGTTGATCGGTTCAGGAACGTTATCTAAAAGCATTGACGTTCTAAATCAAACCACAGTTCTTAATATACAGAACACACACAAGAGGAAGAGTTCAGAAATGAATGAATCCTTCTTGAGGTATTGTAGACTAGGTCATATCAATGCGACCCGACTGGCTGAAGTTACATATAGATGCATATTTAAATTATTTTGAATTTACATCTTGTGAAACTTGCCGGTCATGTCACAAAGATAAGATGACCACAGCTCTGTTTATTGGAAACAGAGAAAGAGTTAGTGAACTCTTGGGATTGATACATGCTGATGTATGAAAGTCCCCTGTCTACATATGCCAAGACCGGTTCTTTGTACTTCATTACATTCTCTGATGATCTTTCAAGATTCAGACATATGTTCCTGCTGAAACACAAGTCTGAAACTTTTGAGATATTCACAGAATATAAGTTAGAAGTAGAGAACCAAAATACGGGCAAAAGTATTATGTCCATTGATGAGATCAAGGAGGTGAATACTTGAGCACGGAAATCCTGGACTATTCTAAAGGAGAATGAGATTCTCTCTCAGCATTACTCCTCCTATACACCATAGCACGATGGTATATCGGGGCGGAGCAATAACACCCTATGTGATATGGTGTGCTCTATGATGAGTACTACTGAGTTTCCTATTTCCTTTTGGGAATTATGCACTTGAGAAGCTGCATACCTGTTGAATAGGGTTCAAATCAAATCAGTTGCCTACCACTTCATATGTGATATGGAAAGGGAAGAGCCCATATCTTAAGTAAGTTAAGATTTGGGGTTGTCCGGCCTTTGTTTAAAAGCAAAATCCGGACAAACTTGAGGCAAGGTCAGCTCTGTAAAACTGGAAGTAGTTCCAGCTATACAAACTACAACTGATAATTTGGTAGAACCAAAGGATTCAATAGTTTCCAACGAACCTCAGCCTCTCCGCCGATCTAGTAGGGTTCCTCAACCACCTGAGAGATACTTCGGTTTCTCTATGACAGTGGGAGCGAGGATTGCATCATGAGATGATGACCCAACTAGTTTCGAGCTGGCCATCAGGAGTGGGACTCTGTAAGAATGGCTGGATGCTTAGCGATCTGAGATGGAATCCTTATACACCGACAAAGTATGGACTTTGGTTGCTTTATCTGAAGGGTTAAATCCACAACAGGAGCAAGTATATCTTGAGAAGATTACTTGGTGTACATGGAAAGGTTGAGACTTTCAAAGCTAGACTTATTAGAAGTTTGCATCATAGACCAGGTATGGATTATGTTGAAACCTTTTCTAAGGATCTATGCTTAAGTCCATCCAGATCTTACTTGCCACGGCTACATACCATGACTATGATATCTGGTGGTTGGGTGTCATGACTGCTTTTCTAAATGATGATTTAGAAGATAGCGTCTATAAGTACACGGCCAGAGGGCTTCGTAGATAGTGGGAGCAGCGGAAACGTGTGCAAGATGTTTTATATGATAAAACAGGCATCGCGGAGTTGGAACATCTGTTTTGATGTGGTAGTCAAAGAGTTTGACTTCATCAAAATGGTAGATGAACCTGGTATATGCAAAAAGGTAGTAGGGAGTATGGTGGTGATCCTCGTAGAGTACATGGATAGCATACTCTTGATAGGGAAGGAGTTTCCTATGCTACGCTCGGTCAATCTCCGCTTATCACAAGGATTCTCCATATAGGATCAAAGTGATACCTCCTAAATCCTGGGTTTTGGATCTATGAGATAGATCTAATTGGATGTTAGGAAACTCACTAGTTGTAGTAAGATGGTATCAATCGATCCTGGGGAGAATCACTGGAAAGGTTCCAGGGTGATAAGGACGACTGAATGTCAGTCGAAGGCATTGTCTACACCCTCAGTGGAGGGACGGTATGTTGGAAGAGTTCCAAGCTAGATACCATGACATTCTAGACGATTAAAGGCAAGATATATCGTTACCAAGGATGCTACCAAAGAGGCAGTCTGGATATATATAAGTTCATAAGATGAACTTCGTTCCTACCATTATGTGACAATGGAGTTGTGACTTTAGCCAAGGAACTACCGTCCCATCAGAAATCCAGATATAATTCTTAGGCGGTATCACCTGATCATGGAGATGGTTGATCTCCAGGGAGATCAAGGTTAGGAGAGTAGACACAGAGAACAACAGCGCGAATCCACTCACGAAGGCCTTTTTCCCAGTAGAGACTTTTATGGGATGGTTGAGTATGAGATACTTCAACCGCAGCTAATTGTTGGGTATGCGATACCATAACAGATGGCCCTAGTGCATGTGGGAGATTGTTAGTTATATGTATGCCCTAGAGGCCATTACTGTACATACGATGTATATTGCAGTGGATGCTAGGACATATATAGGGAGGACTTTCTTGCTCGACATGATAATATGCTATCTGGTTGTACTTTGTCTTAACATGTACTATGATTGTCTCTATATTACATGTTGATAAAGCCCTTAGGATATGTACTCGACTACTGGGACTATGATGAGATCATACTAGTGGGGCCACGGTAGTCGACGAGTACATCCTATAATTGTTCCTAGTCGTGGGTGTATCGAGACAGGGCATCGATGCACCAGAGTAGACTAGCGTATACGCATCTTGACCCATATGATGGCTGATGGATGATCCCATATCCATCTACATCAAGGATGGTGTACGGGTGCTCAGTGGAGACTGGGTACACTGGACGGACTCGCCGAGAACTCCCAGATGGTATTATACCATACGTCAGATGGCAGTTCTCCGGTGACACTGGTACAGAGTAGTCTTTGGACCCGAGATCGTCATAGAGTCTTGTGTGGTTCCCACTGTGCTTTGATTTCCATCATACCACGTCCAAGAGGGCGTGCAAAAAGGTGGCTTTTGGGTACAGTCCCGAATCATATGGAGGCAATGAGCGATAGGAGGGGATTCGTCTCTCCCGGTATAGGGAGTTGATGTTGTGCTATGTTCGATTGGCTATAACCGGAAATCCCTGGCCAGGGTTGCTGAGATTTACTGGTAAGTGTTATCAGTAGTTTCTCAAACTGTTATAGACCTCATATCGACACGACTTATTGAGCTACTTGGGTCTGACGTTTACCACCCCTAGGCGAGATATGCGACATATCAGACGACGAGACCGGACTGTACGGGAGTGTTACTGTTTGGATTCACAGGAGAAGTTACAGGCTTGCTTGTTGATCTTCTGAGCACTCAATACCTGGGTAGCTGTTACGTTTAGCTGACCGCTTGCAGCTTGTGGGTGTTTGATATGATCATCACCTACTGCCGGCGTATTGACGATTCTTTAGAGTCCTACACAGAGGTTTCTTGACTCAGGCAAAACGAAGTAGGAGCACTTATGTGATATGTGCGGGACCGAGGATAATGCGATATATGATACCGTATTATATTCTCGCAATATTTGATATCAGCCGGGTCATCGGATCAAGAGTTGATTCGATGAATCGGTACGGATAAATATTAGTCGGTTATATGCGATATAGCCGGATTGTCGGATCAAGTGTTGATTCGATAATTTAATGTATAATAATATATTTGATATATTAAATTACATTAACTAATATCTGCTCACCAAAAGATTCTTTTTCTCACTCGGGTAATACATTGATATATATGCGATATATGTTAAATGTATTATTTTATTTTGTTACAATAAATATTGTATATGTGATATATAATATTGTAACATATTATAATTATTAATGCAACATGATTAGAGGAGTTTAAACATGATTAGGGTTTGGATTAGGGTTAAACCTTCTAGTTGATTCTAGAAGCTTTACTTTGTCATGATAAAGATATTTGTGTTGATCTTTATCCATGACTCACACTTAACCCAACCCAAACCCTAACCCTAGTAAACTCTATACATTGGTTACTACAACCATGGTTGCATAAATAATTATGATAACTTTTATTATTCATCACAATTCTATTATTGTTCATCTTCTTCTTCATTTTTTTCATGAAAAAGCTTGCTTGATTTTTCAAAGGTGATGAATAAATATGAGAAAAAGATAAATAAAGAGAGCAAAAATCCTACTTCATCATCCTCATCTTCCCTTGCCATTTAGATGAGGGTGTTCACATCATTTCATGAGTGTTAGCTTGTGTTAAAGAAACTTCAAGGTAGATCATCTTAGTATCGAAGATCGGGAGCAAAGGTTGCGTCTTTCTCTTCGTGGAACCTCTCGAGAGTCCGGATCCCGATGATCGCAGCGAAGGGACCACAACACGGAGCATATGAAGTGAAGGACCGGATCTACAAAGGTTGTAATCCCTCTCACTTAGTGTTAAAATGTTTAGCATGCTTGTTTTCGCCTAATCTCTAGTTTAAAGTTCCGTATTCGGGTTGTTCGGCACGGATAATTTTTAAATCGGGCATGGTTGATGCCTCGTAGACCCTTGTGCGCGTGCCTAGCAACCCTACAAAACGACGGAGGGCCACGAATGGTTTTGGCGAAACCGTGAACGTAGTGAACTTGGTATAATCGATGGAACGAGATAGATTTTAGAAGGAGTGGCTCAAGCTCCGCATTTAAAAGTTATTTTTGAAAAGAACCAAGTGGTTTTTCGAAAGTGTTCCAACGACTTTTGCTTGGTTTATTATCTTGCATTAGTTCTTTTAATGCGTGATATTCTTGCATTAGTTCTTTTAATGTGTCCCATCATTTAATCCTACCATTGCAAAAAACAACCAAAATATGACGTACGCTTATGCCATTCGCATTCGCCACGGGGCCCCGTCATCACCCGTTAGGTTACTTAACTAACGACGGAGCGGGGGCTGGGCTAGCGCGGCTGTAAAACATAAGCAACGCCTAAATAGTTATAAATATAAAGCAATGATAGACATTACAGATCACAGATGAATACATTGGATATACTAGGAATCCGCAATCCGTTCGAGCCTGCAACGAAAAGAGGATTACACGGTCGCGGTGAATAGCCAAAACCCCACCCAAGACCCCTACGGGTGCGGCAAACTACCCGCCAAGTACCCAAAGTGGAGCAACCTCCCTCAACGCCGTGAGTAGGCCACTCGGCACTTCGAGATACCTGGTAGTTTGTGCACCCCCTCTATGGGTCTATCCTAGGAGCAAAAACAGTAAAAAGAATTATACAATGACGGCTACAACCCCGACCCGGTTGTGCGGCCATATAAATAATATTACATCAATTTACATATTACATGAATGAAAGAAAAAGAAAAGCACATCTCACATCCACCCCGGCTATTCACCCGCGACAGTCCAACGCATTCATATACACATACCATCATCAATCACAGATCACATATATGTATAACCCCGACTAATCGACATATAGCGATTAGCCGACGTTCAATACATACAAACATCACAGATATAACATATTAGTCAAAGTATAGTGAAGTTCGATCCAAAAATACGGATTTATAGGACCCCAAAAACAAATTTCTTTTGTGGAAAACCTGGGAACATATAAACCATCTTAAAAATCCCAAAACCCTACCAGAAGAACACTGCACAAAACCCGATCACGAGAAGAGTCAAAACGGCGGCGGTTCCGCGGCAAATGCATACCTATCGCCGCGGCACCGCGGCGATTTGAGGGAATCAGGTGACCATTTTTCGTGGGTGTTTTCACAAAACCCTTAGCCGATTTTAGGAGTAAAACTTTTTATCTTTTGAGCACAAAAAATTTCAACAGAAAGTTAGGGTTTTGATTTTCCAGTTTTTGCGATTTTTCCGATCGAACTTCCATACACTTTACTACTAAGCTAGTTTAAGTTTAGTTAGGCTCTGATACCAATGTAAGTCGACGTTGCCAACCCCGGTTCTTGCGGGGAGGCGGAAACGGTATAAAAATCAAATTTTTAGCGCATGGGGCAACATGGACTAACAAAGTCGGGATCTTTTCTAAACTAAACTAGCTACCAAGCTAAAAAGAGTTAGCTACTCGGAAAAGATGTTATACCTTTCTTTAACTCCTTCTTCTTGAAACCTTTGTAGAGCTTGAATGGTGCTTTCCTCGTCGCCTTCTTCCGTCAAAGATGGATCCACCTGAGGATTCAACCTTCGGGCTCCTTTCTCGAACTTTGAGAGAACTAGGATCTTTGGCTTGCTAAACCTCTAACCCTAGAGTGAGTAGAGAGTGACTTTGGGGTGTTTTTATCTCAAGGAGAGGGATTCTCAACACATGAGAAGGAAGCTCCTTGAACTAGAGGAGGAGGAAGAAGAAGAGAGGAGAGAGAAGAGTTATGATAGAAATGAATAATATCCTTCTCATTTTACAACCATAACAAAAAGAAAAGAATTATCAAATTAACAATAATAATAAAAATGAAATAGT
Source organism: Agapanthus africanus (assembly GCA_030015575.1). Taxonomy (NCBI): domain Eukaryota; kingdom Viridiplantae; phylum Streptophyta; class Magnoliopsida; order Asparagales; family Amaryllidaceae; genus Agapanthus; species Agapanthus africanus. Next base: position 223,084,827 of record JASDDO010000016.1, on the reverse strand, counting down.
TGATGGATGGTTTGGAATGACCATTATCATTACATTCATTAAATGGTTTTGCTAGAATCAAAGAGCATCTTTGATATGTAATGATAATGGTCAAACTTTCAACCATGGTCAACAAGTCAACCTTGGTCAAGAAGTCAACAAACCCAACCATGACACAATTTTATTTAATTAATATTATTAATTGATATATCATAAATTCATTAGGGTTTGGAAAAAGAAGACTGTCAACTGTGCATACACACCCGTTCCGAAACCCTAATGAAAATCCTCTTCCTCCGCCTCAAACAACTGTGCATACACACCCGCATTCTTGTTCCGAGGAACATGAACACAATGAGATAAAACTAACCCCAAAACATATACTAGTATCTGGCTCAAACCAGAGCCCACTAGTAATATCCGTCCGGACTCCAAACGTGCACAAGTGCGCGGATGAGAACGAACCCTGTCGCAAAACCATGCGACCTCTACTCTGTTTTGCCCAACGGCGAATAGCCCTCTGTGTGGGACTCTAAAGACTCGACACTATGCTGGCAGTGGGTTTAACCACAGACCGCAAGCGGCACTAGCTGTGCGTAACGGTCCCCAGGTAGATGCCGATAAGAAGACTGACGAGGTGAACCCCATCTAAACTCCAACTGAGTATGAATGTGACAATCTCCATACAGTCCGGTCTGCTCGTCCGATACATCGCATGGCGGGCCTAGGGGGCGGTCAACGTCAGTCCCCTAATAGCGGTACAAGTCATGTCGGAGTGAAGCCCAAAACACCCTGAGATAACACTGGAAACCTACCAGTATATCTCGATTGCCCTGGCCAGGGACTACTCGTGTAATGGCTCTCCTAGACACAGCGCGATGTCAACCCCCAATACCGGGAGGGACGAATCCTGTCTAACCGTCACTGCCTCTAAGTGCTTCGGGACTGTACCCAACTACTACCTATTTGCACGACTCCTTTGAGCCGTGGTAGGGTAGTAATCAAAGTACAGTGGGAACACACTCGAGGCGAAGTGACTGTGTCAATTCAGCGGACTAAGCTGTACTCATGTCACCTGGGAACTGATAACTGACGATATGTATAATACCAACCTGTCAGTTCCCGACGAGTCCTGTCCAGTGTACTCGTAACCTAACGAGCACCCGTATAATATCCCCAGTACGACGTACTGATGGCTATGGGACAGACCATCTCCCACACTGGGATGAGAAGTGCATACGCTAGTCTACTCCGGAGTATCGATGCCCTGTCTCGATAGTCCTGCAACTAGGGACCTGTATAAGGATGTGCTTATAGATTACCCAGCCCCCACTAGTGTGACTGCCATCACAACGCTGGTAATCAAGCAAAGATCCTAAAGGCTCCACTAATGCGTATAGGTGATATTATAAAATAAACACAGGTACATATTGAAGTGGAAACAAACCAAGTAGCATACTACTATATTGAGCAAGATTGTTTATACAAGGTGAATATCCCAAGCTTCCATTAAGTAATATACAAACTAGTATGATACAGTAATGGCCTCTAGGGCATATACACTAACATAAACTAGAGTTAGGGTTTGGTTAGGTTAGAAATGACTCATGGAAAAATATCAACCATAATATCTTAAATAAGACAAAAAGGAAAAGCTTCTAGAATGTGCAAGAAGAAGCTAACCCTAATCAAACCCTAATCCCATTTAATCATCCTTAAACATGTTTAATAATAAATCATATCATGTCACAATAAAATATATCACATATATATTATATATTTGCAACAAAAGAAAATAAAACAATTAACATATATCGCATATATATCAATGTATCATCCAGTGAGAAAATGAAATAATAAAGCGAGCCAATATTAGATAATGTAATACAATATAGCATATATATTATTATACATTAAATCATTGAATCAACACTTGATCCGACGATCCGGCTATATCGAATATTACCGACTAATATATCATGTACCGATTCATCGAATCAACACTTGATCCGATGACCCGGTTCATATCTAAATATCACGAGAATATAATACGGTATCTCATATCGCATTATTCTCGGTCCTGCACATATCACATATGTGCCTCTACTCCGTTTCGCCTGAGCCAAGAAACCTCTGTGTAGGACTCTAAAGAATCGTCAATACGCCGGTAGCAGGTGATGATCATATCAAACACCCACAAGCTGCAAGCGGTCAGCTAAACGTAACAGCCACCGAGGTATTAAGCGATCAGAAGATCAACAAGCTAGCCTGTGCGTTCTCCTGTGAATCCAATCAATAACACTCCCGTACAGTCCGGTCTGTTCGTCTGATATGTTGCATATCAAGTCTAGGGGTGGTATACGTCAGACCCCAGTAACCGATAAGTTGTGTCGATATATGGCTCATAATGGGTCGAGAAACTACTAGTAACACTTACTAGTAAATCTCTATATCAGCCCTGGCCTGGGACTTCCAGTTATAGCCAATCGAACACAGCACATCATCAACTCCCTATACCGGGAGAGACGAATCCCCTCCTATCGCTTATTGCCTCCATGTGATTCGGGACTGTACCCAAAAGCCACCGTTTTGCATGCCCTCTTGGACGTGGTAAGGTGGAAATCAAAGCACAGTGGGAATCACACAAGACTTTATGACGATCTCGGGTCTATAGACTACCCTGTACCAGTGTCACCGGAGAACTGCCATCTGACGTGTGGTATATCACCATCTGGGAGTTCTCGGCGAGTCTGTCCAGTGTACCCAGTCTCCACTGAGCACCCGTACACCATCTCTGATGTCAAACACCAATGGATATGGGATCATCCATCGCCCATCATATGGGTCAAGATGCGTATACGCTAATCTACTCTGGTGTATCGATGCCCTGTCTCGATATACCCTCGACTAGGAACAGTTATAGGATGTACTCATCAAGTACTATGGCCCCACTAGTATGATCTCATCATAATCCCAGTAGTCGAGTACAGATCCTAAGGGCTTTATCAACATGTGAGAGAAAAACAGTAAACCAATACAAGTCAATATGTTAAGATAAAGTGAAACCAAATAGCATACTATCATGACGAGCAAGAAAGTCCTCTCTGTATATATCTAAGCATCCATCATAATATACATCATATGTACAACAATGGCCTCTAGGGCATATACATAACTAACAATCTCCCACTTGCACTAAGGCCAGCTGCTGTAGTATCTCATACCTAGCATCCCGAATAATCTCTCAACTGTATCTGGGGAATAGCCTTCGTGAATGGATCCGCAGTGTTGTCCTTCGTATCTACTCTCCTGACCTCTATCTCCCGGCGATCAACTATCTCCCTGATGAGGTGATACCGCCTCAGAATATGTCTGGATTTCTGATGGGATCTGGGTTCCTTGGCCAAAGCCACAGCTCCATTGTTATCGCAATACAGAGGTATTGGATGTTCAATGGATGGAACCACACCAAGTTCAGTAATGAACTTCTTGATCCAGACAGCCTCTTTGGCAGCATCGTTGGCAGCGATGTATTCAGCCTCCATCGTCGAGTCTGCAACGGTATCCTGTTTGGAACTCTTCCAACATACCGCCCCTCCATTGAGGGTAAAGACAAATCCCGAATGCGACTTAGAGTCGTCCTTATCACTTTGGAAGCTAGAATCGGTGAAGGACTCCACCTGGAGTTCTCCGTTACCATACACCAAGAACATCTCCTTAGTCCTTCGTAAGTACTTGAGAATGTTCTTCACAGCTGTCCAGTGACTCTCTCCAGGATCTGCTTGATACCGACTCACTACACTTAGTGAGTATGCTACATCAGGTCTGGTACATAGCTTCGCATACATGATAGAGACTACTGCCGAAGCATAGGGTATCCCTTGCATGCGAGCTCTCTCCAAATCAGTCTTCGGAGACATCACTTTGGAGAGAGTGAGTCCAAAGATCGTGGGTTGGTTCCCACGCTTAGATTCTTCCATACTAAACCTCTTTAGTATGGTGTCAATGTACCTGGATTGGGACAATCCCAGTATCCGTTTAGATCTATCTCTATAGATCATGATTCCCAATATGCAGGAGGCATCACCTAGATCTTTCGTTGAGAATCTCTATGATAAGAAGAGCTTGACTGATTGCAGCATAGGAATATCATTTCCTATCAAGAGTATGTCATCAACGTACAATACGAGGAAGACAACCTTACCCTATGCTACCTTTATATAGATACAAGGTTCATCTATATTTTTGATGAAGTCAAACTCTTCGACTACAACATCAAAACAGATGTTCCAACTCCGCGATGCTTGCTTTAACCCATAAATGGATTTAAGCAGCTTGCACACCTTTCCACTGCTCCCACTATCTACGAAGCCCTCTGGCTGAGTCATGTACACGCTCTCTTCTAAATCACCGTTTAGAAAGGCGGTCTTAACATCCATTGGCCAGATTTCGTAGTCATGGTATGCAGCAATAGCAAGTAAGATCCGGATGGACTTAAGCATAGCAACTGGTGAAAAGGTTTCGTCATAGTCCACACCTGGTCGTTGACGAAATCCCTTTGCTACAAGTCTAGCTTTGAAAGTCTCAACTTTTCCATCTACACCAAATTTCTTTTTAAAAATCCACTTGCTCCCAATGGGTTTTACCCCTTCAGGAGCATTTTCTAAAATCCATACTTTATTGGTGTACTTGGATTCCATCTCAGATCGCATTGCATCCAGCCATTTCACAGAGTTACCACTCGTGATGGCCTGCTCGAAACTAGTCGGTTCATCATCATCCATGATGCGGTCCTCGCTTCCACCATCAATGAGAAAACCGTAGTATCTCTCAGGTGGACGAGAAACCCTGCTAGATCGGCAGAGAGGCTGGGGTTCGTCGGGTACTACTGAATCTTCTGGTCCCAACAAATCATCAGTTGCGGTTTGTGGTGCTGGAACCTCTTCCAGCTCTACCTCTCTGCCACTAATTTCTTTTGCAAGAAATTCCTTTTCCAAAAAGGTGGCATGTTGAGAAACAAACACTTTTTGTTCCTCAGCGTGGTAGAAAAAATATCCTTCAGAATTCTTTGGATATCCCACAAATTTGCAAAGGACTGATCGTGCCTCGAGTTTGTCCGGATTTTGTCTTTTGACATAGGCCGGACAACCCCATATCTTAACTCGTTTAAAATATGGTCTCTTCCCACTCCATATCTCATATGGTGTGGTAGGTACATATTTAGACGAAACTAGATTCAATATGTATATGGCTGTCTCAAGCGCATACCCCCAGAAGGAAATAGGTAACTCAGCATCGCTCATCATAGAGCGCACCATATCTAATAGGGTGCGATTCCTCCGCTCAGATACACCGTTGTGCTGTGGTGTATAAGGAGAAGTAAGCTGAGAGAGAATCCCATTCTCTTTTAGATAATCTAGGAACTCATTGCTTAAGTATTCACTTCCTCGATCAGATCGAAGAATCTTAATACTTTTGCCCGTTTGATTCTCTACTTCGTGCTTATATTCTCTGAATTTCTCAAAAGCTTCAGACTTGTGTTTCATCAGGAACACATGTCCGAATCTAGAGAGATCGTCAGTGAATGTAATGAAGTAGGAAGAACCGTTCCTGGCATGCGTAGACATGGGACCGCATACATCACTATGTATTAGTCATAAGAGTTCAGTAACTCTTTCTCCGTGTCCACTAAACGGAGCTTTGGTCATTTTTCCTTTGAGACATGAATGGCAAGTATCATAAGATGATAATTCGAATGGATTCAAATAACCATCCTTATGTAACTTAGCCAGTCGTGTCGAATTGATATGACCAAGTCTACAATGCCACAAGAAGGATTCGTTCATTTCTGAACTTTTCCTCTTGTGTGTGTTTTGTATATTGAGGACTGTATTCTGATTTAGAATGAATATGCCATTATGCAACGAGCCTGATGCAATCAACTTTTGATCTAGGAATATGTTCATAACATTATCCTTTACTACAAAATTATATCCTTCTTTACTTAATAAAGAAACTGATATAATATTGCACATCATGTTCGGTATATAATAGCACTCATTTAGAATCAGTGTATTACGACTTGGCAATACAAGGTGATATTCGCCAACTGCTTTGGCTGCAATACTTGCACCGTTCCCTACTTGAACGGAATGATCACCTTTTCCCAGTTCTCTACCTTTACGTAGCCCATGTAACTGTTTACATATATGGGATCCTGATCCGGTATCCAATACCCAGAACGTAGGGTGAACTGAGAAACAGTTCTCAATAACTAACACACCTGAAGAAGATGCATCAATATGCATGTTCTTTTGGGCGGCGTGAGAATCCAGACATTCTCCTGTTTCCTGTTCAGTCTTATAACTCTTATAAGAAAAAACGGGTCCAACGTTCCCCTGCTCAGTATAATAAGCGGGTTCAGTCAATACATCCATATTATTATCTTGATTATGGCCTGACATGGTCGCTACCTGGAGAGAGAGAGAAGAAAACACTTTTGCGTATGCTCTTGCAAGATTAGATTGGTTATTATCTTATCTAATCAGGATATCTCCCACTGTTTTTATCAAATCTACCTTCAAACCCTAAAAAGGTAAGATTAGCCGGGATTAATTACACCCTACAATTTCGTCAATCTTTCAGCCAGAACAGTGTTGGTACTTTGAGGGAGGTTCCCCGTGCTATCACACGGACCTAATTAAAGTAAACCTCGTTTTCCCAGAGGCGTAACCCCGTTAACACTTTTCTAGACACCTACTTGATCGGCTAATTGTCCTGTGTAAAACTCTCCCAGGAGGAACACTTACTCGCAGTGGGTATCGGGATCCAACTATCTCATAGGAGGTATGCAATCTCATTGCAAATTTTAACACTTGAAATTCCCGATAATGTTTTGCCCCTAGCGATCTATGACCTTGACTAAGTCAACAAACCATAAATCGCAAGTCAAGTTCAACCCGTACATTTCTTGATTGAATTAAACCCACTCGTATGTCCCTTGACCGAGTCAACAAGGCCGTGCGAATACCCTAATCCAATCACATCTCATGTTTTAGCATATAAACACTACTTAGCTACCGTACACTACGCCTTGACTAAGTCAACAAACATAGCACGAATACTAAATAATATCTATCTGAAATGACGGAGGGCTACGCAGGTTTTTTCAGAAAAACCATGAGCATAATGAACTTGATATCGTCGTAGAATCGAGTAATTTTTTATTTTTTTTGAAAAGGAGTGTTTTTTAGGCTTTTCTTAGTTTCGCTAAAGGGGTCACTCCCGGTGAAGGGATCGTCGGCCTTTTCCTCATCGAATAAGGTGCAGGATATATCATATATACCGCTGTGCAAAGAAAAACTCTAAAAGCAATCAAAATACAAACCGAGTTTTGTAGCATCTGCCAGTTTCGCTAAAGCGGTCACTCCCGGTGAAGGGATCGTCGGCTCTTTCCTCATCGAATAAGGTGCAGGATATATCATATATATCACTGTGCAAAGCAAAACTGTAGCTACCCTTTTTATAAAGTTTTGATTCTACAACATCTTTAGTTTCCTTTTCTTTTTATTAATCTTATTAATAAAAATCCCATCAGCTTATGCTTCCTAAGCATCACAGAACAAACGAAAGCAGTAATATTTATATATCAGCATATATATATATAGTATAAGAATTCGTCTCAGGCAGTAATATGATCTCATCACAGAACATTGCAGCAGAAGAACATATATGAAATATTGGATATACTAGGACGTCCGTGTTTTCAATACGAGCCTGTATAAAACACGGATTCCACGGTCGCGACGAATAGCCAAACCCACATCCCAAGACCCCTACGAGAGCGGCAAGTAACACTGCCAATTCTAGGGTTAGGAGACCCGGTCTCGACTCCTCGAGATGGCCTCCTACTGGACCCTAGAACCCGGTTACTTGTGCTCCCCTCCTTGGGTCTACCTAATGCGGAAAAGTAAATAATATACACTGGTGACATCAACCTCAACCTGGAAGTGCCCCAAATAAAAGAATATTACATTACAAATGAATTTTACATGAATGAAAATAAAAAAACCTTCATCTCAAAAAAAACCCCCGGCTATTCTGAACGCGACGATCCAATATAACATATCACAGCAAAACATAATATCACATATCATCAACGTAAGTAAATATGCGCATCCCAATTGTCGTTGACATATAGCAACGAAACCGGCGATATCACATATTACACTTACGGTCACAGAAAAGAAAGTGTAAAACTACAATATTTGGAATTCACAATCACTTTAGACATCATAAATCCGAAATATCACATACTCCGCATTTCATGCCTAACTCTATGAATTCCACATGTTGTATCACATTCCAGATAAATAGACAGTATTAAACTTTCCGAACAGATAATCAAATACCCAAAATTTCCTAAATTGCTCAACACTTGAGCGGAGTTCAAATAATCCTAGAATATGTCACAGTATCGGTGATCCAGCCGTAGAAGGGTCAAGCCAACGCTTCACATGTGGCACGCCGTACTGCCCCAAACCCGAAGGTTCAAAAGGCAATTCAAGACGGTCACATAATCGAGTTAAGGTTTGTTGTCTTCTAGAGGGTCCACCGCTTAACTTGTACAATTTTTCCGAAAGATTTAAACCCGATAAAAATTCAACACTTGAAAGTTTTACGTGCCGGGAAAAAGTGAGTTAATGATATCCGTTCGAACTTTTTAACAATTTCTAAATATCTGGAAAAACAACGAATTTAAATTTTCTGATCGAATCTACGATTACAAAACAAACCCCAGAATTAAACAACACTTGAATCACTTTTAAAAATACCCAGAAGCATCAACAAGCACCTAAGGATATTGCCATGAAGCCACGTGTCACAATCCCACAAATCGGCCGCGGAACCGCCGCGGGAAGCATGTTCCCGCCGCGATTCCGCGGTGATTTAGTGGAGTTGTGGGCCCGTGTTTCATGGTAATTCTTAGAATTCCCTGCTGATTTTTTTACGTATTTTTAATTCATAAAAATCCCAGATTTTGAAAAATTTCCAGAGAGGGGGTAAATTTTGTCGGTTCGGGTTCGATCGGAGTTTTAACTTCGTAAACACGACGCCTAATGCTCTAGCTAGGCTCTGATACCACTGTAGGTCAGGCAGCCACCCCATCCAATGGGGTCACCGTGGCACCAACGGGTCCCTCAGCAGCTACTTTTTACGCATGCCCCCTCGCGAGGACTACAACCCGCCGGAACACCTTCCGGTCTCGGGACACCCTGGGGGTAAGAGCCTATGCTTCGCCACACTGTCACACAGTGAGAACCCCCCATAGGTCGATATCTAATGCCTAGTAGCTCTGATACCACTGTAGGGTTCCTAGGCACTCTTGTGAAGGTTCATAAGGCATCAAACATGCTCGGATAAAAATTTAGACGTGCCGAACAACCCAAAGCCGGGATCTTTGCTAGATTATTAGGGTTAAGCATGCAAGATAATATCTTTTTATCTAAGTGTGAGGGATTACAACCTTTGTAGTCCTCTCCTTCGCTTCACAAGCTCAGAGTAGAAGTCCCTTCGCCGCGATCCACGATCTCCCGGACTCAAGAGAGGCTCCACGACTCGAACGATCCATGCTTGCTTGAAGTGTTCCAAATCTTCGATGATCAACGTCGAAGTTCTAATAACTCAAGCTTTCTCACTCTAAAGAGATGAACACACTAATCTCATGGGCTAGATGAGATGAGGATGAAGGAGTAGTATTTATGCTTTCTTTTTAATTCACTTTCTCACAATTTATCATCACAAATGGAATTTCTAGTGAGCTCAAAATCAAGAGAGAAGAAGAAGATGATGGAAAAGATAATGATAATTCTTTTTGTGATGAATAGAAAAGAAAAGTATATGATTGATATATCAACCATGGTCAACGATGAGTGGCTAAGAGTTTGTAGAGAATAAACTATAGTTAGGGTTTGGTTAGGTTAGAAATGAGTCATTGAAAAATATCAACCATAATATCTTAACCAAGACAAAAAAGAAAAGCTTCTAGAATGTGCAAGAAGAAGCTAACCCTAATCAAACCCTAATCCCATTTAATCATCCTTAAATATGTTTAATAATAAATCATATCATGTCACAATAATATATATCACATATATATTATATATTTACAACAGAAGAAAATAATACAATTAACATATATCCCATATATATCAATGTATCATCCAGTGAGAAAATGAAATAATAAAGCGAGCCAATATTAGATATTGTAATACAATATATCATATATATTATTATACATTAAATCATCGAATCAACACTTGAACCGACGATCCGGCTATATCGAATATTACCGACTAATATATCATGTACCGATTCATCGAATCAACACTTGATCTGATGCCCCGGTTCATATCTAAATATCGCGAGAATATAATACGGTATCTCATATCGCGTTATTCTCTGTCCTGCACATATCACATATGTGCCTCTACTCCGTTTCGCCTGAGCCAAGAAACCTCTGTGTAGGACTTTAAAGAATCGTCAATACAATGGTAGCAGGTGATGATCATATCAAACGCCCACAAGCTGCAAGCGGTCAGCTAAACGTAACAGCCACCCAGGTATTAAGCGATAAGAAGATCAACAAGCTAGCCTGTGCGTTCTCCTGTGAATCCAATCAGTAACACTCCCGTACAGTCCGGTCTGTTCGTCTGATATGTTGCATATCAAGTCTAGGGGTGGTATACGTCAGACCCCAGTAACCGATAAGTCATGTCGATGTATGGCTCATAACAGGTCGAGAAACTACTAGTAACACTTACCAGTTAATCTCTATATCAGCCCTGGCCAGGGACTTCCAGTTATAGCCAATCGAACACAGCCAACATCAACTCCCTATATCGGGAGAGACGCATCCCCTTCTATCGCTCATTGCCTCCATGTGATTCGGGACTGTACCCAAAAGCCACCGTTTTGCACACCCTCTTGGACGTGGTAAGGTGGAAATCAAAGCACAGTGGGAATCACACAAAACTCTATGACGATCTCGGGTCTACAGACTACCCTGTACCAGTGTCACCGGAGAACTGCCATCTGACGTGTGGTATATCACCATCTGGGAGTTCTCGGTGAGTCCGTCCAGTGTACCCAGTCTCCACTGAGCACCCGTACACCATCTCTGATGTCAAACACCGATGGATATGGGATCATCCATCGCCCATCATATGGGTCAAGATGCGTATACGCTAGTCTACTCTGGTGTATCGATGCCCTGTCTCGATATACGCTCGACTAGGAACAGTTATAGGATGTACTCATCGACTACTATGGCCCACTAGTATGATCTCATCATAATCCCAGTAGTCGAGTACAGATCCTAAAGGCTTTATCAATATGTGAGAGAAAAACAGTAAACCAATACAAGTCAACATGTTAAGATAAAGTGAAACCAAATAGCATACTATCATGACGAGCAAGAAAGTCCTCTCTGTATATATCTAAGCATCCATCATAATATACATCATATGTACAACAATGGCCTCTAGGGCATATACATAACTAACACTTCCTTCAAACCCTAAAAGGAAAGACTAGCATGGATTAATTACACTCTACAAGTTGGCCAATCTTTCAGCTAGGCCAGTGCCGGTACTTTGAGGGAGGTTCCCCGTGCTTTCGCACAGACCTAATTAAAATAAACCTCGTTTTTTCAGGGGCGTAACCCCGTTAACACCTTTCTAGACACCTACTTGATTGGCTAATTGTAATGTGTAAAACTCTCCCAGGAGTAACTCTTACTCGCAGCGGCTATTGGGATCCAACTATCTCATAGAAGGTATGCAATCTCATTGCAAATTTCAACACTTGAAATTCCCAATTATATTTTACCCCTAACCTCCTATGACCTTGATAAAGGCCAACAAACCATAGGATGCTAGTCAAGTTCAACCCATCATTTCTTGATTGAATTAAACCCACCCGCACGAACCTTGACAAAGGCCAACAAGGTCTCACGACTACCCTAACTCAATCGCATCATATGCTTATACAGATAAGCAGTGATCAGCAACCGCACACTACGCCTTGACAAAGGCCAACAAACGCAGCACGAATACTAACTATTACTTATCTGAAATGACAGAGGGCTACGACAGGTTTTTAAGAAAACCCTTTGCGTAATGAACTTGATATCGTCGTAGAATCGAGTGATTTTAAATGGAGTGCTTTTGAGGCTTTTCTAGTTTCTCTAAAGAGGTCACTCCCGGTGAAGGGATCTCGACTCTTTCCTCATCGAATAAGGTGCAGGATATTTCACAAATATCACTATGGAAAGAAAAAACTATAAAAACAATCAAAAGACAAACCGAGTTCGTAGCATCTGCAAGTTTCGCTAAAGAGGTCACTCCCGGTGAAGAGATCTCGGCTCTTTCCTTATCGAATAAGGTGCTGGATATTCTATAAGGAATACCGCTATGCAAAGCAAGAACTAGAGCTACCAGTTTTTAAACAAGTTTCTACAACATCTTTAGGTTTCGTTTATTTTATTAATCTTATTAATGAAGTCCCATTTTATTATGCTTCACAAGCATCACATTTGAAACGAAATCTGCAATATAACATATATCTCATATATATAATATAAACATTCGTCTGAGGCAGTAATATGATCTCATCACAGAACATTGCAGCAGAAGAACAGCTTTTGTTTGTGCCAACCCTCTTTTCAGAAAAAAGAAGTATGACGCTCTGTGTCTGACTCTATTCTATTGGTCATAGTTCCTTGGCGGCCGGTGCTCGTTTGCGCGCGCATATATGAAATATTGGATATACTAGGAGGTTCGTATTTTAATACGAGCCTGTATAAAACGCGGATTCCAGGGTTGCGATGAATAGCCAAACCCATATCCCTAGACCCCTACGAGAGCGACAAGCAATACTGCCAATTCTAGGGTTAGGAGACCCGGTCTCGACTCCTCGAGATGGTCTCCCACTGGACCTTAGAACCCGGTTACTTCTGCTCCCCACCTTGGGTCTACCTAATGCGGAAAAGTAAATAATATACAATGGTGACATCATCCTCAGCCCGGAAGTGCCCCAATAAAAGAATATTACATACAAATGAATTTTACATGAATGAAAATGAAAAATTCTCATCTCACATAAAACCCCCGGCTTTTCAAAACACGACAATCCAATATAACATATCACAGCAACACATAATATCACATATCATCAACGTAAGTAAATATGCGTATCCCAATTGTCGTTGACGTATAGCAACGAAACCGGCGATACACCACATATTACACTTACGGTCGTAGAAAAGAAAGTGTAAAACTACAACAGTTGGAATCCGCAACCTTCTTAGACATCTCATGCCTAACCAATTGAATTCCTTAGACATCGCATGCCTAACAATTATAAATCCAGCATTTTAGTCACGATCTCGAAAACACTTTCCAATATCTAGTCGGGCAATTCAACAAGATTCCCGACATCCTGATCGAATGCTCGTCGCAAACTTTAGTAGACGGCCGCACCTCTGGATGCCGTCGACGAAGTGCACTAAGGCAGAACACCGCTGCCGCGAGTACCCGAATAGATGCTTTTGGCGACGGGGTTCTCCAACAGTCACTTGGTCGGGGCTATCTATTAAGTTTACCCGGCGAGTATCCGTGTATGCTACGTGATTGCGACGGACTTTTGATCACATCAAAATCCCGTGGCAACCGATCAAATGAGACTAAACAGCTAGATTTATAACATTCAAATTAGTTATCTCATAATTACTTATGGATTCCAAATATTGTATCACATTCCAGATAAATAGACAATGTTAAACTTTCCGATCAAATAAACAAACACCCAAGATTTCCCAAATGGTTCTCAATACTTGAAATTTGTTTAAAAGCATCCATCACATGCCACAGTACCAATGGTCCAGCCGTAGAAGGGTCAAACCAACGCCTCACATGTGGCAACGCCGTACTGCCACAAACCCTAAGGTTTAGAGGCGGTTCAGACGGTCATATAATCGAGTTAAGGTTTGTGTTCTTCTAGAGGGTCCACCTCGTTACTTGCACGACTAAGAACGTTCTTAAACTACGGAAAAATCCAACACTTGGAAATTTTCCGGCAGGGGAAAAAGTGAGTTATTGATATCCGTCCGAACTTTTTAACACCTTCTAAATTACCCAGAAAAATTAAACGAAGTTAATCTTTCCGATCGAATCAATGACTTCCCAATACATTCCAGAAAACTCAACACTTGAGTAGAATTAAAAATTCCCAGAACAATGAAAAAAGACCCTAGAATATATACCTGAAGTAGTGGGCCCCATCTTCACTGTTTGGCCGCGGAACTGCCGCCAAATGCGTGGTTTGGCCGCGGTTCCGTGGTCATATTGGTGATTTGGTGGTCCGTACTTCACAGTAAATCTTAGATTTCCCAGCTTAATTTTCTGAATATTTTTAATATAAAAAATATCAACTTTTGAAATTTTTTCCAGAAACTAAGTTTTATCGGGTATTCGGAGTTTGATCGGACTTTAAACTTCGCCTAAAGCTTTATCTTGGTTCTGATACCACTGTAGGGTTACTGGGCACTCTCACAAGGTTCTACAAAGTATCAACCATGCCCGATTTAAATTTTAGACGTGCCGAACAACCCTAACCAAGATCTTAGACTAGAGATTAGGTGAAACAAATAGCATGTAAACAACGTTACTTCTAAGAGTTAGGTATTACAACCTTTGTAGTCCGTTCCTTCACTTCTAAAGCTCCGTGTTGAGGTCCCTTCGCTGCGATCATCGAGTACCCGGACTCTAGAGAGGCTCCACAAAAGAATGATGCAAGCTTGCTTCCGATCTTCGATAACAAAGATGATTTACCTTGAAGAAACGCAAACCCAAGCTCTTGCTTTGCTAATCAAGTATTAGCAAAGCAAACACCCTAATCTAAGCGGCAATAATAGATGAGTATGATGAAGTAGGAATTTAGCTCTCATTTGTTTTCAATTTCTCACACATTTTCATCAGTAATGAAAAAGCTAGAAAGCTTTTCATCCAAGGAAGAAGAAGGAAGAAGATGATCAAATCCTTTTGTGATGAATAATGAAATCTATTTCAGGTTAGAAATGCAACCATGGGTTAAGTATGATAACTTAACCCATGTAGAGACTTAACCATGGTGAAGGGTTGGGTTAACAAATATCAACTAAAATATCTTTAGAAAATATCTTTAGTTAAAAACAAAAGCAAAGCTTCTAGAAGCTTCAAGAAGGTTTAACCCTAATCCAAACCCTAACCATGTTTAAACTCCATAAAACATATTGCATTTGTAACCTTAACTTGTTACAATATTATATATCATATATATAATATATTCTGTAACAAAATAAAATAATACAATTAACATATATCGCATATATATCAATGTATTACCCGAGTGAGAAAAAGAATCTTTTAGTGGGCTAATTTTAGTTAATGTAATTTAATATATCAAATATATAATTATACATTAAATTATCAAATCAACACTTGATCCGATAATCCGGCTATTTCACAAATAACCGACTAATATAATCTGTATCAGTTCATCGAATCAACACTTGATCCGATGACCCGGATATATCACATATACCCGGCCGATATCATATATCCCTAGAATATAATACGGCATCACATACACATATTGTTCTCGGTCCCGCACATATCACATATATGCTCCTACTCCGTTTTGCCTGAGCCAAGAAACCTCTGTGTAGGACTCTAAAGAATGGTCAATACGTCGGCAATAGGTGATGATCATATCAAACACCCACAAGCTGCAAGCGGTCAGCTAAACGTAACAGCCACCTAGGTACTGAGCGATCAGAAGATCAACAAGCAAGCATGTACATTCTCCTGCGAATCCAATCAGTAACACTCCCGTACAGTCCGGTCTCTTCGTCTGATATGTCGCATATTTCGCCCAGGGGTGGTAAACATCAGACCCCAGTAGCTTGATAAGTCGTGTCAATATGAGGTCTATAACAGTTCGAGAAACTACTGATAACAATTACCAGTAAATCTCAGCAACCCTGGCCAGGGATTTCCAGTTATAGCTAATCGAACACAGCGCAACATCAACTCCTTATACCGGGAGAGACGAAACCCCTCCTATCGCTCATTTCCTCCATGTGATTCGGGACTGTACCAAAAAGCCACCTTTTTGCACGCCCTCTTGGACATGGTATGATGGAAATCAAAGCACAGTAGGAATCACACAAGACTCTATGACGATCTCGGGTCTACAGACTAACCTGTACCAGTGTCACCAGAGAACTTCCATCTGACGTGAGGTATAATACCATCTGGGAGTTCTCGGCGAGTCCGTCCAGTGTACCCAGTCTCCACTAAGCACCCGTATACCTTCTCTGATGTCAAACACCAATGGATATAGGATCATCCTTCGCCCATCATATGGGTCAAGAAACGTATACGCCAGTCTACTCTGGAGTATCGATGCCCTGTCTCGGTACTCCCACGACTAGGAACATTTGAAAGATGTACTTGGCGACTACTCTGTCCCCACTAGTATGATCTGCATCATAGTCCTGGTTGTCAAGTACTCATCCTAATGGCTTTATCAACATGTACATAGAGACAATTAGAGTACATGTTAAGATAAAGAGTAACCAGATAGTATACTATCATGTCGAGCAAGAAAGTCCTCCCTATATATGTCTAAGCATCCACTACAATATACGTGTATACAGTAATGGCCTCTAGGGCATATATATATCTAACACCACAGACACTTCGTCTCAGAGACATGTCAAGCACCGACCGTCCAAGTCGCAAAAATGGCAGCATCAACCGTCCATGTCGTAAAAAGGGCAGTGCAGGCTTCCTACAAAGTGGGAACCAGATCACTCCGGGCCAGGGAAACGTCTATCACGGACACTTCGCCTTGGAGACATGTCAAGCACCGACCGTCCAATTCGCAAAAATGGAAGCATCGACCGTCCATGTCGTAAAAAGGGCAGTGCAGGCATCCTACAAAGCGGGAACCAGATCACTCCAGACCAGGGAAACATCTACCACGGACACTTTGTCTCATAGGCATGTCAAGCAACGACCGTCCATGTCGTAAAAATGGCAGTGCCAGCTTCCCAAAAAGCGGGAACCAAATCAAGTCGCCTCTAAGTAAAAGAAGATCCATCAATTTCATGCACACGACCCAAATATGTTGTATGCATTTATTGATGGGGGGCACTTTGTTGGGGTCGAAAATTGCACCCCGGTTGACAAAGTCAAAATCAAGGTCAACCGCAAGCCAGGTGGGCCCAAGCCCAGATCAAGTGGGCCCATGCCTGAGTCGAGCCGGAACATGAAGCGGCCGGCCTCCCTATGCAAATCATGTAAAAAATAATTTTGATGTAATTTTTTATGCATGAATGGGCATAAAGCCAATTTTTTGTAAGCCCATGGCTTATGTTCAAAAAGAAATGGCACATGAGCCATGGGATGGGAAAAATGCCTTTTTTGTAGAGCCCAAGGGGCTATATGTAAAGTGTATAGCCTATAGAGGCAAGGATAATGAAAATATCCAAACAACTTTTCCTCTCTCCAAAAAAGGAATCCAGATCTGAGATCTTTCTCTTTCCTCAAGGTTCTAAAACCTTCTTCTTTCTTTTGAATTAAATCAAGAGTTTTACTTTTTCTTTTAAGAAACAAAATAGTTTTTCACAACAAAACCCATAAAGGGGAACTCTGATCTTCCATCAGATCTCAGAAAGGAGAGATTTTTAAAATCTCATACTTCTTGACCTTCAAGATCCGGCCAACAAAGGAAGAAGAAGGAGACCCATCTCCAGAAACCCCACTTTAGGGAAGATCCAGGGATCAAGAGGAGAAGCCCCTTCATCAGCTTCAAAACATCCTAGGAGTTTAACTCCTCACACACACACACACACACACACACACACACAAAATAATAAGTGTGCCTTTCTGGGAGTATAACTCCTATTGCAGGACCAAGTCCCTCTTGCGCCCAAAGCGCTAGCGCCCGAGCGTCCACGTTCCTGACACGTGGGGAACTTGCGCTCAAAGCGGTCCAGCCGTAGAAGGGTCAAGCCAACGCCTCACAAGTGGCACGCCGTACTGCCCCAAACCCTAAGGTTCAAAGGGCAGTTCAAGACGGTCACATAATCGAGTTAAGGTTTGTTGTCTTCTAGAGGGTCCACCACAAAACTTGCACATTTGACCGAAAGATTTAAACCCCTTGAAAAGTGAGCAAACGACACTCGTTCGAACAATTCAATACTTTCTAATTTACCCGGAAAGACAAGAAGTTAAAATTCCGATCGAATCAACGAACTCAAAACAATCTCCAGAACTAACAGTACTAAATTCAGATTAAAAATACCCCAAAAAATATACAAGCAGACATAAGCATTACTGTAAAAAAATCATGTACTGACTCACCTGTACGGCCGCGGAACCGCGGCCCAAGCAAGCTTTGGCCGCTTTTCCGCGGTGGGATTAACTGTTCACTGCATCGTTTTTTACACTGTTTCTTATATTTACCTGCTGAATTTTTTGCATATTTTTAATTCTGAAAAATATCAGTTTTCAAAAATTGTCCAGAGAGTGTCCCGTAATTCTGTATTTCGGTTAGATCGGAGTTTATACTTCGCTAAAGTATCGCCTAATGTTCTAGGTCAGCTTTGATACCAATGTTAGGTTTACCTAGCACCCTATGAGAGGTTTGGAAGCATCACATGTCACAAAGATCAAATTTTGGTGGTGCTAAGTAAGCATACAAAGGATCTATCCTAGAAAATTAGGGTTTCATAAACTTTAACTAACATCATATGTTACAAAGACTAGGGTTTTGAGAGTACAACCTTTGTAGCTCTCTTTAGTAGACTCCTTGGCCACTTGAGAGTTGGAAAACGATTAGCTTGAAGTCCTCTAACGTCCACGACGATCCACCAGAAGCTCCTTTGTCCAAGATAGCAACTTCACTTTAACAAGAAGATGAAATGAAGCTAACACTCTAAACAAGTAGGCTAGACTTGTGTAGAATGGTGTTGTGGTTTTCTTTCTCACTTCAAAATCCTATCTTTATGAGTATTTTGCTCACTTGAAAAGTCTAGAGAGCAAGAGATCAAGGTTCAACAAGATGATGGCCTTTTTTAAGAAGAAGAGAAGATAAACTCTCATGAGAAAATGAAAAATATAAGTATATATATTTTCCACTTCTCATTGCAAACCATGGTTAATGATAAAGATATTATTGAATTTGAGTTTAAAACACCAAAGGAAAAAAAACCAAGGGTTAATAAGTAGGTGAGCATGGTAAGATGAAGAAGAGTGTAGAAACATTCTATGAATTAACCCTTTTTCTTTTTCCTTTTGTTTTAACACAAATGTAATAATAATCCATATAAAAACCCATGGTGTGAGTCTTATATTGCTACCATTCTCTATGTATAAACAACCATGATAGAATGATGTATGTATGCATGTGTGCATGCACATCCATATGTGCATGATCAATAATGAATGCATACATGCATGCATACATCCAAAAGAAACAAGATAGAATTTCTAGTGAGAAGCTAATGGTTAAATGATAAATCAACACTTGATTTATTAACCTGGTCATATCACATACGACCCGACCAAAAGCAAGCCTCCCAATCAATATACGGTATCTCATACGCGCATTTTAACCGGGTCCATGCGCATATCGCATACGCGCACCACAACGTTTCGCCTGGACTAGGTAACTTCTTTATGGGACTCTAAGACTCGTCAATACGCCGGCAGTGGGTGATGATCATATCAAGCACCCCCAAGCCGCAAGCTGTCAGCTAAACGTAACGGCCACCCGGGTATTGAGCGATCAGAAGAAAACAAGCGAACCTGCTACAACTCCCATCGAGCCAACCGGCAACACTACCGTACAGTCCGGTCTCTTCGTCAGATATGCTGCATATCGAGTCTAGGGATGGTAACGTCGACCCCAATAACTCAATAAGTCGTGCCAGTGAATGGTCTATAACAGATCGAGAAACTACCGATAACACTTATCAGTAAATCTCAGCAGCCCTGGCCAGGGACTTATTGATATAACCAATCGAGCACAGCACAGCATCAACTCCCAATACCGGGAGAGACGAAACCCATCCTATCGCTCATCGCCTTCGTGTGTCTCGGGACTGTACCCAACGACCACCTGTTTGCACGACTCAGTAAAGCCGTGGTAGGGTGGTAATCAAAGTACAGTGGGAGAGCACACAAGACTCTATGACGATCTCGGGTCTACAGACTAACCTGTACCAGTGTCAACTGCGAACTGCTATCCGACGATAGATATAATTCCTTATAGGAGTTCTCGGTGAGTCCGTCCAGTGTACCCAGCCACCACTGAGCACCCGTATATGATCTTGATGTCAAACATCGATGAATGTGGGAACATCCATTGCCCATCACATGGGTCTAGTATCATATACGCTAGTCTACTCTGGTATATCGATGCCCCGTCTCGATACACCTCCGACTAGGGACATTTCAGAATATGCTTATAAACTACAGATCTCCCACTAGTATGATCTCTATCATAATCACTGTAGTCAAGCCGATATCCTTAGGGCTTTATCAGCATGTATGAATGAATAAAAGCATGATCAAATCAACATGTCAGATAAAGTAGAACCAGATGCATACTATCATGTCGAGCAAGAATGTACACTGAATATATATATATACATGTACAGATACATCCACTATCATATAATGGCCTCTAGGGCATACATATATCCAACAATCTCCCACTTGCACTAAGGCCTGTTATTGGCGTATCTCATACCCAACGTCTCAAAAAGTCGCTCATGCTGCGGCTGAGGGAGGGCCTTGGTGAGTGGATCCGCGGCGTTATTCTTTGTGTCTACTCTCTTAATCTCGATCTCGCGGTGATCTACAATCTCCCGGATCAAATGAAAGCGCCTCAGAATGTGTCTGGACCGCTGATGGGACCTGGGCTCCTTGGCTAACGCCATAGTCCCATTATTATCACAATACAAAGGTATTGGATCAATAATGGTTGAAACTACTCCTAGCTCCGAGACGAACATATTCATCCAGACGGCTTCCTTGGCGGTATCATTTGCAGCAATGTACTCAGCCTCCATCGTAGAGTCTGCAACGATATCCTGTTTGGAACTCTTCCAACTTACCGCCCCTCCATTGAGGGTAAATACAAACCCTGAGATAGATTTGCTTTCGTCCTTATCGCTCTGGAAGCTCGAATCGGTAAAGGCCTCCATTTGGAGATCAGCATTATCATACACCAAGAACTATTCTTTAGTCCTTCGCAAGTACTTAAGAATGTTCTTCACAGCTGTCCAGTGGTTCTCCCCTGGGTTGGATTGATACCTTCTTACAACACTAAGTGCATAAGCTACATCTGGGCATGTACATAACATCGCATACATTATAGATCCTACTGCCGAAGCATAGGGTATAATGCTCATGCGAGCTCTCTCTTCATCAGTCTTTGGATAAGAATCCTTGGAGAGAGTGACTCCATGGCAAGCGGTTAAGGCACCCCGCTTGGAGTCTTCCATACTAAACCTTTTTAGGATGGTGTTGATGTACCTGGTTTGGGACAATCCCAATAACTTTTTGGATCTATCCCTATAGATCCTTATGCCCAGGATGTATGTGGCATCACCCAAGTCCTTCATGGAGAACCTTAGTGATAAGAAAGATTTGACCGACTGTAGCATAGGAATATCATTTCCTATCAGAAGAATGTCATCCACGTACAATACGAGAAATGTGACAGCTCTTCCTACAGCCTTCTTATAAACACAAGGTTCATCTGGATTTTTGATGAAATCAAACTCTTTGATAACATCATCGAAACAAATGTTCCAACTCCGAGATTCCTGCGTTAACCCATATATGGATTTAAGCAATCTACATGCTTTCCCGCTGCTCCAACTGTCATTGAAGCCCTCTGGCTGATCCATATAAACGCATTCTTCTAAATCTCCATTTAGAAATGCTGTTTTCACATCCATCTGCCAGATTTCATAGTCGTAGTGAGCAGCAATAGCAAGTAGGATCTGAATGGATTTAAGCATGGCTACGGGCGAAAAAGTTTCGTCATAGTCCAAACCTGGTCTTTGACGAAAACCTTTCGCCATAAGTCTTGCCTTATAGGTCTCTACCTGCCCATCTACACCAATCTTTCTTTTAAAGATCCATTTGCATCCCACAGGTTTTGCCCCAGGGGGTACAATGTCCAAAGTCCATACTTTGTTGGTGTACATGGACTCCATTTCGGATCTCATGGCATTCAGCCACTTCACAGAGTCTCCACTCGTGATAGCTTGCTGAAAACTGGTAGGATCATCATCGTCCATGATGCAGTCTTCTCCGTCACCATCATTGAGGAAACCGTAGCATCTCTCCGGTGGGCGAGAAGTCCTACCAGACCTTCGGAGTGACCGAGGTTCCTCAGTTTCTATTGCAACAGCCGGTTCAACCAAATCGTCATTTGTAGTTTGTGTCTCTAGAACCTCTTCTAGATCCACCACTTTGCCATCATCTTTATCTGTAAAAAACTCTTTTTCCAAGAATGTGGCATACTGAGAAACAAACACCTTTTGTTCCTCTTTGTGGTAGAATAGATATCCATATGAGTTCTTTGGATATCCCACAAAGTCACACATGACCGACCGTGTCTCGAGTTTGTCCGGATTCTGCTTTTTAACATAGGCCGGGCAACCCCAAATCTTAATTCTCTTAAGAGATGGTCTCTTCCCATGCCATATCTCATATGGCGTGGTAGACACGGTTTTGGTTGGAACCCTGTTCAGTAGAAACGCTGCAGTCTCCAATGCATGCCCCCAAAATGAGACGGGTAACTCAGCATCACTCATCATAGATCGGACCATATCTAATAGGGTCCTATTCCGTCGTTCAGATACACCGTTGTGCTGTGGTGTGTGAGGAGGAGTGAGCTGAGAGAGAATCTCATTCTCTTTTAGTAAGTTTGCAAATTTCGTACTGACATACTCTCCACCTCGATCTGATCGAAGCATCTTGATACTCAAGCCGGTTTGTTTTTCTACTTCTTATTTATATTCAATGAATTTCTCGAAAGCTTCGGACTTGTGCTTTAATAAAAATACATGACCGAATCTTGAGAAATCGTCAGTGAAAGTAATGAAGTATGAAAAACCGCCTCTAGCCTGTGTAGACATTGGCCCGCATACATCACTATGTATGAGGCCTAGGAGCTCAGTTGCTCTTTCTCCGTGTTCGGTAAACGGAGTTTTGGTCATTTTACCTTTGATACAAGACTGCCAAGTCGCATAAGATTTATATTCAAAAGAGTTTAAATATCCATCTTTGTGTAACTTGTTTAGTCTTGTTTCGTTAATATGACCAAGTCTACAGTGCCAAAGAAAAGCTTCATTTAATTCTGAAAGTTTTCTTTTATTAGTGCGTTGTATACTGAAAACTGTGTGTTGATTTAGGACGTATATCTCGTTATTAAGTGTACCATACCCAACCAACATTTGATTCAGGTGAATGTTCATAACATTGTTCTGCAATATAAAGTTATATCCTTCATTGTCTAACAAAGAAACTGATATTATATTACATAGCATACTTGGTACAAAATAACATGGGTTCAAAACCAATATACACCCAGATGGAAACCCCAAGTGATACTCTCCCACTGTGACTGTATGTACATTGGAACCATTTCCATCGCGGAGAGTATGGTCACCTGTCTTCAAAACTTTGCTATTTCTCAGTCCCTGCATAGAATTGCAAATGTGAGAACCTGAACCGGTATCTAATACCCAGGAAGCAGAGTTTATTGAAAAACAGTTTTCTGTCACAAACACACCTGAAGCGGAAGCATCCCCATGCTTCTTCTTAAGGTTCAAGTACTCTGTACAGTTGCGCTTCCAATGTCCTGTCTTGTGGCAATGAAAACATTCACCTTTCCCCGAGTCTCCAGCTTTGGACTTTTCCTTTCCCTTCACCTTTTTAACTCCACCCTTAGGATTGGTGGGCTTCTTCTTTTTCTTTTCTTTGGCCTTAGCCTTTGGGCGAGAAGAAGAAGATTGCCCAATAGTCATAACGGGAGTTTTCATTGATTTCATAGTGCTCTCTGCACTCCTTAACATATTAAGGAGTTCAGGTAGCTCCTTCTCCATGCCGTGCATGTTGAAGTTAACTATGAACTGAGCAAAGGTGGAGGGGAGGGACTGCAGAATAATATCCGTATATTGTTCATTGTCCATCCTAGGTCCTCAAGCTCTTCTATAAGAGCTATCATTTTCAGAACATGGTCTCCTACCGGTGTGCCAGGGGCCATTCGCATCTGAAACAATTTCTTTGATGCTTCGTATCGTAATACGCGGGATTGCTCTCCATACAACTCCTTTGTTTGGAGGAATATGGTTTGAATGTCTATATTCTCGTGCTGCTTTTGATGTGTATTGTCCATCGATGCAAGTGCGAGGCATTTGGCCATGGCACAGTCAACGTCCCATGTCTTGCGGACTTCAATGTCCGCAACTGAGGATTTTGGACCTGGGATGGGCGGGGCTGAAGCCGTGAGGACATATGATACTTTATCATAAGTCAAGGCTATTTTCAGATTCCTCAGCCAGTCTTTATAATAGGACCCATTCAATTTGTTTTTATCTAGTAGAAGCTTGAGTCCAGTCATTGGTATCTGCCATTAAGAGAGAGAAAAGAATACACTCAGCGAAAGCTCTTGCATAGATCAGATTGGTTATTATCTTGTTTAATCGATGTCTCCCACTACTTTAATCAAGTTTTTCTTTCAAACCTTAAAAAGAAAACTAGCCAGGATTAATTACAGTCTACAACTTCGCTAACCGTTCAGCCAGGCCAGTGTCGGTACTTGAGGGAGGTTCCCCGTGGATTCGCACGGACCTAATTAAAGTAAACCTCGTTTTCCCAGAGGCGTAGCCCGGTTAACACCTTTCTAAACACCTAATGAGTTAGCTAATTGTAAACTGCAAAACTCTCCTAGGAGCAACTATTGCCCACAGTGGGATCGGGATCCAACTATCATATGGAAGGTATGCAATCTCATTGCAAATCTCAACACTTGAAATTCCCGATATGATTTTTACCCCTGGTACTTATGACCTTAACTATGGTCAACAAATCATAAGTACCAGTCAAGTTCTACCCGTCATTTCTTGATCAATTAGACCCACCCATATGACCCTTAACTATGGTCAACAAAGTCGCATGAATGTCCTAATTAATCTGCATCATATGCAGTGTAGGAAGACATCACTTAGCTACCGTACACTACGCCTTAACTAAAGTCAATAAACGCAGCACGAATACTAAGTACTCTACTTCATAAAATGACGGAGGGTTGCGGATGATTTTAAAGAAAATCTTTAACGCTTTGAACTTGATATCGTCGTAGAATCAAATGGTTATGAAAAGGAGTGGCTTGTGCTCCGCAGTTTTTGAAATACAGCTTTTTCATAAAGAGCCGAGTGGTTTTCAAAACCGATTCTACAACATCTTGTTAGGTTTATTTTCTTTACATTAATCATATTAATGCAATCCCATCATTTAAGTCCTTAAGCCAATCACGGAAAAGAAATGAAAATAACATGTACGCTTATGCCATCCGCATTCGCCACAATGTTCCGTTATGCACCGTTAGGTTACTTAACTAATGGCATACCGGGACGGGACTAGCGCGGGTGCAACACATAAGCAACGTCTACTATATATCTCATATATAATATATCATTCGTCTCAGATATCAAAGAACACAGGAAGCAGAAACATATATATAATGTGGGATATACTAGGACATCCGTATTTAGTATTTAGCCAACAATAGAAAATACGGATTCCATAGTCGCGATGAATAGCCAAGCCCACACCCCTGGACCCCTACGAGAGCAGCAAGCGACCCTACCAATCCTGGAGTTTAGGAGACCCGGTCTCGACTCCTCGAGATGGCCTCCCACTGAACCCCAGAACCCGGTCACTTGTGCTCCCCTCCTTGGGTCTATCCTAATGCGGAAAAGTAAATAATATACAACACTGGTGACATCAACCTCAACCCGGAAGTGCCCCAAATAAAATAATATTACATTCCATTTGAATTTGCATGAATGAAAATATAAAACTCTCATCTCACATAAAAAAAACCCCGGCTATTCGATCGCGACAATCCTGCACATCATATCTATGCAACACATAATATCATATATCATCAACGTAAGTAAGTATGAGTACCCCGATTGTCGTTGATGTATAGCAACGAAACCGGCGATATCGAACATACTACACTTACGGTCACAGAAAAGAAAGTGTAAAACTACAATATTTGGAATCCATATTCTCTTTAGACATCATAAATGCGAAATATCACATACTTCGTATTTCATGCCTAAACTATATGAATTTCACATTGTATCACATTCCAGATAAATAGACAGTATTAAAGTTTTCGACCGAATGTTCAAACACCCAAAATTCCCTAAAGCTCAACACTTGAGCGGAGTTCAAAAAATCCGGAGTGTGACACAGTAGTAGCGGTCCAGCCGTAGAAGGGTCAAGCCAACGCCTCGCATGTGGCACGCCGTACTGCCCCAAACCCTAAGGTTCAAAGGTCAGTTCAAGACGGTCACATAATTGAGTTAAGGTTTGTTGTCTTCTAGAGGGTCCACCACAAAACTTGCACATTTGTCCAAAAGATTTAAACCCCGTGAAAAGTGAGCAAACGACACTCGTTCGAGCAATTCAATACTATCTAATATACCCGGAAAGACAAGAAGTTAAAATTCCGATCGAATCAACGAACTCAAAACAATCTCCAGAACTAACAATACTAAATTCAGATTAAAAATACCCCAAAAAATACACAAGCAGACATAAGCATTACTGTAAAAAAATCATGCACTGACTCACCTGTACGGCCGCGGAACCGCGGCCCAAGCAAGCTTTGGCCGCGTTTCCGCGGTGGGATTAACTATTCACTGCATCGTATTTTACAATGTTTCTTATATTTACCTGCTGAATTTTTTGCATATTTTTAATTCTGAAAAATATCAGTTTTCAAAAATTGTCAAGAGAGTGTCCCGTAATTCCGTATTCCGGTTAGATCGGAGTTTATACTTCGCTAAAGTATCGCCTAATGTTCTAGGTCGGCTTTGATACCAATGTTAGGTTTACCTAGCACCCTATGAGAGGTTTGGAAGCATCACATGTCACAAAGATCAAATTTTGGTGGTGCTAAGTAAGCATACAAAGGATCTATCCTAGAAAATTAGGATTTCATAAACTTTAACTAACATCATATGTTACAAAGGCTAGGGTTTTGAGAGTACAACCTTTCTAGCTCCCTTTAGTAGACTCCTTGGCCACTTAAGAGTTGGAAAACGATTAGCTTGAAGTCCTCTAACGTCCACGACGATCCACCCGAAGCTCCTTTGTCCAAGCTAGCAACTTCACTTTAACAAGAAGATGAAATGAAGCTAACACTCTAAACAAGTGGGCTAGACTTGTCACGTCCCGAAAGTACGGAAAATTACCGGCACATAAACTACGAAACGTCTCGAGGCGTACGTAATCTAAGTAAGCCGAAAACCCAGAAATCCAAACCAAGAAAAGTAGTAGAGTGAAGAAAAAACAACTTAAAACAAGTAGTTTTAAACGCATAGCCGAATTATGCGTTTTTAAAAAAAAAACATCAAGTATTTCTTGAAAATTTCGGCAGAGTCTCCTTTGTAAATACTGGCTCCTAAACGGGATACAACATGAATAGTATACGAAATCAATAAATGGCATCCCCAAGCGGGAGCTAGCTCTTTGTCAATCGACGGTCACAACCACACAAGCAATATAATATACAACGCCAAGGGCGAGGATCAAAATTCAAAAGGAAACTCAAAACAACAAGAAATCCACAGAAATACAACGCGCGACTCTAAGGTCGAAGGAATAACATCACCGGTCTCTATCTCAAAAATAAATACATGTTTGGTTGATAGAATTTACTAGATACAACTAAATAATATTATACAAGGTAATATGATGGGTACGATACCAATAAACCCACCTACTAGCAAGTTATCCGAACGAAACTGTGCCCGCAAAGCCGTAATGAAACCTGTACGGCAAACCTGCAAGAAACTGAGGCACAACGGGGGTGAGTTGCCAACTCGTGAATAGAAAAAACATCTACGAACAGAAACCACATGAACAACGCAATCCTACGTCATATGCTCATAATATATCCTCAAATATAACCAGCAATTTATAACAATGACTAGGGTAAATATCTAATCCAAGTGTAATCTCATATGCCCGTGTCAGTGCCTCAGGTAGAAATATATCATATGGATGATGTATGAATGCGTGAAACAGAATGCATGTACTGAAGAAAACTGCTTTCATAAATTAGTGAGATTTCTGTATTTTTAAAATGAGGTATCATAATGAAATCAGCATAAAACAGTGCCTAGCATCGGCACAAAACGTAATCCCAATATCTCGATATCTCTGTATCACAGTCTCTGTACCTCAATATCTCGAAATCTCAATGTCTCAATCACAATGACTAGGGCGCCGTCAGTCCAGGTCGGCCCCTACCATCCATCTCATGACCACGACGGTATCCTCCGGATATCCGACGCGTCGGGTAATATCATCGGTCGGTCGTGCTCCCCTGCACAGGCTCAACGTCAATAACACGATCTTCTTGCCCCGGGGTACCGCACCGGGCCCACCATGTACCCGAAACGGTTCATCCATCTCCTCGAATCGGGTCTCGAAATCTATCAGCAAACTCATGGTGGACGACTCATACATCATGGGAAAACCGCACTTTTTATTTAAAAGAGAGGAAAGAAGCTTATACAAGTTTTGCGGTTTTCCCCCAAATCAAGAAAATTTCATGGAAATCCGAATCCAAATCATCAATAGCATGTAAAACCATGAATACGGCATAACAATGAACAACAGTATGCATGAAGTGACAAGTAATAACTACAATATTAAGCTGGCATATAAGGTAAGTACACTAATATCATGTCAAACTCCTAGTTATCAAGCTAAGTTAAGCCATAATATTTTCTAAGGTGTACGTGACATGGAAATTACCGATGAAGATGTGTGTGAGCCGGCAAGTAAGTGTACGTGGTACATACGCATCATCGGTAATGGTGCTGGTGTCCTAACAGGATAATATCAACAATGCAATAGGAAATAACAATGTAAGTATGCGATGCGGAGCGAGCAACCATAATGAGCAGGAGCTAAATATTAAACAATGGTGCCATTAGAAATAACACGAATCGTGGGGTTTTGAAAATAAGGGCTACGGTGGTTTTAAGAAAGGATACGTCTTTTGAAATATCCGTAGATCCCTTGACCTGTCTTTTAAAATACCCACGATCCGCTAGTTTTGAAATAGGTAGGAGTCTAAACTAATCTAACAACTACACTAAACTATACGGCTGAACTAACAAGCTGAACTACAGGTAAGGAAACCGCCTATCATCTGAGTCGATACATATACATACCTGTATATGTATAGTAGGTGATCCCGCCTAAATAATATCATATCCGATACCATATCTATAATCAGACATCCCAAGTCAAGAGTGCGGATCAATCATCAATATATAGCTTGTACGTAAATCCGTCGTACCGCATCCCAAATCTGGGTACGGGTCAATATCACATTCATCATACTATTCATCTGGTATCCTCTTTATCAAATATCACGATCGGGGTACTAATCTACGTCTAGTAAAATACTGATACCGCCTAAGTATGCATGCACGTGTGTGAAACACTACGTCAAGGACCCGCTACAACGTCATATGGTATCTCAAATACGGACCCTGCCATATCACTGATCTCACGGGCTCAAATCAATTTCATCGACTCACCTCAAATCCCAAACATTATCCTCAAATCCAGTATGTGAACATATAGTCCCATACCCATGTGAACACATAAACACATATCCCCATATACGCATAGGTAATAACATAGATGTATGCATGTGTGTGTGCGCGTGTGTGGGTGTAACAACTAATCTAGGGTTTCGCAACTAACACTAAACTAATCCATGAACACCTAGCATCTACCTTTATCCTCAAAGCCTCATATTAATATAATATATATTTAAGTGTATACGTATTCGTATACATCACTGCGAACTGCGGGGGTGCTATACGCCATCTACCCGACTTCTCCCCGTAGATATAAATCTACTCACCTGGTCCTCGCTCGTTGGTGCCGATGTCGCCGCGCGCTTGCTTGTCGTCTCGAAGTCCACATGGGGTACCTACATATCATAACGTACCATATCGCATTAAAACCAAATTCGAAATTGAAACGGCATACGAAAATCAAATCGGCACGCGTATCACGCATAGGTCAAAACCTATCGCCTACGCATGCAAGAATAGCCAAACCAACCCTCGATGTCGATGTACAAACGTCAAACCATCGAGAAAACCCAAACACACTCATTTGCGCATCAACGAACACTAACTATAATATAAAATAGGTTAAAATTCACCAAAACCCCAAATTCACCTTAAAAGCCATTTTTCCGAAAATCTAGAAAGCAAAAATTTACCGTTTTAGTACAAAAATTGATGTTTTAACAATTCTAATGGCCATAATACTTATTAAATATCTTAAATAAGTCATAAAAACCATTTTCATAATTTAATCTCATTAAATTTCATTAGCCCCAAAATTCTAGTTTACAATTTAACCATTTTTAACAATTTTATAGCAAAAAAGCACATACAACAATCTATCTTGGATTTTCATGATCTAAAGTATTAAACTACATTTTATAATGATAATAAAGTCATCAAAAACCTAATTACAATTTCTCTTAAACCAATTCATGGTTTACAAAAACCTAGTTAGCAATATAGCTTAAATATTACAATTCCACTTAACAATTTGCAAACTAACAATTTGATTATGTTTCACATAGCACAAAATGATGAATTCCACTTTGCAACCATAATCACACAACAAAAACCCTAACTATAATTTAATGCTTCTCTTGAAAACCTAAATCTTTCAATTAGAACCACAATTCATATCCTAATTAAGTTAGATTAAAGCAATAACAAACACTTTAACAAAAAGCTCAAGATTTTTACCTCACAAGATTTGAGATCTAGCATGAAAATCTTGACCTCCAATTTGAAAACTTTTCACCAAAAACCATGCTTGAGAGTCTAAGGAAAAATGGGTAGGAGTTGGATTTGGAATTAGCTTTGAAATTGTATGGATTTTGAAACATTTTTGTGGATTTTTGATGCAAATTGGGTGGGATTTTTTTTGAGGGAGGGCTGCTGCAGTAGGGTGCTGATTTTGGCCAGGAATTTGAGGGAGAGAGGAGAGAGAGTCATGTGGGGAAAATGATATCAAGTCAACCCAAGGTCAAAGCCCATACTTATATATTCTTTTATTCTTTCATTTCCTTTTTCTTTTCATTTCTTTTGGGCAAAACAAGTGGGGAAATGATTAAGGGGAAACTTGGGATGCTGATTTTGGGAGAGGAGAGAGGGTGTGGGTGAGTGTGGGTGAGGAAAAATGATAAATGTTATACCCCAATATCTATTTACACTAATTTCACTAAAAAAAGCCATTTTTCTTCGATATTTTCTAAACTGTTTTGGCAAACCATTTCATTTCAAAAACAACATGATAAAATTTTATTTAATGTGTTATGATGCACAAAATTTGTTTCAACTCATTCCAATTTGTAATTTTCCCTAATTAAATGTATTAGTGACGGCTTAAAATAATATTAAAATAATTAATTTCGGAAATTTTTCAGAAAATTTGAAATTTCACCAGTGGATCAATAGACACCAAATACTAGCAATTTCATAGCTAGAATATGTATATTTAATTTTATAATAAAGATATTTGTATTTTGACTTTTTACAGAAAACCCCTTTATTTTACCGATTTTTCCGAAATTTCACCGAAACGATTTTCAAAACGTCACAATCTTCCCCCCTTAAAGAAATTCGGTCCCCGAATTTAAATTAAAACTCCCTCCCAAATACTAAAATATCTAAGCAAAACCTTCAAGTCGTCGGGGCTCCGAAATCATAAATACATAAAACAAATCGTAGCGCAGCGCATGCGCACGAAAAAAAATGAGCATATAACTCAAAATCAAAACTCCATCCATCATCCCACAATCATCGGAGTCATGGTGAAGACACAATGTCTAAATCCAAAATGAAAATCAATATGATATACATCATTAAAACATCTGGAAGCAATGCAGGCCAAATCTTCTTCAAATCACTGTGCGATACTCGCAGCACTGCACAGTGGCGGACGTCTATTGTAAGAAAATAACTACATATATATATATATATATATATATCCTTTTTTTAATATGTACGTTCCGCCGTTTTGGAAACAATTTAGAAGGGTCTCCTTATTTTTAAACATTTTATGTCATATCAAACACGTAGGTAAATACTGATACTATAGCTCGCTTTTTGGAAATCCCTTCAATAACTATCAATGCATGCAAAATATATTCAGGTACTGTCTTCTGACTAGTCCTGCTCGGTACAAAAACTCATAGCAATCATCATAAAAACGTACTGCTCCATAAGAAATCAATCCCAAAATATGCATATAAATGCTATGTGCGTCTTGTGCGAACGGAAATCAAAATATATATATGTGCCATACATACGCACAGAAATAACATCTAAGTGCATCGGTTGTGCACACAACATCTGTCATAGGCATCGTGTGTGCCTGACAGCAAGGACAGGTGCGTCTGACACGCACAAAGAATCTCGATTTAGTGCATCTGGTGTGCACCAAAATCGCTTCTCAAAACATGCGCGAAAATCCAAACCAGGTGCATCCATCATGCACGAAATCATGAAATCCAATATCAAGCGCCGAACATACGCAAAATCCAATCAGGTGCACAAGGTGCACAAAACCAATATCGAGCATCACAATCGAAATTGAAGTTCAGTGCATCTAAGTCACAAAATGTGTATCACTGCACTGCAAGCATATGTGACCTATACCGAATGCAAAAACCAAATCGTATGCGTATATACGCATAAATCAACTCAACTGTATGAAATCCATATAATCATAAACATGAGAAACCAAGGCACGAAAACTATCTCAAGTGCAACAACTGTGCAAAAATCGTAAATACTCAGTAGGTGCAACCATGGTGCATGAAAACGATATCATGAAACTCAATCATCAAAACCAAATCATGCGAATAGATCGCTCAAAATACCAAAATCAAGTATGGCGGAATAGTCCCGCTCAAGCACATCCTCCAAGAATCTCTGGCCAACTGTCGTGGTCACTCATAGCATGTCTCGTTGACGATCCTGAACTCTGTCCTGCCGGTGTGCATAACATGACCACTCCTGGGTCTAAGTCTTCTCGTAATTCATTCCAGAAAGTTCCTGTCAAGATCTCTGCCAAATCTCGTCTCTGCCGAACTGTCCGAAAGTCATCGTCCCTTACTAGATCTGTTCTCGTTCCGGAACGGCTGCATACTCATCGCGACTCATTCTAGAAGGTATATCCAAGTACAATGTCTCAGCATGCGTATCGCATCTCTGATGTCGGCGGAGTGGAACGTCGTCTCATCAAGATCTTGTATGAACCTCTTACTCCACATTCTTTAATGTCGACTGCTTCAGACTCGTCTCGTCGTGGCTGCATGGACTGAGCTCCTACGGCTATCCTCGTATCTGGAGTCTCCCAAGAAATGCATCTCACCACCTGGCATCCGAATGAAGTCGAATCATCCGATCGATTTGTCAAAACCTCATAATCCCCCAAGAGCTCAACATCTTGGGTACAGTTTAACAGTATCGAGTACGTACCACAGTATCGATGGTCCAGCCGTAGAAGGGCAAACCTAAGCCTCACTAATGGCGCCGCGGAACTGCCGCAAACCCTAAGGTTCAAAGGCTTTCACACGGTCATTAAGTCAAGTTAGGGTTTCATTCTTCTAGAGGGTCCATAGAATTGCCTGCATGCTCTTTCCGAATACTTTAAACTTGGAATAATAGGTTGCTGATATTCGATCTTCTCTGTCGACTCTCAACGTCTCCGCGTGAAGTCGTCTCTAGCTGGAATCAATCTATCTGATGACCTCGCATCGGGGTAGGCGAACGAACCACATGTCCTAGTCATTCATCCTCGGGTGACTATCGACCTTCTATCATCTCTTAGTATAACTCGTACTGCAATAGCTCCAACATCTGGGGTGATATCTCCTCGTTCGCAGCAAAAACTGGCTCGCTCATCTGCACGCTGAACAGTGCCTCAATCATCATGAATAAGCAATACGCCAACGGTCATCAAAGTCTGGCTGGCCTCTATCATTGGCTCAATCCTCTGGTACTGATCGGCACGTCCGAGAAATCTCGTAAAGGCGATCCCCCAAACGCTCGTGGCGCGAAAACACAGTAAAAAAACACATCTCCGCAATCGCGTATCGCCGGAATTACGCCCTGGTCAGTCCTCGTTCGTGACGAGCTCGTGCTGACCGCAACTCTAGCTGTAGCTCTTCCTGCCCGTAATCGTGGCAGCAAAACCATAACTGGTACCGATGAGGCTAGATCAGGAATGAATATAATACTGAACAAAGAAATATGCATCCTAAGGCTTCTTAAGTGGAGTAGCGTATCGTACGTATGCCGCGGAACATACCCACGGCACGTCACTCTACTTTAGTCACCTATTCCATCAACCAAGGGTCATCCTACGCTCCGAAGGTAAAACCTAACGCTCCGATACCAACTTTGTCACGTCCCGAAAGTACAGAACATGACCGGCACTTAAACTACGAAACGTCTCGAGGCGTACGTAATCTAAGTAAGCCGAAAACCCAGAAATCCAAACCAAGAAAAGTAGTAGAGTGAAGGAAAAACAACTTAAAACAAGTAGTTTTAAAAGCATAGCCGAATTATGCGTTTTTTAAAAAAAAAATAACAAGTATTTCTTGAAAATTTCAGCAGAGTCTCCTTTGTAAATACTGGCTCCCAAACGGGATACAACATGAATAGTATACGAAATCAATAAAAAGCATCCCCAAGCGGGAGTCAGCTCTTCGTCAATCGACGGTCACAACCACACAAGCAATATAATATACAACGCAAAGGGCGAGAATCAAAACTCAAAAGGAAACTCAAAACAACAAGAAATCCACAGAAATACAACGCGCGACTCTAAGGTCGAAGGAATAACATCACCGGTCTCTATCTCAAAAATAAATACATGTTAGGTTGATGGAATTTACTAGATACAACTAAATAATATTATAAAAGTTAATATGATGGGTACGATACCAATAAACCCACCTACTAGCAAGTTATCCGAACGAAACTGTGCCCGCAAAGCCGTAATGAAACCTGTACGGCAAACCTGGAAGAAACTGGGGCACAACGGGGGTGAGTTGCCAACTCGTGAATAGAAAAAACATCTACGAACAGAAACCACATGAACAACGCAATCCTAGGTCATATGATCATAATATATCCTCAAATATAACCAGCAGTCTATAACAATGACTAGGGTAAATATCTAACCCAAGTGTAATCCTATATGCCCGTGTCAGTGCCTCATGTAGCAATATATCATATGAATGATGTATGAATGCGTGAAACAGAATGCATGTACTGAAGAAAACTTGTTTCATAAATTAGTAAGATTTCTGTATTTTTAAAATGAGGTATCTTAATGAAATCAGCATAAAACAGTGCCTAGCATCGGCACAAAACGTAATCCCAATATCTCGATATCTCTGTATCACAGTCTCTGTACCTCAATATCTCGAAATCTCAATCACAATGACTAGGGCACCGTCAGTCCAGGTCGGCCCCTACCATCCATCTCATGACCACGACGGTATCCTCCGGATATCCGACGCGTCGGGTAATATCACCGGTCGGTCGTGCTCCCCTGCACAGGCTCAACGTCAACAACACGATCTTCTTGCCCCGGGGAACCACACCGGGCCCACCATGTACCCGAAACGGTTCATCCATCTTCTCGAATCGGGTCTCGAAATCCATCAGCAAACTCATGGTGGACGACTCATACATCATGGGAAAACCGCACTTTTTATTTAAAACAGAGGAAAGAAGATAATACAAGTTTTGCGGTTTTCCCCCAAAGCAAGAAAATCTCATGGAAATCCGAATCCAAATCATCAATAAGATGTAAAACCATGAATACGGCATAACAATGAATAATAGTATGCATGAAGTGACAAGTAATAACTACAATATCTAAGCTAGCATATAAGGTAAGTACACTAATATCATGTCAAACTACTAGCAATCAAGCTAAGTTAAGCCATAATATTTTCTAAGGTGTACGTGACATGGCAATTACCGATGAAGATGTGTGTGAGCCGGCAAGTAAGTGTACGTGGTACATACGCATCATCGGTAATGGTGCTGGTGTCCTAACAGCATAATATCAACAATGCAATATGAAATAACAATGTAAGTATGCGATGCGGAGCGAGCAACCATAATGAGCGGGAGTTAAATATTAAACAATGGTGCCATTTGAAATAACACGAATCGTGGGGTTTTGAAAATAAGGGCTACGGTGGTTTTAAGAAAGGATACGTCTTTTGAAATATCCGTAGATCCCTTGACCTGTCTTTTAAAATACCCACGATCCGCTAGTTTTGAAATAGGTAGGAGTCTAAACTAATCTAACAACTACACTAAACTATACGGCTGAATTAACAAGCTGATCTACTGGTAAGGAAACCGCCTATCATCTGAGTCGATACATATACATACCAGTATATGTATAGTCGGTGATCCCGCCTCAATAATATCTTATCCGATACCATATCTATAATCAGACATCCCAAGTCAAGAGTGCGGATCAATCATCAATATATAGCTCGTACGTA
Organism: Agapanthus africanus; assembly: GCA_030015575.1. Lineage (NCBI taxonomy): Eukaryota > Viridiplantae > Streptophyta > Magnoliopsida > Asparagales > Amaryllidaceae > Agapanthus > Agapanthus africanus. Next base: position 223,047,822 of record JASDDO010000016.1, on the reverse strand, counting down.
AATCCGTCGTACGGCATCCCAAATCTGGGTACGGGTCAATATCACATTCATCATACTATTCATCTGGTATCCTCTTTATCAAATATCACGATCGGGGTACTAATCTACGTCTAGTACAATATTGATACCGCCTAAGTATGCATGCACGTGTGTGAAACACTACGTCAAGGACCCGCTACAACGTCATGTCGTATCACAAATACGGACCCTGCCATATCACTGATCTCACGGCCTCAAATCAATTTCATCGACTCACCTCAAATCCCAAACATTATCCTCAAATCCAGTATGTGAACACATAGTCCCATACCCATGTGAATACATAAAAACATATCCCCATATACGCATAGATAATAACATAGATGTATGCATGTGTGTGTGTGCATGTGTGGGTGTAACAACTAATCTAGGGTTTCGCAATTAACACTAAACTAATCCATGAACACCTAGCATCTACCTTTATCCTCAAAGCCTCATATTAATATAATATATATTTAAGTGTATACGTATTCGTATACATCACTGCGAACTGCGGGAGTGCTATACACCATCCACCCGACTTCTCCCCGTAGATATAAATCTACTCACCTGGTCCTCGCTCGCCGGTGCCGACGTCGCCGCGCGCTTGCTTGTCGTCTCGAAGTCCACATGGGGTACCTACATATCATAATGCACCGTATCGCATTAAAACCAAATTCGAAATCGAAACGGCATACGAAAATCAAATCGGCACGCGTATCACGCATAGGTCAAAACCTATCCCCTACGCATGCAAGAATAGTCAAACCAACCCTCGATGTCCTTGTACAAACGTCAAACCATCGAGAAAACCAAAACACACTCATTTGCGCATCCACGAACACTAACTATAATATAAAATAGGTTAAAATTCACCAAAACCCCAAATTCACCTTAAAAGCCATTTTTCCGAAAATCTAGCAAGCAAAAATTTACCGTTTTAGTACAAAAATTGATGTTTTAACAATTCTAATGGCCATAATACTTATTAAATATCTTAAAGAAGTCATAAAAACCATTTTCATAATTTAATCTCATTAAATTTCATTAGCCCCAAAATTCTAATTTACAATTTAGCCAATTTTAACAATTTTATAGCAAAAATGCACATACAATAATCTAGCTTGGATTTTCATGATCTAAAGTATTAAACTATATTTTATAATGATAATAAAGTCATCAAAAACCTAATTACATTTTCTCTTAAACCAATTCATGGTTTACAAAAACCTAGTTAGCAATATAGCTTAAATATTACAATTCCACTTAACAATTTGCAAACTAACAATTTGATTATGTTTCACATATCACAAAATGATGAATTCCACTTTGCAACCATAATCACACAACAAAAACCCTAACTATAATTTAATCCTTCTCTTGAAAACCTAAATCTTTCAATTAGAACCACAATTCATTTCCTAATTAAGTTAGATTAAAGCAATAACCAACAATTTAACAAAAAGCTCAAGATTTTTACATCACAAGATTTGAGATCTAGCATGAAAATCTTGACCTCCAATTTGAAAACTTTTCGCCAAAAACCATGCTTGAGAGGCTAAGAAAAAATGGGTAGGAGTTGGATTTGGAATTAGATTTGAAATTGTATGGATTTTGAAGCATTTTTGTGGATTTTTGATGCAAATTCGGTGGGATTTTTTTTGAGGGAGGGCTGCTGCAGTAGGGTGCTGATTTTGGCCAGGAATTTGAGGGAGAGAGGAGAGAGAGTCATGTGGGGAAAATGATATCAAGTCAACCCAAGGTCAAATCCCATACTTATATATTCTTTTATTCTTTCATTTCCTTTTTCTTTTCATTTCTTTTGGGGAAAACAAGTGGGGAAATGAGGAGGGGGTAACTTGGGCTGCTGATTTTGGTAGAGGAGAGAGGGTGTGGGTGAGTGTGGGCGAGAAAAAATGATAAATGTTATACCCCAATATCTATTTATACTAATTTCACTAAAAAAGCTTTTTTTCTTCGATATTTTCTAAACCGTTTTGGCAAACCATTTCATTTCAAAAACCATATGATAAAATTTTATTTAATGTGTTATGACGCACAAAATTTGTTTCAACTCATTCCAATTTGTAAATTTCCCTTATTAAATGTATTAGTGACGGCTTAAAATAATATTAAAATAATTAAATCGGAAAAAATTTCAGAAAATTTGAAATTTCACCAGTGGCTCAATAAACACCGAATACTAGCAATTTCATAGCTAGAATATATATATTTAATTTTATAATAAAGATATATGTATTTTGACTTTTTACAGAAAACCCCTTTATTTTACCGATTTTTCCGAAATTTCACCGAAACGATTTTCAAAACGTCACAAGGCTTGTGTAGAATGGTGTTGTGGTTCTCTTTCTCACTTCAAAATCCTAACTTTATGAGTATTTTTCTCACTTGAAAAGTCTAGAGAGCAAGAGATCAAGGTTGAAGAAGATGATGGCCTTTTTTAAGAAGAAGAGAAGATAAACTCTCATGAGAAACTGAAAAATTTAAGTATATATATTTTCCACTTCTCATTGCAAACCTTGGTTAATGATAAAGATATTATTGACTTTGAGTTTAAAACACCAAAGGAAAAATAACCAAGGGTTAATAGGTAGGTGAGCATGGTAAGATGAAGAAGAGTGTAGAAACATTCTATGAATTAACCCTTTTTCTTTTTCCTTTTGTTTTAACACATATGCAATAATAATCCATATAAAATCCCATGGTGTGAGTCTTATATTGCCACCATTCTCTATGTATAAACAACCATGATAGAATGATGTATGTATGCATGTGTGCATGCACATCCATATGTGCATGATCAATAATGAATGCATACAAGCATGCATACATCCAAAAGAAACAAGATAGAATTTCTAGTGAGAAGCTAATGGTTAAATGATAAATCAACACTTGATTTATCAACCCGGTCATATCACATACGATCCGACCAAAAGCAAGCCGCCCAATCAATATACGGTATCTGATCAGTCGAAAATATTGTATATTTTAGCCGGCAATTTCCTTAACATTTGCATACACTTAGAAGTGTTCGGCATTCATATTCTACATATTAGCAAATCTGTCACAAAATATGAGATTTCATGTAGTAGACTTTTAAACCGACACTTTAAAGGAAATTAACCGCATTTCATGGCATCGCATCATTTCTGTATTTGCGCAACACTTGTCTTGAGTCTGTGCATGAAAATACGGAAGAAAAACCAAAGAGCTGATCAACATTAAGCCAATTCAATCATTTCAGATCTGGTAGCAATGCAGAAGGAATTAGATAATTCAGTACATCAGAAGAAGGCCCACAACGCAGGCCCAACAATCACCAGAAAGGCCAAGCTCTAAAGCCCCAAATCTGCCGCCCTTCCGCGGCCCAAACCCCTTATCTGCGGCGCAAGCGCGGCGGTTCTGCCACGTCAGCAGGAAATGTTTTGGGCATAATTCTCAGCTCTGGTCCCACACCTCATTGTGATACTTCAAATTACAGAATTACCTCGAAGCTACTGCCAGATCAGAAATGAAGATTAAGAAGGCTAATCCTAAATTAAGCTCCTAATTAATCCTATTCTAGAAGCTCCTCCTAACTAATTACATCTAGAACCTTCTCCCCTAACTAACTTTTGGAGGGAAATTTGAATTTCCCCCAACAAACTTTTGGAGGGAAAGTTAGAATTTGAAATCCTAGATCTAGGGTTAGTTATCTATAAATAGGAACCTAAATCTCTGGGTTGAGGTTGTTCACCATTAGGGTTCACCATTAGTTGTTAATTAGTTAAATAATTCCCTCTTTCATCATCTTCTTCCACAAGTCTCGTGACAAGGCTTGTGCGAAACACTAACCCTAATTCCACTCTAAATCCAAGATCTTGAGTACCAAATCAAGCGAGAAGCCTTCAACCTTTTAGGAGCCGAGCCGATCTTCAATCGGGCAAGTGATCCAAGCCGATCCGCGATCCACGGAGACGAGCGAAGCCAAGTCGACGATCAAGTTCCTCCTCTTGTAGTTCTTGAGTGATTGTAACGAAATTGTTGATATAAATAAAAGGTGAAATTCGTTAATCTTGCTTTCTTTTAATTCTTGCATCATGATTAGATCTCAATTTGTAATTGTTGCTCTTGTTGTGATGTTTGAGTAAAACTCCGCTCGTTAAGGAGTCGAGACGATTGTAGAATGATGATGTAACAAATTCTAATACTATTTTTAAGTCCTACGAGTTTTGTAAACCCTAGCAAGTTCAAGAATCGATGACCTAGTTTCGTAGCGATGCTTTCTTGATTGCGATCGCTCGAAATTAGGGATCTACGATCGTTTCTTGAATTTACTAGAGGCTAGAATGTGAATGATATCGACGAAAGAACAAGGGATAAGATGAAACCCTAGTTTCACAAGAAATCCCTAATTCTCGATCGATCATCATCGATCTAGTATCAATTCATCGAAGGATAAGAATACGTAATTGTAAGATTACATCACATCTATAGATCCGATCGATTCCTACGAGCCTCATTTCGATTCTTGCGATTTGGTTTGGAAAAATCATCAAACGATCAATTCTTGATTCTATCTTTTAATGCTTTCTTAGATCTAGTTTTTTTCTAATTCTTGAACTTCAATTTCAAATCATGAATTGTTTTGTTTTCTTTTCTTTAATGTTTCGACTCATCTAATTCAAAAGACGAACGATTACACTTTCCCTGTGGACGATCCGCACTCACATACTAACTACAATCCGACACCGTAGTTGATTGCGGTCAAATAATTTTTGGTTTTGATTTCTTTAGTATTTCATTCGATTTATTACAATCACAGAAAATATAACAATCAAATGGCGCCGTTGCCGGGGATAGTGCGCTAATAGTTCGTATTTTGAAATTTGAGTTGAACAATTTATTCCATTATAATTTTTTAGATCTAAATTCGTGCAAACACTAATACGTGTGTTGTGATTTGTTGCGAGAAAATCTGGAATCATTGGAGCTGGAGAAAAATTTTTCTGAGCATTCCAGAGAGCTGTGTAGGTGAACAGGAGCTTGTACAGAAAATTTTGTACACTGATCCCAAAATTCCGCGGCGGAAGGGCGGCAATAGGCAGCATTTGCGGTGGAAGTGCCGCGGTTCCAGCTCTTCTCTGTGCCAATTTTTCTCTGTGAGACACTTACTTTCTTATCTCCTTCTTTCTCTGCTCCAACTAATATTTTGTGCAGGTTTCTTTGCAAATAAATCGCAGCGCCGCAAAGCAAAATAAAATTTGTGCGTGTTTTTGATTCTTGTGGTTGTTGCATATTAATACGGAAATTTAAGGGGCACGACCAAATTCAAATTAGGTGGGGATTTCATTACCCTTCCTAGGCCCCGAAAATCGCAAAACTTGCATCCGCATTTACCCTCATTAATTAAAAGAAATCTAGAGATGACGCTAAGGACCGTCGCGCTCAATTAGGACAAGAGAAGGCCGTGGGTAATTCATTGTTTATCTGCGTTTTTCTGTGGTGCCTAAGGCGAGTGTGTCTAAGGCTAGTGGTTATTAATTAGGCCCACTGTAGTGGTGGTTCCTTCCCACTTACCTGGCACTTATCCGGCCACAGGGGGACAAAGAGGCAGTGGAGGATTCTATCCTGCGACTTGTCTTTTGGCAGTTAGGAGCGGTCTAGAGTTTGACCTAGGTGACCCCTAGATTTTAGGGTTTTGTGTGTTGCATTTGTTTTGTTGCATCATTTTTTCAAAATCCGTATCAATTTTCAAAACAAACACCACATTCATTCTTTCCCCTAATTATAAATTCACGCTGCCACTTGTACTAACCTTTTTTAGTGCAAGATAGGCTGGACACGGGTGTCTAGTGCCCATTAGTCCGCGTTTCCTTTTATCGACCCAAAGTCGGTATTTCTACATTTACCTTTCTTTTACCCACCACCACACCCACATTCGATGGATCCATCTCCACCGAACTCCTTTTCCACTACCCTGCCGCCGTCCGTTGGTGCGCAGATTCCACTTCGCATCTCTCTCCAAGAGAGGTGCTATCCAACACGAAGCCCACTTTCCACCTGTCTTTCCACACCACCAGCCAACGGGGAAAATTTTCAAATAAAACCCCAATACATCAACCTTCTACCAAAATTTCACGGTCTCGAGTCTGAAGACGCATACGTGTTTATCATGAAATTTGAAAATGTATGCGCAATGATGGGTACCTCACAGCTTTCTGTGGATGCTTTCCGTCTTCGTCTTCTCCCATTCACTTTGTGCGATTTAGCCGAGAAGTGGCTATATAACACTACCGCACATTCCATTTCAAATTGGGACGAATTCGTTAAAGCATTCCTTAAGAAATTCTACCCACATCAAAAGACAGCTCGAGTCCGTAGCGAAATCTATCAATTCATCCAGCTTCCAAATGAAACATTTTCAAAATGTCTTGACCGCTTCAAGGATCTGTTAATCCAATGTCCACATCACGGCATCCCGAGATTGGAATTGTGCCGAATCATTTATGAGGGCATTACTCCTTACACAAGACAGTCCCTTGAATCCATGTGTCAAGGCAACTTTATGACCAAAGATGATAGGGAAGCCTGGAAATTTCTAGAAGATTTCGCTGAAAAATCTTTACAGTGGGAGGGTGTGAGTCAATCATCTAGGGATGGCAATGATATTTCCATAGAAGTTAAAGCTGACATTGCAGCTATCAATAAGAAACTCGAGAATATGGAAAACAAATTTTTAGCTGCCGCCCTAAGTCAAATATCACTCTCCAAAACTGTATGTGGTTGTTGTTCTGATCCGTCTCACTTGACGGAAGAATGTCCGTTTCAAGGTCATGAGCATACCAATGCATCATTTCAAAGACCTAGAAACGATCCATCTTCCTCCACATATGATCAGGGTTGGAGGAATAACCCTAACTTTGCTTGGAACCAATCACAATTGCTAAACACGGTTCCAATTCAAAACAATTTCCAAAGGGTCCTTTCACCACAACAGCACCCACTACTTCAATTGAGTCAGCACCCCTTCCAAGCACAAAATTTCCAAAATCCGGCCAACACTTTTGCACAACAAGAAATTTTTTTGCAATTGACCGGTACTGATAATACCTCTGCACTAGCACAAACCTTGGATACTTTCATGAAACAATCCATCCAAGGGACGGCAAGTTTGCAATCTTCCGTCGAGAATGTAATGAAGATCATTATCTCTCAAAATGAGAACATCAAATTGATGGAAGAACAAATTGCACAACTAAAAGCCGAATTGAGTGCACGAGAGAAAGGGAAACTTCCAGCTCAACCTTTACCTAATTTTGGCTATTCACATGATGTGGATGCAATCACGTTGAGATCTGGAAGAGTGCTTAACACTCACCTTGGGGAAGAGTTTGATGATACTGATAAATCATTCAATGATACCCCGGCTGAGACCTTTTCACACACACACTTCTTACCCCAGTTCTTCTACCCTACCATCTTCTTCCGAGCCTATTCTTCATTTCCCAAAAGGCTCGCCACTACAGCCCACCTCTTTTACCTCTCCACGGACAATTCCCACTTCTATTCCGGGATCGGTTCCACACACACTTTCTTCTCCTATGATGGACCCAGCGCTTACTGCTAAAGCACCTTATCCGAATCGGTTAAGGGCTAACACACCAAGTCCACATATGGAGAAGATTATGAACATTTTTAAGCAAGTAAACACCAACATCCCTCTCCTAGATGCCATCCAACAAGTTCCTTCCTATGCGAAAACTCTTAAGAACTTGTGCACTAGGAAGAGGAAGAATCCAGTGCCCAAAAAGATTTTCATGGAAAAAACAATAGACACGGCTTTCCCCCAACAATTACCGAGGAAATGTAAGGATCCAGGATATCCTACTATTTCCGTTTCTATTGGGGAAAAACACATCAACCGTGCTCTACTAGACCTTGGCGCTAGTGTTAACTTGCTTCCATACTCAGTCTATGAGCAATTAGGAATCGGAGAGTTGAAGCCAACCAATTGCACTCTCCAGATGGCTGACCGATCAATCACCAAACCTAGGGGTAAACTGGAGGATGTGTTAATAAAAATCGGGGAATTTGTATTTCCTGTGGATTTTATTGTACTTGATACACAGCCTGTAGCGAACCCACGGAATCAAATTCCGGTGATTTTAGGTCGCCCCTTTTTGGCTACTTCCAATGCAATAATCAACTGTCGTAACGGTTCTATGACCCTATCTTTCGGGAATAGGTCAATAGAGCTGAATATTTACAAGTTGGGAAGTGTACCCTCCGAACCTACTGCTCAGGTATGTTCTGTCGACTTAATGGATGTCGACAGCAGCGAATTTGATGATCCTCTTTATACTGATCCTGACTCTTTTCATACGTTATTGTTTGACCCAATTATGTATCATACACATACGGACTCTTCCACCAAGTTGTCCGGGTCAACAATTAACACAGATTATGAACTGTTCTTAGAGTCTGAAGATCACCCCGTATTTTGTGATGACATTATTCATCGGGGTATTAATGGAACTTTTGAGGAGATCTTCGCTGATAAACTCGCATTTCTAAATGACACGGGTGTTGAGATGAATCATCTCCCAATCAATGAAATTGAACCTCCACCCCTTCTTTTGAACTATAAAAAGAATGCGAGTAATCCATCACTTTCACTGCATCGTCTCTCCAATATGAGACGCACACACATTCTCTCCCACCACTTACCTTTTCCCCACTTCTTCTTCCACCAACCCGAGCACTGCATTTATAAATTTTTTGAATGGTTGGTGTTAACCTTCGGTCTTTGCAAAGCTTGGCATCGACCAATGATTTTTGACCCCCACTTGTGATTTTCAAAACTTAACATTGCATAACTCAAGTTGGGGGGGATATTTTTTCTGGCTCCTAAAAAGAATTTTTACAAAATGATGAGCCAAAAATAAGTTTGCGGGAGGTTCTTCACTTAAATATTTTGCCCCCACTAATAAATTTCTCCCAAGCTTACAGGTTTTTTTCGAGATTTAGCGGAAGGCAACAGTGAGGACACTGTTGAAAACAAGTTTGGGGGAGGTTTGTGCTTATTTTCGCATCATATGCATATCATCTGCATAAGCACAAAACATTTTCGAAAAACCTATAAAAATTTAAAAATTTTCAAAACTATAAAAATATTTTTGTACATAAATAAGATAATGAAAGTTTAGATAGTGAACAATTACATCCATGAGATTAGAAAAAGTTTAGAAAACTAAGAAAATTAGAAGTTTTCTTATACGAACTAGTAATAAGTAGTTATGAGCCGTTGTCCCAAGGGTTAGTAAGATGAAGGACGTCACTAATCTGAGGATAAAAATAAGTCTGAAAAATAGTTTCTATTCTGGAAGCCAAACATTTTGAACGTTGCTACCCTGCTATTCGCACTTACACACGTCTTAAAGCTTGGGATAGTAGAGGATACCTTGAAATGCTCTTGTCTTAAAGCCAAAAGTATAAAAAATAAATAAAGTATTTTGAAAATGGTGAGAAAAATGGACACTGGTTTTGTTATCACCAAGGGCAAGAAAAATATATAGCAAAAGGGTGCGTCTTCACCTAGTGCCCCAAGGTCAACTGGTCTGGGAGTCACTGCTATGCCTGAGGTGGTGCAAGACTAGGAAAATACACCAAGTTAGCAAGCATATCAGTAATCGGTCGGTTAGTACCTCAAGAAGTATTAACGGTCGCATGAAAGTGTGTAAGCAATCTCGTTTGCCAAGAAGTACTGAGGCCGATGGGCAAGGGTATGATAGCTTGAATTGAATTCTCCGGGTGTAGGGATGTCTTTACACACACGCAGGGTGATATGATCGATGTTTGGAATAAAGATAGGAATGAAGAATAAGACGATGTTTTATTGAGGTAGGACGTGATTTCTAACATTTTTTCATGACCATTAAGATAGGGCTCATGACAACCGAAAAGCTAGCTTAGTTGGAAACCCTAATTTTCAAGGCTTTTCTTTTACAATTCTTGTCTTTAAATGTAATATTCATGATCTTCCTTTTATTATTGGATTTTGTGGGTGCAATCCGCTGAAAACCCTCAGGAGACAACACTCCTCCTACTAGGGACACCTAGAGGTTCAAAGGCTTGTTGCACATGCTCAGTGCAATCGTGTTGCCTACGAAAGTGTGCTAGTTAGTTTTTCTCTTTCTTTATTTTCTCCTTCTCTTTTTAATAAAACATTCGCTCGAGACGATCGAAATTAAGTTTGGGGGTATTTGATCAGTCGAAAATATTGTATATTTTAGCCGGCAATTTCCTTAACATTTGCATACACTTAGAAGTGTACGGCATTCATATTCTACATATTAGCAAATCTGTCACAAAATATGAGATTTCATGTAGTAGACTTTTAAACCGACACTTTAAAGGAAATTAACCGCATTTCATGGCATCGCATCATTTCTGTATTTGCGCAACACTTGTCTTGAGTCTGTGCAGGAAAATACGGAAGAAAAACCAAAGAGCTGATCAACATTAAGCCAATTCAATCATTTCAGATCTGGTAGCAATGCAGAAGGAATTAGATAATTCAGTACATCAGAAGAAGGCCCACAACGCAGGCCCAACAATCACCAGAAAGGCCAAGCTCTAAAGCCCCAAATCTGCCGCCCTTCCGCGGCCCAAACCCCTTATCTGCGGCGCAAGCGCGGCGGTTCTGCCACGTCAGCAGGAAATGTTTTGGGCATAATTCTCAGCTCTGGTCCCACACCTCATTGTGATACTTCAAATTACAGAATTACCTCGAAGCTACTGCCAGATCAGAAATGAAGATTAAGAAGGCTAATCCTAAATTAAGCTCCTAATTAATCCTATTCTAGAAGCTCCTCCTAACTAATTACATCTAGAACCTTCTCCCCTAACTAACTTTTGGAGGGAAATTTGAATTTCCCCCAACAAACTTTTGGAGGGAAAGTTAGAATTTGAAATCCTAGATCTAGGGTTAGTTATCTATAAATAGGAACCTAAATCTATGGGTTGAGGTTGTTCACCATTAGGGTTCACCATTAGTTGTTAATTAGTTAAATAATTCCCTCTTTCATCATCTTCTTCCACAAGTTTCGTGACAAGGCTTGTGCGAAACCCTAACCCTAATTCCACTCTAAATCCAAGATCTTGAGTACCAAATCAAGCGAGAAGCCTTCAACCTTTTAGGAGCCGAGCCGATCTTCAATCGGGCAAGTGATCCAAGCCGATCCGCGATCCACGGAGACGAGCGAAGCCAAGTCGACGATCAAGTTCCTCCTCTTGTAGTTCTTGAGTGATTGTAACGAAATTGTTGATATAAATAAAAGGTGAAATTCGTTAATCTTGCTTTCTTTTAATTCTTGCATCATGATTAGATCTCAATTTGTAATTGTTGCTCTTGTTGTGATGTTTGAGTAAAACTCCGCTCGTTAAGGAGTCGAGACGATTGTAGAATGATGATGTAACAAATTCTAATACTATTTTTAAGTCCTACGAGTTTTGTAAACCCTAGCAAGTTCAAGAATCGATGACCTAGTTTCGTAGCGATGCTTTCTTGATTGCGATCGCTCGAAATTAGGGATCTACGATCGTTTCTTGAATTTACTAGAGGATAGAATGTGAATGATATCGACGAAAGAATAAGGGATAAGATGAAATCCTAGTTTCACAAGAAATCCCTAATTCTCGATCGATCATCATCGATCTAGTATCAATTCATCGAAGGATAAGAATACGTAATTGTAAGATTACATCACATCTATAGATCCGATCGATTCCTACGAGCCTCATTTCGATTCTTGCGATTTGGTTTGGAAAAATCATCAAACGATCAATTCTTGATTCTATCTTTTAATGCTTTCTTAGATCTAGTTTTTTTCTAATTCTTGAACTTCAATTTCAAATCATGAATTGTTTTGTTTTCTTTTCTTTAATGTTTCGACTCATCTAATTCAAAAGACGAACGATTACACTTTCCCTGTGGACGATCCGCACTCACATACTAACTACAATCCGACACCGTAGTTGATTGCGGTCAAATAATTTTTGGTTGTGATTTCTTTACTATTTCATTCGATTTATTACAATCACAGAAATTATTACAATCAGTATCTCATACGCGCATTTTAACCGGGTCCATGCGCATATCGCATACGCGCACCACAACGTTTCGCCTGGACTAGGTTACTTCTTTGTGGGACTCTAAGACTCGTCAATACGCCGGCAGTGGGTGATGATCATATCAAGCACCCCCAAGCCGCAAGCGGCCAGCTAAACGTAACAGCCACCCTGGTATTGAGCGATCAGAAGAAAACAAGCGAACCTGCTACAACTCCCGTCATGCCAACCGGCAACACTACCGTACAGTCTGGTCTCTTCGTCAGATATGCTGCATATCGAGTCTAGGGATGGTAACGTCGACCCCAATAACTCAATGAGTCGTGCCAGTGAATGGTCTATAACAGATCGAGAAACTACTGATAACACTTATCAGTAAATCTCAGCAGCCCTGGCCAGGGACTTACTGATATAACCAGTCGACCACAGCACAGCATCAACTCCCAATACCGGGAGAGACGAAACCCCTCCTATCGCTCATCGCCTTCGTGTGTCTCGGGACTGTACCCAACGACCACCTGTTTGCACGACTCAGTAGAGCCGTGGTAGGGTGGTAATCAAAGTACAGTGAGAGAGCACAGAAGACTCTATGACGATCTCGGGTCTACAGACTAACCTGTACCAGTGTCACCTGAGAATTGCTATCCGACGATAGATATAATTCCATATAGGAGTTCTCGGTGAGTCCGTCCAGTGTACCCAGTCACCACTGTGCACCCGTATATGATCTTTATGTCAAACATCGATGAATGTGGGAACATCCATTGCCCATCACATGGGTCTAGTATCATATACGCTAGTCTACTCTGGTATATCGATGCCTCGTCTCGATACACCTCCGACTAGGGACATTTCAGGATATGCTTATAAAGTACAGATGTCCCACTAGTATGATCTCTATCATAATCACTGTAGTCAAGCCGATATCCTTAGGGCTTTATCAGCATGTATGAATGAATAAAAGAATGATCAAATCAACATGTCAGATAAAGTAGAACCAGATAGTATACTATCATGTCGAGCAAGAATGTACACTGAATATATATATATATATATATATATATACATGTACAGATATATCAACTATCATATAATGGCCTCTATGGCATACATATATCCAACAGCGGGACCCCCGTAAAAACTCTGCGGGGCCCCCGAGATATCCCAAACCCCTTTAAAACACAACACTGCACATTGAGTTCGCATGACCAGTTTAACCCGTCAATCGGAGGTTCTCTCGCTCCAAATACGAGGGGTAATTAACGGCAGCTTTGTCCACGGCTGCCGGAGATTCGGATCCCCACAATCAATAAACCCAGCCTAACATAGGCAGGGGGAATTTGTAATGCGCCTGACAAGCGCGTGCATATTCCCATCTCAATGGTGTGACGAAAAACACCCTACACTCATGACCACTAAGTTCTTTCATAAGAAATTCCTTTTCTAAAAAGGTGGCATTCCGAGAAACAAAACTCCTTTTTTCCTCAGTGTGGTAGAAGATATACCCTCCCGAATGCTTAGGATATCCTACAAACTTGCACAGAACTGACATTGCCTTAAGCTTGTCCAGATTTTTCTTTTTAACATAGGCCGGACAACCCCATATCTTAACTTGTTTAAGAGATGGTCTCTTCCCATTCCATATCTCATATGGAGTGGTAGGCATTGATTTGGTGGGAACTCTTTTCAATAGGTATGCAGCTGTCTCAAGCGCACAACCCCAAAAGGAAATAGACAACTGATCAGTCGGAAATATTGCATTTTTAACACATCAATTTCCCTACTATTTGTAATCATCTAAAGTTGTTTGGTATGAATATAGCACATATTAGAAAATTGTCTGTAAAATACCAAATAGCTTGTGTTATACATTATAACCGGCATTTCGAGGGAAATTGAGTGTTTATTATTGCACGCATGATCTTTGTATATCGCAACACTTGTCTCGAGATTGTGTGTAGGAAATTGTAGGAACAGAGCCGGAAGTGCTAAAAGTGCTGATAAAAATACGCCAAGTCCAAGACTTGTGATCTGGCAGTAAACAAGAAAATATAAAAATATTACAGACATCAGAAAACATCCCTAAAGTCAGCTCCATATATACATGGAAGTTTGATGCACCAAGAACTTCAAACGACCGCGGATCCGCGGCCGAAGGGGCCTATTTGCGGAGGATCCGCGGCCACGTGAACTTGTCATAGGCAAATTACATTCCCGGGGTTCTCCTTTCAGTAGCCAAGCTTCTTCAATACACTTCATTCTCCAGAGATTTCCAGAAGCTTTTGTCCTAACAGCCAAGCTTCTTGTACAAGCTAAACACTACCAAGATTCTCAAGGAAGCTAGCTAAATTTAGAAGGTTCTCCTCAACATCCAAGCTTCTCAAGGAAGCTACATAACTAACTCGGCCTAGAAGCTTCTACTCAACTACCAAGCTTGTAAGAGAAGCTAAACCTAGCTTAGCTTCTAATGGAAGCTAAGCCTAATCAAGCTTCTAGGGGAAGCTAAAGAAGAAGGCTATATAAAAGGACCCAAGGGCATCATTACAAGGTTGTTCAACAATTCCAAACAAAAGTTAGGTGACACAACTTGTGCACCCAAACCCTAGCCCAAATCCAATTCTAAAATCCAAATCAAGATTCAACGAGTACAAAATGAAGCAAGAATTCAACAAGCCTTTTTGAAGCGACGCCGATCTTCATCCGAGCAAGAGATCCAAGACGATCCGCGACTCACGAAGACGATGCGAAGCTAGTTCGACGATCGAGTTCTCTCCTCAATTCTTGTAGACTTTGAGTGAATTGTAATGAGATGTTGAATAATGAAAGGTGAAAATTCTTGATCTTGTTTTTCTTTACATTTGAGCATTATGATGAGTTCTCAACTCTTGATTGTTTTCTTTATTATGATGTTTGAGTGAAAACTCCGCTCGTGGAGGAATCGAGAAAATAGATAGATGACGATGATTAAATTCTTGAACGATTCTTAAGTCTTATGAGTTTTGTAAACTTTAGGAAATTGAATCATCGACAACCTAGTTTCGAGCGAGACGCTTTCTTGAATGTTTTTGCTCTTAATTAGATATCAACGATTAATGATTGAATTTCCCAGAGGCTAGAATTTGAATGCTAATCAACGAAAGGACAAGGGATATGATGAAGAAACCCTAGTTTCTTTAATAGATCCCTAATTCTCATTGATCGTCATCAATCTAGCAACAAATCATCAATGGATAAGAATTCGTAATCCTAATTCTTTAATCATCACTATCGATTGGATCGATTCCTACGAGCCTCATTACAAATCTTGATAATTCATTTGATTTGGAAAATTCTTGATTCTTGATCTATAGTATTTCTTGATATTAGATCTAAATCTTTAAAATTCTTTAAATAAATTTCAAAATTCTTGAATCATTTTCTTTTCTCCTTTAATTTTTGACTCAACTAAAACAATTACGAGCAAATCACACTTTCCCTGTAGACAATCCGCACTCGCTAACGAACCTACAATTGACACCGTTATTGATTGCGGTTTACAAATTTCTTTGGTTGTGATCTATACACTTTTCTACCTACACACCGAGAATAACACCAATCAAATGGCACCGTTGCCGGGGATAGTGTGCTAATTTGTTCGTTTTTGAAATTTGGGTTGAAAGATTTATTAATCCATCAGAATTTTTAGATCGAATTTGCACAAACACTAAACGATTTGTTGCAAGGAAATCTGGAATCTGTGGAGCGAGAGGAAAAATTTTCTGAATATTCCAGAGAGTTTAGGGAGTGAACAGGAACAGTTCCTGAAAATTTTTGTGCCGAGATCTTCAAATCTCGTGGCGGATCCGTGGTTTTTGATACCTCATTGCGGCGGAACCGCGGCAACACTAGGGCTTCACTGCTTCAAATTTGCTCGGTGAACTTTTGACTTTCTTATCTCCTCCATGCTCTGTCCATTAACCAATTTCTGCAGTATTCTTTGCAAAAATTCGCAGCGCCGTAAAAAGAAAAATTGTGCGTGTTTGATCTTGGTTGTTTGCATTTTTAATACGGAATTTAAGGGGCAAAGACCAAATTCAGATTTGGTGGGGAGTTCATTACCCTTCACAATCCCCAAAAATCATAAAACTGCATCCGTATTACCCTCATTAACAAAAAAATATTTAGACATGACTCTAAGGACCGTCGAGCTCACTTAGGACAGAAGGAGGTCGTGGGTAATCTATTGCTTATCCGCGTTTCTTTTGTGGTGTCTAAGGAAAGTGTGTCTAAGGCAAGTGGTTACTTAATTAGGCCCACTACTTACGTAGTGGAGAACCTCCCACTTACCTGGCCACAGGAGAGACAAAGTGGTAGTAGAGGATTTATCCAGCGATTTGTCTTCTGGAAGTCTAGGAGCGGTCTAGAGACTTGATCTAGGTGACCAGTAGATTTAGGGTTGCTTGTGGATTGTTTGTGATTTGCATTTTCAAAAATCCGTATCTTTTTCAAAACAAACTCCAATCTCATCTTTTCCTTAATTATCACAACGCTGCCACTTCTGCTAAACCATTTAGTGCATGCTCAGCTGGACATGGGATTCTAGTACCCGTCTTGTCCGCGTTCCTTCTATCGACTCCAAATCAGTATTTCTACGTCTACTTCTTCTTTACCCACCACCACACCCACTTCGATTGACAATTCTCCATCGAACTTCTTTAACACTACTCTGCCACAGTCCGCAGGTGCGCAGAATCCACCTCGCATCTCTCTCCAAGAGAGATGCTATCCTATGCGAGGTCCTCTTTCGACCTGTCTTACCATTCCACCAGCCAATGGGGACAATTTTGAAATAAAACCCCAATACATCAATCTTCTACCCAAATATCACGGTCTCGAGTCTAAAGACGCATATGTCTTTATTACCAAATTTGAAAACGTATGCAGTATGATGGGTACTTCACAGCTTTCTGTGGAAGCTATGCGTCTACGTCTTCTCCCATTTACTCTGTGCGATATAACCGAGAAGTGGCTTTATAACACAGCCGCACATTCTATTTCAATCTGGGGAGAACTCGTAACAGAATTCCTTAAGAAATTCTACCCCAATCATAAATCAGCTCGAGTCCGTAGCGAAATAAATCAATTTACCCTGCTACCAAATGAACCATTCTCGAAGTGATTTGAACGCTTCAAAGATCTGCTAGTTCAATGTCCACAACATGGAATTCCTAGATGGGATCTGTGCAGAATCATATATGAGGGCATTAATCCTAGAACAAAACCGAACCTTGAATCGATGTGTCAAGGCACTTTCATGACTAAAGATGATGGTGAAGCTTGGAGATTCTTAGAAGATTTCGCTGAAAAAATCATTACAGTGGAAGAGTGTAAACCAGTCATCGTCTAGGGGTGGCATTCACTAAATTGATGTTTCCATAGGAGTTAGAGATGAAATGGGAGCAATGCAAAAGAAGCTCGAAGCTATGGAACATAAATTTTTTGCAGCCTCCCTAAATCAGATGTCGCTCCCCAAAACTGTTTGTTGATGCTGTTCTGATCCATCTCATCTTACGGAAGAATGTCCATTCAATTTTCTGTTTCAAGGTCAAGAGTATACCAATGCTGCTTTCCAACAAAGACCTAGAAACGATCCGAATTCTTCCTCTTATAATCAGGGCTGGAGGATTCACCCTAATTTTGCTTGGAACCAACAACAAAATCAAAACACGGTTCCAAACCACAACAATTTTCAAAGGTCTCCTCCACTACAACAGCAACCACTTCAACTAATTCAGCACCCCTACCAGTCACAAAATTTTCGAAACCAGGTCAACACACCTGCACCGTCCAGTTCTTTGCAGTTGACCGGTTCTGATGAATCCTCTTCATTCGCACAAACTATGAATTTTCTTTTGACAAATTTTATGCAAGTTTCGGCTAAAATAAAGACTTCTGTCGATAAAATCCAGAAAAACTCTGACCCTCATGGTGAGAGTATAAAATCGATGGAAGCAGAAATTGCAAAATTAAAGGCCGAAATGAGTGCGAGAGAGAAAGGGAAACTTCTGTCTCAACCCCTACCGAATCCTGGGCATTACAATGTGAATTCCATCACAACGTTGAGATCAGGAAGAGTGCTGAATAATCACGTTGGGAAAGAGATTGATGATAATGAAAAATCTATCAATAATACCCCTAGCTGAGACCTTTCCTTCCACACACACTTCTACTTCTGATCCTTGTTCTTCTACCCACCACCTTCTTCCGAGCCTATTCTTCGTTTCCCCCAAGTCTCGACACCTCAGCAAACCTATTCTAGTCTACCAAAGATGATCCCCACTCCTATTCTGGGATCACTTCCACACACACCACCTTCTCCAATGATGGACCCAGCTCTTATTGCTAAAGATCCTTATCTGAATCGGTTAAGGGGTAACAAATCGAGTCCATATATGGAGAAGATTAGGGAAATGTTCAAACAAGTTAACATCAACATCCCTCTCTTAGATGCTATTCAACAAGTCCCCGCTTATGCGAAAATTCTCAAAGACTTGTGCACTAGGAAGAGGAAGACTCAAGTGCCTAAGAAGGTCTTATGACTAATAATGTTAGCACTGCTTTTACCCCACGGTTGGCAAAGAAACGTAAGGACCCAGGATGTCCTACAATCTCGATTTTTAATGGGGGTAAAAACATCAACCGTGTTTTACTTGACCTTGGCGCAAGTGTTAACCTGCTACCATACTCTGTTTATGATCAGTTAGGGATTGGAGAGTTGAAACCAGCTCATTGCACTCTCCAAATGGCAGATCGATCAATCACCAAACCTAGGGGTGAACTGGAGGATGTGTTGATAAAAGTCGGGGAATTTGTATTCCCTGTGGACTTTATTGTTCTCGATACACAACCTGTAGCAAACGCACGGAACCAAATTCCGGTGATTTTGGGTCGACCATTCCTTACCACTTCCAATGCTGTCATTAACTGTCGAAACGGTTCAATGAACCTATCTTTTGGAAAAATGACAATTGAACTGAACATCTACAAAATTGGAAGTCGGCCATCTAAACCCTCTGCTCACATACTTGATGTCTGTTCTGTCCACGAGATTGCTCCCGAAAGTTGCGAAGTTGATGAACTTTGCTTTGAAGATCTCGATGACACTAGCACATCAATATTTGACCTTGCACATCTTAGTGAGGACACTCTTTCCACGCTTGAGTCTGACACCCTTGACTCATCACCTTCCGAGTCTGTATCTTATGCAGGCTAATAGACTCTGAGTATTATTCGATGACCCCACCTTCTATAGTTTCTCCGCCAGCATTAGATCTAAAACTTTTACCTTCTCATTTTAAATATGCATATTTAGGTGAGAATGAGTCTTTACCGGTTATCATATCCGCTTCTCTCGCCTCAGAGCAAGAGAATGTGCCTTTGACGGTATTGAGATCTAATAGGTAGGCGTTTGGTTGGACTATGGCTGACATCAAAGGGATTAGTCCCTTGATTTTTGAAAATCATATACATTTGATGGATGAAGCCAAGCCAACCCGAGAACCACAGAGACGGTTGAACCCCGTCATGAATGATGCGATTAAGAAAGAAATCGTCAAGTGCCTTGACAATGGTATCATTTACCCAATCTCCGATAGCCAATGGGTAAGTCCAATTCTTGTCGTTCCAAAAAAATCTGGCATCACAGTCATTACCAATGAGGCTAATGAGTTAATCCAGACACGCGCTCAAACTGGGTGGCGTGTATATATTGATTATAGAAAACTCAATGCCGCAACGAGGAAAGACCACTTTCTTCTACCTTTCATTGACCAGATGCTAGAACGCTTAGTTGGACGTGAATATTACTGTTTCATGGACGGATACTCTGGCTATAACCAGGTCCCTATTGCCAAAAAGGATCAAAACAAAACCACATTTACTTGTCCTTTTGGTACTTTTGCTTATAGACGCATTCCCTTTGGGTTATGCAATGCTCCCGCTACATTTCAGCGGTGTATGATGGGGATATTCTCGGATATGGTCGAGAATTTTCTGGAGATTTTCATGGACGATTTCTCGATATTCGGAGATTCTTTTTCTGACTGCCTATCTCATCTTGATGCAGTTCTTACTCGTTGCAAAGAGAAGAACTTAATTTTGAATTGGGAAAAATGCCATTTCATGGTCCAAGAGGGAATTGTACTTGGATATGTTATTTCACGAAAAGGCATTGAGGTTGACAAAGCTAAAATAGTTGTCATTCAAAACCTTCCTCATCCCAAATGCGTCAAGGATATCCGATCTTTTCTTGGCCATGCAGGCTTTTATTGGAGATTCATTGAAGATTTTAGCAAAATTGCTAGACCCTCAACTCTTCTCTTGGCCAAGGACACAACCTTTCACTTTGACTCAGATTGTGAGGTAGCATTCGACTCACTCAAACACTCTCTCACTACAGCCCCCGTTCTATCATCTCCAGATTGGAACCACCCTTTTCAGCTTATGTGTGATGCATCAGATTTTGCAGTCGGTGCAGTCTTAGGACAACACATTGAAAAGATGCCACACGTGATCTCTAGGGTTCCTAGGCACTCTTGTGAAGGTTCATAAGGCATCAAACATGCCCGGATTAAATTTTAGACGTGCCGAACAACCCAAAGCCGGGATCTTTGCTAGATTATTAGGGTTTAACGTGCAAGAAGATAACTTTTATCTAAGTGTGAGGGATTACAACCTTTGTAGTCCGCTCCTTCACTTCACAAGCTCCGAGTAGAAGTCCCTTTGCCGCGATCCACGATCTCCCGGACTCATGAGAGGCTCCACGACTCGAACGATCCATGCTAGCTCGAAGTATTCCAAATCTCCGATGATCTACCTTGAAGTTGCTACGACTCAAGCTTTCTCACTCAAAAGAGAAGAACACACTAATCCCATGGGCTAGATGAGATGAGGATGAGAGAGTAGTAATTTTGCTTTCTTTTTATATCATTTTCTCATATTATTTCATCACTTTAGGATTTTCAAGAGAGCTTATCAAGAAGGAAGAAGATGATAATGGAAAATATAATCCTAAGATTAAAACCTTTTGTGATGAATAGAAAGAACTATATGATTGATTTTTAAACCATGGTCAAGGATGATAGGATAAGAATGAGTAGAGAAACAACTAGGGTTAGGGTTTGGTTAGGTTAAAAGAATGTGTCATCCAAAAGATCTTTGCAATGACAAAAGAAAAATTCTTCTAGAAGGAACTTGAAGCATCTAACCCTAATCAAACCCTAACCTCAATTAATCATCCTTAAACATGTTTAACAATTAATCATATCATGTCACAATAATATATATCACATATATATTATATATTTGCAACAAAAGAAAATAATACAATTAACATATATCGCATATATATCAATGTATCATCCAGTGAGAAAATAAAATAATAAAGTAAGCCAATATTAGTTAATATAATAATATATCATATATATTATTATATATTAAATCATCGAATCAACACTTGATCCGACGATTCGGCTATATCGAATATAACAGACTAATATATCATGTACCGATTTATCGAATCAACACTTGATCCGATGTCTCGGTTCATATTTAAATATCGCGAGAATATAATACGGTATCTCATATCGCAATATCCTCGGTCTTGCACATATCACATATGTGCCTCTACTCCGTTTCGCCTGAGCCAAGAAACCTTTGTGTAGGACTCTAAAGAATCGTCAATACGCCGGTAGCAAGTGATGATCATATCAAACACCCACAAGCTGCAAGCGATCAGCTAAACGTAACAGCCACCCAGGTATTGAGCGATCAGAAGATCAACAAGCTAGCCTGTGCGTTCTCCTGTGAATCCGATCAGTAACACTCCCGTACAGTCCGGTCTGTTCGTCTGATACGTCGCATATCAAGTCTAGGGGTGGTATACGTCAGACCCCAGTAACCGATAAGTCGTGTCGATGTGTGGCTCATAACGGGTCGAGAAACTACTGGTAACACTTACCAGTAAATCTCTATATCAGCCCTGGCCAGGGACTTCCAGTTATAGCCAATCGAACACAGCACAACATCAACTCCCTATACCGGGAGAGACGAGTCCCCTCCTATCGCTCATTGCCTCCATGTGATTCGGGACTGTACCCAAAAGCCACCGTTTTGCACGCCCTCTTGGACGTGGTAAGGTGTAAATTAAAGCACAGTGGGAATCACACAAGACTCTATGACGATCTCGGGTCTACAGACTACCCTGTACCAGTGTCACCGGAGAACTGCCATCTGACGTATGGTATATCACCATCTGGGAGTTCTCGGCGAGTCCGTCCAGTATACCCAGTCTCCACTGAGCACCCGTACACCATCTCTGATGTCAAACACCGATGGATATAGGATCATCCATCGCCCATCATATGGGTCAAGATGCGTATACGCTAGTCTACTCTGGTGTATCGATGCCCTGTCTCGATATACCCTCGACTAGGAACAGTTATAGGATGTACTTATCAACAACCGTGGCCCCACTAGTATGATCTCATCATAGTCCCAGTAGTCGAGTACAGATCCTAAGGGCTTTATCAACATGTGAGAGTAAAACAGTAAACCAATACAAGTCAACATGTTAAGATAAAGTGAAACCAAATAGCATACTATCATGACGAGCAAGAAAGTCCTCTCTGTATATATCTAAGCATCCATCATAATATACATCATATGTACAACAATGGCCTCTAGGGCATATACATAACTAACAATCTTCCACTTGCACTAAGGCCGGCAGCTGTAGTATCTCATACCCAGCATCCCGAATAATCTCTCAAACTGTATCTGGGGAATAGCCTTCTTGAATGGATCCGCAGTGTTGTCCTTCGTATCTACTCTCCTGACCTCGATCTCCCGGCGATCAACTATCTCCCTGATCAGGTGATACCGCCTCAGAATATGTCTGGACTTCTGATGGGACCTGGGTTCCTTGGCCAAAGCCACAGCTCCATTGTTATAGCAATACAGAGGTATTGGATGCTCAATGGATGGAACCACACCAAGTTCACTAATGAACTTCTTTATCCAGACAGCCTGCTTGGCAGCATCGTTGGCAGCGATGTATTCAGCCTCCATCGTCGAGTCTGCAACGGTATCCTGTTTGGAACTCTTCCAACATACCGCCCCTCCATTGAAGGTAAAGACAAAACCCGAATGCGACGTAGAGTCGTCCTTATCACTTTGGAAGCTGGAATCGGTAAAGGACTCCACCTGGAGTTCTCCGTTACCATACACCAAGAACATCTCCTTAGTCCTTCGTAAGTACTTGAGAATGTTCTTCACTGCTGTCCAATGACTCTCTCCAGGATCTGCTTGATACCGACTCACTACACTTAGTGAGTATGCTACATCGGGTCTGGTACGTAGCATCGCATACATGATAGAGCCTACTGCCGAAGCATAGGGTATCCCTTGCATGCGAGCTCTCTCCAAATCAGTCTTGGGAGACATCTCTTTGGAGAGAGTGAGTCCAGAGATCGTGGGTTGGTTCCCACGCTTGGATTCTTCCATACTAAACCTCTTTAGTATGGTGTCAATGTACCTGGATTGGGACAATCCCAGTATCCGTTTAGATCTATCTCTATAGATCATGATTCCCAATATGCAGGAGGCATCACCTAGATCTTTCATTGAGAATCTTTGTGATAAGAAGAGCATGACTGATTGCAGCATAGGAATATCATTTCCTATCAAGAGTATGTCATCCACATACAATACGAGGAAGACAACCTTACCCTCTGCTACCTTCTTATAGATACAAGGTTCATCTATATTTTTGATGAAGTCAAACTCTTTGACTACAACATCAAAACAGATGTTCCAACTCCGCGATGCTTGCTTTAACCCATAAATGGATTTAAGCAGCTTGCACACCTTTCCGCTGCTCCCACTATCTACGAAGCCCTCTGGCTGAGTCATGTACACGCACTCTTCTAAATCACCGTTTAGAAAGGCGGTCTTAACATCCATATGCCAGATTTCGTAGTCATGGTATGCAGCAATGGCAAGTAAGATCCGGATGGACTTAAGCATAGCCACTGGAGAAAAGGTTTCGTTATAATCCACACCTGGTCGTTGACGAAAACCCTTTGTTACAAGTCTAGCTTTGAAAGTCTCAACTTTTCCATCTACACCAAATTTCTTTTTAAAGATCCACTTGCTCCCAATGGGTTTTACCCCTTCAGGAGCATTTTCCAAAGTCCATACTTTGTTGGTGTACATGGATTCCATCTCAGATCGCATTGCATCAAGCCATTTCACAGAGTCACCACTCGTGATGGCCTGCTCGAAACTAGTCGGTTCATCATCATCCATGATGCAATCCTCGCTTCCACCATCAATGAGAAAACCGTAGTATCTCTCAGGTGGACGAGAAACCCTACTAGATCGGCGGAGAGGCTGGGGTTCGTCGGGTACTATTGAATCCTCTGGTTCTACCAAGTCTTCTTTTATAGTTTGTGTTGCTGGAACCTCTTCCAGTTCTACCTCATTGCCATTAATTTCTTTTGCAAGAAATTCCTTTTCCAAAAAGATGGCATGTTTAGAAACAAACACCTTTTGTTCCTCAGTGTGGTAGAAGATATACCCTTGTGAGTTCTTGGGATATCCTACAAACTTACATTAGACAGATCTTGCCTCGAGTTTGTCCGGATTTTGTCTTTTGACAAAGGCTGGACAACCCCATATCTTAACATACTTAAGAGATGGTCTCTTCCCTTTCCATATCTCATATGGAGTGGTAGGCACTGATTTGGTAGGAACCATATTCAATAGATTTATGGCTGTCTCAAGCGCATACCCCCAGAAGGAAATAGGTAACTCAGCCTCGCTCATCATAGAGCGCACCATATCTAATAGGGTGCGATTCCTCCGCTCGGATACACCGTTGTGCTGTGGTGTATAAGGAGGAGTAAGCTGAGAGAGAATCCCATTCTCTTTTAGATAATCTAGGAACTCACCGCTTAAGTATTCACCTCCTCGATCAGATCGAAGAATCTTAATACTTTTGCCCGTTTGGTTCTCTACTTCTTGCTTATATTCTCTGAATTTCTCAAAAGCTTCAGACTTGTGTTTCATCAGAAACACATGTCCGTATCTAGAGAGATCGTCAGTGAATGTAATGAAGTAGGAAGAACCGTTCCTGGCATGCGTAGACATGGGACCGCATACATCACTATGTATTAGTCCTAAGAGTTCAGTAACTCTTTCTCCGTGTCCACTAAACGGAGCTTTGGTCATTTTTCCTTTGAGACATGAATGGCAAGTATCATAAGATGATAATTCGAACGGATTCAAATAACCATCTTTATGTAACTTAGCCAGTCGTGTCGCATTGATATGACCAAGTCTACAATGCCACAAGAAGGATTCGTTCATGTCTGAACTTTTCCTCTTATGTGTGTTTTGGATATTTAGGACTGTATTCTGATTTAGAATGAATATGCTATTATGTAACGAGCCTGATGCAATCAACTTTTGATCTAGGAATATGTTCATAACATTATCCTTTACTACAAAATTATTTCCTTCTTTACTTAATAAAGAAACTGAAATAATGTTGCACATCATGTTCGGTATATAATAACACTCATTCAGAATCAGTGTATTACGACTTGGTAATACAAGGTGATATTCTCCAACTGCTTTGGCTACAATACTTGCACCGTTCCCTACTTGAACGGAATGATCACCTTTTCCCAGTTCTCTACCTTTTCGCAGCCCATGTAACTGTTTACATATGTGGGATTCTGATCCGGTATCTAATACCCAGGACGTAGGGTGAACTGAGAAACAGTTCTCAATAACTAACACACCCGAAGAAGATGCATCAACATGCATGTTCTTTTGGGCGGCGTGAGAATCTAGATATTCTTCTGTTTCCTGTTCAGTCTTATAACTCTTATAAGAAAGAACGGGTCCAACGTTCCTTTGCTCAGTACAATAATCGGGTTCAGTCAATACATCAATATTATTATCTTGATTATGGCCTGACATGGTCGCTACCTGGAGAGAGAGAGAAGAAAACACTTTAGCGTATGCTCTTGCAAGATTAGATTGGTTATTATCTTATCTAATCAGGATGTCTCCTACTGTTTTTATCAAATCTACCTTAAAACCCTAAAAGGTAAGATTAGCCGGGATTAATTACACCCTACAATTTCGTCAATCTTTCAGCCAGATCAGTGTCGGTACTTTGAGGGAGGTTCCCCGTGCTTTCGCACGGACTTAATTAAAGTAAACCTCGTTTTCCCAGAGGCGTAACCTCGTTAACACTTTTCTAGACACCTACTTGAATGACTAATTGTCCTGTGTAAAACTCTCCCAGGAGTAACTCTTACTCGCAGTGGGTATCGGGATCCAACTATCTCATAGGAGGTATGCAATCTCATTGCAAATTTCAACACTTGAAATTCCCGATAATGCTTTTGCCCCTAACGTTCTATGACCTTGACGAAAGCCAACAAACCATAGTGCGCTAGTCAAGTTCAACCCGAACATTTCTTGATTGAATTAAACCCAACCGTACGTCCCTTGACGAAAGCCAACAAAGCCGCACGACTACCCTAACCCAATCTCATCATATGTAACAGATAAGTAATAATTAGCTACCGCACACTACGCCTTGACGAAAGCCAACAAACGTAGCACGAATACTAAGTATTACCTATCTGAAATGTCGGAGGGCTATGCAGGTTTTTCAGAAAACCCTGAGCGTAATGAACTTGATATCGTCGTAGAATCAAGTGATTTTTGAAAAGGAGTGTTTTTGAGGCTTTTCATAGTTTCGCTAAAGGGGTCACTCCCGGTGAAGGGATCGTCGGCCCTTTCCTCATCGAATAAGGTGCAGGATATATCATATATACCACTGTGCAAAGAAAAACACTAAAAGCAATTAAAAAACAAACCGCGTTTTGTAGCATCTGCCAGTTTCGCTAAAGGAGTCACTCCCGGTGAAGGGACCTCGGTCCTTTCCTCATCGAATAAGGTGCTGGATATATCGTATATATCACTGTGCAAAGCAAAACTGTAGCTACCCTTTTTTTATAAAGTTTTGATTCTACAACATCTTTAGGTTTCTTTTCTTTTATTAATCTCATTAATAAACATCGCATCAGCTTATGCTTCCTAAGCATCACAGAAGAAACGAAAGCAGTAATATTTATATATCAGCATATATATATAGTATAAGCATTCGTCTCAGGCAGTAATATGATCTCATCATAGAACATTGCAGCAGAAGAACATATATATGAAATATTGGATATACTAGGACGTCCGTGTTTTTAATACGAGCCTGTATAAAACACGGATTCCACGGTCGTGACGAATAGCCAAACCCACATCCCAAGACCCTTACGAGAGCGGCAAGTAACACTGCCAATTCTAGGGTTAGGAGACCCGGTCTCGACTCCTCGAGATGGCCTCCCACTGGACCCTAGAACCCGGTTACTTATGCTCCCTTCCTTGGGTCTACCTAATGCGGAAAAGTAAATAATATACACTGGTGACGTCAACCGCAACCTGAAAGTGCCCCAAATAAAAGAATATTACATTGCAAATGAATTTTACATGAATGAAAATAAAAACCCTCATCTCACATAAAACCCCCGGCTATTCTGATCGCGACGATCCAATATAACATATCACAGCAACACATAATATCTCATATCATCAACGTAAGTAAATATGCGCATCCCAATTGTCGTTGACATATAGCAACGAAACCGACGATATCACATATTACACTTACGGTCACAGAATAGAAAGTGTAAAACTACAATATTTGGAATCCACAATCACTTTAGACATCGTAAATCCGAAATATCACATACTCCGCATTTCATGCCTAACTCTATGAATTCCACATATTGTATCACATTCCAGATAAATAGACAGTATTAGACTTTCCGAACAGATAATCAAACACCCAAAATTTCCCAAAGTGCTCAACTCTTGAGCGGAGTTCAAATAATCCTAGAATATGTCACAGTACTGGTGATCCAGCCGTAGAAGGGTCAAGCCAACGCCTCACATGTGGCACGTCGTACTGCCCCAAACCCGAAGGTTCAAAAGGCAGTTCAAGACGGTCACATAATCGAGTTAAGGTTTGTTGTCTTCTAGAGGGTCCACCGCTTAACTTGTACAATTTTCCGAAAGATTTAAACCCGATAAAAATTCAACGCTAGAAAGTTTGCCGTACCGGGAAATAGTAAGTTAATGATATCCGTTCAAATAATTTAACAGTTTCTAAATATCCGGAAAGAAATACGAACTTAAAAATTCCGATCGAATCTACTATTACCAAATAAACCCCAGATTTAAACAATACTGGAATCACTGTTAAAAATATCCAGAAGCCTCAACAAGTACCTACGGTCATTACCAGGAAGCCACGTGTCGCCAATCGATCAATCCGCCGCGGAACCGCCGCGCAAGCCACCTTTGTGTAGGACTCTAAAGAATCGTCAATACGCCGGTAGCAAGTGATGATCATATCAAACACCCACAAGCTGCAAGCGATCAGCTAAACGTAACAGCCACCCAGGTATTGAGCGATCAGAAGATCAACAAGCTAGCCTGTGCGTTCTCCTGTGAATCCGATCAGTAACACTCCCGTATAGTCCGGTCTGTTCGTCTGATACGTCGCATATCAAGTCTAGGGGTGGTATACGTCAGACCCCAGTAACCGATAAGTCGTGTCGATGTGTGGCTCATAACGGGTCGGGAAACTACTGGTAACACTTACCAGTAAATCTCTATATCAGCCCTGGCCAGGGACTTCCAGTTATAGCCAATCGAACACAGCACAACATCAACTCCCTATACCGGGAGAGACGAATCCCCTCCTATCGCTCATTGCCTCCATGTGATTCGGGACTGTACCCAAAAGCCACCGTTTTGCACGCCCTCTTGGACGTGGTAAGGTGGAAATCAAAGCACAGTGGGAATCACACAAGACTCTATGACAATCTTGGGTCTACAGACTTCCCTGTACCAGTGTCACCGGAGAACTGCCATCTGACGTGTGGTATATCACCATCTGGGAGTTCTCGGCGAGTCCGTCCAGTATACCCAGTCTCCACTGAGCACCCGTACACCATCTCTGATGTCAAACACCGATGGATATGGGATCATCCATCGCCCATCATATGGGTCAAGATGCGTATACGCTAGTCTACTCTGGTGTATCGATGCCCTGTCTCGATATACCCTCGACTAGGAACAGTTATAGGATGTACTCATCGACTACCGCGGCCCCACTAGTATGATCTCATCATAGTCCCAGTAGTCGAGTACAGATCCTAAGGGCTTTATCAACATGTGAGAGTAAAACAGTAAACCAATACAAGTCAACATGTTAAGATAAAGTGAAACCAAATAGCATACTATCATGACGAGCAAGAAAGTCCTCTCTGTATATATCTAAGCATCCATCATAATATACATCATATGTAAAACAATGGCCTCTAGGGCATATACATTACTAACATGATCTAGTATGCATGTAAGACCCTGAATGATGCTCAGATTAACTATACAACTACCGAAAAAGAACTTTTGGCGGTTGTATTTGCATTAGAAAAATTCATTCCTTACTTGATTGGCTCACCTATTGTTGTGTAAACTGACCACTCCGCCTTGAAACATCTTTTGGCGAAGAAGGATGCTAAAGGTAGGCTAATACGTTAGATCTTTCTATTATAAGAATTTGATCTTGTTATTAAAGATAAGAAAGGATGTGAAAACCTTGTAGCCGACCATCTTTCGCGCATCTTTTCTTCACCTGTGACCCTGCCGATCAATGATTCTTTTTCAGACGAACAACTCTTGAACGTATCCGATGAATCTTGGTTCAGGGATATTGTGAATTATCTTGCCACAGGACTTATCCCACGCGAATGGTCAAAACAGGACAAACATCGATTTCTATCCCAAATAAAACACTTTTACTGGGATGAACCCTATCTGTTTAAGTATTGTCCTGACCAGATCATTCGCAGATGTGTCCCTAATGATGAATTCAAGAGTGTTCTATGTTTTTGTCATGATCAGGCATGTGGAGGTCATTTTGGTCCTCGAAAGACGGCGAAGAAGGTTTTGCAATGCGGTTTTTATTGGCCGACTTTGTTCAAAGATGCATTTGATCATTGCAAAACTTGTGTACAATGTCAACACACGGGTAGGATTTCATGGAGAAATGAGATGCCACAGCAACCATTCTTAGTGGTTGAAATTTTCAACATTTGGGGTATCGACTTTATGGGTCCTTTTCCCAACTTCTTTGGGAATCTGTACATATTGCTTAAGGTTGATTACGTCTCGAAGTGGGTTGAAGCTATTACTTATCGCACTATTGACAAAAATGTTGTCATTAAGTTCTTAAAAGAAAATATCTTTTCGCGATTTGGACACCCACGCTCTATCATTAGCGATAACGGGACGCATTTCTGCAATCGGTCTTTCGAGACTTTGATGCGAAAATATGCAATCAACCACAAACTTTCCACACCTTATTATCCCCAAACAAGCGGGAAGGCTGAGGTTTCTAACATAAAAATCAAATAAATTTTGGAGAAAACTGTTTCTAAGAATCGAAAAGATTGGTCGACCAAATTGACGGATGCTCTTTGGGCATTCCGAACTGCATATAAAACCGATCTAGGTATGTCTCCTTATAGACTAGTGTTTGGAAAGACTTGTCACCTTCCGGTCGAGATTGAGCACAAAGCAATGTGGGCCATTAGAGAAATCAACTTTGACTTAATTCAAGCTTGCAACTTTCGAAAGCTGCAATTAAACGAGCTAAGCGAACTCCGCGATGAAGCTTATGATAATGCTGTAATTATAAAGAATCAGACTAAGGTTTTTCACGATAAAAATATTTTGAGAAAAACTTTTACACTTGGTCAACAAGTCCTTCTTTATGATTTACGACTCCATCTTCACGCGGGTAAGCTACGATCTCGGTGGAAAGGACCTTTTGTTGTGCGGTCGGTATACCCGCACGGGCCAGTTGAGGTTGAAAATGTTAAAAACGGTACATTTTTCAAAGTAAATAGACATAAATTAAAACCATATTTTTCCACTGACCCCACGGAGGAGCTTCTGTTTTTACAGGAGCCGATTTATCTTGATTAAAATTCCTCCATCTCACCCCCATGTCCTGTAAATTACTGTATCATCTTTTGTATGGAGGTGAGTGAAAAGAATAAGTTTGGGGGAGGATTTTCACGAACATATTTATTGCCCCCATTAATAAATTTCCACCCAAGCTTACAGGTTTTTGTGATCTAGCGGTTGGCAACAGTGAGGGAACTGTTGAAAACAAGTTTGGATGAGGTTTGTGCTTATTTTTGCATCATTTGCATATCACTTTGCATAAGCACAAAACATTCAAAACCTATAAAAAATTTTAAAAAAAATTTAATATTTAAGATAATAAAAGATTAGATAGTGAAAAATTACATCCAAAAGATTAGAAAAGTTTAAGAAAGCCAAAAAAATTAGAAGTTTTCTTAAACGAACTAGTAATAAGTAGTTATGAGCCGTTGTCCCAAGGGTTAGTAAGATAAAAGAAGTCACTAATCTGAGGATAAAAATAAGTCTGAAAAATAGTTCATATTTTGGAAGCCAAATGTTTGAATGTTGATACCCTACTATACGCACTTACACACGTATTAAAACTCGGGATAGTAGAGGATATCTTGAAATGCTCTTGTCTAAAAGCCAAAGTATGAAGGAAAAAAAATGAAGAAAATATAAAATGGTGAAGAAAAATGAACACCGATTTTGTTGTCACCAAGGCAGCAATAAAAAAATATAGCGAAGGTGCTTCATCACCTAGTGCCTTAGACCAACTGGTTTGGGAGTCATTGCTAAGCTTTAGGTGGTGCAAGACGAGAAAAATACTAAAACACCGTATAAGCAAGCACATGAGTAATCGATCGGTTAGTACCTCAAGAAGTATTAACGGTCGCATGAAAAATGTGTGAGCAAATCCATCTAAATATTCATCAAATTAAAAAGTACTAAGGCAGATGGATAAGAGTATGATAGCTTGAATTGAATTCTCCGAGTGTAGGGATGTCTATTACACACACGTAGGGGTATATGATCGGTGTTTGAAAGAAAGATAGGAATGAAGAATAAAGACGATGTTTTATTGAGGGATGATGTGGTTTCTAACATCTTTCATGACTATTAAGATAGGGCACATGACAACCGAAAAGCTAGTATAGTTGGAAACTTTAATTTTCAAAGTCTTTCTTTTACAATTCTTATCTTTATATGTAATTTTCACGGTCTTCCTTTTATTATGGGATTTTATGGGTGCAATCCGCTGAAAACCGTCAGAAGACAACACTCCTCCTACTAGGAACACTTAGAGGTTTAAAGGCTTATTGCACGTGGTCAGTGCAATCGTGTTACTTACGAAAGTGTGCTACTTGGTTTTTCTTTTTTCTTATATTTTCTCCTTCTCTTTTTAATAAAACAAGTTTGCTCGAGACGACCAAAATTAAGTTTGGGAGAATTTGATCAGTCGAAAATATTGCATTTTTAACACATCAATTTCCCTACTATTTGCAATCATCTAAAGGTGTTCGGTATGAATTTAGCACATATTAGCAAATTGTCTGTAAAATACCAAATAACTTGTGTTATACATTATAACCGGCATTTTGAGGAAAATTGGGTGTTTATTATTGCACGCATGATCTTTGTATATCGCAACACTTGTCTCGATATTGTGTGCAGGAAATTCCAGGAACAGAGTCGGAAGTGCTAAAAGTGCTGATAAAAATACGCCATGTCCTAGACTTGTGATCTGGCAGTAAACAAGAAAATATAAAAATATTACAGACATCAGAAAACATCCCTAAAGTCAGTACCATATATACCTAGAAGTTTGATGCACCAAGACCTTCAACCGGCCGCGGATCCGCGGCCGAAGGGGCCTATTTGTGGCGGATCCGCGGCCACATGGACTTGTCATAGGCATATTACATTCCCGGAGTTCTCCTTTCAGTAGCCAAACTTCTTCAACACACTTCATTCTCCCGAGATCTGCAGAAGCTTCTGTCCTAACAGTCAAGCTTCTTGTACAAGCTAAACACTACCAAGCTTCTCAAGGAAGCTAGCTCAATTTAGAAGGTTCTCCACAACAACCAATCTTCTCAAGGAAGCTACATAACTAACTCAACCTAGAAGCTTCTACTCAACTACCAAGCTTGTAAGAGAAGCTAAACCTAGCTTAGGTTCTAAAGGAAGCTAAACCTAATCAAGCTTCTAGGGGAAGCTAAAGAAGAAGGCTATATAAGGGGACCCAAGGGCATCATTACAAGGTTGTTCAACAATTCCAAACACAAGTTTAGTGACACAACTTGTGCACCCAAACCCTAGCCCAAATCCAATTCCAAAATCCAAATCAAGATTCAACGAGTACAAAATGAAGCAAGAATTCAAGAACCCTTTTTGAAGCGACGCCGATCTTCATCCGAGCAGGAGATCCAAGACGATCCGTGACACACGAAGACGATGCGAAGCTAGTTCAACGATCGAGTTCTCTCCTCAATTCTTATAGTTTTTGAGTGAATTGTAATGAGATGTTGAATAATGAAAGGAGAAAATTCTTGATCTTGCTTTTCTTTACATTTGAGCATTATGATGAGTTCTCAATTCTTGATTGTTTTATTTGTGATGATGTTTGAGTGAAAACTCCGCTCGTAGAGGAATCGAGAAAATAGATAGATGACGATGATTAAATTCTTGAACGATTCTTAAGTCTTATGATTTTTGTAAACTTTAGGAAATTGAATCATCGACAACCTAGTTTCAAGCGAGACGCTTTCTTGAATGTTTTCACTCTTAATTAGAGATCAAGGATTGATGATTGAATTTCCTAGAGGCTAGAATTTGAATGCTAATCAACGAAAGGACAAGGGATATGATGAAGAAACCCTAGTTTCTTCAATAAATCCCTAATTCTCGTCGATCGTCATCGATCTAGCAACAAATCATCAATGGATAAGAATTCGTAATCCTAATTCTTCAATCATCACTATCGATTGGATCGATTCCTACGATCCTCATTACAAATCTTGATAATTCATTTGAATTGGACAATTCTTGATTCTTGATTCTTGATCTATAGTATTTCTTGATATTAGATCTAGATCTTTAAAATTATTTAAACTAAATTTCAAAATTCTTGAATCATTTTCTTTTCTCCTTTAATTTTCGACTCAACTAAAATAAATACGAGCAAATCACACTTTCCCTGTGGACGATCCACACTCGCTAACGAACCTACAATTGACACCGATATTGATTTGGGTTTACAAATTTCTTTGGTTGTGATCTCTACACTTTTCTACCTACACACCGAGAATAAGATCAATCAGCAACTCAGCAGTACTCATCATATAGCGCACCATATCTAATAGGGTACGACTTCTCCGCTCCGATACACCGTTGTGCTGTGGTGTTTACGGAGGAGTAAGCTGAGCGTGAATCCCATTCTCTTTTAAATAATCCAGAAAGTCCGTGCTTAAGTACTCTTCTCCCCGATCAGATCGGAGGATTTTAATACTTTTACCCATTTGGTTCTCTACTTCGCACTTATATTCCTTGAATTTCTCAAAAGTTTCAGACTTATGTTTAAACAGGAACCATGTACGAATCTTGAGAGATCATCGGTGAATGTAATGAAGTAAGAAGAACCATTCCTGGCATGTGTAGACATAGGACCATATACATCACTATGTATCAGTCCCAAGAGTTCAGTAGCTCTTTCTCTGTGTCCAGTAAATGGAGTTTTGGTCATTTTGCTTTTGAGACATGACTGGCAAGTTTCATAAGATGTAAATTCAAACGAGTTAAAATATCCATCCTTATGTAACTTAGCTAGTCGTGTCGCATTGATATGATCTAGTCTACAATGCCACAAGAAGGCTTCGTTCATTTCTGAACTTTTCTCCTATGTGTGTTTTGTACATTAAGAACTGTATTTTGATTCAGAACGTATAAACCGTTACATAACATACCAAACCCAATCAACACTTGATTTAGGAAAATATTCACAACATTTTTCTCTACTACAAAGTTATATCCTTCTTTATCTAATAAAGAAATTGATATTAAATTGCATATCATATATGGTGCGTAATAACAGTCGTTCCAGTTCAATGTATTCCCATTTGGTAATACAAGGTGATATTCACCAACTACTTTGGCTGTAACATTTGCACCATTCCCTACTTTTAGAGAATGATCACCTTTTCCCAGTTCTCTACCTTTCTTTAGCCTATATAACATATTACAAATGTGGGATTTTGATCCGGTATCTAATACCCAGGACGTCGAGTGTACTGAGAAACAGTTCTCGGTAACGAACACGCTCGAAGAAGATGCACCAACATGCTCATTCCTCGTTCGGGTCGCATGGGAATCCGAGTATTCCCCTATTTCCTGCTCAGACTTATAATAGTTATAAGATAGAGCGGAACCAACGTTCCCCAGCTCAGTAAAAAAATTGGGTTCGGTCAATATTATTATCTTGATTAAGGTGTGTCATGGTCGCTACCAGGAGAGAGAGAGAAGAAAACATTGCGTGCGCTCTTGCAAGATTAGATTGGTTATTATTTTGTCTAATCAGGATGGCTCCCACTGTTTTTATCAAATTTTCCTTCAAACCCTAAAAGATAAGACTAGCCGGGATTAATTACACCCTACAAGTTCGCCAATCATTCAACCAGGCTAGTGTCGGTACTTTGAAGGAGGTTCTCCGTGCATTCGTACGGACCTAATTAAAATAAACCTCGTTTCCCAAGAGGCATAACCTCGTTGACACATTTCTAGAGACCTACTCGATTAGCTAATTGTAAAGTGCAAAACACTCCTGGGAACAACTCTCTCACAGTGGGATTGGGATCCGACTATCAACATAGAAGGTATGTAATCTCATTGCAAAGTTCAACTCTTGAAATTCCCGATATGGTTTTTACCCCCAGCAGCTTATGACCTTAACTTGGTCAACAAATCATAAGCACTAGTCAAGTTCTACCCGTCATTTCATGATTAATTAGACCCACTCAAATGACCCTTAACTATGGTCAACAAAGTCATATAAATGTCCTAATTAATCGCATCATATGCTGTATAAGAAGACATCACTTATCTACCGTACACCACGCCTTAACTATGGTCAACAAACGTAGCACGAATACTAAGTACTCTACTTCCTAAAATAACGGAGGGCTGCGGATGGTTTTTATGAGAACCTTTAACACTTTGAAGTTGATCTCGTTGTAGGACCAAATAATTTAAGAGGAGTGGCTTAAGCTCCGTATTTTTGAAACTTTCTTTTTCGTAAAAAGGCCGAGTAGGTTTCAAATTCGATTCTACAATATCTTTAGGTTTCTTTTCTTTTCATTAATCTCATTAATTATGTCCCATCATTTATGTTTCCTAAACATCACAGAGGAAACGAAAATACAATGTACGCTTATGACATCCGCATTCGCCACGGGGTCCCGTCATGCACCGTTAGGCTACTTAACTAACGGCAGAGCGGGGGCAGGACTAGTGCGGATGCAAAACATAAGCAACATTTATTATATATCATATATATAGTATAAAGCATTCGTCTCATGCAGTTAGATGATCTCATCACAGAACATTGCAGAAGAAGTCAACATATGAAATATAGGCTATACTAGGAGGTCCGTGTTTTAAATCAAGCCAGTAAAAACCACGGATTCCACGGTCGTGATGAATAGCCAAACCCACATCCCTAGACCCTTACGAGAGCGGCAAGCAACTCTACCAATTCTAGAGTTAGGAGACCCGGTCTCGACTCCTCGAGATGGTCTCTCATCGGACTCTAGAACCCGGTTACTTATGCTCCGCGCCTTGGGTCTATCCTAATGCGGAAAAGTAAATAATATACATCAATGGTGACATCATCCTTAACCCGGAAGTGTCCCAATAAAAGAATATTACATACAAATTTTTACATGAATGAAAATGAAAATCTCTCATCTTACGCCAAAATCCCCGGCTATTCAAACACGACGATCCAATATAACATATCACAGCAATACATAACATCACAAGTCATCAACATAAGTAAATATGCGTATCCCAATTGTCATTGACGTATAGCAACAAAACCAGTGATAAACCACATATTATACTTACGGTCGCAGAAAAGAAAATGAAAACTACAATAATTGGAATTCGCAACCACCTTAGACATCATAAATCCGAAATATCACATACTTCGGATTTCATGCCTAACCATATAAATTCCTTAGACATCATAAATCCGGAATATTACATATTCCGAATTTCATGCCTAACGTTATAAACTCGGCATCTTAGAGTCGGGCAATTCAACAAGATTCCCGACAACCGATTGATTGCTCGTCGGAAACATTAGTAGATGGCCGCTCCCCCGATAACGTCGATGAAGTGCACTTAGGCGGAACACCGCGGCCGCGAACACCCGAATGGATGCTTTTGGCTACATGGTTCTCCTACAATCACTTGGTCAGGGCTATGGGGCATAGCTATCGAGTAGTGTTATCCGGCGAACATTCACGTACTATACGAGATTGCGACGGAGTTTTGATCCGAATCAAAACCCCGTGGCAACCGATCGAAAGATACTAGATTGCTAGATTTACAGAACACTAATTAGTTTTCACAAAACTTATTATTGTGGATTCCAAATATTGTATCACAAATCACAAATATCTAGACGATGATAAACATTTCGATCTATTTTTCAAACACCCAAAATTCCCAGAGACCTCAACACTTGAGTCACACTTAAAAATACCGAGAATATGCCACAAGTATCTACGGATCAGCACAAGAAGGAACAATCCCTGCCTCACCAACGGCGCCGCGGAACCGCGGCTAAATCTATGTTTAGGCCGCGGTTGCGCGGCCGTTTGGTCGAGTTGGGCGCTCGTTCATCTTGGGGATCCATAGAAAATCCTGCACAATTTTCTACATATTTTTAATATAAAAAATTCCAACTTTTGAATTTTTTTCAGAGAGAGTGAAACTTGGGTTTCGAAAAAGTCAATCGAACACTTTAACTTCGTCTAGACCACTTCTAATGCTCTGTCCTGGCTTTGATACCACTGTTGGGGTTTCTTAGCACGACCACTAGGTTTTAACAAGCATCGAGTATGCAATTTTCAAAATCTAGAGTGTTAAGAAACACTATCCAAGAATCGAACTAGAGAATTAGGGTTTTATAAATCATGTAAACAAACTTTACACTAAGTGAATAAGAAATACAACCTTTGTAAACCGATCCTCCGCTTCTAAAGCTCCGTGTAGTAGTCCCTTAGCTCCATGTAGTGGTCTTCGAAATCTTCTTAGGCTCCACTAGGTGAAAGGAACGCGCTTGCTTAAGGATCTTCATGGCCGAAGATGATCTACGTTGATGAACCTCTAACTCAAGCAACCTCTTCACTAATTGACACATTAGTGAAGCAAACAACCTATACTAAATGGCTACTTTGGTATAGATTGATGATGTAGGAATTTTGCTAATTTTAGAATTATTTTTCTCTCTTTCTTTTTCACCTCACTCAAAAGCTAGAGAGCAAAGAAGGAGATGATGAAGATGATCAAGTGTGAACCCTTGGATGAGAAAATATCTCAAATCATATTTGTAGAGACTTAACTATGGCTAAAGATAATGGTTGGGTTAATAAATATCTAGAGTAAAACAAAATTAATGTACTTAAATCAAGGCTTCTACATTCTTCCACAAGCAACTTTAGCCATGCTAATTTCCACCTAATTTTGATTTTTCCCTTAATAATTAATCACCCAAATTATCTTTACTTTGGTATGAGTCTCATACACCCAAGTCCAATGTATCATCTAGCATGACACAAGATAAAAACAAATATATATATACAAATATATATATATACAAATATATATATATATATATATCATATATACATATATCAAGAAAGAATTCTTTAGTGAGCACAATATTAGTTAATATATATTAATATATCAAATATATATAATTATATATTAAATTATTAAATCAACACGTCATTTAATAATCCAGCTATAAGACATACAACCGATTAATATCATTTACATGTATATCGAATATACATATAACAAATTATTGAATCAACACTTAATTCAATAATCCAGTTATATCATATATAACCTATATCGCGAGAATAGAATACTGTATCACATACACGTATTAATCTCAGTCTCGTACATATCACACATGTGCCCTACTTCATTTCGCTTGAGCCAGGAAACCTCTCTGTATGACTCTAAAGACTCATCAATATACCAGAAGTAGGTAATGATCATATTAGTCACCCACAAGCCGTCAGCGTTACTACCTGGACGTAACGGCTACGCAGGTATTGAGCGATCAGAAGATCAACAAGCAAGCTTGTCCAAACTCCCGTGAATCCAGTGTAAGGCTACGCAAGCTCCCCGTCCATCAATCCATGGCCAAACGCGGAACAAAAACTTTAGAAAACCGGCGCTAACGGAACCCTAATCTACAGATCGTACCATTAACCCTATACAAGTCCTATATAAAGGAGTTTAAGAGATTATATCGATCGATCCGTGTCCTTCGGTCTTCAATCTCTGTCCCAAGCTCGTCGCGGCTGCCTCGATGAAGTTCCTTCTCCGTTCTCCCTCGTCGAAGACGATCAACGTCGAGGATTCGTAATATGGGCTCCGGCCTCAAAACCGAAGCAACTCGGGCATCCAGTTTGGTAGCCTAGTGGCCCAAGATGAATTAGAGAGAGTGTGTGATCATTTTTTCTCAATAAACCCAAGGATTCTCAACTCATGAGAGGGTATGGGTGGAGGTGAAGAAGAAGCCATGAGATGAAAAGAGTGAGCTCAAGTTTTTGGCAAGTGGAGAAAAATGGTTGCTGCCTTTTTTCTTTTGTTGTGTTTTGTTGTGAGATATTGTATGTGCAACTAAAGAAAATCCTAGCATAAGAAAAGATCTGCCTCACAACAATAATATCTCATAAATATTTCACACCAAAACCATAAATGAATCAAGCATGTCACATGGCACAATCAATGCATCAAAGCCAAGACTTGCACTCACAATCCAAAACTTAACTTCACACTTTCCACATAATAAATATTAAACCAAATTTTTAAAGCAAGAAAAAGAAATGGCATCTTCAAAAGTAATCTTGTAACGGATTACAAGAATACCCCTCATTCGTATATACATACCTGCATCCGTATTCCGACTGAATACAAATACAACGAGACGAAAATAATCCAAAAATATAATACTAGGATCCGGCTTAAACCA
The DNA here is from genome assembly GCA_030015575.1 of Agapanthus africanus. Lineage (NCBI taxonomy): Eukaryota > Viridiplantae > Streptophyta > Magnoliopsida > Asparagales > Amaryllidaceae > Agapanthus > Agapanthus africanus. Next base: position 223,007,291 of record JASDDO010000016.1, on the reverse strand, counting down.
AAGCCCACTAGTTTTATCCGTCGAATCATGATCCGTGCATAAGTGCATGAATATGATCGAACCCTGCCATAAAACCATACGGCCTCTACAACGTTTCGCCCGAACCAGGAAAATCCTCTGTGTGGGACTCTAAAGAATCGTCAATACGTTGGCAGTGGGTTTAACCACAAGCACGCTGATTGTTGAGGATTATGCGTACGTTCGTTTTTGAAATCAAAGAATTAACCGCAATCAATAACGGTGTCGCTTGGTAGCTAGCCGGTTGAGTACGGGTCGGTCCACAGGGAGATGGATTCCTTTTCTTTATGTTTTAACGAGTTAAATCCAAAAGATTTTGGGTTTTAATTTAAGATCTAAGAATGAGATAAAAGTTTATAAAAAGCTTTCTAGGGTTAAGATTAGGTTAGTTTGGAAAATCAATTATTCTGACCGCTTTCTTTTCCCTAATTAAAAACTTTTGGGTGTTAAGATAATAGTTATCAAAGGGGATTAGCACGATCGGGAAGAAACTAAGTTTCTTTCCTTGGTCCTTGTCCGTCCTTTCTTAACTCTTAGCCTTAATCTCTATGGAAATCAAACACAACCGGTCTTTAACTATGGAATCACCACTACCTCGTGGGATAGGGTGCCGTAGTGAGCGGTGTGTGTATGTTTATATAGAGTCCTACTTTAAAATATTGAACGGGCAAGAAAGGGGTGAGAGATTTTCATCTCTCAAACCTTCCCCAAACATAACCCTAACAAATGAGGAACAACAAACTCATTCGGAAATTAATAAAGGAATTCATTTTTATGTGATTTTCTTTTAAGTAACTACGGCAAATAAAAAATTGCGGAAAATAACTACGGCAGAGAAATAAAATTGCTAGATAAAAAAATTCAAGATAAAAAACTTACTTCTTTATTGATGCAGTCTTTGACAATTACAAGAATTGAAAATTTTAAACTAGAGAAATAAAAAGATGCATCTCAAATGAGGCACCCAAAAAGAGGCACACCCCAAAAAGAGCTGTAGACTTCCTATTTATAGATAATAGAAACCCTAGGGTTTACATCTGATCCATATCTAAAATTACAAAACTACCCTGAGAAACCCAGGTCAATGCACCGACTCCACCGACACGCACCGAAAAGTGCAATGTACGGCCGCGGAACCGCGGCCATAAGCTATGTTTGGCCGTGGATCCGTGGACATATGGTGGGATCTTCATCTCATTTTTTCAGAGTTGTTTTCCGTTGCATTTTACTTCTGGTTTCTTCATTTGGTTTCTCAGAATGTCTTCTAGTTTCTTCCAGATTTCCACAATGCAGAATGTTGTGGACTTTTACCGTTCGCTTCGTGTTGAAGTCTTGAATCTTGTGCTGCTTTCGTGCTTTATGAAATCGAACTGTTCATTGATCTTCATTTGTTCCTTAGCTGTAGGCGGTATCATAAAGATTCTTCTATTTGTTGGTCGTAGTCTCACTTTTGTAACGTTTTTTCATCATTTTCACTGTATTGTTCCGAGAACTTGTAACCTGCAACTATTGAACAGACATGGATCAAAAGCACCTGTTTATTTGCAATATGATTAAGAATGGGGGATATAATAATGCAAATTTCTGATATGAACAAATACCCCCAAACTTATCTTTTTCTCGTCCCGAGCAAAACTAGTTTTATTCTCGAAAAAAGCTAACATCACTTTTGCAGGGAAACGCGATTGCGCTGAGCTCGTGCAACAAGCCGTTAAACCTCTAGGTGTCCATAGTAGGAGGAGTGTTGTCTCCTGAGGGTTTTCAGCGGATACTACCCACAAAATCCGATCAATTTGGCATGTTGACTTTCATTCTTCAATTCAGTATTCTAGTAAGAAATTCTACTATCCTCAATTTAGAAATCATCAACCCATATTTTTTACGCTTCCTTTTCATTTAACTTAAGATCGTATATGTTCTGTAAATTTATTTAGCTTTCAGCATCTTTTGAATTTTCCTTCTAAGGTTCCATCTCAACTTAGGAATTTTTATCATCTCTACGGAAAATATAAGCCCGATCTTTCATTCCTATCTTTCATCCAAACCCCAATCATATACCCCTGCGTGTGTGTATGTATCACCCCTACACTTGAAAATTCAATTCAAGCTATCATACTCTTGTCAATTGTCCAAAGTACTTTTAATTGGTGAATTTTAGATGAAATTGCACACACATCCTTCATGCGACCGTTAATACTTCTTGATGTACTAATGACCGATTACAAAATGTGCTCGCGCATTAAGGCGTAATTCCCCGTCTTGCAATACCTGAGGCTTAGCAGTGACTCCCAAACCAGTTGGTCTAAGGCACTAGGTGATGAAGCACCCTCGCTATATATTTTTCTATTTATGCAGCCTTAAGTAATTACAAAACCAGTGTTCATGTTTTTTATCTCTTTATTCACACTTGTAATTTATTTTATTTTATTTTATTTTATTTTCCTTCATACTAAGGATTTTAGACATGTGCATTTCAAGGTATCTTCTACTATTCAAAGTTTCAAGGTGCGTGTTTGTGCAAGTTGTAGGGTATATATTTTCAGAATTTAGATTTAAGGTTCAGAATTATTTTTCAGACTTACATTTCAAATAAAAAATTCAATACTCTTCCCTTATTTCCACTTAGCCCAAGAACTGAACTCAAAATTTTGGCTATGTCTAAATAAACTACAATGACGTATATTTTCTACAGTTAAACTTTAAGAAAGGTTATTTTTAGGGTTTTTAATTTACCAAGTTCAGGATCTAGTTTTTCCTAACTAGTCAACCATCATGTTGAACTTAAGTCAAATATGGCCAAAATTGAACTTTTCAATTTTTATAATTTTTAAAAAATTTCAATTTTTATGGATTTTAAAATAAGTATGCAAATGCAAAAATATATAAATGAATGCGAAGGAAGAAAGCTTACCGAGCACACCCCCAAACTTAAACTTGACAGTGCCCTCAGTGTCAGGCTACACCAAGAGGGTCAAAATTGTCGATACTCCCCTGTTTATTTTTTTATAATTTTTTTATTGTTAATAGGAAAACAAAACAAAATATATATACAAAAAGGTCCCCCCAAACTTAAGTGAAGTTGAAGCATTAAAGTTCAGAGTTAGGGAGGAGAAAAACACAGCATCAAGCTATACAAGGCCTTACACGGGCCAAAGGTTAGCACCAAACATTCAAAATTTTTATCATTATAATAGTATGGTTGGTGAAAGAATGGAGTGTAGAGAAAAGAAATGAGAAGCACACGAGACGTGTGGAGATAGAAGCAGTATACGGTCTCGGTGGAGGAGAAGAATGGCGGAAGGGAAAAGGAAATGGTGGTGGTGGTTCAACTTCTTCGGGTGGAGGTTGATTAATTACAAAATCCGTGTCGTTTAGGAATGCAAGTTCGTCAGCAAAAATTTCTTCAAAACTCTCATCGATGTAATTGAACATTTTGCTGTCAGTAAGTTTTGTGCCAGAATTTATCAGACTTAATTTGTCAAAAATTATGGAGGTAGGAGACTCGAAAAACTCATCTACCTCATTTTCAAAAGTATCCAAATCAAGTTGGCTTTCTGGAATGATCAAACTTGAATTATCGGATTGTGATTCATCAACACTCACTGAAATTATAGGAAGAATAGAAGATGAACCTGAGAAAGTGGGAGAAAGAAGTTGAATACGAACTTGAGGGTGGAGATGGAGTGTATAAATTAGCACAAATTTAATGACCGATGTTTAAAAAGCGATTGTGCTAATCTATCAACCCACTGAGAAATGAGGTGAAATCCCTCAAGATTCGTGAGCAAACATGGGTACGTCGAACTTGGTAAAACATACATTGGAAATGAAAGGGATACTGTCACGACCCGAAAGTCCGGAACATGACCGGCACTTAAACTACGAAACTTCTCGAGGCGTACGTAATCTAAGTAAGCCGAAAACCCAGAAATCCAAACCAAGAAAAGTAGTAGAGTGAAAGAAAAACCAATTTAAATCAAGTAGTTTGCAACATACGCCGAAATATGCATTTTAAAATCACAAGTCTTTTCTAAAAATTTCGGCAGAGTTTCCTTTGTAAAAACTGACCTCAAACGGGTGCAAAACCTGATAAAACATATATAAAGAATAAAGGCATCCCCAAGCGGGAGCTAGCTCTTCGTCAATCGACGGTCACAACTACGCAAGCAATAATATACAACGCCGAAAGGCGAGGATCACATCAAAAAAGGAAACTCAAACAGCAAGAAATCCATAGAAATAAAACGCGCGACTCTAAGGTCGTAAGAATAAACATCACTAGTCTCTATCTGAAATAAATACATGTTTGGTTGATGAAGTTTGCTAGATACAACTGAATAATAATATACAAAGTATAATGACGGTCACGATGCAAGTTAACCCACCTACTAGCAAATCATCCGGAAATGGAAGTAGTGCCAGCAAAGCCGTAATGAAACCTGTACGGCAAAACCAGCAAGAAACTGTGGCACAACGGGGGTGAGTTACCAACTCGTGAGTAGAAAACATCTATGAGCAGAAATCGCAAAAATAACGCAATCCTAGGTCATACGATCACTATATATATAATCCTCAAAATGACAAGCCTGGAGCATGAAAAGGTGGTAAGGGGAAATATCTAACCTAAGTGTAATCCCATATGCTCATGTCAGTGCCTCAGGTAGCAGCATATAATATGGATGAGGTATGAATGCATGAAAACAGAATACATGTAAATGAAGAAACTGCTTTCATAACTTAGTGAGATTTCTGTATTTTTAAAATGAGGTATCATAAATGAAATCAGCATAAACAATGTCTAGCATCGACACAAAACATAAATCCCAATATCTCAAAATCTCAGGCTCCGGCAATGCGGACTGGCCTTTATCATCAAATCTCAGTATCTCAATCTCACTATCTAGGGCGCCGTCAGTCCAGACCGGCCCCTACCGGGTAAAATCACCGGTAAGTAGTCTTCCCCTGCAAGGCTCAACGCCATCATCCGCGACCTTCTCGCCACGGGGTACCTTACCTGGTCCACCATGTAGCCGAGACGGTTCATCCAACTCCTCGAATCGGGTCTCGAAATCCATCGGCAAACTTATGGTGGACGACTCATACATCATGGGAAAACCGCACTTTTCATTTTTAAAGAGAGAGAGAGAAGAAGTTTATATATGTTTTTGCGTTTTTCCCCCAAATCCAGGAAATCTCATGAAAATTCGAATCCAAATCATCAATAGCATGTAAACAGTGAATATAGGCATAAAAATCCATAAATGCGGCATAACAGTGAATAACAATATGCATGAAGTAGAAAGTAATAACTACAATGTCTAAACTAGCATATAAGGCAAGTACACTAATATATTGTCGAAACTATTAGCTAACAAGCTATGTCAATGTAATAGTATTCTCTAAAGTGTACGTGACATGGCAATTACCGATGATGATGTGTGTGAGCCGGCAAGTAAGTGTACGTGGAACATACGCATCATCGGTAATGGTGCTGGTGTCCTAACAGCATGATATCAATAATGGTATATGAATCATAATATAAGTATGCGAAGCGGAGCGAACAGCAATAATGAGCAGGAGATGAATACTAGACACAACGATAACTAATCTGCATTTAATATAAATATAAATATAAATCATACAGTAGTGCCTTTTGAAACAATACGAATCGCGGTGTTTTGAAAATAAGGGCTACGGTGTTTTTAAGAAATGATACGTTCTTTGAAATATCCGTAGAATCCCTTGACCTATCTTTTAAAATACCCACGATTCGTTAGTTTTGAAATAGGTAGGAATCGAATCTAGTCTAACAACTACACTAAACTATAGGGCTGACCTAACAGGCTAACTGGAGGTAAGGAAACCGCCTAACATCTGAGTCGATATATATATATATATATATTAGTAGGTGATCCCGCCTCGATAGTATCACATCCGATACAATACCTGTAATAAGACATCCCCAAGTCAGGAGTGCGGATCCATCATCAATGTATAGCTCGTACGTAAGTCCGTCGTACGACATCCCAAATCTAGGTACGGGTCAAAATCACATTCATCATATTATTCATCTGGTATCCTCTTTATCAAAGATCATAATCCGGGTTACTGATCTACGTCGAGTACAATACTGATATTATCAATATAATCATGACCTGACTACTGATCTACAGCCTCATACAAACCGATGTCATCAACACATATCATCATAAAGAAGTATACATCGCCCAATGCGACATATTATAAATATCTTAACATATCTTATCTCATATCGTGATCAGAAGTCAACTATTCTATGTGTATCACTATTCACATGGTATCGTCGTCCAAATATCCTCTATAACATCATGACGTATCTCAAATACGTACCCTGCCATATCAGCGATCTCACGGCCTCAAATCAAATCTCATCGACTCATCTCAAATCCCAAGCACTATCCTCAAATCCAGTATATGAACACAGTCTCATACCCATGTGAACACATAAATATATATTCCCATATACGCACATGTGAAAGAAAGAATGTATGCAAGTATGTGTGTGCGTGTGGGTGTGGGTGCAACCACTACTCTAGGGTTTCGCAACTAACACTAAACCAATTCAAGAACACCAAAAATACATCTTTATCATCAATCAACTCAAACAACATATAATAAATATATGTGTGTATACGTATTTGTATACATCACCACGAACTGCGGGGGTGCTATACGCCATCCACCCGACTTCTCCCCATAGATATAAATCTACTCACCTTGCTTCTTGTGTGCCGACGCCGATGTCGCCATCTTCATCTTCAACGTCTCGACATCATGTGGGGTACCTACACATATAATGTATCGTATCGTGTTAAAATCAAATTCAAAGGCGAAACGACACATGAAAACCAAAACGATACGCTTAAAAGCCTATAGGTTAGAACCTACGGACTACTCTTTCAAAATCACCAAATAACACTTGATATAGACGTACAAACGTCAAGCGATCAAGTACAATACCAAATATCAAAACTTGAATTCATAAACAACACTAAATAAAAGGCAGAAACCAAGAAAACATGCCCCATATTTTAGTTCAGGTCCAAACTAGGTGCACAAACAATACTGGGATGAAGTATAGGGTACATATAATCTACTAGAACAACCTGAACACATCCCACCACTACATGTCCGGCAACTCCCTTTCCAAAACGGCCTCCTCGGTTTTCCTAGGGATATGGGGTGTCGTCTGGTCATGGTGGTCTCATATGGTCTCAAATTGGTCCCTGGAGTTGTTTGTTTATCTCGTTTTGGTCCCGGTTCACTCCAGATTTCCCTGCACCCTCAAAGTCGTCACAAACCGACATGAAAAGTTCCGTAATTCCGTATTTTCGGGTTTCAGGTTATGTATATGCGTTTGGTATGGGTTTAAAACATTGTAGGGGGGCTTAATGTCACCAAACACACTCAAGTTCATCACCCTTCTCAACTTAAACCTTAACCTTCTTTAGGAATGCCCAAAGTGCACTAAACTACCCGACATCGATTTTAAACTTGAATTGAGGCTTAAGAACAAGAAATACAACTCTAATTGTGAAGGAATTACCTCATAAGACCCTCCTGAATCCTCAACAACGCCAAAATGAAGACTTTCTTGGTCCAATGTGTAGCTAGTGAGCTTGGGAACAATTTTTGTGAAATGGGAATAGGGTTTTGGAGTTGTATTCATGGTGGATTTGGGCTTGAAGAGGGAGGAGGAAGAGGGAGGAGCAGGAGCATCAACAGCTCAAAGGGAAGAGGGGAGAGAAAATGAGAAGAGAAATGATGGGGATGGCTTACAATAAAGGGTTGACCTACTCTTTCTCTCTCTTCATCATACCTTACCTTTTTCTTTTCTTTTATTTCCTTCTCCTCACAATAGTAAACCCTAAGCAACCATGCACCCAAAATATGTAAGAAAATGTAACAAGTGTGGAAAAATGATATGTGCATGTTTTGCACAAAAAAGCTAAAAATCCGATTAGCGATTTTTAATCGCGATTAGCACTAAATTAGCATATAATTAATCATAAAAACCTTAAAAATGACATAATTCCCTAAAATAGCCTATTTTAGAATTTTCCATAATTTTTCAAAAATTTTCCCTATTTATCGGTTTTTAATTATACCGAAATATTAAAATATTCATTAAAAATTAATATTAACTTATAAAAATTCCCAAAAATAATATTTTATTTTTTTGAAATGTTACAATCTTCCACCCTTAAAGAAATTCGGTCCCCGAATTTAAATTTAAACCCCTAAATTCTAAAACATTTCAATAGAATGTCCAAGTCGTCGGGGCTCCGAAATCATCAATACATAAAAAGCATCATAGCGCAATACATGCGTATGAGTAATGAGCAGATATCTCAAAAACAAAACTCCGTCAAGCATCCCGCAATCATCGGAGTCATTGTAAAGACACAAATGTCAAATCCAAAACAAGTCCAATAAGATATAAGTCAGAACTATACATGTAAATATTAAATCTGTACATGTAGATATCTGAAGGAAATGCATGCCAAATCTTTTAAAGTCGCTATGCAATGCGCATAACACTGCACAGTGGCAGACGTCTATCGTAAGAAAATAACCATATACGTATATATCTTTTTTTTAATATGTACGTTCCGCCGTTTTGGAAGCAATTTAGTAGGGTTTCCTTGTTTTAAACGTTTCGTGTCATATCAGACGCATCGGTAAATACTGAGACTATAGCTCGCTTTTTGGAAATCCCTTTGAAATCTATCAATGCATGCAAAATATACTCAGGTACTGTCATTTGACTCGTCCTGCTCAGTACGAAAACAATAATAAAACATCACAAAAATGTACTGCTCAATAAGAAATCAATCTCAAAATGTGCATATGAATACTACGTGCGTCTGGTGCACACGGAAATCATAATCCATGAATGTGCCATACATGCGCACAGAAACAATATCTAAGTGCATCGGGTGTGCACGAAACATCTGTCAAGGGCAACAGGTATGGCTGACAGCCAAAAACACGTGCATTTGACATGCACGAAGAATCTCGATTTAGTGCGTCTGGTGTGCACCAAAATCGCATCTCATAACATGCGCGCAACATGCGTAAGGCCCAAATCAGGTGCATCCATCATGCACGAAATCATGAAATCCAATATCAAGCACCGAACATGCGTAAAATCCAATCAGGTGCACAAGGTGCATAAAACAAATATCGAACATCATAATCGAAATCGAAGTCCAGTGCAACTGTGGTGCACAAAATGCGTATCACTGCACTGCAAGCATATGCGAACTATACCGAGTGCAAAAACCAAATCGTGTGCGTACATATGCACGAAATCAACTCAGCTATATGTAACCCATAAAATCATAAACATGTGAAACCAAGGCACGAAAACGATATCAAGTGCAACAACTGTGCAAGATCGTAAATACTCAGTAGGGGCAACCATGGTGCACGAAAACAAATATCATGAAACTCAATCATCAAAATCAATCATGCGAATAGATTGCCCAAAATACCAAAATCAAGTATGGAGGAATAGTCCCGCTCAAGCACATCCTCTAAGAATCTCTGGCCAACTGTCGTCGTCACTCATAGCATGTCTCGTCGAAGATTATGAACTCTGGCCTACCGGTGTACGTAATATGACCACTCCTGGGTCCAAGTCTTCTCGTAACTTATTCCAGAAAGGTCCTGTCGAGGTTTCTCCCAAATCTCGTCTCTACCTAACTATACGGAAGTCATCGTCCTTTACTATATCTGTTTCTTGTTCCGGAACGACTGCATACTCATCGCGACTCCTTCTGGAAGGTATATCCAAGTTCAATGCCTCGGCATGCGTACCGCATCTCTGAAGTCGGCGGAGTGGAACGTCATCTCATCCAGATCTAGTACGAACCTCTTACTCCAATTTTCTCTAATGTCGACTGCTTCGTACTCGTCTCGTCATGGCTGCATGGATTGAGCTCTGATTGAATACATTTTCCAATTGTGTAAGTAAATCAAATGATCCCCGACAACGGCGCCATTTGATTGAATACGATTTCGGATTGTGTAGTATGAAAATTGTATAGAAATCACAACCAAAAATATTTGACCGCAATCAATAAAGGTGTCGAATGTAGAGCGTTAGTAAGTTCGTATTGTCCACAGGGAAAGTGTAATCGTTCGTGTTTCGAATTAGATGAGTCGAAACTTTAAAGAAAAGAAAAGAAACAATTCATGATTTGTAATTGAATTTCAAGAATTAGAAAAATCTAGATCTAATAACAAGAAAACATTAAAATCATGAAGTGTCAATTGATGATTTCCAATCCAAATATCAAGAATCGAAGTGAAGCTCGTAGGAATCGATCGAATCTATAGATGTGATGAAATCTAGCGATTACGTATTCTTATCCTTCGATGAATTGATACTAGATCGATGATGATCGACGAGAATTAGGGATTTCTAGTGAAACTAGGGTTTCAACATCTATCCCTTGTTCCTTCGTCGATATCATTCACATTCTAGCCTCTAGTAAATTCAAGAATCGATCGTGGATCCTTAATTTCAAGCGATCACAATCAAGAAAGCATCGCAACGAAACTAGGTCGTCGATTCTTCAATTTGCTAGGGTTTACAAAACTCGTAGGACTTAAGAATCGTTTTAAGATTTATTACATCATCATTCTATTGATCGTCTCGACTCCTTTACGAGCGGAGTTTTACTCAAACATCACACCAAGAACTACAATCACAAATTGAGATCGAATCATGATGCAAGAATTTAAAGAAAGAAAGATTAAAGAATTGCACCTTTTATTTATATCAACAATTCCGTTACAAATCGCTCAAGAACTACAAGAGGAAGAACTCGATCGTCGATTTCGCTTCGCTCGTCTCCTTGAGTTGCGGATCGGCTTGGATCACATGCTCGGTTGAAGATCGGCTCCTCTCCTAAAAGGTTGAAGGCTTCTTGCTTGTATGGTACTCGAGATCTTGAATTTGGCTTTGGATTTTGGATTTTTGAGGCATAAGTTGTGTCACTCAACTTGTGGGTGGAAGAGGGAGATGATGAAGAACTAATGAACAATGAACCTCAACCCTTAGATCTAGGCTCCTTTTTATAGACCTCAAAATCCTAGATCTAGGATTTCAAATTTGAATTTCCCTCCAAAAGTTTGTTAAAGAGAGCTTTCTAGAAATAGTTTGTTAGGCCGAGCCTTCTAGATGAAGCCACGTGGAGAATCGGGAGTCTTCTGGAAGCTTGTACCGTTACAAATAGCCACGTGTAGAAAATTGAGCCGCTGACGACGTCAAGCCGCCGCGGATCCGCGGCTCAAGCCGCGGATCCGCGGCTATGGTGAAGCCTTAGGGCTTGTGTCTTCTGTGATGATTTTGGGCTATCTTTTGGGCCTTTATCTGGTGTTGGGGTAAAAATTTACACCCCGGTTGATCAAGTCAAAATCAAAGTCAACCCCGAGCCAAGTGGGCCCAAGCCCAGATCCAATGGGCCCATGCCTGGGTCGAGCCCGAACATGAAGCGTCCGGCCTCCCCCCATGCCAAGAAAAAAATTTTGTAATAAATAATTTTGTTGTATTTCTTTTATTTTATTTTATGGATAAATGTAAGAAAAATAGGCATAAAGCCAAATTTTTGTAAAGCCCATGGCTTATGTGCAAAAAGAAATGGCACATGAGCCATGGGATAGGCAAAATGCCATTTTGTGAAGCCCAATGGGCTATGTGTAAAGTGTACGGCCTATAAAGGCAAAGATAATGAAATATCTCAACAAATTTTTTCTCTCTCTCAAAATTTTTCAGATCTGAGATCTTTTCTCCTTCTTCAAGGTTCCAAAACTTTCTTCTTCCTCTTGAATTAAATCAAGAGTTTTACTCTTCTTTTTATAAAACAAATTAGTTTTTCACCACGAAACCTATAAAGGGTAACTCAGATCTTCCATTACATCTCAAAAAGAAGAGATTTTTAAAAATCCCATATCTCTTGATCTTCAAGATCCAGCTAACAGAGGAGGAAGAAGAAGAACCTGTTTCACTAAACCCAAGAAAAAAAACAACACACTCAGGAGTCCAACTCCTCCCTGATTTCTCTTCTGAGAAATTTTTTTAGGCTAAAAGCCTCTTTTTCTCGCCGGCGCTCAAGCGCAGAGTGCCCGCGTGCCGACACGTGGCGCGCTTGTGCTCCAGCGCTCAGCGCTCGAGCGCAAAGCGCCCACGTGCCGACACGTGGCGCGCTTGCGCTCACGCTTACGCGCTCGAGTGCTCGAGCGCAAGTCACCCCGGTGTCGACATGTGGCGCTCTTGCGCTCCAGCGCAAGCGCAAGTCGCCCCGGTACCGACATGTGACGCGCTTGCGCTCCATCGCAAGCGCTCGAGCGCAAGTCGCCCCCGTGCCGACACGTGGCGCGCTTGCGCTCAAGCGCAGGAGCTCAGGCGCAAGTCGCCTCCATGCCGACACGTGGCGCACTTGCGCTCCAGCGCCCGACACTCGAGCGCAAGTCGCCCCCATGCCGACACGTGGCACACTCGCGCTCGAGTGCCAAGCGCTGAAGAGCAAAAATGCTCACGTGCCGACACGTGGCGCGCTAGAGCTCAAGCGCCCAGCGCTCATGCACAGAGCGCCCACGTGTCGACACGTGGCACTCTAGCGCCTGAGCGCACAGCACCTAGGCGCACAGCGCCCAAGGTGCTTCCCCCACGCATCCTTTAGATATGTTTCCCCCCATTTATATATATACACATGTATATACATACATATGTATACATATGTACATACACACATACTCCACGACACTGTCCCTGTTAGAAAAAATTTCTAACGGGGCGCTGCCCCATACCCCGCAATGGGGCTGCTAGCCCCCTTGATCCCCTGCCCGCTATCCGGGTAGCGGGACCCCCGTAAAAACTCTGCGTGGCTCCCGATATATCCAAACCATCCTTCCAAAACAAAACACAGGTATACTGCACATTGAGTTTGCATGACCAGTTTAACCCGTTAATCGGAGGTTCCCTCGCCCCAAAGGCGAGGGGTAATTAACGGCAGCTTAGTCCGTGGCTGCCGAAGATTCAGATCCCCACAATCAATAAACCCCGGCCTATCCTAGGCAGGGGGATCTGTAGTATGCCTGATAAGCGCGCGCGTATTTCCAGCTCAATGGGGTGACAAAAAAACACCCTACAGATTCTGGCACGCCCGGTGGGACCTTTCTCTCCTCCCAAATTTTGGGTTAAACGTTCATGCGAACTCAATCGATATACATATCGATTGTCTATACTGAAATGATGTTTTTTTTTCTGTGCAGCAATCAACCTTCGACGACAATGTCTCACCAGAAGAATTCATCTTCCAACGTGACCCCGATTCCGTACGTGGTCAAGATCAATGCTCAAGTGGTTCTCCCCGCAAGCCTCAGTCGATAGTGGGAGGAACCGCCCCGCCAGTTTGGCTCCGTCATCATCTACCCTGCCGGAAGCGCTCATCTGGCGGAAATCCCGGCGGAACAGGTGGCCAAGCCGGTCCTAAGGGGCAAGAGGCCGAATGTTGTGATTGCTAAGGCACCACAACCGAAACTTAAGATGGTGTCTGAACGACTCCCTGGCGCTCCAGCTGGGGGCAAGACTTCCGGTGCGAAGGGCAACATCAAATGTCGTGGACGAGCTCAGGCGATGACTCCAACAAATGCGCAATCGAGCGTATCTCCAAGGCCCTCCATCGCCCAGTCTGCGGTGTCTTCCCAAAGAGCCGAAGTCTGCCAGGCGCTTAGAACAGAAAAGTTAAGGCAGAAGCGGCTCAGGTATCGAGCCAACAAGAGGTCCAGGGCTTCAGCCAAATGGAATCGTGTGAAGTTCCAAGTGCAGGGTTGCCTTGCGATGATGGCTGAGTCGGACGTAAGAATCAGCAATTCCTTCGAGCCACTGAAGTGGGTTCAGAAAAATGCCATGACCGCCAGAATCAAGAAGACAGCGGTCCGAACAGTGCTACAAAGAGACATGTCCCGGCCCCAACAGAAAAAGTACGACACTGTCTCTTCAAGGGTCTATGAGGCGCTCTGTGCCTTACGAAAGCAGCGGGGCAAATCCAGAAAAGAAGCGCCAGCACCATTCAAGAACCTGGTTAGGCCAGCCGCCTTCAATCGCCTACCAGCTACCGAAGAAAGGGGGTCAAGAGAGCGATCCGTGAAATCAGCCGCCAATGATAGAAAGACGGCCGGATATATCATCCATACGGTCTCTATGGCGGGAGGGCTCCCTAGTGATAACCTTCGCAGCAAAAGCAAGGATGGGGCCAGCACATCCCAAGCCCAATCTAGCCTGAATGTGGTTGCCGCCGCCCAAGGACAGCCGCCCCCGCTGGATGAAGAAAACCCTCTCGATGAGGATGATAGGCAGAAAGACCCCTCGGTCCATGCAGAGTCATGCTCGGACAGCGAGGAAGAACCAACTTTCCGCCCCAGGACTGCGGAGTAAGAGCTTCTTCAAGAGCTTCAAAAACAGCTCAGGAGCAAAGATAAAGAGATGGCCAAGCTCTATTCGAAGATTGACGACTTAACGAACGTGGTGATGCAGCTTATGGCTCAAATTGCTCGAGCACCTCCCAATCAGGCACAAGCCGCTACTAATCAGCCAGGTGATGATAATCCGAGGCAGCCAATGCCTGTTCCTTTGGGTCCAAGACTGGTCGAGCCACATGAAAGCCGGCCACACTCCGCTTCTGGGGACGCCTTGGCCCCAGATAGCACTATCCCATTAACACAGGATCGGATAATGGATTTGGTCACTAGCAAGGTTAAAACATTGGTGGCCGAAGCTGAAGCACAGAAAGAAATCGGCAGTAGTGGGCGGCCATATCCTGTGCAGTACGATCTGATTGAGTTCCCAAGCGGCTACGTCATTCCTAAGTTCGGAAGATTTGATGGAACGGGGAATGCAAATCAGCACGTCGCCCACTTCAAAGCATCGTGCGGAAATACAGGGGGCAATGACGTGCTCCTTCTTCGTCAGTTTGTCAACAGCCTGACCGGTGTCGCTTTCGACTGGTACGCGAGCATACCAGACGGGTCCGTCAATACCTTTGCCCAATTGGAATATCTGTTTCGGCAAAGGTTCATGAGTGTCAGTGATAAAATCTCTATTGCCGACCTTGTGAGGACCAAGCCGGGGAAGAATGAAAGCAACACCGACTTTATCGCTCGATGGCGTAATCTCACAGTCAAGTGCGAACCGCCACTGGAGCAGGACCAGTCCGTCAGCCTTCTCATTGGGAACCTCAGCAATTGGATGGTCCCATTCTTGTGTACGACGGGCTTCAAGACATTTCAGGAGCTAACCAAGAAAGTCCAAATGCTGGATCGCTGAAAGCAAGAGTCCCCGCCGGATTCTCAGAGAGACAAAACATGGAAAAGCAAGCGGGACGACAACCGTAGAAGCGGTAGTTCCAGCAGTACCAATGTCTTCAATGCCTCCGACAATGAAGAAAAGCGAAGGGCGGGCGAATCCAAAACCAACCGGTCTCGAAAGCCATTGCTGGGAGGAGATGGGCCTTCCCTAGAGGAGAAAAAGAACAATGCTTACTTTATCAGAAGGGACAAGGTCCGCAAGATATTTAAAGATGCCTTGAACAACGGCCTACAATTGCCGGAGTCGAAAAGACCCCAAGAAGCAAAAATGATCGACAATCCTCTGTATTGCCCGTACCACCGAGTAGTGAGCCATGAGATCGAGGATTGCTATATCTTCAAAGACTGGGTCGAGAAGCAGCACAAGGCTGGAGAGATCGAGCTGTCCAAAAGTGTGTTGGTGAGCAATCAAGTTGCAACCACCAACTTTATACAGACAGAAACTGAAGCCTTCTGGGAGCAAACAGCCGAACCCGCTGCCCTGAGAAATGAAACGGACTCATCGCGGCCTCCATGGAGTACGCACATATCTAATAAGACGAAGAAGATGATAAAGCTACTTCGGAAAGAACCCAGGACGGAATGGGAAGGGCGGAAGAAGCCTACCAGTCCAGCTGCCAATGCGGCTCCATCAGGCTCAAAATCCAAGAAGCTCAAGAAGAAGAAAAGTGCGGGTCGGCGCGAAAAGGAGTCTGCAGGGAGATCGACCATTCAAATTTATATCGATTCCCTCGAAGAATATGAACAGAAGGAAAGAACTTTGGTTCAATTGAAAGAGTTCTTCCCCGTGGAAGGAGCAGAGATTTCGGAGGAGTTGGAAGAAGGCTCCAATGAAGAGATCCCTATAGTGACCTGCTACGCCATCCATCTTGGCAGCGACTCTGAGGAGGAGCTCTGTTTTCCCGAAGAGGACGAGGAGCTCGCTACAAAGGCCAACCAAATCCAACTTAGAAGCGGCAGGACTCTACCGCCAAATCAGGGTAACGCCCCAAAAAGGAAGGAAAAAAAAGTCGCTAATGAAGAAGATGGCAGAGAACTTGCTCATGAAGATTCGAGTCCTTCCCCGGTAGACTATAATGTCTTGGCTCACCTCCGAAAGCTTTCGTCTCTCCTCAGCGTCTATGATGCCTTTGTTCTATCTCAAGAGCTTAGAGATGTTCTCATTCACGCTCTACAAAACCCCGAGCGGTATCAGGCTCGCTTTGCGGAAATTAATATGAAAGAAGCTCAGTACACTTTGCAAGCCGCCGCAGTCACGTTTAAGGATGAAGACTTGCTACTGGGAACGGCTGTGCATAATCGGCCGCTTTACGTGACCGGGTACAGCGACGTGGATCGGATTAATCGCATATTGATTGATCCGGGGTCCCCAGTGAACATCATGAACTTGTGAGCACTGAAGAGTTTATCAATGGACGTCTGACACTTGTCAATGGAAAAGATTGTCATTCAAGGCTTCAACCAAAATTGCCAGCAAGTTCTGGGGTTTATAGCTTTGCCAATCAAATTCGGGGACCTGCAAACTGAAGTTAAGATATACGTGATCGACGCCGACACGTCTTATAAGATTCTCTTGGGACGGCCATGGCTCTACGATTACGGCATCATCCCGTCAACTCTCCATCAATGCATGAAGTATACTAAAAATGGCAAAGAAAGACGCATTGACGGAGACATCCAGCCGTTCGGTGTGCATGAAGTCCGATATGAAGATTCTCGGTACTTTATGAACCACTAAAATGCTAAGCCACAACTGACTGAGGATAGAGCGGCCCCAAGACTCAAAGGCAAATCTGAGCCGGCCGTCACTTTCAAAAGCAAAAACGCCCAAGTGCGCTCGCATTTCGGTAGCGACACTGATGAGTCCGAAGCTGGAAGTGCGTCCTTCCGTAAAACTCGCCCTCGTTTCGGCAGCGATACGGACGAATCTGTTACTGAAGGCCCATCTAGCAGCAAAGCCCACCCTCGTCTTGGCGGCGACACTGAAGAGTCAGAGGAAGAGGACCTGTCGTGCAATAGTGGGGCAAATTGGACCCCCATGCAGCAAGCGAAACTAAGAGAGACCTTCGAAGTTGCAGAAGGGTCCCGAGCCGTCACAAGGGTACCAGAGCAGATGTGCAAAGAGCTCGATGCGTTGTCAGTCTCCACCGTGGACCAGCTGAAAACTTTCTACGTTCCGGGGAGGAAAAGTGGACAGAAGGGCATCCTGTTTTATGGGTCAAACCCCGTTGTGCATCCGGACGATTTTTCTGTCGCATGCCTTCCATACGAAGAGGCATAAGGGTCATCTTCAATCCCAGATACTATGCGCCCGAGATGCGGGAATACTTCAAAAAGTGCGTATGCCGGTTATATCAAACGGAGTCCGAAGCAAAGTTTTACGAAGGGCTGTGGCATCCGCCCCAGGTCCGAGGGCTCATCGATGGATGAATTCCAGATAGACAGGGCATGGGCTACATTCAACCTGATTTCAAAGCGTGCTACATGATCCATGTTGGTGAGGCCAGCGAAAGATCAAATGATGATGACGAGATAGCCGAGCCAGAAGAAGCTCCTCAAGAGCTCGATGATGACGGACAAGCAACCTTTGACGAGCTAACCGAGATTGACTTAGGAACGCCCGATAATCTAAGGCCGACCTACATCAGCTCGCTCTTGTCAGAGGAAATGAAAGCGCAGATAATTGCCCTGCTGCATGAGTTCGTCGACTGCTTCGCGTGGACATACAAAGAAATGCCTCGCCTTTCCCCTGAAGTGGCTGTACATAAGTTGGCTATATCTCCTGATGCTAAGCCAGTCAAACAAGCTTCTCGAAGAATGAGAAGGGAACTAGAAGAAAAAGGACATCGAGGAAACTAAGAAGCTCATCGATGCTGGCTTCATCAGGGAAGAGAAATATGCGGACTGGATCGCATGCATAGTTCATGTGAAGAAGAAAAATGGGCAGATCCGAGTTTGTGTCGATTTCAGGGACCTCAACTAGGCATGTCCTAAAGACGACTTCCCGCTACCGGTCATAGAAATGATGGTCGATGACACCTCAAATTACGAGCTGTTCACCTTTATGGACGGCTCGTCTGGATACAATTAGATCAAGATGTCGCCTGAGGATGAGAAGCACACAGCATTTCGAACCCCGATCGGAATATATTGCTAAAAAGTGATGTCGTTCGGATTGAAGAACGCAGGTGCTACATATCAAAGGGCAATGACCAATATCTTCAATGACCTAATTCATAAAGTTGTCGAATGTTATGTTGATGATCTGGCCGTTAAGACTAAAACCAAGGCCGATCATATCCAGGATCTTAGGACCGTTCTCACCAGACCGAGGGAATTTGACCTGAAAATGAATCCTCTGAAATGCGCTTTTGGCGTGTCATCGGGAAAATTCCTGGGCTTCATAGTCCGACATCGAGGGATCGAAGTTGACCCATCAAAGATAAAGGCCATCATGGAGATGCCCCCTCCGAAGAGTCTGACACAGCTAAGATCTTTTCAAAGCAAGCTTGCTTATATATGGAGGTTTATCTCAAATTTATCGGGGATATGTAGGCCCTTCTCAAAGCTCATGAAGAAAGGAGCTCCTTTTATCTGGGATGCCGAATGTCAAGCAGCGTTCGAAAGTATCAAACAATACTTGTTGCACCCTCCAGTGCTGGCCGCTCCCATTCCAAATAAACCGTTGATTCTCTACACTGCCGTGCTAGATGAGTTACTCGGTGCGCTACTCGGCCAGAATAACGAGGAGGGAAAGGAAAATTCCCTCTACTAACTCAGTCGAACTCTAGTCGGGGCAGAACACAACTATTCCCCAATCGAAAAGCAATGCCTGGCTCTGATATTTGCTGTGAAGAAGCTGAGGCACTATCTGCTGGCTCATCTGGTTATGCTGATCTCCAAGGACGACCCGCTCAAACACTTGATGACCAAAGAAAGCCTAGCCGGTAGAATGGCAAGATCGGTTTTCATGCTACTTGAGTTTGACATAGTTTATACTCCTCAGAAAGCAGTAAAAGGGCAAGCTCTTGCAGACTTTCTCTCTGCTCATCCCATACCAGAAGGGTTGCCGCTAAATTGTGAGTTACCCGATGCACAAGTGCTGCACCTCAAGGAAGATGGGCCATGTTAGGAGCTCTACTTCGATGGAGCCTCATCAATAAGGAGCTCCGGCAGATCAAGCATCCCGGAGGTAAAAGCGGGGATAGGATTGGTGTTCATCACGCCATCAATGGGAACCATACGGCGTTCTTTCGCTCTCACCAAGTCTCGAACGAACAATGAAGCTGAGTATGAAGCTCTGATAGCTGGTTTGGAGCTCGCCATAGAAATGGAAATCCTTCGGCTACGGGTTTACGGTGACTCCCAGCTTGTCATCAACCAAGTAAGCAGCAATTATAAGATATACAAACCCGAATTAGCTCGGTACAGAGGCCGAGTGGTGGAACTCATTAAACGGTTCACTCACATTGAACTAATGAGAGTCCCTAGAGCGTTGAATGGAAAGGCTGACGTACTCGCTCGCTTAGCCAAGGAGCTGGCTGATCCTGACATGGACGAAATTTTGATCACAGTTAGGAGCCGACAAATTCTACCTCCAGTCTCTCTATGAGAAGAGGAAAGCGCGGAACAGAAGAACAGTCCTGCTGAAGAAGCTTCGATCATTCAAGACGAGCCCGATTGGAGAGAACCCTTCATAGAGTACCTCCGATACGACAAGCTGCCCGAAGAAAAATATGCGAGGATTCAGCGGAAGAAAAGAGCTCACCGATACGTGTTTGTAAATGATACGTTATACGGCAGGTCATATGACCAACTCTGGCTCAGGTGTTTGTCATTGGCCGAAGCCCAAAAGGTCATGAAAGACATTCACTCGGGCGTTTGCAGTGCTCACCAATCTGGCCCCAAGATGCGACTTCAAATCAAACGGCTTGGGTATTACTAGCCCACCATGATACGGGATTGCGGAGAGCATGCAAAGAAATGTCAGATCTGCCAAATGATGGAGATAGTGCCCTCAGAGTCAATTATTGGATCACAGGCACGTGATTGCAGTGATTGAGGGAGGACCTATCCCTGTAGGACAGTCTTACTCAAGATGATAGTATGCTATCTGGTTTATCTTTATTATCGTGAACTGCTTTAGGTGACCTTACGAGTCGCTATTACACGTTGATAGAGCCCCTAGGATTCTTACTTGACTACCAGCAGTATGAGGGCGATCATATACGTGGGAG
Source organism: Agapanthus africanus (assembly GCA_030015575.1). Lineage (NCBI taxonomy): Eukaryota > Viridiplantae > Streptophyta > Magnoliopsida > Asparagales > Amaryllidaceae > Agapanthus > Agapanthus africanus. Next base: position 222,986,619 of record JASDDO010000016.1, on the reverse strand, counting down.
CTGGGGTCTATAAGCACATCCTTAAAAGGTCCCTAGTCGTGGGAGTTTCGAGACAGGGCATCGATACTCCAGAGTAGACTAGTGTATACAGTCGAGACCCCGACGAGGGGCGGTGGCTGGTCTCACAAGCCACTGGTGTCGGTTGGTTCACCTAAGATGTATACAGGTGCTCATTGGGTTATGAGTACACCGGACAGGACTCACCGGGACTCTGCTAGTTGGTATTATACCTGACGTCAGATAGCAGTTCCCTGGTGACATGTGTACAGGTTAGTTCATCGACCTGAGATCGTCATTTGTCTCGTGTGAGTTCCCACTGTGCTTTGATTACTACCCTACCACGCTCAAAGGAGACGTGCAAACAGGTTTTAGTTGGGTACAGTCCCGAGCCACATGGAGGCAGTGAGCGGATCTGCAGGGGTTCGTCTCTCCCGGTATTGGGGGTGAGGTCGCGTTGTGTCTAGGAGAGCCAGTACATGAAAAGTCCTTGGCCAAGGCAGGAGATTTATTGGTAGGTATTCCAGTAGTATCTCAGGGTGTTCTGGGCTACACTCCGACACGACTTGTACCACTTTTAGGGGTCTGACTTTTACCAACCCCCTAGGCCCGCCATGCGATGCTCATAGACGAATGGACCGGACTGTACGGATATTGTCACTGACAGGCTCAGTAGGGTGTCAGGATGAGTTCGCTTATCGACGTCCCTTTTGGTCAATAGCTGGTAGCCCGTCACGTATGGCTAATACATCTGATGTGCTAGTGGTTAAATCCACAGCCATAGTATTGACGAGTCTTTAGAGTCCACCACACACAGTTACTCATGTTCCGGGCGAAACGCTGTAGAGGCCGTATGGAGATATGGCAGGGTTCGATCAGATACGTGCGGTATTGCACGGATCGTGATCGGACGGATTTTACTAGCGGGCTTTGGTTTAAGCCGGATTCTAGCATTAGACCGTGTAGTTTTGTCTCTTTGCATTTATATTCAGTTGGAATACAAATGCGGGCATGTATATGCAGTAGCGGGGTTTTCATGTAATTTATTACGGGATCAGTTTTCTGAAGTTGCAAGTTTGCATTCCGTTCCGGCCGGTTTTCCTTTGTTCCTTCGCGGCCGGACTTTCCGATGGAGGGGGTAATTTGCAGTTGTGCAAATTATCTTTGTGGAGGGTGTTGTTTGCTTTTGTGGCTTCATGATGGCATCTTTTCTTTTCATGAATCATTACATTCATTAATGAGAAGAGATTGATTTGTTTATGGATGTGAGGCTTGCTTTTGGGGGTGTGGTCACCATTCTACTTTTCCTACACTCACCTCCCTTCTTGTTGATTCCATGACACTCCCATTTTGTGAGAAGGGCTGGCCACTTGAGGGGTAAAGAGAGAGGGAGTTCATTTTCATGTGAGGGAAATTTGTTCATCTCTTTTTCTTGCTACACAAATTCTAGCTCCACTTGAAAGTTCATTCCATTCTATTCCTCCATCACCATGGAAACTACATAAACCCCAAATGAGACAATGGATTCTACACTTGCCTACAGCAATTCTTGAGCACGTGGACTCGCCAGCTTCGTGCCCGAGTTGCCTCGGTACAGAGGTGGGAGCCCGTAAAAGAATTTGGCTACGTGGTGCCATTTCCGACGAGGAGGTGACGGACGGAGATTCCGCGGGAGATCGGAGTGGAGACGAAGACCGAAGGACACGGATCGCTTGGTATATCTCTCTACCAATCTTTTAGTCTGCTGGTATCTAGGTTAATGGCCCGATCCGGGATTTTTGTGCGCGGTGGTGCCGGTTTACTAGTTTGTAAAGTTTTTCGTTTCCGCGTCTCCGGCGTCGGATCGACGGCCGGGGCGCCGCCGTGCACTTACATTGGTATCAGAGCCACGCCATTAACCTAGTCTAGCTTGCTCTAATGTGTTTACAAGTTCGATCGAACAAATTTCCGAAAACCCGATTTCAATTGCACATGTTTCTGTCGAAATTTTTTTTTGGGCTCGAAAATTTTTTCAGGTTATTGCAGAAACACTTGCAGGTAATTATAAGCAATCTGAGAAAATTTTGTCGCGTGATGTCACCTTTCCACCGCGGAACCGCGGCCAAACCCATGCATTGGCCGCGGTTCCGCCGCAAGGTAGACTGTTCATTTGACCAAATTTTTCCAGTGGGCTTTTGGGCTGAAAATAGGGTTTTTGGAATATTCTTTTTGGGCCCAGATTTTCTGTGAGTGCTACAGTACTGCTTGGGGCCCACTTCGATAAATTTGATCGATCGAAAATTTTAAACATGTTAGTTCACAGTATTTACATTATATCTGCGACCGTGAATGTCATTTGATCGGTAAATCCTGTCTAACTGCTATAGCCCTTTTAGACGGATTTGCGAACGTGACATTCACGTTGATGTTCTGTGTTGTGCTGTGATGTTGCGGATCGGTCGTGGGGGATAGCCTGGATGCAATGGTAGTACAGTTTTTTTTATATGTACATTTGATATTGCGGGGCGAGCGTACGACATGTGGACTGCCGTCATTGCCTGCTTTTATATTATTCTTTTGGGGCACGACCGGGTCGAGGTCGATGTACCCGTTGTATGTATATTTTACTTTCTATACTAGGATTACCCCGCGGAGGGGTGCACGGATAGCCGGGTTCTAGAGGGCAACGAGCCCGCATCTCATGGATTTGAGACGGAGAGGGCTTTACTCTAGAATTGGCGGGTTATTCGTCGCACTCGTAGGGGGTACAGGTTGACCCAAGGAGGGGTGCCCAAGTTACCGGATTCCGTGAAGTGCTGGGTGGTCCATTCACGTTGCTAAAGGGGGCTGCCTCACTTCAGGTTTTGGCGGGTAACTTGCCGCGCCGTAGGGGTCTAGGATCTCATTGCACAGGCTATCCACACGACCAGGGGAACGTCGAGTTTCAGTAGCGGCTCTATGAAACCCGGGGATCCCAGATATCTGTATTGTTCTGTGATGCTGTACATTTCTGTGATGTTGCATTTTATCACGCCTTGAGCGAAATATTATATATTGATATATATACTAGTAGATGTTGTATATGTTTTGCATCCGCGCTAGTCCAGTCCCCGCTCTGTCGTTAGTTAAGTAACTTAACGGGTGATGACGGGACCCAGTGGCGAATGCGGATGGCATATACGTACATCATTATTTTCGTTCTTTTATGGTGTGATCAATTGATGGGACTGCGTTGATTCGGATCAATGCAAGCTAAACAAACCTATTCTGATGTTGTTGGAACATTTTTCAAAAAGCTGTTATTGCAAGGACGTTCTCTTTTGTTTTGCACAGTGGTATTCGGTTATGAATACCCAGCTCCTCAGTCGACGAGGCAAGGGCCGAGATCCCTTCACCGGGAGTGACCCCTTGGACAAAAGTTTGCGTCAGGGAAATAACTTCACTATAGCCGATTACTTTTTCTTTGCATCGTGGTATTCAGTTGGAATATCCTGCAACTCATTCTACGGGGAAAGAGCCGAGATCCCTTCACCGGGAGTGACCTCTTTAGCAAAGGTTTTCGCCACTATATTTTTTAAAATCTATCCGGTTCCTTCAACGATATCAAGTTCATTATGTTAAAGGTTTTCGCCAGAAACCATTCGTAGCCCTCCGTCGTTTCAGACGGGTAGCACGTAGTATTCATGCTATGTTTGTTGGCCTTCGTCAAGGCATAGTGTATGGTAGCTGCTTGTTACTTTTCTGCTGCATAGATAGATGAGTTGGTTTGGGACAGTCGTATAGCCTTGTTGGCCTTCGTCAATGGCTTGTACGGGTGGGTTCAAATTAACCTGGACAATGACGGGTAGAACTTGACATGTGACTTATGATTTGTTGACCTTCGTCAAGGTCATAAGAGCATAGGGCAAAAATCCACATCGGGAGTTTCTAAAGAAACTGAAACTTGCCAGATATGCGCATACCTTCTGGAGTGTGATAGCGTGAGCGGATTCCGTCACGTTATCATGCAATGATAGTTGGATCCCGATTCCCACTGATGAGTTGGTTTACTCCTCGGGTGATCCCGACTAATTCTTCTTTCGGGTTTGGAGAAGAATTTGAGGTTACAGTGGGAGGTTTCCAGATTAGATAAAGTGATAACCATTCTGATCTAGGCTAGAGTGCACGCTGAGTGTTTATTTTCTCTCTCTCTTTGGCAGCGACTATTGACCCGACCCTAGACAATGACTCAGTGACCAAGTTGACCGAACCTTCTTAACACTAGCTTTTGGATTGTCAGAGTTGCAAACCTCATTGCCACTCCTACTTTTACCCTTTTCTCCAGGACACACCGTATTACTACGAACGACCACTTCCATTGGAACAAACCATCGTATGGTTATATACGAACTCGAAGGAATTTATTCGAGGATGGTTTCCGGTTCTGGAGAAAACGAATAGGACTATTCAGTTGTCTTTTCCTTTTACCTTCTCCCAGGTTGTGAGTACTCCTTGGTTTAGGAGATAGTACACCAATTACGAAAATTGGATAGTCTTCTTCCAAACCTTAGGCTGGTGTCGAACGGTGGGGAATGAAGAAAACCAATTAGCCTAACGGTGGTGTACAGAAGGTATTATGTAAAGACAAAAAAAGGGATTAGTAAGAGGGCAAAGTAAATTGCGACTGCTATTCACGACCAAACCAAATATTTTTTCGCCAATCCTAAATCACCTTTGTATTTCTCCACGACACTCCGTATCACTACGAAGATCCACAGTTTATTTGGATACTCCATCGTATGGTTATATACGAACTCGAAAGGAACTTGTTCCAGTTCGGGGATGGATTCTGATTAAGGAGAAATAGGAATAAGGTTTATTCGGTTGTCTTTTATCTTCACCTTCTCTCGCATTGCGAGTGCTCCTAGGATTAGGACAGTACACCTATTATGCTTATTGGATAGTCTTCTTCCAAACCAAAGGCTGGTGCCGAATGGTAAGGAAGGAAGAAAACCATTTGGCCTAAAGGGGTGTACAGAAGGTAATGACTAAAGACATATAAAGGGATTTGGAGAGGTGGCAAAGAAATATACGGTTACAGTTGTGAATCTGGATAATGGAAGAGGCATTACTAGGAATACCCAGATACCCCATCGAAACATTTCAATGTTTCAGTATTACTGTGTACTGTTAAAAGAAAACTGATTTCCCAATTAGTCCTTACTCCAGGGTATGTATTTACCAGGTTTTTATTCTCACATCTGTATGGTTTTACAGATGATGAGTGGGAGTAAGTTATTGGAAATTAGGTGGTCATCCTCATTATATCGGGATTCGTTGTAATTGGTGATATTTGAGGAAGTCACCTGGGTTGTTTGCCGGACGGCAAATGTTTGGTTTTGAATATCCGTTATAACGCACCAATTTCAAATTGATATATCCGTACGTCTATTTTTATAGAGTGAGATATACCTTTTTGAAATCATGTCTATGACATTTACCTATACCAATGGATGGTTAGGTAAGGAGTATTGAACAGCGGTGTAATTCTTCTTAACCATAAGTATAGTTTTCAACCTACGACACACAATGAATGAGTTATTAGACTCAGGGGACTTGTACAGAGTATTGTATATTGTCCAGTGTCCATTAGGACAGAGGGGTTGGTCCTCGTACTATATTCTGTTTACTTATGACTTCTCTAGTTCTTAGACATGTGTTTCGTAGAAATGCAACGTCTAAGTTTTGAGGAGTTATAAGTATAAGATTAAAGTAGAGAACCAGGTATTGCAAGTATTGGGATTCTTCAAGGTGATCGAAAATGTAGATACTTGTGAATGGTATTCAGTTGATAGTAATGATTAAGAGAACTAGCTTCTCTTTCAGGTTACTCATAATTGGAAGTACTCCGAAGTTGAGTAACGCTGATCGGCCTCTCTTCCATTTAGTTGACATGCACTGGTGACAGCTGCATGATTTGAATCTGGTTCAATTAAATCAGTGCCTCTGTTTCTGTATTGGATATAGAACAGTTCATATCTTAACGATGTTAAGGTACGGGGAGTTGTCCGGCTTATGCTTAAAACCAGACTCTGGATAACTCAAAGCACGTTTCTGTAATGGCTGTTTGTGAGTTGACCCGGGCTATGACGAGGGTTGATTTTCTACCATCTGGAAGATCAATAGTGATATTGTTCTTGACTCGCCACAGTTTTAATAAAAATGGATTTTTTCAGAAAACAGTAGTGGGAGTATGGTAGAACTGGAAGTATTCCAGAACCGCAAACGATTGCTGAAGATTTGATAAGAACCTAAAGATTCAATCTGGTTTGACATTCCATTGGCCACTCAGCAGATATGGTGGGTAACCTCAGGCACCCGAGAGGTACTTCTGTATGCTCAAGGACGGTGGCAGGGAGGTTCTTGTTTACCCAGACTTGCCATTGCTGTTGTTCCAGACTGTGAGACCCGGCAGGAGGATGAGTATAGCGTCGTTCTAAACTGGCTTTAGAAGTGTACGTCTATATGACTCTACCAGAGGGTTGCCGTGGTCAGTGGGAGCAGCGGAAGCATGGTGGACAAGTGGCTTATGTCTATTTATAGACTAAAGCAGATATAGCGGAGATAGATCATCTATTTCTGATGTGACAGTCATAGGTTTGACTTCATCAGAATAAGGGGATGGATCTGTTAAGAAGGTAGTAGGGTGTGATGTCCTGGTATTTGATGACATACACAGAGTAGGAAGTGATATTCCTATACTACGACCGGTTATACTTTGGTTGTCACACAGTAGTTTCTCCACATAGGAATTGGATCTTATATCGTACATTCTGGTTACTAGATCTATGGTTTTAGATCTAGATTTGGGTGGTTTCCCAATCAGGATACTTAGACAGCATTCTAAGAGTATTTAGAATGGACGACTCCTGGCATGGTGGTGTACCTGCAGGTAATGGAGTCACCCAATCTAAAGGTGTCTTACAGACTAAAGAGGAGAGGGATACACATGATTGGCAGATCACTTGCTTAGGCAATTGAGTTGATCATGAAATGTCAAGTACCACACCAGATGTTGTTTTTGCAGTAGATGCAATAAGTTGATATTGATCCAATCCTGGAGAAACAGTCGGAAGCTGTTTTAGAACATAAGTTGATGTTCTAGGGATATGATAACAGCGTTCTCCTTCGGGAGACAGTCATCATTCCAGGCTTCCAAGGTGACCTGGATGGCAGAGTGGCATCAGAGTTATAGTTTTCCCTCTAACGAGGGGCTGTATTTTGGACAGGTGGTCCAGGTGGATACGGAGGGAAGGCATGGCGTAGGATACTGATTAATTTCAGTTGACGATACAGTCTAAGAAGTTTGGATTTGGAGTTCACTTATAAGCTAGGTCCCATCAGATATCCAGACACATTCTAAGACAGGTATTGCTCATTTCGGGAGATGGCTTTCTCCGCGAACTTGAGATAAAAAGAGATATAGAAAGAAACATCAGAGCGGATCCACTCACTGAGGCTATTCCTCGAACGCAATAGTTTCGCAAACGAGCTTTGTGAGACTGACTAGTAGAGGAGTTAGGTGTTCGGTATCACACTTGCTGTGAGTATGCGACATCGCAATAATTAGCCTTCAGTGCAAGTGGGAGATTGTTGGAGATAGTGCCCTCAGAGTCAATTATTGGATCACAGGCACGTGATTGCAATGATTGAGGGAGGACCTATCCCGGTAGGACAGTCTTACTCAAGATGATAGTATGCTATATGGTTTATCTTTATCATCGTGTACTGCTTTAGGTGACCATACGAGTCTCTATTACACGTTGATAGAGCCCGTAGGATTCTTTCTTGACTACTAGCGGTATGAGGGCGATCATATACGTGGGAGTTGGGGTCTATAAGCACATCCTTAAAAGGTCCCTAGTCGTGGGAGTTTCGAGACAGGGCATCGATACTCAAGAGTAGACTAGTGTATACAGTCGAGACCCCGATGAGGGGCGGTGGCCAGTCTCACAAGCCACTGGTGTCAGTTGGTTCACCTAAGATGTATACAGGTGCTCATTGGGTTATGAGTACACCGGACAGGACTCGTCGGGAACCTACTAGTTGGTATTATACCTGACGTCAGATAGCAGTTCCCTGGTGACATGTGTACAGCTTAGTTCATCGACCTGAGATCGTCATTTGTCTCGTATGAGTTCCTACTGTGCTTTGATTACTACCCTACCACGCTCAAAGGAGACGTGCAAACAGGTTTTAGTTGGGTACAGTCCCGAGCCACATGGAGGCAGTGAGCGGATCTGCAGGGGTTCGTCTCTCCCGGTATTGGGGGTGAGGCCGCGCTGTGTCTAGGAGAGCCAGTACATGAAAAGTCCTTGGCCAAGGCAGGAGATTTACTTGTTGGTATTCCAGTTGTATCTCAGGATGTTCTGGGCTACACTCCGACACGACTTGTACTGCTTTTGGGGGTCTGACTTTTACCAACCCCCTAAGCCCGCCATGCGATGCTCATAGACGAACGGACCGGACTGTACGGATATTGTCACTGACAGGCTCAGTAGGGTGTCAGGATGAGTTCGCTCATCGACGTCCCTTTTGGTCAATAGTTGGTAGCCCGTTATGTATGGCTAATACCTCTGACGTGCTAGTGGTTAAATCCACAGCCATAGTATTGACGAGTTTTTAGAGTCCACCACACACAGTTACTCAGGTTTTGGGCGAAACGCTGTAGAGGCCGTATGGATATATGGCAGGGTTCGATCAGATACGTGCGGTATTGCACGGATCGTGATCGGACGGATTTTACTAGCGGGCTTTGGTTTAAGCCGGATCCTAGAATTAGACAGTGTAGTTTTGTCTCTTTGCATTTGTATTCAGTGGGAATACAAATGCGGGCATGTATATGCAGTAGCGGGGTTTTCCTGTAATTTATTACGGGAACAGTTTTCTGAAGTTTCCAGTTTGCATTCCGTTCCGGCCGGTTTTCCTTTGTTCCTTCGTGGCCGGACTTTCCGATGTAGGGGGTAATTTGCAGTTGTGCAAATTATCTTTGTGGAGGGTGTTGTTTGCTTTTGTGGCTTCATGATGGAATCTTTTCTTTTCATGCATCATTACATTCATTAATGAGAAAAGATTGATTTGTTTATGGATGTGAGGCTTGCTTTTGGGGGTGTTGTCACCATTCTACTTTTCCTACACTCACCTCCCTTCTTGTTGATTCCATGACACTCCCATTTTGTGAGAGGGGCCGGCCACTTGAGGGGTAAAGAGAGAGGGAGTTCATTTTCATGTGAGGGAAATTTGTTCATCTCTTTTTCTTGCTTCACAAATTCTAGCTCCACTTGAAAGTTCATTCCATTCTATTCCTCCATCACCATGGCAACTACATAAACCCCAAATGAGACAATGGATTCTACACTTGCCTACAGCAATTCTTGGGCACGTCGACTCGCCAGCTTTGTGCCCGAGTTGCCTCGGTCCAGAGGTGGGAGCCCGTAAAAGAATTTGGCTACGTAGTGCCCTTTTCGACGAGGAGGTGACGGACGGAGATTCCGCGGGAGATCGGAGTGGAGACGAACACCGAAGGACACGGATCGCTTGGTATATCTCTCTACCCATCTTTTAGTCTGCTAGTAGCTAGGTTAATGGCCCGATCCGGGATTTTTTTGCGAGGTGGTGCCGGTTTACTAGTTTGTAAAGTTTTTCGTTTCCGCGTCTCCGGCGTCGGATCGACGGCCGGGGCGTCGTCGTGCACTTACACCAAATCCATGGTGATTTCATTCATAAGCATCTCAATCCGTTGCATCCTACGGTGGCTTCATGGCCCTTCAAAGTCTGGGGCACCGACATTGTTGGCCCAATTGATCCTCCGTCATCCAAAGGCCACCGGTTCATACTGGCCGCGACAGACTACTTCTCCAGATGGGCTGAAGCTGTCCCGCTAAGAGAATTCAAGACAAAAGATATTCTGACATTCTTCCAGCATAATATTCTATACCGCTTCGTTACACCAAGAAAAATCATTTCTGACAACGGGCCTTCTTTCAAGAGCTTCAATGTCTCAAGGTTCGCTACTCAACACAAGATAGACTGGAGATATTCCTCCATCTATAATCCAAGAGCTAATGGGCTAGCCGAAGCCTTCAATAAGACTCTATGCAAGCTCCTGAGGAAAAATGCTTCAGCCAACAAGAGAGATTGGAATCTCAAACTTCACGAGGCGTTGTGGGCATATCGTACCACGCACCGTACTCCAACTAAGTCCACTCCATACTCATTGCTCTTCGGAGTGGAGGCGGTCCTCCCCCTCGAAGTCGAAGTTCTAAGCTTAAGAATGGCCGTTCAGCACGAGTTGACGGAGGAGGAAAACATGCTCCTTCGACTTGAAGAGCTCGATGCCCTCGAAGAAAAGAGGCTCGAGGTGCAGCAAAATCTGGAGCTATACTGAGCCCAAATGTCACGGGCCTATGACAAGATAACCCATCTCCGTGCTTTCAAGAAAGGTGAATTGGTGTTGGTCCTCAAAAGGCCGATCGTCCTCAATCGACATGCCAAGGGAAAATTCGAGCTAAACTGGGAAGGACCATAAGTCATCGAGAAAGTGTTCGACGAAGGATCCTACCAACTAATAAGTGCCGAGGGAGAAATGCCCATGCCACCCATCAATAGCCGATATCTCAAGAAATACTACACGTGAATGCTCCAAGTCGCATGCGAATTGAGCACACCAGCCCTACGGTCTGGATCATACATCCTGCAAAACCGTATATAATCCACGGGCATAAAATGACTCCTATCTCCCCCAAATCCTGCCGGTGAGACTACTTTTAATGTCCCACCAGCGGGAAAAAAGGGAAAAAAAGGGAAAGAAGAAAAAAAAAAGGAAAGGAAAAAAAGGGTATGTCCACAAGCAAAACGGGCACGGATGAAAACCCGAAAGGGCTCCGTGAGTAAAAACAGCAGGACTACCGGCGAGTTTATGAAAACCCGAAAGGGCGCAAACTTGTGAAAAGAGATGAATACACTCGCAAAGTCCTCTCGACCTTGTGAGGAGAAAACCCCTACGTGAGATCCTTACGACTCACAAAGGAGCAACACACTTAGGAATCCTCACGATTCCTAAGGAGAACATACACCTGCGAGATCCTCTCAACTCGTAGGGAGAAAATGCTTTTATGAGACTCTCACGGCTCATAAAATTGAAAATCCATAGATGATAGGGACCCAAACCTGTCTCCTAAGTCATCGTTCCACAACAGGCAACGGCAAATGATGAGTCGCTCCTGGCATTTCGCTTCAGTGTTAGCGGTGCTGATGCCGACCAAAAACCCAAATCCCAAGCCTCCCAAGGAAAATGATGAGTTGCTCCTGGCATCATTCTAGTGCAGCAATGCTGATGCCAAATAGGATCCAAATTCCAAGTCCCCAAACGGCGAATGATGAGTCGCTCCTGGTACCATATTCCAGTGTAGCGATGCAGACGCCAACCAAATTCCAATTTCTCAAAATTCTCCAGCCCTACGGCCAGTCCCCAAATTGACTGTCGTATAAAATCCACGGACTTAAATAATTCTCGTCATACCCATGCCCCACCATAATCACCAGTTGCGCGGCTGGTCTACGACTTTGGAATTATGCTCCATTGAGAAGACCCACTCATGTATCCTCACGATACATGAGGAGAAAAAACCTTTGTGGGATCCTTACGACCCATAAAGGAAAAATACACTTAGGAGTTCTCACGACTCCTAAGGAGAAAATACACCTGCGGGATCCTTACGACTCGTAGGGAGAAAATACTTTTATAGGACCCTCACGGCCAATAAAATTGAAAAGCCTTAGGTGATAGGGACCTAAACCTGTCTCCTAAGCCACCGCTCCCCCAACAGGAATAGGCAAATGATGAATTGCTCCTGGCACGTGTGCTTCAGTGTTAGCAACGCTGATGCCTACCCTGTTGCGCCACGGCAGCGTCCCGGCCGTCTATCCGAGGCCATAATGCGGAATCAAAATTTTTCTTAAGTTTAAACTGGCGCTACCGTGGACAATATACCCGGATCGTAACCATTAACCGATACTAGCTAACAAGAGATGGGGTGAGAGATGTACCGAGCGATCCGTGTCCTTCGGTCTTCTCGTCGTCGTCCCGATCTCCCGCGGAATCGCCAATCGTCGTCTTCTCGTCGGAAAGGGCACCACGTAGCCGGATTCTTTTACGGGCTCCCACCTCTGGACCGAGGCAACTCGGGCGTGAAGTTGGCTAGCCGACACGTCCAAGAAGTGCTGTAGGCTAGTGTAGAATGGTTGTCTCATTTGGGGTAGTGAAGTTGCCATTGGTGATGGAGGAAAGAGGTTAAGGAAAAATGGTACATTCATTTTTCTAAACAAGAAGAAGGAGATGAAGAAATATGTGCCACCACAAAAATGAATCTTTCTCTCATTCTCTATATTGTGGCCGGCCTCCTTATTGAAATTGTGGAGAGAATGAAAACAATACATGAAGGGAGGTGAGTGTAGGAAAAGCAAGAGGTGACCACATCCAAAGTAAACCTCACATCAACTCCTAACCAACTCCAATCCATTCTAATCACCATTAATGCAAAAGAAATGATGATAGAAAAGAAAGGAATCTAAAGATGCTATCATAATCAATCCATATGCAAGAAACCCCTCCACAATATGTTATTTGCAAACTTGCAAATAACCCCCTCCATCGGAAAAGTCCGGCCGGGAAAGAACAAAGGAAAACCGGCCGGAACGGAATGCAAACTGGCAACTCCAGAAAACTGGTCCCGTAATAAATTACAGGAAAAACCCCGATACTGTGCATACACACCCGCATCTATATTCCGACCGGATACAAATGCAATGAGACAAAATCTACACTGTACTATACTAGGATCCGGCTTAAACCAAAGCCGGCTAGTAATATCCGTCCGATCCTGATCCGTCCAATACCGCACGTATCTGATCGAACCCTGCCATATAACCATACGACCACTAGTACAAACCGTCCGATCCTGATCCGTGCAATACCGCACGTATCTGATCGGACCCTGCCATATCTCCATACGGCCTCTACAGCGTTTCGCCCGAAACTTGAGTAACTGAATGTGTGGTGGACTCTAAAGACTCGTCAATACTATGGCTGTGGATTTAACCACTAGCACGTCAGAGGTATAAGCCAATACATGATGGGCCACCAGCTATTGACCAAAAGGGACGTCGATGAGCGAACTCATCCTGACACCCTACCGAGCCTGTCAGTGACAATATCCGTACAGTCTGGTCCGTTCGTCTATGAGTATCGCATGGCGGGCCTAGGGGGTTGGTAAAAGTCAGACCCCCAAAAGCGGTACAAGTCGTGTCGGAGCGTAGCCCAGAACACCCTGAGATACTACTGGAATACCTACTAGTAAATCTCCTGCTTCGGCCGAGGGCTTTGTGTAATGGCTCTCCTAGACACAGCGCGACCTCACCCCTAATACCGGGAGAGACGAACCCCTGCAGATCTGCTCACTGCCTCCATGTGGCTCGGGACTGTACCCAACTAAAACCTGTTTACACGACTCTTTTGATCCGTGGTAGGGTAGTAATCAAAGCACAGTGGGAACTCACACGAGAAAAATGACGATCTCAGGTCCATGAACTAACATGTACACATGTCACCAGGGAACTGCTATCTGACATCTGGTATAAGACCAACTAGCATGTTCCCGGCGAGTCCTGTCCGGTGTACTCATAACCCAATGAGCACCTGTATACATCTTAGCTGAACCAACTGACACCAGTAGCTTGTGAGACCGGCCACCGCCCTTCGTCGGGGTCTCGACTGTATACACTAGTCTACTAATGGAGTATCGATGCCCTGTCTCGAAACTCCTACGACTAGGGACCTTTTAAGGATGTGCTTATAGACTACCAGCTCCCACGTAAATGATCGCCCTCATACTGCTGGCAGTCAAGCAAGAATCCTAGGGGCTTTATCAACGTGTAATAACGACCTGTCAGGTCACCTAAAGCAGTACACGATGATAAAGATAAACCAGATAGCATACTATCATCTCGAGTAAGACTGTCCTCCTGGGATAGGTCCTCCCTCAATCATTGCAATCACGTGCCTGTGATCCAATAATTGACTCTGAGGGCACTATCTCCAACAATCTCCCACTTGCACTCAAGGCTAATTATTGCGATGTCGCATAATCACAGCCCGTGTGATACCGAACACCTAACTCCTCTACTAGTCAATCTCACAAAACCCGTTTGCGAAACTATTGTGTTCGAGGAATAGCCTCAGTGAGTGGATCTGCTAGGTTGTTTCTTTCTATGTCTCTCTATATCTCAAGTTCGTGGAGAAATCCATCTCCCGAAATAAGCAATACCTGTCTTAGAATGTGTCTGGATGTCTGATGCGACCTAGCTCATAAAAAAACTCCAAATCCAAACTTCTTAGACTGTATCGATAACTGAACTTAATCAGTGCCCAGCGCCATGCCTCCCTCAGTATTGCCTTGGACCACCTGTCCAAAATACTGCCCCCCTCGTCAGAAGGAGAAACTATAACTCTGACAGCCGCTCTGCCATCCAGGTCACCTTGGAAGCCTGGAATGATAACTGTCTCCCGAAGGAGAAAGCCGCTATCATATCCCTAGAACACACACTTATGTCCTAAAACTGCTTCCGACTGTTTCTCCAGGATTGGATCAATATCAACTTTTTGCACCTACTGCAAGAACAACATCTTGTGTGATACTTGACATCTCATGATTGACTCAATTGCCTAAGCAAGTGATCTGCCAATCATGCACATCCCTCTCCCCTTTAGTCTGTAAGACACCTTTAGAGAGGGTGACTCCATTATCTGCAGGTACACCACCATGCTAGGAGTCGTCCATTCTAAATACTCTTAGAATGCTGTCTAAGTACCCCGATTGGGAAACCACCCAAATCTAGATCTAAAACCATGGATCTAGTAACCAGAATGTCTGATATAATATCCAAGTCCTGTGTGGAGAAACCACTGTGTGACGACCAAAGTATAACCGATCGTAGTATAGGAATATCACTTCCTACTCTGTGTTTGTCATCAAATACCAGGACATCACACCCTACTACCTTCTTAACAGATCCATCCCTTATTCTGATGATGTCAAACCTATGACTGTCACATCAGAAATCGATGATCTATCTCCGCTATATCTGCTTTAGTCTATAAATAGACAAAAGCCACCTGTCCACCAATGCTTCCGCTGCTCCCACTGACCACGACAACCCTCTGGCAGAGTCATATAGACGTACGCTTCTGAAGCCAGTTCAGAACGACGCTATACTCATCCTCCTACCGGGTATCGCACCCTGGAACAACAGCAATGGCAAGTGTGGGTAAACAAGAACCTCCCTGTCACCGTCCTTGAGCATACCGAAGTACCTCTCGAGTGCCTGAGGTTACCCACCATATCTGCGGAGTAGCCAGTGGAATGTCAATCCAGATTGAATCTTTAGGTTCTTATCAAATTTTCAGTAATCGTTTGCGGTTCTGGAATCACTTCCAGTTCTACCATACTCCCACTACTGTTTTCTGAAAAAATCCATTTCTTTTAAAATTGTGGTGAGTGAAGAACAATATCACTATTGATCTTCCAGATGGTAGAAAATCAACCCTCGTCATAGCCTGGGTCAACCCACAAACAGCCATTACAGAAACGTGCCTTGAGTTATCCGGAGTCTGGTTTTAAGCATAAGCCGGACAACTCCCCGTACCTTAACAATGTCAAGATATGAACTGTTCTATATCCAATACAGAAACAGAGGCACTGATTTAATTAAACCTGATTCAAATCATGCAACTGTCTCCAGTGCATGTCAACTAAATGGAAGGAGGCCGATCAGCGTTACTCAACTTAGGAATGCTTCCACTTATGAGTAACCTGAAAGAGAAGCAAGTTCTCTTAATCATTACTATTAACTGAATACCATTCACAAGTATCTACATCTTCGATCACCTTGAAGAATCTCGATACTTGCAACATCTGGTTCTCTACTTTATTCATACACCTAAAACTTCTCAAAACTTAGACCCTGTGTTTCAACGAAACACGTGTCTAAGAACTAGAGAAGTCATAAGTAAATAGAATATAGTACGAGGACCAACCCCTCTGTCCTATTGGACACTGGACAACATACAATACTCTGTATAAGTCCCCTGAGTGTAATAACTTATTCACTGTGTGTCGTAGGTTGAAAACTGTACTTATGGTTAAGAAGAATTACACCGTTGTTCAATGCTCCTTACCTAACCATCCACTGATATAGGTAAATGTCATAGACATAATTTCAAAAAGGTAGATCTCACTCTATAAAAATAGACGTACAGATATATCAATTTGAAATTGGTACATAGCAATGGATATTCAAAACCAAATATTTGCCGAACAGCAAACAACCCGGGTGGCTTCCTCAAATATCACCAATTACAACGAATCCCGATATAATGAGGATGGTCACCTAATTCCCAATAACTTACTCCCACTCATCATCTGTAAAACCATACAGATGTGAGAATCCAACCTGGTAAATACATACCCTGGAGCAAGTGTCTAATCGGGAAATCAGTTTTCTTTTAACAGTACACAGTGAAACTTGAAACATTGAAATGTTTCGATGGGGTATCCTGGTATTCCTAGTAATGCCTCTTCCATTATCCAGATTCACAACTGTAACCGTGTAATTCTTTGCCACCTCTCTAAATCCCTTTATATGTCTTTAGTCATTACCTTCTGTACACCCCTTTAGGCCAAATGGTTTTCTTCCTTCCCTACCGTTCGGCACCAGCCTATGGTTTGGAAGAAGACTATCCAATAAGCATAATGGGTGTACTGTCCTAATCCTAGGAACACTCGCAAAACGAGAGAAGGTGAAGATAAAAGACAACCGAATAAACCTTATTCCTATTTCTCCTGAACCAGAATCCATCCCCGAACTGGAACAAGTTCCTTTCGAGTTCGTATATAACCATATGATGGAGTATCCAATAAACTGTGGATCTTCGTAGTGATACGGAGTGTCCTGGAGAAATACAAAGGTGATTTAGGATTGGCGAAGAAATACTTGGTTTGGTCATGAATATCAGTCGCAATTTACTTTGCCCTCCTACTAATCCCTTGCTTTGTCTTAACTTAATACCTTCTGCACACCATCGTTATGCTAATTGGTTTTCTTCATTCCCCACCGTTCGGCACCAGCCTAAGGTTTGGAAGAAGAATATCCAATTTGCGTAATAGGTGTACTACTCCTAAACCAAGGAGTACTCGCAACCTGAGAGAAGGTAAAAGGAAAAGACAACTGAATAGTCCTATCCGTTTTCTCCAGAACCGGAAACCATCCTCGAATAAATTCCTTCGAGTTCGTATATAACCATACGATGGTTTTGTCCAATAGAAGTGGACGTTCGTAGTAATACGGGGTGTCCTGGAGAAAAGGGTAAAAGTAGGAGTGGCAAAGAGGTTTGCAACTCTGACAATCCAAAAGCCAGTGTTAAGAAGGTCCGGTCAACTTGGTCACTGAGTCATAGTCTAGGGTCGGGACAATGGTCGCTGCCGAAGAGAGAGAGAAAAGAAACACTCAGCGTGCCCTCTATCCTAGATCAGAATGGTTACCAATTTATCTAATCTGAAAACCTCCCACTGTAACGTCAAATTCTTCTCCAAACCTGAAAGAAGAATTAGTCGGGGTGACCCGAGGAGTAAACCAACTCATCAGTGGGAATCGGGATCCAACTCTCATCGCATGATAACGTGACGGAATCCGCTCATTTCACCACACTCCAGAAGGTATGCGCATGCCTGGCAAGTTTCAGTTTCTTCAGAAACTCCCGATGTGATTTTTACCCCTAGGACCCAAGTGACCTTGACAATGCCAACATATCAAAGAGTCCTAGTCAAGTTCAACCCGTCATTATCTTGATTGCGTTAAACCCACCCGTACGAGTCCTTGACAATGCCCACATAACCGTACGACTGTCCTAACCAATCCACTTATCCATGCGACAGAAAAGTATTACATAGCTACCGAACACTACGCCCTCGGCAATGCACGACATACGTAGCACGAATACTATGCAATACTAATCTGAAATGACGGAGGGTTACGGATGGTTTTTGGCGAAAAACCTTTTACCGTAATGAACTTGATATCGTTGAAGGAACTGGATAGCCTTTTGTAAAAATATAGTGACGAAAACCTTTGCTAAAGAGGTCACTCCGGTGAAGGGATATCGGCTCTTTCCCCGTAGAATGAGGTGCAGGATATTCCAACTGAATACCACGATGCAAAGCAAAAGTAATCGGCTATAGTGAAGTTATTGCCCTGACGCAAACTTTTGTCCAAGGGGTCACTCCCGGTGAAAGGATCTCGGCCCTTGCCTCGTCGACTGAGGAGCAGGATATTCCAACTGAATACCACGATGCAAAACAAAAGAGAACGTCCTTGCATAACAGCTCTTTGAAAAGTGTTTCAACAACATCAGAATAGGTTTGTTTATCTTGCATTGATCCGAATCAACGCAGTCCCATCAATTAATCACACCACAAAGAACGAAAATAATATGACGTACGTATATGCCATCCGCATTCGCCACTGGGTCCCGTCATTACTCGTTAGGTTAGCTAACTAACGACAGAGCGGGGACTGGACTAGCGCGGATGTAAAACATATACAACATCTACTAATATATATACCAATATATTATATTTCGCTCAAGGCGTGATAAAATGCAACATCACAGAAATGTACAGCATCACAGAACAATACAGATATCTGGGATCCCCGGGTTTCATAGAGCCGCTACTGAAACCCGACGTTCCCCTGGTCGTGTGGATAGCCTGTGCAATGAAATCCTAGACCCCTACGGGCGCGGCAAGTCACCTGCCAAGACCTGAAGCGAGGCAGTCCCCTCCAGCACCGTGAATGGACCACCCAGCACTTCACGGAATCCGGTAACTTGGGCACCCCTCCTGGGTCAACCTGTACCCCCTACGAGTGCGGCGAATAGCCCGCCAATCCTAGAGTGAAGCCCCCTCCGTCTCAATGCTATGAGATGCGGGCCCGTTGCCCTCTAGAACCCGGCTATCCGTGCACCCCTCCGCGGGGTAATCCTAGTACAGAAAGTAAAATATACATACACCGGGTACATGACCGCAACCAGGTCGTGCCCCAAAAGAATAATACAATCAGGCAGTGACGGCAGTCCATATGTCGGACGCTCGTCCCGCGATATCAAATGTACATAATACAACAAAAACTGTACTAGAATTGCATGCAGGCTATCCCCCACGACCGATCCTCAATATCACAGCAAAATCACAAGACATCAACATGAATGTCACGTTGGCAAATCCGTCTAACCGGGCTATAGCAGTTAGACAGGATTTACCGATCAAGTGACATTCACGGTCGCAGATATAATGTAAATACTGTGAAATAATGTGTTTAAAATATCCGATCGATCAAAAATTAACAAGTGGGCCCCCAAGCAATACTGTAGCACTCACAGAAAATCTGGGCCCAAGTTTAATATTACAAAACCCCTAAAAACACCACAGAAAGAGACTGTAGAAAATTGATGCAGCAAACCCAACATAGTGCGGCGGAACCGCGGCCCAAGGGGGGGTTTGACCGCGGTTCCGCGCTCCTGTAGTGGAATTAGTGCATCGAATTTCTACAGAACTCTTATTCCATCTAGCACATCACTTTTCCACAACCTGAAAAATTTTTGGACTTCAAAAAAATTCAACAGAAAACTGATGCAAGCAAAACGCGGATTTCGGAATTTTGGTCGATCGGAAAAGTAAAACACATTAGACAAAGCTAGACTAGGTTAATGGCGTGGCTCTGATACCATGTTGATGTTAGTTATATGTATGCCCAAGAGGCCATTACTGTACATACGATGTATATTGTAATGGATGCTAGGACATATATAGGGAGGACTTTCTTGCTCGACATGATAGTATGCTATCTGGTTGTACTTTATCTAAACATGTACTCTGATTGTCTCTATATTACATGTTGATAATGCCCTTAGGATATGTACTCGACTACTGGGACTATGATGAGATCATACAAGTGGGGCCACGGTAGTCGACGAGTACATCCTATAATTGTTCCTAGTTGTGGGTGTATCGAGACAGGGCATCGATACACCAGAGTAGACTAGCGTATACGCATCTTGACCCAGATGATGGGCGATGGATGATCCCATATCCATCGATGTTTGACATCAAGGATGGTGTACGGGTGCTCAGTAGAGACTGGGTACACTGGACGGACTCGCCGAGAACTCCCAGATGGTATTATACCATACGTCAGATGGCAGTTCTCCGGTGACACTAGTACAGAGTAGTCTGTTGACCCGAGATCGTCATAAAGTCTTATGTGATTCCCACTGTGCTTTGATTTCCATCATACCACATCCAAGAGGGCGTGCAAAAAGGTGGATTTTGGGTACAGTCCCGAATCACATGGAGGCAATGAGCGATAGGAGGGGATTCGTCTCTCCCGGTATAGGGAGTTGATGTTGTGCTGTGTTCGATTGGCTATAACCGGAAATCCCTGGCCAGGGTTGCTGAGATTTACAGGTAAGTGTTATCAGTAGTTTCTCAAACTGTTATAGACCTCATATCGACACGACTTATCGAGCTACTGGGGTCTGACGTTTACCACCCCTAGGCGAGATATGCAACATATCTGACGACGAGACCGGACTGTACGGGAGTGTTACTGTTTGGATTCACAGGAGAAGTTACAGTCTTGCTTGTTGATCTTCTGAGCGCTCAATACCTGGGTAGCTGTTACGTTTAGCTGACCGCTTGCAGCTTGTGGGTGTTTGATATGATCATCACCTATTGCCGTCGTATTGACGATTCTTTAGAGTCCTACAAAGAGGTTTCTTGACTCAGGCAAAACGGAGTAGGGGCACATATGTGATATGTTCGGGACCAAGGATAATGTGGTATGTGATACCGTATTGTATTCTCGCGATATTTGATATCAGCCGGGTCATCGGATCAAGTGTTGATTCGATGAATCGGTACGGATAAATATTAGTCGGTTATATGCGATATAGCCGGATTGTCGGATCAAGTGTTGATTCGATAATTTAATGTATAATAATATATATGATATATTAAATTACATTAACTAATATTTGCTCACTAAAAGATTCTTTTTCTCACTCGGATAATACATTGATATATATGCGATATATGTTAATTGTATTATTTTATTTGGTTACAATAAATATTATATATGTGATATATAATATTGTAACATGATATGATAAATAATGCAACTTGTTTAGTAGAGATTAAACATGGTTAGGGTTTGATTAGGGTTAAGGCTTTCTAGAAGTTTCTAGAAGTTTTCTTTCTTTGTCTTTGTTAAGATATTATGCTAGATATTTCCTTAACCCTAACCAAACCTTTAACCTTAGTTAATTCTCTACAAAGGTTCACTTGACCATGGTTGCATAATTCTATCATATTATTCTTTTCCTATTCATCACAAAAGAATTATCAATATTGTTCATCATCTTCTTCCTTCTTCTTCTTTGCTAGAAATGGTTTCTTGCTTTGATTTTTGTGATGGATAAATATGAGAAAAAGATAAATAAAGATAGAAAAAATCCTACTTCACCATCCTCATCTTCCCTTGCCATTTAGATGAGGGTGTTCACATCATTTCATGAGTGTTAGCTTGTGTTAAAGAAACTTCAAGGTAGATCATCTTAGTATCGAAGATCGGAAGCAAAGGTTGTGTCTTTCTCTTCGTGGAACCTCTCGAGAGTCTGGATCCCGATGATCGCAGCGAAGGGACCACAACACGGAGCATATGAAGTGAAGGACCGGATCTACAAAGGTTGTAATCCCTCTCACTTAGTGTTAAAGTTGTTAACATGCTTGTTTTCGCCTAATCTATAGTTTAAAGTTCCGTATTCGGGTTGTTCGGCACGGCTAAATTTTTAATCGGGCATGGTTGATGCCTCGTAGACCCTTGTGCACGTGCCTAGAAACCCTACAGTGGTTTCAGAGCCAAGCTAGATCTTTAGGCGAAGTCTAGACGAAGTTTAAAGTCCGATCGAACCCGAAACCCCGACTCCAAATGCTCTCTGGAAATTTTCTGAAAATTTGGATTTTTGTCAATTAAAAATTTCTAAAAAATTCAGCAGGGTTTTATTAGAATTACTGTGAAATTCGAGGGGCTAATTCGTCAAAAGTGCGGCGGAACCGCGGCAGAAGCCTGGCTTCTGCGGCGGTTCCGCGGCCATTTGGTGACGTCACCCCTCCTATTCTGCACAGTAATTCCTACTACACGGTGCTGAGTTCTTTGGGAATTTTTAATTTTTATTCTACAGTTGAGTTTTCTGGGGTTGTTTTGGGGATTCGATGTTTCGATCGAAGTATTAGATTTTCTCTATGTGTGTTTTCCGGATAAATTTTAGAAACTGTTAAAAAGTTCGAACGGATATCAATAACTCACTTTTTCCCCTGTCGGAAAATTTTTCAAAAGTTGGATTTTTTCTCGTGTTTAAGAATGTTCTAAGTCATGCAAGTAACTCGGTGGACCCTCTAGAAGACAACAAACCTTAACTCGATTATGTGACCGTCTTGAACTGCCTTTTGAACCTTAGGGTTTGGGCCAGTACGGCGTGCCACATGTGAGGCGTTGGCTTGACCCTTCTACGGCTGGACAATTGGTACTGTGGAATGTAATGGATGTTTTTAAACTGATTTCAAGTGTTGAGATATATTGGGGAAATCTTGGGTGTTTGATGATTCGATCGGAAAGTTTAACTTTTTCTATTTATCTGGAATGTGATACAATATTTGGAATCCACAGGTAGTTATGAGATAACTAATTTGAATATTATAAACATAGCAGTTTAGTCTCAGTTGATCGGTTGCTACGGAATTTTGATGTGATCAAAAGTCCGTCGCAATCACGTAATGTACGCGGATACTCGCCGGGTAAACTTAATAGACAGCTACGCTCCATAGCCTCGACCAAGTGACTGTAGGAGAACCCCGTCGCCGAAAGCATCCGTTCGGGTGCTCGCGGCAGCGGTGTTCCGCCTTAGTGCACTTCGTCGACGGCATCCGGGGGTGCGGCCGTCTACTAAAGTTTGCGACAAGCATTCGATCAGGACGTCGGGAATCTTGTTGAATTGCCCGACTTGATATTGAAAAGAGTTTTCGATAATGAGACTAAAATGCGGGGTTTATAATTGTTAGGCATGTGATGTCTAAGGAATTCATTTGGTTAGACATGCGATGTCTAAAGAGGTTACGGATTCCAACTGTTGTAGTTTTACACTTTCTTTTCTGTGACCGTAAGCGTAGTATGTGGTGTATCGCCGGCTTCGTTGCTATACATCAACGACAATCGGGATACGTATACATGCTTACGTTGATGATATGGGATATTATGTGTTGCAGTGATATGTTATATTGGATCGTCGTGTTTGAATAGCCGGGGGTTTTATGTGAGATGAGAGTTTTTCTTTTTCATTCATGTAAAATTCATTTGTATGTAATATTCTTTTATTGGGACACTTCCAGGTAGCGGAAGATGTCACCGTTGTATATTATTTACTTTTCCGCATTAGGTAGACCCAAGGAGGGGAGCACAAGTAACCGGGTTCTAGGGTCCAGTGGGAGACCATCTCGAGGAGTCGGGACCGGGTCTCCTAACCCTAGAATTGGCAGTGTTACTTGCCGCTCTCGTAGGGGTCTAGGGATGTGGGTTTGGCTATTCATCGCGACCATGGAATCCGTGTTTTATACTGGCTCGTATTGAAAACACGGACGTCCTAGTATATCCAATATTTCATATATGTTCTTCTGCTGCAATGTTCTGTGATGAGATCATATTACTGCCTGAGACGAATGTTTATATTATATATATGAGATATATGTTATATTGCAGATTTCGTTTCAAAAGAGATGCTTGTGAAGCATAATAAAATGGGACTTCATTAATGAGATTAATGAAATAAAAGAAACCTAAGATGTTGTAGAAACTTGTTTATAAAAACTGGTAGCTCTAGTTCTTGCTTTGCATAGCGGTGTTCCTTGTAGAACATCCAGCACCTTATTCGATAAGGAAAGGACCGAGATCCCTTCACCGGGAGTGACTCCTTTAGCAATAACTGGCAGATGCTACAAACTCGGTTTGTCTTTTGATTGCTTCTATAGTTCTTGCTTTGCATAGTGATATTTGTGAAATATCCTGCACCTTATTCGATGAGGAAAGGGCCGATGATCCCTTCACCGGGAGTGACCCCTTTAGCAAAACTAAAAAAGCCTCAAAAACACTCCATTTAAAATCACTCGATTCTACAACGATATCAAGTTCATTACGCTCAGGGTTTTCTGAAAAACCTGCATAGCCCTCCGTCATTTCAGATAGATATTATTTAGTATTCGTGCTATGTTTGTTGACTTAGTTAAGGCATAGTGTACGGTAGCTAAGTAATGTTTATCTGCTAAAACATGAGATGTGATTGGATTAGGGTATTCGTACGGCTTTGTTGACTCAGTTAAGGGTCGTACGGGTGGGTTTAATTCAATCGGGAAATGTACGGGTTGAACTTGACTTGCGATTTATGGTTTGTTGACTTAGTTAAGGTCATAGATCGCTAGGGACAAAATATTATTGGGAATTTCAAGTGTTGAAATTTGCAATGAGATTGCATACCTTCTTTAAGATAGTTGGATCCCGATACCCGCTGCGAGTAAGAGTTACTCCTGGGAGAGTTTTACACATTACAATTAGCCGATCAAGTAGGTGTCTAGAAAGGTGTTAACGGGGTTACGCCTCTGGGAAAACGAGGTTTACTGTAATTAGGTTCGTGCGAAAGCACGGGGGACCTCCTTCAAAGTACCAACACTGGCCTGGCTGAAAGATCGGCGAACTTGTAGCGTGTAATTAATTCCGACTAGTCTTTACTTTTAGGGTTTGAAGGAAGATTTGATTAAAACAGTGGGAGACATCCTGATTAGATATATTATATAACCAATCTAATCTTGCAAGAGCATACGCTGAGTGTTTTCTTCTCTTTCTCTCCTGATAGCGACCATATCACGCCTTAATCAACATAATAAAACGGATATATTGACTGAACCCGCTTGTTATACTGAGCTGGGGAACGTTGGTCCCGCTCCAACTTATAATTGTTATAAGAAAGAGCAGGAAATTGGGGAATACCAGATTTCCCGTGCCGCCCAAACGAAGAAAGTGCATGCTGATGCATCTTCTTCGGGTGTGTTCATTACACAGAACTGTTTATCAGTATCCTTTACGTCCTGGGTATGTGATACCGGATCAGGATCCCGTATATGTAATCTGTTACATGGGCTACAGATAGGTAGAGAACTGAGAACGGGTGATAAGTTTCATGAGACAGAAAACGGTGCAAGTGTTGCAGCCAAGTCTGTTGGTCACTGTCACACTGTATTACCAGAATACATTGATTCTGAACAAATGTTATTAGATACCGAACCTGATATACAAAATCATATCAGTCTCTTTATTAGTAAAGAAATGATATAATTTTGTATTGTTGGATAATGTTTTGAACATTTCCTATATCAAGAGTTGATCGGTTCAGGCACGTTATCTAAAAGCATTGACGTTCTAA
Source organism: Agapanthus africanus (assembly GCA_030015575.1). Lineage (NCBI taxonomy): Eukaryota > Viridiplantae > Streptophyta > Magnoliopsida > Asparagales > Amaryllidaceae > Agapanthus > Agapanthus africanus. The sequence continues at coordinate 222,960,968 of JASDDO010000016.1, read as the reverse complement.
ATCAAACTACAGTTCTTAGTATACAGAACACACACAAGAGGAAGAGTTCAGAAATGAACGAATCCTTCTTGAGGCATTGTAGACTAGGTCATATCAATGCGACCCGACTGGCTGAAGTTACATATAGATGCATATTTAAATTAGTTTGAATTTACATCTTGTGAAACTTGCCGGTCATGTCACAAAGATAAGATGACCACAGCTCTGTTTGTTGGAAACAGAGAAAGAGTTAGTGAACTTTTGGGATTGATACATGCTGATGTATGAAAGTCCCCTGTCTACATATGCCAAGATCGGTTCTTTGTACTTCATTACATTCTCTGATAATCTCTCAAGATTCAGACATATGTTCCTGCTGATACACAAGTCCGAAGCTCTTGAGATATTTACAGAATATAAGTTAGAAGTAGAGAACCAAAAATACGGGTATAAGTATTATGTCCTTTGATGAGATCAAGGAGGAGAATACTTGAGCACGGAATTCCTGGACTATTCTAAAGGAGAATGAGATTCTCTCTCAGCATTACTCCTCCGTATACACCATATCACGATGGTATATCGGGGCGGAGCAAACTCACCCTATTAGATATGGTGTGCTCTATGATGAGTACTAATGATTTTCCTATTTCCTTTTGGGAGTTATGCACTTGAGAAGCTGCATCCCTATTGAATAAGGTTCAAATCAAATCAGTTACCTACCATTTCATATGTGATATAGAAAGGGAAGAGCCCATATCTTAAGTTGGTTAAGATTTGGGGTTGTCCGGCCTATGCCTAAAAGTAAAGTCCGGACAAGCTCGAGGCAAGGTCTGTTATGTAGAACTGGAAATGTTCCAGCTATACAAACTGCAGCTGATGATTTGGTAGAACCAAAGAATTCAATAGTTTCCAACGAAGCTCAACCTCTCCGCCGATCTAGCAGGGTTCCTCACCCACCTGAGAGATACTTCGGTTTCTCTATGACAGTGGGAGCGAGGATTGCATCATGAGATGATGACCCAACTAGTTTCGAGCTGGCCATCAGGTGTGGGACTCTGTAAGAATGGCTGGGTGCTTATCGATCTGAGATGGAATCCTTATAGACCAACAAAGTATGGACTTTGGTTGCTTTATCTGAAGGGTTAAATCCCCATCAGGAGCAAGTATATCTTGAGAAGATTACTTGGTGTACATGGAAAAGTTGAGACTTTCAAAGCTAGACTTGTTAAAGGTTTGCATCATAGACCAGGTATGGATTATGTTAAAACCTTTTCTAAGGATCTATGCTTAAGTCCATCCAGATCCTACTTGCCACGGCTACATACCATGACTACGATATCTGGTGGTTGGGTGTCATGACTGCTTTTCTAAATGATGATTTAGAAGAGAACGTCTATAAGTACACAGCCAGAGGGCTTCGTAGACAGTGGGAGCAGCGGAAACGTGTTCAAGATGTTTTATATGATAAAACAGGCATCGCGGAGTTGGAACATCTGTTTTGATGTGGTAGTCAAAGAGTTTGACTTCATCAAAATGGTAGATGAACCTTGTATATACGAAAAGGTAGTAGAGAGTACGGTGGTGATCCTCGTAGAGTACGTGGATGACATACTCTTGATAGGGAAGGAGTTTCCTATGCTACGCTCGATCAATCTCCGCTTATCACAAGGATTCTCTATATAGGATCAAAGTGATACCTCCTAAATCCTAGGTTTTGGATCTATGAAATAGATCTAATTAGATGTTAGGATACTCACTAGTTGTAGTGAGATGGTATCAATCGATCCTGGGGAGAATCACTGGAAAGGTTCCAGGGTGATAAGTACGACTGAATGTCAGTCGCAGGCATTGTCTTTACCATCAGTGGAGGGACGGTATGTTGGAAGAGTTCCAAGCTAAATACCGTGACATACTAGACGATTAAAGGCAAAATACATCGTTACCTAGGATACTACCAAAGAGGCAGTCTGGATATATAAGTTCATGAGATGAACTTCGTTCCTACCATTGTGTGACAATGGAGTTGTGGCTTTAGCCAAGGAACTACCGTCACATCAGAAATCCAGATATAATTCTTAGGCAGTATCACCTGATCATGGAGATGGTTGATCTCCAGGGAGATCGAGGTTAGGAGAGTAGACACAGAGGAGAACAGCGCGAATCCACTCACAAAGGCCTTTTTCCCAGTAGAGACTTTTATGGGATGGTTGAGTATGAGATACTTCAACCGCAGCTAATTGTTGGGTATGTGATACCATGACAGATGGCCCTAGTGCAAGTGGGAGATTGTTAGTTATATGTATGCCCTAGAGGCCATTACTGTACATACGATGTATATTGTAGTGGATGCTAGGACATATATAGGGAGGACTTTCTTGCTCGACATGATAGTATGCTATCTGGTTGTACTTTATCTAAACATGTACTCTGATTGTCTCTATATTACATGTTGATAAAGCCCTTAGGATATGTACTCGACTACTGGGACTATGATGAGATCATACTAGTGGGGCCACGGTAGTCGACGAGTACATCCTATAATTGTTCCTAGTCGTGGGTGTATCGAGACAGGGCATCGATACACCAGAGTAGACTAGCGTATACGCATCTTGACCCATATGATGAGCGATGGATGATCCCATATCCATCGGTGTTTGACATCAAGGATGGTGTACGGGTGCTCAGTAGAGACTGGGTACACTGGACGGACTCGCCGAGAACTCCCAGATGGTATTATACCATACGTCAGATGGCAGTTCTCCGGTGACACTGGTACAGAGTAGTCTGTTGACCCGAGATCGTCATAGAGTCTTGTGTGATTCCCACTGTGCTTTGATTTCCATCATACCACGTCCAAGAGGGCGTGCAAAAAGGTGGCTTTTGGGTACAGTCCCGAATCACATGGAGGTAATGAGCGATAGGAGGGGATTCGTCTCTCCCGGTATATGGAGTTGATGTTGTGCTGTGTTCGATTGGCTATAACCGGAAATCCCTGGCCAGGGTTGCTGAGATTTACTGGTAAGTGTTATCAGTAGTTTCTCGAACTGTTATAGACCTCATATCGACACGACTTATCGAGCTACTGGGGTCTGACGTTTACCACCCCTAGGCGAGATATGCAACATATCAGACGACGAGACCGGACTGTATGGGAGTGTTACTGTTTGGATTCACAGGAGAAGTTATAGGCTTGCTTGTTGATCTTCTGAGCGCTCAATACCTGGGTAGCTGTTACGTTTAGCTGACCGCTTGCAGCTTGTGGGTGTTTGATATGATCATCACCTACTGCCGGCGTATTGACGATTCTTTAGAGTCCTACACAGAGGTTTCTTGAATCAGGCAAAACGGAGTAGGGGCACATATGTGATATGTGCGGGACCGAGGATAATGTGGTATGTGATACCGTATTGTATTCTCGCGATATTTGATATCAGCCGGGTCATCGGATCAAGTGTTGATTCGATGAATCGGTACGGATAAATATTAGTCGGTTATATGCGATATAGCCGGATTGTCGGATCAAGTGTTGATTCGATAATTTAATGTATAATAATATATATGATATATTAAATTACGTTAACTAATATTTGCTCACTAAAAGATTCTTTTTCTCACTCGGATAATACATTGATATATATGCGATATATGTTAATTGTATTATTTTATTTGGTTACAATAAATATTATACATGTGATATATAATATTGTAACATGATATGATAAATAATGCAACTTGTTTAGTAGAGATTAAACATGGTTAGGGTTTGATTAGGGTTAAGACTTTCTAGAAGTTTCTAGAAGTTTTCTTTCTTTGTCTTTGTTAAGATATTATGCTAGATATTTCCTTAACCCTAACCAAACCTTTAACCATAGTTAATTCTCTACAAAGGTTCACTTGACCATGGTTGCATAATTCTATCATATTATTCTTTTCCTATTCATCACAAAAGAATTATCAATATTGTTCATCATCTTCTTCCTTCTTCTTCTTTGCTAGAAATGGTTTCTTGCTTTGATTTTTGTGATGGATAAATATGAGAAAAAGATAAATAAAGAGAGAAAAAATCCTACTTCATCATCCTCATCTTCCCTTGCCATTTAGATGAGGGTGTTCACATCATTTCATGAGTGTTAGCTTGTGTTAAAGAAACTTCAAGGTAGATCATCTTAGTATCGAAGATCGGAAGCAAAGGTTGCGTCTTTCTCTTCGTGGAACCTCTCGAGAGTATGGATCCCGATGATCGCAGCGAAGGGACCACAACACGGAGTATATGAAGTGAAGGACTGGATCTACAAAGGTTGTAATCCCTCTCACTTAGTGTTAAAGTTGTTAACATGCTTGTTTTCGCCTAATCTCTAGTTTAAAGTTCCATATTCGGTTTGTTCGGCACGGCTAAATTTTTAATCGGGCATGGTTGATGCCTCGTAGACCCTTGTACGCGTGCCTAGCAACCCTACAGTTGCGCCACGGCCGTCTATCCGAGGCCATAATGCGGAATCAAAATTTTTCTTAACTTTAAACTGGCGCTACCGAGGACAATATACCCGGATCGTAACCATTAACCGATACTAGCTAACAAGAGATGGGGTGAGAGATGTACCGAGCGATCCGTGTCCTTCGGTCTTCTTGTCGTCGTCCCGATCTCCCGCGGAATCGCCATTCGTCGTCTTCTCGTCGAAATGGGCACCACGTAGCCGGATTCTTTTACGGGCTCCCACCTCTGGACCGAGGCAACTCGGCCGCGAAGTTGGCTAGCCGACGGGTCCAAGAAGTGCTGTAGGCTAGTGTAGAATGGTTGTCTCATTTGGGGTAGTGAAATTGCCATTGGTGATGGAGGAAAGAGGTTAAGGAAAAATGGTACTTTCATTTTTCCAAACAAGAAGAAGGAGATGAAGAAATATGTGCCACAACAAAAATGAATCTCTCTCTCATTCTCTATATTGTGGCCGGCCTCCTTATGGAAATTGTGGAGAGAATGAAAACAATACATGAAGGGAGGTGAGTGTAGGAAAAGCAAGAGGTGACCACATCCAAAGTAAACCTCACATCAACTCCTAATCAACTCCAATCCATTCTAATCACCATTAATGCAAAAGAAATGATGATAGAAAAGAAAGGAATCTAAAGATGCTATCATAATCAATCCATATGCAAGAAACCCCTCCACAATATGTTATTTGCAAACTTGCAAATAACCCCCTCCATCGGAAAAGTCCGGCCGGGAAAGAACAAAGGAAAACCGGCCGGAACGGAATGCAAACTGGCAACTCCAGAAAACTGGTCTCGTAATAAATTACAGGAAAAACCCCGATACTGTGCATACACACCCGCATCTGTATTCCGACCGGATACAAATGCAATGAGAAAAAATCTACACTGTACTGTACTAGGATCCGGTTTAAACCAAAGCCGGCTAGTAATATCCGTCCGATCCTGATCCGTGCAATACCGCACGTATCTGATCGAACCCTGCCATATAACCATACGGCCACTAGTACAAACCGTCCGATCCTGATCCGTGCAATACCGTACGTATCTGATCGGACCCTGCCATATCTCCATACGGCCTCTACAGCGTTTCGCCCGAAACTTGAGTAACTGAATGTGTGGTGGACTCTAAAGACTCGTCAATACTATGGCTGTGGATTTAACCACTAGCACATCAAAGGTATAAGCCAATACGTGACGGGCCACCAGCTATTGACTAAAAGGGACGTCGATGAGCGAACTCATCCTGACACCCTACTGAGCCTGTCAGTGAAAATATCCGTACAGTCCGGTCCGTTCGTCTATGAGTATCGTATGGCGGGCCTAGGGGGTTGGTAAAAGTCAGACCCCCAAAAGCGGTACAAGTCGTATTGGAGCGTAGCCCAGAACACCCTGAGATACTACTGAATACCTACCAGTAAATCTCCTGCCTCTGCCGAGGGCTTTGTGTAATGGCTTTCCTAGACACAGCACGACCTCACCCCCAATACCGGGAGAGACGAACCCCTACAGATCCGCTCACTGCCTCCATGTGGCTCGGGACTGTACCCAACTAAAACCTGTTTACACGACTCCTTTGAGCCGTAGTAGGGTAGTAATCAAAGCACAGTGGGAACTCATACGAGACAAATGACGATCTCAGGTCGATGAACTAACCTGTACACATGTCACCAGGGAACTGCTATCTGACATCTGGTATAAGACCAACTAGCATGTTCCCGGCGAGTCCTGTCCGGTGTACTCATAACCCAATGAGCACCTGTATACATCTTAGGTGAACCAACTGACACCAGTGGCTTGTGAGACCGGCCACCGCCCCTCGTCGGGGTCTCGACTGTATACACTAGTCTACTAATGGAGTATCGATGCCCTGTCTCGAAACTCCTACGACTAGGGACCTTTTAAGGATGTACTTATAGACTACCAGCTCCCACGTAAATGATCGCCCTCATACTGCTGGCAGTCAATCAAGAATCCTAGGGGCTTTATCAACGTGTAATAGTGACCTGTCAGGTCACCTAAAGCAGTACACGATGATAAAGATAAACCAGATAGCATACTATCATCTCGAGTAAGACTGTCCTCCTGGGATAGTTCCTCCCTCAATCATTGCAATCACGTGCCTGTGATCCAATAATTGACTCTGAGGGCACTATCTCCAACATACCCTAACCCCAAAATCCCAAACTCCAATCCAATAGACCCCTAAGTCTTTAAACTAGAAACAGATGACCCCTAAGTCGTTAAACTGGGAACAGATGACCCCTAAGTCGTTAAACTAGGAACACATGACCCCTAAGTCGTTAAACTGGGAACGAGGGAAATCTCCTCATGGCAGATGATGATTCGCTCCTGGTATCATATTCCTGTGCAGCGATGCTGATGCCAAACCAAAACCAAAATCCCCAAGCCCTGTCATGACAAATGATGATTCGCTCCTGGTACCATATTCCAGCGTTGCGATACCGATGTCAACCCAAATCACATCAGGTCGGCAAAACAACCAATGACCTCCCTGGCAGAACCAAATTCCACCTCGGAAACAAGTCAACTTCATCCCTGACACCGCAAGAAGCGGGGAAAGTCAAATCCAGCATCGACCGTCCACGTCGCTAAAAGAGCAGCACCGACCGTTCAAGTCGCAAAAAGGGCAGCATCGACCGTCCACGTCTTTAAAAGGGCAGCACCGACGGTCCAAGTCGTAAAAAGGGCAGCATCGACCGTAAGCGACCGTCCACGTCGCAAAAAAGGCAGCACCGACCGTCCAAGTCGCAAAAAGGGCAGCATCGACCGTCCACATCGTAAAAAGGGCAGTAACGACCGTCCACGTCGCAAAAAAGGCAGCACCGACCGTCCAAGTCGCAAAAAGGGCAACATCGACCGTCCACGTCGCAAAAAGGGCAGCATCGACCGTCCATGTCGCTAAAATGGCAGCACCGACCGTCCAAGTCGCAAAAAGGGCAGCATCGAACGTCCACGTCGCAAAAAGGGCAGCATCGACCGTCCACGTCGTAAAAAGGGCAGCACCGACAGTCCAAGTCGCAAAAAAGGGCAGCATCGACCGTCCACGTCGCAAAAAGGGCAGCAACAACCGTCCACGTCGCAAAAAGGGCAGCATCGACCGTCCACGTCGCAAAAAGGGCAGCACCGACCGTCCAAGTCGCAAAAAGGGCATCATCGTCCGTCCACGTCGCAAAAAGGGCAGCACCGACCGTCCAAGTTGTTGCGCCACGGCAGCGCCCCGGCCGTCTTTCCGAGGCCAAATTGCGGAATCAAAATTTTTCCTTACTTGGAAACCGGCGCTACCGCGGACAATGAAAACCCGGATCGTTAACCATTAACCTATACTAGCTATGAAGAGATGGGAAGAGAAGTATACCGAATGATCCGAGTCCTTCGGTCTTCTCATCATCGTCCCGATCTCCTGCGGAAAGTCTTGTCTCCACATCGTCGCCTCCTAGCCGGAAGGGCACCACATCGCCTGCGTCTTTTACGGGCTCCCGCCTTGATACCGAGGCAACTCGGGCATGAAGCCGGCAACTCGACATGCTCAAGATATGTTGTAGAATGTGTAGTAGATCATGCTAGTCTCATTTAGGGTTATTTTGCCTTGATGGAGGAATGAAGAACATTGGAGTGAAGTGAGAAATTTTAGTAGCAAGAAGAATGAGATGAATATGAATTCCTCACACTAAAAATGAAACCTCTCATTTTTCTCCTCTTCTAAAAATGTGGCCGGCCAATTTTCCTCATGTGTGAATTGTGGAGGGAATGGCATAACAAAAGAGGGAGGTGAGTGTAGGAGATCAAAGGGGGGTGACCACATCCAAAGTGAACCTCAAATCAAAGATGCAAATCAATCTCATCCTAATCTTTTCTCATAAAGCAAATGAAAAGACTTAGAAAGGATCTCATCATGAGAAACTATCATGATGCCACCAAAATGCAAGATACCCCCTCCACAAATGTAATTTGCAAAACTGCAAATTACCCCCTCCATCGGAAAAGTCCGGCCGGGAAAGAACAAAGGAAAATCGGCCGGAACGGAATGCAAACTGGCAACTCCAGAAAACTGGTCCCGTAATAAATTACAGGAAAACCCCGATACTGTGCATACTCACCCGCATCTGTATTCCGTCCGGATATAAATGCAATGAGACAAAATCTACACTATACTAAACTAGTACCGGCTTAAACCAAAGCCGGCTAGTAAAATCCGTTCGATCCTGATCCGTGCAATACCGCACGTATCAGATCGAACCCTGCCATATAACTATACGGCCACTAGTACAAAACTGTCCGATCCTGATCCGTGCAATACCGCACGTATCTGATCGGACCCTGCCATATCTCCATACGGCCTCTACAGCGTTTCGCCCGAAAGCTTGAGTAACTGAAAGTGTGGTGGACTCTAAAGACTCGTCAATACTATGGCTGTGGATTTAACCACTAGCACGTCAGAGGTATAAGCCAATACGTGACGGGCCACCAGCTATTGACCAAAAGGGACGTCGATGAGGAAGCTCACCCCGACACCCAACTGAGCCTGTCAGTGACAATATCCGTACAGTCCGGTCCGTTCGTCTATGAGCATCGCATGTCGGGCCTAGGGGGTTGGTAAAAGTCAGACCCCCAAAAGCGGTACAAGTCGTGTCGGAGTGTAGCCCAGAACGCCTTGAGATACTACTGGAATACCTACCAGTAAATCTCCTGCCTCGGCCGAGGGCTTTGCGTAATGGCTCTCCTAGACACAGCGCGACCTCACCCCCAATACCGGGAGAGACGAACCCCAGCACATCCGCTCACTGCCTCCATGTGTCTCGGGACTGTACCCAACTAAAACCTGTTTGCACGACTCCTTTGAGCCGTGGTAGGGTAGTAATCAAAGCACAGTGGGAACTCACACGAGACAAATGACGATCTCAGGTCGATGAACTAACCTGTACACGTGTCACCATGGAACTGCCATCTGACGTCTGGTATAATCCCAACTGGCAGGTTCCCGGCGAGTCCTGTCCGGTGTACTCATAACCCAATGAGCACCTGTATACATCTTAGGTGAACCAACTGACACCAGTGGCTTGTGAGACCGGCCGCCGCCCCTCGTCGGGGTCTCGACTGTATACACTAGTCTACTCTGGAGAATCGATGCCCTGTCTCGAAACTCCCACGACTAGGGACCTTTTAAGGATGTGCTTATAGACCACCAGCTCTCACGAATATGATCGCCATCATACTGCCGGTAGTCAAGCAAGAATCCTAGGGGCTCTATCAACGTGTAATAGCGACATGCCAGGTCACCTAAAGCAGTACACGATGATAAAGATAAACCAGATAACATACTATCATCTCGAGTAAGACTGTCCTACCGGGATAAGTCCTCCCTCAATCATTGCAATCACGTGCCTGTGATCCAATAATTGACTCTGAGGGCACTATCTCCAACACAAGTCGCAAAAAGGGCAGCATCGACCGTTCACGTCGCTAAAAGGGCAGCATCGACCGTCCAAGTCGCAAAAAGGGCAGCATTGACTGTCCATGTCGTAAAAGGGGCAGCGTAGGATTCCTACAAAGCGGGAACCAGATCACTCCGGGCTAGGGAAACGTCTATCACGGACACTCCGTCTCGGAGACATGTCAAGCAACGACTGTCCATGTCGTAAAAAGGGCAGTGCCAGCTTCCCAAAAAGCGGGAACCAAATCAGGTCACCTCCAAGTAAAAGAAGATCCATCAATTTCATGCATACGACCCACATATGTGGTGTGCATTTATTGATGGGGGGCAATTTGTTGGGGTAAAAATTTACACCCCGATCGACCAAGTCAAAATCAAAGTCAACCCCGAGCCAAGTAGGCCCAAGCCCAGATCGAGTGGGCCCATGCCCGGGTCGAGCCCGAACATGAAGCGGCCGGCCTCCCCCCATGCCAAGATAAAAAATTTGTAATAAATAATTTTGTTGTATTTCTTTTATTTTATTTTATGGATAAATGTAGGAAAAATAGGCATAAAGCCAAATTTTTGTAAAGCCCATGGCTTATGTGCAAAAAGAAATGGCACATGAGCCATGTGATAGGCGAAATGCCATTTTGTGAAGCCCAAGGGGCTATGTGTAAAGTGTACGGCCTATAAAGGCAAAAATAATGAAATATCTCAACCACTTTTTTCTCTCTCTCAAAATTTTTCAGATCTGAGATCTCTTCTCCTTCTTCAAGGTTCCAAAACCTTCTTCTTCCTCTTGAATTAAATCAAGAGTTTTACTCTTCTTTTTATAAAACAAATTAGTTTTTCAACACAAAACCCATAAAGAGGAATTCAGATCTTCCATTAGACCTCAAAAAGAAGAGATTTTTAAAAATCCCATATCTCTTGATCTTCAAGATCCAGCTAACAGAGGAGGAAGAAGAAGAACCTCTTTCACTAAACCCAAGGAAAAAAACAACACTCTCAGGGGTCCAACTCCTCCCTGATTTCTCTTCTGAGAAATTTTTTTAGGCTAAAAGCCTCCTTTTCTCGCCGGTGCTCAGGCGCAGAGCGCCCGCATGCCGACACTTGGCGCGCTTGCGCTCCAGCGCTCAGCGCTCGAGCACAAAGCGCCCACGTGCCGACACGGGGCGCTCTTGCGCTCACGCGCAAGCGCTCGAGCTCACGCGCAAGCGCTCGAGCGCAAGTCGCCCCCGTGCCGACACGTGGCGTGCTTGCGCTCAAGCACAGGCGCTTAGGCGCAAGTCTCCCCCGTGCCGACACGTGGCGCACTTGCGCACAAGCACCCGGCGCTCTAGAGCAAGTCGCCCCCCTGCCGACACGTGGCGCACTCGCGCTCGAGCGTCAAGCGCTGAAGCACAAAAACGCTCACGTGCAGACACGTGGCGCGCTTGCGCTCAAACGCCCAGCGCTCATGTACAGAGCACCCACGTGCCGACACGTGGCACTCTAGCGCCTGAGCGCACAGCACCTAGGCACACAATGCCCAAGGTGCCTCCCCCACGCATCCTTTGGATGTCTTTTCCCCCATTTATATATATACATGTATATACATACATATGTATACATATGTACATACACACATACTCCACGACACTGTCCCCGTAAAAACTCTGCGTGGCTCCCGATATATCCAAACCCCCCTTCCAAAACAACACACACGTACACTACACATTGAGTTCTCATGACCAGTTTAACCCCTTAATCGTAGGTTCCCTTGCCCCAAAGGCGAAGGGTAATTAACGGCAGCTTAGTCCACGTCTGCCGATGATTCGGATCCCTACAATCAATAAACCTCGGCCTACCCTAGGCAGGGGGGATCTGTAGTGCACCCGACAAGCGCGCGCGTATTCCCATCTCAATGGGGTGACAAAAAAAACACCCTACATCTGGTATGTTTAATTTTATTTTGATTTCCTTATTTCTTCCAGATCTCAAGTCTTGGACTTGACGTAATTTGGATCAGCTCTTTTCACAATTTTGGATCGGTTTCTGGAATTTCCTGCACAGACTTCGAAACAAGTGTTGCGCAATATAGGGATGATGCAATGCCATGATAAACAATCAATTTCCCTCATAAATGTCGGTTTTAAAGTATAACACATGCAATCTGGTATTTCAGAGATGTTTTACTAATATAAGCAATATGAATGTCGAACATTTCTAGATGAGTGCAAATGATAGGGAAATTGACGTGTTAAAAATGCAGTATTTTTGACTGATCAAATTCCCCCAAACTTATTTTCGGTCGTCTCGAGCGAACTGTTTTATCAAAAAGAGAAGGAGAAAATAAAGAAAGAGAAAAACTAACTAGCACACTTTCGTAGGCAACACGATTGCACTGAGCACGTAGTAGGGGGAGTGTTGTCTCCTGAGGGTTTTCAGCCGATTGCACCCACAAAATCCAATAATAAAAGGAAGATCATGAATATTATATTTTAAAAAAATAATTGTAAAAGAAAAGCCTTGAAAATTAGGGTTTCCAACTAAGCTAGCTTTTCGGTTGTCATGAGCCCTATCTTAATAGTCATGAAAAGATGTCAGAAATCACGTCCTCCCTCAATAAAACATCGTCTTATTCTTCATTCCTATCTTTCTTCCAAACATCGATCATATCACCCTACGTGTGTGTAATAAACATCCTTACACCCGGAGAATTCAATTCAAACTATCATACTCTTGCCCATCAGCCTCAGTACTTTTTAATTAATGAATATTTAGATGAGATTGTTCACACACTTTCATGCGACCGTTAATACTTCTTGAGGTAATAACCGACCGATTACTCCTGTACTTGCTTATTTGGTGTTTTTCCTCGTCTTGCACGACCTAAGGCTTAGCAGTGACTCCCAGACCAATTGGCCTTAGGGCACTAGGTGAACAGGCACCCTCGCTATATTTTTTTATTGCTGCCTTGTCGATAACAAAATCAGTGTCCATTTTTCTTACCATTTTATATTTTATTCATTTTTTTATTTCCTTCATACTTTGGCTTTTAGACCAGAGCATTTCAAGGTATCCTTTACTATCCCGGGCTTCAAGACGTGTGTAAGTGCGAATAGCAGGGTATCAACGTTCAAAATGTTTGGCTTCCAGAATAGAAACCATTTTTCAGACTTATTTTTTTCCTCAGATTAGTGACTTCCTTCATCTTACTAACCCTTGGGACAACGGCTCATAACTACTTATTACTAATTCGTATAAGAAAACTTCTAATTTTCTTGGTTTTCTTAAATTTTTCCAATCTTTTGGATGTAATTTTTTCCCTCTCTAAACTTTTATTATCTTATTTATGTACAAAAATATATATATATATATATATATTTGTGAATTTTTTTAAATTTTCATAGGTTTTGAAAATGTTTTGTGCTTATGCAAAGTATGATGCAAATGATGCGAAAATAAGCACAAACCTCCCCCAAACTTGTTTTCAACAGTGTCCTCACTGTTGCCTTCTGCTAAATCTCAAAAACCATTAAGCTTGGGATGAAATTTATTAATGGGGGCAAAATATTTAAGTGAAGATTCTCCCCCAAACTTATTTTTGGCTCATCATTTTGTAAAAATTTTCTTTTCAAGAGCCAGAAAAAATGCCCCCCAAACTTGAGTTATGCAATGTTAATCTTTTGAAAATCACATGAGGGGGTCAAAAATCATTGGTCGATGCCAAGCTTTGCAAAGACCGAAGGTTAACACCAACCATTCAAAATTTTTATGAATGCGGTGCTCTGGTTGGTGGAAGAAGAAGCGGGGAAAGGATAAGTGGTGGAATAGAATATATGTGCGTCTCGTTTCAGAGAGACGATGCCGTGAATGTGATGGATTACTCGCATTCTTTTTACAGTTCAGAAGAAGGGGTGGAGGTTCAATTTCATTGATTGGGACATGATTCATCTCAACACCCGTGTCATTCAAAAATGCGAGTTCATAAGCGAAGATCTCCTCAAAAGTTCCATCAATACCCCGATGAATAATGTCATCACAAAGTGCGGGGTGATCTTCAGACTCTAAGAATAGTTCGTAATCGGTGTTAGTTGTTGATCCGGACAACTCGGTGGAAGAGTCCATATGTGTATGATATATAGTTGGGTCAAACAACAACGTATGCAAAGAGTCAAGATCAGTATCATGAGGATCATCAAATTCGCTGCTGTCGACATCCATTAAGTCGAAAGAACAGACCTGAGCAGTAGGTTCGGAGGGTACACTTCCCAACTTGTAAATGTTCAGCTCAATTGACCTATTCCCGAAGTATAGGGTCATAGAACCGTTACGACAGTTGATGATAGCGTTGGAAGTGGACAAAAAGGGGCGACCTAAAATCACCGGAATTTGGTTCTGTGGGTTCGCTACAGGCTGTGTATCAATTACAATAAAGTCCACAGGGAATACAAATTCCCCGATTTTTATTAACACATCCTCCAGTTCACCCCTAGGTTTGGTGATTGATCAGTCAGCCATTTGGAGAGTTATGCTCGAGGGCTTTAACACTCCGATACCTAGTTGCTCATAAACCGAATATGGAAGCAAGTTAACACTAGCGCCAAGGTCTATTAGAGCACGGTTGATGTGTTTTTCCCTGATAGAAATGGAAATAGTAGGACAGCCAGGGTCCTTACGTTTCCTCGGTACTTGTTGGGGGAAAGCCGTGTCTACAGTCTTTGCCATGAATATCTTCTTGGGCACTTGAGTCAACAGTGCACAAGTTCTTAAGAGTTTTCGTATAGGACGGAACTTGTTGGATGGCATCTAGGAGAGGGATGTTAATGTTAACTTTCTTAAACATGTCCATAATCTTCTCCATATGTGGACTCGATTTGTTAGCCCTTAACCGATTAGGATAAGGTGCTTTAGCAATAAGCGCTGGGTCCATTATAGGAGAAGGAAGTGTGTGTGGACCTGATCCTAGAATAGAAGTGAGGATCGTCTGTGGAGAACTAGAAGAGATAGGCTGAGGTGTCGAGCCTTGTGGGAAATGGAGAATAGGCTCGCAAGAAGGTGGTGGGGTAGAAGAACTGGGGTTAGAATTAGAATTAGTAGTAGAAGTGGAAGGAAAGGTCTCAGCCGGGGTATCATTGTTATATTTTTCTGTATCATCAAACTCTTCCCCAACGTGATTGTCAAGCACTCTTCCAGCTCAACGTGGTGATTGCATCCACATGATGTGAATAGCCAGGATTGGGAAAATGTTGAGCTGGAAGTTTCCCTTTCTCTCTTGCACCCATTTCGGATTTTAGTTGTGCAATTTGTGCTTCCATCGATTTTATAGTCTCGCATTGGGAAACAGAGTTTTTCTCAATTTTATCGACAGAAGACTTCATTTCAGCCGAAACTTGCATGATATTTGTTAAGACCAAATTCATGTATTGTGCAAATGAAGAGGATTCATCAGTCCCGGTCAACTGTAAAGGACTAGACGGTGCAGGTGTGTTGACCGGATTTTGGAAGTTTTGTGCTTGGAAGGGGTGCTGACTCAATAGAAGTGGTTGTTGTTGTGGTGGAGGGACCCTTTGGAAATTGTTTTGATTTGGAACCGTGTTTTGAGTTTGTGATTGGTTCCAAGCAAAGATAGAGTGATTCCTCCAACCCTGATTATATATGGAAGAATATAGATGGTTTCTAGGTCTTTGAAAAGCAGCATTGGTATGCTCGTGACCTTGAAACGGAGAATTTAGTGGACATTCTTCCGTCAAATTAGAAGGATCAGAACAGCATCCACATACAGTTTTGGAGTGTGTCATTTGATTGAGGGCGACGGCTAAAAATTTGTTTTCCATAGTCTCGAGTTTCTTATGTAGGGCTGAAATGTCAGCTCTAACTCCTATGGAAACTTCCGATTGGTTATTGCCCCACTAGACGATTGACTCACACCCTCCCACTGTAAAGATTTTTCAGTGAAATCTTCTAGAAATTTCCAGGCTTCCCCATCATCTTTGGTCATGAAGTTGCCTTGACACATGGATTCAAGGGTCTGTCTTGTGTTAGGATTAATGCCCTCATATATGATTCGGCACAGATCCCATCTAGGGATTCCGTGATGTGGACATTGGACTAACAGATCCTTGAAGCGTTCAAGACATTTTGAAAATGTTTCATTTGGAAGCTGGGTGAATTGATTTATTTCGCTACGGACTCGAGCTGTCTTATGATGTGGGTAGAATTTCTTAAGGAATGCTTTGACGAATTCTTCGCAGTTTGAGATGGAATGTGCGGTTGTGTTATACAGCCACTTCTCGGCTATATCGCATAAGGTAAATGGGAGAAGACGTAGACGCATAGCAACCATAGAAAGATGTGAGGTACCCATCATTGCGCATACATTTTCAAATTTGGTGATAAAGGCATATGCGTCTTCAGACTCGTGACCGTGAAATTTTGGTAGAAGGTTGATGTATTGGGGTTTAATTTCAAAATTTTCCCCGTTGGATAGTGGAATGGAAAGACAGGTGGAAAGGGGACCTCGAATAAGATAGCACCTCTCTTAGAGAGAGATGCGGGGTGGAATCTGCGCACCAACGGACGGCGGCAGAGTAGTGGTAAAGAAATTCGATGGAGAATCATCCATCGAAATGGGTGTGGTGGTGGGTAAAGTAGAGGTAAATGTAGAAATACCGACTTTTGGGTCGATCGAGGGTACGCGGACTAAACGGGCACTAAAATCCCGTGTCCAGCCTATCTTGCACTAAAAAGGGTTAGCACAAGTGGCAACGTGACTTATAATTAGGGGAAAGAATGAATGTGATTGGTGTTTGTTTTGAAAAATATACGGATTTTTGAAAAGATGATGCGATCACAACAAATGCAACAAGCAAAAACCCTAATTCTAGTGGTCACCTAGGTCAAAACTCTAGACCGCTCCTAACTGCCAAAAGACAAGTCACGGGATTAATCCTCCACTGCCTCTTTGTCTCTTCTGTGGCCAGGTAAGTGCCAGGTAAGTTGGAGGTTCTCCACTACGTAAGTAGTGGGCCTAATTAAGTAACCACTAGCCTTCGACACACTTGCCATAGACACCACAAAAGAAACGCGGATAAGCAATGAATTACCCACGGCCTCCTTCTGTCCTAAGTGAGCGCGACGGTCCTTAGAGTCATCTCTAGATTTCTTTTAGTTAATGAGGGTAAATGCGGATGCAATTTTGTGATTTTCGGGGCTTAGGAAGGGTAATGAACTCCCCACCTAATCTGGATTTGGCCGTGCACCTTAAATTCAGTATTAATATGCAAACAACCAAAAGTCAAAACACGCACAATTTATTTTGCTTTTGCGGCGCAACGATTTATTTGCAAAGAAACCTGCAGCAAATTGTTAATTGGAGCAGACAGAGGAGGAGATAAGAAAGATAGAGACTCACAGAGCAAAATTAGTACAGTGATGCTTCAACTGGACCGCGGTTCCGGCGCAGATTCCTCCTTAGACTGCGGTTCCGCGGTGATGTGTACTGTTCACTGTACAAAAATTCACCAAAAAGCTTCTGTTCAGCCCCTAAGTCCTCTGGAATATTCTGAAAATTTTTTCCATAGCTCCAATGATTCCAGATTTCCTCACAACAAATCACAACAACTCGTATTAGTGTTTGCGCGAATTTAGATCTAAAAATATAGATAGAATAAACTTTTCAACTCAAATTTCAAAATACGAACAATTAGCGCACAATCCCCGGCAACGGCGCCATTTGATTGTGCTATTTTCCGATTGTATAAGTAAATCAAATGATCCCCGGCAACGGCACCATATGATTGAATACGATTTCGGATTGTGTAGTATGAAAATTGTATAGAAATCACAACCAAAAATATTTGACCGCAATCAATAACGGTGTCGAATGTAGCGCGTTAGTAAGTGCGGATCGTCCACAGGGAAAGTGTAATCGTTTGTGTTTCGAATTAGATGAGTCGAAACTTTAAAGAAAAGAAAAGAAACAATTCATGATTTGTAAATTGAATTTCAAGAATTAGAAAAATCTAGATCTAATAACAAGAAAACATTAAAATCAAAAATTGTCAATTGATGATTTTCAATCCAAATATCAAGAATCAAAGTGAGGCTCGTAGGAATCGATCGGATCTATAGATGTGATGAAATATAGCGATTTCGTATTCTTATCCTTCGATGAATTAATACTAGATCGAAGATGATCGACGAGAATTTTGGATTTCTAGTGAAACTAGGTTTTCAACGTCTATCCCTTGTTCCTTCGTCGATATCATTCACATTCTATCCTCTAGTAAATTCAAGAATCAATCGTGGATCCCTAATTTCGAGCGATCACAATTAAGAAAGCATCGCAACGAAACTGGGTCGTCGATTCTTCAATTTGCTAGGGTTTACAAAACTCGTAGGACTTAAGAATCGTTTTAAGATTTGTTACATCATCATTCTATTGATCGTCTCGACTCATTTACGAGCAGAGTTTTACTCAAACATCACAACAAGAACCACAATCACAAATTGAGATTGAATCATGATGCAAGAATTTAAAGAAAGCAAAATTAAAGAATTTCACCTTTTATTTATATCAACAATTCCGTTACAAATCGCTCAAGAACTACAAGAGGAAGAACTCGATCGTAGATTTGGCTTCGCTCGTAACCTTTAGTCGCGGATCGGCTTGGATCACTTGCTCGGTTGAAGATCGGCTCCGCTTTTAAAAGGTTGAAGGCTTCTTGCTTGAATGGTACTCGGGATCTTGAATTTGGCTTTGGATTTTGGATTTTTGAGGCACAAGTTGTGTCACTCAACTTGTGGGTGGAAGAGGGAGATGATGAAGAACTAATGAACAATGAACCTCAACCCTTAGATCTAGGCTCCTTTTTATAGACCTCAAAACCCTAGATCTAGGATTTCAAATTTTAATTTCCCTCCAAAAGTTTGTTAAAGAGAACCTTCTAGAAATAGTTTATTAGGCCGAGCCTTCTAGATGAAGCCACGTGGAGAATCGGGAGTCTTCTGGAAGCTTGTACCGTTACAAATAGCCACGTGTAGAAAATTGAGCCGCTGACGACGTCAAGCCGCTGCGGATCCGCGGCGCAAGCCAGCTCCGGCCGCGGATCCGCGACTATGTTGAAGCCTTAGGGCTTGTGTCTTCTGTGATGATTTTGGGCCTTTATCTGGTATGTTGAATTTTATTTTGATTTCCTTATTTCTGCCAGATCTCAAGTCTTGGACTTGACGTAATTTGGATCAGCTCTTTTCACAATTTTGGCTCGGTTCCTGGAATTTCCTGCACAGACTTCGAAACAAGTGTTGCGCAATATAGGGATGATGCAATGCCATGATAAACAGTCAATTTCCCTCGTAAATGTCGGTTTTAGAGTATAACACATACAATCTGGTATTTCAGAGATGTTTTGCTAATATGTGCAATATGAATGCCGAACATTTCTAGATGGTGCAAATGATAGGGAAATTGACGTGTTAAAAATGCAGTATTTTCGACTGATCAAGCTCCAACGGCTATCCTCGTATCTGGAGTCTCCCAAGAAATGTATCTCACCACCTAGCATCCGAATGAAGTCGAAACATCCGATCGATTCGTCAAAACCTCATAATCCCCCAAGAGCTCAACATCTTGGGTACAGTTTAATAGTATCGAGTGCATACCACAGCATCGGTGGTCTAGCCGTAGAAGGGCAAACCCAAGCCTCACTAATGGCGCCGCGGAACTGTCGCAAACCCTAAGGTTCAATTCTTTCACACGGTCATTATGTCGAGTTAGGGTTTCATTCTTCAAGAGGGTCCATAGAATTGCCTGCAATTTTTCCGAATACTTTAAACTTGGAATAATAGGTTTCTGACATTCGATCGCCTCTATCGACTCTCAACGTATCCGCGTGAAGTCGTCTCTAGCTGGAATCAATCTATCTGATGACCTCGCATCGGGGGTAGGCGAATGAGCCATATGTCCTAGTCATTCATCCTCGATGACTAGCGACCTTCTATCATTTCTTAGTACCACTCGTACTGCAATAGCTCCAACATCTGGGCGATACCTCGTCGTTCACAGCAATAACTGGCTCACTTGTCTACACGCTGAACAGTGCCTCAATCATCATGAATATGCAATACATCAACGGTCATCAAAATATGGCTGGCCTCTATCAGTGGCCCAATCCTCTGGTGCTGATCTGCACGTCCGAGTAATCTCATACAGCGACCCATCAAACGCTCGTGGCACGAAAACACAATAAAAAGGCATATCTCTGCAATCGTGTGTTGCAAGAATTATGCCCTGGTCAGTCCTCGTTCGTAACGAGCTCGTGCTGACCGCAACTCTAGCCGTAGCTTTCCCTGCCCGTAATCGTGGCAGCAAAACCATAACTGGTACCGATGAGATTAGATTATGATTGAATATAGTACCGAACAAAGAATGTACATCCTAAGGCTTCTTAAGTGGAGTAGCGTATCGTAAATATGCCGCGGAACATACGTACGGTACGTCACTCTACTCAAGCTACCTACTCCATCAACCAAGGGTCATCCTACGCTCCGAAGGTAAAACCTAACGCTCTGATACCAACTTTTTCATGACCTGAAAGTACGGAACTTGACCGACACTTAAACTACGAAACGTCTCGAGGCGTACGTAATCTAAGTAAGCCGAAAACCCAGAAATCCAAACCATGAAAAGTAGTAGAGTGAAGGAAAAACCAATTTAAATAAAGTAGTTTGCAACATACGCCGAAATATGCATTTTAAAATCACAAGTCTTTTCTAAAAATTTCGGCAGATTTTCCTTTGTAAAAAATGACCCCAAACGGGTACAAAACCTGATAAAGCATATATAATGAGTAAAGGCATTCCCAAGAGAGAGCTAGCTCTTCGTCAATCGACGGTCACAACCACGCAAGCAATAATATACAACGCAGAAGGGCGAGGATCACAACAGAAAAGGAAGCTCAAACAGCAAGAAATCCATATAAATACAACACGCGACTCTAAGGTCGAAAGAATAAACATCACTGGTCTCTATCTGAAATAAATACATGTTCGGTTGATGGAGTTTGCTAGATACAACTGAATAATAATATACAAAGTATAATGATGGTCACGATGCAAGTGAACCCACCTACTAGCAAATCACCCGGAAATGGAAGTAGTGCCAGCAAAGCCGTAATGAAACCGGTACGGCAAAACCTGCAAGAAACCGTGGCACAATGAGGGTGAGTTGCCAACTCGTGAGTAGAAAACATCTACGAGCATAAATCGCATGAATAACGAAATCCTAGGTCATACGATCACTATATATACAATCCTCAAAATGACAAGTCTGGAGCATGAAATGGCGGCAAGGGGAAATATCTAACCCAAATGTAATCCCATGTGCTCGTGTGAGTGCCTCAGGTAGTAACATATCATATGGATGAGGTATGAATGCATGAAAACAGAATACATGTAAATGAAGAAACTGCTTTCATAACTTAGAGAAATTTCTGTATTTTTAAAACGAGGTATCATAAATGAAATCAGCATAAATAGTGTCTAGCATCAACACAAAACATAAATCCCAATATCTCAAAATCTCAAGCTCCGGCTATCCGGACTGGCCTGTATCATCAAATCTCACTACCTCAATATCTTAAAAACTCAGTATCTCAATCTCACTATCTAGGGCGCCGTCAGTCCAGACCGGCCCCTACCATCAATCTCAAGACCACGACGGTATCCTCCGGATATCCGACGCGTCGGGTAAAATCACCGGTAGGTAGTCGTCCCCTGCCAGGCTCAACGCCATCATCTGCGACCTTCTCTCCTCGGGATACCTTACCGGGTCTACCATGTACCCAAGACGGTTCATCCAACTCCTCGAATCGGGTCTCGAAATCCATCAGAAAACTCATGGTGTACGACTCATACATCATGGGAAAACAGCACTTTTCATTTTTAAAAAGAGAAAGAGAAGAAGTTTATATATGTTTTTGCGGTTTTCCCCCAAATCCAGAAAATCTCATGAAAATCCGAATCCAAATCATCAATAGTATATAAACAGTGAATATAGGCATAAAAATCCATAAATGCGGCATAACAGTGAAAAAAAATATGCATGAAGTAGCAAGTAATAACTACAATGTCTAAACTAGCATATAAGGCAAGTACACTAATATCATGTCGAAACTATTGGCTAACAAGCTATGTCAATGTAATAGTATTCTCTAAAGTGTACGTGACATGGCAATTACTGATGATGATGTGTGTGAGCCGGCAAGTAAGTGTATGTGGAACATACGCATCATCGGTAATGGAGCTGGTGTCCTAACAGTATGATATCAATAATGGTATATGAATCACAATATAAGTATGCGATACGGAGCGAACAACAATAATGAGCGGGAGCAGAATACTAGACGCAACGATAACTAATCTTCATTTAATATAAATATAAATATAAATCATACAGTAGTGCCTTTTGAAACAATACGAATCGCGGTATTTTGAAAATAAGTGCTACGGTGTTTTTAAGAAAAGATATGTTCTTTGAAATATCCGTAGAATCCCTTGACCTGTCTTTTAAAATACCCACGATTCGTTAGTTTTGAAATAGGCAGGAATCGAATCTAGTCTAACAACTGCACTAAACTATAGGGCTGAGCTAATAGGCTAACTAAAGGTAAGGAAACCGCCTAACATCTGAGTCGATACATACATACATATATATATATATATATATATTAGTCGGTGATCCCGCCTCGATAGTATCACATCCGATACAATACCTGTAATAAGACATCCCCGAGTCAGGAGTGCGGATCCATCATCAATGTATAGCTCGTACGTAAGTCCGTCGTACGGCATCCCAAATCTGGGTACGGGTCAAAATCACATTCATCATATTATTCATCTTGTATCCTCTTTATCAAAGATCATAATCCGGGATACTGATCTACGTCTAGTACAATACTGATATTATTAATATAATCATGACCTGACTACTGATCTACAGCCTCATACAAACCGATGCCATCAACACATATCATCATAAAGAAGTATACATCGCCCAATGCGACCTATTATAAATATCTTAACATATCTTATCTCATATCTCGATCACAAGTCAACTATTCTATGTATATCACTATTCATATGGTATTGTCGTCCAAAGATCCGCTATAATATCATGACGTATCTCAAATACGAAACCTGCCATATCACCGATCTCACGGCCTCAAATCAAATCCCATCGACTCATCTCAAATCCCAAGTACTATCCTCAAATCCAGTATATAAACACCTAGTCCCATACCCATGTGAACACCTAAATATATATTCCCATATACGCACATGTGAAAGAAAGAATGTATGCAAGTATGTGTGTGCGTGTGGGTGCAACCATTACTCTAGGGTTTCGCTACTAACACTAAACCAATCCAAGAACACCAAATATCCATCTTTATCATCAATCAACTCAAACAACATATAATAAATATATGTGTGTATACGTATTCGTATACATCACCACGAACTGCGAGGGTGCTATACGCCATCCACCTGACTTCTCCCCGTAGATATAAATCTACTCACCTTGCTTTTTGTGTGCCGACGCCGATGTCGCCATCTTCATCTTCAATGTCTTGACATCATATGGGGTACCTACACATATAACGTACGTATCGCGTTAAAATCAAATTCAAAGGAGAAACGACGCACGAAAACCAAAACGATACGCTTAAAAGCCTATAGGTTAGAACCTACGGACTACTCTTTCAAAATCACAAAATAACACTTGATATTGACGTACAGACGTCAAGCGATCAAGTAAAATACCAAATATCAAAACTTGAATTCATAAACAACACTAAATAAAATGCAGAAACCAAGAAAACATGTCCCAGATTTTAGTTCAGGTCCAAACTAGGTGCAGAAACAATAATGGGATGAAGTATAGGGTACATATGAGCTACTAGAACAACCTGGACACATCCCACCACTACCTGGCCGACCACTCCCTTGCCAAAACCGTCCTCCTCGGTTTTCCTGGGGATATAGGGTGTCGTCTGGTCAGGGTGGTCTCACATGGTCTCAAATTGGTCCCTGGAGTTGTTTGTTTATCTCGTTTTGGTCCCGGTTCACTCCAGATTTTCCTGCACCCTCAAAGTCGTCACAAACCGACATGAAAAGTTCCGTAATTCTGTATTTTTGGGTTTCAGGTGATGTATATGCATTTGTCCTGGGTTTAAAACATTGTAAGGGGGCTTAATGTCACCAAACACACTCAAGTTCATCACCCTTCTCAATTTAAACCCTAACCTTCTTTAGTAATGCCCAAAGTGCACTAAACTACCCGACATCGATTTCAAACTTGAATTGAGGCTTAAGCATAAGAAATACAACTCTAATTGTGAAGGAATTACCTCATAAGACCCTCATGAATCCTCAACAGCGCCAAAATGAAGACTTTCTTGGTCCAATGTGTAGCTAGTGAGCTTGGGAACAATTTTTGTGAAATGGGAATAAGGTTTTGGAGTTGTATCATGGTGGATTTGGTCTTGAAGTGGGAGGAGGAAGAGGGAGGAGCAGGAGCAGCAGCAACTCAAAGGGAAGAGGGGAGAGAAAATGAGAAGAGAAATGATGGGGATGGCTCACAATAAAGGGTTGACCTACTCTTTCTCTCTCTTCATCATTCCTTACGTTTTTCTTTTCTTTTATTTCCTTCTCCTCACAATAGTAAACCCTAAGCAACCATGCACCCAAAACATCTAAGAAAATTTAGCAAGCGTGGAAAAATGATATGTGTATGTTTTGCACAAAAAAGCTAAAAATCCGATTAGCGATTTTTAATCGCGATTAGCACTAAATTAGCATATAATTAATCATAAAAACCTTTAAAATGACATAATTTTCTAAAATACCCAATTTTAGAATTTTCCATAATTTTTCCAGAATTTTCCCCATTTATCGGTAATTAATTATACCGAAATATTAAAATATTCATTAAAAATTAATATTAACTTATAAAAATACCTAAAAATAATATTTTATTTTTTTGAAATGTAACAGATACGGTCTTTTGCGTGGTCAGAACGATGGAAAGGATGATGGAGGGTGATTTAGGAAGTATAACAGTTAAAGGTTCGGGAAGATGAATTGGAAAATCCGACTCATCAAACAAAACTGGTTCATCCTCAATACTATCCTCAATACTCTCCTCAAAATTTAGCTTATCCATGCAATTCTCATCAAATTCAAGACGTATATGAAGTTCGGGAAAAACACTTAATGACCCGGGATGATGAATTGGAGAGAAAAATTTAGTCAAATCTGCAGGTTCATCATCAAAAATATTCCCAGCATCGATATCCTCAATCAAGCGAAAATCAATTTTTTAGACACCTCCTCAAAAGCATGTATATTTATCAATTCAGGTTCTAGAGTGGAGGTGTAGAGGTCAAAAGAATTGGGTGTAGGTTCACTCGAAAAAGACCCTTCATAATCAGGTAAATCAAACACTACAAAGTCGCACAACTCATTAGACATTTTATCTTCAACTGGTGAATCATTTGGAACACTTGATAGATATTTAAAACAGGAGTTGTGAGATTCATTTGAGGATGGGTAGGTTTGATTTGGAAGGGTGCATAGCTCACTCACTCTACTCAAATTCTCAATCTGTCCAACCGCCTCATCATACATTGGAAAACTTAGAGCTAGTTGGAAACTAGCTACCGGGTCACTAGGTTGTATAAGGGCGGCAATGAACGCATTAAAATCCTTAATCTGTTGTCTTGATGCTACCAAAAAAATCTTCCAACGACTGTTCCAGACTAGACATGGGTTGTGAAGGGGTTTCAGTAAAAGATTTAAAGTTGTTTGGATACTGGAAACTCCCAAATGGTTGTGTAGAAGCAATGTGTAGAGTTTTGAAAATCGTTTCGGTGAAATTTCGGAAAATCGGTAAAATAAGGGGGTTTTCTGTAAAAAGTCAAAATGCAAATATTTTATTATAAAAATTAAATATACATATTCTAGCTATGTAATTGCTATTATTTGGTGTTTATTGAGCCGCTGGTGAAATTTCAAATTTTCTGAAAAAAATATTATTTTATTATTATTTTAAGCCGTCACTAATACATTTAATTAGGGAAAATCACAAATTGGAATGAGTTGAAAAAAAATTTGTGCATCATAAAACATTAAATAAAATTTTATCATGTGATTTTTGGAACGAAATCATTTGCCAAAACGGTTTAGAAATTATTGAAGAAAAAAGGCTTTTTTTTAGCGTAAATGGATGTTTGGGGTATTGTATTTATCATTTTTCATCACCCCACACCCGTACCCACACCCACACACCCCCATTCACTTCTCCCCTTGGCTGAATTCAGCAGCCCCCTCTCTTGTCCCCACTTGGTTTGCAAAAGAAAGAAAAGAAAAGAAAAGTGTAGAAAATGGATAAATGAGGTGGACTTTTGACTTTGGTTGACCTTGACTTTCACCGCCACTTTCTCTACCTCCCTCTCTCTCCTCTCCCCCTCCCATTCCAGCAGCCCTCCCTCTCCGACAGCAGCAGCCCCCCTCCATTTTCCCTTCTCTTTTCTCTTCAAAACTTCATCAAAAATTGCACAAAATCTATCAAAAAAAATCCCAAAACCCAAATCCGACTCCTACCCATTTTAGCTTAGCCCGTATAGCATGGATCTTTGTGAGAAGAGAGCATTTTGGAGGGCCATGGATGCTTGTGGATCTTCAAATGTTTTTGGGTATAATTCTAAACCTTTTTGCTTAGTTTGTTACTAATTTCTTAAAGCTAATTTAGTTAAGTGTTAATTTGGTTTATGTGAGTTTAATTGCATGATTTAAGATTTCAAGTTAGGGTTTGTTGTGGAAATGAGTTGTGTTTGATTGTGCATGGTTTGTGATGTGAGCTAACATCTTGAAAACTTGTTAAAATTTATCTAGTTGCATATTACAAGTTGTTACTTGAAAAATGTCCAAATTAAGCTTTTGTGCAAACTAGGGTTTTATGAAATGCATTTATATGTGAGATTAAAAATATGGTTAGGGTTTTTATCATATTATTAACTTTATTAAGTGTAGTTTAACACTTTAGTTCATGGAAATCCAACCTAAATTGTAGTTTGTGCATTTTTGCTATGAAATTGTTAAAAAGGGTATTTTGTAAACTAGAATATTAGGGTTTTTGGAATTTAATGAGATTAAATTCCGGAAATTGTTTCTATGACTTATTTAAGATATTTAATAAGTATATTGGCCGCTATATTCATTTAAACATCATGTTTTGTGCAAAAACGGCGAATTGTGCTTGCTAGATTTTCGGAAAAATGACTTTTTAAGTGAAATTGGGGTTTTTGTGAGTTTTAACCTAGTTTATATTAAAATTAGTGTTCGTGAATGTGCAAATGGGTGTGATTGGGTTTTTCTCGATGGTTTGACATTTGTACATCGACATCGAGGGTTGGTTTGACTATTCTTGCATGCGTAGGCGATAGGTTTGGACCTATGCGTGATACGCGTGCCGATTTGATTTTCGTATGCCGTTTCGATTTCGAATTTAGTTTTAATGCGATACAGTGCGTTATGATATGTAGGTACCCCCATGTAGACTTCGAGACAACAAGCAAGCGCGTGGCGACGTCGGCATAGGCTAGCGAGGACCAGGTGAGTAGATTTATATCTACGGGGAGAAGTCGGGTGGATGACGTATAGCACCCCCGCAGTCCGTGGTGGTGTATACGGATGCGTATACACACCAACAATTATTATATGTTATTTGGGATTAATAACGATGCTTAGATTGGATATTGGTGTGTTGGATTATTTTAGCGTTGCGAACCATAGGGTAGTGTTGCACTACACATACACACATACATACTTGCATACTTTCCTATTGATATGTGCTCATGGGATTTTTTATCGTTATGTGTTCACATGGGTATGGGACTATGTGTTCACATATTGATTTTAGGATGATACTTGGGATTGAGCTGAGTCGATGAGATTTGATTTGAGGCCGTGAGATCGGTGATATAGCAGGGTTCATATCTTAGATACGACATGACGTTGTAGCGGGTCCTTGACGTAGTTTTTACACACGTGCATGCATACTTAAGCGATATCAGTATGGTACTAGACGTAGATCAGTACCGTGATCATGATATTTGATAAAGAGGATACCAGGTGAATAGTATGATGAATGTGATATTGACCCGTACCCAGATTTGGGATGCCGTACGACGGATTTACGTACGAGCTATATCTTGATGATTGATCCGCACTCTTGACTTGGGATGTCTGATTTTAGATATGGTATTGGATATGATATTATTGAGGCGGGATCACCGACTAATATATATACAGGTATGTATATGTATCGACTCAGATGTTAGGCGGTTTCCTTACCTGTAGTTCAGCTTGTTAGCTTAGCCCTTTAGTTTAGTTTAGTTGTTAGATTAGATTCAATTCTTACCTATTTCAAAAACTAACGAATCGTCGGCATTTTTAAAGACAGTCCAAGGGATCCTACGGATATTTCAAAAGACGTATCTTTTCCTAAAAACACCGTAGCCCCTATTTTTAAAACCCCATGATTCGTGTTATTTCAAAAGGCACCAATTTGTAGGACTTATATTAGATTAGTGCAGATTAGTTTTAGTTGCGTCTAGTATTCAGCTCCCGCTCATTTTTACTGTTCGCTCCGCATCGCATACTTATATTATAATTTCTTATTGCATTATTAATATCATGTTGTTAGGACACCAGCACCATTATCGATGACGCGTATGTACCACGTACACTTACTTGCCGGTTCACACACATCTTCATCGGTAATTGACATGTCACGAACACTTTAGAAAATACTATTTCATTTGACATAGGTTGTTAGCTAATAGTTTAGACATGATATTAGTGTACTTGCCTTATATGCTAGTTAGACATTGTAGTTATTGCCTACTACTTCATGCATGTTATTATTCACTGTTGTGTCGCATTCATGGATTCTCATGCCTATATTCACTGTTTACATGCTATTGATGACTTGGATTCGGATTTCATGAGATTTTTTGGATTTGGAGGAAAACCACAAAAACATAAATAAACCTTTTCTCCCTTTTAAAATAAAAAGTGCGGTTTTCCCATGATGTATGAGTCGTCCACCATGAGTTTGCTGATGGATTTCGAGACCCGATTCGAGGAGTGGAGGAACCGTTTCGGGTACATGGTGGGCCCGGTGCAGTACCCTAGGGCAAGATGAATGTGGTGTTGACGTTGAGCCCGGCAGGGGAGCACTACCGACCGGTGATATTACCCGACGCGTCGGATATCCGGAGGATACCGTCGTGGTCTTGAGATGGATGGTAGGGGCCGGTCTGGACTGACGGCGCCCTAGATATTGAGATTGAGACATTGATATTTCGAGACATTGAGATTTATGTTTTGTGTCGATGCTAGACACTGTTGATACTGATTTCATTTATGATACCCCAGTTTAAAAATACGAAGGAAATCTCACTAATTTATGAAAACAGTTTCTTCATTTACATGTATTCTGTTTCATGCATGCATACCTCATTCATATGATATATTGCTACCTGAGGCACTGACACGGACACATGAGTTTACACTCGGGTTAGATATTTACCCTAGCCATTGTTATAGGCTGCATGTTATATACATTTTTGAGGATATATTATGATCATTGACCTAGGATTGCGTTATTTATGCGATTTCTGTGCATAGATGTTTTTCTATTCACGAGTTGGCAACTCACCCCCGTTGTGCCCCAGTTTCTTGCAGGTTTTGCCGTACAGGTTTAGTTACGGCTTTGCGGGCTCAGTTTCATTCGGGTGACTTGCTAGTAGGTGGGTTTTTCTTGTATCGTACCCATCATATTACCTTGTATAATATTATTCCGTTGTATCTAGTAAATTCCATCAACCAAACATGTATTTATCGTGATAGAGACCAGTGTTGTTTACTCTTTCGACCTTAGAGTCGCTCGTTATATTTCTGGTGGTTTTGAGTTTCCTTTTGAGTTTTGATCCTCGCCATTGGCGTTGTATATTTTATTGCTTGTGTGGTTGTGACCGTCGATTGATGAAGAGCTAGCTCCCGCTTGGGGATGTCTTTTTCTTGATTTCGTATACTATTCATGTTGTATGATGTTTGGGGGCCAGTAATTACAAAGGAGACTCTGCCGAAATTTTCAGTAAATTTTTGATGTTTTAAAACCGCATAATTCGGCTTATGCTATTGAAATTACTTTCTTTAAGTTGGTTTTTCCTGCACTCTACTACTTTTCTTGGTTTGGATTTCTGGGTTTTCGGTTTACTTAGATTACGTACGCCTCGAGACGTTCGTAGTTTAAGTGCCGGTCATGTTCCGTACTTTCGGGTCTTGACAAAGTTGGTATCAGAGCGTTAGGTTTTAACCTTTGGAGCGTAGGATGGCCCTTGGTTGATGGAATAGGTGACTAAAGTAGAGTGACATACCGTTGATAT
The DNA here is from genome assembly GCA_030015575.1 of Agapanthus africanus. Classification (NCBI taxonomy): domain Eukaryota; kingdom Viridiplantae; phylum Streptophyta; class Magnoliopsida; order Asparagales; family Amaryllidaceae; genus Agapanthus; species Agapanthus africanus. Next base: position 222,930,566 of record JASDDO010000016.1, on the reverse strand, counting down.
GTTCCGCGGCATATTTACGACACGCCACTCCACTTATGAAGCCTTAGGATGTACATTTCCTTGTTCGGTATTATATTCCTTCCTGATCTAGCCTCATCGGTACCAGTTTGGTTTTGCTGCTACGGTTACGGGCAGGGAGAGCTACGGCTAGAGTTGCGGTCAGCACACGCTCGTCACGAACGAGGACTGACCAGGGCGAATTTCCGGCGACACACGATTGCAGAGATGTGTCTTCTTACTGTGTTTCCGCGCCATGAGCGTTTGGCGGATCGCCTTTATGAGGTTACTCGGAGGTGCTGATCGACACTAGAGAATTGAGCCAATGATGGAGGCCGGCCAGATTTTGATGACCGTTGGTGTGTTGCTTACTCCTGATGATCGAGGCACTGTTCAGCGTGCAGACGAGCGGGCCAGTTATTGCCGCGAACGACGAGGTATTGCCCCAGATGCTGGAGTTAGTGCAGAACGAGTTGTACTAAGAGATGATAGAAGGTCGCTAGTCACCCTAGGAGGAATGACTAGGACATGTGGTTCGTTCGCCTACCCCGATGCGAGGTCATCAGATAGATTGCTTCCAGCTAGAGACGACTTCACGCGGAGACGTTGGGAGTCGACAGAGATGATCGAATGTCAGAAACCTATTATTCCAAGTTTAAAGTAGTCGGAAAACATGCAGGCAATTCTATGGTCCCTCTAGAAGAATGAAACCCTAACTCGACTTAATGACCGTGTGAAAGCCTTTGAACCTTCGGGTTTGCGGCAGTTCTACGGCGCCATTAGTGAGGCTTGGGTTTGCCCTTCTACGGCTGGACCACCGATGCCGTGGTATGTACTCGATACTATTAAACTGTGCCCAAGAGGTTGAGCTCTTAGGGGATTATGAGGTTTTGACGACTCGATCGGATGGCTCGACTTAATTCGGATGCTAGGTGGTGAGATGCATTCTTGGGAGACTCCAGATACGAGGATAGTCGTTGGAGCTCAGTCCATGCAGCCGCGACGAGACGAGTCCAAAGCAGACGACATTAGAGAAAAGTGAAGTAAGTGGTTCGTACCAGATCTAGATGAGATGACGTTCCACTCTGCCGACATCAGAGATGCGATGCGCATGCCGAGGCAGAGTACTGGATATACCTTCCAGAAGGAGTCACGATGGGCATGCAGCTGTTACAGAGCAAGATGCAGATATAGAAAAGGATAATGACTTCCGGACAGTTGGCAAAGACAAGACATGGAAGAGACCGTGAGCAGGATTCCTTCCAGGACACTGCTGCAATGATACTTGCACCCAGGATCAGATGTGTCACGTACATTTAGAGAGCCAGAGGCCGACGCCAGTGATATGCTGTCTTACGAGTGGTCGCGAGGATTGACCAAGAGATGACCAGAGAAGTGCCAGAACGGAATCGTCCCCGTTAGCACACCTGACAGGGCCGATGAGCCGATGGACCGAAAGATTGGTAATTCACAGTGATGACCTTGACCTAGGAATGGTCATGGTTACGCACGCCAGCAGGACAGAGTTCATGATCATCGACGAGACGTCCCACTAGTGACCGCGACAGTTGGCCGAGATTCTTAGAGGATGCGCTTGAGCAGTACTATTCCGCCATTATTGATTACGATGTTTTGGGTGATTTATTCGTATGATTTGATTTTGATGATGGACTTCGATTTCGATTGTGATACTCGATATTTGTTTTATGCACCTTGTGCACCTGATTTTATTTTACGCATGTTCGGCGCTTGATATTGGATTTGATGATTTCGTGCATGATGGATGCCCCTGGTTTTGGGTTTTCGCGCATGATTGAGCGCTGGTTTTGAGATACGATTTTGGTGCACACCAGATGCACTAAATCGAGATTCTTCGTGCATGTCAGATGCACCTGTTTTGCGGTCAGGCACACATGTTGCCTATGACAGATGTTTCGTGCACACCCGATGCACTTAGATGTTGTTTCTGTGCGCATGTATGGCACATTCATGGATTTTGATTTCCGTGCGCACCAGATGCACGTAGCATTCATGTGCATATTTTGGGATTGATTTCGTATAGAGCAGTACGTTTTTATGATATTGCTATGTGTTTTCGTACTGAGCAGGACTAGTCAGAGGACAGTACCTGAATATATTTTACATGTATAGTTTCGAGTTATATCATATTGAATTTCATTTCGGATTTGGACATTGTGTCTTCACCATGACTCCGATGATTGCGGGATGCTGGATAGAGTTTCGATTTGAGTTATATGCTTATTTTTCATGCGCATACGCTGCGCTACGATTTGTTTTATGTATTTATGATTTCGGAGCCCCGACGACTTGATAGTTTTGCTTAGATGTTTTAGTATTTGGGGGGAGTTTTAATTTAAATTTGGAGACCGAATTTCTTTAAGGGGGGAAGATTGTAGCGTTTTGAAAATCGTTTCGGTGAAATTTCGGTAAATCGGTAAAATAAGGTGGTTTTCTGTAAAAAGTCAAAATGCAAATATCTTATTATAAAAATTAAATATACATATTCTAGCTATGTAATTTCTTTTATTTGGTGTTTATTGAGCCGCTGGTGAAATTTCAAATTTTCTGAAAAAAATATTATTTTATTATTATTTTAAGCCGTCACTAATACATTTAATTAGGGAAAATTACAAATTGGAATGAGTTGAAACAAATTTTGTGCATCATAAAACATTAAATAAAATTTTATCATGTGATTTTTGGAACGAAATCATTTGCCAAAACGGTTTAGAAATTATTGAAGAAAAAAGGCTTTTTTTTAGCGTAAATGGATGTTTGGGGTATTGTATTTATCATTTTTCATCACCCCACACCCGTACCCACATCCACACACCCCCATTCACTTCTCCCCTTGGCTGAATTCAGCAGCCCCCTCTCTTGTCCCCACTTGGTTTGCAAAAGAAAGAAAAGAAAATAAAAGTGTAGAAAATGGATAAATGAGATGGACTTTTGACTTTGGTTGACCTTGACTTTCACCCCCACTTTCTCTACCTCCCTCTCTCTCCTCTCCCCCTCCCATTCCAGCAGCCCCCCCTTTCCTACAGCAGCAGCCCCCCCTCCATTTTCCCTTCTCTTTTCTCTTCAAAACTTCATCAAAAATTGCCCAAAATCCATCAAAAAAAATCCCAAAACCCAAATCCGACTCCTACCCATTTAAGCTTAGCCCGTATAGCATGGATCTTTGTGAGAAGAGAGAATTTTGGAGGGCCATGGATGCTTGTAGATCTTCAAATGTTTTTGGGTATAATTCTAAACCTTTTTGCTTAGTTTGTTACTAATTTCTTAAAGCTAATTTAGTTAAGTGTTAATTTGGTTTATGTGAGTTTAATTGCATGATTTAAGATTTCAAGTTAGGGTTTGTTGTGGAAATTAGTTGTGTTTGATTGTGCATGGTTTGTGATGTGAGCTAACATCTTGAAAACTTGTTAAAATTTATCTAGTTGCATATTACAAGTTGCTACTTGAAAAATGTCCAAATTAAGCTTTTGTGCAAACTAGGGTTTTATGAAATGCATTTATATGTGAGATTAAAAATATGGTTAGGGTTTTTATCATATTATTAACTTTATTAAGTGTAGTTTAACACTTTAGTTCATGGAAATCCAACGGAAATTGTAGTTTGTGCATTTTTGCTATGAAATTGTTAAAAAGGGTATTTTGTAAACTAGAATATTAGGGTTTTTGGAATTTAATGAGATTAAATTCCGGAAATTGTTTCTATGACTTATTTAAGATATTTAATAAGTATATTGGCCGCTACATTCATTTAAACATCATGTTTTGTGCAAAAACGGCGAATTGTGCTTGCTAGATTTTCGGAAAAATGACTTTTTAAGTGAAATTGGGGTTTTTGTGAGTTTTAAACTAGTTTATATTAAAATTAGTGTTCGTGAATGTGCAAATGGGTGTGATTGGGTTTTTCTCGATGGTTTGACATTTGTACATCGACATCGAGGGTCGGTTTGACTATTCTTGCATGCGTAGGCGATAGGTTTGGACCTATGCGTGATACGCGTGCCGATTTGATTTTCGTATGCCGTTTCGATTTCGAATTTTGTTTTAATGCGATACAGTGCGTTATGATATGTAGGTACACCCATGTAGACTTCGAGACAACAATCAAGCGCGTGGCGACATCGGCACCGGCTAGCGAGGACCAGGTGAGTAGATTTATATCTACGGGGAGAAGTCGGGTGGATGGCGTATAGCACCCCCGCAGTCCGTGGTGGTGTATACGGATGCGTATACACACCAACAATTATTATATGTTATTTGGGATTAATAACGATGCTTAGAATGGATATTGGTGTGTTGGATTATTTTAGCGTTGCGAACCCTAGGGTAGTGTTGCACTACACATACACACATACATACTTGCATACTTTCCTATTGATATGTGCTCATGGGATTCTTTATCGTTATGTGTTCACATGGGTATGGGACTATGTGTTCACATACTGATTTTAGGATGATACTTGGGATTGAGCTGAGTCGATGAGATTTGATTTGAGGCTGTGAGATCGGTGATATAGCAGGGTTCATATCTTAGATACGACATGACGTTGTAGCGGGTCCTTGACGTAGTTTTTACACACGTGCAGGCATACTTAAGCGATATCAGTATGGTACTTGACGTAGATCAGTACCGTGATCATGATATTTGATAAAGAGGATACCAGGTGAATAGTATGATGAATGTGATATTGACCCGTACCCAGATTTGGGATGCCGTACGACGGATTTACGTACGAGCTATATCTTGATGATTGATCCGCACTCTTGACTTGGGATGTCTGATTTTAGATATGGTATTGGATCTGATATTATTGAGGCGGGATCACCGACTAATATATATACAGGTATGTATATGTATCGACTCAGATGTTAGGCGGTTTCCTTACCTCTAGTTCAGCTTGTTAGCTCTGCCCTTTAGTTTAGTTTAGTTGTTAGATTAGATTCGATTCTTACCTATTTCAAAAACTAACGAATCATGGGCATTTTTAAAGACAGCCCAAGGGATACTATGGATATTTCAAAAGACGTATCTTTTCATAAAAACACCGTAGCCCCTATTTTCAAAACCCCATGATTCGTGTTATTTCAAAAGGCACCAATTTGTAGGACTTATATTAGATTAGTGCAGATTAGTTTTAGTTGCGTCTAGTATTCAGCTCCCGCTCATTTTTACTGTTCGCTCCGCATCACATACTTATATTATAATTTCTTATTGCATTATTAATATCATGCTGTTAGGACACCAGCACCATTACCGATGACGCGTATGTACCACGTACACATACTTGCCGGCTCACACACATCTTCATCGGTAATTGACATGTCACGAACACTTTAGAAAATACTATTTCATTTGACATAGGTTGTTAGCTAATAGTTTAGACATGATATTAGTGTACTTGCCTTATATGCTAGTTAGACATTGTAGTTATTGCCTACTACTTCATGCATGTTATTATTCACTGTTGTGTCGCATTCATGGATTCTCATGCCTATATTCACTGTTTACATGCTATTGATGACTTGGATTCGGATTTCATGAGATTTTTTGGATTTGGAGGAAAACCGCAAAAACATAAATAAACCTTTTCTCCCTTTTAAAATAAAAAGTGCGGTTTTCCCATGATGTATGAGTCGTCCACCACGAGTTTGCTGATGGATTTCGAGACCCGATTCGAGGAGTGGAGGAACCGTTTCGGGTACATGGTGGGCTCGGTGCGGTACCCCGGGGCAAGATGAATGTGGTGTTGACGTTGAGCCCGGCAGGGGAGCACTACCGACCGGTGATATTACCTGACGCGTCGGATATCCGGAGGATACCGTCGTGGTCTTCAGATGGATGGTAGGGGCCGGTCTGGACTGACGGCGCCCTAGATATTGAGATTGAGACATTGATATTTCGAGACATTGAGATTTATGTTTTATGTCGATTCTAAACACTGTTGATACTGATTTCATTTATGATACCTCAGTTTAAAAATACGAAGGAAATCTTACTAATTTATGAAAAAAGTTTCTTCATTTACATGTATTCTGTTTCATGCATGCATACCTCATTCATATGATATATTGCTACCTGAGGCACTGACACGGACACATGAGTTTACACTCGGGTTAGATATTTACCCTAGCCATTGTTATAGGCTGCATGTTATATACATTTTTGAGGATATATTATGATCATTGACCTAGGATTGCGTTATTTATGCGATTTCTGTGCGTAGATGTTTTTCTATTCACGAGTTGGCAACTCACCCCCGTTGTGCCCCAGTTTCTTGCAGGTTTTGCCGTACAGGTTTAGTTACGGCTTTGCGGGCTCAGTTTCATTCGGGTGACTTGCTAGTAGGTGGGTTTTTCTTGTATGTACCCATCATATTACCTTGTATAATATTATTCCGTTGTATCTAGTAAATTCCATCAACCAAACATGTATTTATCGTGATAGAGACCAGTGTTGTTTACTCTTTCGACCTTAGAGTCGCTCGTTATATTTCTGGTGGTTTTGAGTTTCCTTTTGAGTTTTGATCCTCGCCGTTGGCGTTGTATATTTTATTGCTTGTGTGGTTGTGACCGTCGATTGACGAAGAGCTAGCTCCCGCTTGGGGATGCCTTTTTCTTGATTTCGTATACTATTCATGTTGTATCCTGTTTGGGGGCCAGTATTTACAAAGGAGACTCTGCCGAAATTTTCAGTAAATTTTTGATGTTTTAAAAACCGCATAATTCGGCTTATGCTATTGAAATTACTTGCCTTAAGTTGGTTTTTCCTGCACTCTACTACTTTTCTTGGTTTGGATTTCTGGGTTTTCGGTTTACTTAGATTACGTACGCCTCGAGACGTTCGTAGTTTAAGTGCCGGTCATGTTCCGTACTTTCGGGTCGTGACACAATGTCTAGGGAAGGTGCGAAAGTCGGGTAGGACTGGTAGGAGTTGAATGGTTAGATAGGAGTAGGATCTACATTTGGATAAAAAGGTGAATGGACTTGTTGATCTCAAGAACTGGAAGTGTTGAAAGGAGTGAAAGATCGGCTACGAGATTGTTCAATATGTTCAGGAATAGACATGGGTTTCGGAGTTACCACCGGACACTCAAAAGGGGTATCAACGTAAGAAGGTGGTGAAGGTTGAAATGGTTGATACAAAGTGGATTGCGGAGTCCAACTGTTTCTCCTAGACGCTTCTATTTGATCTTTCAAAGAAATTTTGGGCATGGAGGGGTCGTCCGTAATTCGACCAAAACGATGAGCGTAGGAATTAATGTCCGGTTGAGGGTACCAAAGTTCGGCAAGAGTTTTGCGAGGTGGGGTACCCATGATGTAAGAAAGGAGAAGAAAAAGAATGTGATGAATTTTTTTAATTTTTAATTTTTTTTAAAAAGGAGTTGTTTGTTTTTGGGTTTTTGAAATTTTTGAAAGTGTTTTTATTGGAAAAAGTTTTTTTTTTTGAACAATTTGTACGGACTACTACAAACTTTCAAACAGTCACAATATAAGCATGCACAATCAACCCTATAGCTAGGGTCTCCTAAGTCAACTAGACTGCTCCTAACTGTTCTTAAAGGGCAAGTTGTGAAATCCTCAAATCGCTTCTTCACCGCCAATTGTGGCCAGGTAAGCACAAGTAAAGAAAGGAGGGATCCGCTCACGAATCACCGTGAGACAGGCCTTTTAAAATTTCCTTTCCTACTTGTCTGGCCTAGGCACCACACAGTCTGGTTTAGATAAACGACCGATGCCTACAACTTTTCCTTTCTCCTATTGAGCGCGACAGTTCTTATTGGTTGAGTCTAATACTTTTTATTAACTCGAAGGTTGATGCAAATGCTTTCTGTGATTTTTGGGGTCCTAGGAAGGGTAATGAAATCCCCACCCAATCTTGATTGGTGTTCTAGACCCTTAAAAGTCCGTTTTAAATATGCAAAGCAATTAACACACAAAATCTTAAACACTTGCAAATTTTTTTTTATTTGGCAGCACAAAGAATCCTGCACAAAAACAATTTATTGTATAGGAGAAAGAATTTTGCGCAAAGAACCCAGCAGAAATTTTTTTCAATGGACTTCAGGGGGTTACAGAGGACATAAAAAATACTTACAGAGGCTTTTTGAAGAACTGACGTCAGCAAACCGCCGCGTTTACGCCGCCAATTGCTTGTTAGTGCCGCGGTTCCGCGGTGGGTAAGTTGGTTCAGATCCCCAAAATTTTTCTGTTTGTTGTTATGATTCTCCTCTTTCTATTCAGATCTTCTATTAGTTGATTTGTTCGCTGGCTTTTTCCAGATCTGAATCAGTCCATCTTCTTTTCCTGCGCAATTCACACAATACCTCCAAAAAAGAACAAGATGAATTTTTTTTATTTTATTATAAATTTTTTTTGTGTTTTAAAATTTTTCAATTTTTATAATTTTTCAATTTTTTTATTTTTTTTGTATTTATTAATTTTTTTAACCCGAAATTACACAAAGAAAGAGACTACCATTTCCCCAGCTACAGCGCCATTTGATTGTTGAAGATTTTGCGTACGTGCGTTTTTGAAATCAAAGAATTAACCGCAATCAATAACGGTGTCGCTTGGTAGCTAGTCGGTTGAGTACGGGTCGGTCCACAGGGAGATGGATTCTTTTTCTTTATGTTTTAACGAGTTAAATCCAAAAGATTTTGGGTTTTAATTTATGATCTAAGAATAAGATAAAAGTTTATAAAAAGCTTGCTAGGGTTAAGATTAGGTTAGTTTGGAAAATCAATTATTCTCACCGCTTTGTTTTCCCTAATTAAGAACTTTTGGGTGTTAAGATAATAGTTAACAAAGGGGATTAGAATGATCGGGAAGAAACTAAGTTTCTTCCCTTTGGTCCTTGTCCGTCCTATCTTAACTCTTAGCCCTAACCTCTATGGAAATCAAACACAACCTGTCTTTAATAATGGAATCACCGCTACCTCGTGGGATAGGGTGCCGTAGTGAGCGGTGTGTGTATGTTTGCATAGAGTGCTACTTTAAAATATTGAACGGGCAAGAAAGGGATGAAAGATTTTCATCTCTCAAATCTTCCCCAAACCTAACCCTAACAAGTGAGGAACTACTCATCCATTAGGGAATTAATAAAGGAATTCATTTTTATGTGATTTTCTTTTAAGTAACTACGGCAGATAAAAAATTGTGTAAAATAACTACGGCAGAGAAATAAAATTGCTAGATAAAAAAATTCAAGATAAAAAAAACTTACTTCTTTATTGATGCACTCTTTAACAATTACAGGAATTGAAAATTTTAAACTAGAGAAATAAAAAGAGAAATCTCAAAAGCGGCACCCAAAAAGAGGCACATCCTAAAAAGAGCTGTAGACTTCCTATTTATAGATAATAGAAACCCTAGGGTTTACATCTGATCCATATCTAAAATTACAAAACCACCCTGATAAACCGGGTCAAAGTACCGACTCCACCGACACGCACCGACACGTGTGATGCACGACCGCGGAACCGTGGCCATAAGCCATGTTTGGCCGCGGATCCGCGGCCATATGGTGGGATCTTCATCTCATTTTTTCAGGGTTGTTTTCTGTTGCATTTTACTTCTGGTTTCTTCATTTGGTTTCTCAGAATGTCTTCTAGTTTCTTCAAGATTTCCACAGTGCAGAATGTTGTGGACTTTTACCGTTCTCTTCGAGTTGAAGTCTTCAATCTTCTGCTGCCTTCGTGCTTTGTGAAATTGAACTGTACATTGATCTTCATTTGTTCCTTAACTGTAGGCGGCATCATAAAGATTCTTTTCTTTGTTGGTCATAGTCTCACTTTTGTAACTTTTTTTCATCATTTTCACTGTATTGTTCCGAGAACCTGTAACCTGCAACTATTTAACAAACATGGATCAAAAGCACCTGTTTATTTGCAATATGATTAAGAATGAGGAATATAATAATGCAAAATTCGGATATGAACACACGTCAGTGGCACTAGCTGTACGTAACGGCTACCCAAGTATTGAGCGAAAGGGAGGCCGACGGGCAAACTCATCCTGAAACCCTACTGAGCCTGACAGTGACAATATCCGTACAGTCCGGTCTGTTCGTCTATGAGTATCGCATATCGAGTCTGGGGGTAGATAATGTCAGACCGCTAATAACTTGACATTCAGTGTCGGTATGAAACCCTATCACCACCTGAGAAACTACCGATCCTAGATCGGTAATTCTCGACTACCCGGGCCGAAGATTTCTGGTTATGGCCATCCGTGCACAACGCGACATCAACCCCCAATACCGGGAGAGACGAATCCCCTGACGATCCGCTCACTGCCTCCATGTGGCTCGGGACTGTACCTAACTAAAACCTGTTTGCACGACTCGTTTGAGCCGTGGTTGGGTAGTAATCAAAGCACAGTGGGAACTCACACAAGACAAATGACGATCTAAGGTCGATAGACTAACCTGTACACATATCACCAGGGAACTGCTATCTGACAATATGTATGATACCAACTAGAATGTTCCCGGCGAGTCCGTCCGGTGTACTCATAAACTAAAGAGTACCTGTATACATCTTAGGTGAACCAACATACACCAATGGATTGTGAGACCGCCCACCGCCCCTCGTCGGGGTCTCGATCAGTTTACACTATTCTACACTGGAGTATCGATGCCCAATCTCGAAACTCCCATGACTAGGGACATTTTAAGGATGTGCTTATAGACCCCAGCTTCCACGTTTATGATCGCCATCACACTGCCGGTAGTCAAGCAAGAATCCTATGGGCCCTATCAACATGTAATAGTGATCTGTAAAGTCACCTGAACCATGTACACGATGATAAAGACAAACCAGATAGCATACTATTATCTCGAGTAAGACTGTTCTACCGGTAAGGTCCTCCCTCAATCATTGCAATCACGTGTCTGCGATCCAATAATTGACTTGAGGGCACTATAGCCAACAATCTCCCATTTGCACTTAAGGCTAATTATTGCGGTGTCGCATACTCACAGCCCGTGTGATACCGAACACCCAACTTCTCTACTAATCAGTTTCACAAAGCTCGTTTGTAAAATTATTGCGTTCGAGAAATAGCCTCAGTGAGTGGATCCGCTCCAATGTTTCTTTCTTTGTCTCTCTTTATCTCAAGTTCACGGAGAAAGCCATCTCCCGAAATGAGCAATACCTGTCTTAGAATATGTCTGGATATCTGATGGGACCTAGTTCACAAATGAACTCGAAATCCTGTAAACTTCTTAGACTGTATCGTCAACTGAATTTAAGCAGTATCCTACGCCATGCCTCCCTCAATATCCGTTTGGACCACCTGTCAAAACAACTGCCGCTCAAAAGAGGGAAAACTATAACTCTGACAGTCACTCTGTCATCCAGGTCACCTTGGAAGCCTCGAATGATAACCGTCTCCCGAAGGAGGCTGCCGTTACCATATCCCTAGAACATTCACTTATGTTCTAAAACTGCTTCCGAACGTTTCTCCAGGATTGGATTAATATGAACTTGTTGCAACTAGTGCAAAAATAATATCTGGTGTGGTACTTGACATCTCATAATTGACTCAACTGCCTAAGCAAGTGATATGTCTATCATGCACTTCCCTCTCCTATTTAGTCTGTAAGACACCTTTAGAGAGGGTGACTCCATCACCTGCTGGTACACCACCATGCCAGGAATCGTCCATTCTAAACCACCTTTAGAATACTATCTAAGTACCCAGATTGGGAAACTACCCAAATCTAGATCTAAAACCATAGATCTAGTAACCAGAATGCCTCATATTATATCCCTATCCCATGTGGAGAAACCATTGTATGACAACTACAGTATAATCGATCGTAGTATAGGAATTTATCTTCCTACAAAGTACATGCCATCCAAATACCAGGACAACACACCCTAATACATTCTTAACATATCCATCTCTTATTTTAATGAAGTCAAAGCCTATCACCGTCAAATCAAAAATAGATGATCTATCTCCGCTATATCTGCTTTAGTATATAAATAGACATAAGCCACTTGTCCACTATGCTTCCGCTGCTCCTACTGACCACAATAACCCTCTGGCAGAGTCATATACACGTGCACTTCTAAGGCTAGTTTAGAACGGCGCTATACTCATCCTCCTGCCGGGTCTCATAGTGTAGAACAGCAGTAATGGCAAGTTTGGGTAAACCAGAACCTCCTTTTCACCATCTTTGAGAATACTGAAGTACCTCTCGGGTGCCTGAGCTTACCCACCATATCTGTGGAGTGGCTAATGGAATGTCAAATCCGATTGAATCTTTAGGTTCTATTAAAATTTCAGTAATCGTTTATGGTTCTGGAATCACTTTCTGTTCTACCATATTCCCACTACTGTTTTCTGAAAAATCCATTCTTACTAAAACTGTGGCGAATCAAGAACAATATCACTATTGATCTTCCAGATAGCAGAAAGCTAACCCTCGTCATAGCCTGGGATAAGCCACAAAATGCCATTACAAAAATGTGCCTTGAGTTATCCAGAGTCCGGTTTTAAGCATAAGCCGGACAACTCCATATACCTTAACATCGTTAAGATATTAACCATTCTATATACAATATAGAAACAGATGCACTGATTTAATTGGAACCAGATTCAAATCATGCAGCTGTCTCTAGAGCATGTCAACCAAATGGAAAGAGGATGATCGGCATTACTCAATTAGGATTGCATCCAGATAAGAGTAACCAGAAAGAGAAGCAAGTTCTCAAAACCATTACTATCAACTGAATACCAAACACAAGTGTCTACATCTTCAATCAGCATGAAGAATCCTGGTACTTGCAACACCTGGTTCTCTACTTTATTCTTGTACCTATAACTTCTCAAAACTTGGACGTTGTATTTCTACGAAATACTTGTCTAAAACTGGAGAAGTTATAAGTAAACAAAATATAGTACGAGTACCAACCCCTCTGTCCTGATAGACACTGGACAACATACAATACTTTGTATAAGTCTCCTGAGTTGAATAACTAAAACCCTGTGCGTCGTAGGCTGAAAACTGTATCTATGGTTAAGAAGAATTACACTGTTTAATGATCCTTACCTAACCATCAACTGATATAGGTAAATATCATAGACATAATTTCAAAAAGTTATATCTCACTTTATAAAATAAACGTACAGATATATCAGTTTGAAATTGGTGCATAACAACGGATATTCAAAACCAAATATTTGCCGTCAGGAAAACCCCCAGGTGATTTCCTCAAATATCACCAATTACAACGAATTCCGACATATTGAGGATATAGTGACCGAATTCCGAAGAACTTACTCCCACTCATCATCTGTAAAACCATACAGATGTGAGAATCAAACAAGGTAAATACATACCCTGGAGCAAGGATCTAATTGGGAAATCAGTTTTCAATTAACAACGCATAGTGAAACTGAAACATGAAAATGTTTCGAAGGGGTAGCCGGGTATTCCTAGTAATGCCTCTTCCATTATCTAGATTCATGACTGTAAGCGTATATTTCTTTGCTGTCTCTCCAAATCCCTTTGTTTGCCTTTACTTATTACCTTCTGTACACCACACTTAGGCTAATTGATTTTCTTCATTCCCTATCGTTTGGCACCAGCCTATGGTTTGGAAGAAGACTATCCAATAAGCGTAATAGGTGTACCTTCCCAATCCAAAGAGCGCTCGCAACCTAAGAGAAGGTAATGATAAAAGACAACCTGAATAATCCTATTCGATTTCTCCGGAACCGGAGAAATGCAAAGGTGAAGTAGGAGTGGCGATGAACTACGCGGTTTGGTCGTGAATGATAGTAGTCGCATTTTACTTTGCCCTCTCTGTAATCCCTTTATTTGTCTTTACTTATTACCTTCTGTACACCACACATGGGCTAATTAGTTTTCTTCATTCCCTAACTTTCGGCACCTACCTATGGTTTGGAAGAAGACTATCCAATAAGCGTAATAGGTGTACCCTCTCCTAATCCTAGGAGCCCTTATAACCTGAGAGAAAGTAAAAGGAAAAGATAATTGAATAGTCCTATTCAATTTCTCCATAAACGGAAACCATCCTCGAATCTGAAACAAGTTTCTTTGAGTTCGTATGTATCTATACGATGGTCATATCCAATAAGAGGGGATCTTCTTTGTAATACGGAATGTTCCGGAGAAATGCAAAGGGTAAAAGTAGGAGTAGCAATGAAGTATGTACTTTGACAATCCAAAAGCCTGTGAGTTTTAAGAAGGTTCGGTTAACTTGGTTTATGAGTTCTAGTCTAGGGTCAGGACATGGTCGCTGCCAAAGAGAGAGAGAAAAGAAACACTCAGCTCGCACTCTTACCTAGATAAGAATGGTTAATCACTTTATCTAATAAGGATGTCTCCCACTGTATCCTCAAAATTCTCCTCCAAACCCGAATGAAGAATTAGTCGGGATCATCGAAAATCACCCGAGGAGTAAACCAACTCATCAGAGTGAATCGGGATCCAACTATCATCGCATGATAACTTGATGAAATCCACTCAAGTTATCACACTCCAGAATGTATGCACATGCCTGGCAAGTTTCCTGTATGTTTGAAACTCCCGATGTGATTTCTACCCCATGCTCTTAATACCTTGACGAAGGCCAACATATCATAAGTCACATGTCAAGTTCTACCCGTCATTGTACAGGTTAATTTGAACCCACCCATACATACCCTTGATGAAGGCCCAAATAGTAGTACGACTGTCCCAAACTAACGCATCTATCTATACAATAGAAAATTAACAAATAACTACTATACACTATGCCTTGACGAAGGCCAACAAATATAGCATGAATACTAAGTGCTACCCGTCTGAAATGACGGAGCGCTATGAATGGTTTTTGGTGAAAAACCATTAACGTAAAGAACTTGATATCGTTGAAGGAATCAGATAGCTTAACAAATATATAGTGCCGAAAACCTTTGCTAAAGAGGTCACTCCCGGTGAAGGGATGTCGGCTATTTCCTCATCGAATGAGTTGCAGGATATTCCCACTGAATACCGTTATGCAAAGCAAAAATTAATCGACTATAGTGAAGTTGTTACCATGATGCAAATTCCTACCCAAGGGATCACTCCCGATGAAGTGATCTCGGCCTTTTCCTCATGGAATGAGGTGCTGGATATTCATAACCAAATACCGCTAGGCAAAACAAAAGATAACGTCCTCGTAATAACAGCTTTTGAAAATTTGTTCCAACAACATCGAATAGGTCTATTTTCCTTGCATTGATCCGAATCAACGCAGTCCCATCAATTAATCACACCAGAAAAGAACGAAAATTTGATGTACGTATATGCCATCCGCATTCGCCACTGGGTCCCGTCATCACCCGTTAGGTTACTTAACTAACGACAGAGCGGGGACTGGACTAGCGTGGGTGTAAAACATCTACAACATCTACTAGTATATATATCAATATATAATAATCGCTCCAGGCATGATAAATGCAACATCACAGAAAAGCGATAAGCATCACAGAACAATACAGATAATCTAGGAGCCTCGGGTTTCCTTTGAGCCACAACTGAAATACGGCGTTCCCTGGTCGTGTGGATAGCCTGTGCAATGAAAACCTAGACCCCTACGAGCGCGGAAAGTTACCCGCCAAAACTAGAAGCGAGGCAGCCCCTTCATCAAAGTGAATGGGCCACCCGGCACTTCATAGAATCCGGTATCTTAAGCACACTTCCTTGGGTCAACCTATACCCCCTACGAGTGCGGCGAATAGCCCGCCAATTCTAAAGTGAGGCCCCCTCTGTCTCAAAGCCATGAGATGCGGACCCATTGCCTTCTAGAACCCGACTATCCGTGCACTCCACTACGGGGTAATCCTAGTACAGAAAAGAAAATATGTACAACGGTGACATCGACCTCAACCCGGTCGTGCCCCAAACAAATAATATACAAACTTGCAATGACGACAGTCCACATGTCGGACGCTCGTCCCGCGATATCAAATGTACAAATACAACTAAACTGTACTATCATTGCACCCAATCTATCCACCACGACGAATCCGCAATAAACACAGCACAACACAGAACATCAATGTGAATGTCACGTTCGCAAACCCGTCTAAAAGAACTATAGCAATTAGACAAGTTGTACCGATCTAATGACATTCACGGTCGCAGATAGAAATGTATCAACTGTAAAGTTTAAACAATGTTAGAAATATCGAGTTCGAAATAACCCCGAATAGCCCCAAACAACTAGATAAAATATCAAAACTGGGCAAAACAAGCAATACCATTGAACCAATATTCCAGAGTCTAAACCACAACCCAAATACGAAACCCAAAATTTAATTCTTGGCCGGCCAGCTCGGATTTTGGGCAATGTGCTCGGGTCAATTTGTGTGAAATGGGCTCGAATTTGGGGTGCTGTCTAGTGGTCATCTAAGTAGTCTTCTCCAGTTGCTAATATATTTTTAGAAGACCATATAAAATTTGACAGAAACTAGATTACTAGTTGGTGTTTTTTCGATTTGATACTTTATCATCGTCTAAACCAACTAGTAAGCGGTTAATGGGTTAGCTCTGATATGATGTAGGGCTACGCCAACGTCCTGACCATCAATCAGTGGCTAAACGCGTAACAAAACTTTAGAAAACCGGCGCTAACGGAACCTTAATCGACGAATCATACCATTAACCCTATACTAGTCCTATATAAAGGAGTTTAAGAGACTATACAGATCGATCTGTATCCTTCGGTCTTCAATCTCTGTCCCAACCTCGTCGCGGCTGCCTCGATGAAATTCGTTCTCCGGTCTCCCTGTTAGTTGTACGTATGCCCTATAGGCCATTATTGTACATATGATGTATATTATATTGGATGCTTGGACATATATAGAGAGGACTTTCTTGCTCGACATGATAGTATGCTATCTGGTTGCTCTTTATCTTAACATGTATACTTGTCTCTTGATAATGTCTTTTGGTTACATGTTGGTAAAGCCCTTAGGATGTGTACTTGACTACCAGGATTATGATGCAGATCATACTAGTGGGTCCATGGTAGTCCATAAGTTCATCCTTTAATGTTCCTAGTCATGGGTGT
The DNA here is from genome assembly GCA_030015575.1 of Agapanthus africanus. Taxonomy (NCBI): domain Eukaryota; kingdom Viridiplantae; phylum Streptophyta; class Magnoliopsida; order Asparagales; family Amaryllidaceae; genus Agapanthus; species Agapanthus africanus. Next base: position 222,913,458 of record JASDDO010000016.1, on the reverse strand, counting down.
ATCGAGATGAGACATTGATATACCAGAGTAGACTAGCGTATACGCTTCTCGACCCATTTGATGGGTGATTTATGATCCCATATCCATTGGTGTTTGACATCAGAGATGGTATACGGGTGCTCGGTGGAGACTGAGTACACTGGACGGACTCGCCGAGAACTCCTAGTTGGTATTATACCTATCGTCAGATAGCAGTTCTCTGGTGACACTGGTACAGGATAGTCTGTAGACCCGAGATCGTCATAGAGTCTTCCGTGATTCCCACTGTGCTTTGATTTCCACCTTACCACATTCAAGAGGACGTGCAAAACGGTGGTTTTTGGGTACAGTCCCGAGTCATATGGAGACAATGAGCGATAGGAGGGGTTTCGTCTCTCCTGGTATTGGGGGTTGATGTTGCGCTGTGCTCGATTAGCCATAACAGGGAAGTCCCTGGCCAGGGATGATTTAGAGATTTACTGATAAGTGTTATCAGTTGTTTCTCGACCCGTTATGAGCCTCATATTGGCATGACTTATCGACTTATTGGGGTCTGACATTTACTACCCCTAGACTTTATATGCGACATATCAGACGAGGAGACCTAACTGTACGGTAGTGTTACTGTCAGGCTTTTGCATGAGTTCGAGCGGGCTTGCTTTCTGATCTTCTGATCGTTCAATACCCGGATAGCCATTATGTCCAGCTAGTACCGCTGACGGCTTGTGGGTGCTTGTTGTGATCATCACCTACTGCCGGCGTATTGACGAGACTTTAGAGTCCTACACAGAGGTTTTACTGGCTCAGGAAAAACGCAGTAGGAGCACATATGTGATATGTGCTGGACCAAGAATAATGCGAGTACGTGATACCGTACTCTATTCTCCCGATATTTGTATCGGTCGGTTATATGTGATATAACTGGGTTATCGATATAGCCGGATTACAATAGTCGGTTATATGTGATATAGCCGGATTATTAAATCAAGTGTTGATTTGATAATTTAGTGTATAATTGTATATTTGATATACTAGTTTACATTAACTAATATTAGTTCACTTAAGCATTTATTTTCTCATATGTGCACACTTAATATATATGTGATATATATTAATTGTGTTTTATTTTGTGTCATTGTTGTTGATACACACTACATGGGTGTATGAGACTTACACCATACTAATTATAATGTAGGGTTTAAATATTTAAAGTTAATCCAAATTAATGGATCATTGCTCACATTCATGAAGCTTGTAGAAGCTTATGGATGCATTGACTTGGTCCACTCATTTTGTTTTACATAAGATATTTATTAACCTAACCATTATAATTTAGCTCTTGTTTTCTCTCTACATGAGTTAGTATATGATACAAACTCAACCATGGTTGATTCTCTCACCTCATTAGTTCATTCTCATCTCTTGACTTCATCTTCTTTATTCTTGAGAAAAAGCTTGCTAGCCTTTTTAAAAGAGAGAAAATATTGTGAGAAAAATAAAACTAAAGTGAGCCCACTTCCTACTTCATCATCTTCTACTAGATTAGCACTTTAGTATAGGGTGTTAGCTTCACCAATCTCTCATTAGTGAAGTAGTAGCTTCAGTTAGTGTCTCCTCGACGTAGATCATCTTCGGCCCCAAAGACTTCAAGCAAGTTCGTTCCTTTCACCTTGAGAAGCCATGCAAGAGTCCGGGAGTTCCATGATCGCAGCGAAGGGACCACTACAAGGAGCAATTGAAGTGAAGGATACAAAGGTTGTATTCCATTATCACTTAGATGTAAAGTAGTTTACTTTCTAGTTTAGCTCCTAAAACTCTAGTTAGATCCAAGGTTTGGGTTGTTTGGCACACAAAATTTTTAAATATAGCATGTTTGATACCTTGTGAAATCTTGTGGTTGTGCCAAGAACCCTACAGTGGTATCAGAGCCTTGCTAGAGCATCAGGAGTTGTCTAGGAGAAGTTAGAAGTTCGAACGAACTCCGAAAACCCGATATTGCCCACTTTCTGGAAATTTTTCAAAATGTTGGAATTTTTCACTTTAAAAATTCTCAAAAAATCATGAAGGTAATTTATGGACCCTCTAGAAGAACGATACCCAATCTCGACAACATGATCGTGAAACCGCGGCCAAATAGGCTATTTTGCGGCGGTTCCGTGGCGCCATGTGTGAGACATGGGTCGGCCCTTCTACGGTTGGTCCGTATGTACTGGTTCATGTTTCTGGGTATTTTTAATACCGCTCAAGTGTTTAGATTTCTGGGAATTTTGGGAATTCGTTGATTCGATCGAAAGGTTTAACATCGTTTAGCTATATGTGGAATGTGATACAATATGTGGAATTCATATAGTTAGGCATTAAATCCAAAGTATGTGATATTTTGGGTTTATGATGTCAAAAGTTATTATGGATTCCAAATGTTGTAGTTTGACATTTTCTTTCTACGACCGTAAGTGTAATATGTGGTGTATTGCCGGTTTCGTTGCTATATGTCAACGATAATTGGGATACGCATATTTACTTACGTTGATGACATGTGATGTTATATGTTGCTGTGATATGTTATATTGGATCATCGTGTTTTGAATAGCCGAGGGTTTTATGTCTAATGAGAGTTTTCATTTTCATTCATGTAAAATTAATTGTATGTAATATTCTTTTATTGGGGCACTTCCGGGTTGAGGATGACGTCACCATTGTAGTATATTATTTACTTTTCCGCATTAGGATAGACCCAAGGAGGGGAGCATAAGTAACCGGGTTCTAGAACCTAGTGGGAGACCAACTAGAGGAGTCGAGTTCGGGTCTTCTAGAATTGATAGGGTTGATTGCCACTCTCATATGGGTCTAGGGATGTGGGTTTGGCTATTCATCATGACCGTGGAATCCGTGTTTTATACAGGCTCAAAATAAAACACGGATCTCATAGTATATCCAATATTTCATATGTTTCTTCTACTGCTCTGTGATGTGATCACTGTGGATTCTGAGACGAATGGATATACATTATATATGAGATATACAGTAGATGTAGCTTATGTTTTACACCCGCGCTACTCCCGACCCGCTATGCCGTTAGTTAAGTAACCTAACGGTGCATAACGGGACACTGTGGCGAATGCGGATGGCATAAGCGTACGTTGTATTTTCGTTTCTTCTGTGATGCTTAGGAAGCACAAATGATGGGACTTCATTAATGTGATTAATGAAAGAAAAGAAACATAAAAGAAGTTGTAGAATCAAATTTTCAAAATGGGTAGCTCTAGTTTTTGCTTTGCATAGCAGTATTCCTTGTAGAATATCCAGCACCTTATTCGATAAGGAAAGAGCCGAGATCCCTTCACCGGGAGTGACCTATTTAGCAAAACTATCAGATGCTACAACACTCGGTTTTGTTTTTGATTGCTTCTATAGTTCTTGCTTTGCATAGCTGTATTTATGAAATATCCTGCACCTTATTCGATAAGGAAAGAGCCGAGATCCCTTCACTAGGAGTGAGCTTTTTAGCGAAACTAGTAAAAGCCTAAAAAACACTCCTTTTAAAAATCATTTGATTCTACAACGATATCAAATTCATTACGCAAAAGGTTTTCAGAAAAACCTGTCGTAGCCCTCCGTCATTTCAGATAAGTCCCACTTAGTATTCATCCTGCGTTTGTTGACCTTGTCAAGGCGTAGTGTGCAGTAGCTGATTAATGCTTATCTGCAAAGCATATGATGCGATTGGATTAGGGTAGTCGTGCGGCCTTGTTGACCTTGTCAAGGGTCGTGCGGGTGGGTTTAATTCAATCATGAAATGACGAGTTGAACTTGACTTGCGTTCTATAGTTTGTTGACCTTGTCAAGGTCATAGATCACTTGGGGCAAAATATTATCGGGAATTTCAAGTGTCGAAATTTGCATTGAGATTGCATACCTTTTATGAGATAGTTGGATCCCGATATCCTCTGCGAGTAAGAGTTACTCCTGAGAGAGTTTTACACAAGACAATTAGCCAATCAAGTGTCTAGAAAGGTGTTTACGGGGTTATGCCTCTGGGAAAATGAGTTTTATTCTAATTAGGTCCGTGTGAAAGCACGGGGAACCTCCCTCAAAGTACCAACACTGGCCTGGCTGAAAGATTGGCGAAATTGTAGGGTGTATTTAATCCCGGCTAGTCTTTTCTTTTTGGGTTTGAAGGAAGACTTGATAAAAACAGTGGGAGCCATCCTGATTAGATAAAATAATAACCAATCTGATCTTGTAAGAGCATACGCTAAAGTGTTTTCTTCTCTCTCTCTCTCCAGGTAGCGACCATGCCACGTCTTAATCAAGATAATAATATGGATGTATTAACCGAACCAGCTTGTTATACTGAGAAGGGGAATGTTGGTTCCGTTCTTTCTTATAATTGTTATAAGACTGAACAGGGAATAGGGACATATCCGGATTCCCACGCCGCCCAAATGAAGAGTAAGCATATTTTTGCATCTTCTTCGGGTGTGTTTGTTATCGAGAACTGTTTCCCAGTTCACTCTACGTCTTGGTATTAGATACCGGATCAGGATCCCACAAATGCAATATGTTACATGGGCTAAGGAAAGGTAGAGAATTGGGAATGGGTGATCATTCGGTAAGAGTAGGGAATGGTGCAAATGTTGCAGCCAAAGCAGTTGGCGAATATCACCTTGTATTACCAAATGGTAATACATTGATTCTGAATGAATGTTATTACATTCCGACCCTGATATGCAATCTTATATCAGTTTCTTTATTAAGTAAAGAAGGATATAATTTTGTAGTACAGGATAATGTTATGAACATCTTCCTGAATCAAAAGTTGATTGGATCACGCTCGTTAAATAATGGCATATACATTCTAAATCGTACCACAGTTCTTAATGTACAAAACACACACAAGAGGAAGAGTTCAGAAATGAACGAATCCTTCTTGTGGCATTGTAGACTAGGTCATATCAATGCGATACGACTAGCTAAGTTACATAACGATGGATCTTTGAATACGTTCGAATTTTCATCTTATGACACTTTCCAGTCATGTCTCAAAGGAAAGATGACCAAAACTCCGTTCACTAGACATGGAGAAAGAGTTACGGAACTCTTAGGACTGATACATAGTGATGTATGTGGTCCCATGTCTACACATGCCAGGAATGGTTCTTCGTACTTCATTACATTCACTAACGATCTCTCAAGACATGGACATGTGTTCCTGATGAAACACAAGTCTGAAACTTTTGAGAAATTCAAGGAATATAAATCCGAAATCGAGAACCAAACGGGTAAATGTATTTAAATCCTTCGATTTGATCGAGGAGGTGAATACTTGAGCACTGAATTCCTGGACTTTCTAAAAGGGAATGGGATTCTCTCTCAGCTTACTCCTCCGTATACACCACAGCACAACGGTGTATCGGAACGGAGGAATCGCACCCTATTAGATATGGTGCGCTATATGATGAGCACTGCTGAGTTGCCTATTTTCTTTTGGGTTTATGCGCTTGAGACAGCAGCATACCTATTGAGATATGGAGTGGGAATAGACCATATCATAAACGAGTTAAGATATGGGGTTGTCCGGCCTATGTCAAAAGGCAAAATCCGGACAAACTCGAGGCACGATCAGTTCTTTGCAAGTTTGTGGGATATCCAAAGAATTCATATGGATATTTTTCTACCACAGTGAGGAACAAAAGGTGTTTGTTGCTTAACATGCGACCTTTTTAGAAAAGGAATTTCTTGTAAAAGAGATTAGTGGCAAAGAGGTAGAGCTGGAAGAAGTTCCAGATACACAAACTACAACTGAAGATTTAGTGGAACCAGAGGATTCGGTAGTTCCCAACGAACTTCAGCCTCTCCGCCGATCTGGTAGGGTTCCTCATCCACTCTAGAGATGCTATGATTTTATCATTGATGGTGGAAGCGAGGATTGCATCATGGAGGATGATGACCCAACTAGCTTCGAGCAGGCCATCACAAGTGGAGACTCTGTGAAATGGATGGATGCAATGCGATCTGAGATAGAATCCATGTACACCAACAAAGTATGGACCTTGGATGTTTCTCCTGAAGGGGTAAAACCCATTGGGAACAAATGGATCTTTAAGAGGAAACTTGGTGTAGATGGAAAAGTTGAGACTTTCAAAGCTAGACTTGTTGCAAAAGGTTTTCGTCAACGACCAGGTGTGGATTATGACGAGAGCTTTTCTCCAGTGGCTATGCTTATGTCCATCCGGATCCTACTTGCCATTGCTGTATACCATGACTATGAAATCTGGCAAATGGATGTTAAGACCGCTTTTCTAAATGGTGATTTGGAAGAGTGCGTGTACATAACTCAGCCGGAGGGCTTCGTAGACAGTGGGAGCAGCGGAAAGGTGTGCAAGCTGCTTAAATCCATCTATGGGTTAAAGCAAGCATCGCGGAGTTAGAACATCTGTTTTAATGTCGTTATCAAAGAGTTTGATTTCGTCAAAAACGCAGATGAACCTTGTAAATACAAGAAGGTGGCAGAGAGTAAGGTTGTCTTCCTCGTATTGTACATGGATGACATACTCTTGATAGGAAAAGATATTCCTATGCTGCAATCGGTCAAGATCTTCTTATCACAAAGATTCTCAATGAAAGATCTAGGTGATGCCTCCTACATCTTGGGGATTAAGATCTATAGAGACAGATCTAAACGGATGCTGAGATTGTCCCAATCCAGGTATATTGACACCATACTAAAGAGGTTTAGTCTGGAAGAATCCAAGCGTGGGTTTTTACCCACGATCTCAGGACTCACTCTTTCCAAAGAGATGTCTCCTAATACCGATTTGGAGAGATCTCGTATGCAAGGGATACCCTATGCTTCGGTAGTAGACTCTATCATGTACGCGATGCTATGCACCAGACCCGATGTAGCATACTCACTAAGTGTAGTGAGTAGGTATCAAGAAGATCCTGGAGAGAGTCACTGGACAGCTGTGAAGAGCATTCTCAAGTACTTGAGAAGGAAAAAAGAGATGCTCTTGGTGTATGGTGACGGAGAACTCCAAGTGGAGTCCTTTAACGATTTGAACTTCAAGAGGGATAAGGATGACTCTAAGTCGCACTCGGGATTTGTCTTTACCCTCAATGGAGGGGCGGTATGATGGAAGAGTTCCAAGCAGGAAACTGTGGTATACTCGACGATGGAGGCTGAATACATCGCTGCCAATGATGCTGCCAAAGAGGCTGTCTGGATGAAGAAGTTCATAACTGAACTTGGAGTGGTTCCATCCATTGAGTATCCAATACCTTTGTATTGTGATAACAATGGAGCGGTGGCTTTGTCCAAGGAACCCAGGTTCCATCAATGATCCAGGCATATTCTGAGGCGGTATCACCTGATCTGGGAGATAGTTGATCACCGGGAGATCGAGGTTAGGAGAGTTGACACGAAGAACAATACAGCGGATCCACTCACGAAGGCCATTCCCCAGATACAGTTCGAGAAACTCTTCGGGATGTTGGGTATGCGATACTACAGCAGTTGGCCCTAGTGCAAGTGGGAGATTGTTAGTTGTACGTATTCCCTAGAGGCTATTATTGTGCATATGATGTATATTATATTGGATGCTTGGACATATATAGTGAGGACTTTCTTGCTCGACATGATAGTATGCTATCTGGTTGCTCTTTATCTTAAAATGAATACTTGTCTTTTGATACTGTTTTTTGGTTACATGTTGGTAAAGCCCTTAGGATGTGTACTTGACCACCAGGATTATGATGCAGATCATATTAGTGGGTCCATGGTAGTCCATAAGTTCATCCTTTAATGTTCCTAGTCGTGGATGTATCGTGATGGGGCATCGATATACCAGAGTAGACTAGCGTATACGCTTCTCGAGCCATTTGATGGGCGATGGATGATCACATATCCATTGGTGTTTGACATCAGAGATGGTATACGGGTGCTAAGTGGAGAATGAGTACGCTGGACGAACTCGCCGAGAACTCCTAGTTGGTATTATACCTATCGTCAGATAGCAGTTCTCTGGTGACACTGGTACATGTTAGTCTGTAGACCCGAGATCGTCATAGTGTCTTGTGTGATTCCCACTGTGCTTTGATTTCCACCTTACCACATTCAAGAGGACGTGCAAAACGGTGGTTTTTGGGTACAGTCCCGAGTCACATGGAGGCAATGAGCGATAAGAGGGGTTTCGTCTCTCCCGGTATTGGGGGTTGATGTTGCGCTGTGCTCGATTGGCCATAATAGGGAAGTCCCTGGCCAGGGCTGATTTAGAGATTTACCGGTAACTGTTATCAGTAGTTTCTCGACACGTTATGAGCCTCGTATCGGCATGACTGATCGAGTTATTGGGGTCTGACGTTTACCACCCCTAGACTTGATATGCGACATATCAGACGAGGAGACCGGATTGTACGGTGGTGTTACTGTCAGGCTTTTGCAGGAGTAGAGCGGGCTTGCTTGCTGATCTTCTGATCGTTCAATACCCGGATAGCCGTTACGTCCTGCTAGTACAGCTGACGGCTTGTGGGTACTTGATGTGATCATTACCTACTGCCGGCGTATTGACGAGTCGTTAGAGTCCTACATAGAGGTTTTACTAGTTCGGGAAAAACGAAGTAGGAGCACATATGTGATATGTGCAGGACCGAGAATAATGTCAGTATGTGATATTGTATTCTATTCTCGCGATATTTGTATCTGCAGGTTATATGTGATATAGCCGGGTTATCGAATCAAGTGTTGATTCGATAAGTTGGTACATAATTTATTGGTCGGTTATATGTGATATAGCCGGATTATTAAATCAAGTGTTGATTTGATAATTTAGTGTATAATTGTATATTTGATATACTAGTTTACATTAACTAATATTAGCTCATTAAGCATTTATTTTATCACATGTGTATAATTAATATATATGTGATATATATTAATTGTGTTTTATTTTGTGTCATGGTTGTTGATACACATTACATGGGTGTATGAGACTTACACCATAATAATTATAATGTAGGGTTTAAATATTTAAAGTAAATCCAATATAGTGGATAATTGCTCACATGCATGAAGCTTGTAGAAGCTTATGGATTCATTGACTTAGTCCACTCATTTTGTTTTACTTAAGATATTTATTAACCTAACCATTATAATTTAGCTATGGTTATCTCTCTACATGAGTTAGTATATGATACAAACTCACCCATGGTTGATTGTCTCACCTTATTAGTTCATTCTCATCTCTTGACTTCATCTTCTTCATCCTTGAGAAAAACATGCTAGCCTATTGAAAAGAGAGAAAATATTGTGAGAAAAATAAAACTAAAGTGAGCCCACTTCCTACATCATCATCCTCTACTAGATTAGCACTTTAGTATAGGGTGTTAGCTTCACTAATCTCTCATTATTGAAGTAGTAGCTTGAGTTAGTGTCTCATCGACGTAGATCATCTTCGGCCTCGAAGACTTCAAGCAAGTTCATTCTTTTCACCTTGAGAAGCCATACAGGAGTCCGGGACTTCCATGATCGTAGCGAAGGGACCACTACAAGGAGCAATTGAAGTGAAGGACCGGTCTATAAAGGTTGTATTCCGTTATCACTTAGATGTAAAGTAGTTTACTTTCTAGTTTTGCTCCTAAAACTCTAGTTAGATCCTAGGTTAGGGTTGTTTGGCACACTAAATTTTTAAATATAACATGTTTGATGCCTTGTGAAACCTTGTGGTTGTGCCAAAGAACCCTGCACTCCCTCGTCGAAGACGATCCATGTCGAGGATTCGTAATACGGGCTCCCGGCTCAAAACCGAAGCAACTCGGGCATCCAGTTTGCTAGCCTAGATACCCAAGATGAAGTAGAGAGAGTGTGTAATCATTTTGTCTCAATACACCCAAGGATTCTCAACTCATGAGAGGGTATGGGGGGAGGTGAAGAAGATGCCATGAGATGAAAAGAGTGAGCTTAAGTTTTTGGCAAGTGAAGAAAAATGCTTACTGCCTTTTTCTTTTGTTGTGTTTTGTTGTGAGATATTGTGTGTTCAACTAAAGAAAATCCTAGCACAAGAAAAGATCTTCCTCACAACAATAATATCTCACAAATATCTCACACCAAAACCATAAATGAATCAAGCATGGCATATGGCACAATCAATGCATCAAAGCCAAGACATCCATTCATAATCCAAAACATAACTTCACACTTTCCACATAATAAACATTAAACCAAATGTTTAAAGCAAGAAAAAGAAATGACATCTTCAAAAGTAATCTTGTAACGGATTACAAGAATACCCCTCATTCGTATATACATACCTGCATCTGTATTCCGATTGAATACAAATACGACGAGACAAAAATAATCCAACAATATAATACTAGAATCCGGCTTAAACCAAAGCCCACTAGTATTATCCGTCCGATCATGATCCGTGCACAAGTGCACGAATATGATCGAACCCAGCCATAAAACCATACGGCCTCGACAACGTTTCGCACGAACCAGGGAAACCCTCTGTGTAGGACTCTAATGACTCGTGAATACGCTGGCAGCGGGTTTAAGCACAAGCACGTCAGTAGCACTAGCTGTACGTAACAGCTACCCAGGTATTTAGCGAAAGGGAGGCCGACGAGCAAACTTATCCTGAAACCCTACTGAGCCTGATAGTAACAATATCCGTACAGCCCTGTCCGTTCATTTATGAGTATCGTATATCGAGTCTAGGGGGTGGATAAAGTCAGACCCCTAATAACTTAACATTCAGTAATGGTAAGAAACCCTATCACCACCTGAGAAACTACCGATCCTAGATCGGTAATTCTCGACTACCCCGGCCGAGGATTTCTAGTGATGGCCATCCGTGCACAACGCGACATCAACCCCCAATACCGGGAGAGACGAATCCCTGACGATCCGCTCACTGCCTCCTTGTGGCTCGGGACTGTACCCAACTAAAACCTGTCTGCATGACTCCTTTGAGCCGTGGTAGGGTAGTAATCAAAGCACAGTGGGAACTCAGACGAGACAAATGATGATCTCAGGTCGATAGACTAACTTGTACACATGTCACCAGGGAACTGCTATCTGACAATCGGTATGATACCAACTAGCATGTTCTCGGCGAGTCCGTCCGTTGTACTCATAACCTAATGAGCACCTGTATACATCTTAGGTGAATCAACAGGCACCAATGGCTTGTGAGTTTGGCTACCACCCCTCGTCGGGGTCTCGATCAGTATACACCAGTGTACTCTGGAGTATTGATGCCCAATCTCGAAACTCCCGTGACTAGGGACATTTTAAAGATGTTCTTATAGACCTAGCTCCCATGTATATGATTGCCATCACACTGCTGGCAGTCAAGAAAGAATCCTATGGGCCCTATCAACTTGTAATAGTGATCTGTAAAGTCACCTGAAGCATGTACACGATGATAAAGAAAAACCAGATAGCATACTATCATCTCGAGGAAGACTTTTCTACCGGTATAGGTTCTCCCTCAATCATTGCAATCACGTGCCTGCGATCCAATAATGGACTTGAGGGCACTATAGCCAACATCCAATAAGTAACACTATCGTACAGTCAGGTCTCATCGTCTGATATGTCACATATCGAGTCTGGGTTGGTAAATGTTAGACCCCAATAACTTGATAGGTCATGCCGATGTGAGGATCATAACGAGTCCTGAAACTACTGATAACACTTACCAGTAAATCTCAACATCAGCTTTGGCCAGGGACTTCTTTTATAGCCAATCGAGCATAGCGCAACGTCAACCCCCAATACAAGGAGAGATGAAACCCTTCCTATCGCTCATTTCTTCCATGTGACTCGGGACTATTCCCAAAATCCACCTGTTTGCATGACTCCATTGAGCTGTGGTAGGAGGAAATCAAAGCACAGTGGGAATCACACAAGACTCTATGAAAATCTCGGGTCTACAGACTAACCTGTACCAGTGTCACCAGAGAACTGCTATCTGCCGATAGGTATAATACCATCTAGGAGTTCTTGGCGAGTCCTGTTCAGTTTAACCATTCTCTAATGTGCACCTGTGTACAATCTTTGATGTCAAACACCAATGGCTGTGGGATAAACCATCCCCCCATACAAGGTCAATAAACGTACACACTAGTCTACTCTGGAATATCGATGCCCTGTCTCGATACTGTAGGATTTCTAGCACGACATGAAGGGTTCGGGAGCCATCGTCCATGCTATTTTCAAAATTTTACCTTGCTAAACAATCCTAACCCTAGAATCTTAACTAGAGATTTAGACAATACAAAGTTTAAACAACTTTACAACTATGTGAACAAGAAATACAACCTTTGTAGACCAATTCTTCACTTCAATAGCTCCGTGTAGTAGTCCCCTCGCTCCAAGTAGTGATCTTCCGGACTCTAGAATGGCTCTACAAGATGAAAGGAACGAGCTTGTACAAAGTCTTCAAGGCCGAAGATGATCTACGTCGAGGAGATACTAACCCAAGCTACCTCTTCACTAATTAGGGATTAGTGAAGCTAACACCCTAAAATAAATGGCTAATCTAGTAGAGGATGATAAAGTAGGATTTTTGCTCACTTTAGAATTAATTTTCTCACTCTTTTTCTTCTCCTCTCAAAAACCTAGAGAGCTAAGCTCTTGATGAAGAAGAAGAAGCAAATAATGGAAGAGAGAGTGAAAATCGCAATAATGGGTGAGAAATATCTCATATAACTCATGTAGAGACTTAACCATGAGTTTTGATAATGGTTGGGTTAATAAATATCTTAAGTATAACAAAATTAATGGACTAAGTCAATGGATCTACAAGTTTCCACAAGCTTTATGCCATGTGACCAATTTCCATCTAATTTGGATTTACTTTAAATAAATAAAACTCATATTATCATGAGTATGGTGTGAGTCTCATACACCCATGTAGTGTGTATCATCAAGCATGGCACAAAAAAGAAAACACAATTAATATAAATCACATATATATTAAGTGTGCACATGTGAGAAAAAGAAATGCTTAAGTGAGCAAATATTAGTTAATGTAAATTAATATATCAAATATAAAATTATACATTAAATCATTAAATCAACAATTGATTTAACAATCCGGCTATATCACATACAACCGACTAATATTATTTGTATCAACTTATCGAATCAACACATGATTCGATAACCTGGCTATATCACATATAACCGAGCGATACCAATAAATCGCTCGAATAGAATACAGTATCTCATACTTGTATTAATCTCGGTCCCGAACATATCACATATGTGCTCCTACTTCATTTTGCATGAGCCAGTAAACCTCTGTGTAGGACTCTAAAGACTTGTCAATATGCCGGCAGTAGGTGATGATCATATCAGGCACCCACAAGCTGTCAATGGTACTAGCTGGACGTAACGGGTACCCGGGTATTGAGTGATCAGAAGATCAACAAACAAGCCCGCTCTAACTCGTGTAAAGCCTGTCAGTAACACTACCGTACAGTCCGGTCCTTTCGTCTGATATGTCGTATATCTAGTCTAGGGGTGGTAAATGTTAGACCCCAGTAACCGATAAGTCGTCCCGATGTGAGGCTCATAACGGGTCGAGAAACTACTGATAACACTTACCAGTAGATCTCCTAATCAGCCATGGCCAGGGACTTCCTGTTATGGCCAATCAAGCACAGCGCTGTTGGAGATAGTGCCCTCAGAGTCAATTATTGGATCACAGGCACCTGATTGCAATGATTGAGGGAGGACCTATACCGGTAAGACAGCCTTACTCAAGATGATAGTATGCTATCTGGTTTATCTTTATCATCGTGTACTGCTTTAGGTGACCTTACAGGTCACTATTGCGCGTTGATAGAGCCTTTAGGATTCTTTCTTAATGGCCAGCAGTATGATAGCGATCATATACGTGGGAGATGTGGTCTATAAGCATTTCTTAAAAGGTCCCTAGTCATGGGAATTTCGAGACATGGCATCAATACTCCAGAGTAGACTAGTGTATATAGTCGAGACCCCGACGAGGGGCGGTGGCTGGTGTTACAAGCCACTGGTGTCAGTTGGTTCACCTAAGATGCATACAGGTGCTCATTGGGTTATGAGTACACCGGACAAGACTCGCCGGGAACATGCTAGTTGGTCTTATACCTGACGTCAGATAGCAGTTCCCTGGTGACATGTGTACAGGTTAGTTCATCGACCTGAGATCGTCATTTGTCTCGTGTGTGTTCCCACTATACTTTGATTACTACCCTACCACGGCTCAAAGGAGTCATGCAAACAGGTTTTAGTAGGGTACAGTCCCGAGCCACATGGAGGCGGTGAGCAGATCTGCAGGGGTTCGTCTCTCCCTGTATTGGGAGTGAGGTAGCGCTGTGTCTAGGAGAGCTATTACACAAAGCCCTCGGCTGAGGCAGGAGATTTACTGGTAGGCATTCCAGTAGTATCTCAGGGTGTTCTGGGCTACACTCCGACATGACTTGTACCGCTTTTGGGGGTCTGACTTTCACCAACCCCCTAGGCCCGCCATGCGATGCTTATAGACGAACGGACCGGACTGTACGGATATTGTCACTGACAGGCTCAGTAGGGTGTCAGGATGAGTTCTCTCATCGACATCCCTTTTGGTCAATACCTGGTAGCCCGTTACGTATGGCTAATACCTCTGACGTGCTAGTGGTTAAATCTACAACCAAAGTATTGACAAGTCTTTAGAGTCCCCCACTGACCGTTTCTCAAGTTTCGGGAGAAACGCTGTAGAGGCCGTATGGAGATATGGCAGGGTTCGATCATATACGTGCGGTATTTCACGGATCATGATCGGACGGATAGTACTAGCGGGCTTTGGTTTAAGCCGGATCCTAGTATTGTACAGTGTAGATTTTGTCTCATTGCATTTGTATTCGGTCGGAATACAAATGCGAGTATGTATATACAGTCGCGTGGTTTTTCTGTAATTTATTAAGGGATCAGTTTTCTGAAGTTGCCAGTTTGCTTTCCGATTTCGGCCATTTTCCTTTGTTTCTTTGTTTGGCTGAATTTTGGTGGAGGGGGTTATTTGCAATTGTGCATGGAGAAGACTTTTTGTGATAGCTTCATGATGGTTTAACCATCATTTGACTTTTGGTTCATCGTGGCTCTTGCCTCTCATGATTACCTTTTTTTTCATCATGGTTGTTGATGATGGGAGTTGATTTGGATTTGATTGTGATCATTGCTTATTATCATCACCCTTTCTCTCTCTTGCATGATGTTGGGGCTCACTCCTTTTTCATTCTTATTCACTCCATTCTCTCATTCCTCAAGGATGAGGACGGCCACATATTGATGAGGGGCTGTCCCAATTTTTGGAGTTGGGAATTGGTCTTATTTTGCTTGGAAAAATCCTATACCTCCATCTCAGAAGGTTCACCTCACTCCTCCACCAAAAAGGGCAACTTCTAGTAACCCCAAGAGACAAACCATCCTACACTTCAACTACAGTATCCTTGGACACATCGACTCGCATGCTCGAGTTGCCTCGGTCCAGAGGTGGGAGCCCGTAAAAGAACCCGGCGTTGTGGTGCCCTTCCGACGAGGAGATGAAGACCGGAGATTCCGCGGGGAGATCGGGATAACGACGAGAAGACTGAAGGACACGGATCGCTCGGTATATCTCTCTACCCCTTTCTTCATTTAGCTAGTAGTAGGTTAATGGTCCGATCTGGGTTTATAGTACATGGTAGCGCCGGTTTTAAAAGTTAAGAAATTTTTTTTTCCCGCATTTTGGTCTCAGAAAGACGGCCGGGGCGCTGCCGTGGCTTAACATGGTATCATAGCCACGCCATTAACCTAGTCTAGCTTGGTCTAACGTGTTTACAAGTTCGATCGAACGGATTTTCCGAAAACCCGATTTCTAAAGCACAGTTTATGTCGAAATTTTATAATTGTCAAAAAATTATTTGGTGCATTTCAAAAATACAGGCAGGGTTTTCTTTGCAATCTGGGAAAATTTGGTGCGGTGTTGTTCCTGTTCAGCCGCGGAACCGCGGCCTTACACCTGCTTTGGCCGCGGTTCCGCCGCAGTAAAGTGGGATCACTGCACCATATTTCTTCAGTTGGTTGCTGTGTTAGAAATGGGGTTTTTGGTACATTATTTTTAGGCCCAGATTTTCTTTGAGTGCTACAGTAGTGCTTGGGGCCCACTCCGGAAAATTTAGTCGGTCGAAAATTTTAAACATGTTAGTTCACAGTATTTATATTATATCTGCGACCGTGAATGTCATTTGATCGGTAAATCCTGTCTAATTGCTATAGCCCTTGTAGACGGATTTGCGAACGTGACATTCACGTTGATGTTCTATGTTGTGCTATGATGTTGCGGATTGTCGTGGTGGATAGCCTGGATGCAATGTTAGTACAGTTTGGTTGTATTATGTACATTTGATATTGCGGGGCGAGCGTCCGACATGTGGACTGTCGTCACTGCCTGTTTGTATATTATTCTTCTGGGGCACGACCGGGATGAGGTCGATGTACCCGTTGTATGTATATTTTTACTTTCTGTACTAGGATTACCCCGCGGTGGGGTGCACGGATAGCCGGGTTCTAGAGGGCAACGGGCTCGCATCTCATAGCTTTGAGACAGAGGGGGCTTCACTCTAGAATTGGCGGGCTATTCGCCGCACTCGTAGGTGGTACAGGTTGACCCAAGGAGGGGTGCCCAAGTTACCAGATTCCGTGAAGTGTTGGGTGGTCCATTCACGTTGCTAAGGGGGCTGCCTCGATTCAGGTTTTGGCGGGTAACTTGCCGCGCCCATAGGGATCTAGGATTTCATTGCACAGGCTATCCATACGACCAGGGGAACGTCGGGTTTCAGTAGCGGCTCTATGAAACCCGGGTATCCCAGATATCTGTATTGTTCTGTGATGCTTATTACATTTCTGTGATGTTGCATTTTATCACGTCTTGAGCGAATATTATATATTGATATATATACTAGTAGATGTTGTATATGTTTTGCATCCGCCCTAGTCCAGTCCCCGCTCTGTCGTTAGTTATGTAACCTAACGGGTAATGATGGGACCCAGTGGCGAATGCGAATGGCATATACGTACATCATTATTTTCATTCTTTATTGGTGTGATCAATTGATGGGAATGCATTGATTCGGATCAATGCAAGCTAGACAAACCTATTCTGATGTTGTTGGAACATTTTTCAAAAAGCTGTTATTGCAAGGACGTTCTCTTTTGTTTTGCACAGTGGTATTCGGTTATGAATATCCAGCACCTCAGTCGACGAGGCAAGGGCCGAGACCCCTTCACCGGGAGTGACCCCTTGGACAGAAGTTTGCGTCAGGGTAATAACTTCACTATAGTCGATTACTTTTGCTTTGCATCGTGGTATTCAGCTGGAATATCCCGCACCTCATTCTATGGGGAATGACCCGAGATCCCTTCACCGGGAGTGACCTCTTTAGCAATGGTTTTCGCCACTATATTTTTATAAAAGGCTATGCAGTTCCTTCAACGATATCAAGTTCATTACGTTAAAAGTTTTTCGCCAAAAACTAGACGTAGCCCTCCGTCATTTCTTACGGGTATTATTTAGTATTCGTGCTGCGTTTGTTGACTGTGTCAAGGCGTAGTGTACGGTAGATAAGTAGTGTTCGTTTGTGGCATATTAATGCGATTGGTTAGGACAGTCGTGCGGCCTTGTTGACTGTGTCAAGGGCTCGTACGGGTGGGTTTAATGCAATCCAGGATAATGACGGGTTGAACTTGACCAGGACTCTTTGATTTGTTGTCTGTGTCAAGGTCACTTGGGTCCTAGGGGTAAAAATCACATCGGGGGTTTCTAAAGAAACTGAAACTTGCCAGGAATGCGCATAACTTCTAGAGTGTGATAGCATGAGTGGATTCCGTCACGTTATCATGCGATGATAGTTGGATCCCGATTCCCGCTGATGAGTTGGTTTACTCCTCGTGTGATCCCGACTAATTCTTCTTTCAGGTTTGGAGAAGAATTTGACGTTACAGTGGGAGGTTTCCTGATTAGATAAATTGGTAACCATTCTAATCTAGGTTAGAGTGCACGCTGAGTGTTTCTTTTCTCTCTCTCTCTTTGGCAGCGACCATGACCCGACCCTAGACTATGACTCAGTGACCAAGTTGACCGAACCTTCTTAAACACTGGCTTTTTGGATTGTCAGAGTTGCAAACCTCATTGCCACTCCTACTTTTACCATTTTCTCCAGGACACCCCGTATTACTACGAACGTCCACTTCCATTGGATAAAACCATCGTATGGTTATATACAAACTCGAAGGAATTTATTCGAGGATGATTTCCGGTTCTGGAGAAAATGAATAGGACTATTCAGTTGTCTTTTCCTTTTACCTTCTCTCAGGTTGCGAGTGCTCCTTGGATTAGGGGATAGTACACCCGTTACGCCTATTGGATAGTCTTCTTCCAAACCTTAGGATGGTGCCGAACGGTAGGTAATGAAGAAAGCCGATTAGCCTAAGTGTGGTGTACAGAAGGTATTAAGTTAAGACAAATAAAGGGATTAGTAAGAGAGCAAAGTAAATTGCGACTGCTATTTACGACCAAACCAAGTATTTCATTACCACTTCCACTTCACCTTTGTATTTCTCCAGGACACTCCGTATCACTACGATGATCCACAGTTATTGGATATTCTATCGTATGGTTATATACGAACTTGAAAGGAACTTGTTCCAGTTCGGGGATGGATTCTGGTTCGGGAGAAATAAGAATAAGGTTTTATTATGTTGTCTTTTATCTTTACCTTCTCTCGGGTTGCGAGTGCTCCTAGGATTAGGACAGTACACCCATTCTGCTTATTGGATAGTCTTCTTCCAAACCATAGGCTGGTACCGAACGGTAGGGAAGGAAGAAAACCAGTTGGCCCAAAGGGGTGTACAGAAGGTAATGACTAAAGACATATGAAGGGATGTGGAGAGATGGCATAGAAATATACGGTTACAGTTGTGAATCTGGATAATGGAAGAGGCATTACTAGGAATACCAGGATACCCCTACGAAACATTTCAATGTTTCTGTTTCACTGTGTACTGTTAAAGGAAAACTAATTTCCCAATTAGACACTTGCTCCAGGGTATGTATTTACCAGGTATAAATCTCACATCTGTATGGTTTTACAGATGATGAGTGGGAGTAAGTTATTGGGAATTAGGTGATCATCCTCATTACATCGGAATTCGTTGTAATTGGTGATATTTGAGGAAATCGCCTGGGTTGTTTGCCGGACGACAAATATTTGGTTTTGAATATCCGTTGTTATGCACCAATTTCAAATTGTTATATCTATACGTCTATTTGTATAGAGTGAGATATACCTTTTTGAAATTATGTCCATGACGTTTACCTATATCAGTGGATGGTTAGGTAAGGAGCATTAAACAACGGTGTAATTCTTCTTAACCGTAAGTACAATTTTCAACCTACGACACACAAGGAATGAGTTATTAGACCCAAGGGACTTATACAGAGCATTGTATATTGTCCAGTGTCCATGAGGACAGAGGGGTTGGTACTCGTACTATATTCGGTTTACTTATGACTTCTCCAGTTTTTAGACATGTGTTTCGCAGAAATGCATGATCTAAGTTTTGAGAAGTTATAGGTATATGAATGAAATAGAGGACCAGGTATTGCAAGTATCAGGATTCTTCAAGGTGATCGAAGATGTAGATACTTGTGTATGGTATTCAGTTGATAGTAATGGTTTTGAGAAACTTGTTTCTCTTTCAGGTTAACTCATGTTTGGATCCACTCCTAACTTGAGTAACGCTGATCGGCCTCCTTCCATTTAGTTGACATGCACTGGAGACAGCTGCATGATTTGAATCTGGTTCAATTAAATCAGTGTCTCTGTTTCTGTATTGGATATAGAACAGTTCATATCTTGACATTGTTAAGGTACGAGGAGTTGTCCAGCTTATGCTTAAAACCAGACTCTGGACAACTCAAGGCACGTTTCTGTAATGGCTGTTTGTGGGTTGACCCGGGCTATGACGAGGGTTTACTTTCTACCATCTGGAAGATCAATAATGATATTGTTCTTGACTCGCCACAGTTATAATAAAAATGGATTTTTTCAGAAAACAGTAGTGGGAGTATGGTAGAACTGGAAGTGATTCCAGAACCGCAAACGATTTCTGAAAATTTGATAAGAAGCTAAAGATTCAATCTGGTTTGACATTCCATTGTCCACTCTGCAGATAAAGTGGGTAACCTCATGCACCCGAGAGGTACTCCGGTAGCCTCAAGGACAGTGGCAGGGAGGTTCTTGTTTACCCAGACATGCCATTGTTGTTGTTACAGGCTGCGAGACCCGGCAGGAGGATGAGTATAGCGTCGTTCTAAACTAGCTTCAGAAGTGTACGTTTATATGACTCTGCCAGAGGGTTGTCGTAGTCAGTGGGAGCAGCGGAAGCGTTGGTGGACAAGTGGCTTATGTCTATTTATAGACTAAAGCAGATGTAGCGGAGACAGATCATCTATTTCTGATATGACAGTCATAGGTTTGACTTCATCAGAATAGGGGATGGATCTGTTAAGAAGATAGTAGGGTGTGATGTCCTGGTATTTGGATGACATACACAGAGTAGGAAGTGAAATTCCTATACTACGATCGGTTATACTTTGGTTATCACACAGTGGTTTCTCCACAAAGGACTTGGATATTATATCAGACATTATGGTTACTAGATCTATGGTTTTAGATCTAGATTTGGGTAGTTTCCCAATATGGGTACTTAGACAGCATTCTAAAGGTGTTTTAGAATGGACGATTCCTGGCACGGTAGTATACCTGCAGGTGATGGAGCCACCCTTTCTAAAGGTGTCTTACAGACTAAAGGGGAGAGGGATGTGCATGATTGGCAGATCACTTGCTTAGGCAATTGAGTCAATCATGAGATGTCAAGTACCACACCAAATGTTGTTTTTGCAGTAGATGCAATAATTTCATAATAATCCAATCCTGGAAAACCAAATCGGAAGCAGTTTTAGAACATAAGTGGGTGTTCTAGGGAAATGATAACGACAGCCTCATTCGGGAGACGGTTATCATTCCAGGCTTCCAAGGTGACCTGGATGACAGAGTGGCTGTCAGAGTTATAGTTTTCCCTCTGACGAGGGGCAGTATTTTGGACAAGTGGTCCAGGCGGATACCGAGGGAGGAATGGCGCAGGATACTGATTAAGTTCAGTTGAAGATACAGTCTAAGAAGTTTGGATTTGGAGTTCATTTATGAACTAGGTCCCATAAGACATCCAGACATATTCTAAGACAGGTATTGCTCATTTCGGGAGATGGGTTTCTCCGTGAACTTTAGATAAAGAGAGACATAGAAAGAAACATTAGGGTGGATCCACTCACTGAGGTTATTCCACGAATGCAATAGTTTCGCAAACGAGCTTTGTGAGACTGACTAGTAGAGGAGTTGGATGTTCGGTATCACACGGGCTGTGTGTATGCGACATCGCAATAATTAGCCTTGAGTGAAAGTGGGAGATTGTTGGAGATAGTGCCCTCAGAGTCAATTATTGGATCACAGGCACGTGATTGCAATTATTGAGGGAGGACCTATACCGGTAGGACAGTCTTACTCAAGATGATAGTATGCTATCTGGTTTATCTTTATCATCATGTACTGCTTTAGGTGACCTTACAGGTCACTATTGCGCGTTGATAGAGCCCTTAGGATTCTTGCTTGACGGCCAGCAGTATGATGGCGATCATATATGTGGGAGACGGGGTCTATAAGCACATCCTTAAAAGGTCCCTAGTCGTGGGAGTTTCGAGACAGGGCATCGATACTCCAGAGTAGACTAGTGTATACAGTCGAACCCCGACGAGAGGCGGTGGCTGGTTTCACAAGCCACTGGTATCAGTTGGTTCACCTAATATGTATACAGGTGCTCATTGGGTTATGAGTACACCGGACAGGACTCGCCGGGAACATGCTAGTTGGTCTTATACCTGACGTCAGATAGAACTTCCCTGGTGACATGTGTACTGGTTAGTTCATCGACCTGAGATCGTCATTTGTCTCGTGTGAGTTCCCATTGTACTTTGATTACTACCCCACCACGGCTCAAAGGAGTCGTGCAAACAGGTTTTAGTAGGGTACAGTCCCGAGCCACACGGAGGCCGTGAGCGGATCTGCAGGGGTTCGTCTCTCCCGGTATTGGGAATGAGGTCCCGCTATGTCTAGGAGAGCCATTCCACAAAGCCCTCGGCCGAGGAAGGAGATTTACTGGTACGCATTCCAGTAGTATCTCAGGGTGTTCTAGGCTATACTCCGACACGACTTTGGTGGATATATATGCCCTAGAGGCCTTCATTGTATAGGATAATGGGGATATGTATGTACATAACAATCTTGCTTAATATGATAGTACGCTAATTGGTTTGTCTTTATCTTAACGTTGTAAGTCCGCGGCGGCGCCCCGGCCGTTGATTTGGCACCGGAAACGCGGAAACAAAACTTTGCAAACAAGCAAACCGACACCACCGCGCACTTTTCACCCGGATCGGGCCATTAACCTAGCAACTAGCAAACAAGAAAGGAGTAGAGAAGCTATACCAAGCGATCCGTGTACTTCGGTCTTCGTCTCCACTCCAATCTCCCGCGGAATCTCCGTCCGTCAACTTCTCGTCGGAAAAAGGCCACCACGTAGCCGGAATCTTTTACGGGCTCCCACCTCTGGACTGAGGCAACTCGGGCGCAAAGTTGGCTAGCCGACGCGTCAAAGATTTGCTGTAGAATAGTGTAGTAGCCATGTCTCTTTGGGGTTATAGAAGTTGCCTTGGATGTGGAGGAAAGAGGTTAAGGAAAATTGGTGCTTTCAATTTCCTAGCAAGAAAATGAGATGAGGAATAATGCCACCACTCCAAATGAAACTCTCTCATGCTCTCCCTCTAGAAGTGGCCGGCCCCTCTCAAGAATGGAGGAGAAAAATGCAAGAGAAAAACCTGTGAAGAAATTGTGTGTATAAAAAAAGGAATATATGTCAGAACCATTTTCAAATCTCATCATATCAAAGCACCATCACACAAAAGCAAAAGAAAAGACCATAATGGAATCTCATGATGATAAGAGCACTCATGATGCCTCACTTAAGCAAGAAAACCCATCCACAAATGTTATTTGCAAATGTGCAAATAACCCCCTCCATCGAAAGTCCGGTCATGAAGGAACAAAAGAAAACTGGCCGGAACGGAATGCAAACTGGCAACTTCAGAAAACTGATCCCGTAATAAATTACAGGAAAACCCCGCTACTGCAAATACATGCCCGCATTTGTATTCCCACAGAACAAAAATGCAAAGAGACAAAATCTACACTATCTAATACTAGGATCCGGCTTAAGCCAAAGCCGGCTAGTAAAAACCGTCCGATCACGATTCGTGCAATACCGCACGTATCTGATCGAACCCTGCCATATCTCCATACGGCCTCCACAGCGTTTCGTCCGAAACCTGAGTGACTGTGTATGTGGTGGACTCTAAAGACTCGTCAATACTATGGCTGTGGATTTAACCACTAGCACGTCAGAGGTATTAGCCATACGTGACGGGCCACCAGCTATTGACCAAAAGGGACGTCGATGAGCAAACTCATCCTGACACCCTACTGAGCCTGTCAGTGACAATATCCGTACAGTCCGGTCCGTTCGTCTAGGAGCATCGCATGGTAGGCCTAGGGGGTTGGTAAAAGTCAGACCCCCAAAATCGGTACAAGTCGTGTCGCAGTGTAGCCCAGAACACCCTTAGATACTACTGGAATACCTACCAGTAAATCACCTGCCTTGGCCTAGGACTTTTCATGTTCTAGCTCTCCTAGACACAGCGTGACCTCACCCCCAATACCGGGAGAGACGAACCCCTGCAGATCCGCTCACTGCCTCCATGTGGCTCGGGACTGTACCCAACTAAAACCTGTTTGCACGTCTCCTTTGAGCGTGGTAGGGTAGTAATCAAAGCACAGTGGGAACTCACACGAGACAAATGACGATCTCAGGTCGATGAACTAACCTGTACACATGTCACCAGGGAACTGCTATCTGACGTCTGGTATAATCCCAACTAGCAGGTTCCCGGCGAGTCCTGTCCGGTGTACTCATAACCCAATGAGCACCTGTATACATCTTAGGTGAACCAACTGACACCAGTGGCTTATGAGACCGGCCACCGCCCCTCGTCGGGGTCTCGACTGTATACACTAGTTTACTCCGGAATATCGATGCCCTGTCTCGAAACTCCCACGACTAGGGACCATTTAAGGATGTGCTTATAGACTCCAGCTCTCACGTATATGATCGCCCTCATACTGCTGGCAGTCAAGCAAGAATCCTAGGGGCTTTATCAACGTGTAATAGTGACTCCTAAGGTCACCTAAAGCAGTACACGATGATAATGATAAACCAGATAGCATCCTATCATCTCGAGTAAGATTGTCCTACCGGCATAGGTCCTCCCTCAATCATTGCAATCACGTTCCTGTGATCCAATAATTGACTCTGAGGTCACTATATCCAACAATCTCCCACTTGCACTCAAGGCTAATTATTGCGATGTCGCATACTCACAGCCCGTGTAATACCGAACACCCAACTCCTCTACTAGTCAGTCTCACAAAGCTCGTTTGCGAAACTATTGCGTTCGAGGAATAGCTTCAGTGAGTGGATCCGCTCTGGTGTTTCTTTCTATGTCTCTCTATATCTCAAGTTCGCGGAGAAAGCCATCTTCCGAAATGAGCAATACCTATCTTAGAATGTGTCTGGTTGTCTGATGGGACCTAGCTCATAAGTGAACTCCAAATCTAAACTTCTTAGACTGTATCGTCAACTGAACTTAATCAGTATCCTGCGCCATGCCTTCCCTCAGAATGTACCTGGACCACCTGTCCATAATACTGCCCCTCGTCAGAGGGAAAACTATAACTCTGACAGTCACTCTGTCCTCCATGTCACCTTGGAAGCCTGGAATGATAACTGTCTCCCGAAAGAGAATGCTGTTATCATATCCCTAGAACATCAACTTATGTTCTAAAACTGCTTCCGAATGTTTCCCCAGGATTGGATCAATATCAACTTATTGCATCTACTGCAAGAACAACATCTGGTGTAGTACTTGACATCTCATGATTGACTCAATTACCTAAGCAAGTGATCTGCCAATCATGCGCATCCCTCTCCCCTTTAGTCTGTAAGACACCTTTAGAGAGGGTGACTCCATTACCTGCAGGTATACTACCGTGCCAAGAGTCGTCCATTCTAAATACTGAATGCTGTCTAAGTACCCTGATTGGGAAGCCACCCAAATCTAGATCTAAAACCATAGATCTAGTAACCCGAATGTACGATATAAGATCCAATTCCTATGTGGAGAAATACTGTGTGACAACCAAAGTATAACCGATCGTAGTATAGGAATATTACTTCCTACTTTGTGTATGTCATCAAATACCAGGACATCACACCCTACTACCTTCTTAACAGATCCATCCCCTATTCTGATGAAGTCAAACCTATGACTGTCACATCAGAAATAGATGATCTATCTCCGCTATATCTGCTTTAGTCTATAAATAGACATAAGCCTGATGTCCACCAATGCTTCCGCTGCTCCCACTGACTACGACAACCCTCTGACAGAGTTATATAGACATACACTTCTAAAGCCAGTTTAGAAGGATGCTATACTCATCCTCCTGCCGGTTCTCACAGTCTGGAGCAACAGCAATGGAAAGTTTGGGTAAACAAGAACCTCCCTACTACCGTCCTTGAGCATACCGAAGTACCTCTCGAGTGCCTGAGGTTACCCACTTTATCTGCAGAGTGGCCAAATGGAATGTAGAACCAGATTGAATCTTTAGGTTCTTATCAAATCTTCAGTAATCGTTTGCAGTTCTGGAATCACTTCCAGTTCTACCATACTCCCATTACCTTTTTCTGAAAAAAATCCATTTTTATTAAAACTGTGGCAAGTCAAGAACAATATCACTATTGATCTTCCAGATGGTAGAAAGTCAACCCTCGTCATAGCCCGGGTCAACCCACAAACAGCCATTACAGAAACGTGCCTTGAGTTATCCGGAGTCTGGATTTAAGCATAAGCCGGACAACTCCCCGTACCTTAACTATGTCAAGATATGAACTGTTCTATATCCAATATAGAAATAGAGGCACTGATTCAATTGAACCAGATTCAAATCATGCAGCTGTCTCCAGTGCATGTCAACTGAATGGAAGGAGGTCGATCAGCGTTACTCAACTTAGGAGTACTTCCAATTATGAGTAAACTGAAAGAGAAGCAAGTTCTCTTAACCATTACTATCAACTGAATACCATATACAAGTATCTACATCTTCGATTACCTTGAAGATTCCCGATACTTGCAATACCTGGTTCTCTACTTTATTCTTATACCTATAACTCCTCAAAACTTAGACCCTGTGTTTCTAGGAAACACGTGTCTAAGAACTAGAGAAATCTTAAGTAAACCGAATATAGTAGGGGACCAACCCCTCTGTCCTAATGGACACCGGACAATATACAATACTCTGTATAAGTCCCCTTGAGTCTAGTGACTCATTCACTGTGTGTCGTAGGTTCAAAACTGTACTATGGTTATGAAGAATTACACCGCTGTTCAATGCTCCTTACCTAACCATCCACTGATATAGGTAAATGTCATAGACATAATTTCAAAAAGGTACATCTCACTCTATAAAAATAGACGTACAGATATATCAATTTGAAATTGGTGCATAACAACGGATATTCAAAACCAAATATTTGCCGTCCGGCAAACAACCCAGATGACTTCCTCAAATATCACCAATTAAAAAGAATTCCGATATAATGAGGATGATCACCTAATTCCCAATAACTTACTCCCACTCATCATCTGTAAAACCATACAGATGTGAGAATCAAACCTGGTAAATACATAACCTGGAGCAAGTGTCTAATTGGGAAATCAGTTTTCTTTTAACAGTACACAGTGAAACTGAAACATTGAAATGTTTCGATGGGATATCCTGGTATTCCTAGTAATGCCTCTTCCATTATCAAGATTCACAACTGTAACTGTATAATTCTTTGCCACCTCTCTAAATCCCTTTATATGTCTTTAGTCGTTACCTTCTGCACACCCCTTTAGGCCAAATGGTTTTCTTCCTTCCCTACCGTTCGGCACCAGCCTACGGTTTGGAAGAAGACTATCCAATAATCATAAAGGGTGTACTGTCCTAATCCTAGGAGCACTCGCAATCCGAGAGAAGGTGAAGATAAAAGACACCAGAATGAACCTTATTCCTATTTCTCCTGAACCAGGATCCATCCCCGAACTAGAACAAGTTCCTTTCGAGTTCGTATATAACCATACGATAAACTTGGGATCTTCGTAGTGATATGGAGTGTCCTGGAGAAATACAAAGGTGATTTAGGATTGGCGAAGAAATACTTGGTTTGGTCGTGAATAGCAGTCGCAATTTACTTTGCCCTCTTACTAATCCCTTTCTTTGTCTTTACATAATACCTTATGTACACCTCCGTTAGGCTAATTGGTTTTCTTCATTCCCTACCGGTCGGCACCAGCCTAAGGTTTGGAAGAAGACTATCCAATTTGCGTAATAGGTGTACTATCTCCTAAGCCAAGGAGTACTCGCAATCTGAGAAAGAAGGAAAAAGGAAAAGACAACTGAATAGTCCTATTCGTTTTCTCCAGAACCAGAAACAATCCTCGAATTCCTTCGAGTTTGTATATAATCATACGATGGTTTTGTCCAATGGAAGTGGACGTTCGTAGTAATACGGGGTGTCCTGGAGAAAAGGGTAAAAGTAGGAGTGGCAATGAGGTCTGCAACTCTGACAATCCAATAGCCAGTGTTAAGAAGGTTCGGTCAACTTGGTCATTGAGTCATAGTCTAGGGTCGGGTCAATGGTCGCTGCTAAAAAGAGAGAGAAAAGAAACACTCAGCGTGCACTCTAACCTAGATCAGAATGGTTATCACTTTATCTAATCTGGAAACCTCCCACTGTAACGTCAAATTCTTCCCCAAACCTGAAAGAAGAATTAGCCGGGATCACTCGAGGAGTAAACCAACTCATCAGTGGGAATCGGGATCTAACTATCATCGCATGATAACGTGACGGAATCCGCTCACGTTATCACACTCCAGAAGGTATGCTCATATCTGGCAAGTTTCAGTTCTTCTGAAACTCCCGATGTGGATTTTTGCCCCATGCTCTTATGACCTTGACTAAGACCAACAAATCATAAGTCACATGTCAAGTTCTACCCGTCATTGTCCAGGTTGATTTGAACCCACCCGTACAAGCCCTTGACTAGGGCCAACAAGGCTATACGACTGTCCCAAACCAATGCATCTAGATATGCAGCAGAAAGGTAACAAGCAACTACCATACACTATGCCTTGACGAAGGCTAACAAACATAGCATGAATACTACGTGCTACCCGTCTGAAACGACGGAGGGCTACGAATGGTTTCTGACGAAAACCTTTAACGTAATGAACTTGATATCGTTGAAGGAACTGATAGCTTTGTAAAAATATAGTGACGAAAACATTTGCTAAAGAGGTCACTCCCAGTGAAGGGATCTCGGCTCTTTCCCCGTAGAGTGAGGTGCAGGATATTCCAACTGAATACCACGATGCAAAACAAAAGAGAACGCCCTTGCAATAACAGCTTTTTGAAAAAGTGTTCCAACAACATCAGAATAGGTTTGTTTAGCTTGCATTGATTCGAATCAACGCAGTCCCATCAATTGATCACACAACAAAAGAATGAAAATAATGATGTACGTATATGCCATCCGTATTCGCCACTGGGTCCTGTCATCACCCGTTAGGTTACTTAACTAACGACAGAGCGGGGACTGGACTAGCGCGGATGCAAAACATATACAACATCTACTAGTATATATATAATATATAATTTTCGCTCAAGGCGTGATAAAAATGCAACATCACAGAAATGTACATCATCACAGAATAATACAGATATCTGGGATCCCCGGGTTTCACAGAGCCGCTGCTGAAACCCGACGTTCCTCTGGTCGTGTGGATAGCCGGTGCAATGAAATCCTAGACCCCTACGGGCGCGGCAAGTTACCCGCCAAAACCTGAAGCGAGGCAGCACCCTTCAGCAACGTGAATGGACCACCAGCACTTCACGGAATCCGGTAACTTGGGCACCCCTCCTGGGTCAACCTGTACCCCCTACGAGTGCGGCGAATAGCCCGCCAATTCTAGAGTAAAGCCCCCTCCGTCTCAACGCCATGAGATGCGGGCTTGTTGCCCTCTAGAACCCGGCTATCCGTGCACCCCTCCTTGGGGAAAACTTAGTACAGAAAGTAAAATATACATAAAACGGGTACATCGACCGCAACCTGGTCGTGCCCCAAAATAATAATACAAACAGGCAGTGACGGCAGTCCACATGTCGGACGCTCGCCCCGCAATATCAAATGTACATATAAAACAAAAACTGTACTACCACTGCAACCAGGCTATCCCCCACGACCGATCCGCAACAACACAGCAATATACAGAACATCAACGTGAAGGTTACGTTCGCAAATCCGTCTAACCGGGCTATAGCAGTTAGACAGGATTTACCGATCAAGTGACATTCACGGTCGCAGATATAATGTAAATACTGTGAACTAGCATGTTTAAAATATCCGATCGAACAAATTTTATCAAGTGGGCCCCCAAGCAATACTGTAGAACTTACAGAAAATCTGGGCCCAAAAATAATATCCCAAAACCCCTATTTCCAAGTATAAGACAATCTGGAAAAATTTGGTAAGCTGATCATTTAAAAGCGCGGCGGAACCGCGGCCCAAGCATGGGTTTGGCCGCGGTTCCGCGGCGGTATGGAGTGATCACGCGACCAAATTTTCATACATTTCTTAGATTTTCATGCATGGTATTCTGAAACAACCTGAAAAATTTTTGGAGCTGAAAAAATTTCGACAGAAAACACAATGCATTGAAAAAACGATTTTTGGGGATTTTTGTTCGATCGAGTTCTAAACATACTAGAGCAAGCTAGGCATGGTTAATGGCGTGGCTCTGATACCAATGTAAGTCTGCGGCAGCGCCCCGGCCGTCGATCTGGAGCCGGAAATGCAGAAACAAAAACTTTCAAAAACTATTGAACTGGCACCACCGCGCACTTTTATCCCGGATCAGGCCATTAACCTAGCAACTAGCAAACTAAAATAAGAGTAGAGAAGTATACCAAGCGATCCGTGTCCTTCGGTCTTCGTCTCCACTCCAATCTCCCGCGGAATCTCCGTCCGTCAACTTCTCGTCGGAAAAAGGCCACCACGTAGCCGGAATCTTTTACGGGCTCCCACCTCTGGACTGAGGCAACTCAGGCGCGAAGTTGGCTAGCCGACGCGTCAAAGATTTGCTGTAGAATAGTTTAGTAGCCATGTCTCTTTGGGGTTATAGAAGTTGCCTTGGATGTGGAGGAAAGAGGTTAAGGAATATTGGTGCTTTCAATTTCCTAGCAAGAAAATGAGACGAGGAATAATGCCACCACTCCAAATGAAACTCTCTCATGCTTTCCCTCTAGAAGTGGCCGGCCCCTCTCAAGAATGGAGGAGAAAAATGCAAGAGAAAAACCTGTGAAGAAATGGTGTGTATAAAAAAAGGAATATATGTCACAACCATTTTCAAATCTCATCATATCAAAGCACAATCACACAAAAGCAAAAGAAAAGACCATAATGGAATCTCATGATGATAAGAGCACTCATGATGCCTCACTTAAGCAAGAAAACCCCTCCACAAATGCTATTTGCAAATGTGCAAATAACCCCCTCCATCGAAAGTCCGGTCGTGAAGGAACAAAAGAAAACCGGCCGGAATGGAATGCAAACTGGCAACTTCAGAAAACTGATCCCGTAATAAATTACAGGAAAACCCCGCTACTGCAAATACATGCCCGTATTTGTATTCCCACTGAACACAAATGCAAAGAGACAAAATCTACACTATATAATACTAGGATCCGGCTTAAGCCAAAGCCGGCTAGTAAAAACCGTCCGATCACGATCCGTGCAATACCGCACGTATCTGATCGAACCCTGCCATATCTCCATACGGCCTCTACAGCGTTTCGCCCGAAACCTGAGTGACTGTGTATGTGGTGGACTCTAAAGACTCGTCAATACTATGGTCGTAGATTTAACCACTAGCACGTCAGAGGTATTAGCCATACGTGACGGGCCACCAGCTATTGACCAAAAGGGACGTCGATGAGCGAACACATCCTGACACCCTACTGAGCCTGTCAGTGACAATATCCGTACAGTCCGGTCCGTTCGTCTATGAACATTGCATGGCGGGCCGAGGGGGTTGGCAAAAGTCAGACCCCCAAAAGCGGTACAAGTCGTGTCGGAGTGCAGCCCAGAACACCCTGAGATACTACTGGAATACCTACCAGTAAATCTCCTGCCTTGGCCAAGAACTTTTCATGTTCTGGCTCTCCTAGACACAACGCGACTTCACCCCCAATACCGGGAGAGACGAACCCCTGCAGATCCGCTCACTGCCTCCATGTGGCTCAGGACTGTACCCAACTAAAACCTGTTTGCATGTCTCCTTTGAGCGTGGTAGGGTAGTAATCAAAGCATAGTTGGAACTCACAAGAGACAAATGACGATCTCAGGTCGATGAACTAACATGTACACATATCACCAGGGAACTGCTATCTTACGTCTGGTATAATCCCAACTAGCAGGTTCCCGGCGAGTCCTGTCCGGTATACTCATAACCCAATGAGCACCTGTATACATCTTAGGTGAACCAACCGACACCAGTGGCTTGTGAGACCGGCCACCGCCCCTCGTCCGGGTCTCGACTGTATACATTAGTCTACTTCGGAGTATCGATGCCCTGTCTCGAAAGTCCCACGACTAGGGACCATTTAAGGATGAGCTTATAGACTCCAGCTCTCACGTATATGATCGCCCTCATACTGCTGGTAGTTAAGAAAGAATCCTAGGGGCTCTATCAACATGTAATAGCGACTCATAAGGTCATCTAAAGCAGGACACGATGATAAAGATAAACCAGATAGCATACTATCATCTCGAGTAAGACTGTCCTACCGGCATAGTTCCACCCTCAATCATTGCAATCACGTGCCTGTGATCCAATAATTGACTCTGAGGGCACTATATCCTACAAACGTATGATATGTTTTACTTGGTATTTATATATATACGTGTTGATGAAGCCCATAGGGTGTATGCCTGACTTCCGGCGTTATGATGGCAGTCATACTAGTGGGAGCTGGATAGTAAATAGGCACATCCTTAGATGTCCCTGGGCGCAGGTGTATCGAGACTGGGCATCGATACTCCGGAGTAGACTGGTATATACATATCTAGACCCCGAGGAGGGGCGATGGATTGGTCCCGCAGCCATTGGTGGAGTGCACCTAAGTTTGTATACAGATGCTCACTAGGTGTGAGTACACCGGACAGGACTCGCCGAGAACTGACTGGATGGTATTTATACCTAAGGTCAGATAGCAGTTCTCAGGTGACATGTGTGCAGATAGTCCGTTGACTTAAAGTCGTCATTTGTCTCGTGTGAGTTCCCACTGTGCTTTGATTACTACCCTACCACGGTTCAAAGGAGTCGTGTAAACAGGTTTTAGTTGGGCGCAGTCCCGAGCCACGTGGAGGCAGTGAGTGACTGTTAGGGATTCGTCTCTCCCGGTATAGGGAGTTGATATCGCATAGTGATCGGTTGGTCATTACCATAAGTCCCTGGCCAGGGCTGATTGAGAATTACTGATAAATTGATCAGTAGATTCTCGGATGGTGATAGAGCCATACAGACACAACTTGTACGGTTATTAGGCATCTGACGTTCACCACCTCCCTAGACCATACATGCGATACTCTTAGACGAACAGACCGAACTGCACGGATATTGTCACGCACAGGCTCAGTAGGAGTTCGGATGGGTATCCTCACCGGCCTTCTTATCGACATCTACCTGGGGACCGTTACGTACAGCTAGTGCCGCTTGCGGTCTGTAGTTAAACCCACTGCCATCATAGTAGTCGAGTCTTTAGAGTCCCACACAGAGTTTTCCCAACTCCAGGCGAAATGATATAGAGGTCGTACGGTTTTACGAGAAGGGTTCGGACGAATACGTGTTTAAACGCACGTACGACATTCGGACAATTTTTACTAGACGGCTTTGGTTTAAGCCAGATTCTAGTATCGGGTTATTGGATTTATACAGTCTAAAGTTTTTCCGTGTTTTCACGGATGCGAAGGGCGTTCTCGTAATTATCCGAGAAGCTTCTAGAACGATGGTGACTAAGGAGGTTAAGGTGGCATTTTCATTAATTGCTTTTGTGACTCATTTATATGATTCATCATATCATTAAATGCATCATTAATGATCTAATGACTCACATAATGAATCACTCTTCTTGAATAAATGAAGTATGGTGAATAATCATTTAATTGTTTTTATTTGATAATTCATTATGTTTGATATATTCAAGTGAGAAGCTTTTCTCTTCTGATTATCATCTCCACCTTCTCTCTGCTCAAGCTCTCTCTCCTTCTCCAAACCCTAATCCTACCACTCATGAGTGGAGTACAAGGATTAGTAAAGACTAAACACTCCATAACCTAACCCTACAACATCTTAGTTACTTTGGTTAGCAACTAGAGAAACAATGTTACCTCAAGTCTTGAGGTGTAGCTTGGATTAGGGTACTCGGGTGGATCATCTATCACGGATAGGAGGCCGAAGAGGACGTAGAGATCACAAAGACGAAGGACTAGAATCGTTTGGTATAATCTCTTCACATAGTAGCTTAGAACTCTATGCTTATTGTTAATTATCGTTTAGAAAAGATCTTCGGTTAGTCGATGTATGCTACAAAACAAGATCGTTTCTCATATTTCCGCCTTCCCGAAACTCATGGGGTGTTGCACATCGACTTACAGACTTGTACCGCTTTTGGGGGTCTGACTTTCACCAACCCCCTAGGCCCGCCATGCGATGCTCATAGACGAACGGACCGGACTGTACGGATATTGTCACTGACAGGCTCAGTAGGGTGTCAGGATGAGTTCGCTCATCGACATCCCTTTTGGTCAATACCTGGTGTAAGTCGATGTAGTACACCCCAGTACTTATGGGGAGGCGGAATTTTCAAAAACAATCAAGTTTAAAGAACGAACATCGACTAACCGCTTGAATCGAAGCTAAACTATAAATAACCGTATTCAAAGAGTTTCATTTCACTTGTGATTAGGGATTTTACCTAATGAAATCGGTCCTTCGTCTTTGTGTCCTCCTTTGTTCTCCTCGGCCTTCTCTAGGTAGTAGACGATCCACCCGAGAGCAAAACTCCAAGCTAAACCTCTATCTTGAGGTAACTAATCAACTTTGATTGCTAATCAAAGATGAAAGGATGATGTAGAGTGAAGGTTATGGATTGTTTAGTCTAACTAATCCTTTGATCTCAACTCATGAGGTGTAAGGATTAGGGTTTGAAGATGAGAGCTTGAGGTGAGAGAATATGAGATAAGATAATGAGAGAAGAGAGAGAGTATCATAATATATTATGAAGCATTCTTATTTAAGAATAATGAATAAAAGAAATGAATAAGCATACTTCATAAAATATCTAGTGGTGATTCATTAGCATGAGTCATTAAGCAATAAATGTGCATTAATGAAATGAATGAATCACCACCATGACTCACAACCTCATCCAAAGTAACCTCCTTAGTCACATCTTCTAGAAGCTTCTCGTACAATTACGAGAACACCCCTCCAATCCGCAAAAATACGGAAAAACTTTAGACTGTAAAAATCCAATAACCGGATACCAGTAACTGGCTTAAACCAAAGCCGACTGGTAAAAACTGTCCGAAAGTCGTACGTGCGTAAACGCACGTATGCGTCCGAACCCTTTGTCGCAAAACCATGCAACCTCTATATCGTTTCGCCTGGAGTAGGAAACTCTCTGTGTGGGACTCTAGAGACTCGACTACTACGCTGGCAGTGGGTTTAACCACAGACCGCAAGCGGTACTAGCTGCACGTAACGGTCCCCAGGTAGTTGTCGATAAGAAGGTCGATGAGAAAACCCATCCGAACTCCTACTGAGTCTGATGTGACAATCTCCATACAGTCCGGTCCGTTCGTCCAAGACTATCGCATATCGGGCCTAGGGGGGTGGCAAGCGTCAGTCCCCTAATAGCGGTATAAGTCGTGTCGGAGGGAAGCCCATTACACCCTGAGAAACTACTGGAACCTACCAGCAAATCTCGCTTGCCCTGGCCAGGGACTTTGCGTAATGGCTTTCTGACACAGCACGATATCTACTCCCAATACCGGGAGGGACGAATCCTGTCTAACCGCCACTGCCTCCAAGTGCTCGGGACTGCACCCAACTGCTACCTGTTTGCACGACTCCTTTGAGCCGTGGTAGGGTAGCAATCTAAGAACAGTGGGACACACTCGAGACGAAGTAGCAGTGTCAAGTCTGCGGACTACGCTGTACTCATGTCACCTGGGAACTGTTCACTGACGACTGGTATCAAACCAACCAACAGTTCCCTGTGAGTCCTGTCCGGTGTACCCGTAACCTAACGAGCACCTGTATACTATCTCCAGTACGACGTACTGACGGCTGTGGGACAGACCATCTCCCCAACTGGGATGAGAAGCGTACACACCAGTCTACTCCGGAGTATCGATGCTCTATCTCGATAATCCAACGACCAGGGACCTGAATAAGGATGTGCTTGTAGACTACCCAGCCTCCACTAGTGTGACTGCCATCACAACGCTGGTAGACAAGCAAGATCCTAAGAGCTCTATCAATACGTACACTCACATATTAAGATAGAAAAACCAAGTAGCATACTACCATGTTTAGCAAGACTGTTATATACATGTGAATATCCCAAGCTTCCATTAAGTAATATACAAGCTAGTATGATACAGTAATGGCCTTCTAGGGCATAAACACTAACAATCTCCCACTTGCACTAGGGCCATGTACTGGCATATCGTAGACCAATGATCTCGAGTAGCCTCTCGAACTGAATCTGAGGAAGGGCCTTCGTGAATGGATCAGCAATGTTCTCTTCTGAAGCAACTCTCCGAACCTCGATCTCCTGACGATCAATGATCTCCCTGATCAGGTGATACCGCCTCAAGATGTGTCTGGACTTCTGATGGGACCTTGGTTCCTTCGCTAAGGCTATAGCTCCGTTGTTGTCGCAATACAGAGGTATTGGATCAACTATGGTAGGAACCACCTGAAGTTCTGTTAGGAACTTCTTCATCCAGACTGCTTCTTTTGCGGCATCGCAAGCAGCTATATACTCCGCTTCCATCGTCGAGTCAGCAACGGTGTCCTGCTTGGAGCTCCTCCAGCACACCGCCCCTCCATTGAGGGTAAAGACATAACCCGACATGGACTTGGAATCGTCCTTATCACTCTGGAAGCCGGAATCAGCAAAGGCCTCCAACCTGAGGTCTTTTCCGCCGTAAACCAAGAACATCTCCTTAGTCCTCCTCAGGTACTTGAGAATGTTCTTTACTGCTCTCCAGTGGTTCTCCCCTGGGTCTGACTGATACCGGCTTACCACGCTCAGTGCGTAAGCTACATCTGGTCTGGTACACATCATCGCATACATTATAGAGCCTACCGCAGAAGCGTAGGGTATAATAGACATGCGTTCCCTTTCCAAATCAGTCTTGGGAGACATCTCTTTGGAGAGGGTGATTCCGTGACAAGCCGGTAGATTACCGCGCTTAGAATCTTCCATACTGAATCTTTTCAGTACAGTGTCGATATACCTGGACTGCGAAAGTCCCAACATCCTCTTGGATCTATCACGATAGATCCGGATCCCCAGAATGTAAGAGGCATCACCCAGGTCTTTCATGGAGAACCTGTGTGACAAGAATCCTTTGACAGATTGTAGCATAGGAATGTCATTTCCTATCAATAGAATGTCATCCACGTACAAGACGAGGAATACGACACTTCTGGCCACAACTTTACTATATATGCACGGTTCATCTGGATTTTTGATAAAGTCATATTCTTTGACTGTCTCATCAAAACAGATGTTCCAACTCCGCGATGCCTGCTTTAGTCCATAAATAGACTTAAGCAGCTTGCATACTTTCCCGCTGCTCCCACTCTGATTGAAACCCTCTGGCTGATCCATATAGACGCTCTCTTCTAAATTTCCATTCAGAAAAGCCGTCTTTACGTCCATCTGCCAGATTTCATAATCATGGAAGGCAGCAATAGCAAGAAGGACCCGAATGGATTTGAGCATAGCCACTGGAGAAAAAGTTTCGTCATAGTCCAAACCAGGTCTTTGACGAAAACCCTTTGCAACAAGTCTAGCCTTATAGGTTTCCACCTGTCCATCTACACCAATCTTTTTCTTGAAGATCCATTTGCATCCTATGGGTTTTACCCCATCTGGAGCAAAGTCCAAAGTCCATACTTTGTTGGTGTACATGGACTCCATTTCGGTCCGCATTGCATCTAGCCATCGTACCGAGTCGCCGCTCTGGATGGCCTGCTGGAAGTCAGTAGGTTCATCATCATCTATGATGCAATCCTCTCTATCCCCGTCTATGAGAAAACCGTAGTATCTCTCAGGCGGATGAGACGGCCTACTACTCCTGCGGAGGGGTGCGGGAATGTTCTGTTCTTCTTGAACCTCTGGTTCTACCAAACTTTCAATAGCAGCTTGTGGTTCAGGAATTTCTTCCAGTTCTATTTCGCTCCCATTTGTATCCTTTTCTAAAACTTGTTGTTCTAGAAAATGGGCATTACGAGAAACAAAAACCTTTTGTTCCTCTGCGTAATAGAAGCAATATCCCTTGGAGTTCTTTGGATATCCTACAAGCATACATTTTACTGATCGTGCCTCGAGCTTGTCCACAAACTGCTTTTTGACAAAAGCTGGACATCCCCAAATCCTTATATACTGAAGATAGGGTTTCTTCCCACTCCACATCTGATATGGTGTGGTAGGCACAGTTTTGGTAGGAACTCTGTTCAAAATATATGCCGCTGATTCTAGCGCATATCCCCAGAAAGATCGCGGTAACTCAGCATTACTCATCATGGATCGTACCATATCTAATAGGGTTCGATTCCGTCTCTCCGATACACCGCTGTGCTGTGGAGTGTATGGAGGAGTAAGCTGAGAGAGAATTCCTTTCTCTTTTAGGTAACCTAGGAACTCGGCACTTAAGTATTCTCCACCTCGATCAGATCTCAGTGTCTTAATACTTTTGCCTGTTTGGTTTTCCGCTTCACTCTTGAATTCCAGGAATTTCTCAAAGGCCTCTGATTTATGCTTCATTAAGAAAACATATCCATTCCTAGAGAAATCATCTGTAAAAGTAATGAAGTAGGAATAACCACCTCTCGCATGTGTAGACATTGGACCACATACATCACTGTGTATGAGTCCTAAGAGCTCGCTCGCTCTTACTCCTTGTCCAGTAAATGGAGTCTTTGTCATCTTTCCTTTGAGACAAGATTGACAAGTGTCATAAGTTTGATATTCGAACGTGTCCAAATATCCTTCTCTATGCAACTTAGTCAACCTTCTCTCATTGATGTGACCCAGTCTACAATGCCAGAAGAAAGCTTTATTCAAATCTGGAGACTTTCTTTTTAGTGTGTTCTGGACGTTGAAAATTTGGAGTTGGTTTAAAACATATATGTTGTTATTTAGAGTACCGGACCCAATCAAACCATGATTAAGGTGGATGTTAACAACATCTCTTACAAACGTGAAATCATAACCTTTATTTGATAACAAGGAAACTGATATGATATTACACGTTAAGCTGGGTACAAAATAACAGTTATGTAAAACCAAAATGTGTCCACTCGTCAATCCTAGGTGATAATCCCCGACGGACACAGCTCCCACGCTAGCTCCGTTAGCAACCCTGAGGATCATATCACCTTCCTTCAGCACTCTACGGTTTCTCAGTGCCTGCAATGAATTGCAAATATGAGATCCTGATCCGGTATCCAATACCCAGGAAGTAGAGTTGATCGACAGACAATTCTCAATTACAAACACACCTGAAGTCAAAGCCACAGCTTGCTTCGGTTCCTGGTTCTTGGCGTTCCACGCCTTGCAATCCTTCTTCCAGTGCCCTTTCCTGTGACAATGGAAGCACTCATCCTGACCAACTATCGGTACTGCTTTCTTTTTCTTTCCCTTCCCTCCCACCTTACTAACACCTCCTCTAGGTTTGGGTGCGGCCTTCTTCTTCCTTCCTTTGGCCCTAGCCTTGGACCCGGAAGAAGATGCACCGCCAACAAACATAGCGGGTGTTTCCCTTGATGTCTTCAAGGTGCCCTCTGCACTCCTTAACATGTTCAGGAGTTCCGGAAGTTCAACTTCTTTTCTTTGAAGGTTGAAGTTCAGGATAAACTGGGCGTAGGTGTGAGGAAGGGACTGGAGAATAAGGTCTGTATAGAGCTCATTATCCAAAGTCGTCCCAAGGTCTGCGAGCTCTTCAATATAGCTGATCATCTGTAGGACATGTTCACCTACCGATGACCCGGCAGCCAACCTCGCTCGAAACAAGTTCTTTGAGGTCTCGTATCTTGCTATACGAGATTGCTCTCCATAAAGTTCCTTTGTATGGAGAAATATGCCATCAAGGTCCATATCCTCGTGCCTCCTCTGATGTTCATTGTTCATCGAGGCAAGCACGATGCACTTGGCTCTCGCGCAATCTAAATCCCAGGTTTTGCAGATTTCCTTATCCGCATTGCTGGATTTGGGACCAGGGACAGCAGGTGCCGTAGCGGTGAGGACGTACCCCAGTTTGTCATAGGTCAAAGCCATTTTGACATTCCGCAGCCAATTTTTATAGTTTGGCCCCGTCAGTATATTTTTCTCTAAAAGTAACTTAAGTCCAGTCATTTTCAGGGTCGCTGCAATTAGGAGAGAGAGAAGAAAACTCTTTAGCATGATGCTCTTGCAAGTTTAGAGTGGTTTTTAGTTTATCTAAACTGGATGGCTCCCACTGTTTCTCGAATCCTTCCTCAAACCATAAAAGAAGAATTAGCCAAGACTATTCTCACCGTACAATACTTGCTTAACCGTTCAGCCAGGCCGGGTGTCGATACTTCGAGGGAGGTTTTCCAACGCTTTCGCGAAGTTCCTTAATTAAATAACCTCTTTTCTCTGGGGGCGTAACCCCGCTGACACTTTTCAGGACACCTACTAGGTTTATAGCATTGATCGTTAAGTGACGAATATCCTGATAAGTATCATATACTCACAGTAGGATCGGGATCCAAATATCATCGTCTGATAATGTTGTAGGAATGCTACCAACATTCATCAAACTCAAAATGGTATGCACTTGGTTCTTTGCAAATTTCAGTTTCTTTAGAAATTCCCGATATAAGTTTTTACCCCATGCTCTTATGACCTTGGCGTTGGTCAAAATGTCATAAGTCACATGTCAAGTTCTACCCATCATTATCTTGTTAATTTGAACCCATCCGTATATATCCCTGACGTTGGTCAAATGATAATACGATTGTCCCAAACCAACTCATCTATCTATGCAACAAATGAATACCCAGCAGCTACCAAACACTATGCCATGACGTTGGCCAAAAGTGCATAGCTTGAATACTACTGAATACCCAAATGAAATGACGGAGGGCTACGACTGGTTTTGGCGAAACCGTGAACGTAGTGAACTTGATATAACCGAAGGAACCTGATAGCTTTTAAAAGGAGTGGTTAAATCTCCGCATTTAAAAAATATCTGTTTTTAAAAATAACCGAGTGGTTTCTTTTAAATTGTTCCAACGATTTAAACTTTGGTTTGTTTTACTTTGCATTATAGATAATGCGTCCCATCATTAACCTATCATTGCAGAAAACAACGAAAATACAACGTCCTCTTATGCCATCCGCATTCGCCACGGGGTCCCGTCATCACCCGTTAGGTTACTTAACTAACGACAGAGCGGGGGCTGGGCTAGCGCGGGTGTAAAACATAAGTGGCGTCTAAATAGCTATCATAAATATAGATATTTTACATTCGTCTGACACAATGATATTCATTCCAGAACACAGATAAACAATATTGGATTTGCAAGCAATCTGTATTTCTTTTGAGCCTGCAAGAAAAGACAGATTACACAGTTGTGATGAATAGCCGTTACCCCACCCTCGACCCCTACGGGTACGGCAAACTACCCGCCCGGCAGTTTGTGTACCCCACCTTGGGTCAGTCCTAGGAGCAAAAACAGTAAAATGAAATAATACAACGGTGGCTACAACCGCAACCTGGAAGTGCCCCGCGAAAATAATATTA
This sequence comes from Agapanthus africanus, assembly GCA_030015575.1. Lineage (NCBI taxonomy): Eukaryota > Viridiplantae > Streptophyta > Magnoliopsida > Asparagales > Amaryllidaceae > Agapanthus > Agapanthus africanus. The sequence continues at coordinate 222,872,008 of JASDDO010000016.1, read as the reverse complement.
CAACAAATTACATTTACAACAAATGAATTAAACAATAACCCATTGCTAACCCCGGCTATACACCACAACAGTCCAATACAGTTTATATGCACAAACAGATATACCCATTTCAGAAATGTGCAACCCCCTGCCAACCGACATACTAGCAGTTAGGGGGGGTTTACGAACACATTAAACAATCACAGATATAATCCAATATGCAAATACTGTACAATTCGATCGAATAAACAACATCAATATTGCTCCAAAATCTGCTCTGTTAAACAGTAACCTGAGCAATAATTAAATATTCCAGAAAACCCCAAACACCAGAGAGGACCCACCCATGAAAGATGAGCCCATGACTCGGCAACTCGGCCGCGGAAGCGCGGCGGATCGGTGGGATCCGCCGCCCTTCCGCGGCGCTTTAGTCGAATCATGGGCTCGAATTTCTTGGGTGTTCTCCTGTGGTCATGTCAAGCTCTCTGAACACACCTGAAAAATTTTAGGACTTCATTTTAACTTCGACAGAAACTTGACAGAATTAGGGTTTTGCGGCTTTGTTTTTCCGTTCGAAATTCGTACAAATTTGCAATTAAGTTATTTAGTGTTTAGCGAGGCTCTGATACCACTGTAAGTCGATGTAGTACACCCCAGTACTTATGGGGAGGCGGAATTTTCAAAAACAATCAAGTTTAAAGAACGAACATCGACTAACCGCTTGAATCGAAGCTAAACTATAAATAACCGTATTCAAAGAGTTTCATTTCACTTGTGATTAGGGATTATACCTAATGAAACCGGTCCTTCGTCTTTGTGTCCTCCTTTGTTCTCCTCGGCCTTCTCTAGGTAGTAGACGATCCACCCGAGAGCAAAACTCCAAGCTAAACCTCTATATTGAGGTAACTAATCAACTTTGATTGCTAATCAAAGATGAAAGGATGATGTAGAGTGAAGGTTATGGATTGTTTAGTCTAACTAATCCTTTGATCTCAACTCATGAGGTGTAAGGATTAGGGTTTGAAGATGAGAGCTTGAGGAGAGAGAATATGAGATAAGATAATGAGAGAAGAGAGAGAGTATCATAATATATTATGAAGCATTCTTATTTAAGAATAATGAATAAAAGAAATGAATAAGCATGCTTCATAAAATATCTAGTGGTGATTCATTAGCATGAGTCATTAAGCAATAAATGTGCATTAATGAAATGAATGAATCACCACCATGACTCACAACCTCATCCAAAGTAACCTCCTTAGTCACATCTTCTAGAAGCTTCTCGTACAATTACGAGAACGCCCCTCCAATCCGCAAAAATACGGAAAAACTTTAGACTGTAAAAATCCAATAACCGGATACCAGTAACTGGCTTAAACCAAAGCCGACTGGTAAAAACTGTCCGAAAGTCGTACGTGCGTAAACGCACGTATGCGTCCGAACCCTTTGTCGCAAAACCATGCAACCTCTATATCGTTTCGCCTGGAGTAGGAAACTCTCTGTGTGGGACTCTAGAGACTCGACTACTATGCTGGCAGTGGGTTTAACCACAGACCGCAAGCGGTACTAGCTGCACGTAACGGTCCCCAGGTAGTTGTCGATAAGAAGGTCGATGAGAAAACCCATCCGAACTCCTACTGAGTCTGATGTGACAATCTCCATACAGTCCGGTCCGTTCGTCCAAGACTATCGCATATCGGGCCTAGGGGGTGGCAAGCGTCAGTCCCCTAATAGTGGTATAAGTCGTGTCGGAGGGAAGCCCATTACACCCTGAGAAACTACTGGAACCTACCAGCAAATCTCGCTTGCCCTGGCCAGGGACTTTGCGTAATGGCTCTCTGACACAGCACGATATCTACTCCCAATACCGGGAGGGACGAATCCTGTCTAACCGCCACTGCCTCCAAGTGCTCGGGACTGCACCCAACTGCTACCTGTTTGCACGACTCCTTTGAGCCGTGGTAGGGTAGCAATCTAAGAACAGTGGGACACACTCGAGACGAAGTAGCAGTGTCAAGTCTGCGGACTATGTTGTACTCATGTCACCTGGGAACTGTTCACTGACGACTGGTATCAAACCAACCAACAGTTCCCTGTGAGTCCTGTCCGGTGTACCCGTAACCTAACGAGCACCTGTATACTATCTCCAGTACGACGTACTGACGGCTGTGGGACAGACCATCTCCCCAACTGGGATGAGAAGCGTACACACCAGTCTACTCCGGAGTATCGATGCTCTGTCTCGATAATCCAACGACCAGGGACCTGAATAAGGATGTGTGCTTGTAGACTACCCAGCCTCCACTAGTGTGACTGCCATCACAACGCTGGTAGACAAGCAAGATCCTAAGAGCTCTATCAATACGTACACTCACATATTAAGATAGAAAAACCAAGTAGCATACTACCATGTTTAGCAAGACTGTTATATACATGTGAATATCCCAAGCTTCCATTAAGTAATATACAAGCTAGTATGATACAGTAATGGCCTTCTAGGGCATAAACACTAACTCCTGGTATCCCGTTACGTATGGCTAATACCTCTGACGTGCTAGTGGTTAAATCCACAACCAAAATATTGAGGAGTCTTTAGAGTCCCCCACAGACCGTTTTCTCAAGTTCGGGCGAAACGCTGTAGAGGCCGTATGGAGATATGGCAGGGTTCGATCATATACGTGCGGTATTGTACGGATCATGATCGGACGGATAATACTAGCGGGCTTTGGTTTAAGCCGGATCCTAGTTTTGTACAGTGTAGATTTTGTCTCATTGCATTTGTATTCGGTCGGAATACAAATGCGGGTATGTATATACAGTCGCTGGGTTTTCCTGTAATTTATTATGGGATCAGTTTTATGAAGTTGCCAGTTTGCTTTCCGGTTTTGGCCATTTTCCTTTGTTTCTTTCTTTGGCTGAATTTTGGTGGAGGGGGTTATTTGCAATTGTGCATGGAGAAGACTTTTTATGATAGCTTCATGATGGTTTAACCATCATTTGACTTTTGGTTCATCATGGCTCTTGCCTCTCATGATTACCTTTTTGTTCATCATGGTTTTTGCTGATGAGGGTTGATTTGGATTTGATTGTGATCATTGCTTATTATCATCACCCTTTCTCTCTCTTGCATGATGTTGGGGCTCACTCCTTTTTCATTCTTATTCACTCCATTCTCTCATTCCTCAAGGATGAGGCCGGCCACATATTGATGAGGGGCTGTCCCAATTTTTGGAGTGGGGAATTGGTCTCATTTTGCTTGGAAACATCCTATACCTCCATCTCAAAAGGTTCACCTCACTCCTCCACCAAAAAAGGCAACTTCTAGTAATCCCAAGAGACAAACCATCCTACACTTCATCTACAGAATCCTTGGGCACGTCGACTCGCCAACTTCGTGCTCGAGTTACCTCGGTCCAGAGGTAGGAGCCCGTAAAAGAACCCGGCGTTGTGGTGCCCTTCCGACAAGGAGATGAAGACCGAAGATTCCGCGGGGAGATCAGGATGACGACGAGAAGACCGAAGTACACGGATCGCTCGGTATATCTCTCTACCCCATTCTTCATTTAGCTAGTAGTAGGTTAATGGTCCGATCTGGGTTTATAGTCCGCGGTAGCGCCGGTTTAAAAAGTTAAGAAAAATTTTTGTTTCCGCATTTTGGTCTCAGAAAGACGGCCGAGGCGCTGCTGTGGCTTAACAAGCGCAACATCAACCCCCAATACCGAGAGAGACGAATCCCCTCCTATCGCTCATTACCTCCATGTGATTCGGGACTGTACCCAAATGCCACCGTTTTGCACGTTCTCTTGAACGTGGTAAGATGGAAATCAAAGCACAGTGGGAATCACACAAGACTATATGACGATCTCGGGTCTACAGACTAACTTGTAGCAGTGTCACAAGAGAACTGCTATCTGACGATAGGTATAATACCAACTAGGAGTTGTCGGCAAGTCCGTTCAGTGAACCCAGTCTCCACTGAGCACCCGTATACCATCTTTGATGTCAAACGCCAATGGATGTGGGATCATCTATCGCCTATCATATGGGTCAAGAAGCGTATACACTAGTCTACTCTGGAATATCGATGACCTATCTCGATACACCCTCGACTAGGAACAATTATAGGATGTACTTGTGGACTACCCTAGCCCCACTAGTATGATCTCCATCATAGTTCTAGTAGTCAAGTACACATCCTAAGGGCTTTATCGACATGTAAGTGTAAGGCAGTATCATAATAAAAGTCTACAAGTTAAGAAAAAGAGCAACCAGATAGCATACTATCATGTCGAGCAAGAAAGTCATCTCTATATATATCCAAGCATCCACTATAATATACATCACATGTACAATAATGGCCTCTAGGGCTTACATATAACTAACAATCTCCAAATTGCACTAAGGCCAGTTGTTGTAGTATCTCATACCCAACATCCCGAAGAGTATCTCAAATTATATCTGGGTTATGGCCTTTGTGAGTGGATCCGCTGTGTTGTCCTTCGTGTCAACTCTCCTGACCTCAATCTCCCGGCGTTCAACTATCTCCCGGATCAGGTGATACCGTCTCAGAATATGCCTGGATCTCTGATTGGAATTGTGTACCTTGGCCAAAGCCACTGCTCCATTGTTATCGCAATACAAAGGTATTGGATGCTCGATGTACGGAACCACTCCAAGTTCGTTTATGAACTTCTTCATCCAGACAGCCTCTTTGGCAGCATCGTTAGTAGCGATGTATTCAGCCTCCATCGTCGAGTCTGCCACGGTTTCCTGTTTGGAACTCTTCCAACAAATCGCCCCTCTATTGAGGGTAAAGACAAATCCCGAGACCGACTGAGAGTCTTCCTTATCACTCTGGAAGATCGAATCGGTAAAGGACACCACTTGGAGTTCTCCATTACCATACACCAAGAACATCTCTTTAGTCCTTCTTAAGTACTTGAGAATGTTCTTCACAGCTGTCAAGTGACTCTCTACTGGATCATCTTGATACCTACTCACTACACTTAGTAAGTATGCTATATCGGATATGGTACATAGCATCGCGTACATGATAGAGCCTACTGCTGAAGTATAGGGTATCCGTTGCATACAATCTCACTCCAAATCAGTCTTGGGAGACATCTTTTTAAAGAGAGTGAGTCCTGTGATCGTGGGTAAATTTCCACGCTTGGAATCTTCCATACTAAACCTCTTTAGTATGGTGTCAATGTACCTGGATTGGGATAATCCCAGTATCCGTTTAGATCTATCTCTATAGATCTTAATCCCCAAGTTGTAGGAGGCATCACCTAGATCTTTCATTGAGAATCTTTGTGATAAGAAGAGCTTGACCGAGTGCAGCATAGGAAGATCATTTCCTATCAATAGTATGTCATACACGTACAATACGAGGAAGACAACCTTACACTCTGCCACCTTCTTATAAAAGAAGGTTTATCTACGTTTTTGATGAAGTCAAACTCTTTGACTACCATATCAAAACAGATGTTCCAACTCCATGATGCCTACTTCAACCCATAGATGGATTTAAGCAGCTTGCACACTTTTCCGTTGCTCCCACTATCTACGAATCCCTCTGGCTTAGTCATGTACACGCTTTCTTCTAAATCACCATTTAGAAAGGCGGTCTTAACATCCATTTGCCAAATTTCGTAGTCATGGTATGCAGCGATGGAAAGTAGGATCCGGATTGATTTAAGCAAAGCCACTAGAGAAAAGGTTTCATCATAATCCACACCTGGTCGTTGACGAAAACCTTTTGCAACAAGTCTAGCTTTGAAAGTCTCAATTTTTCCATCTACACCAAGATTCTTTTTAAAGATCCATTTTCTCCCAATGGGTTTTACCCCTTCGGGAGCAACTTCCAAAGTCCATACTTTGTTGGTGTACATGGATTCCATTTCAGATCGCATTGTATCCAGCTATTTCATAGAGTCCCCACTCGAAGCAAGTTGGGTTATCATCTTTCATGATGCAATCCTCGCTCCCACCATCAATGAGAAAACCGTAGTATCTCTCTGGTGGATGAGTAACCCTACTAAATCGGCGGAGTGGTGGAGGTTCATTGGGAACTATCGAATCCTCTGGTTGCACTAAATCTTCAGTTGCAGTTTGTGCTGCTAGAACTTCTTCTAGCTCTACCTCTTTGCCACTAATTTCTTTCACAAGAAATTTCTTTTCAAAACAGGTGGCATATTGAGAAACAAAAACCTTTTTCTCCTTAGCGTTGTAGAAAATATATCCTTGTGAATTCTTTGGATATCCCACAAACATGCAAAGAACTGATCGTGCCTCGATTTTGTCCGGATTTTGCCTTTTGACATAGGCCGGACAACCCTATATCTTAACTCGTTTAAAATATGGTCTCATCCCCTCCATATCTAATATGGGGTTGTAGGAACTGATTTAGATGGAACTTGATTCAACAGGTATGCTGCTGTCTCAAGCACATAACCCCAAAAGGAAATAGACAACTCAGCTGTGCTCATCATAGAGCGCACCATATCTAATAGGGTGTGATTCCTCCGTTCCGATATACCGTTGTGCTGTGGTGTATACGGAGGAGTAAGCTGAGAGAGAATCCCATTCTCTTTTTGTAACGCATTAGATTTCGGTTAGTGTTCGTTTAGACGTTAATACGGGTTTACTGTAAAAAGTTTACCAATTCGGGTTCCTCGCATCTTATAACATTTAATTAATAATTTATTATTATTTGTTATGGACATGAATGCACGTGTGCACGTTAATGTGAGGGTTTGTTTTTGTAATCTAGTTCTTAGTAACCTTGACAACTTAACCATTTATCTAATCTTTGCTTTAACCCTAATCCAATCCTTAACCCCAATTCAAGATATTTGTGTGAGAGAGAGATATTTCTGTTGGGTGAGAAGATATTTGTTTGGAAGAGAAGAGGTGGCAAGGTGTGGTGTGAATGCATTAATTGGAAATTTAATGCAAGGGTTACACTCACCTTACCTCTCACCCTACACTCACCTCCCTCTCTCTTTAACCTCACACTTTCTCATTTCTCTATCTCTTTTATACTCTCAATTCTCTCTCCTTTACAAACTGAACACTTGAGTTTCCAACACAAAACCATCTCAAAAACATCACAAAGCTCACAAAAAATCATATCTTATACCACCTTTTGCCTCTTGGATGCCTTGGAGTTTGCAAAGTTTGCATCTTTGAGTTCTTTGGGTTAGGTAATGATATCTTTCTGTTCTTTAAGTGCTTTTTGTGTAGCTTAGTTTGTTAGTTTCTGTTTTGAACATGTTTCGTATCGTTTCGGGTAAATATCGTATTTTAATTGTAATTTTGGGTCTCGGGTGATCTGCTATCAAACCAGGTAATTGTTGTAAATGTTCCAATTACGGTGACCTAGTGTAGTGACCTAGAACCAACCCTAAAAATACAAGCCCATTTCCTCCACTTTAGGCCGCAAATTAATTTGTTCTGGCCAGAAATTGCGGCCCTGCTGGGGACTTAGGGTTTGGGTTTTTGTGTAGGGGTCTCTGGTGTTGTATGTGGTCTTATGGTACTTGCAACTTTTACAAATTATTGGTACAGAAAAATCTGGGACCACTTTGCATATTTCTTGTGTTTCGTTTCACGCGATACGTTATCCGATACGTTACGTGTTCTGTGTTGCTTTTGCACTGAGTTGGTTTCGTAGTGTTACTATACACGTTAGCTACAATACGAACACTTAAGAGTACGTATGTGTTATTGTGTTGGTCAGTGTAGATTGTACGTGTTTTGGGTCTATTACTAATATATACTTGTTTTGTTGTCCTATTGTTTAGGTTCGCAGGCGGGGGCTTCGGACGCTGCGAAGAAGGGAAAACAGTTTGTAGGTTTCATTTAGCCAGGAGCGTTGGTGAGTAGATTTAACATCTACAGGGGAATCGCCCGCATGGCGTTATGCGTCTATGCTAGAGATGAATTGACTTGTCGCATATTCTATTTCATATTTAGAATTGCGCATACACCCTACTGATTAGTTAATTGTTGTGCTTGGACTAGTACCCTTAGGACACTTACAATTCGAGGAACGTATATATACCGATACGTGGATCACGGGTGTCGATACCGGACGCTTAAGATTCGAGGAACGTATAAATATGAGAAAGACTGATATGTGGATCACGGGTGTCGATACCGGACAGTTACGATTCGAGGAATGTATGGAAATGAGTATTTATGTGTTGATGCTAGAAACTTGTTTTCATGATATTTTTACTCCTAAGTATATATAACAGTGGAATGGGACGCTGTTATATATGCATATATATATATATATATATATATATATATATATATATATTAGTGGAATGTGACGCTAATATATATGTATACATATAAATTCATATACTTCATCATATTTATTCATGTAAATATACCTAGGATATAAAAGATTCACTTGATATTGGATTTAGGACATTTGAAATTACTTTATATTGTACATAAAGGATATATGAGATTCACTTGATTTTGTACATTCAGGATATATGAGATTTACTTGATATTGTTCATTCAGGATTTATGAGACTTACATGATATGAGAGCCAATTTGGGGGCTGATTTGAGGAAATTGGGATTTTGATTGTCATGATGGACTGTGGTCCTACCACGATGTCAGGATTACGTGGAAATGACATGTTTCATTCCATACTCCACTTTTATTGTTTATTCACTACTTCATGAATTAGTTGTACCTGTTAGTGTACCTTTCATGACTGTTGCATATATTCCTTTTCATATCATTATTGCATGATTATTGCATACAGATTGTCATATTATTGCTTCATGTATTTGTAGTACCCGTTAGTGCATACAGATTGTCTTATTATTGCTTCATGTATATTGCTATTAGCTTACATATGTTAGATTCGCGCTGTACGTACATACTTGCGATTACCTGCATATGTTATTTACTATTCACGAGTTGGCAACTCACCCCCGTTGTGCCACAGTTTGTTTTGCAGGTTGTTCCCGAGAGTAGTCGAGGCAGGCTATTCATCTATCTTATCATCTTTTGCTGCGGATACCGCATCGGCTCATAGTGTGCAGTTTTTCTTTAGGTGAGTTTTGTGGTTATTCATTGTTGTATTGTATATTCGTTGTATCCTTGTACTCTCCATCTACTACTTTCATGTTGACTTAGAGGCTTGATGTGAGGACGATATTGTATATTATTTTGTGACTTGGTGTTCTTTTATGCAGTTTTACTTCTATCGTCTGTTATTTCTTCGCTACAGTGTCGTATATCTGTTGTGGTGGTTGTTTTCCGCCTTTGGGCGTGATTTACTCCAGTTTAGGGATGCTTTACTTATATTTATGTTGTACCCATTTTTGGGGTTAGTTTTTACAAAGGAGGTGCTGCCAAAATTTTAAAAGAAATAAAGTTGGACTTTTAAAGAATTTGGGTTGAGATTTCAAAGTCTTTTAAATTTTTTTCTAAATTCTTACTACTTTTGATGGTTTAGATTGCTGGGCTTTCGGCTTACTTAAATTGCGTTACACCTGTAGACGTTGTGTAGTTTAAGGGTTGTCACGTGCTAATTTCTGGTCGTGACAAAGTTGGTAACAGAGCGCTAGGTTTACCTTTTGGAGTGTAGGATGACCTTGGTATGATGGAGTAGGTAGCTTAAGCAGAGTAATGTATTGTGTGTATGTCCGCGGCATACTCACGATACGGTACTCCACCTAATGTGAACTAAGTACAAATTTCTTGAAATTCCTTTCTTGATGATTCATGACCTTGTGATTCGATTTCCGTTTTCTTATCGAATCTTATTTCCATTTATAGCCTTTGCCGCTGACGACTATGGGGACTCAGAGTGATGCCGCGAGGGCCGAGCTCAGGATTGACTTGGGTGGGACGAAGACTGACCAGGATGGCGCGCTCGTTGGACAGGTGCAGATTGATGTGCCTTCGACAGATAGTATCGCTAGGCTTGTGGCACAGATGCAGGACATACGCCAGACGATGAGTTCATTGGTTGAGGTCGTTCGAGCACAGCGACAGAAGGTTGTCATCCCTGTTACCCAGTTGTTCCTTGCGATCAGCATGCAGCATTCTGTCACCTACATAGCACTAGTGGATGCAGCCCAGTTGACCAGGCTCGCCTTCCAGAGACTTTGGGAGTTCCGAAACCGTGGAGGACTCGTACCGGTGTACCAGCCCAGAGACAGAGGCCTAGTCGTCGAGACAGATTTCGTGACCGTGACGGGAGTAGCAGAGGCTTAGGACGAGGACAGTCGTTCAGCTCTCATCCCTAGGAGGGTCAGCAGTCATCGTATGGATGTTTTCGATGCTGGGGCCATCAACACTTCGTCCGACATTGTTCCTTAGCACCGCGTCAGACTCGTATTCAGAGAGGTCGTGGACGCGGAAGGTTCGCTCAGAGGGGACAGGTTAGCAGAGGAGGAGTTCAGCCAATTCCGAGTAGGGGGCAGACACGAGAGTTTGCTTCTACTCATCGGGACGCGCGGGCGTCCAATGCAGAGTCTTCAGGTATTCTTAGTTCGTATGTTCTTTTGATGTACTTGTGTTTTTACACACTTTGTACCGTGGTTGGGACGAGAGTCGCGTTAGGTAGATCAGCCGTTTGTTGTGTTAACTTCTGTCAACGATTCTTTTGTTGTGCGACACATGTTTCGGTCGTGTGCCAATCGGATATGAGATAGATATTCGCTCGTCGTTTTGATCCTTCTAGAGATGTTGGATTTGACGTTCTCCTGGGAATGGACTGGTTAGCTACGTGCTAGGCGTCTGTGGACTGCCGCGAGAAAACAGTCAGGTTTTGTTTTTCCGACAAGTCAGTTCTTATTGTGCATTGGAGGACAGTGGTACCGCCTCTCAGAGCTTGAATTTAGCCTTTTTCGCTAGTCGGCTTTTAAGGAGAGGATGTCGAGGATTCTTGGCTTTCATTCGTGATACCAGAGCCACGGTAGATTATTGGACCGGGTTCCTATTGTACGAAAGTTCGTTGCTCCATATGAGCCGGCGAAGCTTAGGGAGCTTAAGGATCAGCTGCAGAGTTGTTTGTTGGAGGTCTTGTGCGTCTGAGTGTTTCGCATTGAGGAGCTCCTATTCTGTTCGTCAAGGAGGAAGACAACAGTTTGAGGTTGTGTATTGATTTATCGTCAATTGAATCGGCTTACGGTGCAGATAGGTATCCTTTACCTCGCATTGACGATTTCTTCGATCAGCTCCAGAGTGCGAGACATTTTTCTAAGTTTGTTCGGGATCAGGTCATCATTGTTGCGGGGTCGGAGTGATTACATTCCGAAGACTGCCTTGTGGGTGCTACGGGTTTTGTGTGCTTTGGTGGTGTCATTGGACTCACCAATTCCCTAGCAGCATTCGTAGATATGATGAACCAGATTTCTTCAGGCCATTCCTCAACCAGTTATTGTTGTGTCATTGATGACATTCTGGTCTATTCTAATGTGTCTGGAGGAACAGGAGAAGCACTTGAGGATTTGTTTTCCAGACATTGGGAGAGCGCCAGCTGTTTGCTAGATTCTCAGAGTGTTCCTTCAGGCTTAATTGTGATGACTCCTAGGTCTTGTAGTTACGGGAGACGGTTTTGTATGGTTCTGAGGAAGATCGAGGCCGTACAGCTTTGGCCCATACTTATATCCGGGACGGAGGTCCGCAGATTTTTGGGTTTATCAGGTTTTTACCGCCGTTTCGTGCAGTATTACTAGTGTATCAATGCCCCGTTGACTGGACTGACCGGAAAGGAGGTTCTTTTTCTTTGGACTGAGGCATGTGTACGGAGTTTTCAGCAGTTGAAGACTTGGTTGACAACTGCACCGGTTCTTCATTTCTTTCTAGTTCGGACGACTTTGTTGTTTAACTGCGATGTTTCGCTAGTGGGGCTCGATTTTGCGTTGATGCGGCATTATAGAGTTATCGCTTTTGCTTTCTTTCATTTAGAAGAAGTACTAGCAGGATATCCCAATCATGATCTGGAGATAGCCGCGGTGGTCTTGCGTTGGAGATTTGGAAACGCTACTTGTTCGGAGAGTCGTGTCAGATTTTCACGGACCACCAGAGCTTAATGTTCATCTTCCTGCAGCGGGTTTTGATTGTTGATATAGTCTTCTGCAGATTTACAGTTCTTGTGAGATCGTTGAGTATAGCTTAAGTTCGCCTCTGCTTAGGGGACAGCTTGCTCATGTCCGCGCCCGACCATTTTTCCTTAATCGCTTTCGCGAGGCACTGCCCGCCGATGCTCATTCGTCAAAGATACTGTAGGGTTCCTAGGCACTCCCAAGAGGTCTCACAAGGCATCAACCATGCCAATTTTAAAAATTACGGTGCCGAGAAACCCTAATACGGATCGTTGGCTAGAAGTTTAGGCGACAAAAAAAACTAGTTAACTACTTTAACTATGAGAACGGAAATACAACCTTTATAGATCCGGTCCTCCACCTCCATAGCTCCGCGATGAAGTCTCCTCGCTGTACAAATCGCATCTTGGGCTCTAACATCGGCTTCATCGGAGAAAGGGCAGGCTAGGTCATCGACGACGTGCCGAAGATGATCTATGTCGAGGCATCACTAGATCAAGCTCCAACTTCACCAAGTCAAGAAAATTGTGAAGGAAACACACTCTACTACTTGGCAAGAGGTAGAGGATGAAGAAATAGGAAGTGGGTAGACTTTAGAATTGGATTTCTCACTTGATTTCTTCACTTGCCATTGATGAGGCAAGCTTTCTTCATATGAAGAAGAAGAAGAAGATGATAATTGTTATGATAAGTTAATTAAAAATCAAAATGAAAAGAATACTTATCATAAACCAACCATGGTTATGTGTTGAGAGCAAACTATAGTTAGGTGAATGGTTAGGTTAGGCATAAAACAAAAATGGTGGACTTTTTCCAAAGCTTCATGAATCTTCAACAAAGAACAAAATTAGCCACCATTTTCCTTTTGCCAAAATGAAATAAACAAATCAATAAATGAATAATCAAATTAAACAAAACTCTAACCATTCACTTAACTAAGGTTTAAACTTTACACAAACTCAAGTAAGCATGTATCATCAAACATGATACAATCATATGCACAAAAAGTATATCACATATACAACTTGTACATCCAAGTGAGAAAATCCATTTAAAGTGAACCAATACTAGTTAATGCAAAGTAATATATCAAATATATAATTATACATTAAATCATTAAATCAACACTTGATTTAACGATCCGGTCATATCGCATATAACCGACTAGTATCCTATGTATCGGCTTATCGAATCAACCCTTGATTCGATAACTAGTTTATATCGCATACAACCAATCGATACATACATCGCGAGAATGAAATACGGTATCACATACACGCAGTATTCTCGGTCCCGCACATATCTCATATGCGCTCCGATTTTGTTTCGCTTGAGCCAGGAAACCTCTGTGTAGGACTCTAAAGACTCGTCAATACGCCGGCAGCAGATGATAATCATATCAAACACCCACAAGCCGCAAGCGGTCTGCTAAACGTAACGTCCACCCGGGTATTGAGCGATCAGAAGATCGACGAGCAAGCCCGCTCATACTCCTGTGAATCCAACCAGTAACACTTACCGTACAGTCCGGTCTGATCGTCTGATATGTCGCATATCTCGCCTAGGGGTGGTAAACGTCAGACCCCAATAGCTCGATAAGTCGTGTCGATATGAGGTCTATAACAATTCGAGAAACTACTGGTAACACTTACCAGTAAATCTCAGCAACCCTGACCAGGGATTTCCGGTTATAGCCAATCGAACACAGCGCAACATCAACTCCCTATACCGGGAGAGACGAATCCCCTCCTATCGCTCATTGCCTCCATGTGACTCGGGACTGTACCCAAAAACCACCGTTTTGCATGCCCTTTTGGACGTGGTAAGGTGGAAATCAAAGCACAGTGGGAACCACACAAGACTCTATGACGATCTCGGGTCAACAGACTACTCTGTACCAGTGTCACCAAAGAACTGCCATCTGACGTAAGGTATAATACCATCTGGGAGTTCTCGGCGAGTCCGTCCAGTGTACCCAGTCTCTCCTGAGCACCCGTATATCATCTCTGATGTCAAACACCAATGGATATGGGATCATCCATCGCCCATCTGTATGGGTGGAGAAGGTATACGCTAGTCTACTCTGGTATATCGATGCCCCGCCTCGATACACCCACGACTAGGGACTTTGAAAGATGTACTTACGGACTACCATGTCCCCACTAGTATGATCCGCATCATAGTCCAGGTAGTCAAGTACACATCCTAAGGGCTTTACCAACATGTAACAGAGAGACAATCAGTATACACGTTAAGGTAAAGAGTAACCAGATAGCATACTATCATGTCGAGCAAGAAAGTCCTCCCTATATATGTCCAAGCATCCACTACAATATACATCCTGTGTATAGTAATGGCCTCTAGGGCATACATATAACTAACAATCTCCCACTTGCACTAGGTCCATCTGTAGCAGTGGTCGAAGTATCTCATACTTAACCATCCCATAAAAGTCTCTCTCTGGGAATAGGCCTTTGTGAGTGGATCCGCCGTGTTTTCCTCTGAGTCTGCTCTCCTAACCTCGATCAGCCTGGAGATCAACCATCTCCATGATCAGGTGATACTGCCTTAGAATATGTCTGGATCACTGATGGGACAGACGTTCCATGTCATAAGCCACAACTCCATTGTCACACAATGAAAAGAACTAAGTTCATCTCATAAACTATTATACACCCAAACAGCCTCTTTGGTAGCATCTTAAGTAGCGATGTATCGTGCCTTTATCGTCTAGTATGTCTCGGTATCTAGCTTGGAACTCTTCCAACATACCGCCCCTTTACTGAGGGTAAAGACAATGCCTGCGACTGACATTCAGTCGTCTTTATCACCCTGGAACACTTCCAGTGATTCTCCCCAGGATCGATTGATACCATCTTACTACTGCTAGTGAGTATCCTAACATCCAATTAGATCTATCTCATAGATCCGAAATCCAGGATTTAGAAGGTATCATTTTGATCCTATATGGAGAATCATTGTGATAAGCGGAGATTGACTGAGCGTAGCATAGGAAACTCCTTCCCTATCTTGAGTATGTCATCCACGTACTCTACGAGGATCGTCACAATACTCCCTGCTACCTTTTTGTATATACAAGGTTCATCTACCATTTTGATGATGTCAAACTCTTTGACTAATCCATCAAAACAGATGTTCCAACTCCGCGATGCCTGCTTTATCCTATAAAGCATCTTGCACACGTTTCCGCTGCTCCCACTGTCTACGAGGTCCTCTTGCTGTGTACTTATAGACGCTCTCTTCCAAAACATCATTTAGAAAAGCAGTCATGACTCTCAACCATCAGATATCGTAGTCATGGTATGTAGCCGTGACAAGTAGGATCTGGATGGACTTAAGCATAGTTACTTGAAAAGGTGTCATCATTATCCACACCTGGTCAATGATGCAAACTTTTAACAAGTCTAGCTTTGAAAGTCTCAACTTTTCCATCTACACCAAGTAATCTTCTCAAGATATACTTGCTCCTGATGGGGATTTAACCCTTCAGATATAGCAACCAAAGTCCATACTTTGTTGGTGTATATGGATTCCATCTCAGATCACTAAGCATCCAGCCATTTTTACAGAGTCTTACTCCTGATGGCCAGCTCGAAACTAGTTGGGTCATCATCTCATGATGCAATCCTCGCTCCCACTGTCATAGAGAAACTGAAGTATCTCTCAGGTGGGTGAGGAACCCTACTAGATCGGCGAAGAGGCTGAGGTTCGTTGGAATCTACTGAATCCTTTGGTTCTACCAAATCATCTGCTGTAGTTTGTATAGCTGGAACCTTTCCAGTTCTACATAACTGACCTTGCCTCGAGCTTGTCCGGATTTTGCTTTTAGACATAGGCCGGACAACCCCAAATCTTAACTAACTTAAGAAATGGGCTCTTCCCTTTCCATATCATATATGAAATGGTAGGCAACTGATTTGATTGGAACCCTATTCAATAGGTATGCAGCTTCTCAAGCGCATAACTCCTAAAAGGAAATAGGTAACTCAGTAGTACTCATCATAGAGCATACCTTATCATATAGGGTGTGATTGCTCCTCCCCGATATACCATCGTGCTATGGTGTATACGGAGGAGTAATGCTGAGAGAGAATCTCATTCTCCTTTAGAATAGTCCAGGAATTCCATGCACAAGTATTCTCCTCCCTGATCTCATCACAGGACATAATACTTATACCCATTTTGGTTCTCTACTTCTAACTTATATTCTGTGAATATCTTAAAAGGTTCGGACTTGTGTTTCAACAGGAACATAGGTCTGAATCTCGAAAGATCATCAGAGAATGTAATGAAGTATAAAGAACCCGTCTTGGCATGTGTAGACTGGGGACCTACATACATCAACATGTATCATCCCAAGAGTTCACTAACTCTTTCTCTGTTTCCAATAAACAGAGCTGTGGTCATCTTATCTTTGTGACATGACTGGCGAGTTTCATAAGATGTAAATTCAAACTAATTTAAATATGCATCTTTATATAACTCCAGCTAGTCGGGTCGCATTGATATGACCTAGTCTATAATGCCTCAAGAAGGATTCGTTCATTTCTGAACTATTTCTCTTGTGTGTGTTCTGTATACTAAGAACTGTAGTTTGATTTAGAACATCAACGCTTTTAGATAACGTGCCTGAACCGATCAACTTTTGATATAGGAAATGTTCAAAACATTATCCAACAATACAAAATTTTATCATTTCTTTAATAAATAAAGAGACTAATATGATTTTGTATATCATGTTCGGTATCTAATAACATTCGTTCAGAATCAATGTATTGGTAATACAGGGTGACAGTGACCGACAGACTTGGCTGCAACTCTTGCCCAGTTTTCTGCCTCATGAAACTTATCACCCGTTCTCAGTTTTTCTACCTTTTTTGCAGCCCTATGTAACAGATTACATATCTGGGATCCTGATCCGGTATCATATACCTAGGATGCGGAGGATACTGAGAAACAGTTCTTTGTAATGAACACACCCGAAGATGATGCATCAGCATGCACTCTCTTCGTTTGGGCGGCATGGGAATCTTGGTATTCCCCTATTTCCTGCTCTGTCTTATAACTATTATAAGTTGGAGCGGGAGCAACGTTCCCCAACTCAGTAAAATAAGCGGGTTCGGTCAATATTCCATATTATTATCTTGATTAAAGCGTGATATGGTCGCTAGCAGGAGAGAGAGAGAAGAAAACACTCAGCGTGCGCTCTTGCAAGAATAGATTGGTTATTATTTTATCTAATCAGGATGGCTCCCACTGCTTTTTATCAAATCTTCCTTCAAATCCTAAAAGGAAAGACTAGCCGGGATTAATTACACACTACAAGTTCGCCAATCTTTCAGCCAGGCCAGTGTCGGTACTTTGAGGGAGGTCCCCTGTGCTTTCGCACGAACCTAATTAATGTAAACCTCATTTTCCCAGAGGCGTAACCTCGTTAACACCTTTCTAGACACCTACTTGATCGGCTAATTGTAATGTGTAAAACACTCCCAGGAGTAACAATTACTCGCAGCGGGTATCGGGATCCAACTATCTCATAGAAGGTATGCAATATCATTGCAAATTTCAACACTTGAAATTCCCGATAATATTTTGCCCCTAACGTGCTATGACCTTGACGAAAGCCAACAAACCATAGCCCGCTAGTCAAGTTCAACCCGTACATTTCTTGATTGAATTAAACCCACCCGCACGACCCTTGACGAAAGCCAACAAAGCCGCACGACTACCCTAATCCAATCGCATCGTATGCTAGCAGATAAGCAGTATATAGCTATCGCACACTGCACCTTGACGAAAGCCAACAAATGCAACACGAATACTATATACAACTTATCTGAAATGACGGAGGGCTACGACAGGTTTTTCTGAAAACCTATTGCGTAATGAACTTGATATCGTTGTAGAATCAAATGATTTTTAAAATGGAATGTTTTGAGGCTTTTCTAGTTTTGCTAAAGGAGTCACTCCCGGTGAAGGGATCGTCGGTCCTTTCCTCGTCGAATGAGGTGCGGGATATATCACATATATCACTGTGCAAAGCAAAAACTCTTAAAAGCAATCAAAAGACAAACCGAGTGTGTAGCATCTGCCAGTTATTGCTAAAGGAGTCACTCCTGGTGAAGGGATCTCGGTCCTTTCCTTATCGAATAAGGTGCAGGATATATCACATATACCGCTGTGCAAAGCAAGAACTGTAGCTACCTGTTTTATTTTTGAAATTCGATTCTACAACATCTTTATGTTTCTTTTCTTTCATTAATCATATTAATGAAGTCCTATCATTTAAGTACCTAAACATCACAGATAAATACGACGTACACTTATGCCATCCGCATTCACCTCGATGTCCCCTCGTGCACCGTTAGGTTAGGTAACTAACGGCAGAGCGGGGCAAGGCTAGCGCGGGTGTAAAACATAAGTAACGTCTATATAATATATCATATATACTATATACTGTATCTATCACAGAACATCACATGATCACATCACAGATATCACAGCAGAAGAATCATATGAAATATTGGATATACTAGGACGTCCGTGTTTTCAATACGAGCCAGTATAAAACACGGATTCCACGGTCGTGATGAATAGCCAAACCCACACCCCAAGACCCCTACGGGAGCGGCAAGCAACCCTACCAATTCTGGAGTTAGGAGACCCGGACTCGACTCCTCGAGTTGGTCTCCCACTGGACTCCAGAACCCGGTTACTTGTGCCCTCCTCCTTGGGTCTATCCTAGTGCGGAAAAGTAAATAATATACAAAGGGTGACATCTTCCGCAACCTGGAAGTCCCCCAATAAAAGAATATTACATACAAGTTTTTACATGAATGAAAATGAAAAACACTCATCTCACATAAAAACCCCCGGCTATTCAAACACGACGATCCAATATAACATATCCAGCAACACATAACATCACATGTCATCAACGTAAGTAAATATGCGCATCCCAATTGTCGTTGACATATAGCAACGAAACCGGCGATAACACATATTACATTTACGGTCACAGAAAAGAAAGTGTAAAACTACAACAGTTGGAATCCGTAACCCCCTTCAGATATCGCATGCCTGACCAAATGAATTACTTAGACATCGTATACCTAACAATTATAAACCCCGCATTTTAGTCTCATTATCGAAAACACTTTTCAATATCAAGTCGGGGAATTCAACAGGATTCCCGACATTCTGATCGAATACTCGTCGCAAACTTCAGTAGGCGGCCGCACCCCCGATATCGTCGACGAAGTGCACCAAGGCGGAACACCGCTACCGCGAGCACCCGAACGGATGCTTTCGGCGACGGGGTTCTCCTACAGTCACTTGTTTGGGGCTATGGGGTGTAGCTGTCTATTAAGTTTACCGGCGAATATCCGCGTACGCTACGTGATTGCGACGGACTTTTGATCACATCAAAATTCCGTAGCAACCGATCAAGTGAGACTAAAGTGCTGTGTTTATAACATTCATTCAGTTATCTCATAACTATTTGTGAATTCCAATTATTGTATCACATTCCAGATGATTAGAAAATGTTAAACTTTCCGATCGAACATTCAAACACCCAAGTTTTCCCGATACAGATCAACACATGAAACAAGTCTAAAAACATTCAGTTCGTGCCTCAGTACCAACGGTCCAGCCGTAGAAGGGTCAAGCCAACACTCACATGTGGCACGCCGTACTGCCCCAAACCCCAAGGTTCAAAGGGCAGTTCAAGACGGTCACATAATCGAGTTAAGGTTTGTTATCTTCTAGAGGGTCCATCGAGTTACTTGCACTACTTAGAACGTCTTTAAACCACGGAAAAATCCAACACTTGGAAATTTCCCGACAGGGGAAAAATTGGGTATTTATATCCGGTCGAACATTTTAACATATTCAAAAATTATCCGGAAAGCCACATAGACAAAATCTGATACTCCGATCGAAACACCGAATCTCCAAAACAACCCCAGAAAATTCAACTCTTGAATAAATTTTAAAAATTCCCAGAAAACTCAACACCTGAAAACAAGAATTACTGTGCAACAATTAAACAGTGACAACACATATTGGCCGCGGAACCGCCGCAGAAGCCAAGCTTCTGCCGCGGTTCCGCCGCACTGTAGCAGCCTCACTCAAAAAATTTTGCATCGTAATTCTTAGAATTCCCTGCTGAATTTTTTAAGAATTTTTAATCTGGAAAAAACCCAGTTTTTAGAAAAAGTCCAGAGAGCATGTTTCGGGTTCGGATTTTGATTCGATCGGACTTCAAACTGCGTCTACGCATCGCCTAAGGCTCTAGCTAGGTGATCAGTCGAAAATATTGTATATTTTAGCCGGCAATTTCCCCATCTTTTGCATACATTTAGAAGTGTTCGGTATTCATATTTCACATATTAGCAAATCAGTCGTAAAATACCAGATTTCATGTATTAGACTTTTAAACCGACACTTTAAGGGAAATTGACCGCATTTCATGGCATCGCATCATTTCTGTATTTGCGCAACACTTGTCTTGAGTCTGTGCGGGAAAGTCTGGAGCAAAATCAAAAGAAGCTGATCAAACATTACGCCAACTTAACAATTTCAGATCTGGTAGCAATATAAGGGAGAAACAAAATTCCACATATCAGATAAAGGCCCACAACTCAGGCCCAATAAGCACCAGAAAGCCCAAGCTCTAACTCTCCAAATTAGCCGCGGATCCGCGGCAGGAACCTACTTGGGCCGCGGATCCGCGGTTGTTCCAAAGCTTCAGCTCCCAAAATTCAGTACAGAATCTTAAACTCTGGGCCCACATTGCTTTCTGATATGTCAAGTTCCAGAATACCCTCGAAGCTACTGCCAGATCAGCGAAGATCATTAAGCAAGGCTAATCCTAATTAAGCTCCTAACTAACCTCTTCTAGAAGCTCCCTCCTAACTAATCACATCTAGAAGCTTCTCCCCTAACTAACTTTTGGAGGGAAATTTGAATTTCCTCAACAAACTTTAGGAGGGAAACTTAGAATTTGAAATCCTAGATCTAGGGTTAGTTATTTATAAATAGGAGCCTAGATCTAAGGGTTGAGGTTAATCAATAACCATTGGTTCATTAGTTGTTAATTTTTTAGATATTCCCTCTTTCATCATCTTCTTCCACAAGTCTCGTGACAAGGCTTGTGCGAAACCCTAACCCTAATTCCACTCCAAATCCAAGATCTTGAGTACCAAATCAAGCGAGAAGCCTTCAACCTTTTAGGAGCCGAGCCGATCTTCAATCAGGCAAGTGATCCAAGCCGATCCGCGATCCACGGCGACGAGCGAAGCCAAATCGACGATCGAGTTCTTCCTCTTGTAGTTCTTGAGCGAATGTAACTAAATTGTTGATATAAATAAAAGGTGAAATTCTTTAATCTTGCTTTCTTTTAATTCTTGCATCATGATTAGATCTCAATTTGTAATTGTTGTTCTTGTTGTGATGTGTGAGTAAAACTCCGCTCGTAAAGGAGTCGAGACGATTGTAGAATGATGATGTAACAAATCTTAATACGATTTTTAAGTCCTACAAGTTTTGTAAACCCTAGCAAGTTCAAGAATCGATGACCTAGTTTCGTAGCGATGCTTTCTTGATTGTGATCGCTCGAAATTAGGGATCTACGATCGTTTCTTGAATTTACTAGAGGCTAGAATATGAATGATATCGATGAATGAACAAGGGATAAGATGATACCCTAGTTTCACAAGAAATCCCTAATTCTCGTCGATCATCATCGATCTAGTATCAATTCATCGAAGGATAAGATTACGTCATTGTAAGATTACATCACATCTATAGATCCGATCGATTCCTACGAGCCTCATTTCGATTCTTGAGATTTGGTTTGGAAAAATCATCAAACGATCAATTCTTGATTCTATCTTTTTCTTGTTATTAGAACTATGTTTTTCTAATTCTTGAACTTCAATTTTAAATCATGAATTGTTTTGTTTTCTTTTCTTTAAAGTTTCGACTCATCTAATTCGAAAGACGAACGATTACACTTTCCCTGTGGACGATCCGCACTCACTAACAAACTACATCCGACACCATAGTTGATTGCGGTCAAATAATTTTTGGTTGTGATTTCTTTACGATTTTTACACACAACGAGAATTCTTTTCAATCAAATGGCGCCGTTGCCGGGGACTATTTGATTTGATACACACATCCAAGATTTTTTTACAATCAAATGGCGCCGTTGCCGAGGATAGTGCGCTAATTGTTCGTATTTTGAAATTTGAGTTGAACAATTTATTCCATTATAATTTTTAGATCTAAACTCGTACAAACCCTAATACGTGTTGTTGTGGTTTGATTGCGAGGAAATCTGGAATCATTGGAGCTTTGGGAAAATTTTTCTGAATATTCCAGAGAGCTGAGGAATTGTACAGGAGCTTGCTGAAGAATTTTTGCGCAGAGAACTGCCTAGGTAACCGCGCTTCCGCGGCATATACCCTCTAGTTGCAGCGGTTCCGCGGTTTTCTTGTTGCTTCAGTGCATCAATTTTCCCCAGTGAGTCTCTATGTTTCTTATCTCTTACCCTGTCTGCTCCAATTGACAATTTGCTGCAGGTTTCTTTGCAAATAAATCGCAGCGCCGCAAAAGCAAAAATAAATTGTGCGTGTTTTTGATTCTTTTGGTTGTTTGCATATTAATACGGAAATTTAAGGGGCACGACCAAATCCAAATTAGGTGGGGAGTTCATTACCCTTCCTAGGCCCCGAAAATCGCAAAACTTGCATCCGCATTTACCCTCATTAATTAAAAAAGTATCTAGAGATGACTCTAAGGACCGTCGCGCTCAATTAGGACAGAAGAAGGCCGTGGGTAATTCATTGCTTATCCGCGTTTTCTTGTGGTGCCTAAGGCGAGTGTGTCTAAGGCTAGTGGTTTTTAATTAGGCCCACTACTTACGTAGTGGAGTACCTTCCCACTTACCTGGCACTTATCCGGCCACAGGGGGACAAAGAGGAAGTGGAGGATTTATCCTGCGACTTGTCTTTTGGCAGTTAGGAGCGGTCTAGAGCTTTGACCTAGGTGACCCCTAGATTTTAGGGTTTTGTGTGTTGCATTTGTTGTGTTGCATCATTTTTTTTAAAAATCCGTATATTTTCAAAACAAACACCGCATTCATATCTTTCCCCTAATTATAAATTCACGCTGCCACTTGTACTAACCCTTTTTAGTGCAAGATAGGCTGGACACGGGATTCTAGTGCCCGTTAGTCCGCGTTTCCCTCATCGACCCAAAAGTCGGTATTTCTACATTTACCCTTTCTTTACCCACCACCACACCCACATCGATGGATCCACCCCCATCGAACTTCTTTTCCACTACTCTGCCGCCGTCCGTTGGTGCGCAGATTCCACCTCGCATCTCTCTCCAAGAGAGGTGCTATCCAACACGAAGCCCACTTTCCACCTGTATTTCCATTCCACCAGCCAACGGGAAAAATTTTCAAATAAAACCCCAATACATCAACCTTCTACCAAAATTTCACGGTCTCGAGTCTGAGGACGCATACGTGTTTATCACGAAATTTGAAAATGTATGCGCAAAGATGGGTACTTCACAGCTTTCTGTGGATGCTTTACGTCTTCGTCTTCTCCCATTCACTTTGTGCGATTTAGCCGAGAAGTGGCTATATAACACTAGCGCACATTCTATTTCAAATTGGGACGACTTCGTCAAAGCATTCCTTAAGAAATTCTACCCACACCAAAAGACAGCTCGAGTCCGTAGCGAAATCTATCAATTCACCCAGCTTCCAAATGAAACATTTTCAAAATGTCTTGACCGCTTCAA
Source organism: Agapanthus africanus (assembly GCA_030015575.1). Classification (NCBI taxonomy): domain Eukaryota; kingdom Viridiplantae; phylum Streptophyta; class Magnoliopsida; order Asparagales; family Amaryllidaceae; genus Agapanthus; species Agapanthus africanus. The sequence goes on along the minus strand of JASDDO010000016.1, from coordinate 222,848,095 downwards.
GGATCTGTTAGTCCAATGTCCACATCACGGCATCACAAGATGGGAATTGTGCCGAATTATTTATGAGGGCATTACTCCTTACACAAGACAGTCCCTTGAATCCATGTGTCAAGGCAACTTTATGACCAAAGATGATTGGGAAGCCTGGAAATTTCTAGAAGATTTCGCTGAAAAAGCTTTACAGTGGGAGGGTGTGAGTCAATCATCTAGGGATGGCAATGATATTTCCATAGGAGTTAGAGCTGACATTGCAGCTATCAATAAGAAACTCGAGAATATGGAAAATAAATTTTTAGCCGCCGCCCTAAGTCAAATATCACTCTCCAAAGCTGTATGTGGTTGTTGTTCTGATCCGTCTCACTTGACGGAAGAATGTCCGTTTCAAGGTCCTGAGCATACAAATGCCGCATTTCAAAGACCTAGAAACGATCCATCTTCCTCCACATATGATCAGGGTTGGAGGAATCACCCTAATTTTTCTTGGAACCAATCATAATTTCAAAACACGGTTCCAACCCAAAACAATTTCCAAGGGGTCCCTCCACCACAACAGCAACCACCACAATTGAGTCAGCACCCCTTTCAAGCACAAAATTTTCAAAATCCGGTCAACACTTTTGCACCATCTAGTCCTTTGCAGTTGACCGGGACTGATGAAACCTATTCATTTGCACAATGCATGAATTTGGTCTTAACAAATATCATGCAAGTTTCGGCTGAAATGAAATCTTCTGTCGATAAAATTGAGAAAAACTCAGCGTCCTAAGCTGAGAGTATCAAATCGATGGAAGCAGAAATTTCACGATTAAGAGCCGAAATGAGTGCAAGAGAGAAAGGGAAACTTCCGGCTCAACCTTTACCCAATCCTGGCTATTCACATCATGTGGATGCACTCACTTTGAGATCTGGAAGAGTGCTTGACACTCACCTTAGGGAAGAGTTTGATGATATAGAAAAATCAATGAATAAAACCCCGGCTGAGACCTTTCCTCACACACACAGTTCTTCTACCCCACCACCTTCTTCCGAGCCTATTCTTCATTTCCCAAAAGGCTCGCCACTACAGCCCACCACTTTTACCCCTCCACGGACGATCCCCACTTCTATTTTAGGATCGGTTCCACACCCACTTCCTTCTCCTATGATGGACCCAGCGCTTATTGCTAAAGCACCTTATCCTAATCGGTTAAGGGCTAACACACCAAGTCCACATATGGAGAAGATTATGAACATTTTTAAGCAAGTAAACACCAACATCCCTCTCCTAGATGCCATCCAACAAGTTCCGTCCTATGCGAAAACTCTTAAGAACTTGTGCACTAGGAAGAGGAAGACTCATGTGCCCAAGAAGATATTCATGGAAAAAACAATAGACACGGCTTTCCCCCAACAATTACAGAGTAAACGTATGGATCCAGGATATCCTACTATTTCCGTTTCTATTGGGGAAAAACACATTAACCATGCTCTATTAGACCTTGGCGCTAGTGTTAACTTGCTTCCATACTCAGTCTATGAGCAATTAGGAATCGGAGAGTTGAAGCCAACCAATTGCACTCTCCAGATGGCTGACCGATCAATCACCAAACCTAGGGGTAAACTGGAGGATGTGTTAATAAAAATCGGGGAATTTATCTTCCCCGTGGATTTTATTGTACTTGATACACAGCCTGTAGCGAACCCACGGAATCAAATTCCGGTGATTTTAGGTCGCCCCTTTTTGGCCACTTCCAATGCTATTATCAACTGTCGTAATGGTTCTATGACCCTATCCTTCGGGAATAGGTCAATAGAACTGAACATTTACAAGTTGGGAAGTGTACCCTCCGAACCTATTGCTCAGGTCTGTTCTGTCGACTTAATGGATGTCGACAGCAGCGAATTTGATGATCCTCTTTATATTGATCTTGACTCTTTTCATATGTTATTGTTTGACCCAACTATGTATCATACACATACGGACTCTTCCACCGAGATGTCCGGGTCAACAATTAACGCCGATTATGAACTGCTTTTAAAGTCTGAAGATCACCCCGCACTTTGTGATGACATTATTCATCGGGGTATAGATGGAACTTTTGAGGAAATCTTCGCTGATGAACTCGCATTTTTGAATTACACGGGTGTTGAGATGAATCATGTCCCACTCAATGAAATTGAACCTCCACCACTTCCTCTGAACTGTAAAAAGAATGCGAGTAATCCATCACATTCACTGCATCGTCTCTCCAATATGAGACGCACACACACTCTCTTCCACCACTTAACCTTTCCCAACTTCTTCTTCCACCAACCAGAGCACTGCATTGATAAAATTTTCGAATGGTTGGTGTTAACTTTCGGTCTTTGCAAAGCTTGGTATCGACCACTGATTTTTGACCCCCACTTGTGATTTTCAAAGCGTAACCTTGCATAACTCAAGTTTGGGGGGGTATTATCTGGCTCTTGAAAAGAAAAGTTTTACAAAATTTTGAGCCAAAAATAAGTTTGGCGGAGGGTCTTCACTTAAATATTTTGCCCCCACTAATAAATTCCTCCCAAGCTTACAGGTTTTTCGAGATTTAGCAGATGGCAACAGTGATGACACTGTTGAAAACAAGTTTGGGGGAGGTTTGTGCTTATTTTCGCATCATTTGCATATCATCTGCATAAGCACAAAACATTTTTTTTCAAAAACCATAAAAATTTAAAAAAAATTCAAAATATAAAAATATTTTTGTATATAAATAAGATAATAAAAGATTAGATAGTGAACAATTACATCCATGAGATTAGAAAAATTTAAGAAAACCAAGAAAATTAGAAGTTTTCTTATACGAACTAGTAATAAGTAGTTATGAGCCGTTGTCCCAAGGGTTAGTAAGATGAAGGACGTCACTAATCTGAGGATAAAAATAAGTCTGAAAAATAATTTCTATTTTGGAAGCCAAACATTTTGAACGTTGCTACCCTGCTATTCGCACTTACACACATCTTAAAGCCTGGGATAGTAGAGGATAACTTGAAATGCTCTTGTCTTAAAGCCAAAAGTATGAAGGAAATAAAAAAAAATGAATAGAAAAATATAAAGTGGTGAGAAAAATGGACACTGGTTTTGTTATCACCAAGGGCAATAAAAAAATATATAGCAAGGGTGCTTCTTCACCTAGTGCCGTAAGGCCAACTGGTCTGGGAGTCGCTGCTATGCCTGAGGTGGTGCAAGACGAGGAAAATACACCAAGTAAGCAAGCACAGGAGTAATCGGTCGGTTAGTACCTCAAGAAGTATTAACGGTCGCATGAAAGTGTGTGAGCAATTTCGTCTAAATATTCATTGATTAAAAAGTACTGAGGCTGATGGGCAAGAGTATGATAGCTTGAATTGAATTCTCCGGGTGTAGGGATGTCTTTACACACACGCAGGGTGATATGATCGATGTTTGGAAAACAGATAGGAATGAAGAATAAGACGATGTTTTATTGAGGGAGGACGTGATTTCTAACATCTTTTCATGTCCATTAAGATAGGGCTCATGACAACCGAAAAGCTAGCTTAGTTGGAAACCCTAATTTTCAAGGCTTTTCTTTTACAATTCTTTTCTTTAAATGTAATATTCATGATCTTCCTTTTATTATTGGATTTTGTGGGTGCAATCCGCTGAAAACCCTCAGGAGACAACACTCCTCCTACTAGGGACACCTAGAGGTTTAAAGGCTTGTTGCACGTGCTCAGTGCAATCGTGTTGCCCACGAAAGTGTTCTAGTTAGTTTTTCTCTTTCGTTATTTTCTCCTTCTCTTTTTAATAAAACATTCGCTCGAGACGATCGAAATTAAGTTTGGGGGTATTTGATCAGTCGAAAATATTGTATATTTTAGCCGGCAATTTCCCCATCTTTTGCATACATTTAGAAGTGTTCGGTATTCATATTTCACATATTAGCAAATCAGTCGTAAAATACCAGATTTCATGTATTAGACTTTTAAACCGACACTTTAAGGGAAATTGACCGCATTTTATGGCATCGCATCATTTCTGTATTTGCGCAACACTTGTCTTGAGTCTGTGCAGGAAAGTCCGGGGCAAAATCAAAAGAAGCTGATCAAACATTACGCCAACTTAACAATTTCAGCTCTGGTAGCAATATAAAGGGAGAAACAAAATTCTACATATCAGATAAAGGCCCACAACTCAGGCCAAATAAGCACCAGAAAGCCCAAGCTCTAACTCTCCAAATTAGCCGCGGATCCGCGGCAGGAACCTACTTAGGCCGCGGATCCGCGGTTGTTCCAAAGCTTCAGCTCCTAAAATTCAGTGCAGAATCTCAAACTCTGGGCCCACATTGCTTTCTGATATGTCAAGTTACAGAATACCCTCGAAGCTACTGCCAGATCAGCGAAGATCATTAAGCAAGGCTAATCCTAATTAAGCTCCTAACTAACCTCTTCTAGAAGCTCCCTCCTAACTAATCACATCTTGAAGCTTCTCCTCTAACTAACTTTTGGAGGGAAATTTGAATTTCCTCAACAAACTTTAGGAGGGAAACTTAGAATTTGAAATCCTGGATCTAGGGTTAGTTATCTATAAATAGGAGCCTAGATCTAAGGGTTGAGGTTAATCAATAACCATTGGTTCATTAGTTGTTAATTTTTTAGATATTCCCTCATTCATCATCTTCTTCCACAAGTCTCGTGACAAGGCTTGTGCGAAACCCTAACCCTAATTCCACTCCAAATCCAAGATCTTGAGTACCAAATCAAGCGAGAAGCCTTCAACCTTTTAGGAGCCGAGCCGATCTTCAATCGGGCAAGTGATCCAAGCCGATCCGCGATCCACGGCGACGAGCGAAGCCAAATCGACGATCGAGTTCTTCCTCTTGTAGTTCTTGAGCGAATGTAACTAAATTGTTGATATAAATAAAAGGTGAAATTCTTTAATCTTGCTTTCTTTTAATTCTTGCATCATGATTAGATCTCAATTTGTAATTGTTGTTCTTATTGTGATGTGTGAGTAAAACTCCGCTCGTAAAGGAGTCGAGACGATTGTAGAATGATGATGTAACAAATCTTAATACGATTTTTAAGTTCTACAAGTTTTGTAAACCCTAGCAAGTTCAAGAATCGATGACCTAGTTTCGTAGCGATGCTTTCTTGATTGTGATCGCTCGAAATTAGGGATCTACGATCGTTTCTTGAATTTACTAGAGGCTAGAATATGAATGATATCGATGAATGAACAAGGGATAAGATGAAACCCTAGTTTCACAAGAAATCCCTAATTCTCGTCGATCATCATCGATCTAGTATCAATTCATCGAAGGATAAGAATACGTCATTGTAAGATTACATCACATCTATAGATCCGATCAATTCCTACGAGCCTCATTTCGATTCTTGAGATTTGGTTTGGAAAAATCATCAAACGATCAATTCTTGATTCTATCTTTTTCTTGTTATTAGATTTATGTTTTTCTAATTCTTGAACTTCAATTTTAAATCATGAATTGTTTTGTTTTCTTTTCTTTAAAGTTTCGACTCATCTAATTCGAAAGACGAATGATTACACTTTTCCTGTGGACGATCCGCACTCACTAACAAACTACATCCGACACCGTAATTGATTGCGGTCAAATAATTTTTGGTTCTGATTTCTTTACAATTTTTACACACAACGAGAATTCTTTTCAATCAAATGGCGCCGTTGCCGGGGACTATTTGATTTGATACACACATCCCAGATTTTTTTTACAATCACTAGGCTCTGATACCACTGTAGGTCAGGCAGCCACCCCATCCAATGGGGTCACCGTGGCACCAACCGGTCCCTCAGCAGCTACTTTTTACGCATGCCCCCTCGCGAGGACTACAACCCGCCGGAACACCTTCCGGTTTCGGGACACCCTGGGGGTAAGAGCCTATGCTTCGCCACACTGTCATACAGTGAGAACCCCCCATAGGTCGACATCCAATGCCTAGTAGCTCTGATACCACTGTAGGGTTCCTAGGCACTCCCAAGAGGTCTCACAAGGCATCAACCATGCCAATTTTAAAAATTACGGTGCCGAGAAACCCTAATACAGATCGTTGGCTAGAAGTTTAGGCGACAAAACAAACTAGTTAACTACTTTAACTATGAGAACGGAAATACAACCTTTGTAAATCCGGTCCTCCACCTCCATAGCTCCGTGATGAAGTCTCCTCGCTGTACAAATCGCATCTTGGGCTCTAGCATCGGCTTCATCGGAGAAAGGACGGGCTAGGTCATCGACGACGTGCCGAAGATTATCTACGTCGAGGCATCACTAGATCAAGCTCCAACTTCACCAAGTCAAGAAACTTGTGAAGGAAACACACTCTACTACTTGGCAAGAGGTAGAGGATGAAGAAATAGGAAGTGGGTAGACTTTAGAATTGGATTTCTCACTTGATTTCTTCACTTGCCATTGATGAGGCAAGCTTTCTTCATATGAAGAAGAAGAAGAAGATGATAATTGTTATGATTAGTTAATTAAAAATCAAAATGAAAAGAATACTTATCATAAACCAACCATGGTTATGTGTAGAGAGCAAACTATAGTTAGGTGAATGGTTAGGTTAGGCATAAAACAAAAATGGTGGACTTTTTCCAAAGCTTCATGAATCTTCAACAAAGAACAAAATTAGCCACAATTTTCCTTTTGCCAAAATGAAATAAACAAATCAATAAATGAATAATCAAATTAAACAAAACTCTAACCATTCACTTAACCAAGGTTTAAACTTTACACAAACTCAAGTAAGCATGTATCATCAAACATGATACAATCATATGCACAAAAAGTATATCACATATACAACTTGTACATCCAAGTGAGAAAATCCATTTAAAGTGAACCAATACTAGTTAATGCAAAGTAATATATCAAATATATAATTATACATTAAATCATTAAATAAACACTTGATTTAACGATCCGGTCATATCGCATATAACCGACTAGTATCCTATGTATCGGCTTATCGAATCAACCCTTGATTCGATAACTAGGTTATATCGCATACAACCAATCAATACATACATCACGAGAATGAAATACGGTATCACATACACGCATTATTCTCGATCCCGCACATATCTCATATGCGCTCCTATTTCGTTTCGCTTGAGCCAGGAAACCTCTGTGTAGGACTCTAAAGACTCGTCAATACGCCGGCAGCAGATGATGATCATATCAAACACACACAAGCCGCAAGCGGTTTGCTAAACGTAACGGCCACCCGGGTATTGACAGAAGATCGACGAGCAAGCCCGCTCATACTCCTGTGAATCCAACCAGTAACACTTACCGTACAGTCCGGTCTGATCGTCTGATATGTCGCATATCTCGCCTAAGGGTGGTAAACGTCAGACCCCAATAGCTCGATAAGTCATGTCGATATGTGGTCTATAACAATTCGAGAAACTACTGGTAACACTTACCAGTAAATCTCAGCAACCCTGGCCAGGAATTTCCGGTTATAGCCAATCGAACACAGCGAAACATCAACTCCCTATACCGGGAGAGACGAATCCCCTCCTATCGCTCATTGCCTCCATGTGACTCGGGACTGTACCCAAAAACCACCATTTTACACGCCCTCTTGGACGTGGTAAGGTGGAAATCAAAGCACAGTGGGAACCACACAAGACTCTATAACGATCTCGGGTCAACAGACTACTCTGTACCAATGTCACCAGAGAACTGCCATCTGACGTAAGGTATAATACCATCAGGGAGTTCTCGGCGAGTCCGTCCAGTGTACCCAGTCTCTACTGAGCACCCGTATATCATCTCTGATGTCAAACACCAATGGATATGGGATCATCCATCGCCTATCTGTATGGGTCGAGAAGGTATAGCTAGTCTACTCTGGTATATCGATGCCCCGTCTCGATACACCCACGACTAGGGACATTGAAGGATGTACTTACGGACTACCATGTCCCCACTAGTATGATCCGCATCATAGTCCAAGTAGTCAAGTACACATCATAAGGGCTTTACCAACATGTAACAGAGAGACAATCAGTATACACGTTAAGGTAAAGAGTAACCAGATAACATACTATCATGTCGAGCAAGAAATTCCTCCCTATATATGTCCAAGCATCCACTACAATATACATCCTGTGTATAGTAATGGCCTCTAGGGCATACATATAACTAACAGATACTTAAGCATACTTAGCTGGGTAATGATCCGGAGTCCTTGATTGTGACAAGGGTGTGCTAAGATTAGGGACACGTTTGTGTACCTGATACTATTGGGTAGAGATGCGAAATCCTAGAGCAGGCACATCTGTCAACTCTCTGTACTCATTCAAGTTCCACCAGTATTTGATGTGACTTGTGAGATAGTTATTGCTGGGCAGGGATGTAGAGTGAAGTTTTGGATTTCGTTTCAAGGTGTCTGTCTTGTTGTGAGCTAAGGTTGAACACTTAAGACCGGCTGGAGAGTTGCAACCTTTAACCATTCCAGAGTGGGAATGGGAGCAGATCTCCACGAATTTCGTTATGGTGTTGATTGAACGAGAGGTTTTATGCGCTATCTCTTTTAAAAGATGAATCAAAGAATATTTAACCGCAATCAAGAACGGCGTCGCTTGGTAGCTAGCCGGCGAGTACGGGTCGGTCCACAGGGATATTGTGTATTTTCTATTTGTTCTAATGAGTTAATTCTAATTGTGGTGGATTGGATTATCACTAAAATCTAAGGTTGATTTAGATTAGGATTAAAACCTTGCTAGGGTTAGGTTTAGGTTATGTTTGGAAATTCAATATTTCTCACCACTTTCTATGGCCTAATTAAGATCTATTTAGGTGTTATGGTAATGATTAACAAAGGGGATTAGCACGATCGTGAAGAAACTAGGTTTCTTCCTCTAGGTCCTTGTCCGTCCTTTCTTAATTCTTACCCTAACCTCCATGGAAAACATATACAACTGGTCTTTTAAACTACGGTATCACCGCTACCTTGTGGGATAGGGTGCCATAGCGAGCGGTGTGTGTATGCATGCATGGAGTCCTATTTAAAATGGATGATGGGCAAGAAAGGGGTGAGAGATTTTCATCTCTCAAACCTTTCCTATTCCTAACCCTAACAAGTGAGGAACTACTCACTCATTAGGGAATTGTTAAACGAATTCATTTTTATGATTATTTTTCATAACCTAATTATCTATTCTACGGAGGATAAATGAAAGTGCTAAATTAGGGCAGATAAATAAAATTAACTAGGGCAGAAAGGAAAATTAACTAAGGCAAGGTAAGGAAAAATACTTACTTTTATTCGATGCACTCTTCAAACATTACAGGATTTGAAATTCTAAATAGATGAATAAAAAGATGCATGCTCCAAAAAGAGCTGAAGGGTTCTTATTTATAGATTATAGAAACCCTAGGTTTACATTTTATCCCAATCTACATTTACAAAATTACCCGGAGAAGCCTAGTCAACGCACCGCCGCCACCGTCAAAATTTGCACCGACACGTGCTTAGCACAGCCGCGGATCCGCGACCATATGCCTTATTTGGCTGTGGATCCGAGGCCATATGGTGGGGTCTTTTGCTTGATTTTTCTGAGCTTCTTCCTGTTGCATTTGGCTTTTGGTTTCTTCAATTAGTTTCTCAGATTGTCTTCTAGTTTCTTCCAGAATTCCACAGTGAAGAATGTTGTGGACTTTTACCGTTTGCTTCGTGTCAAAGTATTGAACCTTGCGCTGCCTTTGTACTTTGTGAACTTGTTCATTGATCTTCATTTGTCCCTCAAATTGTAGGCATGATCAAGATTCTTCTATTTGTTGGTCGTAGTCTCACTTTTGTAGCGTCTTTTGATCATTTTCACTGTTTTGTTCCGAGAACCTGTAACCTGCAACTATGTACCATACATGGATCAAAAGCACCTGTTTATTTGTAAAATGAATAAGAATGGGGAATATAATAATGCAAAATTATGATATGAACAAATACCCCCAAACTTATCTTTTGCTCGTCCTCGAGAAAAAACTAGTTTTATTCTAGAAAAAACCTAACCTCACTTTCGCAGAGAAACGCGATTGCACTGAGCTTGTGCAACAAGCCATTAAACCTCTAGGTGTCCCTAGTAGGAGGAATGTTGTCTCCTGAGGGTTTTCGGCGGATACTACCCAAAAAATCCTATCAATTCGGCCTATTGACTTTTATTCTCCAATTCGGTTTTCTAGCAAGAAATTCTATGATCATCAATTCAGAAATTATCAACCCATATTTTTCACGCTTCCTTATCATTTAACTTAAGATTGTATATGTTTTGTAAATTCACTTAGCCTTTAGCATCTTTTGAATTTTCCTTCTAAGGTTCAATCTCAATTTAGGAATTTTAATCATCTCTACTAAAGATATAAGTCCTATTTTTCATTCTTATACGTGTGTGTATGTATCACCCCTACACTTGGAAATTCAATTCAACCGCTTATACTCTTGTCCATCGTCCAAAGTATTTTTCGTTGGTGAATTTTTAGATAAAATTGCTCACACAATTTTCATGCGACCTTTAATACTTCTTGAGGTACTAACGGCCGATTACAAAATGTGTTAGCGCATTAAGGCGTAATTCCTCGTCTTATAATACCTAAGGCTTTTATAAGTGACTCCCAAACCAGTTGGTCTAAGGCACTAGGTGATAAAGCACCATCGCTATATTTTTTTTACGCGTCCTTAAGTAATTATAAAACCAGTGTTCATTTTTTTTATATCTCTTTATTCACACTTTTTATTTTATTTTCCTTCATACTAAGGACTTTAGACAAGAGCATTTCAAGGTCTCCTTTACTATTCCAAGTTCCAAGGTTCGTGTTTGTGCAATTTGTAGGTTATATATTTTCAGAATTTAGACTTAAGCTTAGAAATTATTTTTCAGACTTATACTTTTAATAAAAATATCAATACTCTTCTCTTATTTTGACTTAGCCCAAGAAGTGAACTCAAAATTTGCCTATTTCTAAGTAAACTACAAAGACATATATTTTTTACCGATAAATTTTAAGAAAGGTTATTTTTAGGGGTTTTAATTTATTAAGTCTAGGATCTAATTGTTCCTAGCTAGTTAACTTTCTTGTCAAACTCAAGTCAATTATGGACAAAATTGAATTTTTTAATTTTTATAATTTTAAAATTTTTCAGTTTTTATTTAATTTTTATATTTTTCTATATTTTTATTTTCATTTTTTCAATTTTTATGATTTTTTTATAAAGATGCAATGCAGAATTTAAACACGCAAAAGAAAAAGAAAAATATATACAAAAATTTAAAAAAATATGCAATGCAAAAGATAACTATTTACAACCACCAGCTCCCCCAAACTTACCACAAGCAGTGCCGTAACTGCTCGGCTCCACGCCACGCTCTCGAGCGTGAACGGGAACGCTCCTCCCTAGCCAGCAGGGTTCGGATCCCGTGCTCTACTTCAGTCAACCGCCGATCATACTCCCTCGATATCCCCCTCAACTCATCAATGCCCCTAACAGCTCTTCGCATTAAATTTGCATGTTCTAAAGGAGTGAGTTCCCCCTCGCTCACGGTAGAGCTGGAGCTAGGTGTTCGGGCGGGCACGTGCTCCGCCGGTTCAGTTCTTGACCACACATCCGTCAATCGTGTATAGGACGTAGAAACACCCTCAATGAGAGGCCTGACGGGTATGCCTCCAAGCATGTAAAATTTGAACTCCTCCACGGGGAGGAAATATTGACACAGTTATGTCACAAGCATTGGGCAAGGGTAGTTTGCGGCTCTTTTGCCCGCACCTATTGAGTTCAGTATAACCGTGCACATGTCGAAACGAGGGTTTCTTGTCATGAGTGTATGCACGATATGTAGTGAGGGTGTAAAAAATGTGGTGTTGTGGGAACTACCAAAAATATTATTTTGTGCCCACCAGCACACAGTTAAAACATTGGCGAAAAAGGTTCTCGCTTGGATCCCCTTCCGCAGTTCCCTTGAGCAATCATTGCCCATTAAGGGCAAGTAATCCTCAAACTGTAATGGTTGATCATGAGCGGGTATCCGAGGGATTAAGGTGACTTCATGTATGAAGTCTCTATCGATGATAATTTCCCTATCACCCCACTGCAATTTTATAAAGCCAAATTGGGCGAGACACCCATCTTCCATGCACTCATAAAAACGAGTGACTAATTCTGGAAGGTCATAGGTGTTTGGGTGATTATATATCAAAAAGTTCCAGCCCCTACGTGCTATCTCATTTTCAAAATAACTTCCATACACCGCATCTGAAAAATTTTGTGAAAAGTCTCGCTCAAGTTGCATATTGGGTGCCATCAGGTAAGCAACGATCTACAGAAATTAAAAACAGAAAGGGTTTTCAGAGATCGAACCTCCCCTGAAAAAATCAGGGGGTGAAGACACCTAGGCACGGCTCTTGCGCAGTCGTGAGAGGCTTCGGGAAGCGGTTCCGCGGCACTGTGGTGGTCTCTCTGTGGAAAAATTGAAGCGGCGGTGACTAGGGTTTTTTAGAAGATGAAATTAGGGTTTTTATCACAGAGAGGGGTTGGGGTTATTTATATAGGGGGAGAGTGATGAATATTTGCAAATAAAACCCTCTAAAAAGAGGAAACTATTTGCAAATAAATTATTTATTTATTTATTTAATCTGTAAATTTACAAAAATACCGAAAAAAAAAATTTCAAATTTTTTAATTATTTTTTATGTTATTTTGTATAAAATTACAAATGATACATACCCCCAAACTTGTTTGAAACATTGTTTTGGCTAGATGATCGAAAATTTGGGGGTAAATGGAGGAAAATCAGTCAGTATAAATCGGCTCCTGCAAAAACAGGAGCTCCTCCGACAGGTCCGCAGTGAGGAACGGTTTGAGTCGATGTCCGTTTACTTTAAACATTGTACCGTCCTCCGGATTTTCGAGATCTACCGCACCGTGCGGATATACGGTGTGTACCAAAAACGGCCATTTCCATCTAGATTTGAGCTTGCCGGGGTGGAAGTGTAACCGAGTGTCATAAATCAAAACCTGTTGACCAGGTTTGAAAGTTTTGCGCATGAGGTGTTTGTCGTGAAACACCTTCGTTCAGTTTTTAACAATTACCGCGTTCTCGTAGGCCTCATCCCGCAGCTCATCCAATTCATTCAATTGCAGCTTTCTATTGCTGCCCGCGTCTCCCATGGATAAGTTCAACTCTTTAATCGCCCAAAATACCTTGTGCTCAAATTCAACAGGAAGGTGGCAAGCCTTCTCATAAACAAGCCGGTATGAAGACATGCCAAGATCGGTCTTGTAGGTAGTACGGAATGCCCATAGTGCATTGTTCATACCAGAATATTGCATTTTATACCGCCCATTCTTATGCTAGTGTGTTTATAGGTAGGTGCTTTTAATCCGTGTTTGTTACATATTTACAGATTACAGGTTTCCAGTACAAATATTGCAAATCAAGACAAAATCTCCACAGTTACACCAAATACAGAACATCTGTTGACAGCAGATAAAAGCCGGGTTCCGGTCATCCATATCCGTCCAGTGCCGCGTACCGGTTCCAGAGACAAGACATATGACAATGGTCATTCGTTTCTGGGACAAGCGCAGAGCACGAGGGGGGCTGCACAAGAATCAATGGGTGCGCGGAGCTTGAGGGAGATAGAAGTCAAATGTAAAGAAAATAATGCAATCTTGGACAAAGAAATCTGAAGATATTCTGAAAGATTTTGTGCAGTGTAAAGTTGGCAAACACGAGGAAACATCAAACCAGGGATTACCAGAAAACCCCATGATCCAACTCACCAAGACGGCCGCGGTTCCGCGGCCAATGGGGGGTCTAGGCCGCGGAACCGCGGCCATATGGTCTCCTCTCTGTGACGTTTTTCAGGGGTAGTTTAGTCACTTCATTTAGGGCCAGATTGTTGCCCTAGGTTTCCCATTCCCCTCCTATAAATACCCTAGATCTGAGCCAAGCCATGGTGTTAAATTCTTTAGCCTCTTTAGTGTAGTTTTAGTTCTTCTTCTTCTTCTTCTTCATCTTTCCTCCATGAAAATGTAGTAAGAGCATTGAGTGGATGATCAATGAAGATGAGGGTTTTTTGTATCATTCTCTTTTGTTTAACTTCCCCTTGAGATTCTTGCTTTCTCTTGATCTTTCAACCTCTTCATTGAGCTTGAAAGGTTAAGAGTTTGTTATTGATCTCAAGGGCCATATTTTCTTATGGAATTAGTCCTTCACTTCACATGAGTTCTTTACCCTTCTCTTGATCTTGCAACCACTTGATTGAGCTTGCAAGTTTAAGGGTTGTCTATTGATCCCATGCTTGTCTTGAGTTCTAGTTTCTAGTTTTCTTTCTTGCTTTTTATTACTTGCTTTTTATTACCTTGCTTTACTTTCTTGCAATTTAAATTCATGCACTTACTTACTTGTAATCTTTTCTTTTCCCTTTTCTTTTTGTTCTTTCTTTTTTGTTCATTTTGTGAATGGTTGTAATTACCGTTGTTAAGAATAAATACGGTATTGTAAGTTAATATCTCCTTGCTCATTTTCTTTTCCCGTTATTTTCCATTGAACTCTGCCCAAACGATACGCAAGTGCTCCGTTAGGCACCCTACCCTAACAAGGTAACGGTGATTCCTAACCGCGACCGGTAGCGTTCGGTTTGGCCGGAGGCGAAAGCAAGAGACAAGAACGGAAGGACAAGGGTAAATAAGCCGGATTCCACGAATACCGCGCTTAAATCCCCTAATCCACGTTGTTGCCGATTGCCCTAGCTTCAATTGGTCAAGACTCGGCTCAAAGGTTTTGAGTACGGATTTCTTTAGCTTACAATTTCGTATTTTTTTCTTGACAACTTTATACTTGCAAATAATACACATAGGTTAGATTGAACAAACTCATACAAATTCTTTATTGACTCGTCTAAGATAAGAACGGAAATACAACCATCTCCCTGTGGATCGACCCGTGCTCAACCGGCTAGCTGCATAGAGACACCGTCCTGATCGCGGTTATACTTTAGAACTTTGAACATCCGACATGCTTTTGGCGTGCGGTCATGCATCAATCGGTTTTGTTGACCAATCTTTACGGTTTTTGGAAACCGTTTTCACCAAAATTTGTTTAATCTGCCGATTCGAAACCTCGGCTTGACTACAAGTTTAGGGGTGATATGGTGTTGACAATTTGTGAGTAATGGAGTATTTGCGCATTAAGGACTCAAAAAGTCCTATTACAGAAGTGAGATCCATTATCACTTATGATTGCTCGAGGATGCCCAAACCGAGAAAAGATATTTTCTTTAAAAAATCTAACGACAACCTTGTTGTCATTAGTTCGGCTGGGCACAGCCTCGACCCATTTTGACACATAGTCAACAGCCAATAGAATATACATATTTCCAATGGAATTGGGAAATGGTCCAATGAAGTCTATTCCACAAACATCAAAAATATCAACAACCATAATTGGTTGGAGCGGCATTTCATTTCTCTGCGATATTCGGCCCAAGTGTTGGCACTGGGAGCATGTCTTGCAGTATTCGTATGCATCTTTAAAGAGTCGTGGCCAGTAGAAACCACACTGCAAAATTTTTTCTGCTGTCTTCTTGGGGCCAAAATGCCCGCCACACGCTTGATCGTGGAAAAAAGACAACACACTCTTAAACTCGTTTTCGGGGACACACCGACAAATGATTTGGTCGGAACAGTATTTAAAGAGATACGGTTCATCCCAAGAAAATGTTTTACTTGGGACAGGAATCGGAGTTTGTCCTGATTCGACCAATCTTTTGGTATCAGTCCGGTGGTCAAATAGTTTACTATATCAGTGAACCAAGGTTCACATGACACGGTTAAGAGTTGCTTATCGGGAAAAACATCTTTAATAGGAATTTGAAGTGTAGGTGAAGAAGGAAGTCATGAAAGGTGGTCAGCGACTATATTTTCACATCCTCTCTTGTCTCTTATGACAAGGCCAAACTCTTGTAGAAAGAGGATCCAACGTATTAGCCGGGATTTAGCATCCTTCTTCGCAAAAAGATGACGAAGAGCTGAATGGTCCGTGTAAACAATCACTGGAGAGCCGATTAAATAGGGCCTGAATTTTTCAAGTGCAAACACAACGGCTAAAAATTCTTTTTCTGTTGTTGTGTAATTCAATTGGGCCTCATTTAATGTTCGGATAGCATAATAAATTACGTGCGGCATCTTATTAATGTGCTGTCCAAGAACAGCACCAATGGCTAAATCAGATGCATCGCACATAATTTCAAATGGATTTGTCCAGTCGGGAGATGAAAGAATGGGCGCAGAAATGAGTGAGTGTTTCAACGACTCGAACGCTTCCATGCAAGTTGAGTCAAAATCAAAATTTGTGTCCTTGGCCAATAAAAGAGTCAAGGGTCTAGCTATCTTGCTAAAATCCGTGATGAACCGTTTATAAAAACCGGCATGGCCAAGGAAGGCTCGGATGTCTTTGACGCATTTAGGAGGAGGAAGATTGGAAATGACTTCAATCTTGGCTTTATCAACCTCAATGCCGTTTCGCGAGATGACATGTCCTAAGACAATACCCTCTCGTACAATAAAGTGGCATTTCTCCAAATTTAAAGTGAGGTTCTTATCACTACAGCGGGTAAGAACTGCGTCTAAGTGTAGCAAACACTCATCGAAGGAGTCGCCGAAAATGGAGAAATCATCCATAAAAATCTCCAAAATTTTTTCAACCATGTCTGAAAAGATCCCCATCATACACCGCTGGAAAGTAGCGGGTGCATTGCATAACCCAAAAGGGAAGGCGACGGTAAGCGAATGTACCGAAAGGACAAGTAAAAGTGGTCTTGTCATGAATCTTTTCGGCGATGGGGACTTGATTATAGCCGGAATAGCCATCCAAAAAGTAGTAAAATTCATGCACAGCCAATCGTTCTTGCATTTGGTCAATAAAAGGTAATGGAAAGTGGTCTTTCCTTGTCGCGGCGTTGAGTTTTCTATAGTCGATGCAAACTCGCCACCCAGTTTGAGTGCGAGTAGATATTAACTCATTCACCTCATTGGTTATGACCGTTATGACCGATTTCTTTGGGACAACATGAATGGGGCTAACCCACTGGCTATCCGAGATAGGGTAAATGATACCACTATCAAGACATTTTACAATCTCCTTCTTGACAGCCTTTTTCATTATAGGGTTGAGGCCTCTTTGTGGATCCCTTACTGGCTTGGCATCATCCATCATATGTATATGATGTTCAACTATGAGGGGACTAATCCCCTTGATGTCCGCCATAGTCCAGCCAAAAGCTTGCTGGTTATTTTGTAAGACCATTAAAAGGGCTTTCTCTTGCTCGAGAGCTAGAGATGCCGATATGATAACAGGAAGGGTCTAATTCTCACCTAAGTAAGCATATTTAAGGTGAGACGGCAAAAGCTTGAGTTCGAGTTTTGGATGTGAAACAATTGAAGGTAACATTGGTGAAACTGTCTCGAACTTGAATGATTCCAACAATGGTTCAAATCGAGTGTAAGCAACCGAGTCGGATGGTTCAACTAACTCATCCGAAAAATCAAATGACACAAACTCGGGTGGTGAGTCTTCAAAATCGTCTAAAAAAGTGAAACACTCGTAATCGTTATCCGGTGTGAAAGCTGTGTCAGATTCTAGGAGAAACGCACTAGAGGCGTCAAAACTGCTGTGATCGAACAGAAATTTTTCGAGCTCACAGTCCTCCTGCGTGATCTCATGGATCGAGCAAACATCAAGTATATTAGCATAAGGCTCGGAGGGCTAATTTCCCAACTTAAAAATGTTGAGTTCAATTGTCATATTTCCAAAAGATAGGTTCATCGAACCATTTCGACAATTGATCACTGCATTAGATGTCGCAAGGAATGGTCGACCGAGTATCACCGGAATTTGACTCCGGGGGTTAGCTACAGGTTGTGTGTCCATAACAATGAAATCAACGGGGAAAATGAAGTCCCCTACTTTAATTAACACATCCTCTAACTCACCCTTAGGATGGTTGATGGAACGGTCGGACATTTGGAGAGTACAATGAGTGGGTTTAAGCTCTCCAATGCCTAATTGTTCGTATACTGAATAGGGTAGCAAATTAACACTAGCACCAAGATCTAAAAGTGCTCGATTGATGTTCTTATCCCCAATTGTTATTGAAATTGTAGGAAAGCAGGGGTCCTTATGTTTTTGGGGTAAAGGTTGGATAAGAGCATTGCTTACAACATTAGCTACAAAAACTTTCTTTGGTACTTATGACTTTCTCTTCTTGGTGCATAAGTCCTTTAAGATTTTCACGTAAGAAGGGACTTGTTAGATTGCATCCAAGAGAGGTATGTTTATGCTAACCTGTTTGAATAACTCCACAGTCTTCTCCATTTGTGGAGTTGGTTTATTGGATCTCAACCTGTTTGGAAATGGAACATTTTGAAAATTTGTTGAGTCCAATGTTTGTGGAGTAGATTGCGGAGTTGGAACGGATCCTAGTGTAGGTGTGTTCGTGAAGTGAGATATGGGTCCGTTCGAATTAGAAGAAGTAGAGCCTTGTGAAGAATGAAGAATAGGCTCTAACGAAGAAGATGAAGAAGAAGAAGAAGATCAAGAAGATCAAGAAGATCAAGAAGAAGCACCGGCAGGGGTGTCATCACTATTACCCACGTTATTGTGCAACATTCTTCCAGATCTCAACGTGGTCACAACATTTACATTATGATTTTTTTGTTCATAATCAACATGTGCGTTGTGTGTGTGACCGGGATTTGGCAATGGTTGAGACGTAAGTTTTCCCTTTTCTCGCTCGCTCAACGCAGCATTTAGTTATGCAATTTGGGCCTTAATTGATTTGATGCTTTGATCATGTGAAGTACTGTTTTGCACCAAAGACTTAATAGAAGTTTCCAACCTTGTTGCGGATTGTGTAGATTATTTTAAAAACGCATCTAGACTTCGTTCTAGCGAGGAAACCTTATCGTTATTTGGTTGGACAAAATTGTTTTGAGGATAAGAGTTGTTGGGTACAAAATTGTTCATTTAGTTTGGGTAAGGTTGGGGTTGGAAAGGTTGCTGATATTGAGTTCGTTGAGGTGCTTGTTGTTGTGGAGGAGAAGGCCTTTGAAAGTTGTTATTGTCTTGGAATTGTTGATTTTGATTCCAAGCAAAATTTGGGTGGCTCCTCCAACCAGGATTATAAGTCGAAGAGTATGGATCATTTCTTTGTCTTTGCTGAAAGGAAGCATTGACTTGATCTTGTCCTTGAACAGGTGGATTGTAAGGACACTCTTTAGTAAGATTGGGCGGATCCGAACAACAAGCGCAAACTGTGCGTGGGGGTAAAGCAGGGGCAGGAGAAGGCGATGAGAATTTGCTCTCAATTGCTTCAAGCTTTTTCGTAAGTGCGGCCATTTCGTCCTTCAATGCAATCAACATATCTAGTTGATGTATGCTTTCCCTAGACTGACCTGACGAAGTAGATGAGGTGGTCTTAGTGCTTTCCCACTAAAGTGTTTGTTCAGCAAGATCGTCGAGAAACTGCCAAACTTCCTCGCTAGATTTTGTAAGAAAGTGACCTTGACAAATGGTTTCCAACAACTGCTTAGTTGCTGGGTTCAATCCTTCATATAAAGTTTGGCAAAGTTGCCAATTCTCGATACCTTGGTGAGGTCATTGAACAAGTAGGTCCTTAAATCATTCAAAACACTTCCAAAAAGGTTCGGAAGGAAGCTGGGAAAATTGGATAATTTCGTTGCGAATTCTTGCGGTCTTGTGGTGTGGGTAAAACTTTTTTAGAAAAGCTTTAACAAACCCTTCCCAATTCTTTATCGAGTGTGATGCTGTGCTATATAACCATTTCTCGGCTAGGTCACATAAGATGAATAGAATGACACGTACTCTTATAGCATCATCTGAAAGTTGTGTGGTCTTCATCATTGCGCAAACATTCTGGAATTTTTTTATGAAGATATAGGCATCTTCGGATTCCACCCCGTGAAATTTAGACAACATGTTGATGAAGTGGGGTTTAATCTCAAAGTTGTCCCCATTTGCCGGTGGAAGTGAAAGACAAGTGGGTAAAGCGGTGCAGATAGGGTAGAAAAGATACTGGAGCGCGATTCATTGGGGCGCTTCAACAGGTGGGTGTTGTGGGTTATTCGCACCTAGTGGAGGTGGAATCAGTCCCGCGGGTAAGGGGTTGTTAGGATTGAATCCCGACATCTCTTTAGAAGACGAAGAATATGATGATGAAGGTGAAGAAGTGGATGGAATTTCGACTTCGGAGTCGAAAGCGTCGTCAGTCGGCACTAACGAGACACGGACTAAACGGGCGCTAGTGTCCGTAGTCCAATTGGACATACACTAAAGAGGTAGTGTAGTCAAAAGGTGAAAACAGAAGGTGGGAGTAAGAAAACGTCAATGGAAGGAAGTGGGTGCAAATGGGGTGCAATGGATTTCTTAGAGACAAGTGGTAAGTTTTTATAAATTTTTTTCTGTTTTGTGTATTTTTTATATATAAGGAGCTTTTTGCAAAAAGATTTTCAATAAAAAGCTTAGACACACGTTCAAGCAATCAAAATATGCATAATCAGGCCTAGATCTATGGTCTCCTAGGTCAACTAGACTGCTCCTAACTGTTCCAATTGGCAAGTTGTGAGGACCTCAAATCGCAAATTGTGGCCAGGTAAGCACAAGTAAGGAAACGAGGGATCCACTCACAAATCACCGTGAGACGGGCCTTTTAAAGTTACCTTTTCCCACTTGTCTAGCCTAGGCACCACAAAGTCTGGTTTAGATAAACGATCGATGCCTACAACTATTCCTTTGTCCTAATGAGCACGACAGTCCTTAAGGCTGAGTCTAATCTTTTTTAATTTAACTCGATGGCCAATGCAATATGCTTTTTATGATTTTTGGGGTCCTAGGAAGGGTAATGAAATCCCCACCCAATCTGGATTGGTGTAAAAGCCCCTTAAAGTCAATTTTAAAGATGCAAAGCAGTAAACACAATCAAACACTTGCCAATTTTTTTATTACGGCGCAAAGAATCCTGCACAAGGTCAAGTTATTGGAGAAGAGAGAGGAGTTTTTGCGCAAAGAACCCTTCATGAAAAATTTTCATAGGAGTTTATGAGGTTACAGAGAAGAAAAGAAGGCTTACAGAGGGGTTTCCACCTGCTGACATCACCAAGACGCCGCAGTTCCGCCGCTAAAATGTGCCTTTGACCGCGGTTCCGCGGTTGACCTTACGGTTCAGATCCCAAAAATTCTCTTTTTTCTCTGCTCTGATTATCCTCTGCTTGTTCAGATCTGCTGTTTGCTGTTTGCTCTCTGGATTTTTCCAGATCGGAATTTGTACGTCGATCCTGCACAATTCAAATGAAACACCCTTCAAAAAATAACATGATGATAAAATTTTTATAATTTTTTATTTTTCATTTTTTAAGAATTTAATGATTTTATATTAACCCGAAATTGCAAAAAGCAAATAACTACGCCATCCCCGGCAACGGCGCTATTTGATTGAACGAGAGGTTTTATGCGCTTTCGGTTTTAAAAGATGAATCAAAGAATATTTAACCGCAATCAAGAACTGCGTCGCTTTGTAGCTAGCCGGTGAGTACGGGTCGGTCCATAGGGATTTTGTGTATTTACTATTTGTTCTAACGAGTTAATTCCAATTATGGTGGATTGGATTATCACAAAAAACTAAGGTTGATTTAGATTAGGATTAAAACAATGTTAGGGTTAGGTTTATGTTATGTTTGGAAATTCAAAATTTCTCACCGCTTTCTATGCCCTAATTAAGATCTATTTAGGTGTTATGGTAATGATTAACAAAGGGGATTAGCACGATCGGGAAGAAACTAGGTTTCTTCCTCTAGGTCCTTGTCCGTCCTTTCTTAATTCTTACCCTAACCTCCATTGAAAACATATACAACCGGTCTTTTAAACTACGGTATCACCGCTACCTCGTGGGATAGGGCGCCGTAGTGAGCGGTGTGTATGTATGCATGGAGCCCTATTTAAAATGGATGATGGGCAAGAAAGGGGTGAGAGATTTTCATCTCTCAAACATTTCCTATTCCTAACCCTAACAAGTGAGGAACTACTCACGCATTTGGGAATTGTTAAACGAATTCATTTTTATGATTGTCTTTAATAACCGAATTATCTATTCTACGGCGGATAAATGAAAGTGATAAACTAGGGCAGATAAATAAAATTAACTAGGGCAGAAAGGAAAATTAACTAAAGCAAGGTAAAGAAAAAGACTTACTTTTATTCGATGCACTCTTCAAACATTACAGGATTTGAAATTCTAAATAGATGAATAAAAAGAGGCATGCTCCAAAAAGAGCTGTAGGGTTCCTATTTATAGATTATAGAAACTCTAGAGTTACATTTGATCCCTATCTACATTTACAAAATTACCCTGAGAAGCCTAGTCAACGCACCGCCGCCACCGTCAAAATTTGCACCGACACGTGCTTAGCACGGCCGCGGATCCGAGGCCAAATGCCTTGTTTGGCCGCGGATCCGCGGCCATATGGTGGGGTCTTTGGCTGGATTTTTCTTAGCTGCTTCCTGTTGCATTTGGCTTCTGGTTTCTTCAGTTGGTTTCTCAGATTGTCTTCTAGTTTCTTCCAGAATTCCACAGTGCAGAATATTGTGGACTTTTACCGTTTGCTTCATGTCGAAGTCTTGAACCTTGCGCTGCCTTTGTACTTTGTGAACTTGTTCATTGATCTTCATTTGTCCCTCAAACTGTAGGCATGATCAAGATTCTTCTATTTGTTGGTCGTAGTCTCACTTTTGTAGCGTCTTTTCATCATTTTCACTGTTTTGTTCCGAGAACCTGTAACCTGCAACTATGTTGCAGACATGGATCAAAAGATTCTATTTTTTTGTAAAACGAATAAGAATGGGGAATATAATAATGCAAATTTATGATATAAACAGTTGTCTACCCAGGTTTAGTCACGGTATGACTCCATTCGGATGCTTGTTGTCCGGTTATGCTCAGTTTGCTCAGTTGTCCTTTGTTAAGTATGTGCGTTGCATGGAGTTCCTTCATGGGTCGTATCCAATGAAGGCACCCTGTTCTCTTGCCGTCTTGGGCAGGAGCTTCAGGAAGCCTTAGGTACTGGTTGAGCTTTAGCTCCGTCTTTCCAACCGCAGGATGATGGTTTTGTGAGAGCGGGCTATACAGACTCTGTAGGATATGCTTGTGCGTACGTACTAATTGTTGTCTGCAGTTGGGATCGTCACTTGCCATTGTTAGGGCTCTCCTTCGATAGCAGTTATCAGGAGGCACTCCAATTCGCAATCTTTAGGTTTAGTTGTTAGGTCGTGTCGATCACCAGTCTGTTTTTCAGACTCTGCGTGAGTAGGATTTCTGGACCCCAGCTGGTCTAGAAACTTTGGAGATGATCCTATTGGTTCAGGTCAGGATGAGAACGGCCCAGTGCAGACAGAAGTCTTATGCCGACCGTGGTGGTCGCAGACTTGAGTTCGCAGTGGGAGATTATGTATTCCTACGGACTTTCCGATGAATGATGTGTTGAGTTTTGGGAAGCTTATCCAAGAATTGTAGGTCCTTTTGAGATCCTTAAAGCGAGTTAGTTTCGTTGCCTTTAATTTGGCACTTCCGCCCAGATTATTGAGTATTCACCCCGTATTTCTTTGTGTCGATACTTTGCAATTACCTTCATGACCTTTCTCATATGATTCAGCACCAGACCATTTAGCTTGAGATGCGATCTTTCGTTCACCAGCAGCCAATTGTGTTAATGGCTCGGCAGGTGGGGAAACTTCGGTCAAGGGTCTCGCCATCTGTGAAGGGTTTTCTTCGACGTAGCCGTATAGTGAGATAATCACTTGGAAGGCTACGAGCGAGATATAAGAGTTTTGTAATCTTCTCTTTGAAGGTATGCTTACTGAGAATTTTAAATTCAGGGACGAATTTTTATAAGGGGGAGATTGTAACGCCTTAGATTTCGGTTAGTGTTCGTTTAGACGTTAATGCGGGTTTACTGTAAAAAGTTTACCAATTCAGATTCCTCACATTTTATAATATTTAATCAATAATTTATTATTATTTGTTATGGACATTTACGCACGTGTGCACGTTAATGTGTGGGTTTGTTTTTGTAATCTAGTTCTTAGAAACCTTGACAACTTAACCATTTATCTAATCATTGATTTAACCCTAATCCAATCCTTAACCCTAATTCAAGATATTTGTGTGTGAGAGAGATATTTCTTTTGGGTGAGAAGATATTTGTTTGGATGAAAAGTGGTGGCAAGGTGTGGTGTGAATGCATTAATTGGAAATTTAATGCAAGGGTTACACTCACCTTACCTCTCACCCTACACACACCTCCCTCTCTCTTTAACCTTACACTTTCTCATTTCTCTATCTCTTTTATTCTCTCAATTCTCTCTTCTTTACAAACTGAACACTTGAGTTTCTAACACAAAACCATCTCAAAAACTTCACAAAAAATCACATCTTTTATCACCTTTTGCCTCTTGGATGCCTTGGAGTTTGCAAAGCTTGGATCTTTGAGTTCTTTAGGTTAGGTAATGATCTCTCTCGGTTCTTTAAGTACTTTTTGGGTAGCTTAGCTTGTTAGTTTCTGTTTTGAACACGTTTCGTATCGTTTCGTGTAAATATCGTATTTTTAGTGTAATTTTGGGTCTCGGGTGATCTCCTATCAAACCAGCTAATTGTTGCAAAAGTTCCAATTACAGTGACCTAGTGTAGTGACCTAGAACCCACCCTAAAAATACGATGTAGCGCTTCGAAAATCGTTTAGGCAATTTTTCGGTAATCGGCTGAATTAGCAGCTTTTTCCGTAAAATGTCAAAATAGGTATTTTTCTTTGTAGACCTAATTATACAAAATTTAGATAAGATATTACTATAAATTGGTCACTAAAATGTTACTTAAAATTTTCTAGTTAAATAAAAAAAATTTCGTAATTAATTATTTTTAATATTATTTTAAGCTTTTAAAAATACATTAAATTAGTGATAAATACAAATTTAATTAGGTAAATTACACACTTAGGAAATATTATAAACTAAAAATTTAGTGTTAATAAAATTGTATCATGACTTTTCAAGATTTAGTTCTATGGTTAAAAAATTAAAGCAAAAATGGCTAAAAAGGGTTTTTTTTTATGTAAAATATGATGTGATATGCATTAAACGAGTTTAGGGGTTGCTTTTTGTGTAGAATTTTCTACACAATTCACTCACAACTCATCTATCCCACCTCAGGTCGAGCAAGGAAGCAGCTCACCATTTTTTTCCCCTCACTTCTTGCATCAAAATCCTTGCTAAAATCAATAAAAAATCCACAAAATTCACAATTTTCCTTTGCAAATTCAAAACAAAACCCTAATCCATCCCTTCCCTCACCCTAATTTGGTTGAAAGGTGAATAAAAGAGGTGTCTTGGAGGCTAGAGCAAGTTTGGAATCAACACTTGGGAGGTATAAATTCTAATCAAGTTGTTTAATTTGTAGTTTAAATAAGCTAAATTAGTATTTTAAAGTGTTAATTTCATTGTAATGAATGGTTTTTGAAAATTCAAGAGAGGTGTTGATGCCCCAACTAGGGTTTGATTTAGGATAAGGGGGTTTAAGTTAGTATTTTGGCTATCTAGTTGGTTAGAATGGTTAATTGTGCGATGTTGCGCTCGCTAGATCGATAATTTGCGATATTTGCATCGAAATCGGTATGCAATTGCTTACTAGTTTTTCTAAAATTTTAGGAGGTGATATAATTGTGTTATTTTGGCAATATAATTAGCATCTCATACGACTATTTGTGTGCGCGAATGCGGGGTTTTGTCTAGTCGGGTTTTAGTTTTGACGATTGCCCCGAAATGACGATTTTAGTTAAGGTTTTAGCGATTTTCATGTGTTTTCCGTGCACCGAGTGCATGTTGTGATTAATTCAAGAGCGTCGATCTTTTTATATTGTGACCTGCGTTGTTTTAGGAATATATAATTTTATATTGTATGTTATGCAATTATAGGATCGGTCGCGGAAACATCGGACGCGGCGCGCAAAGGCAAGGTTGTAGTCCGATCGGATTAGCGAGGCATTCAGGTGAGTAGATGTATTCATCTATGGGGGAATTGTCTGGATGGCGCGAGGCGCCCCCTAGTTAGGATTACCTTATTTCTTGTAAGATTTGCATTGTTAGTTAGCTTACCCCTTCATTTACATTGCATACCCTTATAACTAATCGTCTGTTAGATTGCATGGATATTCATATACACATGTGCGATATCACTTCGTAGGACACGAACACCATTACCATTGGCTTCTGTTGCATGCGCACTATTCATGTGATACACACGCCTTTGGTAATGGCCATGCCACGAGCACCATAGAACCTGTTTAGCTTAGTGTCACCACTTGCATCATACATGATATATGAAATCGCATAGCATGTATATATACCTTGCATCATCATCATACTTACATAGATTTCTAGCCACAAATCACATCGCATACCTTGATATCATAGACATTTATCACATACAACATGTTGGGTATTATGATTTTCTTGAGGATTTCAGTATTGCTGCGATTTTTGGATTTTTGGGGAAAACCGCAAGAATTTAACAAAAGCTTATATTTATCATTTTTAAAAACAAAGTTGCGGTTTTCTCGTGATGTATGTGTCATCCACCATGAGTTTTTCATGTTTTCTGTTGGATTTTGAGACCCGGTTCGAGAAGTAGATGAACCGTCTCGGGTACATGGTGGGCCCGGTAGGGTACCCCGGGGCAAGAAGATCAAGTTGTAGACGATGAGCCTGGCAGGGGAAGACTACCTACCGGTGATGTCTGGCGTGGCGGATATCCGGAGGATACCGACCGTTGTCGTGAGATTTGATGATATGGGCCGATCCGGACTGACGGAGCCCGATATTTTGAGACATTGATACAGTGAGACATTGAGACAGATGTGATTTCATACTTGGTGTCGATGCTTGACACGGGTTTCAAATGATTTCTTGATGGTATTTATCTATTATACAGATATTCTTTTTCTAAATTTAAGAATGCAGAACTCTTAGCATTTAAAACACTTAAAGATTTAGTAATGACATTGCATACATGTGCATGCATACTAGAGGTATTACATCACATCTGGACATACATGCTGTGACGCATTTGCGTGCATTCTTACGATTGCCTTACTAGATGTTATATTCTACTCACGAGCTAGCAACTCACCCCCGTTGTGCCATGGTGTCTTGCAGGTCGGACTCATCAGCCTAGTAGCGGCGGCTTATCTTGTTAGTGACTTCTTTTGCTTAGACTCGCGACATTGCTCGTAGGTGGGCTGCGAGAGTGCTTTTATCTCTTTTCTTTTTTACTATTTTTGTATCTAGTATTCTCCATCTACCACTTCTTATGTGTATATGCGACCTAGTGATGAGACTGAGAGATTTGTGTATATGTGGTTTCTTTTGGGTCGAGCTCACTTGAGCCGACGTTGTGTTTTCTTACATTTCGCATTTCTTTATGCCCTTTTTCTTGAGATTACATATATATATTGTGTGTGGTTGTGATCCGCCTTGGGCGAAGAGCTAGCTCCCGCTTGGGGATGCCATTTTGTGATTACAGGTTATATATCTTGTTGTACCCATTTTGGGAGATAGAATTTACAAGGGAGACTGCCGAAATTTTCGGAATTTTTTGATGTTTTTAAAAAGGGGTTCAATGCAACTTAATTGATTTAAAAATCGTTTTCATGTAAGGTTTGCCTTCACTCTCTTTTGATTTTGTTTTAGATTTTTCTGGGCTTTGGCTGACTTAGGTTACGGTACGCCTTTAGACGTCTCGTAATCTAAGTGCCAGTCACGTTCCGTACTTTCAGGTCGTGACAAAGTTGGTATCAGAGCGTAGGTTTTACCTTCCTGTGTGTAGGACGACCTTGGTAGATGGAGTAGGTGACTTAAGCAGAGTGGCGTAGCGTGGGTATGATCTGCGGTATACTTACGATACGGTACTCCGCCTAAGTGACCTTAGGACATAATTGCTTTTATTTCCTTTCTTGGTTCCTTGCATTCCTTGATTCAATTGCAATGTTCTTATCAGTCATGTTTCTTATTCCAGCTTCGATGCCGCCAAAGACTACGAGAGCTCAGCGGGCTGCCGCTAGGGATGAGATTCGTGCGGGCTCGTCTGAGGCGAGGATCGAGCGGGAGGATACGCCTACCCCTCAGGGTCATATTGATCTGCCTTATTCTGACCGTATTGCCAGATTAGAGGCCGGTATGCAGGAGTTGCGACAGATGATGGGATCTTTAGTTGAGTCCAGTCGGGCACAGAGATCCGAGGACGTTCCTTCCACCGCACAGACCACGATTGTACCTACTGCATAGATGGTCGCTCCTACTTCTACGGAGACTATCCCTGTTTCATTACAGGAGTTCGTGAGATTAAGACCTCCAGTTTTTACAGCTACGGATGCGACTGAGGACCCACAGGCATTTCTTGATAGGATGGCTCGGATTTGCCGTTCGTTGAGGTGTTCTGATGATAGATTGGTGGAGTTTGCGAGTTTTCGTCTGGAGGGTCTTGCCCAGACATGGTACGATTCAGTAGAGAGAGGCCGAGCTGCAGGTCTACCTTCTATGACCTGGGATGAGTTTACAGCTGCGTTTCTTGCCCGTTTTCTTCCGGTGAGTGTCCGAGATGCTCGAGCCCGTAGTTTCGAGTCTCTGCGCAAGACTCCTGGGATGACAGTGTCGGAGTATGATATACAGTTTACCCAGTTGTCTCGATATGCTCCGTGCCTAGTAGACACAGAAGAGAAGAGAAGAGAATAAAGAGGTTTGTGCGAGGGCTTGATACACAGCTATTCCTTGCCATCGGCACCCAGCACTTTGATACATACGCAGCCGCGATGGATGCAGCCTTACTTTTGGAGGAGCGTATTTCTGAGACTCCGGTCGTTTCTGGGCCGAAGAGGATCCGTACTGACACGCTAACTCAGCGGCAGATGGGTAGACACTGCGATAGAATATTTCCGGGAGATGGTGGAGGCAGAGGATTGAGACAAGGTCGGTTATTTGGTTCATATCCACAGACCCAGCAGTCGTCTCCATGATGTTTTCGGTGTGGGAGTCAGTACCACCGTGTCAGAGACTGTACCATGGGACATCAGGGCGCGGTGACAGTCCCGCATGTGATCTTACCACCCTCACCACCTCCTCAGAGAGCTCTACTTCCTACTACTGATGATGCTCCACGCCAGCCAGATGCTTCTAGAGGCCGTGGGCGTGGCGGTCCGGTTCAGAGAGGACGAGGCGACAGAGGCAGAGGCAGAGGCCGAGGTAGAGGCAGAGGCCGAGGTAGAGGCAGAGGACAGCCGGCTATTAGTGGTGGACAGGCCCGAGAGTTCGCGTTGACTCCTCAGGATGCACAGGCATCCAATGCCATCGTGACAGGTACTCTGCCAGTATGTTCTTTTGTTGCACGAGTATTATTTGATCCAGGCTCCACACATTCCGATGTATCCACATACTTCGCACCGAGGTTGGGCCGAGAGTCTTCTCCGTTAGATCAGCCGCTTGTCGTTATTACACCGGTAGGCGAGTCATTTGTTGCCCGTTTCGTGTACCGATCATGTTCCGTTCGTATCAGGGAGAAGGATTCTTTAGTCGATTTGATTGTCCTCGATATGCTAGACTTTGACGTTCTTCTTGGTATGGACTGGCTAGCCACCTGTTATGCATCCGTTGACTGCCGTGAGAAAGCAGTCAGATTCAGTTTTCCTGGTGAGTCAGTACTTGTTATTCAGGGAGATCTTAGCGCTACCCTTCCCAGCTTGATTTCTTCTCTTCGCGCTGGTCAGCTCTTAAGAAAAGGGTGTCAGGGATTCTTAGACTATGTTTATGATACTAGCTCCACAGAGGTTCCGTTGGACCAGGTCCCTGTTGTGAGAGAGTTTCCTGATGTATTCCCTCACGAGCTGCCTGGTCTGCCACCAGAGCGCGAGATTGAGTTCTGCATCGACCTGATCCCTGGCACGGGGCCTATCTCTATACCGCCTTATCGGATGGCCCCGGCGGAGTTAAAGAGCTAAAGGATCAGTTACAGGATTTGCTGGACAAATGGCTTATTCGACCGAGTGTGTCACCTTGGGGTGCTCCCGTCTTGTTTGTTAAGAAGAAGAACGGAAGTATGCGCTTATGCATTGATTATCGTCAGCTAAACCGGGTTACTGTGCGGAACAGATATCCCCTACCCTGCATTGATGACTTATTCGATCAGCTCCAAGGTGCAGGGTTTTTCTCGAAGGTTGATTTACGCTCATGTTATCACCAGTTGCGGGTTCGGAAGGAGGATATTCCGAAGACTGCTTTCCGTACTCGGTATGGTCATTATGAGTTCTTGGTGATGTCGTTCGGGCTCTCCAATGCCCCGGCAGCATTTATGGACTTGATGAACCGTGTATTCAGGCTGTATCTCGATCAGTTCATTATTGTGTTCATTGACGATATCTTGGTTTATTCTCGGAGCCGGGAGGAGCATGAGCAGCACTTACGTATCACATTGCAGACTTTGAGGGAGCATCAGCTGTTCGCCAAATTTTCCAATTGCGCATTCTGGTTAGACAGTGTCGACTTCTTAGGTCATGTGGTGACGAGAGATGGTATTTGTGTGGACCCGAAGAAGATCGAGGCAGTTCAGCATTGGCCTAGACCAGTATCAGAGGTTCTCAGCTTTCTAGGTCTGGCCGGCTATTATCGACGTTTTGTCCAGGATTTCTCCCACATTGCTGCACCGTTGACCGGACTGACCCGGAAGGGGGTTCCTTTTGATTGGACCCAGGCATGTGAGGATAGTTTCCAGCAGTTGAAGACTCGTCTGACTACTGCACCAGTGTTAGCATTGCCTTCAGGATCAGGCGGGTTCGTGGTATATTGTGATGCTTCAACTTCTTTTTCTTGTAAGTTGAAGTTCAGGATAAACTGGGCGTAAGTGGAAGGAAGGGACTGGAGAATCAAGTCCGTATAGAGCTCGTTCTCTAACGTGGTCCCAAGTTCCGCGAGCTCCTCAATGAAGCCAATCATCTTAAGCACGTGTTTCGCTACCGATGATCTGATGGCCAACCTTGCCGAAAATAACTTCATCGACACTTCGTATCTTGCGATACGAGATTGCTCTCCATACAGTTCTTTTGCATGGAGAAATATGGATTCGAGGTCCATATTCTCGTGCCTCCTCTGATGTTCGTTGTCCATAGAGGCAAGTACGAGGCACTTGGGCTTCGCGCTATCAATCTCCCAAGTCTTACGGATTTCCTTATCCGCGACGCTGGAGGTGGGACTTGGGACAGGGGAGCTTTGGTGGTAAGGAGATACCCCAACTTGTCATAAGTGATTGCCATTTTGACATTCCTGAGCCAATCTTTGTAGTTTGGCCCTGTCAGTATGTTTTTATCTAGAAGTAACTTAAGTCCAGTCATGTTGATTGGTCGCTGCAATTAGGAGAGAGAGAAGAAACACTCAGCATGATGCTCTTGCAAGTTTAGAGTGGTTTTTAGTTTGTCTAAACAGGATGGCTCCCACTGTCTCTCGAATCCCTCCTCAAACCAAAAAGGAAGAATTAGTCAGGATCAATCTCACGGTACAATACTTGCTTAACCGTTCAGCCAGGCTAGTGTTGGTACTTCGAGGGAGGTTTTCCAACGCTTTCGCGAAGTTCCTTAATTTAAGAACCTCTTTTCCCTGGGGGCGTAGCCCCGCTAACACCTTTCTAGACACCTACTTGGTTTATAGCATTGATTGTTAAGTGAGAAATTTCCCGAGGAGTAGCATATACTCACAGTAGGATCGGGATCCAAATATCATCGCGTGACGAAACTGAAGGAATCCTACCAGACTCATCACACTCCAAATGGTATGCAACACTAGCAAGTTTCAGTTCTTTTGAAACTCCCGATGTGGATTTTTGCCCCATGCTCTTATGACCTTGACTTTGGCCAAAATATCATAAGTCACATGTCAAGTTCTACTCGTCATTCTCCAGGTTAATTTGAGCCCATCCGCACATACCCTTGACTTTGGCCAAAATGGTAGTACGACTGCCCCAAACCAACACATCTA
The DNA here is from genome assembly GCA_030015575.1 of Agapanthus africanus. Taxonomy (NCBI): domain Eukaryota; kingdom Viridiplantae; phylum Streptophyta; class Magnoliopsida; order Asparagales; family Amaryllidaceae; genus Agapanthus; species Agapanthus africanus. Next base: position 222,815,946 of record JASDDO010000016.1, on the reverse strand, counting down.
TCTATGCTGCACATGAATACCCAATAGCTACCAATCACTATGCCTTGACTTTGGCCAACATACATAGCTTGAATACTATTGACCATCCATGTGAAACGACGGAGGGTTACGAATGGTTTTGGCGAAACCGTGAACGTAGTGAACTTGATATAATCGATGGAACTAGATAGCTTTTAAAAGGAGTGGCTTAAGCTCCGCGTTTAAAAGTTATTTTGAAAAGAAACCGAGTGGTTTTTGAAAGTGTTCCAACGACTTTTACTTGGTTTATTTTTCTTTGCATTAGTTCTTTTAATGCGTATTTTTCTTGCATTAGTTCTTTTAATGCATCCCATCATTTAATCCTACCATTGCAGAAAACAACCAAAATATGACGTACGCTTATGCCATTCCCATTCGCCACGGGGCCCCGTCCTTACCCGTTAGGTTACTTAACTAACGACAGAGCGGGGGCTGGGCTAGCGCGGCTGCAAAACAAAAGCAACGCCTAAATAATATCATATATAGATATATTGCAATGATAGCCATTTCAGATCACAGATGAACACATTGGATATACTAGGAATCCGCAATTCGTACGAGCCTGTAACGAAAAGCAGATTACACGGTCGCGGTGAATAGCCAATACCCCACCCAAGACCCCTGCGGGTGCGGCAAACTACCCGCCAAGTACCCGAAGCGAAGCAACCTCCCTCAACTCCATGAGTAGGCTACTCGGCACTTCGGGATACCCGGTAGTTTGTGCACCCCCTCCATGGGTCTATCCTAAAAGCAAAAACAGTAAAAATAAATTATACAATGACGGCTACAACCCCGACCCGGTTGTGCGGCCATACAAATAATTATTACATCAATTTACAAATTTACATGAATTGAAAGAAAAGAAAACCCTCGTCTCACAACCCCCGGCTATTCACCCGCGACAATCCAATGAATTCATATACACATTCCAATGCCATTACAGATCACAGATTTGTATAACCCCCACTAACCGACATATAGCGATTAGCAGACGTTCAATACAAATATCACATCACAGAAATGAACCCGTCAGCTTAAGTCTTAAGAAACTCGATCAAAATACGGTTTTTAAACCCCCAAAAATAAAATTTTCTTTCTGGAAAATCTGGGCTGAAAACACATATACCAAAATTCCCAAAATACCCCACTGAATATACTGTAGCAAAGAGGATCAAGAGAAGAGCCAATACGGCCGCGGAACCGCGGCAATAGAAAACTATTGCCGCGTTTCCGCGGCTCTTTGATGAGATCACATGACCCTCTTTCGACAGTATACTCTAAAAACCCTGAGTCGCTTTTTAAAGCATGATTTATTACTTTTACAGCACTTTGAAAATCGACAGCAAGTTTGAAAACCGGGTGTATTTCGCGACTTTTTGTCCGATCGAATTTCTAGTTACTATGCTAACATGTTAGATAGTGTTTAACCTGGCTCTGATACCACTGTAAGTCCATGCTACCCTTCCCCGGTACTTACGGGGTTCCGGAATTGGTGAAAAATGATTTTCAAGAGGGTGGTAACATGGACTACCAATACGGATCATTGTTAAACTACTAGCTAACAACCTAACAAGAGTTTACCTACTCGGTTAGGGGGCTATACCTTTCTTGAACTCCTTCGTCTTCGACACCTCCTGGTGTACGGATCGGCCTCACCTCGTCGTCTCCTTGCGCCGAAGATGGATCCACCCGTAAGCTTCTACCTTTGGCTTCTTCTTCGACCTTTGAAGAAACTAGATCACTTGGCTTGCTAGGCCTTATGAACTAGAATGAGTAGAGGAATGTTTTGGTGTCTTTTTATCTCTAAGGCAATGAGTCTCAACACATGAGAATGGTTTGCCTTGAGGTAGAGAGAGCAAGAGGAAGAGGGAGAGCTTGAGGATGAGAGTACTCAAGAGAGAGAAAGCAAATGATAGAATAAACCATACTCATCTCATTCTCACCTCTCATAATCCAAAAGCCATCATCACAAAAATAGTAATCAAGTATTGTGTAAATGGTTTAAGTCAAAATGGCTATATCATTTCATGCACTCATTTTGCATAAATAAACAAGCAAGCAAAAGTCTTTTCCATGGAATGATAGCCATTGTCATGATGATGGTCAACTAGTCCAACCTAGTCAACCGGTCAACAAAGTCAACAAGTCAACAATGTCAACCCCTCAACAATCATGTCACTATAATACTTAATTAATATTAATGTTAATCATATATCTTATTCTCATTAGGGTTATGCAAAACTCAATGGTCAACAGTCAACTGTCAACAGTCAACAGTCAACAACCCCAATGAGAATACGCTGCCTCTGTCTCTCTGTCAACTGTGCATACACACCCGCATCCGCATTCCGAGGAACACGAATACATACGAGATAAAACCAACCCCAAAATGTACACTAGGATCTGGCTTAAACCAAAGCCCGCTAGTGTTAACTGTCCGGACACTGTACGTGCACAAGTGCACGGATGTGACCGAACCCTGTCGCAAAACCATTCGACCTGTCGCAAAACCATGCGACCTCTACTCTTTTGCCTAAAGGCGAATAGCTTTCTGTGTGGGACTCTAAAGACTCGACACTACGCTGGCAGTGGGTTTAACCACAGACTGCAAGCGGCACTAGCTGTGCGTAACGGTCCCCAGGTAGATGCCGACAAGAAGACTGACGAGGTGAAACCCATCTGAACTCCTACTGAGTCTGACTGTGACAATCTCCATACAGTCCGGTCTGTTCGTCTGATACATCGCATGGCGGGCCTAGGGGGCGGTAAACGTCTGTCCCTAATAGCGGTACAAGTCGTGTCGGAGTGAAGCCCAGAACATCCTGAGATAACACTGGAAACCTACCAGTATATCTCGCTTGCCCTGGTCAGGGACTACTCGTGTAATGGCTCTCTTAGACACAGCGCGATGTCAACCCCCAATACCGGGAGAGACGAATCCTGTCTAACCGTCACTGCCTCCAAGTGCTTCGGGACTGCACCCAAAAACTACCTGTTTACACGACTCCTTTGAGCTGTGGTAGGATAGTAATCAAAGTGCAGTGGGAACACACTCGAGGCGAAGTTACAGTGTCAAGTCAGCGGACTAAGCTGTACTCATGTCACCTGGGAACTGATAACTGACGATAGGTATAGTACCAACCAACAATTCCCGATGAGTCCTGTCCAGTGTACTCGTAACCCAACGAGCACCCTCATATTATCTCCAGTACGACGTACTGATGGCTGTGGGACAGACCATCTCCCACACTGGGATGAGAAGCGCATACGCTAGTCTACTCCGGAGTATCGATGCCCTGTCTCGATAGTCCTGCGACTAGGGACCTGCATAAGGATGTGCTTATAGATTACCAAGCCCCCACTATTGTGACTGCCATCACAACGCTGGTAATCAAGCAAAGATCCTAAGGGCTCCACTAATGTGTATAGGTGATATACTAAAATAAACACACGTACACATTGAAGTAGAAACAAACCAAGTAGCATACTACTATATTGAGCAAGATTGTTTATGCAACTGTGAATATCCCAAGCTTCCATTAAGTAATATACAAACTAGTATGATACAGTAATGGCCTCTAGGGCATATACACTAACAATTTCCCACTTGCACTATGACCATGTACTGGCGTATCGAAGACCTATCATCTCGATCAGCCGCTCGAACTGAGTCTGGGGCAAGGCCTTTGTGAATGGATCAGCAGTGTTGTTTTCTGTAGAAACTCTCCGAACCTCGATCTCCTGGCGACCCACGATCTCCATGATCAGGTGATACCGCCTTAAGATGTGTCTGGACTTCTGATGGGACCTTGGTTCCTTTGCTAAAGCTATAGCCCCGTTGTTGTCGCAATACAGAGGTATTGGATCAACAATGGACGGAACCACCAGAAGTTCAGTAAAGAACTTCCTTACACAGACAGCTTCTTTTGCGGCATCTGCAGCAGCGATATATTCCGCTTCCATCGTCGAGTCAGCAACGGTTTCCTGTTTGGAACTCTTCCAACACACCGCCCCTCCATTGAGGGTAAAGACATAACCCGACATGGACTTGGAATCATCCTTGTCACTCTGGAAGCTGGAGTCAGCAAAGGCCTCGATCTGGAGGTCTTTTCCGACATACACCAAGAACATCTCCTTAGTCCTTCTCAGGTACTTGAGAATGTTCTTTACTGCTATCCAATGTTTCTCCCCAGGGTTTGACTGATACCGGCTTACCACACTTAGTGCATAAGCTACATCTGGTCTGGTACACAACATCGCATACATTATAGAGCCTACCGCAGAAGCTTAGGGTATAATAGACATGCGATCACTTTCCAAATCAGTCTTAGGAGACATCTCTTTGGAGAGGGTGATCCCGTGACAAGCCGGTAGATTACCGCGCTTCGAATCTTCCATACTGAATCTTTTCAGTATGGTGTCGATGTACCTGGACTGTGAAAGTCCTAATATCCTCTTGGATCTGTCACGATAGATCCGGATCCCCAGAATGTATCAGGCATCACCCAGGTCTTTCATGGAGAACCTGTGTGACAAGAACCCCTTGACAGATTGTAGCATAGGAATGTCATTTCCTATTAAGAGAATGTCATCCACGTATAAAACGAGGAATACTACAGTTCTCGCTACAAATCTACTATAGATGCATGGCTCATCTGGATTTTTGATAAAGCCAAATTCCTTGAACGTCTCATCAAAACAGATGTTCCAACTCCGCGATGCCTGCTTTAGTCCATAGATGGACTTAAGCAACTTGCACACCTTTCCGCTACTCCCACTCTGAATGATTCCCTCTGGCTGGTCCATATAAACACACTCCTCTAAATTTCCATTTAGAAAAGCGGTCTTTACGTCCATCTGCCAAATCTCATAATCGTGGAAGGCAGCAATGGCAAGAAGGATCCGAATGGATTTCAGCATAGCTACTGGAGAAAAGGTCTCGTCATAGTCCAAACCAGGTCTTTGATGAAAACCCTTTCCAACCAGTCTAGCTTTATAGGTCTCAACCTGACCATCTACACCAATCTTCCTTTTGAAGATCCACTTGGATCCTACGGGTTTTACCCCATCTGGAGCAATGTCCAACGTCCATACTTTGTTGGTGTACATGGACTCCATTTCGGTCCGCATTGCATCCAGCCATTTTACCGAGTCAACGCTCTGAATGGCCTGCTAGAAGCTAGTCGGCTCATCATAATATATGATGCAATCCTCTCTATCCCCGTCTATGAGAAAACCGTAGTATCTTTCGGGCGGATGAGACTGCCTACTACTCCTGCGGAGCGGCGTAGGAATGTCATTTTCTTTTGAACCCTCTGGTTCCACTAAGCTTTCGGTAATAGTCTGTGGTTCTGGAATTTCTTCCAGTTCTATTTCGCTCCCACTTGTTTCCTTTTCTAAGAACTGGTGTTCTAGAAAATGGGCATGACGAGAAACAATGATCTTCTGTTCCTCTGCGTAATAGAAAAGATATCCCTTGGAGTTCTTTGGATATCCCACAAACTTGCACTCTACTGAGCGTGCCTCAAGCTTGTCCGCATGCTGCTTTTTGACAAAAGCTGGACTTCCCCATGTCTTAATGTGATTAAGATAGGGTCTCTTCCCACACCACATCTCATATGGTGTAGTAGGCACAGTCTTAGTTGGAACTCGATTCAAAAGGTATGCAGCTGATTCTAGTGCATATCCCCAGAATGATCGCGGTAACTCAGCGTTACTCATCATGGACCGTACCATATCCAATAGGGTTCGGTTCCGTCTCTCCGATACACCGTTATGTTGCGGAGTGTATGGAGGAGTAAGCTGAGAGAGAATTCTGTTCTCTTTTAAATAGTCCAGGAACTCGGCACTAAAGTATTCACCACCTCGATCCGATCTTAGAATCTTGATACTTTTGCCAGTTTGTTTTTCTACTTCATTCTTATATTTCTGGAATCTTCCAAAGGCTTCGGACTTATGTTTCATTAAGAAGACATAACCGTACCTTGAAAAGTCATCCGTAAAAGTAATGAAGTAAGAATAACCGCTTCGCGCATGTATAGACATTGGACCGCACACGTTGCTGTGTACGAGTCCCAAGAGCTCGCTCGCTCTTACTCCGTGTCCAGTGAACGGAGTCTTTGTCATCTTTCCTTTGAGACAAGATTGACAAGTGGCATATGATTGATATTCGAACGGATTCAAATATCCTTCTATGTAACTTCGTCAACCTTCTCTCATTGATGTGACCCAGTCTACAATGCCATAAGAAAGTCTGATTTATTTCTGTAGACTTTCTTTTGTGTGTATTCTGGATATTGAAAAACTGTGGTTGGTTTAGTACGTATATACCATTGCTTAATGTACCTGACCCAATCAGAACTTGATTAAGGTGAATGTTTACAACATTACTTACAAACGCAAATTCATAACCTTCTTTAGAAACCAAAGATACAGAAATGATATTACAAGTTGCGTTGGGTACAAAAAACAATTACGCAAAACCAAAACGTGTCCATCTGACATCCCCAGGTGATAGTCCCCTACGGCCTTAGTATCCATGCTAGCTCCGTTTGCAACTTTGAGGGTCATGTCACCTGCCTTCAAAACCCTACGGTTTCTCAACGCCTGCAAAGAATTTCAGATATGAGATCCTGATCCGGTATCCAATACCCAGAAAGTAGAGTTTATTGATAGACAGTTTTCAATAACATACAAACCTGAAGCTGAAGACGCAACTTGCTTCAGTTCCTATGTCCTGGCTTTCCAAGCCCTGCAATCTTTCTTCCAGTGACCACTCTTATGACAGAAAAAGCACTCTTCCTTCCCTATAAGCTTCCCCGCTATCTTTGTTGCTTTTGCTTTTCCCTTCGTATCCACTTTACTAACACCGCCCCTTGGTTTGGCGGAGGCTTTCTTCTTCTTCCCCTTGGCTTTCGCCTTGGACCTAGAAGATGAAGATCCTCCTACAAACAAAGTGGATGTTTCCCTACCTTTCTGTAGGGTGCCCTCTCACTCCTCAGCATGTTGAGGAGTTCTGAAAGTTCAACTTGTTTTTCTTGTATGTTGAAGTTCAGGATAAACTGGGCGTAAGTGGAAGGAAGGGACTGGAGAATCAACTCTGTATAGAGCTCGTTCTCTAACGTTGTCCGAAGTTCTGCGAGCTCCTCAATGAAGCCAATCATCTTAAGCACGTGTTCCGCTACCGATGATCCGATGGCGAACCTTGCCGAAAATAATTTCTTCGACACTTCGTATCTTGCGATACGAGATTGCTCTCCATACAGTTCTTTTTTATGGAGAAATATGGATTCGAGGTCCATATTCTCGTGCCTCCTCTGATGTTCGTTGTCCATAGAGGCAAGTACGAGGCACTTGGCCTTCGCGCTATCAATCTCCCAAGTCATACGGATTTCCTTATCCGCGACGCTGGAGGTGAGACTTGGGACAAGGGGAGCTTTGGTGGTAAGGAGATACCCCAACTTGTCATAAGTGATTGCCATTTTGACATTCCTAAGCCAATCTTTGTAGTTTGGCCCTGTCAGTATGTTTTTATCTAGAAGTAACTTAAGTCCAGTCATGTTGATTGGTCGCTGCAATTAGGAGAGAGAGAAGAAACACTCAGCATGATGCTCTTGCAAGTTTAGAGTAGTTTTTAGTTTGACTAAACAGGATGGCTCCCACTGTCTCTCGAATCCCTCCTCAAACCAAAAAGGAAGAATTACTCAGGATCAATCTCACGGTATAATACTTGCTTAACCGTTCGGCCAGGCTGGTGTTGGTACTTCGAGGGAGGTTTTCCAACGCTTTCGCGAAGTTCCTTAATTTAAGAACCTCTTTTCCCTGGGGGCGTAAGTCACATGTCAAGTTCTACCCGTCATTCTCCAGGTTAATTTGAGCCCATCCGCACATACCCTTGACTTTGGCCAAAATGGTAGTACGACTGCCCCAAACCAACACATCTATCTATGCTGCATATGAATACCCAATAGCTATCAATCACTATGCCTTGACTTTGGCCAACATATATAGCTTGAATACTATTGACCATTCATGTGAAATGACGGAGGGCTACGAATGGTTTTGGCGAAACCGTGAACGTAGTGAACTTGATATAATCGATGGAACGAGATAGTTTTTAAAAGGAGTGGCTTAAGCACCGCGTTTAAAAGTTATTTTGAAAAGAAACCGAGTGGTTTTTGAAAGTGTTCCAACGACTTTTACTTGGTTTATTTATCTTTGCATTAGTTCTTTTAATGCGTATTTTTCTTGCATTAGTTCTTTTAATGCGTCCCATCATTTAATCCTACCATTGCAGAAAACAACCAAAATATGACGTACGCTTATGCCATTCCCATTCGCCACGGGGCCCCGTCATTACCCGTTAGGTTACTTAACTAACGACAGAACGGGGGCTGGGCTAGCGCGGCTGCAAAACATAAGCAACGCCTAAATAATATCATATATAGATATATTGCAATGATAGCCATTTCAGATCACAGATGAACACATTGGATATACTAGGAATCCGCAATTCGTACGAGCCTGTAACGAAAAGCAGATTACACGGTCGCGGTGAATAGCCAATACCCCACCCAAGACCCCTACGGGTGCGGTAAACTACCCTCCAAGTACCCGAAGCAAAGCAACCTCGCTCAACTCCATGAGTAGGCCACTCGGCACTTCGGGATACCCGGTAGTTTGTGCTTCCCCTCCATGGGTCTATCCTAGGAGCAAAAACTGTAAAAAGAAATTATACAATGACGGCTACAATCCCGACCCGGTTGTGCGGCCATACAAATAATTATTACATCAATTTACAAATTTACATGAATTGAAAGAAAAGAAAACTCTCGTCTCACAACCCCCGGCTATTCACCCGCGACAATCCAATGAATTCATATACACATTCCAATGCCATTATAGATCACAGATTTGTATAACCCCCACTAATCGACATATAGCGATTAGCAGACGTTCAATACAAATATAACATCACAGAAATGAACCCGTCAGCTTAAGTCTTAAGAAACTCGATCAAAATACAGTTTTTAAAGCCCCAAAAATAAAATTTTCTTTCTGGAAAATATAGGCTGAAAACACATATACCAAAATTCCCAAAATACCCCACTGGATATACTGTAGCAAAGAGGATCCAGAGAAGAGCCAATACGGCCGCGGAACCGCGGCAATAGCAAGCTATTGCCGCGTTTCCGCGGCGCTTTGATGAGATCACATGACCCACTTTCTACAGTATACTCTAAAAACCCTGAGTCGATTTTTAAAGCATGATTTATTACTTTTACAGCACTTTGAAAATCGACAGCAAGTTTGAAAACCGGGTGTATTTCGCGACTTTTTCTTCGATCGAATTTCTAGTTACTATGATAACATGTTAGGTAGTGCTTAACCTGGCTCTGATACCACTGTAAGTCCATGCTACCCTTCCCCGGTACTTATGGGGTTGCGGAATTGGTGAAAAACGATTTTCAAAAGGGTGGTAATATGGACTACCAATACGGATCTTTGTTAAACTACTAGCTAATAACCTAACAAGAGTTTACCTACTCGGTTAGGGGGCTATACCTTTCTTGAACTCCTTCGTCTTCGACTCCTCCCGGTGTACGGATCGGCCTCACCTCGTCGTCTCCTTGCGCCGAAGATGGATCCACCCGAAAGCTTCTACCTTTGGCTTCTTCTTCGACCTTTGAAGAAACTAGATCACTTGGCTTGCTAGGCCTTGTGAACTAGAATGAGTAGAGGAATGTTTTGTTGTCTTTTTATCTCTAAGGCAATGAGTCTCAACATATGAGAATGGTTTGCCTTGAGGTAGAGAGAGCAAGAGGAAGAGGGAGAGCTTGAGGATGAGAGAGCTCAAGAGAGAGAAAGCAAATGATAGAATGAACCATACTCATCTCATTCTCACCTCTCATAATCCAAAAGCCATCATCACAAAAATAATAATCAAGTATTGTGTAAATGGTTTAAGTCAAAATGGCTATATAATTTCATGCACTCATTTTGCATAAATAAACAAGCAAGCAAAAGTCTTTGCCATGGAATGATAGCCATTGTCATGATGATGGTCAACTAGTCCAACCTAGTCAACCGATCAACAAAGTCAACAAGTCAACAATGTCAACCCTTCAACAACCATGTCACTATAATACTTAATTAATATTAATGTTAATCATATATCTTATTCTCATTAGGGTTAAGCAAAAGACAATGGTCAACAGTCAACTGTCAACAGTCAACAGTCAACAACCCCAATGAGAATACTCTGCCTCTGTCTCTCTGTCAACTGTGCATACACACCCGCATCCGCGTTCCGAGGAACATGATTACATACGAGATAAAACCAACCCCAAAACGTACACTAGGATTTGGCTTAAACCAAAGCCCGCTAGTGTTAACTGTCCGGACACTGTACGTGCACAAGTGCACGGATGTGACCGAACCCTGTCGCAAAACCTTGCGACCTGTCGCAAAACCATGCGACTTCTACTCTTTTGCCTAAAGGCGAATAGCTTTCTGTGTGGGACTCTAAAGACTCGACACTACGCTGGCAGTGGGTTTAACCACAGACCGCAAGTGGCACTAGCTGTGCGTAACGGTCCCCGGGTAGATGCCGATAAGAAGACTGACGAGGTGAAACCCATCTGAACTCCTACTGAGTCGTACTTTGACAATCTCCATACAGTCCGGTCTGCTCGTCTGATACATCGCATGGCGGGCCTAGGGGCCGGTAAACGTCAGTCCCCCAATAGCGGTACAAGTCGTGTCGGAGTGAAGCCCAGAACACCCTGAGATAACACTGGAAACCTAACAGTATATCTCGCTTGCCCTGGCCAGGGACTACTCGTGTAATGGCTCTCCTAGACATAGCACGATGTCAACCCCCAATACCGGGAGAGACGAATCCTGTCTAACCGTCACTGCCTCCAAGTGCTTCGGGACTGCACCCAAAAACTACCTGTTTGCACGACTCCTTTGAGCCGTGGTAGGGTAGTAATCAAAGTGCAGTGGGAACACACTCGAGGCGAAGTGACAGTGTCAAGTCAGCGGACTAAGCTGTACTCATGTCACCTGGGAACTGATAACTAAAGATAGGTATAGTACCAACCAACAGTTCCCGACGAGTCCTGTCCAGTGTACTCGTAACCCAACGAGCACCCGCATACTATCTCCAGTATGACGTACTGATGGCTGTTGGACAGACCATCTCCCACACTAGGATGAGAAGCGCATACGCTAGTCTACTCCGGAGTATCGATGCCCTGTCTCGATAGTCCTGCGACTAGGGACCTGCATAAGGATGTGCTTATAGATTACCCAGCCCCCACTAGTGTGACTGCCATCACAACGCTGGTAATCAAGCAAAGATCCTAAGGGCTCCACTAATGTGTATAGGTGATATACTAAAATAAACACACGTACACATTGAAGTAGAAACAAACCAAGTAGCATACTACTATATTGAGCAAGATTGTTTATACAACTGTGAATATCCTAAGCTTCCATTAAGTAATATACAAACTTGTATGATACAGTAATGGCCTCTAGGGCATATACACTAACAACTTTGTGTCGAGATGCCTGACTTGTCAGCAAGTCAAGGCCGAGCACCAGAGGCCAGCCGGCGAGTTACAACCGTTGCGCATCCCTGAGTGGAAGTGGGAGCAGGTCTCCATGGATTTCATTGTGGGTCTACCCAAGACCAGTCGAGGGTATGACTCTATTTGGGTGATTGTGGATCGACTGACGAAAGCGGCTCACTTTCTGCCAGTGCAGACCACTTTTGGAGTTTCTCAGTACGCCCAGGTTTATATTGATGAGATAGTGCGACTGCATGGTGTTCCGACTTGCATCGTGTCCGACCGGGGCACCCAGTTTACCAGCCGATTGTGGCAGAAACTTCAGGAAGCTTTGGGCACCCGATTGAGTTTTAGCACAGCCTTTCATCCGCAGACTGACGGTCAGTCGGAGCGTACTATTCAGACTCTTGAGGATATGCTTTGAGCTTGTGTTTTAGATTTCGGTGGTAGCGGGGATCGTCATTTGCCTTTGATCGAGTTTTCCTACAATAATAGCTTCCAGGAGACGATTCAGATGGCACCTTTTGAGGCTTTATATGGGAGGAGATGTCGATCGCCTGTATGTTGGATAAAGCTTAGAGAGAGCAGTATTTTGGGGCCGCAGATCATACAGGAAACGACCGAGAAGATACAGCTGATTCGGGACAGGATGAGGTCAGCACAGAGTAGGCAGAAATCATATGCAGACAGGCGCCGCGCCGACTCGGGTTCGCTGTTGGCGATCATGTTTTCCTGAAGGTCTCTGTGATGAAAGGTGTGATGAGATTTGTGCGAAAAGGGAAGCTGAGTCCTAGATATGTTTGTCCTTTCGAGATCCTAGAGCGTGTTGGTCCAGTCGCTTATCGGTTAGCTGTTCCGCCCAGCTTCCCCGATGTTCACCCCGTGTTCCATGTTTTGATGCTCCGCAAGTACCTTCATGATCCTTCCCACGCGATTCAGCACCAGACGATCCAGCTAGAGAGTGATCTTTCATTCACCGAGCAGCCGGTGGTTATTCGGGATCGGCAGGTGAAGAAATTGAGGTCGAAGGTTATACGGTCCGTCAAGGTCCTTTGGCGTGGCCCGAACAGCGAGGAGGTCACCTGGGAGACCAAGGTTGAGATGAGGAAGAGATATCCCCATCTTTTTGAAGGTATGCATAGTTAAATTCTAAATTCGGGGACCAAATTTTTTTTTAGGGGGGAAGATTGTAACGCTTCGAAAATCGTTTAGGCAGTTTTTCGGTAATCTGCTGAATTAGCAGCTTTTTCCGTAAAAAGTCAAAATAGGTATTTTTCTTTGTAGACCTAATTATACAAAATTTAGATAAGATATTACTATAAATTGGTCACTAAAATGTTACTTAAAATTTTCTAGTTAAATAAATTTATTTTCGTAATTAATTATTTTTAATATTATTTTAAGCTTTTAAAAATACATTAAATTAGTGATAAATACAAATTTAATTAGGTAAATTACACACTTAGGAAATATTATAAACTAAAAATTTAGTGTTAATAAAATTGTATCATGACTTTTCAAGATTTAGTTCTATGGTTAAAAATTAAAGCAAAAATGGCTAAAAAGGGGTTTTTTTTAATGTAAAATATGATGTGATATGCATTAAATGAGTTTAGGGGTTGCTTTTTGTGTAGAATTTTCTACACAATTCACTCACAACTTACCTCTCCCACCTCAGGTTGAGCAAGGCAGCAGCTCACCATTTTCCCCCTCTCACTTCTTGCATCAAAATCCTTGCTAAAATCAATAAAAAATCCACAAAATTCACAATTTTCCCTTGCAAATTCAAAAGAAAACCCTAATCCATCCCTTCCCTCACCCTAATTTGGTTGAAAGGTGAAGAAAAGAGGTGTCTTGGAGGCTAGAGCAAGTTTGGAATCAACACTTGGGAGGTATAAATTCTAAACAAGTTGTTTAATTTGTAGTTTAAATAAGCTAAATTAGTATTTTAAAGTGTTAATTTCATTGTAATGAATGGTTTTTGAAAATACAAGAGAGGTGTTGATGCCCTAACTAGGGTTTGATGTAGGATAAGGGGGTTTAAGTTAGTATTTTGGCTATCTAGTTGGTTAGAATGGTTAATTGTGCGATGTTGCGCTCACTAGATCGATAATTTGCGATATTTGCATCGAAATCGGTATGCAATTGCTTACTAGTTTTTCTAAAATTTTAGGAGGTGATCTAATTGTGTTATTTTGGCAATATAATTAGCATCTCATACGACTATTAGTGTGCCCGAATGCGGGGTTTTGTCTAGTCGGGTTTCAGTTTTGACGATTGCCCCGAAATGACGATTTTAGTTAAGGTTTTAGCGATTTTCGTGTGTTTTCCGTGCACCGAGTGCATATTGTGATTAATTCAAGAGAGTCGATCTTTTTATATTGTGACTTGCGTCGTTTTAGGAATATGTAATCTTATATTGTATGTTATGCAATTATAGGATCGGTCGCGGAAACATCGGACGCGGCGCGCAAAGGCAAGGCTGTAGTCGGATCGGATTAGCGAGGCATTCAGGTGAGTAGATGTATTCATCTATGGGGGAATCGTCTGGATGGCGCGAGGCGCCCCTAGTTTGGATTACCTTATTTCTTGCAAGATTTGCATTGTTAGTTAGCTTACCCCTTCATTTACATTGCATACCCTTAAAACTAATCGTCTGTTAGATTGCATGGACATTCATATACACATGTGCGATATCACTTCGTAGGACACCAACACCATTACCATTGGCTTCTGTTGCATGCGCACTATTCATGTGACACACACCCCTTTGGTAATTGCCATGCCACGAGCACTATAGAACCTGTTTAGCTTAGTGTCACCACTTGCATCATACATGATATATGAAATCGCATAGCATGTATATATACCTTGCATCATCATCATACTAACATAGATTTCTAACCACAAATCACATCGCATACCTTGATATCATAGACATTTATCACATAAAACATGTTGGGTATTATGATTTTCTTGAGGATTTCAGTATTGCTGCGATTTCTGGATTTTTGGGGAAAACCGCAAGAATTTAACAAAATCTTATATTTATCATTTTTAAAAACAAAGTTGTGGTTTTCTCATGATGTATGTGTCGTCCACCATGAGATTTTCATGTTTTCTGTTGGATTTCGAGGCCCGATTCAGGAGTGGATGAACCGTCTCGGGTACATGGTGGGCCCGGTATGGTACCCCGGGACAAGAAGATCGAGTTGTAGATGATGAGCCTGGCAGGGGAAGACTACCTACCGGTGATGTCTGGCATGGCGGATATCCGGAGGATACCGACCGTTGTCGTGAGATTTGATGATATGGGCCGATCCGGACTTACGGAGCCCGATATTTTAAGACATTGATACAGTGAGACATTGAGACAGATGTGATTTCATACTTGGTGTCGATGCTTGACACGGGTTTCAAATGATTTCTTGATGGTATTTAGCTATTATACAGATATTCTTTTTCTAAAGTTAAGAATGCAGAACTCTTAGCATTTAAAACACTTAAAGATTTAGTAATGACATTGCATACATGTGCATGCATAATAGAGGTATTACATCACATCTGGACATACATGCTGTGACGCATTTGCGTGCATTCTTACGATTGCCTTACTAGATGTTATATTCTACTCACGAGCTGGCAACTCACCCCCGTTGTGCCACAGTGTCTTGCAGGTCGGACTCATCAGCCTAGTAGCGGCGGCTTATCTTGTTAGTGACTTCTTTTGCTCAGACTCGCGACATTGCTCGTAGGTGGGTTGCGAGAGTGCTTTTGTCTCTTTTCTTTTGTACTATTTTTGTATCTAGTATTCTCCATCTACCACTTCTTATGTGTATATGCGACCTAGTGATGAGACTGAGAGAATTGTGTATATGTGGTTTCTTTTGGGTCGAGCTCACTTGAGCCGACGTTGTGTTTTCTTACATTTCGCATTTCTTTATGCTCTTTTTCTTGAGATTACATATATATATTGCGTGTGGTTGTGATCCGCCTTCGGCGAAGAGCTAGCTCCCGCTTGGGGATGCCATTTTGTGATTACAGGTTATTTATCTTGTTGTACCCATTTTGGGGGATAGAATTTACAAGGGAGACTCTGCCGAAATTTTCGGAATTTTTTGATGTTTTTAAAAAGGGGTTCAATGCAAGTTAATTGATTTAAAAATCGTTTTCTTGTAAGGTTTTCCTTCACTCTCTTTTGATTTTGGTTTAGATTTTTCTAGGCTTTGGCTGACTTAGGTTACGGTACGCCTTTAGACGTCTCGTAATCTAAGTGCCAGTCACGTTCCGTACTTTCGGGTCGTGACATACGAGCCCATTTCCTCCACTTCAGGCCACAAATTAATTAGTTCCGGCCACAAATTGCAGCCACACTGGGGACTTAATGTAACGTTTTGAAAATCGTTTCGGTGAAATTTCGAAAAAATCGGTAAAATAAGGGTGTTTTCGGTAAAAAGTCAAAATACAAATATCTTATTATAAAAATTAAATATACATATTCTAGCTATGTAATTGCTATTATTTGGTGTTTGTTGAGCCGCTGGTGAAATTTCAAATTTTCTGAAAAAAATATTATTTTATTATTATTTTAAGCCGTCACTAATATATTTAATTAGGGAAAATTACAAATTGGAATGAGTTGAAACAAATTTTTTGCATCATAAAATATTAAATAAAAAATTTATCATGTGGTTTTGGAACGAAATTATTTGCCAAAACGGTTTAGAAATTATTGAGGGAAAAAGGCTTTTTTTAGCGTAAATGGATGTTTGGGGTACTGTATTTATCATTTTCCATCACCCCACACCCATACCCACACTCACACACCCCCATTTTCCCTCCCCCTTGGCTGAATTCAGCAGCCCCCCTCTCTTGTCCCCACTTGTTTTGCAAAAGAAAAGAAAAGGAAAAGAAAGGATAAAAGAATGTATAAGAATGGGCCTTTGACTTTTCTTTGACTTTGAAACCAACACTCTCTCTCTCTCACTCTCCCACTCACCTCACCCTCCCCATTTTCGGCCAGAACCAGCCCCCCCCCCCCCCCCCCATTTTCTCCAAGTATCCATCTTCCTTCACCTCCATTTCCTTCAAAAAAAATCAACAAAAATCAACACAAACCCTCACAAAATCAAAATCCGACTCCTACCCATTTCTCTATAGCCAAAATTGCATGGATCTAGGGAACAAGATTCCAATTTGGGAGGCTATGTGTGTGCTTGTGGATCTTCAATTCATTGGGTATAAATTCTAACCATTTTTGCTTAATTAGTTAGTTAATTTCTTAAGGCTAAGTTGTTAAAGTGTTAATTTTGCTCTTGTTGCTAATTTGAGAATTCAAGAGTATGGTTTGAAGCTAATTTGGGTTTAACCATCACTAATAGGATAATCAAGTGTAGATTATCATCTTGTGGAAATGTAAAACCTAATCTAGTTGCTAATTGCAATTTGTTAATTTAAAATTTGCAATAAATAAGCTTTTATGTAAACTAGGTTTTTATGAAATGCATATATATGTGAGATTTAAATCTAGTTAGGGTTTTATATCATTTGAACATGGTTTAAGTGTGTAATTTATCATATTAAGGCATGTTAAATCAAACCTAGTAACTAGTTTGCAAATTGTATTTTAGAATTTTACTATTTAAGCTAAATTGCAAACTGGAATTTTGGTATTTATGGAAATGAGTAAGTTTAAAATCTAGTAACGGTTTGGGTGGCTTAGTTAAGATATTTAGTGAGCATTGTAGCCACTAAAATCATTAAAACACTTAGTTTTGTACTAAAATGGAAAAGTTTGCTTACTAGGTTTTCGGAAAAATAGCTTTTAAAGTGAGTTTGAGGTTTTTGTGAATTCTAACCTATTTCATATTATAATTAGTATTTGTGAATGCGCAAATGGGTGCGTTTGGGTTTTTCTCGATGGTTTGACGTTTGGACATCGACATCGAGTGTTGGTTTGGCTATTTTTGCATGCGTAGGTGATAGGTTTAGACCTATGTGTGATACGCGTGCCGATTTGGTTTTCGTATGCCGTTTCGATTTCGAATTGGGTTTTTAATGCGATGCGATGTGTCATGATACGTAGGTACCCTCACGAGGACTTCGAGAAGACAAGCAAGCGCGTGGCGACATCGATTTCGGCAAGCGAGGACCAGGTGAGTAGATTTATATCTACGGGGAGAAGTCGGGTGGATGGCGTATAGCACCCCCGCAGTCCGTGGTGATGTATACGGATGCGTATACACACCAACAATTTATGATATATTGTTAGGATTTATTATTGATGATTTTAGATGGATATTGGTGTTGGATTGGTGCATGGTTACGAAACCTTAGGTAGTGGGTGCACTACACTTACACATACACACATATACATACTTGCATACATTCCTTATTTCATATGTGTGTGTATGGGAATATATTTATATGTTCACATGGGTATGGGACTATGTGTTCACATACGGATTTGAGGAGGATACTTGGGATTGAGCTGAGTCGATGAGATTTGTTTGTGGTTGTGATCTCGGTGATATGGCAGGATTCGTACTTAAGGTACATCCTGGTGTTATAGCGGATCTTGCGGCGGCGATACGGGTGAATAGTGTTATAAATAAATGGTCGACATGCGATCGTGATATGAGGCATAATATGCTAGGATATTGATATTAGGCCGTATCGGGCGATGTATACCCCTTGATGATGATATGTGCTGACGATATCGGTTTGTACGAGATTGTCGATCAGTGGTCAGATCATGAGTATATTGAGGATATTAGTATTGTACAAGACATAGGTCAGTACCCTATACTATGATCTTGGATAAAGAGGATACCAGAGGAATAATGTGAGGAATATGATATTGACCCGTACCCAGATTTGGGGATGCCGTACGACGGATTTACGTACGAGCTATATCTTGATGATTGATCCGCACTCTTGACTTGGGATGTCTGATTATAGATATGGTATCGGATATTATATTATTGAGGCGGGATCACCGACTAATACATATACAGGTATGGATATGTATCGACTCAGATGTTAGGCGGTTTCCTTACCTGTAGTCTAGCTTATAGCGTAGCCCTTTAGTTTAGTTAGTTGTTAGATTAGATTCGGTTCCTACCTATTTCAAAGCTTACGAATCGTGCGTATTTTTAAAGACAGCCTAAGGGATCCTACGGATATTTCAAAAAACGTATCTTTTCTTAAAAACACCGTAGCCCCTATTTTCAAAACCCCACGATTCGTGTTATTTCAAAAGGCACCATTGTAGGACTTATATTAGGTTAAAACAGATTAATTATCGTTGCGTCTAGTATTCAGCTCCCGTTCATTATTGTTGTTTGCTCCGCATCACATGCTTCATATTCTACTGTTGATATCTTGTGGTTAGGACACCAGCACCATTACCGATGATGCGTATGTACCACGTACACTTACTTGCCGGCTCACACACATCTTCATCGGTAATTGCCATGTCACGTACACCTTAGAAAATATTATTGCTTGACATAGCCTGTTAGCTAATAGTTTAGACATGATATTAGTGTACTTGCCTTATATGTTAGTTTAGACATTATAGTTATTACTTGCTACCTCATGCATACTGTTATTCATTGTTATGCCGCATTCATGGATTCTCATGCATATATTCACTTTTTACGTGCTATTGAGGTTTTGGATTTGGATTTCCATGAGATTTTCTGGATTTGGGGAAAACCGCAAAACATATACAAACTTCTTCTTTCTCTTTTTAAATAAAAAGCGCGGTTTTTCCCATGATGTATGAGTCGTCCACCATGAGTTTGCTGATAGATTTGGAGACCCGATTCGAGGAGTTGGATGAACCGTTTCGGGTACATGGTGGACCCGGTAAGGTACCCCAGGGCAAGAAGCTCGTGGTGATGATGATGAGCCTGGCAGGGGGAGACTACCTACCGGTGATTTTACTCGACGCGTCGGATATCCGGAGGATACCGTCGTGGTCTTGAGATGGATGGTAGGGGTCGGTCTGGACTGACGGCGCCCTAGATATTGAGATTGAGACATTGAGATTTCGAGATATTGAGGTACTGAGATTTGATGATACGGGCCAGTCCGGATGGCAGGAGCCTAAGGTTTTGAGACATTGAGATTTATGTTTTGTGTCGATGCTAGACACCGTTGATGCTGATTTCATTTATGATACCTCATTTTAAAAATACAAAGGAAATCTCACTAATTTATGAAAACAGTTTCTTCATTTACATGTATTCTGTTTTCATGCATTCATACCTCATTCATATGATATATTGCTACCTGAGGCACTGACACGGGCACATGAAATTATACTCGGGTTAGATTTTACCCTAGACATTGTCATAGGCTGCGTGTTATACATATATTTGAGGATATTTTATGATCATTGACCTAGGTTGCGTTATTTATGCGATTTCTGTGCGTAGATATTTTTCTATTTACGAGTTGGCAACTCACCCCCGTTGTGCCCCAGTTTCTTGCAGGTTTGCCGTACAGGTTTCATTACGGCTTTGCGGGCTCAATTTCATTCGGGTGACTTGCTAGTAGGTGGGTTTTTCTTGTATCGTACCCATCATATTACCTTGTATAATATTATTCCGTTGTATCTAGTAAATTCCATCAACCAAACATGTATTTTTTTGAGATAGAGACCAGTGTTGTTTATTCATTCGACCTTAGAGTCGCTCGTTATATTTCTGGTGGATTTTGAGTTTCCTTTTGAGTTTTGATCCTCGCCGTTGGCGTTGTATATTTTATTGTTAGTGTGGTTGTGACCGTCGATTGACGAAGAGCTAGCTCCCGCTTGGGGATGACTTTTTCTTGATTTCGTATACTATTCATGTTGTATCCCGTTTGGGGGCCAGTATTTACAAAGGAGACTCTGCCGAAATTTTCAGTAAACTTTTGATGTTTTAAAAACCGCATAATTCGGCTTATGCTATTGAAATTACTTGCTTTAAGTTGGTTTTTCTACTCTCTACTACTCTTCTTGGTTTGGATTTCTGGGTTTTCGGTTTACTTATATTACGTACGCCTCGAGACGTTAGTAGTTTAAGTGCCGGTCATGTTCCGTACTTTCGGGTCGTGACAAAGTTGGTATCAGAGCGTTAGGTTTTACCTTCGGAGCGTAGGATGACCCTTGGTTGATGGAATAGGTGACTAAAGTAGAGTGACGTACCGTTGGTATGTTCCGCGGCATATTTACGACACGCCACTCCACTTAAGAAGCCTTATGATGTACATTTCCTTGTTCAGTATTATATTCCTTCCTGATCTAGCCTTATCGGTACCAGTTTGGTTTTTCTGCCACGATTACGGGCAGGGAGAGCTTCGGCTAGAGTTGCGGTCAGCACGAGCTCGGCACGAACGAGGACTGACCAGGGCATGATTCCGGCGACACCCGATTATAGAGAGGTGTCTTTTGACTGTGTTTCCGCGCCACGAGCGTTTGGCGGATCGCCTTTATGAGGTTACTCGGAGGTGCTGATCGACACTAGAGAATTGAGCCAATGATAGAGGCCAGCCAGATCTTGATGACCGTTGGTGTGTTGCTTATTCATGATGATCGAGGCACTGTTCGGCGTGCAGACGAGCGAGCCAGTTATTGCTGCGAACGACGAGGTATTGTCCCAGATGCTGGAGTTAGTGCAGAACGAGTTGTACTAAGAGATGATAGAAGGTCGCTAGTCATCGTGGATGAATGACTAGGACATGTGGATCGTTCGCCTAACCCGATGCGAGGTCATCAGATAGATTGATTCCAGCTAGAGACGACTTCACGTGGAGACATTGGGAGTCGACAGAGACGATCGAATGTCAGAAACCTATTATTCCAAGTTTAAAGTAGTCGGAAAGACATGCAGGCAATTCTATGGTCCCTCTAGAAGAATGAAACCCTAACTCGACTTAATGACCGTGTGAAATCCTTTGAACCTTCGGGTTTGAGGCAGTTCTACGGCGCCATTAGTGAGGCTTGGGTTTGCCCTTCTACGGCTGGACCACCGATGCTGTGGTATGTACTCGATACTATTAAACTGTGCCCAAGAGGTTGAGCTCTTGGGGGATTATGAGGTTTTGACGACTCGATCGGATGGCTCGACTTAATTCGGATGCTAGTTGGTGAGATGCATTCTTGGGAGACTCCAGATACGAGGATAGCCGTTGGAGCTCAGTCCATGCAGCCGCGACGAGACGAGTCCAAGGCAGACGACATTAGAGGAAAGTGGAATAAGAGGTTCGCACCAGATCTTGATGAGATGACGTTCCACTCCGCCGACATCAGAGAGGCGATGCGCATGCCGAGGCATGGTACTTGGACTTACCTTCCAGAAGGAGTCGCGATGAGTATGTAGTCGTTCCAGAGCAAGATGCAGATATAGGAAAGGACAATGACTTCCGGACAGTTGGCAGAGACGAGACATGGAAGAGACCGTGAGCAGGATTCCTTCCAGGACACTGCTGCAATGATACTTGCACCTAGGATCAGATGTGTCATGTGCATTCAGAGAGCCAGAGGCCGACGCCAGTGATATGCTGCCTTGACAGGGCCGATGAGCCGATGGATTGTGAGATTGGTAATCCACGGAGAAGACTTGGACCCAGGAGTAGTCATGTTACGCACACCAGCAGGCCAGAGTTCATGATCATCGATGAGACGTCCCACTAGTGACCGCGACAGTTGGCCCGAGATTCTTAGAGGATGCACTTGAGCGGTACTGTTCCGCCATTTTTGATTTCGATGTTTTGGGTGATTTATTCGTATGATTTGTTTTGATGATTGAGGATTTACGATCTTTGCACAGTGTTGCACTTGATATCGTTTTCGTGCTTTAGTTTCACATGTTTGTGATTTTACGGTTTTAAACAGTTGAGTTGATTTTGTGCGTATGCACGCACGCGATTTGGTTCCTGCCTCTGTATAGTTTATATATGCTGGCAGTGCAGTGACATGTATTTTGTGCACTTGGATACACTGGATTTCGATTTCGAGGGTGATGCTCGACATTTGTTTTGTGCATTTTATGCACCGGATTGGATTTTTAGCGCCTGTTGGGCGCCTGTTACGAGATGCGATTTGGTGCACACCAGATGCACTAATTCGAGATTTTTCGTGCATGTCAGATGCACCTGATTTTGCTGTCAGGCACACACGTTGCCTACGACAGATGTTTCGTGCACACCCGATGCAATTAGATGTTGTTTCAGTGCGCATGTATGGCACATTCATGGATTTTGATTTCCGTGCGCACCAGACGCACGTAGTATTCATGTGCATATTTTGGGATTGATTTCTTATAGAGCAGTACGTTTTTATGATATTGTTATGTGTTTCCGTACTGATCAGGACTAGTCAGAGGACAGTACCTGAATACATTTTGCATGCATTGATAGTTATTGAAGGGATTTCTAAAAAGCGAGCTATAGCCTCAGTATTTACCTACGTGTCTGATATGACACGAAATGTTTAAAACAAGGAGACCCTTCTAAATTGTTTCCAAAACGGCGGAACGTACATTTCAAACAAAGGTATATATGTATATAGTTATTTCCTTATGATAGACGTCCGCCACTGTGCAGTGTTATACACGTGCACAGCGACTTAAAGAGATTTGGTATGCATTTCCTTCAGATACTTACATATATAGATTCGATATTTACATGTATAGTTTCGAGTTATGGCATATTGGTTTTGTTTTGGATTTGGCATTGATGTCTTCTCCATGACTCCGATGATTGCGGGATACTTGACGGAGTTTCGATTTGAGTTATATGCTCATTTTTCAAGCGCATGCGCTGCGCTGCGATTTGTTTTATGTAGTTACAATTTCGGAGCCCCGACGACTTGATGGTTTTTCTTAGATGTTTTAGTATTTGGGGGAGTTTGAATTTAAATTCGGGGACTGAATTTCTTTAAGGGGGGAAGATTGTAACGTTTTGAAAATCGTTTCGGTGAAATTTCGAAAAAATCGGTAAAATAAGGGTGTTTTCGGTAAAAAGTCAAAATACAAATATCTTATTATAAAAATTAAATATACATATTCTAGCTATGTAATTGCTATTATTTGGTGTTTATTGAGCCGCTGGTGAAATTTCAAATTTTCTGAAAAAAATATTATTTTAAGCCGTCACTAATACATTTAATTGGGGAAAATTACAAATTGGAATGAGTTGAAACAAATTTTGTGCATCATAAAACATTAAATAAAAAATTTATCATGTGGTTTTGGAACGAAATCATTTTCCAAAACGGTTTAGAAATTATTGAGGGAAAAAGGCTTTTTTTTAGCGTAAATGGATGTTTGGGGTACTGTATTTATGATTTTCCATCACCCCACACCCATACCCACACTCACACACCCCCATTTTCCCTCCCCCTCGGCTGAATTCAGCAGCCCCCCTCTCTTGTCCCCACTTGTTTTGCAAAAGAAAAGAAAAGGAAAAGAAAGGATAAAAGAATGTATAAGAATGGGCCTTTGACTTTTCTTTGACTTTGAAACCAACACTCTCTCTCTCTCACTCTCCCACTCACCTCACCCTCCCCATTTTCGGCCAGAACCAGCCCCCCCCATTTTCTCCAAGTATCCATCTTCCTTCACCTCCATTTCCTTCAAAAAAAATCAGCAAAAATCAACACAAACCCTCACAAAATCAAAATCCGACTCCTACCCATTTCTCTATAGCCAAAATTGCATGGATCTAGGGAACAAGATTCCAATTTGGGAGGCTATGTGTGTGCTTGTGGATCTTCAATTCATTGGGTATAAATTCTAACCATTTTTGCTTAATTAGTTAGTTAATTTCTTAAGGCTAAGTTGTTAAAGTGTTAATTTTGCTCTTGTTGCTAATTTGAGAATTCAAGAGTATGGTTTGAAGCTAATTTGGGTTTAACCATCACTAATAGGATAATCAAGTGTAGATTATCATCTTGTGGAAATGTAAAACCTAATCTAGTTGCTAATTGCAATTTGTTAATTTAAAATTTGCTATAAATAAGCTTTTATGTAAACTAGGTTTTTATGAAATGCATATATATGTGAGATTTAAATCTAGTTAGGGTTTTATATCATTTGAACATGGTTTAAGTGTGTAATTTATCATATTAAGGCATGTTAAATCAAACCTAGTAACTAGTTTGCAAATTGTATTTTAGAATTTTACTATTTAAGCTAAATTGCAAACTAGAATTTTGGGATTTATGGAAATGAGTAAGTTTAAAATCTAGTAATGGTTTGGGTGGCTTAGTTAAGATATTTAGTGAGCATTGTAGCCACTAAAATCATTAAAACACTTAGTTTTGTACTAAAATGGAAAAGTTTGCTTACTAGGTTTTCGGAAAAATAGCTTTTAAAGTGAGTTTGAGGTTTTTGTGAATTCTAACCTATTTCATATTATAATTAGTGTTTGTGAATGCGCAAATGGGTGCGTTTGGGTTTTTCTCGATAGTTTGACGTTTGGACATCGACATCGAGTGTTGGTTTGGCTATTTTTGCATGCGTAGGTGATAGATTTAGACCTATGTGTGATACGCGTGCCGATTTGATTTTCGTATGCCGTTTCGATTTCGAATTGGGTTTTTAATGCGATGCGATGTGTCATGATACGTAGGTACCCTCACGAGGACTTCGAGAAGACAAGCAAGCGCGTGGCGACATCGATTTCGGCAAGCGAGGACCAGGTGAGTAGATTTATATCTACGGGGAGAAGTCGGGTGGTAGGCGTATGGCACCCCCGCAGTCCGTGGTGATGTATACGGATGCGTATACACACCAACAATTTATGATATGTTGTTAAGATTTATTATTGATGATTTTAGATGGATATTGGTGTTGGATTGGTGCATGGTTACGAAACCTTAGGTAGTGGGTGCACTACACTTACACATACACACATATACATACTTGCATACATTCCTTATTTCATATGTGCGTGTATGGGAATATATTTATATGTTCACATGGGTATGGGACTATGTGTTCACATACGGATTTGTGGAGGATACTTGGGATTGAGCTGAGTCGATGAGATTTGTTTATGGTTGTGATCTCGGTGATATGGCAGGATTCGTACTTAAGGTACGTCCTGGTGTTATAGCGGATCTTGCGACGGCGATACGGGTGAATAGTGTTATAAATAAATGGTCGACATGTGATCGTGATATGAGGCATAATATGCTAGGATATTGATATTAGGCCGTATCGGGCGATGTATACCCCTTGATGATGATATGTGCTGACGATATCGGTTTGTACGAGATTGTCGATCAGTAGTCAGATCATGAGTATATTGAGGATAATAGTATTGTACTAGACATAGGTCAGTACCCTAGACTATGATCTTGGATAAAGAGGATACCAGAGGAATAGTGTGAGGAATATGATATTGACCCGTACCCAGATTTGGGGATGCCGTACGACGGATTTACGTACGAGCTATATTTGATGATTCATCCGCACTCTTCACTTGGGATGTCTGATTATAGATATGGTATCGGATATGATATTATTGAGGCGGGATCACCGACTAATACATATACAGGTATGTATATGTATCGACTCAGATGTTAGGCGGTTTCCTTACCTGTAGTCTAGCTTATAGCGTAGCCCTTTAGTTTAGTTAGTTGTTAGATTAGATTCGGTTCCTACCTATTTCAAAGCTTACGAATCGTGCGTACTTTTAAAGACAGCCTAAGGGATCCTACGGATATTTCAAAAAACGTACCTTTTCTTAAAAACACCGTAGCCCCTATTTTCAAAACCCCACGATTCGTGTTATTTCAAAAGGCACCATTGTAGGACTTATATTAGGTTAAAACAGATTAATTATCGTTGCGTCTAGTATTCAGCTCCCGTTCATTATTGTTGTTTGCTCCGCATCACATGCTTCATAGTCTACTGTTGATATCTTGTGGTTAGGACACCAGCACCATTACCGATGATGCGTATGTACCACGTACACTTACTTGCCGGCTCACACACATCTTCATCGGTAATTGCCATGTCACGTACACCTTAGAAATTATTATTGCTTGACATAGCCTGTTAGCTAATAGTTTAGACATGATATTAGTGTACTTGCCTTATATGTTAGTTTAGACATTATAGTTATTACCTGCTACCTCATGCATACTGTTATTCATTGTTATGCCGCATTCATGGATTCTCATGCATATATTCACTTTTTACGTGCTATTGAGGTTTTGGATTTGGATTTCCATGAGATTTTCTGGATTTGGGGAAAACCGCAAAACATATACAAACTTCTTCTTTCTCTTTTTAAATAAAAAGCGCGGTTTTTCCCATGATGTATGAGTCGTCCACCATGAGTTTGCTGATAGATTTGGAGACCCGATTCGAGGAGTTGGATGAACCGTTTCGGGTACATGGTGGACCCGGTAAGGTACCCCGTGGCAAGAAGCTCGTGGTGATGACGATGATCCTGGCAGGGGGAGACTACCTACCGGTGATTTTACCCGACGCGTCGGATATCCGGAGGATACCGTCGTGGTCTTGAGATGGATGGTACGGGCCAGTCTGGACTGACGGCGCCCTAGATATTGAGATTGAGACATTGAGATTTCGAGATATTGAGGTACTGAGATTTGATGATACGGGCCAGTCCGGATGGCCGGAGCCTGAGCTTTTGAGACATTGAGATTTATGTTTTGTGTCGATGCTAGACACCGTTGATGCTGATTTCATTTATGATACCTCATTTTAAAAATACAAAGGAAATCTCACTAATTTATGAAAACAGTTTCTTCATTTATATGTATTCTGTTTTCATGCATTCATACCTCATTCATATGATATATTGCTACCCGAGGCACTGACACGGGCACATGAAATTATACTCGGGTTAGATTTTACCCTAGACATTGTCATAGGCTGCCTGTTATACATATATTTGAGGATATTTTATGATCATTGACCTAGGTTGCGTTATTTATGCGATTTCTGTGCGTAGATATTTTTCTATTCACGAGTTGGCAACTCACCCCCGTTGTGCCCCAGTTTCTTGCAGGTTTGCCGTACAGGTTTCATTACGGCTTTGCGGGCTCAATTTCATTCGGATGACTTGCTAGTAGGTGGGTTTTTCTTGTATCGTACCCATCATATTACCTTGTATAATATTATTCCGTTGTATCTGGTAAATTCCATCAACCAAACATGTATTTTTTTGAGATAGAGACCAGTGTTGTTTATTCGTTCGACCTTAGAGTCGCTCGTTATATTTCTGGTGGATTTTGAGTTTTCTTTTGAGTTTTGATCCTCGCCGTTGGCGTTGTATATTTTATTGTTTGTGTGGTTGTGACCGTCGATTGACGAAGAGCTAGCTCCCGCTTGGGGATGCCTTTTCCTTGATTTCGTATACTATTCATGTTGTATCCCGTTTGGGGGCCAGTATTTACAAAGGAGACTCTGCCGAAATTTTCAGTAAACTTTTGATGTTTTAAAAACCGCATAATTCGGCTTATGCTATTGAAATTACTTGCTTTAAGTTGGTTTTTCTACTCTCTACTACTCTTCTTGGTTTGGATTTCTGGGTTTTCGGTTTACTTATATTACGTACGCCTCGAAACGTTCGTAGTTTAAGTGCCGGTCATGTTCCGTACTTTCGGGTCGTGACACTTAATGTTTGGGTTTTTGTGTAGGGGTCTCTGGGGTTATATGTGGTCTCATGGTACTTACAACTTTTACAAATTATTGGTACAGTAAAATCTGGGACAACTTTCCGTATTTCATGTGTTTCATTTCACGCGATACGTTATCCGATAAGGTAAGTGTTCTGTGTTGCTTTTTCTCTGAGTTGGTTTCGTAGTGTCGCTATACACGTTAGCTACAATACGAACACTTAAGAGTACGTATGTGTTGTCGTGTTGGCCAGTGTAGATTGTATGTGGTTTGGGCTATTGCTAATATATACTTGTTTTGTTGTCATATTGTTTTAGGTTCGCTGGTGGGGACTTCGGGTGCTGCGAAGAAGGGAAAACAGGTAGTAGGTTTCACTTAGCCAGGAGCGTTGGTGAGTAGATTTAACATCTACAAGGGAATTACCCGCATGGCGTTATGCGTCTGGGGTAAAGATGACCTGTCTTGTCGCATATTCTATTTCATATTTAGAATTGCGCATACTGTTAGTTGTATGTATGCCCTAGAGGCCAGTATTGTACAGATGATGTATATTATATTGGATGCTTGGACATATATAGAGATGACTTTGTTGCTCGATATGATAGTTTGCTATATGGTTGCTCTTTATCTTAACATGTATACTTGTCTCTTTATACTGTCTTTTAGTTACATGTTGGTAAAGCCCTTAGGATGTGTACTTGACTACCTGGACTATGATGCGGATCATACTAGTGGGGACATGGTAGTCCATAAGTACATCCTTCAAGGTCCCTAGTGGTGGGTGTATCGAGACGGGGCATCGATATACCAGTATAGACTAGCGTATACGCTTCTTGACCCATGAGATGGGCGATGGATGATCCCATATCAATTGGTGTTTGACATCGGAGAGGGTATACGGGTGCTCAGTGGAGACTGGGTACACTGGACGGACTCGCCGAGAACTCCCAGATGGTATTATACCTCACGTCAGATAGCAATTCTCAGGTGACACTTGTGCAGGTTAGTCTGTAGACCCGAGATCGTCATAGAGTCTTATGTGATTCCCACTGTGCTTCGATTTCCACCTTACCACATCCATGAGGGCGTGCAAAACGGTGGTTTTTAGGTACAGTCCTGAGTCACATGGAGGCAATGAGCGATAGGAGGGGTTTCGTCTCTCCCGGTATTGGGGGTTGATGTTGCGCTGTGCTCGATTGGCCGTAACAGGGAAGTCGCTGTCCAGGGCTGATTAGAGATTTACTGGTAAGTGTTACCAGTAGTTTCTCGACCCGTTATGAGCCTCACATCGGCACGACTTATCGGTTATTGGGGTCTGACGTTTACCATCCCTAGACTTGATATGCGACATATCAGACGAAGAGACCGGACTGCACGGGTAGTGTTGCCGGTTGGCTCGATGGGAGTTATAGCAGGTTCACTTATTTTCTTCTGATCGCTCAATACCCGGGTGGCCGTTACGTTTAGCTGACCGCTTGCGTCTTGGGGGTGCTTGATATGATCATCACCCACTGCCGGCGTATTGACGAGTCTTAGAGACCTACAAAGGAATTACCTAGTCCAGGCGAAACGTTGTGGTGCGCGTATACGATATGCGCATGGACCCGGTTAAAATGCGCGTATGAGATACCGTGTATTAATCGATAGGCTTGCTTTTGGTAGGGTCGTATGTGATATGGCCCGATTGATAAATCAAGTGTTGATTTATCATTTAATCATTAGTTTCTCACTAGAAATCCTTTCTTGTATTATTGATGTATGCATGCATGTATGCATTCTTTCTTGATTCATGCACATATAGATGTGCATGCACACATACATTCATACATCATCCTTCATGGTTGTATATACAAAGAAAATGGTGGCAATATAAGACTCACACCATGGTTTTAAATATATGAATTATTATTGCATTTGTTTTAAAACAAAATGAAAAAGGAAAGGATAATTCATGGTTTGTTTCTACACTCTTCTTTGACCTAGCCATTCTCACCCACCATTTAAACATGGATTAACTTTCCTTTTGTGTTTTAACTCAAATTCAATAATATGATTATTGTTTAACCATGGTTTGAGATGAGAGGTGGAAAATATATATAGATATATTTTCTATTTTTCATGAGAGTTTATCTTTACTCTTGTTCAAAAAGCCATCATCTTCTTCCTCCTTCTTCTTTTGCTCTCTAGATTTCTCTAGTGAGCAAATTACTCACCAAGTTAGGATTTTGAAGTAAGAAAAGCCACCGCAACATCATTCTACACAAGTCTTGCCCACTTGTTTAGAGTGTTAGCTTCATTTCTTTCTCTTGATCAAGTGAAGTTGCAAGCTTGGACAAAGCAGACTCCGGGTGGATCATCGTGGACCTAGAGGAGTTCAAGTGGACCTTTTCCAAACCCCAAGTAGCGAGGAGTCTAGTGTAGGGAGCTACAAAGTTTGTACTCTCTAAACCCTATCTTAACCTACTTGTTATGATGTGTTGTTTTAGAAACCCTAATTTTCTAGGATTGATTCTTTGTATGCTTACTTAGCACCCTAAAATTTTAATCTTTGGTACATGTGATGCTTCCAAGCTCTTCATGAGGTGCTAGGTAAAGCCAACATTTGTATCAAAGACGACCTAGAACATTAGGCGACACTTTAACGAAGTTAAAACTCCGATCGAACCGGAAAATACGGATTTTTAGCACACTCTGGACATTTTTTGAAAACTGTTGTTTTTCAGGATTAAAAATATGTAAAAAATACAGCAGAGAATTATAAGACAAACTGTGAAAAACGAAACCCTAATAAGCATATTCCACCGCGGAACCGCGGCTTAAGCTGGCTTAGGCCGCGGCTCCGGGCCGTACAGAGCCATCAAGGCTTCGTTTTTGTACTGTGTTCTTATTATCTGCTTGTAGAGGTTTTTGGATATTTTTAATATGGTTTCAGTGACACCTATTCTAGAGATTGTTTTAGATTCGGTAATTCGATCGGAATTTTGATTTCGTGTTTCTTTCCAGGTAATTTAGAAAGTATTGAATTGTTCGAACGAGTATCATTTACTCACTTTTTCACGGGGTTTTAATCTTTCGGAAATACGAGCAAGTTTTGTGGTGGACCCTCTAGAAGACAACATACCATAACTCGATTATGTGACCGTCTTGAACTGCCTTTTGAATCTTAGGGTTTGGGGCAGTACGGCGTGCCACATGTCAGGCGTTGGCTTGACCCTTCTACGGCTGGACCGCTACTACTGTGTCACACTCCGGGTTTTTTGAACTCCGCTCAAGTGTTGAGCTTTATGGAATTTTGGGTATTTGGTCATTCGTTCGAAAACTTTAATACTGTCTATTTATCTGGAATGTGATACAATATGTGGAATTCATATAGTTCGGCATGAAATACGAAATATGTGATATTTCGCATTTTCGATGTCTAAAGAGAATGGGATTCCAAATATTGTAGTTTTACACTTTCTTTTCTGTGACCGTAAGTGTAGTATGTCGATATTGCCGGTTTCGTTGCTATACATCAACGACAATTGGGATACGCATACTTACTTACGTTGATGATATATGATATTATGTGGTGCTGAGATATGATGTGCAGGATTGTCGCGATCGAATAGCCGGGGAGTTTTATGTGAGATGAGAGTTTTATTTTTCATTCATGTAAAGTTCAAATGTAATGTAATATTCTTTTATTTGGGGCACTTCCGGGTTGAGGTTGATGTCACCAGTGTTGTATATTATTTACTTTTCCGCATTAGGATAGACCCAAGGAGGGGAGCACAAGTGACCGGGTTCTGGGGTTCAGTGGGAGGCCATCTCGAGGAGTCGAGACCGGTTCTCCTAAACTCCAGGATTGGTAGGGTCGCTTGCCGCTCTCGTAGGGGTCTAGGGGTGTGGGCTTGGCTATTCATCGCGACTGTGGAATCCGTATTTTCTATTGTTGGCTAAATACTAAATACGGACGTCTTAGTATATCCCACATTATATCTATGTTTCTGCTGCGATATCTGTGATGTGATCATTTGATATGTTGTGATGGATACAGTATATAGTATATATGATATATTATATAGACGTTCCTTATGTTTTACACCCGCACTAGCCCTGCCCTGCTCTGTCGTTAGTTACCTAACTTAACGGTGCACGAGGGGACATCGAGGCGAATGCGGATGGCATAAGTGTACGTCGTATTTATTTGTGATGTTTTGGTGACTTAAATGATGGGACTTCATTAATGTGATTAATGAAAGAAAAGAAACCTAAAAGATGATGTAGAATCAATTTTTTTCAAAAAGGGTAGCTACAGTTTTGCTTTGCATAGCGTTATATATGATATACCTAGGACCTTATTCGATGAGGAAAGAGCCGAGATCCTTTCACCGGGAGTGCCCTCATTAGCAGAACTGGCAGATGCTACAAAACTCGGTTTGGTTTTTTGATTGCTTTTGGTGTTTTGCTTTGCATAGCAGTATATATGATATACCCTGCACCTTATTTGATGAGGAAAGAGCCGAGATCCCTTCACCGGGAGTGACCTCTTTAGCAAAACTAATGAAAGCCTCAAAATCACTCCATTTCAAAATTCACTTGATTCTACAACGATATCAAGTTCATTACGCTCATGGTTTTTCTGAAAAAACCTGCGTAGCCCTCCGTCATTTCAGATAAGTACTACTTAGTATTCATGCTGCGGTAGTTTGGCCTCCGTCAAGGCGTAATGTATGGTAGCTAACTAGTGCTTATCTGCTAGCATATGATGCAATTGGATTAAGGTATTCGTACGGCGTAGTTTGGCCTCCGTCAAGGGTCATACGGGTGGGTTTAATTCAATCAAGAAATGACGAGTTGAACTTGACTAGCGCCCTATGGGTAGTTTGGCCTCCGTCAAGGTCATGGGATGCTAGGGGCAAAAGCATTATCAGGAATTTCAAGTGTTGAAATTTGCAATGAGATTGCATACCTTCTATGAGATAGTTGGATCCCGATACCCACTGCGAGTAATTGTTACTCCCGGGAGAGTTTTACACAGGACAATTAGCCGATCAAGTAGGTGTCTAGAAAGGTGTCAACGGGGTTACGCCTCTGGGAAAATGAGGTTTACTTTAATTAGGTCCGTGCGAAAGCACGGGGAACCTCCCTCAAAGTACCGACACTGGCCTGGCTGAAAGATTGGCGAAGTTGTAGGGTGTAATTAATCCCGGCTAGTCTATCCTTTTAGGGTTTGAAGGAAGATTTGATAAAAACAGTGGGAGCCATCCTGATTAGATTAGATAATAACCAATCTAATCTTGCAAGAGCATACGCTAAAGTGTTTTCTTCTCTCTCTCTCCAGGTAGTGACCATGTCAGGCCATAATCAAGATAATAATATGGATGTATTGACTGAACCCGCTTATTATACTAAGCAGGGGAACGTTGGACCCGTTCTTTCTTATAAGAGTTATAAGACAGAACAGGGAATAGGAAAATATCTGGATTCTCAAGCCGCCCAAAAGAACATGCATGTTGATGCATCTTCTTCAGGTGTGTTAGTTATTGAGAACAGTTTCTCAGTTCACCCTACGTCTTGGGTATTAGATACCGGATCAGGATCCCACATATGTAAATTGTTACATGGGCTACGGAAAAGTAGAGAACTGGGAAAAGGTGATCATTCCGTTCAAGTAGGGAATGGGGCAAATATTGCAGCCAAAGCAGTTGGCGAATATCACCTAGTATTACCAAGTGGTGATACACTGATTTCTAAATGAGTGCTATTATATACCGAACATGATGTGCAACATTATATCAGTTTCTTTATTACGTAAAGAAGGATATAATTTTGTAGTAAAGGATAATGTAATGAACATATTCCTAGATCAAAAGTTGATTGCATCAGGCTCGTTACATAATGGCATATTCATTCTAAATCAAAATACAGTCCTCAATATACAAAACACAAACAAGTGGAAAAGTTCAGAAATGAACGAATCCTTCTTGTGGCATTATAGACTTAGTCATATCAATGCGACACGACTAGCTAAGTTACATAACGATGAATATTTGAATTCATTCGAATTATCATCTTATGATACTTGCCATTCATGTCTCAAAGGCAAGATGACCAAAAATCCGTTTACGGGACATGGAGAAAGAGTTACGGAACTCTTGGGACTGGTGCATAGCGATGTATGCGGTCCTATGTCTACACATGTCAGGGATGATTCTTCCTACTTCATTACATTCACTGATGATCTCTCAAGATTCGGATATGTGTTCCTAATGAAACACAAGTCTGAAGCTTTTGAGAAATTCAGAGAATATAAGTACGAAGTAGAGAACCAAACGGGCAAAAGTATTAAGATCCTTCGATCTGATCGAGGAGGAGAATACTTAAGTAATGAATTCCTAGATTATCTAAAAGAGAATGGGATTCTCTCTCAGTTTACTCCTCCTTATACACCACAGCACAACGGTGTATCGGAGCGGAGAAATCGCACCCTATTAGATATGGTGCGCTCTATGATGAGTACAGCTGAGTTACCTATTTCCTTCTGGGGATATGCACTGGAGACAGCTGCATACCTATTGAATAGAGTTCCAACCAAATCAGTGCCTACCACTCCATATGAGATATGGAATGGTAAGAGACCATATCTTAATTTTATTCAGATATGGGGTTGTCCGGCCTATGTTAAAACACAAAATCCGGACGAGCTCGAGGCAAGGTCTGTTCTATGTAAGTTTGTTGGATATCCCAAACATTCGCGAGGGAATATCTTCTACCACTCCGAGGAACAAAAGGTTTTTGTTTCTCGACATGCCACTTTCTTAGAAAAAGGTTTTCTTATGAAACAGACTAGTGGCATTGAGGTAGAACTAGAAGAAGTTCCAGCAGAACAAACTACAACAGATGATTTGGTAGAACCAGAGGATTCAGTAGTACCCGACGAACCCCAGCCTCTCCGCCGATCTAGCAGGGTTTCTCATCCGCCTGAGAGATACTACGGTTTTCTCATTGATGGTGGAAGCGAGGATTGCATCATGGAGGATGATGACCCAACTAGCTTCGAGCAGGCCATCAAGAGTAGGGACTCAGTGAAATGGCTGGATGCAATGCGGTCCGAGATGGAATCCATGTACACCAACAAAGTATGGACTTTGGAAGTTGCTACTGAAGGGGTAAAACCCATTGGGAGCAAGTGGATCTTCAAGAAAAAACTTGGTGTAGATGGGAAAGTGGAGACTTTCAGAGCTAGACTTGTTGCAAAGGGTTTTCGTCAAAGACCAGGTGTGGACTATGACGAAACCTTTTCTCCAGTGGCTATGCTTAAATCCATCCGGATCATGCCTGCCATCGCTGCATATCATGATTACGAAATCTGGCAAATGGATGTTAAGACCGCCTTTCTAAACGGTGATTTAGAAGAGTGCGTGTACATGACTCAGCCAGAGGGTTTCGTAGATAGTGGGAGCAGCGGGAAGGTGTGCAAGCTGCTTAAATCCATTTATGGATTAAAGTAAGCATCGCGGAGTCGGAACATCTGCTTTGACGTCGTTATCAAAGAGTTTGATTTCGTCAAAAACGTAGATGAACCTTGTATCTATAAGAAGATGGCAGAGAGTAAGGTTGTCTTCCTCGTGTTGTACGTGGACGACATACTCTTGATAGGAAATGACATTCCTATGCTGCAATTGGTCAAGCTCTTCTTGTCATAAAGATTCTCAATGAAAGATCTAGGTGATGCCTCCTGCATATTGGGAATCGGGATCTATAGAGATAGATCTAAAAGGATATTGGGATTGTCCCAGTCCAGGTACATTGACACCATACTAAAGAGGTTTAGTATGGAAGAATTCAAGCGTGGGAACTTACCCACGATCTCTGGAGTCACTCTCTCCAAAGAGATGTCTCCCAAGACTGATTTGGAGAGAGCTCTCATGCAAGGGATACCCTATGCTTCGGCTGTAGGCTCTATCATGTACGCGATGCTATGTACCAGACCCGATGTAGCATACTCACTAAGTATAGTGAGCAGGTATCAAGCTGATCCTAGAGAGAGTCACTGGACAGCTGTGAAGAGCATTCTCAAGTACTTACGAAGGACTAAAGAGATGCTCTTGGTGTATGGTAACGGAGAACTCCAAGTGGAGTCCTTTACCGATTCGAGCTTCCAGAGTGATAAGGACGACACCAAGTCGCAGCTGGGATTTGTCTTTACCCTTTACGGAGGGGCGGTTAGCTGGAAGAGTTCCAAGCAGGAAACCGTGGCAGACTCGACGATGGAGGCTGAATACATCGCTGCCAACGATGCTGCCAAAGAGGCTGTCTGGATCAAGAAGTTCATTACTGAACTTGGAGTGGTTCCATCCATTGAGAATCCAATACCTTTGTATTGCGATAACAATGGAGCGGTGGCTTTTGCCAAGGAACCCAGGTCCCATCAGCGATCCAGGCATATTCTGAGGCGGTATCACCTGATCCGGGAGATAGTTGATCGCTGGGAGATCGAGGTCAGGAGGGTTGACACGAAAAATAACACAGCGGATCCACTCACGAAGGCCATTCTCCAGATACAGTTTGAGAGACTCTTCGGGATGCTCAGGATCCGATACTACAACAGCTGGCCCTAGTGCAAGTGGGAGATTGTTAGTTGTATGTATGCCCTAGAGGCCAGTATTGTACAGATGATGTATATTATATTGGATGCTTGGACATATATAGAGATGACTTTCTTGCTCGATATGATAGTATGCTATCTGGTTGCTCTTTATCTTAACATGTATACTTGTCTCTTTATACTGTCTAATAGTTACATGTTGGTAAAGCCCTTAGGATGTGTACTTGACTACCTGGACTATGATGCGGATCATACTAGTGGGGACATGGTAGTCCATAAGTACAACCTTCAAGGTCCCTAGTCGTGGGTGTATCGAGACAGGGCATCGATATACCAGTGTAGACTAGCATATACGCTTCTCGACCCATGCGATGGGCGATAGATGATCCCATATCCATTGGTGTTTGACATCAGAGAGGGTATAAGGGTGATCAGTGGAGACTGGGTACACTGGACGGACTCGCCGAGAACTCCCAGATAGTATTATACCTCACGTCAGATGGCAGTTCTTAGGTGACACTTGTGCAAGTTAGTCTGTAGACCCGAGATCGTCATAGAGTCTTATGTGATTCCCACTGTGCTTTGATTTCCACCTTACCACGTCCATGAGGGCGTGCAAAATGGTGGTTTTTGGGTACAGTCCCGAGTCACATGGAGGCAATGAGCGATAGGAGGGGTTTCGTCTCTCCCGGTATTGGGGGTTGATGTTGCGCTGTGCTCGATTGGCCGTAACAGGGAAGTCCCTGGCCAGGGCTGATTAGAGATTTACTGGTAAGTGTTACCAGTAGTTTCTCGACCCGTTATGAGCCTCACATCGGCACGACTTATCGGTTATTGGGGTCTGACGTTTACCACCCCTAGACTTGATATGCGACATATCAGACGAGGAGACCGGACTGTACGGGTAGTGTTGCCGGTTGGCTCGATGGGAGTTATAGCAGGTTCGCTTGTTTTCTTCTGATCGCTCAATACCCGGGTGGCCGTTACGTTTAGCTGACCTCTTGCGGCTTGGGCGTGCTTGATATGGTCATCACCAACTGCCGACGTATTGACGAGTCTTAGAGTCCCACAAAGGAGTTACCTAGTCCAGGAGAAACGTTGTGGTGCGCGTATGCGATATGCGCATGGACCCGGTTAAAATGCGCATATGAGATACCGTTATTAATCGGGCGGCTTGCTTTTGGTAGGGTCGTATGTGATATTGCCGGATTGATAAATCAAGTGTTGATTTATCATTTAACCATTAGTTTCTCAATAGAAATCATTTCTTGTATTTTTGATGTATGCAAGCATGTATGCATTCTTTCTTGATTCATGCACATATGGATGTGTATGCACACATACATTCATACATCTTCCTTCATGGTTGTATATACAAAGAAAATTGTGGCAATATAAGACTCACACCATTGTTTTAAATATATGAATTATTATTGCATTTGTTTTAAAACAAAATGAAAAAGGAAAGGATAATTCATGGTTTGTTTCTACACTCTTCTTTGACCTAACCATTCTCACCCACCATTTAACCATGGATTAACTTTCCTTTTGTGTTTTAACTCAAATTCAATAATATGATTATTGTTTAACCATGGTTTGAGATGAGAGGTGGAAAATATATATAGATATGTTTTCTATTTTTCATGAGAGTTTATCTTTACTCTTGTTCAAAAAGACATCATCTTCTTCCTCCTTCTTCTTTTGCTCTCTAGATTTCTCTAGTGAGCAAATTACTCTCCAAGTTAGGATTTTGAAGTGAGAAAAGCCACCACAACATCATTCTACACAAGTCTTGCCCACTTGTTCAGAGGGTTAGCTTCATTTCTTTCTCTTGATCAAGTGAAGTTGCAAGCTTGGACAAAGCATACTCCGGGTGGATCATCGTGGACCTAGAGGAGTTCAAGTGGACCTTTTCCAAACCCCAGGTAGCCGAAGAGTCTAGCGTAGGGAGCTACAAAGGTTGTACTCTCTAAACCGTAGCTTAACCTACTTGTGATGAAGTGTTGTTTTAGAAACCCTAATTTTCTAGGATTGATTCTTTGTATGCTTACATAGCACCCTAAAATTTTAATCATTGGTACATGTGATGCTTCCAAACTCTTCATGAGGTGCTAGGTAAACCCAACACATACACCCTACTGCTTAGTTAATTTTTGTGCTTGGACTAGTATCCTTAGGACACTTACGATTCAAGGAACGTATATATACCGATACGTGGATCACCGGTATCCATACCGGACGCTTACGATTCGTGGAACGTATAAATATGAGAAAGACCGATACATGGATCACGGGTGTCGTTACCGGACACTTACGATTCGAGGAAAACGTATGGATATGAGTATTTATGTGTCGATGCAAGACACTTGTTTTCATGATATTTTTACTCCTAAGTATATATAACAGTGGAATGGGACGCTGTTATATATGCATATATATATATATTTTCATGATTTTTACTCCTAAATATATATAACAGTGGAATGGGACGCTGTTATATATATATATATATATATATATATATTAGTAGAATGGGACGCTAATATATATGTATACATATAAATTCATATACTTCATCATATTTATTCTTGTAAATATTCCTAGGATATAAGAGATTCACTTGATATTGGATTTAGGACATTTGAGATTACTTTATATTGTACATAAAGGATATATGAGATTCACTTGATTTTGTACATTCAGGATATATGAGATTTGCTTGATATTGTACATTCAGGATTTGTGAGACTTGCATGATATGAAAGCCAATTTGGGGGCTGATTTGAGGAAATTAGGATTTGGATTGCCTTGATGGACTGTGGTCCAACCACGATGTCAGGATTCAGTGGAAATGACATGTTTCATTCCATACACCACTTTTATTGTTTATTCACTACTTCATGTGTTAGTTGTACCCGTTAGTGTACCTTTCATGACTGTTGCATATATTCCTTTTCATATCATTATTGCATGATTATTGCATACCGATTGTCATATTATTGCTTCATGTATTGGTAGTACCCGTTAGTGTATCTTTCATGACTTTTGCATTCATATGACCCTTTTATTGATATTAGCTTACATATGTTAGATTCGCGCTCTACGTACATACTTGCGATTACCTGCATATGTTATTTACTGTTCACGAGTTGGCAACTCACCCTCATTGTGCCACAGTTTGTTTTGATGATTGTTCCCCAGAGTATTCGAGGAAGGCTATTCATCTATCATATCATCTTTTGCTGCGGATACCGCATCGGCTCACAGTGTGCAGTTTAGCTTTAGGTGGGTTTTGTGGTTATTCGTTGTTGTATTGTATATTCGTTGTATCCTTGTACTCTCCATCTACTACTTTCATGTTGACTTGCAGACTTGATGTGAGGACGATATTGTATATTATTTTGTGACTTGGTGTTCTTTTATGCAGTTTTACTTCTATCGTCTTTTATTTCTTCGCTACGACGTTGTATATCTGTTGTGGTGGTTGTTTTCTGCCTTTGGGCATGATTTTCTCCCGTTTGGGGATGCTTTACTTATATTTATGTTGTACCCATTTTTGGGGTTAGTTTTTAAAAAGGAGGTGCTGCCAAAATTTTAAAGGAAATAAAGTTGGACTTTTAAAGAATTTGGGTTGAGATTTCCAAAGCTTTTAAAAATTGTTCTAAATTCTTACTACTTTTGATGGTTTAGATTGCTGGGCTTTCGGCTTACTTAAATTGCATTACGCCTGTAGACGTTGCGTCGTTTAAGGGCCGTCACGTGCCAATTTCGGGCCGTGACACTATTAGATAGTCCAGGAATTCATTGCTCAAGTATTCTTCTCCCCGATCAGATCGAAGGATTTTAAAATTTTTACCCGTCTGGTTCTCAATTTCTTGCTTATATTTTTTGAATTTCTCAAAAGCTTCAGACTTGTGTTTCAACAGGAACACATGTCCGTATTTTAAGAGATCGTCAGTGAATGTAATGAAGTACGAGGAACCATTCCTGGCATGTAGACATGGGACCACATGCATCACTATGTATCAGTCCCAAGAGTTCCGTAACTCTTTCTCCGTGTCCCCTAAACGGAGCTTTGCTCATTTTGCATTTGAGACATGACTGACAAGTTTCATAAGATGATAATTCGAATGGATTCAAATATCCATCCATATGTAACTTAGCTAGTCATGTCGCATTGATACGACCTAGTCTACAATGCCACAAGAAGGATTCGTTCATTTCTGAACTCTTTGTCTTTTGTGTGTTTTGTACATTAAGAATTGTGGTTTGATTTAGAATGTATATGCCATTATTTAACGAGCCTGATCCAATTAACTTTTCATTTAGGAAGATGTTCATAACATTATCCTGTAATACAAAATTATATCTTTCTTTACATAATAAAGAAACTGATATAAGATTGCATATCAGGGTCGGTATGTAATAGCATTCGTTCAGAATCAATGTATAACCTTTTGGTAATACCCCCAAACTTATCTTTGATCGTCCCGAGCAAACTAGTTTATTTTTAAGAGGAGAAAAAGAAAGGAGAAAACTAAGCACACTTTCGTAGGCAGACACGATTGCACTGAGCACGTGCAACAAGCCGTTAAACCTCTAGGTGTCCCTAGTAGGAGGAGTGTTGTCTCCTGAGGGTTTTCAGCGGATTACACCCACAAAATCCTATAACAAAAGAAAGATGGTGAAATTTACATATAAAGATAAGAACCATAAAAGAAATACTTTGAAAAGAAGAGTTTCCAACTATGCCAGCTTTTCAGTTGTCATGAGCCCTATCTTAATAGTCATGAAAAGATGTTAGAAATCACATTATCCCTCAATAAAACATCGTCTTTATTCTTCATTCCTACCTTTCATCCAAACATTGATCATATACCCCTACGTGTGTGAAATGGTCATCCATACACTCAGAGAATTCAATTCAAGCTATCATACTCTTGTCCATCTACCGTAGTACTTTTTAATTTGATGAATACTAAGATTTGCTCACGCATTTTCATGCGACCGTTAATACTTCTTGAGGTACTAACCGACCGATTACTCATGCGCTTGCTGATTTGGTGATAATATTTTCCTCGTCTTGCACCACCTAAGGCTTAGCAGTGACTCCCAGACCAGTTGGCCTTAGGGCACTAGGTGAAGAGGCACCCTCGCTATATTTTTTTATTGCTGCCTTGGCGATTACAAAACCAGTGTTCATTTTTCTTTTCACCATTTTTATATTTTCTTCATCATCATTTTTTTCTTCATACTTTGGCTTTTAGACAAGAGCATTTCAAGGTATCCTCTACTATCCCGAGTTTCAAGACGTGTGTATGTGCATATAGTAGGGTATCAACATTCAAATGTTCGGCTTCCAG
The DNA here is from genome assembly GCA_030015575.1 of Agapanthus africanus. NCBI lineage: Eukaryota > Viridiplantae > Streptophyta > Magnoliopsida > Asparagales > Amaryllidaceae > Agapanthus > Agapanthus africanus. The sequence goes on along the minus strand of JASDDO010000016.1, from coordinate 222,773,747 downwards.
AATAGAAACTATTTTTCAGACTTATTTTTATCCTCAGATTAGTGACTTCCTTCATCTTACTAACCCTTGGGACAACAGCTCATAACTACTTATTACTAGTTCGTTTAAGAAAACTTCTAATTTTCTTGGTTTTCTTAAACTATTCCTATCTTTTGGATGTAATTTTTCACTTTCTACTCTTTTGTTATAAAAGAAATTTTTTTTAAAAATTTTTGAAATGTTGTGCTTATGCAAAATCTGATGCAAATTGATATGTAAATAAGCACAAACCTCCCCCAAACCTGTTTACAGCAGTGTCCTCACTGATGTCATCCGTTAAGCTCAAAACCTGTAGACTTGGGATGAAATTATTAATGGGGGAAAGAATATATGAAAGTGAAAATCCTCCCCTAAACTTAATTTAGGCTCACAATTTTGTAAAAATCATTTTCTTTCAAGAGCCAAAATATACCACCCCTCCCCCAAACTTGAGTTAAACATTTTTAATCTTTTAAAATCACATGATGGGGTCAAGGTTATTGGTCAATGCCAAGCTTTGCAAAGACCGAAGGTCAACACCAACCATTCAAAAATTTTATCGATGAAGCACCAAGGTTGGTGGAAGAACATGTCACCTATTGACGTGAAGAAGTGGGGAGGTGACAAGAGGTGTATTGGAAAAGGATTGCGTCTCAATTTGGAGAGACGACATAGTGATAGTAATGATGGATTACTCGCATTATAATGATTGTCCAAAAGAGGGGATGGAGGTCCAATTTCTTCATCTTGGAGTTGATTCATCTCAACACCCGTGTTTTGTAAAAATGCGAGTTCATCAGCGAAAATTTCCTCAAAGCTTTCATCGATACCCCGAAAAATAATGTCATCAGAAAAAATGGGGTGATCGTCAGACTCAATATAAGGTTTCTCATTAGATGTTGACCCGGACAACTCGGTGGAAGAGTAAATGGTTGGGTCAAACAACAACATATGAAAAGAGTCTGTATCATGAGGTTGATCAAATTCGTTGCTGTCGACATCCATTAATTCGACAGAACACACATGAGCATAGGGTTCGGAGGGTTCACTTCCCAACTTGTAAATGTTAAGCTCAATTGACTTCTTTCCAAAGGATAGGGTCATAGAGCCGTTTCTACAATTAATTACTGCGTTGGAAGTGGCCAAAAAGGGTCGACCGAGTATCACCGGGATTTGATTGCATGGGTTCGCTACAGGTTGTGTATCTATAACGATAAAGTCCACAGGGAATATGAATTCCCCGACTTTGATTAACACATCCTCTAGCTCACCCCTTGGTTGGGTGATAGATCGATGGCCATCTGAAGAGTGCAATGCGCAGGTTTTAACTCTCCGATCCCTAATTGCTCATACACAGAATACGGAAGCAAGTTAACACTAGCACCAAGATCGAGTAGAGCACGATTGATATTTTTACCCCCAATGGAAATAGAAATTGTAGGATTTCCGGGGTCCTTTCGTTTCTTGGGTAGTTGTTGTGTAAAAGCAGTGCTCACATTACTCGCAAGGAAAACTTTTTTAGGTACTTGAACTTTTCTCTTCCTAGTGCACAAGTCCTTTAGGATTTTTGCATATGACGGAACTTGTTGAATAGCATCTAGGAGAGGAATGTTTATGTTAACTTGCTTAAAAATTTCCACAATCTTCTCCATTTGTGGACTTGGTCTGTTGCCCCTCAACCTGTTTGGATAAGGTGCTTGCTCGATAAGTTTTGGGTCCAACGTTTGTGGAGAAGACTGTGGGGATGGATTCGATCCCAAAACTGGAGTTGGAATCGACTTAGATAGATTTGGCGAAATGGGCGAAGGGTTCGAGCCTTGGGGAAAACGGAGAATAGGCTCGGATGAAGGTGGGGGACTAGACGAATGAGGGGAAGAAGAAGAAGAAGAAGAAGGGGTATCAAATGTGTCACTATCATCAAATTGCTCACCCACTTGGTTATTCAGCACTCTTCCCGATCTCAACGTAGTAATGGCATTCATATTATGACTTTGTGAATGGCCAGGATTCGGTAGGGGTTGAGATGGGAGTATCCCTTTCTCTCTCGCACTCATTGCGGCGTTTAACTGTGCGATTTGGTTTTCTATTGATTTAATACTCTCACCATGGGAGGATGAGTTTTTCGTTAGGGTATCAATAGAAGACCTTATCTCAGCCGAATTTTGCATGGATTGTTTCATGAACATATCCAAAGTTTGTGCAAGTGAGTTGTCAGTACAGGCCACTTGTGGTGTAGAAATGTTGGCCGGATTTTGGAAATTTTGTAACTGAAAGGGGGGCTGATTCTGTGGTTGTGGTTGCTGTGGAGGAGGTCTTTGATAATTACTTTGTTGGTTTTGATTCCAAGCAAAGTTAGGATGATTCCTCCATCCTTGATTATATGTGGAAGAAGAAGGATCATTTCTAGGTCGCTGCTGAAAAGCAGCATTAGCTTGAAACAATGCATTCATAGGACATTCTTCCGTTAAGTGTGAAGGATCCGAACAGCAACCACAGACGGTCTTAGAAAGCGTAACCTGATTTAGGGAGACTGATGAGAATCTGCTCTCAATAGCGTCGAGTTTCTTCTGCATCGCTGCCATTTCGGCTTTCACTGCGATGGAAACATCGAGCTGGTGAACTCCTCCCCTAGATGAAGGTGGTCTTACGCTTTCCCACTGCAAAGTGCTTTCAGCGAGATCTTCCAGATATTTCCATGCTTCACCGTCATCTTTAGACATGAAATTGCATTGACACATTGTTTCAAGCATCTGCTTTGTCGCTGGATTAATGCCCTCATATATAATTCGACATAAATCCCATCTTTGTATCCCGTGATGGGGGCATTGGACAAGCAGATCTTTGAAACGTTCAAAGCACTTCCAAAATGGTTCATTGGGAAGCTGGGTGAACTGGTTGATCTCGCTCCTAACATGTGCAGTCTTATGATTTGGGTAAAACTTCTTAAGAAATGCTACGACGAATTCATCCCAATTAGCGATAGAGTGTGCGGCAGTATTATAAAGCCATTTTTCTGCCAAGTCGCACAGTGTGAATGGGAGAAGACGTAAGCGCATAGCATCTAAAGTCAATTGTGAAGTACCCATCATTGCGCATACGTTTTCGAATTTGGTGATGAAAACGTACGCATCTTCTGACTCAAGCCCGTGAAATTTGGGCAGCAGATTGATGTAGTGGGGTTTGATTTCAAAATTATCCCCGTTAGGTGGTGGAAGAGATAGACAAGTAGGAAGGGGACCACGGATAGGATAGCATCTCTCTTGGAGAGAGATGCGCGATGGATTCTGCGCACCTTCGGGCGGTGGCAGCGTGGTGTTATAATTTGATGGAGTGCCGTCCATCTCGGTTGATGTGGTGTGTGGTGGGGGAAAAGAAGATGAAGAAGTACCGACTTTGGCGTCGATAGCAGGAACGCGGACAAGACGGGCACTAGGATCCCGTGTCCAGCCGAGCATGCACTAAGCGGGTTTAGTGCAAGTGGCAGCGTGTGTGTGATTTAAAATTGACTTGTTTTGAAAAAGTGGGACTCAAGACAAATCACCCTAAAATGCACAAGCAACCATAGAACTAAGGTTACCTAGGTCAAGTCTCTAGACAGCTCCTAACTAAGGCTAGAAATAGGACCTCAAACCGCCTCTTCACGGACAAGTACGGCCAGGTAAGTGGGAAGGAACCACCACTACAGTGGGCCTAATTAAAAACCACTAGCCTAGACACCGCAATGTTAGTTAGGATAAACGGCCGATGCTTATACTAGTTTTTTTCCTATTGAGCTCGACAGTCCTTAGAGTCTGGTCTAGATATTTTTTAAATTAATGAAGGGTTGATCTGTATGCTAGGTTTGTGATTTGTGGGGCTTAGGAAGGGTGATGAAATCCCCACCTAATCTTGATTTGGTCTTTGCCCCTTAGAATCCGTATTAAAATATGCAAAACAAAACCAATCACAAAACTTTTGCAAAAAGATTTTTTGAGCGGCGTAATTTTGCAAAGAATCCTGCAGAAGATAGATTTTATTGGATTTGAGAGGAGAGAGGAGGAGTTGAAAGAAAATACCAGAGAAGATTGAAGCCCTAATTCCCCTAAGAAGCCGCGTTTCCGCCGCAGGAATGGTACTTTTGCCGCGGTTCCGCCGCAAGGTGGAAGGAACAATTGCTGAAAATTTTTCTCAAGCCCTCTGTGCTCCTCTGGATCTCGATAAATGCCTCTGTCTTCTGTTTTCCTCAATTCTGTAACTCCAGATCTCCTTGAAAAATTCACGCACAAATCGTTAAATATGCAATTTGCAGTTTTGTTTCAATAATGATATAGCTCGTCTAAGAATTCAACACAAATAGTAAAAATAAAAAATTACGCACGTATCCCCGGCAACGGCGCCATTTGATTGATACGAAAGAGAGTGTTTTTGTTGTATAACCGCAATCAGAACGGTGTCGCGTGTAGCTAGACCGAGGTGAGTACGGGTCGTCCTCAGGGAAACGTTGAACCTTTTACTTTTACTTTAGATGTGTTGAGAGAGAGGGGAGGAATAAGAATGTTGAGGAATGGTTTCTAGATCTACGTTAAGCAAAATGCAAAAATATAGATCTAGATTATTTTAGAGATTTAGATAATATAATAAGAAGGCTTGTAGGGTTCGTTAGGATTTAGTAGTTATGGAGGATTAATTAAAAGTTACCCTTTTTATCCATTAATAGATTTAAAACTAGAACGACGGTGATGCGTGTAGATTAGGGTTTCTGGAGGGAAAAGGAATCCCACTCTTAACCCTTATCTCGACACGGAACTCCGTTCAAATCTAGCCTTTACCAAAACAATCATTAATCTAATCTCTAATCGCGGTCGGGACTAGCAAAGAATTGCTAGCGCGCCCGATTAGGATGTTAATGATTCTTTTGATAAAGTTCATAAACTTTATAGGACTTAAAAAGGGTTTAGGGATCTTTATCGTCCATTAGCCTACCCTAATCCTACGAACCCTAACAAGCGGAGAATTACTCGCGCATGTTGGGACAAGAAGATGAAAAGACAGAGAAGGAAAACATAATGTAAAATGCAAAAGAATTAAATAAAATAACTACCTTTATTAATCAACTTGAACAATCTACACTTTATTCCGTAGAAAATGATTACAAACTAGTTGCTTCTCGATCTTTCCTAAGGAGGTAGACGAACAGTTGATGATCAGCCTGGATGCGTGAGCCGTCTTGGACTTCGTGATCTCGTCGGCTTGATAGCTTTTTCCAAGAGGCCCTCGGTGCCTTTATATAGTGAAAACCCAGAATCTTTTTGTTGAGAAGTTGGTAAAATTCAGCAGTTGTAAATATCCCAAAATCTTGCATTCCAACCTCATCAAACTGCGGCGGATCCGCGGCCCAAGGGTGTGTTTGGCCGCGGATCCGCGCTCATGGGTCGAGATCTCTCTGTCGTTTTTCTTGGGCTCTCTGATGGTGACATTTGGCAATCCTAGGCACCTTTATATCTTTAAAATAGTCTCTCGGTTGCTTCCAGACTTGGTCTCCAAGTTTGCTTCTTAATTTGGCAAGTTTTCTTCAACAAATTGATTTGTTTGTTAAATCCTTCATAACAACTTGGAAATAATCTGCACAACAACTCAAATAAGATTTTAGTAGACTTTGTTCTACTAGAATTAGATCAATAATATTATTTGCATACATTTTCCTACCAAATGATAATTAAAATATATTAACACATGGAAAATAATGTTTTTACACATAAACCCTCATATGTATAATATATTATAATAAAGTCCTTTTTTAATATAAAAATGGGTGGAAAATGTACTACAAATGTGCAGTTTTATCGACTGAACAGTAATACAAGGTGATATTCGCCAACTGCTTTGGCTACAACATTTGCACCATTCCCTACTAGTACGGAATGATCACCTAATCCCAGTTCTCTATCTTTCCTTAGCCCATGTAACATATTACATATGTGGGATCCCGATCCAGTATCTAATACCCAGGACGTAGAGTGTACTGAGAAACAGTTCTGTATGACTAACACACCCGAAGAAGATGCATCAACATGCTCATTCTTTGTTTGGGTAGCGTGGAAATCCAGATATTTTCCTATTTCCTCCTCGGACTTATAACAATTATAAGTTAGAGCGGAACCAACGTTCCCCTGCTCAGTATAACAAGCGGATTTGGTCAATACATCTATATTATTATCTTGATTAAGGCCTGATATGGTCACTACCTGGAGGGAGAGAGAAGAAAACACTTTAGCATATTCTCTTGCAAGATTAGATTGGTTTTTATCTTATCTAATCAGGATGGCTCCCACTGTTTTTTTTAACAAATCTTAATTCAAACCCTAAAATGTAAGACTAGCTGGGATTAATTACACCCTACAAATTCGTCAATCTTTCGGCCAGGCCAGTGTTGGTACATTGAGGGAGGTTCCCCGTGCTTTCGTAAGGACCTAATTAAAATAAACCTAGTTTTCCCAGGGCGTAACCCCGTTAACACCTTTCTAGACACCTCCTTGATCGGCTAATTGTGATGTGTAAAACTCTCTCAGGAGTAACTCTTACTCGCAGTGGGTATCGGGATCCAACTATCCATAGAAGGTATGCAATCTTATTGCAAATTTCAACACTTGAAATTCCCAATAGTATTTTTCCCCACCTACTTATGACCATAACATAGTCAACAAATCATAAGCGCTAGCCAAGGTCAACCCGTCATTTAACATGGTCAACAAAGTCGTATGACTACCCTAATCCAATCGCATCACATGATTTAACAGATAAGCACTAATTAGCTACCGCACACTACGCCTTAATATGGTCAACAAACGTAGCACGAATACTAATTAGCACTTATCTGAAATGACGGAGGCTACGACAGGTTTTATGAAAACCTTTTGCGTAATGAACTTGATATCGTTGTAGAAACAAGTGGGTTTTTGAAAAGGAGTCTTTTTTAGGCTTTTATTAGTTTTTCTAAAGAGGTCAATCCCGGTGAAGGGATCTCGGCTCTTTCCTTATCGAATAAGGTACTGGATATTTCACAAATACCACTATGCAAAGAAAGAACTAAAGAAGCAATAAAAAGACAAAACCGAGTAGGTTGTAGCATCTGCTAGCTTTTGCTAAAGAGGTCACTCCCGGTGAAGGGATGATTGATCTATTTCTCGATGTGTATTGAAAATGTAAAATATCACAACCAAAGAAATTTATACCGCAATCAATTGACGGTGTTTATTGTTGTTTCGTCAATGAGAACGGATCGTCTACTAAGAAAGTGTAATTTGATCGTATTTGATTTAGATGAATTGAAAATTAAAGGATCAAGAAAAGAAAACTTGATTCAAGATTTATGTAATTGATTTTCAAGGATTATCAAAAAACTAGATCTAATATCAAGAAATACTATAGATCATGAATCAAGAATCAAGATTCGTCCAATTTGAGTTAGTTATCAAGATTTGTAATGAGGCTCATAGGAATCGATCGAATCGATAGTGAGGATGAAGACTTGTGATTACGTATTCTTATCCATTGATGATTTGATGCTAGATCGATGACGATCAATGGGAATTAGGGATCTCTTGCGGAAACTAGGGTTTCATCATCTATCCCTTGTCCTTTCGTTGATTTTTATTCAAATTCTAGCCTCAAGGAAATTCAAGCATCAATCGTTGATCACTAATTAAGAGCGAAAACATTCAAGAAAGCATCTCGCTCGAAACTAGGTTGTCGATGATTCAATTTACTAGAGTTTACAAAACTCATAGGACTTAAGAATCGTTCAAGAATTTAATCATAATCATTTATCAATTTTCTCGAGTCCTCCAAGAGCGAAGTTTTCACTCAAGCATCATAACAAAGAAAACAATCAAGAATTGAGATCTCATCATAATGCTCAAATATAAAGAAATTCAAGATTAAGAAATTTCACCTTTTATTATCCAACAATTTCGTTACAATTCGCTCAAGAACTACAAGAATTGAGGAAAGAACTCGATCGTCGAATTAGCTTCGCATCGTCTCCGTGAGTCGCGGATCGTCTTGGATCACTTGCTCGGTTGAAGATCGGCATCGCTCAAAAAGGCTTGATGGCTTCTTGCTTGATTTTGTACTCGGAGATCTTGAATTGTCTTTTGGAATTGGATTAGGGTTAGGGTTTGGATGCACAAGTGGTGTCACTCAACTTGTGGGTGAATTGATGTGGAATGATCAACAGCCATTAGAATGAAGCTTTTGGGTCCTTTTTATAGCCTTCTCCTTTAGCTTCCCCTAGAAGCTTGATTAGGATTAGCTTCCTTTAGGAGCTAACCTAGGTTTAGCTTCTCTTACAAGCTTGGTAGTTGAGTAGAAGCTTCTAGGTTGAGTTAGTTATGTAGCTTCCTTGAGAAGCTTGGTAGTGTTTAGCTTGTACAAGAAGCTTGGCTGTTAGGAAAGAAGCTTCTGTAGATTTCTGGAGACTGGAGTGTCTTTAAGATGTTAGGCTATTGCAAGGAGAAGCCCGAGATAGTAATTTGCCGATAATGTCTCCACGTGGCAGCGGATCCCCCGCCAATAAGGCCATTCGGCCGCGGATCTGCGGCCCTTTGGAGGTGTTGGAGCATCAAACTTCCAGGTATATATGGTGCAGACTTTAGGGATGTTTTCTGATATCTGGAATTTTATAAATCTTTCTTGTTCACTGCCAGATCACAAGTCTTGGACTTGGCGTATTTTTATCAGCACTTTCAGCAGTTCTGGTTCTTTTTCCTGGAATTTCCTGCACACAATCTCGAGACAAGTGTTGCGTATACAAAGATCATGCGTGCAATAATAAACACTCAATTTCCCTTAAAATGCCGGTTATAATGTATAACACATGTTATTTGGTATTTTACAAACGAATTGTTAATATGTTCTATATTCATACCGAACACCTTTAGATGATTGCAAATAGTAGGGAAATTGATGTGTAAAAAATGCAATATTTTCGACTGATCAAATTCCCCCAAACTTAATTTTGGTCGTCTCGAGCAATCTTGTTTTATTAGAAAGAGAAGGAAAAAATAAAGAAAAAGAAAAAACTAACTAGCATACTATTGTAGGCAACACGATTGCACTGAGCATGCGCAACAAGCCTTTAAACCTCTAGGTGTCCCTAGTAGGAGGAGTGTTGTCTCTTGTGGGTTTTCAGCTGATCGCAACAACAAAATTCCATTATAAAAGGAAGACCGTGAAAGTTACATGTAAAGATAAGAATCGTAAAAGAAAGACTTTGAAAATTAGAGTTTCCAGCTACACTAGCTTTTCGGTTGTCATGAGCCCTATCTTAATAGTCATGAAATGATGTTAGAAATCATATCATCCCCCAATAAAACATTGTCTTTATTCTTTATTCTTATCTTTCTTCCAAACATCGATCATATACCCCTACGTGTGTGTAAAAGACATCCCTACACTCGGAGAATTCAATTCAAGCTATCATACTCTTGTCCATCTACCTCAGTACTTTTTTAATTGATGAATATTTAGATGGATTTGCTCACACATTTTTCATGCGACCGTTAATACTTATTGAGGTACTAACCGACCGATTACTCATGTGCTTGCTGATTAGATGTATTAGTATTTTCCTCGTCTTGCACCACCTAAGGCTTAGAAGTGACTCCCAAACCAGTTGGTCTAAGGCACTGGGTGATGAAGCAGCCTCGCTATATTTTTTTATTGCTGCGTTGGTGATAACAAAACCAGTGTTCATTTTTCTTCACCATTTATATTTTCTTCATTTATTATTTCCTTCATACTTTGGCTTTTAGACAAGTGCATTTCAAGGTATCCTCTACTATCCCGAGTTTCAAGACGTGTGTAATTGCGTATAGTAGGGTATCAACATTCAAATGTTTGTCTTCCAGAATAGAAAATATTTTTCAGACTTATTTTTATCCTCAGTTTAGTGACTTCCTTCATCTTACTAACCCTTGGGACAACGGCTCATAACTACTTATTACTAGTTCGTTTAAGAAAACTTCTAACTTTCTTGGTTTTCTTAAACTTTTCCAATCTTTTGGATGTAATTTTTCACTATCAAGTCTTTTATTATCTTATTTATGTACAAAAAAAAATTCATTTTTTTTATGTTTTGTGCTTATGCAAAGTATGATGCAAATGATGCGCAAATAAGCACAAACTTCTCCCAAACTTGTTTTCAACAGTGTCCTCACTGTTGCCTTCTGCAAGATCTCAAAAAACATGTAAGCTTGGGTGGAAATTTATTAATGAGGGCAATAAATATGATCGTGAAAAATCATCCCCAAACATATTCATTGGCTCACCATTTTGAGTAAAAAATTTGTTTTCAAGATTCGGATTATCCCCCCTAAACTTGAGTTAAACAATGGTAATCTTTGAAAATCACAAGAGGGGGTCAAGATTATTGGTCGATGCCAAGCTTTGCAAAGACCGAAGGTCAACACCAACCATTCGAAGATTTTATCAATGTAGTGCATTAGTTGGTGGAATGACATGTTATATGAAGCCAGAAAGAAGTTGGGAAAAGATAAGTGGTGGGATAGAATGTGTTTGCGTCTCAACTTGGAGAGACGACTCAGTGATTCTGATGGATTGCTCGCATCCTTTTTACAGTCCAGAAGAAGGGGTGGAGGTTCAATTTCTTTGTTTGGGAGATAATTCATCACAACACCCGTGTCTTTAAAATATGCGAGTTCATCAGCAAAAATTTCCTCAAAACTCTCATCGATACCCCGAAGAATAATGTCATCACAAAGCGCGGGGTGATCTTCAGACTCCAGAAACGGTTCATAATCAGTGTTAATTGTTGACCCGGACAACTCGGTGGAAGAGTCCGTATGTGTATGATACATAGTTGGGTCAAACAACAACATATGAAAAGAGTCAAGATCAGTATCATGAGGATCGTCAAATTCGCTGCTGTCGACATCCATTAATTCGACAGAACAGACTTGAGTAGTAGGTTCATAGGGTACACTTCCCAACTTGTAAATGTTCAGCTCAATTGACATCTTCCCGAAGGATAGGGTCATAGAGCCATTACGACAGTTGATTATAGCATTGGAAGTGGCCAAAAATGGGCGACGAAGGATCACCGGAATTTGATTCCATGGGTTTGCTACATGCTGTGTATCAAGTACAATAAAGTCCACAGGGAATACAAATTCCTCGATTTTTATTAACACATCCTTTAGCTCACCCCTAGGTTTGGTGATTGATCGGTCGGCCATCTGGAGAGTGCAGGGGGCTGGTTTCAACTCTCCGATCCCTAACTGCTCATAAACCGAGAAAGGAAGTAGGTTAACAATTGCGCCAAGGTCAAGTAGAGCACGGTTAATATGTTTATCCCTAATAGAAATAGAAATAGTAGGATATCCAGGATCCTTACGTTTTCTAGGCAATTGTTGGGGAAAAGCGGTGTCTACAGTCTTTGACATGAATACCTTCTTCGGCACTTGAGTCTTCCTCTTCCTAGTGCATAAATCTTTGAGAATTTTCGCATAAGCCAGGAGTTCTTGTATTGCATCTAGAAGAAGGATGTTGATGTTAACCTGTTTAATGATTTCGGTGACCTTCTCCATTTTTGGACTTGGTCAGTTTCCCCTTAATCGATTAGGATAAGGAGCTTGACCAATAAGGTCGGGGTCCAACATTGGAGAGGATCGTTTGGGTAGGAACGATTTAAGAATAGGAGTGGGGATCGTATTTGGTGGACTAGAATAGGTATGCTGAGGTGTCGGGCCTTGGGGAAAACGGAGAATAGGCTCGGAAGAAAATGGTGGGGCAGACGAACTGGGGTTAGAATTAGAAGTAGAAGCGGAAGGAAAGGTCTCAGCCGGGGTATCATCGCTTGATTCTTCATTGTTATCAATCTCCTCACCAACATCATTGTCAAGAACTCTTTCAGATCTCAACGTGGTGATAGCGTTCACATGATGTGAATAGCCAGGATTGGGTAAGGGTTGAGCTGGAAGTTTCCCTTTCTCTCTAGCACTCATTTCGGCATTTATTCGTGCAATCTGTGCTTCCATCGATTTAATATTTTCATTTTGAGAGAAAATGATCTTCATCATATTATCGAAGGAAGATTGAATATTTGCCATCCCTTGGATGGATTGTTTCATGAAAGTATCCAAGGTTCGTTTAAGTGCAGAGGTATTATCTGTACAAGCCAATCGCAAAGAATTTTCAAATGGTGAAGAAGTGTTGGCCGGATTTTGAAAGTTTTGTGATTGGTAGGCGTGCTGACTCAATTGAAGTGGTTGATGTTGTGGTGGAGGAGCCCTTCGAAAATTGTTTTGATTTGGAACCGTGTTTTGAGTTTGTGATTGGTTCCAAGCAAAATTAGGGTGATTCCTCCAACCCTGATTATAGGTGGAAGAAAATGGATCTTTTGTTAGTGTATATGCCCTAGAGGACATTACAGTATCATACCAGTATGTATATTACTTAATGGAAGCTTGGGATATTCACCTTGTATAGACAATCTTGCTCAATATAGTAGTATGCTACTTGGTTTGTTTCTGCTTTAATGTGTACATGTGTTTATTTTAGTATATCACCTATACACATTAGTGGAGCCCTTAGGATCTTTGCTTGATTACCAGCGTTGTGATGGCAGTCACACTCGTGGGGCTGGGTAATCTATAAGCACATCCTTATGCAGGTCCCTAGTCGCAGGACTATCGAGAGAGGGTATCGATACTCCGGAGTAGACTAGTGTATGCGCTTCTCATCCCAGTGTGGGAGACGGTCTGTCCCACAGCCGTCAGTACGTCGCACTTGAGATAGTATGCGGGTGCTCGCTAGGTTACGAGTACACTGGACAGGACTCGTCGAGAACTGTTGGTTGGTACTATACCTATCGTCAGTTATTAGTTCCCAGGTGACATGAGTACAGCTTAGTCCGCTGACTTGACACTGTCACTTCGCCTCGAGTGTGTTCCCACTGTACTTTGATTACTACTCTACCACAGCTCAAAGGAGTCGTGCAAACAGGTAGTTTTTGGGTGCAGTCCCGAAGCACTTGGAGGCAGTGACTGTTAGACAGGATTCGTCTCTCCCGGTATTGGGGGTTGACATCGCGCTGTGTCTAGGAGAGCCATTACACGAGTAGTCCCTGGCCAAGGCAAGCGAGATATACTGGTAGGTTTCCAGTGTTCTCTCAGGGTGTTCTGGGCTTCATTCCGACACGACTTGTACCGCTATTAGGGGACTGACGTTTACCGCCCCCTAGGCCCGCCATGCGATGTATCAGACGAACAGACCGGACTGTATGGAGATTGGCACATTCAGGCTCAGTAGGAGTTCAGATGGGTTTCACCACGTCAGTCTTCTTGTCGGCATCTACCTGGGGACCGTTACGCACAGCTAGTGCCACTTGCGGTCTGTGGTTAAACCCACTGCCAGCGTAGTGTCGAGTCTTTAGAGTCCCACACAGAAAGCTATTCGCCTTTAGGCAAAAGAGTAGAGGTCGCATGGTTTTGCGACAGGTCGCATGGTTTTGCGACAGGGTTCGGTCACATCCGTGCACTTGTGCACGTTTGGTGTCTGGACAGTTAACACTAGCGGGCATTGGTTTAAACAAGATCCTAGTGTACATTTTGGGATTGGTTTTATCTCTTTTGTATTCGTGTTCCACGCAACGCGGATGCGGATGTGTATGCACAGTTGACAGAGAGACAGAGGCAGAGGATTCTCATGGGGTTGTTGACTGTTGACTTTTGGCTAAACCCTAATGAGAATAAGAAATATGATTAATGATAATATTAATTAAGTATTATTGTGTCTTGGTTGAGATGAGGGGTTGACTTTGTTGACTTGTTGACTTTGTTGACCGGTTGACTAGGTTGGACTAGTTGACTATCATAATTGCAATGGCTATCATTTCATGGCAAAGACTTTTGCTTGCTTGTTATTCTTTGCAATATGAGTGCATGAAATGATAATGCCACTTGATATGATATGAACCAACACATAATACTCAATTATTATTATTATTATTATTATTATTATTATTATTATTATTATTATTCTTTTTGGATTATGGGAGAGAGGTTGGCAAAAGGGTTACTCATTCTCTCATTTCATTTCTCTCTCTTGCCATCACTTGCTCAAGCTCTCCCTCTTCCTCTTGCTCTCTCTAGCTCAAGGCAAACCATTCTCATGTGTTGAGACTCATTGCCTTAGAGATAAAAAGACACCAAAACAATGCTCTACTCATTCTAGTTCACAAGGACTAGCAAGCCAAGTGTTCTAGTTTCATCAAAGTTCGAAGAAGAAGCCAAAGGTAGAAGCTTTCGGGTGGATCCATCTTCGGCGCTAGGAGACGACGAGGTGAGGCCGATCCATACACCGGGAAGAGTTGAAGACGAAGGAGTTCAAGAAAGGTATAGCCCCCTAACCGAGTAGGTAAAACTCAAGTTAGGTTGTTAGTTAGTTGTTTAACAAAGATCCATATTTGTAGTCCATGTTACCACCCTCTTGAAAATCGTTTTTCACCACTTCCGCAACCCCGTAAGTACCGGGGAAGGGTAGCATGGACTTACAGTGGTATCAGAGACTAGTTAAACACTATCTAACATGTTAGCAATGTAAGTAGAAGTTTGATCGGAGAGAAAGTCACAAAAAACACCCGAAAAATCAAGTTTCTGTCGATTCTGTATTCTGTTCAAAAATTGATAAATCATACTCCAAAAATCGACTCAGGCTTTTTAAAAGACACTCAAAGAATTTGGTCCAGAGAACCGTTCAAAGCGCCACGGAACCGCGGCGGGAGCACGCTCCTGCCGCGGATCTGCGGCCGAGTTAAGTCGGTTGTGGCTCAAATTTCTTGCAGTGTGTTTCTGGGGGTATTTTGGGATTTTTACAATATGTTTTTTCTACCCAGGTTTTCCAGAAAGAAAAATTTGTTTTTGGGGCTTGAAAATCCGTATTTTTTATCGAACTTGTAAAGACTAAGGCTAACGGGTTTACATCTGTGCTGTATTATATGTATTGAACGTTCGCTAATCGCTATACGTCGATTAGTTGGGGTTATACATATCTGTGATCTGTAATGTTGAGGGTATGTGTATATGAATTCATTGGGTTGTCGCGGATGAATAGCTGGGAGGTTGTTAGATGAGAATTTTCTTTTATCTTTCAATTCATGTAATATGTAAATTGATGTAATATTATTTTTGGCCGCACAACCTGGTCGGGGTTGTAGCCATCATTGTATAATTTCTTTTTACTGTTTTTGCTCCAAGGATAGACCAAAGGTGGGGTGCACAAA
The DNA here is from genome assembly GCA_030015575.1 of Agapanthus africanus. Taxonomy (NCBI): domain Eukaryota; kingdom Viridiplantae; phylum Streptophyta; class Magnoliopsida; order Asparagales; family Amaryllidaceae; genus Agapanthus; species Agapanthus africanus. The sequence goes on along the minus strand of JASDDO010000016.1, from coordinate 222,758,449 downwards.
CTACCGGGTATCTCGAAGTGCCGAGTGGCCTACTCACGTCGTTGAGGGAGGTTGCTCCACTTCGGATATTTGGCGGATAGTTTGCCGCACCGTAGGGGTCTAGGGTGGGGTATTGGCTATTCATCGCGACCGTGTAATCCGCTTTTCGTTACAGGCTCGTACGAATTGCGGATTCCTAGTATATCCAATGTGTTCATCTGTGATCTGAAATGGCTATCATTGCAATATATCTATGTATGATATTATTTAGGCGTTGCTTATGTTTTGCATGTTGGAGATAGTGCCCTCAGAGTCAATTATTGGATCACAGGCACCTGATTGCAATGATTGAGGGAGGACCTATCCCGGTAGGACAGTCTTACTCGAGATGATAGTATGCTATCTGGTTTACCTTTATCATCGTGTACTGCTTTAGGCGACCTGACATGTCGCTATTGAACGTTGATAGAGCCCCTAGGATTCTTGCTTGACTGCCAGCAGTATGAGGGCGATCATATAAGTGAGAGCTGGATTCTATAAGCACATCCTTAAAAGGTCCCTAGTCGTAGGAGTTTCGAGACAGGGCATCGATTCTCCAGAGTAGACTAGTGTATACAGTCGAGACCCCGACGAGGGGCGGTGGCCGGTCTCACAAGCCACTGGTGTCAGTTGGTTCACCTAAGATTTATACAGGTGCTCATTGGGTTATGAGTACACTGGACAGGACTCGCCGGGAACCTGCTGGTTGGGATTATACCTGACGTCAGATAGCAGTTCCCAGGTGACATGTGTACAGGTTAGTTCATCGACCTGGGGATCGTCATTTGTCTCGTGTGAGTTCCCACTGTGCTTTGATTACTACCCTACCACCGCTCAAAGGAGTCGTGCAAACAGGTTTTAGTTGGGTACAGTCCCGAGCCACATGGAGGCAGTGAGCGGATCTTCAGGGGTTCGTCTCTCCCGGTATTGGGGGTGAGGTCGTGCTGTGTCTAGGAGAGCCATTACACGAAGACCTTGGCCAAGGCAGGAGATTTACTGGTAGGTATTCCGGTAGTATCTCAGGGTGTTCTGGGCTACACTCCGACACGACTTGTACCGCTTTTGGGGGTCTGACTTTTACCAACCCCCTAGGCCCGACATGTGATGCTCATAGACGAACGGACCGGACTGTACGGATATTGTCACTGACAGGCTCAGTAGGGTGTCAGGATGAGTTCACTCATCGACGTCCTTTTTAGTCAATAGCTGGTGGCCCGTCACGTATTGGCTTATACCTCTGACGTGCTAGTGGTTAAATCCACAGCCATAGTATTGACGAGTCTTTAGAGTCCACCACACTTTCAGTTACTCAAGCTTTCGGGCGAAACGTTGTAGAGGCCGTATGGAGATATGGCAGGGTCTGATCAGATACGTGCGGTATTGCACGGATCAGGATCGGACGGTTTGTACTAGTGGCCGTATGGTTATATGGCAAGGTTCGATCAGATACGTGCGGTATTGCACGGATCAGGATCGAACGGTTTTTACTAGCCGGCTTTGGTTTAAGCCGGTCCTAGTTCTGTACAGTGTAGATTTTGTCTCTTTGCATTTGTATCCGGACGGAATACAGATGCGGGTGTGTATGCACAGTATCGGGGTTTTCCTGTAATTTATTACGGGACCAGTTTTCTGGAGTTGCCAGTTTGCATTCCGTTCCGGCCGGTTTTCCTTTGTTCTTTCCCGGCCGGACTTTTCCGATGGAGGGGGTTATTTGCAAGTTTGCAAATAACACTTTGTGGAGGTTTTATTTGCATGATGATTTATTATGAAAGCATCTTTTGATACCATTCTCATCACTTGCTTTTTCTTGATTAGAGGTGATTTGATTTGGATTTGAGTTTTGTGATGATTATGTTTGGATGTGGTCACCCTCCTCCTTTTACTACCATCACCTCCCTTCATGCTTCATAATCTTTCCTCCACCATTTTCTAAGTAAGAAGGTTTTCATTAGAAAAGTGAGAAGAAGAAAAGAGAAGGAGAGAGCTTCATCTTTGAGAGTGATTCATTCTTGATCTCTTTTCATGCTAAGAAAAATGCAAGCACCATTTTTCTTATCTTGTTTCCTCCATCATCTTCAAATGGCAACAAACCCAAAGTGAGACATGCACTCTACACTACATTCTACAGCAAATCTTGGGCGCGTCGGCTAGCCTTCTTCGCGCCCGAGTTGCCTCGGTATTGAGGTGGGAGCCCGTAAAAGCTACAGGCGTTGTGGTGCCCTTCCGGCGAGGAGGCGACGACCGTAGATCCCGCGAGGAGATCGGAGTGGAGATGAAGACCGGAGGACTCGGATCAGTCGGTACATCTCTTCCCTTTCTTGTTAGTTGCTTAGACTTGTTAATGGTTACGATCCGGATGTTTGGTGCGCGGTGGTGCCGGTTTGCTAAGTCCGCAAAAATTAAAGTTTATCACCGCTTCCGCATTTGGCCGTCGGATTGACGGCCGGGGCGCCGCCGTGCACTTACAATGGTATCAGAGCCTCGCCATTAACTTCGTCTAGCTTCGTTTGATGTGTTTTTCAGTTCCGATCGACTAAAATTCCAAAATCCTAATTTTACCTCACATCAGTTTTCTGTTGAATTTTTTCTTGCTCTAAAAATTTTTCAGGTGGTCTCAGAATGATGTGCAGGGAGTTCTAAGACTACTGGGAAAATTCGACACAGTCAGTCGACCAACAGAGCGCGGAACCGCGGCCAAACCCCCCTTGGGCCGCGGTTCCGCCGCATTTTGGTGACGACACTGTATCGATCTTTTCCAGTGGGCTTCTGGGCTTATTTTGGGGGTTTTGGAATATTAAAATTGGGCCCAGGTTTTCTGTGAGTGCTACAGTATTGATTGGGGGCCCACTTGTTAATTTTTGATCGATCGGATAATTTTAAACACATTTTTCACAGTATTTACATTATATCTGCGACCGTGAATGTCACTCGATCGGTAAATCCGGTCTAACTGCTATAGCCCGGTTAGACGGATTTGCGAACGTGACTTTCACGTTGATGTTCTATGTTTATGCTGTGATGTTGCGGATCGGTCGTGGGGGATAGCCTGTTTGCAATGCTAGTACAGTTGTGGTTGTATTATGTACATTTGATATTGCGGGGCGAGCGTCCGACATGTGGACTGCCGTCACTGCCTGTTTGTATTATTCTTTTGGGGCACGACCTGGTTGCGGTCGATGTACCCGTTGTATGTATATTTTATTTTCTGTACTAGGATTACCCCGCGGTGGGGTGCACGGATGGCCGGGTTCTAGAGGGCAACAAGCCCGCATCTCATGGCATTGAGACGGAGGGGGCTTCACTCTAGGATTGGCGGGCTATTCGCCGCACTCGTAGGGGGTACAGGTTGACCCAGGAGGGGTGCCCAAGTTACCGGATTCCGTGAAGTGCTGGGTGGTCCATTCACGGCGCTGAAGGGGGCTGCCTCGCTTCAGGTTTTGGCGGGTAACTTGCCGCGCCCGTAGGGGTCTAGGTTTTCATTACACAGGCTATCCACACGACCAGGGGAACGTCGGGTTTCAGTAGTGGCTCTGTGAAACCCGGGGATCCCAGATATCTGTATTGTTCTGTGATGCTGTACATTTCTGTGATGTTGCATTTCTTTTCACGCCTTGAGCGAATATAATATATTGGTATATATATTAGTAGATGTTGTATATGCTTTTCATCCGCGCTAGTCCAGTCCCCGCTCTGCCGTTAGTTAGCTAACCTAACGGGTGATGACGGGACCCAGTGGCGAATGCGGATGGCATATACGTACGTCAGTATATTTTCGTTCTTTATTGGTGTGATCAATTGATTGGACTGCGTTGATTCGGATCAATGCAAGTTAAAACAAACCTTTTCTGATGTTGTTGGAACACTTTTCAAAAAGCTGTTATTGCAAGGACGTTCACTTTTGTTTTGCATCGTGGTATTCATTTGGAATATCCTGCTCCTCAGTCGACGAGGCAAGGGCCGAGATCCCTTCACCGGGAGTGACCCCTTGGACAGAAGTTTGCGTCCGGGCATTAACTTCACTATAGCCGATTGTTTTTGCTTTGCATCGTGGTATTCAGTTGGAATATCCTGCACCTCATTCTACGGGGAAAGAGCCGAGATCCCTTCACCGGGAGTGACCTCTTTAGCGAAGGTTTTCGTTACTATATTTTCTAAAAATCTATCCGTTCCTTCAACGATATGAAGTTCATTACGTTAAAGGTTTTCGCCAGAAACCATTCGTAGCCCTCCATCATTTCAGTTAAATATTCGGTAGTATTCAAGCTATGTATTTTGACCTCACGCCAAGACATAGTGTTTGGTAGTTGCCGGGTATTTATCTGTTGCATAGATAGATACGTTGGTTTGGGACAGTCGTACTACTATTTTGGCCTACGTCAAGGGTATGTACGGGTGGGTTCAAATTAACCTGGACAATGATGGGTAGAACTTGACATGTGACTTATGATATTTTGACCTCACGCCAAGTTCATAAGAGCATGGGGTAAAAATCACATCGGGAGTTTCAAAAGAACTGAAACTTGCCAGGTTTGCGCATACCTTCTGGAGTGTGGTACCGTGAGCGGATTCCGTCACGTTATCATGCGATGAGAGTTGGATCCCGATTCCCACTGATGAGTTAGTTTACTCCTCGGGTGACCCCGACTAATTCTTCTTTCAGGTTTGGAGGAGAATTTGAGGTACAGTGGGAGGTTTCCAGATTAGATAAATTGGTAACCATTCTGATCTAGGATAGAGTGCACGCTGAGTTTTTCTTTTCTCTCTCTCTCTGGCAGCGACCATTGACCCGACCCTAGACTATGACTCAGAGACCAAGTTGACCGAACCTTCTTAACACTGGCTTTTGGATTGTCAGAGTTGCAGACCTCATTGCCACTCCTACTTTTACCCTTTTCTCCAGGACACCCCGTATTACTACGAACGTCCACTTCCATTGGACAAAACCATCGTATGGTTAGATACGAACTCGAAGGAATTCGAGGATGGTTTCCGGTTCTGGAGAAAACGGATAAGATTATTCAGTTGTCTTTTCCCTTTTACCTTCTCTCAAGTTGTGAGCACCCCTTGGTTTAGGAGATAGTACACCTATTACGCAAATTGGATAGTCTTCTTCCAAACCTTAGGCTGGTGCCGACCGGTAGGGAATGAAGAAAACCAATTAGCCTAAACGGTGTGCAGAAGGTATTAAGATTAAGACAAAGCAAGGGATTAGTAAGAGGGCAAAGTAAATTGCGACTGATATTCACGACCAAACCAAGTATTTCTTCGCCAATCCTAAATCACCTTTGTATTTCTCCAGGACACTCCGTATCACTACGAAGATCCACAGTTTATTGGATACTCCATCATATGGTTATATACGAACTCGAAAGGAACTTGTTCCAGTTCGGGGATGGATTCTGGTCCAGGAGAAATAGGAATAAGGTTTATTCGGTTGTCTTTTATCTTCACCTTCTCTCGCATTGCGAGTGCTCCTAGGACTAGGACAGTACACCCATTATGCTTATTGGATAGTCTTCTTCCTAACCATAGGCTGGTGCCGAACGGTAGGGAAGGAAGAAAACCATTTGGCCTAAGGGGTGCGCAGAAGGTAATGACTAAAGACATATAAAGGGATTTGGAGAGGTGGCAAAGAATTATACGGTTATAGTTGTGAATCTGGATAATGGAAGAGACATTACTAAGAATACCGGGATACCCCACCGAAACACTTCAATGTTTCAGTTTCACTGTGTACTGTTAAAAGAAAACTGATTTCCCGATTGGATACTTACTCCAGGGTATGTATTTACCAGGTATGATTCTCACATCTGTATGGTTTTACAGATGATGAGCGGGAGTAAGTCATTCGGAATTGGGTGATCATCCTCATTATATCGGGATTCGTTGTAATCGGTGATATTTGAGGTGATCACCTGGGCTGTTTGCAGGTCGGCAAATATTTGGTTTTGAATATCCGCTGTTGTGCACCAATTTCAAATTGATATATCTGTACGTCTATTTTCATAGAGTGAGATATACCTTTTGATATTATGTCGATGACATTTACCTATATCAGTGGATGGTTAGGTAAGGAGCATTAAACAGCGGTGTAATTCTTCTTAACCATAAGTACAGTTTTCAACCTACGACACACAGTGAAAGAGTTGTTAGACTCAGCGGACTTATACAGAGTATTGTATGTTGTCCAGTGTCCATTAAAGACAGAGGGGTTGGTCCTCATACTATATTCTGTTTACTTTTAACTTCTCTAGTTCTTAGACATGTGTTTCGTAGAAACACAGGGTCTAAGTTTTGAGGAGTTATAGGTATTTGAATAGAGTAGAGAACCAGGTGTAGCAAGTATCGGGATTCTTCAAAGTGATCGAAGATGTAGATACTTGTGTATGGTATTCAGTTGATAGTAATGATAAAGAGAAATTGCTTCTCTTTCAGGTTACTCATAATTGGAAGCATTCCTAAGTTGAGTAACGCTGATCGGCCTCTCTCCATTTAGTTGACATGCACTGGAGACAGTTGCATGTTTTTGAGTCTGGTTCAATTAAATCAGTGCCTCTAGTTCTATATTGGATATAGTACAGTTCATATCTTAACGTTGTTAAGGTACGGGGAGTTGTCCGGCTTATGATTAAAACCAGACACTGGACAACTCAAGGCACGTTTCTGTAATGGCTGTTTGTGGGTTGACCCAGGCTATGACGAGGGTTGACTTTCTACCATCTGGCAGATCAATAGAAATATTGTTCTAGACTCGCCACAGTTTTATTAAAAATGGATTTTTTCAAAACCAGTAGTGGGAGTATGGTAGAACTGGAAGTGATTTCAGAACCTTAAACGATTACTGAAGATTTGATAAGGAACATAAAGATTCAATCTGATTTGACATTCCATTGGCCACTCCGCAGATATGGTGGGTAACTTCAGGCACCCGAGAGGTACTCCGGTAGCCTCAAGGACGGTGACAGGGAAGTTCTTGTTTACCCACACTTGCCATTGTTGTTGTTCCAGGCTGCGAGACCCGGCAGGAGGATGAGTATAGCGTCGTTCTAAACTAGCTTTAGAAGTGCACGTCTATATGACTCTGCCAGAGGGTTGTCGTAGTCAGTGGGAGCAGCGGAAGCATTGGTGGACATCAGGCTTATGTCTATTTATAGACTAAAGTAGATATAGCGGAGATAGATCATCTATTTCTGATGTGACAGTCATAGGTTTGACGTCATCAGAATAGGGGATGGATCTGTTGAGAAGGTAGTAGGGTGTGATGTCCTAGTATTTGATGACATACACAGAGTAGGAAGTGAAATTCCTATACTACGATCGGTTATACTTTGGTCGTCACACAGTGCTTTCTCCACAAAGGACTTGGACATTATATCTGACATACAGGTTACTAGATCTATGGTTTTAGATCTAGATTTGGGTGGTTTCCCAATCTGGGTACTTAGACAGCATTCTAAGAGTATTTAGAATGGACGACTCCTGGCATGGTAGTGTACCTGCAGGTGATGGAGTCACCCTCTCTAAAGGTGTCTTATAGACTAAAGTAGAGAGGGATGCGCATGATTGGCAGATCACTTGCTTAGGCAATTGAGTCAATCATGAGAGGTCAAGTACCACACCAGACATTGTTCTTGCACTAGATGCAATAAGTTGACATTGATCCAATCCTGGAGAAACAGTCGGAAGCAGTTTTAGAACATAAGTGGATGTTCTAGGGATATGATAACGACAGCCTCATTTGGGAGACAATTATCATTCCAGGCTTCCAAGGTGACATGGACGACAAGGAGGTTGTCAGAGTTATATTTTTCCTTTTGACGAGGGGCAGTATTTTGGACAGGTGGTCCAAGGCAATACTGAGGGTGGCATGGCGCAGGAAACTGATTAAGTTCAGTTGACGATACAGTCTAAGAAGTTTGGATTTGGAGTTCATTTATGAGCTAGGTCCCATCAGACATTCAGACATTCTATGACAGGTGTTGCTCATTTCGGGTGATGGCTTTCTCCGCGAACATGAGATATAGAGAGACATAGAAAGAAACACTAAAGGCGGATCCACTCACTGAGGCTACTCCTCGAACGCAATAGTTTCGCAAACGAGTTTTGTGAGACTGACAAGTAGAGGAGTTGGGTGTTCGGTATCACACGGGCTGTGAGTATGCGACATCACAATAATTAGCCTTGAGTGCAAGTGGGAGATTGTTGGAGATAGTGCCCTCAGAGTCAATTATTGGATCACAGGCACGTGATTGCAATGATTGAGGGAGGACCTATCCTGGTAGGACAGTCTTACTCGAGATGATAGTATGCTATCTGGTTTACCTTTATCATCGTGTACTGCTTTAGGCGACCTGACATGTCGCTATTGCACGTTGATAGAGCCCCTAGGATTCTTGCTTGACTGCCAGCAGTTTGAGGGCGATCATATAAGTGAGAGCTGGAGTCTATAAGCACATCCTTAAAAGGTCCCTAGTCGTAGGAGTTTCGAGACAGGGCATCGATTCTCCAGAGTAGACTAGTGTATACAGTCGAGACCCCGACGAGGGGCGGTGGCCGGTCTCACAAGCCACTGGTGTCAGTTGGTTCACCTAAGATGTATACAGGTGCTCATTGGGTTATGAGTACACCGGAAAGGACTCGCCGGGAACCTGCTGGTTGGGATTATACCTGACGTCAGATAGCAGTTCCCAGGTGACATGTGTACAGGTTAGTTCATCGACCTGGGGATCGTCATTTGTCTCGTGTGAGTTCCCACTGTGCTTTGATTACTACCCTACCACGGCTCAAAGGATTCGTGCAAACAGGTTTTAGTTGGGTACAGTCCCGAGCCACATGGAGGCAGTGAGCGGATCTTCAGGGTTCGTCTCTCCCGGTATTGGGGGTGAGGTCGCGCTGTGTCTAGGAGAGCCATTACACGAAGACCTTGGCCAAGGCAGGAGATTTACTGGTAGGTATTCCAGTAGTATCTCAGGGTGTTCTGGGCTACACTCCGACACGACTTGTACCGCTTTTGGGGGTCTGACTTTTACCAACCCCCTAGGCCCGACATGCGATGCTCATAGACGAACGGATCGGACTGTACGGATATTGTCACTGACAGGCTCAGTAGAGTGTCAGGATGAGTTCGCTCATCGACGTCCCTTTTAGTCAATAGCTGGTGGCCCGTCACGTATTAGCTTATACCTCTGACGTGCTAGTGGTTAAATCCACAGCCATAGTATTGACGAGTCTTTAGAGTCCACCACACTTTCAGTTACTCAAGCTTTCGGGCGAAACGCTGTAGAGGCCGTATGGAGATATGGCAGGGTCCGATCAGATACGTGCGGTATTGCAATGATTGAGGGATCGGACGGTTTGTACTAGTGGCCGTATGGTTATATGGCAAGGTTCGATCAGATACGTGCGGTATTGCACGGATCAGGATCAAACGGTTTTTACTAGCCGGCTTTTGTTTAAGCCGGTCCTAGTTTAGTACAGTGTAGATTTTGTCTCTTTGCATTTGTATCCGGACGGAATACAGATGCGGGTGTGTATGCACAGTATCGGGGTTTTCCTGTAATTTATTACGGGACCAGTTTTCTGGAGTTGCCAGTTTGCATTCCGTTCCGGCCGGTTTTCCTTTGTTCTTTCCCGGCCGGACTTTTCCGATGGAGGGGGTTATTTGCAAGTTTGCAAATAACACTTTGTGGAGGTTTTATTTGCATGATGATTTATTATGAAAGCATCTTTTGATACCATTCTCATCACTTGCTTTTTCTTGATTAGAGGTGATTTGATTTGGATTTGAGTTTTGTGATGATTATGTTTGGATGTGGTCACCCTCCTCCTTTTACTACCATCACCTCCCTTCATGCTTCATAATCTTTCCTCCACCATTTTCTAAGTAAGAAGGTTTTCATTAGAAAAGTGAGAAGAAAAAAAGAGAAGGAGAGAGCTTCATCTTTGAGAGTGATTCATTCTTGATCTCTTTTCATGCTAAGAAAAATGCAAGCACCATTTTTCTTATCTTGTTTCCTCCATCATCTTCAAATGGCAACAAACCCAAAGTGAGACATGCACTCTACACTACATTCTACAGCAAATCTTGGGCGCGTCGGCTAGCCTACTTCGCGCCCGAGTTGCCTCGGTATTGAGGTGGGAGCCCGTAAAAGCTACAGGCGTTGTGGTGCCCTTCCGGCGAGGAGGCGACGACCGGAGATCCCGCGAGGAGATCGGAGTGGAGATGAAGACCGGAGGACTCGGATCAGTCGGTACATCTCATCCCTTTCTTGTTAGTAGCTTAGACTTGTTAATGGTTACGATCCGGATGTTTGGTGCGCGGTGGTGCCGGTTTGCTAAGTCCGCAAAAATTAAAGTTTATCACCGCTTCCGCATTTGGCCGTCGGATTGACGGCCGGGGCGCCGCCGTGCACTTACATTGCATCCGCGCTAGTCCAGCCGCCGCTCTGTCGTTAGTTAAGTAACCTAACGGGTAATGATGGGGCCCCGTGGCGAATGCGGATGGCATAAGCGTGCGTCATATTTTGGTTGTTTTCTGCAATGGTAGGATTAAATGATAGGACGCATTGGAATTAATGCAAGAAAAAATAAACCATGTAAAAGTCGTTGGAACACTTTCAAAAACCACTCGGTTTCTTTTCAAAAATAACTTTTAAATGCGGAGCTTAAGCCACTCCTTTTAAAAGCTATCTCGTTCCTTCGATTATATCAAGTTCACTACGTTCACGGTTTCGCCAAAACCATTCGTAGCCCTCCGTCGTTTCACATGGATGGTCAATAGTATTCAAGCTATGTTTGTTGGCCAAAGTCAAGGCATAGTGATTGGTAGCTATTGGGTATTCATGAGCAGCATAGATAGATGTATTGGTTTGTTGCAGTCGTTCTACCTTGTTGGCCAAAGTCAAGGGTATGTGCGGGTGGGCTCAAATTAACCTGGAGAATGACGGGTAGAACTTGACATGTGACTTATGATTTGTTGGCCAAAGTCAAGGTCATAAGAGCATGGGGCAAAAATCCACATCGGGAGTTTCAAAAGAACTGAAACTTGCTAGCACTGCATACCATTTGGAGTGTGATGATTCTGGAAGGATTCCTTCAGTTTTGTCACGCATTGATATTTGGATCCCGATCCTACTGTGAGTATATGCTACTCCTCGGAAAATTTCTCACTTAACGATCAATGCTATAAACTAAGTAGGTGTCTAGAAAGGTGTTAGCAGGGCTACGCCCATAGGGAAAAGAGGTTATTTAATTAAGGAACTTCGCGAAAGCGTTGGAAAACCTCCCTCGAAGTACCGACACCAGCCTGGCCGAACGGTTAAGCAAGTATTGTACGGTGAGATTGATCCTGACTAATTCTTCCTTTTTGGTTTGAGGAGGGATTCGAGAGACAGTGGGAGCCATCCTGTTTAGACAAATTAAAAACCACTCTAAACATGTAAGAGCATCATGCCAAAGTGTTTCTTCTCTCTCTCCTAATTGCAGCGACCAAACATCATGACCGGACTTAAGTTATTACTAGATAAAAACTTACTGACAGGGCCAAACTACAAAGATTGGCTCAGGAATGTCAAAATGGCAATCACTTATGACAAGTTGGGGTATCTCCTTACCACCAAAGCTCCCCCTATCCCAGGTCCCACCTCCAGCGTCGCGGATAAGGAAATCCGTAAAACTTGGGAGATCGATTGCGCGAAGGCCAGGTGCCTCGTGCTTGCCTCTATGGACAATGAACATCAGAGGAGGCACGAGAATATGGACCTTGAATCCATATTTCTCCATTCAAAAGAACTGTATGGAGAGCAATCTCGTATCGAAAGATACGAAGTGTCGAAGAAGTTATTTTCGGCAAGGTTGGCCATCGGATCATCGGTAGCGGAACACGTGCTTAAGATGATTGGCTTCATTGAGGAGCTCGCGGACCTTGGGACCACGTTAGAGAACGAGCTCTATACGAACTTGATTCTCCAGTCCCTTCCTTCCACTTACGCCCAGTTTATCCTGAACTTCAACTTACAAGAAAAAGAAGTTGAACTTTCAGAACTCCTCAACATGCTGAGGAGTGCAGATGGCACCCTACAGAAAGGTAGGGAAACATCCACTTTGTTTGTAGGAGGATCTTCCTCTTCTAGATCCAAGGTGAAAGCCAAGGGAAAGAAGAAGAAAGCCCCCGCCAAACAAAGGGGCGGTGTTAGTAAAGTGGATACGAAGGGAAAGACAAAAGCAACAAAGGTAGCGGGAAAGCTTGTGGATAAAGAAGAATGCTTTTACTGTCACAAGAGTGGTCACTGGAAGAAAGATTGCAGGGCTTGGAAAGCCAGAACACAGGATCTGAAGCAAGTTGCTGCTTCAGCTTCAGGTGTGTATGTTATTGAAAACTGTCTATCAATAAACTCTACTTCCTGGGTATTGGATACCGGATCAGGATCTCATATCTGTAATTCTTTGCAGGCGTTGAGAAACCGTAGGGTTTTGAAGGCAGGTGACAAGACCCTCAAAGTTGCAAATGGAGCTAGCATGGATGCTAAGGCCGTGGGGGACTATCACCTGGGATTGTCAGATGGACATGTTTTGGTTTTACATAATTGCTTTTTTGTACCCAACGCAACTTGTAATATCATTTCTGTATCTTTGATTTCAAAAGAAGGTTATGAATTTGCGTTTGTAAGTATTGTTGTAAACATTCACCTTAATCAAGTTCTGATTGGGTCAGGTACATTAAGCAATGGTATATACGTATTAAAACAACCACAGATTTTCAATGTCCAGAATACACACAAAAGAAAGTCTCCGGAAATAAATCAGACTTTCTTATGGCATTGTAGACTGGGTCACATCAATGAGAGAAGGTTGACGAAGTTACATAAAGAAGGATATTTGGATCCGTTCGAATATCAATCATATGCCACTTGTCAATCATGTCTCAAAGGAAAGATGACAAAGAATCCGTTCACTGGACACGGAGTAAGAGAGAGCGAGCTCTTGGGACTCGTACACAGCGACGTGTGCGGTCCAATGTCTACACATGCGCAAAGCGGTTATTCTTACTTCATTACTTTTACGGATGACTTTTCAAGGTACGGTTATGTCTTCTTAATGAAACATAAGTCCGAAGCCTTTGGAAAATTCCAGGAATATAAAAATGAAGTAGAAAAACAAACCGGCAAAAGTATCAAGACACTAAGATCGGATTGAGGTGGTGAATACTTGAGTGCCGAGTTCCTGGACTATTTAAAAGAGAATGGAATTCTCTCTCAGCTTACTCCCCCATACACTCCGCAACATAATGGTGTATCGGAGAGACGGAACCGAACCCTATTGGATATGGTACGGTCCATGATGAGTAACGCTGAGTTACCGCGATCACTCTGGGGATATGCACTAGAATCAGCTACATACCTTTTGAACCGAGTTCCAACTAAGACTGTGCCTACCACACCATATCAGATGTGGTGTGGAAAGAGACCCTATCTTAATCACATTAAGACAGGGGGATGTCCAGCTTTTGTCAAAAAGCAGCATGCGGACAAACTTGAGGCACGCTCAATACAGTGCAGGTTTGTGGGATATCGAAAGAACTCTAAGGGATATTTCTTTTATTGCGAAGAGGAACAAAAGATTTATGTTTCTCGTCATGCCCACTTCTTGGAAACTGAATTTTTGGAAAATCAGATAAGTGGGAGCGCAATAGAACTGGAAGAAATTTCAGAACCACGAGCTATTACTGAAAGCTTAGTAGAACCAGAGGGTTCGAAAGATCATGACATTCCTACGCCGCTCCGCAGGAATAGTAGGCAGTCTCATCCGCCCGAGAGATACTACGGTTTTCTCATAGACGGGGATAGAGAGGATTGCATCATTGATTATGATGAGCCGACTAGCTTCCAGCAGGCCATTCAGAGTGTTGACTCGGTAAAATGGCTGGATGCAATGCGGACCGAAATGGAGTCCATGTACACCAACAAAGTATGGACGTTGGACATTGCTCCAGATGGGGTAAAACCTGTTGGATGCAAGTGGATCTTCAAAAGGAAGATTGGTGTAGATGGACAGGTTGAGACCTATAAAGCTAGACTGGTTGCAAAGGGTTTTCGTCAAAGACCTGGTTTGGACTATGACGAGACCTTTTCTCCAGTAGCTATGCTGAAATCCATTCGGATCCTTCTTGCCATTGCTGCCTTCCACGATTATGAGATTTGGCAGATGGACATAAAGACCGCTTTTCTAAATGGAAATTTAGAGGAGTGTGTTTATATGGACCAGCCAGAGGGTTTCATTCAGAGTGGGACCAGCGGAAAGGTGTGCAAGTTGCTTAAGTCCATCTACGGACAAAAGCAGGCATCGCAAAGTTGGAACATCTGTTTTGATGAGACGGTCAAAGAATTTGGCTTTATCAAAAATCCAGATGAACCATGCATCTATAGTAGATTTGTAGCGAGAACTGTAGTATTCCTCGTTTTATATGTGGATGGCATTCTCTTAATAGGAAATGACATTCCTATGCTACAATCTGTCAAGGGGTTCTTGTCACAAAGGTTCTCCATGAAAGACCTGGGTGATTCCTCATACATTCTGGGGATCCGGATCTATCGTGACAAATCCAAGAGGATACTGGGACTTTCGCAGTCCAGGTACATCGACACCATACTGAAAAGATTCAGTATGGAAGATTCCAAGCGCGGTAATCTACCAGCTTGTCACGGGATCACCCTTTCCAAAGAGATGTCTCCCAAGACTGATTTGGAAAGGGATCGCATGTCTATTATACCCTACGCTTCAGCGGTAGGCTCTATAATGTATGCAATGTTATGTACCAGACCAGATGTAGCTTATGCACTGAGTGTGGTAAGCCGGTATCAGTCAAACCCTGGGGAGAAACACTGGATAGCAGTAAAGAACATTCTCAAGTACCTGAGAAGGACTAAGGAGATGTTCTTGGTGTATGGAGGAAAAGACCTCCAGATCGAGGCCTTTGCTAACTCCAGCTTCCAAAGTGACAAGGATGATTCTATGTCCATGTCGGGTTATGTCTTTACCCTCAATGAAGGGGCGGTGTGTTGGAAGAGTTCCAAACAGGAAACCGTTGCTGACTCGACGATGGAAGCGGAATATATCGCTGCTGCAGATGCCGCAAAAGAAGCTGTCTAGGTAAGGAAGTTCTTAACTGAACAACAACGGGGCTATAGCTTTAGCGAAGGAACCAAGGTCCCATCAGAAGTCCAGACACATCTTGAGGCGGTATCTCCTGATCAGGGAGATCGTGGGTCGCCAGAAGATCGAGGTTCGGAGAGTTTCTACGGAAGATAACACTGCTGATCCACTCACAAAGGCCTTACCCCAGACTCAGTTCGAGCGGCTGATCGAGATGATAGGTCTTCGATATGCCAGTATATGGCCTTAGTGCAAGTAGGAGATTGTTAGTGTATATGCCCTAGAGGCTATTACTGTATCATACTAGTATGTATATTACTTAATGGAAGCTTGGGATATTCACCTTGTATAGACAATCTTGCTCAATATAGTAGTATGCTACTTGGTTTGTTTCTGCTTTAATGTGTAAAAGTGTTTATTTTAGTATATCACCTATACACATTAGTGAAGCCCTTAGGATCTTTGCTTGATTACCAGCGTTGTGATGGCAGTCACACTCGTGGGGACTGGGTAATCTATAAGCACATCCTTATGCAGGTCCCTAGTCGCAGGACTATCGAGACAGGGCATCGATACTCCGGAGTAGACTAGCGTATGCGCTTCTCATCCCAGTGTGGGAGACGGTCTGTCCCACAGCCGTCAGTACGTCGTACTTGAGATAGTATGCGGGTGCTCGTTAGGTTATGAGTACACTGGACAGGACTCGTCGGGAACTGTTGGTTGGTACTATACCTATCGTCAGTTATCAGTTCCCAGGTGACATGGGTACAGCTTAGTCCGCTGACTTGATACTGTCACTTCGCCTCTAGTGTGTTCCCACTGTACTTTGATTACTACCCTACCACGGCTCAAAGGAGTCGTGCAAACAGGTAGTTTTTGGGTGCAGTCCCGAAGCACTTGGAGGCAGTTACGGTTAGACAGGATTCGTCTCTCCCGGTATTGGGGGTTGACATTGCGCTGTGTCTAGGAGAGCCATTATACGAGTAGTCCCTGGCCAGGGCAAGCGAGATATACTGGTAGGTTTCCAGTGTTATCTCAGGGTGTTCTGGGCTTCACTCCGACACGACTTGTACCGCTATTAGGGGACTGATGTTTACCGCCCCCTAGGCCAGTCATGCGATGTATCGGACGAACAGACCGGACTGTATGGAGATTGTCACATTCAGGCTCAGAGTTCAGATGGGTTTCACCTCGTCAGTCTTCTTGTCGGCATCTACCTGGGGACCGTTACTCACAGCTAGTGCCGCTTGCGGTCTGTGGTTAAACCCACTGCTAGCGTAGTGTCGAGTCTTTAGAGTCCCACACAGAAAGCTATTCTCCTTTAGGCAAAAGAGTAGAGGTCGCATGGTTTTGCGACAGGTCGCATGGTTTTGCGACAGGGTTCGGTCACATCCATGCACTTGTGCACGTTTGGTGTCCGGACAGTTAACACTAGCGGGCTTTGGTTTAAGCCAGATCCTAGTGTACATTTTGGGATTGGTTTTATCTCGTTTGTATTCGTGTTCCACGGAACGCGGATGCGGGTGTGTATGCACAGTTGACAGAGAGACAGAGGCAGAGGATTCTCATTGGGGTTGTTGACAGTTGACTTTTGGCTAAACCCGAATGAGAATAAGAAATATGATTAATGATAATATTAATTAAGTAATATTTTGTCATGGTTGAGATGAGGGGTTGACTTTGTTGACTTTGTTGACCGGTTGACTAGGTTGGACTAGTTGACTATCATCATTGCAATGGCTATCATTTCATGGCAAAGACTTTTGCTTGCTTGTTATGCTTTGAAATATGAGTGCATGAAATGATAATGCCACTTGATATGATATGAACCATCACATAATACTCAATTATTATTATTCTTTTTGGATTATGGGAGAGAGGTTGGCAAAAGGGTTACTCATTCTCTCATTTCATTTCTCTCTCTTGCCATCACTTGCTCAAGCTCTCCCTCTTCCTCTTGCTCTCTCTAGCTCAAGGCAAACCATTCTCATGTGTTGAGACTCATTTCCTTAGAGATAAAAAGACACCAAAACAATCCTCTACTCATTCTAGTTCATAAGGCCTAGCAAGCCAAGTGTTCTAGTTTCTTCAAAGTTCCAAGAAGAAGCCAAAGGTAGAAGCTTTCGGGTGGATCCATTTTCGGCGCAACGAGACGACGAGGTGAGGCCGATCCGTACACTGGGAGGAGTTGAAGACGAAGGAGTTCAAGAAAGGTATAGCCCCTAACCGAGTAGGTAAAACTCAAGTTAGGTTGTTAGTTAGTTGTTTAACAAAGATCCGTATTTGTAGTCCATGTTACCACCCTCTTGAAAATCATTTTTCACCACTTCCGCAACCCCGTAAGTACCGGGGAAGGGTAGCATGGACTTACATCTTTTCTAGGTCTTTGTTGGAAAGCAGCATTGATATGCTCATGACCTTGAAACGGAGAATTTAAAGGACATTCTTCCGTAAGATGTGATGGA
This sequence comes from Agapanthus africanus, assembly GCA_030015575.1. Lineage (NCBI taxonomy): Eukaryota > Viridiplantae > Streptophyta > Magnoliopsida > Asparagales > Amaryllidaceae > Agapanthus > Agapanthus africanus. The sequence continues at coordinate 222,740,816 of JASDDO010000016.1, read as the reverse complement.
TCAGAACAACATCCACAGACAGTTTTGGAGAGTGACATCTGAATTAGGACGGCTGCTAAAAATTTATTTTCCAGGGTTTCGAGTTTCTTTTGCATTGCTGAAATTTCAGCTCTAACTCCTATGGAAACATCAGATTGGTTATTGCCACCCCTAGACGATGACTGACTTACATTCTCCCACTGTAAAGATTTTTCAGTGAAATCTTCTAAGAATCTCCAAGCTTCACCATCATCTTTAGTCATGAAGGTGCCTTGACACATGGATTCAAGGGTCTGTTTTGTGGTAGGATTAATGCCCTCATATATGATTTTGCGCAGATCCCATCTAGGAATTCCGTGATTTGGACATTGAACTAACATATCCTGGAAGTGTTCAAAACACTTCGAGAATGTTTCATTTGGAAGCTGGGTGAATTGATTTATTTCACTACGGACTCGAGCTGTTTTATGATTGGGGTAGAATTTCTTTAGGAATGCTGCGACGAATTCTTCCCAGTTTGAAATAGAATGTGCGGTTGTGTTATAATTCCACTTCTCGGCTATATCGCACAAGGTAAATGGGAGAAGACGTTGACGCATAGCATCCACAGAAAGCTGTGAAGTACCCATCATAGCGTATACATTTTCAAATTTGGTAATAAAGACATATGCGTTTTCAGACTCGAGACCGTGATATTTGGGTTGAAGATTGATGTATTAGGGTTTGATTTCAAAATTATCCCCGTTGGCTGGTGGAATGGTGAGACGGGTCGAAAGAGGACCTCGCATAGGATAACATCTCACTTGGAGAGAGATGCAGGGTGGATTCTGCACACCTGCGGACGGCGGCAGAGTAGTGGTAAAGAAGTTCGATGGAGAACCGTCCATCGATGTGGGTGTGGTGGTGGGTAAAGAAGAAGTAAACGTAGAAATACCGACTTCGGAGTCGATCGGGGGAACGCGGACAAGACGGGCACTAGAATCCCGTGTCCAGCCGAGCATGCACTAAAGGGTTTAGCACAAGTGGCAGCGTTGTGATAATTAAGGAAAAGATGGATTGGTGTTTGTTTTGAAAAAGATACGGATTTTTGAAAAAATGCAAATCACAAAACCATGCACAAGCAACCCTAAGTCTAATGGTCACCTAGGTCAAGTCTCTAGACCGCTCCTAACTGCCAGAACACAAGTCGCAAGATCAATCCTCTATTGCCTCTTTGTCCCTCCTGTGGCCAGGTAAGTGGGAGGTTCTCCACTACGTAAGTAGTGGGCCTAATTAAGTAACCACTTGCCTTAGACACACTTGCCTTAGACACCATAAAAGAAACGCGGATAAGCAATAGATTACCCATGACCTTCTCCTGTCCTAAGTGAGCGCGACGGTCCTTAGAGTCATGTCTAGATATTTTTTAGTTAATGATGGTAATGCGGATGTTGTTTTATGATTTTTGGGGCTTAGGAAGGGTAACGAACTCCCCACCTAATCTGAATTTGGTCTTTGCCCCTTAATTTCCGTATTAAAATATGCAACCATCCAAGATCAAACATGCATAATTTTTTTATTTTGCGGCGCTGCGAATTTTTGCAAAGAAACCTGCAGAAATTGGTTAATGGAGCAGATCAAGAAGGAGATAAGAAAGTTAGAAATTCACCGAGAAATTTTCGTGCGGCGAAACAGCTAACGTGCCACGGATCCACCGTGATGAGCACCTATTGGCTGCGGAAACGCGGTGATATGGCAAGATCCCTGCACGAAAATTGGTACAAAGGCTTCTGTTCAATCACTGGACACTCTGGAATATTCAGAAAATTTTTCCTTTCACTCCACCGATTCCATATCTCCTTACAACAAATCACAACAAATCGTTTAGTGTTTGTGCGAATTTTGATCTGCGAATTTTGATCTAAAAATTCTGATGGATTAATAAATCTTTCAACTCAAATTTCAAAAACGAACAAATTAGCACATTATCCCCGGCAACGGCGCCATTTGATTGATCTATTTCTCGATGTGTATGGAAAATGTAAAATATCACAACCAAAGAAATTTATACCGCAATCAATAGACGGTGTCTATTGCAGTTTCATCAATGAGAACGGACCGTCCACTGAGAAAGTGTGATTTGATCGTATTTGATTTAGATTAATTGAAAATTAAAGGATCAAGAAAAGAAAACTTGATTCAAGATTTATGTAATTGATTTTCAAGAATTATCAAAAAAATAGATCTAATATCAAGAAATACTATAGATCATGAATCAAGAATCAAAATTCGTCCAATTCAAGTTAGTTATCAAGATTTGTAATGAGGCTCGTAGGAATCGATCGAATCGATAGTGAGGATGAAGACTTGTGATTACGTATTCTTATCCATTGATGATTTGATGCTATATCGATGACGATCAACGAGAATTAAGGATCTATTGCGGAAACTAGGGTTTCATCATTTATTTCTTGTCCTTTCGTTGATTTTTATTCAAATTCTAGCCTCTAGGAAATTCAAGCATCGATCGTTGATCATTAATTAAGAGCGAAAACACTCAAGATAGCATCTCGCTCGAAACTAGGTTGTCGATGATTCAATTTACTAGAGTTTACAAAACTCATAGGACTTAAGAATCGTTCAAGAATTTAATCATCATCCTCTATCAATTTTCTCGAGTCCACCACGAGCGAAGTTTTCACTCAAGCATCATAACAAAGAAAACAATCAAGAATTGAGATCTCATCATAATGCTCAAATATAAAGAAAAGAAAGCTTAAGAAATTTCACCTTTTATTATCCAACAATTTCGTTACACTTCGCTCAAGAACTACAAGAATTGAGGAAAGAACTCGATCGTCGAATTAGCTTCGCATCGTCTCCGTGAGTCGCGGATCGTCTTGGATCACTTGCTCGGTTGAAGATCGGCGTCGCTCAAAAAGTCTTGATGGCTTCTTGCTTGATTTTGTACTCGGAGATCTTGAATTGTCTTTTGGAATTGGATTAGGGTTAGGGTTTGGATGCACAAGTTGTGTCACTCAACTTGTGGGTGAATTGATGTGGAATGATCAACAACAATTAGAATGAAGCCTTTGGGTCCTTTTTATAGCCTTCTCCTTTAGCTTCCCCTAGAAACTTGATTAGGATTAGCTTCCTTTAGAAGCTAAGCTAGGTTTAGCTTCTCTTACAAGCTTGGTTGTTGAGTAGAAGCTTCTATGTTGAGTTAGTTATGTAGCTTCCTTGAGAAGCTTGGTAGTGTTTAGCTTGTACAAGAAGCTTGGCTGTTAGGAGAGAAGCTTCTGGAGATTTCTGGAGACTGGAGTGTCTTTAAGAAGTTAGGCTATTGCAAGGAGAAGCCCGAGATAGTAATTTGCCGATAATGTCTCCACGTGGCCGCGGATCCGCGGTCCTTTGGAGGTGTTGGAGCATCAAACTTCCAGGTATATATGGTGCTGACTTAAGGGATGTTTTCTGATGTCTGGAATTTTATAAATCTTTCTTGTTCACTGCCAGATCATAAGTCTTGGACTTAGCGTATTTTTATCAGCACTTTTAGCAGTTCCGGTTCTTTTTCCTGGAATTTCCTGCACACAATCTCGAGACAATTGTTGCGATATACAAAGATCACGCGTGCAATAATAAACACTCAATTTCCCTCAAAATACCGGTTATAATGTATAACACATGTTATTTGGTATTTTACAGACGAATTGCTAATATGTGCTATATTCATATCGAACACCTTTAGATGATTGCAAATAGTAGGGAAATTGATGTTTAAAAAATGCAATATTTTTTACTGATCAATGGATCTCGGCTCTTTCCTCATCGAATGAAGTGCTGGATATTCTACAAGGAATACCGCTATGCAAAGCAAAAACTAGAGCTGCCCTTTTTGAAAATTTGATTCTACAATATCTTTTAGCTTTCTTTTCTTTCATTAATCTCATTAGTGAAGTCCCATCATTTATGCTCCCTAAGCATTACATAAGAAACGAAAATACAACATACGCTTATACCATCCGCATTCGCCACAGTGTCCCGTTATGCACCGTTAGGTTACTTAACTAATGACCTAGCGGCGCGGGACTAGCGCGGGTGCAAAACATAAGCAACGTTTATTATATATCATATATACAATAATAAAACATTCGTCTCACACTCATAAAGTGATCACATCACAGAATATCAGTAGCAGAAGATAACATATGAAATATTAGATATACTAGGAATTCCGTGTTTTAAATTAAGCCAGTATAAAACACAGATTCCATGGTCGCGATGAATATCCAATCCCACATCCCTATACCCCTACGAGAGCAGCAAGGAACCTTACCAATTCTAGAGTTAGGAGACCCGGTCTCGACTCCTCGAGATGGTCTCCCACTGGACTCTAGAACCCGGTTACTTGTGCTTCCCACCTTGGGTCTATCCTAATGCGGAAAAGTAAATAATATACAACAATGGTGACATCATCCTCTTCGCGAAAGTGCCCCAATAAAAGAATATTACATAAATGAAAATAAAAACTCTAATCTGACATAAAGCCCCCGGTTATTCAAAACACGACGATCCAATATAACATATCACAGCAACACATAACATCGCATGTCATCAACGTAAGTAAATATGCGTATCCCAATTGTCGTTGACATATAGCAATGAAACAGGCGATACACCACATATTACACTTACGGTCGTAGAATAAAAATGTCAAACTACAACATTTGGAATCCACAATCACCATAGACATCATAAACCCGAAATATCACATATTTCGGATTTCATGCCTAACAATATGGATTCCAAATATCGTATCACATTCCACAAATAGCTAGACGATATTAAACATTCCGATCGAATCAAAAAACACCCAAAATTTCCCAAAAAGCTCAACACTTGAGCGCAGTTTAAAAATACTCAGAACATGCCACAGTACATATGGACCAACCGTAGAAGGGTCAACCCTTGCCTCACCTATGGCGCCGCGGAACTAACGCAAACCCTAGGTTTGGCGGCGGTTCTTACGGTCATAAAATCGAGTTAGGGTTTCGTTCTTCTAGAGGGTCCATCGCATTACTTGCATGATTTTTGACTGTTCTTTAACCTGGAAAAATCCAACTCTTGGAAAATTTCCAGCGAGGGTTAAAGCGGGTTTTTGATATCCGCTCGAACATTTTAACGCCGTTTAAATCATCCAAAATAAAGTTAGAATTACGACTATGAAACACTCTGAATTTCCTTTACAGAATGTTAACATCTCATGCAATTTCAGCAAAAACAAGCAACACCTGAAACACTAAACCCAAACACCAGTACACCAGACGAAGACGAACCCAAATAGAAAATGGGGGGCCGGACAGGCCGGATTTTGGGGGCATGTGACCGGATCAAAACCGGTGGATTGGGTTCGTATTTATTCGGTGTTCATGTTACATCTCATATAACATTCTGCAGTTGCTTAAAAAAATTTCGACGACTTAGAAAATTTGATAGAATCTAGGTTTTAGTTTCGAGTGTTTCGGAGTTGTTTCGGTTTCGTAATTCTACAAACATCATCTAAATCTCTAGCGTGGCTCTGATACCACTGTAGGAATGCTAGCACGACAGCAAGGGTTCGGGAGGCATCGTCCATGCCATTTACAAATTTTTCCACGCTAAACAATCCAAACCCTAGAATCTTAACTAGAGATTTAGACAATACAAAGTGTAAACTACTTTACAACTAAGTGAACAAGGAATACAACTTTTGTAGACCGGTCCTTCAGTTCAATAGCTTTGTGTAGTTGTCCCCTCGCTCCAAGTAGTGATCTTCCAGACTCTAGAATGGCTCCACAAGATAAAAGGAACGAGCTTGCACGAAGTCTTCGAGGCCGAAGATAATCTACGTCGAGGAGACACTAACCTATGCCGCCCATTCACTAATTAGGAATGCAAGTCTATGGTAGCGCCCCGGCCAGTAATCTGAGGCCAAACGCGGAACAAAAACTTTTACAACCGGCGCTATCGCATACTATAACCCGGATCTTGCCATTAACGCTAAACTAACAATCTGTAAAGAGGTAGAAAGGCTATACCGATCGATCCATGTCCTTCGGTCTTTAGCCAACATCCCACGCTCCTCAAGCATCTCCAATCTCCTATCTCCTCGTCGAGGTGGCACCACGTCAACGGATATTTATACGGGCTCCCGCCTCTATACCGAGGCAACTCGGACATGAAGTATGCTAACCGACATGTCCAAGATGAAGTAGAGAATGAGTGGAATACTTTGTCTCAATACACTCTTTGGTTCTCATCATATGAGAGGGTAAGAGTGGAGGTTGAAGAAGATGCTAAGGTTTGGAGAGTGTGAGCTCAAGAAATGAATCAAGTGAGCAAAAGAACCAAGCATAAAACTTGTGATCATTCTTATTTTCTGAGTAGATATATATTAGGTTGTGTGTCGAAAAACAAAGAAAATATCTCATAAAAATATCTCCCAAAAATATCTCCACAAACCCTAAAATATCTACACCCAAAACAAAACACAATTAATTCTATCATGACTCACTTAGTGACTCATTAGCATGAGTCACTAATGAACATGCTAGAAGAAATGTGTCACCATGAATGAGTCACACTTTCCAAATCCAATAATTATTTATACCAAAATGAATAACCCAAAAAGAAATGCATCTTCTAAAGTATTCTCGTAACGGATTACGAGAATACCCCTCATCTGTAAATACATACCTGTATCCGTATTCCGACCGAATACGAATACGATGAGACTAAAATATTCCGACTCAATATAATACTTGGATCCGGCTTAAACCAAAGTCCACCAGTATTATCTGTCCGAAATATGACACGTGCACAAATGCATGTGCATGTTCGAACCCTGCCATAAAACCATACGGCCTCTACAACGTTTCGCCCGAACTTGGGAAACTAAATGTGGGAGACTCTAAAGACTCGTCAGTACCCTAGCAGTGGGTTTAACCACATGCACGTCAGCGACACTAGCTGTGCGTAACGGCTGCCGATGTACTGACCGAAAGGGAAGCCGATGAGCGAACTCATCCTGGAACCCTCTGAGCCTATTAGTGACAATATCCGTACAGTCCGGTCCGTTCGTCTATGAGCATCGCATATCCGGCCTAGGGGCTGGTAACGTCAGACCCCCAAAAGCTGTATAAGTCGTGTCGGAGGGTAGCCCTGAACACCCTAAGAAACTACTGGAATACCTACCAGTAATTCTCACCTGCCTTGGCCAAGAACTTGGTGTAATATCTCTCCTAGACACAGTGCAATCTCACCCCCAATACCGGGAGAGACGAATCCCCTGCCGATCCGCTCACTGCCTCTATGTGGCTCGGGAATGTACCCAACTAAAACCTGTTTGCATGACTCCTTTGAGCTGTGTTAGGGTAGTAATCTAAGCACAGTGGGAACTCAAACGAGACAAATGACGGCCTCAGGTCGACGAACTAACCTGTACACATGTCACCAGGGAACTGCTATGTGACGCTAGGTATAATACCAACTAGCATGTTCCTGGCACGTCCTGTCCGGTGCACTCATAACCAAATGAGCACCTGTATACATCTTAGGTGAACCAACTGACACCAATGGCTTGTGAGACCGGCCACCACCCCTCGTCGGGGTCTCATCTGTATACACTAGTCTACTCCGGAGTATTCTCAATACTCCCATGACTAAGGGACCACTTTTAAGGATGTTCTTATGGACTACCCAACTCTCACATATATGATCGCCATCATACTGCTGGTAGTCAAGCAAGAATCCTAAGGGCTCTAACAACATGCAATGTGATCATGTCACCTAAAGCTGTACACGATGATAAAGACAAACCAGATAGCATACTATCATCTCGAGTAAGACTGTCCTACCGGTATAGGTCCTCCTCAATCATTGCAATCACGTGCTTGCGATCCAATAATTGACTTTGAGGGCACTACATCCAACAATCTACCATTTTCACTTAAGGCTAATTATTGCGATGTCGTATACTCACAGCTCGTGTGATACCGAACATCCAACTCCTCTACTAATCAGTTTCACAACGCCCGTTTGTAAAACTATTATGTTCGAGAAATAACCTCAATAAGTGGATCCGCCCTGATGTTTCTTTTTATGTCTCTCTTAATCCCAAGTTCGCGGAGAAAGACATCTCCCGAATTGAGTAATACCTGTCTTAGAATTTGTCTGGATATCTGATGGGACCTAGTTCATAAATCAACTCCAAATCCAAACTTCTTAGACTGTATCGTCAACTGAACCTAATCAGTATCCTGCACCATGCCTCCTATAGTATCCTCTTAGACCACCTGTCCAAACTACTACCCCCTTCGACAGAGGGAAAACTATAACTCTGACAATCACTCTGTCATCCATGTCACCTTGGAAGCCTGGAATGATAACCGTCTCTTGAAGGAGGCTGCCGTCATCAAACCCTTAGAACATCCTCTTATGTTCTAAAACTGCTTCCCAACGTTTCTCCAGGATTGGATTAATATCAACCTATTGCATCTAGTGCAGAAACAACATCTGGTGTGGTACTTGACATCTCATGATCGACTCAATTGCCTAAGCAAGTGATATGCCAATCATGCACATCCCTCTCCCCTTTAGTCTGTAAGACACCTTTAGAGGGGGAGACTCCATCACCTGCAGGTACACCACCATGCCAGGAGTCATCCATTCTAAAATACCTTTTAGAATACTTTCTAAGTACCCAGATTGGGAAACTACCCAAATCTAGATCTAAAACCATAGATCTAGTAACCAGAATGTCTGATATTATTTCCATATCCTTTGTGGAGAAACAACTGTGTGACAACCACAGTATAACCGATCGTTTTATAGGAATTTTACTTCCTACTCTGTGTATGTCATCCAAATACCAGGATATCACACCCTACTACCTTCTTAACAGATCCATCCCCTATCCTGATGAAGTCAAACCCATGACTGTCTCATCAAAAATGGATGATCTATCTCCGCTATATCTGCTTTAGTCTATAAATAGACATAAGCTACTTGCCCATTATGCTTCCGCTGCTTCAACTGACCACAACAACCCTCTGGCAGAATAATATATATGTCTACTTCTAAAGCTAGTTTAGAACGACTCTATACTTAACCTCCTACCGGGTCTCACAGCCTGGAACAACAGCAGTGTCAAGTCTGGGTAAACAAGAACCTCCATGTCACCGTCCTTGAGGCTACCGGAGTACCTCTCGGGTGTCTGAGGTTACCCACCATATCTGCGTAGTGGAAAATGGAATGTCAAACTTGATTGAATCTTTAGGTCCTATTAAATTTTCCGTAATCGTTTGCGGTTCTGGATTTACTTCCAGTTCTACCATACTCCCACTACTGTTTTCTAAAAAAATCGATTTTACTAAAACGGTGGCGAGTCAAGAACAATATCACTATTGATCTTCCAGATGGTAGAAAGTCAACCCTCGACACAGCCCGGGTCAACCCACAAACTGCCATTACAGAAACGGGCCTTGAGTTATCCAGAGTCTGGTTTTAAGCATAAGCCGGAAAACTCCCCGTACCTTAACATCGTTAAGATATGAACAATTCTATATCCAATATAGAAACTTTGGCACTGATTTAATTGGAACCAGATTCAAATCATGCAGCTGTCTCCAGTGCATATCAACTTAATTGAAAGAGGCTAATCGGCATTTACTCAACTTAGGAATGCATCCAATTATGAGTGACCTGAAAGAGAAACAAGTTTCTCAAAACCATTACTATCAACTTAATACCAATCACAAGTATCTACATCTTCGATCACCTTGAAGAATCCCGATACTTGTGACACCCGGTTCTCTACTTTGTTCCTATACCTACAACTTCTCAAAACTTAGACTTTGTATTTCTATAAAACACTTGTCTAAAAACTAGAGAAATCACAAGTAAACAGAACATAGTACGAGGACCAACCCTTTTGTCCTTATGGACACTAGACAACATACAATACTCTGTATAAGTCCGCTGAGTTGAATAACACAAAACCTGTGCATCGTAGGTTGAAAATTGTACTTATGGTTAAGAACTACTCCGCTGTTCAATGCTCCTTACCCAATCATCAACGGATATAGGTAAATGTCACGGACATAATTTCAAAAAGTTATATCTCACTTTATGAAAATAAACGTACAGATATATCAGTTTGAAATTGGTGCACAACAACGGATACTCAAAACCAAATACTTGTCGTCCGGCAAAAACCCAGGCAATTTCCTCAAATATCACCAATTATAACGAATTCTGATATAATGAGGATGATCACCTAATTCCCAAATGTTAGATATATGTATGCCCTAGAGGCCATTATATGTATAGTGGATACTTGGACATGTATATATGATTTTAGATGACTTTCTCGCTCAACATGATAGTATGATATCTGGTTTACTTTATCTTGACATGCTGATTTGATCATGCTTTTAATCATTTGCATATGTTGATAAAGCCCTCAGGATATTTGCTTGACGACTATGACTATGATGCAGATCATACTAGTGGGGCATGTGTAGTTTATAAGCATATCCTTGAACGGTTCCTAGTCGTGGGTGTATCGAGACGGGGCATCGATAATCCAGAGTAGACTAGCGTATACTATTCTTGTCCCATATGATGGGCAATGGATGATCCCATATCCATCTGGTGAGGTGACACCAAAGATTGTATGCGTGTGCTCAGTGCAGACTGGGTACAATGAACGGACTCACAGAGAACTCCTATGTGGTATTATATCTATCGTCGGATAGCAGTTCTCAGGTGACACTGGTACAGGTTAGTCTGTAGACCCAAGATCGTCATAGAGTCTTGTGTGTCCTCCCACTGTACTTTGATATCCACCCTACCACGGCTCTACTGAGTCATGCAAACAGGTGAACTTTGGGTACAGTCCCGAGGCACATGGAGGCGATGAGCGATAGGAGGGGTTTCGTCTCTCTCGGTATTGGGAGTTGATGTTGTGTTATACTCGATTGGCTATAACAGGAAGTCTCTGGCCAGGGCTGCTGAGATTTACTGATAAGCGTTATCATTAGTTTCTCGATCTGTTATGAGCCATACACCAACATGACTTATTCAGTTATTGGGGTCGACGATTCCATCCCTAGACTCGATATACAACATATCTGACGAAGAGACCGGACTTTACGGTAAGTGTTGCCAGTTGGCTCGACGGGAGTTTTGACAGCTTCGCTGGTTTCTCTTCTGATCGCTCAATACCCGGGTGGCCGTTACGTTTAGCTGACCGCTTGCGGCTTATGGGTGTTTGATATGATCATCACCTACTGCCGGCGTATTGACGAGTCTTAGAGTCCCAGAACGAAGTTTCCTGGCTCAGGCGAAAAGATGTGGTGTGCATATAAGATATGCGCGGGGACCCGATTAAATACGGATATGTGATACCGTATATTAATCGGGCATTTTCTATTGGTCGGGTCGTATGTGATATGACCGGTTTACAAAATCAAGTGTGGATTTAACAAATGACTTTTAGATTAATTTTTTAATTAAACCCTTTTTTTTATTTTTGTATGCATGCATGTATGTACATGATGATGTGCATGGACAAATACATACATACATTGTATCATGGTTGTTGATACAAAATTGGTGGCAATGCAAGACTTATATTGTAGTAATTATATATATATATATATTTATCATTTTGAGTTAATTAAAAGGATAATTCACTCATGGTTAATGTTTATCATCTTTGACTAAACTCCACCTAACATTTAACCATGAGTTAATTCTCCTTTAGAAGTTAACTCAAGGAGTAAATATTTAGATAATTACTAACCATGGTTGAAGTGAGAAGGATTAAAATGGAATATTCTTTCTCATTTCAATTATTCTATCATATCATTATCTTTATGAGCTCAAGCTTAGCCACCATCTTCTTCTTCCTCTCTTGAAATTTCTTTGAGTGAAGTTGATAAAAAAAAAGAAAGGGGTAGAACACAAACCACATCATCATACTACACACATCTAGCCCATTTGTTTAGGGTGTTTGCTCTACATCATTCACATATCAAGTAAAGCAAGGAGCTTTGGGCAAAGGGACTTCGGTTAGATCTTCGTGGACTAGGAAGGCTTCCATCGATCCGTTCCAAACTCTCAAAGTGCGAAGGAGTCACCAAGGGTGGTCTACAAAGGTAGTAATCTCCACTCTTAGTGATACTTTTTCTTTTGCATGTGATGCTTAGTTAAAAGAAACCCTAAATTTCTAGTTATGATTCTTTGCAAGTTTACTTAGCACCTTAAAAATTTAATTTTGGCATATGTGATGCTTTTAAACCCCTGATGAGGTGCTAGGTAAACCCAACAATTGTATCAGAACAAAGCTAGAGCTTTAGGCAAAGTTTAGGCGAAGTTAAAACTACGATCGAACAACGAAATACGGAATTATACCCTTCTCTGGACAGTTTTTAAAACTGTGTTTTTTTCTGAATTAAAAATACTTCCAAAATTCAGCAGGGAAATATAAGCATAACTGTAAAAAACGACACCATGATCCGTACATACCGCCGCGGAACCGCGGCCATACCTTGCTTGGGCCGCGGATCCGCGGCCGTACAGAAGCTTTATGGCATCGATTTTGTACAGTAATGTCAGTAGCTGCTTGTTAATATTTTTGTGTATTTTTAATCAGACTCAAGTGTTGAGTGTTCTGGGGATTATTTTGGATTCGTTGATTCGATCGGAAAATTTAATTTCGTGCTGTTTTCAGGTAATTTAGAAAGTATTAAAATGTTCGAATGGATATCATTAACTTACTTTTTCCCAGCACGAAAACTTTCACGTGTTGATTTTTTCTCGGGTTTAAATCTTTCGGAAAAACGTGCAAGTAACATGGTGGACCCTCTAGAAGAAAACAAACCTTAACTCGATTATGTGACCGTCTGAACTGCCTCTAAACCTTAGGGTTTGGGGCAGTACGGCGTGCCACATGTAAGGCGTTGGCTTGACCTTTCTACGGCTGGACCACTGCTACCGTGACACATTCTGGGATTTTTGAACTCCGCTCAAGTGTTGAGATAATTAGGAAATCTTGGGTATTTGATTATTCGATCGGAAAGTTTAATACTGTATATTTATCTGGAATGCGATACAATATGTGGAATTCATATAGTTAGGCATGAAATGCGAAGTATGTGATATTTCGGATTTACGATGTCTAAAGAGATTGTGCATTCCAAATGTTGTAGTTTTACACTTTATTTACTGTGACCGTAAGCGTAGTATGTGGGGTATCGCCGGCTTCGTTGCTATACATCAACGACAATCGGGACACACATACTTGCTTACGTTGATGAAATGAGATATTATGTGTTGCTGAGATATGATGTGCAGGATAGTCGCGATTGAATAGCCGGGTTTTTTTTATGTGAGATGAGAGTTTTATTTTCATTCATGTATAAATCAATTGTATGTAATATTCTTTTATTTGAGGCACTTCCGGGATGAGGAAGATGTTTCCATCATTGTATATTATTTACTTTTCCGCATTAGGATAGACCTAAAGAGGGGAGCACAAGTGACCGGGTTCTAGGGTTCAGTGGGAGGCCATCTCGAGGAGTCGAGACCGGGTCTCTTAAACTCTAGAATTGGCATGATCACTTGCCACTCTCGTAGGGGTCTAGGAGTGTGGGCTTGGCTATTCATCGCGACCGCGGAATCTGTATTTTCTATTGTTGGCTAAATACAAAATACGGACGTCCTAGATATCCTTTTATTTTCATATGTGCTTCTGTTGTTGATATTCTATAATGTGATTACTTAGTATCTGAGACTAATGGATTATTATTATATATATGATATGTAATAAACGTTACTTATGTTTTACACCCGCACTAGTCCCGCCCCGCTATGACGTTAGTTAAGTAACCTAACGGTGCATAATGGGACACTGTGGCGAATGCGGATGGCATAAGTGTACGTTCTATTTTCGTTTCTTTTCTGTGATGGCTTAGGAACTTAAATGATAGGATTACATTAATAAGATTAATTTAAAGAAAAAGAAACCTAAAAGATGTTGTAGAATCAGATTTGAAACCCACTCGGCCTTTTTATGAAAAATGCAAGTTTCAAAAGATGCGGAGCTTAAGCCACTCCTTTTCTAAAAACTGTTTTGATTCTACAACGAGATCAAGTTCAAAGCGTTTAAGGTTTTCATAAAAACCATCCGACCCCTCCGTCATTTTAGGAGCAGACTACTTACTATTCGTGCTGCGTATTTTGATCATAGTCAAGGCGTAGTGTACGGTAGCTGAGTGATGTTTTCCTACAAAGCATATGATGCGATCAGTTAGGACATTCATGTGATTATGTTGATCATAGTCAAGGGTCATATGGGTGGGTCTAGTTGATCTCGAAATGACGGGTAGAACTTGACTAGTACTTATGATATTTTGACCATAGCCAAGGTCATAAGTAACTAGGGGTAAAAACCATATCGGGAGTTTCAAGAGTTGAAATTTGCAATGAGATTGCATACCATCTATATGATAGTTGGTTCCCGATCCCACTGTGAGTAAGTGTTACTTACAGGAGAATTTTGCACTTTACAATTAGTTGATCCAGTAGGTGTCTAGAAAGGTGTCAACGGGGTTTGACCTTTGGGAAAACGAGGTTTACATTAATTAGTTCCGTACGAAAGCACGGGGAACCTCCCTCAAAGTTTCGACACTGGCCTGGCTGACCGGTTAGCGAAACTGTAGAATGTAATTAATCCTGGCTAGTTTTCTTTTCAGGTTTTGAAAGAAAATTTGGTAAAAAGCAGTGGGAGACATCGATTAGATAAGATAATAACCAATCTAATTCTTTGCAAGAGCATTTCGTTGAGTGTATTCTTTTCTCTCTTCTAATGGCAGATACCAATGACGGGACTTAAGCTTCTACTAGAGAAAAATAAACTGACGGGACCGAACTATAAAGAATGGTTGAGTAACTTGAACATTGCACTTGCAAATGATAAAGTATCATATATCCTCACAACCAAAGCCCCACCAGTCCCAGGGCCTGAATCATCTGTCTCGGATAGGGAGATCCGAAAAACTTGGGATGCTAATTGTAACACGGCCAAGCGCCTCACGCTTGCTTCTATGGACAATATCCATCAGAAGCAACACGAGAATATGGATGTACAATCCATCTTTCTTCACACAAAGGACTTGTATGAAGATCAATCTCGTACTTTGAGATACGAGGCATCTCGAAAGCTGTTTCAGATGCGAATGGCCCCTGGTACATCAGTAGGAGACCATGTTTTGAAGATGATTGGTCTTATAGAAGAACTTGAGGAACTGGGATGGACCATGGACAATGAGCAGTATACAGATATTGTTCTACAGTCTCTCCCCCCTGCCTTTGCTCCGTTCATAGTGAACTATAATATGAATGATTTGGAGAAATCATCACCTGAACTTCTCAATATGTTGGGAAGCGCAGAGAGCACATTAAAAACAACGAATACCCCCGCTCTGTTATATGGGCCATCTTCCTCTTCAGTCCAGAAAGCCAAGGCCAAGGGAAAGAAAAAGAAGAAGTCCATCAAACAGAAAGGTGGAGTTCAAAAGGCAAAGGGGAAAGACTAATCCGGGGCTGCGGGAAGCGGGAAAGGAGAATGTTTTTACTGTCCCAAGTCAGGACATTGGAAACACAACTGTGATGTGTATCTTGGTGATCTCAAGAAGAAGAAGCATGCCGATGCTTCCACTTCAGGTGTGTTTGTAACTGAAAACCATTTTTCTTTAAACTCTCCATCTTGGTTATTAGATACTGGTTCTGGTTCTCACATCTGCAATTGTATGCAGGGATTGAGAAACAGTAGAGTTTTGAAGACAGGTGACAATACTCTGCGGGTTGGAAATGGTTCCAATGTACATGCTGTATCCGTAGGAGAGTATCATCTTGGGTTGCCTTCGGATTGTATTTTGGTTTTAAACCCGTGTTATTTTGTACCAAGTATGCTATGTAATATAATATCCATTTCTTTGTTGGACATTGAAGGATATAATTTTGCATTGCAAAATAATGTTATGAACATTAACTTAAATCAAGAGTTGATTGGGTATGGTACATTAAATAACGGTATTTACGTCCTGAACCAACACACAGTTTTTAATATACAACATACTAATAAAAGAAAGTTTTCAGATATAAATGATGCTTTTCTTTGGCATTGTAGACTTGGTCATAATAATGAAACAAGACTAAACAAACTACATAAAGATGGATATTTAAATCCTTTTGAATATAAATCTTATGCGGCTTGCCAGTCTTGTATCAAAGGTAAAATGACCAAAACTCTGTTTACTGGACACGGAGAAAGAGCTGTGGTGCTCTTAAGCCTTATACATAGTGATGTACGCGGACCAATGTCTACACATGCTAGAGGTGGTTTTTCATTCTTCATTACTTTTACTGATGATTTCTCAAGATTCGGACATGTGTTTTTGATAAGGCACAAATCCGAAGCTTTTGAGAAATTCAAGGAGTACAAACTTGAAGTAGAAAATCAAACAGGCTTGAGCGTCAAGAAACTTTGATCAGATCGAGGTGGAGAATATTTAAGTACATAGTTTTTAGACTTCTTAAAAGAGAATAGGATTCTCTCCCAGCTCACACCTCCTTACACACCACATCACAATGGTGTGTCAGAACGGAGGAATCGTACCCTATTAGATATGGTAAGATCCATGATGTGTGATACTGAGTTACCGCTTTCCTTTTGGGGGCATGCATTGGAGACAGCGATGTATCTGTTAAACAGGGTTCCAACCAAGACCGTGTCTACAACTCCATTTGAGATATGGAGTGGAAAGAGACCATCTCTTAAAAGATTTTGGAATTGGGGTTGTCCGGCTTTTGTTTAAAAGCAGAATCCAGACAAACTCGAGACACGATCGGTCATGTGTAAATTTGTGGGGTATCCAAAACATTCATATGGATATCTATTCTACCACAAGGAGGAAAAAAGGTGTTTGTTGCTCAGCATGACACATTTTTTGAAAATGAAATCTTTACAGACAGTACTGATGGCAATGTGGTAGAACTAGAAAAGGTTCTAGAGGCACAAATTACTCAGGACGAATTGGTTGAAACTGATGTTTCAGTAGAACTTCAAGAACCTCAGCCGCTCCGGAGATCTAGTAGAACTTCTCGCCGACCAGAGAGATACTGTGGGTTTCTCATGGATGGTGATAGAGAAGATTGCATCATGGATGATGATGACCCTACTAGTTTTCAGCAAGCTATCACGAGTGGTGACTCAGTGAAGTGGCTGGAAGCCATGAGATCCGAAATGGAGTCCATGTATACCAACAAAGTATGGACTTTGGACGTTGCGCCTGCTGGGATAAAACCCGTTGGGTGCAAATGGATCTTTAAGAGAAAGATTGGTATAGATGGACAGGTAGAGACCTTTAAAGCAAGGCTAGTAGCGAAAGGTTTTCGTCAAAGACAAGGATTGGACTATAATGAAACTTTCTCTCCAGTAGCAATGCTTAAATCCATTAGGATCGTACTTGGTATTGCTGCTCACTATGATTATGAAATCTGGCAGATGGACGTTAAAACTCCATTTCTAAATGGTGATTTAGAATAGTGCGTTTTTATGGATCAGCCAAAGGGCTTCATTGACAGTGGGAGCAGGGGGAAAGCATGTAGATTGATTAAATCCATTTATGGATTAAAGCAGGCCTCACGGAGCTGGAACATCTGCTTTGATGATACAATCAAAGAGTTTGATTTTATCAAAAATATAGATGAACCATGCATTTATAAGAAGATTGTAGATAGTATTGTCACATTTCTCGTGTTGTACGTAGATGACATTCTCCTGATAGGAAATGATATTCCTATGCCACAATCGGTCAAACTATTCTTATCACAAAGGTTCTCCATGAAGGACCTGGGTGATGCCTCATGCATTTTGGGCATAAGGATCTATAGAGATAGATCCAAGAGGTTATTGGGATTGTCCCAATCAAACTGCATAGACACCATCCTAAAAAGGTTTAGTATGGAAGATTCCAAGCGTGGTGCCTTGCCTGCTTGTCATGGAATCACTCTCTCCAAGGACTTCTGTCCGAAGACTGATGAAGAGAGAGCTCGCATGAGTGTTATACCCTATGCTTCAGCCGTAGGATCTATAATGTATGCGATGTTATGTACTCTACCTGATGTTTCTTATGCACTAGCTGTAGTAAGCAGGTATCAATTCAACCCAGGGGAGAAACATTGGATAGCAGTGAAGAAAATTCTTAAATACTTGTGAAGGACTAAAGAATTGTTCTTGGTGTATGGTAATGGGGATCTCCAGATGGAGGCCTTTACCGATTCCAGCTTCCAAAGTGATAAAGATGACAACAAATCTATCTCAGGGTTTGTATTTACCCTCAATGGAGGGGCGGTTAGTTGGAAGAGTTCCAAACAGGATACCGTTGCAGACTCTACGACGGAAGCTGAGTATATTGCTGCAAATGATGCTGCCAAGAAAGCCGTCTGGATGAGGAAGTTCATCGCGGAACTACGAGTAGTTCCAACCATTATTGATCCAATACCATTGTATTGTGATAATAATGGAGCTATGGCGATAGCCAAAGAACCAAGATCCCATTAGAAAACCAGACACATCCTGAGGCGATATCATTTGATCCGGGAGATACTAGATCGCCAGGAGATCGAGATTCGGAGAGTAGATACAAAGGATAACACAGCGGATCCACTCACCAAGGCCCTTCCACAGCCGCAGCATGAGCGACTTTTTGAGATGTTGGGTATGAGATACGCCAATAACTGGCCTTAGTACAAGTGGGAGATTGTTAGATATATGTATGCCCTATAGGCCATTATATGTATAGTGGATGCTTGGACATGTATATATGATTTTAGATGACTTTCTCGCTCAACATGATAGTATGCTATCTGGTTTACTTTATCTTGACATGTTGATTTGATCAGGCTTTTATTCATTTGCACATGTTGATAAAGCCCTAAGGATATTTGCCTGACTACTATGACTATGATGGAGAACATACTGGTGGGGCATGTGTAGTTTATAAGCTTATCCTTGAACTGTTCTTAGTCGTGGGTGTATCGAGACGGGGCATCGATATTCCAGAGTAAACTAGCGTATACTATTCTTGTATCATATGATGGGCAATGGATGATCCCATATCCATCTGGTGAGGTGACACCAAAGATTGTATGCAGGTGCTCAGTGCAGACTGGGTACACTGAACGGACTCACAGAGAACTCCTATGTAGTATTATATCTATCGTCGGATAGCAGTTCTCAGGTGACACTGGTGCTGGTTAGTCTGTAGACCCAAGATCGTCATAGAGTCTTGTGTGTCCTCCCACTGTACTTTGATATCCACCCTACCACGGCTCTACCGAGTCGTGCAAACAGGTGAACTTTGGGTACAGTTCCGATGTACATGGAGGCGATGAGCGATAGGAGGGGTTTCGTCTCTCCCGGTATTGGGAGTTGATATTGTGCTATGCTCGATTGGCTATAATAGGAAGTATCTGGCCAGGGCTGCTGAGATTTACTGATAAGCGTTATCAGTAGTTTCTCGATCTGTTATGAGCCATACACCAGCATGACTTATTGAGTTATTGGGGTCGACGATTCCATCCCTAGACTCGATATACAACATATCTGACGAAGAGATGGACTTTACGGTAAGTGTTGCCAGTTGGCTCGACGGGAGTTTTGACAGCTTCACTTGTTTTTCTTCTGATCGCTCAATACCCGGGTGGCCGTTACGTTTAGCTGACCGCTTGCGGCTTGTGGGTGTTTGATATGATCATAACCTACTGCCGGCGTATTGACGAGTCTCAGAGTCCCACAATGAAGTTTTCTGGCTCAGGCGAAAAGATGTGGTGTGCATATGAGATATGCGCGGGGACCCGATTAAATACGGATATGTAACACCGTATATTAATCGGGCATTTTTTATTGGTCGGGTCGTATGTGATATGACCGGTTTGCAAAATCAAGTGTTGATTTAACAAATGACTTTTAGGTTAATTCTTTAATTAAACCATTTTTCTATTTTTGTATGCATGCATGTATGCACATGATGATGTGCATGGACACATATATACATACATTGTATCTTGGTTGTTGATACAAAATTGGTGGCAATGCAAGACTCATATTGTAGTAATTATATATATATTTATCATTTTGAGTTAATTAAAAGGATAACTCACTCATGGTTAATGTTTATCATCTTTGACTAAACTTCACCTAACATTTAACCATGAGTTAATTCTCCTTTGGAAGTTAACTCAATGAGTAAATATCTAGATAATTACTAACCATGGTTGAAGTGAGAAGGATTAAAATGGATTATTCTTTCTCATTTCATTTATTCTATCATATCATTATCTCTATGAGCTCAAGCTTAGCCACCATCTTCTTCTTGCTCTCTTGAAATTTCTTTGAGTGATGTTGATAAAAAGAGAAAGATTTTTTATTATAGAATACAAACCACATCATCATACTACACACATCTAGCCCATTTGTGTAGGGTGTTTGCTCTACTTCATTCACACATCAAATAAAACAAGGAGCTTTGGGCAAAGGGACTTCGGGTGGATCTTCGTGGACTAGGAAGGCATCCATCGATCCGTTCCAAACTCTCAAAGTGCCAAGGAGTCACCAAGGGAGGTCTACAAAGGTTGTAATCTCCACTCTTAGTGATACTTTTTCTTTTGCATGTGACGCTTAGTTAAAAGAAACCCTAAATTTCTAGTTATGAATCTTTGCAAGTTCACTTAGCACCTTAAAAATTTGATTTTGGCATATGTGATGCTTCTAAACCCTTGATGAGGTGCTAGGTAAACCCAACACCAATAACTTACTCCCACTCATCATCTGTAAAACCATACAGATGTGAGAATCATACCTGGTAAATACATACCCTGGAGTAAGTATCTAATCTGGAAATCAGTTTTCCTTTAACAATGCACAGTGAAACTAAAACATTAAAATGTTTCGTAGGGTATCCTGGTATTCCTAGTAATGCCTCTTCCATAATCCAATTCATAACTATAACCGTATATTTCTTTGCAATCTCTCCAAATCCCTTTATTTGTCTTTAGTCGTTACCTTCTGTACACCATTGTTAGGCTAAATGGTTTTCTTCCTTCCCTACCGTTCGGCACCAGCCTATGGTTTGGAAGAAGACTATCCAGTAAGCATAATAGGTGTACTCTACTAATCCTAGGAGTACTCGCAACCTGAGAAAAGGTGATGATAAAATACAACTGAATAAAACCTTATTCTATTTCTCCTGAACTAGAGAAAAAACAAAGGTGAAGTAGGAGTGGCGATGAACTACGCGGTTTGGTCGTGAATGATAGCAGTCGCAATTTACTTTGCCCTCTTTATAATCCCTTTATTTTGTCTTTACTTATTACCTTCTGTACACCCTACTTAGGCTAATTGGTTTTCTTCATTCCCTACCTTTCGGCACCTGCCTATGGTTTGGAAGAAGACTATCCAATAAGCGTAATAGGTGTACCCTCCTAAACCAAGGAGCCCTCGCAACCTGAGAGAAGGTGATGATAAATGACAACTGAATAAACCAATTCAGTTTCTCCTGAACTTGGATCCATCCTCAAAGAAGTCCCTTCGAGTTCGTATATAGCTATACGATGGATTTATCAAATGGAAGTGGATGTTCGTAGTAATACGAGGTGTTCTGGAGAAATGCAAAGGGTAAAAGAAGGAGCGGCAATGACTTATGCAACTCAGACAATCCAAAAGCCAGTATTTTAAGAAGGTTCGGTCATTGGTCACTGAGTTATATTCTAGGGTCGGTCAAAGGTCGCTGCCAAAGAGAGAGAGAAAAGAAACACTCTGCGTGCACTCTAACGTAGATCAGAATGGTTATCACTTTATCTGGTCAGAAAACCTCCCACTGTACCGTTAAATTCTTCTCCAAACCTGAAAGAAGAATTAGTCAGGATCACCCGAAGAGTTAACCAACTCATCAGTGGGAATCGGGATCCAACTATCTGTTGCGTTATATTCACACCCGAGCCTCCAAACGAGGCGGTTTGAGGAACAAAAATTTTCTAGAGCTTTAATAGGGGCGCAAAGATAACTTAAAAACCGGATCTTTACCATAAAACCAACTAGCAAACAAAGAGATGCTAACTACTATGAAAAATGGTATACCAAAAGAATCGAGTCCTTCGGTCTTCTTTCTTCATCCTTAGCTCCTAGCAAGCACCTTGAACATGCTTGAACTTCAAAACTGGCTCTATCGGTCCATCGGGATCGTGCTTGTTCTCCGGCCTCCTTTTGTCGGAGATGATCCACCCGGGGTGTATGATCCATGGCTCTAGCTCCTAAATATGTAACCAAAGGAGCAACTAGAGAACTTGGTTTGCTAAACCAAGTAGTCTAGGATGTAGTGAAGGGTGTCTTAGTGTTTAACTATTTCTTTCTTGCCTCTTCACTTGATTCTCAACACATGAGAAGGTAGTGAAGAGGAAGAAGATGAAGGTGGAGGAAGCTAGAGAGGAAAGAGGAGAGCAAGAGCAAAAGAGAGCTCAAGAGAAATAATGAAGCAAGCATGAAAGAGAAAAATACACACATAGGTTTTGTGTATTATTTCTTTCCTTAAACAATTAGCAACCATGTTTCAATAGTAAACCCAAAATCAATTATAAATTCATTTGACTACTATTGAAGTATGGTCACTAACTTTCCTCCCTTACCTCTCACATTCCACCTCATTTCCATTTATGAAATAAATGGAAAATCCAAAATGAGGTAGCCACCTTCTAGAAGGAAATCTGTAGTAAATACGGATTTCAGTCTACTGTACAAATATACCGGCAATCAGATAAAAATCCGAATGCCCAAAAGAGATAGAATAACATGAAGAACGTAATACTAGGATATATAAATCGAAATACATATACGTAAATTATTAAATCAATACCTAATTTAATAATCCGGCTCAAACCCGAGCCGGCTAATATTACAAACTGTCCGATCGAAAATCCGAGTACCAAGTACATCAATCGATCGAACCCTACACGTATCCAATACAGCAACTACATCATTTCGCCTGAATCAGGGAAACCCTGTTGGATATATATGCCCTAGAGGACTTCATTGTATAGGATACTGGGATATGTATATACATAACAGTCTTGCTTAATATGATAGTACGCTATTTGGTTTGTCTTTATCTTAACGTATGATATATTTTGCGTAGTATTCATATATATATACATGTTGATAAAGCCCTTAGGATGTTTGCCTGACTTCCGGCGTTATGATGGCAATCATACTAGTGGGAGGGGTGATGGATTGGTCCCGCAGCCATTGGTGGAGTGCACCTAAGATTGTATACAGATGCTCACTGGGTGTGAGTACACCGGACAGGACTCGCCGAGAACTGACTGGATGGTATTTATACCTAACATCAAATAGCAGTTCTCAGGTGACATGTGTGCAGATAGTCCGTTGACTTAAAGTCGTTATTTGTCTCGTGTGAGTTCCCACTGTGCTCTGATTACTACCCTACCACGGTTCAAAGGAGTCGTGCAAACAGGTTTTAGTTGGGCATAGTCCCGAGCCACGTGGAGGTAGTGAGTGACTATTAGGGATTCGTCTCTCCCGGTATAAGGAGTTGATATCGCACAGTGATCGGTTGGTCATTACCATAAGTCCCTGGCCATGGCTGATTGAGAATTACTGATAGATTGATCAGTAGATTCTCGGATGGTGATAGAGCCCTACCGACACGACTTGTACGGTTATTAGGGGTCTGATGTTCACCACCTCCCTAGACCATACATGCGATACTCTTAGACGAACAGACCGGACTGCACGGATATTGTCACGCACAGGCTCAGTAGGAGTTCGGATGTGTATCCTCACCGGCCTTCTTATCGACATCTACCTGGGGACCGTTACGTACAGCTAGTGCCGCTTGCGGTCTGTGGTTAAACCCACTGCAAGCGTAGTAGTCGAGTCTTTAGAGTCCCACATAGAGTTTTCCCAACTCCAGGCGAAATGATATAGAGGTCGTACGGTTTTACGACAATGGTTCGGACGAATACGTGTTTAGACACACGTACGACATTCGGACA
Source organism: Agapanthus africanus (assembly GCA_030015575.1). NCBI lineage: Eukaryota > Viridiplantae > Streptophyta > Magnoliopsida > Asparagales > Amaryllidaceae > Agapanthus > Agapanthus africanus. The sequence continues at coordinate 222,716,681 of JASDDO010000016.1, read as the reverse complement.
GTTTTTACTAGACGGCTTTGTTTCAAGCTAGATTCTAGTATCGGGTTATTGGATTTATACAGTCTTTAGTTTTTTCGTGTTTTCACGGATGCGAAGGGCGTTCTCGTAATTATTCGAGAATCTTCTGGAAGGAGGGTGACTAAGGAGGTTAAGGTGGCATTTTCATTAATTGCTTTTGTGACTCATTTATATGATTCATCATATCATTAAATGCTTCATTAATGATCTAATGACTCACATAATGAATCACTCTACTTGAATAAATGAAGCATGGTGAATAATCATTTATTTGTTATTATTTGATAATTCATTATGTTTGATATATTCAAGTGAGAAGCTTTTCTCTTCTCATTATAATCTCCATCATCTCTCTCCTCAAGCTCTCTCTCCTTCTCCAAACCCTAATCCTACCACTCATGAGTTGAGTACAAGGATTAGTAAAGACTAAACACTCCATAACCTAACTCTACATCATCTTAGTTACTTTGGTTAGCAACTAGAGAAACAAAGTTACCTTAAGTCTTGAGGTGTAACTTGGATTAGCGTACTCGGGTGGATCATCAATCACGGATAGGAGGCCGAGGAGGACATAGAGATCACAAAGATGAAGGACTAGAATCGTTTGGTATAATCTCCTCACATAGTAGCTTAGAACTCTATACTTATTGTTAAGTATTGTTTAGAAATGATCTTCGGTTAGTCGATGTATGCTACCAAACAAGATTGTTTTTCATATTTCCGCTTCCCCGCTACTCGTGGGGTGTTGCACATCGACTTACAGTGGTATCAGAGCCTCACTAAACAATAATTAACTCACTTGCAAAGTTGTATGAATTTCGAACGGAAAACAAATCGAAAAAGACACGAATATCATGATGTTTCTGCCGATTTTAAAATGAGGTCCAAAATTTTTTCAGGGACCTCCAGAATGACCAGTGAGAAAACATAAGAACACACAAGAAAAATGGGCTTCTGAATCGCCCAAAGCGCCGCGGAACCGTGGCCGATCCCACCGATCCGCCGTGGATCAGCGGCCTAGTTGGCTCCGATTCATCCCAGTTTTCTTCTGTGCATCTGTAGTGATATTTTGTAGTTTCTGGTATTTTTATTTTCTGCTCAGGTTTCAAATATACAGTAAAGATTTGGAGTAGAATTTAAAGTGTTTAATCGATCGAAATTATACGATGTTTGCTTGTTTGATTATATCTGTTTTGTATTATGTGTTCGTAAACCTCCCCTAACTGCTAGTATGTCGGTTGGCAGGGGGTTGCACATATCTGTGATGTTATTTATAACTGTTTGTATATATAAACTGTATTGGACTGTTGTGATGATTAGCCGGGTTTTGTGATGGGTTATTGTATTAATTCATTTGATGTAATTGTAATAAGTTGTAATATTATTTTGCGGGGCACATCCAGGTTGCTGTTGTAGCCACCGTTGTATTATTTCTTTTTACTGTTTTTGCTCCTAGGATAGACCCAAGGTGGGGTGCACAAACTACCGGGTATTTCGAAGTGTTTAGTGGCCTACTCACGTGGTTAAGGGAGACCGCTTCACTTCGGGTACTTGGCGGGTAGTTTGCCGTACCCGTAGGGGTCTAGGGTGGGGTAATGGCTATTCATCACAACTGTGTAATCCGTCTTTTCTTACAGGCTCAAAAGAAACGCGGATTGCTTGCAAATCCAATATTGTTTATCTATGATCTGGAATGCCTATTATTGCGTCTGACGAATGTACAATATCTATATATGATAGCTATTTAGACGTCACTTATGTTTTTCACCCGCGCTAGCCCAGGCCCTGGTCTGCCGTTAGTTAAGTAACCTAACGGGTGATGACGGGGCCCCGTGGCGAATGCGGATGGCATAAGACGACGTGGTATTTTCGTTGTTATCTGTAATGATAGGTTAAAGATGGGACGCATTATTTTTAATGCAAAGAAAAATAAAACCTAAACTGAATCGTTGGAACAATTTCTAAAAACAACTCGGTTTTCTTGAAAAAGAAAATTTTAAATGCGGTGCTTAAACCACTCCTTATAAAAGCTATCTTGGTTCCTTCGATCAAATCAAGTTCACTACGTTAACGGGTTTTTGCCAAAAACCAGCCGTAACCCTCCGTCGTTTCAAATAAACAGCACATCGTATTCATGCTATGCTTGTTGGCCTACGTCAAGGCATAGTGTATGGTAGCAGTGTATGTGCCTATTTGTTGCATAGATAGATGCATTAGTTTAAGACAGACGTACACCTTATTGGCCTACGTCAAGGGCTTGTACGATGTACTTAGATTGATCAGGACAACGACGGGTAGATCATGACTTGCGTCTTATGACTTGTTGGCCTACGTCAAGGTCTATAAGAGCTTGGGGTACAAAAATCACATCGGGAGTTTCAAACATAAAGGAAACTTGCAGATTAAGCATACCTTCTGGAGTATGGTGACTAGAGTGGCTTCCATCTAGTGCATCGTGCAATGATAGTTGGATCCCGATCCCACTGATGAGTAGGATTACTCTCGGGAAACATTCTCACTTAACAATCAATGCTATAAACCAAGTAGGTGTCCAGAAAGGTGTTAGAGGGGCTACGCCTCCAGGGAAAAGAGGTTATTTAATTAAGGAACTTCGCGAAAGCGTTGGAAAACCTCCCTCGAAGTACCAACACTAGCCTGGCTGAAAGGTTAAGCAAGTATTGTGACGTGTGATTAAATCCTGACTAGTTCTTCTTTTAGGTTTTGAAGAAGGATTTGAGGGAACAGTGGGAGCCATCATGTTTAGATAAACTAATAACCAATCTAAACTTGCAAGAAGCATATGCTGAGTGTTTTCTTTTCTCTCTCTCTAGCAGCTACCATGACAGGATTAAAACTATTACATGAGAAAAATATACTGACCGGATAGAACTATAAAGATTGGCTAAGGAACGTCAACATTGCACTGACTTATGACAAAGTAGCATATGTTACCACCGTTGTCCTCCCCTTATCCCTGGACCAGATTCCTCAGTTGTGGACAAGGAAGTTCGCAAAACTTGGGATCTGGATTGTGAGCGAGCTAAGTGTATCGTGCTGGCATCCATGAACAATGAACTCCAGAAACAGCACGAGAGTATGGATATTGTATCCATCTACCTCCATGTAAAGGAATTATTTGGAGAACACTCCCGTATCGCAAGGTACGAGACCTCAAGGAAACTCTTCCAGATGAGGTTAGCTCCAGGATCGTCTGTAGGAGAGCACGTCCTCAAAATGATCAGCGTCATTGAGGAACTCACAAACCTGGGATGCGTGCTAGAGAATGATTTGTATATCGACTTGATTTTGCAGTCCCTTCCCCACACCTTCTCTCAGTTCGTGCTTAGCTTCAACATGCACGAAATGGAAGCTGATCTTCCAAAGCTCCTCAACATGTTGAGGGTAGCACAGACCTCTTTGAAAAAGGAGAAGACCCCCGTTCTGTATGTTGGCCAATCATCCTCTTCTAAATCTAAAGCGAAAGCTAAAGGGAAGAAGAAGATGAAAGCCACCAAACTGAAGGGTGGGGTCAAGAAGGTGCAGGGAAAGAACAAGGCAGGAAGGGTGAAAGCGGATATAAACAAATGCTATTATTGTCACAAGCAAGGGTACTGGAAGAAGGATTGTATAGCCTTCAAGGAAAAGGACACGAAGCAAGCGGTTGCTTCTGCTTCAGGTGTGTTCATAATCAAATATTGTCTTTCAGTAAACTCTACTTCATGGGTACTTGATACCGGTTCTGGTTCTCACAACTCTAATTCATTGCAGGATCTGAGAAATAGTAGAGTACTGGGGGCAGGTGATATAACTCTCCGGATGGGCAATGGAATGCATGTAGATGCTGTTGCAATAGGGGAGTATCACCTAGGGTTGACTATTGGGCACGTTTTGGTGTTGTACAGCTGTTTTTATATTCCCAGTATGCTGTGTAATATTATATCAGTATCTTTGTTGCCTAATAAAGGATATAATTTTGCGCTTGAAAGTAATGTCATGAACATTCTCCTAAATCAAGAACTGATTGGGTATGGCACACTGGAAAACGGCATATACATACTTAATCAACCTCGCATTTTCAATATTCAAAACACATATAAAAGAAAGGCTCCAGATTCAAATCAAGCCTTCTTATGGCATTGTAGACTTGGTCATATAAACGAAACAAGGTTGACTAAGTTACGTAAAGATGGATATCTAGATCCGTTTGAATATTCATTATATGCAACTTGTCAATCATGTATCAAAGGAAAAATGACCAAATCTCCGTTCTCCGGACACGGAGCAAGAGCTACTGAACTCTTGGAGCTTGTACACAGTGATGTATGTGGTCCAATGTCTACACATGCGCGAAGCGGTCACTCCTACTTCATCAGTTTTACTGATGACTTCTATAGGTATGTACATGTGTTCTTAATGAAACATAAATCAGAGACCTTTGAGAAGTTTAAAGAGTATAAAAATGAAGTAGAGAAACAAACTGGTAAAAGCATCAAGACACTTCGATCTGATCGAGGTGGAGAATACTTAAGTACCAGTTTCCTTGAATACTTAAAAGAGAATGGAATTCTCTCTCAGCTTACTCCGCCTTATACACCTCAGCATAATGGTGTATCAGAAAGGAGGAATCGCACGCTATTAGATATGGTGCGTTCAATAATGAGTAGTACTGAGTTACCACTTTCCTTCTGGGGATTTGCTCTAGAATCAGCGGCATACTTATTGAATAGAGTTCCAACTAAGTCTTTGCTTACCACTCCATATGAAATATGGAGCGGGAAGAGACCATATCTCAAGTATATTAAGATATGGGGGTGCCCGGCATATGTTAAAAAGCATAAACCGGACAAGCTCGAGTCACGATCGGTGTTGTGCAAGTTTGTAGGATACCCTAAACATTCAAGGGGGTACATGGTCTACCACACTAAAGAACAAAAGGTGTTTGTCGCTCGCCACATTGTCTTCTTAGAGAGCGAATTTCTTGCAAAAGAAATTAGTGGGAGCGCGGTAGAGCTGGAAGAAATTCCAGAACCTCAAACTACTACCGAGGACTTAGAAGAACCTCAGATTTCACACTACTACAAATAGGGGTTGCCCCTACGGATTTATCGGTAGGGGCAACCCACTGCCCCTACGGATATATACGTAGGGGCGAAAAAATACCCCGTAGGTGCAAAGGCCGCAGGTGCAAGTTGAGGCCCTGAACTTGCCCCTACGGGCAAATTCTTGCCCCTGCGGATATCTGTGTAGGTCCTGTTGCCCCTACGGATTAAGCCGTAGGGTATAAGATTTTATATTATTTACGGTTTATTTTAATAAATTACTTTGCCCTACGGATATACCCGTAGGGGCATGTACTACCCCCTACGGATATATGCGTAGGTACGTTTCCGTAGGGGCATAAATTCAGGATTCCTGATATTTTGCCCCTACGGATAACGCCGTAGGGGATAGTCAGTGGCCCCTACGGATATATCCGTAGGGGCTTTCCCAACCCCCTGGTACTGAGATCTGGGGGAAATATCACTTACTGCTGATATTTTGCCCCTACGGCGATATCCGTAGGGGTAACATGTTTGCCTACGGATTAATCCGTAGGTACATATTGTCTGAATTTTTTTTTAAAAATGGGCTGTTTGATTTTTTCCCGCCCTGTGCACAATAATATATACATCAATCAAATCATATATTGCAGTATTCATAATCACATCTCACGCAAATATATAATATACAAAAGAAACACAAAAACTGAATATGATATAAATACAAACCAATATCAATATCGTTTCAAATTGTAGTACAATGTGTATGATATAAATAAATACATGTTTCAAAAAAAAAGAACCAAAAATCTACCCTAGCTCGGTCCAGCTCCACCTCTGAATAACGATAGAATAACGCGCGCCTGCTCCTCGGTCAATAAACTATGCAATTTGTCGCGAGCGGGAGTCTGAGCGGCATGTGGAGCCGGCGATGTGGTCTGCGCAGCCGCCGTCGAGGTAGTCGCTTGCGGAGCCGCGGCTGCGGGAGTCTGAGTGGGCGGTGGAGCTACAGGAGCTGTCTGCGGAACCGCAGCCGATGTAGTGGATTGCGGAGCCGCAGCCGAAGGAGTTGCGTGTGGAGGCTCGGCCGATCTACCCTGTCGCGTCTGGATATAACGTGTGTAAGAAGCGTGTAAGAACTGTTTATTATTCGAATTCGTATCATTATTAAGTTATTTCGAAACCCTGTTTGGATATCTAGTTTGGAAAAGCGTTGTTTATTTCAGTTACATATGTATGTATGATTAATCAAACATAAGTCTAAAACCAAATAAGCTCAAGCTACGTACAAATTATGGATATGTTGATATGTATATAATATGAAATGATATTTTACTATAAAGTAGTATACATACCAGCATCTCCTTCAACTCCTGAACGCTGGCCCTCAAGCTATCCAGTTCATGATGGATACGTCGCTCACTGATATCGGAGGAAGTAACCACCGGGGTGGAGTCCAACCTCATATGGGCCCTGCTAGAGCCCAGTCCTCGGCCTCTCTCCCAACCTCCGTGGTGCCGTCCGTGTGCGGCGTCCAAGACCGGGGTCAGCAGCCTCGAATGTTGCCTTCCCCCTAGCAACTGTCAGAACATTATATTTAGCACATACTGGTCTATAAAATTGACAAGAAACACCAAAATCAACAAATTCAAAGCCTTACCTACAGAGATAGAAGATGTGCTCCTCTGGTATCTGCATGTATCAAAATTTGAATAATATTAATTAATTTCAGTACATACATACTAACAAGGTAAACTCGCATATAGCGCTGCTTACACATATGACAGGGAGTGAACAAGCTCTTGTAGATCATCAGGCGCAAATCTAATCTCATCAAGCAGCCCATGATAATGAGTTGGACGACTAAGAGCAAAAGAAATGTGTGTATATTTATGATATAGCATTCTAAATCAATATACATGCCCTATATAATATATAAACATACCTGGAGGAACGGGAGTGGCCTCTGTCCCTGATATGGACGCATCACCAACAACTAGACAATCAAACATTGACAATATAAGTAATTTTGACATAAACAGGCATGGATATCTCTGTTTCAGCATCAATCTTCTGATATGAACTAATGATGGCTTTCACATAGGCTTTTCCCTTTAGAGACTTCTTAGTGTCAAATGGAAAGCATACATCAGATTTGTGCAGGTCGGGTTCTTCTATGACTTTTAAGAGTCTCAACTGATTCTGTAAATTGCACCCTAGTTGGGTGATACTTTTACCACTTCTCACTGCAGGTGCGCTCTCTAATATCCATTTTGAATATCGATAATATTACATTCAAAATGGATATTAGAGAGCGCACCTGCAGTGAGAAGTGGTAAAAGTACCACCCAACTAGAGTGTAATTAACAGAATCAGTTGAGACTCTTGAATGTCATAGAAGAACCCGACCTGCACAAATCTGATGTATGCTTTCCATTGGACACTAAGAAGTCTCTAATGGGAAAAGCCTATGTGAAAGCCATCATTAGTTCATATCAGAAGATTGATGCTGAAACAGAGAACGAGGAATGTCATTTTTTTCTTCTTCTGCCACATTACTGTCTTCTCCTTCTTCTTCTGCCACATTATTCTCTTCTCCTTCTTATTATGTGCGCGTGCAAATTCAATGACTATATTGAGAATATGGATTAATAGTGGGTAGAAAAAGTATTTCTCAAATGACTTTTGCGTCTTAAAACCATAAACTACTAAGTAATGACATACATAATTTTTTTAGTATAAAGGTTGTTATTTTAAGTGCGTGTGCAAATTCAATGAAAGTTAGATTTGAGGATACCCATGTATGAGTTGTATTCTATATATGTGTGTTTCGATTTATGATTTCGCTTAAGTGTAGGGTTGTTTTTACTTAAAGAAGTATCACCATCTACTATATATAAAAAAATATAGCAAACTAGGATTGGTATTCAAATCCCAGTCCAGATTGGTATTCAAAATTTATTTAATTAGTTTGTGATCCACATCATTTGATTCGTTGCTTGAGGCATCAATGTAGGCACAAATATCGGCAACGAGGAACTCGACGAGGAAGAACGAGGGCGGTGGCGGGCTGAGAACGAAGGGCGCGCGGTGGCGACGAAGAGAAAATTGGAGACGCGGGAACGAGAGAAAATTTTGGGAACGAGCGGGAAAGATATCGAGGCGTAGGGCATTTCTGTGCCTTTTTTAATTAAATTCCCATTTAGGTGCCCGTAGGGCCAAACAACAAATTAAGATATAATATTTTTAAATTAAAATGTCGGGCACCGTAGGGACAAAGTGGCGCTTTTAGTTTCATATATGAGTATCGATGGGAATATGAAGGTTTCATATTATCATCGAGTATCATATATTGGTTTTAACCTGAATATCTTGAGTCGCTCTCTAATTATGCGTTTGTTGTGCATTAGTGTTGTATGTGTAACATGATTTTAAACCATTGAGATCAAGATTGATAGAACTGATCATCCTACATTGCAATAGCATTCATCGACCAAAAACTATTATTGCAATGGTATTCATCTATAACAATCAACAATTAAAACTACAAATGTAGGATACTGATATCATAAAGCGTTATACGCAACATTGATAGAACTGATAAATAAAAAAACGAAACACAAACCGTATTAAGATTTAACAACTTTGATTATGTCATATACGCGGGCCGATATTTTCATATTAGCAAATAGGCAAAAATAGATTGCGGTCTGGATATGGCATATTGGCAGATGTTACCTATATGCATAAATCTTATGTCTAATGACCATAAGATTGTCGGAGACAGTTTTGATGTTTTGTGGGTTTGGTTTTATACTTGGGACAATCCAATGTTGACACACACACATAAATAACAAATTAAAGTAAACTAACTAATAGGCATGTTTGAGTTTTATACTGGGATCACAAATAGCATGATGGCTGCAAACAGGTTGCTTGAATACTTGCAGACAATCCAATGTTGCCTCGCCATTTCTATAAATTTTAAACTCCCTGGAAAATTATCATCACTCAGGATTACTTTAGGGCCAGTTTGGCTGCTTCTTGCTTGTGATTCAACATTCAGCTTTTTGTTGATTTGGAACTCAGAGAGTGTTGCAAAACAAATCCAAAACTAAATAAACCTCAAACTAGCTACAGAGAAGGCAAACAACAAACCCCATGAAGTTTGGCTTTCAACGGTTTTCCCACTAAAATACACTTAGATGCAGCACTTTAAGGAAGCTTGCAGCAATATAAAAACTTTTAGGTAGTTTAGTGAAAAACTGCAGTGCTTCAAGATTGTTTAAGTTTTATGTGTGCTTAAGCTGTCATACAGAAATTATCGTTGCAAAAATGTTCGCAACCCTAGCTTTTCCAGCAACGATACTGGAATACGAGCCTCAGATATGCCAGCTTAGGAATCAAAATAAGAAAGAGATTTGGGGTTATCTTAACTCCAAAGTCAAACGGGCTCGAGAAATATATAAACCCAAAAAAATGACTGCATAAAGATCTGATAAAGATGAAAAGGATGTTATGCAAGCTCTGAACAAATCTTGAACGGAACTTTCACAAGAATTTACAATACCCGACCAGAATCCAATCCTGAGTTTGATGAAGCTTCAGGCCTTCAGGTTCCCCACAGAAAATAGTTAGGGCAAACCCTTTGCAAAACCATAGCTTTCATGCAGAGATGACGCTCAGAACATGCCAGCTTCCAAACACATTGAATAATACATAATCTCCCATACTCTCTCTCTCTCAATCAGACAGTTTATATTTGGATTTGAATTTAGGAAAAGAAATAAGATGGCTACAAACCAGCTTGCCTCGCCAATCTCATAACTATAAAGCTCATAAAAGTGGAAGCTTGAGGGCAAGCCATCATCGCCTCCATTCAATTGAAGCCAAATCATCCACAAAAAATAGAAATAAATATAATAATTGATCGATAGGCAAAATTGCAAGAAACCTATTCAGATTTTTGCATGAAAAAATAAGAGATGTAAAATAAGTAAAAGATTACCAAATGAAATTATCCCATCACTTGAACCCCCTCTCAAGACATTTTAGGAAAAATTCCCCCAGTAATTTTCTTCGGTTTAACCGTTTTATATCATAGAAGAAAGATAAATTTCAAATGTATATACATGCATACACACACACACATCATATACACAGTTTTTGAATGTTGCCAGAATTTCAACGGTAATTCTAGATTTTTCCAAACTCTGAAGGCTTCACAAAAATTTTAAATACAGATAATAATATGATTGAAGAGATCAATCACCAATTTTTTAATGAGGATCAACTGAAACCCCAAACAGAGCAAGCAAATTACAAAGATCCCAAAACCCCGCGTGGCCCAGCCCCAGCCCCCAGCCCCAGCCCCAGCGCCAGCCCCCAGCCCCAGCCCAACCCTAACCCCAGCGTGGCGAGCTAAACCCCAACACCAACCCTAAGGCAAACCCTAACCCCAGCCCCACCCCAGCAGCAGCCGAACCCCAACCCTAACCCTACCCTGACCCCGACCCCGACCGCGACCCCTGCCCAACCCCAACTCACGCGCGCAACCCCAGACCAAGCCATGAACCCTAAGCCCAAAATAATCCAAAAATTCTTTAATTTACCTCGAGATTTACTCACCTGAACGGCTGCTGCTGGGGCTGGGGCGACGACCTGAACCGCGGTGGCGACGAGAACTGCGGTGGCGACGAAACCGGCGGTGGCGACGAGGAGAACGACGGTGGCGACGACGGCGTGGCGATTTGGGGATTTTTCTCGCGCCCGATCGAGAGAGAGAGAGAGAAAGTGAGCGTAGGCGATCGGTCTGGGGTCTTATTAAATCGATATTTACTTGCCCCTACGGATATAACCGTAGGTCCTTTGTTTGCGGCTCCGTAGGGGCAAACACCAAATTAAGAATTAATATTTTAATTCTTGAACGTCTGTGCCCGTAGGGGTAACCCTTTAGCCTACGGATTAATCCGTAGGGCCAAGTTAAATCTGCCCCTACGGATTCCAATATCCGTAGGGGCAACCCCTTTTTTTACTAGTGTCAATAGAACATGACGAACCAACGCCACTCCGCAGATCTAGTAGGCTTTCTCATCCTCCAGAGAGATACTATGGTTTTCTTCTAGATGGGGATCGAGAGGATTGCATCATCGACGATGATGAGCCTACTAGTTTTCAGCAGGCTATCATGAGTATTGACTCGATGAAGTGGCTGGATTCTATGAGATCCGAAATGGAATCCATGTACACCAATAAATTATGGACTTTAGAAGTTGCTCCTCCTGGGGTTAAACCAGTTGGATGCAAATGGATATTCAAAAGGAAGATTGGTGCACTTGGACAAGTGAAAACCTACAAAGCTAGACTCGTTGCAAAAGGTTTTCGTCAAAGATCAGGACTGAACTATGATGAAACCTTTTCACCTGTATCTATGCTTAAATCCATTCGGATCCTGCTTGCCATTGCTGCCTTCCATGACTATGAAATCTGGCAGATGGACGTTAAAACAGCCTTTCTAAATGGACATTTAGAAGAGAGTATTTACATGGATCAACCAGAAGATTTCTTAGACAGTGGGAGCAGCGGAAGGGTGTGCAGGTTGCTTAAATCCATTTATGGATTAAAGCAAGCATCGCGAAGTTGGAACATCTGCTTTGATGAGACAGTCAAAGAGTTTGACTTTATCAAAAATGTAGATGAACCATGTATTTATAGGATGATTGTAGAAGGAGCAGTAGTCTTCCTCGTTTTGTACGTCGACGACATACTACTGATAGGGAATGATATCCCTATGCTACAATCAGTAAAGCTCTTCTTGTCACAGAAATTCTCCATGAAAGACTTGGGTGATGCTACCTACATTTTGGGCATTAAGATCTATCGTGATAGATCTAATAGAATGTTGGGACTTTCACAGTCCAGGTATATTGTCACTATACTAAAGAGATTTAGTATGGAAGATTCCAAGCGCGGTAACATGCCCGCTTGTCACGGGATCACCCTCTCCAAAGAGATGTCTCCAAAGACTGATGAAGAGAGGGATCGCCTGAGCATTTTACCCTACGCTACGGCGGTAGGATCTATAATGTATGCAATGTTATGTACAAGACCGGATGTAGCTTACGCACTTGGTGTGGTAAGCAGGTATCAGTCTGACCCAGGTGAGAAATATTGGATAGCGGTAAAGAACATTCTCAAGTACCTGAGAAGGACTAAGGAGATGTTCTTGATTTACGGTAATGGGGACCTCCAGGTAGACGCTTTTACCGACTCCGGCTTCCAAAGTGACAAAGATGATTCTAAATCCATTTCGGGTTTTGTGTTTACCCTCAATGGAGGGGCGGTATGTTGGAAGAGTTCTAAACAGGATACCGTCGCAGACTCAACTATGGAGGCTAAGTATATAGCTGCTAGTGAAGCCGCAAAAGAGGCTGTCTGGATGAGGAAGTTCATTTCTGAACTTCAGGTGGTTCCGTCCATTGCCAATCCAATACCTTTGTATTGTGATAACAATGGGGCCGTAGCATTGGCAAAGGAACCCAGGTCCCATCAAAAATCCAGGCATATCTTAAGGAGTTTTCACCTGATCAGGGAGATCGTTGATCGGCGTGAGATCGAGGTACGGAGAGTGGATACAAAAGACAACACGGAAGATCCATTCACAAAGGTCATTCTTCAAGTTCAGTTCGAGAGGCTGTTTGAGATGTTGGGCATGCGGTACTCCAGCAACTGGATATAGTGAAGACAGTGGGTACTCATTGCGCCAATTATAGGCCCTAGTGCAAGTGGGAGATTGTTGGATATATATGCCCAGAGGCCTTCATTGTATAAGATACTGGGATATGTATATACATAACAGTCTTGCTTAATATGATAGTACGCTATTTGGTTTGTCTTTATCTTAACGTATGATATATTTTGCGTAGTATTCATATATATATACATGTTGATAAAGCCCTTAGGATGTTTGCCTGACTTCCGGCGTTATGATGGCAGTCATACTAGTGGGAGCTGGATAGTCAATAGGCACATCCTTAGATGTCCCTGGTCGCAGGAGTATCGAGACTGGGCATTGATTCTCCAGAGTAGACTAGAGTATACATATCTAGACCCTGAGGAGGAGCGATGGATTGGTCCCGCAGCCGTTGGTGGAGTGCACCTAAGATTGTATACAGATGCTCACTGGGTGTGAGTACACCGGACAGGACTCGCCGAGAACTGACTGGATGGTATTTATACTTAACGTCAGATAGCAGTTCTCAGGTGACATGTGTGCAGACAGTCTGTTGACTTAAAGTCGTCATTTGTCTCGTGTGAGTTCCCACTGTGCTTTGATTACTACCCTACCGCGGTTCAAAAGAGTCGTGCAAACAGGTTTTAGTTGGGCACAGTCCCGAGCCACGTGGAGGCAGTGAGTGACTATTAGGGATTCGTCTCTCCCGGTATAGGGAGTTGATATCGCACAGTGATCGGTTGGTCATTACCATAAGTCCCTGGCCAGGGCTGATTGAGAATTACTGATAGATTGATCAGTAGATTCTCAGATGGTGATAGAGCCATACCGACACGAATTGTACGGTTATTAGGGGTCTGACGTTCACCACCTCCCTAGACCATACATGCGATACTCTTAGACGAACAGACCGTACTGCACGGATATTGTCACGCACAGGCTCAGTAGGAGTTCGGATGGGTATCCTCACCGGCCTTCTTATCGACATCTACCTGGGGACCGTTACGTACAGCTAGTGCCGCTTACGGTCTGTGGTTAAACCCACTGCCATCGTAGTAGACGAGTCTTTAGAGTCCCACACAGAGTTTTCCCAACTCCAGGCGAAATGATATAGAGGTCGTACGGTTTTACGACAAGGGTTCGGACGAATACGTGTTTAAACGCACGTACGACATTCGGACAGTTTTTACTAGACGGCTTTGGTTTAAGCCAGATTCTACTATCGGGTTATTGGATTTATACAGTCTAAATTTTTCCGTGTTTTCATGGATGCGAAGGCCGTTCTCGTAATTATCCGAGAAGCTTCTAGAAGGAGGGTGACTAAGGAGGTTAAGGTGGCATTTTCATTAATTGCTTTTGTGACTCATTTATATGATTCATCATATCATTAAATGCATCATTAATGATCTAATGACTCACATAATGAATCACTCTTCTTGAATAAATGAAGCATGGTGAATAATCATTGAATTTTTTTTATTTGATAATTCATTATGTTTGATATATTCAAGTGAGAAGCTTTTCTCTTCTTATTATAATCTCCATCTTCTCTCTCCTCAAGCTCTCTCTCCTTCTCCAAACCCTAATCCTACCACTCATGAGTTGAGTACAAGGATTAGTAAAGACTAAACACTCCATAACCTAACTCTACAACATCTTAGTTACTTTGGTTAGCAACTAGAGAAACAAAGTTACCTCAAGTCTTGAGGTGTAGCTTGGATTAGGGTACTCGGGTGGATCATCTATCACGGATAGGAGGCGGAGGAGGACATAGAGATCACAAAGACGAAAGACTAGAATCATTTGGTATAATCTCTTCACATAGTAGCTTAGAACTCTATGCTTATTGTTAAGTATTGTTTAGAAAAGATCTTCGGTTAGTCGATGTATGCTACCAAACAAGATTGTTTTTCATATTTCCGCTTCTCCGCTACTCGTGGGGTGTTGCACAGCGACTTACAAACCCTATGTGTGGGACTCTAAAGACTCGACAGTACTCTGGCAGTGGGTTTAACAACAAGCTCGTCAGCGGCACTAGCTGTACGTAACGGCTACCCAGGTACCTGTTGAAAAGAAGGCCGATGAGCAAACTCATCCGGATCTCCTATTGATCCTATCCATGACAATATCCGTACAGTCTTGTCTTTTCGTCAAAGAGTATCGCATACCGGGTCTAGGGGATGGTGAACGTCAGACCCTAACAACCTGATAAGTCTTGCCGATGTGGCTCAGGACCAATCCGGGAAAACTACTGATCAACCTATCAGTAAATCCCAAGTGCCTTGGCCAAGGTCTTATGGTCCTGACCAATCGAATCACAGTGCGATATCGACTCCCTATTTCGGGAGAGACAAATCCCTGACAATCGCTCACTGCCTCCATGTGGCTCGGGACTGAACCCAACCAAAACCTGTTTGCATGACTCAGTAGAGCCGTGGTAGGGTAGTGATCAAATTTCAGTGGGAACTCACATGAGACAAATGCCGGTCTCGGGTCCAAAGACTAACCTGTACACATGTCACCTGAGAACTTCTATCTGACGATAGGTATAGTACCACATGGATGTTCTCGGCGAGTCCGTCCAGTGTACTCACACCGAGTGAGCACCTGTGTACGATCTTAGGTGCATCAGACCGATGGCTGCGGGACTAACCATCCCCGACGGGGCTAGAAACGTACACACTAGTCTACTCTGGAGTCTCAGTGCCCTGTCTCGATACTCACGCGACAAAGGACCATTTAAGGATGTGCTTATGGACTATCCTGCTCCCATAAGTATGATCGCCATCACAACGCAGGTAGTCAAGAAAGATCCTAGGGGATTTATCAACAAGTAACCGCAATATGTAATAACGAGTATGACATATGCCATGTTAAGATAAAGACAAACCACAATAGTATACTACCGTATCGAGTCTTTATCAATATGTGCAAACCAGATATAACAACAATAAAAAGAAATACACATATCCCGACAAAGACTAGTCAAATAATATACTATAAAACTGAGCAAAATTGTTCTGTACATACATATCCCTAGTATCCATATGTATACATATACAATACTGGCCTCTACGGCATATACATCCAACAATCTCCCACTTGCACTAAAGGCCAGTGATTGGCGTACCGAATACCCAACGTCTGCTCTAAGGCCAGCTGCTGGTGTACCGCACACCCAACATCCCAAAAAGTCGCTCGAACTGTGCTAGAGGGAGGGCCTTCGTAAATGGATCCGCCGTGTTGTCATTCATATGCACTCTCCGGACCTCGATCTCCTGGCGATCTACGATCTCCCTGATCAGGTAATACCTCCTTAAGATGTGCCTGGATTTCTGATGAGGCTGTGGTTCCTTTGCTAAATCTATAGCCCTATTGTTATCGCAATACACAATTATTGGGTCAACAATGGATGGAACTACCTGAAGTTCTGCTATGAACTTCTTCATCCAGACGGCTTCTTTTGCGGCATCGCTTGCAGCAATGTATTCAGCCTCCATCGTCGAGTCTGCAACGGTATCCTATTTGGACCTCTTCCAACACACCGCCCCTCCGTTGACGGTAAATACAAAACCCGAGATAGCTTTGCTGTCATCTTTGTCACTCTGGAAGCTTGAATCGGTAAAGGACTCGACCCTGATGTCTCCATTACCGTAAATTAGGAAGATCTCTTTAGTCCTTCTCAGGTACTTGAGAATGTTCTTTACTGCTGTCCAGTGGTCCTCACCTGGGTCCAACTGATACCGGCTCACCACGCTTAGCACGTAAGCTACATCTGGTCTTGTACATAGCATCGCATACATTATAGATCCTACCGCCGAAGCGTAGGGTATAGTGCTCATGCGAACCCTCTCCTCGTCAGTCTCGGGAGACATCTCCGTGGAGAGGGTGATTCCATGCAATGCGGGTATGTTACCGCGCTTGGAATCTTCCATACTAAATCTCTTTAGTACGGTCTCTATGTACCTGGACTGTGAAAGTCCTAGTAGTCTCTTGAATCTATCTCTGTAGATCTTGATCCCCAGAATGTACGAGGCATTACCTAGGTCTTTCATAGAGAACCTTTGTGATAAGAATAGCTTGACCGATTGTAGCATAGGAATTTAATTTCCTATCAAAAGAATGTCGTCTACGTACAAGACTAAGAATACGACAGTTCGTCCTACAATCTTCTTATAAATACATGGCTCATCTTCGTTCTTAATGAAGTCAAAGTCCTTGACTGTCTCATCAAAACAGATGTTCCAGCTCCGCGATGCTTTCTTGAATCCATAAATGGATTTGAGCAGCTTGCACACCTTTCCGCTGCTCCTACTATCTACAAAACCTCCTGGTTGATCCATGTAAATACACTCTTCTAAACTTCCATTTAGAAAAGCCGTTTTTACGTCCATCTTCCAGATCTCATAGTCATGGAAGGCAGCAATGGCAAGCAGGATCCTAATGGATTTGAGCATAGCCACTGGAGAAAAGGTTTTGTCATAGTCCACTCCTGGACTTTGACGAAAACCTTTTGCAACGAGTCTAGCCTTATAGGTTTCCACCTGCCCATCTACAATAAGTTTCTTCTTGTAGATCCATTTGCATCCAACTGGTTTTACCCCAGGTGGAGCAACTTCCAGGGTCCACACTTTATTGGTGTACATGGACTCCATTTCAGATTGCATAGCATCCAGCCACTTATCAGAGTCCCTACTGATAATGGCCTGTCTGAAACTAGTAGGATCATCTTCTTCCAAGATGGAATCCTCTCGATCCCCATCTATGAGAAAACCGTAGTATCTCTCGGGCGGATGAGAAATCCTACTAATTCTGCGGAGTGGCTGAGGTTCATCTAGGATTACTGAATCTAGTGGTTCCTCCAAATCTTCAGTTATAGTTAGTGTTTCTGGAACTTCATCCAGTTCTACTGCGCTCCCACTGGTTTCTTTTGCAAGAAACTGCCATTCTAAAAATTTGGCATTCCGAGAAACAATAATCCTTTGTTCCTCTGCGTGGTAGAATAGATACCCATTAGAATCCTTTGGGTATCCCACAAACTTACACAAAACTGACCATGCCTCATGTTTGTCCGGGTTCTTCTTTTTTACGTAAGCCGGGCAACCCCAAATCTTAACACGTTTAAGATACAAACTCTTACTACTCCATATTTCGTACGGAGTTTTAGGCACGGATTTGGATGGAACTTGATTCAAAAGATGTGTTGCTGTTTGAAGTGCATATCCACAGAATGAAAGAGGCAACTCAGTATTGCTCATCATGGAGCGAACCATATCCAATAGGGTAAGATTCCTCTGCTCCGATACATCGTTGTGCTGTGGTGAGTAAGGAGGAGTAAGCTAAGAGAGAATTCCATTCTCTTTTAAGTAATCTAAGAATTCGGTGCTCAAGTACTCCCCTCCCCTATCAGACCGGAGGATCTTGATACTTTTGCCAGTCTGGTTCTCTACTTCGTTTCTGAATTCTCTGAATTTCTCAAAAGTTTCAGATTTGTGTTTTATAAGATACACATATCTGAATCTAGAGAGATTGTCAGTGAATGTGATGAAGTACGAGAACCCACCCCTTGCATGTATAGACATCGAACCACACACATCACTGTGTATGAGTCCCAAGAGCTCTGTTGCTCTTTCCCCGTGTTCGGTGAATGGAGATTTGGTCATATTTCCTTTGAGACAAGATTGAAAAGTTTCATAAGATGAATATTCAAACGTATCTAAAAGTCCATCTTTATGCAACTTACTCAGCCTTTTATCACCGATATGACCAAGTCTACAATGCCACAAGTAGGATTCGTTCGTATCTGAACTCTTCCTCTTGTGTGTGTTTTGTACATTGAGAACTGTATTCTGATTTAGAACATAGATACCATTACACAGTGTACCTTCTGCAACCAGTATCTTATCAAGGTAAGTGTTCATGATATTTCTATCAAGAACAAAGTTATATCCATCTTTATCAAGTAAAGAAACTGATATGATGTTGCAAAGCATGGAAGGTACATAGTAGCAATTGTTCAAAATCATAGTATTGCCATTTGGCAACACTAAGTGATATTCACCGACGGCCGCAGCATTAATTTGTGCTCCGTTCCCCACTCTGAGGGACATATCACCAGGTCCAACTATCCTACTTTTTCTCAGTCCCTGCAATAATTTACAAATATGAGATCCTGATCCGGTATCTAGTATCCAGGAGGTAGGACTGACCGAAAAGCAGTTCTCAACTACAAGAACACCTGAAGATGATGCAACGGTATGTTTCTTCTTCGATGGGGTTATCAAGGAATTCAAATTTTTCTATTTCCCTTGCTCATACTTATGACAGTTGTCGTAAGTTAGAGTCAATCCGACGTTCCCCAGCCCCGAATAAGAATTCGGATGGGTCAAGCTATACATTTATTATCTTTATTAGGGCGTGAAATGGTTGCTACCTGGAGAGAGAGAGGGAAAACACTCAGCGTGCACTCTTGCAAGATTATATTGGTTATTAATTTATCTAACCAGGATGGCTCCCACTGTTTCCTCAAATTATTCTTCAAACCCTAAAAGAAGAACTAGTCGGGATTAATCGCACGTCACAATACTTGCTTAACGTTTCAGCCAGATTGGTGTCGGTACTTCGAGGGAGGTTTTCCAACGCTTTCGCGAAGTTCCTTAATTACATAAGCTCTTTTCCCTGGAGGCGTAGCCCCGTTGACACCGTTCTAGACACCTACTTGGTTTATAGCATTGATTATTAAGTGTGATAATCTCCCGAGAGTAATCCTACTCATCAGTGGGATCGGGATCCAACTATCATTGTGTGATGCACTAAATTGAATCCACTCTAGTCACGACAATCCAGAAGGTATGCTTAAATCTGCAATTTTCCTGTATGTTTGAAACTCCCGATGTGGTTTATACCCCTAACGACTTATGACCTTGACACAGTCAACATATCATAAGTAGCTAGCCAAGTTCAACCCGTCATTGTCCAAGATTGCATTAGACCCACCCGCATGACCCTTGACACAGTCAAAATGGTCATACGACTATCCTAACCAATCGCATCATGTGCCACAAACAAGTATTTCTCAGCTACCATACACTACGCCTTGACACAGTCAACATACACAACATGAATACCAAGTAACAGTTGTAAGAAATGACGGAGGGCTACGGCTGGGTTTTTGGCGAAAAACCCGTTGACGTAATGAACTTGATATCGTTGATGGAACTTGAGTAGTTTTTGTAAATATATAGTGGCGAAAACCTTTGCTAAAGAGGTCAATCCCTGTGAAGGGATCTCGACTCTTTCCTCGTCGAATGAGGTGCAGGATATTCCAAACTGAATACCACGATGCAAAGCAAAAATATTCGACTATATTAAAGTTATTACCCGGACGCAAACTTTTACTCAAGGGGTCACTCCCTGTGAAGGGATCTCGGCCCTTGCCTCATAAAATGAGGTGCAGGATATTCTAAACTGAATACCACTATATAAAGCAAAAGAGAACGTCTGTAATGTCAGTTTTTAAAGCTTGGTTCCAATAACAACTTTTAGGTTTATTATCTTGCATTAATTAAAATTAATGCGGTCCCATCAATTTGTAACCTATCACACCAGAAAAGAACGAAAATAAAATGTACGTATATGCCATCTGCATTCGCCACGGGGCCCCGTCATCACCCGTTAGGTTACTTAATTAACGACAGAGCGGGGGCTGGACTAGCGCGGGTGCAAAACATATATAGCATCTGCTAGTATATATATGTATATATAACATTCGTCCCAGGAATGATAATAAACAACATTACAGATAACAATACAGAATGGTAGATAATCTTAGAGCCCCGGGTTTCATTTGAGCCGCAAACAAAACCCGACGTTCCCGGTCGTGTGGATAGCCTGTGCAATGAAAACCTGTACCCCCTACGAGTGCGGCGAATAGCCCGCCAATTCTAGATTGAAGCCCCCTCCGTCTCAACGCCAGGAGAAAGAAGCCCCCTCCGTCTCTACGCCAAGAGATGCGGGCTTGTTTCCTTCTAGAATCCGGCTATTCGTGCACTCCTCCACGGGGTAATCCTACTACAGAAATAATAAAATAATATATACAAATGGTAACATCGACGCCAGCCCAGTCGTGCCCCAAAATAATATACAACCTGACAAAGACGGCAGTTCACAAGTCGGACGCTCGCCCCGCAATAACAAATGTAAAAATGAAATTATAAACTGTATTTCTAACATTGCACAACATGCTATCCACCATGATAATCCAACCTAAAACATAGCACAAGCACACAACATCAACGCGGATGTCACGTTCGCAAAACCCGTCTAAAAGAACATATAGCAGTCAGACGAGTTTTACCGATCGAGTGACATTCCCGGTCGCAAATATAAGTGAATGTACTGAAAATAAAATATCTATTTTAAAATTACGATCAACTAAACTTTCCAAGTGGGCCCCAAGTATTAAACCAACACTGTAACAAATCTGGGCCTAAAAAGTAATTATTTCAGAAACCACAATTTCAAAAATAGGAGGCCCAGAAGAAATTTTGTCCACGTGGGCCCCAAAACGGCCGCGGAACCGCCGCCAAAAGGGGGTTTGCGCGGCGGATCCGCGGCGGTTTGGAGAGAACACGTGACCAAATTTCTTCAGGGTTCTTAGAAAAGCCTGCATGATTTTCTGAGACCATAAAATTGATTTTTCGAGCACTTTTTAAAATCGACAGAAACTACATGAAATAAAATGCAGTTTTTGGAATTTTCGGTCGATCGTTATTCTAAACACGTTTAAACAAGCTAGTATAGGTTTAATGGGATGGCTCTGATACCATGTTGGGTTATATTCACGCCCGAGCCACCAAACGAGGCGGTTTGCGGAACAAAATTTTCTAGAGCTTTAAAAGGGGCGCAAAGATAACTTAAAAACCGGATCTTTACCATAAAACCATCTAGCATACAAAGAGATGCTAACTACTATGGAAAAATTGTATACCAAAAGAATCGATTCCTTCGGTCTTCTTTCTTCATCCTTAGCTCCTAGCAAGCACCTTGAACATGCTTGAACTTCTCCATCGGTCCATCGGGATCGTTCTTGTTCTCCGGCCTCCTTTTATCGCAGATGATCCACCCGGGGAGTATGATCCCTGGCTCTAGCTCCTAACTATGTAACCAAAGGAGCAACTAGAGAACTTGGTTTGCTTAACCAAGTAGTCTAGGATGTAGTGAAGGGTGTCTTAGTGTTTAGCTATCTCTTTCTTGACTCTTCACTTGATTCTCAACACATGAGAAGGCAATGAAGAGGATGAAGATGAAGGTGGAGGAAGCTAGAGAGGAAAGAGGAGAGCAAGAGCAAAAGAGAGCTTAAAAGAAATAATGAAGCAAGCATGAAAGAGAAAAATACACATATAGGTTTTGTGTATTATTTCTTTCATTAAAAAATTAGCAACCATGCTTCATTAGTAAACCCAAAATGAATTATAAATTCATTTGACTACTATTGAAGCATAGTCACTACCTTTCCTCCCTTACCTCTCACTTTCCACCTCATTTCCATTTATGAAATAAATGGAAAATCCAAAATGAGGTGGCCACCTTCTAGAAGGAAATCTGTACTAAATACGGATTTCAGTCTACTATACAAATATACCGGCAATCAGATAAAAATCCGAACGCACAAAAGAGATAGAATAACACCAAGAACGTAATACTAGGATATATATATCGAAATACATATACATAAATTATTATATCAATACCTGATTTAATAATCCGGCTCAAACCCGAGCCGGCTAGTTTTACAAACTGTCCGATCGAAAATCCGAGTACCAAGTACATCAATCGATCGAACCCTGCATGTATCCAATACGGCTACTACATCATTTCACCTGAATCAGAGAAACCCTCTGTGTGGGACTCTAAAGACTCGACAGTACTCTGGCAGTGGGTTAAACCACAAGCTCGTCAGCGACACTAGCTGTACGTAACGGCTACCCAGGTACCTGTCGAAAAGAAGGCCGATGAGCAAAATCATCCGGATCTCCTACTGAGCCTATCCGTGACAATATCCATACAGTCTGGTCTCTTCGTCAAAGAGTATCGCATACCGGGTCTAGGGGATGGTGAACGTCAGACCCTAACAACCTTATAAGTCATGCCGATGTGGCTCAGGACCAATCCGGGAAAACAAATGATCAACCTATCAGTAAATCCCAAGTGTCTTGGCCATGATCTTATGGTCCTGACCAATCGAATCACAGTGCGATATCGACTCCCTATACCAGGAGAGACGAATACCCGACAATCGCTCACTGCCTCCATATGGCTCGGGACTGAACCCAACCAAAACCTGTTTGCACGACTCAGTAGAGCCGTGGTAGGGTAGTGATCAAAGTTCAGTGGGAACTCACACGAGTCAAATGCCGATCTCGGGTCCAAAGACTAATCTGTACACATGTCACCTCAGAACTTCCATCTGACGATTGGTATAGTACAACATGGATGTTCTCGGCGAGTCCGTCCAGTGTACTTACACCGAGTGAGCACCTGTGTACGATCTTAGGTGCATCAGACCAATGGCTGCGGGACTAACCATCCCCCGAATAGGCTAGAAACGTACACACTAGTCAACTCTGGAGTATCAGTGCCCTGTCTCGATACTCACGCGACTAGGGACCATTTAATGATGTGCTTATGGACTACCCTGCTCCCACAAGTATGATCGCCATCACAATGCAGGTAGTCAAGAAAGATCCTATGTGCTTTATCAACATGTAACCTTAATATGTAATAACGAGTATGACATATGCCATGTTAAGATAAAGACAAACCACAATAGTAAACTACCGTATTGGGTCTTTATCAATATGTGCAAACCAGATATAACAACAATACAAATAAATACACATACAAAGACAAGTCAAATAATATACTATAAAACTGAGCAAGATTGTTCTGTACATACATATCCCTAGTATCCATATGTATACATATACAATACTGGCCTCTAGGGCATATACATCCAACACTATCATCGCATGATAACGTGAAGGAATCCATTCACGTTATCACACTCCAGAAGGTATGTGCATACTTGGCAAGTTTCAGTTTTTTTAGAAACTCCCGATATGGATTTTTGCCTCATACTCTTATGACCCTGACGTTGGCCAAATGCCATAAGTCACATGTCAAGTTCTACCCATCATTATCTTGTCAATTTGAACCCACCCGTACATGCCCCTGACGTTGGCCAAATGGCAGAACGACTGTCCCAAACCAACTCATCTATGTATGCAACAGATGAATACCCAGTAGCTACCAAACACTATGCCTTGGCGTTGGTCCAAATACATAGCTTGAATACTACTGAATACCTAACTGAAATGACGGAGGGCTATGGCAGGTTTTTGGCGAAAAACCTTTAACGTAACAAACTTGATATTGATGAAGGAACTTGATAGCTTTTTACAAAAATATAGTGGCGAAAACCTTTGCTTAAGAGGTCACTCCCGGTGAAGGGATCTCGGCTCTTTCCTCGTGGAATGAGGTGCAGGATATTCCAACTGAATACCGCGATGCAAAGCAACAAGTAATCGACTATAGTGAAGTTATTATCCTGACGCAAACTTCCGCCCAAGGGGTCACTCCCGGTGAAGGGATCTCGGCCCTTGCCTCGTCGAATGAGGTGCAGGATATTCCAACTGAATACTACTGTGCAAAACAAAAGAAAACGTCTTTGTAATAACACCTTTTGAAAATTGTTCCAACAACGTTAAACAGGTTTGTTTTCCTTAGCATTGATCAGAATCAACGCAGTCCCAACAATTAATCACACCAGAAAAGAACGAAAATAAAATGTACGTATATGCCATCCGCATTCGTCACTGGTTCCTGTCATCACCTGTTAGGTTAATTAACTAACGTCAGGGCGGGGACTGGACTAGCGCGGGTGCAAAACATATAAAACATCTACTAGTATATATATTAATATACAATAATCGCTTCAGGAATGAAAAATGCAACATTACAAAAAAGTAATAAGCATCACAGGACAATACAGATAATCTGGGATCCCCGGGTTTCACAGGGCCGCAACTGAAACCCGACGTTCCCCTGGTCGTGTGGATAGCCTGTGCAATGAAACCTAGACCCCTACGAGTGCGGCAAGTTACCCGCCTAAACCTGAAGCAAGGCAGCCCCCTACATCAAAGTTAATGGACCACCCGACACTTCACGGAAATCGGTAACTTAGGCACTTCATCTTGGATCAACCTGTACCCTCTACGAGTGCGGCAAATAGTCTGCCAATCCTAGAGTGAGGTCACCTCCCTCTCAAAGCCATGAGATGCGGACTCGTTGCCCTCTGGCTATCCGTGCACTCCATTGCGGGGTAAACCTAGTACAGAAATGAAAATATATACAACGGGTACATCGACCTCAACCCGGTCGTGCCCCAAAATAATAATATACAAACAGGCAGTGACGGCAGTCCACATGTTGGACGCTCGCCCCGCAATATCAAACGTACAAATAAATCCAAACGGCACTACCATTACACATAGCTATCCACCACGACAAATCCGCAACATCACAGCACAATACAGAACATCAACGCGAATGTCACGTTCGCAAACCCGTCTAAAAGAGTTATAGCAATTAGACACGGTTTACCGCTCGAATGACATTCACGGTCGGAGATATAATGTAAGTACTGTAAACTAACACATTTAAAATTCCGATCGATAAAACTTCCTTTAGTGGGCCCCAAGTATAACTCTAATACTCAAACAAAATCTGGGCCGAAACAAAATATTCCAGAAACCACAATTCCACATGAAAGACACCCAGAAGAAAAATGGTGCATTGAAGCCCCAAAACGGCGGCGGAACCGCGGCCAACACAAGGCTTGTGCGGCGGTTCCACGGCGGTCTTGAAGGTTCAGTCGACCAAATTTCTTCCAGAGTCTTAGAAAACCCTACTCAATTTTCTGACATACCCAAAATAATTTTTAGACCAGTTTCAAAATTCGACAGAAACTTTGATATGAAAAGTGCGGTTTTGGAAATTTCGTTCGATCGATATTTTAAACACGTTAGAACAAGCTAGTAAAGGTTAATGGCGTGGCTCTGATACCATATAAGTCTACGGTAGCACCCCGGCCAGTAATTTAAGGCCAAATGCGGAACAAAAACTTTTACAACTGGCGCTATCGCATACTATAACCCGGATCTTGCCATTAACGCTAAACTAACAATCTGTAAAGAGGTAGAAAGGCTATACCGATCAATCTGTGTCCTTCGGTCTTTAGCCATCATCCCACGCTCCTCGCGGCATCTCCACTCTCCTGTCTCCTCGTCGAGGTGGCACCACGTCAACGGATCTTTATACGTTCTCCCGCCTCTATTCCGAGGCAACTCGGATATGAAGTATGCTAACCGACATGTCCAAGATGAAGTAGAGAATGAGTGGAATACTTTGTCTCAATACACTCTTTGGTTCTCATCACATGAGAGGGTAAGAGTGGAGGTTGAAGAAGATGCTATGGTTTGGAGAGTGTGAGCTCAAGAAATGAATCAAGTGAGAAAAAGAACCAAGCATAAAACTTGTGATCATTCTTCTTTTGTAAGTAGATATATATAAGGTTGTGTGTTGAAAAACAAAGAAAATATCTCATAAAAATATCTCCACATACCCTAAAATATCTACACCCAAAACAAAACACAATTACTTCTATCATGACTCACTTAGTGACTCATTAGCATGAGTCACTAATGAACTTGTTAGAAGAAATGTGTCACCATGAATGAGTCACACTTTCCAAATCCAATAATCATTTAAACCAAAATGATTAACCCAAAAAGAAATGCATCTTCTAAAGTATTCTCGAAACGGATTACGAGAATACCCCTCACCTGTAAATACATACCTGTATCCGTATTCCGACCGAATACGAATACGATGAGACTAAAATATTCCGACTCAATATAATACTTGGATCCGGCTTAAACCAAAGCTCACCAGTATTATCTATCCGAAATATGACACGTGCACAAATGCACGTGCATGTTCGAACCCTGCCATAAAACCATACGGCCTCTACAACGTTTCGCCCGAACTTGGGAAACTATCTGTGGGGGACTCTAAAGACTCGTCAGTACCCTGGCAGTGGGTTTAACCACATGCAGGTCAGCGTCACTAGCTGTGCGTAACGGCTGCCGATGTACTGACCGAAAGGGAAGCCGGTGAGCGAACTCATCCTGGAACCCTACCGAGCCTATCAGTGACAATATTCGTACAGTCCGGTCTGTTCGTCTATGATCATCTCATATCAGGCCTAGGGGCTGGTAACGTCAGACCCCCAAAAGCTGTATAAGTCGTGTCGGAGGGTAGCCCTGAACACCCTGAGAAACTACTGGAATACCTACCAGTAATTCTCACCTGCCTTGGCCAAGGACTTGGTGTAATAGCTCTCCTAGACACAACGTGATCTCACCCCCAATACCGGGAGAGACGAATCCCCTGACGATTTGCTCACTGTCTCTATATGGCTCGGGACTGTACCCAACTAAAACCTGTTTGCATGACTCCTTTGAGCCATGGTAGGGTAGTAATCTAAGCACAGTGGGAACTTACACGAGATAAATGACGACCTCAGGTCAATGAACTAACCTATACACATGTCACCAGGGAACTGCTATGTGACGCTAGGTATAATACCAACTAGCATGTTCCCGGCGCGTCCTGTCTGGTGCACTCATAACCCAATGAGCACCTGTATACATCTTAGGTGAACCAACTGACACCAATGGCTTGTGAGACCGGCCACCGCCCCTCGTCGGGGTCTCGACTGTATACACTAGTCTACTCCGGAGTATCAATGCCCTGTCTCGAAATTCCTACGACTAGGGACCACTTTTAATGATGTGCTTATGGACTACCCAACTCTCACGTATATGATCGACATCATACTGCTGGTAGTCAAGCAAGAATCCTAAGGGCTCTATCAACGTGTAATAGTGATCATGTCACCTAAATCTGTACACGATGATAAAGACAAACCAGACAGCATACTATCATCTCGAGTAAGACTGTCCTACCGGTATAGGTCCTCTTCAATCATTACAATCACGTGCCTGCGATCCAATAATTGACTTTGAGGGCACTACATCCAACAAGGAATTAGTGAAGCTAACACCCTAAACTAAATGGCTAATCTAGTAGAGAATGATGAAGTAGGATTTTTGCTAACTTTAGAATTAATTTTCTCACTCTTTTTCTTCTCCTCTCAAAAACCTAGCTCTTGATGAAGAAGAAGAAGCAAATAATGGATGAGAGAGTGAAAATCGCAACCATGGGTGAGAAATATCTCATATAAACTCATGTAGAGACTTAACCATGAGTTTAAATAATGGTTGGGTTAATAAATATCTTAAGTAAAACACAATTAGTGGACTAAGTCAATGCATCTAGAAAATTCCACAAGCTTCATGCCATGTGACCAATTTCCATCTAATTTGGATTTACTTTAAATAAATAATCCTCACATTATCACGAGTATGGTGTGAGTCTCATACACCCATGTAGTGTGTATCATCAAGCATAACACAAAGAAGAAAACATAATTAATATATATCACATATATATTAAGTGTGCACATGTGAGAAAAAGAAATGCTTAAGTGAGAAAATATTAGTTAATGTAAATTAATATATCAAATATATGATTATACATTAAATCATTAAATCAACACTTGATTTAATAATCCGGCTATATCACATTCAACCGACTAATATTATTTGTATCAACTTATCGAATCAACACTTGATTCGATTACCCGGCTATATCGCATATAATCGAGAGATACGAATAAATCGCGAGAATAGAATACGGTATCTCATACTCGTATTAATCTCGGTCCCGCACATATCACATATGTGCTCCTACATCGTTTTTCCTGAGCCAGTAAACCTCTGTGTAGGACTCTAAAGTCTCCTCAATACGCCGGCAGTAGGTGATGATCATATCAGGCACCCACAAGCCGTCAGCAGTACTAGCTGGACGTAATGGCTTCCCGGGTATTGAGCGATCAGAAGATCAACAGGCAAGCCCGCTCTAACTCCTGTAAAGCCTGCCACTAACACTACCGTACAGTCCGGTATTTTTGTCTGATATGTCGCATATCAAGTCTAGGGGTGGAAAACGTCAGACCCCAGTATCCGATAAGTCGTGCCGATGTGAGGCTCAAAACGGGTCGAGAAACTACCGATAACACTTACCAGTAGATCTCCAAATCAGCCCTGGCCAGGGACTTCCTGTTATGGCCAATCGAGCATAGCACGACATCAACCCCTAATACCGGGAGAGACGAATCCTCTCCTATCTCTCATTGCCTCCATGTGATTCGGGACTGTACCCAAAAGCCAACATTTGGCACGTTCTCTTGAACGTGGTAAGGTGGAAATCAAAGCACAGTGGGAATCACACAAGACTCTATGACGATCTCGGGTCTACAGACTAACCTGTACAAGTGTCACCAGAGAACTGCTATCTGATGATAGGTATACTACCAGCTAGGAGTTATCGGCGAGTTCGTTCAGTATACCCAGTCTCCACTTAGCACCCGTATACCATCTTTGATGTCAAACACCAATGCATGTGGGATCGTCCATCGCCCATCATATGGGTCAAGAAGCGTATACACTAGTCTACTCTGGAATATCATTGCCCTATCTCGATACACCCTCGACTAGGAACAATTATAGGATGTACTTATGGACTACCCTGGCCCTACTAGTATGATCTCCATTATAGTCCTAGTAGTCAAGTACACATCCTAACGGCATTATCAACATGTGAAAGCAAGACAGTATCACAATACAAGTCTACATGTTAAGACAAAGAGCAACCAGATAGCATAATATCATGTCGAGCAAGAAAGTCATCTCTATATATATCCAAGCATCCACTATAATATACATCATATGTAAAATAATGGCCTCTAGGGAATACATATAACTAACTGATACTAACTCGACTAGGAACAATTAATTGATGTACTTATGGACTACCCTGGCCCCAATAGTATTATCTCCATCATAGTCCTAAAAGTCAAGTCCACATCCTGAGGGCTTTATCAACATGTACGGAGAGACAGTATAGTGATACAAGTGTACATATTAAGATAAAGAGTAACCAGATAGTATACTATCATGTCGAGCAAAAAAGTCCTCTCTATATATGCCCAAGCATCTAGTATAATATACAATCATGTACAATAATGGCCTATAGGGCACACATATAACTAACACATCTGGAGTATGATGATTTTAGTAAGATTCTTTCAAAGTTTTCATACAATGATAGTTGGATCCCGATCCCACCGTGAGTTTTATTACTCCTCAGGAGAGTTTTTCATTTTACAATCAATGCTATAAACCAAGTAGGTGCCTAGAATGGTGTTAGCGGGGTTACGCCACCAGGGAAAAGTGGTTATATAATTAAGAAACTTCGCGAAAGCGTTGTAAAACCTCTATTGAAGTACCGACACTAGCGTGGCCAAAAGGTTAAGCAAGAATTGTGGGGTGCGATTAATCCCTACTAATCCTTATTTTATGGTTTGAAGGTGGATTTGAGGAAACAGTGGGAGCCATCCTGTTTAGATAAACTAATAACCAATCTAAAATTGCAAGAGTATCATGCTGAGGGTTTCTTATCTCTCCTAATTGTAGCGACCAAAATAACCGGGCTTAAGTTACTACTAGATAAAAATATATTGACGGGGCCAAACTATAAAAATTGGCTAAGGACTGTCCAGATGTCCATTACCAATGAAAAGCTGGGATACCTCCTTACTACCAAAGCCCCTGTTGTCCTCGGTCCAGATTCCACCGTCGTGAATATTGAGATCCGTAAGACATGGGAATTGGACTGTGTGAAAGTCAAGTGACTCGTGCTGACCTCAATGGATAATGAACATTAGAGGCGACACGAGGAGATGGACTTAGCTTCCATCTTCCTCCATACCAAGGATTTATATTGAGAGCAATCTCGTATTGTAAGATACGAGATCTCGAATAAATTATTTCAATCGAGATTGGTTGTCGGGTCATCTTGTCACGACCTGGAATTTAGCTCGTGACCGACACTTAAATCACGCAATGTCTAAAGGTGTAATGTAATTCAAGTAAGCCGAAGCCCAGAAATCTAAACCTTTTTAAGAAAATAAAAGAGGTGACGTTTTAAAATAAAGGTATGATGAAATCAGATTTTTCTTTAATGCATAGATAATGAAACATGAAAATGCAAATGGATGATATTGTAGTTGAACCATTTTTCGTCTTTAAAAATTTGGGCAGCACCTCCCTTATATATTTTTATCAAATACCCTATATACATGATAACATTAAAGGCATCCCCAAGCGGGAGCTAGATCTTCGCCAATCGGCAGAATCACAACCACGCAAGTCAGAAATATATGTATACGACATCCAACGGTGAAGATCAGCATAGAAGGAATGATAAATAAAGCAAGACATCAAATCCACCAAGCGAAAATATAACCAATCGCTCTAAGTCTCGCAACCCCAAGTCTTGCGAAGTCTTACTACTTATACAAATACTAGTTTCTGATTAATGGAGTTGACTAGATACAACAAGAATAATCGTACAAGAGTGGGAACGATCCAATATGTCCCACCTACCAAAGCAAATCACCCGAAAGCAAGCTGTGTGCCAGCGATACTGCTACTGATCTCTGCGGTCAAACCTGCAAGAACTGTGGCACAATAGGGGTGAGTTGCCAACTCATGAGTAAAAAACATCAGCAAGTAGAAATCGAATAAAACAATGATTCTTAGGTCACCCATATCATGAAGGTAATACTATGATATCTAGGGTGGCCGTGTCTGCATATATGCTAACAATATAATCAATGCATGTATGCATGTGGATATAATCCATGTGTCCATCAATGACACAACAACATCATGGAACCTGAGTGTCCAACATCGACACTCGAAACATCATGAAAGTATATGCATGTAAATATGAGGATATCAATCAACGTGTGTCCATCAACTACACATAAAAATCATGGAATCTAAGTGTCCAACATCGACACTCGAAACATCATGAAACACATGTCCATCATCGACACGTAAATCCCTATATCTTGAGATCCGTCAGTCCGGATCGGCCCATTTCATCTCACAACTCCAGTCGGTATCCTCCGGATAACCGCCGAGCCCAATACTATCACCGGTAGGTATTAGTCCCTCTGCCAGGCTCATCGTCTACTGTAGGGTTCCTAGGCACACCAAGGAGGTCTCACAAGGCATCAACCATGCCATTTTCTAAAATTAGAGGTGCCGAGAAACCCTAATACGGACCGTTGGCTAGATTTCTAGGCGAAAAAAGAACTAGTTTACAACTAAACTATAAGAATAAGGAAATACAATCTTTGTAGATCCGTTTGTCCACCTCCATAGCTCCATGAAGAAGTCATCTCCACTGTACAAATCCGATCTTGGACTCTCGCGTTTGCTTCATCGGAGAAATGGCGGGCTAGGTCGTCGATGTCCATGCCGAAGATGATCTACGTCGAGGCATCGCTAGATCAAGCTCCAACTTCACCTAGTCCAAAAACTTGTGAAGAGAACACACTCTACTACTTGGCAAGAGGTAGAGGATGAAGAAATAGGAAGTGGGTAGACTTTAGAATTGGATTTCTCACTTGTTTCATCAATCCACCATTGATGAAGAAAGCTTTCTTCTTTGAAGATGAAGAAGAAGAAGAAGATAATGAATATCATAAGTTATTCTAAAATGAAAAGAATAATGAATTCTTATCATAATAGAACCATGGTTAGGTGTAGAGAATTAATTAGGGTTAAGTGGAATGGTTAGGGTTAAGGATGAGACAAAGTGGTCACAAAGTCAAAGTATTCATGAAGCTTCATGAAAGAACAAAGAATGCCATCATTTTATCATTTCCTTTTCTTTTTCCAAAAGAATAAATAAATGAATAAAATGAATAAGCAAATAGTAAACCCTATCCATTTCATTAACCAAGGTTTAATTCTTTATACTTAACCAATTTTACATGCACCATCAAACATGATACAAGCATGTGCACAAAATCATATCACATATATAATGCGCACATCCGAGCGAGAAAATCCATTTAAAGTGAACCGATACTAGTTAATGCAAAGTAATATATCAAATATATAATTATGCATTAAATCATTAAATCAACACTTGATTTAATGATCCGGTCATGTCGCACATAACCGACTAGTATACAATGTATCAATTTATCGAATCAATCCTTGATTCGATAATTAGGTTATATCGCATACAACCATTCGACACATCCATCGCGAGAATAGAATACGGTATCACATACACGCATTATTCTCGGTCCCGCACATATCTCATATGCGCTCCTATTTCGTTTCGCTTGAACCAGGAAACCTCTGTGTAGGACTCTAAAGACTCGTCAATACGCCGGCAGCAGGTGATGATCATATCAAACACCCACAAGCCGCAAGCGGTCTGCTAAACGTAACGGCCACCCGGGTATTGAGCGATCAGAAGATCGACGAGCAAGCCCGCTCACACTCCAGTGAATCCAACCAGTAACACTTACCGTACAGTCCGGTCTCATCGTCTGATATGTCGCATATCTCACCTAGGGGTGGTAAACGTCAGACCCCAATAGCTCGATAAGTCGTGTCGATATGAGGTCTATAACAATTCGAGAAACTACTAGTAACACTTACCAGTAAATCTCAGCAACCCTGGCCAGGGATTTCCTGTTATAGCCAATCGAACACAGCGCAACATCAACCCCCTATACCGGGAGAGACGAATCCCCTCCTATCGATCATTGCCTCCATGTGACTTGGACTGTACCCAAAAACCACCGTTTTTCACGCCCTCTTGGACGTGGTAAGATGGAAATCAAAGCACAGTCGGAACCACACAAGACTCTATGACGATCTCGGGTCAACAGACTACTCTGTACCAGTGTCACCAGAGAACTGCCATCTGACGTGAGGTATAATACCATCTAGGAGTTCTCGGCGAGTCCGTCCAGTGTACCCAATCTCTACTGAGCACCCGTATATATCTCCTCTGATGTCAAACACCAATGGATATGGGATCATCCATCGCCCATCTGTATGGGTCGAGAAGGTACACGCTAGTCTACTCTGGTATATCGATGCCCCGTCTCGATACACCCACGACTAGGGACTTTGAAGGATGTACTTATGGACTACCATGTCCCCACTAGTATGATCCGCATCACAGTCCAGGTAGTCTAGTGCACATCCTAAGGGCTTTACCAACATGTAACAGAGAGACAATCAGTGTACACGTTAAGGTAAAGAGCAACCAGATAGCATACTATCATGTCGAGCAAGAAAGTCTCCCTATATATGTCCCAACATCCACTACAATATACATCCAATGTACAGTAATGGCCTCTAGGGCATACATATAACTAACAATCTCCCACTTGCACTAGGGCCATCTGTAGCAGTAGTTGTAGTATCTCATATTCAACCATCCCATAAAATTCTCTCTCTGGGAATAGGCCTTCGTGAGTGGATCCGCCGTGTTGTCTTCTGAGTCTGCTCTCCTAACCTTGATCACCCTGGAGATCAACTATCTCCATGATCAGGTGATGCTGCCTCAGAATACGTCTGGGTCACTGATGGGACCGGGGTTCCTGGCATAAGCCACAACTCCATTGTCACACAATGGAAGGAACCTAGTTCATCTCATGAACCATTATACACCCAAACTTCCTCTTTGGTAGCATCATAAGTAGCGATGTATCCTGCCTTTATCGTCTAGTATGTCACGGTATCTAGCTTGGAACTCTTCCAACATACCGTCCCTTTAATAAGGGTAAAGACAACGCCTGCGACTGACATTCAGTCGTCTTTATCACCCTG
Organism: Agapanthus africanus; assembly: GCA_030015575.1. NCBI lineage: Eukaryota > Viridiplantae > Streptophyta > Magnoliopsida > Asparagales > Amaryllidaceae > Agapanthus > Agapanthus africanus. The sequence continues at coordinate 222,681,936 of JASDDO010000016.1, read as the reverse complement.
GAACCCTTCCAGTGATTCTCCCCCGGATCAACTGATACCATCTCACTACAACTAGTGAGTATCCTAACATCCACTTAAATCTATCTCATAGATCCAAAACTCAGGATTTAGGAGGTATCATTTTGATCCTATATGGAGAATCCTTGTGATAAGCGGAGATTGATCGAGCATAGCATAGGAAACTCCTTCCCTATCAAGAGTATGTTATCCACGTACTCTACGAGGATCACTACCATACTCCCTACTACCTTTTTGTTTATACAAGGTTCATCTACTATTTTGATGATGTCAAACTCTTTGACTAACACATCAAAACAGACGTTCCAACTCCGTGATGCCTGCTTTATCAGATAAAGCATCTTGCTCACGTTTCCGCTGCTCCCACTGTCTACGAGGCCCTCTGGCTGTGTACTTATAGACACACTCTTCTAAAACATCATTTAGAAAAGGAGTCATGGCACCCAACCGCCAGATATCGTAGTCATGGTATGTAGCCGTGGTAAGTAGGATCTGGACAGACTTAAGCATAGCAACTGGAAAAAGGTTTCATCATTATCCACGCCTGGTCGATGACGAAAACCTTTAACAAGTCTAGCTTTGAAAGTCTCAACTTTTCCATCTACACAAAGTAATCTTCTCAAGATATACTTGCTCCTGATGGGGAATTAACCCTTCAGATATAGCAGCTAAAGTCTATACTTTGCTGGTGTACATGGATTCCATCTCAGATCGCTAAGCATCCAGCCATTCTTATAGAGTCCCTACTCTCGATGGCCTGCTCGAAACTAGTTGGGTCATCATCTCATGATGTAATCCTTGCTCCCACTGTCATAGAGAAACCGAAGTATCTCTCAGGTGGGTGAGGAACCCTACTAGATCGGCGGAGAGGCTGAGGTTAGTTGGCATCTACTGAATCCTTCGGTTCTACCAAATCATCAGCTGCATTCTGTATAGCTGGAACATTTCCAGTTCTACATAAAAGATCTTGCCTCGAGCTTGTCCGGATTTTGCTTTTAGACATAGGCCGGACAACCCCAAATCTTAACAAACTTAAGATATGGGCTCTTTCCATTCCATATCACATATGAAGCGGTAGACAACTGATTTGATTGGAACCCTGTTCAATAGGTATGCAGCTTCTCAAGTGCATAACTCCCAAAAGGAAATAGGTAACTCAGTAGTACTCATCATAGAGCACACCTTATCATATAGGGTGTGATTGCTCCGCCCCGATATACCATCGTGCTATGGTGTATTCAGAGGAGTAATGCCGAGAGAGAATCTCATTCTCCTTTAGAATAGTCCAGGAATTCCGTGCTCAAGTATTCTCCTCCTTGATCTCATCAAAGGACATAATACTTATACCCGTATTTTGGTTCTCTACTTCTAACTTATATTCTGTGAATATCTTAAAAGGTTCGGACTTGTGTTTCAACAGGAACATAGGTCTTGGTATGTGTAGACAGGGGACTTACATACATCAACATGTATCATCCCAAGAGTTCACTAACTCTTTCTCTGTTTCCGATAAACAGAGCTGTGGTCATCTTATCTATGTGACATGACTGGCGAGTTTCATAAGATGTAAATTCAAACTAATTTAAATATGCATCTTTATGTAACTCCAGCTAGTCGGGTCGCATTGATATGACCTAGTCTACAATACCTCAAGAAGGATCCGTTCATTTCTGAACTCTTCCTCTTGTGTGTGTTCCTAATACTAAGAACTGTAGTTTGATTTAGAACATCAACGCTTTTAGATAACGTGCCTAAACCGATCAACTTTTGATATAGGAAATGTTCAAAACGTTATCCAACAATACAAAATTTTATCGTTTCTTTACTAATAAAGAGACAGATATGATTTTGTATATCAGGTTCGGTATCTAATAATATTCGTTCAGAATCAATGTATTACAATACAGGGTGACAGTGACCAACAGACTTGGATGCAACACTTGCCCCGTTTTCTGCCTCATGAAACTTATCACCCGTTCTCAGTTTTTCTACCCTTTTGTAGCCCTATGTAACATCTTACATATCTGGGATCCTGATCCGGTATCAAATACCCAGGATGCGGAGGATACTGAGAAACTGTTCTTTGTAATGAACACACCTGAAGATGATGCATCAACATGCACTCTCTTCGTTTGGGCGGCATGGGAAATCTGGTATTCCCCAATTTCCTGCTCTGTCTTATAACAATTATAAGTTGGAGCGGGACCAACGTTCCCCAGCTCAGTATAACAAGCGGGTTCGGTCAATAATCCGTTTTATTATCTTGATTAAGGCGTGATATGGTCGCTACCAGGAGAGAGAGAGAAGAAAACACTCAGCGTGCGCTCTTGCAAGAATAGATTGGTTATTATTTTATCTAATCAGGATGGCTCCCACTGTTTTTTATCAAATCTTCCTTCAAACCCTAAAAGGAAAGACTAGCCGGGATTAATTACACACTACAAGTTCGCCAATCTTTCAGCCAGGCCAGTGTCGGTACTTTGAGGGAGGTGCCCCGTGCTTTCGCACGAACCTAATTAATGTAAACCTCGTTTTCCCAGAGGCGTAACCCCGCTGACACCTTTCTAGACACCTACTTGATCGGCTAATTGTAATGTGTAAAACTCTCCCAGGAGTAACTCTTACTCGCAGCGGGTATCGGGATCCAACTATCTCATAGAAGGTATGCAATCTCATTGCAAATTTCAACACTTGAAATTCCCGATAATATTTTGCCCCTAGCACCCTATGACCTTGACGGAGGCCAACAAACCATAGGCTACTAGTCAAGTTCAACCCGTCATTTCTTGATCGAATCAAACCCACCCGCATGACCCTTGACGGAGGCCAACAAGGTCGCACGACTACCCTAACTCAATCTGCATCATATGCATAAGCAGATAAATACTGGTTAGCTACCGCACATTGCGCCTTGACGGAGGCCAACAAACGCAGCACGAATACTAAACAGCACTTATCTGAAATGACGGAGGGCTACGACAGGTTTTTATGAAAACCTATTGCGTAATGAACTTGATATCGTTGTAGGATCGAATGAATTTTGAAATGGAGTGTTTTTTAGGCTTTTCTAGTTTTGCTAAAGGAGTCACTCCCATTGAAGGGATCGTCGGTCCTTTCCTCATCGAATGAGGTGCGGGATATATCATATATATCACTGTGCAAAGCAAAAACACTTAAAAGCAATCAAAAGACAAACCGAGTGTGTAGCATCTGCCAGTTATTGCTAAAGGAGTCACTCCCGGTGAAGGGATCTCGGTCCTTTCCCTATCGAATAATGTGCAGGATATATCATATATACCGCTGTGCAAAGAAAGAACTGTAGCTACCGGTTTTATTTTGAAATTCGATTCTACAACATCTTAGGTTTCTTTTATTTCATTAATCTCATTAATGAAGTCCCATCATTTAAATACCTAAACATCATAGATAAATACGACGTACACTTATGCCATCCGCATTTGCCTCGATGTCCCTTCGTGCACCGTTAGGTTAGGTAACTAACGGCAGAGCGGGACAGGGCTAGCGCGGGTGTAAAACATAAGTAACGTCTATATAATATATCATATATACTATATATTGTATCTATCACAGAACATCACATGATCACATCACAGATATCGCAGGAGAAGAATCATATGAAATATTGGATATACTAGGACGTCCGTGTTTTCAATACGAGCCAGTATAAAACACGGATTCCAAGGTCGTGATGAATAGCCAAACCCACAACTCTAGACCCCTACGAGAGCGGCAAGCAACCCTACCAATTCTGGAGTTAGGAGACCCGGGCTTGACTCCTCGAGTTGGTCTCCCATTGGACTCCAGAACCCGGTTACTTGTGCTCCCCTCCTTGGGTCTATCCTAGTGCGGAAAAGTAAATAATATACAAAGGGTGACAACTTCCGCAACCTGGAAGTACCCCAATAAAAGAATATTACATACAAGTTTTTACATGAATGAAAATGAAAAACACTCATCTCACATAAAAACCCCCCGGCTATTCAAACACGACGATCTAATATAACATATCCAGCAACACATAACATCACATGTCATCAACGTAAGTAAATATGCACATCCCAATTGTCGTTGACATATAGCAACGAAACCGGCGATATCACATATTACACTTACGGTCACAGAAAAGAAAGTGTAAAACTACAACAGTTGGAATCCGCAACCTCCTCAGTCATCGCATGCCTGACCAAATGAATTACTTAGACATCGCATGCCTAACAATTATAAACCCCGCATTTTATTCTCGTTATCGAAAACACTTTTCAATATCAAGTCGGGTAATTCAACAAGATTCCCGACATCCTGATCGAATGCTCGTCGCAAACTTCAGTAGGCGGCCGCACGTCCGATACCGTCGACAAAGTGCACCAAGGCGGAACACCGCTGCCGCAAGCACCCGAACGGATGCTTTCGGCGACGGGGTTCTCCTACAGTCACTTGGTCGGGGCTATGGGGTGGGGCTGTCTATTAAGTTTATCCGGCGAGTATTCGCGTACGCTACGTGATTGCGACGGACTTTTGATCACATCAAAATTCCGTGGCAACCGATCAAGTGAGACTAAACTGCTATGTTCATAACATTCATTCAGTTATCTCATAACTACTTGTGAATTTCAATTATTGTATCACATTCCAGATAAATAGAAAATGTTAAACTTTCCGATCGAACATTCAAACACCCAAGTTTTCCCGATACAGATCAACACATGAAACAAGTCTAAAAACATTCAGTTCGTGCCTCAGTACCAACGGTCCAGCCGTAGAAGGGTCAAGCCAACGCCTCACATGTGGCACGCCGTACTGCCCCAAACCCGAAGGTTCAAAGTGCAGTTCAAGATGGTCACATAATCGAGTTAAGGTTTGTTGTCTTCTAGAGGGACCATCGCGTTACTTGCACTACTTAGAACGTCATTAAACCACAGAAAAATCCAACACTTGGAAATTTTTCGGCAGGGGAAAAGTTGGGTATTTATATCCGGTCAAACTTTTTAACAGTTTCCAAAATATCCGGAAAAACACATAGACAAAGTTTGACAATCCGATCGAATGTACGAACTCCCAATACAACCCAAAATACTCAACTCTTGATTTCAGATTAAAAATTCCCAGAAAAACCAGCACTGAAAAGTAGGAGTTACTGTGCAAATTTCAATGGGAGATAAGACAAAAGGGCCACGGAACAGCCTATTAGCACGCTAATGCCGCGGTTCCACCGCACTTTAGAAAGATCATTAGGTAATTTTTGCATCGTAATTCTTAGAATTCCCTGCTGATTTTTCTACATATTTTTAATTTCCAAAAATCCACATTTTACAAAAAAGTCCAGAGAGCATTTTAAAGTCGGGGTTTCGGGTCGATCAGACTTCTAACTCCGTCTACGCTTCGCCTAAGGCTCTAGCTAGGCTCTGATACCACTGTAGGGTTACTAGGCACACCAAGGAGGTCTCACAAGGCATCAACCATGCCATTTTCTAAAATTAAAGGTGCCGAGAAACCCTAATACGGACCGTTGGCTAGATTTCTAGGCGATAAAAGAACTAGTTTACAACTAAACTATAAGAATACGGAAATACAACCTTTGTAGATCCATTTGTCCACCTCCATAGCTCCATGAAGAAGTCATCTCCGCTGTACAAATCCGATCTTGGACTCTCGCGGTTGCTTCATCGGAGAAATGGCGAGCTAGGTCGTCGATGTCCATGCCGAAGATGATCTATGTCGAGGCATCGCTAGATCAAGCTCCAACTTCACCTAGTCCAAAAACTTGTGAAGAGAACACACTGTACTACTTGGCAAGAGGTAGAGGATGAAGAAATAGGAAGTGGGTAGACTTTAGAATTGGATTTCTCACTTGTTTCATCAATCCACCATTGATGAACAAAGCTTTCTTCTTTGAAGATGAAGAAGAAGAAGAAGATAATGAATATCATAAGTTATTCTAAAATGAAAAGAATAATGAATTCTTATCATAATAGAACCATGGTTAGGTGTAGAGAATTAATTAGGGTTAAGTGGAATGGTTAGGGTTAAGGATGAGACAAAGTGGTCACAAAGTCAAAGTATTCATGAAGCTTCATGAAAGAACAAAGAATGCCATCATTTTATCATTTCCTTTTCTTTTTCCAAAAGAATAAATAAATGAATAAAATGAATAAGCAAATAATAAACCCTAACCATTTCATTAACCAAGGTTTAATTCTTTATACTTAACCAATTTTACATGCACCATCAAACATGATACAAGCATGTGCACAAAATCATATCACATATATAATGCGCACATCCGAGCGAGAAAATCCATTTAAAGTGAACCGATACTAGTTAACGCAAAGTAATATATCAAATATATAATTATGCATTAAATCATTAAATCAACACTTGATTTAATGATCCGGTCATGTCGCACATAACCGACTAGTATACAATGTATCGATTTATCGAATCAATCCTTGATTCGATAATTAGGTTATATCGCATACAACCATTCGACACATCCATCGCGAGAATAGAATACTGTATCACATACACGCATTATTCTCGGTCCCGCACATATCTCATATGCGCTCCTATTTCGTTTCGCTTGAACCAGGAAACCTCTGTGTAGGACTCTAAAGACTCGTCAATACGCCGGCAGCAGGTGATGATCATATCAAACACCCACAAGCCGCAAGCGGTCTGCTAAACGTAACGGCCACCCGGGTATTGAGCGATCAGAAGATCGACGAGAAAGCCCGCTCACACTCCAGTGATCCAACCAGTAACACTTAACGTACAGTCCGGTCTCGTCGTCTGATATGTCGCATATCTCACCTAGGGGTGGTAAACGTCAGACCCCAATAGCTCGATAAGTCGTGTCGATATGTGGTCTATAACAATTCGAGAAACTACTGGTAACACTTACCAGTAAATCTCTGCAACCCTGGCCAGGGATTTCCTGTTATAGCCAATCGAACACAGCGCAACATCAACCCCCTATACCGGGAGAGACGAATCCCCTCCTATCGCTCATTGCCTCCATGTGACTCGGGACTGTACCCAAAAACCACCGTTTTTCACGCCCTCTTGGACGTGGTAAGATGGAAATCAAAGCACAGTCGGAACCACACAAGACTCTATGACGATCTCGGGTCAACAGACTACTCTGTACCAGTGTCACCAGAGAACTGCCATCTGACGTGAGGTATAATACCATCTGGGAGTTCTCGGCGAGTCTGTCCAGTGTACCCAGTCTCTACTGAGCACCCGTATATCTCCTCTGATGTCAAACACCAATGGATATGGGATCATCCATCGCCCATCTGTATGGATCGAGAAGGTACACGCTAGTCTACTCTGGTATATCGATGCCCCGTCTCGATACACCCACGACTAGGAACTTTGAAGGATGTACTTATGGACTACCATGTCCCCACTAGTATGATCCGCATCACAGTCCAGGTAGTCTAGTACACATCCTAAGGGCTTTACCAACATGTAACAGAGAGACAATCAGTGTACACGTTAAGGTAAAGAGCAACCAGATAGCATACTATCATGTCGAGCAAGAAAGTCCTCCCTATATTTGTCCCAGCATCCACTACAATATACATCCAATGTACAGTAATGGCCTCTAGGGCATACATATAACTAACATCTACTGCACAACATACCTTTCTTGCCCCGGGGTACCATATTGGGCCACCATGTACCCGCAAACGGCTCATCCAGCTCCTCGAATCGGGTATCACATAGCTCATAACCGAAAAAATACATGGTGGACGTCTCTAAATATCTTAACAAGAGAAACCAGGTTTTTAAAACAATACATACTTTCTTTTGAAATATAACCACGGTTCTCAAATCCAGAATCTCATGAAAACAACATCTCAATGTGTATAATCATAAAGCATGATGTATGCAAATATAGAACAGAAATGTGAGCATATCAAGTATATCATGCAACATAACATAATGATGTGAGCCTAGAAATATATTTTACCAACGAGTTATATGACAGTACTAAACAATTAAGAGTAATAGCATGAAGTAGCAATTCTACTGTGTAAGTGATATAGCAATTATCGATGATGAAAGTGAGTGAGCCGGCAAATGAGTGTAAGTGTAACATACACATCATCGATAATCGTGTAAGTGTACTAGCACAGGTATATGTAATGCAATGAGAATATCATGAACGTAGCAGAAAGTAAACTGTGAGTGCAATGCTATAAGGTATACGTATCAAATATAACATATCCGAGTCGGTGAATCTATCAATCGGCATCCAGCCTCACAACATCACGTACGGTATAATCCATCAAACGGCATCCTTTAGTCAAGGGTATGGATCAATCATCTTGTAAACCATCGTATGGTGACAACAAAAAGAATAGGGATTCTATCGACCTATACAACAATGAGGGTACAGATCTAAGTCTCGTACGGCATATCACTCATTATTATCATAATAATATATATATACCCATATCTCAGGTCACATCCGTATCAATCTCATATCATGGGACCGACAGGGGTATCAATATTCTCATATCGTATTGCATCCGTATAACGACATATCAACCAAGTCATCATATTTCACTGTATACTCTTTTCATCACATCAATATCTCACATCAAGTCATCTTATTAATCTCATATCGTATTTATCGACCTCATAACATGCCACTATAATCCCATACTCATTCTCTTGCAACTATATATATATATATATATATATATATATATATATCGTGATTCACATTCACGTTTCATATCCTCATATATCAATTCGAGACATCCTTTCTATCATATCTTTTCACACTAAACCATAAACTATAACCTTAAGTCGTGGCATATCTTGTCTCTAAATTATAAATCACATATCAATGGTTGCGGGGGTGCTATACGCCATCCACCCGACTTCCCACGTAGATATAAATCTACTCACCTGCAATCTCCTCGCTTAGCAGAAGTCGATGTGCTTCGTCATCTCAGAAGTCCACATGAAGGTACCTACAATAAATACACAGTCCCAATGCTATTAAAATCAAGTCCGGAAAACCGATACGGCACACGGTGCGCTCATAGGTTAGAACCTATAGCCTACGCATGCAAAAACAACTAAACAACCCTCGTCGTTGACGTACAAACATCCAACGACCCAAACAATATCAAATACCAAAACCCAAGTTCATAAATCGAAAATACTAAATTCAGTAACATAGGAAATCACTCCCAGATTTCATCTCAAGTTAATTGGGACTAAACAAGAAATTACTGGGAATAGTTTATAAGGTAAGCAAGCTACAGCCAAAAACTCAACACCATACCCCACTAGAAATCTGGCGACAATGCCCCAAAATCCGAGCTCGCCGGCCGTATAGAAGATATTTGGGTTCGTATTTTGGTGGTGGGATTCTAGTGGTTTATCTAGTTCATTAGACTTGTTTGTTTATCTCAGAAACATTCCAGATAGCACCAGATTCCCTGTATGCCAACCTAACTTCACAAAACCGACACGGGGTAAATCCTAAGTTTGTATTTTGGTTCTAATCTCGGGTCTTGGCCTGTAAAACACCACTAAGGATTAAGTAAATACCCACTACAGATCACAAGTCTACAGAATCACCTAAACCTTCTCTTGGAATTTCCAAACATCACTAATCTAAATCGATTTAACTCTAAGCAACTATAGGGTTCTAGGAAACTCAAAAACTAAACTAGAAGTGTAGGAATTACCTTATTTGGCAACTCAAGAATTTTCTTGAGTTGCTCAATGTCTTCAAAATCCAACTTTGAAAGGTCCAATGGTTTTGAAGAGAGGTTGTGATCATTTTTAGTGAAGGGAGTACAGGGTTTTGGCAAGGTTTTAGAGATGAAACATGGAGGTAGAAGTGGAGGGAGTATGAGGATGAAGAAGATGAAGAAAACAAATGGGAAGGGAGATGAAGGCAGCCCTCCCTCTCTCTCTCTTATCCTCACTCTCTCTTATTCTCACCTCTTCACAAGCCCATGCCTCATCATTTGGTCCCCTCTCTCTCCAATAATTGTCTCCTTTTCTTTTCTCGCAATAATTACATAATACCACTAAAAAAACACAAAGGAAACAACATGTAATAAAATGCAACATGTCATGGTGCACCAGCCATGATTAATTAAAATGACGGATTTGGCCTAATCACGATTAATAGTGCACTAATCAATTTTTATTTAAACTGCATATAATTAATTATAAAAATTCCAAATCCAATAAATATCTTTTTAATAAATAAATAATTTTAATCTCCCATTATTTTCAAAATATTTGTATATAATTATACCATTTTACGAAAATCCCCATTTCGTAAATCGAATAGTTTTCGCGAAATATATTACTTTAATATTATATTCCAAAAATAATATTTTATATTTTCTGAAATGTTACACATCTGTAGGGGACCACGTCCTTGAGATGATCAGATATATTGAAGAGCTCGATGACCTTGGGACCACGCAGGTGAACGAGTTATATACAGACTTGATTCTACTGTCCCTCCCCTCTACCTATGCCCAGTTTATACTGATTTTCAATATTCAAGGGAATGAAGTTATACTTCCAGAACTCCTCAACATGTTGAGAAGTGAAGAGAGAACACTAAAGAAAACACGGGAGACACCCGCTCTTCTTATTGGGGAATCTTCCTCCTCTAATACCAGGGTAAAAGCCAAGAGGAAGAAGAAGAAGGCTCCCACCAAGCCGAAAGGCGGTGTCATTAAGGTATAGGGGAAGGGCAAGGCAAAAGTTGGGGCGCTGACAGTAGAGAAAGAGTAACGCTTCTATTGTCTCAGGAAAGGTCATTGGAAGAAGGACTGCAGGGTGATTGATCGTTTCGATGTCGTGTTTTGAAATGTTTCACAACCAAAAAATTTATACCGCAATCAATTGATGGTGTCTATTGTAGTTTCGTCAATGAGAACGTATCGTCCACTGAGATGTGTGTTTTGATCGATTTTGTTTTTGATGAATCAAAATTAAAAGAGAAAAGAAAATGATTCAAAAATTGTGAAGTTTAGTTTCAAGAATTATCAAGAAAATAAAGATCAAGAATCAAGAATCATGAATTGTCCAAGTTAAATGAATTATCAAAATTTGTAAAGAGGCTTGTAGGAATCGATCCAATTGATAGTGATGATGAAGACTTATGATTACAAATTCTTATTTGTTGAAGATTTGTTGCTAGATCGATGATGATAAACGACGTTTAGGGATCAATCGAAGATACTAGGATTTCTTCATCATCATTCCTAGTCCTTTTATTAATTAGCATTCAAATTCTAGCCTCTAGGAAATTCAATCATCGATCGTTGATCTCTAAATTAGAGCGAAAACATTCAACAAAGAATATCGCTCAAAACTAGGTCGTCGTTGATTCAATTTCCTAAAGTTTACAAAACTCATAAGACTTAAGAATCGTTCAAGAATTTAATCATCATCATCTATATATTTTCTCGATTCATCCACAAGCGGAGTTTTCACTCAAACATCTTGAAAAAGAAAACAATCAAGAATTGATAACTCTTCATAATGCTTGAATGTAAAGAAAAGCAAGATCAAGAATTTTCACCTTTTATTTAATCGACGATTCGTTACAATTCACTCAAAGATTACAAGATTTTGAGGAGAGAACTCGATTATCGAACTAGCTTCGCATCGTCCTCTTGAGTCGTGGATCGTCGTGGATCACTTGCTCGGATGAAGATCGGCGTTGCTTCAAAAGGCTCGTTGGATGCTTGCTTGAATCGGTACTCGATGATCATGATTTGGATCAAATTGTGTCACTCAATTTGTGTGGAATTTGATTTGGATCTCACTAAAATTTTACCCTAATTAATGAACAACCTTTTTAATGAAGTCATGGATCCCTTTTTATAGTCTTCTCCTTTAGCTTCCCCTAGAAGCTTGATTTTGCTTCCTTTAGAAGCTAAGCTAGGTTTAGCTTCCCTTGTAAGCTTGGTAGTTGAGGAGAAGCTTCAAGATTAAGGTAGTTAGCTAGCTTGCTTGAGAAGCTTGGTAGGTATTAGGCTTGTACAAGAAGCTTGGCTATTAGAAATGAAGCTTCTGGATATCTCTAGGGACTGAAGTGTCTTGAAGAAGTTTGGCTCTTGAACGGAGACCTTTGAAATAATAATCTGTCGATGACGAGTCACCGTGGCCGCGGATCCGCGGTGGATCGGCCAACTCTGCCGCGGATCCGCAGCCGTTTGGTGCGCTTGATGCATAAAATTTCCAGGTTGATTTCATGTTGGCTTTTTGGCACTTTTCTGATGTCTAGAATATTTTTATACTTTCTTATTCGCTGCCAGATCACAAGTCTTGGACTTGGCGTATTTTATCAGCACTTTTATCAATTTCAGCTCTTTTACCTGGAGAATTTCCTGCCCACAATCTCGAGACAAGTGTTGATTAACAAAAGATCATGCGAGCAATAATAAACACTCAATTTCCCTCAAGATGCCGGTTATAACGTATAACACATGTTATTTGGTATTTTGCAGACGAATTGCTAATATGTGCTATATTTATACCAAACACTATTAGATGATTACAAATAGTAGGGAAATTGATGTGTTAAAAATACAATATTTTCGACTGATCAAATTCCCCCAAACATAATTTTGGTCTTATCGAGCAAACATCTTTTATTGAAGAGAAGAAGAAAATAAAGAAAAAGAAAAACAAACTAACACACTTTCGTAGGCAACACGATTGCACTGAGCACGTGCAACAAGCCTTTAAACCTCTAGATGTCCCTAGTAGGAGGAGTGTTGTCTCCTAAGGGTTTTCAGCGGATTGCACACACAAAATCCTATAATAAAAGGAAGACCGTGAAAGTTACATATAAAGATAAGAATTGTAAAAGAATGTCTTTGAAATTTAGAGTTTCCAACTAATACTAGCTTTTCAGTTATCATGAGCCCTATCTTAATAGTCATGAAATGATGTTAGAAATTACATCATCCCTCAATAAAACATCGTCTTTATTCTTCATTCCTACCTTTCTTCCAAGAAGTGATCATATACCCTACGTGTGTGTAATAGACATCCTTACACTCAGAGAATTCAATTCAAGCTAACATACTCTTGTCCATTTGCTCAGTACATTTTAATCGATGAATATTTTAGATGGAATTGCTCACACATTTTTCATTCGACCGTTAATACTTCTTGAGGTACTGACCGACCGATTACTCATGTGCTTGCTTATTAGGTGTATTAGTATTTTCCTCGTCTTGAACCACCTAACGCTTAGCAGTGACTCTCAAACCAGTTGGTCTAAGGGACTAGGTGATGAAGCACCCTCGCTATATTTTTTTATTGCTGCCTTGGTGATAACAAAACCAATGTTCATTTTTTTCACCATTTTATATTTTCTTCATTTATAATTTCCTTCATACTTTGGCTTTTAGACAAGAGCATTTCAAGGTATCCTCTACTATCCCGAGCTTCAAGACGTGTGTAAGTGCGTATAGTAAGGTATCAACGTTCAAATGTTTGGCTTCCAGAATAGCAACTATTTTTCTGACTTATTTTTATTCTCAGATTAGTGACTTCTTTCATCTTACTAACCCTTGGAACAACGGCTCATAACTACTTAATAATAGTTTGTTTAAGAAAACTTCTAATTTTCTTGGTTTTCTTAAATTTTTTCAATCTTTTGGATGTAATTTTTCACTATCTAATCTTTTATTATAAAATTAAATATTAACTATTTTTAACTTTTGAAATTTATAAATTTTTACATGTTTTAAAAGTTTTTGTGCTTATGCAAAGTATGATGCAAAATGATGTGAAAATAAGCACAAACCTTCCCCAAACTTATTTTCAACAGTGTCCTCACTGTTGCCATCCGCTAGATCACAAAAACCTGTAAGCTTGGGAGGAAATTTATTAATGGGGGCAATAAATATGATCGTGAAAATCCTCCGCCAAACTTATTCTTTTCACTCACCTCCATTCTAAAGATGATACAGTATTTTACATGACATAGAAGTGAGATGGAGGAATTTTAATCAAGATAAAGTAGTTCCTGTAAAAACAGGAGCTCCTCCGTGGGGTCAGTGGAAAAATACGGTTTTAATCTATGTCCATTTACTTTGAAAATTGTACCGTTTTCAACATTTTCAACCTCAACTGCCCCGTGCGGGTATACATACCGCACAACAATAGATCCTTTCCACCGAGATTTTAGCTTACCCGCATGAAGATGGAGTCGTGAATCATAAAGAAGGACTTGTTGACCAGGTGTAAAAGTTTTTCACAAAATGTTTTTATCGTGAAATACCTTAGTCCGGTTCTTTACAATTACAGCATTATCGTAAGCTTCATCGCCGAGTTTGCTTAGCTCGTTTAATTGCAGCTTCCGAAAGTTGCAGGATTGATTTAAGTCAACGTTAAGTTCACTATGTTGGAGATAGTGCCCTCATAGTCAATTATTGGATCGCGGGTACGTGATTGCAATGATTGCGGAGGACCTATCCCGGTAGGACAGTCTTACTCGAGATGATAGTATGCTATCTGGTTTGCCTTTATCAGTCGTGTATATGTTCAGGTGACTGATTGCATGTTACACTTTGATAGAGCCCTTAGGATCTTGCTTTACTACCAACAGTATGATGGCGATCATATACGTGAGAGTTGGGTAGTTTATATGCATATCCTTAATTGTGGTCCCTAGTCGTGGGAGTTTCGAGACAGGGCATCGATACTCCGGAGTAGACTAGTGTATACAGTCGAGACCCCGACGAGGGGCGGTGGCCGGTCTCACAAGCCACTGGTGTCAGTTGGATCACCTAAGATGTATACAGGTGCTCATTAGGTTATGAGTACACCGGACAGGACTCACCGGGAATCTGCTAGTTAGTATTATATCTATCGTCAGATAGCAGTTCCCTGGTGACATGTGTACAGGTTAGTTCATCGACCTGAGGTCGTCATTTGTCTCGTGTGAGTTCCCACTGTGCTTTGATTTCTACCCTACCACGGCTCAAAGGAGTCGTGCAAACAGGTAGCTTTTGGGTACAGTCCCGAGCCATATGGAGGCACGTGAGCGGATCGTCAGGGGATTCGTCTCTCCCGGTATTGGGGGCGAGGTCGTGCTGTGTCTAGGAGAGCCATTACACAAATCTATGGCCATGGTAGGAGATTTACTGGTAAGTACTCCAGTAGTATCTCAGGGTGTATTGGGCTTCACTCCGACACGACTTATACTGCTATTGGGGGTCTGACGTCACTAGCCCCCTAGGCAGATATGCGATACTCATTGACGAACGGACCGGACTGTATATACATTGTCACTGTTAGGCTCAGTAGGGTTTCTGGATGAGTTCGTTCATCGGGCACCCTTGAGTGCGCTCATCAGTCTCCCTTGAGGTCAGTCCATAGGCAGCCGTTATGCATAGCTAGTGCCGCTGACGGTTTGTGGTTAAACCCACTGCCAGGGTACTGACGAGTCATTAGAGTCCCCCACAGACAGTTTCCCAAGTTCGGGTGAAACGTTGTAGAGGCCGTATGGTTTTATGGCAGGGTTCGGAAAATGCACGTGCGTTTACGCACGTGTTATTTTTCGGGCAGATAATACTGGTCGGCTTTGGTTTAAGCCGGATCCGAGTATTATATTGAGTAGGTATAATATCTTTGTCTCAGTTGCATTTGTATTCGGTCGTAATACAAATGCGGGTATAATTATACAGTTTCGGGGTTATCCTGAAAGTTGTTTCAGGATCACTTTTGGAAGTTGCCAGTTTCCAGTTTTCTATCAGCCGTCTTTTAACATTCGGTTAAAAACGGATTTATCTTTTCTTCAGATGGAGTGAGTCATCATTCTAGAAGGTTCTAGAAGTGATGAAGTGGCTTAGTGACTCATCTTTGCATTAATGGTTCTTTAATGTTAAAGCATGACTAGGTTTGTTCTAATTGGATGCATTAATTGATTTGATGACTATGCTTATGATTCATGCTTTGTTGTTAGGTTGTGATAAGTATGATAGGATATGGTCACCACTTGGAGATCCTACACTCACCTCCCTCCTTTGATATATATATAGCCTCCTCTCTCTCTCTCTAATACATTCACTCTCTCACTTGAGTTTCATTTTGCTAGAAAAGATTATGATAGGTTTTATCGGTGTATGGAATTTCACAGTCCATTTCATTCCATCACCCGATTTCCACGGCAACTTCATTAACCGATCGTCCACGGATTTGGACGAAGTGAGACAAAGTCATCTACTCATTCTCTACATCATTCTTGATCGTCTCTTTTGGCAAACTTGACGATCGAGTTGCCTCGAGTCAGAGGCGGGAGCCCGTTTAAAGAACCGATCATGTGGTGCCACCTCGACAAGGAGATCGGAGATCGACGAGATCGGAGCAGCCGCAACGGAGCGTGGGATGATGGTTGAAGAACGAAGGACTCGGATCGTTCGGTATAACATTCCTACACTCTTTACAGTTTGTTAGTTTAGCAATAATGGCAGATCCGGGTTAAAGTATACGATAGCGCCAAGTTAAAAGTTTTTGTTCCGCATTTGGCGTCTGTAGACGGCCGGGGCGCTAGCGTAGACTTACAGTGGTATCAGAGCCTAACCATTTTGCTATACTAACCTGTGCTAACGCGTTTAAAACATCGATCCGACCGAAAATCGAAAACTGCCAAAAATATCATTTTCCTTACTTGACAGTTTCTGTTGATTTTGAACAGTGTCAAAATTGATTTCTAGATGTCTTAAAAATCCGTGCAGGGAATTCTAAGAACGACGAAGAAATTTGGGCACGAGATTCGATGAGACTGCCGCGGAAACGCGGTCAAACCTATGCTTTGACCGCGCTTCCGCGGCCAAACAGTGAGCTTGTGGCCCCAAATTTTTCCAGTGGGTTCTTGGTGGGATTTTGTGGTTTTTGGTATATAAAATTTTGGCCCAGATTTTGTTACTGTTCACCAGTAAGCTGTGGGGCCCACTTTTTAATATTTCGTGTTTGGTCGATCGAAATTTAAACACGTTAGTTTACAGTGCTTACATTATATCTCCGACCGGGAATGTCATTTGATCGGTAAACCGCGTCCGATTGCTATAGCTCTTTTAGACGGGTTTGCGAACGTGACATTCGCGTTGATGTTCTGTGTTGTGCTGTGATGTTGCGGATTTGTCGTGGTGGATAGCAATGTGCAATGTTAGTACAGTTTGAGTTTATTTGTACATTTGATATTGCGGGGCGAGCGTCCAACTTGTGGACTGCCGTCACTGCCTGTTGTATAATATTCTTTTGGGCACGACCAGGTTGCGGTCGATGTACCTATTGTACTATTTTTCATTACTGTACTAGGTTTTGCCCCGAGACGGAGTGCACGGATAGCCGGGTTCGGGAAAGCAACGGGTCCGCATCTCATGACTTTGAGAGGCAGAGGGGCCCCACTTCAGAATTGGCAGACTATTCGCCGCACTCGTAGGGGGTACAGGTTGACCCAAGGAGGGGTGCTCAATTTACCGGATTCCGTGAAGTGCCGGGTGTTCCATTCACTATGCAGTGGGGACTACCTCGCTTCAGGTTTTGGCGGGTAACTTGCTGCACCCGTAGGGGTCTAGGTTTCATTGCACAGGCTATCCACACGACAGGGGAACGTCGAGTTTCAGCAGCGGCTCTGTGAAACTCGGGGATCCCAGATTATCTGTATTGTTCTGTGATGCTTATTACTTTACTGTAATGTTGCATATTATCACGCCTGGAGCGATTATGTATATTGGTTTATATACTATTAGATGTTGTATATGTTTTACACCCGCGCTAGTCCAGTCCCCGCTCTGTCGTTAGTTAAGTAACCTAACGGGTGATGACGGGACCCAGTGACGAATGCGGATGGCATATACGTACATTTTATTTTCGTTCTTTTCTGGTGTGATTGATTGATGGGACTGCGTTGATTCTGATCAATGCAAAGTAAAAACAAACCTGTTTTCAGTTGTTGGAACAATTTAAAAAGTGTTATTTCAAAGACGTTTTCTTTTGTTATGCATAGCGGTATTCAGTGGAATATCCAGCACCTCATTCGACGAGGCAAGGGCCGACATCCCTTCACCGGGACCGACCCCTTGGACAGAAGTTTGCGTCAGAGTAATAACTTCACTATAGTCGATTACATGTTGTTTTGCATAGCGGTATTCAGTGGAATATCCTGCACCTCATTCCATGAGGAAAGAGCCGAGATCCCTTTATCGGGAGTGACCTCTTTAGCAAAAGGTTTTCGCCACTATATTTTAAAAAAAAAAAGCTATCAGGTTCCTTCAGCGATATCAAGTTCACTACGCTAAAGGTTTTTCGCCAAAAACCAGTCGTAGCCCTCCGTCACTTCTTTTGGGTATTCAGTAGTATTCAAGCTATGTATTTTGACCTAACGCCAAGGCATAGTGTTTGGTAGCTGCTGGGTATTCAATTGTTGCATAGATAGATGAGTTGGTTTGGGACAGCCGTTCTGCCATTTTGACCTAACGCCAAGGGCATGTGCGGGTGGGTTCAAATTAACAAGATAGTGATGGGTAGAACTTGGCATGTGACTTATGACATTTTGACCTAACGCCAAGGTTATAAGAGCATGGGGCAAAAACTATATCAGGAGTTTCTAAAGAAACTGAAACTTACCGAGTATGCGCATACCTTCTGGAGTATAAGTAACGTGGATGCATTCCATCACGTTATCATGCGATGAGAGTTGGATCCTGATTCCCACTGATGAGTTGGTTTACTCTTCGGGTGATCCCGATTAATTCTTCTTTAGGTTTGGAGGAGAATTTGACAGGACAGTGGGAGGTTTCCGGATTAGATAAAGTGATGACCATTCTGATCTAGGATAGAGTGCACGCAGAGTGTTTCTTCTCTCTCTCTCTCTTTGGCAGCGACCTTTGACCGACCCTAGACTTTGACTCAGTGACCAGGTTGACCGAACCTTCTTAAAATACTGGCTTTTGGATTGTCTGAGTTGCATAAGTCATTGCCACTCCTTCTTTTACCCTTTGCATTTCTCAGAACACCCGTATTACTACGGATATCCACTTCCATTGGATAGATCCATCGTATGGTTATATACGAACTCGAAGGGACTTCTTCGGGGATGGATCCAGGTTAAGGAGAAATAGAATTGGTTTATTCAGTTGTCTTTTATTATCACCTTCTCTCAGGTTGCGAGAGCTCCTTGGTTTAGGAGAGTACACCTATTACGCCTATTGGATAGTCTTATTCCAAACCATAGGCTGGTGCCGAAAGGTAGGGAATGAAGAAAACCAATTAGCCTAAGTAGGGTGTGCAGAAGGTAATATGTAAAGACAAAATAAAGGGATTAGAAAGAGGGCAAAGTAAATTGCGACTGATATCATTCACGACCAAAACCGCGTACTTCATCGCCACTCCTATTTCACCTTTAATAGAATAAGGTATTATTCAGTTGTCTTTTATCATCACCTTCTCTCAGATGCGAGTACTCCTTGGTTTAAGAGGGTACACCTATTATGCTTACTGGACAGTCTTCTTCCAAACCATAGGCTGGTGCCGAACGGTAGGGAAGGAAGAAAACCAGTTAGCCTAACGATGGTGTACAGAAGGTAACGACTAAAGACAAATAAAGGGATTTGGAGAGACGGCAATAAAATATACGGTTGAAGTCATGAATTCGATTATGAAAGAGGCATTGCTATGAATACCAGGATACCCCTACGAAACATTTTCATGTTTCAGTGCATTGTTAAAGGAAAAACTGTTTTCCCGATTAGACACTTACTCCAAGGGTATGTATTTACCAGGTTTCATTCTCATATCTGTATGGTTTTACAGATGATGAGTGGGAGTAAGATATTGGGAATTAGGTGATCATCCTCATTATATCGGAATTCGTTGTAATTGGTGATATTTGAGGAAATCGCTAGGGTACAGTTTTCCACCGACAACGCACAGTTTTTGAGTTGTTCAACTCAGCGGACTTATACAGAGTATTGTATGTTGTCCAGTGTCCATCAGGACAAAGGGGTAGGTCCTCGTACTATGTTCTGTTTACTTATAACTTCTCTAGTATTTAGACAAGTGTTTCGTACAAATACAAGGTCTAAGTTTTGAGAAGCTGTGGGTATAAGAATAAAGTAGAGAACCAGGTATCACAAGTATCGGGATTCTTCAAAGAGATCGAAGATGTAGATTCTTGTGATTGGTATTCAGATGATAGTGATGGTTTTGAGAAACGTGTTTCTCTTTCAGGTTACTCATAATTGGAAGGATTCCTAAGTTGAGTAATGTTGATTAGCCTCTTTCCATTAAGTTGATATGCACTGGAGACAGCTGCATGGATTGAATATGGTTCCAATTAAATTAGTGCCAAAGTTTCTGTATTGGATATAGAATGGATCGTACCTTAAAAGATATTAAGGTACGGGGAGTTGTCCAGCTTATGATTAAAACCAGACACTGGATAACTCAGGGCACGTTTCTGTAGTGGCTGTTTGTGGGTTGACCCTGGCTATGACGAGGGTTGATATTCTACCATTTGGAAGATCAATAGTGATATTGTTCTTGACTCACCACAGTTTTAGTAAAAATGGATCTTTTTCAGAAAACAGTAGTGGGAGTATGGTAGAACTGGAAGTGATTCCAGAACCGCGAACGATTACGGAAAATTTAATAGGACCTATACATTCAATCAGGTTTGACATTCCAATAGCCACTCCGCAGGTATGGTAGGTAACCTCAGACACCCGAGAGGTACTTCGGTAGCCTCAAAGACGGTGACAGGGAGGTTCTTATCTACCCAGACTTGACACTACTGTTGTTCCAGGATATGAGACCCGGTAGGAGGGTTGTCGTAGTCAGTGGGAGCAACGGAAGCATAGTGGGCAAGATGCTTATATCTATTTATAGACTTGAGCAGTTATAGCGGAGATAGATCATCTAATTTTGATGTGACAGTCATGGGTTTGACTTCAATCAGAATAGGGGATGGATCAGTTAAGAAGGCAGTAGGGTGTGATGTCATGGTATCTGGACGACATGCACAGAGTAGGAAGTAAAATTCCTATACTACGATCGGTTGTACTGTGGTCGTCACACAGTTGTTTCTCCAGACAGGATATGGATATAATATTTGACATTCTGGTTTCTGGATCTATGGTTTTAGATCTGGATTTGGGTAGTTTCCCAATGTGGGTACTTTGACAAATATTCTAATGGTTTTTGGAATAGTTGACTCCTAGCATGGTGGTGTACCTGCAGGTGATGGAGTCACCCTCTCTAAAGGTGTCTTATAGACTAAAGGGGAGAGGGATGTGCATGATTGGCAGATCACTTGCTTAGGCAATTGAGTCAATCATGAGATGTCAAGTACCACACCAAATGTTGGTTTTGCACTAGTTGCAATGAGTTTGTATTAATCCAATCCTGGAGAAACATAAGGAAGCAGTTTTAGAATATAAGTGTATGTTCTACGGATTTGATGACGGCAGCCTCCTTCGGGAGACGATTATCATTCCAGGCTTCAAAGGTGACGTGGATGACAGAGTGACTGTCAGAGTTTTAGTTTTTCCCTCTGACGAAGAGGGACAGTATTATGGACAGGTGGTCCAAGAGGATACTGTGGGTGGCATGGTGCCCGATACTGATTAGGTTCAGTGATCGATACAGTCTAAGAAGTTTGGATATGAAGTTCATTTTTGAACAAAGGTCCCATCAGATATCCAGACATATTCTAAGACAGGTACTACTCAATTCGGGAGATGGCTTTCTCCGCGAACTTGAGATTAAGAGAGATATAGAAAGATACTTCTAGGCGGATCCACTCACTGAGGCTTTTTCTCGAACACAATAGTTTTACAAACGGGCTTTGTGAAACTGATTAGTAGAGGAGTTGGGTGTTGGTTTCACACGGGCTGTGAGTAGTCGACATCGCAATATTAGCCTTGAGTGCAAGTGGGAGATTGTTGGAGATAGTGCCCTCATAGTCAATTATTGGATCGCGGGTACGTGATTGC
Organism: Agapanthus africanus; assembly: GCA_030015575.1. Taxonomy (NCBI): domain Eukaryota; kingdom Viridiplantae; phylum Streptophyta; class Magnoliopsida; order Asparagales; family Amaryllidaceae; genus Agapanthus; species Agapanthus africanus. Next base: position 222,659,884 of record JASDDO010000016.1, on the reverse strand, counting down.
AATGATTGCGGAGGACCTATCCCGGTAGGACAGTCTTACTCGAGATGATAGTATGCTATCTGGTTTGCCTTTATCAGTCGTGTATATGTTCAGGTGACTGATTGCATGTTACACTTTGATAGAGCCCTTAGGATCTTGCTTTACTACCAACAGTATGATGGCGATCATATACGTGAGAGTTGGGTAGTTTATATGCATATCCTTAATTGTGGTCCCTAGTCGTGGGAGTTTCGAGACAGGGCATCGATACTCCGGAGTAGACTAGTGTATACAGTCGAGACCCCGACGAGGGGCGGTGGCCGGTCTCACAAGCCACTGGTGTCAGTTGGATCACCTAAGATGTATACAGGTGCTCATTAGGTTATGAGTACACCGGACAGGACTCGCCGGGAATCTGCTAGTTAGTATTATATCTATCGTCAGATAGCAGTTCCCTGGTGACATGTGTACAGGTTAGTTCATCGACCTGAGGTCGTCATTTGTCTCGTGTGAGTTCCCACTGTGCTTTGATTTCTACCCTACCACGGCTCAAAGGAGTCGTGCAAACAGGTAGCTTTTGGGTACAGTCCCGAGCCATATGGAGGCACGTGAGCGGATCGTCAGGGGATTCGTCTCTCCCGGTATTGGGGGCGAGGTCGTGCTGTGTCTAGGAGAGCCATTACACAAATCCATGGCCATGGTAGGAGATTTACTGGTAAGTACTCCAGTAGTATCTCAGGGTGTATTGGGCTTCACTCCGACACGACTTATACTGCTATTGGGGGTCTGACGTCACTAGCCCCCTAGGCAGATATGCGATACTCATTGACGAACGGACCGGACTGTATATACATTGTCACTGTTAGGCTCAGTAGGGTTTCTGGATGAGTTCGTTCATCGGGCACCCTTGAGTGCGCTCATCAGTCTCCCTTGAGGTCAGTCCATGGGCAGCCGTTATGCATAGCTAGTGCCGCTGACGGTTTGTGGTTAAACCCACTGCCAGGGTACTGACGAGTCATTAGAGTCCCCCACAGACAGTTTCCCAAGTTCGGGTGAAACGTTGTAGAGGCCGTATGGTTTTATGGCAGGGTTCGGAAAATGCACGTGCGTTTACGCACGTGTTATTTTTCGGGCAGATAATACTGGTCGGCTTTGGTTTAAGCCGGATCCGAGTATTATATTGAGTAGGTATAATATCTTTGTCTCAGTTGCATTTGTATTCGGTCGTAATACAAATGCGGGTATAATTATACAGTTTCGGGGTTATCCTGAAAGTTGTTTCAGGATCACTTTTGGAAGTTGCCAGTTTCCAGTTTTCTATCAGCCGTCTTTTAACATTCGGTTAAAAACGGATTTATCTTTTCTTCAGATGGAGTGAGTCATCATTCTAGAAGGTTCTAGAAGTGATGAAGTGGCTTAGTGACTCATCTTTGCATTAATGGTTCTTTAATGTTAAAGCATGACTAGGTTTGTTCTAATTGGATGCATTAATTGATTTGATGACTATGCTTATGATTCATGCTTTGTTGTTAGGTTGTGATAAGTATGATAGGATATGGTCACCACTTGGAGATCCTACACTCACCTCCCTCCTTTGATATATATATAGCCTCCTCTCTCTCTCTCTAATACATTCACTCTCTCACTTGAGTTTCATTTTGCTAGAAAAGATTATGATAGGTTTTATCGGTGTATGGAATTTCACAGTCCATTTCATTCCATCACCCGATTTCCACGGCAACTTCATTAACCGATCGTCCACGGATTTGGACGAAGTGAGACAAAGTCATCTACTCATTCTCTACATCATTCTTGATCGTCTCTTTTGGCAAACTTGACGATCGAGTTGCCTCGAGTCAGAGGCGGGAGCCCGTTTAAAGAACCGATCATGTGGTGCCACCTCGACAAGGAGATCGGAGATCGACGAGATCGGAGCAGCCGCAACGGAGCGTGGGATGATGGTTGAAGAACGAAGGACTCGGATCGTTCGGTATAACATTCCTACACTCTTTACAGTTTGTTAGTTTAGCAATAATGGCAGATCCGGGTTAAAGTATACGATAGCGCCAAGTTAAAAGTTTTTGTTCCGCATTTGGCGTCTGTAGACGGCCGGGGCGCTAGCGTAGACTTACACACTAATGGCCCACATTGCTTTGTGCTCAATCTCGACCGGATGGTGACAAGCATTCTCAAACACTAGTCTGTAAGGAGACATACCTAGATCGATTTTATATGCAGTTCGGAAAGCCCAAAGAGCATCCGTCAATTTGGTTGACCAATCTTTTCGATTTTTAGAAACTGTTTTCTCCAAAATTTGTTTGATTTGTCTGTTTGAAACCTTAGCCTGCTCGCTCGTTTGGGGATCATAGGGTGTGGAATGTTTGTGCTTGATTGCATATTTCCGTATCAAAGTCTCGAAAGACCGATTGCAGAAATGTATCCCATTATCGCTAATGATAGCGCGTGGGTGTCCAAATCGTGAAAAGATGTTTTCTTTTAAAAACTTAATGACAACCTTTTTGTCATTAGTGCGACAAAGAATAGTTTCAACCCACTTCGAGACGTAATCAACCGCAAGCAATATGTACAGATTCTCGAAAGAGTTAGGAAAAGGACCCATAAAGTCAATACCCCAAACGTCGAAAATTTCAACCACTACGATGGGTTACTGTGGTATTTCATTTCTCCTGGAAATCCTACCCGTGTGTTGACACTGTGCACAGGTTTTGCAATGATCAAATGCATCTTTGGATAAAGTCGGCCAATAAAAACAGCATTGCAAAACCTTCTACGCCGTCTTTCGAGGACCGAAATGACTCCCACATGCCAGATCATGACAAAAAGATAGAACACTCTTGAATTCATCATCAGGGATACATCTACGAATGATCTGGTCAGGACAATACTTAGACAGATAGTGTTCATCCCAGTAAAAGTGTTTTACTTGGGATAGTAATCGATGTTTGTCCTGTTTCGACCATTCGCGGGGAATAAGTCCCGTAACAAGATAATTCACAATATCCCTGAACCAAGGTTCATCGGATACATTCAAGAGTTGTTCGTCTGGAAAAGAATCATTGATCGGCAGGGTCACTGGTGAAGAAGAGATACGGGAAAGATGGTCGCTACAACGTTTTCACATCCTTTCTTATCTCTAATAACAAGATCAAATTCTTGTAATAGAAGGATCCAACGTATTAGCCTACCTTTAGCATCCTTCTTCCCCAAAAGATGTTTCAAGGCGGAGTGGTCAGTGTACACAACAATAGGTGAGCCAATCAAGTATGGCCTGAATTTTTCTAATGCAAATACAACTGCCAAAAGTTCTTTTTCGGTAGTTGTATAGTTAATTTGAGCATCATATCTTACTTGCATAATAGATCACGTGTAGCATCTTTTCAATGTGCTGTCCTAAGACTGCACCAACTACAAAATTTGATGCATCACACATAAGCTCAAAAGGGTGGTTCCAATCTAGAGATGATAGAACGGGGGCTGTAGTGAGAGAGTGTTTAAGCGAGTCAAATGCTGCCTCACAATCCGAGTCAAAGTGAAAGGTTGTGTCCTTGGCCAAGAGAGGAGTTAAAGGTCTAGCAATTTTGCTAAAATCCTTAATGAATCTCCGATAAAAGCCAGCGTGGCCAAGAAAAGATCGTATATCCTTCACGCATTTAGGATGAGGAAGGTTTTGAATGACATTTATTTTAGCTCTGTCAACCTCAATGCCTTTTCGTGAAATAACATGTCCATGCACAATTCCCTCTTGGACCATGAAATGACAATTTTCCTAATTCAATATTTAGTTCTTCTCTTTACAACGAGTAAGAACCGCGTCAATATGAGATAGGCAGTCAGTAAAAGAATCTCCGAATATCGAGAAATCGTCTATGAAAATCTCCAGAAAATTCTCGACCATGTCCGAGAATATCCCTATCATACACCGCTGAAATGTAGCAGGAGCATTGCATAACCCAAAAGGCATGCGTCTATAAGAAAAAGTACCAAAAGGACAAGTAAATGTGGTTTTATCTTGATCCTTTTTGGCAATAGGGAGCGGGTTATATCCAGAGTATCCGTCCATGAAGCAATAATATTTACGTCCATCTAAGTGTTCTAGCATCTGGTCAATGAAAGGTAGAGGAAAGTGGTCTTTCATCGTTGCGGCATTGAGTTTTCTATAATCATTACATACATGCCACCCAGTTTGAGTGCGTTTTTGGATTAACTCGTTTGCCTCATTTGTAATGACTGTGATGCCAGATTTCTTAGGGACGACATGAATTGGACTCACCCATTGGCTATTGGAGATTGGGTAAATGATACTATTGTCAAGGCATTTGACGATCTCTTTCTTAACCGCATCCTTCATGACGGGGTTTAACCATCTCTGTGGCTCTCGGGATGGCTTGGCTTCATCCATCAAATGTATATGATGTTCAACAATCAAAGGACTAATCCCTTTAATGTCAGCCATAGTCCAACCAAACGCCTGCCTATTAGATCTCAATACCGTCAGAAGCGTGTTCATATCAGAAAATTGCATTCTAATACCACTCATTCATTATTTAATTATTGTATTTATCGGTATTATTGACCAGTGTCTGCTCAGCATTACAGATTACAGGTATCCATGACAAAATATTGGAAATGCATCCAACAGCACGGATATATCACTCGAGGGAAGACACTGCGACCAGAAACGCTAACCGACCGATACTTCAGGAGTTCCTTTACGCAACAAGTTGTGTACACATTTTTTTTCTAAATGGTCCAACACAACAAGTGTGTAGACAAGACTTTTAAGCACATGTGGATATGATTTTATATGCAATCAAGGATATGATTCTATATGCAATCAAGGATATGATTCTATATTCTATATGCAATCAAGGATATGATTCTATATGCAATCAAGGATATGATTTTATATGCAATCATCAAGGATATGATTCTATATGCAATCAAGGATATGATTCTATATGCAATCAAGGATATCATTTTATATGCAATCATCAAGGATACGATTTTATATGCAATCAAGGATATGATTTTATATGCATATGATATTATATGCATTCAAGACTAAAAAGCATGTGTTCAAATCGAAGGCAATCAAACAAATCGGCATGAGCCATAATGGGACAGATATGAATATTTCTTTCTGAGCCTATAAATAGAGACCAGAGGCAAGAGGAAAGAGCAGCTTTTTCTTTAGTTCTATATTAGAATTCTTGTAATTTTTCTTTTAATTCTTGAGCTCTTGCCCCTTTGTCTTGACCTTGCAACTTCTCATTTAGAACTTGCAAGCTTAAAACTTAGGTTCTTGACTTCAAGATCTCTTGTAACAAGTTTGTTCTTCAATAAAAGTTCGTATTTTTATTACATATCTTGTTCCACTTTACATGATTTCAATTGTGAAATTCATGCTTTGCTTTGATCTTGCAATCTCTTAAGTGAGCTTGCAACCTTAAAGCTTGGTATTTGGATCTCACACGTTGCCGGGGATTGAACACTGGGAGATAAAATGCTTGAACTCATCGGTTCTCTTTTCCTCTTTATTTCATTGCATGTTTTTATGTATCTTCTTTTTTCTTTCTTATTAATTTGTAAATATGTGTGAGTAATCTTTTCACTTGTTAAGGGTGTAATATGTTAGATCGTATTCGAAGATTTTCTTTGTCCAAACTTTAAAACCTAAAACTTTCCAATTGAAACTTCGTGTAAATCACCCGCAACTCCGCTCACTAGGCATCCTATCCTACCCCGATAGTGATGATTCATAATCATGACCGGATTGCCCGTGGTTTGCCGAAGGCTAAAGTCAAGAGATAACAACGGAAGGACAAGGGACAAGGAAAACGGATTTAGCGAAATACCGCAAATACCGTATTTCAAGTTCCCTAATCCGCGTTGTTACCTATTGCTTTAGTATCAATACCAAGTCGGGGCTATAAGGAATTGGCAAACATCACCTTCATATAATCTAACTTATTACTACCCTTAACAAGTCCTTTTTATTCATATCTTTGTTACGACAATTAGTTAACCAACAAATCAAAACACGGTATTAACTCGTTAAAAAAAGATATAAAAAACTTACCATCTCCGTGCGGACGACCCGTATTCATCGCGGATCGCTACAAGCGACACTGTTTTGATTGCGGTAATTTCAGAATTCTTTTTAAACACGACACAGTTAAGACGTGACAATCAAATGGGAGACGGTAACGCTTTTTATACTTGTAGTTTCGGGTTAAATTTGTGCATATTCTGTATAAAACTAACTTCTAACACATTCAAACAAATAACCATTCTTTTTGAAACCAACCACAAACACAAATAAAATTCTTTTCTTCTCTGGATTTGAATTCTGCTAACACTCTGATTTTCTTAATTATTTATTTTATTATTTGATTTTCTTAATTATTTATGTTCAGAATTGTGGTTGTTAATATTGCTTTTTTGGCTCAAATATCCGTATTTTTCCAATATATGCAGATTTGACGGATTTTGAGCAGCGATCATACGGAACAAAGGGGCATTTTCAAGTGCAAAGGAGGGTGAACACTCAGTGCCAAAGATCCGGGTAGTTAGACCCGCGCAAGCGAACCATTCGACCACTCGGAGGCAATACCGACACGAGTTTCTGAAACTCGATACTTTTTGGTACGTATTTTTCTAAACTTCCCCTCTCAAACCCGATGCTCCAATATTCTTGTCTTTGCAGGATTCTTAGCAAAAATCGCCGCAAAAAGCCAAAAAAAACTAACCGTATTTGTTGCAGCGCCGCATTAAAAGTAAAAAACGATAACTGATTGCTTGAAAACAAAACTTGGTTGAATTTTGCGCATTGCATCATTTAATACGGACTTAAGGGGCTCTAACACCAATCCAGATTGGGTGGGGATTTCATCACCCTTCCTAAGACCCCGGAAATCACTAATTGCATAAGTGTCACCTCAAGTTTAATAAAAAATATTTAGACTCAGCCCACTAAGGACTTGTTGCGCTCAATAGGACAAAGGAAGATTGTGGGCATTCAATCGTTTATCTAAACATGACTCTTGTGGTGCCTAGGCAAGACAAGTGAGGAGGTAACTTTAAAAGGCCCGTCTCACGGTGATTCGTGAGCAGATCCCTCCATACCTCACTTGTGCTTACCTGGCCACAACTGGCTGTGAAGAGGCGATCTGAGGGTTATCTCACAATTTGTCGCTTTGGAACAGTTAGGAGCAGGTCTAGTAGACTTAGAGGACCCTAGTCTAGGTATTGATTGTGCATTTGTGACTGTGCAATTATGATTGTGTTTTTTGAACAATCGTTTCATTTTCCAATTCTTTTGAAGCAAACAAAAAAATTTTTTGTCAATTTTACCACCATCACCCAATTTTTCTCCACTTTCGTTTTCTTACCCTCACATTCTACGCTTTGACTACACTAAACTCGTTTAGTGTATGTCCGCTTGGACTAGGGACCCTAGTTCCCGTTTAGTCCGCGTTTCGTTAGTCCCTACGGACTACGCGATACACAACCTGTCCCGCCGAAAATCCCTCCACCCTTTTATTACCTTTACCTTTGCCGGTCAACTCCGACGTTGACCGAGATTCTGTTCATACATCTTCACCTTCTTTATCACCAAATTCTTCTTCTGAGATGTCAGGATTTAATCTTAACATCCCTCCACCTGCCCAGGGACTGACTCCACCTAATCTGGGTGCGAATAACCCGAATCAACCGCCTGTTGAAGCGCCCACACGAGTCGCGCTCCAGGATCTCTTCTACCCTGTTTGCACCTCTTTACCTACCTGTCTTTCACCCCCACCGGCAAATGGGGACAATTTTGAAATAAAACCCCACTTCATCAATATGCTGCCAAAATTTTATGGATTGGAATCAGAAGATGCGTATATTTTTATCAATAAATTCCAAAACGTTTGCGCTATGATGAAAACAACCCAATTAAGTGATGACGCTATAAGGCTAAGGGTCATTCCTTTCACCTTATGTGACCTAGCCGAGAAGTGGCTATACAGCACCGCATCACATTCAATTAGAAATTGGGACGAGTTTGTGAAAAAATTTCTTAAAAAGTTCTATCCTCATCACAAAACTTCTAGAATCCGTAATGAGATTATACAATTTTCACAGCTTCCTTCCGAACCATTTTGGAAGTGTTTTGAAAGATTCAAAGACCTACTCGTTCAATGCCCTCACCATGGGATCGAAAGTTGGCAACTTTGCCAAACATTATACGAGGGATTGAACCCGGCAACGAAGCAGTTGCTAGAAACCATTTGTCAAGGTCACTTTCTATCCAAATCTAGTGAGGAAGCGTGGCAGTTCCTTGAGGACCTTAGTGAACAAACAATTCAGTGGGAGAGCACCAAGACCACATCATCTTCTTCTAGTGGTCAGTCTAGGGCAGGCATACATCAATTAGAGATGTCGATTGCTATGAAGGCCGAGATGGCCGCTCTTATGAAAAAGCTAGAAGCGATTGAGACCAAAATCTCATTGCCTTCTCCTGCCCCTGTTGTGCTTCCACGAATTGTTTGTGTTTGCTGTTCGGATCCATCACATCTCACCGAAGAGTGTCCTTACAATGCATCTACTCAAGGACAGGATCAAGTCAATGCTGCCTTTCAGCAACGACAAAGAAACGATCCATACTCTTCTACATACAATCCGGGTTGGAGGAGTCACCCAAATTTCGCTTGGAACCAAAATCAACAATTCCAAGGAATTAAGAATTTTCAAAGGCCTCCTCCTCCACAACAACAAGCACCTCCACAAACTCAATTTCAACAACCTTTCCAACAGCAACCTTACCCTAATCAAGTGAACAATTTTGTGCCTAACACTGCTTACCCGCCAAACAATTTTGTTCAACCTAATAATGACAAGGTTAGCTCGCTCGAAAGAAGTCTAGATGCGTTCCTAAAGCAATCTACACAATCTACAGCAAGATTAGAGACTTCTATTCAATCTTTGGTGCAAAATAGTGCCTCACACGATCAAAGCATCAAATCTATTGAGGCACAAATTGCACAACTCAATGCAGCATTGAGCGAGCGAGAAAAAGGAAAGCTCCCATCTCAACCACTTCCAAATCCCGGTCACGCACATGCTGCATATCAACAGCAAAATCATAACGTAAATGCTGTGACCATGTTGAGATCAGGAAAAGTGTTGCAAAACAAGGTGGGTATTAACAATGACACCCCTGCTGGTGGCCCTTCTTCATCTTCTTCACCTTCTTCTTCTTCTTCGTTACAGCATATTCTTCATCCTTCACACGGCTCTACCTCTTCTTGCTCGAACGGACCCACTTCTCACAACATGAACACATCTACACGGGGTTCCGTTCCAACTCAACAATCTGATCCGCAAAAATTGGACTCAACAACTTTTCAAAACGTTCCTTTTCCAAACCGGTTGAGATCCAATAAACCAACTCCACAAATGGAGAAGATTGTCGAGTTGTTCAAACAGGTTAGCATAAATATCCCTCTTTTGGATGCAATCCAACAAGTTCCTTCATATGCAAAAATCTTAAAGGACTTATGCACCAAAAAGAGGAAGTCACAAGTACCAAAGAAAGTTTTTGTGGCTAGTGCTATTAGCGATGCTCTTGTCAATTCTTTACCCCAAAAGCAAAAGGACCCCGGTTGTCCTACTATTTCGATAACAATTGGGGACAAGAACATCAATAGAGCACTACTAGATCTTGGTGCTAGTGTCAATTTGCTACCTTATTCTGTGTATGAGCAATTAGGCATTGGAGAGCTTAAGCCCACTCACTGTACTCTCCAAATGGCTGATCGATCAATCACCCATCCAAGGGGTGAGCTAGAGGATGTGTTGATCAAAGTTGGGGAGTTCATATTCCCAGTTGATTTTATTGTTATGGACACACAACCTGTTGCTAACTCACGGAACCAAATTCCGGTGATCCTCGGTCGACCATTTTTGGCCACTTCCATTGCCGTAATAAACTGTCGCAATGGCTCCATGACTCTATCCTTCGGGAAGACGTCTAGTGAGTTCAATATTTACAAGTTAGGAAGTCTGCCCCCCCGTGCCTAATACTAGTACACGAGAAGTTTTCTCTATTCACGAAATCACGCAGGAGTACTGCGAATTTGAAAGATTCTTGTTTGATGAGAACAGTTTTGACGCCACTAGTGCGTCCCTCCTTGAGCCTACCACCGTTGACACAACCGATATGGATTATGAATGTTTCACTTTTTCAGATGATGACGACTCACAACCCGAATATGAGTCTTTTGAATTTTTGGATGACTTAGTTGAACCATCCGAATCGGTTGTTTGCAGTGATTTTGAACCTGTGTTGGAGTCCTTTGAGTTCGAGGTAGATTCCCCAATTTTGCCTATGATTCTTTTGCCTCCGAAACTCGAACTCATGCCCTTGCCATCTCACATTAAATATGCTTACTTAGGCGAGAATGAGACCTTTCCCGTTATCATATCGGCCTCTCTAGCCCTCGAGCAAGAGAACGCCATTTTAATGCTCTTACAAGATAGGCGGCAAGCTCTCGGCTGGAATATGGCGGACATCGAAGAGATTAGTTCCCTCATAATTGAATATCATATGCATATGATGGATGATGCCAAGTCGATGAAGGATCCGCAGAGATATCTTGGGGATAGTGTGGTTAGTCAACCTTCTCCTTTGGAAGTTGAACCACCCCCATTTCTTTTAATAAGTTACGAGAATGCCAATACTCCACTGATTGCTGATCATTCGCATTCTCATTTTGATTTATCACCACCTCCTGTCTATTCACTTCCACACTTTCCATACCACCTCTTCTATCTTCCCCAATTCTTTTTGGATTGGTACAACATATTCTTCCACCAACCGATACTCTTTACAGATAAATTTTTCAACTGGTTGATATTGACATTTGGTCTATGCAAAGTTTGGCAGTAATGTCTAACATTGTTTAAATGAAGTTTGGGGGGGCCTTTCTGTATATATTTTTGTTTTAACAATAAAATAAAAAAAATAAATAAATAAACAGGGAAGTGCTGGCATTTTAACCTTCTTGGTATAGCATGACAGTGAGGACACTGTCAAGTTTAAGTTTGGGGGTATGCTCGGTACGTCTTCTTCATTCGCATTCATTTGTACATATTTTTGCATTTGCATACTTATTTTAAAAACTCATAAAAATTGAAAATTTTCAAAAATTATAAAAATTATTGTATTCAATTTTGGTCATATTTAACCTGAGTTTGACAAATAGGTTAACTGGCCACGAACAACTAGATCTTAGATTTAGTAAATTAAAAACCCTAAAAATAACCTTCCTTAAAGTTTATCGGTAGAAAGTATAAGTCTTTGTAGTTTATTTAGAAATAGGCAAATTTTTGGTTCACTTCTTGGGCTAAGTTGAAATAAAGGAAAAAGTATTGATTATTATTAGAGTATAAGTTTGAAAAATAATTCCTGGCTTAAGTATAGATTCTGGAAATGTATACCCTACAAAATTGCACAATCACGCACCTTGAAGCTTGGAATAGTAGAGGAGACCTTGAAATGCTCTTGTCTAAAAGTCCTTAGTACGAAGAAAATGTAAAATACAAAAGTGAATAAAAAAAATGAACACTGGTTTTGTGATTACTTAAGGCTAAAAATAGAAAAATATTTAGCGTGGGTGCTTCATCACCTAGTGCCTTAGACCAACTGGTTTGGGAGACACTGCTAAAAGCCTTGGGTGTTACAAGACTAGGAAGTACGCTTTAAAAGTGCAAACGCATCTTGTAATCGGTCGTTGGTACCTCAAGAAGTATTAACGGTCGCATGAAGGATGTGTAAGCAAAACTCACCAATTAATAAGTGCTTTGGACAACAGACAAGGGTATGATTGCTTGATTTGAATTTCTAAGTGTAGGGGTGATTTATACACACACGTAGGGATATGTGATTAGAGTTTACATAAGAGAAAGGAATGAAGAATAGAACTTGTATCTTTAGTAGAGTTGATAAAAATTCCTAAGTGGAGATGGAACCTTTGAAGGAAAACTTAAGAAATGCCAAAAGCTAAGTAAGTCTATAGAACATATATAATCTTAAGTTAAATGATGAGGAAGCGTGAAGAATGTGGGTGGATAATTTACAAGTAAAAGATAATAGAGTTCCCTGTTAGAAAACCTAATTGGAGAATAAAAGTCGATAAGCCAAATTGACGAGATTTTGTGGGTAGTATCCGCTGAAAACCCTTAGGAGACAACATTCCTCCTACTAGGGACACCTAGAGGTTAAACGGCTTGTTGCACATGCTCAGTGCAATCGCGTTCCCTACGAAAGTGCGGTTAGGATTTTCGTTTGTGAATAAATGGTTTTGCTCGGGACGAGCAATAGATAAGTTTGGTGGTATTTGTTCATATCAGAAAATTGCATTCTAATACCGCTCATTCATTATCTAATTGTTGTATTTATCGGTATTATTGACCAGTGTCTGCTCAGCATTACAGATTACAGGTATCCATGACAAAATACTGGAAATGCATCCAACAGCACGGATATATCACTCGAGGGAAGACACTGCGACCAGAAACGCTAACCGACCGATACTTCAGGAGTTCATTTATGCAAAAAGTTGTGTACACATTTTTTTTCTAAATGGTCCAACACAACAAGTGTGTACACAAGACTTTTAAGCACATGTGGATATGATTTTATATGCAATCAAGGATATGATTCTATATGCAATCAAGGATATGATTCTATATTCTATATGCAATCAAGGATATGATTCTATATGCAATCAAGGATATGATTCTATATGCAATCATCAAGGATATGATTCTATATGCAATCAAGGATATGATTTTATATGCAATCATCAAGGATACGATTTTATATGCAATCAAGGATATGATTTTATATGCATATGATATTAAATGCATTCAAGACTAAAAATCATGTGTTCAAATCAAAGGCAATCAAACAAATCGGCATGAGCCATAATGGGACAGATATGAATATTTCTTTCTGAGCCTATAAATAGAGACCAGAGGCAAGAGGAAAGAGCAGCTTTTTCTTTAGTTCTATCTTAGAATTCTTGTAATTTTTCTTTTAATTCTTGAGCTCTTGCCCCTTTGTCTTGACCTTGCAACTTCTCATTTAGAACTTGCAAGCTTAAGGCTTAGGTTCTTGATTTCAAGATCTCTTGTAACAAGTTTGTTCTTCAATAAAAGTTCGTATTTTTATTAAATGTCTTGTTCCACTTTACATGATTTCAATTGTGAAATTCATGCTTTGCTTTGATCTTGCAACCTCTTAAGTGAGCTTGCAACCTTAAAGCTTGGTATTTGGATCTCACACGTTGCCGGGGATTGAACACTGCGAGATAAAACGCTTGAACTCATCGGTTCTCTTTTCCTCTTTTTTTCATTCCATGTTTTTATGTATCTTCTTTTTTCTTTCTTGTTAATTTGTAAATATGTGTGAGTAATCTTTTCACTTGTTAAGGGTGTAATATGTTAGATCGTATTCGAAGATTTTCTTTGTCCAAACTTTAAAACCTAAAACTTGCCTATTGAAACTTCGTGCAAATCACCCGCAACTCCGCTCACTAGGCATCCTATCCTACCCCGATAGTGATGATTCCTAATCATGACCGGATTGCCCGTGGTTTGCCGAAGGCTAAAGTCAAGAGATAACAACGGAAGGACAAGGGACAAGGAAAACGGATTTAGCGAAATACCGCAAATACCGTATTTCAAGTTCCCTAATCCGCGTTGTTACCTATTGCTTTAGTATCAATACCAAGTCGGGGCTATAAGGAATTGGCAAACATCACCTTCATATAATCTAACTTATTACTACTCTTAACAAGTCCTTTTTATTCATATCTTTGTTTAGACAATTAGTTAACCAACAAATCAAAACACGGTATTAACTCGTTAAAACAAGATATAAAAAACTTACCATCTCCCTGCGGACGACCCGTATTCATCGCGGATCGCTACAAGAGACACCGTTTTGATTGCGGTAATTTCAGAATTCTTTTTAAACACGACACAGTTAAGACGTGACAATCAAAGCGCGTTCTCTTGCTCTGAGGCTAGAGAAGCGGATATGATCATAGGTAAAGACTCATTCTCACCTAAATATGCATATTTAAGATGAGAAGGTAATAATTTGAGATCTAATGTTGGCGGAGAAATTATAGAAAGTGGGGTCATCGAATGATATTCAGAGTCATAAAGGAGCTCCTAGCTTGCAAAAGATACAGAATCGGAAGGTGATGAGTCAAGAGTGTCAGACTCAGGAGTGGAAAGAGTGTCCTCACTAAGATGTGCAAAATCAAACATTGATTTGCTAGTGTCTTTAAGATCTTCAAAGCAAAGTTCATCAACTTTGCAACTTTTAGGAGCTATCTCGTGGACAGAACAAACATCAAGTATGTGAGCAGAGGGTTCAGATGGCTGACTTCCAATTTTGTAATGTTCAGTTCAATTGTCATTTTTCCAAAAGATAGGTTCATTGAACCATTTCGACAGTTAATGACTGCATTGGAAGTGGCAAGGAATGGTCGACCCAAAATCACCGGAATTTGGTTCCGTGGGTTTGCTACAGGTTGTGTATCGAGAACAATAAAGTGCACAGGGATTATGAATTCCCTGAGTTTTATCAACACATCCTCCAGTTCTCCCCTAGGTTTGGTGATTGAACGGTCTGCCATTTGGAGAGTGCAATGAGCTGGTTTCAACTCTCCAATCCCTAACTGCTCGTAAACAGAATATGAAAGAAGGTTAACACTTGCGCCCAGGTCATGTAAAGCACGGTTAATGTTTTTACCCCCAATAGAAATGGAGATTGTAGGACATCCTGGGTCCTTACGTTTCTTTGGTAACTGTGGGGTAAAAGCAGTGCTAACATTATTTGTCATGAAGACCTTTTTGGGCACTTGAGTCTTCCTCTTCCTAGTGCACAAATCTTTGAGAATTTTCACATAAGCGGGGACTTGTTGAATAGCATCTATGAGAGGGATGTTGATGTTAACCTGTGTAAACATTTCCATAATCATCTCCATATGTGGACTCGATTTGTTTCCCCTTAACCGATTAGGATAAGGAGCTTTAGCAATAAGAGCTGGGTCCAACATTGGAGAAGGTGATGTGTGTAGAGGTGATCCCAGAATTGTAGTGGAGATCGTCTTTGGTGGACTAGAAGAGGTATACTCAGGTGACAAGCCTAGAGTAAAACGAAGAATAGGCTCGCAAGAAGGTGGTGCGGTAGAAGAACAAGGATCAGAAGTAGAAGTGTATGTAGACGGAAAAGACTCAGCCGGGGTATTATTGATAGATTTTTCATTATCATCAATCTCTTCGCCAATGTGATTATTCAGCACTCTTCCTGATCTCAACGTTGTGATTGCATTCACATTATAGTGTTGTGAATGTCCAGGAATCGGTA
The DNA here is from genome assembly GCA_030015575.1 of Agapanthus africanus. Lineage (NCBI taxonomy): Eukaryota > Viridiplantae > Streptophyta > Magnoliopsida > Asparagales > Amaryllidaceae > Agapanthus > Agapanthus africanus. The sequence continues at coordinate 222,644,454 of JASDDO010000016.1, read as the reverse complement.
GGGGTTGAGACGGAAGTTTCCCTTTCTCTCTCGCACTCATTTCGGCTTTTAATTGAGCAATTTGAGCTTCCATCGATTTTAAACTCTCAGCTTGGAGGTCAGAGTTTTTGTGGAATTTATCGAGGGAAGACCAAAATTCAGTCGATATTTGTTTCATGTATATTTCAAAAGTTCGTTCGAGTGAAGAGGAAATATCAGTACTGGTCAACTGCAAAAGATTATATGGTGCATGTGTGTTAACTAGATTTTGGAAGTTTTGTGATTGATAGGGGTGCTGAGTCAGTTGAAATGGCTGCTGTTGTGGTGGAGGAGCCCTTTGGAAATTTTTTTGATTTGGAACCGTGTTTTGAGTCTGTTGTTGGTTCCAAGCAAAGTTAGAGTGATTCCTCCAACCCTGATTATAAGTGGAAGAATACGGATCATTTCTAGGTCTTTGTTGAAAAGCAGCATTGGTATACTCTTGACCTTGAAACGGAGAATTTAAAGGACATTCTTCCGTAAGATGAGATGGATCCGAACAACATCCACAGACAATTTTGGAGAGTGACATCTGATTTTGGGATGCTGCTAAAAATTTATGTTCCATAGCTTCGAGTTTCTTTTGCATTGCTGCCATTTCAGCTCTAACTCCTATGGAAAAATCAATTTGGTGAATGCCAACCCTAGACGATGACTGGTTTACACTATCCCACTGCAAAGATTTTTCAGCGAAATCTTCTAAAAATCTCTAGGCTTCACCATCATCTTTAGTCATGAAGGTTCCTTAACACATGTATTCAAGGTTCTATTTTGTTGTAGGATTAATGCCCTCATATATGATTCTGCACAGATCCCATCTAGGAATTCCGTGATGAGGACATTGAACTAACAAATCCTTGAAGCGTTCAAAACACTTCGAGAATGGTTCATTTGGAAGCTGGATAAATTGATTTATTTCGCTACGAACTCGAGCTATTTTATGATTGGGGTAGAATTTCTTAAGAAAAGCTGGGACGAATTCATCCCAGTTTGAAATAGAATGTACGGCTGTGTTATAAAGCCACTTCTGGGCTATATCCCACAAGATAAATGGGAGAAGACGTAGACGCATAGCATCCACAAAAAGCTGTGAAGTACCCATCATAGCGCATACATTTTCAAATTTGGTAATAAAGACATATGCGTCTTCAGACTCGAGACCGTGATATTTTGGTAAAAGATTGATGTATTTAGGTTTGATTTCAAAATTGTCCCAATTGGCTGGTGGAATAGTGAGACAGGTCGAAAGAGGAGCTCGCATAGGATAACATCTCTCTTGGAGAAAGATGCGGGGTGGATTCTGCGCACCTGCGGACGGTGGCAGAGTAGTGTTAAAGAAGTTCGATGGAGAATTTTCCATCGAAGTGGGTGTGGTGGTGGGTAAAGAAAAAGGAGACGTAGAAATATCTACTTCGGAGTCGATTGGAGGAGCGTGGACAAGACGGGCACTAGAATCCCGTGTCCAACCGAGCATGCACTAAATGGTTTAGCAAAAGTGGCAGCGTTGTGATAATTAAGGAAAAGATGAGTTCGGTGTTTGTTTTGAAAAATACGGATTTTTGAAAAATTCACACAAACAATGCACAAGCAACCTTAATTCTAGTGGTCACCAAGGTCAAGTCTCTAGACTGCTCCTAGACTTCCAGAAGACAAGTCGCAAGATAGATCCTCTACTCCCTCTTTGTCTCTCATGTGGCCAGGTAAGTGCCAGGTAAGTGGGAGGTTCTCCACTACGTAAGTAGTGGGCCAAATTAAGTAACCACTTGCCTTAGACACACTTGCCTTAGACACCACAAAAGAAACGCGGATAAGCAATAGATTACCCACGACCTCCTTCTGTCCTAAGTGAGCGCGACGGTCTTTAGAGTCATGTGTAAATATTTTTTAGTTAATGAGGGTAATGTGGATGCAGTTTTGTGATTTTTGGGGCTTAGGAAGGGTAATGAACTCCCCACCTAATCTGAATTTGGTCTTTGCCCCTTAATTTCCGTATTAAAAATGCAAAAAACCAAGATCAAACACGCAACAATTTTTCTTCTTGCGACGCTGCGAATTTTTGCAAACAAACCTGCAGAAATTGGTTAATGGACAGAGAAAGGAGGAGATAAGAAAGACAGAAGTATACCAGAGAATTTTGGGTGCACTGAAGCAGCTTTCTCGCCGCGGATCCGCCGCAGTAAGGCTCCAAAGACCGCGGTTCCGCCGTGAGATGAAAAGATCACTGCACAAAAATTTGTGCAAATGCTCCTATTCACTCACTAAGCTATCTGAGATGCTTTTTTTCTTCTCGCTCCACAGATTCCAGATCTCCTTACAACAAAACACAACAAATCGTTAAGCGCTTGTGTGAATTTTGATCCAAAAATTCTGATGGAATAATAAATCTTTCAACTCAAATTACAAAAACGAACAAATTGGCACACTATCCCCGGCAACGGCGCCATTTGATTGATCATTTCGATGTCGTGTTTTGAAATGTTTCACAACCAAAGAAATTCATACCGCAATAAATTGACGGTGTCTATTGTAGTTTCGTCAATGAGAACGGATCGTCCACTGCGATTTGTGTTTTTGATGAGTCAAAATTAAAAGTGAAAAGAAAATGATTCAAAAATTGTGAAGTTTAGTTTCAAAGATTACTAAGAAAATAAAGATCAAGAATCAAGAATTGTCCAAATCGAATGAATTATCAAGATTTGTAAAGTGGCTTGTAGGAATCGATCCAATTGATAGTGATGATGAAAACTTATGATTACAAATTCTTATCTATTGAAGATTTGTTGCTAGATCGATGATGATCAACGAGGTTTAGGGATCTATCAAAGAAACTAGGGTTTCTTCATCATCATCCCTTGTCCTTTCGTTAATTAGCATTCAAATTCTAGCCTTTAGGAAATTCAATCATCGATCGTTGATCTCTAATTTAGAGCGAAAACATTCAAGAAAGTATCTCGCTCAAAACTAAGTCGTCGTTGATTCAATTTCCTAAAGTTTACAAAACTCATAAGACTTAAGAATCGTTCAAGAATTTAATCATTATCATCTATCTATTTTCTCGATTCATCAATAAGTGGAGTTTTTACTCAAACATCATGAAAAAGAAAACAATCAAGAATTGATAACTCTTCATAATGCTCGAATGTAAGGAAAAGCAAGATCAAGAATTTTCACCATTTTTTTAATCGACGTTTCATTACAATTCACTCAATGATTACAAGATTTTGAGGAGAGAACTCGATCGTCGAACTAGCATTGCATCGTCTTCTTGAGTCGTGGATCGTCATGGATCACTTGCTCTGATGAAGATCGGCGTTGCTTCAAAAGGCTCGTTGGATGCTTGCTTGAATCGGTACTCGATGATCATGATTTGGTTCAAATCGTGTCACTCAATTTGTAAAGAATTTGATTTTGATCTCACTAGAATTTTACCCAAATTGATGAACAACCTTTTTAATGAAGCCATGGGTCCCTTTTTATAGTCTTCTCCTTTAGTTTCCCCTAGAAGCTTGATTTTGGTTTTTTTAGAAGCTAAGCTAGGTTTAGCTTCCCTTGTAAGCTTGGTAGTTGAGGAGAACCTTCTAGATTAAGGTAGTTAGCTAGCTTGCTTGAGAAGCTTGGTAGGTATTAGGCTTGTACAAGAAGCTTGGCTGTTAGAAAGGAAGCTTCTGGAGATCTCTGGGGACTGAAGTGTCCTGAAGAAATTTGTCTCTTGAACGGAGACCTCTGAAATAATAATCTGCCGATGATGAGTCATCGTGGCCATGGATCCACGGCGGATCGGACAACTCGGCCGCGGATCCGCGGCCGTTTGGTGCGCTTGATGCATAAAATTTCCAGGTTGATTTCATGTTGGATTTTTGCCACTTTTCTGATGTCTGGAATTTTTTTATACTTTCTTGTTCACTGCCAGATCACAAGTCTTGGACTTGGTGTATTTTATCAGCACTTTTATCAATTTTGGCTCTTTTACCTGTAGAATTTCCTGCACACAATCTCGAGACAAGTGTTGATTCACAAAAGATCATGCGTGCAATAATAAACACTCAATTTCCTTCAAAATGCCAATTATAACGTATAACACATGTTATTTGGTATTTTGCAGACGAATTGCTAATATGTTCTATATTTATACTAAACACTATTAGATGATTACAAATAGTAGGGAAATTGATGTGTTAAAAATGCAATATTTTCGACTGATCACAGGGCTTGGAAAGCCAAGAACCAGGATTCAAAGCAAGTTGTGGTTTCGGCTTCAGGTTTTTTTTGATTGAAAACTGTTTGTCAATCAACTCTACTTCGTGGGTATTGGATACCGGTTCAGGATCTCATGTCTGTAATTCATTGCAGGCACTGAGAAACCATGGAGTTTTGAATGTAGGTGATATGACCATCAGGGTTACTAATTGAGAGAGCGTGGATGCATTTTCCGTAGGGGAATATCACTTAGGATTGACAAGTAGACACATTTTGGTTTTGCGTAACTGTTTTTATGTGCCTGATTTGACATGTAATATCATCTCTGTAACTTCACAATCTAAAGAAGGTTATGATTTTACATTTGTATGCAATGTTATAAACATTCACCTTAATCATGGTTTGATTGTGTCGGTACACTAGACAACGGTTTATACATATTAAATCAACATCAGGTTTTCAATGTCCAGAACACACTTAAAAGAATGTCTCTAGATTTAAATCAAGCTTTCTTATAGTATTGTAGACTAAGTCACATCAATGAAACACGGTTGGCGAAGTTACATAAAGAGGGATATTTAGATCCGTCTGAATATCTGTCTTCTACAACTTGTCAATCATGTCTCAAAGAAAAGATGGAAAAGACTCCGTTCTCTGGACACGGAGTAAGAACCACCGAGCTCTTAGGACTCATACACAGCGACGTGTGTGGTACAATGTCTATACAAGCAAGAAGTGGTTATTCCTACTTCATTACTTTTACGGATGATTTCTTAAGGTATGGTCATGTATTCTTGATGAAACATAAATCCAAGGCTTTCGAGAAATTCCAAGAATACAAGAATGAAGTGGAAAACAAACAAGCAAAGGTATCAAAACACTTCGATCTGATCGAGGTGGTGAATACTTAAGTGCCGAGTTCCTAGATTATTTAAAAGAGAATGGAATTCTTTCACAGCTTACTCCTCCATACACACCTCAACACAATGGTGTATCGGAAAGACGAAACCACACCTTATTAGATATGGTACATTCCATGATGAGTAACACTGAGTTACCGCGATCCTTCTGGGGTTAGGCGCTAGAATCTGCTGCATATCTTTTGCACAAAGTTCCTACTAAGTCTGTGCCTACCACACCATATGAAATATGAAGTGGGAAGAAACCATATCTTAAGTTTCTTAAGATATGGGGATGTCCAGCTTTTGTCAAAAAGCAGCATACGGATAAGCTCGAGGCACGATCAGTACTGTGTAAGTTTGTGGGATACCAAGGAACTCCAGGAGGTAACTTTTCTATTACGCAGAGGAACAAAAGGTTTTGTTTCTCGGCATGCCCACTCTTTGGAGACTCAATTTCTTGAAAAAGAAATAAGTGGGAGCGCAATAGAACTGGAAGAAATTCCAGAACCACAAACTATTAATAAAAGCATGGTGGAACAAGAAGTTTCAAAAGAACCGGACGTCCATGCTGTTGGGATCCGGTGCCCGCGCCGCGGAAACTATGGCCAAGGCGGATGAGAAAACAAAAATTCTAGCGAGCACTGGACACTTGTAAAACCCAGGATACGGTCCATAGACCTAAACTATCTAGCTAAAAGTTAATGGATTGAGAATATACAACTTTTGTCGTGTGGCACCCAATTATGGAAGGCCCCTCCATGCTCGTAGCCACCGGGATCGCGCTTGAGAATCGACCACCATTGCCGAAGACGATCCACCTGAGGGAATACGGAGGAGGCTCTAACCGACGATCCAGACTTGCTAGAGTTGGATAGTCGGCGATGTAGAAATACTTCACTAAATTTCTTTCTCTAAAACCATTCTAAAAATGGAGAGCAAGAAGAAGAAGGAGAAGATGGTGAGCATGAATCAACCATGGAGAATGAAGCTTATTTTTTGGAATGAATCAAAACATCATCCAAACTCTCCTCATGATAAAAGAGAATGGCTACATGTATATACTTTTTTCAGCCATGCATCAAAATTGTGCACACAATAAATGCAAGCCATTCCTCATCACCATGTTCATGCTACATGATAAGTCGAAAATACTGCATTTTTAACACGTCAATTTCCCTATCATTTGCACTCATCTAGAAGTGTTCGGTATTCATATTGCACATATTAGCAGAACATCCCTGAAATAACAGATTGCATGTGTTATACTCTAAAACCGACATTTCTGAGGGAAATTGACTGTTTATCATGGCATTGCATCATCCCTGTATTGCGCAACACTTGTTTCGAAGTCTGTGCAGGAAGTTCTAGGAACCGAGCCAAATTGTAAAAGTGCTGATCAAAATTACGCCAACTCAAGGACTTGAGATCTGGTAGAAATATAGAAAGAATTTTGAGACTAAACATATCAGAAATATACCATGAGGTTATAAGGAAGCATCTCTGTACAGATGAAGCACTGAGCCCCTTACGTGACCGCGGATCCGCGGCAGGAGCAGGCACGTTCCGCGGATCCGCGGCTGTCTCGACACATCATCAGTTAATTTTAGCTGCAGTATTCTTCTATCAGTGCCTATACTTCAGCAAGATATGTCAAATTCCAGATGACTCTCGAAACTTCTGCCAGATCAGCGAGGATCATTAAATTAAGCTAATCTTGATTAAGCTCCTAACAAACTGTCACGACCCGAGTATTTCGACTCGTGACCGGCACTTAACCATGCTACGTCTACAGGCGTAACGCAACTAAGTAAGCCGAACCCAGAAATCAAAGCCATTTAAAAAAATAGTGAGTGTTGAAAACATTTAGTTAAAGCATTTAGAAAACCTTAAATAATTCAATAAGTTCCTTTAAGTTACTTAATCATTTAAATAATTTTGGCAGCATTTCCTTTGTAAAAGTAGCCCCGAGACCGGGTACAAAACATGATATGAGTGAAAAATGAAATATAATGAAATGAAACATCCCCAAACTGGAGCAATCACGCCCAACGGCGGAAACCATCATCACAAGAGTAATATACGACGCCGTAGCGAAAAATAAGCAATAAGTAGACATCACAGAATATAAACTGCATATAAAAACAGTCGGCTCCCACGATCTCGACACCAGAATACAAAATATACATCATCGTCCTCACACAGTATCTAAGTCCAGTACATAAATGGTAGATGGAGAGTACTGTAAGTCGATGTACTTCACCCCAGTACTTGTGGGGAGGCGGAATTTTCAAAACTTATCAAGTTTAAACAACGAACATCGACTAACCGCTTGAACCGAAGCTAAACTATAAATAACCGTATTCTAAGAGTTTCATTTCACTTGTGATTAGGGATTATACCTAATGAAACTAGTCCTTCGTCTTTACGTCCTCCTTTGTTCTCCTCGACCTTCTCTAGGTAGTAGACGATCCACCCGAGAGCGAAACTCCAAGCTAAACCTCTAACTTGAGGTAACTAATCAACTTTGATTGCTAATCAAAGATGAAAGGATGATGTAGAGTAAAGGTTATGGATTGTTTAGTCTAACTAATCCTTTGATCTCAACACATGAGGATTAAGGATTAGGGTTTGAAGATGAGAGCTTGAGGAGAGAGAATGTGAGATAAGATAATGAGAGGAGAGAGAGTGTATCATAATATATTATGAAGCATTCTTTTTTAACAATAATGAATAAAGGAAATGAATAAGCATGCTTCATAAAATATCTAGTGGTGATTCATTAGCATGAGTCATTAAGCAATAAATGTGCATTAATGAAATGAATGAATCACCACCATGACTCACTTTCTTATCCAAAAGAAACCTCCTTAGTCACATCTTCTAGAAGCTTCTCGAGTAATTACGAGAACGCCCCTCCGAACCGTAAAAATACGGAAAATCTTTAGACTGTATAAATCCAATAACCGGATACCAGTAACTGGCTTAAACCAAAGCCGACTGGTAAAAACTGTCCGAAAGTCGTACGCGCGTAAACGCACGTATGCGTCCGAACCCTTTGTCGCAAAACCATGCAACCTCTATATCGTTTCGCCTGGAGTAGGAAACTCTCTGTGTGGGACTCTAGAGACTCGACTACTACGCTGGCAGTGGGTTTAACCACAGACCGCAAGCGGCACTAGCTGTACGTAACGGTCCCCAGGTAGTTGTCGATAAGAAGGCCGATGAGAAAACCCATCCGAACTCCTACTGAGTCTGATGTGACAATCTCCATACAGTCCGGTCCGTTCGTCCAAGACTATCTCACATCGGGCCTAGGGGGGCGGCAAGCGTCAGTCCCCTAATAGCGGTATAAGTCGTGTCGGAGTAAAGCCCATTACACCCTGAGAAACTGCTGGAACCTACCAGCAAATCTCGCTTGCCCTGGCCAGGGACTTTGCGTAATGGCTCTCTGACACAGCACGATATCTACTCCCAATACCGGGAGGGACGAATCCTGTCTAACCGCCACTGCCTCCAAGTGCTCGGGACTGCACCCAACTGCTATCTGTTTCCACGACTCCTTTGAGCCGTGGTAGGGTAGCAATCTAAGAACAGTGGGACACACTCGAGGCGAAGTAGCAGTGTCAAGTCTGCGGACTATGCTGTACTCATGTCACCTGGGAACTGTTCACTGACGACTGGTATCAAACCAACCAACAGTTCCCTGTGAGTCCTGTCCGGTGTACCCGTAACCTAACGAGCACCTGTATACTATCTCCAGTACGACGTACTGACGGCTGTGGGACAGACCATCTCCCCAACTGGGATGAGAAGCGTACACACCAGTCTACTCCGGAGTATCGATGCTCTGTCTCGATAATCCAACGACCAGGGACCTGAATAAGGATGTGCTTGTAGACTACCCAGCCCCCACTAGTGTGACTGCCATCACAACGCTGGTAGACAAGCAAGATCCTAAGAGCTCTATCAATACGTATACTCACATATTAAGATAGAAAAACCAAGTAGCATACTACCATGTTTAGCAAGACTGTTATATACATGTGAATATCCCAAGCTTCCATTAAGTAATATACAAGCTAGTATGATACAGTAATGGCCTTCTAGGGCATAAACACTAACAATCTCCTACTTGCACTAGGGCCATGTACTGGCATATCGTAGACCAATGATCTCGAGTAGCCTCTCGAACTGAATCTGAGGAAGGGCCTTCGTGAATGGATCAGCAATGTTCTCTTCTGAAGCAACTCTCCGAACCTCGATCTCCTGACGATCAATGATCTCCCTGATCAGGTGATACCGCCTCAAGATGTGTCTGGACTTCTGATGGGACCTTGGTTCCTTCGCTAAAGCTATAGCTCCGTTGTTGTCGCAATACAGAGGTATTGGATCAACTATGGTAGGAACCACCTGAAGTTCTGTTAGGAACTTCTTCATCCAGACTGCTTCTTTTGCGGCATCGCAAGCAGCTATATACTCCGCTTCCATCGTCGAGTCAACAACGGTGTCCTGCTTGGAGCTCTTCCAGCACACCGCCCCTCCATTGAGGGTAAAGACATAACCCGACATGGACTTGGAATCGTTCTTATCACTCTGGAAGCCGGAATCAGCAAAGGCCTCCAACCTGAGGTCTTTTCCGCCGTAAACCAAGAACATCTCCTTAGTCCTCCTCAGGTACTTGAGAATGTTCTTTACTGCTATCCAGTGTTTCTCCCCTGGGTCTGACTGATACCGGCTTACCACGCTTAGTGCGTAAGCTACATCTGGTCTGGTACACAACATCGCATACATTATAGAGCCTACCGCAGAAGCGTAGGGTATAATAGACATGCGTTCCCTTTCCAAATCAGTCTTGGGAGACATCTCTTTGGATAGGGTGATTCGGTGACAAGCCGGTAGATTACCGCGCTTAGAATCTTCCATACTGAATCTTTTCAGTACAGTGTCGATATACCTGGACTGCGAAAGTCCCAACATCCTCTTGGATCTATCACGATAGATCCGGATCCCCAGAATGTAAGAGGCATCACCCGAGTCTTTCATGGAGAACCTGTGTGACAAGAATCCTTTGACAGATTGTAGCATAGGAATGTCATTTCATATCAATAGAATGTCATCCACGTACAAGACGAGGAATACGACACTTCTAGCCACAACTTTACTATATATGCACGGTTCATCTGGATTTTTTATAAAGTCATATTCTTTGACTGTCTCATCAAAACAGATGTTCCAACTCCGCGATGCCTGTTTTAGTCCATAAATGGACTTAAGCAGCTTGCATACTTTCCCGCTGCTCCCACTCTGATTGAAACCCTCTGGCTGATCCATATAGACGCTCTCTTCTAAATTTCCATTCAGAAAAGCCGTCTTTACGTCCATCTGCCAGATTTCATAATCATGGAAGGCAGCAATAGCAAGAAGGACCCGAATGGATTTGAGCATAGCCACTGGAGAAAAGGTTTCGTCATAGTCCAAACCAGGTCTTTGACGAAAACCCTTTGCAACAAGTCTAGCCTTATAGGTTTCCACCTGTCCATCTACACCAATCTTTTTCTTGAAGATCCATTTGCATCCTATGGGTTTTACCCCATCTGGAGCAAAGTCCAAAGTCCATACTTTGTTGGTGTACATGGACTCCATTTCGGTCCGCATTGCATCTAGCCATCGTACCGAGTCGCCGCTCTGGATGGCATGCTGGAAGTCAGTAGGTTCATCATCATCTATGATGCAATCCTCTCTATCCCCATCTATGAGAAAACCGTAGTATCTCTCAGGCGGATGAGACGGCCTACTACTCCTGCGGAGGGGTGCGGGAATGTTCTGTTCTTCTTGAACCTCTGGTTCTACCAAACTTTCAGTAGCAGTTTGTGGTTCTGGAATTTCTTCCAGTTCTATTTCGCTCCCACTCTTCTGATTTTCCAAAAATTCAGTTTCTAAGAAGCGGGCATGACGAGAAACAAAAACCTTTTGTTCCTCTGCGTAATAGAAGCAATATCCATGAGAGTTCTTTGGATATCCTACAAACTTACACTCTACTGAGCGTGCCTCGAGCTTGTCCGGATGCTGCTTATTTACAAAAGCTGGACATCCCCACGTCTTCAGGTACTGAAGATAGGGTTTCTTCCCACTCCACATCTGATATGGTGTGGTAGGCACTGTTTTGGTTGGAACTCTGTTCAAAAGATGTATCGCTGATTCTAGCGCATACCCCCAGAAAGATCGCGGTAACTCAGCATTACTCATCATGGATCGTACCATATCCAATAGGGTTCGATTCCGTCTCTCCGATACACCGTTGTGCTGTGGAGTGTATGGAGGAGTAAGCTGAGAGAGAATTCCTTTCTCTTTTAGGTAACCTAGGAATTCGACACTTAAGTATTCTCCACCTCGATCAGATCTTAGTGTCTTAATGCTTTTGCCTGTTTGGTTTTCCGCTTCACTCTTGAATTCCAGGAATTTCTCAAAGGCCTCTGATTTATGCTTCATTAAGAAAACATATCCATACCTAGAGAAATCATCTGTAAAAGTAATGAAGTAGGAATAACCACCTCTTGCATGTGTAGACATTGGACCACATACATCACTGTGTATGAGTCCTAAGAGCTCGCTTGCTCTTACTCCTTGTCCAGTAAATGGAGTCTTTGTCATCTTTCCTTTGAGACAGGATTGACAAGTGTCATAGGTTTGATATTCGAACGTGTCCAAATATCCTTCTCTATGCAACTTAGTCAACCTTCTCTCATTGATGTGACCCAGTCTACAATGCCATAAGAAAGCTTTATTTAAATCTGGAGACTTTCTTTTTAGTGTGTTCTGGACATTGAAAATTTGGAGTTGGTTTAACACATATATGCCGTTATTTAGAGTACCGGACCCAATCAAACCATGATTAAGGTGGATGTTGACAACATCTCTTACAAACGTGAAATCATAACCTTTATTTGATAACAAGGAAACTGATATGATATTACACGTTAAGCTGGGTACAAAATAACAGTTATGTAAAACCAAAATGTGTTCACTCGTCAATCCTAGGTGATAATCCCCGACGGACGCAGCTCCTACGCTAGCTCCGTTAGCAACCCTGAGGATCATATCACCTTCCTTCAGCACTCTACGGTTTCTCAGTGCCTGCAAAGAATTGCAAATATGAGATCTTGATCCGGTATCCAATACCCAGGAAGTAGAGTTGATCGGCAGACAATTCTCAATTACAAACACACCTGAAGTCGAAGCCACAGCTTGCTTCGGTTCCTGGTTCTTGGCGTTCCACGCCTTGCAATCCTTCTTCCAGTGCCCTTTCCTGTGACAATGGAAGCACTCATCCAGGCCAACTACCGGTGCTGTAAACTTTTTCTTTCCCTTCTTTCCCACCTTACTAACACCTCCTCTAGGTCTGGGTGCGGCCTTCTTCTTCCTTCCTTTGGCCCTAGCCTTGGACCCGGAAGAAGATGAACCGCCAACAAACATAGCGGGTGTTTCCCTTGCCTTCTGCAAGGTGCCCTCTGCACTCCTTAACATGTTCAGGAGTTCCGCAAGTTCAACTTCTTTTCCTTGAAGATTGAAGTTGAGGATAAACTGGGCGTAGGTGGGAGGAAGGGACTGGAGAACAAGGTCTGTATAGAGCTCATTATCCAAAGTCGTCCCAAGGTCCGCGAGCTCTTCAATATAGCCGATCATCTGTAGGACATGTTCACCTACCGATGACCCGACAGCCAACCTCGCTCGAAACAATTTCTTAGAGGTCTCGTATCTTGCTATACGAGATTGCTCTCCATAAAGTTCCTTTGTATGGAGAAATATGCCATCTAGGGACATATCCTCGTGCCTCCTCTGATGTTCATTGTTCATCGAGGCAAGCACGATGCACTTGGCTCTCGCGCAATCTAAATCCCAGGTTTTGCGGATTTCCTTATCCGCATTGCTGGATTTGGGACCTAGGACAGCAGGTGCTGTAGCGGTGAGGACGTACCCCAGTTTGTCATAGGTCAAAGCCATCTTGACATTCCGCAGCCAATCTTTATAGTTTGGTCCCGTCAGTATATTTTTCTCTAAAAGTAACTTAAGTCCAGTCATTTTCAGGGTCGCTGCAATTAGGAGAGAGAGAAGAAAACTCTTTAGCATGATGCTCTTGCAAGTTTAGAGTGGTTTTTAGTTTATCTAAACTGGATGGCTCCCACTGTTTCTCGAATCCTTCCTCAAACCATAAAAGAAGAATTAGCCAAGACTATTCTCACCGTACAATACTTGCTTAACCGTTCAGCCAGGCCGGTGTCGATACTTCGAGGGAGGTTTTCCAACACTTTCGCGAAGTTCCTTAATTAAATAACCTCTTTTCTCTGGGGGCGTAACCCCGCTGACACTTTTCTGGACACCTACTAGGTTTATAGCATTGATCGTTAAGCGACGAATATCCTGATAAGTAGCATATACTCACAGTAGGATCGGGATCCAAATATCATCGTATGATAATGTTGAAGGAATCCTACCAACATTCATCAAACTCCAAATGGTATGCATCTCTTTGCAAATTTCAGTTTCTTTAGAAATTCCCGATATAAGTTTTTGCCCCATGCTCTTATGACCTTGACGTATGCCAACAAATCATAAGTCACATGTCAAGTTCTGCCCATCATTATCTTGTTAATTTGAACCCACCCGTATATACCCTTGACGTATGCCAACAAGGTAATGCGACTGTCCCAAACCAACACATCTATCTATGCAACAAATGAATACCCCAGCAGCTACCAAACACTATGCCTTGACGTATGCCAACAAGCACAGCTTGAATACTACTGACCATCCATAAGAAATGACGGAGGGCTACGACTGGTTTTGGCGAAACCGTGAACGTAGTGAACTTGATATAACCGAAGGAACCTGATAGCTTTTAAAAGGAGTGGTTAAATCTCCGCATTTAAAAATATCTGTTTTAAAAATAACCGAGTGGTTTCTTTTAAATTGTTCCAACGATTTAAACTTTGGTTTGTTTTACTTTGCATTATAGATAATGCGTCCCATCATTAACCTATCATTGCAGAAAACAACGAAAATATAACGTCCTCTTATGCCATCCGCATTCGCCACGGGGTCCCGTCATCACCCGTTAGGTTACTTAACTAACGACAGAGCGGGGGCTGGGCTAGCGCGGGTGTAAAACATAAGTGACGTCTAAATAGCTATAATAAATATAGATATTTTACATTCGTCTGACGCAATGATATTCATTCCAGAACACAGATAAACAATATTGGATTTGCAAGCAATCTGTATTTCTTTTGAGCCTGCAAGAAAAGACAGATTACACAGTTGTGATGAATAGCCGTTTACCCCACCCTCGACCCCTACGGGTACGGCAAACTACCCACCCGGCAGTCTGTGTACCCCACCTTGGGTCAGTCCTAGGAGCAAAAAACAGTAAAATGAAATAATACAACGGTGGCTACAACCGCAACCTGGAAGTGCCCCGCGAAAATAATATTACAACAAATTACATTTACAACAAATGAATTAAACAATAACCCATTACTAACCCCGGCTATACACCACAACAGTCCAATACAGTTTATATGCACAAACAGATATAACCATTTCAGAAATGTGCAACCCCCTGCCAACCGACATACTAGCAGTTAGGGGAGGTTTACGAACACATTAAACAATCACAGATATAATCCAATACGCAAATACTGTACAATTCGATCGAATAAACAACATCAATATTGCTCCAAAATCTGCTCTGTTAAACAGTAACCTGAGCAATAATTAAATATTCCAGAAAACCCCAAATGTCACAGGGGACCCACACAAGAAAGACGAGTCCATGACTCGGCCAAAGCGCCGCGGAAGGGCGGCGGATCCCACCGATCCGCCGCGCTTTCGCGGCCGAGTTGCCGATTCATGGGCTCGAATTTCTTGGGTGTTCTCCTGGACTCCTTTCTAGCTCTCTGAACACACCTGAAAAATTTTCTGACATCGTTTTAAATTCGACAGAAACTAGCAATTTTTAGGGTTTTCCGGTTTCGTTTTTCCGTTCGAAATTCGTACAAATTTGCGATTAAGTTATTTAGTGTTTAGCGAGGCTTTGATACCACTGTAAGTCGATGTACTTCACCCCAGTACTTGTGGGGAGGCGGAATTTTCAAAACTTATCAAGTTTAAACAACGAACATCGACTAACCGCTTGAACCGAAGCTAAACTATAAATAACCGTATTCTAAGAGTTTCATTTCACTTGTGATTAGGGATTATACCTAATGAAACTAGTCCTTCGTCTTTACGTCCTCCTTTGTTCTCCTCGACCTTCTCTAGGTAGTAGATGATCCACCCGAGAGCGAAACTCCAAGCTAAACCTCTAACTTGAGGTAACTAATCAACTTTGATTGCTAATCAAAGATGAAAGGATGATTTAGAGTAAAGGTTATGGATTGTTTAGTCTAACTAATCCTTTGATCTCAACACATGAGGATTAAGGATTAGGGTTTGAAGATGAGAGCTTGAGGAGAGAGAATGTGAGATAAGATAATGAGAGGAGAGAGAGTGTATCATAATATATTATGAAGCATTCTTTTTTAACAATAATGAATAAAGGAAATGAATAAGCATGCTTCATAAAATATCTAGTGGTGATTCATTAGCATGAGTCATTAAGCAATAAATGTGCATTAATGAAATGAATGAATCACCACCATGACTCACTTTCTTATCCAAAAGAAACCTCCTTAGACACATCTTCTAGAAGCTTCTCGAGTAATTACGAGAACGCCCCTCCGAACCGTAAAAATACGGAAAATCTTTAGACTGTATAAATCCAATAACCGGATACCAGTAACTGGCTTAAACAAAAGCCGACTGGTAAAAACTGTCCGAAAGTCGTACGCGCGTAAACGCACGTATGCGTCCGAACCCTTTGTCGCAAAACCATGCAACCTCTATATCGTTTCGCCTGGAGTAGGAAACTCTCTGTGTGGGACTCTAGAAACTCGACTACTACGCTGGCAGTGGGTTTAACCACAGACCGCAAGCGGCACTAGCTGTACGTAACGGTCCCCAGGAAGTTGTCGATAAGAAGGCCGATGAGAAAACCCATCCGAACTCCTACTGAGTCTGATGTGACAATCTCCATACAGTCCGGTCCGTTCGTCCAAGACTATCGCATATCGGGCCTAGGGGGGCGGCAAGCGTCAGTCCCCTAATACACCCTGAGAAACTGCTGGAACCTACCAGCAAATCTCGCTTGCCCTGGCCAGGGACTTTGCGTAATGGCTCTCTGACACAGCACGATATCTACTCCCAATACCGGGAGGGACGAATCCTGTCTAACCGCCACTGCCTCCAAGTGCTCGGGACTGCACCCAACTGCTACCTGTTTGCACGACTCCTTTGAGCCGTGGTAGGGTAGCAATCTAAGAACAGTGGGACACACTCGAGGCGAAGTAGCAGTGTCAAGTCTGCGGACTATGCTGTACTCATGTCACCTGGGAACTGTTCACTGACGACTGGTATCAAACCAACCAACAGTTCCCTGTGAGTCCTGTCCGGTGTACCCGTAACCTAACGAGCACCTGTATACTATCTCCAGTACGACGTACTGACGGCTGTGGGACAGACCATCTCCCCAACTGGGATGAGAAGCGTACACACCAGTCTACTCCGGAGTATCGATGCTCTGTCTCGATAATCCAACGACCAGGGACCTGAATAAGGATGTGCTTATAGACTACCCAGCCCCCACTAGTGTGACTGCCATCACAACGCTGGTAGACAAGCAAGATCCTAAGAGCTCTATCAATACGTATACTCACATATTAAGATAGAAAAACCAAGTAGCATACTACCATGTTTAGCAAGACTGTTATATACATGTGAATATCCCAAGCTTCCATTAAGTAATATACAAGCTAGTATGATACAGTAATGGCTTTCTAGGGCATAAACACTAACAAGTACTATATACAAAAAGGGATACAATAACAGTAGTCAGATACCACAATCCACCTAAATGCAAAACAGCTCTCGCCGCAACTGTGGTGGTATCTGTAGCCAAAAGATGCAAAAGACAGCCTGCCGCGACTATGCTGAGGGCAACCTGCAAATACTGTGGCACAACGGGGGTGAGTTGCCGACTCGTGAATAGAGATAACATATAAAGGTAATCGCGAGCGTGCACGTACTGCGCTACTCTAACAAATGCCAGCAGATGATATCAATGCGTGATAAGCAGTATGTGCGGTAATAATGCAGATGCTCTGTTAGGTAAAATAACTACAGGATGAGATATATGGTAATCAATGCTGAGCATGGGATAAACAACATCTACACGGAATATCAACGTGGAAAACAATCGGTGCCCACAACTGCCCCCAAATTCCAAATAACTCAGGCGCTGGCACACACATCGGTCCTCAAATCCTGTAAATCTCTGAGAAATCACGAATGCCCAACATCGGCACCAAAAACATCATAAAATACTCGTGTCCAGCATCGACACGCAAATCCTCATATATCGGGCTCCGTCAGTCCGGATCAGCCCACGGGCTCCGTCTGCGGTATCGGCCCTCGGCCCCGGCAGTACGGATCATCCCGCATCCATCTCTCGACTCTGGTCGGTATCCTCCGGATAACCGCCAGGTCCAACCAATCATCGGTAGGTACTCGCCACCCTGCCAGGCTCATCGTCTACTCCACGAAAAACATTTCTCGCCCCGGGGAACCATACCGGGTCAACCACGAACCCGCAAACGGATCATCCATCTCCTCGAATCGGGTTTCAAGCACACGTCTCAGCACCGAGAAAACGCGTGGTGGACGCACCAAAATATCATATCACGAAGAACTGGGTTTTCAAATGGTGCATCTTTTCTTAAAAATCCCACGGTCCTCAAAACCAGAAAACACATGAAAATCCAACACCAAGAAGTAAATCCAATGCGATGTGCTACGTACATCAATCCATGATATAGGTATAAGGGAAAACCGCTTTTAAAATTAGTTTCCGTTTTTAAAGATATCCTGTGGCTCCCAATTTCCATGAAAGTCATATCGAATCATATATGAAATGAACTACAGCAATATAATCATGGCAGTTCTACAGTGAGTGTGTCATGGCATTTACTAACGGTGTGTGTGTTGCATGCAGATTAGTGCTCGTGCAACATGAACCGTTAGTAATAGTGCGGTGTTCTATCAATTCTAAGCATACATACAGCAGGGAATGCAATATGCAATGACAGTCCATGAGGTAAATGCAACATATAATAATAAGGTCCTATCAGCCCTGACGCATAACGCCATGCGGGCGATATCCCCGTAGATATTAAATCTACTCACCGAAGTCTCGCGCTAAGTGTAGCCGACGACTTGCTTGCCCTTCTTCCCAGCGTCCGTCTCACTCACCTGCGAACCTAGAATCACATAACATATATCATACATAATCTCAATTTCACAAAACGTGATATTACGATACAATTAGAAACCCGTGTCGTAAACCAATCGTGCGTGTGCGCGATACGCTAAAACGTGTGATCACGCGCCTGAAACTACCCTGACGCGTCGCGATACGCAGAAACCCCAAACCCACACGCGTATCACGCTTGTCGCGGAGGTTTAAAATACGAGAAATAGGTATATAGTTCCAGATTTTTATACGGAACTTAACTTACAAATATATATATATATCATAACACTACACACAGCAGAAGACACCCAAAGGACCAAACCCCAACCCAAACCCTACCCATCTAGCCACAAATTGCGGCCAGAAACGATATTTCAGCGGCCTTAACATGAAGAAAGGGGGTCGGGTTCTACCTGGGGTATCAGTACCTAGCCACTACACTGCCGTCTTCTCAAATTTATTCTGAACTCACCGGGTCTATAGCAGTTTCCAGAAAACTCAAATTTTGCTTAAAACGACGAATTGCATCAAATAGGGATATGGTGGTAATTTAGTGCAATTGGGGGCTAAGCTGGGTTAAAATGGCCTTAACAACACTCTATCAACCTACTGAAACCAAATCACACATCACTTGCTCAAGGTTCCCGCAAAACACCTCATATCGCACTAAATCGCCTCAATAACCACTAACCGAAGCAAAACTACACTAAACAAGTAAACTAGGGAGTAAGTTTAGGAAGTATACCCCACACTCGACCCTAGGGAGCTGGAGGAAGAAGAAGAAGGGAAGGGAAGGGGCTGCAGTCGAAGCTGTTGCTGCTGCTGCTCACTGCTGCTGCTGATCACTGATGCTGCTGCTGCTGCTCTCTGTTGCTGCTGTTGCTGCTGCTGTGGATGCTAGCTGCTGCTGCTGTGAGGTAAGTGGGTGTGTGTGTGTGAGAGAGTGAGGTTGTGAGAAAGAACAAAACAAAATGAGAGGAAATCATCACCCCAATGTCAACCCCTCCTCTCTCTCTCCTCATTAATTGATAGCATGGCTTAAGCCATGATGCGCACTCTCTCTCTCTCTCTCACCAAGTCAACCCCCAAAGGAATTCAAATTAAAGCAACTATTAATTAACTAATTAAACTCAATTAAAACCCAAAAGATTTAATCCCCATGATTAAACCCACCATGGTTGCTAATCCTAGTATTAACTCTTTTAAAAACCCTAGTTTATATGCACATGTGTGTGCAAGCCTAGGAAAATTTTAGAAAAATATTTATTAAATTAGGAAAAATATTTAAAACCCAATTTGGTAAAGTTCTTATTAAAAACCCATTATTTGAATATAATTAGTCACTAAACACATCCTAAGGGGTTACAATCTCTCCCCCTTAAAGAAATTCGTCCCCGAATTTCAAAATCTAACTACACGTACCTCTGAAAAGATGGGGATACGTCTTCATCATCTCGCTTTCGGTCTCCCAAGTGACCTCCTCACGGTTCTGACCACACCAAAGTACCTTAACTGATGGGATGTCCTTCGATCTCAATTTCTTCACTTGTCGATCCAAGATCATCACCGGCTGCTCTGCGTAGGAAAGGCCGCGCTCAAGCTGGATCGTCGGGTGCTGAATCGCATGCGAAGGATCATGTAGATATCTACGGAGCATCAAAACGTAAAATACGGGGTGCACATCTGGAAAACTGGGCGGAAGGGATAATCGGTATGCTACTGCACCAACACGCTCGAGGATCTCGAAGGGGCCCATATATCTGGGACTGAGCTTCCCCTTCTTCCCAAACCTCATCACACCTTTCATAGGGGAGACCCTCAAGAAAACATGATCACCCATAGAAAACTCAAGCCTGCGCCGCCGACGGTCCGCATAAGATCTCTGCCTACTCTGCGCTACTCTCATCCTATCGCGAATCAACTGGATCTTTGCGGTCGTCTCCTCAACAATTTGTGGTCCTAAGATACTGCCCTCACTGAGCTCTGTCCAACAGGCGGGCAATCTGCATCTCCTCCTATAGAGAGCCTCAAACGGTGCCATCTGAATGGTCTCCTGGTAGCTGTTATTGTAGGAGAACTCTACTAAGGGTAAGTGATGATCCCAGCTACCTCCGAAATCTAATACACACGCTCTGAGCATGTCCTCGAGAGTCTGAATAGTCCGCTCTGACTGTCCGTCAGTCTGCGGATGAAATGCTGTACTGAAACTCAAGCGAGTACCCAAAGCCTCCTGAAGCCTCTGCCATAATCGGCTGGTAAACTGGGTGCCTCTGTCGGACACGATACCTGTCGGGACTCCGTGCAGTCGTACTATCTCGTCGATGTAGATCTGGGCATACTGAGTAAATCCGAAAGTCGTCTTCACTGGTAGGAAGTGAGCCGCCTTCGTCAAACGATCCACGATCACCCAGATGGAGTCATACCCTCGACTAGTCCTGGGTAGAACCACAACGAAATCCATCGAAATCTGCTCCTATTTCCACTCCGGAATGGGTAATGGTTGTAGCTCTCCCGCGGGCCTCTGGTGCTCAGCCTTGACATGCTGGCAACTCAGGCATCTCGACACGAAATCTGCGATGTCCCTCTTCATTCCGTCCCACCAATAAACATCTCTCATATCATGATACATCTTGGTGGAACCGGGATGGACGCTGTACACCGATCGATGTGCCTCCTCAAGAATCTCGCGCCGCAGTCCCTCAGCATCCGGTACGAACAGTCTAACTCCAAATCGTAGTACCCCCTGATCATCGATCACGAACTCGGAAAATCTGCCTTGTCCAATCTGTGCCATGATCTCCGAACATCGGTCATCACTGCGTTGTGCCTCATGTATGCAGTCAAGTAACTGTGGGCGTGCACGAACATGCGCGATCTGTCCTCCAATCGGCGTGAACTCGAACTGTATCCGGCTGTCGCATAATATCTGCCAATATGCCGACGACTGCCCCCGTACCGCGCTCAAATAAGATAGACTACTCCCGGGCCTCCTCCTCAACGCATCCGCCACTACATTCGCCTTGCCCGGGTGGTACAAGATCTCACAGTCGTAATCCTTCACTAACTCCATCCATCGGCGCTATCTAAGGTTCAGGTCTCGCTGCTGAAATATATACTTTAAACTCTTGTGATCAGTGAATATCTGGCACGACTCGCCGTATAGGTAATGTCGCCAGATCTTAAGTGCAAAGACCACTGCAGCCATCTCCAAATCATGAGTGGGGTAGTTCTGTTCATGTTTCTTCAATTGTCGTGAAGCATACGCGATCACCCTGTCATGCTGCATCAACACGCACCCTAGTCCCACTCGAGAGGCATCACAATAGACCACAAACCCGCCAGAGCCTGAAGGTAATGATAATACCGGTGCCGTCGTCAGCCGAGTCCGTAACTGCTGAAAACTGTTCTCGCACTCCTCCGTCCAATCGAAAAGGACTCCCTTCCGGGTCAACCCGGTCAAAGGGGTAGCAATACTGGAGAAGTCCAGCACAAATCGCCTGTAGTAACCGGCCAACCCCAAAAAGTTGCGAATCTCCGTAACCGATGTCGGTCTGGGCCAACGCTGAACGGTCTCGATCTTCCTCGGGTCTACACATATACCGTCTTGTGAAATCACATGCCCCAAGAAGTCTACGCTGTCCAGCCAGAAAGCACACTTAGAGAATTTCGCATAAAGCTGGTGCTCCCTCAAAGTCTGCAGTGTAATCCGCAGGTGCTGCTCGTGCTCCTCACTACTCCGGAATACACCAAGATATCGTCAATGAAGACTATGATGAACAGATCCAAATATGGCCGGAAAATACGGTTCATCAAGTCCATGAACGCTGCTGGCGCATTGGTGAGTCCGAACGACATCACCAAAAACTCATAATGGCCGTAGCGCGTGCGGAAAGCTGTCCTGGGAATGTCCTCCTGTCGAACCCGCAGCTGATGATAGCCCGATCGTAAATCGATCCTCAAAAAGTACCCTGCCCCCTGAAGATGGTCGAACAAATCGTCGATGTGCGGCAAAGGATACCTGTTCCGCACTGTCACCCTGTTCAGCTGGCGGTAGTCGATACACAGACGCAAACTGCCGTCCTTCTTCTTGACGAACAGGACTGGAGCACCCCACGGAGAAACACTGGGTCGATTAAGTCCCTTATCCAGCAAATCTTGCAACTGACCCTTCAACTCTCGAAGTTCCGCCGGGGCCATCCGATAAAGCGGTATGGAAACAGGCCCCGTGCCAGGAACCAAATCAATACAGAAAGAAATGTCGTGCTCGGGCGGTAGCCCAGGAAGCTCGTCAGGGAACACATCAGGGAACTCTCTAACAATCAGAACCTGATCCAATAGAACCTGTGTAGCACTAGCATTGCAAAAATAGGCGAGAAATCCCTGACATCCCTTCCTCAAAAGCTGTCCAGCGCGAAACGAAGAAATCACACTGTGAGGGGCGGCACCACGGTCCCCCAACACAACAAAAACCGACTCGCCGGGAAAGCAGAATCCAACTGTCTTCTCACGGCAGTCCACAGAAGCATAGCATGTGGCAAACCAATCCATGCCCAAAAGAACGTCGAAGTCCGACATCTCAAGAAGGATCAAGTCGACAGGCAACTCCCTCTCGCCAATACAGACGGTACAGGATCGGAACACGTGCCTAGCAACAAATGACTCTCCCATAGGAGTGGTCACAACAAGCGGCTGATCAAGCAAACCGGACTCTCTACCCAAACTCGGCACGAAGTGTGTGGATACGTACAAGTGCGTGGATCCGGGATCGAACAACACGTGTGCATCAACTGTACATACAGGAAGGATACCTAAAACCACCGCATTAGACGCCTGCGCGTACTGATGAGTCAAAGCAAAAACCCGTGCCTGTCCACCACCTGCGACTGATTGCCCTTTGCCTCGGTCATCCCGTCCTCTCTGAGCAACTCCTCCACGCCCACGACCTCTCTGTGTATGAGTCTGGCGCGGAGCAACGGTAGGTACCACAGGCAACGCCTTCTGGGATGGTGAAGGTGGTAAGGTAACGTGCGGTGCTGCCGCCTCTCTCCGGTGTATCTCAGGACAATCTCTAACAAGGTGAAGTAGACTGCCGCACCTAAAGCAACCCCGCGGCGACTGCTGACTCTCCTGGGGATACGAACTAAACATCTGGCCTCGTCCCGAATCACTGCTACTCCTCATACCAGAACGATACCTGCCGCGGCGTCTGAATGACTGCCTCTGTGCGGATATACTGGTACGAACTCTCTTCGGCTCTGGAACTACCGAAGTCTCAACAAGGCGCTCCTCGACTAATAGGGCTGCGTCTACAGCTGCTGCATAGGTCTCGTAGTGCTGCGTGCTGATCGCAAGGAACAGTGTTGTAAGCAAGCCTCGAACAAATCTCTTGACTCGCAACTCCTCGGTAGCCACTAAGTATGGGGCATAGATAGCGAGCTCTGTAAACAGCACGTCATACTCTGCCACTGTCATCCCTGGCGTCTGGCGCGAGGACTCAAATCTGCGTGCTCGGGCATCCCTAACACTCTGGGGAAGGAAACGGGCTAGAAATACTGTCACGAACTCCGTCCAGGTCATAGGAGGAAGACCTGCTGCTTTGCCTTTCTCAACTGAATCACACCACTTCTGCGCAAGACCTTCCAGGCGAAAGCTTGCGAACTCAACCCATCTCGTATCTGCGCATCTGAGGGAACGACATATCTGGGCCATCCTGTCGATGAAAGACTGTGGGTCCTCGGCTGTATCGATGCCTGTGAAGACCGGAGGCTTCAGCCTCATGAACTCTGATAGCGATACTGTAATCACCTCCGTGGATGCAGGGGCAACTGGCTGTGCGGTAGGTACCATCGTGGTCTCTGGAACGGGTGGAGCTACCTCTGGTCACTGCGCTCGAAGCGTCTCAACTAGCGATCCTATCATCTGGCGCATCTCCTGCATGCTGGATCCCACCGTCTGGCGCATCTCTTGCATACCAGCCCATAGCGTGGCGATCTGATCTGTCACGGGAGGAACAGTCTGCTCGGGTACAACGGGTGCACTGCCCGGATCAGTCCTCGTCTCGGACGAGTCAACTCGAATCTCGGCCCTCGCGGCCGCTCTCTGCGCCCTCGTAGTCTTTGGCGGCATAATTGCTGAAAGGGAAATTAGGATCCGATAAGAATACGGAAATCGAATCATAAGAATATATATATACTCAAGAAGGAATTTAAATCAATAAGTCCTAAGGTCGGGTAGGCGGTGTACCGTGTCGTGAGTATGCCGCGGAACATACACACCCTACGCTACCCTGCCGCAGCTACCTACTCTATCATACATGGGTCATCCTACACTCCGAAGGTAAAACCTACGTTCTGATACCAACTTTGTCACGACCCGAGTATTTCGACTCGTGACCGGCACTTAACCACGCTACGTCTACAGGCGTAACGCGACTAAGTAAGCCGAACCCAGAAATCAAAGCCATTTAAAAAAATAGTGAGTGTTGAAAACATTTAGTTAAAGCATTTAGAAAACCTTAAATAATTCAATAAGTTCCTTTAAGTTACTTAATCATTTAAATAATTTTGGCAGCATTTCCTTTGTAAAAGTAGCCCCGAGACCGGGTACAAAACATGATATGAGTGAAAAATGAAATATAATGAAATGAAACACCCCCAAACGGGAGCAATCACGCCCAACGGCGGAAACCATCATCACAAGAGTAATATACGACGCCGTAGCGAAGAATAAGCAATAAGTAGACATCACAGAATATAAACTGCAGATAAAAACAGTCGGCTCCCACGAGCTCGACACCAGAATACAAAATACACATCATCGTCCTCATACAGTATCTAAGTCCAGTACATAAATGGTAGATGGAGAGTACTAGATACAAAAAGGGATACAATAACAGTAGTCAGATACCACAACCCACCTAAATGCAAAACAGCTCTCGCCGCAACTGTGGTGGTATCTGTAGCCAAAAGATGCAAAAGACAGCCTGCCGCGACTATGCTGAGGGCAACCTGCAAATACTGTGGCACAACGGGGGTGAGTTGCCGACTCGTGAATAGAGATAACATATAAAGGTAATCGCGAGCATGCACGTACTGCGCTACTCTAACAAATACCAGCAGATGATATCAATGCGTGATAAGCAGTATGTGCGGTAATAATCCAGATGCTCTGTCAGGTAAAATAACTACAGGATGAGATATATGGTAATCAATGCTGAGCATGGGATAAACAACATCTACACGGAATATCAACGTGGAAAACAATCGGTGCCCACAACTACACCCAAATCCCAAATAACTCAAGCGCCGGCACACCCATCGGCCCTCAAATCCTGTAAATCTCTGAGAAATCACGAATGCCCAACATCGGCACCCAAAACATCATAAAATACTCGTGTCCAGTATCGACACGCAAATCCTCATATATCGGGCTCCGTCAGTCCGGATCAGCCCACGGGCTCCATCTGCGGTATCGGCCCTCGGCCCCGGCAGTACGGATCATCCCGCATCCATCACTCGACTCTGGTCGGTATCCTCCGGATAACCGCCAGGTCCAACCAATCACCGGTAGGTACTCGCCACCCTTCCAGGCTCATCATCTACTCCACGAAAAACATTTCTCGCCCCGGGGAACCATACCGGGTCCACCACGAACCCGCAAACGGACCATCCATCTCCTCAAATCGGGTTTCAAGCACACGTCTCAGCACCGAGAAAACGCGTGGTGGACGCACCAAAATATCATATCAGGAGACACCGGGTTTTCAAATGGTACATCTTTTCTTAAAAATCCCACGGTCCTCAAAACCAGAATCATATGAAAATCCAACACCAAGAAGTAAATCCAATGCGATGTGCTACGTACATCAATCCATGATATAGGTATAAGGGAAAACCGCTTTTAAAATTAGTTTCCGTTTTTAAAGATATCCTGTGGCTCCCAATTTCCATTAAAGTCGTATCGAATCATATATGAAATGAACTACAGCAATATAATCATGGCAGTTCTACAGTGAGTGTGTCATGGCAATTACTAACGGTGTGTGTGTAGGATGCAGATTAGTGCTCGTGCAACATGAACCGTTAGTAATAGTGCGGTGTTCTATCAATTCTAAGCATACATACAGCAGGGAATGCAATATAGAATGACAGTCCAAGAGGTAAATTCAACATATCATAATAAGGTCCTATCAGCCCTGACGCATAACGCCATGCGGGCGATATCCCCGTAGATGTTAAATCTACTCACCGAAGTCTCGCGCTAAGTGCAGCTGACGACTTGCTTGCCCTTCTTCGCAGCGTCCGTCTCACTCACCGGCGAACCTAGAATCACATAACATATATCACACATAAGCTCAATTTCACAAAACGTGATATTACGATTCAATTAGAAACCCGTGTCGTAAACCAATCGCGCGTATGCGCGATACGCTAAAACGTGTGATCACGCGCCTGAAACTACCCTGACGCATCGCGATACGCAGAAACCCCAAACCTGTTAGTTATATGTATGCCCTAGAGGCCATTACTGTACATACGATGTATATTGTAGTGGATGCTAGGACATATATAGGGAGGACTTTCTTGCTCGACATGATAGTATGCTATCTGGTTGTACTTTATCTTAACATGTACTCAGATTGTCTCTATGTTACATGTTGATAAAGCCCTTAGGATATGTACTCGACTACTGGGACTATGATGAGATCATACTAGTGGGGCTACGGTAGTCGACGAGTACATCCTATAACTGTTCCTAGTCGAAGGTGTATCGAGACAGGGCATCGATGCACCAGAGTAGACAAGCGTATACGCATCTTGACCCATATGATGGGCGATGGATGATCCCATATCCATCGGTGTTTGACATCAAGGATGGTGTACGGGTGCTCAGTGGAGACTGAGTACACTGGACGGACTCGCCGAGAACTCCCATATGGTATTATACCATACGTCAGATGGCAGTTCTCCGGTGACACTGGTACAGAGTAGTCTGTTGACCCGAGATCGTCATAGAGTCTTGTGTGATTCCCACTGTGCTTTGATTTCCATCATACCACGTCCAAGAGGGCGTGCAAAAAGGTGGCTTTTGGGTACAGTCCCGAATCACATGGAGGCAATGAGCGATAGGAGGGGATTCGTCTCTCCCGGTATAGGGAGTTGATGTTGTGCTGTGTTCGATTGGCTATAACCGGAAATCCCTGGCCAGGGTTGCTGAGATTTACTGGTAAGTGTTATCAGTAGTTTCTCGAACTGTTATAGACCTCATATCGGCACGAATTATCGAGCTACTGGGGGTCTGACGTTTACCACCCCTAGGAAAGATATGCAACATATCAGACGACGTGACCGGACTGTACGGGAGTGTTACTGTTTGGATTCACAGGAGAAGTTACAGGCTAGCTTGTTGATCTTCTGAGCGCTCAATACCTGGGTAGCTGTTACGTTTAGCTGACCGCTTGCAGCTTGTGGGTGTTTGATATGATCGTCACCTACTGCCGGCGTATTGACGATTCTTTAGAGTCCTACACAGAGGTTTCTTGACTCAGGCAAAACGAAGTAGAGCACATATGTGATATGTGCGGGACCGAGAATATTGCGATATGTGATACCGTATTATATTCTCGCGATATTTGATATCAGCCGGGTCATCGGATCAAGTGTTGATTCGATGAATCGGTACGGATAAATATTAGTCGGTTATATGCGATATAGCCGGATTGTCGGATCAAGTGTTGATTCGATAATTTAATGTATAATAATATATATGATATATTAAATTACATTAACTAATATTTGCTCACTAAAAGATTCTTTTTCTCACTCGGGTAATACATTGATATATATGCGATATATGTTAATTGTATTATTTTATTTGGTTATAATAAATATTATATATATGTGATATATAATATTGTAACATGATATGATAACTAATGCAACATGTTTTGTAAAGATTAATCATGATTAGGGTTTGGATTAGGGTTAAACTTTCTAGATGTTTCTAGAAGGTTTTCTTTTTGTTTTGTGAAAGATATTTGTGTGTGACTCATTCTTAACTCAACCCAAACCCTAACCCTTGGTCAATTCTCTACAATGGTTAAGTGAACCATGGTTGCATAATTCTATCATATAATTATTTTCCTATTCATCACAAAAGAATAATCATTATTCATTCATCTTCTTCCGTCATTCTTTCATGAATAAAAGCTTTCTTGATTTTTCAAAGTAATGAATAATAGTGAGAAAAAGATAAATAAATAGAGCAAAAATCCTACTTCATCATCCTCATCTTCCCTTGCCATTTAGATGAGGGTGTTCACATCATTTCATGAGTGTTAGCTTGTGTTAAAGAAACTTCAAGGTAGATCATCTTAGTATCGAAGATCGGAAGCAAAGGTTGCGTCTTTCTCTTCATGGAACCTCTCGAGAGTCCGGATCCCGATGATCGCAGTGAAGGGACCACAACACGGAGCATATGAAGTGAAGGACCGGATCTACAAAGGTTGTAATCCCTCTCACTTAGTGTTAAAATGTTTAGCATGATAGTTTTCGCCTAATCTCTAGTTTAAAGTTCCGTATTCGGGTTGTTCGGCACGGCTAAATTTTAAATCGGGCATGGTTGATGCCTCGTAGACCCTTGTGCGCGTGCCTAGCAACTATATAGTGGTATCAGAGCCAAGCTAGAGCTTTAGGCGAAGCGTAGACGGAATTTGAAGTCCGATCGAATCAAAACCCGAACCCAAAATAGCTTTCTGGACTTTTTCTAAAAACGTGGATTTTTCCAAATTTAAAATTCGTAAAAAATTCATCAGGGAATTCTAAGAATTACGGTACAAAATTTTTTTGATGAACAGTAAATCTCGCGGCTGAACCGCGGCAGAAGCATGCATTCTGCGGCGGTTCCGCGGCGAAAAGGTGACGTCATCAACTCGTATTTGCACACTAACTTCTATTTAATTATGCTGGATTTTGTGGGAATTTTTAATATTTATTCAAGAGTTGAATTTTCTGAGGTTATTTTGGGGATTCGATGTTTCGATCGGAGTATTAGATTTTGTCTATGTGGCTTTCCGGATAAATTTTAGAAACTGTTAAAAAGTTCGAACGGATATCAATAACTCACTTTTTCCCCTGTCGGAAAATTTTTCAAAAGTTGGATTTTTCTACTGTTTAAGAATGTTCTAAGTCATGCAAGTAACTCGGTGGACCCTCTAGAAGACAACAAACCTTAACTCGATTATGTGACCGTCTTGAACTGCCCTTTGAACCTTAGGGTTTGGGGCAGTACGGTGTGCCACATGTGAGGCGTTGGCTTGACCCTTCTACGGCTGGACCATTGGTACTGTGGCATGTGATGGACGTTTTTAAACTGATTTCAAGTGTTGAGATATATTGGGGAAATCTTGGGTGCTTGATGATTCGATCGGAAAGTTTAACTTTTTCTATTTATCTGGAATGTGATACAATAATTGGAATCCACAGGTAGTTATGAGATAACTAATTTGAATATTATAAACATAGCAGTTTAGTCTCAGATGATCGGTTGCCACGGAATTTTGATGTGATCAAAAGTCCGTCGCAATCACGTAGCGTACGCGGATACTCGCCGGGTAAACTTAATAGACAGCTACGCCCCATAGCCCCGACCAAGTGACTGTAGGAGAACCCCGTCGCCGAAAGCATCCGTTCGGGTGCTCGCGGCAGCGGTGTTCCACCTTAGTGCACTTCGTCGACGGCATCTGGGGTGCGGCCGTCTACTAAAGTTTGCGACGCGCATTCGATCAGGACGTCGGGAATCTTGTTGAATTGCCCGACTTGATATTGAAAAGAGTTTTCGATAATGAGACTAAAATGCGGGGTTTATAATTGTTAGGCATGCGATGTTTAAGGAATTCATTTGGTTAGGCATGCGATGTCTAAGGAGGTTGCGGATTCCAACTGTTGTAGTTTTACACTTTCTTTTCTGTGACCGTAAGCGTAGTATGTGGTGTATCGCCGGCTTCGTTGCTATACATCAACGACAATCGGGATACGCATACTTGCTTACGTTGATGATATGAGATATTATGTGTTGCTGTGATATGTTGTATTGGATCGTCGCTTTTGAATAGCCGGAGGTTTTATGTGAGATGAGAGTTTTTCTTTTTCATTCATGTAAAATTCATTTGTATGTAATATTCTTTTATTGGGGCACTTCCAGGTAGCGGAAGATGTCACCGTTGTATATCATTTACTTTTCCGCATTAGGTAGACCCAAGGCGGGGAGCACAAGTAACCGGGTTCTAGGGTCCAGTGGGAGACCATCTCGAGGAGTCGGGACCGGGTCTCCTAACCCTAGAATTGG
Organism: Agapanthus africanus; assembly: GCA_030015575.1. Taxonomy (NCBI): domain Eukaryota; kingdom Viridiplantae; phylum Streptophyta; class Magnoliopsida; order Asparagales; family Amaryllidaceae; genus Agapanthus; species Agapanthus africanus. The sequence goes on along the minus strand of JASDDO010000016.1, from coordinate 222,613,590 downwards.
CAGTGTTGCTTGCAGCTCTCGTAGGGGTCTAGGGATGTGGGTTTGGCAATTCATCGCGACCGTGGAATCCGTGTTTTATACAGGCTTGTATTGAAAACACGGGCGTCCTAGTATATCCAATATTTCATATATGTTCTTCTGCTGCAATGTTCTGTGATGAGATCATATAACTGCCTGTGACGAATGTTTATATTATATATATGAGATATATGTTATATTGCAGATTTCGTTTCAAAAGAGATGCTTGTGAAGCATAATAAAATGGGACTTCATTAATGAGATTAATGAAATAAAAGAAACCTAAGATGTTGTAGAAACTTGTTTATAAAAAACTGGTAGCTACAGTTCTTGCTTTGCATAGCGGTGTTCCTTGTAGAACATCCAGCACCTTATTCGATAAGGAAAGGACCGAGATCCCTTCGCCGGGAGTGACTCCTTTAGCAATAACTGGCAGATGCTACAAACTCGGTTTGTCATTTGATTGCTTCTATAGTTCTTGCTTTGCATAGTGATATTTGTCAAATATCCTGCACCTTATTCGATGAGGAAAGGGCCGACGATCCCTTCACCGGGAGTGACCCCTTTAGCAAAACTAGAAAAGCCTAAAAAACACTCCATTTAAAATCACTCGATTCTACAACGATATCAAGTTCATTACGCAAAGGGTTTTCATAAAAACCTGTCGTAGCCCTCCGTCATTTCAGATAAGTAGTAGTAAGTATTCGTGCTACGTTTGTTGGCCTGCGTCAAGGCGTAGTGTGTGGTAGCTAACTAGTATTTATCTGCTTATGCATATGATGCAGATTGAGTTAGGGTAGTCGTGCGACTTAGTTGGCCTGCGTCAAGGGTCGTGTGGGTGGGTTTAATTCAATCAAGAAATGACGGGTTGAACTTGACTAGCGCACAGTGGTTTGTTGGCCTGCGTCAAGGTCATGGGACGCTAGGGGCAAAATATTATTTGGGATTTCAAGTGTTGAAATTTGCAATGTGATTGCATACCTTCTATGAGATAGTTGGATCCCAATACCCGCTGCGAGTAAGAGTTACTCCTGGGAGAGTTTTACACATTACAATTAGCCGATCAAGTAGGTGTCTAGAACGGTGTTAACGGGGTTACGCCCCTAGGAAAACGAGGTTTACTTTAATTAGGTTCGTGCGAAAGCACGGGGGACCTCCCTCAAAGTACCGACACTGGCCTGGCTGAAAGATTGGCGAACTTGTAATTAATCCCGGCTAGTCTTTCCTTTTAGGGTTTGAAAGAAGATTTGACTAAAACAGTGGGAGACATCCTGATTAGATATATTAGATAACCAATCTAATCTTGCAAGAGCATACGCTGAGTGTTTTCTTCTCTCTCTCTCCAGGTAGCGACCATATCACGCCTTAATCAAGATAATAAAACAGATATATTGACCGAACCCGCTTGTTATACTGAGCTGGGGAACGTTGGTCCCGCTCCAACTTATAATTGTTATAAGACAGAGCAGGAAATTGGGGAATTCCAGATTTCCCGTGCCGCCTAAACGAAGAAAGTGCATGTTGATGCGTTATCTTCGGGTGTGTTCATTACAGAGAACTGTTTCTCAGTATCCTTTACGTCCTGGGTATGTGATACCGGATCAGGATCCCGCATATGTAATCTGTTACATAGGGCTACGGAAAGGTAGAGAACTGAGAACGAGTGATAAGTTTCATGAGACAGAAAACGGTGCAAGTGTTGCAGCCAAGTCTGTTGGTCACTATCACCCTGTATTACCTGAATACATTGATTCTGAACGAATGTTATTAGATACCGAACCTGATATACAAAATCATATCAGTCTCTTTATTAGTAAAGAAGTGATATAATTTTGTATTGTTGGATAATGTTTTGAACATTTCCTATATCAAGAGTTGATCGGTTCAGGCACGTTATCTAAAAGCATTGACGTTCTAAATCAAACTACAGTTCTTAGTATACAGAACACACACAAGAAGAAGAGTTCAGAAATGAACGAATCCTTCTTGAGGTATTGTAGACTAGGTCATATCAATGTGACCCGACTAGCTGAAGTTACATTTAGATGCATATTCAAATTAGTTTGAATTTACATCTTGTGAAACTTGCCGGTCATGTCACAAAGATAAGATGACCATAGCTCTGTGTATTAGAAACAGAGAAAGAGCTAGTGAACTCTTGGGATTGATACGTGCTGATGTATGAAAGTCCCCTGTCTACATATGCCAAGATCGGTTCTTTGTACTTCATTACATTCTCTGATAATCTCTTAAGATTCAGACATGTGTTCCTGTTGAAATATAAGTCCGAAGCTTTTGAGATATTCACAGAATATAAGTTAGAAGTAGAGAACCAAAATACGTGTAAAAGTATTATGTCCTTTGATGAGATCAAGGAGGAGAATACTTGAGCACGGAATTCCTGGATTATTCTAAAGGAGAATGAGATTCTCTCTCAGCATTACTCCTCCGTATACACCACAGCACGTCGGTGTATCGGGGCGGAGCAATAGCACCATATATGATATGGTTTGCTCTATGATGAGTACTACTGAGTTTCTTATTTCCTTTTGGATGTTATGCGCTTGAGAAGCTGCATACCTGTTGAATAGGGTTCAAATCAAATCTGTTTCCTACCACTTCATATGTGATATGGAAAGGGAAGAGCCCATATCTTAAGTTTATTGAGATTTTGGGTTGTCCGGCCTATGTTTGAAAAGCAAAATCCGGACAAGCTCGAGGCAAGGACTGTTATGTAGAACTGGAATGGTTCCAGCTATACAAACTGCAGCTGATGATTTGGTAGAACCAAAGGATTCAATATTATCCAACGAACCTCAGCCTCTCCGCCGATCTAGTAGGGTTCCTCACCCACCTGAGAGATACTTCGGTTTCTCTATGAAAGTGGGAGCGAGGATTGCATCATGAGATGATGACACAACTAGTTTCGTGCAGGCCATCAGGAGTGGGACTCTGTAAGAATGGCTGGATGCTTATCGATCTGAGATGGAATCCTTATACACCGACAAAGTATGGACTTTGGTTGCTTTATCTGAAGAGTTAAATTCCCATCAGGAGCAAGTATATCTTGAGAAGATTACTTGGTGTACATGGAAAAGTTGAGACTTTCAAAGCTAGACTTGTTAAAGGTTTGCATCATAGACCAGGTATGGATTATGTTGAAACCTTTTCTAAGGATCTATGCTTAAGTCCATCCAGATCCTACTTGCCACGGCTACATACCATGACTACGATATCTGGTGGTTGGGTGTCATGACTGCTTTTCTAAGTGATGTTTTAGAAGAGAGCGTCTATAAGTACACAGCCAGAGGGCTTCGTAGACAGTGGGAGCAGCGGAAACGTGTACAAGATGTTTTTATGATAAAACAGGCATCGCGGAGTTGGAACATCTGTTTTGATGTGGTAGTCAAAGAGTTTGACTTCATCAAAATGATAGATGAACCTTGTATATACAAAAAGGTAGTAGAGAGTATGGTGGTGATCCTCGTAGAGTATGTGGATGACATACTCTTGATAGGGAAGGAGTTTCCTATGCTACGCTCGGTCAATCTCCGCTTATCACAAGGATTCTCCATATAGGATCAAAGTGATACCTACTAAATCCTAGGTTTTGGATCTATGAGATAGATCTAATTGGATGTTAGGATACTCACTAGTTGTAGTGAGATGGTATCAATCGATCCTGGGGAGAATCACTGGAAAGGTTCCAGAGTGATAAGGACGACTGAATGTCAGTCGCAGGCATTGTCTTTACCCTCAGTGGAGGGACGGTATGTTGGAAGAGTTCAAAGCTAGATACCGTGACATACTAGACGATTAAAGGCAAGATGCATCGTTACCAAGGATGCTACCAAAGAGGCAGTCTGGATATATATATAAGTTCATAAGATGAACTTCGTTCCTACCATTGTGTGACAATGGGGTTGTGGCATTAGCCAAGGAACTACCGTCCCATCAGAAATCCAGAAATAATTCTTAGGCAGTATCACCTGATCATGGAGATGGTTGATCTCCAGGGAGATCGAGGTTAGGAGAGTAGACACAGAGGACAACAGCACGGATCCACTCACAAAGGCCTTTTTCCCAGTAGAGACTTTTACGGGATGGTTGAGTATGAGATACTTCAACCGCGGCTAATTGTTGGGTATGCGATACCATAACAGATGGCCCTAGTGCAAGTGGGAGATTGTTAGTTTTATGTATGCCCTAGAGGCCATTACTGTACACACGATGTATATTGTAGTGGATGCTAGGACATATATAGGGAGGACTTTCTTGCTCGACATGATAGTATGCTATCTGGTTGTACTTTATCTTAACATGTACTCAGATTGTCTCTATGTTACATGTTGATAAAGCCCTTAGGATATGTACTCGACTACTGGGACTATGATGAGATCATACTAGTGGGGCTACGGTAGTCGACGAGTACATCCTATAACTGTTCCTAGTCGAGGGTGTATCGAGACAGGGCATCGATGCACCAGAGTAGACTAGCGTATACGCATCTTGACCCATATGATGGGCGATGGATGATCCCATATCCATCGGTGTTTGACATCAAGGATGGTGTACGGGTGCTCAGTGGAGACTGAGTACACTGGACGGACTCGCCGAGAACTCCCAGATGGTATTATACCATACGTCAGATGGCAGTTCTCCGGTGACACTAGTACAGAGTAGTCTGTTGACCCGAGATCGTCATAGAGTCTTGTGTGATTCCCACTGTGCTTTGATTTCCATCATACCACGTCCAAGAAGGCGTGCAAAAAGGTGGCTTTTGGGTACAGTCCCGAATCACATGGAGGCAATGAGCGATAGGAGGGGATTCGTCTCTCTCGGTATAGGGAGTTGATGTTGTGCTGTGTTCGATTGGCTATAACCGGAAATCCCTGGCCAGGGTTGCTGAGATTTACCGGTAAGTGTTATCAGTAGTTTCTCGAACTGTTATAGACCTCATATCAACACGACTTATCGAGCTACTAGGGTCTGACGTTTACCACCCCTAGGCGAGATATGCAACATATCAGACGACGAGACCGGACTGTACGGGAGTGTTACTGTTTGGATTCACAGGAGAAGTTACAGGCTTGCTTGTTGATCTTCTGAGCGCTCAATACCTGGGTAGCTGTTACGTTTAGCTGACCGCTTGCAGCTTGTGGGCGTTTGATATGATCGTCACCTACTGCCGGCGTATTGACGATTCTTTAGAGTCCTACACAGAGGTTTCTTGACTCAGGCAAAACGAAGTAGGAGCACATATGTGATATGTGCGGGACCGAGAATAATTCGATATGTGATACCGTATTATATTCTCGCGATATTTGATATCAGCCGGGTCATCGGATCAAGTGTTGATTCGATGAATCAGTACGGATAAATATTAGTCGGTTATATGCGATATAGCCGGATTGTCGGATCAAGTGTTGATTCGATAATTTAATGTATAATAATATATATGATATATTAAATTACATTAACTAATATTTGCTCACTAAAAGATTCTTTTTCTCACTCGGGTAATACATTGATATATATGCGATATATGTTAATTGTATTATTTTATTTGGTTACAATAAATATTATATATATGTGATATATAATATTGTAACATGATATGATAACTAATGCAACAGGTTTTGTAAAGATTAATCATGATTAGGGTTTGGATTAGGGTTAAACTTTCTAGATGTTTCTAGAAGGTTTTCTTTTTGTTTTGTGAAAGATATTTGTGTGTGACTCATTCTTAACTCAATCCAAACCCTAACCCTTGGTCAATTCTCTACAATGGTTAAGTGAACCATGGTTGCATAATTCTATCATATAATTATTTTCCTATTCATCACAAAAGAATAATCATTATTCATTCATCTTCTTCCTTCATTCTTTCATGGAAAAAAGCTTTCTTGATTTTTCCAAGTGATGAATAATGGTGAGAAAAAGATAAATAAATAGAGCAAAAATCCTACTTCATCATCCTCATCTTCCCTTGCCATTTAGATGAGGGTGTTCACATCATTTCATGAGTGTTAGCTTGTGTTAAAGAAACTTCAAGGTAGATCATCTTAGTATCGAAGATTGGAAGCAAAGGTTGCGCTTTTCTCTTCGTGGAACCTCTCGAGAGTCCGGATCCCGATGATCGCAGCGAAGGGACCACAACACGGAGCATATGAAGTGAAGGACCGGATCTACAAAGGTTGTAATCTCTCTCACTTAGTGTTAAAATGTTTAGCATGATAGTTTTCGCCTAATATCTAGTTTAAAGTTCCGTATTCGGGTTGTTCGGCACGGCTAAATTTTAAATCGGGCATGGTTGATGTCTCGTAGACCCTTATGCACGTGCCTAGCAACCCTACAAAACCCACATGCGTATCACGCGTGTCGCGGAGGTTTAAAATACGAGAAATAGGTATATAGTTCCAGATTTTTATACAGAACTTAACTTACAAATATATATATCATAACACTACACACAGCAGAAGACACCCAAAGGACCAAACCCCAACCCAAACCCTACCCATCTGGCCGCAAATTGCGGCCAGAAACGATATTTCGGCGGCCTTAACATGAAGAAAGGGGGTCGGGTTCTACCTGGGGTAGTACCTAGCCAATACACTGCCGTCTTCTCAAATTTATTATGAACTCACCGGGTCGATAGCAGTTTCCAGAAAACTCAAATTTTGCTTAAAACGACGAATTGCATCAAATAGGGATCTGGTGCTAATTTAGTGCAATTGGGCGCTAAGCTGGGTTAAAATGGCCTTAACAACACTCTATCAACCTACTGAAACCAAATCACACATCACTTGCTCAAGGTTCCTGCTAAACACCTCATATCGCACTAAATCGCGTTAATAACCACTAACCGAAGCAAAACTACACTAAACAAGTAAACTAGGGAGTAAGTTTAGGAAATATACCCCACACTCGACCCTAGGGAGCTGGAGGAAGAAGAAGAAGGGAAGGGAAGGGGCTGCAGTCGAAGCTGTTGCTGCTGCTGCTCACTGCTGCTGCTGATCACTGATGCTGCTGCTGCTGCTCTCTGTTGCTGCTGTTGCTGCTGCTGTGGATGCTAGCTGCTGCTGCTGTGAGGTAAGTGTGTGTGTGTGTGTGAGAGAGTGAGGTTGTGAGAAAGAACAAAACAAAATGAGAGGAAATCATCACCCCAATGTCAACCCCTCCTCTCTCTCTCCTCATTACTTGCAAGCATGGCTTAAGCCATGATGCACTCTCTCTCTCTCTCTCACCAAGTCAACCCCAAAGGAATTCAAATTAAAGCAACTATTAATTAACTAATTAAACTCAATTAAAACCCAAAAGACTTAATCCCCTTGATTAAACCCACCATGGTTGCTAATCCAAGTATTAACTCTTTTAAAAACCCTAGTTTACATGCACATGTGTGTGCAAGCCTAGGAAAATTTTAGAAAAATATTTATTAAATTAGGAAAAATATTTAAAACCCAATTTGGTAAACTTCTTATTAAAAACCAATTATTTGAATATAATTAGTCACTAAACACATCCTAAGGTGTTACACAAACTAGTTCTAGAAGCTCCCTCAAACTAACTACTTCTAGAAGCCACTCCCTATAACAAACTTTTGGAGAGAAATTCAAATTTGAAATCCTAGATCTAGGGTTTTGAGGTCTATAAAAAGGACCCTAGGACTCACTTGAAAAGGTTGTTCTTTAATCACCATTAGTTCTTCATCTCCCCCAAATCCACCTACAAGTTGAGTGACACAACTTGTAGCCCTAAATCCAAAATCCAAAGACAAATTCAAAATCCCGAATACCATTCAAGCGAGAAGCCTTCAACCTTTTAGGAGCGGAGCCGATCTTCAATCGAGCAAGTGATCCAAGCCGATCCGCAACTCAAGGAGACGAGCGAAGCCAAATCGACGATCGAGTTCTTCCTCTTGTAGTTCTTGAGCGATTTGTAACGGAATTGTTGATAAATAAAATGTGAAATTCTTTAATCTTGCTTTCTTTAAATTCTTGCATCATGATTCAATCTCAATTTGTGATTGTGGTTCTTGTTGTGATGTTTGAGTAAAACTCCGCTCGTAAAGGAGTCGAGACGATCAATAGAATGATGATGTAACAAATCTTAAAACGATTCTTAAGTCCTACGAGTTTTGTAAACCCTAGCAAAATTGAAGAATCGACGACCTAGTTTCTTTGCGATGCTTTCTTGATTGCAATTGATCGAAATTAGGGATCCACGATCGATTCTTGAATTTACTAGAGGCAAGAATGTTAATGATATCGACGAAGGAACAAGGGATAGATGTTGAAACCCTAGTTTTACAAGAAATCCCTAATTCTCATTGATTATCATCGATCTAGTTTCAATTCATCGATGGATAAGAATACGTAATCGCTAGATTTCATCACATCTATAGATCCGATCGATTCTTACGAGCCTCACTTCGATTCTTGATATTTGGATTGGAAATCATCAATTGACACTTCTTGATTTTAATGTTTTCTTGTTATTAGATCTTGATTTTTCTAATTCTTGAAATTCAATTTACAAATCATGAATTGTTTCTTTTCTTTTCTTTAAAGTTTCAACTCATCTAAATCAAGACACAAACGATTATACTTTCCCTGTGGACGATCTGCACTTACTAACGCGCTACATCCGACACCGTTATTGATTGCGGTCAAAATAATTTTTGGTTGTGATTTCCATACATTTTCTACATACACACCGAGAATTCATTCAATCAAATGGCGTCGTTGCCGGGGATTGTGCGCTAATTGTTCGTATTTTAAAATTTGAGTTGAAAAGTTTATTTCATCTGTATTTTGAGATCAAAATTCGCACAAACCCTAAAAGTGTTGTTGTGATTTATTGCGAGGAAATCTGGAACTTGTAGAGCTGTGGAAATTTTTTTCTGAATATTCCAGAGAGCTAAGGGGAGCAACCGAAGCATTTGCCTAAAAACTTGTGCATAGAACCGTTCATTCCACCGCGATTCCGCGGTATAAGCTTGCATCCACGGCGGATCCGCCGCGTGCTGACGTCATCCCTGCACCAAAATTTCTCTGTAAACTTCTTACTTTCTTATCTCCTACCTCATCTGCTCCAATAACAATTTTGTGCAGGTTTCTTTGCAAATAAATTTCAGCGCCGCAAAAAGCAAAATAAATTGTCCGTGTTTTGATTTTTGGTTGTTTGCATATTAATACGGAATTTAAGGGCCACGGCCAAATACAGATTAGGTGGGGAGTCATTACCCTTCCTAAGTCCCAAAAATCACAAACTTGCATCTGCATTACCCTCATTAACTAAAAAATATCTAGAGATGACTCTAAGGACCGTCGCGCTCATATAGGACAGAAGAAGGCCGTGGGTAATCCATTGTTTATCCGCGTTTCTTTTGTGGTGTCTAAGGCAAGTGTGTCGAAGGCTAGTGGTTACTTAATTAGGCCCACTACTTACGTAGTGGAGAACCTCCTACTTACTTAGCACTTACCTGGCCACAGGAGAGATAAAGAGGCAGTGGAGGATTTATCCTGTGACTTGTCTTTTGGCAGTTAGGAGCGGTCTAGAGCTTTGACCTAGGTGACCACTAGATTTTAGGGTTTTGATTGTTGCATTTGTTATGATCGCATCATATTTTCAAAAATCCGTATCATTTTTCAAAACAAACACCAATCACATTCATTCTTTCCCCTAATTATATGTCACGCTGCCACTTGTACTAACCCTTTTTAGCGCAAGATAGGCTGGACACGGAATTCTAGTGCCCGTTTAGTTCGCGTTCCCCTGATCGACCCAAAAGTCGGTATTTCTACATTTACCTCTTCTTTACCCACCACCACACCCACATCGATGGATTCATCTCCATCGAATTTCTTTACCACTACTCTGCCGCCGTCCGTTGGTGCGCAGAATCGACCCCGTATCTCTCTCCAAGAGAGATGCTATCCTACACGAGGTCCCCTTTCCACCTGTCTTTCTATTCCACCAGCCAACGGGAAAAATTTTGAAATTAAACCCCAATACATCAACCTTCTACCAAAATTTCACGGTCTCGAGTCTGAAGACGCATATGCCTTTATTACCAAATTTGAAAATGTATGCGCAATGATGGGTACCTCATAGCTTTCTATGGATGCTAATCGTCTATGTCTTCTCCCATTCACCTTGTGCGATATAGCCGAGAAGTGGCTGTATAACACTACCGCATATTCCATTTCAAATTGGGAAGAATTCGTCAAAGCATTCCTTAAGAAATTCTACCCACATCATAAGACAGCTCGAGTCCGTAGCGAAATAAATCAATTCACCCAGCTTCCAAATGAACCATTTTCAAAATGTCTTGAACGCTTCAAGGATCTGTTAGTCCAATGTCCACATCATGGAATCCCTAGATGGGAACTGTGCCGAATCATATATGAGGGCATTAATCCTAACATAAGACAGACCCTTGAATCCATGTGTCAAGGCAACTTCATGACTAAAGGTGATGGGGAAGCCTGGAAATTCCTAAAAGATTTCGCTGAAAAATCTTTACAGTGGGAGGGTGTGAGTCAATCGTCTAGGGATGGCAATGATGTTTCCATAGGAGTTAGAGCTGAAATTTCTGCTTTACACAAGAAATTTGACAATATGGAAAACAAATTTTTAGCCGCCGCCCTAAATCAAATGCCACTCTCCAAAACTGTATGTTGATATTGTTCTGATCCTTCTCATTTGACGAAGAATGTCAACTAAACTCTCCGTTTCAAGGTCAAGAGCATACCAATGCCGCATTTCAAAGACCAAGGAACGATCCATTTTCTTCCACATATAATCAGGGTTGGAGGAATCACCCAAATTTTGCTTGGAACCAATCAAAAAATCAAAATACGGTTCCAAACCAACACAATTTCCAAAGGTTCCCTCCACCACAACAACAACCACAATTGAGTCAACACCCCTTCCAAGCACAAAACTTTCAAAATCCGGTCAATACACCCGCACCGTCTAGTCCTTTACAGTTGACCGGGACCGATGAATCCACTTCATTCATAAACTTGCTTCTAACAAATCTCATGCAAGTATCGGCTGAAATAAAGACTTCTGTCGATGATATAAAGAAAAACTCAGCATCCAAAGCTGAGAGTATTAAATCGATGGAAGCAGAAATTTCACGATTAAAAGCCGAAATGAGTGCAAGAGAGGAAGAGAAACTTCCAGCTCAACCCCTACCCAATCCTTGCTATTCACATCATGTGAATGCAATCACGTTGAGATCTGGAAGAGTGCTTGACAATCACGTTGGGGAAGAGTTCGACGGTACTGATAAATCAATCAATAACACCCCGGCTGAGACCTTTCCTCACACACACACTTCTAATTCTAACCCCAGTTCTTTTACCCCCCCCCCCACCTTCTTGCGAGCCTATTCTTCGTTTCCCACAAGGCTCGCCACCTCAGCCCACCTCTCCTAGTTCTCCACAGACGATCCCCACCTCTATTATGGGATCGGGTCCACACACACTTCCTTCTCCTATGATGGACCCAGCGCTTATTGCTAAAGCACCTTATCCTAATCGGTTAAGGGCTAACAAATTGAGTCCACATATGGAGTAGATTATGGACATGTTTAAGCAAGTTAACATCAACATCCCTCTCCTAGATGCCATCCAACAAGTTCCGTCCTATGCGAAAACTCTTAAGAACTTGTGCACTAGGAAAAGGAAGACTCAAGTGCCCAAGAAGATTTTCATGGCAAAGACTGTAGACAAGGCTTTTCCCCAACAAATACCATGGAAACGTAAGGACCCTGGCTGTCCTACCATTTCAATTTCTATTGGGGAAAAACATATCAACCGTGCTCTACTAGACCTTGGTGCTAGTGTTAACTTGCTTCCATATTCGGTTTACGAGCAACTAGGTATCGGAGTGTTGAAGCCCTCGAACATAACTCTCCAGATGGCTGACCGTTCAATCACCAAACATAGGGGTGAACTGGAGGATGTGTTAATAAAAATCGAGGAATTCGTATTCCCTGTGGATTTTATTGTAATTGATACACAGCCTGTAAAGAACCCACGGAATAAAATTCCGGTTATTTTAGGTCGCCCCTTTTTGGCCACTTCCAACGCTATCATCAACTGTCGTAACGGTTCTATGACCCTATCCTTCGGGAATAGGTCAATTGAATAGAACATTTAGAGGTTGGGAAGTGTACCCTCCGAACCTACTGCTCAGGTCTGTTCTGTCGACTTAATGGATGTCGACAGCAGCGAATTTGATGATCCTCATGATACCGATCTTAACTCTTTTCATACGTTGTTGTTTGACCCAACTATGTATCATACACATACGGACTTTTCCACCGAAATGTTCGGGTCATCAACTAACACCGATTATGAACTGTTTTTAGAGTCTGAAGATCACCCCGCACTTTATGATGACATTATTCATCGGTGTATTGATGGAACTTTTGAGGAGATCTTCGCTGATGAACTCGCATTTTAAAATTACACGGGTGTTGAGATGAATAATCACCCAATCAATGAAATTGAACCTCCACCACTTCTTCTGGACCGTAAAAAGAATGCGAGTAATCCATCACATTCACTGCATCGTCTCTCCAAAATGAGACGCACACACATTCTATTCCACCACTTACCCTTTCCCCACTTCTTCTTCCACCAAACAGAGCACTGCATTGATAAAATTTTTGAATGGTTGGTGTTAACCTTCGGTCTTTGCAAAGCTTGGCATCGACCAATGATTTTTGACCCCCTCATGAGATTTTCAAAAGATTAACATTGCATAACTCAAGTTGGGAGGGGCATTTTTTCTGGCTCTTGAAAAGAAAATTTTTACAAAATGATGAGCCAAAAATAAGTTTGGGGGAGGTTCTTCACTTAAATATTTTGCCCCCATTAATAAATTTCCTCCCAAGATTACATGTTGTTTGTTGATATAGCGGATGGCAACAGTGAGGACACTGTTGAAAACAAGTTTGGGGGAGGTTTGTGCTTATTTTCGTATCATTTGCATATCACTTTGCATAAGAACAAAACATTTTGAAAACCCATAAAAATTTAAAAAAATTTCAAAAAAATAAAAAATAAAAATATTTTTGTACATAAATAAGATAATAAAAGATTAGATAATGAAAAATTACATCCAAAAGATTGGAAAAATTTAAGAAAACCAAGAAAATTAGAAGTTTTCTTAAACGAACTAGTAATAAGTAGTTATGAGCCGTTGTCCCAAGTATTAGTAAGATGACGGAAGTCACTAATCTGAGAACAAAAAAATGTCTGAAAAATAGTTCCTATTCTGGAAACCAAACATTTTGAACGTTGATACCCTGCTATTCGCACTTACACACGTCTTGAAACTCGGGATAGTAGATGATACCTTGAAATGCTCTTGTCTAAAAGCCAAAGTATGAAGGAAATAAAAAAAATGAAGAAAATATAAAGTGGTGAAGAGAAAAATTGACACTGGTTTTGTTATCGCCAAGGCAGCAATAAAAAAAAATATAGCGAGGGTGCCTCTTCACCTAGTGCCCTAAGGCCAACCAGTCTGGGAGTCACTGCTAAGCCTTAGGTGGTGCAAGACGAGGAAAAACACCAATTAAGAAAGCACATGAGTAATCGGTCGGTTAGTACCTCAAGAAGTATTAACGGTCGCATGAAAGTGTGTGAGCAAATTCATCTAAATATTCATTAATTAAAAAGTACTGAGGCTGATGGGCAAGAGTATGATAGCTTGAATTGAATTCTCCGGGTGTAGGGATGTCTTTACACACGTAGGGTTATATGATCGATGTTTGGAAGACAGATAGGAATGAAGAATAAATACGATGTTTTATTGAGGGAGGACGTGATTTCTGACATGTTTTCATGACTATTAAGATAGGGCTCATGACAACCGAAAAGCTAGCTTAGTTGGAAACCCTAATTTTCAAGGCTTTTCTTTTACAATTCTTTTCTTTAAATGCAATATTCATGATCTTCTTTTTATTATTGGATTTTGTGGGTGCAATCCGCTGAAAACCCTCAGGAGACAACATTCCTCCTACTAGGGACACCTAGAGGTTTAAAGGCTTGTTGCACGTGCTCAGTGCAATCGTGTTCCCTACGAAAGTGTGCTAGTTAGTTTTTCTCTTTCGTTATTTTCTCCTTCTCTTTTTAATAAAACAGTTAGCTCGAGACGACCAAAAATAAGTTTGGGCGAATTTGATCAGTCGAAAATACTGCATTTTTAACAAGTCAATTTCCCTATCATTTGTACACATCTAGAAGTGTTCGGTATTCATATTGCACATATTAGCAGAACATCCCTGAAATAACAGATTGCATGTGTTATACTCTAAAACCGACATTTCTGAGCGAAATTGACTGTTTATCATGACATTGCATCATCCCTATATTGCGCAACACTTGTTTCGAAGTCTGTGCATCAAGTTCCAGGAACCGAGCCAAATTGTCAAAGTGCTGATCAAAATTACGCCAACTCAAGGACTTGAGATCTGATAGAAATATAGAAAGAATTTTGAGAATAAACATATCAGAAATATACCATGAGGTTATAAGGAAGCATCTCTATACAGATGAAGCACTGAGCCCCTCACGTGACCACGGATCCGCGGCAGGAGCAGGCACGTGCCGCGGATCCGCGGCTGTCTTGACACATCATCAGTTAATTTTAGCTGCAGTATTCTTTTATCAGTGCCTACACTTCAGCAAGATATGTCAAATTCCAGATGACTCTCGAAGCTTCTGCCAGATCAGCGAGGATAATTAAATTAAGCTAATCCTGATTAAGCTCCTAACAAACTAGTTCTAGAAGCTCCCTCCAACTAACTACTTCTAGAAGCCTCTCGCTATAACAAACTTTTAGAGAGAAATTCAAATTTGAAATCCTAGATCTAGGGTTTTGAGGACTATAAAAGGGACCTTAGGCCTCACTTGAAAAGGTTGTTCATTAATCACCATTAGTTCTTCATCACCCCCAAATCCACCTACAAGTTCAGTGACACAACTTGTAGCCCTAAATCCAAAATCCAAAGCTAAATTCAAGATCCCGAGTACCATTCAAGCGAGAAGCCTTAAACCTTTTAAGAGCAGAGCCGATCTTCAATCGAGCAAGTTATCCAAGCCGATCCACGGCTCAAGGAGACGAGCAAAGCCAAATGGACGATCGAGTTCTTCCTCTTGTAGTTCTTGAGCGATTTGTAACGGAATTGTTGATAAATAAAAGGTGAAATTCTTTAATCTTGCTTTCTTTAAATTCTTGCATCATGATTCGATCTCAATTTGTGATTGTGGTTCTTGTTGTGATGTTTGAGTAAAACTCCGCTTGTAAAGGAGTCGAGATGATGTAACAAATCTTAAAACGATTCTTAAGTCCTACTAGTTTTGTAAACCCTAGAAAATTGAAGAATCGACGACTTAGTTTCATTGCGATGCTTTCTTGATTGTGATCGCTCGAAATTAGGGATCCACGATCGATTCTTGAATTTACTAGAGGCTATAATGTGAATGATATCGACGAAGGAACAAGGGATAGATGTTGAAACCCCAGTTTCACAAGAAATCCCTAATTCTCGTTGATCATAATCGATCTAGTATCAATTCATCGATGGATAAGAATACGTAATCGCTAGATTTCATCACATCTATAGATCCGATCGATTCCTACGAGCCTCACTTCGATTCTTGATATTTGGATTGGAAATCATCAATTGACACTTCTTGATTTTAATGTTTTCTTGTTATTAGATTTAGATTTTTCTAATTCTTGAAATTCAATTTACAAATCATGAGTTGTTTCTTTTCTTTTCTTTAAAGTTTCAACTCATCTAAATCAAGACACGAACGATTACACTTTTCCTGTGGACGATCCACACTTACTAACGCGCTACATCCGACACCGTTATTGATTGCGGTTAAAATAATTTTTGGTTGTGATTTCTATACATTTTCTACATACACAACGAGAATTCATTCAATCAAATGGCGCCGTTGCCGGGGATTGTGCGCTAATTGTTCGTATTTTGAAATTTGAGTTGAAAAGTTTATTCCATCTATATTTTGAGATTAAAATTCGCACAAACCCTAAACGTGTTGTTGTGATTTGTTGCGAGGAAATCCGGAACTTGTGGATCTGTGGAAATTTTTTTCAGAATATTCCAGAGAGCTAAGGGGAGCAACAGAAGCATTTGCCTAAAAACTTATGCATGTTATTTATATGTATGCCCTAGAGGCCATTACTGTACATAGGATGTATATTGTAGTGGATGCTGGGATATATATAAGTAAGACTTTCTTGCTTGACATGATAGTACGCTATCTGGTTGCTCTTTATCTTAACATGTATACTTTTAGTCTCTCTGTTACATGTTGATAAAGCCCTTAGGATGTGTACTCGACTTCCAGGAATATGATGTAGATCATACTAGTGTGCCTGGGTAGTCAATGACTACATCCTTCATTGTTCCTAGTCGTGGGAATATCGAGACGGGGCATCGATATTCCAGAGTAGACTAGCGTATATCTTCTCGACCCATGTGATGGGCGAGGGATGATCCCATATCCATTGGTGTTTGACATCAGAGATGGTATGCGGGTGATCAGTGATGACTGGGTACACTGAACGGACTCGCCGAGAACTCCCAGATGGTATTATACCTCACGTCAGATGGCAGTTCTCTGGTGACACTGGTACAGCTTAGTCTGTTGACCCGAGATCGTCATAGAGTCTTGTGTGTCTCCCACTGTGCTTTGATTTCCATCCTACCATGGCTCTACTGAGTTGTGCAAATAGGTGGTTTTTGGGTACAGTCCCGATTCACATGGAGGCAATGAGCGATACAAGGGGATTCGTCTCTCCCGGTATTGGGGGTTGATGTTGTGCTATGCTCGACTGGCCATAACTGGAAATCCCTGGCCACGGTTGTAGTGATCTACTGGTAAGAGTTATCAGTAGTTTCACGCATGTGATGGACCTTACATCGGCATGACTTATCGAGCTACTGGGGTCTGACGTTTACCACCCCTAGGCGAGATATGCGATATATCAGACGATCAGACCGGACTGTACGGTAAGTGTTGCTGGTTGGATTCATAGGAGTGTGAGCGGGCTTGCTCGTTGATCTTCTGATCGCTCAATACCCGGGTGGCCGTTACGTTTAGCAGGCCGCTTGCGGCTTGTGGGTGTTTGATATGATCATCACCTGCTGCCGGCGTATTGACGAGTCTTTAGAGTCCTACACAGAGGTTTTCTGGCTCAAGCGAAACGAGATAGGAGCGCGTATGAGATATGTGCGGGACCGAGAATAATACCAGTATGTGATACTGGATTCTATTCTCGTGATTTGTATCATTGGACGGTTATATATGATATAGCCGGGTTACCGAATCAAGTGTTGATTCGATACATTGATACACTTGATATTAGTCGGTTATATGCAGTATGACCGGATCATTAAATCAAGTGTTGATTTAATGATTTAATGTATAATTATATATTTGATATATTACTTTACATTAACTAGTATTTCTTCACTTAAGATGGATTTTCTCACTTGATGTGCACAAGTAGTATATGTGATATATTTTTGTGCACTAAATTGTATCATGTTTGATGATACATGCAAACTTGGGTGTGTGTATGCTTTAAACCTTGTTTAGGTTAAGGGTTAGGGTTTTGTTATCTTTTCTTAATTACTTATTCATTTTATTTATTTTGGGCAAGAAATAAATTGGTGGCTTCTTTTGGTTTTTAGTTGAAGCTTCATGAAGCTTTGAAAAGCTTTGACCATTTTGTTTCTTTCCTTAACCTAATCATTCACCTAAACCCAAGTTTAGTCTCTACACTAGTTACACTAACCCATGGTTGCATTATGATAAGATCAATTGATTTTATTATTATCATCAACTTCTTTCTTCTTCTTCTTCTTCTTCTTCAAGAAGAAGAAAACTTGCCACCTCCAATGGTGCCATGATCAAAAGAGTGAGAAATCCAAATCTAAAGTGAACCCACTTCCTATTTCTTCATCCTCTACCACTTGCCATGTAGTAGGGTGTGTTATCTTCACAAGTTCTATGACCAAGTGAAGATGAAGGTTGATCTTGAGATGCCTCGACGTAGATCATCTTCGGCATCGAAGTCGACGACCTAGCCTGATCATTTCTCCGACGAAACCATCGCCAGAGTCCGGGATCCGATGATTGCAGTGAAGGGACATCATCACGGAGCTAAGGAAATGGAGGACCAGATCTACAAAGGTTGTAGTCCCTTTCACCTTTTAGTTAAGTTGTTAACTTGCTTGTAGTTTCGCCTTTATCTCTAGTAACGATCTAGTTTAGGGTTCTTTGGCACATAGAAAATTTTGAATTAGACATGGTAGATCAGTTGTAGAAGCTCATGGGTGTGCCCAGGAACCCTACAGTGGTATCAGAGACTAGCTAGAGCTTTAGGCGAAGAGTAGACGATGTTAGAAATCCGATCGAACCCGAAACCCTAATCCAAAACCATTCTCTGTACATTTTTTGAAATCTGGGATTTTTTTGAATTAAAAATATGCAGAAAAATCAGCAGGGTTTTCTAAGAAATACTGTGCAGCACGTGCGCCTGAGTCCACTAAAGTGCCACGGAAACGCGGCACGAGCTTAGCTCGTGCGACGGTTCTGCGGCCATACAGTCACATTACTTTTTAAAAATTGCACAGTAATTCCTTTCTGTTAGTGCTGTATTTTATGGGAATTTTTAATTTATACTCAAGAGTTGAGTTTTCTGGGTTGTATTGGGAGTTCGTTGTTTCGATAGAAAGTTTAACTTCATCTATGTTTTTTTTCGGGTATTTTAGAATATGTTAAAAAGTTCGACCGGATATAAATACCCGATTTTTCCCCTGCCGGGAAATTTCCAACTGTTGGATTTTTCCGTGGTTTAAAGACGTTCTAAGTAGTGCAAGTAGCGTGATGGACCCTCTAGAAGACAACAAACCTTAACTCGATTATGTGACCGTCTTGAACTGCCCTTTGAACCTTAGGGTTTGGGGCAGTACGGCGTGCCACATGTGAAGCGTTGGCTTGACCCTTCTAGGGCTGGACCGTTGGTACTGTGGCATGAAGTGAATGTTTTTAAACTTATTTCATGTGTTGAGCTGTTTCGGGAAAACTTGGGTGTTTGAATGTTCGATCGGAAAGTTTGACATTTTCTATTTATCTGGAATGTGATACAATATTTGGAATCCACAAGTAGTTATGACATAACTGATTTGAATATTATAAATCTAGCACTTTAGTCTCACTTGATCGGTTGTCACAGAATTTTGATGCGATCAAAAGTCCGTCGCAATCACGTAGCGTATGCGGATACTCGCCGGGTAAACTTAATAGACAGCTACACCCCACAGCCCCGACCAAGTGACTGTAGGAGAACCCCGTCGCCGAAAGCATCCGTTCGGGTGCTCGCGGCAGCGGTGTTCCGCCTTAGTGCACTTCGTCGACGGTATCGGGGGGTGCGGCCGTCTACTAAAGTTTGCGACGAGCATTCGTTCAGGATGCCGGGAATCTTGTTGAATTGCCCGACTTTATATTGAAAAGTTTTTTCGATATTGAGACTAAAATGCGGGGTTAATAATTGTTAGGCATGTGATGTCTAAGGAATTCAGATGGTTAGGCATGCGATGTCTAAGTAGGTTGCGGATTCCAACTGTTGTAGTTTTACACTTTCTTTTCTATGACCGTAAGTGTAATATGTGATATTGCCGGTTTCGTTGCTATATGTCAACGACAATTGGGATACGTATGTTTACTTACGTTGATGACATGTGATGTTATGTGTGTTAGTGTATATGCCCTAGAGGCCATTACTGTATCATACTAGTTTGTATATTACTTAATGGAAGCTTGGGATATTCACCTTGTATATACAATCTTGCTCAAAATAGTAGTATGCTACTTGGTTTGTTTCTACTTCAATGTGTACATGTGTTTATTTTAGTATATCACCTATACACATTAGTGGAGCCCTTAGGATCTTTGCTTGATTACCCGCGTTGTGATGGCAGTCACACTAGTGGGGGCTGGGTAATCTATAAGCACATCCTTATGCAGATCCCGAGTTGCAGGGCTATCAAGACAGGACATCGATACTCCGTTGTAACGTTTTGAAAATCGTTTCGGTGAAATTTCGAAAAAATCGGTAAAATAAGGGGGTTTTCTGTAAAAAGTCAAATTACAAATATCTTATTATAAAAATTAAATATACATATTCTAGCTATGTAATTGCTATTATTTGGTGTTTATTGAGCCGCTGGTGAAATTTTAAATTTTCTGAAAAAAATATTATTTTATTATTATTTTAAGCCGTCACTAATACATTTAATTAGGGAAAATTACAAATTGGAATGAGTTGAAACAAATTTTGTGCATCATAAAACATTAAATAAAATTTTATCATGTGGTTTTTGGAACGAAATTATTTGCCAAAACGGTTTAGAAATTATTGAAGATAAAAAGGCTTTTTTTTAGCGTAAATAGATGTTTGGGGTATTGTATTTATCATTTTTCATCACCCCACACCCGTACACACACCCAAACCCCCATTTCCCCATCATGATGGCTGAACCCTTGCTGCCCCACTCTCACTCTTTTCCCTACTTCAAAAAGAAAAAAGAAGAAAACAATGAAAAGAAAAGAAAATGAAAGAAAGTCAATGTGGACTTTGTCTTTTCTCCCCACTTTCAACCCCTCCCTCTCTCTCCTCACTCCCTCAATTTCTGGCCGAAAATTCTCAGCCCCAACAGCAGCCCCTCCTTCCCTCTTCTCCTCTCATTTTCCATCAAAAAATTCACCCATTTTCCATCAAAGATCAAAGCTAAAATTCAAATCAAAGCCCTACCCATTTTCTCTTATCTCTTTTAGCATGGATCTTGGTGCAAAGATTTCAATTTGGAGGTCTAGTTTCATGTTGATTTCAAGATGGTTTTAAGGTATAAATCCTAACCTACTGTTCAATTGTTGGGTTAAATTCCTTAATGTATCTTATTAGGTGCTTAAATATGGTTTAATTGCAAGTTTGGAAATCTAAAGAGAAGGAGTTTGAATTGAAAAGTTTGGGTTTTAAATTCAATAGGGTTGTTGTCACTTGTTTAAGGTTGCATGGTGTAGTTAGCATGTTAAGACATGTTAAACCTAATCTAGAAGATAATTTGTAAATTGTTGCATCTAAAAGTCCAAATTTAGTTATTTAAGAAAACTAGGTTTTAGTTTTTAGTTGCAAATGGGTGATTTAAAATCTAACTAAGAATTTTATGTCTTTATTAACATTATAAAATGTAGTTTAATGCTTTAGATCATGCAAATCCAAACTAGATTGTTGTATGTGCATTTTTGCTATAAAATGGTCGAAATTGGTTAAAATTGCAAACTAGGTTTTTGAAATTGAATTAAATTGTGGGTTTAAAAATTACGTAATGGTTTCTATGGCATAATTAAGATATTAAGTTATCATCTTGGTCACTAGAATTGTTAAAACATCATGTTTTGTACAAAAACGGTAAACCTTGCTTGCTAGGTTTTCGGAAAAATAGCTTTTAAAGTAAGTTTGGGGTTTTTGTGAATTTTAACCTATTTCATATTATAATTAGTGTTTGTGAATGTACAAATGAGTGTGTTTGGATTTTTCTCGATGGTTTGACGTTTGTACATCGACATCGAGGGTTGGTTTAGCTATTCTTGCATGCGTAGACGATAGGTTTTGACCTATGCGTGATACGCGTGCCAAATTGGTTTTCGTATACCGTTTCGATTTCAGATTTGATTTTTATGCGATACGATACGTTGTGACAGGTAGGTACCCCCATGTGGACTTCGAGATGACATGCAAGCGCGTGGCGACGTCGGCACCGGCTAGCGAGGACCTGGTGAGTAGATTTATATCTACGGGGAGAAGTCGGGTGGATGGCGTATAGCACCCCCGCAATTCGTGGTGATGTATACGAATACGTATACACACATATATATATTGTTTATATATTGTTCGAGTATATTGATGATAATATGGATATTGGTGTGTTGGATTACTTTAGTGTTGCGAACCCAAAGGTAGTGTTGCACTACACATACACACATACATACTTGCATACATTCCTATTGATATGTGCTCATGGGATTCTTTATAGTTATGTGTTCACATGGGTATGGGACTATGTGTTCACATACGGATTTGAGGATGATATTTGGGTTTGAGATGAGTCGATGAGATTTGTATTGAGGCTGTGAATTCGGTGACATAGCAGGGTTCGTACTTAAGATACGACATGACGTTGTAGCGGGTCCTTGACGTAGTGTTTCACACACGTCCATGCATACTTAGGCGGTATCAGTAGTGTACAAGACATAGGTCAGTACCCTAGACTATGATCTTGGATAAAGAGGATACTAGGTGAATAGTAGGATGAATGTGATATTGACCCGTACCCAGGTTTGGGATGCCGTACGACGGATTTACGTACTAGCTATATTGATGATTGATCCGCCCTCTTGACTTGGTATGCCTGATTATAGATATGGTATCGGATATGATATTATTGAGGCGGGATCACCGACTATACACATATAGGTATGTATATGGATCGACTCAGATGTTAGGCGGTTTCCTTACCTCTAGTTCAGCTTGTTAGTTCAGCCGTATAGTTTAGTGTAGTTGTTAGATTAGATTAGACTCCTACCTATTTCAAAACTAGCGGATCGTGGGTATTTTAAAAGACAGGTCAAGGGATCTACGGATATTTCAAAAGACGTATCCTTTCTTAAAAACCACCGTAGCCCTATTTTCAAAACCCCGCGGTTCGTGTTATTTCAAATGGCACCATTTGTAGGACTTATATTAGATTATTACAGATTAGTTATAATTGCGTCTAGTATTCAACTCCCGCTCATTTTTACTGTTCGCTCCGCATCGCATACATATATTATAATTTCTTATTGCATTATTAACATCATGCTGTTAGGACACCAGCACCATTACCGATGACGCGTATGTACCACGTACACTTACTTGCCCGCTCACACACATCTTCATCGGTAATTGACATGTTACGAACACATTAGAAAATACTACTTCATGCATGTTATTATTCACTGTTGTGTCGCATTCATGGATGCTCATGCCTATATTCACTGTTTACATGCTATTGATGACTTGGATTCGGATTTCATGAGATTTCTTGGGTTTGGAGGAAAACCGCAAAGACATAAATAAACCTTTTCTCCCTTTTTAAATAAAAAGTGCGGTTTTGCCATGATGTATGAGTCGTCCACCATGAGTTTGCTGATGGATTTCGAGACCCGATTCGAGGAGTGGAGGAACCGTTTCGGGTACATGGTGGGCCCGGTATGGTACCCCGGGGCAAGAGGAATGTGGTGTTGACGTTGAGCCTGGCTGGGGAGCACTACCTACCGGTGATATTACCCGACGCATCGGATATCCGGAGGATACCGTCGTGGTCTTGAGATGGATGGTAGGGGCCGGTCTTGACTGACGGCGCCCTAGATATTGAGATTGAGACATTGATATTTCGAGACAGTGAGATTTATGTTTTGTGTCGATGCTAGACACTGTTGATACTGATTTCATTTATGATACCTCAGTTAAAAATACGAAGGAAATCTCACTAATTTATGAAAACAGTTTCTTCATTTACATGTATTCTGTTTTCATGCATGCATACCTCATTCATATGATAAATTGCTACCGGAGGCACTGACACGGGTACATGAGTTTTCACTTGGGTTAGATATTTACCCTAGCCATTGTTAGGTTGCATGCTATATACATATTTGAGGATATATTATGATCATTGACCTAGGATTGCGTTATTTATGCGATTTCTGTTCGTAGATGTTTTTCTATTCACGAGTTGGCAACTCACCCCCGTTGTGCCCCAGTTTCTTGCAGGTTTTGCCGTACAGGTTTAATTACTGCCTGGCGGGCTCAGTTTCATTCGGGTGACTTGCTAGTAGGTGGGTTTTTCTTGTATCGTACCCATCATATTACCTTGTATAATATTATTCCGTTGTATCTAGTAAATTCCATCAACCAAACATGTATTTTTTGAGATAGAGACCAGTGTTGTTTATTCTTTCGACCGTAGAGTCGCTCATTATATTTCTGGTGGTTTTGAGTTTCCTTTTTGAGTTTTGATCCTCGCCGTTGGCGTTGTATATTATATTGCTTGTGTGGTTGTGACCGTCGATTGACGAAGAGCTAGCTCCCGCTTGGTGATGCCTTTTTCTTGATTTCGTATACTATTCATGTTGTATCCCGTTTGGGGGCCAGTATTTACAAAGGAGACTCTACCGAAATTTTCAGTAAATTTTTGATGTTTTAAAAATCGCATAATTCGGCTTATGCTATTAAAATTACATGCTTTAAGTTGGTTTTTCCTGCATTCTACTACTTTTCTTGGTTTGGATTTCTGAGTTTTCGGTTTACTTAGATTACGTACGTCTCGAGACGTTCGTAGTTTAAGTGCCGGTCATGTTCCCTACTTTCGGGACGTGACAAAGTTGGTATCAGAGCGTTAGGTTTTACCTTAGGAGCGTAGGATGACCCTTGGTTGATGGAATAGGTGACTAAAGTAGAGTGACGTACCGTGGGTATGTTCCGCGGCATATTTACGATACGCTACTCCACTTAAGAAGCCTTAGGATGTACATTTCTTTGCTCAGTATTATATTCATTCTGATCTAGCCTCATCAGTACCCGTTATGGTTTTGCTACCACGATTACGGGCAGGGAGAGCTACGGCTAGATTTGCGGTCAGCACGAGCTCGTTACGAACGAGGACGGACCAGGGCGTGATTCCGGCGACACACGATTGCAGAGATGTGTCTTTTTATTGTGTTTTCGCGCCACGAGGGTTGATGGATCGCTGTGTGAGATTACTCGGACGGGCAGATCAGCACCGGAGGATTCAGCCAATAATAGAAGGTCGCTAGTCATCGAGGATGAATGACTAGGACATGTGGATCGTTCGCCTACCCCGATGCGAGGTCATCAGATAGATTGATTCCAGCTAGAGACGACTTCATGCGGAGACGTTGGGAGTCGACAGAGACGATCGAATGTCAGAAACCTATTATTCTAAGTTTAAACTAGTCGGAAAGACATGCAGGCAATTCTATGGTCCCTCTAGAAGAATGAAACCCTAACTCGACTTAATGACCGTGTGAAAGCCTTTGAACCTTCGGGTTTGCGGCAGTTCTATGGCGCCATTAGTGAGGCTTGGGTTTGCCTTTCTACGGCTGGACCACCGATGTTGTGGTATGTACTCGATACTATTAAATTGTGCCCAAGAGGTTGAGCTCTTGGGGGATTATGAGGTTTTGACGACTCGATCGGATGGCTCGACTTAATTCGGATGCTAGGTGGTGAGATGCATTTCTTGGGAGACTCCCGATACGAGGATAGCCGTTGGAGCTCAGTCCATGCAGCCACGATGAGACGAGTCCGAAGCAGTCAACATTAGAGAAAGTGGAGTAAGAGGTTCGTACCAGATCTAGATAAGATGACGTTCCACTCCTCCGACATCAGAGATGCGATACGCATGCCGAGGCATTTTACTTGGATATACCTTTCAGAAGGAGTCGCGATGAGTATACAGCCGTTCCGGAACAAGAAACAGATATAGTAAAGGATGATGACTTCCGGACAGTTGGCAGAGACGAGACATGGAAGAGACCGTGAGCAGGATTCCATCCAGGACACAGCTGCAATGATACTTGCACCCAGGATCAGATGTGTCGCGTACATTCAGAGAGCCAGAGGCCGACGCCAGTGATATGCTGTCTTACGAGTAGTCGCGATGACTGACCGGGAGATGACTAGAGACGTGCCAGAATGGGATCATCCCCGTTAGCACACCTGACAAGGCCGATGAGCCGATGGACCGAGAGATTGGTAATTCCCAGTGAAGACCTTGACCCAGGAGTGGTCATTGTTACGCACACCAGCAGGCCAGAGTTCATGATCATCGACGAGACGTCCCACTAGTGACCGCGACAGTTGGCCCGAGATTCTTAGAGGATGCTCTTGAGCGGTACTGTTCCGCCATTATTGATTTCGATGTTTTGGGTGATTTATTCGTATGATTTGATTTTGATGATTGAGGATTTACGATCTTTGCACAGTGTTGCACTTGATATCGTTTTCGTGCTTTAGTTTCACATGTTTGTGATTTTACGGTTTTAAACAGTTGAGTTGGTTTTTGTGCGTATGCATGCACACGAATTGGTTCTTGCACTCTGTATAGTTATTATATGCTTGCAGTGCAGTGATACGCCTTTTGTGCACTTAGATGCACTGGACTTCGATTTCGATTGTGATGTTCGATATTTGTTTTGTGCACCTTGTACACCTGATTTGATTTTTGCACATGTTCGGCACTTGATATTGGATTTCATGATTTCGTGCACGATGGATGCACCTGATTGGATTTTCGCGCATGTTGGGCGCATGTTTTGAAGTGTGATTTTGGTGCACACCAGATGCACTAAATCGAGATTTTTCGTGCATGTCAGATGCACCTGATTTTGCTGTCAGGCACACATGTTGCCTACGACAGATGTTTCGTGCACACCCGATGCACTTAGATGTTGTTTCTGTGCATATGTATGGCACATATTTGGATTTTGATTTCCGTGCGCACCAGACGCACGTAGCATTCATGTGCATATTTTGGGATTGATTTCGTATAGAGCGGTAAGTTTTTATGATATTGCTATGTGTTTTCGTACTGAGCAGGACTAGTCAGAGGACAGTACCTGAATATATTTTTGCATGCATTGATAGTTATTGAAGGGATTTCCAAAAAGCGAGCTATAGCCTCAGTATTTACCTACGTGTCTGATATGACACGAAATGTTTAAAACAAGGAGACCCTTCTAAATTGTTTCCAAAACGGCAGGACGTACATTTCAAACAAAGGTATATATGTATATAGTTATTTTCTTATGATAGACGTCCGCCACTGTGCAGT
The DNA here is from genome assembly GCA_030015575.1 of Agapanthus africanus. Lineage (NCBI taxonomy): Eukaryota > Viridiplantae > Streptophyta > Magnoliopsida > Asparagales > Amaryllidaceae > Agapanthus > Agapanthus africanus. The sequence goes on along the minus strand of JASDDO010000016.1, from coordinate 222,586,550 downwards.
GTTATACGCGTTGCACAGCGACTTAAAGAGATTTGGCATGTATTTCCTTCAGATACTTACAGATATAGATTCGATGTTTACATGTATAGTTTCGAGTTATATCATATTGGTTTGATTTGGATTTGGCATTGATGTCTTCTCCATGACTCCGATGATTGCGGGATGCTTGACGGAGTTTTGATTTGAGTTATATACTCATTTTTCATGCGCATGCGCTGCTCTACGATTTGTTTTATGTATTTACAATTTCGGAGCCCCGACGACTTGATGGTTTTCTTAGATTTTTTAGTATTTGGGGGAGTTTGAATTTAAATTCGGGGACCGAATTTCTTTAAGGGGGGAAGATTGTAACGTTTTGAAAATCGTTTCGGTGAAATTTCGAAAAAATCGGTAAAATAAGGGGGTTTTCTGTAAAAAGTCAAAATACAAATATCTTATTATAAAAATTAAATATACATATTCTAGCTATGTAATTGCTATTATTTGGTGTTTATTGAGCCGCTGGTGAAATTTTAAATTTTCTGAAAAAAATATTATTTTATTATTATTTTAAGCCGTCACTAATACATTTAATTAGGGAAAATTACAAATTGGAATGAGTTGAAACAAATTTTGTGCATCATAAAACATTAAATAAAATTTTATCATGTGGTTTTTGGAACAAAATTATTTGCCAAAACGGTTTAGAAATTATTGAAGAAAAAAGGCTTTTTTTAGCGTAAATGGATGTTTGGGGTATTGTATTTATCATTTTTCATCACCCCACACCCGTACACACACCCAAACCCCCATTTCCCCATCATGATGGCTGAACCCTTGCTGCCCCACTCCCACTCTTTTCCCCACTTCAAAAAGAAAAGAGAAGAAAACAATGAAAAGAAAAGAAAATGAAAGAAAGTCAATGTGGACTTTGTCTTTTCTCCCCACTTTCAACCCCTCCCTCTCTCTCCTCACTCCCTCAATTTTTGGCCAAAAATTCTCAGCCCCAACAGCAGCCCCTCCTTCCCTCTTCTCCTCTCATTTTCCATCAAAAAATTCACCCATTTTCCATCAAAAATCAAAGATAAAATTCAAATCAAAGCCCTACCCATTTTCTCTTATCTCTTTTAGCATGGATCTTGGTGCAAAGATTTTAATTTGGAGGTCTAGTTTCATGTTGATCTCAAGATGGTTTTAAGGTATAAATCCTAACCTATTGTTCAATTGTTGGGTTAAATTCCTTAATGTATCTTATTAGGTGCTTAAATATGGTTTAATTGCAAGTTTGGAAATCTAAAGAGAAGGAGTTTGAATTGAAAAGTTAGGGTTTTAAATTCAATAGGGTTGTTGTCACTTGTTTAAGGTTGCATGGTGTAGTTAGCATGTTAAGACATGTTAAACCTAATCTAGAAGATAATTTGTAAATTGTTGCATCTAAAAGTCCAAATTTAGTTATTTAAGCAAACTAGGTTTTAGTTTTTAGTTGCAAATGGGTGATTTAAAATCTAACTTAGAATTTTATGACTTTATTAACATTATAAAATGTAGTTTAATGCTTTAGATCATGCAAATCCAAACTAGATTGTTGTATGTGCATTTTTTCCTATAAAATGGTCGAAATTGGTTAAAATTGCAAACTAGGTTTTTGAAATTGAATTAAATTGTGGGTTTAAAAATTACGTAATGGTTTCTATGGCATAATTAAGATATTAAGTTATCATCTTGGTCACTAGAATTGTTAAAACATCATGTTTTGTACAAAAACGGTAAACCTTGCTTGCTAGGTTTTCGGAAAAATAGCATTTAAAATGAGTTTGGGGTTTTTGTGAATTTTAACCTATTTCATATTATAATTAGTGTTTGTGAATGTACAAATGAGTGTGTTTGGATTTTTCTCGATGGTTTGACATTTGTACATCGACATCGAGGGTTGGTTTAGTTATTCTTGCATGCGTAGACGATAGGTTTTGACCTATGCGTGATACGCGTGCCAAATTGGTTTTCGTATACCGTTTTGATTTCGGATTTGATTTTTATCCGATACGATACGTTGTGACAGGTAGGTATCCCCATGTGGACTTCGAGACGACAAGAAAGCGCGTAGCGACGTCGGCACCGGCTAGCGAGGACCAGGTGAGTAGATTTATATCTACGGGGAGAAGTCGGGTGGATGGCGTATAGCACCCCCGCAATTCGTGGTGATGTATACGAATACGTATACACACATAAATATATTGTTTATATATTGTTTGAGTATATTGATGATAATATGAATATTGGTGTGTTGGATTAGTTTAGTGTTGCGAACCCTAGGGTAGTGTTGCACTACACATACACACATACATACTTGCATACATTCCTATTGATATGTGCTCATGGGATTCTTTATAGTTATGTGTTCACATGGGTATGGGACTATGTGTTCACATACGGATTTGAGGATGATATTTGGGTTTGAGATGAGTCGATGAGATTTGTATTGAGGCTGTGAATTCGGTGACATAGCAGGGTTCGTACTTGAGATACGACATGACGTTGTAGCGGGTCCTTGACGTAGTGTTTCACACACGTCCATGCATACTTAGGCGGTATCAGTAGTGTACAAGACATAGGTCAGTACCCTAGACTATGATCTTGGATAAAGAGGATACTAGGTGAATAGTAGGATGAATGTGATTTTGACCCGTACCCAGGTTTGGGATGCCGTACGACGGATTTACGTACGAGCTATATTGATGATTGATCCGCCCTCTTGACTTGGGATGCCTGATTATAGATATGGTATCGGATATGATATTATTGAGGCGGGATCACCGACTATACATATACAGGTATGTATATGGATCGACTCAGATGTTAGGCGGTTTCCTTACCTGTAGTTCAGCTTGTTAGTTCAGCCGTATAGTTTAGTGTAGTTGTTAGATTAGATTAGACTCCTACCTATTTCAAAACTAGCGGATCGTGGGTATTTTAAAAGACAGGTCAAGAGATCTACGGATATTTCAAAAGACGTATCCTTTCTTAAAAACCACCGTAGCCCTATTTTCAAAACCCCGCGGTTCGTGTTATTTCAAATGGCACCATTTGTAGGACTTATATTAGATTATTACAGATTAGTTATAGTTGTGTCTAGTATTCAGCTCCCGCTCATTTTTACTGTTCGCTCCGCATCGCATACTTATATTATAATTTCTTATTGCATTATTAACATCATGCTGTTAGGACACCAGCACCATTACCGATGACGCGTATGTACCATGTACACTTACTTGCCGGCTCACACACATCTTCATCGGTAATTGACATGTCACGAACACTTTAGAAAATACTACTTCATGCATGTTATTATTCACTGTTGTGTCGCATTCATGGATTCTCATGCCTATATTCACTGTTTACATGCTATTGATGACTTGGATTCGGATTTCATGAGATTTCTTGGATTTGGAGGAAAACCGCAAAGACATAAATAAACCTTTTCTCCCTTTTTAAATAAAAAGTGCGGTTTTCCTATGATGTATGAGTCGTCCACCATGAGTTTGCTGATGGATTTCGAGACCCGATTTGAGGAGTGGAGGAACCGTTTCCGGTACATGGTGGGCCCGGTATGGTACCCCGGGGCAAGAGGAATGTGGTGTTGACGTTGAGCCTGGCTAGGGAGCACTACCTACCGGTGATATTACCCGACGCGTCGGATATTCGGAGGATACCGTCGTGGTCTTGAGATGGATGGTAGGGGCTGGTCTGAACTGACGGCGCCCTAAATATTGAGATTGAGACATTGATATTTCGAGACAGTGAGATTTATGTTTTGTGTCGATGCTAGACACTGTTGATACTGATTTCATTTATGATACCTCAGTTTAAAAATACGAAGGAAATCTCACTAATTTATGAAAACAGTTTCTTCATTTACATGTATTCTGTTTTCATGCATGCATACCTCATTCATATGATATATTGCTACCTGAGGCACTGACACGGGCACATGAGTTTTCACTCGGGTTAGATATTTACCCTAGCCATTGTTAGGCTGCATGTTATATACATATTTGAGGATATATTATGATCATTGACCTAGGATTGAGTTATTTATGCGATTTCTGTGCGTAGATGTTTTTCTATTCACGAGTTGGCAACTCACCCCCGTTGTGCCCCAGTTTCTTGCAGGTTTTGCCGTACAGGTTTAATTACTTCCTGGCGGGCTCAGTTTCATTCGGGTGACTTGCTACTAGGTGGGTTTTTCATGTATCGTACCCATCATATTACCTTGTATAATATTATTCCGTTGTATCTAGTAAATTCCATCAACCAAACATGTATTTTCTGAGATAGAGACCAGTGTTGTTTATTCTTTCGTCCGTAGAGTCGCTCGTTATATTTCTGGTGGTTTTGAGTTTCCTTTTTGAGTTTTGATCCTCGCCGTTGGCGTTGTATATTATATTGCTTGTGTGGTTGTGACCGTCGATTGACGAAGAGCTAGCTCCCGCTTGGGGATACCTTTTTCTTGATTTCGTATACTATTCATGTTGTATCCCGTTTGGGGGCCAGTATTTACAAAGGAGACTCTGCCGAAATTTTCAGTAAAATTTTGATGTTTTAAAAACCGCATAATTCGGCTTTTTCTATTAAAATTACTTGCTTTAAGTTGGTTTTTCCTGCACTCTACTACTTTTCTTGGTTTGGATTTCTTGTTTTTCGGTTTACTTAGATTACGTACGTCTCGAGACTTTCGTAGTTTATGTGCCGGTCATGTTCCGTACTTTCGGGCCGTGACATCCGGAGTAGACTAGCGCATGCGCTTCTCATCTCAGAGTGGGAGATGGTCTGTCCCACAGCCATCAGTACGTCGTACTGGAGATAGTATGCGGGTGCTCGTTAGGTTATGAGTACACTGGACAGGACTCGTCGGGAACTGACCGGTTGGTATTATACCTATCGTCAGTTATCAGTTCCCAGGTGACATGAGTACAGCTTAGTCCGCTGACTTGACACTGTCACTTCGCCTCGAGTGTGTTCCCACAGTACTTTGATTACTACCCTACCATGGCTCAAAGGAGTCGTGCAAACAGGAGTAGTTGGGTACAGTCCCGAAGCACTTGGAGGCAGTGACGGTTAGACAGGATTCGTCTCTCCCGGTATTGGGGGTTGACATCGCGCTGTGTCTAGGAGAGCCATTACACGAGTAGTCCCTGGCCAGGGCAAGCGAGATATACTGGTAGGCTTCCGGTGTTGTCTCAGGGTGTTTTAGGCTTCACCCCGACACGACTTGTACCGCTATTAGGGGACTAACGTTTACCGCCCCCCTAGGCCCGCCATGCGATGTATCAGACGAACAGACCGGACTGTACGGAGAATGTCACATTCAGGCTCAGTAGGAGTTCAGATGGGTTTCACTTCGTCAGTCTTCTTGTCGGCATCTACCTGGGCACCGTTACGCACAGCTAGTGCCGCTTGCGGTCTGTGGTTAAACCCACTGCCAGCGTAGTGTCGAGTCTTTAGAGTCCCACACAGAAAGCTATTCGCCTTTAGGCAAAAGAGTAGAGGTCGGATGGTTTTGCAACTGGTCGCATGGTTTTGCGACAGGGTTCGGTCACATACGTGCACTTGTGCACGTACAGTTTCCGGACAGTTAACACTAGCGGGATTTGGTTTAAGCCAGATCCTAGTGTACGTTTTAGGATTGGTTTTATCCAGTATGTATTTGTGTTCCTCGGAACGCGGATGCGGGTGTGTATGCACAGTTGACGAAGAGGCAGAGGATTCTCATTAGGGTTGTTGACTGTTGACTGTTGACCATTGACTTCTTGCTAAACACTAATGAGAATATGATGTATGATTAACAATAATATTAATTAAGTATTATGGTGACATGGTTGTTGAGGGGTTGAGTTTGTTGACTTGTTGACTTAGTTGACCGGTTGACTAGGTTGGACTAGTTGACCATCATGATGACAATGGCTATCATTTCATGGCAAAGACTTTTTCTTGCTTGTTTATCTTGTGCAAAATGAGTGCATGAAATGATATGGCTATTGTGGCTTAAACCATCACATAATACTTGATTGTTATGTTTTGTTATGATGGCTTTGGATTATGAGAGCCAAGAGAGAAAAAGTCTTTCTCATTCTATCATTTTCATTTCTCTCTTGTTCTTGAGCTCTCATCCTCTTCCTCTTGCTCTCCCTCTCTTTAGTCTATGGTTCACTTGTCTCATGTGTTGAGAAGCAAGAACCATAGAGTATAATCCCAACACACTCTTCTCTACTCACTCTAATTCATAAGGTTTAGCAAACCGAGTGAACTAGTTTCTTCAAAGCTCGAAGAAGAAGCCAAAGATAGAAGCTTTCGGGTGGATCGATCTTCGGCGCAAGGAGACGACGGAGTGAAGCCAATCCGTACACCATCGAGAGTGAAAGACGAAGGATTTCAAGAAAGAAAGGTATAACCCTCTAACCGAGTAGTTAACAACTCCTAGTTAGGTTGTTAGGTAGATAGTTTAACAAAAATCCGGTTTTGAGTCCATGTTACCGCCTCTAGAAAATTGTTTTTCACCAAATTCCGCATGCCCGAAAGTACCGGGAGAGGTAGCATGGACTTACAGTGGTATCAGAGCCTAGTTAAACACTACTTAACATATTAGCATAGTAACTAGAAATTCGATCGGAGAAAAAGTCACGAAATACACCCAAAAATCTAACTTGCTGTCGATTTTCAAAGTTCTGTAAAAGTAATAAATCATGCTTTAAAAATCGACTCAGGGTTTTTAGAGTATACGGTAGAAAGACGGTCATGTGATCTCATCAAAGCGCCGCGGAAACGCGGCAATAGCTTGCTATTGCCGCGGTTCCGCGGCCGTATTGGCTCTTCTCTGGATCTTCTTTGCTACAGTATATTCAGTGGGGTATTTTGGGAATTTTGGTATATGTGTTTTCAGCCCAGATTTTCCAGAAAGAAAATTTTGTTTTTGGGGCTTTAAAAACAGTATTTTGATCGAGTTTCTAAAGACTTAAGCTGACGGGTTTTTATCTGTGATGTGATATTTGTATTGAACGTCTGCTAATCGCTATATGTCGATTAGTGGGAGTTATACAAATCTGTGATCTGTAATGTTATTGGTTTGTGTATATGAATTTATTGGATTGTCGCGGGTGAATAGCCGGGGGTTGTGAGACGAGAGTTTTCTTTTCTTTCAATTCATGTAAATTTGTAAATTGATGTAATAATTATTTATATGGCCGCACAACCGGGTCGGGGTTGTAGCCGTCATTGTATAATTTCTTTTTGCTGTTTTTGCTCCTAGGATAGACCCATGGAGGGGGTGCACAAACTACCGGGTATGCCGAAGTGCCGAGTAGCCTACTCACGGAGTTGAGGGAGGTTGCTTCGCTTCGGGTACTTGGCGGGTAGTTTGCCGCACCCGTAGGGGTCTTGGGTGGGGTATTGGCTATTCACCGCGACCGTGTAATCTGCTTTTCGTTACAGGCTCGTACGAATTGCGGATTCCTAGTATATCCAATGTATTCATCTGTGATCTGAAATGGCTATCATTGCAATATATCTATATATGATATTATTTAGGCGTTGCTTATGTTTTACAGCCGCGCTAGCCTAGCCCCCGCTCTGTCGTTAGGTAAGTAACCCAACGGGTAATGACGGGGCCCCGTGGCGAATGCGAATGGCATAAGCGTACGTCATATTTTGGTTGTTTTCTGCAATGGTGGGATTAAATGATGGGACGCATTAAAAGAACTAATGCAAGAATAACACGCATTAAAAGAACTAATGCAAGAAATTAAACCAAGTAAAAGTCGTTGGAACACTTTCGAAAAGCCACTCGGTTATTTTCAAAACTAACTTTTAAATGCGGAGCTTGAGCCACTCCTTTTAAAAGCTATCTCATTCCATCGATTATATCAAGTTCACTACGTTCACGGTTTCGCCAAAACCATTCGTAGCCCTCCGTCGTTTCACATGAATAGTCAATAGTATTCAAGCTATGTTTGTTGGCCAAAGTCAAGGCATAGTGATTGGTAGCTATTGGGTATTCATGTGCAGCATAGATAGATGCGTTGGTTTGGAACAGTCATACTGCCTTGTTGGCCAAAGTCAAGGGTAGGTACGGGTGGATTCAAATTTACCTGGAGAACGATGATAGAACTTGACATGTGACTTATGACTTGTTGGCCAAAGTCAAGGTCATAAGAGCATGGGGCAAAAAATCAACATCGGGAGTTTCATAAGTACTGAAACTTGCCAGAGTTGCATACCATTTGGAGTGTGATGATTCTGGTAGGATTCCTTCAGTTTCGTCATGCAATGATATTTGGATCCCGGTCCTACTGTGAGTATATGCTACTCCTCGGGAAATTTCTCACTAAACGATCAATGCTATAAACCTAGTAGGTGTCTAGAAAGGTGTTAGCGGGGCTACGCCCCCTAGGAAAAGAGGTTCTTAAATTAAGGAACTTCGCGAAAGCGTTCGAAAACCTCCCTCGAAGTACCGACACTAGCCTGGCTGAACAGTTAAGCGAGTATTGTACAGTGAGATTGATCCTGACTAATTCTTCCTTTTTGGTTTGAGGAGGGATTCGAGAAACAGTGGGAGCCATCCTGTTTAGACAAACTAAAAACCGCTCTAAACTTGCAAGAGCATCATGCTGAGTGTTTCTTCTCTCTCTCCTAATTGCAGCGACCAATCGACATGACTGGACTTAAGTTACTTCTAGATAAAAACATACTGACAGGGCCAAACTACAAAGATTGGCTCAGGAATGTCAAAATGGCAATCACTTACGACAAGCTGGGGTATCTTCTTACCACCAAAGCTCCCCCTGTCCCAGGTCCCACCTCCAGCGTCGTGGATAAGGAAATCCGTAAGACTTGGGAGATCGATTGCGCGAAGGCCAGGTGCCTCGTGCTTGCCACTATGGACAACGAACATCAGAGGAGGCACGAGAATATGGACCTCGAATCCATATTTTTCCATACAAAAGAACTGTATGGAGAGCAGTCTCGTATCGCAAGATACGAAGTGTCGAAGAAGTTATTTTCGGCAAGGTTGGCCGTCGGATCATCGGTAGCGGAACACGTGCTTAAGATGATTGGCTACATAGAAGAGCTTGCGGACCTTAGGACCACGTTGGAGAATGAGCTCTATACGGACTTGATTCTCCAGTCCTTCCTTCCACTTACGCCTAGTTTATACGGAACTTCAACTTACAAGAAAAGGAAGTTGAACTTTCAGAACTCCTCAACATGCTGAGGAGCGTAGAGGGCACCCTACAGAAAGGTAGGGAAACATCCACTTTGTTTGTACGAGGATCTTCCTCTTCTAGGTCCAAGGCGAAAGCCAAGGGAAAGAAGAAGAAAGGCCCTGCCAAACCAAGGGGCGGTGTTAGTAAAATGGATACGAAGGGAAATGCAAAAGCAACAAAGAAAGCGGGGCAGCTTGTGGATAAAGAAGAATGCTTCTATTGTCATAAGAAGGGACACTGGAAGAATGATTGCAGGGCTTGGAAGGCCAGAACACAGGATCTGAAGCAGGTTGCGGCTTCAGCTTCAGGTGTGTATGTTATTGATAACTGTCTTTCAATAAACTCTACTTCCTGGGTATTGGATACCGGATCAGGATCTCATATCTGTAATTCTTTGCAGGCGTTGAGAAACCGTAGGTTTTTGAAGGCAGGTGACATGACCCTCAAAGTTGCAAATGGAGCTAGCATGGATGCTAAGGCCGTGGGGGACTATCACCTGGGAATGTCAGATGGACATGTTTTGGTTTTACGTAATTGCTTTTTTTGTACCCAACGCAACTTGTAATATCATTTCTGTATCTTTAGTTTCTAAAGAAGGTTATGAATTTGCGTTTGTAAGTAATGTTGTGAACATTCACCTTAATCAAGTTCTGATTGGGTCAGGTACATTAAGAAATGGTATATACGTATTAAACCAACCACAGATTTTCAATGTCCAGAATACACACAAAAGAAAGTGTCCGAAAATAAATCAGACTTTCTTATGGCATTGTAGACTGGGTCACATCAATGAGAGAAGGTTGACGAAGTTGCATACAGAAGGATATTTGAATCCATTCGAACATCAATCGTATGCCACTTGTCAATCATGTCTCAAAGGAAAGATGACAAAGACTCCGTTCACTGGACACGGAGTAAGAGCGAGCGAGCTCTTGGGACTCGTACACAGCGACGTGTGCGGTCCAATGTCTACACATGCGCGAAGCGGTTATTCTTACTTCATTACTTTTACGAATGACTTTTCAAGTACGGTTATGTCTTCTGAATGAAACATAAGTCCGAAGCATTTGGAAAATTCCAGGAATATAAGAATGAAGTAGAAAAACAAACCGGTAAAAGTATCGAGATTCTAAGATCGGATCGAGGTGGTGAATACTTGAGTGCTGAGTTCCTGGACTATTCAAAAGAGAACGGAATTCTCTCTCAGCTTACTCCTCCATACACTCCGCAACATAACGGTGTATCGGAGAGACGGAACCGAACCCTATTGGATATGGTACGGTCCAAGATGAGTAACGCTGAGTTACCACGATCATTCTGGCGGTATGCGCTAGAATCAGCTGCATACCTTTTGAACCGAGTTCCATCTAAGACTGTGCCTACTACACCATATGAGATGTGGTGTGGGAAGAGACCCTATCTTAATCACATTAAGACATGGGGATGTCCAGCTTTTGTCAAAAAGCAGCATGCGGACAAACTCGAGGCACGCTCAGTACAGTGCAAGTTCGTGGGATATCCAAAGAACTCCAAGGGATATTTTTTCTACCGCGAAGAGGAACAAAAGGTTTTTGTTTCTCGTCATGCCTACTTCTTGGAAACTGAGTTTTTGGAAAACCATATAAGTGGGAGCGCAGTAGAACTGGAAGAAATTCCAGAACCACGAGCTATTACTGAAAGCTTAGTAGAACCAGAGGGTTCAAAAGAACATGACATTCCAACGCCACTCCGCAGGAGTAGTAGGCAGTCTCATCCGCCCGAGAGATACTATGGTTTTCTCGTAGACGGGGATAGAGAGGATTGCATCATAGATTATGATGAGCCTATTAGCTTCCAGCAGGCCGTTCAGAGCGTTGACTCGGTAAAATGGATGGATGCAATGCGGACCGAAATGGAGTCCATGTACACCAACAAAGTATGGACGTTGGACATTGCTCCAGATGGGGTAAAACCCGTAGGATGCAAGTGGATCTTTAAAAGGAAGATTGGTGTAGATGGACAGGTTGAGACCTATAAAGCTAGACTGGTTGCAAAGGATTTTCGTCAAAGACCTGGTTCGGACTATGACGATACCTTTTCTGGAGTTGCTATGCTGAAATCCATTCGGATCCTTCTTGCCATTGCTGCCTTCCACGATTATGAGATTTGGCAGATGGACGTAAAGACCGCTTTTCTAAATGGAAATTTAGAGTAGTGTGTCTATATGGACCAGCCAGAGGGTTTCATTCAGAGTGGGAGCAGCGGAAAGGCGTGCAAGTTGCTTAAGTCCATCTATGGACTAAAGCAGGCATCGCGGAGTTGGAACATCTGTTTTGATGAGACGGTCAAAGAATTTGGCTTTATCAAAAATCCTGATGAACCATGCATCTATAGTAGATTTGTAGCGAGAACTGTGGTATTCCTCGTTTTATACGTGGTTGACATTCTCTTAATAGGAAATGACATTCGTATGCTACAATCTGTCAAGGGGTTCTTGTCACACAGGTTCTCCATGAAAGACCTGGGTGATGCCTCATACATCCTGGGGATCCGGATCCATCGTGATAGATCGAAGAGGATATTAGGACTTTCACAGTCCAGGTACATCGACACCATACTGAAAAGATTCAGTATGGAATATTCCAAGCGCGGTAATCTACCAGCTTGTCATAGGATCACCCTCTCCAAAGAGATGTCTTCCAAGACTGATTTGGAAAGGGATCGCATGTCTATTATACCCTACGCTTCTGCGGTAGGCTCTATAATGTATGCAATGTTGTGTACCAGACCGGATGTTGCTTATGCACTGAGTGTGGTAAGCCGGTATCAGTCAAACCCTGGGAAGAAACATTGGATAGCAGTAAAGAACATTCTCAAGTACCTGAGAAGGACTAAGGAGATGTTCTTGGTGTATGGCGGAAAAGACCTCCAGATCGAGGCCTTTGCTGACTCTAGCTTCCAAAGTGACAAGGATGATTCCAAGTCCATGTCGGGTTTTGTCTTTACCCTCAATGGAGGGGCGGTGTGTTGGAAGAGTTCCAAACAGGAAACCGTTGCAGACTCGACGATGGAAGCGGAATACATCGCTGCATCTGATGCCGCAAAAGAAGCTGTCTGGATGAGGAAGTTCTTGAAAGAACTTCAGGTGGTTCCGTCCATTGTTGATCCAATACCTCTGTATTGCGACAACAACGGGGCTATAGCTTTAGCGAAGGAACCCAGGTCCCATCAGAGATCCAGACACATCATGAGGCGGTATCACCTAATCAGGGAGATCGTGGATCGCCAGGAGATTGAGGTTCGGAGGGTCGCTTCAGAAGATAACACTGCAGATCCATTCACCAAGGCCTTGCCCCAGACTCAGTTCGAGCGGCTGATCGCGATGATAGGTCTTCGATACGCCAGTACATGGCCTTAGTGCAAGTGGGAGATTGTTAGTGTATATGCCCTAGAGGCCATTACTGTATCATACTAGTTTGTATATTACTTAATGGAAGATTGGGATATTCACCTTGTATATACAATCTTGCTCAAAATAGTAGTATGCTACTTGGTTTGTTTCTCCTTCAATGTGTACATGTGTTTATTTTAGTATATCACCTATACACATTAGTGGAGCCCTTAGGATCTTTGCTTGATTACCAGCGTTATGATGGCAGTCACACTAGTGGGGGCTGGGTAATCTATAAGCACATCCTTATGCATGTCCCTAGTCATAGGACTATCGAGACAGGGCATCGATACTCCGAAGTACACTAGCGCATCCGCTTCTCATCCTAGAGTGGGAGATGGTCTGTCCCACAGCCATCAGTACGTCCTACTAAAGATTGTATGCGGGTGCTCGTAAGGTTACGAGTACACTGGACAGGACTCGTCGGGAACTGACCGGTTGGTATTATACCTATCGTCAGTTATCAGTTCCCAGGTGACATGAGTACATCTTAGTCCGCTGACTTGACACTGTCACTTCGCCTCGAGTGTGTTCCCACTGTACTTTGATTACTACCCTACCACGGCTCAAAGGAGTCATGCAAACAGGTAGTAGTTGGGTACAGTCCCGAAGCACTTGGAGGCAGTGACGGTTAGACTGGATTCGTCTCTCCCGGTATTGGGGGTTGACATCGCGCTGTGTCTAGGAGAGCCATTACACGAGTAGTCCCTGGCCAGGGCAAGCGAGATATACTGGTAGGCTTCCGGTGTTATCTCAGGGTGTTTTGGGCTTCACTCCGACACGACTTGTACCGCTATTAGGGGACTGACGTTTACCGCCTCCCTAGGCCTGCCATGCGATGTATCAGATGAACAGACCGGACTGTACGGAGACTGTCATATTCAGGCTCAGTAGGAGTTCAGATGGGTTTCACCTCGTCAGTCTTCTTGTCGGCATCTACCTGGGGACCGTTACGCACAGCTAGTGCCGCTTGCAGTCTGTGGTTAAACCCACTGCCAGCGTAGTGTCGAGTCTTTAGAGTCCCACACAGAAAGCTATTCGTCTTTAGGCAAAAGAGTAGAGGTCGCATGGTTTTGCGACATATCGCATGGTTTTGCGACAGGGTTCGGTCACATCCGTGCATTGGTGCACGTACAGTGTCCGGACAGTTAACACTAGCGGGCTTTGGTTTAAGCCAGATCCTAGTGTACGTTTTGGGATTGGTTTTATCCAGTATGTATTCGTGTTCCTCGGAACGCGGATGCGGGTGTGTATGCACAGTTGACGAAGAGACAGAGGCAGAGGATTCTCATTAGGGTTGTTGACTGTTGACTATTGACCATTGACTTCTTGCTAAACACTAATGAGAATATGATGTATGATTAACAATAATATTAATTAAGTATTATGGTGACATGGTTGTTGAGGGGTTGACTTTGTTGACTTGTTGACTTAGTTGACCGGTTGACTAGGTTGGACTAGTTGACAATCATGATGACAATGGCTCAAAGACTTTTGCTTGCTTGTTTATCTTGTGCAAACTGAGTGCATGAAATGATATGGCTATTGTAGCTTAAACCATCACATAATACTTGATTGCTATGTTTTGTTATGATGGCTTTGGATTATGAGAGCCAAGAGAGAAAAAGTCTTTATCATTCTATCATTTTCATTCTCTCTCTTGTTCTTGAGCTCTCATCCTCTTCCTCTTGCTCTCCCTCTCTTTAGTCTATGGTTCACTTGTCTCATGTGTTGAGAAGCAAGAACCATAGAGTATAATTCCAACACACTCTTCTCTACTCACTCTAGTTCACAAGGTTTAGCAAACCGAGTGAACTAGTTTCTTCAAAGCTCGAAGAAGAAGCCAAAGGTGGAAGCTTTCGGGTGGATCGATCTTCGGCGCAAGGAGACGACGGAGTGAAGCCAATCCGTACACCATCAAGAGTGAAAGACGAAGGAGTTCAAGAAAGAAAGGTATAACCCCTAACCGAGTAGTTAACAACTCCTAGTTAGGTTCTTAGGTAGATAGTTTAACAAAGATCCGGTTTTGAGTCCATGTTACCGCCTCTAGAAAATTGTTTTTCACCAAATTCCGCATGCCCGAAAGTACCGGGAGAGGTAGCATGGACTTACAATGTGTTGCTGGATATGTTATATTGTATCGTCATGTTTGAATAGCCGGGTTTTTTTTAAGTGAGATGAGTGTTTTTCATTTTCATTCATGTAAAAACTTGTATGTAATATTCTTTTATTGGGGCACTTCCATGTAGCGGAAGATGTCACCGTCGATGTATATTATTTACTTTTCCGCATTAGGATAGACCCAAGGAGGGGAGCACATGTAACCGGGTTCTAGGGTCCAGTGGGAGACCATCTCGAGGAGTCGAGTCCGGGTCTCCTAACCCTAGAATTGGTAGGGTTGCTTGCCGCTCTCGTAGGAGTCTAGGGGTGTGGGATTGGCTATTCATCACGACCGTGGAATCCGTGTTTTATACTGGCTCGTATTAAAAAACACGGACGTCCTAGTATATCCAATATTTCATATGATATTTTCTGCTGCGTTATCTGTGATGTGATAATATGATGTGTTCAGAAAGATATAGTATATAGTATATATGATATATTATATAGACGTTGCTTATGTTTTACACCCGCGCTAGCCCTGCCCCACTCTGCCGTTAGTTACCTAACCTAACGGTGCACGAAGGGACATCGAGGCGAATGCGGATGGCATAAGCATACGTTATATTTATCTGTGATGTTTAGGTGGACTTAAATGATGGGACATTCATTAATGAGATTAATGAAAGAAAATAAACCTAAAAGATGTTGTGGAATCGAATTTCATAAAAAACAGGTAGCTACAGTTCTTGCTTTGCATCGCTGTGTTCCTTGTAGAACATCCTACACCTTATTCGATAAGGAAAGGACCGAGATCCCTTCACTGGGAGTGACTCCTTTAGCAATAACTGGCAGATGCTACACCCCTCGGTTTTTCTTTTGATTGCTTCTATAGTTTTTGCTTTGCACAGCGGTATATATGATATATCCTGCACCTTATTCGATGAGGAAAGGGCCGACGATCCCTTCACCGGGAGTGACCCCTTTAGCAAAACTAGAAAAGCCTAAAAAACACTCCATTTAAAAACCATTTGATTCCGCAACGAGATCAAGTTCAAAGCGTTAAAGGTTTTCTTAAAAGCCATTCGCAACCCTCCGTCATTTTAGGAAATAGAGTACTTAGTATTCGTGCTGTGTTTGTTGACCATAGTCAAGGCACAGTGTACGGTAGCTAAGTGATGTCTTCCTACACCGCATATGATGCGATTAGTTAGGACAGTCGCGTGACTTTGTTGACCTTAGTTAAGGGTCATGTGGGTGGGTCTGATTAATCACGAAATGACGGGTAGAACTTGCCTAGTATTTATGATTTGTTGACCATAATTAAGGTCATAGGTGTTAGGGGTAAAAACCATTATCGGGAGTTTCAAGTGTTGAAATTTGCAATGAGATTGCATACCTTCTATATGATAGTTGGATCCCGATACCCACTGTGAGTAATTGTTACTCCTGGCAGAGTTTTGCACCTTACAATTAGCCGATCAAGTAGGTGTCTAGAAAGGTGTCAACGGGGTTATGCCTCTAGGAAAACAAGATTTACTTTAATTAGGTCCGTGCGAAAGCACGGGGAACCTCCCTCAAAGTACCGACACTGGCCTGGCTGAAAAATTGGCGAACTTATAGAGTGTAATTAATCCCGGCTAGTCTTTCCTTTTAGGGTTTGAAGGAAGATTTGATAAAAACAGTGGGAGCCATCCTGATTAGATAAAATATATAACCAATCTAAATTTGCAAGAGCGCACGCAGAGTGTTTTCTTTTCTCTCTCTCAAGGTAGAGACCATATCACGCCTTAATCAAGATAATAATATGGATGTATTGACTGAACCCGCTTGTTATACTGAGCTGGGGAACGTTGGTCCCGCTCCAACTTATAATTGTTATAAGACTGAGCAGGAAATAGGGGAATACTAAAATTCCTATGCCGCCCAAACGAAGAAAGTGCATATGATGCATCTCCTTCGGGTGTGTTCATTATAAAGAACTGTTTGTCAGTGTCCTCTACGTCCTAGGTATTAGATACCTAATCAGGATCCCGCAAATGTAATCCGTTACATAGGGCTATAGAAAAGTAGAGAACTGAGTACGGGTGATAAGTTTCATGAGACAGAAAACGGGGCAAGTGTTGTAGCCAAGTCTGTTGGTCACTGTCACCCAGTATTACCAATACATTGATTCTGAACAAATGCTATTAGATACCGAACCTCATGTACAAAATCATATCAATCTCTTTATTAGAAAAGAAGGATATAATTTTGTATTAATGTATAATGTTTTAAACATTTCCTATTTCAAAAGTTGATCGGTTCTGGCACGTTATCTAAAAGCATTGACGTTCTAAATCAAACTACAGTTCCTAGTATACAGAACACACACAAGAGGAAGAGTTCAGAAATGGACGAATCCTTCTTGAGGCATTTTAGACTAGGTCATATCATTGCGACTCGACTGGCTGAAGTTACATTTAGATAAATATTTAAATCAGTTTGAATTTACATCTTGTGAAACTTGCCAGTCATGTCATAAAGATTAGATGACCATAGCTCCGTTTACTGGAAACAGAGAAAGAGTTAGTAAACTCTTGGGACTGATACATGATGATATATGTAAGGTCCTCTGTCTACATATGCCAAGACCGGTTCTTTGTACTTCCTTACATTCACTAATGATCTCTTAAGATTCGGACACAAGTTCCTGTTGAAACACATGTCTGAAGCTTTTGAGATATTCACTGAATATAAGTTAGAAGTAGAGAACTAAAACCGGGTATAAGCATTATGTCCTATAATAAGATCAGGGAGGAGAATACTTGTGCATGGAATTCTTGGACTATTCTAAAGGAGAATGAGATTCTCTCTCGGTGTTACTCCTCTGAATACACCACAGCACAACGGTGTATCGGGGCGGAGCAATCGCACCATATATGATATGGTGCGCTCTATGATGAGTATTACTAAATTACCTATTTCCTTTTGGGGGTTATGCAGTTGAGAAGTTGCATACCTATTGAATTGGATTCGAATCAAATCAGTGCCTACCACTCCATATAAGATATGGTATGGGAAGAGCCTATCTCTTAAGCAAGTTAAGATTTGGGATTGTCCGGCCGATGTCAAAGGCAAAATCCGGACAAGATCGAGGCAATGTCAGTTCTGTAGAACTGGAAAGAGTTCCAGCTATACAAACTACAGCTGATGATTTGATAGAACCAAAGGATTCAATCGTCTCCGACGAACCTCAGCCTCTCCGCCGATCTAGCAGGGTTCCTCATCCGCCTGAGAGATACTTCGGTTTCTCGATGACAGTAGGAGCGAGGATTGCATCATGAGATGATGACCCAACTAGTTTCGAGTAGGCCATCGAGAGTAGGGACTCTGTAAGAATGGCTGGATGCTTAGCGATCTGAGATGGAATCCATGTACACCAACAAAGTATGGACTTTGGTTGCTATATCTAAAGGGTTAAATCCCCATCAGGAGCAAGTATATCTTGAGAAGATTACTTGGTGTAGATGGAAAAGTTGAGACTTTCAAAGCTAGACTTGTTAAAGGTTTTCGTCATCGACCAGGCGTGGATAATGATGAAACCTTTTCCAGTGGCTATGCTTAAGTCCTTCCGGATCCTACTTAACATTGCTGCATACCATGACTACGATATCTGGTGGTTGGGTGCCATGACTGCTTTTCTAAATAATGATTTAGAAGAGAACGTCTATAAGTACACAGCCAGAGGGTTTCGTAAACAGTGGGAGCAGCGGAAACGTGTGCAAGTTGCTTTACAGGATAAAGCAGTCATCGCGGAGTTGGAACATCTGTTTTGATGTGGTAGTCAAAGAGTTTGACTTCACCAAACTGGTAGATGAACCTTGTATATATAAAACGGTAGTAGAGAGTAAGGTGGTCATCCTCGTATTGCACGTGGACAACATACTCTTGATAGGAAAAGAGTTTCCTATACTACGAACGGTCAATCTCCTCTTATCACATGGATTCTCCAAATAGGATAAAAGGTGATACCTCCTAAATCCTGGTATTTGGATCTATGAGATAGATCTAAATGGATGTTAGGATTCTCACTAGGTTTAGTGAGATGGTATCAATCGATCCTGGGGAGAATCACTGGAAAGGTTCCAGGGTGATAAAGACGACTGAATGTCAGTCGCAAAGGCATTGTCTTTACCCTCAGTGGAAGGACGGTATGTTGGAAGAGTTCCAAGTTAGATACTGTGGAAAACTAGACGATAAAGGCTGGTAACATCTGTAAGTCCACGTTGCCCACCCCGGTGCTTACGGGGAGGCAGAAAACATAATAAAAATTGGATTTTTATCAACTATAGGCAACATGGACCAAGCTTTAAGGATCTTTGCTAAACAAAAACAAGCTAACCCTAACTAGTAACTAGCTAAGTGATAGAAAGGTTATACCTTGAGCTCAAAGTCCTTCTCTCCTTGCTCCTTGGAATGGTAGAAAGTGGTCACCTTGCTTGTCTTCTCCCGTCAAAGAACGATCCACCCGAAAGCCTCGACCTTTAGCTTCAACTCCAAGCTAGGAGTAACTAGAGTGCAAGAAATGCTAAGACTTGAACCCTAGAAGAGAGTAGAGAAGATCAAGTGAAGGTTTTTCTCAAGCTTTTTGTTTCTCAACACATGAGAGGGAGAGAGCTTGAGGGAGAGGATGAGCAAGAGAGAGAAATGATATGAGAGAATGAATTATTAGTGAGCCATTCTCACTAATATGTGTGTAATATTTTAATTCAATAATTAGCTTGAAAATTGTCATGGTTGTATCAAGACATGACCATTATCATTTCAATATTAATGCAAATTGCAAAGATCAATGAGCATCTTCCAAATGAAATGATTATGGTCAAGTTGTCAACTAGGTCAACAAGTCAATGAAGTCAAATGGTCAACAACAACAACCATGCACAATTATTAAGCTAATTATCAATTAACTATAATACACACAAAAGCAATGGGGTTAATAAAATGACAATAGTCATTAACCCTAAACAAGGTCCTCTCCCTCAATCTCAAGCAACTGTGCATACGCACCCGCATTCGTGATCCGAGGAACACGAATGCACTGCGAAAAACCTGTTAGTATATATGCCCTAGAGGCCATTACTGTATCATACTAGTTTGTATATTACTTAATGGAAGCTTGGGATATTCACAGTTGTATATACAATCTTGCTCGAAATGGTAGTATGCTACTTGGTTTATCTCTGCTTTAATATGTGCATGTGTTTCTTTTAGCATATTGCTGGTATACATATTAGTATAGCCCTTAGGATCTTTGCTTGATTACCAGCGTTGTGATGGCGCTCGCACTCGTGGGAGCTGGGTAATCTATAAGCACATCCTTATACTGGTCCCTGGTCGTTGGACTATCGAGACAGGGCATCGATACTCCGGAGTAGACTAGCGTATGCGCTTCTCATCCCAGTGTGGGAGATGGTCTGTCCCACAGCCGTTTGTACGTCGTACTTGGGATAGTATGCGGGTGCTCGTTAGGTTACGAGTACACTGGACAGGACTCGTCGGGAACTGTTGGTTGGTAATATACCTATCGTCAGTTATCAGTTCCCAGGTGACATGAGTACAGCTTAGTCCGCTGACTTGACACTGTCACTTCGCCTCGAGTGTGTTCCCACTGCACTTTGATTACTACACTACCACGGCTCAGAGGAGTCGTGCAAACAGGTAGTTTTTGGGTGCAGTCCCGAAGCACTTGGAGGCAGTGACGGTTAGACAGGATTCGTCTCTCCCGGTATTGGGGGTTGGCATCGCGCTGTGTCCAGGAGAGCCATTACACGAGTAGTCCCTGGCCAGGGCAAGCGAGATATACTGGTAGGCTTCCAGTGTTATCTCAGGGTGTTTTGGGCTACACTCCGACACGACTTGTACCGCTATTAGGGGACTGACGTTCACCGCCCCCCTAGGCCCGCCATGCGATGTATCAGACGAACAGACCGGACTGTACGGAGACTGTCACATACAGGCTCAGTAGGAGTGCAGATGGGGTTCACCTCGTCAGTCTTCTTATCGACATCTACCTGGGGACCGTTACGTACAGCTAGTGCCGCTTGCGGTCTGTGGTTAAACCCACTACCAGCGTAGTGTCGAGTCTTTAGAGTCCCACACAGAGAGCTATTCGCCTTTAGGCAAAATGAGTAGAGGTCGCATGGTTTTGCGACAGGGTTCGTTCGCATCCGCGCACTTGTGCACGTTTGCTGTCCGGACAGTTTGTACTAGCGGGCTTTGGTTTAAGCCGGATCCTAGTGTATGGTTTGAGATTGATTTTTCTCATTGTGTTCGTGTTCCTCGGATCACGAATGCGGGTGCGTATGCACAGTTGCTTGAGATTGAGGGAGAGAACCTTGTTTAGGGTTAATGACTATTGTCATTTTATTAACCCCATTGCTTTTGTGTGTATTATTGTTAATTAATAATTAGCTTAATTATTGTGCATGGTTGTTGTTGTTGACCTTTTGACTTCATTGACTTGTTGACCAAGTTGACAATTTGACCATGATCATTTCATTTGGAAGATGCTCTTTGATCCTTGCAATTTGCATTAATATTGAAATGATAATGGTCACCTCTTGATTAAACCTTGACAATTTTCTAGCTAATTAATTAATTAAAATATCACATACATATTAGTGAGAATCGCTCACTAATAATTCATTCTATCATATCTTTTCTCTCTCTTGCTCATCCTCTCCCTCAAGCTCTCCCCCTCTCATGTGTTGAGAAACAAAAAGCTTGAGAAAAACCTTCACTTGATCTTCTCTACTCTCTTCTAGGGTTCAAGTCTTAGCATTTCTTGCACTCTAGTTACTCCTAGCTTGGAGTTGAAGCTAAAGGTCGAGGCTTTCGGGTGGATCATTCTTTGACGGAAGAAGACAAGCAAGGTGAGGTCTTTCTACCATTCTGACGAGCAAGGAGAGAAGGAGTTCGAGCTCAAGGTATAACCTTTCTACAACTTAGTTAGTTGTTAGTTTACTTTAGCTAGTTTTCGTTTAGCAAAGATCCTCACAAGCAAGGTACATGTTGCCTAAGTCATTAAAAATCCGTTTTTTATTATGTTTTCCGCCTCCCCGTAAGCACCGGGGTGGGCAACGTGGACTTACAGTGGTATCAGAGCCTAACAAAACTCAAACCAGCTAGGTAGTGAAGTGTAACGAAGTTTTGAAACCGGAAAATCCAAAAACCAAACTTTTGCAAAACCCTAGTTTCTGTTAAAAATTTTTCTGCTCTAAATGAAAAACTTTATACTCCTAAATTCGGCTCAGGGTTTTGTGTTAACACCCATGAAAAACGATCCAGTGTTTCATTCAAACCGCCGCGATTCCGCGGCACGAGGTAGGCATGTGCCGCGGAACCGCCGCCGTTTGTCGTCTTCTCTGCATCGTTTTTCGTGCAGTGTGTGTCTGTGTTGGTTTTGGGATTTTTAAAATATATTATATGTGCCCAGATTTTCCAGAACTAAAATTTACTTTTAGGGGCCTATAAATCCGTATTTTTTTCCGGAACTTCACTACACTTTGACTACATCGGTTATATCTATGATGCTTGCATGTATTGAACGTCGGCTAATCGCTATAAGACGATTGGTCGGGGTTATACATGATCTGTGTTTGATATTGGAATGTGTATATGAATGGATTGGATTGTCGCGGGTGAATGGCCAGGGTGGATGTGAGATGAGCGTTGTTTTTCTTTCATTCATTTGTAACATGTAAATTGATGTAATAATATTCTTTGTATGGCCGCACAACCGGGTCGGGGTTGTAGCCGTTATTGTATAATTCTTTTTACTGTTTTTGCTCCTAGGATAGACCCATGGAGGGGTGCACAAACTACAGGGTATCTCGAAGTGCCGAGTGGCCTACTCACGGTGGTGAGGGAGGTTGCTTCGCTTCGGGTGCTTGGCGGGTAGTTTGCCGCACCCGTAGGGGTCTTGGGTAGGGTATTGGCTATTCACCGCGACCGTGTAATCCGCTTTGCGTTGCAGGCTCGAACGCATTGCGGATTCCTAGTATATCCAATGTATTCATCTGTGATCTGTAATGTCTATCATTGCTATATATTTATATATAATAACTATTTAGGCGTTGCTTATGTTTTACAGCCGCGCTAGCCCAGCCCCCGCTCTGTCGTTAGTTAAGTAACCTAACGGGTGATGACGGGGCCCCGTGGCGAATGCGAATGGCATAAGCGTACGTCATATTTTGGTTGTTTTCTGCAATGGTAGGATTAAATGATGGGACGCATTAAAAGAACTAATGCAAGAAATAAACCAAGTAAAAGTCGATTGGAACACTTTGAAAACCACTCGGTTCTTTTCAAAACTAAACTATTAAACGCGGAGCTTGAACTACTCCTTTTAATAGCTATCTCGTTCCATCGATTATATCAAGTTCGCTACGTTCACGGTTTCGCCAAAACCATCCGTAGCCCTCCATCATTTCGGTTAAATATTCGGTAGTATTCAAGCTATGTATTTTGACCTCACGCCAAGGCATAGTGATTGGTAGCTGCCGGATATTTATCCGTTGCATAGATAGAATGCGTTGATTTGAGACAGTCGTACTGCCGTTTTGGCCTACGTCAAGGGTAGGTACGGGTGGGTTCAAATTAACCAGGATAATGATGGGAAGAACTTGACATGTGACTTATGACATTTTGACCTCACGCCAAGGTCATAAGAGCATGGGGCAAAAATCCACATCGGGAGTTTCATAAGTACTGAAACTTGCTAGCATTGCATACCATTTGGAGTGTGATAATTCTGGTAGGATTCCTTCGGTTTTATCACGCGATGATATTTGGATCCCGATCCTACTGTGAGTATATGCTACTCCTCGGGAAAACTCTCACTTAACGATCAATGCTATAAACCTAGTAGGTGCCTAGAAAGGTGTTAGCGGGGCTACGCCCACAGGGAAAAGAGGTTACTTAATTAAGGAACTTCGCGAAAGCGTTGGAAAACCTCCCTCGAAGTACCGACACTGGCCTGGCTGAACGGTTAAGCAAGTATTGTACGGTGAGAATGATCCTGGCTAATCCTTTTCTTTATGGTTTGTGAAGGGATTCGAGAAACAGTGGGAGCCATCCAGTTTAGACAAACTAAAAACCACTCTAAACTTGCAAGAGCATCATGCTAAAGTGTTTCTTTTCTCTCTCCTAATTGCAGCGACCATTCAACATGACCGGACTTAAGTTACTGTTAGATAAAAATATATTGACAGGGCCAAACTACAAAGATTGGCTCAGGAATGTCAAGATGGTTATCACTTATGACAAGCTGGGGTATATACTTACCACCACAGCTCCCCCTGTCCCAGGTCCCACCTCCAGCGTTGCGGATGTAGAAATCCATAAGACATGGGAGATAGATTGCGCGAGGGCCAGATGCCTCGTACTAGCCTCGATGGACAAGGAACATCAGAGGAGGCACGAGAATATGGACCTAGAGTCCATATTTCTCCATACAAAAGAACTGTATGGAGAGCAGTCTCGTATCGCCAGATACGAAGTGTCGAAGAAGCTTTTTTCGGCAAGGTTGGCCGTCGGATCATCGGTAACCGACCACGTGCTTAAGATGATCGGCTACATAGAGGAGCTCGCGGACCTTGGGACCACGTTGGAAAATGAACTCTATACCGATTTGATTCTCCAGTCCCTTCCTTCCACTTACGCCCAGTTCATTCTTAACTTCAACATGCAAGGAAAGGAGGTTGAACTTGCCGAACTTCTGAACATGTTGAGGACTGCTGAGGGCACCCTACAGAAGGGTAGGGAGACATCCACTTTGTTTGTAGGAGGATCTTCCTCTTCTAGGTCCAGGGCGAAATCCAAGGGCAAGAAGAAGAAAGCCCCCGCCAAACCAAGAGACGGTGTCGGTAAAATGGATACGAAGGGAAAGGGTAAAGCAACAAAAGTAGCGGGGAAGATGGTGGGGAAGGAAGAATGCTTCTATTGTCACAAAAGTGGTCACTGGAAACAGGATTGCAAGGCTTGGAAAGCCAGAACACAGGATTTGAAGCGAGTTGCAGCTTCAGCTTCAGGTGTGTATGTTATTGAAAACTGTCTATCAATAAACTCTACATCCTGGGTATTGGATACCGGATCAGGATCTCATATCTGTAATTCTTTGCAGGCGTTGAGAAAGCGTAGAGTTTTGAAGGAAGGTGACATGACCCTCAGAGTTGCGAACGGTGCTAGCATGGATGCTGAGGCCGTGGGGGACTATCACCTGGGATTATCAGATGGACACTTTTTGGTTTTGCGTAGTTGTTATTATGTACCAAATGCAACCTGTAATATCATTTCTGTATCTTTATTATCTAAAGAAGGTTATGAATTTGCATTTGTAAGTAATGTAGTGAACATTCACCTTAATCAAGTTTTGATTGGGTCAGGTACATTGAACAACGGTATATACGTTTTAAACCAACCACAGGTTTTCAATATCCAGAATACACACAAAAGAAAGTCTCCAGAAATTAATAAAACTTTCTTATGGCATTGTAGACTGGGTCACATCAATGAGAGAAGATTGACTAAGTTACATACTGAAGGATATTTGGATCCGTTCGAATATGAATCGTATGCAACTTGTCAATCCTGTCTCAAAGGAAAGATGACAAAGGCTCCGTTTTCTGGACACGGAGAAAGAGCGAGCGAGCTCTTGGGACTCGTACACAGCGACGTGTGCGGTCCAATGTCTACTCATGCGCGAAGCGGTTTTTCTTACTTCATTACTTTTACGGATGATTTCTCAAGATTCGAACACATCTTCCTAATGAAGCATAAATCCGAAGCTTTTGATAAGTTCCAGGAATATAAGAATGAAGTAGAAAAACAAACCGGCAAAACTATCAAGATCCTAAGATCGGATCGAGGAGGAGAATACTTAAGTGCCGAATTCCTGAATTACTTAAAAGAGAATGGAATTCTCTCTCAGCTTACTCCTCCATACACTCCGCAACATAACGGTGTATCGGAGAGACGGAACCGGACCCTATTGGATATGGTACGGTCCATGATTAGTAACGCTGAGTTACCGCGATCGTTCTGGGGATATGCGCTAGAAACAGCTGCATATCTTTTGAACCATGTTCCCACTAAGACTGTGCCTACCACACCATATGAGTTATGGAGTGGGAAGAAACCCTATCTTCAATACTTGAAGATTTGGGGATGTCCAGCTTATGTCAAAAAGCAGCATACGGACAAGCTCGAGGCACGCTTAGTACTGTGCAAGTTTGTAGGATACCCAAAGAACTCCAGGGGGTATCTTTTCTATTACGCAGAGGAACAAAAAGTCCTTGTTTCTCGTAATGCCCATTTTCTGGAACATCAGTTTTTAGAAAAAGAAATAAGTGGGAGCGCAATAGAACTGGAAGAAATTCCAGAACCACAAACTATTACTGAAAGCTTAGTGGAACCAGAAGGTTCAAAAGAACAAGACATTCCTACGCTACTCCGCAGGAGTAGTAGGCAGTCTCATCCGCCCGAGAGGTACTACGGTTTTCTCATTGACGGGGATAGAGAGGACTGCATCCTAGATTGTGATGAGCCTACTAGCTTCC
Organism: Agapanthus africanus; assembly: GCA_030015575.1. Taxonomy (NCBI): domain Eukaryota; kingdom Viridiplantae; phylum Streptophyta; class Magnoliopsida; order Asparagales; family Amaryllidaceae; genus Agapanthus; species Agapanthus africanus. The sequence continues at coordinate 222,560,181 of JASDDO010000016.1, read as the reverse complement.
AGCAAGCCATTCAGAGCGTCGACTCGGTAAAATGGCTGGATGCAATGTGGACCGAGATGGAGTCCATGTACACCAACAAAGTATGGACGTTGGACATTGCTCCAGACGGGGTAAAACCCGTAGGATGCAAGTGGATCTTCAAAAGGAAGATTGGTGTAGATGGACAGGTTGAGTCCTATAAAGCTAGACTGGTAGCAAAGGGTTTTCGTCAGCGACCTGGTTTGGACTATGACGAAACCTTTTCTCCAGTAGCTATGCTGAAATCCATTCGGATCCTTCTTGCCATCGCTGCTTTCCACGATTATGAGATTTGGCAGATGGACGTAAAGACAGCTTTTCTAAATGGTCATTTAGAGGAGTGTGTCTACATGGACCAGCCAGAGGGTTTCATTCAGGGTGGGAGCAGCGGAATGGTGTGCAAGTTGCTCAAGTCCATTTATGGACTCAAGCAGGCATCGCAGAGTTGGAACATCTGTTTTGATGAGACGGTCAAAGAATTTGGCTTTATCAAAAATCCAGATGAACCATGCATCTATTGTAGATTTGTAGCGAGAACTGTAGTATTCCTCGTTTTATACGTGGATGACATTCTCTTAATAGGAAATGACATTCCTATGCTACAATCAGTCAAGGGGTTCTTGTCACACAGGTTCTCCATGAAAGACCTGGGTGATGCCTCATACATTCTGGGTATCCGGATCTACCGTGACAGATCCAAGAGGAAATTAGGACTCTCACAGTCCAGGTACATCGACACCATACTGAAGAGATTCAGTATGGAAGATTCCAAGCGCGGTAATCTACCGGCTTGTCACGGGATCACCCTCTCCAAAGAGATGTCTCCCAAGACTGATTTGGAGAGGGATCGCATGTCTATTATACCCTACGCTTCTGCGGTAGGCTCTATAATGTATGCGATGTTATGTACCAGACCGGATGTGGCTTATGCACTGAGTGTGGTAAGCAGGTATCAGTCAAACCCTGGGGAGAAACATTGGATAGCAGTAAAGAACATTCTCAAGTACCTGAGAAGGACTAAGGAGATGTTCTTGGTGTATGGCGGAAAAGACCTGCAGATTGAGGCCTTTGCTGACTCCAGCTTCCAGAGTGACAAGGATGATTCCAAGTCCATGTCGGGTTTTGTCTTTACCCTCAATGGAGGGGCGGTGTGTTGGAAGAGCTCCAAACAGGAAACCGTGGCTGACTCGACTATGGAAGCGGAATACATCGCTGCATCTGATGCCGCAAAAGAAGCTATCTGGATGAGGAAGTTCTTGAAAGAACTTCAGGTGGTTCCGTCCATTGTTGACCAAATACCTCTGTATTGCGACAACAACGGGGCTATAGCTTTAGCGAAGGAACCCAGGTCCCATCAGAAATCCAGACACATCTTAAGGCGGTATCACCTGATCAGGGAGATTGTGGATCGCCAGGAGATCGAGGTCCGGAGAGTTGCATCAGAGGATAACACAGCAGATCCATTCACCAAGGCCTTGCCCCAGACTCAGTTCGAGCGGCTGATCGAGATGATAGGTCTTTGATACGCCAGTACATGGCCTTAGTGCAAGTGGGAGATTGTTAGTGTATATGCCCTAGAGGCCATTACTGTATCATACTAGTTTGTATATTACTTAATGGAAGCTTGGGATATTCACAGTTGTATATACAATCTTGCTCGAAATGGTAGTATGCTACTTGGTTTATCTCTGCTTTAATATGTGCATGTGTTTCTTTTAGCATATTGCTGGTATACATATTAGTAGAGCCCTTAGGATCTTTGCTTGATTACCAGCGTTGTGATGGCGCTCGCACTCGTGGGAGCTGGGTAATCTATAAGCACATCCTTATACTGGTCCCTGGTCGTTGGACTATCGAGACAGGGCATCGATACTCCGGAGTAGACTAGCGTATGCGCTTCTCATCCCAGTGTGGGAGACGGTCTGTCCCACAGCCGTTAGTACGTCGTACTTGGGATAGTATGCGGGTGCTCGTTAGGTTACGAGTACACTGGACAGGACTCGTCGGGAACTGTTGGTTGGTAATATAACTATCGTCAGTTATCAGTTCCCAGGTTACATGAGTACAGCTTAGTCCGCTGACTTGACACTGTCACTTCGCCTCGAGTGTGTTCCCACTGCACTTTGATTACTACCCTACCACGGCTCAGAGGAGTCGTGCAAACAGGTAGTTTTTGGGTGCAGTCCCGAAGCACTTGGAGGCAGTGACGGTTAGACAGGATTCGTCTCTCCCGGTATTGGGGGTTGACATCGCGCTGTGTCCAGGAGAGCCATTACACGAGTAGTCCCTGGCCAGGGCAAGCGAGATATACTGGTAGGCTTCCAGTGTAATCTCAGGGTGTTTTGGGCTACACTCCGACACGACTTGTACCGCTATTAGGGGACTGACGTTCACCGCCCCCTAGGCCCGCCATGCGATGTATCAGACGAACAGACCGGACTGTACGGAGACTGTCACATACAGGCTCAGTAGGAGTGCAGATGGGGTTCACCTCGTCAGTCTTCTTATCGACATCTACCTGGGGACCGTTACGTACAGCTAGTGCCGCTTGCTGTCTGTGGTTAAACCCACTGCCAGCGTAGTGTCGAGTCTTTATAGTCCCACACAGAGAGCTATTCGCCTTTAGGCAAAATGAGTAGAGGTCGCATGGTTTTGCGACAGGGTTCGTTCGCATCCGCGCAGTTGTGCACGTTTGTTGTCCGGACAGTTTATACTAGCGGGCTTTAGTTTAAGCCGGATCTTAGTGTATGGTTTGAGATTGGTTATTCTCATTGTGTTCGTGTTCCTCGGATCACGAATGCGGGTGCGTATGCACAGTTGCTTGAGATTGAGGGAGAGGACCTTGTTTAGGGTTAATGACTATTGTCATTTTATTAACCCCATTGCTTTTGTGTGTATTATTGTTAATTAATAATTAGCTTAATTATTGTGCATGGTTGTTGTTGTTGACCTTTTGACTTCATTGACTTGTTGACCAAGTTGACAATTTGACCATGATCATTTCATTTGGAAGATGCTCTTTGATCCTTGCAATTTGCATTAATATTGAAATGATAATGGTCACCTCTTGATTAAACCATGACAATTTTCTAGCTAATTAATTAATTAAAATATCACACACATATTAGTGAGAATGGCTCACTAATAATTCATTCTATCATATCTTTTCTCTCTCTTGCTCATCCTCTCCCTCAAGCTCTCTCCCTCTCATGTGTTGAGAAACAAAAAGCTTGAGAAAAACCTTCACTTGATCTTCTCTACTCTCTTCTAGGGTTCAAGTCTTAGCATTTCTTGCACTCTAGTTACTCCTAGCTTGGAGTTGAAGCTAAAGGTCGAGGCTTTCGGGTGGATCCTTCTTTGACGGAAGAAGACAAGCACGGTGAGGCCTTTCTACCATTCCGACGAGCAAGGAGAGAAGGAGTTCGAGCTCAAGGTATAACCTTTCTACAACTTAGTTAGTTGTTAGTTTACTTTAGCTAGTTTTCGTTTAGCAAAGATCCTCACAAGCAAGGTCCATGTTGCCTAAGTCATTAAAAATCCGTTTTTTATTATGTTTTCCGCCTCCCCGTAAGCACCGGGGTGGGCAGCGTGGACTTACAAAACCAATCTCAAATCATATACTAGGATCCGGCTTAAACCAAAGCCCGCTAGTATAAACTGTCCGGACAGCAAACGTGCACAAGTGCGCGGATGCGAACGAACCCTGTCGCAAAACCATGCGACCTCTACTCATTTTGCCTAAAGGCGAATAGCTCTCTGTGTGGGACTCTAAAGACTCGACACTACGCTGGCAGTGGGTTTAACCACAGACCGCAAGCGGCACTAGCTGTACGTAACGGTCCCCAGGTAGATGTCGATAAGAAGACTGACGAGGTGAACCCCATCTGCACTCCTACTGAGCCTGTATGTGACAGTCTCCGTACAGTCCGGTCTGTTCGTCTGATACATCGCATGGCGGGCCTAGGGGGGCGGTGAACGTCAGTCCCCTAATAGCGGTACAAGTCGTGTCGGAGTGTAGCCCAGAACACCCTGAGATAACACTGGAAACCTACCAGTATATCTCGCTTGCCCTGGACAGGGACTACTCGTGTAATGGCTCTCCTGGACACAGCGCGATGTCAACCCCCAATACCGGGAGAGTCGAATCCTGTCTAACCGTCACTGTCTCCAAGTTCTTCGGGACTGCACCCAAAAACTACCTGTTTGCACGACTCCTTTGAGCCGTGGTAGGGTAGTAATCAAAGTGTAGTGGGAACACACTCGACGCGAAGTGACAGTGTCAAGTCAGCGGACTAAGCTGTACTCATGTCACCTGGGAACTGATAACTGACGATAGGTATATTACCAACCAACAGTTCCCGACGAGTCCTTTCCAGTGTACTCGTAACCTAACGAGCACCCGCATACTATCCCAAGTACGACGTACTAACGGCTGTGGGACAGACCGTCTCCCACACTGGGATAAGAAGCGCATACGCTAGTCTACTCCGGAGTATCGATGCCCTGTCTCGATAGTCTAACGACCAGGGACCTGTATAAGGATGTGCTTATAGATTACCCAGCTCCCACGAGTGCGAGCGCCATCACAACGCTGGTAATCAAGCAAAAATCCTAAGGGCTCTACTAATATGTATACCAACAATATGCTAAAAGAGACACATGCACATATTAAAGCAGAGACAAACCAAGCAGCATACTACCATTTCGAGCAAGATCGTATATACAACTGTGAATATCCCAAGCTTCCATTAAGTAATATACAAACTAGTATGATACAGTAATGGCCTCTAGGGCATTTACACTTACAATCTCCCACTTGCACTAAGGCCATGTACTGGCGTATCGAAGACCTATCATCTCGATCAGCCGCTCGAACTGAGTCTGGGGCAAGGCCTTGGTGAATGGATCAGCTGTGTTATCCTCTGATGCAACTCTCCGGACCTCGATCTCCTGGCGATCCACGATCTCCCTGATCAGGTGATACCGCGTTAAGATGTTTCTGGATTTCTGATGGGACCTGGGTTCCTTCGCTAAAGCTATAGCCCCGTTGTTGTCGCAATACAGAGGTTTTGGGTCAACAATGGACGGAACCACCTGAAGTTCCTTCAAGAACTTCCTCATCCAGACAGCTTCTTTTGCGGCATCAGATGCAGCGATGTATTCCGCTTCCATAGTCGAGTCAGCAACGGTTTCCTGTTTGGAGCTCTTCCAACACTCCGCCCCTCCATTGAGGGTAAAGACAAAACCCGACATGTACTTGGAATCATCCTTGTCACTCTGGAAGCTGGAGTCAGCAAAGGCCTCAATCTGCAGGTCTTTTCCGCCATACACCAAGAACATCTCCTTAGTCCTTCTCAGGTACTTGAGAATGTTCTTTACTGCTATCCAATGTTTCTCCCCAGGGTTTGACTGATACCTGCTTACCACACTCAGTGCATAAGCCACATCCGGTCTGGTACACAACATCGCATACATTATAGAGCCTACCGCAGAAGCGTAGGGTATAATAGACATGCGATCCCTCTCCAAATCAGTCTTGGGAGACATCTCTTTGGAGAGGGTGATCCCGTGACAAGCCGGTAGATTACCGCGCTTGGAATCTTCCATACTGAATCTCTTCAGTATGGTGTCGATGTACCTGGACTGTGAGAGTCCTAATATCCTCTTAGATCTGTCACGGTAGATCCGGATACCCAGAATGTATGAGGCATCACCCAGGTCTTTCATGGAGAACCTGTGTGATAAGAATCCCATGACAGATTGTAGCATAGGAATGTCATTTCCTATTAAGAGAATGTCATCCACGTATAAAACGAGGAATACAACAGTTCTCGCTACAAATCTACAATAGATGCATGATTCATCTGGATTTTTGATAAAGCCAAATTCTTTGACCGTCTCATCAAAAAAGATGTTCCAACTCCGCGATGCCTGCTTGAGTCCATAAATGGACTTGAGCAACTTGCACACCTTTCCGCTGCTCCCACCCTGAATGAAACCCTCTGGCTGGTCCATATAGACACACTCCTCTAAATGACCATTTAGAAAAGCTGTCTTTACGTCCATCTGCCAAATCTCATAATCGTGGAAAGCAGCGATGGCAAGAAGGATCCGAATGGATTTCAGCATAGCTACTGGAGAAAAGGTTTCGTCATAGTCCAAACCAGGTCGCTGACGAAAACCCTTTGCTACCAGTCTAGCTTTATAGGTTTCAACCTGTCCATCTGCACCAATCTTCCTTTTGAAGATCCATTTGCATCCTACGGGTTTTACCCCGTCTGGAGCAATGTCCAACGTCCATACTTTGTTGGTGTACATGGACTCCATCTCGGTCCGCATTGCATCCAGCCATTTTACCGAGTCGACGCTCTGAATGGCTTGCTGGAAGCTAGTAGGCTCATCACAATCTATGATGCAGTCCTCTCTATCCCCGTCAATGAGAAAACCGTAGTACCTCTCGGGCGGATGAGACTGCCTACTACTCCTGCGGAGTGGCATGGGAATGTCTTGATCTTTCGAACCCTCTGGTTCTACTAAGCTTTCAGTAATAGCTTGCGGTTCTGGAATTTCTTCCAGTTCTATCGCGCTCCCACTTAATTCTTTTTCTATGAACTGATGTTCTAGAAAGTGGGCATGGCGAGAAACAAGGACTTTTTGTTCCTCTTCGCAATAGAAGTAATATCCCTTAGAGTTCTTTGGATATCCCACAAACTTGCACTGTACTGAGCGTGCCTCGAGCTTGTCCGCATGCTGCTTTTTTACAAAAGCTGGACATCCCCATGTCTTAATGTGATTAAGATAGGGTCTCTTCCCACACCACATTTGATATGGTGTAGTAGGCACAGTCTTAGTTGGAACTCGGTTCAAAAGGTATGCTGCTGATTCTAGCGCATATCCCCAGAACGATCGCGGTAACTCAGCGTTACTCATCATGGACCGTACCATATCCAATAGGGTCCGGTTACGTCTCTCCGATACACCGTTATGTTGCGGAGTGTATGGAGGAGTAAGCTGAGAGAGAATTCCATTCTCTTTTATGTAGTTCAGGAATTCGGCACTTAAGTATTCTCCACCTCGATCCGATCTTAGAATCTTGATACTTTTGCCGGTTTGTTTTTCTACTTCATTCTTATATTCCTGGAATTTTTCAAAAGCCTCGGATTTATGTTTCATTAAGATGACATAACCGTACCTTGAAAAATCATCCGTAAAAGTAATGAAGTAAGAATAACCGCTTCGCGCATGTATAGACATTGGACCGCACACGCCGCTGTCTACGAGTCCTAAGAGCTCGCTCGCTCTTTCTCCGTGTCCAGAAAACGGAGCCTTTTTCATCTTTCCTTTAAGACAGGATTGACAAGTTGCATATGATTGATATTCGAACGGATCCAAATATCCTTCATTATGTAACTTAGTCAATCTTCTCTCATTGATGTGACCCAGTCTACAATGCCATAAGAAAGTTTTATTAATTTCTGGAGACTTTCTTTTGTGTGTATTCTGGATATTGAAAACCCGTGGTTGGTTTAAAACGTATATACCGTTGTTCAATGTACCTGACCCAATCAAAACTTGATTAAGGTGAATGTTCACTACATTACTTACAAATGCAAATTCATAACCTTCTTTAGATAATAAAGATACAGAAATGATATTACAGGTTGCATTTGGTACATAATAACAACTACGCAAAACCAAAAATTGTCCATCTGATAATCCCAGGTGATAGTCCCCCACGGCCTCAGCATCCATGCTAGCACCGTTCGCAACTCTGAGGGTCATGTCACCTGCCTTCAAAACTCTATGCTTTCTCAACGCCTGCAAAGAATTACAGATATGCGATCCTGATCCGGTATCCAATACCCAGGATGTAGAGTTTATTGATAGACAATTTTCAATAACATACACACCTAAAGCTGAAGCTGCAACTCGCTTCAAATCCTGTGTTCTGGCTTTCCAGGCCTTGCAATCCTGTTTCCAGTGACCACTCTTGTGACAATAGAAGCATTCTTCCTTCCCCACCAGCGTCCCCGCTACTTTTGTTGCTTGACCCTTTCCCTTTGTATCCACTTTACCGACACCGCCTGTTGGTTTGGCGGGGGCTTTCTTCTTCTTGCCCTTGGCTTTCGCCCTGGACCTAGAAGAGGAAGATCCTCCTACAAACAAAGTGGATGTCTCCCTACCCTTCTGTAGGGTGCCCTCAGCAGTCCTCAACATGTTCAGAAGTTCGGCAAGTTCAACCACCTTTCCTTGCATGTTGAAGTTAAGAATGAACTGGGCGTAAGTGGAAGGAAGGGACTGGAGAATCAAATCGGTATAGAGTTCATTCTCCAACGTGGTCCCAAGGTCTGCGAGCTCCTCTATGTAGCCGATCATCTTAAGCACGTGGTCCGCTACAGATGATCCGACGGCCAAACTTGCCGAAAAAAGCTTCTTCGACACTTCGTATCTAGCGATACGAGACTGCTCTCCATACAGTTCTTTTGTATGGAGAAATATGGACTCTAGGTCCATATTCTCGTGCCTCCTCTGATGGTCGTTGTCCATCGAGGCTAGTACGAGGCATCTGGCCCTCGCGCAATCTATCTCCCATGTCTTACGGATTTCTACATCCGCGACGCTGGAGGTGGGACCTGGGACAGGGGAGCTTTGGTGGTAAGTATATACCCCAGCTTGTCATAAGTGATAGCCATCTTGACATTCCTGAGCCAATCTTTGTAGTTTGGCCCTGTCAATATATTTTTATCTAATAGTAACTTAAGCCCGGTCATGTTGAATGGTCGCTGCAATTAGGAGAGAGAAAAGAAACACTTTAGCATGATGCTCTTGCAAGTTTAGAGTGGTTTTTAGTTTGTCTAAACTGGATGGCTCCCACTGTTTTTCGAATCCCTTCTCAAACCATAAAGAAAAGGATTAGCCGGGATCATTCTCACCGTACAATACTTGCTTAACCGTTCAGCCAGGCCAGTGTCGGTACTTCGAGGGAGGTTTTCCAACACTTTCGCGAAGTTCCTTAATTAAGTAACCTCTTTTCCCTGTGGGCGTAGCCCCGCTAACACCTTTCTAAGCACCTACTAGGTTTATAGCATTGATCGTTAAGTTGAAGTTTTCCCGAGGAGTAGCATATACTCACAGTAGGATCGGGATCCAAATATCATCGCGTGAAAAAACCAAAGGAATCCTACCAGAATCATCACACTCCAAATGGTATGCAACGCTAGCAAGTTTCAGTACTTATGAAACTCCCGATGTGGATTTTTGCCACATGCTCTTATGACCTTGACTTTGGCCAAAATATCATAAGTCACATGTTAAGTTCTACCCGTCATTCTCCTGGTTAATTTGGACCCACCCGTACCTACCCTTGACTTTGGCCAAAATGGCAGCACGACTGTCCCAAATCAACGCATCTATCTATGCTGCACATGAATACCCAAACGCTACCAATCATTATGCCTTGACTTTGGCCAAAATACATAGCTTGAATACTTTTGACCATTCATCTGGAATAACGGAGGTCTACGAATGGTTTTGGCGAAACCGTGAACGTAGTGAACTTGATATAATCGATGGAACGAGATAGCTTTTAAAAGGAGTGGTTCAAGCTCCGCGTTTAAAAGTTTAGTTTTGAAAAGAACCAAGTGGTTTTCAAAGTGTTCCAATCGACTTTTACTTGGTTTATTTCTTGCATTAGTTCTTTTAATGCGTCCCATCATTTAATCCTACCATTGCAGAAAACAACCAAAATATGACATACGCTTATGCCATTCGCATTCGCCACGGGTCCCCGTCATCACCCGTTAGGTTACTTAACTAACGACAGAGCGGGGGATGGGCTAGCACGGCTGTAAAACATAAGCAACGCCTAAATAGTTATTATATATAAATATATAGCAATGATAGACATTACAGATCACAGATGAATACATTGGATATACTAGGAATCCGCAATGCGTTCGAGCCTGCAATGTAAAGCGGATTACACGGTCGCGGTGAATAGCCAATACCCCACCCAAGACCCCTACGGGTGCGGCAAACTACCCGCCAAGCACCCGAAGCGAAGCAACCTCCCTCACCACCGTGAGTAGGCCACTCGACACTTCGAGATACCCGGTAGTTTGTGCACCCCCTCCATGGGTCTATCCTAGGAGAAAAAACAGTAAAAAGAATTATACAATGACGGCTACAACCCCGACCCGGTTGTGCGGCCATACAAATAATATTATTACATCAATTTACATGTTACAAATGAATGAAAGAAAAAAACGCTCATCTCACATCCACCCCGGCTATTCACCCGCGACAATCCAATCCATTCATATCCACAAACCAATAACAATCACAGATCACAGAGATGTATAACCCCGACTAATCGACTTATAGCGATTAGCCGACGTTCAATACATACAAGCATCACAGATATAACCGATATAGTTAAAGTGTAGTGAAGTTCCAAAAAAATACGGATTTATAGGCCCCCAAAAGTAAATTTTAGTTCTGGAAAATCTGGGCACATATAACATATCCTAAAAATCCCAAAACCAACACAGAAACACACTGCACCAAAATTGAAGCAGAGAGGGGACAAGACGGCCGCGCTTCCGCGGCAAGAGCTTCCTATTGCCGCGGATCCGCGGCCCTTTGGTCGCCTCTCTGGTTCGTCTTTGGTGGTTTTCTACACAAAACCCTGAGATAATTTTTGGTGTATAACAAATTTTATTTTGACCAGAAAAAAAAATTAACAGAATCTCGGGGTTTTGCGAGTTTGGTTTTTCGATTTTCCGGTTTCGAAACTTCGTTACACTTTACTACTTAGCTAGTTTGTGTTTAGTTAGGCTCTGACACCACTGTAAGTCCACGTTGCCCACCCCGGTGCTTACGGGGAGGCGGAAAACATAATAAAAATAGGATTTTTATCAACTATAGGCAACATGGACCAAGCTTTAAGGATCTTTGCTAAACAAAAACAAGCTAACCCTAACTAGTAACTAGCTAAGTGATGGAAAGGTTATACCTTGAGCTCAAAGTCCTTCTCTCCTTGCTCCTTGGAATGGTAGAAAGAGGTCACCTTGCTTGTCTTCTCCCGTCAAAGAACGATCCACCCGAAAGCCTCGACCTTTAGCTTCAACTCCAAGCTAGGAGTAACTAGAGTGCAAGAAATCCTAAGACTTGAACCCTAGAAGAGAGTAGAGAAGATCAAGTTAAGGTTTTTCTCAAGCTTTTTGTTTCTCAACACATGAGAGGGAGAGAGCTTGAGGGAGAGGATGAGCAAGAGAGAGAAATGATATGAGAGAATGAATTATTAGTGAGTCATTCTCACTAATATGTGTGTAATATTTTAATTCAATAATTAGCTTGAAAATTGTCATGGTTGTATCAAGACATGACCATTATCATTTCAATATTAATGCAAATTGCAAAGATCAATGAGCATCTTCCAAATGAAATGATTATGGTCAAGTTGTCAACTAGGTCAACAAGTCAATGAAGTCAAATAGTCGTCAACAACAACCATGCACAATTATTACGCTAATTATCAATTAACTATAATACACACAAAAGCAATGGGGTTAATAAAATGACAATAGTCATTAACCCTAAACAAGGTCCTCTCCCTCAATCTCAAGCAACTGTGCATACGCACCCGCATTCGTGATCCGAGGAACACGAATGCACTGAGAAAAACCAATCTCAAATCATATACTAGGATCCGGCTTAAACCAAAGCCCGCTAGTTTAAACTGTCCGGACAGCAAACGTGCACAAGTGCGCGGATGCGAACGAACCCTGTCGCAAAACCATGCGACCTCTACTCATTTTGCCTAAAGGCGAATAGCTCTCTGTGTGGGACTCTAAAGACTCGACACTACGCTGGCAGTGGGTTTAACCACAGACTGCAAGCGGCACTAGCTGTACGTAACGGTCCCCAGGTAGATGTCGATAAGAAGACAGACGAGGTGAACCCCATCTGCACTCCTACTGAGCCTGTATATGACAGTCTCCGTATAGTCCGGTCTGTTCGTCTGATACATCGCATGGCGGGCCTAGGGGGGCGGTGAACGTCAGTCCCCTAATAGAAGTACAAGTCGTGTCGGAGTGTAGCCCAGAACGCCCTAAGATAACACTGGAAACCTACCAGTATATCTCGCTTGCCCTGGCCAGGGACTACTCGTGTAATGGCTCTCCTGGACACAGCGCGATGTCAACCCCCAATACCGGGAGAGACAAATCCTGTCTAACCGTCACTGTCTCCAAGTGCTTCGGGACTGCACCCAAAAACTACCTGTTTGCATGACTCCTTTGAGCCGTGGTAGGGTAGTAATCAAAGTGCAGTGGGAACACACTCGAGGCGAAGTGACAGTGTCAAGTCAGCGGACTAAGCTGTACTCATGTCACCTGGGAACTGATAACTGACGATAGGTATATTACCAACCAACAGTTCCCGACGAGTCCTGTCCAGTGTACTCGTAACCTAACGAGCACCCGCATACTATCCCAAGTACGACGTACTAACGGCTGTGGGACAGACCGTCTCCCACACTGGGATGAGAAGCGTATACGCTAATCTACTCCGGAGTATCGATGCCCTGTCTCGATAGTCCAACGACCAGGGACCTGTATAAGGTTGTGCTTATAGATTACCCAGCTCCCACGAGTGCGAGCGCCATCACAACGCTGGTAATCAAGCAAAAATCCTAAGGGCTCTACTAATATGTATACCAGCAATATGCTAAAAGAAACACATGCACATATTAAAGCAGAGACAAACCAAGTAGCATACTACCATTTCGAGCAAGATCGTATATACAACTGTGAATATCCCAAGCTTCCATTAAGTAATATACAAACTAGTATGATACAGTAATGGCCTCTAGGGCATATACACTAACAACATCGCTATTAAAGATACTACCAATGAGGAAGTTTAGGTGTATATTGGTTCATGAGTTGAACTAGGTTCCTACCATTGTGTGACAACGGAAGTGTGGCTTTAGCCCAGGAACCCGGATCCCATCAGTGACCCAGACATATTCTGAGGCAGCATCACCTGATCATGGAGATAGTTGATCTCCAGGGTGATCGAGGTTAGGAGAGTAGACTCAGAGGTCAACACGGCGGATCCACTCACAAAGGCTTTTTCCCAAAGAGAGACTATTATGGGATGGTTGAGTATGCGATACTGCAACCACTGCTACAGATGGCCCTAGTGCAAGTGGGAGATTGTTAGTTATATGTATGCCCTAGAGGCCATTACTGTACAATGGATGTATATTGTAGTGGATGCTGGGACATATATAGGTAGGACTTTCTTGCTTGACATGATAGTACGCTATCTGGTTGCTCTTTAACTTAACATGTATACTTTCAGTCTCTTTGTTACATGTTGATAAAGCCCTTACGATGTGTACTTGACTTCCAGGAATATGATGTAGATCATACTAGTGGGGCCTGGGTAGTCAATGAGTACATCCTTCATTGTTCCTAGTCATGGGAATATCGAGACGGGGCATCGATATTCCAGAGTAGACTAGCGTATATCTTCTCGACCCATGTGATGGGCGATGGATGATCCCATATCTATTGGTGTTTGACATCAGAGATGGTATGCGGGTGCTCAGTGATGACTGGGTACACTGAACGGACTCGCCGAGAACTCCCAGATGGTATTATACCTCACGTCAGATGGCAGTTCTCTAGTGACACTGGTACAGCTTAGTCAGTAGACCCGAGATCGTCATAGAGTCTTGTGTGTCGCCTACTGTGCTTTGATTTCCACCCTACCACGGCTCTACTGAGTTGTGCAAACAGGTGGTTTTTGGTTACAGTCCCGATTCACATGGAGGCAATGAGCGATAGAAGGGGATTCGTCTCTCCCGGTATTGGGGGTTGATGTTGTGCTATGCTCGACTGGCCATAACTGGAAATCCCTGGCCGGGGTTGCAGTGATCTACTGGTAAGAGTTATCAGTAGTTTCACGCTTGTAATGGACCTTACATCGGCATGACTTATCGAGCAACTGGGGTCTGACGTTTACCACCCCTAGGCGAGATATGCGACATATCAGACGATCAGCCCGGACTATATGGTAAGTGTTGCTGGTTGGATTCATAGGAGTGTGAGCGGGCTTGGTCGTTGATCTTCTGATCGCTCAATACCCGGGTGGTCGTTACGTTTAGCAGACCGCTTGCGGCTTGTGGGTGTTTGATATGATCATCACCTGCTACCGGCGTATTGACGAGTCTTTAGAGTCCTACACAGAGGTTTCCTAGCTCAAGCGAAACGAGATAGGAGCGCGCATGAGATATGTGCGGGACCGAGAATAATACCAGTATGTGATACTGGATTCTATTCTCGCGATTTGTATCATTGGACGGTTATATATGATATAGCCGGGTTACCGAATCAAGTGTTGATTCGATACATTGATAAACTTGATATTAATCGGTTATATGCAGTATGACCGGATCATTAAATCAAGTGTTGATTTAATGATTTAATGTATAATTATATATTTGATATATTACTTTACATTAACTAGTATTTGTTCACTTAAGATGGATTTTCTCACTTGATGTGCACAAGTAGTATATGTGATATATTTTTGTGCACTAGATTGTATCATGTTTGATGATACATGCAAACTTGGGTGTGTGTATGCTTTAAACCTTGTTTAGGTTAATGGTTGGGGTTTTGTTATCTTTTCTTAATTACTTATTCATTTTATTTATTTTGGGCAAGAAATAAAATGGTGGCTTCTTTTGGTTTTTAGTTGAAGCTTCATGAAGCTTTGAAATGCTTTGACCATTTTGTTTCTTTCCTTAACCTAACCATTCACCTAAACCCTAGTTTAGTCTCTACACTAGTTACACTAACCCATGGTTGCATTATGATAAGATCAATTGATTTTATTATCATCATCATCTTCTTTCTTCTTCTTCAAGAAGAAGAAAACTTGCCACCTCCAATGGTGCCATGATCAAAAGAGTGAGAAATCCAAATCCAAAGTGAACCCACTTCCTATTTCTTCATCCTCTACCACTTGCCATGTAGTAGGGTGTGTTATCTTCACAAGTTCTATGACCAAGTGAAGATGAAGCTTGATCTTGAGATGCCTCGACGTTGATCATCTTCGGCATCGAAGTAGACGCCCTAGACCGATCATTTCTCCGACGAAACCATCGCCAGAGTCCGGGATCCGATGTGTTAGTTATATGTATGCCCTAGAGGCCATTACTGTACATACGATGTATATTGTAGTGGATGCTAGGACATATATAGGGAAGACTTTCTTGCTCGACATGATAGTATGCTATCTGGTTGTACTTTATCTTAACATGTACTCTGATTGTCTCTATGTTACATGTTGATAAAGCCCTTAGGATCTGTACTCGACTACTGGGACTATGATGAGATCATACTAGTGGGGCCACGGTAGTCGACGAGTACATCCTATAACTTTTCCTAGTCGAGGGTGTATCGAGACAGGGCATCGATGCACCAGAGTAGACTAGCGTATACGCATCTTGACCCATATGATGGGCGATGGATGATCCCATATCCATCGGTGTTTGACATCAAGGATGGTGTACGGGTGCTCAGTGGAGACTGGGTACACTGGACGGACTCGCCGAGAACTCCCAGATGGTATTATACCATACGTCAGATGGCAGTTCTCTGGTGACACTGGTACAGAGTAGTCTGTTGACCCGAGATCGTCATAGAGTCTTGTGTGGTTCCCACTGTGCTTTGATTTCCATCATACCACGTCCAAGTGGGCGTGCAAAAAGGTGGCTTTTGGGTACAGTCCCGAATCACATTGAGGCAATGAGCGATAGGAGGGGATTCGTCTCTCCCGGTATAGGGAGTTGATGTTGTGCTGTGTTCGATTGGCTATAACCGGAAATCCCTGGCCAGGGTTGCTGAGATTTACTGGTAAGTGTTATCGGTAGTTTCTCGAACTGTTATAGACCTCATATCGACACGACTTATCGAGCTACTGGGGTCTGACGTTTAACCACCCCTAGGCGAGATATGCGGCATATCAGACGACGAGACCGGACTGTACGGGAGTGTTACTGTTTGGATCCACAGGAGAAAGTACAGGCTTGCTTGTTGATCTTCTGAGCGCTCAATACCTGGGTAGCTGTTACGTTTAGCTGACCGCTTGCAGCTTGTGGGTGTTTGATATGATCATCACCTACTGCCGGCGTATTGACGATTCTTTAGAGTCCTACACAGAGGTTTCTTGACTCAGGCAAAACGGAGTAGGAGCACATATGTGATATGTGCGGGACCGAGGATAATACGGTATGTGATATCGTATTGTATTCTCGCGATATTTGATATCAGCCGGGTCATCGGATCAAGTGTTGATTCGATGAATCGGTACGGATAAATATTAGCCGGTTATTTGCGATATCGCCGGATTGTCGGATCAAGTGTTGATTCGATAATTTAATGTATAATAATATATGTGATATATTAAATTGCATTAACTAATATTTGCTCACTAAAAGATTCTTTTTCTCACTCGGATAATACATTGATATATATGCGATATATGTTAATTGTATTATTTTATTTTGTTACGATAAATATTATATATGTGATATATGATATTGTAACATGATATGATAAATAATGCAACTTGTTTAGTGGAGTTTAAACTTGATTAGGGTTTGGATTAGGGTTAAACTTTCTAGATGTTTCTAGAAGGTTTTCTTTTTGTCATTTGAAAGATATTTTGAAATGAGTCATGCTTTAACCAAACCCAAACCCTAGTTAATTCTCTACATTGGTTAAGTGAACCATGGTTGCATAATCTATCATATTATTACTTCTTCTATTCATCACAAAAGAATAATGATATTGATCTTCTTCTTCCTCCATTTTCTTTCATGGAAAAACCTTTCTTGATTTTTCCAAGTGATGAATAATAGTGAGAAAATGATAAATAAATAGAGCAAAATTCCTACTTCATCATCCTCATCTTCCCTTGCCATTTAGATGAGGGTGTTCACATCATTTCATGAGTGTTAGCTTGTGTTAAAGAAACTTCGAGGTAGATCATCGTAGTATCGAAGATCGGAAGCAAAGGTTGCGTCATTCTCTTCGTGGAACCTCTCGAGAGCCCGGAACCCGATGATCGCAGCGAAGGGACCACAACACGGAGCATATGAAGTGAAGGACCGGATCTACAAAGGTTGTAATCCCTCTCACTTAGTGTTAAAGTGTTTAGCATGCAAGTTTTCGCCTAATCTCTAGTTTAAAGTTCCGTATTCGGGTTTTTCGGCACGGCTAAATTTTTATTCGGGCATGGTTGTTGCCTCGTAGACCCTTGTGCGCGTGCCTAGCAACCCTACAGTGGTATCAGAGCCAAGCTAGAGCTTTAGGCGAAGTCTAGACGGAATTTGAAGTCCGAAAGAACCCGAAAACCCAAGCCTAGCATGCTCTCTATCCGGATTTTAAATCGTGGATTTTTCCGTATTAAAAATGCTCAAAAAATTCAATAAATAATTATAAGAATTACTGTGCAAACTCAGGCGAACAATTCATCTAACAGAGCGCGGAACCGCGGCAGAAGCCCAGCTTCTGCGGCGGTTCCGCGGCAAGGTGATGACGTCATCACCCGATTGTTGAACAGTAATTCCTATTTTAATTTTCTGGGTTTTCTGGGAATTTTCAATATTTTTTCAAGAGTTGAATTTTCTGGAGTTGTTTTGGGGATTCTTTGTTTCGATCGGGGTATCAAATTTTGTCTATGTGGTTTTCCGGATAACTTTTAGAAACTGTTAAAATGTTCGAACGGATATCAATAACTCACTTTTTCCCCTGTCGGAAAATTTTTCAAAAGTTGGATTTTTCCTCGTGTTTAAGAATGTTCTAAGTCGTGCAAGTAACTCGATGGACCCTCTAGAAGACAACAAACCTTAACTCGATTATGTGACCGTCTTGAACTGCCCTTTGAACCTTAGGGTTTGGGGCAGTACGGCGTGCCACATGTGAGGCGTTGGCTTGACCCTTCTACGGCTGGACCATTGGTACTGTGGCATGTGATGGACGTTGTTAAACCGATTTCAAGTGTTGAGATATATTGGGGAAATCTTGGGTGCTTGATGATTCGATCGGAAAGTTTAACTTTTTCTGTTTATCTGGAATGTGATACAATAATTGGAATCCACAAATAGTTTTGAGATAACTGATTTGAATATTATAAACATAGTAGTTTAGTCTCAGTTGATCGGTTGCTACGGAATTTTGATGTGATCAAAAGTCCGTCGCAATCACGTAGTGTACGCGGATACTCGCCGGGTAAACTTAATAGGCAGCCTCACTCCATAGCCCCGACCAAGTGAATGTAGGAGAACCCCGTCGCCGAAAGCATCCGTTCGGGTGCTCCCGGTAGCGGTGTTCCGCCTTGGTGCACTTCGTCGACGGTATCGGGGATGCGGCCGTCTACTAAAGTTTGTGACGAGCATTCGATCAGGACGTCGGGAATCTTGTTGAATTGGCCGACTTGGTATTGAAAAGAGTTTTCGATAAATGAGACTAAAATGCGGGGTTTATAATTGTTAGGCATGCGATGTCTAAGGAATTCATTTGGTTAGGCATGCGATGTCTAAAGAGGTTGCGGATTCCAACTGTTGTAGTTTTACACTTTCTTTTCTGTGACCGTAAGCGTAGTATGTGGTGTATCGCCGGCTTCGTTGCTATACATCAACGACAATCGGGATACGCATACTTGCTTACGTTGATGATATGTGATATTATGTGTTGCTGTGATATGTTCTATTGGATCGTCGCGTTTTGAATAGCCGGGGGTTTTATGTGAGATGAGAGTTTTTTCTTTTTCATTCATGTAAAATTCATTTGTATGTAATATTCTTTTATTGGGGCACTTCCAGGTAGCGGAAGATGTCACCGTTGTATATTATTTACTTTTCCGCATTAGGTAGACCCAAGGCGGGGAGCACAAGTAACCGGGTTCTAGGGTCCAGTGGGAGACCATCTCGAGGAGTCGGGACCGGGTCTCCTAACCCTAGAATTGGCAGTGTTGCTTGCCGCTCTCGTAGGGGTCTAGGGATGTGGGTTTGGCTATTCATCGCGACCGTGGAATCCGTGTTTTATACAGGCTCGTATTGAAAACACGGACGTCCTAGTATATCCAATATTTCATATATGTTCTTCTGCTGCAATGTTCTGTGATGAGATCATATTACTGCCTGAGACGAATGTTTATATATTATATATATGAGATATATGTTATATTAAAGATTTCGTTTCAAAAGAGATGCTTGTGAAGCATAATTAAAATGGGACTTCATTAATGAGATTAATGAAATTAAAAGAAACCTAAGATGTTGTAGAAACTTGTTTATAAAAACTGGTAGCTACAGTTCTTGCTTTGCATAGCGGTGTTCCTTGTAGGACATCCAGCACCTTATTCGATAAGGAAAGGACCGAGATCCCTTCACCGGGAGTGACTCCTTTAGCAATAACTGGCAGATGCTACAAACTCGGTCTGTCTTTTGATTGCTTCTATAGTTCTTGCTTTGCACAGCGGTATATATGATATATCCTGCCCTTATTCGATGAGGAAAGGGCCGACGATCCCTTCACCGGGAGTGACCCCTTTAGCAAAACTAGAAAAGCCTCAAAAACACTCCATTTAAAATCACTCGATTCTACAACGATATCAAGTTCATTACGCAAAGGGTTTTCTGAAAAACCCGTCGTAGCCCTCCGTCATTTCAGATAAGTACTGGTTAGTATTCGTGCTACCTTTGTTGACCTTAGTCAAGGCGTAGTGTGCGGTAGCTGATTAATGCTTATCTGTATAAGCATATGATGCGATTGAGTTAGGGTAGTCGTGCGACTTTGTTGACCTTAGCCAAGGGTCGTGCGGGTGGGTTTAATTCAATCGGGAAATGACGGATTGAACTTGGGTAGCACTTATGATTTGTTGACCTTAGCCAAGGTCATAAGCTGCTAGGGGCAAAATATTATCGGGAATTTCAAGTGTTGAAATTTGCAATGAGATTGCATACCTTCTATGAGATAGTTGGATCCCGATACCCGCTGCGAGTAAGAGTTACTCCTGGGAGAGTTTTACACATTACAATTAGCCGATCTAGTAGGTGTCTAGAAAGGTGTTAACGGGGTTACGCCTCTGGGAAAACGACGTTTACTGTAATTAGGTTCGTGCGAAAGCACGGGGGACCTCCCTCAAAGTACCGACACTGGCCTGGCTGAAAGATTGGCGAACTTGTAGCGTGTAATTAATCCCGGCTAGTCTATCCTTTTAGGGTTTGAAGGAAGATTTGATTAAAACAGTGGGAGACATCCTGATTAGATATATTAGATAACCAATCTAATCTTGCAAGAGCCTACGCTGAGTGTTTTCTTCTCTCTCTCTCCAAGTAGCTACCATATCATGCCTTAATCAAGATAATAAAACGAATATATTGACCGAACCCGCTTATTATACTGAGCTGGGGAACGTTGGTCCCGCTCCAACTTATAATTGTTATAAGACACAGCAGGAAATTGGGGAATACCAGATTTCCCGTGCCGCCCAAACGAAGAAAGTGCATGTTGATGCATCATCTTCGGGTGTGTTCATTATACAGAACTGTTTCTCAGTATCCTTTACGTCCTGGGTATGAGATACCGGATCAGGATCCCGCATATGTAATCTGTTACATAGGCCAGATAGGTAAAGAACTGAGAACGGGTGATAAGTTTCATGAGGCAGAAAACGGTGCAAGTGTTGCAGCCAAGTCTGTTGGTCACTGTCACCCTGTATTACCAGAATACATTGATTCTGAACGAATGTTATTAGATACCGAACCTGATATACAAAATCATATCAGTCTCTTTATTAGTAAAGAAAGGATATAATTTTGTATTGTTGGATAATGTTTTGAACATTTCCTATATCAAGAGTTGATCAGTTCAGGCACGTTATCTAAAAGCATTGAAGTTCTAAATCAAACTACAGTTCTTAGTATACGGAACACACATAAGAAGAAGAGTTTAGAAATGAAAGAATCCTTCTTGAGGCATTGTAGACTAGGTCATATCAATGCGACCCGACTGGCTGAAGTTACATATAGATGCATATTTAAATTAGTTTGAATTTACATCTTGTGAAACTTGCCGGTCATGTCACAAAGATAAGATGACGACAGCTCTGTTTGTTGGAAACAGAGAAAGAGTTAGTGAACTTTTGGGATTGATACATGCTGATGTATGAAAGTCCCCTGTCTACATATGCCAAGATTGGTTCTTAGTACTTCATTACGTTCTCTGATAATCTCTCAAGATTCAGACATGTGTTCCTGCTGAAATACAAGTCCGAACCTTTTGAGATATTCACAGAATATAAGTTAGAAGTAGAGAACCAAAATACGGGTATAAGTATTATGTCCTTTGATGAGATCAAGGAGGAGAATACTTGAGCATGGAATTCCTGGACTATTCTAAAGGAGAATGAGATTCTCTCTCAGCATTACTCCTTCGTATACACCATAGCACGATGGTATATCGGGGCGGAGCAATAGCACCCTATGTGATATGGTGTGCTCTATGATGAGTACTACTGAGTTTTATATTTCCTTTTGGGAGTTATGCACTTGAGAAGCTGCATACCTATTGAATAGGGTTCAAATCAAATCAGTTGCCTACCACTTCACATGTGATATGGAAAGGGAAGAGCCTATATCTTAAGCTTGTTAAGATTTGGGGTTGTCCGGCCTATGTCTGAAAGCAAAATCCGGACAAGCTCGAGGCAAGGTCTGTTATGTAGAACTGGAAGGGTTCCAGCTATACAAAATACAGCAGATGATTTGGTACAACCAAAGGATTCAGTAGATACCAACGAACCTCAGCCTCTCCGCCGATCTAGCAGGGTTCCTCACCCACCTGAGAGATACTTTAGTTTCTCTATGACAGTGGGAGCGAGGATTTCATCATAAGATGATGACCCAACTTGTTTCGAGCTGGCCATCAGGAGTGGGACTCTGTAAGAATGGCTGGATGCTTATCGATCTGAGATGGAATCCTTATACACCAACAAAGTATGGACTTTGGTTGCTTTATCTGAAGGGTTAGATCCCCATCAGGAGCGAGTATATCTTGAGAAGATTACTTGGTGTACATGGAAAAGTTGAGACTTTCAAAGCTATGCTTAAGTCCATCCAGATCCTACTTGCCACGGCTACATACCATGACTACGATATCTGGTGGTTGGGTGTCATGACTGCTTTTCTAAATGATGTTTTAGAAAAGAGTGTCTATAAGTACACAGCCAGAGGGCTTCGTAGACAGTGGGAGCAGCGGAAACGTGTGCAAGATGTTTTATATGATAAAGCAGGCATCGCGGAGTTGGAACATCTGTTTTGATTGGGTAGTCAAAGAGTTTGACTTCATCAAAATGGTAGATGAACCTTGTATATACAAAAAAGGTAGTAGAGAGTATGGTGGTGATCTTCGTAGAGTACGTGGATGACATACTCTTGATAGGGAAGGAGTTTCCAATGCTACGCTCGGTCAATCTCCGCTTATCACAAGGATTCTCCAAATAGGATCAAAGTGATACCTACTAAATCCTAGGTTTTGGATCTATGAGATAGATCTAATTGGATGTTAGGACACTCACTAGTTGTAGTGAGATGGTATCAATGGATCCTGGGGAGAATCACTGGAAAGGTTCCAGGATGATAAGGACGACTGAATGTCAGTCGCAGGCATTGTCTATACCCTCAGTGGAGGGACGGTATGTTGGAAGAGTTCCAAGCTAGATACCGTGATATACTAGACGATTAAAGGCAAGGTACATCGTTACAAAGGATACTACCAAAGAGGCAGTCTGGATATTTAAAAGTTTATAAGATGAACTTCGTTCCTACCATTGTGTGACAATGGAGTTGTGGCTTTTAGCCAAGGAACTACCGTCCCATCAGAAATCCAGATATAATTCTTAGGCAGTATAACCTGATCATGGAGATGGTTGATCTCCAGGGAGATCGGGGTTAGGAGAGTAGACACAGAGGACAACAGCGCGGATCCACTCACGAAGGCTTTTTTCCCAGTAGAGACTTTTACGGGATGGTTGAGTATGAGATATTTCAACCGCAGCTAATTGTTGGGTATGCGATACCATAACAGATGGCCCTAGTGCAAGTGGGAGATTATTAGTTATATGTATGCCCTAGAGGCCATTACTGTACATACGATGTATATTGTAGTGGATGCTAGGACATATATAGGGAAGACTTTCTTGCTCGACATGATAGTATGCTATCGGGTTGTACTTTATCATAACATGTACTCTGATTGTCTCTATGTTACATGTTGATAAAGCCCTTAGGATCTATACTCGACTACTGGGACTATGATGAGATCATACTAGTGGGGCCACGGTAGTCGACGAGTACATCCTATAACTGTTCCTAGTCGAGGGTGTATCGAGACAGGGCATCGATGCACCAGAGTAGACTAGCGTATACGCAACTTGACCCATATGATGGGCGATGGATGATCCCATATCCATCGGTGTTTGACATCAAGGATGGTGTACGGGTGCTCAGTGGAGACTGAGTACACTGGACGGACTCGCCGAGAACTCCCAGATGGTATTATACCATACGTCAGATGGCAGTTCTCTGGTGACACTGGTACAGAGTAGTCTGTTGACCCGAGATCGTCATAGAGTCTTGTGTGGTTCCCACTGTGCTTTGATTTCCATCATACCACGTCCAAGAGGGCGTGCAAAAAGGTGGCTTTTGGGTACAGTCCCGAATCACATGGAGGCAATGAGCGATAGGAAGGGATTCGTCTCTCCCGGTATAGGGAGTTGATGTTGTGCTGTGTTCGATTGGCTATAACCGGAAATCCCTGGCCAGGGTTGCTGAGATTTACTGGTAAGTGTTATCGGTAGTTTCTCGAACTGTTATAGACCTCATATCGACACGACTTATCGAGCTACTGGGGTCTGACGTTTAACCACCCCTAGGCGAGATATGCGGCATATCAGACGACGAGACCGGACTGTACGGGAGTGTTACTGTTTGGATACACAGGAGAAAGTACAGGCTTGCTTGTTGATCTTCTGAGCGCTCAATACCTGGGTAGCTGTTACGTTTAGCTGACCCCTTGCAGCTTGTGGGTGTTTGATATGATCATCACCTACTGCCGGCGTATTGACGATTCTTTAGAGTCCTACACAGAGGTTTCTTGACTCAGGCAAAACGGAGTAGGAGCACATATGTGATATGTGCGGGACCGAGGATAATGCGGTATGTGATATCGTATTGTATTCTTGCGATATTTGATATCAGCCGGGTCATCGGATCAAGTGTTGATTCGATGAATCGGTACGGATAAATATTAGCCTGTTATATGCGATATAGCCGGATTGTCGGATCAAGTGTTGATTCGATAATTTAATGTATAATAATATATGTGATATATTAAATTGCATTAACTAATATTTGCTCACTAAAAGATTCTTTTTCTCACTCGGATAATACATTGATATATATGCGATATATGTTAATTGTATTATTTTATTTTGTTACGATAAATATTATATATGTGATATATGATATTGTAACATGATATGATAAATAATGCAACTTGTTTAGTGGAGTTTAAACTTGATTAGGGTTTGGATTAGGGTTAAACTTTCTAGATGTTTCTAGAAGGTTTTCTTTTTGTCATTTGAAAGATATTTTGAAATGAGTCATGCTTTAACCAAACCGAAACCCTAACCCTAGTTAATTCTCTACATTGGTTAAGTGAACCATGGTTGCATAATCTATCATATTATTACTTCTTCTATTTATCACAAAAGAATAATGATATTGATCTTCTTCTTCCTCCATTTTCTTTCATGGAAAAACCTTTCTTGATTTTTCCAAGTGATGAATAATAGTGAGAAAATGATAAATAAATAGAGCAAAATTCCTACTTCATCATCCTCATCTTCCCTTGCCATTTAGATGAGGGTGTTCACATCATTTCATGAGTGTTAGCTTGTGTTAAAGAAACTTCGAGGTAGATCATCGTAGTATCGAAGATCGGAAGCAAAGGTTGCGTCATTCTCTTCGTGGAACCTCTCGAGAGCCCGGAACCCGATGATCGCAGCGAAGGGACCACAACACGGAGCATATGAAGTGAAGGACCGGATCTACAAAGGTTGTAATCCCTCTCACTTAGTGTTAAAGTGTTTAGCATGCAAGTTTTCGCCTAATCTCTAGTTTAAAGTTCCGTATTCGGGTTGTTCGGCACGGCTAAATTTTTATTCGGGCATGGTTGATGCCTCGTAGACCCTTGTGCGCGTGCCTAGCAACCCTACACGATGATCGCAGCGAAGGGACATCGTCACGGAGCTAAAGAAGTGGAGGACCGGATCTACAAAGGTTGTAGTCCCTTTCACCTTTTAGTTAAGTTGTTAACTTGCTTGTAGTTTCGCCTTTATCTCTAGTAACGATCTAGTTTAGGGTTCTTTAGCACATAGAAAATTTTGAATTTGACATGATTGATCAGTTGTAGAACCTCATGGGTGTGCCCAGGAACCCTACAGTGCAGAGAAACATTCATTCAACCGCGATTCCACGGTATAAGCTTGCATCCGCGGCGGATCCGCCGCTTGCTGACGTCATCCTTGCTCCAAAATTTCTCTGTAAACTTCTTACTTTCTTATCTCCTACCTCATCTGCTCCAATAACAATTTTGTGCAGGTTTCATTGCAAATAAATCGCAGCGCCACAAAAAGTAAAATAAATTGTGCGTGTTTTGATTTTTGGTTGTTTGCATATTAATACGGAATTTAAGAGGCATGGCCAAATTCAGATTAGGTGGGGAGTTCATTACCCTTCCTAAGCCCCAAAAATCATAAACATGCATCCGCATTACCCTCATTAACTAAAAAATATCTAGAGATGACTCTAAGGACCGTCGCGCTCACTTAGGACAGAAGAAGGCCGTGGGTAATCCATTGTTTATCCGCGTTTCTTTTGTGCTTTCTAAGGCAAGTGTGTCGAATGCTAGTGGTTACTTAATTAGGCCCACTACTTACGTAGTGGAGAACCTCCCACCTACCTAGCACTTACCTGGCCACAGGAGAGACAAAGAGGTAGTGGAGGATTTATCCTGCGACTTGTCTTTTGGCAGTTTGGAGCGGTATAGAGCTTTGACCTAGGTGACCACTAGATTTTAGGGTTTTGCTTGTTGCATTTGTTGTGATCACATCATATTTTCAAAAATCCGTATCATTTTTCAAAACAAACACCAATCACATTCATCCTTTCCCCTAATTATAAGTCACGCTGCCGCTTGTACTAACCCTTTTTAGTGCAAGATAGGCTGGACACGGGATTCTAGTGCCCGCGTCCGCGATCCCCTGATCGACCCAAAAGTTGGTATTTCTACATTTACCTCTTCTTTACCCACCACCACTCCGACATCGATGGATCCATCTCCATCGAATTTCTTTACCACTACTCTGCCGCCGTCCATTGGTGCGCAGAATCCACCCCGCATCTCTCTCCAAGAGAGGTGCTATCCTACACGAGGTCCCCTTTCCACCTGTCTTTCCATTCCACCAGCCAACGGGGAAAATTTTGAAATTAAACCCCAATACATCAACCTTCTACCAAAATTTCACGGTCTCGAGTCTGAAGACGCATATGCCTTTATTACCAAATTTGAAAATGTATGCGCAATGATGGGTACCTCACAGCTTTCTATGGATGCTATGCGTCTACGTCTTCTCCCATTCACCTTGTGCGATATAGCCGAAAAGTGGCTGTATAACACTACCGCACATTCCATTTCAAATCGTCAAAGCATTCCTTAAGAAATTCTACCCACATCAGAAGACAGCTCGAGTCCGTAGCGAATTAAATCAATTCACCCTGCTTCCAAATGAACCATTTTCAAAATGTCTTGAACGCTTCAAGGATCTGTTAGTCCAATGTCCACATCACGGAATCCCTAGAAGGGAACTGTGCCGAATCATATATGAGGGCATTAATCCTAACACAAGACAGACCCTTGAATCCATGTGTCAAGGCAACTTCATGACTAAAGATGATGGGGAAGCCTGGAAACTCCTAGAAGATTTCCCTGAAAAATCTTTACAGTGGGAGGGTGTGAGTCAATCGTCTAGGGATGGCAATGATGTTTCCACAGGAGTTAGAGCTGAAATTTCAGCTTTACACAAGAAATTTGACAATATGGAAAACAAATTTTTAGCCGCCGCCCTAATTCAAATGTCACTCTCCAAAACTGTATGTGGATGTTGTTCTGATCCTTCTCATTTGACGGAAGAATGTCCACTAAACTCTCTGTTTCAAGGTCAAGAGCATACCAATGCCTCATTTCAAAGACCTAGGAACGATCCATTTTCTTCCACATATAATCAGGGTTGGAGGAATCACCCAAATTTTTCTTGGAACCAATCACAAAATCAAAATACGGTTCCAAACCAACACAATTTCCAAAGGGTCCCTCCACCACAACAGCAACCACAATTGAGTCAACACCCCGTCCAAGCACAAAACTTTCAAAATCCGGTCAACACACCCGCACCGTCTTGTCCTTTACAGTTGACCGGGACCGATGAATCCTCTTCTTTCATAAACTTGCTTCTAACAAATCTTATGCAAGTATCGGCTGAAATAAAGACTTCTGTCGATGATATAAAGAAAAACTCAGCATCCTAAGCTTAGAGTATTAAATCGACGGAAGAAGAAATTTCACGATTAAAAGCCGAAATCAGTGCAAGAGAGCAAGGGAAACTTCCAGCTCAACCCCTACCCAATCCTGGCTATTCACATCATGTGAATGCAATCACGTTGAGATCTGGAAGAGTGCTTGACAATCACGTTGGGGAAGAGTTCGATGATTCTGATAAATTAATCAATAACACCCCGGCTGAGACCTTTCCTCACACACACACACTTCTAATTCTAACCCCAGTTCTTCTACCCAACCACCTTCTTGCGAGCCTATTCTTCGTTTCCCACAAGGCTCGCCACCTCAGCCCACCTCTCCTAGTTCTCCACAGACGATCCCCACCTCTATTATGGGATCGGGTCCACACACACTTCCTTCTCCTATGATGGACCCAGTGCTTATTGCTAAAGCACCTTATCCTAATCGGTTAAGGGCTTACAAATCGAGTCCACATATGGAGAAGATTATGGACAAGTTTAAGCAAGTTAACATCAACATCCCTCTCCTAGATGCCATCCAACAAGTTCCGTCCTATGCGAAAACTCTTAAGAACTTGTGCACTAGTAAGAGGAAGACTCAAGTGTCCAAGAAGATTTTCATGGCAAAGACTGTAGACACGGCTTTCCCCTAACAAGTACCACGGAAACATAAGGACCCTGGCTGTCCTACCATTTCTATTTCTATTAGGGAAAAACACATCAACCGTGCTCTACTAGACCTTGGCGCTAGTGTTAACTTGCTTCCATATTCGGTTTACGAGCAACTAGGTATCGGAGTGTTAAAGCCCTCGAGCATAACTCTCCAGATGGCTAATCGATCAATCACCAAACCTAGGGGTGAACTGGAGGATGTGTTAATAAAAATCGGGGAATTTGTATTCCCTGTGGATTTTATTGCAATTGATACACAGCATGTAGCGAACCCACGGAATCAAATTCCGGTGATTTTAGGTCACCCCTTTTTGGCCACTTCCAACGCTATCATCAACTGTCGTAACGGTTCTACGACCCCATCCTTCGGGAATAGGTCAATTGAACTGAACATTTACAAGTTGGGAAGTGTACCTTCCGAACCTACTGCTCAGGTCTGTTCTGTCGACTTAATGGATGTCGACAGCAGCGAATTTGATGATCCTCATGATACCGATCTTGACTCTTTTCATACTTTGTTGTTTGACCCAACTATGTATCATACACATACGGACTCTTCCACCGAAATGTCCGGGTCAACAACTAACACCGATTATGAACTGTTTTTAGAGTCTAAAGATCACCCCACACTTTGTGATGACATTATTTGTTAGTGTATATGCCCTAGAGGCCATTACTGTATCATACTAGTTTGTATATTACTTGATGGAAGCTTGGGATATTCACCTTGTATAAACAATCTTTCTCAATATAGTAGTATGCTACTTGGTTTGTTTCTACTTCAATGTGTACTTGTGTTTATTTCAGTATATCACTTATACGCATTAGTGGAGCCCTTAGGATCTTTGCTTGATTACCAGCGTTGTGATGGCAGTCACACTAGTGGGGGCTGGGTAATCTATAGGCACATCCTTATACAGGTCCCTAGTCGTAGGACTATCGAGACAGGACATCGATACTCCGGAGTAGACTAGCGTATGCGCTTCTCATCCCAGTGTGGGAGATGGTCTGTCCCACAGCCATCAGTACGTCGTACTGGAGATAGTATACGGGTGCTCGTTGGGTTACGAGTACACTGGACAGGACTCGTCGGGAACTGACAGGTTGGTATTATACCTATCGTCAGTTATCAGTTCCCAGGTGACATGAGTACAGCTTAGTCCGCTGACTTGACACTGACACTTCGCCTCGAGTGTGTTCCCACTGCACTTTGATCACTACCCTACCACGGCTCAAAGGAGTCGTGCAAACAGGTGGTGGTTGGGTGCAGTCCCGAAGCACTTGGAGGCAGTGACGGTTAGACAGGATTCGTCTCTCCCGGTATTGGGGGTTGACATCGCGCTGTGTCTAGGAGAGCCATTACACGAGTAGTCCCTGGCCAGGGCAAGCGAGATATGCTGGTAGTTTTCCAGTGTTATCTCAGGGTGTTTTGGGCTTCACTCCGACACGACTTGTACCGCTATTGGGGGACTGACGTTTTACCGCCCCCTAGGCCCGCCATGCGATGTATCAGACGAACAGACCGGACTGTACGGAGAATGTCACATTCAGACTCAGTAGGAGTACAGATGGGGTTTCACCTCGTCAGCCTTCTTGTCGGCATCTACCTGGGGACCGTTACGCACAGCTAGTGCCGCTTGCGGTCTGTGGTTAAACCCACTGCTAGCGTAGTGTCGAGTCTTTAGAGTCCCACACAGAGGGTATTCGCCTCTGGGCAAAACAGAGTAGAGGTCGCATGGTTTTGCGACAGGGTTCGTTCTCATCCGCGCACTTGTGCACGTTTGGAGTCCGGACGGATTATACTGGCAGGCTCTGGTTTGAGCCAGATACTGGTATATGTTTTTGGGGTTGCTTTTATATCTTGGTATTCTTGTTTTTCGGAACGAGAATGCAGGTGTGTATGCACAGTTGCTTGAGGCGGAGAATGAGGTTTTTCATTAGGGTTTCGGAACGGGTGCGTATGCACAATTGACAGTCTTCATTTTCCAAACCCTAATGGATTTATATATTATCTATTAATAATAATAATTAAATGAGAATTATGTTATGGTTGTTTTTGTTGACTTGTTGACCTTGGTTGACTTGTTGACCATTGACCACTTTCATGCCTTGAAAGTCTTCCTTGATTCATGCTTACTTTTTATTAAATGAAGCATGGTTGTGGTCATTCAAAATACTACCATCAACTATTCTCATTTTCAATTATTATCATTTAGATAATTCATTTCTTTTGCAATATGGTTGCAAGAAAGAAAGGATTGAGCTCATTCTATCATAACCTCTCTCTCTCCTCATTTTCATCTTCTTCTTCCTCTTGAAAAGAGAAACCTTCTCATGTGTTGAGAATCATTCTCTTTTGATAGAAAAGCAAACCCTAATCTCTCTCTACTCATTCTAGGATGAAGGTTTAGCAAACCGGAAACCCTAGTTCACTCAAAGATCGAGGAAGAGCCCAAAGTCGAACCTTCGAGGTGGATCCATCTTCGACGGGAGAAGGCGACGTAAAGAGAACCATCAACCTCTACAAGGTTTGAAGAAGAAGGAGTTCAAGTATAGGTATAACCATCTTCCATAGTAGCTAACTCTCTTTAGCTAGAATACTAGTTTTAGTTTAGACAACGATCCCGACCATGTTTAGTCCATGTTGCCTCTTGCGATAAAAATTCGTTTTTTATACCGTTTCCGCCTCCCCGTAAGCACCGGGGGTCGCAATATGGACTTACAGTGGTATCAGAGCCTAACTAAACTTAAACTAGCTTGGTAGTGAAGTGTAACGAAGTTCGGAACCTTAAAAAACCCAAAAACCGTATTTTTCAAAAACCTGAGTTTCTGTTGAAATTTTTTGGGCTCAAAATGAAAAAATTTATATTTGTAAAATCATCTCAGGGTTTTCTAAAAACACCCATGAAAAACGATCCAGAGTTGAGTTCAAAGCGCCGCGCATCCGCGGCACGAGGTAGGCTCGTGCCGCGGAACCGCCGCGCTTTGTCGTCTTCTGCGCCTCGTTTTTCGTGCAGTGTTCTTGTTGTGGGATTTTGGGATTTTTAGAATATATTATATGTACCCAGATTTTCCAGAAAAGAAATTTCCTTTTGGGGTCCTATAATTCCGTATTTTTTCCGAACTTCACTGCATTTTGGCTATATTGGTTATATCTGTGTTGTTTGCATGTATTGAACGTCGGCTAATCGCTATAAGTCGATTAGTCGGGGTTATACATGATCTGTAATGTGCTGGAATGTGTATATGAATGTGTTGGACTGTCGCGGGTGAATAGCCGGGGTTGGATGTGAGATGAGCTTTTGTTTTTCTTTCATTCATTTGTAAATGTAAATTGATGTAATTATATTATTTGTTTGGCCGCACAACCGGGTCGGGGTTGTAGCCGTCATTGTATAATTCTTTTTACTGTTTTTGCTCCTAGGATAGACCCATGGTGGGGTGCACAAACTACCGGGAACTTGGCGGGTAGTTTGCCGCACCCGTAGGGGTCTTGGGTGGGGTATTTGCTATTCACCGCGACCGTGTTATCCGCTTTTCGTTTCAGGCTCGAAAGAAATGCGGATTGCTAGTATATCCAATGTATTCATCTGTGATCTGTAATGTCTATCATTGCTTTCTATTTAGGCGTTGCTTATGTTTTACAGCCGCGCTAGCCCAGCCCCCGCTCTGTCGTTAGTTAAGTAACCTAACGAGTGATGACGGGACCCCGTGGCGAATGCGAATGGCATAAGCGTACGTCATATTTTGGTTGTTTTCTGCAATGGTAGGAATTAAATGATGGGACGCATTAAAAGAACTAATGCAAGAATATCACGCATTAAAAGAACTAATGCAAGATAATAAACCAAGTTTAAGTCGATGGAACACTTTCGAAAAACCACTCGGTTCTTTTCAAAACTAAACTTTTAAATGCGGAGCTTGAGCCACTCCTTCTAAAAGCTATCTTGTTCCATCGATTATATCAAGTTCACTACGTTCACGGTTTCACCAAAACCATTCGTAGCCCTCCGTCGTTTCATATGAATATTCAACGGTATTCAAGCTGTGTTTGTTGGCCTTAGTCAAGGCACAGTGTTTGGTAGCTGATGGGTATTCATATGTTGCATAGATAGAATGCGTTGGTTTGGGACAGTCGTATTGCCTTGTTGGCCATAGTCAAGGGTAGATACGGGTGGATTCAAATTAACCTGGATAACGACGGGTAGAACTTGACATGTGACTTATGATTTGTTGGCCTTAGTCAAGGTCATAAGAGCATGGGGCAAAAATCCACATCGGGAGTTTCATAAGTACTGAAACTTGCTAGATTTGCATACCATTTGGAGTGTGATGATTATGGTAGGATTCCTTCATTTTCGTCACGCGATGATATTTGGATCCCGATCCTACTGTGAGTATATGCTACTCCTCGGGAAATTTCTCACTAAACGATCAATGCTATAAACCTAGTAGGTGCCTAGAAAGGTGTTAGCGGGGCTACGCCCCCAGGGAAAAGAGGTTCTTAAATTAAGGAACTTCGCGAAAGCGTTGGAAAACCTCCCTCGAAGTACCGACACTGGCCTGGCTGAACGGTTAAGCAAGTATTGTACGGTGGGATTGATCCCGGCTAATTCTTCCTTTGTGGTTTGAGGAGGGATTCGAGAGACAGTGGGAGCCATCCTGTTTAGACAAATTAAAAACCATTCTAAACTTGCAAGAGCATCGTGCTAAAGTGTTTCTTCTCTCCCCCCTGCAGCGACCAAATCGAAATGACTGGACTTAAGTTGATTCTAGATAAAAACATATTGACAGGGCCAAACTACAAAGATTGGCTCAGGAATGTCAAGTTGGCAATCACTTACGACAAGCTGGGGTATCTTCTTACCACCAAAGCTCCCCCCGTCCCAGGTCCCACCTCCAGCGTCGCGGATAAGGAAATCCGTAAGACTTGGGAGATTGACAGCGCGAAGGCCAGGTGCCTCGTACTTGCCTCGATGGACAACGAACATCAGAGGAGGCACGAGAATATGGATTTGGAATCCATATTTCTTCATACAAAAGAACTGTATGGAGAGCAGTCTCGTATCGCTAGATACGAAGTGTCGAAGAAGTTGTTTTCGACAAAATTGGCCGTCGGATCATCGGTAGCGGACCACGTGCTTAAGATGATTGGCTACACTGAGGAGCTCGCGGAACTTGGGACCACGTTGGACAGTGAACTCTACACGGATATAATCCTCCAGTCCCTTCCATCCACTTACGCCCAGTTCATACTGAATTTCAACTTGCAAGAAAAGGAAGTTGAACTTTCAGAACTCCTCAACCTGCTGAGGAGCGCAGAGGGCACCCTACAGAAGGGTAGGGAAACACCCGCTTTGTTTGTAGGAGGATCTTCTTCCTCTAGGTCCAAGGCGAAAGCCAAGGGAAAGAGGAAGAAAGCCCCCGCCAAACCAAGAGGCGGTGTTAGTAAAGTGGGTACGAAGGGAAAGGAAAAGGCAACAAAGATTGCGGGGAAGCTTGTTGGAAAGGAAGAATGCTTCTATTGTCATAAGAGTGGACACTGGAAGAAAGATTGCAGGGCTTGGAAGGCCAAGACACAGGAACTGAAGCAGGTTGCGGCTTCAGCTTTAGGTGTGTATGTTATTGAAAACTGTCTTTCTATAAACTCTACTTCCTGGGTATTGGATACCGGATCAGGATCTCATATCTGTAATTCTTTGCAGGCGTTGAGAAACCGTAGGTTTTTGAAGGAAGGTGACATGACCCTCAGAGTTGCGAACGGAGCTAGCATGGATGCTAAAGCCGTGGGGGACTATCACCTGGGAATGTCAGATGGGCATGTTTTGGTTTTGCGTAATTGCTTTTTTGTACCCAACGCAACTTGTAATATCATTTCTGTATCTTTGGTTTCTAAAGAAGGTTATGAATTTGTGTTTGTAAGTAATGTTGTTAACATTCACCTTAATCAAGTTCTGATTGGGTCAGGTACATTGAGCAATGGTATATACGTATTAAACCAACCACAGATTTTCAATGTCCAGAATACACACAAAAGAAAGTCACCAGATATCAATCAGGCTTTCTTATGGCATTGTAGACTGGGTCACATCAATGAGACACGGTTGACTAAGTTACATAAAGAAGGATACTTGGATCCGTTCGAGTATCAGTCTTATGCCACTTGTGAATCTTGTCTCATGGGAAAGATGACAAAGACTCCGTTCACTGGACACGGAGAAAGAGCTAGCGAGCTCTTGGGACTCGTACACAGCGACGTGTGCGGTCCAATGTCTACACATGCGCGAAGCGGTTATTCATACTTCATTACTTTCACAGACGATTTCTCTAGGTATGGACATGTCTTCTTAATGAAGCACAAATCCGAGGCCTTTGAGAAATTTCGGGATTACAAGAATGAAGTTGAAAAACAAACAGGCAAAAGTATTAAGATTCTAAGATCGGATCGAGGTGGAGAATACTTAAGTGCCGAGTTCCTGGACTATTTAAAAGAGAATGGAATTCTCTCTCAGCGTACTCCTCCATACACTCCGCAACATAACGGTGTATCGGAAAGGAGGAATCGAACCCTATTGGATATGGTTCGTTCCATGATGAGTAAGGCTGAGTTACCGCGATCTTTCTGGGGTTATGCACTGGAAACAGCTGCACATCTCTTGAACCAAGTTCCTACTAAGACAGTGCCTACCACACCATATCAGATGTGGAGTGGGAAGAAACCCTGTCTTAAATCCTTTAAGACATGGGGATGTCCAGCTTTTGTAAAAAAGCAGCATGCGGACAAGCTCGAGGCACGCTCGGTACAGTGCAAGTTTGTGGGATACCCAAAGAACTCCAAGGGGTATCTTTTCTACTACGCAGAGGAACAAAAAGTTCTTGTTTCTCGTCATGCCTACTTCTTGGAAACTGAGTTTTTGGAAAATCAGATAAGTGGGAGCGCAGTAGAACTGGAAGAAGTTCCAGAACCACAAACCATTACTGAAATCTTAGAGGAACCAGAGGGTTCGAAAGAACAGGACATTCCTATGCCGCTCCGCAGGAGTAGTAGGCAGTCTCATCCGCCCGAGAGATACTACGGTTTTCTCATAGACGGGGATCGAGAGGATTGCATCATAGATTATGATGAGCCTACTAGCTTCCAGCAGGCCGTTCAGAGCGTTGACTCGGTAAAATGGCTGGATGCAATGCGGACCGAAATGGAGTCCATGTACACCAACAAAGTATGGACGTTGGACATTGCTCCAGACGGGGTAAAACCCGTAGGATGCAAGTGGATCTTCAAAAGGAAGATTGGTGTAGATGGACAGGTTGAGACCTTTAAAGCTAGACTTGTAGCAAAGGGTTTCCGTCAAAGACCTGGCTTGGACTATGACGAAACCTTTTCTCCAGTGGCTATGCTGAAATCCATTCGGATCCTTCTTGCCATTGCTGCCTTCCACGATTATGAGATTTGGCAGATGGACGTAAAGACCGCTTTTCTAAATGGAAATTTAGAGGAATGTGTCTATATGGATCAGCCAGAGGGTTTCATTCAGAGTGGGAGCAGCGGAAAGGTGTGCAAGTTGCTTAAGTCCATCTATGGACTAAAGCAGGCATCGCGGAGTTGGAACATCTGTTTTGATGAGACAGTCAAGGAATTTGACTTTATCAAAAATCCAGATGAACCATGCATCTATAGTAGATTTGTAGCGAGAACTGTAGTATTCCTCGTTTTATACGTGGATGACATTCTCTTAATAGGAAATGACATTCCTATGCTACAATCTGTCAAGGGGTTCTTGTCACACAGGTTCTCCATGAAAGACCTGGGTGATGCCTCATACATCCTGGGATCCGGATCCATCGTGATAGATCCAAGAGGATATTAGGACTTTCTCAGTCCAGGTACATCGACACCATAGTGAAGAGATTCAGTATGGAAGATTCCAAGCGCGGTAACCTACCGGCTTGTCACGGGATCACCCTCTCTAAAGAGATGTCTCCCAAGACTGATTTGGAGAGGGATCGCATGTCTATTATACCCTACGCTTCTGCGGTAGGCTCTATAATGTATGCGATGTTGTGTACCAGACCGGATGTAGCTTATGCACTGAGTGTGGTAAGCCGGTATCAGTCAAACCCTGGGGAGAAACATTGGATAGCGGTAAAGAACATTCTCAAGTACCTGAGGAGGACTAAGGAGATGTTCTTGGTGTATGGAGGAAAAGACCTCCAGATTGAGGCCTTTGCTGACTCCAGCTTCCAGAGTGACAAGGATGATTCCAAGTCCATGTCGGGTTTTGTCTTTACCCTCAATGGAGGGGCGGTGTGTTGGAAGAGTTCCAAACAGGAAACCGTTGCAGACTCGACTATGGAAGCGGAATACATCGCTGCATCTGATGCCGCAAAAGAAGCTGTCTGGATAAGGAAGTTCTTAAAAGAACTTCAGGTGGTTCCGTCCATTGTTGACCCAGTACCTCTGTATTGCGACAACAACGGGGCTATAGCTTTAGCAAAGGAACCCAGGTCCCATCAGAGATCCAGGCACATCTTGAGGCGGTATCACCTGATCAGGGAGATCGTGGATCGCAAGGAGATCGAGGTTCGGAGGGTTGCTTCAGAAGAGAACACTGCAGATCCATTCACCAAGGCCCTACCCCAGACTCAGTTCGAGCGGCTGATCGAGATGATAGGTCTTCGATACGCCAGTACATGGCCTTAGTGCAAGTGGGAGATTGTTAGTGTATATGCCCTAGAGGCCATTACTGTATCATACTAGTTTGTATATTACTTGATGGAAGCTTGGGATATTCACCTTGTATAAACAATCTTGCTCAATATAGTAGTATGCTACTTGGTTTGTTTCTACTTCAATGTGTACTTGTGTTTATTTCAGTATATCACTTATACGCATTAGTGGAGCCCTTAGGATCTTTGCTTGATTACCAGCGTTGTGATGGCAGTCACACTAGTGGGGGCTGGGTAATCTATAGGCACATCCTTATACAGGTCCCTAGTCGTAGGACTATCGAGACAGGGCATCGATACTCCGGAGTAGACTAGCGTATGCGCTTCTCATCCCAGTGTGGGAGATGGTCTGTCCCACAGCCATCAGTACGTCGTACTGGAGATAGTATACGGGTGCTCGTTGGGTTACGAGTACACTGGACAGGACTCGTCGGGAACTGACAGGTTGGTATTATACCTATCGTCAGTTATCAGTTCCCAGGTGACATGAGTACAGCTTAGTCCGCTGACTTGACACTGACACTTCGCCTCGAGTGTGTTCCCACTGCACTTTGATCACTACCCTACCACGGCTCAAAGGAGTCGTGCAAACAGGTGGTGGTTGGGTGCAGTCCCGAAGCACTTGGAGGCAGTGACGGTTAGACAGGATTCGTCTCTCCCGGTATTGGGGGTTGACATCGCGCTGTGTCTAGGAGAGCCATTACACGAGTAGTCCCTGGCCAGGGCAAGCGAGATATGCTGGTAGTTTTCCAGTGTTATCTCAGGGTGTTTTGGGCTTCACTCCGACACGACTTGTACCGCTATTGGGGGACTGACGTTTTACCGCCCCTAGGCCCGCCATGCGATGTATCAGACGAACAGACCGGACTGTACGGAGAATGTCACATTCAGACTCAGTAGGAGTACAGATGGGGTTTCACCTCGTCAGCCTTCTTGTCGGCATCTACCTGGGGACCGTTACGCACAGCTAGTGCCGCTTGCGGTCTGGGGTTAAAAACCCACTGCTAGCGTAGTGTCGAGTCTTTAGAGTCCCACACAGAGGGTATTCGCCTCTGGGCAAAACAGAGTAGAGGTCGCATGGTTTTGCGACAGGGTTCGTTCTCATCCGCGCACTTGTGCACGTTTGGAGTCCGGACGGATTATACTGGCAGGCTCTGGTTTGAGCCAGATACTGGTATATGTTTTTGGGGTTGCTTTTATATCTTGGTATTCTTGTTTTTCGGAACGAGAATGCAGGTGTGTATGCACAGTTGCTTGAGGCGGAGAATGAGGTTTTTCATTAGGGTTTCGGAACGGGTGCGTATGCACAATTGACAGTCTTCATTTTCCAAACCCTAATGGATTTATATATTATCTATTAATAATAATAATTAAATGAGAATTATGTTATGGTTGTTTTTGTTGACTTGTTGACCTTGGTTGACTTGTTGACCATTGACCACTTTCATGCCTTGAAAGTCTTCCTTGATTCATGCTTACTTTTTATTAAATGAAGCATGGTTGTGGTCATTCAAAATACTACAATCAACTATTCTCATTTTCAATTATTATCATTTAGATAATTCATTTCTTTTGCAATATGGTTGCAAGAAAGAAAGGATTGAGCTCATTCTATCATAACCTCTCTCTCTCCTCATTTTCATCTTCTTCTTCCTCTTGAAAAGAGAAACCTTCTCATGTGTTGAGAATCATTCTCTTTTGATAGAAAAGCAAACCCTAATCTCTCTCTACTCATTCTAGGATGAAGGTTTAGCAAACCGGAAACCCTAGTTCACTCAAAGATCGAGGAAGAGCCCAAAGTCGAACCTTCGAGGTGGATCCATCTTCGACGGGAGAAGGCGACGTAAAGAGAACCATCAACCTCTACAAGGTTTGAAGAAGAAGGAGTTCAAGTATAGGTATAACCATCTTCCATAGTAGCTAACTCTCTTTAGCTAGAATACTAGTTTTAGTTTAGACAACGATCCCGACCATGTTTAGTCCATGTTGCCTCTTGCGATAAAAATTCGTTTTTTATACCGTTTCCGCCTCCCCG
This sequence comes from Agapanthus africanus, assembly GCA_030015575.1. Lineage (NCBI taxonomy): Eukaryota > Viridiplantae > Streptophyta > Magnoliopsida > Asparagales > Amaryllidaceae > Agapanthus > Agapanthus africanus. Next base: position 222,521,008 of record JASDDO010000016.1, on the reverse strand, counting down.
TAAGCACCGGGGGTCGCAATATGGACTTACAGTATTCATCGGGGTATTGATGGAACTTTTGAGGAGATCTTCGCTGATGAACTCACATTTTTAAATGACACGGGTGTTGAGATGAATCATCACCCAATCAATGAAATTGACCCTCCACCCCTTCTTCTGAACTGTAAAAAGAATGCGAGTAATCGATCACATTCACTGCATCATCTCCCCAAAATGAGATGCACACACATTCTATTCCACCACTTACCCATTCCCCACTTCTTCTTCCACCAACCAGAGCACTGCATTGATAAAAATTTTGAATGGTTGGTGTTAACCTTCGGTCTTTGCAAAGCTTGGCATCGACCAATGATTTTTGACCCCCTCATGAGATTTTCAAAAGATTAACATTGCATAACTCAAGTTTGGGGGGGCATTTTTTCTGGCTCTTGAAAAGAAAATTTTTACAAAATGATGAGCCAAAAATAAGTTTGGGGGAGGTTCTTCACTTAAATATTCATTAATAAATTTCCTCCCAAGCTTACAGGTTTTTTGTAGATATAGCGGATGGCAACAGTAAGGACACTGTTGAAAACAAGTTTGGGGGAGGTTTGTGCTTATTTTTGCATCATTTGCATATCACTTTGCATAAGCACAAAACATTTTGAAAACCCATAAGAATTTAAAAAAATAAAAAAAAATAAAAAAAAAATTCTACATAAATAAGATAATAAAAGATTAGATAGTGAAAAATTACATCCAAAAGATTGGAAAAATTTAAGAAAACCAAGAAAATTAGAAGTTTTCTTAAACGAACTAGTAATAAGTAGTTATGAGCCGTTGTCCCAAGGGTTAGTAAGATGAAAGAAGTCACCAATCTGAGGATAAAAATAAGTCTGAAAAATAGTTCCTATTCTGGAAACCAAACATTTTGAACGTTGATACCCTGCTATTCGCACTTACACACGTCTTGAAACTTGGGATAGTAGAGGATACCTTGAAATGCTCTTGTCTAAAAGCCAAAGTATGAAGGAAATAAAAAAAATGAAGAAAATATAAAATGATGAAGAGAAAAATGGATACTGGTTTTGTTATCGCCAACGCGGCAATAAAAAAATATAGCGAGGTGCCTTTTCACCTAGTGCCCTAAGGCCAACTGGTGTGGGAGTCACTGCTAAGCCTTAGGTGGTGCAAGACGAGGAAAAACACCAAATAAGAAAGCACATGAGTAATCGGTCGGTTAGTACCTCAAGAAGTATTAACGGTCGCATGAAAGTGTGTGAACAAATTCATCTAAATATTCATTAATTAAAAAGTACTGAGGCTGATGGGCAAGAGTATGATAGCTTGAATTGAATTCTCCGGATGTAGGGATGTCTTTACACACGTAGGGTTATATGATCGTTATTTGGAAGACAGATAGGAATGAAGAATAAAGACGATGTTTTATTGAGGGAGGACATGATTTCTGACATGTTTTCATAACTATTAAGATAGGGCTCATGACAACCGAAAAGCTAGCTTAGTTGGAAACCCTAATTTTCAAGGCTTTTCTTTTACAATTCTTTTTTTTAAATGTAATATTCATGATCTTCTTTTTGTTATTGGATTTTGTGGGTGCAATCCGCTGAAAACCCTCAGGAGACAACACTCCTCCTACTAGGGACACCTAGAAGTTTAAAGGCTTGTTGCACGTGCTCAGTGCAATCGTGTTGCCTACGAAAGTGTGCTAGTTAGTTTTTCTCTTTCTTTATTTTCTCCTTCTCTTTTTTATAAAACAGTTCGCTCGAGACGACCGGAAATAAGTTTGGGGGAATTTGATCATTCGAAAATACTGCAATTTTAACACGTCAATTTCCCTATCATTTGCACTCATCTAGAAGTGTTCGGTATTCATATTGCACATATTAGCAGAACATCCCTGAAATAACAGATCGCATGTTTTATACTCTAAAACCGACATTTCTGAGGGAAATTGACTGTTTATCATGGCGTTGCATCATTCCTGTATTGCGCAAGACTTGTTTCGAAGTCTGTGCAGGAAGTTCCAGGAACTGAGCCAAATTGTCAAAGTGCTGATCAAAATTACGCCAACTCAAGGACTTGAGATCTGGTAGAAATATAGAAAGAATTTTGAGAATAAACATATCAGAAATATACCATGAGGTTATAAGGAAGCATCTCTGTACAGATGAAGCATTGAGCCCCTCACGTGACCGCGGATTCGCGGCAGGAGCAGGCACGTGCCACGGATCCGCGGCTGTCTTCACACATCATTAGTTAATTTTAGCTTCAGTGTTCTTCTATCAGTGCCTACACTTCAGCAAGATATGTCAAATTCCAGATGACTCTCGAAGCTTCTGCCAGATCAGCGAGGATCATTAAATTAAGCTAATCTTGATTAAGCTCCTAACAAACTAGTTCTAGAAGCTCCCTCCAACTAACTACTTCTAGAAGCCTCTCCCTATAACAAACATTTGGAGGGAAATTCAAATTTGAAATCCTAGATCTAGGGTTTTGAGGTCTATAAAATGGACCCTAGGCCTCACTTGAAAAGGTTGTTCATTAATCACCATTAGTTCTTCATCTCCCCCAAATCCACCTACAAGTTGAGTGACACAACTTGTAGCCCTAAATCCAAAATCCAAAGCAAAATTCAAGATCCCAAGTACCATTCAAGCGAGAAGCCTTCAACCTTTTAGGAGCGGAGCCGATCTTCAATCGAGCAAGTGATCCAAGCCGATCCGCGACTCAAGGAGACGAGCGAAGCCAAATCGACGATCGATTTCTTCCTCTTGTAGTTCTTGAGCGATTTGTAACGGAATTGCTGATAAATAAAAGGTGAAATTCTTTAATCTTGTTTTCTTTAAATTCTTGCATCATGATTCGATCTCAATTTGTGATTGTGGTTCTTGTTGTGATGTTTAAGTAAAACTCCGCTCGTAAAGGAGTCGAGACGATCAATAGAATGATGATGTAACAAATCTTAAAACGATTCTTAAGTCCTATGAGTTTTGTAAATCCTAGCAAATTGAAGAATCGACGACCTAGTTTCGTTGCGATGCTTTCTTGATTGTGATCGCTCGAAATTAGGGATCCACGATCGATTCTTGAATTTACTAGAGGCTAGAATGTGAATGATATCGACGAAGGAACAAGGGATAGATGTTGAAACCCTAGTTTCACAAGAAATCTCTAATTCTCGTTGATCATCATCGATCTAGTATCAATTCATCGATGGATAAGAATACGTAATCGCTAGATTTCAACACATCTATATATCCGATCGATTCCTACGAGCCTCACTTCGATTCTTGATATTTGGATTGGAAATCATCAATTGACACTTCTTGATTTTAATGTTTTCTTGTTATTAGATATAGATTTTTCTAATTCTTGAAATTCAATTTACAAATCATGAATTGTTTCTTTTCTTTTTTTTAAAGTTTCTACTCATCTAAATCAATACACGAACGATTATACTTTCCCTGTGGACGATCCGCACTTACTAACGTGCTATATCCGACACCGTTATTAATTGCGGTCAAAATATTTTTGGTTGTGATTTCTATACATTTTTCCAACTACACAATCCGAAATCGTTTCAATCAAATGGCGCCGTTGCCGGGGATCATTTGATTTACTTACACAATCGGAAAATATCAACAATCACTATATCATTTCCAATTTGTTTTTCTAAAATGAAAAACAAATATGAGGTGTCCTTATAGAAGCATTCCCGTATAAATACGGAATACTTCACCTAGTATATGTATCGCTACATATACGTGTATCCGTATAAAAATACGGATAGCACCAAAGAGAGAAAATAAATAGTGAACAATAATACTAAAATATTTGTATCAAAAAACATACATAAATTATTAAATCAAAACCTGATTTAATAATCCGGCTTAATCGTAAGCTGGTTAGTTTTATCAACCGCCCAATTAAAGTCCGTGCATCACGTATACGTATTTAATCGGACTCCTGCACGTACCAGCGTACGGCTCCTAGATCTGTCGCCTGAACCGGGAAGACCCTATGTGTGGGACTTTAAAGACTCGAAAATATGTTGGCAGCAGGTTTAACTACAAGCACGTCAGCGGCACTAGCTTTACGTAATGACTGCCCAGGTACTTGTCGAAAGGGGGGTCGACAATCAAGTGCGTCCTTACCATACTGAGCCTGAATGTGACAATCACCATACAGTCTGATCTCTTTGTCAAAGAGTATCGCATATCGGGTCTAGAGGGTGGATAATATCAGACCCCTACTAACCCGATAAGTCGTGTCTGAGTCAAGCTCATCACCAATAGAGATACTACTGATCAACTATCAATAAAGCTCATCCACCGTGGCCATGGATTTCTGGTGATAGCCAACTGAACACAGCGCGACATTGACTCCTAATACCAGGAGTGACGAATCCCTGACAGTCGACCACTACCTCCATGTGGCTCGGGACTGTACCCAACTAAAACCTGTTTGCATGACCCCTTTGAGTCGTGGTAGGTAGTAATCAAATTACAGTGGGAACTCACACGAGACAAATGACGACTTCAGGTCAAAGGACTAACCTGTACTCATGCCACCTGAGAACTTCTATCTAACGATAGATTTAACATCATCTAGAAGTTCTCAGCAGGTTTGTCCAATGTACTCACCTCTATTGAGCACCCATATACTATATTAGGTGACACAACACCAATGGCTTGTGAGACCGGCCACCGCCCCTCGTTGGGGTCTACAAGCATATACACTAGTCTACTACAGAATATCGATGCCCAGTCTCGATACTCCCACGAGTAGGGGCATTTAAGAATGTGCTTACGGACAACCCAGCTCCCACATATATGATGGCCATCGCCAATACAATGCTGGTCGTCAAGTAACAATCCTATGAGCTTCATCAACGATGAAGACAAACCAGATAGCATACTATCATCTCGAGTAAGACTGTTATACATGTATAGCTTCTCCCTCAATTATCATAATCGCTTATTTGCGATCACAATAATTGCCTTGAGGGCACTATATCCAACGATCTCCCACTTGCACTTAAGGCCAATTATTGCGGTATCGCGTACCTGTTAGTTATATGTATGCCCTAGAGGCCATTACTGTACATACGATGTATATTGTAGTGGATGCTAGGACATATATAGGGAGGACTTTCTTGCTCGACATGATAGTATGCTATCTGGTTGTACTTTATCTTAACATGTACTCTGATTGTCTCTATGTTACATGTTGATAAAGCCCTTAGGATATGTACTCGACTACTGGGACTATGATGAGATCATACTAGTGGGGCCACGGTAGTCGGCGAGTACATCCTATAACTGTTCCTAGTCGTGGGTGTATCGAGACAGGGCATCGATGCACCAGTGTAGACTAGCGTATACGCATCTTGACCCATATGATGGGCGATGGATGATCCCATATCCATCGGTGTTTGACATCATGGATGGTGTACGGGTGCTCAGTAGAGACTGGGTACACTGGACGGACTCGCCGAGAACTCCCAGATGGTATTATACCATACGTCAGATGGCAGTTCTCCGGTGACACTGGTACAGAGTAGTCTGTCGACCCGAGATCGTCATAGAGTCTTGTGTGGTTCCCACTGTGCTTTGATTTCCATCATACCACGTCCAAGAGGGCGTGCAAAAAGGTGGCTTTTGGGTACAGTCCCGAATCATATGGAGGCAATAAGCGATAGGAGGGGATTCGTCTCTCCCGGTATAGGGAGTTGATGTTGTGCTGTGTTCGATTGGCTATAACCGGAAATCCCTGGCCAGGGTTGCTGAGATTTACTGGTAAGTGTTATCAGTAGTTTCTTGAACTGTTATAGATCTCATATCGACACGACTTATCGAGCTACTGGGGTCTGACGTTTACCACCCCTAGGCGAGATATGCGACATATCAGACGACGAGACCGGACTGTACGGGAGTGTTACTGTTTGGATCCACAGGAGAATGTACAGGCTTGCTTGTTGATCTTCTGAGCGCTCAATACCTGGGTAGCTGTTACGTTTAGCTGACCGCTTGCAGCTTGTGGGTGTTTGATATGATCATCACCTACTGCCGGCGTATTGACGATTCTTTAGAGTCCTACACAGAGGTTTCTTGACTCAGGCAAAACGGAGTAGGAGCACATATGTGATATGTGCGGGACCGAGGATAATGCGATATGTGATACCGTATTATATTCTCGCGATATTTGATATCAGCCGGGTCGTCGGATCAAGTGTTAATTCGATGAATCGGTACGGATAAATATTAGTCGGTTATATGCGATATAGCCGGATTGTCGGATCAAGTGTTGATTCAATAATTTAATGTATAATAATATATGTGATATATTAAATTGCATTAACTAATATTTTCTCACTAAAAGATTCTTTTTTCTCACTCGGGTAATACATTGATATATATGCGATATATGTTAATTGTATTATTTTATTTTGTTACGGTAAATATTATATGTGTGATATATAATATTGTAACATGATATGATAACTAATGCAACTCGTTTAGTGGAGTTTAAACTTGATTAGGGTTCGGATTAGGGTTAATCTTTCTAGAAGTTTCTAAAAGGATTTGTTTTGTTTTGTGAAAGATATTTGTTCATGACTCATTCTTTTAATTACCCAAAAACCCTAACCCTAGTCAATTCTCTACAAAGGTTAAGTGAACCATGGTTGCTTTATCTATCATATTATTATTTCCTATTCATCACAAATGGATTAATCTTCTTCTTCCTCCTTCATTTCTTCCATGAAAAAGCTTGAAATGGTTTCTAGCTTTGATTTTGTGATGGATATATGTGAGAAAAATATAAATAAATAGAGCAAAATTCCTACTTCATCATCCTCATCTTCACTTGCCATTTAGATGAGGGTGTTCACATCATTTCATGAGTGTTAGCTTGTGTTAAAGAAACTTCGAGGTAGATCATCTTAGTATCGAAGATCGGAAGCAAAGGTTGCGTCTTTCTCTTCGTGGAACCTCTCGAGAGTCCAGATCCCGATGATCGCAGCGAAGGGACCACAACATGGAGCATATGAAGTGAAGGACCGGATCTACAAAGGTTGTAATCCGTCTCACTTAGTGTTAAATTGTTTAGCATGTAGTTTTTCGCCTAATCTCTAGTTTAAAGTTCCGTATTCGGGTTGTTCGGCACGGCTAAATTTTTATTCGGGCATGGTTGATGCCTCGTAGACCCTTGTGCGCGTGCCTAGCAACCCTACAGTGGTATCAAAGCCAAGCTAGAGCTTTAGGCGAAGTCTGAACGAAGTTTAAAGTCCGATCGAAACCCGAAACCCCGATAAAACATGCTCTCTGGAAATTTTCTAAAATTTGGGAGTTTTCCACATTAAAAATATCCAAAAATTACAGCAGGTAATTACAAGAATTACTGTGAAGCACATGAGCGTAATTCGATCAAAGAGCCGCGGAAGCGCGGCCCCACCCCAGCTTGCGCGGCGCTTCCGCGGCCACGTGATCGATTTGACGCACTTGCTTTTCACAGTAACTCATATTTTCTAATGTTGTATTTTCTGGAAATTTTTATTTATTTTTCTTCAACTGTTGAATTATCCAAGTTGTATTGGGGACTTAAAGTTTTGATCGGATATTATAACTTTGTTTTGTTTTTTCCGGATATCTTATAGAAACTGTTAAAAAGTTCGAACGGATATCAATAACTCACTTTTTCCCCTGTCGGAAAATTTTTCAAAACTTGGATTTTTTCTCGTGTTTAAGAACGTTTTAAGTCGTGCAAGTAACTCGGTGGACCCTCTAGAAGACAACAAACCTTAACTCGATTATGTGACCGTCTTGAACTGCCCTTTGAACCTTAGGATTTGGGGCAGTACGGCGTGCCACATGTGAGGCGTTGGCTTGACCCTTCTACGGCTGGACCATTGGTACTGTGGCATGTAATGAATGTTTTTAAACTGTTTTCAAGTGTTGAAATATATTGGGGAAATCTTGGGTGCTTGATGATTCGATCGGAAAGTTTAACTTTTTCTATTTATCTGGAATGTGATACAATAATTGGAATTCACAAGTAGTTATGAGATAACTAAAATGAATGTTATAAATCTAGCGGTTTAGTCTCAGTTGATCGGTTGCCATGGAATTTTGATGTGATCAAAAGTCCGTCGCAATCACGTAGCGTACGCGGATACTCGCCGGGTAAACTTAATAGGCAGCCTCACTCCATAGCCCCGACCAAGTGACTGTAAGAGAACCCCGTCGCCGAAAGCATCCGTTCCGGTGCTCCCGGTAGCGGTGTTCCGCCTTGGTGCACTTCGTCGACGGTATCGGGGGTGCGGCCGTCTACTAAAGTTTGCGACGAGCATTCGATCTGGACGTCGGGAATCTTGTTGAATTGCCCGACTTGATATTGAAAAGTGTTTTCGATAACGAGACTAAAATGCGGGGTTTATAATTGTTAGGCATGCGATGTCTAAGGAATTCATTTGGTTAGGCATGCGATGTCTAAGGAGGTTGCGGATTCCAACTGTTGTAGTTTTACACTTTCTTTTCTGTGACCGTAAGCGTAGTATGTGGTGTATCGCCGGCTTTGTTGCTATACATCAACGACAATCGGGATACGCATACTTGCTTACGTTGATGATATGAGATATTATGTGTTGCTGTGATATGTTATATTGGATCGTCGCGTTTGAATAGCCGGGGGTTTTATGTGAGATGAGAGTTTTTCTTTTTCATTCATGTAAGATTCATTTGTATGTAATATTCTTTTATTAGGGCACTTCCAGGTAGCGGAAGATGTCACCGTTGTATATTATTTACTTTTCCGCATTAGGTAGACCCAAGGCGGGGAGCACAAGTAACCGGGTTCTAGGGTCCAGTAGGAGGCCATCTCGAGGAGTCGAGACCGGGTCTCCTAACCCTAGAATTGGCAGTGTTACTTGCCGCTCTCGTAGGGGTCTAGGGATGTGGGTTTGGCTATTCATCGCGACCGTGGAATCCGTGTTTTATACCGGCTCGTATTGAAAACACGGACGTCCTAGTATATCCAATATTTCATATATGTTCTTCTGCTGCAATGTTCTGTGATGAGATCATATTACTGCCTGAGACGAATGTTTATATATTATATATATGAGATATATGTTATATTGCAGATTTCGTTTCAAAAGAGATGCTTATGAAGCATAATTAAAATGGGACTTCATTAATGAGATTAATGAATTAAAAGAAACCTAAGATGTTGTAGAAACTTGTTTATAAAAACTGGTAGCTACAGTTCTTGCTTTGCGTAGCGGTGTTCCTTGTAGAACATCCAGCACCTTATTCGATAAGGAAAGGACCGAGATCCCTTCACCGGGAGTGACTCCTTTAGCGATAACTGGCAGATGCTACAAACTCGGTTTGTCTTTTGATTGCTTCTATAGTTTCTGCTTTGCATAGTGGTATATATATGATATATCCTGCACCTTATTCGATGAGAAAACGGCCGACGATCCCTTCACCGAGAGTGACCCCTTTAGCAAAACTAGAAAAGCCTCAAAAACACTCCATTTAAAATCACTCGATTCTACAACGATATCAAGTTCATTACGCAATAGGTTTTCTGAAAAACCTGTCGTAGCTCTCCGTCATTTCAGATAATTTGTATGTAGTATTCGTGCTGCATTTGTTGGCTTTCGTCAAGGTGCAGTGTGCGGTAGATATATACTCCTTATCTGCTAGCATACGATGCGATTGGATTAGGGTAGTCGTGCGGCTTTGTTGGCTTTCGTCAAGGGTCATGCGGGTGGGTTTAATTCAATCAAGAAATGTACGGGTTGAACTTGACTAGCGGGCTATGGTTTGTTGGCTTTCGTCAAGGTCATAGCACGTTAGGGGCAAAATATTATTGGGAATTTCAAGTGTTGAAATTTGCAATGAGATTGCATACCTTCTATAAGATTGTTGGATCCCGATACCCACTGCGAGTAAGAGTTACTCCTCGGAGAGTTTTACACATTACAATTAGCCGATCAAGTAGGTGTCTAGAAAGGTGTTAACGGGGTTACGCCTCTGGGAAAACGAGGTTTACTGTAATTAGGTTCGTGCGAAAGCACGGGGGACCTCCCTCAAAGTACCGACCCTGGCCTGGCTGAAAGATTGGCGAACTTGTAGCGTGTAATTAATCCCGGCTAGTCTTTCCTTTTAGGGTTTGAAGGAAGATTTGACTAAAACAGTGGGAGACATCCTGATTAGATATATTAGATAACCAATCTAATCTTGCAAGAGCATACGCTGAGTGTTTTCTTCTCTCTCTCTCCAGATAGCGACCATATCACGCCTTAATCAAGATAATAAAACGGATATATTGACTGAACCCGCTTGTTATACTGAGCTGGGGAACGTTGGTCCCGCTCCAACTTATAATTGTTATAAGACAGAGCAGGAAATTGGGGAATATCAGATTTCCCGTACCGCCCAAACGAAGAAAGTGCATGCTGATGCATCGTCTTCGGGTGTGTTCATTACACAGAACTGTTTCTCAGTATCCTTTACGTCCTGGGTATGTGATACCGGATCAGGATCCCGTATATGTAATCTGTTACATGGGCTATAGATAGGTAAAGAACTGAGAACGGGTGATAAGTTTCATGAGACAGAAAACGGTGCAAGTGTTGCAGCCAAGTCTGTTGGTCACTATCACCCTGTATTACCTAAATACATTGATTCTGAACAAATGTTATTAGATACCGAACCTGATATACAAAATCATATCAGTCTCTTTATAAGTAAAGAAAGGATATAATTTTGTATTGATTGGATAATGTTTTGAACATTTCCTATATCAAGAGTTGATCGGTTCAGGCACGTTATCTAAAAGCATTGACGTTCTAAATCAAACTACAGTTCTTAGTATACGGAACACACACAAGAGGAAGAGTTCAGAAATGAACGAATCCTTCTTGAGGCATTGTAGACTAGGTCATATCAATGCGACCCGACTGGATGATGTTACATTTAGATGCATATTTAAATCTGTTTGAATTTACATCTTGTGAAACTTACCAATCATGTCACAAAGATAAGATGACCATAGCTCTGTTTATTGGAAACAGAGAAACAGTTAGTGAACTTTTGGGATTGATACATGTTGATGTATGAAAGTCCCCTGTCTACACATGCCAAGATCGGTTCTTTGTACTTCATTACATTCTCTGATAATCTCTCAAGATTCAGACATATGTTCCTGCTGAAATACAAGTCCGAAGCTTTTGAGATATTCACAGAATATAAGTTAGAAGTAGAGAACTAAAATACGGGTATAAGTATTATGTCCTTTGATGAGATCAAGGAGGAGAATACTTGAGCACGGAAATCCTGGACTAATTCTAAAGGAGAATGAGATTCTCTCTCAGCATTACTCCTCCGTATACACCATAGCACGATGGTATATCGGGGCGGAGCAATAGCACTCTATTTGATATGGTGTGCTCTATGATGAGTACTACTGAGTTTCCTATTTCCTTTTGGGAGTTATGCGCTTGAGAAGCTGCATACCTATTGAATAGGGTTCAAATCAAATTAGTTGCTTACCACTTCATATGCGATATGGAATGGGAAGAGCCCATATCTTAAGTTTGTTAAGATTTGGGGTTGTCCGGCCTATGTCTAAAAGCAAAATCCGGACAAGCTCGAGGCAAGGTCTGTTATGTAGAACTGGAAATGTTCCAGCTATACAAAATGAAGCTGATGATTTGGTAGAACCAAAGGATTCAATAGTTTCCAACGAACCTCAGCCTCTCCGCCGATCTAGTACGGTTCCTCACCCACCTGAGAGATACTTCGGTTTCTCTATGACAGTGGGAGCGAGGATTGCATCATGAGATGATGACCCAGCTAGTTTCGAGCTGGCCATCAGGAGTGGGACTCTGTAAGAATGGCTGGGTGCTTATCGATCTGAGATGGAATCCTTATACACCAACAAAGTATGGACTTTGGTTGCTTTATCTGAAGGGTTAAATACCCATCAGGAGCAAGTATATCTTGAGAAGATTACTTGGTGTACATGGAAAAGTTGAGACTTTCAAAGCTAGACTTGTTAAAGGTTTGTATCATAGACCAGGTATGGATTATGTTGAAACCTTTTCTAAGGATCTATGCTTAAGTCCATCCAGATCCTACTTGCCACGGCTGCATACCATGACTACGATATCTGGTGGTTGGGTGTCATGACTTCTTTTCTAAATGATGTTTTGGAAGAGAGTGTCTATAAGTACACAGCCAGAGGGCTTCGTAGACAGTGGGAGCAGCGGAAACGTGTGCAAGATGTTTTATATGATAAAACAGGCATCGCGGAGTTGGAACATCTGTTTTGATGTGGTAGTCAAAGAGTTTGACTTCATCAAAATGGTAGATGAACCTCGTATATACAAAAAGGTAGTAGGGAGTATGGTGGTGATCCTCGTGGAGTACGTGGATGACATACTCATGATAGGGAAGGAGTTTCCTATGCTACGCTCGGTTAATCTCCGCTTATCACAAGGATTCTCCATATAGGATCAAAGTGATACCTCCTAAATCCTAGGTTTTGGATCTATGAGATAGATCTAATTGGATGTTAGGATACTCACTAGTTGTAGTGAGATGGTATCAATCGCTCCTGGGGAGAATCACTGGAAGGGTTCCACAGTGATAAGGACGACTGAATGTCAGCCGCAGGCTTGTCTATACCCTCAGTGGAGGGACGGTATGTTGGAAGAGTTCCAAGCTAGATACCGTGACATACTAGAAGATTAAAGGCAAGATACATCGTTACTAAGGATGCTACCAAAGAGGCAGTCTGGATATTTATAAGTTCATAAGATGAACTTCGTTCCTACCATTGTGTGACAATGGGGTTGTGGCTTTAGCCAAGGAACTTCCGTCCCATCAGAAATCCAGATATAATTCTTAGGCAGTATCACCTGATCATGGTGATGGTTGATCTCCAGGGAGATCGAGGTTAGGAGAGTAGACACAGAGGACAACAGCGCGGATCCACTCACAAAGGCCTTTTTCCCAGTAGAGACTCTTATGGGATGGTTGAGTATGAGATACTTCAACCGCAGCTAATTGTTGGGTATGCGATACCATAACAGACGGCCCTAGTGCAAGTAGGAGATTGTTAGTTATATGTATGCCCTAGAGGCCATTACTGTACATACGATGTATATTGTAGTGGATGCTAGGACATATATAGGGAGGACTTTCTTGCTCGACATGATAGTATGCTATCTGGTTGTACTTTATCTTAACATGTACTCTGATTGTCTCTATGTTACATGTTGATAAAGCCCTTAGGATATGTACTCGACTACTGGGACTATGATGAGATCATACTAGTGGGGCCACGGTAGTCGGCGAGTACATCCTATAACTGTTCCTAGTCGTGGGTGTATCGAGACAGGGCATCGATGCACCAGTGTAGACTAGCGTATACGCATCTTGACCCATATGATGGGCGATGGATGATCCCATATCCATCGGTGTTTGACATCAAGGATGGTGTACGGGTGCTCAGTGGAGACTGGGTACACTGGACGGACTCGCCGAGAACTCCCAGATGGTATTATACCATACGTCAGATGGCAGTTCTCCGGTGACACTGGTACAGAGTAGTCTGTCGACCCGAGATCGTCATAGAGTCTTGTGTGGTTCCCACTGTGCTTTGATTTCCATCATACCACGTCCAAGAGGGCGTGCAAAAAGGTGGCTTTTGGGTACAGTCCCGAATCATATGGAGGCAATGAGTGATAGGAGGGGATTCGTCTCTCCCGGTATAGGGAGTTGATGTTGTGCTGTGTTCGATTGGCTATAACCGGAAATCCATGGCCAGGGTTGCTGAGATTTACTAGTAAGTGTTATCAGTAGTTTCTCGAACTGTTATAGACCTCATATCGACACGACTTATCGAGCTACTGGGGTCTGATGTTTACCACCCCTAGGAGTGATATGCGACATATCAGACGACGAGACCGGACTGTATGGGTGTGTTACTGTTTGGATCCACAGGAGAATGTACAGGCTTGCTTGTTGATCTTCTGAGCGCTCAATACCTGGGTAGCTGTTACGTTTAGGTGACCGCTTGCAGCTTGTGGGTGTTTGATATGATTATCACCTACTGCCGGCGTATTGACGATTCTTTAGAGTCCTACACAGAGGTTTCTTGACTCAGGTAAAACAGAGTAGGAGCACATATGTGATATGTGCGGGACCGAGGATAATGCGATATGTGATACCGTATTATATTCTCGCGATATTTGATATCAGCCGGGTCGTCGGATCAAGTGTTGATTCGATGAATCGGTACGGATAAATATTAGTCGGTTATATGCGATATAGCCGGATTGTCGGATCAAGTGTTGATTCGATAATTTAATGTATAATAATATATGTGATATATTAAATTGCATTAACTAATATTAGCTCACTAAAAGATTCTTTTTTCTCACTCGGGTAATACATTGATATATATGCGATATATGTTAATTGTATTATTTTATTTTGTTACGGTAAATATTATATATGTGATATATAATAGTGTAACATGATATGATAACTAATGCAACTCGTTTAGTGGAGTTTAAACTTGATTAGGGTTCGGATTAGGGTTAATCTTTCTAGAAGTTTCTACAAGGATTTGTTTTGTTTTGTGAAAGATATTTGTTCATGACTCATTCTTTTAATTACCCAAAAACCCTAACCCTAGTCAATTCTCTACAAAGGTTAAGTGAACCATGGTTGCTTTATCTATCATATTATTATTTCCTATTCATCACAAATGGATTAATCTTCTTCTTCCTCCGTCATTTCTTCCATGAAAAAGCTTGAAATGGTTTCTAGCTTTGATTTTGTGATGGATATATGTGAGAAAAATATAAATAAATAGAGCAAAATTCCTACTTCATCATCCTCATCTTCACTTGCCATTTAGATGAGGGTGTTCACATCATTTCATGAGTGTTAGCTTGTGTTAAAGAAACTTCGAGGTAGATCATCTTAGTATCGAAGATCGGAAGCAAAGGTTGCGTCTTTCTCTTCGTGAAACCTCTCGAGAGTCCAGATCCCGATGATCGCAGCGAAGGGACCACAACACGGAGCATATGAAGTGAAGGACCGGATCTACAAAGGTTGTAATCCGTCTCACTTAGTGTTAAACTGTTTAGCATGTAGTTTTTCGCCTAATCTCTAGTTTAAAGTTCCGTATTCGGGTTGTTCGGCACGGCTAAATTTTTATTCGGGCATGGTTGATGCCTCGTAGACCCTTGTGCGCGTGCCTAGCAACCCTACAGTACCCATAGCTTGTGTGCTACCGAATACCCAACTTCTCTACTAATCAGTTTCGCAAACCATGTTTGTGAAACTTAATTTGTACGAGATATAGCCTCAGTGAGTGGATCCACTACAATGTTCCAACTTCATCTCTCTATATCTCAACTTTGTGGAGATTAACAATCTCCCAAACTGAGTGATACCCCGCCTCAAGAATTTTTCTGGATACTTGATGGGACCAAGTTCATCAATGAACAACTTCTATCCAACAAACTTCTTGGGTTGTATTCTCTGTTGAGTCATAACCAGCATCCTGCTCCATGATTACATCAATATCCCTATTGGAATACTATCCAATATACTGATCCTCATAGGAGGCTAAACTCAAGACTCTAACAGCATCTCTGTCATCCAGGTCACCTTGGAAGGCTGAACTGATAACCGCTTCCCAGAGGAGGCTGTCGTTATCCTGTACCAAGAACATCCTCTTATGTTCTTTACTGCTTCCCTTTGTTTCTCGAGGATTGAATTAATATATGCTTGTTGCAACTAGTGCAAAATCAATATCTGGTGTTGTACAACACATTGCATGATTGACTCAATTGCCTAAGCAAAAGAAATGTCATTCATGCCAGCCCCTTTCTTCATTTGTCTAGAAGACATTTCTTTAGAGAGGGTGACTTCATCACCTGCGGGTACACTACTATGCCAAGAGTCATCCATTCCAAAATACTTTTAGATTGTATTCTAGTACTCGATTTGGCAAACATCCCAAATCAAGATCTAGTCACCAGAATTCCTGATATACTACCCATATCCAACGTGGAGAAAACACTATGCGATAACCAAAGTCTGACCGATTGTAGTATAGAAACATCACTTCCTATCTGGTGTATGTCATCCAAATCCTAGGACAGTACTCCCTACATCCTTCTGTTGGATATATGTATGCCCTAGAGGCCATTATTTGATAGTTGATGTATCAGTATGTGTATATATATATTCAGAGGGCATTCTTTCTCGACATGATAGTATGATATCAGGTTGTTCTTTATCTTGACATGTTCAATTGATCAGGCATATTACTCATTTGGTACATGTTGATAAAGCCCTTAACATATTTTCTTGACTACTGGGATTATGATGCAGATCATACTAGTGGGACATTTGTATTTTATAAGTATATCCTTAAAATGTTTCTAGTCTTGGGTGTATCGAGACAGGGCATCGATATTCCAGTGTAGACTAGCGTATACATTTTTTGACCCATATGATGGGCAATGGATGATCCCATATCCATTGGTGTGGTGACACCAAAGATTGTATACGGGTGTTCAGTAGAGACTGGTTACACTGAACGGACTCGCCGAGAACTCCTATGTGGTATTATATCTATCATCGGATAGCAGTTCTCAGGTGACACTGGTACATGTTAGTCTGTAGACCCGAGATCGTCATAGAGTCTTATGTGTGCTCCGACTGTACTTTGATCTCCACCCTACCACGGCTCTACTGAGTCATGCAAACAGGTGGATTTTGGGTACAGTACCGAGGCACATGGAGGCAATAAGCGATAGGAGGTGTTTCATCTCACCCGGTATTGGGGGTTGATGTTGCGCTATGCTCGTTTGGCTATAACAGAGAGTCCATGGCCAAGGCTGATGAGATTTACTGATTAGTGTTATCAGTAGTTTCTCGATCTGTTATAGGCATTATACCGGCATGAATTATTGAGTTATTGGGGTCGAAGATACCATCCCTAGACTCGATATGCAACATATCAGATGAAGAGATTGGACTGTACGGTAGTGTTGCCAGTTGGCTCGACGGGTGTTTTGACAGGTTCACTTGTTTTTCTTCTGATCGCTCAATACCTGGAAGCCGTTACGTACAGCTAGTGTCGCTAACGGTTTGTAGGTCTGTGATATGATCACTGCCTACTGCTAGCTATTGACGAGTCTTAGAGTCCCACAAAGGGCTTTCCTAGCTCAGGCGAAACGATGTGGGGTGCCTATGGGGATATGCCCAGGAGCTCGATTAAATGCGTGTATATGATACCATATTTTAATCGGGAGATTTTTCTATTGGTCGAGTCGTATGTGTTATGATCGGATTATTAAATCAAGTGTTGATTTAATATTAATGACCATTAGCTCATTTATTAAAACCTATTTCTTTATGTTGTATGCATGAGTGTATGTATGTATATATTGATATGAATGCACACATGCATGCATACATGTGTCATGGTTGATGATACATTGGAGATGGCAATGCAAGACTCACATGAAGAAATATTTATATATTTTGATTATTGAGAAAAAGAAAATGGGAATAAAATCATGGTTGGGTTTCTACACTCTTCTTTAGTTGACAAAACTCAAAACCATGGTTTTATTGCCCATGGTTTTAGTTAACTCAATATCAAAATATCTAGATATTTTGTAACCATAGTTTATGGTGAGATAAACCTATCTCTCTCTCTCTCTCTCTCGATTATGATCATTATTCTCAACACAAGAGTTAAGCTTAGCCATCTCCTTCAAGCCCTCTAGGTTTTAGAAAGTGAGTGAAGAAAAGAAAAAGAAAAGGTTTTTACATCACCAATCTATGTTAGTCTAGCCCATTAGTGTAGATTGTTTGCTTCACTTCTATCTTGATCAAGTGAAGCTAGGAGCTTATGCAATGAGACTCCGTGGTGGATTGTCATGGAATTCGAAGGAATCAAACAAACCGGTTCAAACTCCAAGTTGATCCAAGGAGCCAAGAGGGAGGTCTACAAAGGACGTAATTCTCCCCCCTTAGTGTTACACTTGCTAGTATATGATACTTGCCTATGTTACACTAAATTTCTAGTACGATTCATGGTTGGTTTTGCTTAGCACCTCTAAATGTTTTATTGTTGCATGATTGATCCTTTCCAAACCCTAGACATGTTGCTAGGAAAAAACCCTACAGTGGTATCAGAGCCAAGCTAGAAACTTAGACGATGTTAGATATATTACGAAACCGAAACAACTCCGAAACATCGAAAACTGAAACCCTAATACTTGCTCTCTGTCGATTTTTAAGTGATCTCCTAAAATTATTTAAACAACTGCAGAAGCTTGCAGTTGATGCATTTAGAACACTGGAGAAAAACGAGGCTGTTTCACCAGTTTTATCCCGGAGAAAAGATTATTTGAACCATCCTGGCCGGTCTAAACTCCTCCTCTCCGCCTCCTTTTTCTTTGGTGCTCTGGTCAGTAAGTTTTAGGGTTTCAGGTATTGTTTGATTAGCCCAAAATTCCATGTGATGTTAATTTTGTTAAGGGGCTAATACGGAGTGTTTTCGTAGTCGTATTTTAACATCGTTTTAGGTAACCTATACGACATTTAATAGTTAGAAAGAACATCAAACACCGCCTCATGACCCCTCTAGAAATTTTCCAAAAGTTGGAATTTTCCAAGTTAAAAATATTCGAAAAATCATGTAGGTAATTCTATGGAACCTCTAGAAGAACGCAACCCTAACTCGATTCTATGACCACGGAACCACGACCAAACCCTAGGGTTTTTCGTAGTTCCGCGGTGCCATAGGTGAGGCAAAGGTTGACCCTTCTACAGTTGGTCCATAGGTACCGTGGCATGTTTTGGGTATTTTAACTTTGCTCAAGTGTTGAGCTCTCTAGGAAATGTAGGTGTTTGTTAATTCGATCGAAACGTTTAATATCGTCTTGATATTTGTGAATGTGATAAAATTATTGGAATCTACACTAATTAGTTTTGTGAAAAGTAATTAGTTGCTTGTAAATTTTACATTTCGGTCTCGGGAGGAATCGGGAATCTTGTTGAATTACCCGACTTCCATTGAAAAGGTGTTTTCATAAATGATATCCAAATATAAGATTTGCATTGTTAGGCATGAAATCCAGAGTATGTGATATTCCGAGTCTATGATGTCTAAAGGCAGTGGTGATTCCAATTGTTGTAGTTTTTCACTTTCTTTTCTGCGACCGTAAGTGTAGTATGTGGTGTATCGCCGGTTTCGTTGCTATACGTCAACGACAATTAGGGTACACATACTTACTTACGTTGATGACATGTGATGTTATGTGTTGCTGAGATATGATGTATTGGATCGTCGTGATTGAATGGCCGGGGTTTTATGTGAGATGAGAGTTTTTCTTTTCAATCATGTAAAATTCATTGTATGTAATATTGTTTTATTGGGGCACTTCCAGGTTGAGGATGATGTCACCATTGTTGTAGATTACTCACTTTTCCGCATAAGGATAGACCCAAGGTGGGGAGCATAAGTGACCGGGTTCTTGAGTCCAGTGGGAGGCCATCTCGAGGAGTCGAGACCGGGTCTCCTAACTCTAGAATTGATAGGGTCACTTGCCGGACTCGTAGGGGTCTAGGGATGTGGGATTAGCTATTCATCGTGACCATGGAATCTGTATTTTCTATTGTTGGCGAAATACAAAATATGGACCTCCTAGTATATCTTATATTTTCATATATGTGCTTCTGCTGTTGATATTCTGCAATGTGATCACTTTATATGCTGAGACGAATGGTGCATTATATATATGATATATAATAAACGTTGCTTATGTTTCGCATCTGCGCTAGTCCCGCCTCGCTATGCCGTTAGTTAAGTAACCTAACGGTGCATAACAAGAATGCAGATGGCATAAGCGTACGTTCTATATTCGTTTCTTTTCTGTGATGGCTTAAGGACTTAAATAT
Organism: Agapanthus africanus; assembly: GCA_030015575.1. Lineage (NCBI taxonomy): Eukaryota > Viridiplantae > Streptophyta > Magnoliopsida > Asparagales > Amaryllidaceae > Agapanthus > Agapanthus africanus. The sequence continues at coordinate 222,500,993 of JASDDO010000016.1, read as the reverse complement.
GGGACTACATTAATGAGATTAATGTAAAGAAAAATAAATCTAAAAGATATTGTAGAATCGGATTTGAAACCTACTCGGCTTTTTATGAAAAAACAAGTTTTCAAAATACGGAGCTTAAGCCACTCCTTTTAAAACCATTTGATTCTACAACGATATCAAGTTCAAAGTTAAAGGTTTTCTTAAAAACCATTCACAGCCCTCCATCATTTTAGGAAATAGAGTACTTAGTATTCGTGCTACGTATGTTGACTATAGCCAAGGCGTAGTGTACGGTAGCTAAGTGATGTCTTCCAACATAGCATATGATGCGATTAATTTGGACAGTCATATGATTATGTTGACCATAGCGAAGGGTCATATGGGTGGGTCTAATTAATCATGAAATGACGGGTAGAACTTGACTAGTGCTTATAATATGTTGACCATAGCTAAGGTCATGAGTGCCAGGGTTAAAAACTATATCCGGAGTTTCAAGAGTTGAAATTTGCAATGAGATTGCATAACTTCTATGTGACAGTTGTATCTCGATCCTGTTGGGCTACGGCAGCGCCCCGACCATCAATCCAAGGCCAAATACGGAATAAAAGCTTTTGAAACTTGGCGCTACCACAACCAATCACCCGTATCCAACTATTAACCGTTAACTAGCATTCTACAGAGTGAGTTCAGAGATTATACTGATCGTTCCGTGTCCTTCGGTCTTCAATCTCTTTCCTAGCTCCTCGCCGTTGTCCCGAACAAGTCCGCTGTCCGGTCTCGCTAGTCGAAGTGGCTCCACGTCGAGGATTCTTTATACGGGCTCCCGCTTCAAACCAGAGCAACTCAGACATGAAGTTTGCTAGCCGACATGTCCAAGGTAAAGTAGAGATACTGTGTGATTACATTGTCTCAATACACTCTAGGATTCTCAACACATGAGAGGGATAGAGTGGAGGTTAAAGATGATGCCATGAGTGAAGAGTTGTGAGCACAAGAAAAGATAGTGAAGAAAAATGGCAATGCTTGTTGTGAGATATTTTGTGAGAGCTCTATCTTTTTCTCAAGATCAATCCATAGCCATCTATGGCTGCCCTCTCTCTCTCCTAAAAATATCCCATACCCAAAAACAATAAATAAAATGGCCATGGCACAAAAAATCACACCATGAGTCATCAAAATAGCACATGCCATAATCAATGCCCTAGGTTAAAACTTATGCTCACAATTTCCACCTAATTAAACTTTAAACCAAAAGTTTAATCCAAAAAAAAGGAATGGCAACTTCTAAAGTAAACTCGTGACGGATCACAAGAACACCCCTCATCCGTATATACATACCCGCATCCGTATTCAGACTAAATAGGAATACTACGAGACGAAAGTAATCCAACAATCTAATACTAAGATCCGACTTAAACCAAAGCCCACTAGTATGATCCGTCCGATCATGATCCGTGCATGAGTGCACGTAAATGATCGAACCCTGCCATAAAACCATACGGCCTCTACAACGTTTCGCCCTAACTTAGGAAACTTTCTGTGCGGGACTCTAAAGACTCGTCAATACCCCGGCAATGGGTTTAACCACAAGCACGTCAGTGGCACTAGCTATACGTAACGGCTGCCCATGTATTGAGCGAAAGGGAAGCTGACGAGAAAACTCATCCTGAAACCATACTGAGCCTATCTGTGACAATCTTCGTACAGTACGGTCTGTTCGTCTATGAGTATCGCATATCCGGCCTAGGGGGATGGTAAACGTCAGACCCCCAATAGCGGTATAAGTCGTGTCGGAGTGTAGATCCAGAACACCTTGAGAAACTACTGGAATACCTTCCAGTAAATCTCACTTGCATTGGTCAAGGACTTTGTGTAATGGCTCTCCAGACACATCGCGATATCAACCCCCAATATCGGGAGAGACGAATCCTGTCTAACCGCCACTGCCTCCAAGTGCTTCGGGACTGCACCCAACTACTACCTGTTTGCATAACTCCTTTAAGCCGTGGTAGGGTAGCAATCAAAGAACAGTGGGAACACACTTGAGGCAATGTAGCAGTGTCAAGTCAATGGACTAAGCTGTACTCAGATCACCTGGGAACTGCTCTTGACGATAGGTATAGTACCAATCAGCAGTGCCCCTACGAGTCCGTCTGGTGTACTCATAACCTAATGAGCACCTGTATACTATCTTAGGTGAACCGACTGACACCAATGGCTTGTGAGACCAGCCACCACCCCTCGTCGGGTCTCAATCCGTATACACTAGTCTACTCATGGAGTATCGATGGCCAGTCTCGAAACTCCCACGACTAGGGATACTTTAAGGATGTGCTTATAGACTATCCAACTCTCACGTATATGATCGCCATTATACTGCTGGTAGTCAAGCAAGAATCCTATGGGCTCTATCAACATGTAATAGTGATCTGTAATGTCACCTGAAGCATGCACATGATGATAAAGAAAAACCAGATAGCATACTATCATCTTGAGTAAGACTGTTCTACCGGCATAGGTCCTCCCTCAATCATTGCAATCACGTGCCTGTGATCCAATAATTGACTTAAGGGCACTATAGCCAACAATCTCCCACTTGCACTTAAGGCTAATTATTGCGGTGTCGCATACTTACAGCTCGTGTGATACCGAACACCCAACTCCTCTACTAATCAGTTTCACAAAGCTCGTTTGTGAAACTATTGCTTTCGAGAAATATCCTCAGTGAGTGGATCCGCTCTGATGTTTATTTCTATGTCTCTCTTAATCTCAAGTTCGCGGAGAAAGCCATCTCCCGAAATGAGAAATACCTATCTTAGAATATATCTGGATATCTAATGGGACTTAGTTCACAGATGAACTCCAAATCCAGTAAACTTCTCAGACTGTATTGTCAACTGAATTTAATCAGTATCCAACGCCATGCCTCTCTCAGTATCCTCTTGGACCACCTGTCCAAACTACTGCCCCTCGTCAGAGGGAAAACTATAACTCTGTCAGTCATTCTGTCAGTCACTCTGTCATCCAGGTCATCTTGGATGCCTGGAATGATAACTGTCGCCCTAAGGAGGCTATCGTTATCATATCCCTAGAACATTCACTTATGTTCAAAAACTGCTTCCGAACTTTTCTCCAGGATTGGATTAATATCTCAACCTATTGCATCTAGTGCAAAAACAACATCTGGTGTGGTACTTGACATCTTATGATTGACTCAATTGCCAAAGCAAGTGATATGCTAATCATGCACATCCCTCTCCCCTTTAGTCTATAAGACACCTTTAGAGAGGGTGACGCCATCACCTGCAGGTACACTACCATACCAGGAGTCATCCATTCTAAAACACCTTTAGAATACTGTCTAAGTACCCAGATTGGGAAACTACCCAAATCTAGATCTAAAACCACAGATCTAGTAACCAGAATGCCTGATATAATATCTATATCCTTTGTGGAGAAACCACTGTGTGACAACCACAGTATAACCTATCGTAGTATAAGAATTTCACTTCCTGCAACGTGTATGTCATCCAAATACCAGAACATCACACCCTACTACATTCTTAACAGATCCATCCCTTTTTATGATGAAGTCAAAACCTATGACCGTCACATCAAAAATAGATAATCTATCTCCGCTATATCTACTTTAGTCTATAAATATACATTAGCTACTTGTCTATTATGTGTCCGCTGCCCCCACTGACTACATCAACCCTTTGGCAGAGTCATATACACGTGCACTTCTAAATCTAGTTTAGAACGACGCTATACTCATCCTCCTGCCGGGTCTCATAGTCTAGAACAACAGTATTATCAAGTTTGGGTAAACAAGAACCTCTCTGTCACAGTCCTTGAGGATACCGATGTACCACTCGGGCGCCTAAGGTTACCCACCATATATGCGGAGTGGCAAATGGAATGTCAAACCTGATTAAATCTTTAGGTTCTATTAAATTTTTCGGTAATCATTTGTTGTTCTGGAATCACTTCCAGTTCTATCATACTCCTACTACTGTTTTCTGAAAAAGTCCATTTTACTAAAACTGTGGTGAGTCAAGAACAATATCACTATTGATCTTCCAAATGGTAGAAAGGTAACCCTCGTCATAGCCTGGGTTAACCCACAAACTGCCATTACAGAAACGTGCCATGAGTTATCCAGAGTCTGGTTTTAAGCATAAGCCGGACAACTCCATATACCTTAACATCGTTAAGATATGATCCATTCTATATACAACATAGAAACAGAGGCACTGATTTAGTTGGAACCAGATTCAAATCATGCAGCTGTCTCTAGTAATGGAGAGAGGCCGGTCGGCATTACTCAACTTAGGAGTGCATCTAATTATGAATAACCTGAAAGAGAAACAATTTTCTCAAAACCATTACTATCTGCTGAATACCTAATACAAGTATCTACATCTTCGATCACCATGAAGAATCCTGATACTTGCAACACGTGGTTCTCTACTTTATTCTTGTACCTATAACTTCTCAAAACTTGGACCTTGTATTTCTACGAAACACCTGTCTAAATCATGAGAAGTCACAAGTAAACAGAATATAGTACGAGGACCAACCACTTTGTCCTAATGGACCCTGGACAACATACAACACTTTTTATATGTCCCCTTAGTTGAATATCTCAAACCCTGTGCATCGTAGGTTGAAAATTGTACTATGGTTATGAACAATTACACCGCTGTTTAATACTCATTACCTAACCATCAATTGATATTGGTTAATGTCATGGACATAATTTCAAAAAGTTATATCTCACTTTATAAAATAAACGTACAGATATATCAGTTTACAATTGGTGCACTACAACGGATATTCAAAGCCAAATATTTGCCGTCCGGCAAAAAACCAGGTGATTTCCTCAAATATCACCAATTACAACGAATTCCGATATAATGAGGATGATCACCTAATTCCCAATAACTTACTCTCACTCATCATCTGTAAAACCATACAGATATGAGAATCATACCTGGTAAATACATACCCTAGAGCAAGGGCTAATTGGGAAATCAGTTTTCTATTAACAATACACAGTGAAACTAAAACATGTAAATGTTTCGAAGGGGTATCTGGGTTTTCCTAGTAATGCCTCTTCCATTATCCAGATTCATGACTTTAACCGTATATTTTCTTGCCATCTCTCCAAACCTCTTTATTTTTCATTATACATTTCCTTCTGTACACCACACTTAGGCTAAATGGTTTTCTTCCTTCCCTACCGTTCGGCACCAGCCAATGGTTTGGATGAAGACTATCAAATAAGCATAATAGGTGGACTCTCCTAATCCTAGGAGTACTCGCAACCTGAGAGAAGGTGATGATAAAAGAAAACTGAATAAACCTCATTCTATTTCTCCTGAACCGGAGAAAAGCAAAGGTGAAGTAGGAGTGGCGATGAAATACGTGGTTTGGTCGTAAATGATAGCAGTCGCAATTTACTTTTCCCTCTTTCTAATCAATTTATTTGTCTTTACTTATTACCTTCTGTACACCACACATACGCTAATTGGTTTTCTTCTTTTCTTACCTTTCGGCACCTGCTTATGGTTTGGAAGAAGACTATCCAATAAGCGCAATAGGTGTACCCTCTCCTAATCTTAGAAGCCCTCACAAACCGAGAGAAGGTAAAAGGAAAAGACAACTGAATAGTCCTATTCATTCTCTCCAGAACCAGAATCCATCCTCGAAAAAGTTTCTTCGAGTTCGTATGAAACTATACGATGGATTTATCCAATGGAAGTGGATGTTTGTAAAAATACGGGGTGTTCTGGAGAAATGCAAAGGGTAAAAGAAGGAGTGACAATGATGTATGCAACTCAGACAATCCAAAAGCCGGTGTTTTAAGAATGTTCGGTCAACTTAGTTACCGAGTTATAGTCCAGGGTCTGGCCATGGTCGCTGTCAAAAAGAGAGAGAAAAGAAACACTCTGCGTGCACTCTAACCTTGATCAGAATGGTTAATCACATTATCTAATCAGGATGTCTCCCACTGTATCCTCAAATTCTCTTCTAAACCTGAAAGAAGAATTAGTCGGGATCAGTCGAGGAGTAAACGAACTCATTAGTGGGAATCGGGATCCAACTATCATCACATGATAACCTGATGGAACCCACTCAAGTAAAAGGGTTTTATCCAGCACCACTACTAGGGTTTGGTAGCAACACACATGCCATATTAAAAATTATAGGGTGCTAAAGAAAACATCCTAAGGAACATACTAGAAAAGCTAGGGTAACAAGACTTTTTACACCATCACAAGTAGTAAAAGGCGAGGGTTTGAGAATACAACCTTTGTAGCTCCCTACGCTAGACTCCTTGACAACTTGAGAGTTGAAAGAAACTTGCTTGAGATCCTCCAAGTTCACGAAGATCCACCCGGAGTCCTTTTGTCCAAGCTCTAAGCTCCACTTGATAAAGAGAAGAAGTTGAAGCTAATACTCTAAACTAATGGGCAAGAGTAGTATAGAATGGTGATGTGGTTTGATCTCTCACTTAAAAACCCTAACTTGATCACTTTCTTACTCACTAATGAAAGCTAGAGAGCAAGAAAGAGGAGGAAGAAATTGATGGCAAATGAGAGCTCAAGAGATAATGATAATGATAAAGATAAAGATAAAAATGAGAATAGAAAATATATATATTCTCTTCTCATTCTTAACCCAAGTTAATAAATATCTAGATATTTTTCTTTGGATCAAAAATGGACATGGAAAATAACTCATAGTTAACACAAAGGTTAGTGGAATAATAAAATAATCAACCACGATAAATTTTCCATTTCCATTTTCTTTTCGAAAAATAAATATCAACATATATATATATATAACAAGGTGTGAGTATTATATTGCCACCATCTCATGTATCAACAATCATGATACAAATGTGTATGCATGTATGTGTGCATGAACATCTATATGTGCATCAATGTAAATAAATGCTTACATGCATGCATACAACAAAAGACAATAAGGGTTTAAAGTGAAAAAGCTAATGGTCAAAGATAAATCAACACTTGATTTAGCAAACCGGTCATATCACATACGACCCGACAAATAACAAACCGCCCGATTAATATACGATATCACATACACGCATTTAATCGGGTCCCCGCGCATATCACATATGCACACCACATCGTTTCGCCTGGGTAACGTAACTCCATTGTGGGACTCTAAGACTCGTCAATATGCCGGTAGTGGGTGATGATCATATCAAGAACCCCCAAGCCGCAAGAGGTCAGCTAAATGTAACGGCCACCCGGGTATTGAGCGATCGGAAGAAAACAAGCGAACTTGGCACAACTCCCGTCGAGCCAACCGGAAACACTACCGTATAGTCCGGTCTCTTCGTCAGATATGTTGCATATCGAGTCTAGGGATAGTAACGTCGACCCCAATAACTTTATAAGTCGTGCCTATGAATGGTCTATAACAGATCAAGAAACTACTGATAACACTAATCAGTAAATCTCAACAGCCCTGGCCAGGGACTTACTGATATAGCCAATCGTGCCCAGCACAGCATCAAATCCCAATACCGAGAGAGATGAAACCCCTCCTATTGCTCACTGTCTCCATGTGTCTCGGGACTGTACCCAAAAGCCACCTATTTGCATGACTCAGTAGAGCCGTGGTAGGGTGGTAATCAAAGTACAGTGGGAGAACACACAAGACTCTATGACGATCTCGGGTCTACAGACTAACCTGTATCAGTATCACCTGAGAACAGCTATCCGACGATAGATATAATACCATATAGGAGTTCTCGGCGAGTCCTTCCTGTGTACCCAGTCACTATTGAGCACCAGTATACGATCTCGATGTCAAACATCAATGGATGTTCTAGTATCATATACGCTAGTCTACTATGGTATATCGATGCCCTATCTCGATACACGTACGACTAAGGACATTTTAGGATATGCTTATAAACTACAGACGCCCCACTGGTATGATCTCCATCATAATCATAGTAGTCAAGCAAATATCCTCAGGGCTTTATCAACATGTGTGAATGAATAAAAGCATGATCAAGTCTGCATGTCCGATAAAGAAGAACCAGATAGCATACTATCATGTCGAGCAAGAATGTACACTGAATATATATAAATGTATAAATACATCCACTATCATATAATGGCCTCTAGGACATACATATATCCAACAATCTCCCACTTACACTAAGGCCAGTTATTGGCGTATCTCATACCCAACATCTTAAAAAGTCACTCATGTTGCGGCTGAGCAAGGGCCTTGGCGAGTGGATCCGCAGTGTTATTCTTTTTGTCTACTCTTCTAATCTCGATCTCGCGGCGATCTACAATCTCCTTGATCAAATGAAAACGCCTCAGGATGTGTCTGGATCGCTGATGAGACCTGGGCTCCTTGGCTAACGCCATAGCCCCATTATTGTCACAATACAATGGTATTGGATCAATAATGGTTGGAACTACTCCTAGCTCCGAGACGAACTTCTTCATCCAGACGGCTTCCTTGGCGGCATCATTTGCAGCAATGTACTTAGCTTCCATCGTAGAGTCTGCAACGGTATCCTGTTTGGAACTCTTCCAACTTACTGCCCCTCTATTGAGGGTAAATACAAACCCAGAGATAGATTTGTTGTCGTCCTTATTGTTCTGTAAGCTCGAATCGGTAAAGGCCTCCATTTGGAGATCTCCATTACCATACACCAAGAACAATTCTTTAGTCCTTCGCAAGTACTTAAGAATGTTCTTCACAGCTATCTAGTGATTCTCCCCTGGGTTGGATTGATACCTGCTTACTACACTAACTGCATAACCTACATCTGGGCGTGTACATAACATCACATACATTATAGATCCTACTGCCGAAGCATAGGGTATAATGCTCATGCGAGCTCTCTCTTCATTGGTCTTTGGGCAAAAGTCCTTAGAGAGAGTGACTCCATGGCAAGCGGGTAAGGCACCCCGCTTGGAGTCTTCCATACTAAACCTTTTTAGGATGGTGTTAATGTACCTATTTTGGGACGATCCCGATAACCTCTTGGATCTATCCCTATAGATCCTAATGCCCAGAACGTATGTGGCATCACCCAGGTCCTTCATGGAGAACCTTAGTGATAAGAAAGATTTGACCGACTGTAGCATATGAATATCATTTCCTATCAGAAGAATGCCATCTACGTACAATACGAGGAAAGTGACAGCTTTCCCTACAGCCTTCTTATAAATACAAGATTCATCTGGATTTTTGATGAAATCAAACTTTTTGATAACATCATCGAAACAGATGTTCCAACTCCGAGATGCCTGCTTTAATCCATAAATGGATTTAAGCAATCTATATGCTTTGTCGCTGCTCCCACTGTCAATGAAGCCCTCTGGCTGATCCATATAAACGCATTCTTCTAAATCTCCATTTAGAAATGCTGTTTTAACGTCCATCTTCCAGATTTCATAGTCGTAGTGAGCCGCAATAGCAAGTAGGATCTGAATGGATTTAAGCATGGCTTTGGGAGAAAAAGTTTCGTCATAGTCCAAACATGGTCTTTGACGAAACACCTTCGCCACAAGTCTTGTCTTATAGGTCTCTACCTGCCCATCTACACCAATCTTTCTTTTAAAGATCCATTTGCACCCTACAGGTTTTACCCCAGGGGGTACAACGTCAAAAGTCCTTACTTTGTTGGTGCACATAGACTCCATTTCAAATCTCATGGCATCCACCCACTTCACAGAGTCTCCACTTGTGATAGCTTGCTGAAAGATGGTAGGATCATCATCTTCCATGATGCAGTCTTCTCTATCACCATCAATGAGGAAACCGTAGTACCTCTCTGGTGGGCGAGAGGTCCTACCAGACTTACGGAGTGGCCGAGGTTCCTTAGTTTCTGTTGCATCACCCGGTTCAACCAAGTCATCATTTTGATTTGTGCTTCTAGAACTTCTTCTAGGTCTACCACATTGCCATCAGTTTCATTTGTGAAAAACTCTTTCTCCAAAAACGTGGCTTACTGAGAAACAAACACCTTTTGTTCCTCCTTGTGGTAGAAAAGATATCCATAAGAATTCTTTGGATATCCCACAAAATTACACATGACCGACTGTGTCTCGAGTTTGTCCGGATTCTGCTTTTTAACATAGGCCGGATAACCCCAAATATTAACTCGTTTAAGAGATGGTCTCTTCCTATGCCATATCTCATATGGCGTGGTAGACACGGTTTTGGTTAGGACCCTGTTTAGTAGAAACGCTACAGCCTCTAATGGATGCCCCCAAAATGAGACGGGTAACTCAGCATCACTCATCATGGAACGGACCATATCTAATAGAGTCCGATTCCGTCGTTCTGACACACCGTTGTGCTGTGGTGTGTAAGGAGGAATGAGCTGAGAGAGAATCTCATTCTCTTTTAGGATGTTTGCAAACTCTGTACTGAGGTACTCCCCATCTCGATCTGATCGAAGCGTTTTGATGCTCAAGCCAGTTTGTTTTTCTACTTCGAGTTTATATTCAGTGAATTTCTCGAAATCTTTGGACTTGTGGTTTAATAAAAATACATGACCGAATCTTGAGAAATCATCAGTGAAAGTAATGAAGTAAGAAAACCCGCCTTTAGCCTGTGTAGACATTGGTCCGCATACATCACTATGTATGAGGCCTAAGAGCTCAGTAGCTCTTTCTCCGTGTCCAGTGGACGGAGTTTTGGTCATTTTACCCTTGATACAAGACAGGAAAGTTGCATAAGATTTATATTCAAAAGGGTTTAAATATCCATCTTTATGTAGCCTGTTTAGTCTTGTTTCGTTAATATGACCAAGTCTACAGTGCCAAAGAAAAGCTTCAATTATTGCTGAAAATTTTCTTTTATTATTGTGTTTTATGATGAAAACTGTGTGTTGATTTAGGACGTATATCCCGTTATTAAGTGTACCATACCCAACCAACATTTGATTCAGATGAATGTTCATAACATTGTTCTGCAATACAAAATTATATCTTTAATTGTCTAATAAAGAAACGGATATTATATTACAAAGCATACTAGGTACATAATAACATGGGTTCAAAACCAATATACACCCAGACGGCAACCTCATGTGATACTCTCCCACTGCAACTGTATGTACATTGGAACCATTTCCAACGTGGAGAGTATGGTCACCTGTCTTCAAAACCTTGCTATTTCTCAGCCCCTGCATAGAATTGCAAATGTGAGAACCTAAACCGGAATCTAATACCCAGGAAGCAGAGTTTATCGAAAAACAATTTTCTGTCACAACCACACTTGAAGCGGAAGCATCCCCATGATTCTTCTTGAGATCCAAGTACTTCGTGCAGTTGCGCTTCCAGTGTCATGTTTTGTGGCAATGATAACATTCTCCTTTCCCCGATTCCCCAGCCTTGGACTTGTCTTTCCCCTTAGCCTTTTTGACTCCACCCTTAGGTTTGGTGGGTTTCTTCTTCATCTTTCCCTTGGCCTTAGCCTTTGGGCAAGAGGAGCAAGATGGCCCAACACTCAGAACGGGAGTCTTCACTGACTTCAGCGTGCTCTCTACACTCCTTAACATATTAAGGAGTTCAGGTAGTTCCTTCTCCATGTTGTGCAGGTTGAAGTTAACTATAAATTGAGCAAAGGTGGAGGGGAGAGACTGCATAATAATATCTGTATATTGCTCATTGTCCACTCAAGGTCCTCAAGCTCTTCTATGAGAGCTATCATCTTCAGAACATGGTCTCCTACTCGTGTGCTAGGGGCCATACGCATCTGAAACAGCTTTCTGGATGCTTCGTATCATAATACGCGAGATTGCTCTCCATACAACTCCTCTATATAGAGGAATATGGCTTGGACGTCCATATTCTCGTGCTGCTTCTGATGTGTGTTATCCATCGATGCAAGCGTGTGGCATTTGGCCGGGGCACAGTTAGCATCCCATGTCTTGCGGATTTCCTTATCCGCAACTGAAGATTTAGGACCTGGGACGGGCGAGGATGGAGCCGTGAGGACATATGATACCTTATCATAAGTCAAGGCAATGTTAAGATTCCTCAGCCCGTCTTTATAATTGGTCCCATTAAGTTTATTTTTATCCAGTAGAAGCTTGAGTCCTGTCATTGGTATCTTCCATTAAGAGAGAGAAAAGAATACACTCAGTGAAAGCTCTTGAAAAGATCAGATTGGTTATTATCTTATCTAATCGATGTCTCCCACTGCTTTAATCAAGTTTTTCTTTCAAAAATTAAAAAGAAAACTAGCCAGGATTAATTACAGTCTACAACTTCGCTAACCGTTCAGCCAGGCCAGTGTCGGCACTTGAGGGAGGTTCCCCATGCCTTCGCACGGACCTAATTAATATAAACCTCATCTTCCTAGAGGCGTCGCTCCGTTAACACCTTTCTAGACACCTAATAGGTTAGCTAATTGTAAACTGCAAAACTCTCCTGGGAGCAACTATTGCCCACAGTGGGATCGGGATCCAACCATCACATGGAAGGTATGAAATCTCATTGCAAATTTCAACTATTGAATTTCCCGATATGGTTTTTGTTAGTGTATATGCCCTAGAGGCCATTACTGTATCATACTAGCTTGTATATTACTTAATGGAATCTTGGGATATTCACAGTTGTAAATACAATCTTTCTCAAAATGGTAGTATGCTACTTGGTTTGTTTCTACTTCAATATGTGCATGTGTTTCTTTTAGCATATCGCTTATACATATTAGTAAAGCACTTTGGATCTTTGCTTGATTACCAGCGTTGTGATGGCAGTCACACTCGTGGGGGCTGGGTAATCTATAAGCACATCATTATACAGGTCCCTAGTCGTAGGACTATCGAGACAGGGCATCGATACTTCGGAGTAGACTAGCGTATGCGCTTCTCATCCCAGCAGGGGAGATGGTCTGTCCCACAGCCATCAGTACGTCGTACTGGAGATAGTATGCGGGTGCTCGTTGGGTTACGAGTACACTGGACAGGACTCGAAGGAAACTGTTGGTTGGTACTTTACCTATCGTCCGTTATCAGTTCCCAGGTGACATGAGTATAGCTTAGTCCGCTGACTTGACACTGTCACTTCGCCTCGAGTGTGTTCCCACTGTACTTTGATTACTACCCTACCACGGCTCAAAGGAGTCATGCAAACAGGTAGTAGTTGGGTGCAGTCCCGAAGCACTTGGAGGCAGTGACGGTTAGATAGGATTTGTCTCTCCCGGTATTGGGGGTTGACATCGCGCTGTGTCTAGGAGAGCCATTACACGAGTAGTCCCTGGGCAGGGCAAGCGAGATATACTGGTAGGTTTCCAATGTTATCTCAGCGTGTTCTGGGCTTCACTACGATACGACTTGTACCGCTATTAGGGAAATGACGTTTACTGCCCCCTAGGCCCGCCATGCGATGTATCAGACGAACAGACCAGACTATACAGAGAGATTGTCACATTCAGGCTCAGTAGGAGTTCAGATGGGTTTCACCTCGTCAGTCTTCTTGTCGGCATCTACCTGGGGACCGTTACGCACAGCTAGTGCCTCTTGCGGTCTGTGGTTAAACCCACTGCCAGCGTAGTATCGAGTCTTTAGAGTCCCACACAGAAAGCTATTCGCCTTTAGGCAAAAGAGTAGGGGTCGCATGGTTTTGCGACAAGTCACATGGTTTTGCGACAGGGTTCGGTCACATCCGTGCACTTGTGCACGTACAGTGTCCGGACAGTAAACACTAGCGGGCTTTAGTTTTAGCCAGATCCTAGTGTACGTTTTGGGATTGGTTTTATCTCGTTTGTATTCGTGTTCCTCGGAACGCGGATGCGGGTGTGTATGCACAGTTGACAGAGAGAGACAGAGGCAGAGGATTCTCATTGGGGTTGTTGACTGTTGACTTTTGGCTAAACCCTAATGAGAATAAGAAATATGATTAATGATAATATTAATTAAGTATTATTGTGTCATGGTTGAGATGAGGGGTTGACTTTGTTGACATGTTGACTTTGTTGACCGGTTGACTAGGTTGGACTAGTTGACCATCATCATTGCATTGGCTATCATTTCATGGCAAAGACTTTTGCTTGCTTGTTTTGCTTTGCAATATGAGTGTATGAAATGATAATGCCACATGATATGATATGAACCATCACATAATACTCAATTATTATTATTATTATTATTATTCTTTTTGGATTATGGAAGAGAGATTGGCAAAAGACTTGCTCATTCTTTGATTTCATTTCTCTCTCTTGCCATCACTTGCTCAAGCTCTCCCTCTTCCTCTTGCTCTGTCTAGTTCAAGGCAAACCATTCTCATGTGTTGAGACACATTGCCTTAGAGATAAAAGGACTCCAAAATAATCCTCTACTCATTCTAGTTCACAAGGCCTAGCAAGCCAAGTGATCTAGTTTCTTCAAAGATCGAAGAAGAAGCCAAAGGTAGAAGCTTTCGGGTGGATCCATGTTCATATCAGAAAATTGCATTCTAATACCGCTCATTCATTATCTAATTGTTGTATTTATCGGTATTATTGACCAGTGTCTGCTCAGCATTACAGATTACAGGTATCCATGACAAAATACTGGAAATGCATCCAACATCACGGATATATCACTCGAGGGAAGACACTGCGACCAGAAACGCTAAACGACCGATACTTCAGGAGTTCCTTTACGCAACAATTTGTGTACACATTTTTTTTCTAAATGGTCCAACACAACAAGTGTGTACACAAGACTTTTAAGCACATGTGGATATGATTTTATATGCAATCAAGGATATGATTCTATATGCAATCAAGGATATGATTTTATATGCAATCAAGGATATGATTTTATATGCAATCAAGCATATGATTCTATATGCAATCATCATGGATATGATTCTATATGCAATTAAGGATATGATTCTATATGCAATCAAGGATATGATTTTATATGCAATCATCAAGGATACGATTTTATATGCAATCAAGGATATGATTTTATATGCATATGATATTATTTGCATTCAAGACTAAAAAGCATGTGTTCAAATCAAAGGTAATCAAACAAATCAGCATGAGCCATAATGGGACAGATATGAATATTTCTTTCTGAGCCTATAAATAGAGACCAGAGGCAAGAGGAAAGGGTAGCTTTTTCTTTAGTTCTATCTTAGAATTCTTGTAATTTTTCTTTTCATTCTTGAGCTCTTGTCCCTTTGTCTTGACCTTGCAACTTCTCATTTAGAACTTGCAAGCTTAAGTCTTAGGTTCTTGACTTCAAGATCTCTTGTAACAAGTTTGTTCTTCAATAAAAGTTCATATTTTTATTACATGTCTTGTTCCACTTTACATGATTTCAATTGTGAAATTCATGCTTTTCTTTGATCTTGCAACCTCTTAAGTGAGCTTGCAACCTTAAAGCTTGGTATTTGGATCTCACACCTTGCCGGGGATTGAACACTGGGAGATAAAACGCTTGAACTCATCGGTTCTCTTTTCCTCTTTATTTCATTGCATGTTTTTATGTATCTTCTTTTTTCTTTCTTGTTAATTTGTAAATATGTGTGAGTAATCTTTTCACTTGTTAAGGGTGTAATATGTTAGATCGTATTCGAAGATTTTCTTTGTCCAAACTTTAAAACCTAAAACTTGCCTATTGAAACTTCGTGCAAATCACCCTCAACTCCGCTCACTAGGCTTCCTATCCTACCCCGATAGTGATGATTCCTAATCATGACCGGATTGCCCGTGGTTTGCCGAAGGCTAAAGTCAAGAGATAACAACGGAAGGACAAGGGACAAGGAAAACGGATTTAGCGAAATACCGCAAATACCGTATTTCAAGTTCCCTAATCCGCGTTGTTACCTATTGCTTTAGTATCAATACCAAGTCGGGGCTATAAGGAATTGGCAAACATCACCTTCATATAATCTAACTTATTACTACCCTTAACAAGTCCTTTTTATTCATATCTTTGTTACAACAATTAGTTAACCAACAAATCAAAACACGGTATTAACTCGTTAAAACAAGATATAAAAAACTTACCATCTCCCTGCGGACGACCCGTATTCATCGCGGATCGCTACAAGCGACACCGTTTTGATTGCGGTAATTTCAGAATTCTTTTTAAACACGACACAGTTAGATCGTGACAATCAAATGGCGCCGTTGCCGGGGAGACGGTAACGCTTTTTATACTTGTATTCTCGGGTTAAATTTGTGCATATTCTGTATAAAACTAACTTCTAACACATTCAAACAAATAACCATTCTTTTTGAAACCAACCACAAACACAAATAAAATTCTTTTCTTCTCTGGATTTGAATTCTGCTAACACTTTGATGCTAAAGAAATAAATCAAGTTATAAAATTGGAATGACATTTCTTCATTGAGACAACACACAAAATTTGAGCCAATTTCCTCACACAAAAACCGGCGACATACCCTAAAAAACCGAGCTCGCCGACCTTGGTGTGGCCTTTTCACTTTTGTTTTTCTGTATTGCTTCCAGTGTTTTGATATAAATTCCATTTTTATTATTTGATTTTCTTAATTATTTGTGTTCAGAATTGTGGTTGTTAATATTGCTTTTTGGCTCAAATATCCGTATTTTTCCAATATATGCAGATTTGACGGATTTTGAGCAGCGATCATACGGAACAAAAGGGGCATTTTCAAGTGCAAAGGAGGGTGAACACTCAGTGCCAAAGATCCGGGTAGTTAGACCCGCGCAAGCGAACCATTCGACCAATCGGAGGCAATATCGACACGAGTTTCTGAAACTCGATACTTTTTGGTACGTATTTTTCTAAACTTCCCCTTTCAAACCCGACGCTCCAATATTCTTGTCTTTACAGGATTCTTAGCAAAAATCGCCGCAAAAAGCCAAAAAAAAAATAACCGTATTTGTTACAGCGCCGCATTAAAAGTAAAAAACGATAACTGATTGCTTGAAAACAAAACTTGGTTGAATTTTGCGCATTGCATCAATTAATACGGACTTAAGGGGCTCTAACACCAATCCAGATTGGGTGGGGATTTCATCACCCTTCCTAAGACCCCGGAAATCACTAATTGCATAAGTGTCACATCAAGTTTAATAAAAAATATTTAGACTCAGCCCACTAAGGACTTGTCGCGCTCAATAGAACAAAGGAAGATTGTGGGCATTCAATCGTTTATCTAAATATGACTCTTGTGGTGCCTAGGCAAGACAAGTGAGGAGGTAACTTTAAAAGGCCCGTCTCACGGTGATTCGTGAGCGGATCCCTCCATACCTCACTTGTGCTTACCTGGCCACAACTGGCTGTGAAGAAGCGATCTGAGGGTTATCTCACAATTTGTCGCTTTGGAACAGTTAGGAGCAGGTCTAGTAGACTTAGAGGACCCTAGTCTAGGTATTGATTGTATATTTGTGACTGTGCATTTGTGATTGTGTTTGTTGAACAATCGTTTCATTTTCCCATTCTTTTGAAACAAACACAAAAATTGTCATTTTTACCACCATCACCCAATTTTTCTCCACTTTCGTTTTCTTACCCTCACATTCTACGCTTTGACTACACTAAACTCGTTTAGTGTATGTCCGCTTGGACTAGGGACCCTAGTTCCCGTTTAGTCCGCGTTTCGTTAGTCCCTACGGACTACGCGATCGACTCCAACGCCGAAAATCCCTTCACCCTTTTATCACCTTTACCTTTGCCGGTCAACTCTGACGTTGACCGAGATTCTGTTCATACATCTTCACCTTCTTTATCACCAAATTCTTCTTCTGAGATCTCAGGATTTAATCCTAACATCCCTCCACCTGCCCAGGGACTGACTCCACCTAATCTGGGTGCGAATAACCCGAATCAACCGCCTGTTGAAGAGCCCACACGAGTCGCGCTCCAGGATCTCTTCTACCCTGTCCGCACCTCTTTACCTACCTATCTTTCACCCCCACAGGCAAATGGGGACAATTTTGAAATAAAACCCCACTTCATCAATATGCTGCCAAAATTTCATGGATTGGAATCAGAAGATGCGTATATTTTTATCAATAAATTCCAAAACGTTTGCGCTATGATGAAAACAACCCAATTAAGTGATGACGCTATATGGCTAAGGGTCATTCCTTTCACCTTATGTGACCTAGCCGAGAAGTGGCTATACAGCACCGCATCACATTCAATTAGAAATTGGGACGAGTTTGTGAAAGCTTTTCTTAAAAAGTTCTATCCTCATCACAAAACTGCTAGAATCCGTAATGAGATTATACAATTTTCACAGCTTCCTTCCGAACCATTTTGGAAGTGTTTTGAAAGATTCAAAGACCTACTCGTTCAATGCCCTCACCATGGGATCGAAAGTTGGCAACTTTGCCAAACATTATACGAGGGATTGAACCCGGCAACGAAGCAGTTGCTAGAAACCATTTGTCAAGGTCACTTTCTATCCAAATCTAGTGAGGAAGCGTGGCAGTTCCTTGAGGACCTTAGTGAACAAACAATTCAGTGGGAGAGCACCAAGACCACATCATCTTCTTCTAGTGTTCAGTCTAGGGCAGGCATACATCAATTAGAGATGTCGATTGCTATGAAGGCCGAGATGGCCGCTCTTACGAAAAGGCTAGAAGCGATTGAGACCAAAATCTCATCGCCTTCTCCTGCCCCTGTTGTGCTTCCACGAACTGTTTGTGCTTGCTGTTCGGATCCATCACATCTCACCGAAGAGTGTCCTTACAATGCATCTACTCAAGGACAGGATCAAGTCAATGCTTCCTTTCAGCAACGACAAAGAAACGATCCATACTCTTCTACATACAATCCGGGTTGGAGGAGTCACCCAAATTTCGCTTGGAACCAAAATCAACAATTCCAAGGAAATAACAATTTTCAAAGGCCTCCTCCTCCACAACAACAAGCACCTCCACAAACTCAATTTCAACAACCTTTCCAACAGCAACCTTACCCTAATCAAGTGAACAATTTTGTGCCTAACACTGCTTACCCGCCAAACAATTTTGTTCAACCTAATAATGACAAGGTTAGCTCGCTCGAAAGAAGTCTAGATGCGTTCCTAAAGCAATCTACACAATCTACAGCAAGATTAGAGACTTCTATTCAATCTTTGGTGCAAAATAGTGCCTCACACGATCAAAGCATCAAATCTATTGAGGCACAAATTGCACAAATCAATGCAGCATTGAGCGAGCGAGAAAAAGGAAAGCTCACATCTCAACCACTGCCAAATCCCGGTCACGCACATGCTGCATATCAACAGCAAAATCATAACGTAAATGCTGTGACCACGTTGAGATCAGGAAAAGTTTTGCAAAACAAGGTGGGTATTAACAATGACACCCCTGCTGGTGGCCCTTCTTCATCTTCTTCACCTTCTTCTTCTTCTTCGTTAGAGCCGATTCTTCATCCTTCACACGGCTCTACCTCTTCTAGCTCGAACGGACCCACTTCTCACAACATGAACACATCTACACGGGGTTCCGTTCCAACTCAATAATCTGATCCGCAAAAATTGGACTCAACAACTTTTCAAAACGTTCCTTTTCCAAACCGGTTGAGATCCAATAAACCAACTCCACAAATGGAGAAGATTGTCGAGTTGTTCAAACAGGTTAGCATAAATATCCCTCTTTTGGATGCAATCCAACAAGTTCCTTCATATGCAAAAATCTTAAAGGACTTATGCACCAAAAAGAGGAAGTCACAAGTACCAAAGAAAGTTTTTGTGGCTAGTGCTATTAGCGATGCTCTTGTCAATTCTTTACCCCAAAAGCAAAAGGACCCCGGTTGTCCTACTATTTCGATAACAATTGGGGACAAGAACATCAATAGAGCACTACTAGATCTTGGTGCTAGTGTCAATTTGCTACCTTATTCTGTGTACGAGCAATTAGGCATTGGAGAGCTTAAGCCCACTCACTGTACTCTCCAAATGGCTGATCGATCAATCACCCATCCAAGGGGTGAGCTAGAGGATGTGTTGATCAAAGTTGGGGAGTTCATATTCCCAGTTGATTTTATTGTTATGGACACACAACCTGTTGCTAACTCACGGAACCAAATTCCGGTGATCCTCGGTCGACCATTTTTGGCCACTTCCAATGCCGTAATAAACTGTCGCAATGGCTCCATGACTCTATCCTTCGGGAAGACGTCTAGTGAGTTCAATATTTACAAGTTAGGAAGTCTGCCCCCCGTGCCTAATACTAGTACACGAGAAGTTTGCTCTATTCACGAAATCACGCAGGAGGACTGCGAGTTTGAAAGATTCTTGTTTGATGAGAACAATTTTGACGCCACTAGTGCGTCCCTCCTTGAGCCTACCACCGTTGACACAACCGATATGGATTATGAATTTTTCACTTTTTCGGATGATGACGACTCACAACCCGAATACGAGTCTTTTGAATTTTTGGATGACTTAGTTGAACCATCCGAATCGATTGTTTGCAGTGATTTCGAACCTGTGTTGGAGTCCTTTGAGTTCGAGGTAGATTCCCCAATTTTGCCTATGATTCTTTTGCCTCCGAAACTCGAACTCATGCCCTCGCCGTCTCACATTAAATATGCTTACATAGGTGAGAATGAGACCTTTCCCGTTATCATATCGGCCTCTCTAGCCCTCGAGCAAGAGAACACCCTTTTAATGCTCTTACAAGATAGGCGGCAAGCTCTCGGCTGGAATATGGCGGACATCGAGGAGATTAGTTCCCTCATAATTGAATATCATATGCATATGATGGATGATGCCAAGTCGATGAAGGATCCACAGAGATATCTTAGGGATAGTGTGGTTAGTCAACCTTCTCCTTTGGAAGTTGAACCACCCCCATTTCTTTTAATAAGTTACGAGAATGCCAATACTCCACTGATTGCTGATCATTCGCATTCTCGTTTTGATTAATCACCACCTCCTGTCTATTCACTTCCACACTTTCCATACCACCTCTTCTATCTTCCCCAATTCTTTTTGGATTGGTACAACATATTCTTCCACCAACCGATACTCTTTACAGATAAATTTTTCAACTGGTTGATGTTGACATTTGGTCTATGCAAAGTTTGGCAGTAATGTCTAACATTGTTTAAATGAAGTTTGGGGGGGCCTTTCTGTATATATTTTTGTTTTAACAATAAAAAATAAATAAATAAATAAATAAACAGGGAAGTGCCGGCATTTTAACCTTCTTGGTATAGCATGACAGTGAGGACATTGTCAAGTTTAAGTTTGGTGGTATGCTCGGTACGTCTTCTTCATTCGCATTCATTTGTACATATTTTTGCATTTGCATACTTATTTTAAAAACTCATAAAAATTGAAAATTTTCAAAAATTATAAAATTATTGTATTCAATTTTGATCATATTTAACTTGAGTTTGACAAATAGGTTAACTGGCCACGAACAACTAGATCTTAGACTTAGTAAATTAAAAACCCTAAAAATAACCTTCCTTAAAGTTTATCGGTAGAAAGTATATGTCTTTGTAGCTTATTTAGAAATAGGCAAATTTTTGGTTCACTTCTTGGGCTAAGTTGAAATAAAGGAAAAAGTATTGATTATTATTAGAGTATAAGTTTGAAAAATAATTCCTGGCTTAAGTATAGATTCTGAAAATGTATACCCTACAAAATTGCACAATCACTCACCTTGAAGCTTGGAATAGTAGAGGAGACCTTGAAATGCTCTTGTCTAAAAGTCCTTAGTACGAAGAAAATGAAAAATACAAAAGTGAATAAAAAAAATAAATGAACACTGGTTTTGTGATTACTTAAGGCTAAAAATAGAAAAATATTTAGCGAGGGTGCTTCATCACCTAATGCCTTAGACCAACTGGTTTGGGTGACACTGCTAAAAGCCTTGGGTGTTACAAGACTAGGAAGTACGCTTTAAAAGTGCAAACGTATCATGTAATCGGTCGTTGGTACCTCAAGAAGTATTAACGGTCGCATGAAGGATGTGTAAGCAAAACTCACCAATTAATAAGTGCTTTGGACAACGGACAAGGGTATGATTGCTTGATTTGAATTACTAAGTGTAGGGGTGATTTATACACACACGTAGGGATATGTGATTAGAGTTTTGATAAGAGAAAGGAATGAAGAATAGAACTTGTATCTTTAGTAGAGTTGATAAAAATTCCTAAGTGGAGATGGAACCATTGAAGGAAAACTTAAGAAATGCCAAAAGCTAAGTAAGTCTATAGAACATATATAATCTTAAGTTAAATGATGAGGAAGCGTGAAGAATGTGGGTGGATAATTTACAAGTAAAAGATAATAGAGTTCCTTGTTAGAAAACCTAATTGGAGAATAAAAGTCGATAAGCCAAATTGACGAGATTTTGTGGGTAGTATCCGCTGAAAACCCTCAGGAGACAACACTCCTCCTACTAGGGACACCTAGAGGTTAAACGGCTTGTTGCATCTCAGTGCAATCGCGTTCCCTGCGAAAGTGCGGTTAGGATTTTCGTTTGTGAATAAATGGTTTTGCTCGGGACGAGCAATAGATAAGTTTGGGGGTATTTGTTCATATCAGAAAATTGCATTCTAATACCGCTCATTCATTATCTAATTGTTGTATTTATCGGTATTATTGACCAGTGTCTGCTCAGCATTACAGATTACAGGTATCCATGACAAAATACTGGAAATGCATCCAACAGCACGGATATATCACTCGAAGGAAGACACTGCGACCAGAAACGCTAACTGACCGATACTTCAGGAGTTCCTTTACGCAACAAGTTGTGTACACATTTTTTTTCTAAATGGTCCAACACAACAAGTGTGTACACAAGACTTTTAAGCATATGTGGATATGATTTTATATGCAATCAAGGATATGATTCTATATGCAATCAAGGATATGAGTCTATATGCAATCAAGGATATGATTCTATATGCAATCATCAAGGATATGATTCTATATGCAATTAAGGATATGGTTCTATATGCAATCAAGGATATGATTTTATATGCAATTATCAAGGATACGATTTTATATGCAATCAAGGATATGATTTTATATGCATATGATATTATATGCATTCAAGACTAAAAAGCATGTGTTCAAATCAAAGGCAATCAAACAAATCAGCATGAGCCATAATGGGACAGATATGAATATTTCTTTCTGAGCCTATAAATAGAGACCAGAGGCAAGAGGAAAGGGTAGCTTTTTCTTTAGTTCTATCTTAGAATTCTTGTAATTTTTCTTTTCATTCTTGAGCTCTTGCCCTTTTGTCTTGACCTTGCAACTTCTCATTTAGAAGTTGCAAGCTTAAGGCTTAGGTTCTTGACTTCAAGATCTCTTGTAACAAGTTTGTTCTTCAATAAAAGTTCGTATTTTTATTACATGTCTTGTTCCACTTTACATGATTTCAATTGTGAAATTCATGCATTGCTTTGATCTTGCAACCTCTTAAGTGAGCTTGCAACCTTAAAGCTTGGTATTTGGATCTCACACGTTGCCGGGGATTGAACACTGGGAGATAAAACGCTTGAACTCATCGGTTCTCTTTTCCTCTTTATTTCATTACATGTTTTTATGTATCTTCTTTTTTCTTTCTTGTTAATTTGTAAATATGTGTAAGTAATCTTTTCACTTGTTAAGGGTGTAATATGTTAGATCGTATTCGAAGATTTTCTTTGTCCAAACTTTAAAACCTAAAACTTGCCTATTGGAACTTCGTGCAAATCACCCGCAACTCCGCTCACTAGGCATCCTATCCTACCCCGATAGTGATGATTCCTAATCATGACCGGATTGCCCGTGGTTTGCCGAAGGCTAAAGTCAAGACATAACAAAGGAAGGACAAGGGACAAGGAAAACGGATTTAGCGAAATACCGCAAATACCGTATTTCAAGTTCCCTAATCCGCGTTGTTACCTATTGCTTTAGTATCAATACCAAGTCGGGGCTATAAGGAATTGGCAAACATCACCTTCATATAATCTAACTTATTACTACCCTAAACAAGTCCTTTTTATTCATATCTTTGTTACGACAATTAGTTAACCAACAAATCAAAACTTGGTATTAACTCGTTAAAACAAGATATAAAAAACTTACCATCTCCCTGCGGACGACCCGTATTCATCGCGGATCGCTACAAGCGACACCGTTTTGATTGCTGTAATTTCAGAATTCTTTTTAAACACGACACAGTTAGATCGTGAAAATCAATCCATCTTCGGCGCAAGGAGATGATGAGGTGAAGCCGATCCGTACACCGGGAGGAGTTGAAGATGAAGGAGTTCAAGAAAGGTATAGCCCCCTAACCGAGTAGGTAAACTCAAGTTAGGTTGTTAGTTAGTCGTTTAACAAAGATCCGTATTGGTAGTCCATGTTACCACCCACTTGAAAATCGTTTTTCACCACTTCCGCAACCCCTTAAGTACCGGGGAACGGTAGCATGGACTTACAGTGGTATCAGAGCCTAGTTAAACACTATCTAACATGTTAGCAATGTAAGTAGAAGTTCGATCGGAGAAAAAGTCACGAAATACACCCGGAACTCAAACTTTCTGTCGATTTTCAAAGTGCTGTAAAAATTATTTGACATATACCAAAAATCGACTCAGGGTTTTTATAGTATACTGCAGAAAAACGATCCACAGATCCGTCCAACTCACCGCGGTTCCGCGGCAAGAACAGCTTCTTGGCGCGGATCCGCGGCCGAGTTGACTCGGCCGTGGATCTGTTTCATTGCAGTATACTCTGTGGGGTATTTTGTGATTTTTGGAGCATGTCTTTACAGCCCAGATTTTCCAGAAAGAAAATTTTGTTTTTGGGGCTTGAAAATCCGTATTTTTATCGAACTTCTAAATACTAAGGTTAACGGGTATATATCTGTGATGTGTTATATGTATTGAACGTCCGCTAATCACTATACGTCGATTAGTGGGGGTTATACATATCTGTGATCTGTAATGTTGATGGTATGTGTATATGAATTCATTGGATTATCGCGAATGAATAGCCGGGGGGATTGTGAGATGAGAGTTTTCTTTTTATCTTTCAATTCATGTAATGTGTAAATTGATGTAATATTATTTTTGGCCGCACAACCGGGTCGGGGTTGTAGCCGTCATTGTATAATTTCTTTTTACTATTTTTGCTCCTAGGATAGACCCAAGGTGGGGTGCACAAGCTACCGGGTATCTCGAAGTGCCGAGTGGCCTACTCAAGTCGTTGAGGGAGGTTGCTCCACTTCGGATATTTGGCTGGTAGTTTGCCGCACCCGTAGGGGTCTACGGTGGGGTATTGGCTATTCATCGCGACCGTGTAATCCGCTTTTCGTTACAGGCTCGTACGAATTGCGGATTCCTAGTATATCCAATGTGTTCATCTGTTATCTGAAATGGCTATCATTGCAATATATCTATATATGATATTATTTAGGCGTTGCTTATGTTTTGCAGCCGCGCTAGCCCAGCCCCCGCTCTGTCGTTAGTTAAGTAACCTAAAGGGTAATGACGGGGCCTTGTGGCGAATGCGAATGGCATAAGCGTACGTCATATTTTTGTTGTTTTCTGCAATGGTAGGATTAAATGATGGGACGTATTAAAAGAACTAATGCAAGAAAAATACGCATTAAAATAACTAATGCAAGAAAAATAAACCATTTAAAAGTCGTTGGAACACCTTCAAAAACCCACTCGGTTTCTTTTCAAAATAACTTTTAAACGCGGAGCTTAAGTCACTCCTTTTAAAAGCTATCAAGGTTCCTTCGATTATATCAAGTTCACTACGTTCAAGGTTTCGCCAAAACCATTCGTAGCCCTCCGTCGTTTCATATGAATATTCAATAGTATTCAAGCTATGTTTGTTGACCTTCGTTAAGGCATAATGATTGGTAGCTGTTGGGTGTTCGTATGTAGCATAGATAGATGCGTTGGTTTGGGACAGTCGTATTACCTTGTTGACCTTCATCAAGGGTATATACGGGTGGGTTCAAATTAACCTGGACAATGACGGGTAGAACTTGACATGTGACTTATGATTTGTTGACCTTCGTCAAGGTCATAAGAGCATGGGGCAAAAATCCACATCGGGGTTTCAAAAGAACTGAAACTTGCTAGCGTTGCATACCATTTGGAGTGTGATGATTCAGGTAGGATTCCTTCAGTTTATCACACGATGATATTTGGATCCCGATCCTACTGTGAGTCCATGCTACTCCTCCGGAACTTTCTCACTTAACGATCAACGCTATAAACCAAGTAGGTGCCTAGAAAGGTGTTAGCGGGGCTACGCCCACAGGGAAAAGAGGTTGTTTAATTAAGGAACTTCGCGAAAGCGTTGGAAAACCTCCCTCGAAGTACCGACACCAGCCTGGCCGAACGGTTAAGCAAGTATTGTACGGTGAGATTGACCCTGACTAATTCTTCCTTTATGGTTTGAGGAGGGATTCGAGAGACAGTGGGAGCCATCCTGTTTAGATAAATTAAAAACCAATCTAAACTTGCAAGAAGCATCATGCTGAGTGTTCTCTTCTCTCTCTCTTAATTGCAGCGACCCAGTGACCAGACATAGGTTACATCTAGATAAATAATATGACTAAATCTGACTGTTTTTACCGGCAAAGGTCTGTCCAGATGTCCATTGCCTATGACAAGCTGGGACACCTCTTAACTAATCAAAACCCTGCCGTCTCAGGTCCAGTTTCCCCTATCACGGATATTTACATCCGTAGGACATCGGAAAAAGACTGTGCGAAAGCCAAGTGCCTCGTGTTAGCCTCAGTTGATGGTGCAAACCAGAGGCAGCACGAGAAGATGGACTCAGTTTCTATCTTTCTCCATAACAAAGATTTATATGGAGAGCAATCTCGTATCGCAAGATATGAAATCTCGAACGAATTGCTTCAAGCGAGGTTGGCTGTCGGGTCATCTGTAGGGGACAACGTCCTTACAGAGACCAGCTATTTTGAGCTCACGGACCTGAAGACCATGTTGGAGAATGGGTCAAGTACTGACTTAATTCTACAGTCCCCGCCTTCTTCTTATACCCTGAAGGAAACCAGGGAAGAAGAAGGAAAAGCAAGGGCAAAAGTTTTAGGACTGGATGTAGTAAAAGAGGGACGTTCCTATTGTAACGGGAATGAACATTGGCAGAAGGATTGCAGGGCTAGCAAACCCAGTAGCCGGAATTCGAAGCATGTTGTGGCTTCGGCTTCAGGTGTGTTTGTGATAGAGAACTGTATGTCAGTTAACCTTACTTCCTGGGTATTGGATACCGGATCAGGATCTCACATCTGTAATTCATTACAGGCTCTGAGAAACCGTAGGGTTATCAGGAAAGGTGATATGACTCTCAGGGTTGCTAACGGAATGAGCATGGATGCTAAATCTGTAGGGGAATATCATCTTGGACTGACAACTGGGCAGATATTGATTTTGCGTAACTGTTTATATGTACCAGGTGCGACTTGTAATATCATATCTGTATACTTACTTTCTAAGGAAGGATATGAATTTACTTTTGTAAGCGATGTAGTAAACATCCACCTAAATCAACTTCTGATTGGGTCAGGTACATTAAATAACGGAATATACGTATTAAATTAAGCTCAGATATTCAGTGTCAAGAACACACTTAAAAGAAAGTCTCCGGAAACAAATCTGGCTTTCTTATGGTATTGTAGACTGGGTCACATCAATGAGACACGATTAACTAAGTTACATAAAGAGGGATACTTGAATCCGTTCGAGTATCAGTCTTATGCCACTTATGAATCTTGTCTCTTGGGAAAGATGACAAAGACTCCGTTCACTGGACACGGAGTAAGAGCGAGCGAGCTCTTGGGACTCATACACAGTGATGTGTGTGGTCCAATGTCTTTACATGCGCGAAGTGGTTATTCATACTTCATTACTTTCACAGATGATTTCTCAAGGTATGGACATATCTTCTTAATGAAGCACAAATCCGAGGCCTTTGGGAAATTTCGGGAATACAAGAATGAAGTTTAAAAACAAACAGGTAAAAGTATAAAGACACTGAGATCTGATCGAGGTGGTGAATACTTGAGTGCCGAGTTTCTTGACTACTTAAAAGAGAATGGAATTCTCTCTCAGTGTACTCCTCCATACACACCACAATACAACGGTGTATCTGAAAGGCGGAATCGAACCCTATTGGATATGGTTCGTTCCATGATGAGTAAGGCTGAGTTACCGCAATCTTTCTGGGGTTATGCACTAGAAGCAGCTGCATATCTCTTGAACAAGGCTCCAACCAAGACTGTGCCTACCACCCCATATCAGATGTGGAGTGGAAAGAAACCCTGTCTTAAGTATCTTAAGATATGGGGATGTCCAGCTTTTGTAAAAAAAGCAGCATGCGGAAAAGCTCGATGCACGCTCAGTACTGTGTAAGTTTATGGGATACCAAAAGAACTCCAGGGGGTATCTTTTCTATTCCGCAGAAGAACAAAAAGTTTTTGTTTCTCCGCATGCCCACTTCTTGGAAACTGAATTTTTGGAAAATCAGATAAGTGGGAGCGCAATAGAACTGGAAAGAATTCCAGAACCACAAGCTGTTACTGAAAGCTTGGATGAACCAGAAGTTTCAGGAGAACTGGACATTCCTGCGCCACTCCGCAGGAGTAGTAGGCAGTCTCATCCGGCCGAGAGATACTACGGTTTTCTCATAGACGGGGATAGAGAGGATTGCACTATTGATCTGATTATTTTCGTGGATGTGTTTATCGAATCAAATAGTAAAGAAATCACAACCAAAAATATTTTGACCGCAATCAAACAACGGTGTCAGTTGAAGTTAATGAATGAGTGCGGATCGTCCTCAGGGATCTCGAGATTCGTTTTTACTTTTATTTGTTTGAAATGAAATGTTAAGCAACAATAAGAGAAAACACGATTCAATTGATTGATTTGTATTCGTGTGTCACTAATCTTTTCTAAAGAATCAAGAACTATAAACAACAAGAATCGGTTTCAATGGAATTTTCCAAACGACAATCCAAACTGATAAAGAGGCTCGTAGGAATCGATAGGATCTTTATATGTGTTGTAGTCTACAATATTTCATATTCTTGTCCTTCGAGGAATTGACACTAGATCAATGGTTATCGACGAGAATTAGGGTTTTCTTGATGAAATTAAAGTTTCATCTCTTAACCCTTACTCTTTCGAGGATACCATTTATATTCTAGCCTCTAGTAATTTCAAGAATCGATCGGATCACCCCAATCTCGAGCGATGTTGATCAAGAAAGCATCGCATCGGATTGGGTTGTCGATTCTTGAAATAGCTAGGGTTTACAATCTCGTGGGATTCAAGAATTGATTACAAATTTGCTACATCATCATACTAAAGATCTTCTCGACTCCTTAACGAGCGGAGTCTTACTCGCGTATCACCACATAGACAATATTCAAGAACAGTAAAGATAACATGATGCGGAATTTTAAAAGCAAGCAAGATTAACGAATTTCACCTTTTATTTATATCAACAATTCCGTTACAATCACTCAAGAAATTACAAGAGGAGGAACTCGATTGTCGACTTGGCTTCGCTCGTCTCCGTGGATCGTGGATCAGCTTGGATCACTTGCCCGATTGAAGATCGGCTCGGCTCCCAAAAGGTTGAAGATTTCTCGCTTGATTTGGTACTCAAGATGTTGGATTTGGAGTGGAATTAGGGTTAGGGTTTCCTACAAGATTTCTCACTAATCTTGAGGAAGAAGAAGATGGAGAAAGAGAATGGCTAAACTAAAATGGGTTGAATCTTTTTCTCTCTAGGGTTTCTTGATTTTTCAAGATGATCCAAGATTTCTAAATGAGAGAGCCTAGGGTCCTATTTATAGAACTAGGTCTAGGTTTGAATTAGACTTTCCCTCCCAAAGTTTGTTGACAAGTTGTTGGGGTTTAGCTTAGGGTTTAGGCAAGGGTTTAGGAAAGTTCTAGAAAGATTAGGGTAGTTTGGGAATTTGCTGATCTGGTGAAAGTATCTGGAATCTTCTGGAAGTTTGTGTACATTTATGATCTGAGGGCACTGAAACAGGAGTTGTGGTGAAGTTTGAGGAGCTAAGTCACTGGTCCTGCCGCGGATCCGCCGCGTGAGGTGGGGTATTGCCGCGCTTCCGCCGCGCCTTGGTGGCCTCGGGAACTGTGCTTTCTGCTGTGGCTTGGTACTACTGTTTGAGTTATTCTTTGATGTTTAGAATTGCAGTTGACCTTCTGTGTTGATACCAGATTTGCTTTCAATGAGTTTACGAGCAATTGTAATGGTCGAGCGATGTAATGGTCGAGCAAGTATCTCGTTTCCTGCATAGACTTCAAAATAGGGGTTGCGAGATATAGAAAATATGCCATGTAATGCAATGCGGTTAATTTCCCTAGAATTTCCGGTTTAAAGGTCGAATACATGTAATTTGCTATTTTGCGACCAATTAGCTAATATGTGAATTATGAATACCGTACTCTCCTATATGTATGCAGATGTTAAGGAAATTGCCGGTTAAAATATGCAGTATTTTCGACTGATCAAATACCCCCAAACTTAATTTCGATCGTCTCGAGAGAATGTTTTATTAAAAAGAGAAGGAGAAAACAAAGAAAGAGAAAAAACTAACTAGCACACTTTCGTAGGCAACACGATTGCACTGAGCATGTGCAACAAGCCTTTAAACCTCTAGGTGTCCCTAGTAGGAGGAGTGTTGTCTCCTGAGGGTTTTCAGCGGATTGCACCCACAAAATCCCAAAAATAAAAGTAAGATCATGAATATTACATTTAAAGAAAAGAATTGTAAGAGAAAAGCCTTGAAAATTAGGGTTTCCAACTAAGCTAGCTTTTCGGTTGTCATGAGCCCTATCTTAATGGTCATGAAAAAATGTCAGAAATCACGTCCTCCCTCAATAAAACATCATCTTATTCTTCATTCCTATCTTTATTCCAAACATCGATCATATCACCCTGCGTGTGTGTAAAGACATCCCTACACCCGGAGAATTCAATTCAAGCTATCATACCCTTGCCCATCGGCCTCAGTACTTCTTGGCAAACGGGATTGCTTACACACTTTCATGCGACCGTTAATACTTCTTGAGGTACTAACCGACCGATTACTGATGTGCTCGCTAACTTGGTGTATTTTCCTAATCTTGCACCACCTCAGGCATAGCAGTGACTCCCAGACCAGTTGACCTTGGGGCACTAGGTGAAGAAGCACCCTTTTGCTATATATTTTTCTTACCCTTGGTGATAACAAAACCAGTGTTCATTTTTCTCACCACTTTCAAAAATACTATTTTTCTTTTCATACTTTTGGCTTTAAGACAAGAGCATTTCAAGGTATCCTCTACTATCCCAGGCTTCAAGACGTGTGTAAGTGCGACTAGCAGGGTAGCAACGTTCAAAATGTTTGGCTTCCAGAATAGAAACTATTTTTCAGACTTATTTTTATCCTCAGATTAGTGACGTCCTTCATCTTACTAACCCTTGGGACAACGGCTCATAACTACTTATTACTAGTTCGTATAAGAAAACTTCTAATTTTCTTAGTTTTCTTAAATTTTTCTAATCTCATGGATGTAATTGTTCACTGTCTAAACTTTCATTATCTTATTTATATACAAAAAAAGTGTAAATATTAAAATTATTTTTATATTTGAAAATTTTTTTTAAATTTTTATGGGTTTTGAAAATTTTTCAATTTTTATAGATTTTTAAAAGAAATATTTTGTGCTTATGCAGATGATATGCAAATGATGCGAAAATAAGCACAAACCTCCCCCAAACTTGTTTTCAACAGTGTCCTCACTGTTGCCGACAGTTATACCTACAAAAATCTGTAAATCTGGGAGGAATTATTAGTGGGGGCAAATATATAAGTGAAGAACTTCCCCCAAACTTGTTTTATTTACTCACCTTCATTCAAAATAATGATGCAATGATATACTGGACATGAAAGTGAGACGGAGGAATTTTAATCAAGATAAACTGGCTCTTGTAAGAACAAGAGCTCCTCCGTGGGGTCAGTGGAAAAATACGGCTTTAATCTATGTCCATTTACTTTGAAAACAGTGCCGTTTTTAACATTTTCAATATCTACTGCCCCGTGCGGGTATACAGACCGCACAACAAAAGGTCCCTTCCAACGAGATCGGAGCTTACCCGCATGAAGGTGTAATCGTGAATCATAAAGAAGGACTTGTTGACCAGGTAAAAATGTTTTCCTTACAATGTTTTTATCGTGAAAAACCTTAGTCCTATTCTTTGTGATTACAGCATTATCATAAGCTTCATCGCGGAGTTCGCTTAGCTCGTTTAGTTGCAGCTTCCGAAAGTTGCAAGCAAGGTTTAGATCAAAATTAATTTCCTTTATAGCCCACAATGCTTTATGTTCTATCTCAACAGGTAGATGACATGCTTTTCCAAAAACTATCCTATATGGAGACATTCCTAGGTCGGTCTTATATGCAGTCCTGAATGCCCAAAGAGCATCCGTCAATTTGGTCGACCAGTCTTTTCTATTTTTAGCAACAGTTTTCTCCAGGATAAGTTTGATTTGTTTGTTTGAGATCTCAGCCTGCCCGCTTGTTTGGGGGTGATAGGGTGTAGAAAGACGGTGGTTGATTGAATATTTCCGCATCAGAGTCTCGAAAGATCTGTTGCAGAAGTGTGTCCCATTATCGCTAATAATAGCGCGTGGGTGTCCAAATCGCGAGAAGATATTCTCTTTCAAGAACTTAATGACAACTTTCCTGTCATTAGTGCGACTTGGAATGGCTTCTACCCACTTGGAAACATAATCAACCGCCAGCAATATGTACAGATTCCCAAAGGAGTTGGGAAAAGGACCCATAAAATCTATGCCCCAAACATCAAACATTTCAACAACCAGAATGGGTTGCTGAGGCATTTCATTCCTCTGGGATATTCTACCCGTATACTGACATTGTGTACAGGTTTTGCAATGTTCAAATGCGTCCTTGAATAAGGTCGGCCAATAAAATCCAGATTGCAAAACCTTTTCCGCTGTTTTTCTTGGACCAAAGTGACCCCCACAGGCCTGATCATGACAAAATGAAAGAATACTCTTGAACTCTTCATTCGGGACGCACCGGCGAATGATCTGATCAGGACAATATTTAAACAAATAAGGCTCGTCCCAGTAATAGTGTTTTACTTGGGAAAGAAAGCGGTATTTGTCCTGTTTTGACCAATCGCTCGGTATCAATCCCGTGGCATGATAGTTCACAATATCCCTGAACCATGGTTCAGAGGATACGCTCAAGAGTTGTTCGTCAGGGAATGAGTCATTGATCGGCAGGGTCACAGGGGAAGAAACGATGCGTGAAAGGTGGTCAGCTACTACGTTTTCACATCCTTTCTTATCTTTGATAACAAGATCGAATTCTTGTAAAAGAAGGATCCAACGTATTAGTCGACCTTTGGCATCTTTCTTCGCCAACAGATGTTTTAAAGCGGAATGGTCAGTATATACAACAATAGGTGAGCCGATTAAGTAAGGCCTGAATTTCTCTAATGCGAATACAACCGCTAATAGTTCTTTCTCTGTGGTTGTATAATTGATTTGCGCATCATTCAGGGTCTTACTGGCATAGTAAATCACATGTGGCATCTTTTCAATGTGTTGTCCAAGGACAGCACCTACTGCAAAATCAGATGCGTCACACATCAGCTCAAAGGGGTAGTCCCAATTTGGTGATGATAAAACGGGGGCTGAAGTGAGTGAGTGTTTAAGTGAGTCGAAAGCTGTCTCGCAATCCGAGTCAAAGTGGAAGGTAGTATCCTTGGCCAGGAGTAGTGTTAAAGGTCTAGCAATTTTGCTAAAGTCCTTTATAAATCTCCTATAAAAGCCAGCATGGCCAAGGAAAGAGCGAATATCTTTGACGCTTTTGGGATGAGGGAGGTTTTGAATGACATCTACTTTAGCTCTGTCAACCTCAATGCCCTTCTGTGAAATGACATGTCCAAGGACTATTCCTTCTTGGACCATAAAGTGGCATTTTTCCCAGTTCAAAGTCAAGTTCTTCTCTTTGCATCGAGTAAGAACAGCGTCCAGATTCGCTAGGCATTCAGAAAAAGAGTCTCCAAAAATCGAAAAGTCGTCCATAAAGATCTCCAGGAAATTCTCTACCATATCAGAGAATATCCCCATCATACACCGCTGAAAGGTAGCGGGAGCATTGCATAGCCCGAAGGGCATGCGACTGTAAGCAAAGGTACCAAAAGGACAAGTAAAAGTGGTTTTATCTTGATCCTTTTTGGCGATGGGGACCTGATTGTAGCCTGAGTAACCGTCCATGAAACAATAGAATTGTCGTCCCGCTAAGCGTTCCAGCATTTGATCAATAAATGGTAGAGGAAAATGATCTTTCCTCGTAGCAGCGTTGAGTTTTCTATAATCGATGCATACACGCCACCCAGTTTGGGTGCGTGTCTGAATCAACTCATTCGCTTCATTTGTGATCACAGTTATGCCTGATTTCTTAGGAACGACGTGTATAGGACTTACCCACTGGCTATCGGAGATCGGGTATATAATACCACTATCTAAGCATTTGACGATCTCTTTCATGACAGCTTCCTTCATGACGGGATTTAACCGTCTCTGTGGTTCTCGGGTCGGTCTGGCATCATCCATCACATGTATATGATGTTCAACAATCAAGGGACTGATCCCTTTGATGTCCGCCATACTCCAACCAAACGCCTCTTTATTAGATCTTAATACCGATAAAAGTGCATTCTCTTGCTCTGATGCAAGAGAAGTGGAAATTATAACCGGTAAAGTCTCGTTCTCACCAAGATATGCATATTTTAGGTGAGAAGGTAAGACCTTGAGATCTAATTCAGGCGGAGAAATGATTGAAGGAAGGATCATAGAATGATTTTTGGATTTACAAAGAAGCTCAGAGCCTGTGAAAGATACAGACTCGGGTGTAGAAAAGTCAGAAGTGCAGGACTCAAGTGTAGTGTCCTCACTAAGATCAAGTGTAAGATCAAGCAGAGATGTGCTAATGTCATCGAGATCATTAAAGCAAAGTTCCTCAGCTCCACAACTATCGGGAGCGATCTCATGGACAGAACACACATCTAAAATATGAGCACTAGGTTCTGATGGCTGACTCCCAACTCTGTAGATATTTAGTTCAATGGTCATATTTCCAAATGATAAATTCATTGAACCATTTCTACAGTTTATAACAGCATTGGAAGTGGCAAGGAAAGGACGACCTAAAATCACCGGAATTTGGCCCCGGGGGTTTGCTACAGGATGTGTGTCGAGCACAATGAAGTCTACAGGGAAAACAAATTCCCCGACCTTTATTAACACATCCTCTAATTCACCCCTTGGTTTGGTGATAGATCGGTCCGCCATCTGGAGAGTACAATGAGCAGGTTTCAGCTCTCCAATTCCTAGTTGCTCATAGACAGAATAAGGTAACAGGTTAACACTCGCGCCAAGGTCTAAAAGAGCACGATTTATGTTTTTACCCCCAATCGAAATCGATATTGTAGGACATCCTGGGTCCTTTCGTTTCTTTGGCAGCTGGGGAATAAAAGCAGTGCTGATATTATTAGCCATAAAGATCTTCTTTGGCACTTGAGTCTTCCTCTTCCTTGTGCACAAGTCCTTTAGAATTTTCGCATAAGCGGGGACTTGTTGAATTGCATTTAGGAGAGGGATATTGATGTTAACCTGTTTGAACATTTCTAAAATTTTCTCCATATGAGGACTCGTTCTGTTAGCCCTTAGCCGGTTCGGGTAAGGTGCTTTCGCAATAAGCGCGGGGTCCATCATAGGAGAAGGAAAGGGGGGTAGACGAGATCCCAAAAGAGGTGTGGGGACCGTCTGTGGAGAACTATAAGGGTTGGGTGAAGGTGTTGAGCCTAAAGGGAACTGGAGAATAGGCTCGTGCGAAGGTGGTTTGGTAGAAGAAGAAGGATCAGAAGGAGAAGTGTGTGTATGTGGAAAGGTCTCAGCCGGGGTTTTGACATGATTTTCAGTATTATCAATATCTTCCCCGACATTATTATTCAGCACTCTTCCCGATCTCAACGTTGTAATGGCATTTACATTGTAATGCCCAGGATTCTGTAGGGGTTGAGAGGGAAGTTTCCCTTTTTCTCTCGCACTCATTTCAGCTTTGAGGCGTGCGATTTCAGCTTCCATCGTTCTAATACTCTCAGCATGTGACGCTGAGTTTTTCTTTATTTCACTGACGGAAGATCTAACCTCAGTTGAAACCTCCATGAAATTGGATAAAAGTGATTTCATGGTTTGAGTAAATTGAGAGAAATCGTCAGAACAGGACTGCATAGGATTAGACTGTGCATGAGTGTTGCCCTGGTTTTGGAAATTTTGTGACTGGTAGGGGTGCTGAGTGAGTTGGAGGGGTTGCTGTTGTGGTGGAGGAAGAGCCCTTTGAAAGTTATTTGTGTTTGGAACCGTGTTTTGAGATTGATTTTGGTTCCAAGCAAAATTCGGGTGGTTCCTCCAACCCTGATTGTACGTGGAAGAATATGGATCGTTTCGAGGTCGTTGAAATGCGGCATTAGAATGCTCGTGACCTTGAAACGCCGAGTTTAAAGGACATTCTTCCGTTAAATGTGACGGATCAGAACAGCACCCACAAATAGTTTTGGGGAGTGATACCGGGTTTAGGGAGGCTGTTGCAAATTTGTGTTCCATAGCGTCGAGCTTCTTTTGCATTGCTGCCATTTCTGCTCGAACACCTATGGACACATCTACTTGGTGTACGCCACCCCTATTCAGTGGTTGGGTTCCACTCTCCCAAATCAGTGATTTTTCAGCGAATTCTTCTAAGTATCGCCAGGCTTCCCCATCGTCTTTAGTCATAAATGTACCCTGACACATATTTTCAAGGCTTTGTTTCGTGCTAGGGTTACTGCCCTCATAGATGATTCGGCACAACTCCCATCTCGGGATGCCGTGATGAGGACATTGAACCATTAAATCCTTGAAACGTTCAAAGTACTTTGAAAATGGTTCGGTAGGGAGCTGGGCAAATTGGTTCAATTCACTACGAATTCGAGCCGTTCGTTGGACTGGGTAAAATTTCTTTAGGAATGCTGCGACGAATTCTTCCCAATTAGTGATGGAGTGTGCGGTGGTGTTATATAGCCACTTCTCGGCTATATCGCACAAGGTAAAAGGAAGAAGTCGTAGACGCATCGCATCCACAGAAAGTTGAGACGTACCCATCATAGCGCATACGTTTTCAAATTTGGTAATGAAAACGTAAGCGTCCTCGGTCTCGAGTCCGTGATACTTAGGTAGAAGGTTGATATACTGGGGCTTTATTTCAAAATTATCCCCGTTCGCTGGTGGTGTGGATAAGCAGGTCGAAAGTGGACCTCTAAGTGGATAACATCTTTCCTGAAGAGAAATGTGTGGAGGATTCTGCGCACCAACGGACGGTGGCAGATTGGGGTTAAAGAAGTTGGATGGATTCGGATCCATCGGTGTGGTTGTGGTAGTAGGTAA
The DNA here is from genome assembly GCA_030015575.1 of Agapanthus africanus. Classification (NCBI taxonomy): domain Eukaryota; kingdom Viridiplantae; phylum Streptophyta; class Magnoliopsida; order Asparagales; family Amaryllidaceae; genus Agapanthus; species Agapanthus africanus. The sequence continues at coordinate 222,463,517 of JASDDO010000016.1, read as the reverse complement.
AGAAAAGGTAAATGAAGAATTATCGACTTCGGAGTCGATAAAAGGTACGCGGACTAAACGGGCACTAGAATCCCGTGTCCAGCCTATCTTGTACTAAAAAGGGTTAGTACAAGTGGCAGCGTTGGCTTATAATTAGGGGTAAAATGAATGCGGTGTTTGCTTTTGAAAAGGGACGGATTTTGAAAAAATGATGCGACAACCAAATGCAGCACACAACCCTAAAATCTAATGGTCACCTAGGTCCGGCTCTAGACCGCTCCTAACTGCCAAAAGACAAGTCGCGGGATCAATCCTCCACTGCCTCTTTGTCCCCCTGTGGCCGGATGAGTGCCAGGTAAGTGGGAAGGAACCACCACTACAGTGGACCTAATTAATAACCACTAGCCTTAGACACACTCGCCTTAGGCACCACAGAAAAACGCGGATAAGCAATGAATTACCCACGGCCCTCTCTTGTCCTAAATGAGCGCGACAGTCCTTAGAGTCATCTCTAGATTTCTTTTAGTTAATGGGGGTAAATGCGGATGCAAGTTTGGTGGTTTTCGGGGCCTAGGAAGGGTAATGAAATCCCAACCTAATTTGGATTTGGCCGTGCCCCTTAAATTTCCGTATTAACAATGCAAAACAACCAAGAAAACAAAATCACGCACAATTTTAATTTGCTTTTGCGGCGCAGCTATTATTTGCAAAGAATCCTGCAGAAAGGATTAGTTGGAGCTAAAAAGATAGAGAGGAGAGAGAGAGAAATTACCTGAAGGAAAATTATCCAGAGATCCCTCAAGCCTGCGGCGCTTCCGCCGCACAAACCTTGTTTCCGCCGCCCATCCGCGGCTTGTTGGTGGGTTCACTGTACAATTTTTCTTCAACTGCTTCCTTTTTCTATTTCCAGCTCTCTGGTATATCCCAAATAATTTTTCCACAGCTCAGATTGCTCCAGATCACCTTGCAATCAATTCACAACACACGTATAAGAGTTTGTACGAATTTTGAATTCAAGAAATGAAACGTAATAATTCTTTCACTTCAAACTATAAAATGTAAACGAATTAACGCGCGATCCCCGGCAACGGCGCCATTTTGATCTGATTATTTTCGTGGATGTGTTTATCGAATCAAATAGTAAAGAAATCACAACCAAAAATATTTTGACCGCAATCAAACAACGGTGTCAGTTGAAGTTAATGAATGAGTGCGGATCGTCCTCAGGGATCTCGAGATTCGTTTTTACTTTTATTTGTTTGAAATGAAATGTTAAGCAACAATAAGAGAAAACACGATTCAATTGATTGATTTGTATTCGTGTGTCACTAATCTTTTCTAAAGAATCAAGAACTATAAACAACAAGAATCGGTTTCAATGGAATTTTCCAAACGACAATCCAAACTGATAAAGAGGCTCGTAGGAATCGATAGGATCTTTATATGTGTTGTAGTCTACAATATTTCATATTCTTGTCCTTCGAGGAATTGACACTAGATCAATGGTTATCGACGAGAATTAGGGTTTTCTTGATGAAATTAAAGTTTCATCTCTTAACCCTTACTCTTTCGAGGATACCATTTATATTCTAGCCTCTAGTAATTTCAAGAATCGATCGGATCACCCCAATCTCGAGCGATGTTGATCAAGAAAGCATCGCATCGGATTGGGTTGTCGATTCTTGAAATAGCTAGGGTTTACAATCTCGTGGGATTCAAGAATTGATTACAAATTTGCTACATCATCATACTAAAGATCTTCTCGACTCCTTAACGAGCGGAGTCTTACTCGCGCATCACCACATAGACAATATTCAAGAACAGTAAAGATAACATGATGCGGAATTTTAAAAGCAAGCAAGATTAACGAATTTCACCTTTTATTTATATCAACAATTCCGTTACAATCACTCAAGAAATTACAAGAGGAGGAACTCGATTGTCGACTTGGCTTCGCTCGTCTCCGTGGATCGTGGATCAGCTTGGATCACTTGCCCGATTGAAGATCGGCTCGGCTCCCAAAAGGTTGAAGATTTCTCGCTTGATTTGGTACTCAAGATGTTGGATTTGGAGTGGAATTAGGGTTAGGGTTTCCTACAAGATTTCTCACTAATCTTGAGGAAGAAGAAGATGGAGAAAGAGAATGGCTAAACTAAAATGGGTTGAATCTTTTTCTCTCTAGGGTTTCTTGATTTTTCAAGATGATCCAAGATTTCTAAATGAGAGAGCCTAGGGTCCTATTTATAGAACTAGGTCTAGGTTTGAATTAGACTTTCCCTCCCAAAGTTTGTTGACAAGTTGTTGGGGTTTAGCTTAGGGTTTAGGCAAGGGTTTAGGAAAGTTCTAGAAAGATTAGGGTAGTTTGGGAATTTGCTGATCTGGTGAAAGTATCTGGAATCTTCTGGAAGTTTGTGTACATTTATGATCTGAGGGCACTGAAACAGGAGTTGTGGTGAAGTTTGAGGAGCTAAGTCACTGGTCCTGCCGCGGATCCGCCGCGTGAGGTGGGGTATTGCCGCGCTTCCGCCGCGCCTTGGTGGCCTCGGGAACTGTGCTTTCTGCTGTGGCTTGGTACTACTGTTTGAGTTATTCTTTGATGTTTAGAATTGCAGTTGACCTTCTGTGTTGATACCAGATTTGCTTTCAATGAGTTTACGAGCAATTGTAATGGTCGAGCGATGTAATGGTCGAGCAAGTATCTCGTTTCCTGCATAGACTTCAAAATAGGGGTTGCGAGATATAGAAAATATGCCATGTAATGCAATGCGGTTAATTTCCCTAGAATTTCCGGTTTAAAGGTCGAATACATGTAATTTGCTATTTTGCGACCAATTAGCTAATATGTGAATTATGAATACCGTACTCTCCTATATGTATGCAGATGTTAAGGAAATTGCCGGTTAAAATATGCAGTATTTTCGACTGATCAACTATCGATTATGATGAGCCTACTAGCTTCCAGCAAGCCATTCAGAGCGGTGATTCGGTAAAATGGCTGGATGCAATTCGGACCGAAATTGAGTCCATGTACACCAACAAAATATGGACGTTGGACGTTGTTCCAGACGGGGTAAAACCCATAGGATGCAAGTGGATCTTCAAAAGGAAGATTTGTGTAGATGGACAGGTTGAGACCTATAAGGATAGACTTGTTGCAAAGGGTTTTCGTCAATGACCTGGTTTGGACTATGACGAAACCTTTTCTCCAGTGGCTATGCTGAAATCCATTCGGGTCCTTCTTGCCATTGCTGCCTTCCACGATTATGAAATCTGGCAGATGGACGTAAAGACGGCTTTCCTAAATGGATATTTGGAAGAGTGCGTCTATACGGATCATCCAGAGGGATTCATTCAGAGTGGGAGCAGCGGTAAAGTGTGCAAGTTGCTCAAGTCCATCTATGGACTCAAGCAGGCATCGAGGAGTTGGAACATCTGCTTTGATGATACTGTCAAAGAATTCGACTTTGTCAAAAACCCAGATGAACCATGCATTTACAGTAAGATTGTAGGGAGAAGTGTGGTATTCCTCGTCTTGTACGTCGATGACATTCTCCTAATAGGAAATGATATTCCTATGTTACATTCAGTCATAGGATTCTTGTCACAGAGGTTCTCCATGAAGGACCTGAGCGATGCAAACTACATTCTGGGGATCCAGATCTATCGTGATAGATCTAAAAGGATGTTGGGACTTTCATAGTCAAGGTACATCGACACCATACTGAAACGATTCAGTATGGAAGATTCCAAGCGCGGTAATCTACCGGCTTGTCACGAAATCACCCTCTCTAAAGAGATGTCTCCCAAGACTGATTTATAAAGGGCTGGCATGTCATCAATACCCTACGCATCAGCGGTAGGATCTATTATGTATGCGATGTTGTGTACCAAACCAGATGTAGCATACGCATTGAGCATTGTAAGCCGGTATCAGTCGAACCCAGGGGAGAAACACTGGATAGCAGTAAAGAACATTCTTAAGTACCTGAGAAGGACTAAGGAGATGTTCTTGGTGTATGAAGGAAAAGACCTCCAGATCGAGGCCTTTGCTGACTCCAGCTTCCAGAGTGACAGGGATGAATCCAAGTCCATGTCGGGTTATGTCTTTACCCTCAATGGAGGGGCGGTTTGCTGGAAGAGTTCCAAGCAGGAAACCGTTACTGACTCAACTATGGAAGCGGAGTACATAGCTGCTTGCGATGCCGCAAAGGAAGCTGTCTGGATGAAGAAGTTACTTACGGAGCTTCAGGTGGTTCCTACCAGTGTTGATCCAATACCGCTCTATTGTGACAACAACGGCGCTATAGCTTTAGTGAAAGAACCCAAGACCCATCAGAAGTCCAGGCACATTTTGAGGCGGTACCACCTGATCAAGGAGATCATAGATCGCCGGGAGATCGAGGTGAAGAGAGTAAATACAGAAGATAACACTGCTGATCCACTCACGAAGGCCTTACCCCAGACTCAGTTCGAGCGGCTGATCGAGATGATAGGTCTTCGATATGCCAGTTCATGGCCTTAGTGCAAGTGTGAGATTGTTAGTGTATATGCCCTAGAGGCCATTACTGTATCATATTAGCTTGTTTATTACTTAATGGAAGCTTGGGATATTCACAGTTGTAAATACAATCTTGCTCAAAATGGTAGTATGCTACTTGGTTTGTTTCTACTTCAATATGTGCATGTGTTTCTTTTAGCATATCTCTTATACATATTAGTAGAGCCCTTAGGATCTTTGCTTGATTACCAGCGTTGAGATGGCAGTCACACTCGTGGGAGCTGGGTAATCTATAACCACATCCTTATACAGGTCCCTAGTCGTAGGACTATCGAGACATGGCATCGATACTCCGGAGTAGACTAGCGTATGTACTTCTCATCCCAGCAGGGGAGATGGTCTGTCCCATAGCCATCAGTACGTCGTACTGGAGATAGTATGCGGGTGCTCATTGGGTTACGAGTACACTGGACAGGACTCGCAGGGAACTGTTGGTTGGTACTATACCTATCGTCAGTTATCAGTTCCCAGGTGACATGAGTACAGCTTATTCCGCTGACTTGACACTGTCACTTCGCCTCGAGTGTGTTCCCACTGTACTTTGATTGCTACCCTACCACGGCTCAAAGGAGTCGTGCAAACAGGTAGTAGTTGGTTGCAGTCCTGAAGCACTTGGAGGCAGTGACGGTTAGACAGGATTCGTCTCTCCCGGTATTGGGGGTTGACATCGCGCTGTGTCTAGGAGAGCCATTACACGAGTAGTACCTGGCCAGGGCAAGCGAAATATAATGGTAGGTTTCCAGTGTTATCTCAGGGTGTTCTGGGCTTCACTCCGACACGACTTGTACCGCTATTAGGGAAATGACGTTTACCGCCCCCTAGGCCTGTCATGTGATGTATCAGACGAACAGACCGGACAGTACAGAGAGATTGTCACATTCAGGCTCAGTAGGAGTTCAGATGGGTTTCACCTCGTCAGTCTTCTTGTCGGCATCTACTTGGGGACCGTTACGCACAGCTAGTGCCGCTTGCGTTCTGTGGTTAAACCCACTGCCAGCATAGTGTCGAGTCTTTAGAGTCCCACACAGAAAGCTATTCTCCCTTTAGGCAAAAGAGTAGGGGTCGCATGGTTTTGCGACAGGTCGCATGGTTTTGCGACAGGGTTCGGTCACATCCGTGCACTTGTGCACGTACAGTGTCCGGACAGTAAACACTAGCGGGCTTTGGTTTAAGCCAGATCCTTGTGTACGTTTTGGGATTGGTTTTATCTCGTTTGTATTTGTGTTCCTCAGAACGCGGATGAGGGTGTGTATGCACAGTTGACAGAGAGAGACAGAGGCAGAGGATTCTCATTGGGGTTGTTGACTGTTGACTGTTGACTTTTGGCTAAACCCTAATGAGAATAAGAAATATGATTAATGATAATATTAATTAAGTATTATTGTGTCATGGTTGAGATGAGGGGTTGACTTTGTTGACCGGTTGACTAGGTTGGACTAGTTGACCATCATCATTGCATTGGCTATCATTTCATGGCAAAGACTTTTGCTTGCTTGTTTTGCTTTGCAATATGAGTGCATGAAATGATAATGCCACATGATATGATATGAACCATTACATAATACTCAATTATTATTATTATTATTCTTTTTGGATTATGGGAGAGAGGTTGGCAAAAGACTTGCTCATTCTTTGATTTCATTTCTCTCTCTTGCCATCACTTGCTCAAGCTCTCCCTCTTCCTCTTGCTCTCTCAAGCTCAAGGCAAATCATTCTCATGTGTTGAGACTCATTGCCTTAGAGATAAAAAGACTCCAAAACAATCCTCTACTCATTCTAGTTCACAAGGCCTAGCAAGCCAAGTGATCTAGTTTCTTCAAAGATCGAAGAAGAAGCCAAAGGTAGAAGCTTTCGGGTGGATCCATCTTCGGCGCAAGGAGACGACAAGGTGAAGCCGATCCGTACACCGGGAGGAGTTGAAGACGAAGGAGTTCAAGAAAGGTATAGCCCCCTAACCGAGTAGGTAAACTCAAGTTAGGTTGTTAGTTAGTCGTTTAACAAAGATCCGTATTGGTAGTCCATGTTACCACCCACTTGAAAATCGTTTTTCACCACTTCCGCAACCCCGTAAGTACCGGGGAAGGGTAGCATGGACTTACAGTTTTTAGCCCTAGTACCCATGACCTTAACTATGGTCAACAAATCATAAGCACTAGTCAAGTTCTACCCGTCATTTCTTAATTAATTAGACCCACTCACATTACCCTTAACTATGGTCAACAAAGTCGCATTAATGTCCTAATTAATCTGCATCATATGCAGTGTAGGAAGACATCACTTAGCTACCGTACACTACGCCTTAACTATAGTCAACAAACATAGCACGAATACTAAGTACTCTACTTCCTAAAATGACGGAGGGTTGCGGATGGTTTTTAAGAAAAACTTTAACGCTTTGAACTTGATATCGTCGTAGAATTAACAGGTTTTCAAAAGGAGTGGCTTAAGCTCCACAGTTTTGAAATGTAGATTTTTCAGAAAAAGCCGAGTGGTTTTCAAATCCGATTCAACAACATCTTTTTAGGTTTATTTTTCTTCATATTAATCATATTAATGTTGTCCCATCATTTAAGTCATTAAGCCAATCACAGAAAAGAAACAAAAATACAACGTACGCTTATGCCATCCGCATTCGCCGCAATGTTCCGTTATGCACCGTTAGGTTAATTAACTAACGGCATAGCGGAACGGGACAAGCGCGGGTGTAAAACATAAGCAACGTCTATTATATATCTCATATATAATATAGCATTCATCTCAGATATATTAAGCGATCACATCACAGAATATAGACAGCAGAAACACAGATATGATCATATAGGATATACTAGGATGTCCGTATTCAGTATTTAGCCAACAATAGAAAATACGGATTCCACGGTCGTGATGAATAGCCAATTCCATACCCTAGACCCCTACGAGAGCGGCAAGCGACCCTACTAATTCTAGAGTTAGGAGACCCGGTCTCGACTCCTCGAGATGGCACTGGACTCTAGAACCCGGTCACTTGTGCTCTCTACCTTGGGTCTATCCTAATACGGAAAAGTAAATAATATACATTAATGGTGACATCATCCTCAACCCGGAAGTGTCCCAAAAAAAATAATATTACATTACAAATGAATTTTACATGATTGAAAAGTAAAACTCTCATCTAACATAAAAAAAACCCGGCTATTCGATCACGAAAATCCTATACATCACAACACAGCAACATATAACATCATATGTCATCAACGTAAGTAATTATGCGTACCCCAATTGTCGTTGACATATAGCAACGAAACCAGCGATACGCATACTATGCTTACGGTCGCAGAAACAAGTATCACATACTACTAGGCGATGTTAAACCCTTCGATCGAATCAACGAACACTCATATTCAACAGCAAGCTCAACACTTGAGCACCGTTAAACAATACCCAAAATCTATGCCACAGTATTTAATGGACCAGCCGTAGAAGGGCAGACCCAAGCCTCGTTTGTGGCGCCCCTAACTACGGTAAACCCTAAGGTTTAGTCGCAGTTTGGTGGTCACATCTTGAGTTAGGGTTACATTCATCTAGAGGGTCTATAGGAATACCTGCATTATATATCGAGTACGTTCAACCTGGAAAATACCAGTGTTTGTTAATTCGTTCGACCTGTTTAACGTCGTACAATGTTATAAAATACGAATACGAAATACTCCGCAAAGAGCTCATTTCCAAACTAACATCACATGCAAATTTGGACTTTAAAACAATACCAGAAAATCAAAAATATGATGTATAGAGCACTGGTGAAAAACGTGGAGGAGGGGAGCAAACAGGGTCGGCGTTGCCGGAATTCCTGGCCTAGTAGCCGGCCAGGAACCGAGCACCCCCCTCATTTTTCCTCTTTGTTCTTATGTCATCTTAAATACCACACTGCAGTTACTAAAATAATTTTTTTTACCACTTTTTAAAAATTATACAGAGAGCATTTTCATGGGGTTCCCAAAACTGTATTTTGCGGGGTTTTTCGTTTTCGTATTGTCATAACATCGTCTAGGCTTCTAGTTTGGCTCTGATACAATGAAGGATTTTCTCCAGCACCACTACTAGGGTTTGGTAGCAATACACATTCTATATTAAAAACTATAGGGTGCTAAAGAAAACATCCTAAGGATCATACTAGAAAAGCTAGGGTAACAAGACTTTTAACACCATCACAAGTAGTATAAGGCTAGGGTTTGAGATTACAACCTTTGTAGCTCCTTACGCTAGACTCCTTGACCACTTGAGAGTTGAAAGAAGCTTGCTTGGGATCCTTCAAGTCCACGACGATCCACCCGGAGTCCTCTTTGTCCATGATCTAAGCTCCACTTGATCAAAAGAAGAAGTTGAAGCTAGAATTCTGAACTAATGGGCAAGAGTAGTATAAAATGGTGATGTGGTTTGATCTCTCACTTAAAACCCTAACTTGATCACTTTCTTACTCACTAATGAAAGCAAGAGAGCAAGAGAGAGGAGGAAGAAGATGATGGCAAATGAGAGCTCAAGAGATAATGATAAAGATAAAGATAAAAATAAGAATAGAAAAAATATATATTTTCTCTTCTCATTCTTAACCCAAGTTAATAAATATCTAGATATTTTTCTTTGGATAAAAAATGTCCTTGGAAAATAACTCATGTTTAACACAAAGGTTAGTGGAATAATAAAATAATCAACCATGATAAATTTTCCATTTCCATTTTCTTTTCCAAAAATAAATATCAACAAATATATATAACAAGGTGTGAGTCTTATATTGCCACCATCTCATGTATCAACAATCATGATAGAAATGTGTATGCATGTATGTGTGCATGCACATCCATATGTGCATCAATGCATACATTCATGCATACAACAAAAGGCAAGAAGGGTTTAAAGTGAAAAAGCTAATGGTCAATGATAAATCAACACTTGATTTAGCAAACCGGTCTTATCACATACGACCCTACCAATAGTAAACCACCCGATTAATATACGGTATCACATACACGCATTTAATCGGGTCCCCGCGCATATCATATATACACACCACATCGTTTCGCCTGGGCTAGGTAACTCCATTGTAGGACTCTTTGACTCGTCAATACGCCGTTAGTGAGTGATGATCATATCAAGCAACCCTAAGCCGCAAGAGGTCAGCTAAACGTAACGGCCACCCGGGTATTGAGCGTTCAGAAGAATACAAGTGAACTTGTCACAACTCCAGTCGATCCAACCGGCAACACTACCGTACAGTCCGGTCTCTTCGTCAGATATGCTACATATCGAGTCTAGGGATGGTAACGTCAACACAAATAACTCAATAAGTCATGCCGATGAATGGTCTATAACAGATTAAGAAACTACTGATAACACTTATCAGTAAATATCAACAGCCCTAACCAGGGACATACTGATATAGACAATCGTGCACAGCACAACATCAATTCCAAATACTGGGAGAGACGAAACCCCTCCTATCGCTCACTGTCTCCATGTGTCTCGGGATTGTACCTAAAAGCCACCTGTTTGCTTGACTCAATAGAGCCGTGGTAGATCAAGAAACTACTGATAACACTTATCAGTAAATATCAACAACCCTGACTAGGGACTTACTGATATAGACAATCGTGCACAGCACAACATCAAATCCAAATACTGGGAGAGACGAAACCCCTCCTATCGCTCACTGTCTCCATGTGTCTCGGGACTGTACCCAAAAGCCACCTGTTTGCATGACTCAGTAGAGCCGTGGTACGGCGGTAATCAAAGTACAGCGGGAGAACACACAAAACTCTATGACGATCTCGTGTCTATAGACTAACCTGTACCAGTATCACTTGAGAACTGCTATCCGACGATAGATATAATACCACATAGGAGTTCTCGGCGAGTCCGTCCAGTGTACCCAGTCACCACTGAGCACCCTTATACGATCTCGATGTCAAACATCAATGGATGTGGGAACATCCATCGCCCATCATATGGGTCTAGTATCATATACACTAGTCTACTCTGGTATATCGATGCCTCATCTCGATACACCTACGACTAGGGACATTTCAGGATATGCTTATAAACTACATACGTCCCACTAGTATGATCTCCATCATAATCATAGTAGTCAAGCAAATATTCTCAGGGCTTTATCAACATGTGTGAATGAATAAAAGAATGATCGAGTCAACGTGTCAGATAAAGAAGAACCGGATAGCATATTATCATATCGAGCAAGAATGTACACTGAATATATATACATGTATAAATACATCCACTATCGTATAATGGCCTTTAGGGCATACATATATCCAACAAAAGTCACCACACTCCAGAAGGTATGCGCATGCCTGGCAAGTTTCAGTTTCTTTAGAAACTCCCGATGTGATTTTTGTTAGTCATATATATGCCCTAGAGGCCATTTTTGTACATATGATGTATATTATAATGGATGCTTGGATATATATAGAGAGGAATTTCTTGCTCGTCATGATATTAAGCTATTTGGTTTCACTTTGTCTTAATATGTTGACTTGTATTAGTTTACTGTATTGCTCTCATATGTTGATAAAGCCCTTAGGATATGTACTCGACTACTGCAACTATGATGAGATCACACTAGTGGGGCCTGGGTAGTCAAAGAGTACATCCTATAACTGTTCCTAGTCGAGGGTGTGTCGAGACAGGGCATCGATACACCAAAGTAGACTAGCGTTTTCGCATCTTGACCCATATGATGGGCGATGGATGATCCCATATCCATTGGTGTTTGACATCAAATATGGTGTACGGGTGCTCAGTGGAGACTGGATACACTGAACGGACTCGCCGAGAACTCCTAAATGGTATTATACATATCGTCAGATAGCAGTTCTCCGGTGACACTGGTACAGGTTAGTCTGTAGACCCAAGATCGTCATAGAGTCTTGTGTGATTCCCACTGTGCTTTGATTTCCACCTTACCACGTCCAAGGGGGCGTGTAAAATGGTGGCTTTCGGGTACAGTCCCGAATCACATGGAGGCAATGAGCGATAGGAGGGGTTTAGACTCTCCCGGTATTGGGAGTTGATGTTGTGCTGTGTTCGATTAGCTATAACAGGAAGTCCCTGGCCAGGGCTGATATGAAGTGCTGCTGGTAAGAGTTATCAGTAGTTTCTCGACCCGTTATGAGCCTTATATCGACAGAACTTATCGGTTACTGGGGTCTGACGTATACCCCCCCTAGACTAGATATGAAACATATCAGACGAAGAGACCGGATTGTACGGGAGTGTTACTGATTGGATTCACAGGAGAATGTACGGGCTTGCTTGTTAATTTTATGATCGCTCAATACCTCGGTGGCTGTTACGTTTAGCTGACCGCTTGCATCCTGTGGGTGTTTGATATGATCATCACCTATTGCCGGCGTATTGACGATTCTTTAGAGTCCTACACAGAGGTTTCCTAGCTCAGGCAAAACGGAGTAGGAGCACATATGTGATATGTGCAGGACCGAGAATAATACGATATAAGATACCATATTCTATTCTCGCGATATGAGATATCGGCCGGTTATATGTGATATAACCGGGTCATCAGATCAAGTGTTGATTCGATGAAATGGTACATGTTATATTAGTCGGTTATATATAATATAACCGGGTTATCGGATCAAGTGTTGATTCGATAATTTAATGTATAATTATATATGTGATATATTACGTTACGTTAACTAATATAAGCTCGCTTTATTGATTCATTTTCTCACGGGATAATATATTGATATATGTTAGTTGTATTATTTTCTATTGTTACAAAATATATTGTATATGTGATATATAATATTGTAACATGTTAGGGTTACAAAATTAACAGTGGTTTAGGGTTTTAACTTGGTTAGGGTTTGGATTAGGGTTAGCTTTTGCTTGAAGCTTCCATGAAGCTTCATGAAGCTTTGACTTTATCCTTAAGCTTGATATTTTGTGAAGATATTATTTAACCCAATCCAAACCTCAACCTCAAGTTAATTCTCTATAAGGGTTAACTCTTTCATGCTTAACCATAGGTTAGATTTTTAACCACTACAATAATTCCTTGTTCATCACAAAAGGAATTATCTTTTCATTCTTCTTCTTCTTCAAGCTTAAGCTTTGAAAAAGCTTGCTAGTTTTTCATTTTGTGGTGAATAAAAGTGAGAATTTGAAAACAAAAGAGAGCAATATTCCTACTCCATCATCCTCATCTAATCTAGCCAATTAGATTAGGGTGTTCACCTCTTTGGAGAGAGAGAGCTTGAGTTATAGAAACTTCAAGGTAGATCATCGGAGAAAAGGAAGACTACAAGCAAGCATGGATCGTTCGAGTTGTGGAGCCTCTCTTGAGTCCGGGAGATCATGGATCGCGGCGAAGGGACTTCTACTCGGAGATTATGAAGCGAAGGAGTGGACTACAAAGGTTGTAATCCCTCACTTTCAGTTCTAAAGATGTTTACTTTTATGTTAAACCCTAATAATCTAGCAAAGATCTCGGCTTTGGGTTGTTCGGCACGTCTAAATTTTATTCGGGCATGGTTGATGCCTTCTTGACCCTTGTAAGAGTGCTTTGGAACCCTACAATTTTTACCCCTAGGACATAAGTGACCTTGACACAGTAAACAAATCAAAGAGTCATATTCATGTTAAACCCGTCATTATCCTGGATTGCATTATACCCACCCGTACGAGCCCTTGACACAGTCAACAAGGCCGCAGGGCTGTCCTAACCAATCACATTAATATGCCACAAACAAGCACTACTTAGCTACCGCACACTACGCCTTGACACAGTCAACAAACGCAGCACGAATACTAAGCAATACTTGTAAGAAATGACGGAGGGCTACGACTGGTTTTTGGCGAAAAACCTTTAACGTAATGAACTTGATATCGTTGAAGGAACCGCATAATATTTTATAAATATATAGTGGCGAAAACCTTTGCTAAAGAGGTCACTCGCGGTGAAGGGATCTCGGTTCTTTCCCCGTAGAATGAGTGCAGGATATTCTAACTGAATACCGTGATGCATAACAAAAGACAACGTACTTGCAATAACAGCTTTTTGAAAATTGTTCCAACAAGATCGAATAGGTTTGTTTTCCTTGCATTGATCCGAATCAATGTAGTCCCATCAATTAACGACACCACAAAAGAACGAAAATAAAATGTACGTATATACCTTCCGCATTCGCCAATGGGTCCCGTCCTCACCCGTTAGGTTACCTAACTAACGACAGAGCGGGGACTGGACTAGCGCGGGTGTAAAACATATATAACATCTACTAGTATATATATCATTATACAATAGTTGCTTCAGGCGTCATAAATGCAACATCACAGAAAGTAATAAGTATCACAGAACAATACAGATAATCTGGGAGCCCCGGGTTAACTTTGAGCCGCAAGTGAAACCCGACGTTCCCCTGGTCGTGTGGATAGCTTGTGTAATGAAAACCTAGACCCCTACGAGTGCGGCAAGTTACCCGCCAAAACCAGAAGCGAGGCAGCCCCCTTCAGCCAAGTGAATGGGCCACCAAGCATTTCACGGAATCCAGTAACTTGAGCACCCCACCTTGATTCAACCTGTACCCCGTACGAGTGCGGCAAATAGCCCGCCAATTCTAGAGTGAAGCCCCCTCCGCCTCAAAGACATGAGATGCGGGCCCGTTGCCCTCTAGAACCCGGCTATTCGTGCACTCCACCGCGAGGTAATCCTAGTACAGAAAAGAAAATATGTACAACGGTGACATCGACCTCAACCCAGTCGTACCCCAAAAGAATAATATACAAATAGGCAGTGACGACAGTCCACATGTCGGACGCTCGCCCCGCGATATCAAATGTACAAATAAAACAAAACTGCACTACCATTGCACGCAAGCTATCCACCACGACAATCTGCAACATCACAGCACAACACAAAACATCAAAGTGAATGTCACGTTCGCAAACCCATATAAAAGGACTATAGCGATTAGACAAGTCGTACCGATCAAATGACATTAACCGTCGCAGATAGTAATGTAATGTACTGCAAACTTTAAACAATGTTAGAAAATATCGACTTCGAAATAACTCCCGAATAGCCCCAAAACAACTAGGTAAGACCATATCCAAACTGGGCTAAACAAATAATACCACTGAACCAAGATTCCAGAGACCAAACCAGCGATTAGACAAGTCGTACCGATCAAATGACATTAACCGTCGCAGATAGTAATGTAATGTACTGCAAACTTTAAACAATGTTAGAAAATATCGACTTCGAAATAACTCCCGAATAGCCCCAAAACAACTAGGTAAGACCATATCCAAACTGGGCTAAACAAATAATACCACTGAACCAAGATTCCAGAGACCAAACCATACCCTAAAAATGAAACCCAGAAGCCTTAATTAGGCTCTGATACCATATTGCGCTACGGCAGCGCCCCGGCCGTCAATCCGAGACCAAATGCGGAACAAAAACTTTTGAAACTTGGCGCTACAACAAACAATCACCCGGATCGAACTATT
The DNA here is from genome assembly GCA_030015575.1 of Agapanthus africanus. Classification (NCBI taxonomy): domain Eukaryota; kingdom Viridiplantae; phylum Streptophyta; class Magnoliopsida; order Asparagales; family Amaryllidaceae; genus Agapanthus; species Agapanthus africanus. The sequence goes on along the minus strand of JASDDO010000016.1, from coordinate 222,448,450 downwards.
ATCCATTATCTAGCATTCTACAGAGTGAGTTCAGAGATTATACCGATCGATCCGTGTCCTTCGGTCTTCAATCTCTTTCCTAGCTCCCCGCCGCTGTCCCAAACAAGTCCGCTCTCCAGTCTCGCTCGTCGAAGTGGCTCCACGTCGATGATTCTTTATACGGGCTCTCGCTTCAAACCGAAACAACTTGGATATGAAGTTTTCTGGCCGACATGTCCAAGGTGAAGTAGAGATAGCGTGTGATTACATTGTCTCAATACACTCACGATTCTCAACACATGAGAGGGATAGAGTGGAGGTTAAAGATGAAGCCATGAGTGAAGAGTTGTGAGCACAAGAAAAGCTAGTGAATAAAAATAGCAATGCTTGTTGTGAGATATTTTGTGAGAGCTCTATCTTTTTCTCAAGATCAATCCATAGCCATCTATGGCTGCCATCTCTCTCTCCACAAAATATCCCACACCCAAAAACAATAAATAAAATGGTCATGGCACAAAAAATCACACCATGAGTCACCAAAATAGCACATGCAATAATCAATGCCCTAGGTTAAAACTTATCCTCACAATTTCCACCTAATTAAACTTTAAACCAAAAGTTTAATCCAAAAAAGAGAATGGAAACTTCTAAAGTAAACTCGTGACGGATCACAAGAATACCCCTCATCCGTATATACATACCCGCATCCGTATTTAGACTGAATATGAATACTACGAGACGAAAGTAATCCAACAATCTAAAACTAGGATCCGGCTTAAACCAAAGCCCACTAGTATGATCCATCCGATCATGATCCGTGCACAAGTTCACGTATGTGATCAAACCCTACCATAAAACCATACGGCCTCTACAAAGTTTCGCCCAAACTTGGGAAACTTTCTGTGGGGGACTCTAAAGACACGTCAATACGCCGGCAGTGGGTTTAATCATGAGCATGTCAGTGGCACTAGCTGTACGTAATGGCTGCCCAAGTATTGTGCGAAAGGGAAGCTGACGAACGAACTCATCTTGAAACCCTATTGAGCCAATCTGTGATAATCTCCGTACAGTCTGGTCTGTGCATCTATTAGTATCGCATATCGGGCCTAGGGGGATGGTGTCACGACCCGAAATATTAGCTTGTGACTAGCACTTTAATCACGCAACGTCTAAAGGCGTAACGGAATTCAAGTAAGCTGAAACCCAGAAATCTAAACCATTTTAAGAAAATAAAGGAGGCGAAGTTTTGAAATAAAGGTATAATGAAATCAAGTTTTCTTAAAAGCATGGAAAAAACGACACAGATAATGCAAAAGAAATTTACTAGTTTGAAAACATGTTTCGTCTTTTAAAAATTTGTGCAGCATCTCCTTTGTATATTTTGATCCAAAACCACAATACAAGATAATATAAAGGCATCCCCAAGCGGGAGCTAGCTCTTCGCCAACCGGAGGATCACAACCATAAAAGACAGTAAATATAAGTATACGACGCTCAACGGAGAAGTTCACCACAAGAGATAAAGAAATAAGCCAGAGATCAAAACCACAAGTAGCGGAAAACACCTCGCTCTAAGACTCGCTTTTGGGGTAAAAATTTACACCCCGGTTGACCAAATCAATGTCAAGGTCAACCCCAAGCAAGGTGGGCCCAAGACCAGGTCAAGCGGGCCCATGCCCAAGCCGAGCCCGCGGCCAAGCCTCCCCAAGCCAACAACAAAATCATGTAATAAATAATTTTTATGTAATTTTTTATTCATGAATGTAAACAAAATGGGCATAAAGCCAAATTTTTGTAAGCCCATGGTTTATGTGCAAAAAGAAATGGCACATGAGCCATGGGATGGGCAAAATGTCATTTTGTAATGCCCAAGGGGCTATATGCAAATATGTAAGCCTATAAAAAAAACAAGATGATGAATAAAGCAATACATTTTTCATTCTCTCAAAAACCTAGGGTTTGTGCCTCTTTCCCCTTTCTAAAGGTTCCAAACCTTATTCTTTCTTTTGAATTAAATCAAGAGTTTTATTCTTCTTTTTTCAAAACTAAATAGTTTTTCACCATAAAACCCACAAAGGGGAACTTGGATCTACTATCAGATCTCAAAAAGAAGAGATTTTTAAAATCCCACATCTCTTGATCTTCAAGATCCGGCCAAACAAAGGAGGAAGAAGGAGACCCAACTCCAGAAACCCCACTTTGGGGAAGAACTAGAGCTCAAGGGGAGAAGCCCTTCATCAGCTTCAAAACATCTTAGGAGTTTAACTCCTCATATATATATATATATATATACATACATATACATACATATATATATACACATATATACACACACACACATATATATATATATATACAGAATAATAAGTGCTCCTTTCTGGGAGTAAAACTCCCATTGCAGGGACTAAGTCACTTCTGCTGCTCGAGCGCCCACGTGCTGACATATGGTGCGCTAGCGCTCTTGTGCACAGAGTGCTAGCACTCGAGCGCCCACGTGCGGACACGTGGCGCGCTAGCGCTCAGAGCGCTACAGCCCATAGCGCTAGCGCTCGAGCGCCCACGTGTTGACACGTGGCGCGCTAGCGCTATCGCTCTTGCGCTCAGAGCGCTAGCGCCCGATCGCCCACGTGCTGACACGTGGTGCGCTAGCGCTCTTGCACTCAGAGAGCTAGCGCCCAAAGCACTAGCGCCCGAGCGCCGACGTGCTGACACGTGGCGTGCTAGCGCTCAGAGCGCTAGCGCCCAAAGCTCTAGCGCCCATAGCGCTAGCGCTCTAGCGCCCACGTGCTGACACGTGTCACGCTAGCGCTCAGTACGCTAGCGCCCGAGTGCTCACGTGCTGACACGTGGTGCGCTAGCGCTCAAAGCTCTAGCGCTCTTGCGCTCAAAGCGCTCTTGCGCTCAAAGCGCTGGCCCCGGCCCCGGCCCCACGCATCCTTTGGATGCTTTTTCCCCATTTATATATATATATACATATATATATATATACATATGTACACACACACATACTCCACGACATTGCCCTGTTAGAAAAAAAAATTCTAACGGGGCGCTACCCTGTACCACGCAAGGGGGCTGCTAGCCCCCTGGAAGCGGGTCCCCCATAAAAACTCTACGTTGCTCCCGATATATCCAAAACCCCTTTCAAAACACAACACACGTACACTGCACATTAAGTTTGCATGACCAATTTTATCCGTCAATCGGAGGTTCTCTCGCTCCAAAGGCGAGGGGTAATTAACGGCAGCTTAGTCCGCGGCTGCCGGAGATTCGAATCCCCACAATCATTAAACCACGGCCTACCCTAGGCAGGGGGAATCTGTAGTACGCCTGACGAGTGCGCGCGTATTCCCATCTTAATGGGGTGACGAAAAACACCCTACATATTCTGGCACGCTCGGTGGGACCTATCTCTCCTCCCATATTTCGGGTTAAGCATTCATGCGAACTCAATCAATATACATATCGATATTTATACTAAAATAATGCCATTACATGCAGGTTTTCAAGCAATCACTTCTCAACGATGTCTCCAAAGATGAACTCAGCTCCCATCTCCTACACGATGAAGATGGATGCCAGGACGGTTCTTCCGTCCAGTCTCAGGTGACAATGGGAAGAGCCACTGCTACCATTCGGCTCTATCCTGTTCGTGTCAGCTAACGCCATCCCAGCTTCTCAAGCCCCGGTGGCAGACAAACCGATCTCAAAAGGCAAGAGGCCAAATGTGGTGGTCTCGAAGGCGCCCCAACTCAAACGCAATTCGATGTTCGAACAACTCTCTTTGGCCCCAGCTGCGGGCAAGGCCATCAACACCAACAAAGCAACAAGGCGTCTCGAGCAAGCTCCGGCGGTGCCCTTGACAACTGCTCGATCGGGTGTCTTCTCTAAGCTCCCCGCTAATCGACTCACGGTGGCTTCCCAGGAAACAGATGCCCGCCAAACCCTCAAAATTGAGAAGCTAAGCCAGAAAAGGCTCAGATATAGAGCCAACAAAAGGGCTAGGGCTCCTGCTAGGCTGAACCTCATGGGGTTCGAAGAACAGGGTTACCCCGCCGAAGATGGGGAAATGGCTGGATATATGGTCCACACTAACTACACGGTAGGCATGCGCAGCAAGAGCACGGACGGGGCCACCACATCTCAGATCCCATCTGGCTTGAATGTGGTTGCCGCTTCCCAAGAACAGCCGCCTCCGCTGGATGATGAAAACCCTCTCGATGAGGATGATAGGCAGAAAGACCCTTCGGTCCATAACGAGTCGGGCTCGGAAAGCGAAGATGAGCCAATCTTCCATCCTAAGAACATGGAGCAGCAACTTCTCGAAGAGCTCCGAAAACAGCTCAGAAGCAAAGATAAGGAGATGGCCAAGCTCTATTCAAAAATTGGCGACTTGACAAACATCGTCTTACAGCTCACGGCCCAACTTGCCTCTCAGCCGCCCAATCGGGCGCAGGGCTCTCATGAACCGGGAAACGGTGTCCCAAAACAACCGACGCCCGTTACCTCAAATCCAAAAGTGGGCGGACCGCATGAAAATCCGTCGCATCCTATCTCGGGAAATGTCTTGGCTGCCGATGACAGTTGCCCGCTAACTCAAGATCAAATTATGGAGTTGGTTACCGACAAAGTTAAAACCTAGGTAGCCGAAGCCGAAGCACAAAAAGACATCAGCGGTAGTGGGAGACCATATCCTGCTCAGTATGATCTGGTAGAATTTCCTAGCGGCTACGTCATCCCCAAATTCGAAAGATTTGATGGGACAGGAAACGCGAATCAGCACGTTGCCCATTTTAAAGCTTCATGTGGGAATACTGAGGGCAATGATGCGCTTCTTTTCCGCCAGTTCGTTAATAGCTTGACCAATGTTGCTTTCTACTGGTACGCGAGCATACCGGATGGCTCTGTTACTACTTTCGTCCAAATGGAATCTTTGTTTCGACAAAGGTTCATGAGCGTCAGCGATAAGATCACCATTGCCGAGCTCGTAAGGACCAAGCCCAAGAACAATGAAAGAAGCACGGATTTTATAACCCGATGGCGCAATTTCTCCATCAAATACGAACCACCGATAGAGCAAGACCAATCTGTCAGTCTTCTCGTCGGAAATCTCAACAATTGGATGGCCCCATTTCTATGCACCGCGCGTCTCAAAACATTCCAAGAGCTAACCAGGAAAGTTCAGATGCTAGAGCGCTCAAAGCAGGAGACCTCCTCTGACTCCCAAAATAACAATAGGTCCTGGGGAAACCGAAAGGATGGAAATCGCAAAGGCGGAAATTCCAACGATACTGAATCTTTCAATGCCTCGACTAACCGAAATAAGCAAGGGTCGAGCGGGCCTAATGCCAACCAGCTTCGGAAGCCAATGTTCGGAGAGGGAGGAGAATCTCCACTGAAAGAGAAGCTGGACAAGGTCTATTCCTTCAGAAGGGACAAAATCCGTAAAATATTCAAAGACGCCCTGAGGAACGGTCTACAACTTCCAGAGTCAAAAAGACCGCAGGAAGTGAATAGGACCGACGACCCTAAATACTGCCCCTATCACAGAGTGATGGGTCATGCCATTGAGGACTGCTTAGTCTTCAATGATTTGGTCGAAAAGCAATACAAGGCAGGAGAGATAGAACTGTCTAAAGGCGTGTTAACAAACAGTCCAGCTGCGGACGCCAATTTCATACAAACGGAGACCAAAATTTATCGTGAAATTGATTCTCTCAGACATCTGTCTTTCTCTGAAAACAATCGACCACCACGTCATTAAACTGGGAACAGTCGACCTCTAAGTCGTTAAACTAGGAATGTAAAAAAGAAAAAAAATTAATAAATATAAAAGAAAATGTGTGTATATAAACAAAAAATGTGTAAATAAAAGAAAAATAAAGAAATGATACGGCAACTCGCAATAAAAATCAGCGAGTAAAAATGAAAATGAAAATAAAGCCGAAATGATAAGGCAATCACGACCTTCGCGAAAAGAAAAGATGAAATGATAAAGCAATCGCGGTAAAAAAAAAACAAAAAAAACTGAAAAATACAGAAAAAAACAAAACAAAGGTGAATAATGAGTCGCTCCTGGTACCTTATTCCAGTGCAGCGATGCAGACGCCAACAAAAATTCAAATTTCTAAAATTCTCCCAGCCCTACGGCCAGTCCCTAAATTGAATACCGTATACAATCCACGGGCTTAAGTAATTCTCATCACACTCATGCCCCACTGCAATCACCAGTTACGCGGCTGGTCTCCGCCTTTGGAATTATGCTCTATTGAGAAGAACCACTCATGTGTCCTCACGATACATGAGGAAAACAAACCTTTGTGGGATCCTTTTGACTCACAAAGGAAAAACACACTTGGGGGTCCTCAAGACTCATAAGGAGAAAATACACCTGCGTTATCCTTATGACACGTAGGGAGAAAATGCTTTTATGGGACCCTCACGGCCCATAAAATTGAAAAGACTTAGGCGATAGGGATCTAAACCTGTCTCCTAAGCCATCGCTCCCCAATCCCCAAGTGGCGAATGATGAGTCGCTCCTGGTACCATATTCCAGTGCAACGATGCAGACGCCAACCAAAAACCAAATCCTAAGTTCTCCCGGGGCAATTGAAGAGTTTCTCCTGGCATTATTCCAGTGCAGCAATGCTGATGCCAAACAACATCCAAATTCCAAGTCCCCAAGTGGCGAATGATGAGTCGCGCCTGGTACCATATTCTAGTACAGCAATGCAGACGCCAACAAAATTTCAAACTCAAATCCCAACGGCGAATGATGAGCCGCTCCTGATACCATATTCCAGTGCAGCGATGCAGACGCCAACAAAAATCCAATTTTTCAAAATTCTCTCGGCCCTACGGTTGGTCCCCATGCTGACCACCGTATACAATCCACGGGCTCAAATAATTCTCATCATACCCATGCCCCACCGTAATCACCAGTTACGGGGCAGGTCTACGTCTTTGAAATTATGCTCCACTGGGAAGACCCACTCATGTGTCCTCACGATACATGAGGAGAACAAACCGTCGTGGGATCCTTATGATTCACAAAGGAAAAACACACTTAGGGGTCCTCACGACTCCTAAGGAGAAAATGCACCTACGGGATCCTTACGACTCGTAGGGAGAAAATGCTTTTATAGGACCCTTACGTCCCATAAAATTGAAAAGCCTTAGGTGATAGGGATCTAAACCTGTCTCTTAAGCCATTGCTTCCCAATCCCCAAGTGGCGAATGATGAGTCGCTCCTGGTACCATATTCCAGTGTAGCGATACAGACGCCAACCAAATTCTAAATCCCATACCCCAATGGTGAATGATGACTCGCTCCTGGTACCATATTCCAGTGCAGCGATGCAGACGCCAACTAAATTCCAAACCCCCAAGTGGCGAATGATGAGTCGCTCCTGGTACCATATTCCAGCGCAGTGATACAGACGCCAGCCAAATTCTTGTTAGTTGTATGTATGCCCTAGAAGCCAGTATTGTACAGATGATGTATATTATATTGGATGCTTAGACATACATAGAGAGGACTTTCTTGCTCTATATGATAGTATGCTATCTGGTTGCTCTTTATCTTAACATGTATACTTGTCTCTTGATACTGTCTTATAGTTACATGTTGGAAAAGCTCTTAGGATGTGTACTTGACTACATGGACTATGATGCAGATCATACCAGTGGACACAGTGTAGTCCATAATTACATGCTTTAATGTTCCTTGTCATGGGTGTATCGAGACAGGGCATCGATATACCAGTGTAGACTAGCGTATACGCTTCTCGACCCATGAGATGGGCGATGGATGATCCCATATCCATTGGTGTTTGACATCAGAGATGGTATACGGGTGTTCAGTGGAGACTGGATACACTGGACGGACTCGCCGAGAACTCCCAGATGGTATTATACCTCACGTTAGATGGCAGTTCTCTGGTGACACTTGTGCAGGTTAGTCTGTAGACCCGAGATCGTCATAGAGTCTTTTGTGATTCCCACTGTGCTTTGATTTCCACCTTACCACGTCCATGAGAGCGTGCAAAACGGTGGTTTTTTGGTACAGTCCCGAGTCACATATGTAAGTCAACGTTGCTCACCCCGGTTCTTAAGGGGAGGCGGAAACGGCGAAAAACAATAATTTGGCGCAAGGCAACATGGACTGAAAAGCAAGGATCTTGGATAAACTAGAAACTAGCAAACAAGTAGAGGCTTTAACTATTATGCTATAGAAAATATACCTCACGGAACCAGTCCTTCGGGTCTTCTCTCCGCTGTCCGGCTCGTCCATCCACGCTCTGAAGGTCGATCCGGATCTTGGTCACCTCCGCGGCCTTCTTGAGTCGAAGACGATCCACCCGAGAGTTGTACACCGAGCTCCACCTCAAGCCGAGGCAACTAGGGAAACGAGATCGCTAATCTGGATGCCCTAGGTTGTGTAGAAGAGATAGATGGAAGTGTTTGTCTATGTGGATTCTTTTTCACTCAACACATGAGATCAAAAGAATTTTCAAGAGGAGGAAGATGAAGGAGAAAACCTAGCAACCATGGAGCTTTTCTTTTCTTCTCATTTTAAGAGAGAGAATGAGAAGAAAATAATGAAAAGATTAACTAAAGCAAATGAACCATGGTTGCAATAATACACTAAAACCATCATTACTAATCCTATCATGATAAAGTTGATGCTACATTGAATTGGCCATTTTCATAATCAAAAAAGAAAAAGAAAATCCAAGAAGTGTGTAGACCTCTCTTGAAGGTCAATGGTCAACACGGTCAACGCGGCAACAAAGTCAAGAGAGGTCAAAGTGGTCAAATGGTCAATGCAGTTAGCCATCACTAAACTATAACTAAAAGGATTAGTAAACAATGTCTCCGGCTCATAATGGTTTCGACCAAACGAATTGTCAAAACCCTAATGAGCCTGCCACATAACGGTTTTGGCCGAACCAACTGCCAAAACCCTAATGGGGCACCTCCTCCTTTATCGCTCCTCAAAACTGTGCATACACACCCGCATCCGCATTCTGTAGAATGCGAATGCACAGAAGACAAAACAAATCCATCCGTGCAATACCAGGATCTGGCTTAAACCAAAGCCCACTAGTATTGCCTGCCCGAACATCATACGTACACAAGTGCACGTAAGTGATCGCAGCCCTGCCGTAAAACCATACGGCCTCTACACGTTTCGCTTAGTGCAGGGAAACTCTCTGTGTGGGACTCTAAAGACTCGACACTACGCTGGCAGTGGGTTTAACCACAGACCGCAAGCGGCACTAGCTGTACGTAACGGTCCCCAGGTAGATGTCGATAAGAAGGCCGATGAGGTAAACCCATCCGAACTCCTACTGAGCCTGTATGTGACAATCTCCATACAGTCCGGTCTGTTCATCTGATACATCGCATGGCGGGCCTAGGGGGGCGGTGAACGTCAGTCCCCTAATAGCGGTACAAGTCATGTCGGAGTGTAGCCCAGAACACCCTGAGATAACACTGGAAACCTACCAGTTTATCTCGCTTGCCCTGGCCAGGGACTACTTGTGTAATGGCTCTCCTAGACACAGCGCGATGTCAACCCCCAATACCGGGAGAGACGAATCCTGTCTAACCGTCACTGCCTCCAAGTGCTTCGGGACTGCACCCAGCTACTACCTGTTTGCACGACTCCTTTGAGCCGTGGTAGGGTAGTAATCTAAGTACAGTGGGAACACACTCGAGGCGAAGTGACAGTGTCAAGTCAGCGGACTAAGCTGTACTCATGTCACCTGGGAACTGATAACTGACGATAGGTATAATACCAACCAACAGTTCCCGACGAGTCCTGTCCAGTGTACTCGTAACCTAAAGAGCACCCGCATACTATCTCAAGTACGACGTATTGACGGCTGTGGGACAGACCGTCTCCCCCGCTGGGATGAGAAGCGCATACGCCAGTCTACTCCGGAGTATCGATGCCCTGTCTCGATAGTCCTATGACTAGGGACCTGTATAAGGATGTGCTTATGGATTACCCAGCCCCCACGAGTATGACTGCCATCACAACGCTGGTAATCAAGCAAAGATCCTAAGGGCTCCACTAATATGTATATAAGCGATATGCTAAAAGAAACACATGCACATATTGAAGTAGAGACAAACCAAGTAGCATACTACCATTTTGAGTAAGATTGTCTATACAACTGTGAATATCCCAAGCTTCCATTAAGTAATATACAAGCTAGTATGATACAGTAATGGCCTCTAGGGCATATACACTAACAACATGGAGGCAATGAGCGATAGGAGGGGTTTCGTCTCTCCCGGTATTGGGGGTTGATGTTGCGCTGTGCTCGATTGGCCATAATAGGGAAGTCCCTGGCCAGGGCTGATTTAGAGATTTACTGGTAAGTGTTACCAGTAGTTTCTCGACCCGTTATGAGCCTCACATCGGCACGACTTATCGGTTATTGGGGTCTGACGATTACCACCCCTAGATTGATATGCGACATATCAGATGAGGAGACTGGACTGCACGGGAAGTGTTACCGGCAGGTTTTTACAGGAGTTGGAGCGGGCTTGCTTGCTGATCTTCTGATCGCTCAATACCTGGGTAGCCGTTATGTCCAGCTAGTACCGCTGACGGCTTGTGGGTGCTTGATGTAATTATCACCTACTGCCAGCGTATTGACGAGTCTTTAGAGTCCTACAAAGAGGTTTTACTGGCTCAGGAAAAACGAAATAGGAGCGCATATGTGATATGTGCGGGACGGAGAATAATGCGTGTATATGATACCGTATTCTATTCTCGCGACTTTTTGTATCGGTCGGTTATATATGATATAGCCGGGTTATCGAATCAAGTGTTGATTCGGTAAGACGATACAATGAATGTTAGTCTGTTATATGAGATATGACCGGTTTATTAAGTCAAGTGTTGATTTAATAATTTAGTGTATAATTGTATATTAGATATACTAGTTTACATTAACTAACACTTGTTCACTTATGGATTTTTCTCACATAAGCACAACTTTAATATATATGTGATATATATTAAAATGTGTTTTCTTTTTTTATCATGGTTGATGATACACTTGACTTGGGTGTATGAGACTTACACCATGCCATTTATTATGTTGGGTTTTAATATTTAAAGTAATTACAAAATTAGTGGAGGATTAGCAAAATGCATGAAGCTTGTGGATGCATTGACTAAGTCAACGAAGTTTATTTTTACTATGGATATTTGTTAACCCAACCATAAGGATTAGCCATGGTTATGTCTCTACATGAGTTAGTATATGATACTCACTCACCATGGTTAGCTTTCTCACTTGATCATTATCTCTTCTCATTTTATTTTCTTCATCTTCTTCCTTGAGCTAAAAAGCTCTTTAGGGTTTGATCCAAAGTGAGAAACATTGTGAGAAACCAAATTCTAAAGTGAACCCACTTCCTATTTCTCCATCCTCTACTAGACTAGCACTTTAGTTTTGGGTGTTTGCTTCACTAATTCTCTAGTTAGTGAAGTAGAAGCTTGAGTTGGCATCCCCTCGACGTAGATCATTTTTGGCCTCGAAGACTTCAAGCAAGGACGCTCCTTTGCCCCGTGAAGCCATGCAAGAGTCCGGGAGAACCACGATCGCAGCGAAGGGACTTTAACAAGGAGCTAAAGAAATGAAGGACCGATCTACAAAGGTTGTATTTCGTATTCACTTAGTAGTAAATGTAGTTTACTAGCTTGCGAAACCCTAATTTTCTAGCAAAGATCTTGTTTAGGGTTCTTAGGCACGGCTAAAATTTTAATCGGGCATGTTTGATACTTTGTAGAACAATGTTAGAGTGCCTAGTAACCCTACAGTGGTATCAGAGCCTAGCTAGAGCATTAGGCGATGTGTTAACGAAGTTATAACCCCGATCGAACCCGGAAACGTCAAGATAACCCCCTCTCTGTACATTTTTCAAAAACTGGGTTTTTTCTGAATTAAAAATACCTAAAAAAATCAGCAGGGAATTCTAAGGGTTACTATGAAAAATGAGCCCTCAAATCCTCCACGTGGCCGCGGAACCACGGCACTAAGCCACCTTTCGCGGCGGTTCCGCAGCAGAAAAGGAGTATTGGGGACGGTTCTTTATGCAGTAATATCCACTACCATTCCTGCATCTTTCTGGTATTTTTATTATGACTCAAGTGTTGAGTATTTTGGGGTTTATTTTGTAATCGTCGATTCGATCGGAGAATTTAATTTTGTTTTGTTATTCCGGATAATTTAGAAAGTATTAAAATGTTCGAACGGATATCATTAACTCAATTTTTCCCGGCACGAAAAACATTCAAGTGTTGAATTTTTCTTGGGTTTAAATCTTTCGAAAAAACGTGCAAGTAATGTGATGGACCCTCTAGAAGACAACAAACCTTAACTCGATTATGCGACTGTCTTGAACTGCCTTTTGAACCTTAGGGTTTGGGGCAGTACGGCGTGCCACATGTGAGGTGTTGGCTTGACCCTTCTACTGCTGGACCGTTGCTACTATGACGTATTCTGGAATTTTTGAACTCCGCTCAAGTGTTGAGCTATTAAGGAAATCTTGGGTATTTGATTATTCTATCGGAAAGTTTAATACTGTATATTTATCTGGAATGTGATACAATATGTGGAATTCATACAGTTAGGCATGAAATGCGAAGTATGTGATATTTCGGATTTACGATGTCTAAAGAGATTGTGGATTCCAAATGTTGTAGTTTTACACTTTCTTTTCTGCGACCGTAAGTGTAATATGTGATATCTCCGGTTTCATTGCTTTATGTCAACGACAATTGGGATACGTATATTTACTTACGTTGATGACATGTGATATTATGCGTTGATGGATATGTTATATTGGATCGTCGCGTTCTGAATAGCCCGGTTTTTTTATGTGAGATGAGAATTTTTATTTTCATTCATGTAAAATTAAATGTATGTAATATTCTTTTATTGGGGCACTTCCGGGATGAGGTCGATGTCACCATTTGTATATTATTTACTTTTCCGCACTAGGATAGACCCAAGGAGGAGAGCACACGTAACCGGGTTCTGTAGTCCAGTAGGAGACCAACTCGAGGAGTCGAGTCCGGGTCTCCTAACTCTAGAATTGGAAGGGTTGCTTGCCGCTCTCGTAGGGGTCTAGGAGTGTGGGTTTGTCTATTCATCGCGACTGTGGAATCCGTGCTTTATATAGGCTCAAAATAAAACACGGACGTTCTAGTATATCCAATGTTTCATATGTTTCTTCTGCTGCGATATCTGTGATGTGATGTGATAAATACTGTATATAGTATATATGATATATTATACAGACGTTACTTATGTTTTACACCCGCGCTAGCCCTGCCCCGCTCTGCCGTTAGTTACCTAACCTAATGGTGCACGAGGGAACATCGAGGCGAATGCGGATGGCATAAGTGTACGTCATATTTATCTGTGATGTTTAGGTGACTTAAATGATGAGACTTCATTAATTTGATTAATGAAAGAAAAGAAACCTAAAAGATGATGTAGATCAAAACTTTATAAAAAAGGGTAGCTACAGTTTTGCTTTGCATAGCGATATATATGATATATCCTGCACCTTATTCGATGAGTAAAGAGCCGAGATCCCTTCACCGGGAGTGACCTCTTTAGCAAAACTGGCAGATGCTACAACACTCGATTTGTATTTTGATTTCTTTTGGTGTTTTGCTTTGCATAGCGATATATGATACTTCCTGCACCTTATTCGATGAGGAAAGAGCCGAGATCCCTTTACCGGGAGTGACATCTTTTGCAAAACTAATGAAAGCCTCAAAATCACTCCATTTCAAAATTAACTCGATTCTAAAACGATATCAAGTTCATTACGCAATAGGTTTTCAGAAAAACCTATCGTAGCCCTCCGTCATTTCAGATAAGAACTATTTAGTATTCGTGCTGCGTTTGTTGGCCTTTGTCAAGGCGTACCGCAGGCTTCCCACAAATCGGGAACCAAATCGCTCCGGATCAGAGTGTCGACCGTCCATGTCGCAAAAAGGGCAGTGCATGCTTCCCACAAATCGGGAACCAAATTGCTTCGGATCAGAGCGTCGACCGTCCATGTCGCAAAAATGGCAGTTCAGGCTTCCTACAAAGCAGGAACCAGATCACTCCAGGCCAGGGAAACGTCTACCACAGACACTCCATCTCGGAGACACGTCAGGCGTCGACCGTCCAAATCGTAAAAAGGGCAGTGCAGGATTCCCACAAATCGGGGACCCAAATCGCTCCGGATCAGAGCGTCGACCGTCCATGTCGCAAAACGGGCAGTGCTGGCTTCCCACAAATCGGGAACCAAATCGCTCCAGATCAGAGCGTCGACCGTCCATGTCGAAAAAGGGCAGTGTAGGCTTCCCACAAACCGGGTACCAAATAGCTCCGGATCAGAGCGTCGACCGTCCATGTCGTAAAAAGGGCAGTGCAGGCTTCCCACAAATCGGAACCCAAATCGCTCTGGATCAGAGCGTCGACCGTCCATGTCGCAAAAAGGGCTGTGCAGGCTTCCCTCAAATTAGGAACCAAATCGCTCCAAGTAAAAGCGTCGACCGTCCATGTCGCAAAACGGGCAGTGCAGACTACACACAAATCGGGAACCAAATCGCTCTGGATCAGAGCGTCGACCGTCCATGTCGCAAAACGGGCAGTGCATGCTTCCCACAAATCGGGAACAAAATCGCTCCGGGTCAGAGCGTCGACCGTCCATGTCGCAAAACGGGCAGTGCAGGCTTCCCACAAATCGGGAACCAAATCTCTCCGGATTAGAGCGTCGACCGTCCATGTCGTAAAACGGGCAGTGCAGGCTTCCCACAAATCGGGAACCAAATCGCTCCGGATCAGAGCGTCGACAGTCCATGTCGCAAAACGGGCAGTTCAGGCGTCCCACAAATCGGGAATCAAATCTCTCCAGGTCAGAGCATCGACCGTCCATGTGGCAAAACGGGCAGTGCAGGCTTCCCACAAATCGGGAACCAAATCGCTACGGATCAGAGCGTCGACCGTCCATGTCGCAAAACGGGCAGTGCAAGCTGCCCACAAATCGGGAACCAAATCACTCCGGATCAGAGCGTCGACGGTCCATGTCGCAAAACGGGCAGTGCAGATCGGGAACCAAATCGCTCCGGATCAGAGCGTCGACCGTCCATGTCGCAAAACGGGCAGTGCAGGCTTCCCAAAAATCGGGAGCCAAATCGCTCCGGATCAAAGCGTCGACCGTCCATGTCGCAAAACGGGTAGTGCAGGCTTCCCACAAATCGGGAGCCAAATCGCTCTGTATCAGAGCGTCGACCGTCCATGTCGCAAAACGGGCAGTGCAGCCTTCCCACAAATCAGGAACCAAATCGCTCCGGATCAGAGCGTCGACCGTCCATGTCGCAAAACGGGCAGTGCAGGCTTCCCACAAATCGGGAACCAAATCGCTTTGGATCAGAGCATCGACCGTCCATGTCGCAAAAAGGGCAGTGCAGGTTTCCCAAAAATCGGGAACCCAAATAGCTCCGGATCAGAGCGTCGACCGTCCATGTCGCAAAAACGGCAGTGCAGGCTCCCCACAAATTGGGAACCCAAATCGCTCCAGATCAGACCGTCGACCGTCCATGTCGCAAAAACGGCAGTGCTGGCTTCCCACAAATCGGGAACCCAAATCGCTCCGGATCAGAGCGTCGACCATCCAGGTCGTAAAAAGGGCAGTGTAGGCTTCCTACAAAGCAGGAACCAGATCACTCCGGGCCAGGGAAACGTCTACCATGGACACTCCGTCTCGGAGATGCGTCAAGCGTCAACTGTCCAGGTCGTAAAAAGGGCAGTGCAGGCTTCCCACAAATCGGGAACCAAATCGCTCCGGATCAGAGCGTCTACCGTCCATGTCGTAAAAAGGGCAGCGCAGGCATCCTACAAAGCAGGAACCGGATCACTCCGGGCCAGGGAAACGTCAACCACGGACACTCCGTCTCGGAGACGCGTCAACCGTCCACCGTCCAGGTCATAAAATGGGCAGTGCAGGATTCCCACAAATCGGGAACCAAATTGCTCCGGATCAGAGTGTCGACCGTCCATGTCATAAAAAGGGCAGCGCGGGCTCCCTATAAAGAAGGAACCAGATCACTCCGGGCCAGGGAAAAGTCTACCACGGACACTTCGTCTCGGAGACGCGTCAAGCATCGACCGTCCATGTCGTTAAAAAGGCAGTGCATCCCAAAAAAGTGGGAACCAAAGCAAGTCGCCTCCACGCGAAAAAAGATCCATCAATTTCATGCACACGACCCACATATGTGGTGTGCATTTATTGATGGGGGCACTTTGTTGGGGTAAAAATTTACACCCCGGTAGACCAAGTCAAAGTCAAGGTCAACCCCAAGCCAGGTGGGCCCAAGCCCAGGTCAAGCAGGCCCATGCCTAAGTCGAGCCCGCGGCAAAGCCTCCCCATGCCAACAACAAAATCATGTACTAAATAATTTTTATGTAATTTTTTATGCATGAATGTAAACAAAATGGGCATAAAGCCAAATTTTTGTAAGCCCATGGCTTATGTGCAAAAAGAAATGGCACATGAGCCATGGGATGGGCAAAATGCTATTTTGTAATGCCCAAGGTGCTATATGAAAATATGTAAGCCTATAAAAGGAAACATGTTGATGAATAAAGCAATACTTTTTTCATTCTCTCAAAAACCTAGGGTTTGTGCCTCTTTCTCCTTTCTGAAGGTTCCAAACCTTCTTCTTTCTTTTGAATTAAATCAAGAGTTTTACTCTTCTTTTTTCAAAACAAAATATTTTTTCAAGATAAAACCCACAAAGAGGAACTTGGATCTACCATCAGATCTCAAAAAGAAGAGATTTTTAAAATCTCATATCTCTTGATCTTCAAGATCCGGCCAAACAAAGGAGGAAGAAGGAGACCCATCTCCAGAAACCCCACTTTGGGGAAGAACTAGTGCTCAAAGGGAGAAGCCCTTCATCAGCTTCAAAACATCTTAGGAGTTTAACTCCTCATATATATATATATACAGAATAATAAGTGCTCCTTTCTGGGAGTAAAACTCCCATTGCAGGGACCAAGTCCCTTCTGCTGCTCGATTGCCCACGTGCTGACACGTGGTGCGCTAGCGCTCTTGCGCCCAGAGCGCTAGCGCTCGAGTGCCCACGTGCTGACACGTGGCGCGCTAGCGCTAGCGCCCAAAGTGCTAGCGCCCGAGCGCCCACGTGCTGACACGTGGCGCGCTAGTGCTCTTACGCTCAGAGCGCTAGCGCCCAAAGCGCTAGCGCCTGAGTTCCCACGTGCTGACACGTGGCGCGCTGGCGCTCAGTGCGCGAGCGCCCGAGCACCCACGTGCTGACACGTGGTGCGCTAGCGCTCTTGCGCTCAATGCGCTGGCGCTGGCCCCACGCATCCTTTGGATGCCTTTTCCCCCCTTATATATATATATATATATACACACACACACACATATATATATACATATGTATACATATGTACATACATACATATGTATACATATGTACATACATACATACTCCACAACACTGCCCCTTTTAGAAGAAAAAATATTTCTAACGGGGTGCTGCCCCGCACCCCGCAAGGGGACTGCTAGCCCCCTTGACCCCCAGCCCGCTATCTGGGTAGCGGGACCCCCGTAAAAACTCTGCGTGGCTCCCGATATATCCAAAAAACCCTTTCAAAACACAACACACGTACACTTCACATTGAGTTCGCATGACCAATTTAACCCGTCAATCGGAGGTTCCCTTGCTCCAAAGGCGAGGGGTAATTAACGGCAGCTTAGTCCGCGGCTGCCGGAGATTCGTATCCCCACAATCATTAAACCCCGGCCAACCCTAGGCAGGGGGAATCTGAAGTACGCCTGACGAGTGCGCGCGTATTCCCATCTCAATGGGGTGACGAAAAACACCCTACACTCGCAACCACAATCTTACTAAGTTTTATTACTTATACAATTTACTAATTTTGATTGATGGAGTTGACTAGATACAATGTGAAATATAAATACAAGAGTGGGTACGATACAAATGCCCCACCTACAAATGCAAAACACCCAAATGAAGTTGTGTGCCAGCGATGCCGCTACGGACCCATGCGGTCAACCTGCAAGAACTGCGCCACAACTGGGGTGAGTTGCCAACTCGTGAGTAGAAAAACATCTACAAGTAGAAATCGAATAAACAACGACTCCTAGGTCAACTATATCATAAAGGTAATACTATGATATCTAGGGTGACCATATCTGTATGTGTGCCAACAAGGTAATCAACACCTATGTGTATGCGGATATCATCCAGCCATATAATCAATGTATGTATGCACGTGGATCTCGTCCACCCATATAATAAATGTATGTATGCATGTCGATCTCGTCCACGTGTCAACCACTGACACAACAACATCCTGCATGTAAATATCATAAAAGCATATGCATGAAAGTATAAGGATATAAATCAATGTGTGTCCCTCGCTACACATCAAAATCATGGAAATTGAGTGTCCAGCATCGACACACGAAAACATCATGAAACCCGTGTCCAGCATCGATACGTAAATCCTCATATCTCGGGCCCCGTCAGTCCGGATCGGCCCACGGGATCCGTCAGTCCGGATCGGCCTATATCATCTCTCGACTCTGGTCAGTATCCTCCGGATATCCGCCGAGCCCAATACAGTCACCGGTAGGTAGTAGTCCCTTTGCTAGGCTCACCGTCTACTGCACAGCAAATCCGTTCTCGCCCCGGGGTAACATACGGGGTCCACCATATACCCGCAATCGGCCTCATCCAGCTCCTCGAATCGGGTTTCATGTGTCATACTCAGAACCGAGAAAACACATGTTGGACATACTGAAATATCATATCAAGAGAAACCGGGTTTTTAAAACAATACATACTTTCTTTTGAAATCACTACGGTTCTCAAATCCAGAAATCTCATGAAAACGGCAGATCTCAATGCGTAAAATCATAAAGCATGATGTATGCGACATATGATAGGAATGCAAGCATATCCGTTTATCATGCAACATGGAACAGTAATATGAACATATCTGGGGAAAACCGCTCTTTTAAATAAATCTAGTTTTTAAATATATCCCGCGGCTCCCAAATCTCCAAAATCAAATGCAACATCGTATAAAGGTGCATATGTGAAAATATGCAAGTATGGATGTACAATATGCATGTACGCAATGTATGGTTGTACAATATGTATGTACGCAAGTATGAGTGTAAAATGTGTAGCTATAGCAAGTATGGACGTACGAATGTGTATGTCTGCAAGTATGAGTGTACAATATGTAGCTATAGAAAGTATGGGCGTACGAATGTGTATGTCCGCAAGTATGAGTGTACAATATGTACGTGCGCCAATAGGGATGTACAAGTGGTATAAATGCAAGCATGAGTGTATAATATGTATGTGCGCCAATATGGATGTACAAGTGGTATATTATGATGCAGCAATCCTACTGTGTTGTGACATGGAAATTATCGATGATGAAGTGTGTGAGCCTACAATCTGTGTACGTGTAACATACGCATCATCAATAATTATGCAGGTGAACTATCACTGGTATAAGTAATACAATGCGAATGACATGAATGCAGCATAAGGTAAATCATATGCAAATGCTGACGGGTATACGTATCTAACAGGACCGAGTCGGTGAATAAATCCATCGGCATCTAGCCACACAATGTCACGTACGGTATAATCTATCGTACGGCATCCTCTAGTCAACGGTATGGATCAATCATCAAGTACGGAATATTATCATACAGCGGCAGTAAACCAAAAGAGTATATGACAATGAGGGATACGGACCTAACGTCTTGTAGGGCAATCACACATGATTCACCACACATATAAATATATATATATATATGTACCTATGTCCCAGGTCACATCCACAACAATCTTATATCAAGGGACCGGCAAGGTATCAATCATCTCATTCGACTCTTATCCGTATACCAACATATCACCAAGTCATCATATCGCATCTGTAACAACTAGGATTATATTAGTAACTAATTATATTTTTATTATTGAAATTCTTTAATAAAAGTTTACCAAATTGACTTTCAAATATTTTATCAAAATTAATAAGCATTTTTCTAGAATTTTCCTAAGCTTGCACAAACATGTGCATGTAGCCTAGGGTTAAAATTGAGTTAAACCATGTTTAAGCAACCATGGTGGCCTAATCCCTCTTGTTAGGCTAATTTGTTTTAAATTAAGAATTTGATTTTCTAAAAAAATAAAGGAATTAATATTCTTTTGGGGTTGACTTGGGTTGAGGGGAGAGAGAGAGAATGATAGGTGTCATGTTAGCTTTTGTTAGAGAGAGAAAATGGTGGCTTAAGAAAGAGTCACACCCACTTCACTTCAAAACTTTTCATAGCCTCCACACTCTCCCTCCCACTCACATCCCTCACATCTCTCACTCACACATACACTCAAACTCACTCCCAAACCCTCTCACTTAAACCCTACAGCAGTAGCTGCTGCTACCTCAGCTCAAGCAGCCATTTCTTCTTTGTGAAACATCAGCATCAGCTGATCTGTTTCAGCTCCAAAACACATCAGAACCATTTTATCAACACATCAGCATCTGCTGCATCAGCAGCATCACACTTTTAACAATCATCCCTAACTCCATATACTACAACAACACACCACCAACACTACAACACTCACACAACACAACAACAACACACCCCCAAACACAATAAAAAAAAACAACAGCAACTGCTTCAGCACTAAAGCAGCCAGAACAGCAGCTCTTGCTTCTGGAGCAAAAGCAGCAGCTCGGCTGGGGCAACAGCAGCACCCCAGCAAGCTCCACCCCTCTTCTTCTTCTCCTTCTCCTTGTTTGTGAGGTTCCTTATGGGGTATAACTTCTAAACTCCTTCTTTGTTTCTTAGTTGTGTAGAAGTAGCTTCGATTAGCAATATTTATGCGTTTTGTGCGCGTTTAGGTGTTTTATGTGAAAATGTGGTTATGTGAGGTTGGTGTTGGGTAGACTAGCCTAAGTAAGTGTTGTTGAGGCTAGGTTAACCTAGGATAACCCCAAATTGCACTAAAATACCTTCAGTTTTCAGATTGTACCAAACTTGACGTTTTAAGCCAAAACACGGCTTTTTGAGATCTGCTGTTACCCTTGTAGGTTGAAATAAAATTGATTGGACCATAGCCTAATGGTGACACCCTGACCCCACCACCAGAGCCCGACCCCACCACTTCAACCCGAGGCCGCCGAAATATCCGTTCTGGCCGCAATTTGCGGCCAGACTAGGGGGTTAGGGGCTAGGGTTTTTGGTACAGGTGTCTGCTACATTTTGTGGGTCCAGGGTATATATAGTTTTGTAATATCCTAACCTGGGTAAAATCTAGGACTGTATGTCATTTTCTGGTATTTTATTTTGTGCGATACGCGCGATACGCGAGTGGATTCTGTGATTCAGCGTATCGCGGTGTATCGGATCGAGTTCTGGTCACACACACACGTTCCAGCGTATCGCGCGCACGCGCGTTAATTCGCGACGCGAGTTTCTCGTTTCGTTCCGATATCGCGTTTTACGAGATTTTGATATATTGGGATTCTTGTGTTAATTCCAGGTTTGCAGGCGGGTACGTCAGATGCCGCCAGGAAAGGGAACCAAGTGGTCGGCTATACTTAGCACGCGACCAGGTGAGAAGATTTAACATCTACGGGGAAATCGCCCGTATGGCGTTAAGCGACAGGGCGTAATAGGATGTTAGTTTTATGTGTTCATACAGGCATACTAGAGTAGCATACCGTCTTATATATATAAAACTGGTAGTATAGAACACTGCACTGTCTCTAACGGTCTAAGTGCACGAGCACGATTTATATGCTACACTCACACCGTTAGTGATTGCCATGACACTCATATTATATGATTGCTATATTCCTCATGTTTGATTCTGCTTATTTGAAGTTGTCATGATTTGCCACCTACTATCATATGGACATTCATACCGTGCACACTGTATATGCACTTTCGTGAGTACCTTCATTGATATAACCCTACTTGGGCACATACGCATCATATGTCTACAGTTGTGCACATGTACATTGCTATATTCACTTTGCATACTTATCCATGCACACATCCATACCGATACACATATTCATATGCTACATACATGGATGCTATAGACTTGTTTTAAAAACTAAGGGACCGCAGGCGTTATTCTCAAAACTAGATCTTTCAAAAGAGCGGTTTTCCCTTTCTTTTACTCTTAGCGCTATATGACATGTTGCATGGATTACGCATTGTATTTGATTATGTGATTTCTGGATTTGGGAACCGGAGCACTAATTTAAGAAAATACGCACTGTTTAAAAACCCGGTTTCGCTTGAAATGATATTTTAGTGCGTCAACCATGAGTTTTCTCGGTTCCAGAGAGCTTATGTGAGTATACCCGATTCGAGGAGAGGTAGGCACCGATTGCGGGTACATGGTGGACCCGGTACGGTACCCCGGGGCGAGAAGACTCGTATTGTTAGACGGTGAGCCCGGCGGAGGGACTACTACCTACCGGTGATTGGTTAGACCTGAGGATTATCCGGAGGATACCGACCAGAGTCGATAGATGGATACAGGACGACGCGTACTGCTGGGGGCCGAGGGACGATTCCGCAGACGGAGCCCGTGGACAGATCCGATGGACGGACGCCCCATACTGGAGTATTTGCGTGTCGATGCGGGACACGCTTGATTTTATGAGATTTGGGTGCCGATGTTGGGCACTCACGATTGTATGAGATTCACAGGATTTGAGGGCCGATGTGGATGACGGCGCCTGAGTTTTACTGGGAATTGGGTGTATTGATGGACACCGGTCATTTTTCCACGTTGATATTCCGTGTAGAAACTATTTATTCCCGTACTCAGTATTTAGTATTGACATCTCATCCTGTACCTATTGTACCTGATATAGTACACATGCCATACATGATTATCGCATACCGTGCTCATGCTATATAGGGTTGTTAGATTCCATATCAGACATGATTATTGCATACCTTGCACATCATATGGGAAGACTTTTAGATTACATTTGCTGCCTGATATGAGTAATCAGTTCATCATATAGATGTTATCTGTTGGCATAGGTTAGAGTATCGCAGTACGTGCATACTCGCGATTACCTTTATATGTTATCTACTACTCACGAGTTGGCAACTCACCCCCGTTGTGCCACAGTGCTTGGAGGTTACCCTTGGGAGTAGTCGCGGCTTGCCGTATACCGCACCTTTTGACACAGATACCATTGCTGAGGCGTGTTAGACCTTTTGCTATTAGGTGGGTTTTGTACGGTATCTGTTTACTTTTAAGTTTTATCTTGATATATCTAGTACTCTCCATCTACTTTCATGTATTGACTTAGAGACAGTTGTGAGAACGATGTATGTTATTTGTACTCTGGTGTCGAGATCGTGTGAGCCGACTTTATTCATGCAGTTTTACCTCTTATGATACTTGTTGTTCTCTTTACTGCTCATTCTTCGCTTCGGCGTCGTATTTATATTGAGGTGATTTCTCCGCCGTTGGACGCGATTCTCCTATTGTGATACTCTATTTATTTCACATGTTACTTTTAATTATATCTCGCCTTTTAGCCGATTTCGGGACAAACTTTTAAAAAGGAAATGTTGTTAAAATGATTTAAATATTAACTTGAACCAAAAAGGATTGCTACTGAGTAACTTAAAGTTTTCTAAATGTTTTAACACTCCAAATTTTAATGGTTTTGTTTTCTGTGTTCGGCTTACTTAGTCATGTTACGCCTATAGGCGTTGCGTGGTTAAGTGCCGGTCACGGGCTGAACTTTAGGTCATGACAAAGTTGGTATCAGAGTGTAGGTTTTACCATCAGAGTGTAGGATTGACCCTCGTATGATGGAGTAGGTAGCTGCAGCAGGGTGGCGTGGCGTGCGTATGTTCCGCGGCATACTCATGATACGGTATCCCGCCTAAGCGACCTTAGGGCTTACTGATTGAAATTCCTTCATGACTATATACATTTTTGCGATTCGATTTCCGTATCCTTATCGAATCCTACCTTCCTTTTCTGCCACTATGCCGCCAAGGATTACGAGGGCACAAAGAGCGGCTGCGAGAGCCGAGGCTCGTGTTGACTCGTCCGAGACGAGGACTGATCCGGGCAGTGCACCTGTTGCACCCGAGCAGACTACCCCTCCCATGACAGATCAGATCGCCATACTAGGGGCTGGTATGCAGGAGATGCGCCAGACGGTGGGATCTAGCATGCAGGAGATGCGTCAGATGATAGGGTCGCTAGTTGAGACGCTTCGAGTGCAGCAACCAGAGGTGGCTCCACCAGTCACGGGGACCGCGATGGTATCTACAGCACCAGCAGTTGCCCCTATAGCCACGGAGGTGATTTCAGTATCGTTAGCAGAATTCATGAGTCTGAAGCCTCCGGTTTTCACAGGCACCGACACAGCTGAGGACCCGCAGTCCTTTATTGATAGGATGGCCCGGATATGCCGTTCTCTTAGATGCTCAGATACGAGGTGGGTCGAGTTCGCGAGCTTTCGCTTGGAAGGACTTGCGCAGAAATGGTGCGAATCGGTCGAGAAGGGCCGGGCAGCAGGTCTTCCTCCTATGACCTGGACAGAGTTTGTGACGATCTTTATAGCCCGCTTCCTTCCCCAGAGTGTCAGGGATGCCCGAGCACGCGGATTTGAGTCCTTACGCCAGACGCCAGAGATGACCGCGGCAGAGTACGACGTGCTATTCACCGAGCTATCAGTTTATGCTCCGTACCTAGTAGCTACTGAGGAACTACGAGTCAAGAGATTTGTTTGAGGCTTGCTTACACCACTGTTCCTTGCGATCAGTGCACAGCATTACGAGACGTATGCCGCAGCTGTAGACGCAGCCCTATTAGTCGAGGAGCGCCTTACCGAGACGTCAGTAGTTCCAGGGCCGAAGAGGGTTCGTACCGACACAGCAGCTCAGAGACATCCATTCAGACACCGTGATAGACATCATACCAGTGACAGAGACTCGGTGCGAGGTCAGATGTTTAGCTCTTTCCCCCAGGAGGGTCAGCAGACGTCCCGTGGATGCTTTGGATGCGGTAGTCCTCATCACCGCGTCAGAGATTGTACTGAGGCACGCCAGAGGGAGCCAGCCATACCGCATGTCACACTTCCACCTTCTCCTCCCCAGAGGGCATTGCCTGTTGTACCCACAGTTGCTCCGCGTCAGACTCATGCACAGAGGGGCTATGGTCGCGGAGGGTTTGTTCCTAGAGGGCGAGGCGGCCGAGGCAGAGGACCGCCAGCTACCGGCAGAGTACAGCCAGCTGCTAGTAGGGGACCGCCAGTTATTGGTGGAGGACAGGCACGGGTTTTCGCCTTGACGCATCAGGACGCGCTGGCGTCCAATGCGGTGGTCTCAGGTACCTTATCAGTATGTACTATTGATGCACACGTATTATTCGATCCTGGATCCACGCACTCGTACGTTTCCACACATTTTGTGCCGAGTTTGGGTAGAGAGTCTGGGTTGCTTGATCAGCCACTTGAAGTGACCACTCCCGTGGGAGAGTCGTTTGTTGCTAGGCACGTGTTCTGATCCTGTGTTGTCCGTATTAGTGAGAGAGATTTGCCTGTCGACTTGATCCTTCTGGAGATGTTGGACTTCGACGTTTTTTTGGGCATGGATTGGTTGGCCACGTGCTATACGTCTGTGGACTGCCGCGAGAAGACTGTTAGGTTTTGTTTTCCCGGCGAGTCGACTTTTGTTGTGCAGGGTGACCGTGGTGCCACCTCTCACCTTTTGATTTCTTCTCTTCACGCTGGACAGCTTTTGAGGAAGGGATGTGAAGGATTCCTAGCCTATGTTGCTGAGATTAGGGCTACGGATGTTCCACTGGACCAGGTTCCGAGTGTATGTGAGTTCCCTGACGTATTCCCTAACGAGCTTCCTTGGCTACCGCCTGAGCGTGATGTTGTTTTCCTTATTTATTTGGTTCCCGGCATGGGGCCTATTTCTATACCGCCTTATCGGATGGCCCCGGCGGAGCTTAGTGAGTTGAAGAGTCAGCTGCAAAATTTGCTGGACAAGGGACTCGTTCGACCTAGTGTTTCTCCTTGGGGTGCTTCGGTCCTGTTTGTGAAGAAGAAGGACGGCAGTTTGCGACTGTGTATCGACTACCGACAGCTGAACCGGGTGACTGTGCGGAACAGATATCCGTTGCCATGCATCGACGACTTGTTCGACCAGCTTCAGAGGGCAGGATATTTTTCGAGGATCAATTTGCGATCAAGGTATCATCAGCTGAGAGTTCGACCGGAGGACATTCCGAAGACAGCTTTCCGTACACGTTATGGCCATTACGAGTTTTTGGTGATGTCGTTCGGACTCACCAACGCGCCAGCAGCTTTCATGGACATGATGAACCGCATATTCAGGCCGTATCTTGACTTGTTCATCATCGTATTCATTGACGATATATTGGAGTATTCCCGGAGCAGAGAGGAGCATGAGCAGCACCTGCAGATTACACTACAGACCTTGAGGGAGCACAGGCTCTAAGCAAAATTCTCCAAGTGTGCGTTCTGGCTTGACAGCGTAGACTTCTTGGGTCACATGATTACACGGGATGGTATATGTGTAGACCCGAGGAAGGTCGAGGCCGTGCGTAGTTGGCCCAGACCTACATCCGTTACTGAGATACGGAGCTTTCTAGGACTGGCCGGCTACTAAAGGCGATTTGTGCAGGATTTCTCCCATATTGCTGCACCCTTGACCGGTTTGACCCGGAAGGGGGTTTCTTTCGTTTGGATGGAGGTGTGCGAGCACAGTTTCTAGTAGCTACGGACTTGCTTGACTACGGCGCCAGTGTTATCTTTGCCTTCAGGATCAGGCGGGTTTGTAGTATATTATGACGCTTCACGAGTAGGGTTGGGATGCGTATTGATGCAGCATGGCAAGGTGATCGCATATGCTTCCCGCCAATTGAAGAAACATGAGCAGAACTACCCCACTCACGATTTAGAGATGGTTGCAGTGGTCTTTGCACTTAAGATCTGGCGAAATTACCTCTATGGCGAGCCGTGCTATATATTCACTGATCATAAAAGCCTAAAGTATATATTTCAGCAGCGAGACCTGAATCTCTGACAGCGCCGTTGGATGGAACTGGTGAAAGACTACGACTGCGAGATCTTGTATCACCCGGGCAAGGCTAATGTAGTTGCGGATGCTTTGAGCAGGAGGCCCGGGGGTAGTCTATCGTGCTTGAGTGCAGTACAGAGGCAGTCGTCAGCAGATTGGCAGATACTATATGACGACCGACTACAGTTCGAGTTCACACAGATCGGGGGACAGCTTGCGCACGTTCGTGCACGCCCATAGTTGCTTGACCGTATATATGAGGCACAGCGTAGGGATGACCGTTGCTCAGAGATCGCGGCACAGATTGGACATGGAAGATTCTCCGAGTTCGTGGTCGATGATCAGGGGATATTACGATTTGGGTCTAGACTGTGCGTACCAGATGCTGAGGGATTGCGGCGCGATATTCTTGAGGAGGCACATCGATCAGTGTACAGTGTCCATCCCGGTTCCACCAAGATGTACCATGATATGAGAGAAGTCTACTGGTGGGACGGAATGAAGAGGGACATTGCTGATTTCGTATCGAGATGCCTGACTTGTCAGCAAGTCAAGGCCGAGCACCAGAGGCCCGCGGGAGAGCTACAGCCGTTACCCATTCCGGAGTGGAAATGGGAACAGATTTCGATGGATTTCGTTATGGGTCTACCCAGGACTAGGCAGGGGTATGACTCCATTTGGGTGATCGTGGATCGTCTGACGAAAGCGGCTCACTTCCTACCAGTGAAGACGACTTTTGGATTTGCTCAGTACGCCCAGATTTATAACGATGAGATTGTACGACTACATGGGGTTCCGACGTGTATTGTGTCCGACCGAGGCACCCAGTTCGCCAGCAGATTATGGCAGAGGCTTCAGGAGGCTTTGGGCACTCGTTTGAGTTTTAGCACGACATTTCATCCGCAGACCGACGGACAGTCAGAGTGGACCATTCAGACTCTCGAGGACATGCTCCGAGCTTGCGTGTTAGACTTTGGTGGTAGCTGAGATCATCATTTACCCTTGATTGAGTTCTCCTACAACAATAGCTTCCAGGACACTATACAGATGGCACCTTTCGAGGCTTTGTATGGGAGGAGATGTAGATCGCCCGTCTGTTGGACAGAACTCAGCGAGAGCAGTATTTTGGGGCCACAGATCGTACAGGAGACGACCGAGAAGATACAGCTGATTCAAGACAGGATGAGGACAGCTCATAGCAGACAGAAATCGTATGCTGACAGACGCCGCCGCAGTTTAGAGTTCGCAGCTGGCGATCACCTTTTTTTGAGGGTCTCATCGATGAAGGGAGTGATGAGGTTTGGACGGAAGGGGAAGCTTATCCCCAGATTCATAGGTCCTTTCGAGATCCTTGAGCGTGTCGGCGCCGTAGCATAACGTTTGGCTCTTCCACCCAGTCTTTCAGATGTTCACCCCGTCTTCCATGTATCGATGCTATGCAGATATCTTCATGACCCTTCTCACACGATCCAGCATCCGACAATACAGCTTGAGCCCGACCTTTCGTTCACCGTGCAGCCAGTGGTGATATTGGATCGGCAGGTAAAGAAACTTCAATCTAGGATCCTGCCGTCGGTAAAGGTTCTTTGGCGCAGCCCGAACGATGAGGAGTTCACTTGGGAGGCCGAAGGAGAGATGCGGAAGAAATTCCCTCATCTCTTTGAAGGTACGCGTAGTCTTATATTTTAAATTCGGGGATGAATTTTCTTAAGGGGGGAAGACTGTAACAACTAGGATTATATTAGTAACTAATTATATTCTTATTAGTGAAATTCTTTAATAAAAGTTTACCAAATTGACTTTCAAATATTTTATCAAAATTAATAAGCATTTTTCTAGAATTTTCCTAAGCTTGCAGAAACATGTGCATGTAGCCTAGGGTTAAAATTGGGTTAAACCATGTTTAGGCAACCATGGTGGCCTAATCCCTCTTGTTAGGCTAATTAGTTTTAAATTAAGAATTTGATTTTCTAAAAATATGAAGGGATTAATATTCTTTTAGGGTTGACTTTGGTTGAGGAGAGAGAGAGAATGATAGGTGTCATGTTAGCTTTTGTTAGAGAGAGAAAATGGTGGCTTAAGAAAGGGTCACACCCACTTCACTTCAAAACTTTTCATAGCCTCCACACTCTCCCTCCCACTCACATCTCTCACTCACACATACACTCAAACTCTCTTACAAACCCTCTCACTTAAACCCTAGAGCAGTAGCTGCTGCTACCTCAGCTCAAGCAGCCATTTCTTCTTTGTGAAACATCAGCATCAGCTGATCTGTTTCAGCTCCAAAACACATCAGAACCATTTTATCAACACATCAGCATCTGCTGTATCAGCAGCATCACTCTCTTAACAATCGACCCCAACTCCATATACTACAACAACACACCACCAACACTACAACACTCACACAACACAACAACAACACACCCCCAAACACAATAAACAAAAACAACAGCAACTGCTTCAGCACTGCAGCAGCCAGAACAGCAGCTCCTGCTTCTGAAGCAAAAGCAGCAGCTCGGCTGGGGCAACAGCAGCACCCCAGCAAGCTCCACCCCACTTCTTCTTCTCCTTCTCCTTGTTTGTGAGGTTCATTGTGGGGTATAACTTCTAAACTCCTTCTTTGTTTCTTAGTTGTGTAGAAGTAGCTTCGATTAGCAATATTTATGCGTTTTGTGCGCGTTTAGGTGTTTTATGTGAAAATGTGGTTATGTGAGCTTGGTGTTGGGTAGACTAGCCTAAGTAAGTGTTGTTGAGGCCAGGTTAAGCTAGGATAACCCCAGATTGCACTAAAATACCTTCAGTTTTCATATTGTACCAAACTTGACGTTTTAAGCAAAAACATGGCTTTTTGAGATCGGCTGTTACCCTTGTAGGTTCAGAATAAAATTGATTGGACCATAGCCTACTGGTGACACCCTGACCCCACCACCAGAGCCCGACCCCACCACTTCAACCCGAGGCCGCCGAAATATCCGTTATGGCCGCAATTTCCGGCCAGACTAGGGGGTTAGGGGCTAGGGTTTTTGGTACAGGTGTCTGCTACATTTTGTGGTTCCAAGGTATATATAGTTTTGTAATATCCTAACCTGGGTAAAATCTGGGACTGTATGTCATTTTCTGGTATTTTATTTTGCGCGATACGCGCGATACGTGAGTGGATTCCGTGATTCAGCGTATCGCGGCGTATCGGATCGAGTTCTGGACACACACACACGTTCCAGCGTATCGCGCGCGCACGCGTTAATTCGCGATGCGAGTTTCTCGTTTCGTTCCGATATCGCGTTTTACGTGATTTTGATATATTGGGATTCTTGTGTTAATTCCAGGTTCGTAGGCGGGTACGTCAGACGCCTTCAGGAAAGCGAAGCAAGTGATCGGCTATACTTAGCACGCGACCAGGTGAGTAGATTTAACATCTACGGGGAAATCGCCCGTATGGCGTTAAGCGTCAGGGCGTAATAGGATGTTAGTTTTATGTGTTCAAACATGCATACTAGAGTAGCATACCGTCTTATATATATAGATCTGATAGTATAGAACACTGCACTGTCTCTAACGGTCCAAGTGCACGAGCACGATTTATATGCTACACTCACACCGTTAGTGATTGCCATGACACTCACATTATAGGATTGCTATAAACCCCATGTTTGATTCTGCTTATTTGAAGTTGTCATGATTTTCCACCTACTATCATAAGGACATTCATACCATGCACACTGTATATGCACTTTCATGAGTACCTTCATTGATATAACCCTACTTGGGAACATACGCATCATATGTCTACAGTTGTGCACATGTACATTGCTATATTTGTAGGGTTGCAAGGCACGCGCACAAGGTTCTACGAGGCATCAACCATGCCCGATTTAAAAATTAGTCGTGCCGAACAACCCAAAGCCGGATCTTTAAACTAGAGATTAGGCGAAAACTAACATGTTAAACTCTTTAACACTAAGTGAGAGAGATTACAACCTTTGTAGATCCGGTCCTTTACTTCATAAGCTCCGTGTTGTGGTCCCTTCGCTGCGATCATCGGGTTCCGGACTCTCGAGAGGTCCACGAAGAGAAAGATGCAGTCTTGTTTCCGATCTTCGATACTAAGATGATCTACCTTGAAGTTTCATTAACACAAGCTAACACTCACTAAAATTGAGTGAACACTCTCATCTAAAGGGCAAGGGAAGATGAGGATGATGAAGTAGGATTTTTTCTCTCTTTATTTATCTTTTTCTCACATTTATTCATCACTTGGAAAAAAGCTAGTAAGCTTTTTCTATGAAGAAAGAAGAAGGAAGAAGATGAATTAAAATAATGGAATTCCTTTTCTGATGAATAATAAAAAGTTATCATAATCATTTATGAAACCATGGTTGTAGTAACCAATGTAGAGAGTTTCCTAGGGTTAGGGTTTGGGTTGGGTTAAAGAGAGAGTCACAAAGAAATATCTATCATAATATCATAACAAATGACAAAGTAAAAACATCTAGAAATATCTAGAATTCATTAACCCAAATCAAACCCTAAACTTTTTTAAACTCCTCTAAACATGTTGCATTAATAATTATAATATGTTACAATATTATATATCACATATACAATATTTATTGTAACAAAATAAAATAATACATTTAACATATATCGCATATATATCAATGTATTACCCGAGTGAGAAAAAGAAACTTTTAGTGAGCTAATATTAGTTAATGTAATTTAATATATCATATATATTATTATAGATTAAATTATCGAATCAACACTTGATCCGACAATCCGGCTATATCGCATATAACTGACTAATATTTATCCGTACCGATTCATCGAACCAACACTTGATCCGATGACCCGGCTGATATCAAATATCGCGAGAATAGAATACGGTGTCTCATATCGCATTATCCTCGGACCCGCACATATCACATACGTGCCCCATCTCCGTTTTGCCTGAGCCAAGAAACCTCTGTGTAGGACTCTAAAGAATCATCAATACGCCGGCAGTAGGTGATGATCATATCAAACACCCACAAGCTGCAAGCGGTCAGCTAAACGTAACAGCTACCCAGGTATTGAGCGCTCAGAAGATCAACAAGCAAGCCTGTACATTCTCCTGTGAATCCAAACAGTAACACTCCCGTACAGTCCGGTCTCGTCGTCTGATATGTCGCATATCTCGCCTAGGGGTGGTAAACGTCAGACCCCAATAGCTCGATAAGTCGTGTTGATATGAGGTCATTGCCTCCATGTGATTCGGGACTGTGCCCAAAATCCACCTTTTTGCACGCCCTCTTAGACATGGTATTATGGAAATCAAAGCACAGTGGGAATGACAAAAGACTCTATGACGATCTCGGGTCAACAGACTACTCTGTACCAGTGTCACCGGAGAACTTCCATCTGACGTGAGGTATAATACCATCTGGGAGTTCTCGGCGAGTCCGTCCAGTGTACCCAGTCTCCACTGAGCACCCGTACACCATCCTTGATGTCAAACACCGATGGATATGGGATCATCCATCGCCCATCATATGGGTCAAGATGCGTATACGCTAGTCTACTCTGGTGTATCGATGCCCTGTCTCGATACACCCTCGACTAGGAACAGTTATAGGATGTACTCGTCGACTACCGTGGCCCCACTAGTCTGATCTCATCATAGTCCCATTAGTCGAGTACATATCCTAAGGGCTTTATCAACATGTAACATAGAGACAATCTGAGTACATGTTAAGATAAAGTACAACAAGATATCATACTATCATGTCGAGCAAGAAAGTCCTCCCTATATATGTCCTAGCATCTACTACAACAGTAATGGCCTCTAGGGCATACATATAACTAACAATCTCCCACTTGCACTAGGGCCATCTGTTGTGGTATCGCATACTCAATAATTAGCTGTGGTTGATGTATCTCATACTCAACCATCCCATAAAAGTCTCTACTGGGAAAAAGGCCTTTGTGAGTGGATCCGCGCTGTTGTCCTCTGTGTCTACTCTCCTAACCTCAATCTCCCTGGAGATCAACCATCTCCATGATCAGGTGATACTGCCTAAAAATTATATCTGGATTTCTGATGGGACGGTAGTTCCTTGGCTAAAGCCACAACTCCATTGTCACACAATGGTAGGAACGAAGTTCATCTCATGAACTTATATATCCAGACTGCCTCGTTGGTAGCATCCTTGGTAACGATGTATCTTGCCTCTAATCATCTACTATGTCACGGTATCTAGCATGGAATTCTTCCAACATATCGTCCCTCTACTGAGGGTAAAGATAATGCCTGCGACTGGCATTCAGTCGTTCTTATCACCCTGGAACCTTTCCAGTGATTCTCCCCAGGATCAATTGATACCATCTCACTACAACTAGTGAGTATCCTAACATCCAATTAGATCAATCTCATAGATCCAAAAACCCAGGATTTAGGAGGTATCACTTTGATCCTATATGGAGAATCCTTGTGATAAGCGGAGATTAACCGAGCGTAGCATAGGAAACTCCTTCCCTATCAAGAGTATGTCATCCACGTACTCTACGAGGATCACCACAATACTCCCTACTACCTTTTTGTATATACAAGGTTCATCTACCATTTTGATGAAGTCAAACTCTTTGACTACCACATCAAAATAGATGTTCCAACTCCGCGATGCCTGTTTTATCATATAAAATATCTTGCACACGTTTCCACTGCTCCCACTCTCTACGAAGCCCTCTGGCTGTGTACTTATAGACGCTCTCTTCTAAAATATCATTTAGAAAAGCAGTCATGACACACAACCGCCAGATATCGTAGTCATGGTATGTAGCCGTGGCAAATAGGATCTAGATGGACTTAAGCATAGCTTTGAAATTCTTAACTTTTCCATGTACAGCAAGTAATCTTCTCAAGATATACTAGCTCCTGATAGGGATTTAACCCTTCAGATAACGCAACCAAAGTCCATACTTTGTTGGTGTATAAGGATTCCATCTCAGATCGATAAGCATCCAGCCATTCTTACAGAGTCCCACTCCTGATGGCCAGCTTGAAACTAGTTGGGTCATCATCTCATGATGCAATCCTCGCTCCCACTGTCATAGAGAAACCGAAGTATCTCTCAGGTGGGTGAGGAACCCTACTAGATCGGCGGAGAGGCTGAGGTTCATTGGAAACTATTGAATCCTTTGGTTCTACCAAATCATCAGCTGCAGTTTGTATAGCTGGAACATTTCCAGTTCTACATAACAGACCTTGCCTCGAGCTTGTCCAGATTTTGCTTTTAGACATAGGCCGGACAACCCCAAATCTTAACAAGCTTAAGATATGGGCTCTTCCCTTTACATATCACATATGAAGCGGTAGGCAACTGATTTGATTTGAACCCTATTCAATAGGTATGCAGCTTCTCAAGCGCATAACACCCAAAAAGGAAATAGGAAACTCAGTAGTATTCATCATAGAGCACACCATATCAAATAGGGTGTTATTGCTCCGCCCCGATATACCATCGTGCTATGGTGTATATGGAGGAGTAATGCAGAGAGAGAATCTCATTCTCCTTTAGAATAGTCCAGGAATTCCGTGCTCAAGTATTCTCCTCTTTGATCTCATCAAAGGACATAATACTTATACCCGTATTTTGGTTCTTTACTTCTAACTTATATTCTGTGAATATCTCAAAAGCTTCGGACTTGTGTTTCAACAGGAACATATGTCTGAATCTTGAGAGATCATCAGAGAATGTAATGAAGTACAAAGAACCGGTCTTGGCATTTGTAGACAGGAGACTTTCATACATCAGCATGTATCAATCCCAAAAGTTCACTAACTCTTTCTCTGTTTCTAATAAACAGAGTTGTGGTCATCTTATCTTTGTGACATGACTGGAAAGTTTCACAAGATGTAAATTCAAACAAATTTAAATATGCATCTAAATGTAACTTTGCTAGTCGGGTCGCATTGATATGACATAGTCTACAATGCCTCAAGAAGGATCCGATTATTTCTGAACTCTTCCTCCTGTGTGTGTTCCGTATACTAAGAACTGTAGTTTGATTTAGAAAGTTTATGCTTTTAGATAACGTGCCTGAACCGATCAACTCTTGATATAGGAAATGTTCAAAACATATCCAACAATACAAAATTATATCATTTCCTTACTAATAAAGAGACTGATATGATGTTGTACATCAGGTTCGGTATCTAATAACATTCGTTCAGAATCAATGTATTCTGGTAATACAGGGTGATAGTGACCAACAGACTTGGCTGCAACACTTGCACCGTTTTCGATCTCATGAAACTTATCACCCGTTCTCAGTTCTCTACCTATCTATAGCCCATGTAACAGATTACATATACGGGATCCTGATCCGGTATCACATACCCAGGACGTAAAGGATACTGAGAAACAGTTCTATGTAATGAACACACCCGAAGAAGATGCATCAGCATGCACTTTCTTCGTTTGGGCGGCACGGGAAATCTGGTATTCCCCAATTTCCTGCTCTGTCTTATAACAATTATAAGTTGGAGCGGGACCAACGTTCCCCAGCTTAGTATAACAAGTGGGTTCGGTCAAATATATCCGTATTATTATCTTGATTAAGGTGTGATATGGTCGCTACCTGGAGAGAGAGAGAAGAAAACACTCAGCGTATGCTCTTGCAAGATTAGATTAGTTATCTAATATATCTAATCAGGATGTCTCCCACTGTTTTAATCAAATCTTCCTTCAAACCCTAAAAGGAAAGACTAGCCGGGATTAATTACACGCTACAAGTTCGCCAATCCATCTGCCAGGCCAGTGTCGGTACTTTGAGGGAGGTCCCCCGTGCTTTCGCACGAACCTAATTAAAGTAAACCTCATTTTCCCAGAGGCGTAACCCCGTTAACACCTTTCTAGACACCTACTTGATCGGCTAATTGTAATGTGTAAAACTCTCCCAGGAGTAACTCTTACTCACAGCGGGTATCGGGATCCAACTATCTCATAGAAGGTATGCAATCTCATTGCAAATTTCAACACTTGAAATTTCCAATAATATTTTGCCCCAAGCGATCTATGACCTTGACTGAGTCAACAAACCATAGACCGCAAGTAAAGTTCAACCCGTCATTTCCCGATTGAATTAAACCTACCCGCACGACCCTTGACTGAGTCAACAAGGCCGCACGACTACCCTAATCCAATCGCATCATATGCTTTGCAGATAAGCACTAATCAGCTACCGCACACTACGCCTTGACTGAGTCAACAAACGCAGCAAGAATACTAAATACTACTTATCTGAAATGACGGAGGGCTACGACAGGTTTTTAAGAAAACCTTTTGCGTAATGAACTTTATATCGTAGTAGAATCGAGTGATTTTAAATGGAGTGCTTTTGAGGATTTTCTAGTTTTGCTAAAGGGGTCACTCCCGGCGAAGGGATCGTCGGCCTTTTCCTCATCGAATAAGGTGCAGGATATTTCACAAATATCCCTATGCAAAGCAAGAACTATAGAAGCAATCAAAAGACAAACCGAGTTTGTAGCATATGCTAGTTTCACTAAAGAGGTCACTCCCGGTGAAGGGATCTCGGCTCTTTCCTTATCGAATAAGGTGCTGGATGTTCTACAAGGAACACCGCTATGCAAAGCAAGAACTAGAGCTACCAGTTTTTAAACAAGTTTCTACAACATCTTTAGGTTTCTTTTATTTCATTAATCTCATCAAGGAAGTCCCATTTTATTATGCTTCGCAAGCATCTCTTTTGAAACGAAATCTGCAATATAACATATATTTCATATATATAATATAAACATTCATCTCAGCAAGTAATATGATCTCATCACAGAACATTGCAGCAGAAGAACATATATCAAATATTGGATATACTAGGATGTCCGTGTTTTCAATACGAGCCTGTATAAAACACGGATTCCATGGTCGCGATGAATAGCCAAACCCACATCCCTAGACCCCTACGAGAACGGCAAGTAACACTGCCAATTCTAGGGTTAGGAGACCCGGTCTCGACTCCTCGAGATGGTCTCCCACTGGACCCCAGAACCCGGTTACTTGTGCTCCCCTCCTTGGGTCTACCTAATGCGGAAAAGTAAATAATATACAACGGTGACAACTTCCGCAACCTGGAAGTGCCCCAACAAAAGAATATTACATACAAATGAATTTTACATGAATGAAAAAGAAAAACTCTCATCTCACATAAAACCCCCGGCTATTCAAAACGCGACGATCCAATATAACATATCACAGCAACACATAATATCTCATATCATCAACGTAAGCAAGTATGCGTATCCCGATTGTCGTTGATGTATAGCAACGAAGCCGGCGATACACCACATATTACGCTTACGGTCACAGAAAAGAAAGTGTAAAACTACAACAGTTGGAATCCGCAACCTCTTTAGACATCGCATGCCTAACCAAATGAATTCCTTAGACATCTCATGCCTAACAATTATAAACCCCGCATTTTAGTCTCATTATCGAAAACTCTTTTCAATATCAAGTCGGGCAATTCAACAAGATTCCCGACAACCTGATCGAATGCTCGTCGCAAACTTTAGTAGACGGCCGTACCCCCGGATGCCGTCGACGAAGTGCACTAGGGCGGAACACCGCTGCCGCAAGCACCCGAATGGATGCTTTTGGCGACGGGGTTCTCCTACAGTCACTTGGTCGGGGCTATGGGGCATGGCTGTCTATTAAGTTTACCCGGCGAGTATCCGCGTACGCTATGTGATTGCGACGGAATTTTGGTCACATCAAAATTCTGTGGCAACCGATCATCAGAGACTAAACTGCTATGTTTATAACATTCAAATTAGTCATCTCATAACTACCTGTGGATTCCAAATATTGTATCACATTCCAGATAAATAGACAAAGTTAAACTTTCCGATCGAATAATCAAACACCCAAGATTTCCCCAATATATCTCAACACTTGAAATCAGTTTAAAAACATCCATCACATGCCACAGTACCAATGGTCCAGCCGTAGAAGGGTCAAGCCAACGCCTCACATGTGGCATACCGTACTGCCCCAAACTCTAAGGTTCAAAAGGCAGTTCAAGACGGTCACATAATCGAGTTATGGTTTGTTGTCTTCTAGAGGGTCCACCGAGTTACTTGCACGAATTAGAACGTTCTTAAACACGAGAAAAAATCCAACTTTTGAAAAATTTTCCTACAGGGAAAAAAGTGAGTTATTGATATCCGTTCGAACTTTTTAACAGTTTCTAAAATTTATCCGGACAAAACTAAACAAAGTTAAATTATCTGATCGAATCAACGACTCCCCAATACAACCCTAGAAAACCCAACACTTGAGTGGAATTAAAATATTCCCAGAAAAAATTAACAAGAAAGGACCTAAGAATAATTAAGTGAAATTTCAGGGACTAAGTCCAAATTTTGTCCGCGGAACCGCCGCCAAACCCATGGTTTCGCCGCGGTTCCGCGGTCAAATAGTTGACTTAGGGGACCGTACTTCACAGTAATTCTTAGTATTTCCTGCTTGTTTTTCTGGGCATTTTTAATTAAGAAAAAACCACATTTTTGAAAAATGTACATAGAAGGGGTTTTATCGGGTTTTCCGGGTTCGATCGGACTTTAAACTTCGTCTAGACTTCGCCTAAATCTCTAGCTTGGCTCTGATACCACAGTAGGGTTGCTAGGCACATGCACAAGGTTCTACGAGGTATCAACCATGCCCGATTGAAAAATTAGCTGTGCCGAACAACCTGAAGCCGGATCATTAAACTAGAGATTAGGCGAAAACTAACATGTTAAACACTTTACCACTAAGTGAGAGAGATTACAACCTTTGTAGATCCGGTCCTTCACTTCATAAGCTCCGTGTTGTGGTCCCTTCGCTGCGATCATCGGGTTCCGAACTCTCGAGAGGTTCCACGAAGAGAAAGATGCAGTCTTGCTTCCGATCTTCGATACAAAGATTATCTACCTTGAAGTTTCATTAACACAAGCTAACACTCACTAAAATTGAGTGAACACTCTCATCTAAAGGGCAAGGGAAGATGAGGATGATGAAGTAGGATTTTTGCTCTCTTTATTTATCTTTTTCTCACATTTATTCATCACTTGGAAAAAAGCTAGTAAGCTTTTTCCATGAAGAAAGAAGAAGGAAGAAGATGAAGAATAATAATGGAATTCCTTTTGTGATGAATAATAAAAAGTTATCATAATCATTTATGCAACCATGGTTGTAGTAACCAATGTAGAGAGTTTACTAGGGTTAGGGTTTGGTTTGGGTTAAAGGGAGAGTCACAAAGAAATATCTATCATAATATCTTAACAAATGACAAAGTAAAAACATCTAGAAACATCTAGAATTCATTAACCCAAATCAAACCCTAAACTTTTTTAAACTCCTCTAAACATGTTGCATTAATAATTATAATATGTTACAATATTATATATCACATATACAATATTTATTGTAACAAAATAAAATAATACATTTAACATATATCGCATATATATCAATGTATTACCCGAGTGAGAAAAAGAATCTTTTAGCGAGCTAATATTTGT
This sequence comes from Agapanthus africanus, assembly GCA_030015575.1. NCBI lineage: Eukaryota > Viridiplantae > Streptophyta > Magnoliopsida > Asparagales > Amaryllidaceae > Agapanthus > Agapanthus africanus. The sequence continues at coordinate 222,408,690 of JASDDO010000016.1, read as the reverse complement.
TAATGTAATTTAATATATCATATATATTATTATACTTTTAATTATCGAATCAACACTTGATCCGACAATCCGGCTATATCGCATATAACCGACTAATATTTATCCGTACCGATTCATCGAATCAACACTTGATCCGATGACCCGGGTGATATCAAATATCGCGAGAATAGAATACGGTATCTCATATCGCATTATCCTCGGTCCCGCACATATCACATACGTGCCCTTACTCCGTTTTGCCTGAGCCAAGAAACCTCTGTGTAGGACTCTAAAGAATCGTCAATACGCCGGCAGTAGGTGATGATCATATCAAACACCCACAAGCTGCAAGCGGTCAGCTAAACGTAACAGCTACCCAGGTATTGAGCGCTCAGAAGATCAACAAGCAAGCCTGTACATTCTCTTATGAATCCAAACAGTAACACTCCCGTACAGTCCGGTCTCGTCGTCTGATATGTCGCATATCTCGCCTAGGGGTGGTAAACGTCAGACCCCAATAGCTCGATAAGTCGTGTTGATATGAGGTCTATAACAGTTCGAGAAACTATTGATAACACTTACCAGTAAATCTCAGCAACCCTGGCCAGGGATTTCCGGTTATAGCCAATCGAACACAGCACAACATCAACTCCCTATACCGGGAGAGACGAATCACCTCCTATCGCTCATTGCCTCCATGTGATTCGGGACTGTGCCCAAAAGCCACCTTTTTGCATGCCCTCTTGGACATGGTATGATGGAAATCAAAGCACAGTGGGAATCACAAAAGTCTCTATGACGATCTCGGGTCAACAGACTTCGCTGTACCAGTGTCACCGGAAAACTGCCATCTGACGTGAGGTATAATACCATCTGGGAGTTCTCGGCGAGTCCGTCCAGTGTACCCAGTCTCCACTGAGCACCCATACACCATCCTTGATGTCATACACCGATGGATATGGGATCATCCATCGCCCATCATATGGGTCAAGATGCGTATACGCTAGTCTTCTCTGGTGTATCGATGCCCTGTCTCGATACACCCTCGACTAGGAACAGTTATAGGATGTACTCGTCGACTACCGTGGCCCCACTAGTCTGATCTCATCATAGTCCCAGTAGTCGAGTACATATCCTAAGGGCATTATCAACATGTAACATAGAGACAATCTGAGTACATGTTAAGATAAAGTACAACAAGATAGCATACTATCATGTCGAGCAAGAAAGTCCTCCCTATATATGTCCTAGCATCCACTACAATATACATCGTATGTACAGTAATGGCCTCTAGGTCATACATATAACTAACAATATTCACTTTGCATACTTATCCATGCACACATCCATACCGATACACATATTCATATGGTACATACATGGATGATATAGACTTGTTTTAAAAACTAAGGGACCGCAGGCGTTATTCTCAAAACTAGATCTTTCAAAAGTGCGGTTTTCCCTTTCTTTTACTCTTAGCGCCATATGACATGTTTCATGGATTACGCATTGTATTTGATTATGTGATTTCTGGATTTGGGAACTGGAGCACTAATTTAAGAAAATACGCACTGTTTAAAAACCCGGTTTCCCTTGAAATGATATTTTAGTGCGTCCACCATGAGTTTTCTCGGTTCCAGAGAGCTTGTGTGAGTATACCCGATTCGAGGAGAGGTAGGCACCGATTGCGGGTACATGGTGGACCCGGTACGGTACCCAGGGGCGAGAAGACTCGTATTGTTAGACGGTGAGCCCGGCGGAGGGACTACTACCTACCGGTGATTGGTTAGACCTGGCGATTATCCGGAGGATACCGACCAGAGTCGATAGATGGATACGAGACGACGCGTACTGCCCGGGGCCGAGGGCCGATTCCGCAGACGGAGCCCGTGGGCAGATCCGATGGACGGACGCCCCATACTGGAGTATTTGCGTGTCGATGCTGGACACGGTTGATTTTATGAGATTTGGGTGCCGATGTTGGGCACTCACGATTGTATGAGATTCACAGGATTTGAGGGCCGATGTGGATGACGGTGCCTGAGTTTTACTGGGAATTGGGTGTATTGATGGACACCGGTCATTTTTCCACGTTGATATTCCGTGTAGACACTATTTATTCCCGTACTCAGCATTTAGTATTGACATCTCATCCTGTACCTATTGTATCTGATATAGTACACATGCCATACATGATTATCGCATTCCCTGCTCATGCTATATAGGGTTGTGAGATTCCATATCAGACATGATTATTGCATACCTTGCACATCATATGGGGAGACTTTTAGATTACATTTGCTGCCTGATATGAGTAATCAGTTCATCATATAGATGTTATCTGTTGGCATAGGTTAGAGTATCGCAGTACGTGCATACTCGCGATTACCTTTATATGTTATCTACTATTCACGAGTTGGCAACTCACCCCCGTTGTGCCACAGTGCTTGCAGGTTACCCTTGGGAGTAGTCGCGTCTGGCCGTTTACCGCACTTTTTGACACAGATACCATTGCTGAGGCGTGTTAGCCCTTTTGCTATTAGGTGGGTTTTGTACGGTATCTGTTTACTTTTAAGTTGTATCTTGATGTATCTAGTACTCTCCATCTACTTTCATGTATTGACTTAGAGACAGTTGTGAGGACGATGTATGTTATTTGTACTCTGGTGTCGAGCTCGTGTGAGCCGACTTTTTTCATGCAGTTTTACCTCTTATGATACTTGTTGTTCACTTTACTGCTCATTCTTCGCTTCGGCGTCGTATTTATATTGAGGTGATTTCTCCGCCGTTGGGAGCGATTCTCCTATTGTGATACTCTATTTATTTCACATGTTACTTTTAATTATATCTCGCCTTTTACCCGATTTCGGTACAAACTTTTAAAAAGGAAATGTTGTTAAAATGATTTAAATAATAACTTGAACCAAAAAGGATTGCTACTAAGTAACTTAAAGTTTTTTAAATGTTTTAACACTCCAAATTTTAATGGTTTTGTTTTCTGGGTTCGGCTTACTTAGTCATGTTACGCCTATAGGCGTTGCGTGGTTAAGTGCCGGTCACGGGCCGAACTTTGGGTCGTGACAGCATCGTATATTCTTTTCATCACATTTATATCTCACATCGAATCAAATGTTATAAATATACACATTCTACCTTTACCATAAGCATAAGTATCTAATCTAACATACACCCCCGAACCATACAATCAGTTTTTGAAGGAAGCGAATCGTAGTTTTGAAAGTAGGGTTTACGGTGTTTTTAAGGAAAAGTTATCATTTGAAAATCCGTAACGTTCCTTAAGGTACTTGTTTAAAAGATGCATACGATTCTTCAGTTTAGAAATACGTATGGTTCGGATGATACATCTACGTCGGCTATCTAGTCCTATAGTACCCTAAACGGCAATATCGTCAAATATCATCCTCAAATCCCGTCATCACATATTAGCCGTATCATATCACTTCTATCTATTCTTTACTTTCTAATATGGTTTCTATAGCTATCTTTTAATTCTAACCCAAGTTCTCTACTCTAGATTTTATTAACCATATGCTACAATCGGTTTCCACCAAAACATTACGAGGGTGCTATACGCCATCCACCCGACTTCCCCCATAGATATAGATCTACTCACCTTAACCCTTGCTTGCCGAAGTCGATGACGCCATGCTCCGTCGCCTCAGAATCCATACAAAGGTACCTACAATAATACACAATCGCATTCGCTATTAAAATCGAATCCAGAAAACCGATACGGCACACGGCGCGCTCATAGGTTAGAACTTATGGCCTACGCATGCAAAAACACGACAAAAAATCCTAGTCGTTGATGTTCAAACGCCACACGACCAAATACAAATCCCAATATCAATACCAAGCATCCCAAAATACGGAAAACATAGCCAAAAACTCCCCAACGTGCTCCCAGATTTTACCCTAGGCCAAATTGGTCAATTCTGCACATATGGAGGGTCTAGTTTATAGGTAACAAAGACATGGACCAAACACGATGCCATACCTTCCTGCTCTGGCCGCAAATTGCGGCCAGAATGGATTAATCTGAGGCCTGGGTTTGGAGTTGGGGTCCCGGGTCTCTAGGACTAACAATCACCTGCTCATCTGATTGTCTTTGCTAAATTATTTTTAGTGCTCCCGGGTTACTCCAGATTCCATAATATTACCTCAAAATATCAATTTAACCGATGTCGGAAATGTTCTAAGTTCGTGTTCCCTATCCTAGGCCATACAAATCCACAATAAGGTCTATAGGCAGCCACTACACATCACCAATTCCAAACAAACACTCAAAACCTTCTCTTGGGATTTCTATGATCACAATTCCATACACAATCAACTTCTAAACTACACAAGAATGCAAGGAAATTAAAACTAAACTAAAGGGAAGAATTTATACCTCATGGATGTCAGTCAAGAGAAACCCTAGCTTCCCAAAGTTTGTCAAAACTTTGCTAGGTCCATTTTGTAAAGGATGAAGAGGTGGTCAATTTTTGTAAAAGAGGTTTAGGGTTTTGAGGAGTATTTTAAGATGGATCTACGGATTTAAGTGGAGGGAAGTGGGGAAGAAAAAGGAGAAGAAAAACAAATGGGGGAGGATGAAGATGGCTGCCTTCTCTCTCTCTTTCCTCTCTTATTCTCACCCTCACTCACTATTTACCCTTATACCCTTTCTCTTTTTCACCTTTTCTTTTTTATTTAAAACAAAACCATATAATACACCAAAACGACACAAGAAACAACATGTAACTAGAATGCGACATGCCATAGTGCACTAGTCAAGAAAACTGTAAAAACACGGATTTGGCCTAATCGCGATTAGCAGTACACTAATCGGGTTTTCATTTAAACTGCATATAATAAATCTTAAAAATGCCAAATCCTTTAAATATATTTTTAAATGAATAGATCATTTTAATTTCCATTTATTTCACAATTATTGGTATATATTTATACCCTTTTTCGAAAACCCCAATTTCGCAAATCGTACTGTCTTCGGGAAATATATAATTTTAATATTAAATTCTAAAAATAATATTTTATATTTTCTGAAATGTTATAGATGGTAAACGTCAGACCCCCAATAGCGGTATAAGTTGTGTCGGAGTGTAGCCCAGAACACCTTACGAAACTACTGAAATAGCTTCCAGTAAATCTTACTTGCCTTGGCTAAGGACTTTGTGTAATGGCTCTCCAGACACAGCGCGATATCAACCCCCAATACCGGGAGAGACGAATCCTATCTAACCGCCACTGCCTCCAAGTGCTTCGCGACTGCACCCAACTACTACCTGTTTGCACGACTCCTTTGAGCCGTGTGTTCATATCATAATATTGCATTATTATATTCCCCATTCTTATGCATTTTACAAATAAACAGGTGCTTTTGACCCATGTCTGCTACATAGTTGCAGGTTACAGACTCTCGGGACAAAAACAGTGAAAAAGACAAAAGACGATACAAAAGTGAGACTACGACCGACAAATGGAAGAATCTTGATCAAGCCTACAATTTGGAGAATAACGAAAATCAATAAACAAGTTCACAAAGTACAAAGGCAACTCAAGGTTCAAGACTTCGTCATGAAGCAACGGTAAAAGTCCACCACAATTACTCACTGTAGAGATCTGGAAAAGAACTAAAAGACATTCTGAAGAACAAACTAAGGAAAGCAAAAGACAAAGTTAACTAGAACATTCCCAGAAAAATTGAGCATCCAAGCTCTTTATTTGGCCGCGGAACCGCGGCCAAACAGGGCCTATGGCCGCGGTTCCGCGACCGTGTATGACACGTGGCGGTGGAAAATTCTTGAGGCGGCTGCGAGCGTTGACTAGTTCTTTTTCTTAGAGGGTAAATTTGTAAAAACAGATATGACGCGATTGTAACCTAGGGTTTCTATGAATCTATAAATAGAACCCTAAAAACCTGTTTTACGTCATGCCTCTTTTTATTCATCTATTCAGATCTGAAAATTCCTGTGTAAATGTTTGGAGAGAGCCATCAATAAAGTAAGTAGTTTTCTTTAATTGCCTAGTTAATTTTTATTCTGCCTTAGTATAGATTTTTCATTCTTTGCCCTAACTAGATAGTTAGAGATGTTTTTCAATTCCCTAATAAGAGAGTAGTCTCCACGCTTGTTAGGGTTAGATTTGGGGAAGGCTTGAGAGATGAAATCTCTCACCCCTTTCTTGCCCCATCACATATAATTAATAGGACTCCATGCATACATACACACACCGTTCCCTACGGCACCTTAACCCTGGAGGTAACGGTGATACCGTAGTATAAACGACCGGTTGCGTATGTTTTCCATGTAGGTTAGGGGAAGAATTAAGAAAGTAAGGACTAGAACCTAGAGTAAGAAATATCGTTTCTTCCCGATGGAACTAATCCCCTTTTTTAATTGTTACCATAACACCTAAAGAGATCTAAATTAGGGCATTGAAAGCGGTGGGAAATCTTTGCATTTCCAAACTTAACCTAAACCTAACCCTAGCAAGATTCTATTCTTAATATAAATCTTAGTTTTTAGCGATAATCGATTCACACCGTTTGGAATTAACTCGTTAGACCAAATTAGGAAATACACAACATCCCTGTGGACCGACCCGTACTCACCGGCTAGCTACCAAGCGACGCCGTTCTTGAATGCGGTTAACAAATATTTTTTATTCATCTTTTAAAAATGCATACGCTAAATAACATCAATCAAATGGCGTCGTTGCCGGGGATGGCGTAGTAATTCCTTTTTGCAATTTCGGGTTAATATAACATATAAAAATCATAAAAACTGAAAAATTAAAAAAATTTAAAAATTTATCATCTTTTTATTGTTTGAAGGGTTTTTCGTGTGAATTTTGCAGGATCGACGAACGAGTTCGGATCTTGAACAATCCAGAGATCAAAACAGAAAACGGTAGATCTGAACAACAGACAAAAGTCAAACCAGAGGAGCAGAATTTTTCTCGGGAACCGAGCCGCCACCTCCACCGCGGAACCGCCGCGCTACCCCCCTTCTGGCCGCGGAAGCGCCGCCGCCTGGTGACGTCATCTCTCCAGTTTCCTTCTATGAGATTTCTCTCTCCTCCTCTACAAATCCCAATATCTCCTCTGTAAAATCTCCTGCAGGATTCTTTGCGCTAAAAAAATCTCTCCCCCTTCCAATAATTGATCTTGTGCAGGATTCTTTGCGCCGCGCTAAAAAAAAAGTTGCAAGTGATTGTTTACTGCTTTGCATATTTTTAATCGGAGTTTAAGGGGCTTGAAACCAATCCAGATTGGGTGGGGATTTCATCACCCTTCCCTGGACCCCAGAAATCACGTAAGGCATTTTGCATTGACCATCATTAATTAAAAAAGACTAGACTCAGCCCTAAGGACTTCGCGCTCAAAAGGACAGAGGACTAGTTGTAGGCATCGACCGTTGATCCTAACCTGACTTTGTGGTGTCTAGGCAAGTGTGTCTATGGCAAGTGGTTACTTAATTAGGTCCACTACTTACGTGGTGGAGTGTCTCCCACTTACCTGGCACTAACCTGGCCACAATTGGCGGTGAAGAGGCGGTTTGAGGTCCTATTTCTTGCCCTTTGGAACAGTTAGGAGATGTCTAGCTGACCTAGGTAACCCTAGATCAAGGCCTGATTGTGCATTTTTTGTTGATTTAACGTGTGTCTAAGCCTTTTATCGAAAATCTTTTTGCAAAAAGCTCCACATAAAAAAAAAGAAATTTTTTTACAAAAACTTGCAACTTGTCGCTAAGATATCCGTGCACTCCACTTTCTTCTCATTGACGTTTTCTTACCCCCACATTCTGTTTTTCACTTTTTGACTACACTACCTCTTTAGTGTATGTTCGGATGGACTAGGGACACTAGCGCCCGATTAGTCCATGTCTCGTTGGTACCGACCAACGAACCTTTCGATTCCGAAGTCGAAATTCCTTCCACTTCCTTACCTTCACCTTCAAATTCTTCTTCCGAAGGTATGTCGGGATATAATCCTAACAACGCCTTACCCACGGGACTGATTCCACCTCCGTTAGGTGCGAATAACCCGAAACACCCGCCTGTTGAAGCGCCACAACGAATCGTGCTCCAGGATCTCTTCTACCCTGTCCGCACCGCCTTACCTACTTGTCTATCACTCCCACCGACAAATGGGGACAATTTTGAGATCAAACCCTACTTCATCAATATGTTGCCAAAATTTCATGGACTGGAATCTGAAGATGCCTATATCTTCATAAACAAATTCCAAAACGTTTGCGCCATGATGAAAACAACCCAATTATCAGATGATGCTATAAGGCTAAGGGTCATTCCTTTCACCTTATGTGACTAAGCCGAGAAGTGGTTATACAACACAGCATCACATTCAATTAGAAATTGGGACGAGTTTGTTAAACCTTTTCTTAAAAATTTTTATCCTCATCACAAGACTGCGAGAATTCGTAATGAGATTATACAATTTTGCCAGCTTCCTTCCGAACCATTTTGGAAGTGTTTTGAAAGATTCAAAGACCTACTTGTTCAATGCCCTCACCATGGGATCGAAAATTGGCAACTTTGCCAAACTTTATACGAGGGATTGAACCCAGCAACGAAGGAGTTGCTAGAAACCATTTGTCAAGTTCACTTTCTAACCAAATCTAGTGAGGAAGCTTGGCAGTTTCTCAAGGATCTTGCTGAAAAAACACTTTAGTGGGAAAGCACTAAGACCACCTCATCTTCTTCTGTTGGTCAATCTAGGGCAGACATACATCAATTAGATATGTCGATTGCTATGAAAGCCGAGATGGCCGCACTTACGAAAAAGCTAAAAGCCATTGAGAACAAAATCTCATCACCTTCTCCTGCCCCTGCTTTAACCCCACGAACTGTGTGTGCTTGTTGTTCGGATCCATCACACCTTACCGAAGAGTGTCCTTACAATCCTCCTGTTCAAGGACAAAATCAAGTCAATGCTGCCTTTCAGTAACGACAAATAAATGATCCATACTCTTCGACTTATAATCCAGGATGGAGGAGTCACCCAAATTTTGCTTGGAATCAAAATCAACAATTCCAAAGAAACAATAACTTTCAAAGGCCTCCTCCTCCGCAACAACAAACACCCCAACAAACTCAATACCAACAACCTTTCCAACCACAACCTTACCCAAATCAAACAAACAATTTTGTGCCTAACAACTCTTACCCTCCAAACAATTTGGTTCAACCAAATGATGATAAGGTTACCTCGCTAGAAAGAAGTCTAGATGCGTTTCTACAACAATCTACACAATCCACAGTAAGGTTGGAGACTTCCTTTCAGTCTTTGGTGCACAACAATGCTTCACATGATCAAAGTATCAAATATATTGAGGCCCAAATTACACAACTAACTGCTGCGTTGAGAGAGCGAGAAAAGGGAAAGCTTCCATCTCAACCATTGCCAAATCCTGGTCACACACACAGTGCACATGTTGCATATGAACAACAAAATCATAATGTAAATGCTGTGACCACGTTGAGATCTGGAAAAGTGTTGCATAATAACGTGGGTAATAGTGATGACACCCCTGCCGGTGGTTCTTCTTCATCTTCTTCGTTTCCATCATCTTCTTCTTCATCTTTATCTTCTTCGTTAGAGCCTATTCTTCATTCTTCACAAGGATCTACTTCTTCTAGTTTGCACGGTCCCACTTCTCACTTCACGAACACACCATCACTGGGATCCGTGCCAACTCTGCAATCTACTCCACAGACATTGGATTCAACAGATTTTCAAAATGCTCCTTTTCCAAACAGGTTGAGATCCAATAAAAAAAACTCCACAAATGGAGAAGATTGTGGAGTTATTTAAACAGGTTAGCATAAATATACCTCTCTTGGATGCAATCCAAAAAGTCCCTTCGTATGCGAAAATCTTAAAGGGCTTATGCAGATCGAAGTGAAAGTCTAAGACACCCAAGAAAGTGCTAGTAGCTAGTGCCGTGAGCAATGCTGTTAACCAACGTCAACCCTTACCCCAAAAACGAAAGGACCCTGGCTGTCCTACAATTTCGATAACAATTGGGGATAAGAACATCAATCGAGCACTTTTAGATCTTTGGTCTAGTGTTAACCTGCTTCCTTACTCCGTGTATGAGCAATTAGGGGTTGGAGAGTTGAAACCCACTCGTTGTACTCTCCAAATGGCTGATCGACCAATCACCCATCCTAGGGGTGAGTTAGAGGATGTGTTGATCAAAGTAGGGGACTTCAAATTCCCCGTTGATTTTATTGTTATGGACACACAACCTGTTGCTAACCCACGGAACCAAATTCCGGTGATCCTCGGTCTACCATTTTTGACCACTTCCAATGCCGTAATAAATTGTCGCAATGGCTCTATGACTCTATCCTTCGGGAAGATGTCTAGTGAGTTCAATATTTACAGGATTGGAACTCTATCCCCCGTGGCAAAAACTAGTACACGAGAAGTTTGCTCTATTCACGAAATCACGCAGGAGGACTGCGAGCTTGAAAAATTTCTGTTTGATGACAACAGTTTTGACGCCACTAGTGCGTCCCTCCTTGAATCTAACACAGTTGGCATAACCGATATTGATTATGAATGTTTCACCATTTCAAACGATTTTGACGACTCACCGCCCGAATATGAGTCCTTCGAATATTTGGATGAGTTAGTTGAACCATCCGATTCGGTTGTTTGCAGTGATTTCGAACCATTGTTGGAATCCTTTGAGTTCGAGGTAGATTCCCTAAATTTACCTTTGATTGTTTCGCCTCCGAAACTCGAACTCAAGCCCTTTCCGTCTCACCTTAAATACGCTTACCTAGGTGAAAATGAGACCTTTCCCGTTATGATATCGGCATCTCTAGCTCTCGAGCAAGAGAAATCCCTTTTAATGGTCTTGCAAAATAACCGGCAAGCTTTCGGCTGGACTATGGCGGACATCGAGGAGATTAGTTCCCTCATAATTGAATATCATATGCATATAATGGATGATGCCAAGTCAATAAAGGATCTACTGAAACATCTCGGGGATTGTGTGGTTAATCAACCTCCTCCTATAGAAGTTGAACCACCCTCTTTTCTTTTAAAAAGCTACGAGAATGCCAATATTCCACTGATTTTTTATCGGTCGCATTCTCATTTCCATTCATCATCACCTCCTATCTCTTCACTACACTGTCCATACCACCACTTATCTCTTCCCCAATTCTTCTTCGCTCGGTACAACATGTTCTTCCACCGACCGATGCTTTACAGAGATAAATTTTTCAACTAGTTGGTGTTGACTTTTGGTCTTTACAAAGTTTGGCATTGACTAGTAACATCGTATAACTGAAGTTTGGGGTGGACCTTTTTGTATATATATATATTTTTTCTTTTAACAATAAAAATTTTTAAAAATTATAAATAAATAAACAGGGGAGTGCCGACAATTTTGACTCTCTTGGTGTAGCCTGACAGTGAGGACACTGTCAAGTTTAAGTTTGGGGTATGCTCGGTAAGCCTTCTTCCATCGCATTGATGTGTATATTTTTGCATTTACATACAATTTTAAAACTGTAACATTTCAGAAAAATAAAATATTATTTTTGGGGAATTTTTATAATTTAATATTAATTTTTAATGAATATTTTAATATTTCGGTATAATTAAATACCGATAAATGGGGAAAAATTTGGAAAAATTTTGGAAAATTCTAAAATGGGGTATTATATGGGGTTATTCAATTTTTAAGTTTTTTTATGATTAATTATATGCTAATTTAGTGTTAATCACGATTAAAAATCGCTAATCGGATTATTTAGCATTTTGGTGCAAAACATGCACATATCATTTTTCCACACTTGTCACATTTTCTTACATGTTGTGGGTGTATGGTTGCCTAGGGTTACCATTGTGTGAGAAAGAATAAGGAATAAAGGAAAAGAAAAGAAAAGGTGAAGGAATGATTATGAGAGAGAAAGAATAGGTCAACCAATTTTTTTTAACCATGACCCTCCATCATTTCTTCAACCCATTTCTCTCCCCTCTCCCATGAGTGCTGCTGATGCTGCCTCCTTTCCCTCTTCTTCCTCAACCTTCAATGCCCCAAAACACTATGGATCCAACTCCAAAACCCCATTCCCACTTCACAAAAATTGTTCCCAAGCTCACTAGCTACACATTGGACCTAGAAAGAGAGGATCTTGAGGACTTTGAGCAACTCAAGAAAATTCTTAAGTTTCCAAAGGAGATAATTTCTGCACCCATAGAGTAGTATTTCAATTTCTTGTGCATCTATACTTGTTTCATATCGATATTGTGTGTTTTGATGGACTTTGGAAATTTCAAGTTAGGGTTTAGGGTTTGAATTGAAATCAAAAGTGATTTGATGTGTGATTAGAGACTACAAACCCTGTTGTGATGTTATATTAGACCAAATTAGAGATTAGAACCCAGAATACGGATTTATAGAAACGCTATCGGGGAAAACTGTAATTTTGTGAGTGTTTGGAAATCTGCTATCAACTCGAGACTCCTAAAATAATTTTGGACTGACAGGGGTATATGCAGGCAACTAGGAACCACCACACCAAACCCTTGTTAGTTATATGTATGCCCTAGAGGCCATTACTGTACATTGGATATATATTGTAGTGGATGCCGGGACATATATAGGGGGGACTTTCTTGCTCGACATGATAGTATGCTATCTGGTTACACTTTACCATAACGTGTACACTGATTGTCTCTCTGTTACATGTTGGTAAAGCCCTTAGGATGTGTGCTTGACTACCTGGACTATGATGCGGATCATACTAGTGGGGACATGGTAGTCCATAACTACATCCTTCAAAGTCCCTAGTCGTGGGTGTATCGAGACGGGGCATCGATATACCAGAGTAGACTAGCATGTACCTTCTCGACCCATACAGATGGGCGATGGATGATCCCATATCCATTGGTGTTTGACATCAGAGAAGATATACGGGTGCTCAGTAGAGACTGGGTACACTGGACGGACTCGCCGAGAACTCCCAGATGGTATTATACCTTACGTCAGATGGCAGTTCTCTGGTGACACTGGTACAGAGTAGTCTGTTGACCCGAGTTCGTCATAGAGTCTTGTGCGGTTCCCACTGTGCTTTGATTTTCATCTTACCACGTCCAAGAGGGCGTGCAAAATGGTGGTTTTTGGGTACAGTCCCGAATCACATGGAGGCAATGAGCGATAGGAGGGGATTCGTCTCTCCCGGTATAGGGGGTTGATGTTGCGCTGCGTTCGATTGGCTATAACCGGAAATCCCTGGCCAGGGTTGCTGAGATTTACTGGTAAATGTTACCAGTAGTTTCTCGAACTGTTATAGGCCTTATATCGACACGACTTATCGAGCTATTGGGGTCTGACGTTAACCACCCCTAGGAGAGATATGCGACATATCAGACGATCAGACCGGACTGTACGGTAGTGTTACTGGTTGGATTCACTGGAGTGTGAGCGGGCTTGCTCGTCGATCTTCTGATCGCTCAATACCCGGGTGGCCGTTACGTTTAGCAGACCGCTTGCGGCTTGTGGGTGTTTGATATGATCATCACCTGCTGCCGGCATATTGACGAGTCTTTAGAGTCCTACACAGAGGTTTCCTGGCTCAAGCGAAACGAAATAGGAGCGCATATGAGATATGTGCGGGACCGAGAATAATGCGTGTATGTGATACCGTATTCTATTCTCGCGACGAATGTATCGAATGGTTGTATGCGATATAACCTAGTTATCGAATCGAAGATTGATTCGATAAGCCGATACATTGGATGCTAGTCGGTTATATGCGATATGACCGGATCGTTAAATCAAGTGTTGATTTAATTATTTAATGCATAATTATATATTTGATATATTACTTTGCATTAACTAGTGTTGGTTCACTTTAAATGGATTTTCTCACTTGGATTGTGCACATTGTATATGTGATATACTTTTGTACATTAGTATGTATCATGTTTGATGATACATGCTAACTTGAGCATGTGTAAAGATTGAACCATGGTTGTGTAATGGTTAGGGTTTTCCTTTCATTTTCTTATTCATTTATTTATTTATTCTTTATGGAAAATGATAAGCATAAAGAGAAAATGGTTGCTAATTTTGTTTCATATTGAAGCTTCATGAAGCTTTGACCATATGACCATTTTGTCTCATGCATAACCCTAACCATTCCACTCAACCATGATTGATTCTCTACACTTGACCATGGTTATATTATGATAAGATTTATTATTCTTTTCATATTTCTTATCATAAGATTATCATCTTCTTCATCTTCTTCAAGAAGAAAACCTAGACTTCATCAATGGTGACTTGATGAAATGAGTGAGAAATCCAATTCTAAAGTCTGCCCACTTCCTATTTCTTCATCCTCTACCTCTTGCCAAGTAGTAGAGTGTGTTTTCTTCACAAGTTTCTTGACTTGGTGAAGTTGGAGCTTGATCTAGTGATGCCTCGACGTAGATCATCTTCGGCATCGTAGTCGACGACCTAGCCCGGTCTTTTCTCCGATGAAGCCACCGTTAGAGCCATGGTTCGATTTGGACAGCGGAGAGGACTTCATCATGGAGCTATGGAGGTGGAGAAATGGATCTACAAAGGTTGTATTTCCGTTCTTTATTAGTAAAGTTGTTTACTAGTTATTGTTATCACCTATATATCTAGCCAACGACTCTTGTTAGGGTTTCTCGGCACATATAAAATTAGAAATTGGCATGGTTGATGCCTTGTGAAACCTCATCAGAGTGCCTAGGAACCCTACAGTGGTATCAGAGCTACTAGGCATTGGATGTCGACCTATGGGGGGTTCTCACTGTGTGACAGTGGGGCGAAGCATAGGCTCTTACCCCCAGGGTGTCCCGAGACCGGAAGGTGTTCCGGCGGGTTGTAGTCCTCGCGAGGGGGCATGCGTAAAAGTAGCGGCTGAGGGACCCGTTGGTGCCACGGCGACCCCATTGGATGGGGTGGCTGCCTGACCTACAGTGGTATCAGAGCCTAGCTAGAGCCTTAGGCGAAGTCTAGACGATGTTTGAAACCCGAACGAACCCGAAACCCTAACCCGATAATGCTCTCTGGACATTTTTCAAATTTGTGGATTTTTGTCAATTAAAAATATGCAGAAAAATCAGCAGGGAATCTTAAGAATTTCTGTGCAACACGTGTCCATGATTCCTCCAAAGTGCGGCGGAACCACGGCAGAAGCCTAGCTTCTGCGGCGGTTCCGCGGCTGTATGATGACATCATCTTTCCCTGTTTGCACAGTAACTCCTATTTTATTATGCTGAGTTTTCTGGGAATTTTTAATTTGAATCAAGAGTTGAGTATTCTGGGGTTGTTTTGGGGATTCGATTATTCGATCGGATTGTCAGATTTTGTCTATGTGGATTCCGGATAATTTTTGAATATGTTAAAAAAGTTCGACCGGATATAAATACCCAATTTTTCCCCTGTCGGGAAATTTCCAAGTGTTGGATTTTTCCGTAGTTTAACGACGTTTTAAGTAGTGCAAGTAATGCGATGGACTCTCTAGAAGACAACAAACCTTAACTCGATTATGTGACCGTCTTGAACTGCCCTTTGAACCTTCGGGTTTGGGGCAGTAGGGCGTGCCACATGTGAGGCGTTGGCTTGACCCTTCTACGGCTGGACCGTTGGTACTGAGGCACGAACTGAATGTTTTTAGACTTGTTTCATGTGATGAGCTGTTTCGGGAAAACTTGGGTGTTCGATTATTCGATCGGAAAGTTTAACATTTTCTATCTTATTCGGAATGTGATACAACAATTGGAATTCACAAGTAGTTATGAGATAACTGAATGAATGTTATAAATCAATGTTATAAATCTAGCGGTTTAGTCTCACTTGATCGGTTGCCACGGAATTTGATGTGATCAAAAGTCCGTCGCAATCACGTAGCGTACGCGGATACTCGCCGGGTAAAATTAATAGACAGACTCACTCCATAGCCCCGACCAAGTGACTGTAGGAGAACCCCGTCGCCGAAAGCATCCGTTCGGGTGCTCGCGGCAGCGGTGTTCCGCCTTGGTGCACTTTGTCGACGGCATCGGGGGTGCGGCCGCCTACTAAAGTTTGCGACGAGCATTCGATCATGATGTCGGGAATCTTGTTGAATTGCCCGACTTGGTATTGAAAAGTGTTTTCGATTTTGAGACTAAAATGCAGGGTTTATAATTGTTAGGCATGTGATGTCTAAGGAATTCATTTGATTGGGCATGCGATGTCTAAAGTGATCGCGGATTCCAACTGTTGTAGTTTTACACTTTCTTTTTTGTGACCGTAAGTGTAATATGTGATATCGCCGGTTTCGTTGCTATATGTCAATGACAATTGGGATGCGCATATTTACTTACGTTGATGACATGTGATGTTATGTGTTGCTGGATATGTTATATTGGATCGTCGTGTTTGAATAGCCAGGGGTTTTTATGTGAGATGAGTGTTTTTCATTTTCATTCATGTAAAATCCTGTATGTAATATTCTTTTATTGGGGCACTTCCAGGTTGCGGATGTTGTCACTGTTGATGTATATTATTTACTTTTCCGCACTAGGATAGACCCAAGGAGGAGGGCACAAGTAACCGGGTTCTGGAGTCCAGTAGGAGACCAACTCGAGGAGTCGAGTCCGGGTCTCCTAACTCTAGAATTGGTAGGGTTGCTTGCCGCTCTCGTAGGGGTCTAGGGGTGTGGGTTTGGCTATTCATCACGACCGTGGAATCCGTGTTTTATACTGGCTCGTATTGAAAACACGGACGTCCTAGTATATCCAATATTTCATATGATTCTTCTGCTGCGATATTTGTGATGAGATCATGTGATGTTCTGTGATAGATACAGTATGTAGTATATATGATATATTATATAGACATTACTTATGTTTTACACCCGCGCTAGCCCTGCCCCGCTCTGCCGTTAGTTACCTAACCTAACGGTGCACGAGGGGACATCGAGGCGAATGCGGATGGCATAAGTGTACGTCGTATTTATCTGTGATGTTTAGGTACTTAAATGATGGGACATCATTAGTGTGATTAATGAAATAAAAGAAACCTAAGATGTTGTAGAATCGAATTTCAAAATAAAACAGGTAGATACAGTTCTTGCTTTGCACAGCGGTATATATGATATATCCTGCACCTTATTCGATGAGGAAAGGACCGAGATCTCTTCACCGGGAGTGACTCCTTTAGCAATAACTGGCAGATGCTACACACTCGGTTTGTCTTTTGATTGCTTTTAAGAGTTCTGCTTTGCACAGTGATATATATGATATATCCCGCACCTCATTCGACAAGGAAAGGACCGACGATCCCTTCACCGGGAGTGACTCCTTTAGCAAAACTAGAAAAGCCTCAAAAACACTCCATTTCAAAAAAATTTGATTCTACAACGATATCAAGTTCATTACGCATTAGGTTTTCAGAAAAACCTGTTGTAGCCCTCCGTCATTTCAGATATGTACTAGTCAGTATTCGTGCTGCGTTTGTTGACCTCTGTCAAGGCGTAGTGTGCGGTAGCTGATTAGCGCTTATCTACATAAGCATATGATGTGATTGATTTAGGGTAGTCGTGCGACCTTGTTGACCTCTGTCAAGGGTCGTGCGGGTGGGTTTACTTCAATCAAGAAATGACGGGTTGAACTTGACTAGCAGCCTATGGTTTGTTGACCTCCGTCAAGGTCATAGGACGCTAGGGGCAAAATAATATCGTGAATTTCAAGTGTTGAAATTTGCAATGAGATTGCATACCTTCTATGAGATAGTTGGATCCCGATACCCGCTGCGAGTAAGAGTTACTCCTGGGAGAGTTTTACACATTGCAATTAGCCGATCAAGTAGGTGTCTAGAAAGGTGTCAACGAGGTTACGCCTCTGGGAAAACGAGGTTTACATTAATTAGGTTCGTGCGAAAGCACGGGGGACCTCCCTCAAAGTACCGACACTGGCCTGGCTGAAAGATTGGCGAACTTGTAGTGTGTAATTAATCCCGGCTAGTCTTTCCTTTTAGGGTTTGAAGGAAGATTTGATAAAAAGCAGTGGGAGCCATCCTGATTAGATAAAATAATAACCATTCTATTCTTGCAAGAGCGCACGCTGAGTGTTTTCTTCTCTCTCTCTCCTGGTAGCGACCATATCACGCCTTAATCAAGATAATAATACGGATTATTGACCGAACCCGCTTGTTATACTGAGCTGGGGAACGTTGGTCCCGCTCCAACTTATAATTGTTATAAGACAGAGCAGGAAATTGGGGAATACCAGATTTCCCGTGCCGCCCAAACGAAGAAAGTGCATATGATGCATCATCTTCGGGTGTGTTCGTTACAAAGAACCGTTTCTCAATATTCTCCGCATCCTTGGTATATGATACCGGATCAGGATCCCAGATATGTAATCTGTTACATAGGGCTACAGAAAGGTAGAGAACTGAGAACGGGAGATAAGTTTCATGAGGCAGAAAACGGGGCAAGAGTTGCAGCCAAGTCTGTCGGTCACTGTCACCCTGTATTACCAATACAATGATTCTGAACGAATGTTGTTAGATACCGAACCTGATATACAAAATCATATCAGTCTCTTTATTAGTAAAGAAATGATAAAATTTTGTATTGTTGGATAATGTTTTGAACATTTCCTATATCAAAAGTTGATCGGTTCAGGCACGTTATCTAAAAGCATTGATGTTCTAAATCAAACTACAGTTCTTAGTATATGGATCACACACAAGAGTAAGAGTTCAGAAATGAACGGATCCTTCTTTAGGTATTGTAGACTACGACATATCAATGCGACCCGACTAGCTAAGTTGCACAAAGATGCATATTTGAATCTGTTTGAATTTACATCTTGTGAAAACTTGCCAGTCATGTCACAAAGATTAGATGACCATAGCTCTGTTTAATGGAAACAGAGAAAGAGTTAGTGAACTCTTGGGATGATACATGTTGATGTATGTAGGTCCCCACTCTACACATGCCAAGACTGGTTGTTTGTACTTCATTACATTCTCTGATAATCTCTCGAGATTCAGACATATGTTCCTGTTGAAACACAGGTCCGAACCTTTTGAGATATTCATAAAATATAAGTTAGAAGTAGAGAACCAAAATACGGGTATAAGTATTATGTCCTTTGATGTGATCGAGGAGGAGAATACTTGAGCACGGAAATCCTGGACTATTTTAAAGGAGAATGAGATTCTCTCTTAGCATTACTCCTCCGTATATACCATAGCATGATGGTATATCGGGGCGGAGCAATCACACCCTATATGATATGGTGTGCTCTATGATGAGTACTACTGAGTTACCTATTTCCTTTTTGGGAGTTATGCGCTTGAGAAGATGCATACCTATTGAATTGGGTTCGAATCAAATCAGTGCCTACTACTTCATATGTGATATGGAAAGGGATGATCCCATGTTTTAAGCTAGTTAAGATTTGGGGTTGTCCGGCCTATGTCTAAAAAGAAAAATCCGGACAAGCTCGATGGAAGGTCAGTTATGTAGAACTGGAAGTGTTTCAGCTATACAAACTACAGCAGATGATTTGGTACAACCAAAGGATTTAGTAGATTCCAACGAACCTCAGCCTCTCCGCCGATCTAGTAGGGTTCCTCACCTACATGAGAGATACTTTGGTTTCTCTATGACAGTGGGAGCGAGGATTGCATCATGAGATGATGACCCAACTGGTTTCGAGCTGGCTATCAGGAGTGAGACTCTGTAAGAATGGCTGGATGTTTATCGATCTGAGATGGAATCCTTATACACCAACAAAGTATGGACTTTGGTTGCTATATCTGAAGGGTTAAATCCCCATCAGGAGCAAGTATATCTTGAGAAGATTACTTGGTGTACATGGAAAAGTTGAGACTTTCAAAGCTAGACTTGTTAAAGGTTTTCGTCATCGACCAGGCGTGGATAATGATGAAACCTTTTTCCAGTAGCTATGCTTAAGTCTGTCCAGATCCTACTTACCACGGCTACATACCATGACTACGATATCTGGCGGTTGGGTGCCATGACTCCTTTTCTAAATGATGTTTTAGAAGAGTGTGTCTATAAGTGCACAGCCAGAGGGCCTCGTAGACAGTGGGAGCAGCGGAAACGTGAGCAAGATGCTTTATCTGATAAAGCAGGCATCGCGGAGTTCGAACATCTGTTTTGATGGATTAGTCAAAGAGTTTGACATCATCAAAATGGTAGATGAACCTTGTATAAACAAAAAGGTAGTAGGGAGTATGGTGACGATCCTCGTAGAGTACGTGGATGACATACTCAAGATAGGGAAGGAGTTTCCTATGCTACGCTCAGTCAATCTCCGCTTATCACAATGATTCTCCATATACGATCAAAATGATACCTACTAAATCCTGGATTTCGGATCTATGAGATAAATCTAATTGGATGTTAGGATACTCACTAGCAGTAGTGAGATGGTATCAATCGATCCTGGGGAGAATCACTGGAAGTGTTCCAGGGTGATAAAGACGACTGAATGTCAGTCGCTGGCATTGTCTTTACCCTCAGTAAAGGGACGGTATGCTGGAAGAGTTCCAAGCTAGATACCGTGGCATACTAGACGATAAAGGCTGGATACATCGCTACTTAAGATGCTACCAAAGAGGCTGTTTGGGTGTATATTGGTTAATGAGATGAACTACATTCCTACCATTGTGTGACAATGGAGTTGTGGCTTATGCCAAGGAACGCCGGTCCCATCAGTGATCCAGACATATTCTAAGGCAGGATCACCTGATCATGGAGATGGTTGATCTCTAAGGGATCGAGGTTGGGAGAGTGGACTCAGAGGACAACACGGCAGATCCACTCACGAAGGCCTATTCCCAGAGAGAGACTTTTATAGGATGGTTGAGTATGAGATACTACAACCACTGCTATCAGATGGCCCTAGTGCAAGTGGGAGATTGTTAGTTTTATGTATGCCCTAGAGGCCATTACTGTACATTGGATGTATATTGTAGTGGATGCCGGGACATATATAGGGGGGACTTTCTTGCTCGACATGATAGTATGCTATCTGGTTACACTTTACCATAACGTGTACACTAATTGTCTCTCTGTTACATGTTGGTAAAGCCCTTAGGATGTGTGCTTGACTACCTGGACTATGATGCGGATCATACTAGTGGGGACATGGTAGTCCATAAGTACATCCTTCAAAGTCCCTAGTCGTGGGTGTATCGAGACGGGGCATCGATATACCAGAGTAGACTAGCGTGTACCTTCTCGACCCATACAGATGGGCGATGGATGATCCCATATCCATTGGTGTTTGACATCAGAGGAGATATACGGGTGATCAGTAGAGACTGGGTACACTGGACGGACTCGCCGAGAACTCCCAGATGGTATTATACCTTACGTTAGATGGCAGTTCTCTGGTGACACTGGTACAGAGTAGTCTGTTGACCCGAGATCGTCATAGAGTCTTGTGTGGTTCCCACTGTGCTTTGATTTCCATCTTACCATGTCCAAGAGGGCGTGCAAAACGGTGGTTTTTGGGTACAGTCCCGAATCACAAGGAGGCAATTAGCGATAGGAGGGGATTCGTCTCTCCCGGTATAGGGGGTTGATGTTGCGCTGTGTTCGATTGGCTATAACCGGAAATCCCTGGCCAGGGTTGCTGAGATTTACTGGTAAGTGTTACCAGTAGTTTCTCGAACTGTTATAGGCTTTATATCGACACGACTTATCGAGCTATTGGGGTCTGACGTTAACCACCTCTAGGCGAGATATGCGACATATCAGACGATCAGACCGGACTGTACGGTAGTGTTACTGGTTGGATTCACTGGAGTGTGAGCGGGCTTGCTCGTCGATCTTCTGATCGCTCAATACCCGGGTGGCCGTTACGTTTAGCAGACCGCTTGCGGCTTGTGGGTGTTTGATATGATCATCACCTGCTGCCGGCGTATTGACGAGTCTTTAGAGTCCTACACAGAGGTTTCCTGGCTCAAGTGAAACGAAATAGGAGCGCATATGAGATATGTGCGGGACCGAGAATAATGCGTGTATGTGATACCGTATTCTATTCTCGCGACGAATGTATCGAATGGTTGTATGCGATATAACCTAGTTATCGAATCGAGGATTGATTCGATAAGCCGATACATTGGATACTAGTCGGTTATATGCGATATGACCGGATCGTTAAATCAAGTGTTGATTTAATGATTTAATGCATAATTATATATTTGATATATTACTTTGCATTAACTAGTGTTGGTTCACTTTAAATGGATTTTCTCACTTGGATTGTGCATATTGTATATGTGATATACTTTTATACATTAGTATGTATCATGTTTGATGATACATGCTAACTTGAGCATGTGTAAAGATTGAACCATGGTTGTGTAATGGTTAGGGTTTTCCTTTCATTTTCTTATTCATTTATTTATTTATTCTTTATGGAAAATGATAAGCATAAAGAGAAAATGGTTGCTAATTTTGTTTCATATTGAAGCTTCATGAAGCTTTGACCATATGACCATTTTGTCTCATGCTTAACCCTAACCATTCCACTCAACCATGATTGATTCTCTACACTTGACCATGGTTATATTATGATAAGATTTATTATTCTTTTCATATTTCTTATCATAAGATTATCATCTTCTTCTTCTTCTTCTTCAAGAAGAAAACCTAGACTTCATCAATGGTGATTTGATGAAATGAGTGAGGAATCCAATTCTAAAGTCTACCCACTTCCTATTTCTTTATCCTCTACCTTTTGCCAATTAGCAGAGTGTGTTTTCTTCACAAGTTTCTTGACTTGGTGAAGTTGGAGCTTGATCTAGTGATGCCTCGACGTAGATCATCTTCGGCATCGTAGTCGACGACCTAGCCCGGTCTTTTCTCCGATGAAGCCACCGTTAGAGCCATGGTTCGATTTGGACATCGGAGAGGACTTCATCATGGAGCTATGGAGGTGGAGAAACGGATCTACAAAGGTTGTATTTCCGTTCTTTATTAGTAAAGTTGTTTACTAGTTATTTTTATCGCCTATATATCTAGCCAACGATTCTTATTAGGGTTTCTCGGCACATATAAAATTAGAAATTGGCATGGTTGATGCCTTGTGAAACCTCATCAGAGTGCCTAGGAACCCTACAACCCTAGCCCCCACCTCCTTCTTCAGGCCGCTAATAAATCATTTTTGGCCTCAATTTGCGGCCAGAGCAGGTTGGAATCCCCTCGTTTTTGTTCCAGGGACCTATCTCCAGGAAATTTGACCCATGGCATATACAATTTTGAATGATTCCATCTAGGATAGAATCCGGGGTAGTTTTCTTGTGTTGGCGCATGGTTTACGACTTGTTTTAAGCATGGATTTTGGTATTTGGTGATTCGTTTCTGTCGGATGGCGTTTGAACGTCAACGGCAGAGGGTTACTGATCGTGTTTGCATGCTAGACTATAGGTTTTTACCTATGGGCATAGCGTATGCCGTTTTGGTTTCCGATGTGATTTTCATATGCTTTAGCATTTTTGATATCCTTGTAGGTACCCTACGTGATGTCGAGGCATTGAAGATGAAGATAGCGACCTCGGCATCGGCACACAAGAAGCAAGAGATTTATATCTATGGGGAGAAGTCGGGTGGATGGCGTATAGCACCCCCGCAGTTCGTGGTGATGTATACAAATACGTATACACACATATATTGATTATATATTATTTGAGATTATTGATGATAAAGATAGATTCTAGGTGTGATTGGATTGGTTTAGTGTTGCGAAACCCTAGAGTAGTGGTTGCACCACACATACACACACACACCCATACTTGCATACATTCTTCTTTCATATGTGCGTATATGGGAATATATATTTATGTGATCACATGGGTATGGGACTATGTGTTCATATACTGGATTTGAGGATAGTATTTGGGATTTGAGGTGAGTCGATGAGATTGATTTGAGACCGTGAGATCGGTGATATGACAGGATTCGTATTTGAGATACGTCATGATGTTATAGCGGATCTTTGGACGACGATACCATGTGAATAGTGTTGTACATAGAATAGTTGACTTCTGATCGAGACATGAGATAAGATATGTTAAGATATTTTTAATGGGTCGCATTGGGCAAGGCATACTTCTTTATGATGATATGTGCTGATGATATCGGTTGTACGAGACTGTCGATCAGAAGTCAGATCATGATTATATTAATGATATCTGTATTGTACTAGACGTAGGTCAGTACCCCGGATTATGGTCTTTGATAAAGAGGATACCAAATGAATAATGTGATGAATGTGATATTGACCCGTACCCAGATTTGGGATGCCGTACGATGGATTTACGTACGAGCTATATATTGATGATAGATCCGCCCTCTTGACTTGGGATGTCTGATTATAGATATGGTATCGGATGTGATATTATTGAGGCGGGATCACCGACTATATATATATATATATGTATGTATGTATCGACTCAGATGTTAGGCGCTTTTGGTTCAGTTCTTTCTTTTCACAGGTCTTGCAGAGCCTTTCTTTTCAAAGGAGAGGTTCGACCTCAGAGTTCCGTCTACACTGAAAGTTTAAGTTGAGCTGGATCAAAGGGGCCACACGGTAGAGCGTGTTTGAGTTGTTACGCGGGAGGGAGGAACCAACAAATCTGGATCGAAAAGGTCAATTCATTAAAGATCAGATGCCGAGCCCGGTGGTGGAGGTAGGTAGGAGATAGGATGGAGGTTGAGGGACGATCCATTTACCTCTGAGATTGAAGGGGGCTCTGGTGGATTTTTCCAATCTGGTGAATGAAATCCTTACCTTTAGTTCAGCTTGTTAGTTCAGTCGCATAGTTTAGTGTAGTTGTTAGACTAGATTAGATTCCTACCTATTTCAAAACTAACGAATCGTGGGTATTTTAAAAGACAGGTCAAAGGATTCTACGGATATTTCAAAGGACGTATCTTTCTTAAAAACACCGTAGCCCTTATTTTCAAAACCACACGATTCGTGTTATTTCAAATGGCACCATTGTATGACTTAGATTTATGTTAAATGAAGATTAGTTATCATTGTGTTTAGTATTCAGCTCCCGCACTTTATTGCTGTTCGCTCCGCATCTCATACTTGTATTGTGATTTCATATTCCATTGTTGATATTATGCTGTTAGGACACCGGCACCATTACCGATGATGCGTATGTACCACGTACAGTTATTTGCCGGCTCACACACATCTTCATTGGTAATTTCCATATCACATACACTTTAGAGAATACTATTACATCGACATAGCTTGTTAGCTAATAGTTTCGACAGGATATTAGTGTACTTGCCTTATATGCCAGTTTAGACATTGCAGTTACTACTTGCTACTTCATGCATATTGTTATTCACTGTTATGCCGCATTCATGGATTTTTATGCCTATATTCATTGTTTTACATGCCATCGATGATTTGGATTCGGATTTTCATGAGATTTCCTGGATTTAGGGGGAAAACCGAAAAAACACTTATAAACTTCTTTTCTCGCTCTTTTTAAATGAAAAGTGCGGTTTTCCCATGTTGGATGAGTCGTCCACCATGAGTTTGCTGATAGATTTCGAGACCCGATTTGAGGAGTTGGATGAACCGTTTCGTGTACATGGTGGGTCCGGTGCGGTACCCCGGGGCGAGAAGGTCGCAGAGGATGGCGTTGAGCCTGGCAGGGGAGCACTACCGACCGGTGATTTTACCCGACGCGTTGGATATCCGGAGGATACCGTCATTGTCTTTTGATGGATATTAGGGGCCGGTCTGGACTGACGGCGCCCTAGATAATGAGATTGAGACCCTAAGATTTTTGAGATATTGAGGTACCGAGCCTGAGATATTGAGATTGAGATTTATGTTTTGTGTCGATGCTAGACACGGTTTATGCTGATTTCATTATGATACATTATTTGAAATATACAAAAAACCTCACTAAGTTATGAAAGCAGTTTCTTCGTTTTAATGTATTCTGTTTTCATGCATTCATACCTCATCCATATGATATATTGCTACCTAAGGCAATGACACGAGCACTTGGCATTACAGTTGTTTAGAGGTATTACCCTAGCCATTGTTATAGGATGCAGGTTATATATTTGAGGATATATTAAGATCGTATGACCTAGGATTGTGTTGTTCATGCGATTTCTGTTCGTAGATGTTTTCTACTCACGAGTTGGCAACTCACCCCCATTGTGCCACAGTTTCTTGCAGGTTTTTTCGTACAGGTTACTTTACGGCTTTGTTGGCACTACTTCCATTTCCGGGTGATTTGCTAGTAGGTGGGTTCACTTGTATCGTGACTATCATTATACCTTGTATATTATTCTTCTGTTGTATCTAGAAGTTCCATCAACCAAACATGTATTTATTTCAAATAGAGACCAGAGTTGCTTATTCATTCGACCTTAGAGTCGCGCGTTGTATTTCTATGTATTTCATGCTGTTTTGAGTTTCCTTATCTGTTGTGATCCTCACCCTTCGGCGTTGTATATTATATTGCTTGCGTGGTTGTGACCGTCGATTGACGAAGAGCTAGCTCCCGCTTGGGGATGCTCTTATTCATTATATATGCTTTATCAGGTTTTGTACCCGTTTGGGCTCTGTTTTTACAAAGGAAACTCTGCCGAAATTTTTAGAAAAGACTTGTGATTTTAAAAATTCATATTTCGGCGTATGATGCAAACTATTTGATTTAAAATGGTTTTTCCTGCACTCCACTACTTTTCTTGGTGTGGATTTCTGGGTTTTCGACTTTCTTAGATTACGTACGCCTCGAGACGTTCGTAGTTTAAGGGTCGGTCATGTTCCGTACTTTTGGGACGTGACAAAGTGGGTATCAGAGCGTTAGATTTTACCTTTGGAGCGTAGGATGACTCTTGGTTGATGGAGTAGGTAGCTTGAGTAGAGTAACGTACCGGACGTATGTTCCGCGGCATATTTGCGATACGCTACTCCGCTTAAGAAGCCTTAGGATGTACATTTCTTTGTTCAGTATTATATTCATTCATGATCTAGCCTCATCAGTACCAGTTATGGTTTTGCTGCAACGATTATGGGCAGGGAGAGCTACGACTAGAGTTGCGGTCACCACGAGCTCGTTACGAACGAGGATTGACCAGGGCGTGATTCCGGTGACACACGATTGCAGAGATGTGTCTTTTTATTATGTTTTTGCGCCATGAGCGTTGGATGGGTCGCTGTATGAGATTACTCGAACGTGCAGATCAGCACCAGAGGATCGAGCCACTGATAGAGGCCAGCCAGATTTTGATGACCATTGATGTATTGCTTATTGATGATGATTGAGGCACCGTTCAGCGTGCAGACAAGTGAGCCAGTTATTGCTGCGAACGACGAGGTATCGCCCCAGATGTTGGAGCCATTGCAGTACGAGTGGTACTAAGAAATGATAGAAGGTCGCTAGTCATCGAGGATGAATGACTAGGACATGTGGTTCGTTCTCTACCCCGATGCGAGGTCATCAGATCGATTGATTCCAGCTAGAGACGACTTCACGCTGATAAGTTGAGAGTCGATAGAGGCGATCGAATGTCAGAAACCTATTATTCCAAGATTAAAGTATTCGGAAGAACATGCAGGCAATTCTATGGAACCTCTAGAAAAATGAACCCCTAACTCGACATAATGACCGTGTGAAAGCCTTTGAACCTTAGGGTTTGCGGCAGTTCCGCAGCGCCATTAGTGAGGCTTGGGTTTGCTTTTCTACGACTGGACCATCGATGATGTGGTACGTACTCGATACTATTAAACTATACCCAAGATGTTGAGCTCTTGGGGGATTATGAGGTTTTGACGAATCGATCGGATAGTTCAACTTTATTCGGATGCTAGGTGGTGAGATGCATTTCTTGGGAGACTCCAGATACGAGGATAGCCATGGGAGCTCAGTCCATGCAGCCACGACGAGACGAGTCCGAAGCAGTCGACATTAGAGAAAAGTGGAGTAAGAGGTTCGTACAAGATATGGATAAGATGACGTTCCGCTCCGCCGACATCAGGGATGCGATACGCATGCCGAGGCATTGTACTGGGATGTACCTTCCAGAAAGAGTCGCGATGAGTATGCAGCCGTTACGGAACAAGAAACATATATAGTAAAGGACGATGAATTCCGGACAGTTCGACAGAGAAGAGAATTGGGAAAGACCTCGACAGGACCTTTCTGGAATAAATTACGAGAAGACTTGGACCCAGGAGTGGTCATGTTACGCACACCGGCAGGCCAGAGTTCATGATCGTCGAGGAGACATGCTGTGAGTGACCACGAAAGTTGGCCAGAGATTCTTGGAGGATGTGCTTGAGCGGGACTATTCCGCCATACTTGATTTCGGTATTTTGGGCGATCTATTCGTATGACTGATTTTGATGATTGAGTTTCATGATATTTGTTTTCATGCACCATGGTTGCACCTGCTGAGTATTTATGATTTTGCACAGTTATTGCACTTGATATCATTTTTGTACCTTGGGTTCTCATGTTTATGATTTTATGGGTTTCTTGCAGTTGAGTTGATTTTGTGCACTTAGATGCACTGGACTTCGATTTCGATGATGATGCTCGATATTTGTTTTGTGCACCTTGTGCACCTGATTGGATTTTGCGCATGTTCGGCGCTTGATATTGGATTTCAAGATTTCGCGCATGATGGATGCACCTGATTTGGGTTTTCGCGCGTGTTGGGCGCATGTCATGAGATGCGATTTTGGTCCATACCAGATGTACTAAATCGAGATTCTTCATGCATGTCAGATGCACCTGATTTTGCTGTCAGGCACACCTGTTCCCCTTGACAGATGTTTCGTGCACACCCGATGCACTTAGATGTTGTTTCTGTGCGCATGTATAGCACATTTATGGATGTTGATTTCCGTGCGCACCAGATACACGTAGTATTCATATGCATATTTTGGGATTGATTTCTTATGGAACAATACATTGTTATGATAATTGCTATGAGTTTTTGTACTCAGCAGGACTAGTCAGAGGACAGTACCTGAATACATTTTGCATGCATTGATAGTTATCGAAGGGATTTCCAAAAAGCGAGCTATAGTCTCAGTATTTATCCGCGTGTCTGATATGACACGAAACGTTTAAACCAAGGAAACCCTTCTAAATTGTTTTCTAAACGGCGGAACGTATATATTAAACAAAGGATATATACGTATATGGTTATTTTCTTATGATAGACGTCCGCTACTGTGCAGTGTTATGCGCATTGCACAGCGACTTTAAATGATTTGGCATGCATTTCCTTCGAATATTTACATGTATAGATTTGATATTTACGTGTATAGCTCTGATTTATATCATATTGGTTTTGCTTCGGATTTGGCATCCGTGTCTTTACCATGACTCCGATGATTGCGGGACGCTTGACGGAGTTTCGATTTTGAGTTATCTTCTCATTACTCATGCGCATGCATTGCGCTATGATGCGTTTTATGTATTGATGATTTCGAAGCCCCGACGACTTGGACTTTAGTTTGAAATGTTTTAGACTTTTGGGGTTTAAATTTAAATTCGGAGACCGAATTTCTTTAAGGGGGGAAGATTGTAACATTTCAGAAAAATAAAATATTATTTTGGGGAACTTTTATAATTTAATATTAATTTTTAATGAATATTTTAATATTTCGGTATAATTAAATGCCGATAAATGGGGAAAATTTTGGAAAATTCTAAAATGGGGTATTTTATGGGGTTATGCCATTTTTAAGGTTTTTATGATTAATTATATGCTAATTTAGTGTTAATCGCGATTAAAAATCGCTAATCGGATATTTTAGCATTTTCGTGCAAAACATGCACATATCATTTTTCCACACTTGTCACATTTTCTTAGATGTTGTGGGTATATGGTTTCCTTGGGTTACCATTGTGTGAGACGGAATAAGAAATAAAGGAAAAGAAAAGAAAAGGTGAAGGAATGATTATGAGAGAGAAAGAATAGGTCAACCCTTTTTTTTGAACCATGACCCACCATCATTTCTTCAACCCATTTCTCTCCCCTCTCCCATGAGTGCCGCCGCTGCTGCCTCCTTTCCCTCTTCTTCCTCCACCTATAATCCCCTAAAACTCCATGGATCCAACTCCAAAACCCCATTCCCACTTCACAAAAATTGTTTCCAAGCTCACTAGCTACACATTGGACCTAGATAGAGAAGAACTTGAGGACTTTGAGCAACTCAAGAAAATTTTTGAGTTGCCAAAGGAGCTAATTTCTGCACCCTTAGAGTAGTATTTCAATTTATTCTGCTTCTATACTTGTTTCATGTCGATATTGTGTGTTTTGATGGACTTTGGAAATTTCAAGTTAGGGTTTAGGGTTTGAATTGAAATCAAAGGTGATTTGAGGTGTAATTAGAGACTACAACCCCTGTTGTAATGTTAGATTGGACCAAACTCGAGATTAGAACCCAGAATATGGATTTATAGAAACGATATTGCGGAAAACTGTAATTCTGTGAGTGTTTTTGGAAATCTGTTATCAACTCGAGACTCCTAAAATAATTTTGGATTGACAGGGGTATATGCAGGTAACTAGGAACCACCACACCAAACCCTAGCCCCCACCTCCTTCTTCAGGCCGCCAATAAATCCTTTCTGGCCGCAATTTGCGGCCAGAGCAGGTTGGAATCCCCTCGTTTTTGTTCCAGGGACCTATCTCCAGTAAATTTGACCCATGGCATATACAATTTTGACTGATTCCATCTAGGATAGAATCTGGGGTAGTTTTCTTGTGTTGGCGCATGGTTTATGACTTGTTTTAAGCATGGATTTTGGTATTTGGTGATTCGTTTCTGTAGGATGGCGTTTGAACGTCAACGGCAGAGGGTTATTGATTGTGTTTGCATGCGAGACTATAGGTTTTTACCTATAGGCGTAGCGTATGCCGTTTTTGTTTCCGATGTGATTTTCATGTGCTTTAGCGTTTGTAATATCCTTGTAGGTACCCTATGTGATGTCGAGGCGTTGAAGATGAAGATAGCGACATCGGCATTGGCATACAAGAAGCAAGGTGAGTAGATTTGTATCTACGGGGAGAAGTCGGGTGGATGGCGTATAACACCCCCGCAGTTCGTGGTGATGTATACGAATACGTATACACACATATATTGAATATATATTGTTTGAGATTATTGATGATAAAGACGGATTCTAGGTGTGATTGGATTGGTTTAGTGTTGCGAAACCCTAGAGTAGTGGTTGCACCACATACACACACACACACACCCATACTTGCATACATTCTTCTTTCATAGGTTCACATGGGTATGGGACTATGTGTTCATATACTGGATTTGAGGATAGTATTTGGGATTTGAGGTGAGTCGATGAGATTGATTTGAGACCGTGAGATTGGTGATATGGCAGGATTCGTATTTAAGATACGTCATGATGTTATAGCGGATCTTTGGACGACGATACCATGTGAATAGTGATATACATAGAATAGTTGACTTGTGATCGAGACATGAGATAAGATATATTAAGATTTTTTTAATGGGTCGCATTGGGCGAGGCATACTTCTTTATGATGATATGTGCTGATGATATCGGTTGTGCGAGACTGTCGATCAGAAATCAGATCATGATTATATTAATGATATCTGTATTGTACTAGATGTAGGTCAGTACCCCGGATTATGGTCTTTGATAAAGAGGATACCAAATGAATAATGTGATGAATGTGATATTGCTCCGTACCGAGATTTGGGATGTCGTACGATGGATTTACGTACGAGCTAAATATTGATGATAGATCCGCACTCTTCACTTGGGATGTCTGATTATAGATATGGTATCGGATGTGATATTATTGAGGCGGGATCACGGACTATATATATATATATATATATATATATATATATATCGACTCAGATGTTAGGCGGTTTCCTTACCTTTTGTTCAGCTTGTTAGTTCGGCCGCATAGTTTTGTGTAGTTGTTAGACTAGATTAGATTCCTTCCTATTTCAAAACTAACGAATCGTGGGTATTTTAAAAGATAGGTCAAGGTATTCTACGGATATTTCAAAGGACGTATCTTTCTTAAAAACACCGTAGCCCTTATTTTCAAAACCCCACGATTCGTGTTATTTCAAATGACACCATTTATGACTTAGATTTATGTTAAATGCAGATTAGTTATCATTGTGTTTAGTATTCAGCTCCCGCACTTTATTTCTGTTCGCTCCGCATCACATACTTGTATTGTGATTTCATATTCCATTGTTGATATCATGCTGTTAGGACACCAGCACCATTACCGATGATGCGTATGTACCACATACACTTACTTGCCGGCTCACACACATCTTCATCGGTAATTGCAATGTCACGTACACTTTAGAGAATACTATTACATTGACATAGCTTGTTAGCTAATAGTTTCGACAGGATATTAGTGTACTTTCCTTATATGCCAGTTTAGACATTGAAGTTACTACTTGCTACTTCATGCATATTGTTATTCACTGTTATGCCGCATTCATGAATTTTTATGCTTATATTCATTATTTTACATGCCATCGATGATTTGGATTCGGATTTTCATGAGATTTCCAGGATTTGGGGGGAATACCGCAAAAACACTTATAAACTTCTTTTCTCTCTCTTTTTAAATGAGAAGTGAGGTTTTCCCATGATGTATGAGTCGTCCACTTTGAGTTTGCTGATGGATTTCGAGACCCGATTCGAGGAGTTGGATGAACCGTTTCGGGTACATGTTGGGCCCGGTGAGGTACCCCGGGGCGAGAAGGTCGCAGAGCATGGCGTTGAGCATGGCAGGGGAGCACTACCGACCGGTGATTTTACTCGACGCGTCGGATATCCGGAGGATACCGTCATGGTCTTGTGATGGATATTAGGGGCCGGTCTGGACTGACGGCGCCCTAGATAGTGAGATTGAGACCCTAAGATTTTTTAGATATTGAGGTACCGAGCCTGAGATATTGAGATTGAGATTTATGTTTTTTGTCGATGCTAGACGCGGTTTATGCTGATTTCATTATGATACCTCGTTTTAAATATACGAAAAATCTCACTAAGTTATGCAAGCTGTTTCTTCGTTTTCATGTATTCTGTTTTCATGCATTCATATCTCATCCAAATGATATATTTCTACCTGAGGCACTGACATGAGCACTTGGCATTACGGTTGTTTAGAGGTATTACCCTAGCCATTGTTATAGGCTGCAGGTTATATATTTGAAGATATATTATGATCGTATGACCTAGGATTGCGTTGTTCATGCGATTTCTGTTCGTAGATGTTTTCTACTCACGAGTTGGCAACTCACCCCCGTTGTGCCACAGTTTCTTGCAGGTTTTACCGTACAGGTTTCTTTACGGCTTTGTTGGTACTACGTCCATTTCTGGGTGATTTGCTAGTAGGTGGGTTCACTTGTATGGTGACCATCATTATACCTTGTATATTATTTTTCTGTTGTATCTAGAAGTTCCATCAACCAAACATGTCTTTATTTCAGATAGATACCAGTGTTGCTTATTCATTCGACTTTAGAGTCGCGCGTTGTATTTCTATAGATTTCATGCTGTTTTGAGTTTCCTTATCTGTTGTGATCCTCGTCCTTCGGCGTTGTATATTATATTGCTTGCGTGGTTGTGACCGTCGATTGACGAAGAGCTAACTCCCGCTTGGGGATGCCCTTATTCATTATATATGCTTTATCAGGTTTTGTACCCGTTCGGGGTCTATTTTTACAAAGGAAACTCTGCCGAAATTTTTAGAAAAGACTTGTGATTTTAAAAATGCAAATTTCGCCGTATGATGCAAACTATTTGATTTAAAATGGTTTTTCCTTCATTCTACTACTTTTCTTGGTTTGGATTTCTGGGTTTTCGGCTTTCTTAGATTACGTACGCCTCGAGACGTTCTTAGTTTAAGGGCCGGTCATGTTCCGTACTTTTGGGATGTTACAAAAACCCATAAAAATTGAAAATTTTGAAAAATTATAAAAATTAAAACATTCAATTTTGACCTTAATTGACTTGAGTTTAACAAATAGGTTAACTAGCTAGGAACAACTAGATCTTAGTTTTCGTAATTTAAAAACACTAAAAATAACCTTTCTTAAAAATTTAACGGTAGAAAGTATTTGTCTTTGTAGTTAATTTAGAATTAGGCAAATTTCGAGTTGACTTCTTTGGCTAAGTTAAAACAAGGGAAAAGTATTGATATCTTTATTAAAGTATTAGTTTGAAAAATAATTCTTTAACTTAAGTCTAAATTCTGAAAATATATACCGTACAAATTGCACAAACACGAAGCTTAAAACTTGGAATAGTAGAAGAGACCTTGAAATGCTCTTGTGTAAAGTCCTTAGTACGAAGAAAAATAAAATAAAAATACAAGTGTGAATAATGGAAATAAAATAAACACTGGTTTTTGTAATTACTTAAGGCTGCATTAATAGAAAAAATATTAGCGAGGGTGCCTTATCACCTAGTGCCTTAGACCAACTGGTTTGGGAGTCACTGCTATAAACCTTAGGTATTACAAGACGAAAAATTATGCATTAATGTGCAAACACATTTTGTAATCGGTCGTTGGTAACTCAAGAAGTATTAACGGTCGCTTGAAGAATGTGTGAGCAATTTCATCTAAAAATTCACCAATTGAAAAGTACTTTGGACGATGGACAAGAGTATAAAAGCTTGATTTGAATTTCCAAGTGTAGGGGTGATATATACACACACGTAGGGGTATGCGATTGGGGTTTAGATAAGAGATAGGAATGGAAAATAGGACTTATATCTTTAATAGAGATGATAAAAATTCCGAAGTTGAGATAGAACCCTCGAAGGAAAACTTAAGGATGCCGAAAACTATGTAAATTCACAAGAATATATATAATCTTAAGTTTAATGATAAGGATGCGTTAAAAATACGGGTGGATAATTTATGAGTCGAAGATAATAGAATTCCTTGTTGGAAAACCTAATTTGAAAATAAAAGTTAATAGGCCGAATTGATTGGATTTTTGGGTAGTATCCACTGAAAACCCTCAGGAGACAACACTCCTCCTACTAGGGACAACTAGAGGTTTAACGGCTTGTTGCACGAGCTCAGTGCAATCGCGTTTCCCCGCGAAAGTGAGGTTAAGTCTTTTTCGAGAATAAAAACTAGGTTTGCTCGAGGACGAGCAAAAGATAAGTTTGTGGGTATTTGTTCATATCATAATTTTGCATTATTATATTGCCCATTCTTATTCATTTTACAAATAAACATGTGCTTTTGACCCATGTCTGCTACATAGTTGCAGGTCACAGGTTCTCGGAACAAAAACAGTGAAAATGATATAAAAAAAAAGACGATACAAAAGTGAGACTACGACCAAAAAATGGAAGAATCTTGATCAAGCCTATAGTTTGAAGACTAAACGAAGATCAATGGACGATTTCACAAAGAACAAAGGCAGCGCAAGGTTCAAGACTTCGTCACGAAGCAAGCGGTAAAAGTCCACGACTATATGCACTGTGGAAATCTGGAAGAAATTTAGAAGCCAATCTGAGAAAACAGCTGAAGAAAATAGAAGGAAAAATGCAATAGAAGAATACCTAGAAAATTGAGCCCAAAAGCCCTCTTTTTGGCCGCGGATCCGCGGCCAAACATGGGTTTTGTACGCGGATCCGCGGCCATGTGAAGCCCGTGTCGGTGCTAAAAAATTCAGACTGGCGGTGTGTTGACTAGGCTTCTTAGGGGCAAATGTGTAAAAGCAGATGTGACTCGATTGTAACCTTAAGGTTTCTATGTTCTATAAATAGAAACCCTAAAACCTTTTTTAGGTTATGCCTCTTCTTATGCCTCATTTCATTTTATCAAAATTCAGATCTGTATATTTCTGCAATGTATGAAGAGAGCATCAAATAAAGTAAGTAGTTTTTTTTATTTCCATGCCCAAGGTAATTTCTTTCCTGCCCTACTATAGATTTTTATTATCTGCCCTAGTTAAATTTTATTCTCTGCCCTGATTAATTAGTTTAGAAAATGTCTTTTAATTCCCTAATGAGTGAGTAGTTCCTCGCTTTTTAGGATTAGATTTGGGGTAGCCTTGAGAGATGAAGATCTATCACCCCTTTCTTGCCCATCACATCTTTTTATAGGACTCCATTCATACATGCACACATCGCTCCCTACGACACCCTATCCCACGAAGTAGCGGTGATACCATAGTTTAAAAGACCGGTTGCATATGTTTTCCATAGAGGTTAGGGTAAGAATTAAGAAAAGAAGGACAAGAACCTAGAGGAAGAAATATCGTTTCTTCCCGATGGTACTAATCCACTTTATTAATTATTGCCATAACAGCTCATAGATCATAAACAGGGCATAGAAAGAAGTGAGGAATATTGACTTTCCAAATTTAACATAAACCTAACCCTAGCAAGATTTTAATCCTAGTCTAGATAAACTTTAGTTTTTAGATTTAATCAATCCGAGAACAATCGGAATTAACTCGTTAGAACAATTTGAGAATACACAAAATCCCTGTGGACCGACCCGTACTCACCCGCTAGCTACCAAGCAACGCCGTTCTTGATTGCGGTTAACAAATTCTTTGACCAATCACCGTGGCAGGGTAGCAATCAAAGAACAGTTGGAACACACTTGAGACAATGTAGCAGTGTCAAGTAAACGGACTAAGCTGTACTCATGTCACCTGGGAACTGCTCCTGACAATAGGTATAGTACCAATCAGCAGTGCCTCTGCGAGTCCATCCAGTGTACTCATAACCCAATGAGCACTGTATAATATCTTAGGTGAACCAACTGACTCCAATGGCTTGTGAGACCAGCCACCGCCCTTCGTCGGGGTCTCAATCCGTATACACTAGTCAACTCATGGAGTATCGATGCCCAGTCTCGAAACTCCTACGACTAGGGACACTTTAAGGATGTGCTTATAGACTACCCAACTCTCACGTACATGATCGTCATTATACTTCTGGTAGTCAAGCAAGAATCCTATGGGCTCTATCAACATGTAATAGTGATCTGTAATATCACCTGAAGCATGTACATGATGATAAAGAAAAACCAGATAGCATACTATCATCTTGAGTAAGACTGTTC
This sequence comes from Agapanthus africanus, assembly GCA_030015575.1. Classification (NCBI taxonomy): domain Eukaryota; kingdom Viridiplantae; phylum Streptophyta; class Magnoliopsida; order Asparagales; family Amaryllidaceae; genus Agapanthus; species Agapanthus africanus. The sequence goes on along the minus strand of JASDDO010000016.1, from coordinate 222,371,508 downwards.
TACCGGTATAGGTCATCCTTCAATCATTGCAATCATGTGCGTGTGATCCAATAATTCACTTGAGGGCACAATAGCCGACAGATCCCACTATAAGCAAGAATTGCTCCCAGGAGAGTTTTTTCTCTTTACAATTATATAACCCATTAGGTGTCTAGAATGGTGTCAATGGGGCTACGCTTCTGGGAAAGCGCGGTTTATTTTAATTAGGCCCATTCGAAAGCACGGGGAACCTCCCTCAAAGTACCGACACTGGCCTGACTGAACGGTTAGCGAAGCTGTAAAATATAATTAATCCTGGCTAATTTTCTTTTTAAGGTTTGAAGGAAAATTTGATAAAAGCAGTGGGAGACATCGATTAGATAGGATAATAACCAATCTAATCTTTGCAAGAGCTTTTACTGAGGGTATTCTTTTCTCTCTCCTAATGGCAGATACCCATGACTGGACTTAAGCTTTTGTTAGAGAAAAATAAGCTAACCGGACCGAACTATAAGGACTGGCTGAGAAACATTAACATTGCTCTCACATATGGTAAGTTATCATATGTCCTCACTCCTTCGGCCCCTCCCAGCCCAGGCCCTGAATCTTCTGTTGCGGATACGGAGATCCGCAAGACTTGGGATATTGACTGTGCCACGGCCAAATGCCTCACACTTGCATCGATGGACAATACACATAAAAAGCAGCATGAGTAGATGAATGTTCAATCCATCTTTCTCCATACAAAGGATTTGTTTGGAGATCAATCTCATACCGTACGATACGAAGCGTCTCGAAAGTTGTTTCAGATGCGGATAGCTCCTAGCACACCAGTAGGGGACCATGTCTTGAAGATGATAGCTCAAGTTGAAGAGCTGGAGGGCCTCAGATGGACAATGGAGAACGAACAATATGTTGATATTATTCTACAGTCTCTTCCCCCTCCCTTTGCTCCATTCATAGTAAACTTCAACATGCACAACATGGAGAAGTCACTACCCGAACTTCTCAATTTGTTGAGAAGTGCGGAGAGCACGCTCAAGGAAAAGTCTCCCTCTCTGATTGTTGGGAAATCTTCCTCTTCCGTCCCAAAAGCCAAGTCCAAGGGAAGGAATAAGAAGAAACCCACCAAACCGAGAGGTGGAATCAAAAAGGCACAATGGAGAGATAAATCCTAGGCTGAGAAGTCGTGAAAAGGAGAATGTTTCTATTGCAAGAAATCAGGACACTGGAAGCGAAACTGCACTGAGTACCTTGATCTCAAGAAAAAGAAGCATGGTGATGCTTCTGCTTCAGGTGTGTTTGTGACTGAAAACTGTTTTTCTATAAACTGTGCTTCCTGGGTTTTGGATACCGGTTCGGGTTCTCATATCTGCAATTCTGTGCAGGGCTTGAGAAATAGCAGAGTTTTGAAGACCGGTGATCACACTCTCCGAGTTTGAAATGGTTCCAATGTACATGCAGTTTGAGTGGGAGAGTATCACCTGGGGTTGGCGTTGGGTTGTATATTGGTTTTGAACCCATGTTATTATGTACCTAATATGCTTTGTAATATAATATCCGTTTCTTTGTTAGACAATGAAAGAAATCATTTTGTATTGCAGCATAATGTTGTGAACATTAAACTGAATCAAGAGTTGATTGGTTATGGTACACGTAATAATGGGATATACGTCCTAAATCAACACACAGTTTTCAACATACAACACACAAATAAAAGAAAATTTTCAGACATAAATAAAGATTTTCTTTGGCATTGTAGACTTGGTCATATTAATGAAACAAGACTAAACAAGCTTCATAAAGATGGATATTTAAATCCTTTTGAATATAAATCCTACGCGACTTGTCAGTCTTATATCAAAGGGAAAATGACAAAAACTCTGTTTTCTGGACACGGAGAAAGAGCTGCAGAGCTCTTGGGCCTCATACGTAGTGATGTATGTGGGCCAATGGCTACACATGCCAGAGGCGGTTTTTCATACTTCCTAACTTTTACTGATGATTTCTCAAGATTCGGTCATGTGTTTTTGTTAAAGCATAAGTCTGAATCATTCGAGAAATTCAAGGAGTACAAACTTGAAATAGAAAAACAAACAGGAATGAGCATCAAGATAATTCGATCAGATCGAGGTGGAGAGTATCTTAGTATAGAGTTTTCGAACTTCCTAAATGAGAATGGGATTCTCTCTCAGCTCACTCCCCCTTACACACTCAGCACAATGGTGTGTCAGAACGGAGGAATCACACCCTATTGGATATGGTGCGATCCATGATGAGTGATGCTGAGTTACCTCTCTATTTTTTGGGGCATGCATTGGAGACTGCGGCATTTCTGTTGAATAGGGTTCCAACTAAGACCGTGTCAACCACTCTATATGAGATATGGTATAGGAAGAGACCATCTCTTAAATGAGTAAAGATTTAGGGTTGTCCAAATTTTGTGATAAAGCAGAATCAAGACAAACTCGAGACATGATCGGTTAAGTGTATATTTGTGGGATATCCAAAACATTCGTTTGGATATCTTTTCTACAAAAGGATGAACAAAAGGTGTTTGTTTCTCAACATGCCACATTTCTAGAAAATGAAATTTTTCCAAATGACACTGATGACAATGTGGTAGATCTAGAAAAGGTTCTAAAGACACAAGTTACAAATAACGACTTGGTTGAACTTGTTGTTGCAACAGAATCTTATGAATCTCAGCCACTGCGTAGATCTGGTAGGACTTCTTACCCACCGGAAAGATACTACGGTTTTCTCATTGATGATGATGGAGAAGATTGCATCATAGATGATGATGACCCTACCAGTTTTCAGCAAGCTATCACGAGTGGTGATTGTTGGGTTACGGCAGTGCCCCGGCTATCAATCCGTGGCCAAATGCGGAACATAAATTTTCTAAACTGGCGCTACCACAACCCGATGCCCGGATCTACCCTAAACCCTATACTAGCAAGCATAGAAAGAGGGGTTAGATGGTTATACCGAATGAACCAAGTCCTTTGGGTCTTCAACCATCACCCCAAGCTCCTAGTGATCGCGGATAGAATTTTGTTGCCGGTCTTTCTCAATCTACGATGATCCACCCGAGAGAAACGACACATGCTCCAGGTTCGCCTAGCGGACCAACCGACGCTCCAAGGTTGCTAGCAATGGAGAGTGGAGGTGTAGGATTATCTCACTATAGTTTTTCCCTCATCACAAATGCTCAAAGGAACCACCAAAGAAGATGAAGAAGGAGGCGAGGAAAGCAATGGCATGAGCAACCATGGAAATGGCTAAGCATCTCATGAGAGAAGAGAATGAGAAAATAACAAGTGATCAATAAATCAAGAAGCTCAATTTAAGAATAGAAATGAATGGCTGGAATGCAAAGAATGGCTACTACAATTTTCAACCATGAAAATATCTTCTCATTTTACAATAAACAAATGTGTGCCATGCCTCTCTACATGCCAAGCCCATGCTCATGCCAACTCACCCTCCACCTCATTTCAAAAATGATTTTCTAAAAAGAAAATCTAATAATGAGGTGGCCATCTGTAACATTTCAAAAAAACAAAATATTATTTCTGGGGAATTTTTATAATTAAATAATAAAATATTGAATATTTTAATAAAGCGGTATAATTAAATACCGATAAATTGGGAAAAAATTTGGAAAATTATGGAAATTACTAAAAAGATGTTTTTTTTATAGAATTATGCAATTTTTTAGTTTTTATGATTAATTATACCCTAATTTAGTGCTAATCGCGATTAAAAATCGCTAATAAGGCTTTAAGCGTATTTTGTGCAAAACATGCACCATATCATTTTTACACTTGTTACATTTTTTTTCATGGATGTCCTTCATGTTTTATAGCATGGTTGTTGATTTATTAGAAAAGGAAAAGAAAAGAAAAGTAAAGGATATGATTATATTATAGGAGTATGGGCAAGGGAGAGAAAGAGAGGGTGAGGGGTCAACCTTGTCTTGAGCCATTCCCTCTCCATTTTTTCACTCATTCCTCTCCCCTGTCCTCATCATTGCCGCTGCTGTTGACCTCCTCCTCCTCCATATTCATCCTCTCAAAACTCCATGAAAAACACCTCAAAACCCATCACCCATTTCATTAAAAAGATGCATGAGCTCACTAGCTACCCCATGGACCAAGAAAGCAAGGATTTTGGACACTTGGGGCAACTCATGACAATTCTTGAGTTGCCAAATGAGGTGTTTTCTGAACCTTTAGCTTAGTATTTCCATTGCTTTTACCCCCATGTTAGATTAGAACCGATATTGTGTGTTTTGGGTGAACTTTGAAAATTCTAGTTAGGGTTAATGGAAATTGAGAGTTGTGATGTGAAATTGAGCTCAGTAGAGGCCACACGAACCCCTAGTGCTAGAATTCAGACCTAAAACAGAGAATAGAACCCCAGAATACGGATTTAGAAAAGCCGATATCGGAAAATTGTGGTTTCTGTGAGGGTTAAATGAAATCTGCTAACACCCGGAGCCTCTGAATATTATTTTGCAAGGACAGAGTCACCAGCAAGCAACCTAGAACCCCCCACTGAAAGCCTAGCCCCTATCTCCCATTGCTGGCCGCAAATAAAAGCTTTCTGGCCGCAAATTCCGTCCAGACCTGGGTTATTTGATCTCGTTCTTGTTTTGTAGTTCCTACATCTGTAAACTAGACCCTTGGCATATGTAGAATTGACCAATTTGACCTAGGGTAAAATCTGGGACCATTTTCAAGAGTTGCTGTTTTGATTCGGCGTTTCGTTTTGCGTATTTTGCATTCTGGATTTTTGAGATTTGTGTCGTATTCGATCACTTGACGTTTGTACGTCGAAATCGAGTGTTATTTGGTGGTTTTTAAAGCGTTGTCCATAGGTTCTAACCGATAGGCCTTAGCAAGTCGTTTTGGTTTTCCGATGTGATTTTAATGTGCATTTGTGATTGTGTTATCTTTGTAGGTACCTTCACGAGGGCTTCATATGATGAAGAAGATGAAGGCAACATCGACACCTACATACAAGATGCAAGGTGAGTAGATTATATCTACGGGGAAAGTAGGGTGGATGGCGTATAGCACCCCCGCTGTTCGATGTTTAGTATACTATATATATAAATATGATAGCGTTATGTGTGACATGGATATTCAAGATGTGATTAGGTGTACTATGGTTAGGTTAGGGTTTAGAAGTAAACTAGTATAGTTTCATAGTTGCGAACCCTAGAATAGGTTTACACCCACACGCACTCACATGCTTAATTGTTATACTTATACCTGGATGATGATGATAGTGGATGATGTTTGGAGATGAGTCGATGAGATTGGGCATAGTCCCGTGAGATCGGTAATATGATGTGGTTCGTATTTGGAATACGGCATGAGATTTTAGAGGGCCCTTTGGCGTGTTTTCATACACGCACATATATCTATATAGATGGTATCGGTTTGTATTAGACTTAGATCAGTACCCTAGATCGTGAGATAAGATGATAAGGATACCGGATAATTGATGAGATGAATGTGATATTGACCCGTACCCAGATTTAGGATGCCGTACAATGGATGTACCGTACGAGCTTTATATTGATGATAGATTTGCACTCATGACTCGAGGATGTCGTATGATATATTGTATCGTACGTGATACTATTGAGGCGGAATCACCGACTATTATATGTATATATATCGACTCAGATTTAGGTGGTTTCCATACCTTTCCGATTAGCTTATTAGTTAGATCTGTAGTTTACTTAGTAGATGTCAAACTAGATCCGAGTCATACCTATTTCAAAACCAACGAATCATGAGTATTTTTAAGATAGGTAAAGGGATTCTACGGATATTTTCAAATACGCATTTTTTCTTAAAAACAATGTAGCCCTTATTTTTCTAAACCCCACGATTCGTGTAATATCAAATGGCAAAACTGTATGACATAGATACATTGATGTAGATTCTTCACTATTGTGTTTATTATCCATTTGCCGCATATTCTTGTTATTCGCATCGCATTGCAAGTTTAAATTTGTTCATTGTTATATTAAAACCATGTTGTCAGGACACCAGCACCATTATCGATGATGCGTAAGTTCCACGTACACCTGCTTGCTGGCTCACACACTTCATCATCGATAATTTCCATGTCACTACACAGTAGGACTGTTGCATCAGGATATGACTCCTTGCATGACATACTTGCGTACACACATGTTGTACACTTATACTTGCACACATACATATTTGCACATACATAGATGATTCTGGCTTGATTTTGGAGATTTGGGAAACACAAGATATATTTTAAAACTGGATTCATTTTAAAAGAGCGGTTTCCCTCGATATGTGCATACTATTATTCCTTGTTGCATGATATACCGATATGCTTACATTTCCTTTATATGTCGCATACATCAAGCTTATGATTATACGCATTGAGATATTTGTTTTCATGAGATTTCTGGATTTGGGAACTGTGGTTATTTCAAAAGTGAATATGTATTGTTTTAAAAACCCGGTTTCCCTTAATATGATATTTCAGTGCGTCCACCATGCGTTTTCTCGGTTCTGAGACGTGTCACATGTGAACCCGGATCGAGAAGCTGGATGAGGCCGATTACGGGTACATGGTGGAGCCGGTATGGTGCCCCGGGCGAGAACGGATCGCTGTGCAGTAGACGGTGAGCCTGGCAGAGGGACTACTACCTACCGGTGATTGGTTGGACCTGGCGGATATCTGGAGGATACCGACCGGAGTCGAGAGATGGTATGGGCCGATCCGGACTGACGGAGCTCGAGATATGAGGATTTTTGTATCGATGCTGGACACGGGTTTCATGATGTTTTCGGGTGTCGATGTTGGGCACCCAGGTTCAATGATTTTGATGTGTCGCGAGGGACACTATTGATTATATCCTCATACTTTCATGCACACTCTTTTATGATATATACGTGCATACAGACATGGATTTTATGGTTGGACGAGATCCACATGCATACATACATTGATTATACTGTTGGATGTTATCCACATGCTTATAGGCATTGACTACCTTTTTGGCACATTTACAGACCCGGTCACCCTTGATATCATACTATTATCTTTATGATATATTTGACCTACGAGTCGTTGTTTATTCGATTTCTATCTGTTGATATTTTTCTACTCACGAGTTAGCAACTCACCCCCGTTGTGCCACAGGTCTTGCAGGTTGATCGCTTGGATCAGTAGCGGCTTCGCTGGCACACAGTCGCATTCAGATGTTTTGCATTGGTAGGTGGGACATTTGTATCGCACTGACTCTTGTATATTATTTTCATTATTGTATTTAGAATCTCCATCAACCAAACTTGTATTTATTTCAGACTTAGGAAACCAGTTGTGTATTATTTCGACCTTAGAGTCGCGCGATGTAGTATTTTGGTTTTCTAGATATTTCGAGTTTCTTTTGAGTTTTGATCCTTGCCCTTCAGCGTTGTATATTATATTGCTTGCGTGGTTTTGACCGTCGATTGATGAAGAGCTAGCTCCCGCTTAGGGATGCCTTTTATCATTGATGCATATATTATTCTTGTTGTACCCCGTTTGGGGCAGGTATTTACAAACGAAACTCTGCCGGAATTTTCAGAAAAGACTTGAGGTTTTAAAAATGCATATTCTGCTTACTTATTTAAAAACGTTATTTTTAAAACATGTTTTCTTCACTTCTTTAAAACTAGTTTTCCTTCATTTATTATTTAAAATGCTTTTAGATTTCTGGGCTTTTGGCTTACTTGAATCAGATGAGGTCCTATAGACTTCATATGATTCAAGGGCCAGTCACGTGCTATTTCGGGTCTTGACAAAGTTGGTATCAGAGCGCTAGGTTAACCTTGGTTCGAGTCTAAGTTTGACTATGCGGAGCCTAGAGCGTTTATATATATAGGAAACTTAGGCTTGACCATACAGAACGTAGACTTAGTCGAGGGGGTATTATACCGAACTTTCGTCGCGTAGGATGACCTTTGGTTTATGGAATAGGTGACATGAGGAGAGTGACATACCGTGTGTATGTTCCGCGGCATACTTACGATACGCCACTCCGCTTAAGGAGCCTTAGGATGTACATTTCTTTGCACAGTATTATATTCATTCCTATGATCTATCCTCATCGATGTTGGTTACGATTTTGCTGCCACGATTACACAGGCAGAGAGAGCTACGGCTAGAGTTGCAGTCAGCACGAGCTCGTCACGGATGAGGACTGACCAGGGCATGATTCCAGGGACATACGATTGCATAGAGAGGCGTCGTTGTATGGTATTTTCGCGCCATGATGCGTTTGATAAATCACTTTTACGAGATTTCTCGGACGTGCAGATCAGCACCAGAGGATCAGGCTACAGCTAGAGGCCAGCTAGAATGTGATGACCATTAATGTCAAGATCCGAATATTTCAACTCGTGACCGGCACTTAACCACGCAACGTCTACAGGCGTAACGCGACTAAGTAAGCCGAACCCAGAGATCAAAACCATTTAAAAGTAGTAAGTGTTGAAAATATTTAATTAAAACATTTAGAAAACCTTAAATAGTTCAATAAGTTCTTTTAAAGTTAAGTTATCCTTATAATAATTTTGGCAGCATTTCCTTTGTAAAATTGACCCCGAAATCGGGTACAAAACAGGATATAAGTGAAATGATATATAACGAAATAAAGCATCCCCAAACGGGAGCAATCACGCCCAACGGCGGAAAACATCACCACAAGAGTAATATACGACGCCGTAGCGAATAATGAGCAATAAGTAAAACGTCACAGAATAATAAACTGCATATATACAGTCAGCTTCTACGAGCTCGACACCAGAATACAAATAATATACATCATCGTTCTCACACTGTCTCTAAGTCAAGTACATATATGGTAGATGGAGAATACTAGATACAAAAGTGTGTACAATAAAAGTAACCAGATACCACAACCCACCAAATAGCAAAACAGCTCTCGCACCAACTGTAATGGTATATGTGGCCAAAAGATGTAAAAAGGCAGCCTGCCGCGACTACTCTGAGGGGCAACCTGCAAATACTGTGGCACAACGGGGGTGAGTTGCCAACTCGTGAATAGAGATAACATATAAAGGTAATCGCGAGCATGCACGTACTGCGCTACTCTATCATATGCCAGCAGGTAAATCTATATGCGACAAGCAGTAGGTGCAATAATCAAACAAATGCTCTATCAGTTAAAATAACTACAGGATGGGATACATGATAATCAATGCTGAGCATGGGATAAAAAACATCTACATGGAATATCATTCGTGGAACAATAATCGGTGCCCAAAACTGCACCCAATGAGTAAATCAAATGTGATGTGCTATGTACATCAAGCCATAATATAGGTGCAAGGGATATACCGCTTTTTCTAAAATAGTTCAGTTTTCAAAGACATCATGCGGCTCCCAATCTCTATGAAAATCATATCAAATCATATGTGAAAGGAACTAAAGTATAATGATCATGGCAGTTCTACAGTGAGTGTGTCATGGCAATTACTAACGGTGTGGGTGTAACATGCAGATTAGTGCTCGTGCAACATTAACCGTTAGTAATAGTGCAGTGTTCTATCAATTCTAAGTTTACAATTATATAGCAGGGAATGCAGTATGCAATAACTGTATCCATGAACAGTCAATGTAGGTAAATGCAATATATAGCTATAAGTCCTATCAGCCCTGATGCATAACGCCATGCGGGCGATATCCCCGTAGATGTTAAATCTACTCACAGTAATCTCGCGCTAAGTGTAGCCGATGACTTGTTTTCCCTTCTTCGCAGCGTCCATCGCACTCGCCTGCGAACCTAGAATTACACAATATATCACATATAAGCTCAAAACCATACAAACACGATATTTAAAGTAACGCTAGAAACCCGCGTCGCAAACCAATCGCGCGTGTGCGCGATACGCTAAAACGTGTGATTACACGTCTGAAGCTACCCCGACGCGTCGCGATACGCAGAACACCCCAAACCCACACACGTATCACGTGTGTCGCGAAGATTTAAAATACGAGAAACAGGTATTAGATCCCAGATTTTTATACAGAAAAGATATTATAAAAATATATATACTAAAATACTCCACATAGCAGCAGACTCCTGGGGTCCAAGCCCCAACCCCCGACTCACTCATCTAGCTGCAAATTGCGGCCAGAACACATTTTCCGGCGGCCTGGGTAGGGGGGTGGGCTCCCAGGTTTGATGTGTGCACTTTATACCCCCTACACATGCTACAGTAAATACAATTTCATTCTGAAACACCCCGGATAAAAGCAAATTCCACAGAGCCCTAATTCTAGTTAAAAACCACATTTTTACACTAAAATGATACTTTATGGTATTTCTGTGCAAACTGAAACAAACCCAAGTCTAAAAGCACACTAATAACCCATTACCAAGCTAATTAAGCCCTAAAAAAGCTAATTTTAAACGTAACATCACTAAATCCCTTAAATAGCACTAAAATTGCACAAAAATGTGATATTTTGAAAGATATACTACAATATATGAAAAGGAGTGTTAAGTGTAAGATAATTACCTTCCCAAAAAAAACCCTATAGAACTCTATTTTCCAGCCTTTTCCCTCAAGCCACTGCCTTGACACCAAGATCCCCCAAAAGAGCCATTTTTCCAAAGTTTTTGTGAAGGGAACTAGGATTTTTGTGTAGGGTTTTGGGTAGATATCAAAAAGAAGTGAAAAGAAAAGGAAGAGATGAAGAAAATGCCATGGTTTTTTCTGGGAATTCAGCAGGAATTCTGAGATGAGGAGAAGAGAGAAAGAAGAGAAGGAAATAGGGTCAAAAGTCAAATTTCCCTACCTAACACCATGCTTCATTTTTCTATTGCATTTGAATTTTTTTTTAAAAAAATGTTTTTTTTTGAAGAAAGGGTGGGGAATAACAATGAACCATGCTAGAATGAAATGAAATGGTTAACACTTTTAACCTAGGTCACAAAATGGTAAGTGTGCAAGTGTACTTTACATAAGGAAAATTTTCCAATTAGGGTAACATGACTAGATATAATTAATAACCCTACATACATATATATATATATATAAATATATATAAAAACACGCACAATTGCTAATTAACACGAAAATATTTTAAACGAAATTTCAAGGCGTTACAATCTACCCCCCTTAAATAAATTCGGTCCCCGAATTTAAAAATCTAACTACACGTACCTTCGAAAAGATGGGGATGCCTCTTCCTCATCTCGCTCTCGGTCTCCCAAGTGACCTCCTCGCTGCTCGGACCACGCCAAAGTACCTTGACGGACGGTGTCTCTTTCGACCTCAATTTCTTCACTTGTCGATCAAAGATCATCACCGGCTGCTCTGCATAGGAAAGGTCGCGCTCATGCTGGATCGTCGGGTGCTGAATCGCATGCGAAGGATCATAAATATACTTGTGGAGTATCGATACGTGAAATATGGGGTGGACGTCTGGGAAACTGGGTAGAAGGGCTAAACGATACGCAACCGCAACAACACGCTCGAGGATCTCGAAGGGCCCCACATATCGGGGACTAAGCTTCCCCTTCTTCCCAAATCTCATCACACCTTTCCTTGGGGAGAACCTCAAGAAAACATGATCACCAATAGAAAACTCAAGTCTGCGCCGACGACGGTCCGCATAAGATCTCTGCCTACTCTGGGATGCTCGCATCCTATCACGAATCAACTGGATCTTCACAGTCGTCTCCTCAACAATCTGTGGCCCTATGATACTGCTCTCACTGAGCTCTGTCCAACAGGTGGGCGATCTGCATCTTCTCCCATAAAGAGCCTCAAACGGTGCCATCTGAATGGTCTCCTGGTAGCTGCTGTTATAGGAGAACTCTACTAAGGGTAAATGATGATCCTAGCTACCTCCGAAGTCTAAAACGCATGCTATGAGCATGTCCTCAAAAGTCTGAATAGTCCGCTCTGACTGTCCGTCGGTCTGTGGATGAAATGCTGTGCTGAAACTCGAGTGGGTGCCCAAAGCCTCCTGAAGCCTCTGCCATAGTCGGCTGGTAAACCGGGTGCCTCTGTCGGACATAATACATGTCGGGACTCCGTGCAGTCGTACGATCTCGTCGATGTATATGTGGGCATACTGAGCAAATCCGAAAGTCGTCTTCACCGGAAGGAAGTGAGCCGCTTTCATCAAACGATCCACGATCACCCAGATGGAATCATACCCTCGACTAGTCCTGGGTAGACCCACAATGAATTCCATATAAATCTGTTCCCATTTCCACTCCGGAATGGGCAACGGCTGTAGCTCTCCCGCAGGCCTCTGGTGCTCGGCCTTGACTTGTTGACAAGTCAGGCATCTCGACAGAAATCTGCGATGTCCCTCTTCATCCCGTCCCACTAGTAAACATCTCTCATGTCGTGGTACATCTTGGTGGAACCTGGATGAACACTGTACACCGATCGATGTGCCCTCTCAAGAATCTCATGCCGCAGTCCCTCAGCATCTGGTACGCACAGTCTAGTCCCAAATCGTAGTATCCCCTGTTCATCAATCACGAACTCGGAAAATCTGCCATTTCCTATCTGTGCCATGATCTCTGAACATCGGTCATCACTGTGTTGTGCCTCATGTATACGGTCGATCAACTGTGGACGTGCACGAAAATACGCAATCTGTCCTCCGATCAGCGTAAACTCGAACTGTACCCGGCTATCGCATAAGATCTGCTAATCTGCCGTCGACTGCCTCTGTACTGCGCTCAAACAAGATAGACTATCCCCGGGCCTCCTACTCAAAGCATCCGCCACTACATTAGCTCTGCCCGGGTGGTACAAGATCTCGTAATCGTAATCTTCACTAACTCCATCCATAGGCGCTGTCTAAGGTTCAGGTCTCGCTACTGAAATATATACTTTAAGCTCTTGTGATCAGTGAATATCTGGCACGACTCGCCATATAGGTAATGTAGCCAGATTTTAAGTGCAAAGACCACTGCAGCCATCTCCAAATCGTTAGTGGGGTAGTTCTGTTCATGTTTCTTCAATTGCCGCGAAGCATACATGATCACCCTGTCATGCTGCATCAATACGCACCCTAGCCCCACTAGAGAAGCATCACAATATACCACAAATCCGCCTGACCCTGAAGGCAATGATAATACTGGCGCCGTAGTCAGTAGAGCCCGTAGATGCTGAAAAATTGTAGGGTTACAAGGCACACTAACGAGGCTCTACAAGGCATCGACCATGTCAAAATTAAATTTTTATGTGCCGAATAACACTAAGCAAGATCGTTAACTAGAGTCTAGGCAAATCAAAAGGCAAGTAAACAACTTTACTCTAAAGGGAATATGAAATACAACCTTTGTAGATCGGTCCTTCGCTTCTAAAGCTCCTTGATGAAGTCCCTTCGCTGCGATCAAGCTTCTCCCAGACTCTTGCATGGCTTCACGACGCGAGGGGAGCGACCTTGCTTGAAATCTCCGAGGCCGAAGAAGATCTACGTCGAGGGAATTCCGACTCAAGCTCCTACTTCACTAACTAGAGAAATAGTGAAGTAAACACCCTAAACTAAAGTGCTAGTCTAGTAGAGGATGGAGAAATAGGAAGTGGGTTCTCTTTAGAATTTTGTTTCTCACACTCTTTCTCACTTTGGATCAAACCCAAGTTTTCTTTCTCCTTTTCACAATGAAGAAGATGAACAAAAGAAAGAGGAAAGGATAATGATCAAGTGTAACCATGGTGAGTGATTATCATATATTAACCCTTGTAGAGCCATAACCATAGCTAATGGATTATGGTTGGGTTAAAAGGAATCTAAGGTAAAGACAAACCTAGTAGACTTTGTCAAAGCAAGTTAAACTTCTACAAGCTTCATGCTCATTCCAAAACTCCACTAATTTTGTAATTATCTTAAATAATCTTAACCCATCATAATTCATAGAATGGTGTATGTCTCATGCACACGAGTCATGTGTATCATCAACCATGATACAATATGATAACACATTTTAACATATATCATATACATGTTAAAATAGTATGCATGTGAGAAAAACCCTAAAGTGAACAAGTGTTAGCAAATGTAAATTAGTATATCTAATATACAATTATACACTTAATTATTAAATCAACACTTGACTTAATAATCCGGTCATATCTCATATAACCGGCTAACATCCATCGTATCGACTTATCGAATCAACGCTTGATTCGATAACCCGGTCATATCATATATAACCTGACTGATACAAAAAGTCGCGAGAATAGAATACGGTATCACATACACGCATTTATTCTCGGTCTCGTACATATACATACGTGCTCTTATTTCGTTTCGCCTGAGCCAGTAAAACCTCTGTGTAGGACTCTAAAGACTCGTCAATACGCCGGCAGTAGGTGATGATCACATTACGCACCCACAAGCCGTCAGCGGTACTAGCTGGACGTAACGGCTCGGGTATTGATTGATCAGAAGATCAGCAAGCAAGCCCGCTCTAACTCCTGTAAAATCCAGCCGGTAACACTTCCCGTACAGTCCGGTCTCCTCGTCTGATATGTCGCATATCAAGTCTAGGGGTGGTTAACGTCAGAACCAAATAACCGATAAGTCGTGCCGATATGAGGCTCATAACGGGTCGAGAAACTACTGGTAACAATTACCAGTAAATCTCTAATCAGCCCTGGCCAGGGACTTCCCTGTCACGGCCAATTGAGCACAGCGCAACATCAACCCCCAATACCGGGAGAGACGAAACCCCTCCTATCGCTCATTGCCTCCATGTGACTCGGGGCTGTACCCAAAAACCACCGTTTTGCACGCCCTCATGGACGTGGTAAGGTGGAAATCAAAGCACAGTGGGAATCTCACAAGACTCTATGACAATCTCGGGTCTACAGACTAACCTACACAAGTGTCCCCAGAGAACTGCCATCTGACGTAAGGTATAATACCATCTGGGAGTTCTCGGCGAGTCCGTCCAGTATACCCAGTCTCCACTGAGAACCCGTATACCATCTCTGATGTCAAACACCAATGGATATGGGATCATCCATCGCCCATCTCATGGGTCGAGATGCGTATACGCTAGTTTACTCTGGTGTATCGATGCCCCATCTCGATACATCCACGACTAGGGACCTTGAAGGATGTACTTATGGACTACCATGTCCCCACTAGTATGATCCGCATCATAGTCCAGGTAGTCATGTACACATCCTAAGGGCTTTACCAACATGTAATGATAAGACAGTACAAAGAGACAAGTATACATGTTAAAGTAAAGAGCAACCAGATAGCATACTATCAAGACGAGCAATAAAGTCCTCTCTATATATGTCCAAGTATCCAATATAATATACATCTAAGTTTTTTACGAAATCAAACTTTTTGATACCGACGTCAAAGCAGATGTTCCAACTCCGCGATGCTTGCTTCAATCCATAAATGGATTTAAGCAGCTGCACACATTCCCGCTGTTCCCACTATCTACGAAGCCCTCTGGCTGAGTCATGTACACGCACTCTTCTAAATCACCGTTTAGAAAGGCGGTTTTAACATCCATTTTCCAGATTTCGTAGTCATGATATGCAGGCAAGCATGATCCGGATGGATTTAAGCATAGCCACTGGAGAAAAGGTTTCATCATAGTCCACACCTGGTCTTTGACGAAAACCTTTTGCAACAAGTCTAGCTTTGAAAGTCTCCACTTTCCCATCTACACCGAGTTTTTTCTTGAAGATCTACTTGCTCCCTATGGGTTTTACCCCTTCAGGAGCAACATCCAAAGTCCATACTTTGTTGGTGTACATGGATTCCATCTCGGACCGCATTGCATCCAGCCATTTCACTGAGTCTCCACTCGTGATGGCCTGCTCGAAGCTAGTTGGGTCATCATCAACCATGATGCAATCCTCACTCCCACCATCCATGAGGAAACCGTAGTATCTCTCAGGTGGGTGAGGAACCCTACTAGATCGGCGGAATGGCTGGGGTTCATCGGGAACTACCGAATCCTCTGGTTCTACCAAATCTTCTGTTGTAGTTTGTACAGCTGGAACCTCTTCCAGTTCTACTTCATAGCGACTAATCTCTTTTGCAAGAAATTCCTTTTCTAAAAAGGTGGCGTGTTGAGCAACAAATACCCTTTGTTCCTCACTGTGGTAGAAGATATACCCTCGCGAATGCTTGGGATATCCAACAAACTTACACAAAACAGACCTTGCCTCGAGTTTGTCCGGTTTTTGTCTTTTGACATAGGCCGGGCAACCCCATATCTTTATAAAATTAAGATATGGTCTCTTCCCCTCCCATATCTCATATGGGGTGGTAGGCACAGATTTGGTAGGAACCCTATTCAGTAGGTATGCTGCTGTCTCCAGTGCATATCCCCAGATGGAAATAGGTAACTCAGCTATACTCATCATAGAGCGCACCATATCTAATAGGGTGCGGTTTCTCCGTTCCGATACACCGTTGTGCTGTGGTGTATATAGAGGAGTTAGCTGAGAGAGAATCCCATTCTCTTTTAGGAAGTCCAGGAATTCATTGCTCAAGTATTCACCTCCTTGATCAGATCGAAGGATTTTAATACTTTTCCCGGTTTGGTTCTCGACTTCTTGTTTATATTCTCTAAATTTCTCAAAAGCTTCTGATTTGTGTTTCATCAGGAACACATATCCGAATCTAGAGAGATCGTCAGTTAATGTAATGAAGTACGAAGAACCATCCCTGGCATGTGTAGACATGGGACCGCATACATCACTATGTATCTATCCCAAGAGTTCATTAACTCTCTCTCCGTGTCCCATAAACGGAGTTTTGGTCATCTTGCCTTTGAGACATGACTGGCAAGTGTCATAAGATGAAAATTCAAACGGATTTAAATATCCATCCTTATGCAACTTAGCTAATCGTGTCGCATTTGTAGGGTTCTTAGGCACACCCATGAGGTTCTACAACTGATCAACCATGCCAAAATCAAAATTTTCTATGTGCCGAGAAACACTAAACAAGATTGGTACTAGAGGTAAGGCGAAAGAACATGCAAGTTAACAACTTAACTACAAGTGAAAGAAAATACAACCTTTGTAGATCCGGTCCTCCACTTCTTTAGCTCCTTGTTGACATCCCTCCACTGCGATCATCAGGATCCCGGACTCTAGCGATGGTTTCATCGGAGAAATGATCGGGCTAGGTTGTTGACTTCGGTGCCGAAGATGATCTATGTCGAGGCGACTCAAACCCAAGCTCCATCTTCACTAGGTCATGAAACTTGTGAAGATAACACACTCTACTACATGGCAAGTGGTAGAGGATGAAGAAATAGGAAGTGGATTCACTTTAGAATTGGATTTCTCACTCTTTTTCTCATGGCACCATTGAAGCTAGCAAGCTTTCATGAAGCTTGATGAAGATGAAGAAGAAGAAAGAATCTCAAAAGATAATGAAATAAGAATGGAAATTATCCTTTTAATTGTGGTACCATGGTTAAGTTAAGCCATCATGCTTAACTTGTGTAGAGAATTGACCAAGGTATTAGGTTAAAGGTTAGGTTAATGAATTATCAAAAGAAATGACAAAAGAGTGGACTTTGTCAAGATTTCTCCAAGCTTCTTCAAGCTTGACAACTTTGACCAAGTTCATTTCTTTTGTTAATTCTCTTGATAAAACAATACCCTAATCTTAAACTTAATCTTGATATAATTCTCATACACACAACTTGTATATATCATCAAACATGATACAAACATATGTACACAAATATATATCATATATACACTTATGCACAAACTAGTGAGAAAACAAATCTTAAGTGAACCAATACTAGTTAATGTAAAGTAATATATCAAATATATAATTATACATTAAATCATTAAATCGATACTTGATTTAATGATCCGGTCATATCGCATATAACCGACTAATATCAAGTGTATCAATGTATCGAATCAACACTTGATTCGGTAACCCGGCTATATCTCAAATAACCGTCCAATGATACAAATCGCGAAAATAGAATACAGTATCACATACTGGTAATATTCTCGGTCCCGCACATATCTCATATGCGCTCCTATTTCGTTTCGCTTGAGCCAGGAAACCTCTGTGTAGGACTCTAAAGACTCGTCAATACGCCGGCAGCAGGTGATGATCATATTAAACACCCACAAGCCGCAAGCGGTCTGCTAAACGTAACGGCCACCCGGGTATTGAGCGATCAGAAGATCAACAAGCAAGCCCATTCACACTCCTGTGAATCCAACCAGTAACACTTACCGCACAGTCCGGTCTGTTGGTCTGATATGTCGCATATCTCGCCTAGGGGTGGTAAACGTCAGACCCCAGTAGCTTGATAAGTCATGCCGATGTAAGGTCCATAAAAAGCGTGAAACTACTGATAACTCTTACCAGTATATCACTGCAACCCTGGCCAGGAATTTCCAGTTATGGCCAATCGAGCATAGCGCAACATCAACCCCCAATATCGGGAGAGACGAATCCCCTCCTATCGCTCATTGCCTCCATGTGAATCGGGACTGTACCCAAAAACCACCTGTTTGCACGACTCAGTAGAGCTGTGGTATGGTGGAAATCAAAGCATAGTGGGAGACACACAAGACTCTATGACGATCTTGGGTCAACAGACTAAGCTGTACCAGTGTCACCAGAGAACTGCCATCTGACGTGAGGTATAATACCATCTGAGAGTTCTCGGCGAGTCCGTTCAGTGTACCCAGTCTCTACTGAGCACCCGCATACCATCTCTGATGTCAAACACCGATGGATATGAGATCATCCATCACCCATCACATGGGTCGAGAAGATATACGCTAGTCTACTCTGGAATATCGATGCCCCGTCTCGATTACCCACGACTAGGAACATTGAAGGATGTACTCATGGACTACCCAGGCCCCACTAGTATGATCTGCATCATAGTCTTGGAAGTCGAGTACATATCCTAAGGGCTTTATCAACATGTAACAGAGAGACAAAAAGTATACATGTTAAGATAAAGAGCAACCAGATAGCGTACTATCATGTCGAGCAAGAAAGTCCTACCTATATATGTCCCAGCATCCACTACAATATACATCCTATGTATAGTAATGACCTCTAGGGCATACATATAACTAACAATTGATGTGACCCAGTCTACAATGCCATAAGAAGGATTCGTTCATTTCTGAACTCTTCCTCTTGTGTGTGTTTGTTATGCTCAGAACTGTTGATTGATTTAGAACATAAATGCCATTGCACAACGTGCCTGATCCAACCAACTTTTGGTTAAGGAAAATGTTCATAACATTATCCTGTAATACAAAATTATATCCCTCTTTACTAAGTAAAGAACCCGTTATAATGTTGCATATCAGGTTCGGCATGTAATAACATTCGTTCAGAACCAATGTATTACCAGATGGCAATACAAGGTGATATTCCCCGACGGTTTTAGCTGCAACAATTGCACCATTTCCAACCCTTATGTATTTATCTTCTTCTCCAAGTTCTCTACCTTTTCTAAGCCCATGTAACTGATTACATATATGGGATCCTAACCCGGTATCTAATACCCAGGACGTAGAGCAAATGGAGAAACAGTTCTCTGTAACGAACACACCCGAAGAAAATGAATCAACATGTACTTTCTTCATTCGGGTGGCATGAGAATCCTGGTATTCTCTATATCCTGATCAATCTTATAACTCTTATAAGAAAGAACGGAACCAACGTTCCCCAGCATAGTATAACATGCGGGTTCGGTCAATACATCCATATTATTATCTTGATTAAGGCATGATATGGTCGCTACCTGGAGAGAGAGAGAAGAAAAACACTTTAGCATATGCTCTTGCAAGATTAGATTGGTTATTCTCTTATCTAATCAGGATGGCTCCCACTGTTTTTATCAAATCTTCCTTCAAACCCTAAAAGGAAAGACTAGCCGGGATTAATTACACCCCACAACTTCACCGATCTTTCAGCCAGGCCAGTGTCGGTATTTTGAGGGAGGTTCCCCGTGCTTTTGCACGGACCTAATTAAAGTAAACCTCGTTTTCCCAGAGGCGTAACCCCATTGACACCTTTCTAGACACCTACTTGATCGGCTAATTGTCCTGTATAAAACTCTCCCGGGAGTAACAATTACTCGCAGTGGGTATCGGGATCCAACTATCTCATAGAAGGTATGCAATCTCATTGCAAATCTCAACACTTGAAATTCCCGATAATATTTTGCCCCAAGCATCCCATGACCTTGACGGAGGTCAACAAACCATAGGGTGCAAGTCAAGTTCAACCCGTCATTTCTTGATTGAATCAAACCCACCCGCACGACCCTTGACGGATGTCAACAAGGTCGTACGACTACCCTAATCCAATCGGTATCATATGCATAAGCAGATAATTACTAGTTATCTACCGCACACTACGCCTTGATGGAGGTCAACAAACGTAGCACGAATACTAAGCAGTTCTTATCTGAAATGACGGAGGGCTACGACAGGTTTTTCTGAAAACCTATTGCGTAATGAACTTGATATCGTCGTAGAATCATGTGAATTTTGAAATGGAGTGATTTTGAGGCTTTCATTAGTTTTGCTAAAGAGGTCACTCCCGGTGAAGGGATCTCGGCTCTTTCCTTATGGAATAAGGTGCAGGATATATCATATACATCGCTATGCAAAGCAAAACTCCAAAAGCAGTCAAAAGTCAAACCGAGTTTTGTAGCATCTGCCAGTTTTGCTAAAGTGGTCACTCCCGGTGAAGGGATCTTGGCTCTTTCCCCATCGAATAAGTTGCAGGGTATATCATATATACCGCTATGCAAAGCAAAACTGTAGCTACCCTTTTTATTTGAAAATTTGATTCTACAACAACTTTTAGGTTTCTTTTCTTTCATTAATCACATTAATGAAATCCCTTCATTTAAATCACTTAAACATCACAGATAAATACGACGTACACTTATGCCATCCGTATTCTCCTCGATGTCCCCTCGTGCACCGTTAGGTTAGGTAACTAACGGCAGAGCACGGCAGGGCTAGCGCGGGTGTAAAACAAAAGTAACGCCTATATAATATATCATATATACTATATACAGTATTTATCAAAGAACATCACATGATCACATCACAGATTTCGTAGCAGAAGAAACATATGAAACATTGGATATACTAGGACATCCGTGTTTTTAACACGAGCCAGTATAAAATACGGATTCCACGGTCGCGATGAATAGCCAAACCCACATCCCTAGACCCCTACGAGAGCGGCAAGCAACCCTACCAATTCTAGAGTTAGGAGACCCGGACTCGACTCCTCGAGTTGGTCTCCCTCTGGACTCCAGAACCCGGTTACTTGTGCTTTCCTCCTTGGGTCTATCCTAGTGCGGAGAAGTAAATAATATACAACGGTGACATCTTCCGCAACCTGGAAGTGCCCCAATAAAAGAATATTACATACAAGTTTTTACATGAATGAAAATAAAAACTCTCATCTCACATAAAACCCCCGGCTATTCAAAACGCGACGATCCAATATAACATATCCAGCAACACATAACATCACATGTCATCAACGTAAGTAAATATGCGCATCCCAATTGTCGTTGACATATAGCAACGAAACCGGCGATATCACATATTACACTTACGGACACAGAAAAGAAAGTGTAAAACTACAACAGTTGGAATCCGCAACCTTCTTAGGCATCACATGCCTAACTATCTGAATTCCTTAGACATCACATGCCTAACAATTATAAACCCCGCATTTTAGTCTCTTTATCAAAAACTCTTTTCAATATCAAGTCGGGCAATTCAACAGGATTCCCGACATCCTGATCGAATGCTCGTCGCAAACTTTAGTAGGCAGCCGCACCCCCGATACCGTCGACGGAGTGCACCAAGGCGGAACACCGCTACCGCGAGCACCCGAACGGATGCTTTCGGCGATGGGGTTCTCCTACAGTCACTTGGTTGGGGCTAAGGGGTGTAGCTGTCTATTAAGTTTATCCGGCGTGTATCCGCGTACGCTACGTGATTGCGACGGACTTTTGATCGCATCAAAATTCCGTGGCAACCGATCTAGTGAGACTAAACTCCTATGTTTATAACATCCAAATTAGTTATTTCATAACTACTTGTGGATTCCAAATATTGTATCACATTCCAGATAAATAGAAAATGTTAAACTTTTCGATCAAACACCCAAGTTTTCCCGAAACAGCTCAACACATGAAATAAGTTTAAAAACATTCACTTCATGCCTCAGTACCAACGGTCCAGCCATAGATGGGTCAAGCCAACGCCTCATATGTAGCACGCCGTACTGCCCCAAACCCTAAGGTTCAAAGGGCAGTTCAAGATGGTCACATAATCGAGTTAAGGTTTGTTATCTTCTAGAGGGTCCATCGCGTTACTTGCACTACTTCGAACGTTCTTAAACTACGGAAAGATCCAACACTTGGAAATTTCCCGACAGGGGAAAAAGTGGGTATTTATATCCGGTCAAACATTTTAACATGTTCTAAAATTTACCCGGAAAAACATACAGACGAAGTTAAACTTCCCGATCGATACACCGAGTCCCCAATACAACCCAGAAATCTCAACTCTTGAGTAAAGATTAAAATTACCCATAAAACACAGGAGTCAAATAGAAACATTACTGTGCAAAGCTTGGTCAACGAAGCAACAGTATGGCCGCGGAACCGCCGCGCCACGTGGGTTACGGCCGCGGTTCCGTGGCTCATTGATGGATTTAGGACCAGGTTTTGAACAGTAATTTTTATAAAACCCTGCGGAATTTTTTGACTATTTTTAATTCAGAAAAATCCACAAATTCAAAAAATGTACAGAGAAGGGTTCCGTTTAGGGTTTCGGGGTTCGATCGGACTTCTAACATCGTCTACACTTCGCCTAAGGCTCTGGCTAGGCTCTGATACCAATGTAGGGTTACTAGGCACACTAACGAGGCTCTAAAAGGCATCGACCATGCCAAAATTAAATTTTTATGCGCCGAATAACACTAAGCAAGATCGTTAACTAGAGTTTAGGTGAATCAAAAGGCAAGTAAACAACTTTACTCTAAAGGGAATACGAAATACAACCTTTGTAGATCGGTCCTTCGCTTCTAAAGCTCCTTGATGAAGTCCCTTTGCTGTGATCAAGCTTCTCCCGAACTCTTGCATGGCTTCACGACGCGAAGGAAGCGACCTTGCTTGAAATCTCCGAGGCCGAAGAAGATCTACGTCGAGGGAATTCCGACTCAAGCTCCTACTTCACTAACTAGAGAAATAGTGAAGTAAACACCCTAAACTAAAGTGCTAGTCTAGTAGAGGATGGAGAAATAGAAAGTGGGTTCTCTTTAGAATTTTGTTTCTCACACTCTTTCTCACTATGGATCAAACCCTAGTTTTCTTTCTCCTTTTCACAATGAAGAAGATGAGCAAAAGAAAGAGGAAACGATAATGATCAAGTGTAACCATGGTGAGTGAGTATCATATATTAACCCTTATAGAGCCATAACCATAGCTAATGGATTATGGTTGGGTTAAAAGGAATCTAAGATAAAGACAAACCTAGTAGACTTTGTCAAAGCAAATTAAGCTTCTACAAGCTTCATGCTCATTCCAAAACTCCACTAATTTTGAAACTAACTTAAATAATCTTAACCCATCATAATTCATAGAATGGTGTATGTCTCATACACACAAGTCATGTGTATCATCAACCATGATACAATATGATAACACATTTTAACATATATCATATACATGTTAAAATAGTGTGCATGTGAGAAAAACCCTAAAGTGAACAAGTGTTAGCAAATGTAAATTAGTATATCTAATATACAATTATACACTTAATTATTAAATCAACACTTGACTTAATAATCTGGTCATATCTCATATAACCGGCTAACATCCATCGTATCGACTTATCGAATCAACACTTGATTCGATAACCCGGTCATATCATATATAACCTGACCGATACAAAAAGTCGCGAGAATAGAATATGGTATCACATACACGCATTTATTCTCGGTCTCGTACATATCACATACATGCTCCTATTTAGTTTCGCCTGAGCCAGTAAAATCTCTATGTAGGACTCTAAAGACTCGTCAATAAGCCGGCAGTAGATGATGATCACATCACGCACCCACAAGCCGTTAGCGGTCCTAGCTGGTCGTAACGGCTACCCGGGTATTGAGCGATCAGAAGATCAGCAAGCAAGCCCTCTCCAACTCCTGTGAAAGCCTGCCGGTAACACTTCCCGTACAGTCCGGTCTCCTCGTCTGATATGTCGCATATCAAGTCTAGGGGTGGTTAACGTCAGACCCCAATAACCGATAAGTCGTGCCGATATGAGGCTCATAACGGGTCGAGAAACTACTGGTAACACTTACCAGTAAATATCTAATCAGCCCTGGCCAGGGACTTCCCTGTCACGGCCAATCGAGCACAGCGCAACATCAACCCCCAATACCGGGAGAGACGAAACCCCTCCTATCGCTCATTGCCTCCATGTGACTCGGGACTGTACCCAAAAACCACCGTTTTGCACGCCCTCATGGACGTGGTAAGGTGGAAATCAAAGTACAGTGGGAATCACACAAGACTCTATGACGATCTCGGGTCTACAGACTAACGTACACAAGTGTCACCAGAGAACTGCCATCTGACGTAAGGTATAATACCATCTGGGAGTTCTCGACGAGTCCGTCGAGTGTACCCAGTCTCCACTGAGCACCCGTATACCATCTCTGATGTCAAACACCAATGGATATGGGATCATCCATCGCCCATCACATGGGTCGAGATGCGTATACGCTAGTCTACTCTGGTGTATCGATGCCCCATCTCGATACACCCACGACTAAGGACCTTGAACGATGTACTTATGGACTACCATGTCCCCACTAGTATGATCCGCATCATAGTCCAGGTAGTCAAGTACACATCCTTAGGGCTTTACCAACATGTAATGATAAGATAGTACAAAGAGACAAGTATACATGTTAAAGTAAAGAGCAACCAGATACCATACTATCATGACGACCAAGAAAGTCCTCTCTATATATGTCCAAGCATCCAATATAATATACATCATCTGTACAATACTGGCCTCTAGGGCATACATACAACTAACAAAACTGTGCTCACACTCATCCGTCCAAACAAAAGCAACTCCCTTCCGGGTCAACCCGGTCAAAGGTGTAGCAATACGGGAGAAGTCCTGAACAAATCGCCTGTAGTAGCCGGCCGGCCCTAAAAAGCTACGAATCTTTGTAACTGATGTGGGTCTGGGACAACTCCGAACGGCCTCGATCTTCCTCGGGTCTACACATATACCGTCTCATGAAATCACATGCCCCAAGAAGTCTACACTGTCCAGCCAGAAAGCACACTTGGAGAATTTGGCGAAAAGCTCATGCTCCCTCAAGGTCTGCAGTGTAATCCGCAGGTGCTGCTCGTGCTCCTCACTACTCCGAGAATACAACAGAATATCGTCAATGGGTACAATGATGAACAGATCAAGATATGGCTGGAAAATACGGTTCATCAAGTCCATGAATGCTGCTGGCGCATTGGTGAGTCCGAACGACATCACCAAAAAATCGTAATGGCCGTAGCGCGTGCGGAAAGCTGTCCTAGGAATGTTCTCCTGTCGAATCCGCAGCTGATGGTAGCTTGACCGCAAATCGATCCCCGAAAGTATCCTTCCCCCTGAAGCTGGTCGAACAAATCGTTGATACGTGGGAAAGGATATCTGTTGCGCACTGTAACCCTGTTCAGCTGGCGGTAGTCGATACACAAATGCATACTGCCGTCCTTCATCTTGACAAATAGGACCGGAGCACCCCAAGGAGAAACACTAAGTTGAATAAGTCCCTTATCAAGCAAATCTTGCAACTGACCCTTCAATTCTCGAAGTTCTGCCGGGGCCATCCGATAAGGCGGAATAGAAATAGGCCCCATGCCAGGAACCAAATCAATACAGAAAGAAATATCACGCTCGGGCGGTAGCCCAGGAAGCTCGTCAGGGAACACATCAGGGAACTCGCTAACAACCAGAACCTGATCCAGAGGAACCTTTGTAGCTCTAGTATCGCAAACATAGGCGAGAAATCCTTGACATCCCTTCCTCAAAAGCTGTCCAGCGCGAAAAGAAGAAATCACACTGTGAGGGGCGGCACCACGGTCCCCCAACACAACAAAAACCAACTCTCCGGGAAAACAAAATCTAACTGTCTTCTCACGGCAGTCCACAGAAGCATAGCACGTGGCTAACCAATCCATACCCAAAAGAACGTCGAAGTCCAACATCTCAAGAAGGGTCAAGTCGACAGGCAACTCTCTCTCGCCAATACAGACGGTACAGGATCAGAACACGTGCCTAGCAACAAACGACTCCCCCACAGGAGTGGTCACAACAAGTGGTTGATTAAGCAAACCAGACTCTCTACCGAAACTCGGCACAAAGTGTGTGGATACGTACGAGTGCGTGGATCCGGGATCGAACAACACGTATGCATCAACAGAACATACTGGAAGGATACCTGAGACCACCGCATTGGACGCCTGCGCGTCCTGATGCGTCAAAGCAAAAACGCGTGCATGTCCTCTACCTGTGACTGACTGTCCTTTGCCTCGGTCATCCCGTCCTCTCTGAGCAACTCCTCCATGCCCACGACCTCTCTGTGTATGAGTCTGACGCGGAGTAACAGTAGGAACAACAGGAAACGCCCTCTGGGGTGGTGAAGGTGGTAAGGTGACGTGCGGTGCTGCTGTCTCCCTCCGGTGTATCTCAGGACAATCTCTAACGAGGTGAAGTAGACTGCCGCATCTATAGCAACCTCGCTTATACTGCTCACTCTCCCATGAATACGAACTAAACATCTGACCTCGTCCCGAATCTCTGCCACTCCTCGTACCTGAACGATACCTGTCGCGGCGTCTGAATGTCTGTCTCCGTGCTGATATACCAGTACGAACTCTCTTCGGCTCTGGAACTACCGAAGTCTCAGCAAGGCGCTCCTCGACTAACAGGGCTGCGTCTACCGCTGCTGCATATGTCTCGTAATGCTGCGCGCTGAGGAATAGTGGTGTAGGCAAACCTCGGACAAATCTCTTGACTCGCAACTCCTCAGTAGCCACTAAATTCGGGGCATAAACTGATAGCTCTGTGAACAGCACATCATACTCTTCCACTGACATCTCCGGAGTCTGGCGTAAGGACTCGAACCTGCGTGCTCTAGCATCTCTGACGCTCAGTGGAAGAAAGCGGGCAAGGAATAGCGCCACGAACTATGTCCAGGTCATAGGAGGAAGACCTGTTGCTCTGCCTTTCTCGTCTGATTTGCACCATTTCTGCGCAAGACCTTCCAGGCGAAAGCTCGCTAACTCAACCCATCTCGCATCTGCGCATCTAAGGGAACGGCATATCCGAGCCATCCTATCAATGAAAGACTGTGGGTCCTCGGCTGCATCGGTGCCTGTGAAGACCGGAGGCTTCAGCCTCATAAACTCTCATAGGGATACGGAGATGACCTTTGTAGCTGTAGGGACAACTGCCTGTGCTGTGGGTATCACCGCGGTCTCTGCAATGGGTGGAACTACCTCTGGTCGCTGCGCTCGAAGTGTCTCAACTAGAGATCCCATCATCTGGCGCATCTCCTCCATACTGGATCCCACCATCTTGCGCATCTCCTGCATAACAGCCCCTAACATGGCGATCTGATCTGTCACGGGAGGAATAGCCTGCTCGGGCACAACCGATGTACTACCCAGATCAGTCCTCGTCTCGGACGAGTCAACTCGAATCTCGGCCCTCGCGGCCGCTCTCTGCGCCCTCGTAGTCTTTGGCGGCATAATGGCTGAAAGGAAAATAGGATTCGATAAGGATGTAGAAATCGAATCGCAAGAACGCATATACTCAAGAAGGAATTTAAATCAATAAGTCCTATGGTCGCCTTGGCGGAGTACCGTGTCGTGAGTATGCCGCGGAACATACACACGCTACGCCACTCTGCTTCAGCTACCTACTCCATCATACCAAGGTCATCCTACACTCCGAAAGGTAAAACCTACGCTCTGATACCATCTTTGTCACGACCCGAATATTTTAACTCGTGACCGGCACTTAACCACGCAACGTCTACAGGCGTAACGCGACTAAGTAAGCCGGACCCAGAGATCAAAACCATTTAAAAGTAGTGAGTGTTGAAAACATTTAATTAAAACATTTAGAAAACCTTAAATAGTTCAATAAGTACTTTTAAAGTTAAGTTATCCTTATAATAATTTTGGCAGCATTTTCTTTGTAAAAGTGACCCCGAAATCGGGTACAAAACAGGATATAAGTGAAATGATATATAACGAAATAAAGCATCCCCAAACAGGAGCAATCACGCCCAACGGCGGAAAACATCACCACAAGGGCAATATACAACGCCGTAGCGAAGAATGAACAATAAGTAAAACGTCACAGAATAATAAACTGCAAATATACAGTCGGCTCCCATGAGCTCGACACCAGAATACAAATAATATACATCATCGTCCTCACACTGTCTCTAAGTCAAGTACATATATGGTAGATGGAGAATACTAAATACAAAAGTGTGTACAGTAACCAGATACCACAACCCACCTAATAGCAAAACAGCTCTCGCACCAACTGTAGTGGTATCTGTGGCCAAAAGATGTAAAAAGGCAGCCTGCCGCGACTACTCTGAGGGGCAACCTGCAAATACTGTGGAAAAACGGGGGTGAGTTGCCAACTCGTGAATAGAGATAACATATAAAGGTAATCGCGAGCATGCACGTACTGCGCTACTCTATCATATGCCAGCATGTAAATCTATATGCGACAAGCAGTAGGTGCAATAATCATGCAAATGCTCTGTCAGGTAAAATAACTACAGGATGAGATACATGATAATCAATGCTGAGCATGGGATAAACAACATCTACACGGTATATCAATCGTGGAAAAATAATCGGTGCCCAAAACTGCAACCAAATCCCAAATAAACCAGGCGCCGGCACTATCCTCGGCCCTCAAATCCTCTAAATCTGTGAGAATCACGAGTGCCCAACATCGGCACTCAAAATATCATAAAATACTCGTGTCCAGCATCGACAGGCAAATCCACATATATCGGGCTCCGTAAGTCCGGATCAGCCCACGGGCTCCGTCTGCGGTATCGGCCCTCGGCCCCGGCAGTACGGATCATCCCGCATCCATCTCTCTACTCTGGTCAGTATCCCGTGGATAACCGCCAGGTCCAACCAATCACCGGTAGGTACTCGCCCACCTCTAGGCTCAATCGGCAAATTCCATCGATCATCTTGCCGAGGGGAACCATACCGGGTCCACCACGAACCCGCAAACGGATCATCCAACTCCTCGAATCGGATTTCAAGCACACGTCTCAGCACCGAGAAAACGCGTGGCGGACGCACCAAAATATCATATCATGAGGAACCGGGTTTTCAAATAGTGCATCTTTTCTTAAATAACTCCACGGTCCTCAAAAACCAGAAATCACATGAAAATCCAACACCAATGAGTAAATCAAATGAGATGTGCTATGTACATCAAGCCATAATATAGGAGCAAGGGAGATACCGCTTTTTTAAAATAGTTCAGTTTTCAAAGACATCATGTGGCTCCCAATCTCTATGAGAATCAAATCAAATCATATGTTAAAGGAACTACAGTATAATGATCATGGCAGTTCTACAGTGAGTGTGTCATGGCAATTACTAACGGTATGGGTGTAACATGCAGATTTGTGCTCGTGCAACATGAACCGTTAGTAATAGTGTAGTGTTCTATCAATTCTGTGTTTACAATTATATAGCAGGGAATGCAGTATGCAATAACAGTATCCATGAACAGTCAATGTAGGTAAATGCAATATATAGCTATAAGGTCCTATTAGCCCTGACGCATAACGCCATGCGGGCGATATCCCCGTAGATGTTAAATCTACTCACAGTAATCTCGCGCTAAGTGTAGCCGACGACTTATTTTCCCTTCTTCGCAGCGTCCGTCGCACTCGCCTGCGAACCTAGAATTACACAATATATCACATATAAGCTCAAAACCATACAAACACGACATTTAAAGTCACACTAGAAACCCGCGTCGCAAACCAAGCGCGCGTGTGCGCGATACGCTAAAACGTGTGATTACGCGTTTGAAGCTACCCGACGCGTTGCGATACGCAGAACACCCCAAACCCACACACGTATCACGTGTGTCGCGAAGATTTAAAATACGAGAAAGAGGTATTAGATCCCAGATTTTTATACAGAAAAGATATTATAAAAATATAAATACCAAAATACTCCACATAGCAGCAGACTCCTGGGGTCCAAGCCCCAACCCCCAACTCACTCATCTGGCCGTAAATTGCGGCTAGAACACATTTTCCGGCAGCCTGGGTAGGGGGGTGGGCTCCCGGGTTTGGTGTGTGCACTCTATACCCCCTACACATGCTACAGTAAATACAATTTCATTCTGAAACACCCCGGGTAGAAGCAGATTCCACAGAGCCTTAATTCTAGTTAAAAACCATATTTTTACACTAAAATGATACTTTATGGTATTTCTGTGCAAACTGAAACAAACCCAAGTCTAAAACCATACTAATAACCCATTACTAAGCTAATTAAGCCCTAAAAAAGCTAATTTTGAACATAGCATCACTAAATCCCTTCAATAGCACTAAAATTGCACAAAAAGGTGATATTTTGATAGATATACTGTTGGAGATAGTGCCCTCAGAGTCAACTATTGGATCACAGGCACGTGATTGCAATGATTGAGGGAGGACCTATCCCAGGAGGACAGTCTTACTCGAGATGATAGTATGCTATCGGGTTTATCTTTATCATCGTGTACTACTTTAGGTGACCTGACAGGTCGCTATTACACATTGATAGAGCCCCTAGGATTATTGCTTGACTGCCAGCAGTATGAGGGTGATCATATACGTGGGAGCTGGTAGTCTAAAAGCACATCCTTAAAAGGTCCCTAGTCGTAGGAGTTTCGAGACAGGGCATCGATACTCCATTAGTAGACTAGTGTATACAGTCGAGACCCCGACGAGGGGCGGTGGCCGGTCTCACAAGCCACTGGTGTCAGTTGGTTCACCTAAGATGTATACAGGTGCTCATTGGGTTATGAGTACACCGGACAGGACTCGCCGTGAACCTGCTAGTTGGTTTTATACCAGACGTCAGATAGCAGTTCCCTGGTGACATGTGTACAGGTTAGTTCATCGACCTGAGATCGTCATTTGTCTCGTGTGAGTTCCCACTGTGCTTTGATTACTACCCTACCATGGCTCAAAGAATTCGTGCAAACAGGTTTTAGTTGGGTACAGTCCCGAGCCACATGGAGGCAGTGAGCGGATCTGCAGGGGTTCGTCTCTCCCGGTATTAGGGGTGAGGTCGCGCTGTGTCTAGGAGAGCCATTACACAAAGCCTCGGCCGAGGCAGGAGATTTACTGGTAGGTATTCCAGTAGTATCTCAGGGTGTTCTGGGCTACGCTCCTACACGACTTGTACCGCTTTTGGGGATCTGACTTTTACCAACCCTCTAAGCCCGCCATGCGATACTCTTAGACGAACGGACCGGACTGTACGGATATTGTCACTGACAGGCTCAGTAGGGTGTCAGGATGAGTTCGCTCATCGACGTCCCTTTTGGTCAATAGCTGGTGGCCCGTCACGTATTGGCTTATACCTCTGACGTGCTAGTGGTTAAATCCACAGCCATAGTATTGACGAGTCTTTAGAGTCCACCACACTTTCAGTTACTCAAGTTTCGGGCGAAACGCTTTAGAGGCCGTATGGAGATATGGCAGGGTCCGATCAGATACGTGCGGTATTGCACGGATCAGGATCGGACAGTTTGTACTAGTGGCCGTATGGTTATATGGCAGGGTTCGATCAGATACGTGCGGTATTGCACGGATCAGGATCGGACGGATATTACTAGCCGGCTTTGGTTTAAGCCGGATCCTAGTATAGTACAGTGTAGATTTTGTCTCATTGCATTTGTATCCGGTCGGTATACAGAT
The DNA here is from genome assembly GCA_030015575.1 of Agapanthus africanus. NCBI lineage: Eukaryota > Viridiplantae > Streptophyta > Magnoliopsida > Asparagales > Amaryllidaceae > Agapanthus > Agapanthus africanus. The sequence goes on along the minus strand of JASDDO010000016.1, from coordinate 222,339,399 downwards.
GTGGGTGTGTATGCACAGTATTGGGGTTTTCCTGTAATTTATTACGGGACCAGTTTTCTGGAGTTGCCAGTTTGCATTCCGTTCCGGCCGGTTTTCCTTTGTTCTTTCCCGGCCGGACTTTTCTGATGGAGGGGGTTATTTGCAAGTTTGCAAATAACATTTGTGGAGGGGGTTTCTTGCACTTGTGGCATTATGATAAGTTAAGCATCTTTGTTTTTCATGATGGCTTGCTTTTTTGAGATTAGAAGTGATTAGAAATTGATTTGAGAGAATTATCATTACCTTGATGTGAGACTTGCTTTATGTTGTGGTCACCACCTTTGTTCTCCTACACTCACCTCCCTCATGTGTGATATTCTTTCCTCCACTATTTTGAGAGAGGAGGCTTCACTTGAGAGAAAAAGAATGAGAGAGTTCATTTTTTGGTTATGTGAGGAATTCTTCATCTCTATCCTTCTTGCTAGAAAATTGAAAGCACCAATTTTCTTAACCACCTCCTTCATCCTCCATGGCAACTAATACCCCAAATGAGATATAGCATCTACACTACTTTCTACAGCACATCTTGGGCACGTCGACTTGCCAGCTTCGTGCCCGAGTTGCCTCGGTATTGAGGTGGGAGCCCGTAAAAGATGCAGGCGACGTGGTGCCCTTCCGGCGAGGAGGCGACGACATGGAGACAGGACTTTCCGCGGGAGATCGGGACGATGAAGAGAAGACCGGAGGACTCGGATCACTTGGTATACTTCTCTTCCCATCTCTTATTAGCTAGTATAGGTTAATGGTTAACGATACGGGTTTTATTGTCCGCGGTAGCGCCAGTTTCCAAGTAAGGAAAATTTTTGATTCCGCATTTTGGCCTCGGTAAGACGGCCGGGGCACTGCCGTGGCGCAACATGGTATCAGAGCCACGCCATTAACCTTGCCTAGCTTGTTCTAGTGTGTTTTACTTTTCCTATCGAACAAAAATTCCAAAACCGCGTTTTGTTCACATCAGTTTTCTGTCGATTTTTTCCGGGCTATAAAAATTTTTCAGGTTGTAGAAAACTAATGTACTGCAAGTTCTAAGAACACTGGAAAAATTTGATGACCCGATCCCTCCGTACGACCGCGGAGCCACGGCCATAACCCCCCTTTCGCCGCGGTTCGGCCGCAGGAATGTGGGTTCATGTCATCGTTTCTTTGCAGTGGGCTTGTGGGCTGAAAATAGGGGTTTTGGTATACTTTGTCTGGGCCCAGAATTTCTGTGAGTGCTACAGTATTGCTTGGGGGCCCACTTGTTATTTTTTGATCGATCGGATATTTTAAACACATTATTTCACAGTATTTACATTATATCTGCGACCGTTAATATCACTTGATCGGTAAATCCTGTCTAACTGCTATAGCCCGGTTAGACGGATTTGCGAACGTGATTTTCGTGTTGATTTTCTGTGTTTATGCTGTGATGTTGCGGATCGGTCGTGGGGGATAGCCTGGATGCAATGTTAGTACAGTTTTGTTTTATATGTACATTTGATATTGCGGGGCGAGCGTCCGACATATGGACTGCCGTCACTGCCTGTTTATATTATTCTTTTGGGGCACGACCTGGTTGCGGTCGATGTACCCGTTGTATGTATATTTTACTTTTTGTACTAGGATTACCCCGCGGAGGGGTGCACGGATAGCCGGGTTCTAGAGGGCAACAGGCCCGCATCTCATGGCATTGAGACGGAGGGGGCTTCACTCTAGGATTGGCGGGCTATTCGCCGCACTCGTAGGGGGTACAGGTTGACCCAGGAGGGGTGCCCAAGTTACCGGATTCCATGAAGTGCTGGGTGGTCCATTCAGGGTGCTGAAGGGGGCTGCCTCGCTTCAGGTTTTGGCGGGTGACTTGCCGCGCCCGTAGGGGTCTAGGATTTCATTGCACAGGCTATCCACACGACCAGGAGAACGTCGGGTTTCAGCAGCGGCTCTGCGAAACCCGGGGATCCCAGATATCTGTATTGTTCTGTGATGCTGTACATTTCTGTGATGTTGCATTTTATCACGCCTTGAGCGAATATAATTTATTGGTATATATATTTGTAGATGTTGTATATGTTTTACATCCGCGCTAGTCCAGTCCCTGCTCTGTCGTTAGTTAGCTAACCTAACAGGTAATGACGGGACCCAGTGGTGAATGCGGATGGCATAAACGTACATCAGTATATTTTCGTTCTTTGGGGTGTGATCAATTGATGGGACTGCGTTGATTCGGATCAATGCAAGTTAAAAACAAACCTATTCTGATGTTGTTGGAACACTTTTTCAAAAAGCTGTTATTGCAAGGACGTTCACTTTTATTTTGCATCGTGGTATTCATTTGGAATATCCTGCTCCTCAGTCGACGAGGCAAGGGCTGAGATCCCTTCACCGGGAGTGACCCCTTGGACAGAAGTTTGCGTCAGGGCATTAACTTCACTATAGCCGATTACTTTTGCTTTGCATCGTGGTATTCAGTTGGAATATCCTGCACCTCATTCTACGGGGAAAGAGCCGAGATCCCTTCACCAGGAGTGACCTCTTTAGCAAAGGTTTTCGTCACTATATTTTTATAAAAGGCTATGTAGTTCCTTCAACGATATCAAGTTCATTACGTTAAAGGTTTTTCGGCAAAAACCATCCGTAGCCCTCCGTCATTTCAGATTAGTATTGCTTAGTATTCGTGCTACGTATGTCGTGCATTGCTGAGGCGTAGTGTTCGGTAACTTTGTAATACTTTTCTGTCGCATGGATAAGTGGATTGGTTAGGACAGTCGTACGGTTATGTTGGCATTGTCAAGGACTCGTACGGGTGGGTTTAACGCAATCAAGATAATGACGGGTTGAACTTGACAAGGACTCTTTGGTATGTTGGCATTGTCAAGGTCACTTGGGTCCTAGGGGTAAAAATCACATCGGGAGTTTCAAAAGTACTGAAACTTGCCAGATATGCGCATACCTTCTGGAGTGTGATGACATGAGCGGATTCCGTCACGTTATCATGCAATGATAGTTGGATCCCGATTCCAACTGATCAGTTAGTTTACTCCTCGGGTGATCCCGACTAATTCTTCTTTCAGGTTTGGAGGAGAATTTGAGGTGACAGTGGGAGGTTTCCTGATTAGATAAAGTGGTAACCTTTCTGATCTAGGTTAGAGTGCACGCCGAGTGTTTCTTTTCTCTCTCTCTTTGGCAGCGACCATTGACCCGACCCTAAGACTATGACTCGTGACCAAGTTAACCGAACCTTCTTAACACTGGTTTTTGGATTATCAGAGTTGCAAACCTCTTTGCCACTCCTACTTCTACCCTTTTCTCCGGGACACCCCGTATTATTACGAACGTCCACTTCCATTGGACAAAACCATCGTATGGTTATATACGAACTCGAAGGAATTCGAGGATGGTTTCTGGTTCTGGAGAAAACGAATAGGACTATTCAGTTGTCTTTTCCTTTTACCTTCTCTCTCAGATTGCGAGTACTCCTTGGCTTAGGAGATAGTACACCTATTACGCAAATTGGATAGTCTTCTTCCAAACCTTAGGCTGGTGCCGAACGGTGGGGAATGAAGAATACCAATTAGCCTAAACGGTGTACAGAAGGTATTAAGTTCAGACAATGCAAGGGATTAGTAAGAGGGCAAAGTAAATTGTGACTGCTATTCGCGACCAAACCAAGTATTTTTTCTCCAATCCTAAATCACCTTTGTATTTCTCCAGGACACTCCGTATCACTACGAAGATCCCAAGTTTATTGGATAATCCATCGTATGGTTATATACAAACTCGAAAGGAACTTGTTCCAGTTCGGGGATGGATCCTAGTTCAGGAGAATTAGGAATAAAGTACATTCAGGTGTCTTTTATCTTCACCTTCTCTCGCGTTGCGAGTGCTCCTAGGATTAGGACTTTACACCCTTTATGCTTTTTGGATAGTCTTCTTCCAAACCATAGGTTGGTGCCGAACGGTAGGAAATGAAGAAAACCATTTGGCCTAAAGGGGTGTACAGAAGGTAATGGCTAAAGACACATAAATGGATTTGGAGAGATGGCAAATAGATATACGGTTAGAGTTGTGAATCTGGATAATGGAAGAGGCATTACTAGGAATACCAGGATACCCCAACGAAACATTTCAATGTTTCAGTTTCACTGTGTACTGCTAATAGAAAACTGATCTCCCGATTAGACACTTACTCCAGGGTATGTATTTACCAGGTATGATTCTCACATCTGTATGGTTTTACAGATGATGAGTGGGAGTAAGTTATTGGGAATTGGGTGATCATCCTCATTATATCAGGATTCATTGTAATCGGTGATATTTGAGGAAGTCACCTGGGTTGTTTGCCGGTCGGCAATTATTTGGTTTTGAATATCCGCTATTATGCACCAATTGCAAATTGATATATCTGTACGTCTATTTTTATAGAGTGAGATATACCTTTTTGAAATTATTTCTATGACATTTACCTATATCAGTGGATGGTTAGGTAAGGAGCATTAAACAGCGGTGTATTTCTTCTTAACCATAAGTACAGTTTTCAACTTACGACACACAGTGAATGAGTTATCAGACTCAAGGGACTTATACAGAGTATTGTATGTTGTCCAGGGTCCATCAGGACAGAGGGGTTGGTCCTCGTACTATATTCGGTTTACTTATGACTTCTCTAGTTTTTAGACAGGTGTTTCGTGGAAACATAGGGTCCGAATTTTGAGAAGTTATAGGTATTTGAATAAAGTAGAGAACCAGGTATTGCAAGTATCGGGATTCTTCAAAGTGATCGAAGATGTAGATACTTGTATATGGTATTCAGTTGATAGTAATGATTAAGAGAACTAGCTTCTCTTTCAGGTTACTCGTAATTGGAAGCACTCCTAAGTTGAGTAATGCTGATCGGCCTCCTTCCATTTAGTTGACATGCACTGGAGACAGCTGCATGATTTGAATCTGGTTAAATTAAATTAGTGCCTCTGTTTCTATATTGGATATAGAACAGTTCATATCTTGACATTGTTAAGGTACGGGGAGTTGTCCGGCTTATGCTTAAAACCAGACACTGGACAACTCAAGGCACGTTTCTGTAATGGCTGTTTGTGGGTTGACCCAGGCTATGACGAGGGTTGACTTTCTACCATCTGGAAGATCAATAGTGATATTGTTCTTGACTCGCCACAGTTTTAATAAAAATGGATTTTTTCAGAAAACAGAAGTGGGAGTATAGTAGAACTGGAAGTAATTCCAGAACCACAAATGATTACTGAAGATTTGATAAGGAACCTAAAGATTCAATCTGGATTGATATTCCATTAGCTACTCCGCAGATATGGTGGGTAACCTCAGGCACTCGAGAGGTACTTCGGTATGCTCAAGGACGGTGGCAGGGAGGTTCTTGTTTATCCAGACTTACCATTGCTGTTGTTCCAGACTGTGAGACCTGGCAGGAGGATGAGTATAGCGTCGTTCCAAACTAGCTTTAGAAGTGCACGTCTATATGACTCTGGAAGAGGGTTGTCGTAGTCAGTGGGAGCAGCGGAAGCATTGGTGGACAGGTAGCTTATGTCTATTTATAGACTAAAGCAGATATAGCGGAGATAGATCATCAGTTTCTGATGTGACAGTCATAGGTTTGACTTCATCAGAATAAGGGATGGATCTGTTAAGAAGGTAGTAGGGTGTGATGTCATGGTATTTGGATGACATACACAGAGTAGGAAGTGATATTCCTATATTACGATCGGTTATACTTTGGTCGTCACACAGTGGTTTCTCTACATAGGACTTGGATATTATATCATACATTCTGGTTACTAGATCTATGGTTTTAGATCTAGATTTGGGTGGTTTCCCAATCAGGGTACTTAGACAGCATTCTAAGAGTATTTAGAATAGACGACTCCTGGCACGGTAGTGTACCTGCAGGTAATGGAGTCACCCTCTCTAAAGGTGTCTTATAGACTAAAGGGGAGAGGGATACGCATGATTGGCAGATCACTTGCTTAGGAAATTGAGTCGATCATGAGATGTCAAGTACCACACCAGATGTTGTTCTTGCAGTGGATGCAATAAGTTGATATTGATCCGATCCTGGAGAAACAGTCGGAAGCAGTTTTAGAACATAAGTTGATGTTCTAGGGATATGATAGCAGCTTTCTCTTTCGGGAGACAGTTATCATTCCAGGCTTCCAAGGTGACATGGACGACAAGGAGGTTGTCAGAGTTTTAGTTTCTCCTTCTAACGAGGGGCAGTATTTTGGACAGGTGGTCCAAGGCAATACTAACGGAGGCATGGCGCTGGATACTGATTAAGTTCAGTTATCGATACAGTCTAAGAAGTTTGGATTTACAGTTCATTTATGAGCTAGGTCCCATCAGACATCCAGACACATTCTAAGACAGGTATTGCTCATTTCGGGAGATGGCTTTCTCCGCGAACATGAGATATAGAGAGACATAGAAAGAGACATCAAGGCGGATCCACTCACTGAGGCTATTCCTCGAACGCAATAGTTTCGCAAACGGGATTTGTGAGACTGACTAGTAGAGGAGTTGGGTGTTCGGTATCACACGGGCTGTGAGTATGCGACATCGCAATAATTAGCCTTGAGTGCAAGTGGGAGATTGTTGGAGATAGTGCCCTCAGAGTCAATTATTGGATCACAGGCACGTGATTGCAATGATTTGAGGGAGGACCTATCCCAGGAGGACAGTCTTACTCGAGATGATAGTATGCTATCTGGTTTATCTTTATCATCGTGTACTGCTTTAGGTGACCTGACAGGTCGCTGTTACACGTTGATAGAGCCTCTAGGATTCTTGCTTGACTGCCAGCAGTATGAGGGCGATCATATATGTGGGAGCTGGTAGTCTATAAGCACATCCTTAAAAGGTCCCTAGTCATAGGAGTTTCGAGACAGGGCATCGATACTCCATTAGTAGACTAGTGTATACAGTCGAGACCCCGACGAGGGGCGGTGGCCGGTCTCACAAGCCACTGGTGTCAGTTGGTTCACCTAAGATGTATACAGGTGCTCATTGGGTTATGAGTACACCGGACAGGACTCGCCGGGAACCTGCTAGTTGGTCTTATACCAGACGTCAGATAGCAGTTCCCTGGTGACATGTGTACAGGTTAGTTCATCGACCTGAGATCGTCATTTGTCTCGTGTGAGTTCCCACTGTGCTTTGATTACTACCCTACCATGGCTCAAAGGAGTCGTGCAAACAGGTTTTAGTTGGGTACAGTCCCGAGCCACATGGAGGCAGTGAGCGGATCTGTAGGGGTTCGTCTCTCCCGGTATTGGGGGTGAGGTCGCGCTGTGTCTAGGAGAGCCATTACACAAAGCCCTCGGCCAAGGCAGGAGATTTACTGGTAGGTATTCCAGTAGTATTTCAGGGTGTTCTGGGCTACGCTCCGATACGACTTGTACCGCTTTTGGGGGTCTGACTTTTACCAACCCCCTAGGCCCGCCATACGATACTCTTAGAAGAACGGACCGGACTGTACGGATATTGTCACTGACAGGCTCAGTAGGGTGTCGGGATGAGTTCGCTCATCGACGTCCCTTTTGGTCAATAGCTGGTGGCCCGTCACGTATTGGCTTATACCTCTGACGTGCTAGTGGTTAAATCCACAGCCATAGTATTGACGAGTCTTTAGAGTCCACCACACTTTCAGTTACTCAAGTTTCGGGCGAAACGCTGTAGAGGCCGTATGGAGATATGGCAGGATCCGATCAGATACGTGCGGTATTGCACGGATCAGGATCGGACAGTTTGTACTAGTGGCCGTATGGTTATATGGCAGGGTTCGATCAGATACGTGCGGTATTGCACGGATCAAGATCGGACGGATATTACTAGCCGGCTTTGGTTTAAGCCGGATCCTAGTATAGTACAGTGTAGATTTTGTCTCATTGCATTTGTATCCGGTCGGTATATAGATGCGGGTGTGTATGCACAGTATTGGGGTTTTCCTGTAATTTATTACGGGACCAGTTTTCTGGAGTTGCCAGTTTGCATTCCGTTCCGGCCAGTTTTCCTTTGTTCTTTCCCGGCCGAACTTTTCTGATGGAGGGGGTTATTTGAAAGTTTGCAAATAACATTTGTGGAGGGGGTTTCTTGCACTTGTGGCATTATGATAACTTAAGCATCTTTGTTTTTCATGATGGCTTGCTTTTTTGAGATTAGAAGTGATTAGAAATTGATTTGAGAGAATTATCATTACCTTGATGTGAGACTTGCTTTATGTTGTGGTCACCACCTTTGTTCTCCTACACTCACCTCCCTCATGTGTGATATTCTTTCCTCCACCATTTTGAGAGAGGAGGCTTCACTTGAGAGAAAAAGAATGAGAGAGTTCATTTTTTGGTTATGTGAGGAATTCTTCATCTCTATCCTTTTTGCTAGAAAATTGAAAGCACCAATTTTCTTAACCACCTCCTTCATCCTCCATGGCAACTAATACCCCAAATGAGATATAGCATCTACACTACTTTCTACAGCACATCTTGGGCACGTCGACTTGCCAGCTTCGTGCCCGAGTTGCCTCGGTATTGAGGTGGGAGCCCGTAAAAGATGCAGGCGACGTGGTGCCCTTCCGGTGAGGAGGCGACGACATGGAGACAGGACTTTCCGCGGGAGATCGGGACGATGAAGAGAAGACCGGAGGACTCGGATCACTTGGTATACTTCTCTTCCCATCTCTTGTTAGCTAGTATAGGTTAATGGTTAACGATCCGGGTTTTATTGTCCGCGGTAGCGCCAGTTTCAAAGTAAGGAAAATTTTTGATTCCGCATTTTGGCCTCGGTAAGACGGCCGGGACGCTGCCGTGGCGCAACATATACTACAATATATGAAAAGGAGTGTTAAGTGTGAGATAATTACCTTCCCCAAAAAACCCTATAGAACTCTATTTTCCAGCCTTTTCCCTCAATCCACTGCCTTGACACCAAAAGAGCCCCCAAAAGAGCCATTTTTCCAATGTTTTTGTGAAAGGAAGTAGGATTTTTGTGTAGGGTTTTGGGTAGATATCAAAGAGAAGTGAAAAGAAGAAGAAGAGATGAAGAAAATGCCATGGTTTTTGCTGGGAATTCAGCAGGAATTCTGAGATGAGGAGAAGAGATAGAGAAGAGAAGTAAATGGGGTCAAAAGTCAAATTTCCCGACCTAACACCATGCTTCATTTTTCTATTTCATTTGAATTTTATAAAAAAAAGGTTTTGTTTTGAAGAAAGGGTGGGGAATAACAATGAACCATGCAAGAATGAAATGAAATGGTTAACACTTTTAACCTAGTTCACAAAATGCTAAGTGTGCAAGTGTACATTACATAAGGAAAATTTTCCAATTAGAGTAACACGACTAGATATAATTAATAACCCTACATATATATATATATATATATATATATATATATATAAATATATATATAAAAACGCGCACAATTGCTAATTAACACGAAAATATTCTAAACGAAATTTCAAGGTGTTACAATTGATGTATCGGTTATTCATGATGATTGAGGCACTGTTCAGCGTGCAGACGAATGAGCCAGTCGTTGCTGCAAATGACGAGATATCGCCCATATGTTGGAGCTACTGCAGCATGAGTATATAATTAGATATATGATGAAAGGTCTCTAGTCACCCGAGGATGAGCGACTAGGACATGTGGTTCATTCGCTTACCCCGTTGCGAAGTCATCAGATAGATTGATTCCAGCTAGAGACGACTTCACGGAGGTACGTTGAGAGTCGATGGAGACGATCGAATGTCAGGAGCCCATTTTCCAAGTTTAAAGTGTTCAGAGACAAATGCAAGTAATGCTATGAACCCTCTATAAGAATGAAACCCTAACTCGACGTAATGACCATGGAACGCCTTTGAACCTTAGTGTTTGCGGCAGTTTAGCGGTGCCATTTGTGAGGCTTGGGTTTGCCCTTCTACGGTTGGTCCACAGGTGCTGTGGCATGTACTGGAGTACTATTAAACTATACCCAAGATGTTTAGCTCTTGGGGGAATTATGGAACCTTGACGAATCGATCGAAAGGTTCGACATCTTTCGGATATCATGTGACGGGATGCATTGCTTGGGAGACTCCAGATACGAGTATAGCCGTTAGAGCACAGTCCATGCAGCCACGATGAGACGAGTCCGAAGCAGTCAACAGTAGAAAATGTAAAGTAAGAGATTCGTACGAGATCTTAATGAGATGACGTTCCACTCCGCCGACATCAAAGATGTGATACACATGCAGAGGCATTGATTATCGATATATCTTCAAAAAGGAGTCACGATGAGAATGCAGCCATTCCGGAACAAGAAACAAATATAGTAAGGGGTGGTAACTTCCAGACAATTCGGCAGAAACGAGATTGGAGAGAGGCCACGACAGGACCTTTCTGGAATACTATACGAAATGATTCGGACAGGAGCGGTCATATTGCGCACACCCAGCAAGCCAGAGTTCAGCATCGTCGACGAGATAGTTAGCCAGAGATCTGTAGAGGATGTGCCAGAGCGGGACTGTTTCCGTCGTCACTCCATATTGGGCCGTTGAGCCGAGGAGCTATATAACTAGCAATGCACAGTGAGAGATGGGAGCCTAAAAGCACCAGACGACAGGTCATGAACAGGGGGCAAGTAGATATCTTTCTCTTCTAGCATTTGATGCACCACACCTTCTCGACTTTGAAGGAGGAACGATCGACGACAGTGTTTATGATTTATGATTTGGTGATTCGATTATCACGTACCCGTCAACATGGATTTTGGTTGTTTGGGTGATCTATTCGCATGATTGAGTTTTGATGACCGAGTTTCATGATATTTGTTTTGTGCACCATGGTTGCACCTACTGGGTATCCATATTTTGTGCATAGTTATTACTTTTGAGATATGCGTTATACACTGTTGTGTTGATTTACGATTTCATGGATTTCATACAGTTGGGTTGATTTTGTGCACATGGTATGCACACGATTTGGTTTTTGCACTCGGCATAGCTTATATGTGCTTGTAATGCATTGATATGTATTTTGTTCACGCAGTTGCACACGTTTATGATTTTTACACCTTGGTACACTCGGTGTTGCTATTTACGTATTTGAGTTATTGTTTGGTATTTGTGCACGGGATACACTGTATTTGTATTTTGTGCACAGGATGCACTGTATTTGTATTTCTGGAACAGGATGCGCTAGATTTATATTTCATGCGTTTATCGCACCAGATTTATGTTTTGTGCGTTTTTCGAACCGGGTTTATATTTCGTGCATTTGATTTAGATTCTGCGCATGCTCGACGCTTGATATTGGATTTCGTGATTTCGTGCAGGTTGGATGCACATGGCTTTGATTTTATTCGTGCATTATGGATGCACCTGATTTGGATTTTCGCGCGTGTTGAGCGCATGTTTTGAGTTGCGATTTTGGTGCACACCAGATGCATTAAATTAGGATTCTTCGTGCACATCATATGCACCTGATTTTGCTTTCAGGCATATCCGTTGCCTCTGACAGGGGTTTTGTGCACACCCGTTGCACCTAGATGTTATTTCAGTGCACATGTATGGAATATACATGGATTTTGATTTCCGTGCGCACTAGACGCACGCAACATTCTTATGCACATTTGGATTGAATTCTTATGGGGCGGTACGTTTTTATGATATTTTCTATTTGTTTTCGTACTGAGCAAGACTAGTCAGAGGATAGTACCTGGATATGTTTTGCATGCATTGGTAGTTATCGAAGGGATTTAAAAAAAAGGGGGAGCTATAGTCTCAGTATTTACCTACGTGTCTGATATGACACGAAAAGTTTAAAACAAGGAAACCCTTCTAAATTGTTTTCAAAACGGCGGGATATACATATTAAACAAAGGATAAGTATTTATATAGCTATTTTCTTGCAATAGACATCCGCCACTGTGCCGCGATACACGTATCGCACAGCGACTTAAGAAGGTTTGGCATGCATTTCCTTCAGCTATTTACACGTATAGATTTGATGTCTACATCTATAATTTTGATGTATATCATATTGGTTTTGTTTTGGATTTGACAATTGTGTCTTTACCATGACTTTGATGATTGTTGGATACTTGACGGAGTTTTGATTTTGAGTTATCTGCTCATTTTTCATGCGTATCCAATGCGCTATGATGCATTTTATGTATTGATGATTTCGGAGCCCCGACGACTTGGACTTTTACTGAAATGTTTTAGTAGTTGAGGGGTTTAAATTTAAATTCGAGAAACGAATTTCATTAAGGGGGGAAGATTGTAACATTTCAAAAAAATAAAATATTATTTTTGGGGAATTTTTATAATTAAATAATAAAATATTGAATATTTTAATAAGGCGGTATAATTAAATACGGATAAATTGGGAAAAAATTTGGAAAATTATGGAAACTACTAAAAAGATGGGTTTTTATGGAATTATGCAATTTTTAAGTTTTTATGATTAATTATACGCTAATTTATTTCTAATCGCGATTAAAAATCGCTAATTGGGCTTTAAGCGTATTTTGTGCAAAACATGCCATATTTTTTTAACACTTGTTACATTTTTTTTTCATGGCTTTCCTTCATATTTTATAGCATGGTTGTTGATTTATTAGAAAAGGAAAGGAAAAGAAAAGAAAAGAAAAGGATATGATTCTATTATAGGAGTATGGGCAAGAGAGCGAAAGAGAGGGTGAGGGGTCAACCTTGTCTTGAGCCATTCCCTCTCCATTCTTTCACTAATTCCTCTCCCATCTCCTCATCATTGTTGCTGCCCTCCTCCTCCTCCTCCTCCTCCATCTTCATCCTCTCAAAACTCCATGGAAAACACCTCAAAACCCATCACCCATTTCATTAAAAAGATGCATGAGCTCACTAGCTACCCCATGGTCCAAGAAAGCAAGGATTTTGGACACTTGGGGGCAACTCAAGAAAATTCTTGAGTTGCCAAATGAGGTATCTTCTGAAACTCTAGCTTAGTATTTCCATTGCTTTTACCCCTATGTTAGATTAGAACCGCTATTGTGTGGTTTGGGTGAACTTTGAAAATTCTAGTTAGGATTAATGGAAATAGAGAGTTGTGATGTGAAATTGTGCTCAGTAGAGGCCACACAAACACCCTAGTACTAGAATTCAGACCTAAACCAAAGACTAGAACTCCGGAATATGGATTTAGAAAAGCCGATATCGGATGTGGTTTATGTGAGGGTTAAATGAAATCTTCTAACACCCGGAGCCTCTGAAAATTATTTTGCAAGGACAGAGACACCAGCAGGCAACCTAGAACCCCCCCACTGAAACCCTGGCCCCTATCTCCCATTTGTTAGTCCACGTTACCCACCCCGGTGTTTACGGGGAGGTGGAATAGGTAAAAATCTACTTTTTAACACAAGATAACATGGACTAAAACTTGAGGATCTTTTCCAAACCATTGCTAACAAACAACAAGAGGTTTTATCTACTATACTTAGGAGATTATACCTCAAGCAACAAGTCCTTCGGGTCTTCTTTCTACTGTCCTCCTCGTCCATGCAAGCTCCGAGGATCGATCCGGATCTTGGTCACCTCCGCGGCCTCCTCGAGTCGAAGACGATCCACCTGAGAGTCTGTAGTCCGAACTCCACCTCAAGCCGAGGTAACTAGGACAGCAAGTTTGTTATTCTTGAAGTCCTAGGTGGTGTAGAAAATGATGGTTGATTTGTTTGTCTATTATGTTTCTATTTTTCTCAACACATGAGATCTATAGAAAAATCAAGAGAGGAAGAAGAAGGAGGAACCATGGGAGCTTCTCACTTGAAGAAAGAAAATGAGCAAGAGATAATGATCCATATGCAAAATAATTACTAATCTCTTATCATGATATGATGGTTACATTGATTTGATCATTATCATCTCAAATCAAATCCAAAGACAAAAGAAAAAGAAGGATCTAGTGTTCTCAAGAAAAGTCCAAGTCAACTATGGTCAACTAGGTCAAATGGTAAAAGCAATTAGCCATAACACAATTACCATTAAAAAGATTAGTAAATATTTTCCCCACCACATAATGGTTTTGACCGAACCAACGGTCAAAACCCTAATGAGGCACCTCCTTCTTCTTCGCTCCTCACAACCGTGCATACACACCCGCATCCGCATTCCGTAGAATACGAATGCATAGAAGACAAAACTAATCCGTCCATACAATACTAGGATCCGGCTTAAACCAAAGCCCACTAACATTGTCTGCCCGAACAGCATACGCGTACAAGTGCCCGTAAGTGGTCGTAGCCCTGCCGTAAAACCACATGGCCTCTACACCTTTCGCCCAGTGCAAGGAAACTCTCTGTGTGGGACTCTAAAGACTCGACACTACGCTCGCAGTGGGTTTAACCACAGATGGCAAGCGGCACTAGATGTACGTAACGGTCCCCAGGCAGATGTCGATAAGAAGGCCGATGAGGTAAACCTATCCGAACTCCTACTGAGCCTAAATGTGACAATCTCCGGTATGTTCGCCTGAGAGTATCGAATGGCGGGCCTAGGGCGGAGGTAAACGTCAGTCCCCTAATAGCGGTACAAGTCGTGTCGGAGAGTAGCCCAGAACACCCTGAGATAACACTGGAAACGCTGCTAGTATAACTCGCTTGCCCTGGCCAGGGACTTTGTGTAATGGCTCTCGTAGACACAGCGCGATATCAACCCCTAATACCGGGAGAGACGAATCCTATCTAACCGTCACTGCCTCTAAGTGCTTCGGGACTGCACCTAACTGCTACCTGTTTGCATGACTCATTTGAGCCGTGGTAGGGTAGTAATATAAGAATAGTGGGAACACACTCGAGGCGAAGTGATAGTGTCAAGTCAACGGACTAAGCTTTACTCATGTCACCTGAGAACTGATAACTGACGATAGGCATAATACCAACCAACAGTTTCCAGCGAGTCCTGTCCAGTGTACTCGTAACCTAACGAGCACCTGCAAACTATCTCCAGTACGACGTACTGATGGCTGTGGGACAGACCATCTCCCCTCCTAGGATGAGAAGTGTATACACTAGTCTACTCTGGAGTATCGATGCCCTGTCTTGATAATCCAATGACTAGGGACCAGTATAAGGATGTGCTTGTAGATTACCCAACCCCCACTAGTGTGATTGCCATCACAACGCTGGTAATCAAGAAAAGATCCTAAGGGCTCCACTAATATGTATAAGCGATACGCCAAAAGAAACACATTCACATATTGAAGTAGAAACAAAGCAAGTAGCATACTACCATTTTGAGCAAGATTGTCTATACATCTGTGAATATCCCAAGCTTCCATTAAGTAATATACAAACTAGTATGATATAGTAATGGCTTCTAGGGCATATACACTAACAATCTCCCACTTGCACTAGGGCCATGTACTGGCGTATCGAAGACTTATCATCTCGATCAGCCGCTCGAACTGAGTCTGGGGTATGGCCATCGTGAATGGATCTGCAGTGTTATTCTCCGAATCTACTATCTTCACCTCGATCTCCCGGCGATCTACGATCTCCCTGATCAGGTGATACCGCCTCAAAATGTGTCTGGACTTTTGATGGGACCTGGGTTCCTTCGCTAAAGCTATAGCGCCGTTGTTGTCATAATACAGCGGTATTGGATCAACAATGGTAGGAACCACCTGAAGCTCCGTGAGGAACTTCTTCATCCAGACAGCTTCCTTTGCGGCATCGCAAGCAGCTATGTACTCCGCTTCCATAGTTGAGTCAGCAACGGTTTCCTGCTTGGAGCTTTTCTTGCAAACCTCCCCTCCATTGAGGGTAAAGACATAACCCGACATTGACTTGGAGTCATCCTTGTCACTCTGGAACCTGGAGTTAGCATAGGCCTCGATCTGGAGCTCTTTTGCGCCATACACCAAGAACATCTCCTTAGTCCTTCTCAGGTACATGAGAATGTTCTTTACTGCTATCCAGTGTTTCAGTCCTGGGTTCGACTGATACCGGCTTACAACGCTTAATGCGTATGCTACATCTGGTCTGGTACACAACATCGCATACATTATAGAGCCTACCGCAGATGCATAGGGTATAGATGACATACGAGCCCTTTCCAAATCAGTCTTGGGAGATATCTCTTTAGAGAGGGTGATTCCGTGACACGCCGGTAGATTACCGCTCTTTGAATCATCCATACTGAATCGTTTTGTAACGCCTTGAAAAGTCGTTTTGGTGTTTTCCCGAAAATCGGTGAAAATTTGGTATTTTTCCGTAAATCGTCTTTTTGTTATTTTGCAGTTTAGGCCTAATTATACCTAATTTGGATAGGTAATTACTAGTTTTTAGTAGCTAATGAGTTACTTATAAATTTCTGGTCATTTAAAATTTTTCCCTAATTTTTCAATTTTTAATATTATTTTAAGCTGTTAAAAATACATTAAATTAGCGATAAATACAAATTTAAATGGGCTAATTTTACTCTTTAGAATCATGTTAACTAAAATCTAGTTTGTAATATAATTTTTTAGTATTTTATTTCAATTTCTAATTGGTTTTTATTATGGAAAACAAAAATATAATTTTTTTGAAATAAAACTTGCAAATATGAACTAGTGGGGGGTCCTTTTTGCATAGAACCTTTTTGTATTCACTCACACTCACCCTCACTCCCCTTGGCCGTCCCCACACTGCTGCAGCAGCCACTATCCCCCCTCTTTTTGACTTTAAATGATGTGAGGAAATGGGTTAAAAAGGGTTATATATATATTTATTTGAGGTAAGGGTATTATGGTAATATGAGAGGGTTGACTTGGACCTTTTTCCCCAACACCCACACCATCCCTCACCTCTCCCTCAGCTGAAAATTCTGCAGAAAAACAGCCCCAAAAACTCCCCTCTTTTCCCTTCAAAATTTCATCAAAATCGCTCCAAAAATCCAAATTAAACCTCAAAATTTCAAGCCCATTCTTCATCCCATTCTTCTTAGCCTTTCTTGCATGGATCTTGGATGCTAGGAGGCCATCTTTGGAGGCAATTTTTCTTAGTAGATCCATAGAAATTGAGGTATAATCCTTACCCATTTAACATTTGTGGCTAAATTCTTTTAATTAAATGGTTTTAGTGTTAAAAGTTTAGCTAATTTCTAGTCTAGGTTTTAATGTTCATGGTTTGAGTTTAAATTAGGGTTTTAGAAACCATTAGTAGGTTAATCAAATCATTTTGCTATCTAGTTGTTTGCTAAAGTTAATGAGGTTACTTTTCTTGTGTGGGTTTTTATTTGTGTTAATTTAAGTTTTCAAGTGTGGAATTTGATTTGGAATTTATAGTTATAAAAATCATGAAAGGAATAGGTGTTGGAAAATAGGATTTGAAGCATTGCTAATGTGTTGTAATTATAGTGTTTGTGGCTAAATAGTTGTGCGGTTGGATGTTATAATTGATAGTAGTCTTTTGTCCCAAAGCGACGATGTTTCCACCGATTTTGGAATGCAAATGCTTACTAGATTTTTTATAAATTTACGTGATGAATTATTTGTGATATCTTGATGATTGTATTGGAATCTCCTACGACTTTTAGGGTGTGTGAATGTAGATTTTTGGTTTTATCGGGTTTTAGCTTTGCCGGGCGCCCAAAACGACGATTATAGTTAGTTTTTGTGATTTTCGTGTGTGTTCCGCGCACCTTGTGCACGTTGTGCCTAACTCGTGAACGTTGGTATTTTCGTTTGGGATTTGCGTCATTTCATGATATGTAACCTTATGTTTTGTATTGGTGCAAATTCGAGGTTCGGTCGTGGAGACTTCGGAAGCGGCACGAAAAGGGAAAGCGGTGATTGGACATAGCTAGCTGAGGATTCCGGTGAGTAGATGTAACATCTACGGGGGACTATCGTTTGGATGGCGCAAGTCGCCCGATAGTTTAAGTAGTTAAAGATTTCTAGTGATATTAGTAACTGCATCCATGCTTTATTTTGACGTACATATGCGAACCCATTCTAAAGGACACCTGCACCATTGCCAGGATTTTATATGCAGCACGGGCACTATTCATGCGTACACACACGCCCTGGTAATTGCCATACCACAACACTAGATAACTTATAATCTGAAACATTTTCAGTTTAATCGATTCTTAAACCTGTGTTATTACATTTAAATCCTTAAAATGAAATCGTAGGATTGCTATTCATGTGCATGCATACCATTACATCAATTGTTCATGCCTAGTTTATTAATCATACATTGCAACTTGATTATTGATACCATATGCATTCATTATCATTGACATATACACTTATGATGATTTCTTGAGATTTATGAGATTTCTGGATTTTAGGGGAAAGCCGCAAAATTTCTAAACTTATTACCTTTTTAAAAATATGCAAATTGCGGTTTTCAAGTGATGTAAGTGTCGTCCACCATGAGTTTGCTGTGGTTTTCGAGACCCGTTTCGAGGAGTTGGATGAACCATCTCGGGTATATGGTGGGCCCGGTAAGGTACCCCGGGGCAAGAAGCTCGTGTTGCTGACGATGAGTGATTGAAACGTTTTCCGGTGTGTTTGTAGAAAATGTGTAGAATTCACAACCAAAAATATTTTGACCGCAATCAATAACGGTGTCGAATGTAGAGCGTTAGTAAGTGCTGATCGTCCACAGGGAAAGTGTAATCGTTCATGTTTCGATTTAGTTGAGTTGAAACTTTAAAGAAAACAAACAACAATTCATGATTTGTAAATTGAATTTCAAGAATTAGAAAAATCTAGATCTAAGAAAACATTAAAATCAAGAATTGAGATGTGATGATTTCCAAATCAAATATCAAGAATCGAAGTGAGGCTCGTAGGAATCGATCGGATCTCTAGATGTGATGGAATCTAGCGATTACGTATTCTTATCCATCGATGAATTGATACTAGATCGATGATGATTAACGAGAATTAGTGATTTCTTGTGAAACTAGGGTTTCAACATCTATCCCTTGTTCCTTCGTCGATATCATTCACATTCTAGCCTCTAGTAAATTCAAGAATCGATCGTGGTTCCCTAATTTCGAGCGATCACAATCAAGAAAGCATCGCAACGAAACTAGGTCGTCGATTCTTCAATTTTCTAGGGTTTACAAAACTCGTAGGACATAAGAATCGTTTTAAGATTTGTTACATCATCATTCTATTGATCGTCTCGACTCCTTTACGAACGGAGTTTTACTCAAACATCGTAACAAGAACCACAATCACAAATTGAGATCGAATCATGATGCAAGAATTTAAAGAAAGAAAAATTAAAGAATTTCACCTTTTATTTATCAACAATTCCGTTACAAATCGCTCAAGAACTACAAGAGGAAGAACTCGATTGTCGATTTGGCTTCGCTCGTCTCCTTGAGTCGCGAATCGGCTTTGATCACTTACTCGATTGAAGATCTGCTCCGCTCCTAAAAGGTTGAAGGATTCTCACTTGAATTGTACTCGGGATCTTGAATTTGGCTTTGGATTTTGGATTAAGGTTTTGAGGCACAAGTTGTGTCATTCAACTTGTGTTAGAAATGGGGGAGAGAATGATGAAGGATAAATTCTTCAACAACCTCAATCCTAGATCTAGGCTCCTTTTTATAGACCTCACAACCCTAGATCTAGGATTTCAAATTTCCCTCCAAAAGTTTGTTATAGGGAGAGGCTTATAGAAGAAGTTAGTTGGAGGGAGCTTCTAGAACTAGGTTGTTAGGAGGTTGATTAGCTTAATCAAGATTAGCTTGAATAATAATCCTTGCTGATCTGGAAGAAGCTTCGAGAGTCATATGGAATTTGACATAGCTTTCTGAGATGTATGCACTGAGAGAGGAGTTCTGGAGAAAATTTCTCTTGATGACGTGGCAAGGCTGCCGCGGATCCGCGGCAATAGTGGGTATTGGGCCGCGGATCCGCGGTCCTTTGAGGGACCCACTGTTTGAAAATTCTTGGTAATTCTTCTGCTGTGTTTGGAAGAATTTTCTGATGTGATGAATATTATAATTCCCTCTGTATAACTACCAGATCAAACATCTTAGACTTGGCATAATTTTGATCAGCTCTTTGACAATTTTGGCTCGGTCCCTGAAATTTCCTGCACAGAATTCGAAACGAGTGTTGCGCTATACAAGAATGATGCGATGCCATGAAAAACAATCAATTTCCCTTAAAGTGCCGGTTTTAAAGTATAACACATGCAATCTGTTATTTTATGACTATTTTTCTAATATGTGCAATATGAATACCGAACACTTCTAGATGGGTGCAAATGATAGGGAAATTGTCGTGTTAAAAATGCAATATTTTCGACTGATCAAATTCCCCCAAACTTATTTTCGGCCGTCTCGAGCCAACTGTTTTATTTCAAAAGAGAAGGAGAAAATAAAGAAAGAGAAAAACTAACAAGCACACTTTCGTAGGCAACACGATTGCACTGAGCACGTGCAACAAGCCTTTAAACCTCTAGGTGTCCCTAGTAGGAGGAGTGTTGTCTTCTGAGGGTTTTCAGCGGATTGCACCCACAAAATCCAATAATAAAAGGAAGATCATGAATATTATATTTAAAGAAAACAATTGTAAAAGAAAAGCTTTGAAAATTAGGGTTTCCAACTAAGCTAGCTTTTCGGTTGTCATGAGCCTTATCTTAATATTCATGAAAAGATATTAGAAATCACATCACCCCTCAATAAAACATCGTCTTTATTCTTCATTCCTAAATTTCTTCCAAACATCGATCATATCACCCTACGTGTGTGTAAAGATACCTCTACACCCGGAGAATTCAATTCATGCTATCATACTCTTGTCCATCCACCTCAGTACTTTTTAATTAATGAATATTTAGATGAATTTGCTCACACACTTTCATGCGACCGTTAATACTTCTTGAGGTACTAACCGAACGATTACTCATATGCTTGCTTATTTGGTGTTTCCTCGTCTTGCACCACCTAAGGCTTAGCAGTGACTCCCAGACCAGTTGGCCTTAGGGCACTAGGTGAAGAGGCACCCTCACTATATTTTTTTATTGCTGCCTTGGCGATAACAAAACTAGTGTCCATTTTTTTCACCATTTTATATTTTATTCATTTTCTTTATTTCCTTCATACATCTGCTTTTAGACAAGAGCATTTCAAAGTATCCTCTACTATCCTGAGTTTCAAGACGTATGTAAGTGCGAATAGCAGGGTATCAACGTTTAAAATGTTTGGCTTCCAGAATAGGAACTATTTTTCAGACTTATTTTTATCCTCAGATTAGTGACTTTTTTCATCTTCTAACCCTTGGGACAACGGCTCATAACTTCTTATTAATAGTTCGTTTAAGAAAACTTCTAATTTTCTTGGTTTTCTTAAATTTTTCTAATCTTTTGGATGTAATTTTTCACTATCTAATCTTTTATTATCTTATTTATGTACAAAATATTTTTATTTTTTTTGAAAATTTTTAAATTTTTATGGGTTTTCAAAATGTTTTGTGCTTATGCAAAGTGATATGCAAATGATGCGAAAATAAGCACAAACCTCCCCCAAACTTGTTTTCAACAGTGTCCTCACTGTTGCCTTCTACTAAATCTCAAAAAACCTGTAAGCCTGGGAGGAATTTATTGGTGGGGGCAAAATATTTAAGTGAAGAACCTCCCCCAAACTTATTCTTGGCTCATCATTTTGTGTAAAAATTTTCTTTTCAATAGCCAGATTATACCCCCCCCCCAAACTTGAGTTAAGCCATGTTAATCTTTGAAAATCACATGAGGGGATCAAAAATCATTGGTCGATGCCAAGCTTTGCAAAGACCGAAAGTTAACACCAACCATTCAAAAATTTTATCAATGTAGTGCTCAGGTTGGTGGAAGAAGAAGTAGGGAAAAGGTAAGTGGTGGAATAGAATGTGTGTGCGTCTCATTTTGGAGAGACGATGTAGTGATTATGATGGATTACTCGCATTCTTTTTACAGTTCAAAAGAAGGGGCGGAGGTTCAATTTCATTGATTTGATGTGGATTCATCTCAACATCCGTGTCATTCAAAAAAGCTAGTTCATCAGCGAAGATCTCCTCAAAAGTCTCATCAATACCCCGAAGAATAATGTCATCACAAAGTGCGGGGTGATCTTTAGACTTTAAAAACAATTCATAATCAGTGTTAGTTGTTGACCCGGACAACTTGGTGGAAGAGTCCGTATGTGTATGATACATAGTAGGGTCAAACAACAACGTATGAAAAGAGTCTAGATCAGTATCATGAGGATCGTCAAATTCGCTGCTGTCGATATCCATTAAGTCGACAGAACAGATCTGAGCAGTAGGTTCGGAGGGTACACTTCCCAACTTGTAAATGATCAGCTCAATTGACCTATTCCCGAAGGATAGGGTCATAGAACCATTACGACAGTAGATGATAGCGTTGGAAGTGGCCAAAAAGGGGCGACCTAAAATTACCGGAATTTGATTCCGTGGGTTCGCTACAGGCTGTGTATCAATTACAATAAAGTCCAAAGGGAATACAAATACCCCGATTTTTATTAGCACATCCTCCAGTTCACCCCTAGGTTTGGTGCTAGATCGGTCAGCCATCTGGAGAGTTATGCTTGAGGGCTTTAACACCCCGATACCTAACTGCTCGTAAACCGAGTATGGAAGCAAGTTAACACTAGCGCCAAGTTCTAGTAAAGCACGGTTGATGTGTTTTTCCCTAATAGAAATAGAAATAGTAGGACAGCCAGGGTCCTTACGTTTCCTCGGTACTTGTTGGGGGAAAGCTGTGTCTACTGTCTTTGCCATGAATATCTTCTTGGGCACTTGAGTCTTCCTCTTCCTAGTGCACAAGTTCTTAAGAGTTTTCACATAGGACGGAACTTGTTGGATGGCATCTAGGAGAGGGATGTTGATGTTAACTTGCTTAAACATGTCCATAATCTTCTCCATATGTGGACTCGATTTGTTAGCCCTTAACCGATTAGGATAAGGTGCTTTAGCAATAAGCGCTGGGTCCATCATAGGAGAAGGAAGTGTGTGTAGACCCGATCCCAGAATAGAAGTGGGGATCGTCCGTGGAGAACTAGAAGAGCTGGGCTGGGGTGGCGAGCCTTATGGGAAACGAAGTATAGACTCGCAAGAAGGTGGTGGGGTAGAAGAACTGGGGTCAGAATTAGAAGTAGAAGTGGAAGGAAAGGTCTCAGCCGGGGTATCATCGATAGATTTTTCAGTGTCATCAATCTCTTCCCCAACGTGATTGTCAAGCACTCTTCCAGATCTCAACGTGATTGCATTCACATAATGTGAATGCCAGGATTGGGTAAAGGTTGAGCTGGAAGTTTCCCTTTCTCTCTTGTACTCATTTCGGCTTTTAGTTGTGCAATTTGTGCTTCCATCGATTTGATATTCTCATTTTGAGAGACAATGATCTTCATCACATTCTCGACAGAAGATTGCAAACTTGCCGTCCCTTGGATGGATTGTTTCATTAAAGTATCCAAGGTTTGTGCTAGTGCAGAGGTATTATCTGTACCGGTCAATTGCAAAGAGTTTTCATGTGGTGCAAAAGTGTTGGCCGGATTTTGGAAGTTTTGTGATTGGTAGGGGTGCTGACTCAATTGAAGTGGTTGTTGTTGTAGTGGAGGGACCCTTTGGAAATTGTTTTGGGTTGGAACCGTGTTTTGAGATTGTGATTGGTTCCAAGCAAAATTAGGGTGATTCCTCCAACCTAGATTATATATGGAAGAAAATGGATCGTTTCTAGGTCTTTGTTGGAAAGCAGCATTGGTATGCTCGTGACCTTGAAACGGAGAATTTAGTGGACATTCTTCGGTCAAATGAGAAGGATCAGAATAGCATCCACATACAGTTTTGGAGAGTGACATTTGGTTTAGGGCGGCAGCTAAACATTTGTTTTCCATAGTCTCAAGTTTCTTATTTATAGCTGCAATGTCAGCTCTAACTCCTATGGAAACATCCGATTGGTTATTGCCCCCCTAGAAGATTGACTCACACCCTCCCACTGTAACGATTTTTCAGCGAAATCTTCTAAAAATTTCCACGCTTCCCCATCATCTTTGGTCATGAAGTTGCCTTGACACATTAATTCAAGGGTCTGTTTTGTGTTAGGATTAATGCCCTCATATATGATTCAGCACAGATCCCATCTGGGGATTCCGTGATGTGGACATTGAACTAACAGATCCTTAAAGCGTTCAAGACATTGTGAAAATGTTTCATTTGGAAGCTGGGTGAATTGATTTATTTCGCTACGGACTCGAGCTGTCTTATGATTGGGGTAGAAATTCTTCAGGAATGCTTTGACGAATTCTTCCCAATTCGTAATAGAATGTGCGGTAGTGTTATACAGCCACTTCTCAGCTATATCACACAAGGTAAATGGAAGAAGATAAAGACGCATAGCATCCACAGAAAGCTGTGACGTACCCATCATTGCGCATACATTTTCAAATTTGGTGATAAAGACATATGCGTCTTCAGACTCGAGACCGTGATATTTGGGTAGAAGGTTGATGTATTGGGGTTTTATTTGAAAATTCTTCCCGTTGGCTGGTGGAATTGAAAGACAGGTGGAAAGGGGACCTCGTGTAGGATAGCACCTCTCTTGGAGAGAGATGCGGGGTGGATTCTGTGCACCAATGGACGGCGGCAGAGTAGTGGTAAAGAAGTTCGATGGAGATGGATCCATCGATGTGGGTGTGGTGGTGGGTAAGGAAGAGGTAAATGTAGAAATACCAACTTTTGGGTCGATCAGGGCAACGCGGACTAAACGGGCACTAGAAACCCGTGTCCAGCCTATCTTGCACTAAAAAAGGTTAGTACAAGTGGCAGCGTGACTTATAATTAAGGGAATGAATGAAGTGTTGGTGTTTGTTTTGAAAAAAATGATACGGATTTTTGAAATTATGATGCGATCACAACAAATGCAATAAGCAACCCTAAAATCTAGTCGTCACCTATGTTAAAGCTCTAGACCGCTCCTAACTGCCAAAAGACAAGTCGCAGGATCAATTCTCCACTGCCTTTTTGTCTTTCCTGTGGCCAGATAAGTGCCAGGTAAGTGGGAGGTTCTCCACTATGTTAGTAGTGGGCCTAATTAAGTAACCACTAGCCTTCGACACACTTGCCTTAGACACCACAAAAGAAACGCGGATAAGCAATGAATAACCCAAGGCCTTCTTCTATCCTAAGTGAGCGCGACGGTCCTTAGAGTCATCTCTAGATATTTTTTAGTTAATGAGGGTAATGCGGATGCAAGTTTGTGATTTTTGGGGCTTAGGGAGGGTAATGAACACCCCACCTAATCTGGATTTGGTCTTTGCCCCTTAATTTTCGTATTAATATGCAAACAACCAAAAATCAAAACACACACAATTTATTTTGCTTTTTGCGGCGCTGCGATTTATTTGCAAAGAAACCTGCATCAAATTATTAATTGGAGCAGACAGAGGAGGAGATAAGAAAGTGTAGAGTTCAACTGGGAAAAATTGCACAGAGAGGTTCCCACCAAGCCGCGGAACCGCCGCAATTGAAGGCTTAAACTGCGGAAACGCCGCTCTATAAACAGTTCCCTGCACAAGATTTTTACAGAGAGCTTCTGTTAACTCCCTCAGTCCTTTAGAATTCTCTAAAAAAAATTTCCACAGCTCCACAAGTTCCAGATTTCCTCGCAACAAATCACAACAACACGTTTAGAGTTTGCGCGAATTTTGATCTAAAAATATAGATGGAATAAACTATTCAACTCAAATTTCAAAATACAAACAATTAGCGCACAATCCCCGGCAACGACGCCATTTGATTCAAACGTTTTTCGGTGTGTATGTAGAAAATGTGTAGAAGTGACAACCAAAACTATTTTGACCGCAATCAATAACGGTGTCGAATGTAGCGCGTTAGTAAGTGCGGATCGTCCACAGGGAAAGTGTAATCGTTCGTATTTCGATTTAGATGAGTTGAAACTTTAAAGAAAAGAAAACAAACAACAATTCATGATTTGTAAATTGAATTTCAAGAATTAGAAAAATCTAGATCTAAGAAAACATTAAATTCAAGAATTGAGATTTGATGATTTCCAAATCAAATATCAAGAATCGAAGTGAGGCTCGTAGGAATCGATCGGATCTCTAGATGTGATGCAATCTAGCGATTACGTATTCTTATCCATCGATGAATTGATACTAGATCGATGATGATTAACGAGAATTAAGGATTTCTTGTGAAACTAGGGTTTCAACATATATCCTATGTTCCTTCGTCGATATCATTCACATTCTAGCCTTTAGTAAATTCATGAATCAATCGTGGTTCCCTAATTTCGAGCGATCACAATCAAGAAAGCATCGCAACGAAACTAGGTCGTCGATTCTTCAATTTGCTAGGGTTTACAAAACTCGTAGGACTTAAGAATCGTTTAAGATTTATTACATCAGCATTCTATTGATCATCTCGACTCCTTTACGAGCGGAGTTTTACTCACACATCACAACAATAACCACAATCACAAAATGAGATCGAATCATGATGCAAGAATTTAAAGAAAGCAAGATTAAAGAATTTCACCTTTTATTTATCAAAAATTCCGTTGCAAATCGCTCAAGAACTACAAGAGGAAGAACTCGATCGTCGATTTGGCTTCGCTCGTCTCCTTGAGTCGCTGATCGGTTTGGATCACTTGCTCAATTGAAGATCGGCTCCGCTCCTAAAAGGTTGAAGGCTTCTCGCTTGAATGGTACTCGGGATCTTGAATTTGTCTTTGGATTTTGGATTAGGGTTTTGAGGCACAACTTTTGTTAGAAATGGGGAGAGAATGATGAAGGATAAATTCTTCAACAACCTCAACCCTAGATCTAGGCTCCTTTTTATAGACTTCACAACCCTAGATCTAGGATTTCAAATTTCAAATTTCCCTCCAAAAGTTTGTTATAGGGAGAGGCTTCTAGAAGAAGTTAGTTGGAGGGAGCTTCTAGAACTAGGTTGCTAGGAGGTTGATTAGCATAATCAAGATTAGCTTGATTAATGATCCTTGCTGATCTGGAAGAAGCTTCGAGAGTCATCTGGAATTTGACATAGCTTTCTGAGATGTATGCACTGAGAGAGGAGTTCTGGAGCAAATTTCTCTTGATGACGTTGCAAGGCTGCCGCAGATCCGTGGCAATAGTGGGTATTGGGCCGTGGATCCGCGGTCCTTTGAGGGCCCCACTGTTTGAAAATTCTTGGTAATTCTTCTGCTGTGTTTGGAAGCATTTTCTGATGTGATGAATATTATAATTCCCTCTGTATAACTACCAGATCAAACATCTTAGACTTGGTTTAATTTTGATCAGCTCTTTGACAATTTTGGCTCGGTCCCTGAAATTTCCTGCACAGACTTCGAAACGAGTGTTGCGGTATACAAGAATGTTGCGATGCCATGAAAAACAGTCAATTTCCCTTAAAGTGCCGGTTTTAAAGTATGACACATGCAATCTATTATTTTACGACTGTTTTGCTAATATGTGCAATATGAAATAGATGAGTGCAAATGATAGGGAAATCGTCGTGTTAAAAATGCAATATTTTCGACTGATCAATGAGCCTGGCAGGGGATGGACTACCTACCGGTGACTTTTTGGCACGGCGGATATCCAGAGGATACCGACCGTGGCCGCGAGATGATGAGATATTGACATTTGAGATGGGTCAGCCGGACGGCTGAGGCCAGAGATACTGTGACATGGATACATGAGATTGAGACAGTTTTGAGATGTCGATGCTGGACACAGATTCTTGTTGATTCTATTGGTATTGTGCTGATATTTCAAAAGAGATTCCTAAAGGGAAAAATATGATTTCTTATACTTACACATTCAGATCACGAGTTGATTCATATTGCATACATACCTGCTAGTACATTCATGTTGCATACATATCTGCTAGTATATCTTGCCATACCTGTATTATAGATGCTAGGATGCTTGTGTGCATGCTTGCGATAGCCTCTATAAATGTTATTTATTACTCACGAGTTGGCAACTCACCCCCGTTGTGCCACAGCCTTTTGTAAGTCCGCTCCGTCAGCACAGTAGCGGCGGGCGCACTTGCTTCTTTTGCCTCTTTTGCCTGGACTCGAGGGTTTTTCTCATAGGTGGGTTGTATTATTATTTTGTACCACCTTGTATATTTTTTGTATCTAGAATACTCCACTACCAGTACTATTGTATATTGACTTAGAGGCGAGACAGTGAGATTTGTGGGCATATATATTGTTTCTTTGGGTCGTGCTCACTTGAGTCGACATGTTGCTTCTTACTTATGTCTTTTTATGCTTATTTTGCATATTGCTGATTTATATTGCATGGGACTTATGACCGCCTTGTGGCGAAGAGCTAGCTCCCGCTTGGGGATGCCTTTTATTTTGTATTCATATATATTCTTGTTGTACCCATTTTGGGGGCCAGTATTTACAACGGAGACTCTGCCGAAATTTTTGGAAAAATTGATATTGCTTTGAAAAAGGCTTGATATGACTTATTTGATAAATTCGCTTTCGATTTATTGGTTTTTCCTCCACTCTACAACTTATTTGGTTTTCATTTCTGGGCTTTGGCTTACTTATTTTACGGACGCCTTGAAACGTTTCGTAACATAAGTGCCAATCACGTTCCGTACCCTGCGGGTTGTGACAAGTTTGAATATGGTGTCGATGTACCTGGACTGTGAAAGTCCCAAAATCATCTTAGATCTATCACGATAGATCTGGATCCCCAGAATGTAGTTAGCATCGCCCAGGTCATTCATGGAGAACCTCTATGACAAGAATCCTTTGACTGACTGTAGCATAGGAATGTCATTTCCAATTAGGAGAATGTCATCCACGTACAATACGAGGAATACCACAGATCTCCCTACAATCTTACTGTAAATGCATGGTTCATCCTGATTTTTGATAAAGTCGAATTCTTTGACAGTATCATCAAAGCAGAAGTTCCAGCTCCGTGATGCCTGCTTCAGTCCATAAATGGACTTAAGCAAATTGCACACTTTACCGCTGATCCCACTCTGAATGAAACCCTCTGGCTGATCCATATAGACGCACTCTTCTAAATTTCCATTTAGAAAATCCGTCTTTACGTCCATCTGCCAGATCTCATAATCGTGGAAGGCAGTAATGGCAAGAAGGATCCAAATGGATGTGAGCATAGCCACTGGAGAAAAGGTTTCGTCATAGTCCAAACCAGGTCTTTGGCGAAAACCCTTTGCAACAAGTCTAGCTTTATAGGTTTCAACCTGCCAATCTACACCAATGTTCTTTCTGAAGATCCATTTGCAGCCTATGTGTTTTACCCCTTCTGAAGCAATGCCCAAAGTCCAAACTTTGTTGGTGTACATGGACTCCATCTCAGTCCGTATTGCATCCAGCCATTTTACTGAGTCACCGCTCTGAATGGCTTGCTGGAAGCTAGTAGGCTTATTATAATCAATGACGCAATCCACTCGATCCCCGTCTATGAGAAAACCGTAGTATCTCTCGGGCGGATGAGACTTCCAACTACTCCTGCGGAGTGGCGCTGGGATCCGGTTGTCCTGAAAGTTCTGGTCCTACCAAGCTTTCAGTAATAGCTTGTGGTTCTAGAATTTCTTCCAGTTCTATTGCGCTCCCACTTATCTGATTTTCTAAAAATTCAGTTTCCAAAAAGTGGGCATGCTGAGAAACAAAAACCTTTTGTTCCTCTGCGGAATAGAAAAGATACACCCTGGTGTTCTTGGGGTATCCCACAAACATACACAGTACTGAGCGTGCCTCGAGCTTGTCCGCATGCTGCATCTTTACAAAAGCTGGACATCCCCATATCTTAAGATACTTAAGACAGGGTTTCTTCCCATTCCACATCTGATAAGGAGTGGTGGGCACAGTCTTGGTTGGAACCTTGTTCAAAAGATATGCAGCTGTTTCTAGTGCATAACCCCAGAAAGATCGCGGTAACTCGTGAAAGATTCCTAGGCACCCTATAGAGGTCTTACAAGGCATCGAACATGCCAATTCAAAAAAAATGGTGCCGAGAAACCCTAGACTATGGATCGTCGGCTAGATGTCTAGGTGAAAAACAAAACTAGTTAACTACTTAACTAGAAGTGAGAAGCTACAACCTTTGTAGATCCGGATTTCCACTTCCTTAGCTCCACGTGGGTGTCCTCTCGCTGTCCATCATGAATCCCGAACCCAATCGTCGGCTTCATCGGAGAAACGGGCGAGCTAGGTCGTCGGCTTCGTGTCAAACACGATCTACGTCGAGGTTGCACTAGTTCAAGCTCCGACTTCACAAAGTTGTGAAACTTTTGAAGAAAACACCCAAAACAACTTGGCAAGAGGTAGAGGGTGAAGAAATAGGAGGTGGGTTCACTTTAGAATCGGATTTCTCTCACTAGAACTCAAGTTGCCATTAAAGTAGCAAGCTTTTTCTTTTTAGAAGAAGAAGATGATGAAGCTAGTTATGATAAGTTCTATTCTAAAATGAAAAGAAAATCCAAACTTATCATAACTTTAACTAGGGTTAAGTGTAGAGAATAAACCATGGTCATTTGAGTGGGTTAGGGTTAAGCATGAAGACAAGAATGGTTAGAAAAGTCAAAGCTTCATGAAGCTTCAATATGAAACAAAAATTGCCACCATTTTCATCTTAAAGTTTATCCAAATAAATGAATAAACAAATAAATGAATAAATGCATAATCAAAACCCTAATCTAAAGTTAACTATGGTTTAATTCTATACACTTAACCATATGATCAAGTATCATCAAACATGATACAAAAATGTGCACAAAAGTATATCACATATACAATATGTAAATCAAGTGAGAAAAATCCGTTTAAAAATGAACCAATACTAGTTAATGCAAAGTAATATATCAAATATATAATTATACATTAAATCATTAAATCAACACTTGATTCAATGATCCGGTCATGTCGCACATAACCGACAAGTATTCAATGCATCGATTTATCGAATCAATGATTCGATAACTAGGTCATATCTCATACAACCAATCGAAACATTAATCGCGAGAATCAAATACGGTATCACATACACGCATTATTCTCGGTCCCGCACATATCTCCCAGCCGGGATTAATTACACACTACAAGTTCGCCAATCTTTCAGCCAGGCCGGTGTCGGTACTTTGAGGGAGGTCCCCCGTGCTTTCGCACGAACCTAATTAATGTAAACCTCGTTTTCCCAGAGGCGTAACCCCGTTGACACCTTTCTAGACACCTACTTGATCAGCTAATTGCAATGTGTAAAACTCTCCCAGGAGTAACTCTTACTCGCAGTGGGTATCGGGATCCAACTATCTCATAGAAAGTATGCAATCTCATTGCAAATTTCAACACTTGAAATTCCCGATAATCTTTTGCCCCAAGCATCCTATGACCTTGACGGAGGTCAACAAACCACAGGGTGCAAGTCAAGTTCAACCCGTCATTTCTTGATTGAATCAAACCCACCCGTACGACCCTTGACGGAGGTCAACAAGGTCGTACGACTACCCTAATCCAATCTGCATCATATGCATAAGCAGACAAATACTAGTTAGCTACCGCACACTACGCCTTGACGGAGGTCAACAAACATAGCACGAATACTAAGTAGGATTTATCTGAAATGACGGAGGGCTACGTCAGGTTTTTCTGAAAACCTATTGCGTAATGAACTTGATATCGTTGTAGAACCAAATGAAGTTTTGAAATGGAGTGATTTTGAGGCTTTTCTTGTTTTGCTAAAGGAGTCACTCCCGGCGAAGGGATCTCGGTCCTTTCCTCGTCGAATGAGGTGCGGGATATATCACATATATCGCTGTGCAAAGCAAAAATCCAAAAGCAGTCAAAAGCAAACCGAGTGTGTAGCATCTGCCAGTTATTGCTAAAGGAGTCACTCCCGGTGAAGGGATCTCGGTCCTTTCCTCATCGAATAAGGTGCAGGGTATATCATATATACCACTGTGCAAAGCAAGAACTGTAGCTACCTGTTTTTATTTTAAAATTTAATTCTACAACATCTTAGGTTTCTTTCCATTCATTAATCACATTAATGAAGTCCCATCATTTAAATACCTAAACATCACAGATAGATATGACGTACACTTATGCCATCCGCATTCGCCTCGATGTCCCCTCGTGCACCGTTAGGTTAGGTAACTAACGACAGAGCAGGGCAGGGCTAGCGCAGGTGTAAAACATAAGTAACGTCTATATAATATATCATATATACTATATACTATATCCATCACAGAGTCACAACACAGATATCGCAGCAGAATAAACATATGAAATATTGGATATACTAGGACGTCCGTGTTTTCAATACGAGCCAGTATAAAACACGGATTCCACGGTCGTAACGAATAGCCAATCCCACACCCCTAGACCCCTACGAGAGCGGCAAGCAACCCTGCCAATTCTAGGGTTAGGAGACCCGGACTCGACTCCTCGAGTTGGTCTCCCACTGGACCCCAGAACCCGGTTACTTGTGCTCCCCTCCTTGGGTCTATCCTAATCCGGAAAAGTAAATAATATACAAAAGGTGACATCTTCCGCTACCTGGAAGTGCCCCAGATAAAAGAATATTACATACAAGTTTTTACATGAATGAAAATGAAAGACACTCATCTCACATAAAAAACCCCGGCTATTCGAACACGACGATCCAATATAACATATCTAGCAACACATAACATCACATGTCATCAACGTAAGTAAGTATGCATATCCCAATTGTCTTTGACATATAGCAATGAAACCGGCGATATAAACATACTACACTTACGGTCACAGAAAAGAAAGTGTAAAACTACAACAATTAGAATCCGCAACTTCTTTAGACATCACATGCCTAATCAAATGAAATACTTAGACATCACATGCCTAACAGTTATAAACCCCGCATTTTAGTCTCATTATCGAAAACACTTTTCAATATAAAGTGAAACTAAACCGCTAGATTTATAACATTCATTCAGTTATCACATAACTGTTTGTGAATTCCAATTATTGTATCACATTCCAGATAAACAGAAAATGTTAAACTTTCCGATCGAACAGTCGAATACCCAAGTTTTCCTGATACAGCTCAACACATGAAATAAGTCTAACAACATTCAGTTCGTGCCTCAGTACCGACGGTCCAGCCGTAGAAGGGTCAAGCCAACGCCTCACATGTGGCACGCCGTACTGCTCCAAACCCGAAGGTTCAAAGGGTAGTTCAAGACGGTCACATAATCGAGTTAAGGTTTGTTGTCTTCTAGAGGGTCCATCGCGTTACTTGCACTACTTAGAACGTCGTTAAACTACGGAAAAATCCAACACTTGGAAATTTCCCGACAGGGGAAAAATTGGGTATTTATATCCGGTCGAACTTTTTAACATATTCCAAAAATTATCCGAAAATACACAAAGACGAAATTTGATAATCCGATCGAAACTTTGATTCCCAATAGTACCCCAGAATACTCTTCTGTAGAACAAATATTAAAAATTTCCAGAGAACTCAGCACTGAATTAAAGAAGTTACTGTGCAAACAAGAGTAGGTGACGTCATCAATTGGCCGCGGAACCGCCGCAGAAGCCATGCTTCTGCCGCGGTTCCGCCGCACTATGGTGGAATAGGATGATCGTGTTTCACAGTAATTCTTAAAAAGTCCTGCTGAATTTTCTGCATATTTTTAATTTGGAAAAAACCCAGTTTTTAAAAATTGTACAGAGAGCAACTTTGATATTATAGTTTCGATCCGTTCGGATTTCAAACGTCGTCGGGACTTCGCCTAAGGCTCTAGCGAGGCTCTGATACCGGTGAAAGATTCGTAGGCACCCTATAGAGGTCTCACAAGGCATCGAACATGCCAATTCAAAAAAAATGGTGCCGAGAAACCCTAGACTACGGATCGTCGGCTAGATGTCTAGGCGATAAACAAAACTAGTTAACTACTTAACTAGAAGTGAGAAGCTACAACCTTTGTAGATCCGGATTTCCACTTCCTTAGCTCCACGTGGGTGTCCTCTCGCTGTCCATCATGAATCCCGAACCCAATCGTCGGCTTCATCGGAGAAACGGGCGAGCTAGGTCGTCGGCTTCGTGTCAAAGACGATCTACGTCGAGGTTGCACTAGTTCAAGCTCCGACTTCACAAAGTTGTGAAACATGTGAAGAAAACACCCAAAACAACTTGGCAAGAGGTAGAGGGTGAAGAAATAGGAGGTGGGTTCACTTTATAATTGGATTTCTCTCACTAGAACTCAAGTTGCCATTAAAGTAGCAAGCTTTTTCTTTTTAGAAGAAGAAGATGATGAAGCTAGTTATGATAAGTTCTATTTTAAAATGAAAAGAAAATCCAAACTTATGATAACTTTAACTAGGGTTAAGTGTAGAGAATAAACCATGGTCATTTGAGTGGGTTAGGGTTAAGCATGAAGACAAGAATGGTTAGCAAAGTCAAAGCTTCATGAAGCTTCAATATGAAACAAAAATTGCCACCATTTTCATCTTAAAGTTTATCCAAATAAATGAATAAACAAATAAATGAATAAATGCATAATCAAAACCCTAATCTCAAGTTAACTATGGTTTAATTCTATACACTTAACCATATGATCAAGTATCATCAAACATGATACAAAAATGTGCACAAAAGTATATCACAAATACAATGTGTAAATCAAGTGAGAAAAATCCGTTTAAAAATGAACCAATACTAGTTAATGCAAAGTAATATATCAAATATATAATTATACATTAAATCATTAAATCAACACTTGATTCAATGATCCGGTCATGTCGCACATAACCGACTAGTATTCAATGCATCGATTTATCGAATCAATGATTCGATAACTAGGACATATCTCATACAACCAATCGAAACATTAATCGCGAGAATCAAATACGGTATCACATACACGCATTATTCTCGGTCCCGCACATATCTCATATGCACTCCTATTTCGTTTCGCTTGAGCTAGGAAACCTCTGTGTAGGACTCTAAAGACTCGTCAATACGCCGGTAGCAGATGATGATCATATCAAGCACCCACAAGCCGCAAGCGGTCTGCTAAACATAACGGCCACCCGGGTATTGAGCGATCAGAAGATCGACGAGCTAGCCCGCTCACACTCCTGCGAATCCGACCAGTAACACTTACCATACAGTCCGATCTCTTCGTCTGATATGTCGCATATCAAGTCTAGGGGTGGTAAACGTCAGACCCCAATAACCCGATAAGTCGTGCAGATGTGAGGCTCATAACGGGTCGAGAAACTACTGGTAACACTTACCAGCAAATCTCTGATCAGCCCTGGCCAGGGACTTCCCTGCTACGGCCAATCGAGCACTGCGCAACATCAACCCCCAATACCGGGAGAGACGAAACCCCTCCTATCGCTCATTGCCTCCATGTGACTCGGGACTGTGACCAAAAACCACCGTTTTGCACGCCCTCATGGACGTGGTAAGGTGGAGATCAAAGCACAGTAGGAATCACACAAGACTCTATGACGATCTCGGGTCTACAGACTAACCTGTACAAGTGTCACCTGAGAACTGCCATCTGACGTGAGGTATAATACCATCTGGGAGTTCTCGGCGAGTCCGTCCAGTGTACTCAGTCTTCACTGAGCACCCGTATACCATCTCTGATGTCAAACACCAATGGATATGGGATCATCCATCGCCCATCTCATGGGTCGAGAAGCGTATACGCTAGTCTACTCTGGTATATCGATGCCCCGTCTCGATACCCCTACGACTAGGGACCTTGAAGGATGTACTTATGGACTACCATGTCCCCACTAGTATGATCTGCATCATAGTCCAGGTAGTCAAGTACACATCCTAAGGGCTTTACCAACATGTAACTATAAGACAGTTTAAAAAGACAAGTGTACATGTTAAGATAAAGAGTAACCAGATAGCATACTATCATATCGAGCAAGAAAGTCATCTCTATATATGTCCAAGCATCCAATATAATATACATCATCTGTACAATACTGGCCTCTAGGGCATACATACAACTAACAACTCAGCCTTACTCATCATGGAACGAACCATTTCCAATAGAGTTCGATTTCGTCTTTCCGATACACCGTTGTGCTGTGGTGTGTATGGAGGAGTAAGTTGAAAGAGAATTCCATTCTCTTTTAAGTAGCCCAGAAACTCGGCACTTAAGTATTCACCACCTCGATCAGATCTCTGTGTCTTGATACTTTTGCCGGTTTGTTTTTCAACTTTATTCTTCTATTTCCCGAAATTTCTCAAAGGCCTCGGATTTATGCTTCATCAGGAATACATGTCCATACCTAGAGAAATCATCTATAGAAGTAATGAAGTATGAATAACCACTTCGCGCATGTGTAGACATTAGACCACACACGTCACTGTGTATGAGTCCCAAGAGCTTGCTCACTCTTACTCCGTGTCCAGTGAACGGAGTCTTTGTCATCTTTCCCATGAGACAAGATTCACAAGTAGCATAAGACTGATACTCGAACTGATTCAAGTATCCCTCTTTATGTTACTTTGTTAACCATGTCTCATTAATGTGACCCAGTCTACAATGCCATAAGAAAGCCTGATTTGTTTCTGGAGACTTTCTTTTAAGTGTGTTCTGGACACTGAAAACCTGAGCTTGATTCAGTACGTATATTCCGTTTTCTAATGTACCTGACCCAATCAAAATTTGATTTAGGTGGATGTGGACCACATCGGTTACAAAAGTAAAATCATATCCTTCCTTAGAAAGTATGGATACGGATATGATATTACAAGCCATACTAGGTACATACAAATAGTTACACAGAATCAATATGTGACCACTTGTCAATCCAAGGTGATATTCCCCTACGGATTCAACGTCCACGCTCATTCCGTTGGCAACCCTAAGAGTCATATCACCTATCCTGATAACTCTACGGTTTTTTAGAGCCTGTAATTAATTACAGATGTGAGATCCTGATCCGGTATCCAATACCAAGGAAGTAGGGTTAATTGACATACAGTTTTCTATTACAAACACACCTGAAGCCGAAGCCACAACATGCTTCGAATTCTGGCTACTGGCTTTGAAAGCCCTGCAATCCTTCCGCCAATGTCCCTTCCCATAACAATAGGAACGTCCCCTCCTTCACTACATCTAGTCCCGAAACTTTTGCCTTTCCCTTTCCTCCTTCTTCCCTGGTTTCCTTCAGGGTATAAGTAGAGGGTAGAGACTGTAGAATCAAGTCAGTATTTGACACGTTCTTCAACGTGGTCTTCAGGTCCGTGAGCTTATCAAAATATCTAGTCTCTGTAAGGACGTTGTCCCCAACAGATGACCCGACAGCCAACCTCGCTTGGAGCAATTCGTTCGAGGTCTCATATCTTGTGATACGAGATTGCTCTCCATATAAATCTTTGTTATGGAGGAAGATAAAAACTAAGTCCATCTTCTCGTGCTGCCTCTGGAATGCACCATCAATTGAGGCCAACACGAGGCACTTGGCATTCGCACAGTCTTTTTCTGATGACTTACGGATTTCAATATCCGTGATAGGGGAAACTGGTTCTGAGACGGTAGGGTTTGATTAGTTAGGAGGTATCCCAGCTTGTCATGGGTAATGGACATCTGGACAGAACATTGCCAGTCATAACAATCAGATTCAGTCATTTTATTATCTAGATGTAACCTATGTCTGGTCACTGGGTCACTGCAATTATGAGAGAGAGAAGAAAACACTTAGCATGATGCTCTTGCATGTTTAGATTGGTTTTTAGTTTATCTAAACAGGATGGCTCCCACTGTTTCTTGAATCCTTCCTCAAACCATAAAAGAAGAATTAGTCGGGTTTAATCTC
The DNA here is from genome assembly GCA_030015575.1 of Agapanthus africanus. Classification (NCBI taxonomy): domain Eukaryota; kingdom Viridiplantae; phylum Streptophyta; class Magnoliopsida; order Asparagales; family Amaryllidaceae; genus Agapanthus; species Agapanthus africanus. Next base: position 222,301,541 of record JASDDO010000016.1, on the reverse strand, counting down.
ACTGTACAATACTTGTTTAACCGTTCAGCCAGGCTGGTGTCGGTACTTCGAGGGAGGTTTTACGACGATTTCGCGAAGTTCCTTAATTAAATAACCTCTTTTCCTTATATGCGTAACCCCGCTAACACCTTTGTAGACACCTACTTGGTTTATAGCATTGATCGTTAAGTGGAATGTCTCCCGAGGAGTAGCGGATACTCACAGTAGGATCGGGATCCAAATATCATTGTAAGATAATGCTGAAAGAATCCTACCAACATTATCAAACTCCAAATGGTATGCAGCACTAGCAAGTTTCAGTTTCTTTAGAAACTCCCGATGTGGATTTTTTGCCCCATGCTCTTATGACCTTGACGAAGGTCAACAAATCATAAGTCACACGTCAAGTTCTACCCATCATTGTCTAGGTTAATCTGAACTCACCCGTATATACCCTTGATGAAGGTCAAAAAGGTAATACGACTGTCCCAAACCAACGCATCTATCTATGCTACATATGAACACCCAACAGCTACCAATCACTATGCCTTGATGAAGGTCAACAAACATAGCTTGAATACTATTGAATATCCAAATGAAATGAAGGAGGGCTACCAATGGTTTTGGCGAAACCGTGAACGTAGTGAACTTGATATAAACGAGGGAACCTTGATAGCTTTTAAAAGGAGTGGTTTAAGCTCCGTGTTTTTAAAAGTTTTCTGTTTTTGGAAAAAACCGAGTAGTTTTGAAATTGTTCCAACGATTTACCTTTAATTTGTTTTCTTTGCATTAATTTAATGCGTCCCATCAATTAAACCTACCATTGCTGAAAACAACAAAAATATGACATACGCTTATGCCATCCGCATTCGCCACTGGGCCCCGTCATCACCCGTTAGGTTACTTAACTAACGACAGAGCGGGGGCTGGACTAGCACGGATGCAAAACATAAGCAACGCCTACTAGATATCATATATAGATATATACATTCGTCAGATGCAATGATAGCCATTCTAGATCACAGATGAACACATTGGATATGCTAGGAATCCGCGTTTCGTTCGAGCCTGCAACGAAATACGGATTACACGGTCGCGATGAATAGCCAAACCCTACCCTAGACCCCTACGGGTGCGGCAAACTACCCGCCAAGTACCCGAAGTGAAGCAACCTCCCTAAACAACGTGAGTAGGCCACTCGGCACTTCAAAGTACCCGGTAGTTTCTGCACCCTACCTTGGCTCTATCCTAAGAGAAAAAATAGTAAAAGAAATAATATACAATGGCGGATACAACCTCAACCCGGATGTGCGGCCATAAAAAATAATATTACATCAATTTACAAATTTTACATTGAATGAAAAATGAAAACTCTCATCTCACATCCCCAGCTATTCATCACGACGATCCAACAAGTTCATATACAAAAACCAACATCACAGATCACAGATATGTATAACACCCACTAATCGACGTATAGCGATTAGTAGACATTCAATACATATATCACATCACAGAAGATCCGATTAGCAAAAGTACTTAGAATTTCGATCGATAACTTGATTTGAAACTACCCCAAGCACAACACAGTACTCAGCAAAATTTGGGCAAAAACAAACTATCTTAAAAATAACAAAACCAACACAGAGAACCCCAGAAGAAAGTTGGTGCGCAGCCGAGTTGACTCGGTTGCGGATCCGCGGCAAATCGCTTGGATCAGCCGTGGATCCATGATCTTTTGAGCAACTCAGGCGCCCAAATTTCTACAGATTACTCTAAAAAGCCTGCACGTATTTTTAAGGTCCCTGGAAAAAAATTTGGACCAGTTTTTAAAAACGACAGAAAAGTGCAATTTTTGACGTGTTTTGCGATTTTTTCCGGCGATCGAATTTCTAACACTTTGCTAACAAGTTAGTAATGGTTTAGCGAGGCTCTGATACCACTGTAAGTCCACGTTACCGACCTCGGTGCTTACGGGGAGGCGTAATAGGTAAAAACCAAACTCTGATTGTCCCAATGGCAAATGTGTTGGCTATAGTGCCCTCAAGTCAATTATTGGATCACAGGCACTTGATTGCAATGATTGAGAGAGGACCTATACCGGTAGAACAGTCTTACTCGAGATGATAGTATGTTATCTGGTTTGTCTTTATCATCGTGTACATACTTCAGGTGACATTACAGATCACTATTACACGTTGATAGAGCCCATAGGATTATTTCTTGACTACTAGAAGTATGATGGAAATCATATACATGAGTGTTGGGTAGTTTATAAGAACATCCTTAAAGTGTCCCTAGTTGTGGGAGTTTCGAGGCTGGGCATCGACACTCCATGAGTAGACTAGTGTATACGGATCGAGACCCCGACGAGGGGTGGTGGCTGGTCTCAGAAGCCATTAGTGTCAGTTTGTTGGAGATAGTGCCCTCAGAGTCAATTATTGGATCACAGGCACGTGATTGCAATGATTGAGGGAGGACCTATCCCAGTAGGACAGTCTTACTCGAGATGATAGTATGCTATCTGGTTTATCTTTATCATCGTGTACTGCTTTAGGTGACCTGACATTTCGCTATTACACGTTGATAGAGCCCCTAGGATTCTTGCTTGACTGCCGGCAGTATGATGGCGATCATATACGTGGGAGCTGGTAGTCTATAAGCACATCCTTAAAAGGTCCCTAGTCGTAGGAGTTTCGAGACAGGGCATCGATACTCCATTAGTAGACTAGTGTATACAGTCGAGACCCCGACGAGGGGCGGTGGCCGGTCTCACAAGCCACTGGTGTCAGTTGGTTCACCTAAGATGTATACAGGTGCTCATTGGGTTATGAGTACACCGGACAGGACTCGCCGGGAACCTGCTAGTTGGTCTTATACCAGATGTCAGATAGCAGTTCCCTGGTGACATGTGTACAGGTTAGTTCATCGACCTGAGGATCGTCATTTGTCTCGTGTGAGTTCCCACTGTGCTTTGATTACTACCCTACCACGGCTCAAAGGAGTCGTGCAAACAGGTTTTAGTTGGGTACAGTCCCGAGCCACATGGAGGCAGTGAGCGGATCTTCAGGGGTTCGTCTCTCCCGGTATTGGGGGTGAGGTCGCGCTGTGTCTAGGAGAGCCATTACGCAAAGCCCTCGGCCGAGGCAGGAGATTTACTGGTAGGTATTCCAGCAGTATCTCAGGGCGTTCTGGGCTACACTCCGACACGACTTGTACCGCTTTTGGGGGTCTGACTTTTACCAACCCCCTAGGCCCGCCATGCGATGCTCATAGACGAACGGACCGGACTGTACGAATATTGTCACTGACAGGCTCAGTAGGGTGTCAGGATGAGTTCGCTCATCGACGTCCCTTTTGGTCAATAGCTGGTGGCCCGTCACGTATTGGCTTATACCTCTGACGTGCTAGTGGTTAAATCCACAGCCAAGGTATTGACGAGTCTTTAGAGTCCACCACACTCAGTTACTCAGCTTTCGGGCGAAACGCTGTAGAGGCCGTATGGAGATATGGCAGGGTTCGATCAGATACGTGCGGTATTGTACGGATCGTGATCGGACAGTTTTTACTAGCCGGCTTTGGCTTAAGCCGGATTCTAGTATTTGATAGTGTAGTTTTGTCTCTTTGCATTTGTGTTCAGTGGGAATACAAATGCGGGCATGTATTTGCAGTGGTGGGGTTTTCCCGTATTTTTTTACGGGATCAGTTTTTCTGAAGTTGCCAGTTTGCATTCCGTTTCGGCCGATTTTCCTTCATTCCTTCTCGGTCGGACTTTCTTGATGGGGGGTGTTAATTGCATGTTTGCAATTAACATATAGTGGAGGGCTTTCTTGCATTTGTTGCATTTTGATGAGACTTGCCTCATGATGATATTCTATTTTGGTCATTTCCATTTCTTATCTTATGAGTGGATTTGTGATGAGAGGGATGTGAGGTTTACATTATCTTTTTATATATTGTTTTTCCTATGATTATAAACTTGGAAAAAGTTTTCTTTTTCTCTCTCCAATCTATTCTCATCTCATGAGGGGGCCGACCATTTTTGAGGAAAGAAAATGAGGGGTCATTTTTCTAGTGGTGGAAAAACATATCATCTCATTCTTTTGCTTGCTTGCAAAATCACACAAATCCTTCCATAGCTTTTATTTCCTTTCCTCCACATCCATGGCAACTTCAAGAACCCTAAAGAGACAAGTTCACTACACTATTCTATAGCAAGCCTTGGACGCGTCGGCTAGCCAACTTCGCGCCCGAGTTGCCTCGGTCAAGAGGCGGGAGCCCGTAAAAGATTCCGGCTACGTGGTGCCCTTTCCGACGAGCGAGGAGGTGACGGAGATTCCGCGGGAGATCGGAGTGGAGACGAAGACCGAAGGACACGGATCGCTCGGTATACTTCTCACCCCATCTCTAGTTAGCTAGATTAGGTTAATGGTTACGATCCGGGTTTTCATTGTCCGCGGTAGCGCCGGTTTCCGAGTAAGGAAAATATTTTATTCCTTTTTTTTTTGGTCTCGAGTACGAGGCCGGGGCGCTGCCGTGGCGCAACATGGTATCAGAGCCACGCCATTAACCCTACCTAGCTTGTTCTAATGTGTTTTGCATTTCCGATCGACCGAAATCCCAAAAACCACATTTTCTTTTGCATCAGTTTTCTGTTGGAATTTTTTGGTGTCTAAAAATTTTTCAGGTTGCATAAAAATGATGTGCAGGAAAATATAAGGCTACTGTAGAAAAACGATAAAGTTATTCAATAGTTGGAGCGCGGAACCGCGGCCAAAACCCCCTTGGTGCCGCGGTTCCGCCGCACTATGGTGAGTTCACTTGGTCGTTTTTCTTCAGTTGCTTTCTGGGCTGAAAATAGGGCTTTTGGGATATTAAATTTGGGCCCAGATCTTCTGTGACTGCTACAGTATTAAAAGGGGGCCCACTTGTTAATTGTTTGATCAATCGGAAAATTTTAAACACATTATTTCACAGTATTTACATTATATCTGCGACCGTGAATGTCACTCGATCGGTAAATCTGGTCTAACTGCTATAGCCCGGTTAGACGGATTTGCGAACGTGACTTTCACGTTGATGTTCTATGTTTATGCTGTGTTGTTGCGGATCGGTCGTGGGGATAGCCTGGATGCAATGCTAGTGCAGTTTTGTTTTATATGTACGTTTGATATTGTGGGGCGAGCGTCCGACATGTGGACTGCCGTCACTGCCTGTTTGTATTATTCTTTTGGGGCACGACCTGGTTGCGGTCGATGTACCCGGTGTATGTATATTTTATTTTCTGTACTAGGATTACCCCGTGGAGGGGTGCACGGATAGCCGGGTTCTAGAGGGCAACGGGCCCGCATCTCATGGCATTGAGACGGAGGGGGCCTCACTCTAGGATTGGCGGGCTATTCGCCGCACTCGTAGGGGGTATAGGTTGACCCAGGAGGGGTGCCCAAGTTGCCGGATTCCGTGAAGTGCTGGGTGGTCCATTCACGGAGCTGAAGGGGGCTGCCTCGCTTCAGGTTTTGGCGGGTGACTTGCCGCGCCCGTAGGGGTCTAGGATTTCATTGCACAGGCTATCCACACGACCAGGGGAACGTCGGGTTTCAGCAGCGGCTCTGTGAAACCCGGGGATCCCAGATATCTGTATTGTTCTGTGATGCTGTACTTTTCTGTGATGTTGCTTTTTATCACGCCTTGAGCGAAAATTATATATTGGTATATATATTAGTAGATGTTGTATATGTTTTTCATCCGCGCTAGTCCAGTCCCCGCTCTGTCGTTAGTAAGCTAACCTAACGAGTGATGACGGGACCCAGTGGCGAATGCGGATGGCATATACGTACATCAGTATATTTTCGTTCTTTGTGGTGTGATTAATTGATGGGACTGCATTGATTCGGATCAATGCAAGATAAACAAACCTATTCTGATGTTGTTGGAACATTTTTCAAAAAGCTGTTATTGCAAGGACGTTCACTTTTGTTTTGCATCGTGGTATTCATTTAGAATATCCTGCTCCTCAGTCGACGAGGCAAGGGCCGAGATCCCTTCACCGGGAGTGACCCCTTGGACAGAAGTTTGCGTCAGGGCATTAACTTCACTATAGCCGATTACTTTTGCTTTGCATCGTGGTATTCAGTTGGAATATCCTGCACCTCATTCTACGGGGAAAGAGCCGAGATCCCTTCACCGGGAGTGACCTCTTTAGCAAAGGTTTTCATCACTATATTTCATAAAAGGCTATGCAGTTCCTTCAACGATATCAAGTTCATTACGTTAAAGGTTTTTCGCCAAAAACCAGCCGTAGCCCTCCGTCATCTCTTACAAGTATTACTTAGTATTCGTGCTGCGTTTGTTGACTGTGTCAAGGCGTAGTGTGCGGTAGCTAAGTAGTGTTTGTTTGTAGCATATTAATGGGATTGGTTAGGACAGTCGTGCGGCCTTGTTGACTGTGTCAAGGGCTCGTACGGGTGGGTTTAATGCAATCCAGAATAATGACGGGTTGAACTTGGCTAGGACTCTTTGATTTGTTGACTGTGTCAAGGTCACTTGGGTCCTAGGGGTAAAACTTTCATCGGGAGTTTCAAAAGAACTGAAACTTGCCAGGCATGCGCATACCTTCTGGAGTATGGTGACTTGAGTGGATTCCGTCAAGTTATCATGCGATGATAGTTGGATCCCGATTCCCACTGATGAGTTAGTTTACTCCTCGGGTGACCCCGACTAATTCTTCTTTCAGGTTTGGAGGAGAATTTGAGGTACAGTGGGAGGTTTCCAGATTAGACAAAGTGATAACCATTCTGATCTAGGTTTGAGTGCACGCTGAGTGTTTCTTTTCTCTCTCTCTTTGGCAGCGACCATTGACCCGACCCTGGATTTTGACTCGGTGACCAAGTTGACCGAACCTTCTTAACACTGGCTTTTGGATTGTCAGAGTTGCAGACCTCATTGCCACTCCTACTTTTACCCTTTTCTCCAGGACACCCCGTATTACTGCGAACGTCCACTTCCATTGGACAAAACCATCGTATGGTTAGATACGAACTCGAAGGAATTCGAGGATGGTTTCCGGTTCTGGAGAAAACGGATAGGATTATTCAGTTGTCTTTTCCCTTTTACCTTCTCTCAGGTTGCGAGTACTCCTTGGTTTAGGAGATAGTACACCTATTACGCAAATTGGATAGTCTTCTTCCAAACCTTAGGCTGGTGCCGACCGGTATGGAATGAAGAAAACCAATTAGCATAACGATGGTGTGCAGAAGGTATTAAGTTAAGACAAAGCAAGGGATTAGAAGGAGGGCAAAGTAAATTGCGACTGATATTCACGACCAAACCAAGTATTTCTTCGCCAATCCTAAATCACCTTTGTATTTCTCCAGGACACTCCGTGTTACTACGAAGATCCACAGTTTATTGGATACTCCATCGTATGGTTATATACGAACTCGAAAGGAACTTGTTCCAGTTCGGGGATGGATTCTGGTTCAGGAGAAATAGGAATAAAGTACATTCAGGTGTCTTTTATCTTCACCTTCTCTCGCGTTGCGAGTGTTCCTAGGATTAGGACAGTACACCCTTTATGCTTTTTGGATAGTCTTCTTCCAAACCATAGGCTGGTACCGAACGGTAGGGAAGGAAGAAAACCATTTGGCCTGGAGGGGTGTGCAGACGGTAATGACTAAAGACATATAAAGGGATTTGGACAGATGGCAAAGAGATATACGGTTACAGTTGTGAATCTGGATGATGGAAGAGGCATTACTTAGAATACCAGGATACCCCAACGAAACATTTCAATGTTTCAGCTTCACTGTGTACTGTTAATGGAAAACTGATTTCCCGATTAGACACTTACTCCAGGGTATGTATTTACCAGGTATGATTCTCACATCTGTATGGTTTTACAGATGATGAGTGGGAGTAAGTTATTGGGAATTAGGTGATCATCCTCATTGTTTGAGGAAGTCACCTGGGTTGTTTGCCGGTCGGCAAATATTTGGTTTTGAATATCCACGGTTATGCACCAATTTCAAATTGATATATCTGTACGTCTATTTTTATAGAGTGAGATATACCTTTTGAAGTTATGTCGATGACATTTACCTATACCAGTGGATGGTTAGGTAAGGAGCATTAAACAGCGGTGTAATTCTTCTTAACCATAAGTACAGTTTTCAACCTACGACACACAGTGAATGAGTTATCAGACTCAAGGGACTTATACAGAGTATTGTATGTTGTCCAAGGTCCATTAGGACGGAGGGGTAGGTCCTCGTACTATATTCGGTTTACTTATGACTTCTCTAGTTCTTAGACATGTGTTTCGTGGAAACACAGGGTCTAAGTTTTGAGGAGTTATAGGTATTTGAATAGAGTAGAGAACCAGATATAGCAAGTATCAGGATTTTTCAAAGTGATCGAAGATGTAGATACTTGTGTATGGTATTCAGTTGATAGTAATGATAAAGAGAAATAGCTTCTCTTTCAGGTTACTCATAATTGGAAACATTCCTAAGTTGAGTAACGCTGATCGGCCTCCTTCCATTTAGTTGACATGCACTGGAGATAGCTGCATGATTTGAATCTGGTTCAATTGAATCAGTGCCTCTGTTTCTATACTGGATATAGAACAGTTCATATCTTGACATTGTTAAGGTACGGGGAGTTGTCCGGCTTATGCTTAAAATCAGACACTGGACAACTCAAGGCACGTTTCTGTAATGGCTGTTTGTGGGTTGACCCAGGCTATGACGAAGGTTGACTTTCTACCATCTGGATGAACAATAGCAATATTGTTCTAGACTCTCCACAGTTTTTATTAAAAATGGATTTTTTCAGAAAAAGTAGTGGGAGTATGGTAGAACTGGAAGTGATTCCAGAACCGCAAACGATTACTGAAGATTTGATAAGGAACCTAAAGATTCAATCTGATTTGACATTCCATTGGCCACTCCGCAGATAAGGTGGGTAACTTCAGGCACCCGAGAGGTACTCCGGTAGCCTCAAGGACGGTGACAGGGAAGTTCTTGTTTACCCACACTTGCCATTGTTGTTGTTCCAGGCTGCGAGACCCGGCAGGAGGATGAGTATAGCGTCGTTCTAAACTAGCTTTGGAAGTGCACGTCTATATGACTCTGCCAGAGGGTTGTCGTAGTCAGTGGGAGCAGTGGAAACATTGGTGGACATCAGGCTTATGTCTGCTTATGGACTAAAGCAGATGTAGCGGAGATAGATCATCTATTTCTGATGTGACAGTCATAGGTTTGACGTCATCAGAATAGGGGATGGATCTGTTGAGAAGATAGTAGGAAGTGATATTCCTATACTACGATCGGTTATACTTTGGTCGTTGCACAGTGTTTTCTCCGCATAGTACTTGGATATTATATCAGACATACTGGTTACTAGATCTATGGTTTTAGATCTAGATTTGGGTGGCTTCCCAATCTGGGTACCTTGACAGCATTCTATGAGTATTTAGAATGGACGACTCCTGACACGGTAGTGTACCTGCAGTTGATGGAGTCACCCTCTCTAAAGGTGTCTTACAGACTAAAGGGGAGAGGGATACTCATGATCGGCAGATCACTTGCTTAGGCAATTGAGTCAATCATGAGATGTCAAGTACCACACCAGATGTTGTTCTTGCAGTAGATGCAATAAGTTGATATTGATCCAATCCTGGAGAAACAGTCGGAAGCAGTTTTAGAACATAAGTGGATGTTCTAGGGATATGATAACGGCAGGCTCTTTTAGGAGACAGTTATCATTCCAGGCTTCCAGGGTGACATGGACGACAGGGTGATCGTCAGAGTTATAGTTTTCCTTCTGACGAGGGGCAGTATTTTGGACAAGTGGTCCAAGGCAATACTGAGGGTGGCCTGGCGCAGGATACTGATTAAGTTCAGTTGACGATACAGTCTAAGAAGTTTGGATTTGGAGTTCATTTATGAGCTAGGTCCCATCAGTCATCCAGACATTCTAAGACAGGTATTGCTCATTTCGGGAGATGGCTTTCTCCGCGAACTTGAGATATAGAGAGACATAGAAAGAAACTTCTCTGCGGATCCACTCACTGAGGCTATTCCTCGAACGCAATAGTTTCGCAAACGAGCTTTGTGAGACTGACTAGTAGAGGAGTTGGGTGTTCGGTATCACACGGGCTGTGAGTATGCGGCATCGCAATAATTAGCCTTGAGTGCAAGTGGGAGATTGTTGGAGATAGTGCCCTCAGAGTCAATTATTGGATCACAGGCACGTGATTGCAATGATTGAGGGAGGACCTATCCCAGTAGGACAGTCTTACTCGAGATGATAGTATGCTATCTGGTTTATCTTTATCATCGTGTACTGCTTTAGGTGACCTGACATTTCGCTATTACACGTTGATAGAGCCCCTAGGATTCTTGCTTGACTGCCGGCAGTATGATGGCGATCATATACGTGGGAGCTGGTAGTCTATAAGCACATCCTTAAAAGGTCCCTAGTCGTAGAAGTTTCGAGACAGGGCATCGATACTCCATTAGTAGACTAGTGTATACAGTCGAGACCCCGACGAGGGGCGGTGGCCGGTCTCACAAGCCACTGGTGTCAGTTGGTTCACCTAAGATGTATACAGGTGCTCATTGGGTTATGAGTACACCGGACAGGACTCGCCGGGAACCTGCTAGTTGGTCTTATACCAGATGTCAGATAGCAGTTCCCTGGTGACATGTGTACAGGTTAGTTCATCGACCTGAGGATCGTCATTTGTCTCGTGTGAGTTCCCACTGTGCTTTGATTACTACCCTACCACGGCTCAAAGGAGTCGTGCAAACAGGTTTTAGTTGGGTACAGTCCCGAGCCACATGGAGGCAGTGAGCGGATCTTCAGGGGTTCGTCTCTCCCGGTATTGGGGGTAAGGTCGCGCTGTGTCTAGGAGAGCCATTACGCAAAGCCCTCGGCCGAGGCAGGAGATTTACTGGTAGGTATTCCAGCAGTATCTCAGGGCGTTCTGGGCTACACTCCGACACGACTTGTACCGCTTTTGGGGGTCTGACTTTTACCAACCCCCTAGGCCCGCCATGCGATGCTCATAGACGAACGGACCGGACTGTACGGATATTGTCACTGACAGGCTCAGTAGGGTGTCAGGATGAGTTCGCTCATCGACGTCCCTTTTGGTCAATAGCTGGTGGCCCGTCACGTATTGGCTTATACCTCTGACGTGCTAGTGGTTAAATCCACAGCCAAGGTATTGACGAGTCTTTAGAGTCCACCACACTCAGTTACTCAGCTTTCGGGCGAAACGCTGTAGAGGCCGTATGGAGATATGGCAGGGTTCGATCAGATACGTGCGGTATTGTACGGATCGTGATCGGACAGTTTTTACTAGCCGGCTTTGGCTTAAGCCGGATTCTAGTATTTGATAGTGTAGTTTTGTCTCTTTGCATTTGTGTTCAGTGGGAATACAAATGCGGGCATGTATTTGCAGTGGTGGGGTTTTCCCGTATTTTATTACGGGATCAGTTTTTCTGAAGTTGCCAGTTTGCATTCCGTTTCGGCCGATTTTCCTTCATTCCTTCTCGGTCGGACTTTCTTGATGGGGGGTGTTAATTGCATGTTTGCAATTAACATATAGTGGAGGGCTTTCTTGCATTTGTTGCATTTTGATGAGACTTGCCTCATGATGATATTCTATTTTGGTCATTTCCATTTCTTATCTTATGAGTGGATTTGTGATGAGAGGGATGTGAGGTTTACATTATCTTTTTATATATTGTTTTTCCTATGATTATAAACTTGGAAAAAGTTTTCTTTTTCTCTCTCCAATCTATTCTCATCTCATGAGGGGGCCGACCATTTTTGAGGAAAGAAAATGAGGGGTCATTTTTCTAGTGGTGGAAAAACATATCATCTCATTCTTTTGCTTGCTTGCAAAATCACACAAATCCTTCCATAGCTTTTATTTCCTTTCCTCCACATCCATGGCAACTTCAAGAACCCTAAAGAGACAAGTTCACTACACTATTCTATAGCAAGCCTTGGACGCGTCGGCTAGCCAACTTCGCGCCCGAGTTGCCTCGGTCAAGAGGCGGGAGCCCGTAAAAGATTCCGGCTACGTGGTGCCCTTTCCGACGAGCGAGGAGGTGACGGAGATTCCGCGGGAGATCGGAGTGGAGACGAAGACCGAAGGACACGGATCGCTCGGTATACTTCTCACCCCATCTCTAGTTAGCTAGATTAGGTTAATGGTTACGATCCGGGTTTTCATTGTCCGCGGTAGCGCCGGTTTCCGAGTAAGGAAAATATTTTATTCCTTTTTTTTTTGGTCTCGAGTACGAGGCCGGGGCGCTGCCGTGGCGCAACACAGTTGGTTCACCTAAGATGTATACAGGTGTTCATTGGGTTATGAGTACACCGGATGGACTCCCAGAGGCTCTGCCGATTAGTACTATACCTATCGTCAGGAGTAGTTCCCAGGTGACCTTAGTACAGCTTAGTCTGTTGACTGTTAGTGTTTATGCCCTAGAAGGCCATTACTGTATCATACTAGCTTGTATATTACTTAATGGAAGCTTGGGATATTCACATGTATATAACAATCTTGCTAAACATGGTAGTATGCTACTTGGTTTTTCTATCTTAATATGTGAGTATACGTATTGATAGAGCTCTTAGGATCTTGCTTGTCTACCAGCGTTGTGATGGCAGTCACACTAGTGGGGGCTGGGTAGTCTACAAGCACATCCTTATTCAGGTCCCTGGTCGTTGGATTATCGAGACAGAGCATCGATACTCCGGAGTAGACTAGTGTGTACGCTTCTCATCCCAGTTGGGGAGATGGTCTGTCCCACAGCCATCAGTACGTCGTACTGGAGATAGTATACAGGTGCTCGTTAGGTTACGGGTACACCGGACAGGACTCACAGGGAACTGTTGGTTGGTTTGATACCAGTCGTCAGTGAACAGTTCCCAGGTGACATGAGTACAGCGTAGTCCGCAGACTTGACACTGCTACTTCGCCTCGAGTGTGTCCCACTGTTCTTAGATTGCTACCCTACCACGGCTCAAAGGAGTCGTGCAAACAGGTAGCAGTTGGGTGCAGTCCCGAGCACTTGGAGGCAGTGGCGGTTAGACAGGATTCGTCCCTCCCGGTATTGGGAGTAGATATCGTGCTGTGTCAGAGAGCCATTACGCAAAGTCCCTGGCCAGGGCAAGCGAGATTTGCTGGTAGGTTCCAGCAGTTTCTCAGGGTGTAATGGGCTTCACTCCGACACGACTTATACCGCTATTAGGGGACTGACGCTTGCCGCCCCCCTAGGCCCGATATGCGATAGTCATGGACGAACGGACCGGACTGTATGGAGATTGTCACATCAGACTCAGTAGGAGTTCGGATGGGTTTACTCATCGGCCTTCTTATCGACAACTACCTGGGGACCGTTACGTACAGCTAGTGCCGCTTGCGGTCTGTGGTTAAACCCACTGCCAGCGTAGTAGTCGAGTCTCTAGAGTCCCACACAGAGAGTTTCCTACTCCAGGCGAAACGATATAGAGGTTGCATGGTTTTGCGACAAAGGGTTCGGACGCATACGTGCGTTTACGCGCGTACGACTTTCGGACAGATTTTACCAGTCGGCTTTGGTTTAAGCCAGTTACTGGTATCCGGTTATTGGATTTATACAGTCTAAAGTTTTTCCGTATTTTTACGGATCGGAGGGGCGTTCTCGTAATTACTCGAGAAGCTTCTAGAAGATGTGACTAAGGAGGTTTGTTTTGGAAAGAGAGTGAGTCATAGTGGTGATTCATTCACTTCATTAATGCACATTTATTGCTTAATGACTCATGTTAATGAATCATCACAAGATATTTTGTGAAGCATGCTTATTCATTTTCTTTATTGTTTTATTGAAAATAAGAATGCTTCATATTATTATGATACACTCTCTCTCTTCTCTCATTATCATATTACACATTCTCTCTCCTCAAGCTCTCATCTTCTAACCCTAATCCTTAATCCTCATGTGTTGAGATCAAAGGATTAGTTAGACTAAACAATCCATAACCTTCACTCTTTATCATTCTATCATCTTTGATTAGCAATCAAAGTTGGTTAGTTACCTCAAGTTAGAGGTTTAGCTTGGAGTTTCGCTCTCGGGTGGATCGTCTACTACCTAGAGAAGGCCGAGGAGAACCAAGGAGGACATAAAGAAGAAGGACCGGTTCATTAGGTATAATCCCTAATCTCTTATGTAAAGAAACTCATAAGAATACGGTTTTTAGGGTTTAGCTTCGATTCATGCGGTTAGTCGATGTTCGTTGTTTGAACTTGATATTTTTTTGTAAATTCCGCCCCCCCATAAGTACTGGGGTGTACTACATCGACTTACAGTGGTATCAGAGCCTCGCTAAACACTAAATAACTTAATCGCAAATTTGTACGAATTTCGAACGAAAAAACGATCCCGGAAAACCCTAGTTCTGTTAAGTTTCTGTCGAAGTGAAAATCAAGTCCTAAAATTTTTCTGGTGTGTTCAGAGAGCTTGACATGAACACAGGAGAACACCCAAGAAAAACGAGCCCATGATTCGACTAAAGCGCCGCGGAAGCGCGGCGGATCCCACCGATCCGCCGCGCTTCCGCGGCCGAGTTGCCGAGTCATGAGCTCATTTTTCATGGGTGGGTCCCCTGTGACATTTGGGGTTTTCTGGAATATTTAATTATTGCTCAGGTTACTGTTTAACAGAGCAGATTTTGGAGCAATTTTGAAGTTGTTTATTCGATCGAAAAATACAGTATTTGCGTATTGGATTATATCTGTGATTGTTTGATGTGTTCGTAAACCTCCCCCAACTGCTAGTATGTCGGTTGGCAGGGGGTTGCACATTTCTGAAATGGTTATATCTGTTTGTGCATATAAACTGTATTGGACTGTTGTGGTGTATAGCCGGGGTTAACAATGGTTTATTGATTTATTCATTTGTTGTAAATGTAATTTGTTGTAATATAATTTTCGCGGGGCACTTCCAGGTTGCGGTCGTAGCCACCGTTGTATTATTTCATTTTACTGTTTTTGCTCCTAGGACTGACCCAAGGTGGGGTACACAGACTGCCGGGTGGGTAGTTTGCCGTACCCGTAGGGGTCGAGGGTGGGGTAAACGGCTATTCATCACAACTGTGTAATCTGTCTTTTCTTGCAGGCTCGAAAGAAATACAGATTGCTTGCAAATCCAATATTGTTTATCTGTGTTCTGGAATGAATATCATTGCGTCAGACGAATGTAAAATATCTATATTTATTATAGCTATTTAGACGTCACTTATGTTTTACACCCGCGCTAGCCCAGCCCCCGCTCTGTCGTTAGTTAAGTAACCTAACGGGTGATGACGGGACCCCGTGGCGAATGCGGATGGCATAAGAGGACGTTATATTTTCGTTGTTTTCTGCAATGATAGGTTAATGATGGGACGCATTATCTATAATGCAAAGTAAAACAAACCATAGTTTAAATCGTTGGAACAATTTAAAAGAAACCACTCGGTTATTTTTAAACAGATATTTTTAAATGCGGAGATTTAACCACTCCTTTTAAAAGCTATCAGGTTCCTTCGGTTATATCAAGTTCACTACGTTCACGGTTTCGCCAAAACCAGTCGTAGCCCTCCGTCGTTTCATTTGGGTATTCAGTAGTATTCAAGCTATGCATTTTGGCCAAAGTCAAGGCATAGTGTTTGGTAGCTACTGGGTTTTCATTTGTTGCATAAGATAGATGAGTTAGTTTGGGACAGTCGTATTATCATTTGACCAAAGTCAGGGGTATATACGGATGGGTTCAAATTGACAAGATAATGACGGGTAGAACTTGACATGTGACTTATGACATTTTGACCAAAGCCAAGGTCATAAGAGCATGGGGCAAAAACTTATATCGGGAATTTCTAAAGAAACTGAAATTTGCAAAGAGATGCATACCATTTGGAGTTTGATGAATGTTGGTAGGATTCCTTCAACATTATCATACGATGATATTTGGATCCCGATCCTACTGTGAGTATATGCTACTTATCAGGATATTCGTCGCTTAACGATCAATGCTATAAACCTAGTAGGTGTCCAGAAAAGTGTCAGCGGGGTTACGCCCCCAGAGAAAAGAGGTTATTTAATTAAGGAACTTCGCGAAAGCGTTGGAAAACCTCCCTTGAAGTATCGACACCGGCCTGGCTGAACGGTTAAGCAAGTATTGTACGGTGAGAATAGTCTTGGCTAATTCTTCTTTTATGGTTTGAGGAAGGATTCGAGAAACAGTGGGAGCCATCCAGTTTAGATAAACTAAAAACCACTCTAAACTTGCAAGAGCATCATGCTAAAGAGTTTTCTTCTCTCTCTCCTAATTGCAGCGACCCTGAAAATGACTGGACTTAAGTTACTTTTAGAGAAAAATATACTGACGGGGCCAAACTATAAAGATTGGCTGCGGAATGTCAAGATGGCTTTGACCTATGACAAACTGGGGTACGTCCTCACCGCTACAGCACCTGCTGCCCTTGGTCCCAAATCCAGCAATGCGGATAAGGAAATCCGTAAAACCTGGGATTTAGATTGCGCGAGAGCCAAGTGCATCGTGCTTGCCTCGATGAACAATGAACATCAGAGGAGGCACGAGGATATGTCCCTTGATGGCATATTTCTCCATACAAAGGAACTTTATGGAGAGCAATCTCGTATAGCAAGATACGAGACCTCTAAGAAATTATTTCGAGCGAGGTTGGCTGTCGGGTCATCGGTAGGTGAACATGTCCTACAGATGATCGGCTATATTGAAGAGCTCGCGGACCTTGGAACGACTTTGGATAATGAGCTCTATACAGACCTTGTTCTCCAGTCCCTTCCTCCCACCTACGCCCAGTTTATCCTCAACTTCAATCTTCAAGGAAAAGAAGTTGAACTTGCGGAACTCCTAAACATGTTAAGGAGTGCAGAGGGCACCTTGCAGAAGGCAAGGGAAACACCCGCTATGTTTGTTGGCGGTTCATCTTCTTCCGGGTCCAAGGCTAGGGCCAAAGGAAGGAAGAAGAAGGCCGCACCCAGACCTAGAGGAGGTGTTAGTAAGGTGGGAAAGAAGGGAAAGAAAAAGTTTACAGCACCGGTAGTTGGCCTGGATGAGTGCTTCCATTGTCACAGGAAAGGGCACTGGAAGAAGGATTGCAAGGCGTGGAACGCCAAGAACCAGGAACCGAAGCAAGCTGTGGCTTCGACTTCAGGTGTGTTTGTAATTGAGAATTGTCTGTCGATCAACTCTACTTCCTGGGTATTGGATACCGGGTCAGGATCTCATATTTGCAATTCATTGCAGGCACTGAGAAACCGTAGAGTGCTGAAGGAAGGTGATATGATCCTCAGGGTTGCTAACGGAGCTAGCGTGGGAGCTGCGTCCGTCGGGGATTATCACCTAGGATTGACGAGTGGACACATTTTGGTTTTACATAACTGTTATTTTGTACCCAGCTTAACGTGTAATATCATATCAGTTTCCTTGTTATCAAATAAAGGTTATGATTTCACGTTTGTAAGAGATGTTGTCAACATCCACCTTAATCATGGTTTGATTGGGTCCGGTACTCTAAATAACGGCATATATGTGTTAAACCAACTCCAAATTTTCAATGTCCAGAACACACTAAAAAGAAAGTCTCCAGATTTAAATAAAGCTTTCTTATGGCATTGTAGACTGGGTCACATCAATGAGAGAAGGTTGACTAAGTTGCATAGAGAAGGATATTTGGACACGTTCGAATATCAAACTTATGACACTTGTCAATCTTGTCTCAAAGGAAAGATGACAAAGACTCCATTTACTGGACAAGGAGTAAGAGCGAGCGAGCTCTTGGGACTCATACACAGTGATGTATGTGGTCCAATGTCTACACATGCGAGAGGTGGTTTTTCCTATTTCATTACTTTCACGGATGATTACTCAAGATACGGATTCATTTATCTGATGAAACATAAATCCGAGGCTTTTGAGAAATTCCAAGAGTATAAGAATGAAGTAGAAAACCAAACCGGCAAAAGTATAAAAACACTTAGATCTGATCGAGGTGGTGAATACTTAAGTGCCGAGTTCCTAGGTTACCTAAAAGAGAAAGGAATTCTCTCTCAGCTTACTCCTCCATACACTCCACAGCATAACGGTGTATCGGAGAGACGGAATCGAACCCTATTGGATATGGTACGATCCATGATGAGTAATGCTGAGTTACCGCGATCTTTCTGGGGTTATGCGCTTGAATCAGCGGCATATCTTCTGAACAGAGCTCCCACCAAGACTGTGCCTACCACTCCATATCAGATGTGGACTGGGAAGAAACCCCATCTTCAGCATATGAAGATTTGGGGATGTCCAGCTTTTGTTAAAAAGCAGCATGTGGACAAGCTCGAGGCACGATCAGTAAAATGTATGTTTGTGGGATATCCAAAGAACTCCAAGGGATATTATTTCTATTACGCAGAGGAACAAAAGGTTTTTGTTTCTCGTAATGCCCATTTTCTGGAAAATCAGTTTTTAGAAAAGGAAATAAGTGGGAGCGAAATAGAACTGGAAGAAATTCCAGAACCACAAACTACTGCTGAAAGTTTGGTAGAACCAGAGGTTCAAGAAGAACAGAACATTCCCGCACCCCTCCGCAGGAGTAGTAGGCCGTCTCGTCCGCCTGAGAGATACTACGGTTTTCTCATAGATGGGGATAGAGAGGATTGCATCATAGATGATGATGAACCTACTGACTTCAGGCAGGCCATCCAGAGCGGCGACTCGGTACGATGGCTAGATGCAATGCGGACCGAAATGGAATCCATGTACACCAACAAAGTATGGACTTTGGACTTTGCTCCAGATGGGGTAAAACCCATAGGATGCAAATGGATCTTCAAGAAAAAGATTGGTGTAGATGGACAGGTGGAAACCTATAAGGCTAGACTTGTTGCAAAGGGTTTTCGTCAAAGACCTGGTTTGGACTATGACGAAACCTTTTCTCCAGTGGCTATGCTCAAATCCATTCGGGTCCTTCTTGCAATTGCTGCCTTCCATGATTATGAAATCTGGCAGATGGACGTAAAGACGGCTTTTCTGAATGGAAATTTAGAAGAGAGCGTCTATATGGATCAGCCAGAAGGTTTCAATCAGAGTGGGAGCAGCGGGAAAGTATGCAAGCTGCTTAAGTCCATTTATGGACTAAAGCAGGCATCGCGGAGTTGGAACATCTGTTTTGATGAGACAGTCAAAGAATATGACTTTATCAAAAATCCAGATGAACCGTGCATATATAGTAAAGTTGTGGCCAGAAGTGTCGTATTCCTCGTCTTGTACGTGGATGACATTCTATTGATAGGAAATGACATTCCTATGCTACAATCTGTCAAAGGATTCTTGTCACACAGGTTCTCCATGAAAGACCTGGGTGATGCCTCTTACATTCTGGGGATCCGGATCTATCGTGATAGATCCAAGAGGATGTTGGGACTTTCGCAGTCCAGGTATATCGACACTGTACTGAAAAGATTCAGTATGGAAGATTCAAAGCGCGGTAATCTACCGGCTTGTCACGGAATCACCCTCTCCAAAGAGATGTCTCCCAAGACTGATTTGGAAAGGGAACGCATGTCTATTATACCCTACGCTTCTGCGGTAGGCTCTATAATGTATGCGATGTTGTGTACCAGACCAGATGTAGCTTACGCACTAAGCGTGGTAAGCCGGTATCAGTCAGACCCAGGGGAGAAACACTGGATAGCAGTAAAGAACATTCTCAAGTACCTGAGGAGGACTAAGGAGATGTTCTTGGTTTACGGCGGAAAAGACCTCAGGTTGGAGGCCTTTGCTGATTCCGGCTTCCAGAGTGATAAGGACGATTCCAAGTCCATGTCGGGTTATGTCTTTACCCTCAATGGAGGGGCGGTGTGCTGGAAGAGCTCCAAGCAGGACACCGTTGCTGACTCGACGATGGAAGCGGAGTATATAGCTGCTTGCGATGCCGCAAAAGAAGCAGTCTGGATGAAGAAGTTCCTAACAGAACTTCAGGTGGTTCCTACCATAGTTGATCCAATACCTCTGTATTGCGACAACAACGGAGCTATAGCTTTAGCGAAGGAACCAAGGTCCCATCAGAAGTCCAGACACATCTTAAGGCGGTATCACCTGATCAGGGAGATCATTGATCGTCAGGAGATCGAGGTTCGGAGAGTTGCTTCAGAAGAGAACATTGCTGATCCATTCACGAAGGCCCTTCCTCAGATTCAGTTCGAGAGGCTACTCGAGATCATTGGTCTACGATATGCCAGTACATGGCCCTAGTGCAAGTGGGAGATTGTTAGTGTTTATGCCCTAGAAGGCCATTACTGTATCATACTAGCTTGTATATTACTTAATGGAAGCTTGGGATATTCACATGTATATAACAATCTTGCTAAACATGGTAGTATGCTACTTGGTTTTTCTATCTTAATATGTGAGTATACGTATTGATAGAGCTCTTAGGATCTTGCTTGTCTACCAGCGTTGTGATGGCAGTCACACTAGTGGGGGCTGGGTAGTCTACAAGCACATCCTTATTCAGGTCCCTGGTCGTTGGATTATCGAGACAGAGCATCGATACTCCGGAGTAGACTAGTGTGTACGCTTCTCATCCCAGTTGGGGAGATGGTCTGTCCCACAGCCATCAGTACGTCGTACTGGAGATAGTATACAGGTGCTCGTTAGGTTACGGGTACACCGGACAGGACTCACAGGGAACTGTTGGTTGGTTTGATACCAGTCGTCAGTGAACAGTTCCCAGGTGACATGAGTACAGCGTAGTCCGCAGACTTGACACTGCTACTTCGCCTCGAGTGTGTCCCACTGTTCTTAGATTGCTACCCTACCACGGCTCAAAGGAGTCGTGCAAACAGGTAGCAGTTGGGTGCAGTCCCGAGCACTTGGAGGCAGTGGCGGTTAGACAGGATTCGTCCCTCCCGGTATTGGGAGTAGATATCGTGCTGTGTCAGAGAGCCATTACGCAAAGTCCCTGGCCAGGGCAAGCGAGATTTGCTGGTAGGTTCCAGCAGTTTCTCAGGGTGTAATGGGCTTCACTCCGACACGACTTATACCGCTATTAGGGGACTGACGCTTGCCGCCCCCCTAGGCCCGATATGCGATAGTCATGGACGAACGGACCGGACTGTATGGAGATTGTCACATCAGACTCAGTAGGAGTTCGGATGGGTTTACTCATCGGCCTTCTTATCGACAACTACCTGGGGACCGTTACGTACAGCTAGTGCCGCTTGCGGTCTGTGGTTAAACCCACTGCCAGCGTAGTAGTCGAGTCTCTAGAGTCCCACACAGAGAGTTTCCTACTCCAGGCGAAACGATATAGAGGTTGCATGGTTTTGCGACAAAGGGTTCGGACGCATACGTGCGTTTACGCGCGTACGACTTTCGGACAGATTTTACCAGTCGGCTTTGGTTTAAGCCAGTTACTGGTATCCGGTTATTGGATTTATACAGTCTAAAGTTTTTCCGTATTTTTACGGATCGGAGGGGCGTTCTCGTAATTACTCGAGAAGCTTCTAGAAGATGTGACTAAGGAGGTTTGTTTTGGAAAGAGAGTGAGTCATAGTGGTGATTCATTCACTTCATTAATGCACATTTATTGCTTAATGACTCATGTTAATGAATCATCACAAGATATTTTGTGAAGCATGCTTATTCATTTTCTTTATTGTTTTATTGAAAATAAGAATGCTTCATATTATTATGATACACTCTCTCTCTTCTCTCATTATCATATTACACATTCTCTCTCCTCAAGCTCTCATCTTCTAACCCTAATCCTTAATCCTCATGTGTTGAGATCAAAGGATTAGTTAGACTAAACAATCCATAACCTTCACTCTTTATCATTCTATCATCTTTGATTAGCAATCAAAGTTGGTTAGTTACCTCAAGTTAGAGGTTTAGCTTGGAGTTTCGCTCTCGGGTGGATCGTCTACTACCTAGAGAAGGCCGAGGAGAACCAAGGAGGACATAAAGAAGAAGGACCGGTTCATTAGGTATAATCCCTAATCTCTTATGTAAAGAAACTCATAAGAATACGGTTTTTAGGGTTTAGCTTCGATTCATGCGGTTAGTCGATGTTCGTTGTTTGAACTTGATATTTTTTTGTAAATTCCGCCTCCCCATAAGTACTGGGGTGTACTACATCGACTTACATTGACTTGATACTGCTACATTGCCTCAAGTGTGTTCCCACTGTTCTTTGATTGCTACCCTACCACGGCTCAAAAGAGTCGTGCAAACAGGTAGTAGTTAGGTGCAGTCCCGAAGCACATAGAGGCAGTGGCGGTTTGATAGGATTCGTCTCTTCCGGTATTGGGGGTTGATATCGCGTTGTGTCTGGAGAGCCATTACAGAAAGTCCTTGGCCAAGGAATGTGAGATTTACTAGTAGGTATTCCAGTAGTTTCTCAATGTGTTCTGGGCTGCACTCTGACATGACATATACCGCTATTGGGGGTCTGACATTTACCATCCCCCTATGCCCGATATGCATTACTCATAGACGAACAGACCGGACTGTACGGAGATTGTCACAGATAGGCTTAGTAGGGTTTCAGGATGAGTTCGCTTGTCAGCTTCCCTTTCACTCAATACATAGGCAGCCATTGCGTACAGCTAGTACCACTGACGTGCTTGTGGTTAAACCCACTGTCAGCGTATTGACGAGTCTTTAGAGTCCCCTATAGAAAGTTTTCCAAGTTCGGGCGAAACGTTGTAGAGGCCGTATGGTTTTATTGCAGGGTTTGATCAATATACGTACACTTGTGCACGGATCATGATCGGACGGATCATACAAGTGGGCTTTGGTTTAAGACGGATCCTAGTATTATATTTGTTGGATAACTTTAGTCTCGAAGTATTCGTATTCAATCGGAATACGAATGCTGGTATGTATATACAGGTCAGGGCTATTCTTGTGATCCGTCACAAGTTTACTTTAGAAGATGCCATTCTATTTATTGTGTTAAACATTTGGATTAATGTTTATTAAGTGGAAATTGTGAGTGCAAGTCTTAATCAAGAGAATTAAATGTGGCATGTGCATTAGTGGTGACTCATGGTGTTATTTTTTGTGTCATGTATACTCTCTTGATTATTTATTGTGTGGGATTGATATGTGAAGAGAGAGAGGGAAGCCAAGGGAGGGCTTGGGTCTTGTTTTTGATTCATCTAGGGCTCTCACAATTAATCCCACATAATAAGCAAGCAAGCTTCTTATTCTTCACTAGCTTTTCATGTGCTCACAACTTCTTCATCAATGGCTTCTTCTTCAACCTCCATCCATACCATCTCATGTGTTGAGAATCCATGGATGTCATGAGACAAAGTAATCACACATATTCTCAACTTCACCTTGGACATGTCGGCTAGCAAATTTCATGTCCGAGTTGCTTCGGTTTTGAAGCAGGAGCCCGTAAAAAGATTCCTGGACGTGGTGCCACTTCGACGAGGAGACCGGAGATCGTGCTTTATCGGAGATGCCGTGAGGAGCTATGGATGGTGGCTAATGACCGAAGGACACGGATCGATCGGTATAGCCATTCTAACTTCTTTGTAGTTGCTAGTATAGGGTTAATGGAACGATCCGAGAATCGGGTTGCGTTAGTGCCAGTTTACAAAAGTTTTTGTTCCGCGTTTGGCCTCGGATTTACGGCCGGGGCACTGCCGTAACCCAACATGGTATCAGAGCCAACATATTAACCCTACGAACTAGTTTGCACAAGCTTAAAATCTCTATTGACAAATTTTTCCGAATCACGAATCTATGTTCATGTGCTTGCTGTCGATTTTCAAAGTTGTTCTAAAATTTTTTTGGGTATCTTAGAATTATGTGCAGGAAAAACTAGAGCTACAGAAAAAATTTCGTGATCTAATTCCAAAATTCCAACGCGAGACCGGAGTCAAATGTCGTATTTTGCGGCCCTTCCGCCGCGCATTTTGGGCTACAGTGCCCCACAATTTTTCTGGGGCTCTAGTTCATGAAAAAATGATTTTTGTGATATATAGTTTTGGCATAGATTTATTAGAGTGTTGGATTTTCTTTTGGGGCATATTTGGAAAAGTTTAGTCGATCAAAATTTTAAATATGTATTTTTCAGTACTTGTATTACTATCTGCGACCGTGAATGTCATTTGATCGGTACACCTTCTCTAATCGCTATAGTCCTTTTAGACGGGTTTCCGAACGTGACATTCACGTTGATGTTCTGTGTTGTGCTGTGATGTTGCGGATTGTCGTGGTGGATAGCTTGGATGCAATGTTACTAAACTTTAGAATTACTTATACATTTGATATCACGGGGCGAGCGTCCGACTTGTGGATTGTCGTCACTTCCTGTTTGTTTATTATTTTTGGGGCATGACCGGGTTGAGGTCGATGTACCCGTTGTACATATTTTTTTTTTCTGTACTAGGATTACCCCGCGGTGAAGTGCACGGATAACCGGGTTCTAGAGGGCAACGGGCCCGCAACATATGGCTTTGAGCGGAGGGGGCTTCACTCTACAATTGGCGGGCTATTCGCCGCACTCGTAGAGGGTACAAGTTGACCCAAGGAGGGGTGCTCAAGTTACCGGATTCCGTGAAGTGCTTAGTAGTCCATTCACTTTGCTGAAGGGGGTTGCCTCGCTTCAGGTTTTGGCGGGTAACTTACCACACTCTGTCACGACCCAAAGTTCGGCCCGTGACCGGCACTTAACCGCGTGACGTCTACAGGCGTAACGCGGCTAAGTAAGTCAAAACCCAGAAATCAAACCATAAAAAGTATAGAGTGCTTAAGACATTTGTTAGAAAATTTGTTAAAACATCTAGAAAACTTTAAGTTGTTTAGTAGAATTCTTTAAAGTTCAAGTTATCATTTAAAAATTTTGGCAGCATTTCCTTTGTAAAATTTTCCCCGAGATAGGGGACAAAGAAATATATGAGTAAATGATACATAATAAGAAAGAAGCATCCCAAACGGGAGCAATCACACCCCAACGGTGGAAACAACACCCCAATGATAATATACGACGTCGTAGCGAAGAAAGAGTAAAAATAAGTGAAGACAACATGAAATATAAAACTGCATAATAAAGTCGACTCACAACGAGCTCGACACCAGAGTACAATAATATACATCGTCCTCACAACTGATCTCTAAGTCCATACATAAGTAGTATATGGAGAATACTAGATACAATGATATATACAACTGGAAAATAAACAGATACCGTACAAAACCCACCAATCAGCAAAAGGGCTAGTATGCCAACTGCAATGGTATCTGTGTCAAAAAATGTATGAAAGCAGCCTGCCGCGACTACTCCGAGGGACAACCTGCAAGCACTGTGGCACAACGGGGGTGAGTTGCCAACTTGTGAATAGTAGATAACATATAAAGGTAATCACGAGTATGCACGTGCTGCGATACTCTAACTTATGCCAACAGATAACATCTATATGATGAACTGGATGCTCAAATCATGCAACAATGCGATCTAATGACATCTCTATGTGATGAACAAGGTATGCAATAATCGTGCATAGCAATGAAATCTAACAACCCTATATAGAATGAGCAGGGTATGCAATAAGCGTGCATAGCAATGAGATCTAACAACCCTATATAGAAAGTGCAGGGTATGCAAGAAGTGTGCATTGCAATGAAATCTAACAACCCTATATAGAATGAGCAGGGTATTCAATAAGCGTGCATAGTATGTGTACTCTATGAGGTACAATAGATACAGGATGAGATGTGAAATACTGAATGTTGTGCATGGGAATAAATAGTATCTACACGGAATATCAACGTGGAAAAATAACTGGTGTCCATCAATACACCCAAATCCCAAAAAGACTCAAGCGCTGTCATCCTCATCGGCCCTCCAAATCCTGTAAATCATATAGAATCATGAGTGCCCAACATTGGCACTCGAAATATCATAAAATCAGCCTTGTCTAGCATCAACACGCAAATCCTCAAGTATCGGGCTCCGTCCATCGGATCGGCCTACGGGCTCCGTCCATCGGATCGGCCCACGGGCTCCGTCTGCAGAATCGGCCATCGGCCCCGGCAGTACGCGTCGTCCACTACCCATCTATCGACTCTGGTCAGTATCCTCCGGATAATCGCCAGGTCTAACCAATCACCGGTAGGTAGTAGTCCCTCCGCCGGGCTCACCGTCTAACAATACGAGTCTTCTTGCCCCGGTGTACCGTACCGGGTCTACCATGTACCCGCAATCGGTGCCTACCGCTCCTCGAATCGGGTATACTGACATAAGATCTCTGGAACCGAGAAAACTCATGGTGAACGCACAGAAATATCATATCAGGAGAAACCGGGTTTTTAAAACCGTGCGTATTTTCTTAAAATGATACCACGGTTCTTAAATCCAGAAATCATATGAATCCAAAACTCAATACGTAAATCCATGCAATGTATCGTATGATACTAAGAGTAAAAAGGGAACACCGCTCTTTTAAAAGAATCCAGTTTTGAAAATATCTCATGCGGTCCCTATTTTCATGAAATCAAATCAATATCATCTATGTATGTGACATATTTATATATGTAGGTATGGATGTGCAAATGGATATATATACACGAATATGAGTGTAGCACTAGTATGAATATACAGTGTGCATGTGCGCAGGTATGAAGATATCAATATATGTGTGCCCTGGTATGAATATACAGTGTGCATGTGCGCAGGTATGAAGATATCGATATATGTGTGCACTGGTAAGAATATACAGTGTGCATGTGCGCAGGTATGAAGATATCAATATATGTGTGCACTGGTATGAATATACAGTGTGCATGTGCGCATGTATGAAAATATCGATATATGTGTGCACTGGTATGAATATACAGTGTGCATGTGCGCAGATATGAAGATATCGATATATGTGTGCACTGGTATGAATATAAAGTGTGAATATGCGCAGGTATGAAGATATCGATATATGTGTGCACTGGTATGAATATACAGTGTGCATGTGCGCAGGTATGAAGATATCCATATATGTGTGCACTGGTATGAATATAAAGTGTGCATGTGCACAGGTATGACAATCACTAACGGTGTGAGTGTAACATAAAATTAGTGCTCATGCAGCTTGAACCGTTAGTGATAGCGCAGTGTTCTATATTACCAACTCTATATGCACTAGGAGATGGTATGTTTCAATAGTATATATAAATATATACGAACACATGCAATCTAAAATATACTATGACGCCCTGACGCTTAACGCCATATGGGAGATTTCCCCGTAGATGTTAAATCTACACACCTGGTCGCGTGCTATAAGTACCCGACCACTTTCTTCCCTTTCTTGGCGGCGTCCGACGTACCTGCCTGCGAACCAGGAATTTACACAAAGATTCCATATATCAGCAAATATCTCGCAAAACGCGATATCGAAACAAAACGTGAAACTCGCGTCGTGAATTAACGCGCGTGTGTACGATACGCTGAAACGTCTGTATACGCGTCTAAAACTAACCCGACACATCGCGACACGCTGGATCATAGAACCTACTCAAGTATCACGCGTATCGCGCGAACTAAACGTACTTGAAAAACGATATATTGTCCCAGATTCTATCCAGGTTAAAAAAATTACAAAATTGCATATACCATAGACCTTAGAAATGTAGCAGACACCTATAGCCAAAACCCTAATACCTAGCTCCGAGGTTTGGCCACAATTTGCGGCGAGAAGGAATATTCCGACGGCCTGGGTGTGGGGTCAGGGGCTCGTGCTTTGGTGGTGTGGTCAGGGTCTCCCAAGTATGCTACAGTCAACTCAGATTTTAACAGAAGTACCCGGGTTTATAGCAGATCACAGAAAGCCAAGATTTTGCTTAAAAAGGTTAAATTTTTCACAAATTGAAAACTTAGGGTATTTTAGTGCAATCTGGGGTTTACCTAGGTTTAAGTGTCCCTAATTAGAATTAATTAAGTTAGTCTACCCAATACTAACCTCACTTAACCAAATTTCTGACTAATCACCATATTTAGCACTAAAAACGCATAAGTATCGCTAATCGAACCTAAACTACACAAACTAAGCGAACAAGGAAAGTGTTTAGAGATTATACCCCCTAGGAATCCTACAAGCAAGGAAAAGGAGAAGAAGAAGAAGAAGAGAAGGAGCTGCTGCTAGGGTGCTGCTGCTGCTGCCTGAAGCTGCTGCTGTTGCTGCCTGTTCTGCTGCTGCTGATCCTGGGGGTTGCTGCTGCTTGTGTTGTGGCTGCTGATGCTTGTGCTGCTGCTGTTGTTAAGTGTGTGTGTGTGTGTGAGTGAGTGAGAGTGGAGAGAAAATGAGAACAAATGAGAGAAAACAAAAGAAATGATAGCATACAAAGTGTCAACCCCTTTCTCTCTCTCTTCATTAAATGCAAGCATGGCACTTGCCATGATGCCATTTCTCTCTCTCTCTCTCTCCCACCAAGTCAACCATATTCAAATAATTTCTATTTTCCTTTTTAAAAGAAAACACATACTTAATTTAAAACCGCATAACTTAATTTCCATGTTTTAACCCACCATGGTTGCTAATTATGGTTTAACCCCATTTTTAACCCTAGTTTACATGCACAAGTGTGTGCATGCCTAGGAAAAATCTAATAAAATATTCATTAAATTTGGAAAAATATTTCAAACTCAATTTGTTAAACTTTTTATTAAAAATCATATATTAACATATAATTAGCCACCAAACACATCCTAAGGTGTTACAATCTTCCCATCTTAAACAAATTCATCCCCGAATTTAAAATATAAAGCTCCGCATACCTTCAAAAAGATGAGGAAACTTCTTCCGCATCTCGCCCTCGCCCTCCCAAGTGATCTCTTCACCATTCGGGCTGCGCCAAAGCACCTTTACTGATGGCAAGGCCTTCGATCTAAGTTTCTTCACCTGCCGGTCCAATATCACGACTGGCTGCTCGGTGAACGAAAGATCGCGCTCGAGCTGAACGGTCTGATGCTGAATCATGTGCGAAGGGTCATGTAGGTATCTGCGAAGCATCGACACGTGGAACACGGGATGAACATCTGGGAAGTCGGGTGGAAGAGCCAAACGATATGCTTATGCGCCCACACACTCGAGGATCTCGAAGGGACCTATGAATCTGGGGCCAAGCTTTCCCTTCCATCTAAATCTCATCACTCCCTTCGTCGGGGAGACCCTCAGAAAAACGTGATCTCCAACTGCGAACTCTAATCTGCGTCGGCGCCTGTCAGCATACGATTTCTGCCTGCTCTGAACTGTCCTCATCCTGTCTCGAATCAGCTGTATCTTCTCGGTCGTCTCCTGTACGATCTGTGGTCCCAAAATACTGCTCTCACTGAGCTCTGTCCAACATACGGGCGGTCTACATCTCATACCATACAAAGCCTCGAAAGGTGCCATCTGAATAGTATCCTGGAAACTATTGTTGTAGGAGAACTCCACCAAGGGTAAATGATGATCCCAGCTACCACCAAAGTCTAAAACGCACGCTCGGAGCATGTCCTCGAGAGTCTGAGTAGTCCACTCTGACTGGCCGTCGGTCTGCGGATGAAATGCTGTGCTGAAACTCAAGCGGGTGCCCAAAGCCTCCTGAAGCCTCTGCCATAGTTGGCTGGTAAACTGGGTGCCTCGGTCGGACACGATACATGTCGGGACTCCATGCAGTCGTACTATCTCGTCGATGTATATCTGAGCGTACTGAGCAAATCCGAAAGTCATCTTCACTGGAAGGAAGTGAGCCGCTTTCGTCAAACGATCAACGATCACCCAAATGGAGTCATACCCTTTCCTAGTCCTGGGCAGACCCACAACGAAATACATCGAAATATGTTCCCATTTCCACTCCGGAATGGGTAACGGCTGTAGCTCTCCCGCGGGCCTCTGGTGCTCGGCCTTGACTTGCTGACAAGTCAGGCATCTCAACACGAAATCTGCTATGTCCCTCTTCATTCCGTCCCACCACTAAACTTCTCTCATATCATGGTAAATCTTGGTGGAACCCGGATGAACATTGTACACCGATCGATGTGCCTCCTCAAGAATCTCACGCCGCAGTCCCTCCGCATCTGGTACGCACAGTCTAGTCCCAAATTGCAGTATCCTCTGATCATCCATCACGAACTCGGAAAATCTGCCATGTCCAATCTGCGCCATGATCTCTAAGCATCGGTCATCATTGTGTTTTGCCTCATGTATACGGTCAAGCAACTGTGGGCGTGCACGAACATGCGCAAGTTGTCCCCCTATCTGCGTGAACTCGAACTGCACTCGGCTGTCGCATAACATATGCCAATCTACCGACGACTGCCTCTGCACTGCGCTCAAACAAGATAGACTGCCCCCGGGCCTCCTGCTCAAAGCATCTGCCACTACATCTACCTTGCCCGGGTGATACAAGATCTCCTAATCGTAGTCCTTCACTAGCACCATCCAACGGCGCTGTCGGAGATTCAGGTCTCGCTGCTGAAATATATACTTTAAGCTCTTGTGATCAGTGAATATCTGGCACGACTCGCTGTATAGGTAATGTCGCCAGATCTTAAGTGCAAAGCCACTACGGCCATCTCCAAATCGTGAGTGGGGTAGTTATGTTCATGTATCATCAACTGCCGCGAAGAATACGCGATCACCCTGTCATGCTGCATCAATACGCACCCTAGCCCCACTCGTGAAGCGTCACAATAGACCAAAAATCCGCCAGATCCTGAAGGCAATGATAACACTGGCGCCGTAGTCAAACACGTCCTTAGCTGCTGAAAGCTATACTCGCACTCCTCCGTCCAATCGAAAGGAACTCCCTTCCGGATAAATCCGGTCAATGGTGCAATAATACGGGAGAAATCCAGTACAAATCGCTTGTAGTAACCGGCCAATCCTAGAAAACTGCATATCTCAGTAACGGATGCAGGTCTGGGCCAACCGTGAATGGCCTCGATCTTCCACGGGTCAACACATATACCATCCCGTGTAATCACGTGGCCCAAGAAGTCTACGCTATCAAGCCAGAATGCACACTTCAAGAACTTTGTGAAAAGCTAGTGCTCCCTCAAGGTCTGCAGTGCGATCCGCAGGTGCTGCTCGTGCTCCTCTCTGCTCCGAAAATTCACCAATATATCGTCAATGAATACGATGATGAACAAATCCAAATACGGCCTGAATATACGGTTCATCAAGTCCATGAATGCTGCTGGTGCGTTGGTGAGTCCGAACGACATCACCAAAAACTCATAATGGCCGTAGCACATGCGGAAAGCTTCCTCGGTATGTCTTCCTGTCGAACCCGCAACTGATGGTAGCCTGATCGCAAGTCGATCCTCGAAAAATATCCAGCCCCCTGGAGCTGGTCGAACAAGTCGTCGATGAGTGGCAATGGATATCTGCTTCGCACGGTAAACCGGTTCAGCCGGCGGTAGTCGATACACAAACACAAACTGCCGTCCTTCTTCTTGACAAGTAGGACCGGAGCACCCCAAGGAGAAACACTGGGTCGAATAAGTACCTTATCCAGCAAATCATGCAACTGACCCTTCAACTCACTAAGCTCCGCCGAGGCCATCCGATAAGGCGGTATAGAAATAAGCCCCGTGCCGGGAATCAAATCAATACAGAAGGCAATATCGCGCTCAGGCGGTAGCCCAGGAAGCTCGTCAGGGAACACATCAGGGAACTCACATACAATTGGAACCTGGTACAATGGAACATCTGTAGCTCTAGTATCACAAACATAGGCAAGAAATCCCTGACATCCCTTCCTCAACAGCTGTCCAGCCCGAAGAGAAGAAATCGAAATGTGAGGGGCGACACCACGGTCCCCCTGCACAACAAAAGCCGACTCGCCGGGAAAACAAAATCTAACTGTCTTCTCGCGGCAGTCCACGGACGCATAGCACATGGCTAACCAATCCATGCCCAAAAGAACGTCGAAGTCCAACATCTCAAGAAGGATCAAGTCGACAGGCAGCTCTCTCTCGCCAATACGGACAACACAGGATCGGAACACGTGCCTAGCAACAAACGACTCTCCCACAGGAGTGGTCACAACAAGCGGCTGGTCAAGCAAACCGGACTCTCTATCCAAACTCGGCATGAAGTGTGTGGAAACGTACGAGTGCGTGGATCCTGGGTCAAACAACGCGTGTGCGTTAACAGAATATACTGATCGGGTACCTGAGACCACAGCATTGGACGCCTACGCGTCCTGATCCGTCAACGCGAAAACACGTGCCTGTCCTCCACCTTCGACCGGCGGTCCCCTACTAGCAACTGGCTGCACTCTGCCGGTAGCTGGCTGTCCTCTGCCTCGGCCACCTCGCCCTCTAGGAACAAACCCTCCGCGACCACGGCCTCTCTGTGCATGAGTCTGACGCGGAGCAACAGTAGGTACAACAGGCAACGCCCTCTGAGGTGGTGAAGGTGGAAGTGTGACATGCGATACTGCTGGCTCCCTCCGGCGTATCTCTGTACAATCTCTAATGCGGTGATGGGGACTACCACATCCGAATCATCCACGTGACGACTGCTGACCCTCCGGGTGATATGAGCTAAACATCTGACCTCGCCCTGAGTCTCTGCCACCTGTGCGACGTCTATCACGGCGTCCGAATGGATGTCTTTATGCTGCTGTATCAGTACGAACCCTCTTAATCCCTCGAACTACTGAAGTCTCTACAAGGCGCTCCTCGACCAATAGGGCTGCGTCTACAGCTGCTGCATATGTCTCGCAATGCTGGGCGCTGATCGTAAGGAACAATGGTGTAAGCAAGCCTCGAACAAATCTCTTGACTCGCATCTCCTCAGTCGCCACTAGATATGGGGCATAAACTGATAGCTCGGTAAATAGCACGTCGTACTCTGCCACTGTCATCTCTGGCGTCTGGCGTAGTGACTCGAATCTGCATGCTCGGGCATCCCTGACACTCTGGGAAAAAGCGGGCTAGAAATACCGTCACGAACTCGGTCCAGGTCATCGGAAGAAGACCGGCTGCTCTGCACTTCTCAACCGATTCACACCATTTTTGCGCAAGACCTTCCAGGCGAAAGCTCGCGAACTCTACCCATCTCGCATCTGAGCATCTGAGCGAACGGCATATCCGGGCCATCCTATCAATGAAAGACTGTGGGTCCTCGGCTGCATCGGTGCCTGTGAAGTCCGGAGGCTTCAGCCTCATGAACTCTCATAGCGATACTGTAATCACCTCCGTGGCTGCAGGGGAAACTGCCTGTACGGTAGGTACTATTGCGGTCCCTATGACGGGTAGAGCTACCTCTGGTCGCTGCGCTCGAAGCTTCTCAACTAGCGATCCTATCATCTGGCGCATCTCCTGCATATTGGATCCCATCATCAGGCGCATCTCTTGCATACCGGATCCCATCGTCTGGTCTGTCGAAAGAGGAACAGTCTGCTCTGGTACAACAGTGGTACTCCCCGGATCAGTCCTCGTCTCGGACGAGTCAACTCGAATCTTGGCCCTCACGGCCGCTCTCTGTGCCCTCGTAGTCTTTGGCGGCATAATGGCTGAAAAGGAAAGTAGGATTCGATAAGGATACGGAAATCGAATCGCAAGAATGTATACAATCATGAAGGAATTTCAATCAGTAAGTCCTAAGGTCGCTTAGGCGGACTACCGTGTCATGAGTATGCCGCGGAACATACGCATGCTACGCCACTCTGCTTCAGCTACCTACTCCATCATACCAGGGTCATCCTACACTCCGAAGGTAAAACCTACGCTCTGATACCAACTTTGTCATGACCCAAAGTTCGGCCCGTGACCGGTACTTAACCACGTGACGTCTACAGGCGTAACTCGACTAAGTAAGCCGAAACCCAGAAATCAAACCATAAAAAGTATAGGGGGCTTAAAACATTGATTAGAAATTTGTTAAAACATATAGAAAACTTTAAGTTGTTTAGTAGAATTCTTTAAAGTTCAAGTTATCATTTAAAAATTTTGGCAGCATTTCCTTCGTAAAATTTGCCCCGAGATTGGGTACAAAGCAATATATGAGTAAATGATACATAATAAGAAATAAGCATCCCAAACGGGAGCAATCACGCCCCAACGGCGGAAACAACACCACAATGATAATATACGACGCCGTAGCGAAGAAAAAGTAAAAATAAGTGAAGACAACATGAAATATAAAACTCCATAATAAAGTCGTCTCACAACGAGCTCGACACCAGAGTACAATAATATATATCGTCTTCACAACTGGTCTCTAAGTCCGTACATAAGTAGTTGATGGAGAATACTAGATACAATGATGTTTACAACTGGAAAATAAACAGATACCGTACAAAACCCACCAATCAGCAAAATGGCTAGTATGCCAACTGTCATGGTATCTGTGTCAAAAGATGTACGAAAGCAGCCTACCACGACTACTCCGAGGGACAACCTACAAGCACTGTGGCACAATGGGGGTGAGTTGCCAACACGTGAATAGTAGATAACATATAAAGGTAATAGCGAGTGTGCACGTGCTGCGATACTCTAACCTATGCCAACAGATAACATCTATATGATGAACTGGATGCTCAAATCATGCAACAATGCGATCTAATGACATCTCTATATGATGAGCAAGGTATGCAATAATCATGCATAACAATAAAATCTAACAACCCTATATAGAATGAGCAGGGTATGCAATAAGCGTGCATAGCAATGAAATCTAACAACCCTATATAGAATGAGCAGGGTATGCAATAAGCATGCATATGTAACGTTTTGAAAATCGTTTCGGTGAAATAAAGGGGTTTTCTGTAAAAAGTCAAAATACAAATATCTTTATTATAAAATTAAATATACATATTCTATCTATGTAATTACTAGTATTTGGTGTTTATTGAGCCACTGGTGAAATTTCAAATTTTCCAAATTTTTTTCCGAAATTAGTTATTTTAATATTATTTTAAGCCATCACTAATACATTTAATTAGGGAAAATTAAAAATTGGAATGGGTTGATACAAATTTTATAATTCTTGATACACTAAACTGGCATGCAAAATATTGTTTCTGAAATGAAATCGTTTGCCAAAACGGTTTTAGAAATATCGAAGAAAAAGGGCTTAATTAGTGAATGTTGTGTTAATGGGAATTGGGGTAATACATTTATCTTTTTCCCTAACCCACACACCCACACCTCACCCTCTCTTCCTTTCCCCATGTGGCCAGCCCCCCTTAACAGCCCTCTCACTCTCTCTTTCCAATCACCTCACTTTTCATTTCTTAAACAATGAAAAGAAAAGAAAATGAAAGAAAGTCAATGTGGACTTTGTCTTTTCTCCCCACTTTCAACCCGTCCCTCTCTCTCCTCACCTCCTAAACTTCTGGCCGAAAATTCCAGGCCTCCAACAGCAGCCCCTCCTTCACTCTTCTCCTCTCATTTTCCATCAAAAATTCACCAATTTTCATCAAAAATCAAAGCTAAAATTCAAATCAAAGCCCAACCCATTTTCCCTTATCTCTTTTAACATGGATCTTGGTGCAAGGATTTAAATTTGGAGGTCTAGTTTCATGTTGATCTCAAGATGTTTTTGAGGTATAAATCCTAACCTATTGTTCAATTGTTGGTTTAAATTCCTTAATGTAGCTTATTATGTGCTTAAATATGGTTTAATTGCAAGTTTGGAAATCTAAAGAGAAGGAGTTTGAATTAAAATGTTAGGGTTTTAAA
Organism: Agapanthus africanus; assembly: GCA_030015575.1. Lineage (NCBI taxonomy): Eukaryota > Viridiplantae > Streptophyta > Magnoliopsida > Asparagales > Amaryllidaceae > Agapanthus > Agapanthus africanus. Next base: position 222,265,799 of record JASDDO010000016.1, on the reverse strand, counting down.
TTCAATAGGGTTTTTTTCACTTGTTTAAGGTTGCATAGTGTAGTTACCATGTTAAGACATGTTAAACCTAATCTAGAAGATAATTTGTAATTGTTGCATCTAAAAGTCCAAATTTAGTTATTTAAGCAAACTAGGTTTTAGTTTTTAGTTGCAAATGGGTGATTTAAAATCTAATTAAGATTTTGATGACTTTATTAACATTATAAAATGTAGTTTAATGCTTTAGATCAAGCAAATCCAAGCTAGATTGTTGTATGTGCATTTTTTCTAAAATGGTCGAAATTGGTTAAAATTGCAAACTAGGTTTTTGAAATTGAATTAAATTGTGGGTTAAAAATTTACGTAATGGTTTCTATGGCATAATTAAGATATTAAGTTATCATCTTGGTCACTAGAATTGTTAAAACATCATGTTTTGTACAAAAACGGTAAACCTTGCTTGCTAGGTTTTCGGAAAAATAGCTTTTAGGGTGAGTTTGGGGTTTTTGTGAATTTTAACCTATTTTATATTATAATTAGTGCTTGTGAATGTGCAAATGAGTGTTTTTGGGTTTTTCTCGATGGTTTGGCATTTGTACGCCGACGTCGAGGGTTTTTAGGTTGATTTGTGAAAGCAACTATAGGTTTTGACCTATGTGGGATTCGTGTGTCGTTTTGGTCATGAGTCAGATTTAAATGCGATACGGTGCGTTATGATATGTAGGTACCCAATGTGGACTTCGAGACGACAAGCAAGCGCGTGGCGACGTCGGCACCGGCGAGCAAGGACCAGGTGAGTAGATTTATATCTACGGGGAGAAGTCGGGTGGATGGCGTATAGCACCCCCGCAGTTCGTGGTGATGTATACGAATACGTATACACACATATATATTGATTATATATTGTTGAGTTTATTGATGATAAAACTAGATTTTAGGTGTGATTGGATAGGTTTAGTGTTGAGAGAGCATAGAGTAGAGGTTGCACCACATTTACACACACACACCCATACTTGCATACATTCTTCTTTCATATGTGCTTATATGGGGTTATATTGTTATGTGTTCACATAGGTATGGGACGATGTGTTGACATACTGGATTTGAGGATAGTATTTGGGATTTGAGATGAGTCGATAAGATTTGATTGAGACCGCGAGAACGGTGATATGGCAGGATTCGTACTTGAGATACGTCCTGATGTTATAGCGGATCTTGGGACGACGATACATGTGAATAGTGTTATACATTGAATGGTTGACATGTGATCGTGATATGAGATTAGATATGTTAAGATATTCATAATAGGTCGCATTAGGCGATGTATACCTCTTTATGACGATATATGATGATGATATCGGTTTGTATGAGGCTGTAGATCAGCAGTCAGATCATGATTAGATTGATGATATTAGTATTGTACTAGACGTAGATCAATACCCCGGTTTATGATCTTTGATAAAGAGGATACCGAATGATTAATTTGATGAATGTGATACTGACCTGTACCCAGATTTGGGGATGCCGTACGACGGATTTATGTACGAGCTATATATTAGTGTTTGATCCGCACTCTTGACTTGGGAATGTCTGATTATAGATATGGTATCGGATGTGATATTATTGAGGCTGGATCACCGACTAACATATACATGTAGGTATATGTATCGACTCAGAGGTTAGGCGGTTTCCTTACCTTCAGTGGCCAGTTAGCTTAGCCCTTTAGTTTAGTGTAGTTGTTAGACGAGATTTATATTAGATATAGATTTGTTATCTTTGTGTCTAGTATTTAGCTTCCGCTCATTATTGTTGTTGCTCCGCATTGCATACTTATTGTGATTCTTATTCCATTATTGATACCATTACCGATGATGCGTATGTACCACGTACACTTACTTGCCGGCTCACACACATCTTCATCGGTAATTTCCATGTCACGTACACTTAGAGAATATTATTGCTTGACTTTGCTTGTTAGATAGTAGTTTTGACATGATATTAGTGTACTTGCCTTATATGCCAGTTTAGACATTGTAGTTATTACTTGTCACTTCATGCATACTGTTATTCATTGTTATCCCGCATTAATGGATTCTCATCCATATATTCACTATTTTACGTGCTATTGAGCTTTTGGATTCGGATTTCCATGAGATTTTCTGGATTTGGGGGAAAACCGCAAAACTTATACAAACTTGTTCTCTCTCTTTTTAAATGAAAAGCGCGGTTTTCCCATGATGTATGAGTCGTCCACCATGAGTTTGCTGATGGATTTCGAGACCCGATTCGAGGAGACGGATGAACCGTTTCGGGTACATGGTGGACCTGGTAAGGTACCCCTGGGCAAGAAGCGTGTGGTGATGACGATGTGAGCCTGGCATGGGAGCACTACCTACCGGTGATTTTACCCGACCCGTCGAATATCCGGAGGATACCGTCGTGGTCTTGAGATTGATGGTAGGGGCCGATCTGGACTGACGGCGCCCTAGATGGTGAGATTTAGATTTTGAGATATTGAGGTACAGAGATTGCGACACAGAGATATCAAGATATTTGGATACTTGTTTTGTGTCGATACTAGGCACTGTTTATGCTGATTTCATTTAAGATACATCGTTTTTAAACAGATACAGAAATCTCACTAATTTATGAAAGCAGTTTTCTTCAGTACATGCATTCTGTTTCATGCATTCATACATCCGTATGATACATTGCAACCTGAGGCACTGACACGAGCACTTGGTATTACCGTTGTTTAAAGGTATACCCTAGCCATTGTTATAGGCTGCTGGTTATATATTGAGGATATATATTATGATCATATGACCTAGGATTGCGTTGTTCATGCGATTTCTGTTCGTAGATGTTTTTCTACTCACGAGTTGGCAACTCACCCCCGTTGTGCCACAGTTTCTTGCAGGTTTTGCCGTACAGGTTTCATTACGGCTTGGTGGCACTATTTCCATTCTGGGTGATTTGCTAATAGGTGGGTTTAGTTGTATCGTATCCATCATTATACCTTGTATATTATTATTCTGTTGTATCTAGAAGTTCCATCAACCAAACATGTATTTATTTTAGAGATAAAGACCAGTAATTTTTATTCTTTCGACCTTAGAGTCGCGCGTTGTATTTCTATGGATTTTCTTGTTGTTTTGAGTTTCCTTTTGAGTTTTGATCTTCGCCCTTGGCGTTGTATATTATATTGCTTGTGTGGTTGTGACCGTCGATTGACGAAGAGCTAGCTCCCGCTTGGGGATGTCTTTTTATTGATTTCGTATACCATTCATGTTGTATCCCGTTTGGGGGCCAGTATTTACAAAGGAGACTCTGCCGAAATTTTCAGAAAATACTTGATGATTTTTTAAAACGCATAATTCGGCTTATGTTATTAAAACTACTTTCTTTTAGTTGGTTTTCCTTCACTCCACTACTTTTCTTGGTTTGGATTTCTGGGTTTTCGGCTTACTTAGATTACGTATGCCTCGAGACGTTTCGTAGTTTAAGTGCCGGTCATATTCCATACTTTCGGGACGTGACAGCATAGCAATGAAATCTAACAACCCTATATAGAATGAGCAGGGTATGCAAAAAGCGTGCATAGCAATGAAATCGAACAACCCTATATAGAATGAGCAGGGTATGCAATAAGCGTGCATAGTATGTGTACTCTATCAGGTACAATAGATACATGATGAGATGTGAAATACTGAATGCTGAGCATGGGAATAAATAAGTATCTACACGGAATATCAACGTGGAAAAATAACTGGTGTCCATCAATACACCCAAATCCCAAAAAGACTTAGGCGCCGTCATCCTCATCGGCCCTCAAAATCCTGCAAATCTCATAGAATCAAGAGTGCCCAACATTGGCACTCGAAATACCATAAATTCAGCCGTGTCTAGCATCGACACGCAAATCCTCAAGTATCGGGCTCCGCCCATCGGATCGGCCCACGGGCTCCATCTGCGGAATCGGCCCTCGGCCCCGGCAGTACGCGTTGTCCCGTACCCATCTATCGACTCTGGTCGGTATCCTCCGGATAATCGCCAGGTCTAACCAATCACCGGTAGGTAGTAGTCCCTCCGCCGGGCTCACCGTCTAACAATACGAGTCTTCTTGGCCCGAGATAACGTACCAGGTCCACCATGTACCCGCAAACGGTGCCTACCGCTCCTCGAATCGGGTATTCTCACACAAGCTCTCTGGAACCGAGAAAACTCATGGTGGACGCACTAAAATATCATATCAAGAGAAACCGGGTTTTTAAAACAGTGCATATTTTCTTAAAATGATACCACGGTTCTCAAATCCAGAAATCATATGAATCCAAAACTCAATGCGTAAATCCATGCAATGTATCGTATGTTACTAAGAGTAAAAAGGGCACACCGCTTTTTTAAAATAATCCAGTTTTGAAAATATCTCATGCGGTCCTTATTTTCATGAAATAAAATCAATATCATCCATGTATGTGACATATGTATATATATAGGTATGGAAGTGCAAATGGATATATATACGCGAATATGAGTGTAGCACTAGTATAAATATAAAGTATGCATGTGCGCAGGTATGAAGATATCAATATATGTGTGCACTGGTATGAATATACAGTGTGCATGTCCGCAGGTATGAAGATATCAATATATGTGTGCAGTGGTATGAATATACAGTGTGCATGTGCGCAGGTATGAACATATCGATATATGTGTGCACTGGTATGAATATACAGTGTGCATGTGCGCAGGTATGAAGATATCGATATATGTGTGCACTGGTATAAATATACAGTGTGCATGTGCGCAGATATGAAGATATCAATATATGTGTGCACTGGTATAAGATATCAATATATGTGTGCACTGGTATGAATATACAGTTTGCATGTGCGCAGTTATGAAGATATTAATATATGTGTGCACTGGTATAAATATACAGTGTGCATATGCGCAGGTATGAAAATATCAATATGTGTGTGCACTGGTATGAATATACAGTATGCATGTGCGCAGGTATGAAAATATCGATATATGTGTGCACTGGTATGAATATATACGGTGCATATGCGCGGGTATGAAGATATCAATATATGTGTGCACTGGTATGAATATACAGTGTGCATGTGCGCAGGTATGAAGATATCAATATATGTGAGCACTGGTATGAATATACAGTATGCATGTGCGCAGGTATGACAATCACTAACGGTGTGAGTGTAACATAAAAATAGTGCTCGTGCAGCATGAACCGTTAGTGATAGTGCAGTGTTCTATATTACCGATTCTATTTGCAATAAGAGATGGTATGTTACTATAGTATATATAAATATATACGAACACATACAATCTAAAATATCCTATAACGCCCTGACGCTTATCTCCATACGGGCGATTTCCCAGTAGATGTTAAATCTACTCACCCGGTCGTGTGCTACACGTAGCCGACCACTTGCTTCCCCTTCTTGGCGGCGTCCGACGTACCTGCCTGCGAACCTGGAATTTACACAAAGATTCCATATATAAGCAAATATCTCGCAAAACGAGATATCGAAACAAAACGAGAAACTCGCGTCGCGAATTAATGTGCGTGTCTACGATACGCAGAAACGTGTGTATACACGTCTAAAACTAACCCGACACGTCGCGACACGCTGGATCACAGAACCCACTCACGTATCGCGCGTATCGCACGAACTAAACGTACTTGAAAAACGATACACTGTCCCAGATTCTATCCAGATTAAATACTTACAAAATTGCATATACCGTAGACCTTAGAAATGTAGCAGACACCAATAGCCAAGACCCTAATACCTAGCTCCCAGTTCTGGCCGCAATTTGCGGCCAGAAGGAATATTCCGGCGGCCTGGTGTAGGATTACTAGGCACACTAAGGAGGGTCCATAAGGCATCTACCATGCCAAATTCAAAAAATTCCATGTGCCGAGAAACCCTAAACTAGATCGTTAACTAGAGATTAGGCGAAACTACAACAAGTTAACAACTTAACTACTAAGTGAATGGAAATACAACCTTTGTAGATCCGGTCCTCCACTTCTTTAGCTCCGTGATGACGTCCCTTCGCTGTGATCACCGGGATCCCGGACTCTTGCGAAGGTTTCGTCGGAGAAATGAGCGGGCTAGGTCGTTACTTCGATGCCGAAGATGATCTACGTCGAGGCAACTCTAACTCAAGCTCTATCTTCACTTGGTCATGAAACTTGTGAAGATAATACACTCACCTACATGGCAAGTGGTAGAGGATGAAGAAATAGGAAGTGGGTTCACTTTGGATTTGGATTTCTCACTTGGATTCATCACTTGATAATTTTCAAGCAAGCTTTCTTTTTCTTCATCAAGAAGAAGAAGAAGAAGAGAATAGAAAAAGAATTAAAAATGAATAATAATAAATCAAGCGATCTTATCATAATGCAATCTTGGGTGAAGCTAACACATGTAGAGAATAAACTAGGGTTTAGGTTTAATGGTTAGGTTAAGGCAAAAGACAAAATGGGTAGACTTATCAAAGCTTCATGAAGCTTCAAGAATAAAACAAAGAAAGCCACCATATTTGTTTTTTCCAAAATGAATAAAGAAAATAAATAAAAACAAATTAAAACCTAACCATTAACCTAAAGATGGTTTAAAGCAAACATACACCCAAGTTTGCATGTATCATCAAACATGATACAATCTAGTGCACAAAAATATATCACATATACTACTTGTGCACATCAAGTGAGAAAATCCATCTTAAGTGAAAAAATACTAGTTAATGTAAAGTAATATATCAAATATATAATTATACATCAAATCATTAAATCAACACTTGATTTAATGATCCGGTCATATCGCATATAACCGACTAATATCAAGTGTATCAATGTATCGAATCAACACATGATCCGGTAACCCGGCTATATCATATATAACCGTCCAATGATACAAATATCGAGAATAGAATACAGTATCACATACTGGTATTATTCTCGGTCCCGCACATATCTCATATGCGCTCCTATTTCGTTTCGCTTAAGCCAGGAAACCCCTTTGTAGGACTCTAAAGACTCGTCAATACGCCGGCAGTAGGTGATGATCATATCAAACACCCACAAGCCGCAAGCGGTCTGCTAAACGTAACGGCCACCCGGGTATTGGGCGATCAGAAGATCAACGAGCAAGCCCGCTCACACTCCTGTGAATCCAACCAGTAACACTTACCGTACAGTCCGGTCTGTTCGTCTGATATGTCGCATATCTCGCCTAGGGGTGGTAAACGTCTGACCCCAATAACTCGATAAGTCGTGTCGATATGAGGCTCATAACGGGTCGAGAAACTAATGGTAACATTTACCAGTAAATCCCTAAAACAGCCTTGGCCAAGGACTTCCTCTTATAGCCAATCTAGCACAGCGCAACATCAACTCCATATACCGGGAGAGACGAAACCCCTCCTATCGCTCATTGCCTCCATGTGATTCGGGAATGTACCCAAAAACCACCGTTTTGCACGTCCTCTTGGACGTGGTAAGGTGGAAATAAAAGCACAGTGGGAATCACACAAGACTCTATGACGATCTCGGGTCTACAGACTAACCTGCACCAGTGTCACCAGAGAACTGCCATCTGACGTAAGGTATAATACCAGCTGGGAGTTCTCGGCGAGTCCGTCAAGTGTACCCAGTCTCCACTGAGCACCCGTATATCATCTTTGATGTCAAACACCAATGGATATGGGATCATCCATCGCCCATCTGTATGGGTCGAGATGGTATACGCTAGTCTACTCTGGTATATCGATGCCCCGTCTCGATACACCCACGACTAGGAACTTTGAAGGATGTACTTATGGACTACCATGTCCCCACTAGTATGATCCCCATCATAGTCCAGGTAGTCCAGTACACATCCTAAGGGCTTTACCAACATGTAACAGAGAGACAATCAGTGTACACGTTAAAGTAAAGAGTAACCAGATAGCATACTATCATATCGAGCAAGAAAGTCATCCCTATATATGTCCAAGCATCCACTACAATATACATCCTATGTATAGTAATGGCCTCTAGGGCATACATATAACTAAAACCTGGGTGTGGGGTCAGGGGCTCGTGCTCTGGTGGTGTGGTCAAGGTCTCCCAAGTAGGCTACAGTCAACTCAGATTTTGTCTGAAGTACCCTGGTCTATAGCAGATCACAGAAAGCCAAGATTTTGCTTTAAAAGGTTAAATTTTGCACAAATTGAAAACTTAGGGTATTTTAGTGCAATCTGGGGTTTACCTAGGTTTAAGTGTCCCTAATAAGACTTAATTAAGTTAGTCTACCCAATACTAACCTCACTTAACCAAAGTTCACACTAATCACCATATTTTGCACTAAAAACACATAATTATCGTTAATCGAAGCTAAACTACACAAACTAAGCGAACAAGGAGAGAGTTTAGAGATTATACCCCCTAGGAATCCTCAAGCAAGGAAAAGGAAAAGAAGAAGAAGAGAAGGAGCTGCTGTTAGGGTGCTGCTGCTGCTGCCTGAAGCTGTTGCTGTTGCTGCCTGTTCTGCTGCTGCTTATGCTGTGGCTGCTGATGCTTGTGCTGCTGCTGTTGTTAAGTGTGTGTGTGTGTGTGTGTGTGTGAGTGAGAGTAGAGAGAAAATGAGAACAAATGAGAGAAAACAAAAGAAATGATAGCACACAAAGTGTCAACCCCCCTCTCTCTCTTATCATTAAATGCAAGCATGGCACTAGCCATGATGCCATTTCTCTCTCTCTCCCTCCAAGTCAACCATATTCAAATAATTTCTATTTTCCTTTTTAAAAGAAAACACACACTTAATTTAAAACCCCATAACTTAATTTCCATGTTTTAACCCACCATGGTTGCTAATCATGGTTTTACCCCATTTTTAACCTTAGTTTACATGCACAAGTGTGTGCAAGCCAAGAAAAAATCTAATAAAATATTCATTAAATTTGGAAAAATATTTGAAACTAAATTTGGTAAACTTTTTATTAAAAATCATATATTAATATATAATTATCCACCAAACGCATCCTGAGGTGTTGCACACTCGTAGGGGTCTTGGTTTTCATTGCACAGGCTATCCACATGACCAGGGAAACGTCGGGTTTCATTTGCGGCTCAAAGGAAACCCGGGGCTCCCAGATTATCTATATTGTTCCGTGATGCTTATTACTTTTCTTTGATTTGCATTTATCACGCTTGGACCGATTATTATATATTGATATATATACTAGTAGATGTTGTATATGTTTTACACCCGCGCTAGTTGATCGCATGCTTTTGGCGTGTCGGATGTTCAAAGTTGTAAAGTTATAATCGCGATCAGGACGGTGTCGCTATGCAGCTAGCCGGTTGAGCACGGGTCGATCCACAGGGAGATGGTTGTATGTCCGTTCGAGTTTTAGACGGGTCAATAAAGAATTTGTATATGTTCGTTCAGTTCTATCCTAAGTGTTCGTATTTATGTTCAAGTAAGCTTGTTAAGGTTAAGGTTGGTTAGTAGAGTTAGGATTAGTCTTGTACTTATCTTTTGCCATTCTTAAAATGATGTTGGGATAATTGAAAGTAGCGGGGATTAGGAGGACATAGGAATGGGATTTGCGAGTTTAAGCAAGCTTTCCAACGTTAAATCCATTCCTAGTGCCCCTTGTCCGTCCGCTAAATACGCTTATTTCCAACCCACGGCCAAACACCCGCAACCATGTATCCAATTAAGTCACAACTACATGTCACGTTGTAGTGCGCTTAAAGGACTTCTCGACTTAGGTCGCGGCTTTATGTCACGTATAGCGCGCCAAAGCGAGGGTGTTGCGGTTGTTTGATCGGGTTTCATTTCAAGATGTTTGGTGAAGAGAAGCACAAGGGATTTCTCCGTCCCTCATACCACCTTCCTTAGCCTTAACAAGAGGGAAATTATTCACACATCATAAAAGAAAAGAAAATAACACAAGAAGGAAGAAAAGAGGAAAATACGGTTTTACAAGTGAAGAAAGCTAACTCTTGGGCCCTCACCTTAGCAAGGAACTCCGTCAAGTATCATCGCTTGAAAATACGGATAAAAGAAGAGAAGAAAAGAGAACAAGAAAAGAAATAACAACAACTAGTTAACAAAAAATAATAAAATTACAATACAAGATAATAAAATTACAAGACAATAAATAAAAGAGACAAGATAAAAATAACCCTCATCTTCATTGATCTTCCACTCAAAAAGCTCTCGCTACAATTTTCATGGAGGAAAGAATGAAGAAGAAGAAGAAACTAAGCTAAATCCTAACAAAGAGAGAATGGAAATCAAGACATGAAGAAGACTTGGCTTGGCACAAAACTGGGCTATTTATAGGCTGCGTGCTGAAACCCTAGGGCAATATTCTGGCCCTAAATTATATTACCAAACTGCCCTTAAAAAGTCATCCTCCACCAAGTTAACTCGGCCGCGGATCCGCGACCGAGTCGCCATGTTGGCCGCGGATCCGCGGCCATATAGGGCAGTTAGGAAGTCATTTTTTCTGGGTTATCTTGTGTTGCTCTCCTCAGTTGTTCTACATGTTCCAAATTACAATTTGCTTTAACAATATCTTCAGATCCGCAACAGTCCAAAATGGCATTAAAAATAATACTTTTGACCTTTTCTCCCTCGAGCTCCGTGCACCCATTGATTCTTGTGCTGCCTCCCTCGTGCTTTGTACTTGTCGGAGACACGAATGACCACTTTCATTTGTCTTGTCCCTGGAACTGGTACGCGGCACTGGACGGATACGGATAATCGGAACCCGGCATTTATCTATTGACAACAGATGTTCTGTATTTTGGCGTAACTGTGGAGATTTTGTATCATTTGCGTTATTTTGGACTAGGAACCTGTAGCCTGTAAATATATAGCAAACACGGATTAAAAGCACCTACCTATAAACAAATGAGCATAAGAGTGAGCGGTATTAAATGCAATATTCTTGTATGAACACTAGTCCAATCCCCGCTCTGTCGTTAGTTAAGTAACCTAACGGGTGATGACGGGACCGAGTGGTGAATGCGGATGGTATATACGTACATCATATTTTCGTTCTTTTCTGGTGTGATTAATTGATGGGGCTGCGTTGATTCAGATCAATGCAAGGAAAACAAACCTATTCGATGTTGTTGGAACCATTTTCAAAAAGATGTTATTACAAGGACGTTTTCTTTTGCTTTGCACAGTGGTATTCGGTTATGAATATCCAGCACCCCATTCCACGAGGCAGGGGCCGAGATCCCTTCATCGGGAGTGACCCCTTGGACAGGAGCTTGCGTCAGGGTAATAACTTCACTATAGTCGATTACTTTTTGCTTTGCATCGCGGTATTCAGTTGGAATATCCTGCACCTCATTCTACGAGGAAAGATCTAAGATCCCTTAACCGGGAGTGACCTCTTTAGCAAATGTTTTCGCCACTATATATTTGTAAAACCACTTGGATTCCTTCAACGATATCAAGTTCAATACGTTAAAGGGTTTTCCCTAAAAACCAGCTGTAGCCCTCCTTCATTTCAGATTAGTATTACTTAGTATTTGTGCTGCGTTTGTTGACTCCGTCAAGGCGTGGTGTATGGTAGCTGAGTGGTGCTTGTTTGCAGCATGGATATGCGATTGGTTAGGACAGTCATACGGCCTTGTTGACTCCATCAAGGGCTCGTGCGGGTGGGTTTAATACAATCAAGATAATGACGGGTTCAACTTGACTAGGACCTTTTAATTTGTTTACTCCGTCAAGGTCACTTGGGTCCTAGGGGTAAAAACACACATCGGTAGTTTCTAAAGAAACTAAAACTTGCCAGGCATGCGCATACCTTCTGGAGTATGATAACGTGAGTGGATTCCATCACGTTATCATGCGATGATAGTTGGATCCCGTTTCCCACTGATGACTTGGTTTACTTCTAGGGTGATCCCGACTAATTCTTCTTTCAGGTTTGGAGAAGAATTTGACGATACAGTAGGAGACATCCTGATTAGATAAAGTGTTAACCATTCTGATCTAGGTTAGAGTGCACGCTGAGCATTTCTTTTCTCTCTCTCTTTGACTGCGACCATGGCCCGACCCTGGACTATAACTCAATAACCAAGTTAACCGAACTTTCTTAAAACACTGGCTTTTGGATTTTCTGAGTTGTATACAACATTGTCACTCCTTCTTTTACCCTTTTCTTTTCTCCGGAACATTCTGTATCACTACTTAGATCCACTTCCATTGGATAAATCCATCGTATAATTACATGCGAACTCGAAGGAACTTTTTCGAGGATGGATTCTGGTTCTGGAGAGAATGAATATGAATATTCAGTTGTCTTTTCCTTTTACCTTCTCTCAAGTTGTGAGGGCTCTTAGGATTTGGAGAGGGTGCACCTATTATGCTTATTGGATAGTCTTCTTCCAAACCATTGGCAGGTGCCGAAAGGTAGTGAATGAAGAAAACCAATTAGCCTAAGTGTGGTGTACAGAAGATAATAAGTAAAGAAAAAATAAAGGGATTAAAAAAGGGCAAAGTAAATTGCGACTGCTATCATTCATGACCAAACCGCGTATTTCATCGCCACTCCTACTTCACCTTTGCTTTTTTCCGGTTCAGGAGAAATAGAATAAGGTTTATTCAGTTGTCTTTAATCTTTACCTTCTCTTAGGTTACGAGTACTCCTAGGATTAGAAGAGTACACCTGTTACGCTTATTGGATAGACTTCTTCCAAACCATAGGCTGGTGCCGAATGGTAGGGAAGGAAGAAAACCATTTAGACTAAGGGCGGTGTACAGAAGGTAATGAGTAAAGAAAAATAAATGGATTTGGAGAGATGGCAAGGAAATATACGGTTACAGTCATGAATATGATAATGGAAGAGGCATTACTAGGAATAACCAGATACCCCTACGAAACATTTTAACGTTTCGAGTTTCACTATGCATTGTTAATAGAAAACTGATTTCCCAATTAGCCCTTGCTCCAGGGTATGTATTTACCAAGTATGATTCTCACATCTGTATGGTTTTACAGATGATGAGTGGGAGTAAGTTATTGAGAATTAGGTGGTAATCCTTATTATATCCGAATTCGTTGTAATTGGTGATATTTGAGGAAATCACCTGGGTTTTTGCCGGACGTCATATATTTGGTTTTGAAGATCCGTTGTTATGCACAAATTTCAAACTGATATATCTGTACGTTTATTTTATAAAGTGAGATATAACTTTTTGAAATTATGCCATGACATTTACCTATATCAGTTAATGGTTAGGTAAGGAGCATTAAACAGCGGTGTAATTCCTCTTAACCATAGTACAGTTTACAACTTACGACGCACAGGGTTTGAGTTATTCAACTCAGGGGACTCATACAATGTATTGTATGTTGTCCAGTGTCCATTAGGACAAAAGGTTGGTCCTCGTACTATATTTTGTTTACTTGTGACTTCTCAAGTTTTGGACAAGTGTTTCGTAGAAATACAAGGTCCAAGTTTTGAGAAGTTATAGGTAGAAGATTAAAGTAGAGAACTATGTGTGCAATTATCGAGATTCTTCAAGGTAATCGAAGATGTAGATACTTGTGTTTGATATTCAGTTAATAGTAATGGTTTTGATAAACTTGTTTCCCTTTCAGGTTACATATGTTTGGATGCACTCCTAAGTTGAGTAATGCTGATCAGCGTCTCTCCATTTAGTTGACATGTACTGGAGACAGCTGCATGATTTGAATCTGGTTCCAATTAAATCTGTGCCTCTGTTTCTATATTATATATAGAATGGATCATATCTTTACGATGTTAAGGTATATGGACTTGTCCGGCTTATTCTTAAAACCAGACTCTGGATAACTCAGCGTGTGTTTCTGTAATAGCAGTTTGTGGGTCTACCATCTGGAAGATCAATAGTGATATTGTTCTTGACTCGCCACAGTTTTAGTAAAATGGATTTTTTCAGAAAATAGTAGTGGAAGTATGGTAGAACTGGAAGTGATTCCAGAACCACAAACGATTACTGAAAATTTAATATAACCTAAGATTCAATCAGGTGTGACATTCCATTAGCCACTCCCCGGATATGGTGGGTAACCTCAGGCACCCGAGATGTACTCCGGTATCCTCAAGGACGGTGACAGGGAGGTTCTTGTTTACCCAGACTTGCCATTACTGCTGTTCTAGACTATGAGACCAGGCAGGAGGATGAGTATAGCGTCGTTCTAAACTAGATTTAGAAATGCACGTGTATATGACTCTGCCAGAGGATTGGCGTAGCCAGTGGGAGCAGCGGAAGCATAGTGGAAAAGCAGCTTGTGTCTATTTATAAACCAAAGCAGATATAGCTGGGATAGATAATCTATATTTGATGTAACGGTCATAGGCATTGACTTCATCAGAATAGGAGATGGATCTGCTAAGAAGGTAGTAGGGTGTGATGTCCTGGTATTTGGATATCATGCACATTGTGGGAAGTGAAATTCCTATACTACGATCGGTTATACTGTGGTTGTCACTCATTGGTTTCTCCACATAGGATTTGGATATTGTATCATGCATTCTGGTTACTAAATCTTTTGTTTTAGATCTAGATTTGGGTAGTTTCGCAATCCAGATACGTAGACAGCATTCTAATGGTGTTTTAGAATGGACGACTCCCGGCATGGTGGTGTACCTCGAGATGATAGAGCCACCCTCTCTAAAGGTGTCTTATGGACTAAAGGGGAGAGGGATGTGCGTGATTGACATATCACTTGCTTAGGCAATTGAGTTAATCATGATATGTCAAGTACCACACCAGATGTTGTTTTTGCACTAGATGCAATAAGTTTATATTAATCCAATCCTGGAGAAACGTTCGGAAGCAGTTTTAGAACATAAGTGGATGTTCTAGGGATTTGATAACGGCAGCCTCCTTCGGGAGACGGTTATCATTCCAGGCTTCCAAGGTGACCTGGATGACAGAGTGACTGTCAGAGTAATAGTTTTCTCTCTGATGAGGGGCAGTAGTTTGGGCAGGAAGTCCATGCGGATACTGAGGGAGGCATGGCGCAGGATACTGATTAAATTCAGTTGACGATACAGTCTAAGAAGTTTATTGGATTTGGAGTTCATTTGTGAACTAGGTCCCATCAAATATCCAGACATATTCTAAGATAGGTATTGATCATTTTGGGAGATGGCTTTCTCCGCGAACTTGAGATAAAGAGAGACATAGAAAGAAACATCAGGGTGGATCTACTCACTGAGGCTATTTCTCAAAAGAAATAGTTTCACAAACGAGCTTTCTAAAACTGATTAGTAGAGGAGTTGGGTGTTCGTTATCACACGGGCTGTGAGAATGTAACATCGCAATAATTTGCATTAAGTGCAAGTGGGAGATTGTTGGCTATAGTGCCATCAAGTCAATTATTGGATCACAGGCACGTGATTGCAATGATTGAGGGAGGACCTATACCGGTAGAACAGTTTTACTCGAGATGATAGTATGCTATCATGTAACACCTTAGATTGTGTTTTGTAGCTAATTATATTTTTAATGTGTGGTTTTTAATAAAAAGTTTACGAAATTAAGTATCAAATATTTTATCCTATTTAATGAGAATTTTATTAGAATTTTTTTAGGCACACACACACTTGAGCATGATAACTAGGGTTGTTTTTGAGGTTAAACATGATTAGCAATCATGGGTAACTAACCATTTGTCTTAAGTTAGTTTTATGTTTTGTTTAAGAGTTATGGTTGTATTTATTCATGATGGTTTTTAAAATGGAAATGAATTTGGAAAAAGGTTTTAATATTGGTTTGAATGTTGACTTTGTGTGAGAGAGGGGGCATGGGAAGCATGGTGTGAGCCATGCCTCATTATGAGGGAAGAGAGAGAGAGAGTGGGGTCTTGGCTTTGTTCTCTCATTTCTCCTCTCATTTTCTCTTTCTCTCATTCTCTCTCACACACACAAACACACACACACACACACACACACACACACACACACACACACTCACCTGAAGAAGCTTCAGCAGCAGCAGCAACTAGTAGCAGCAGCAGCCTCATCATCATCAGCAGCAGCAGGCAGCCACAGCAGCAATAGCCACCCCTCATCTTCTTCTTCTCCTGCCCTCTAGGGTTCATTAGGGTATATTTCTTGAACCCCATTTCGTGGTTTACTTAAGTTGTGCATCGATTAGCTTCGATTAGTGTTAATTAGCTAGTTTAGTGCTAATTATGATGTTTTGTGTGGACTTTTGGATAATTGATGATTGCGTTAGATAACCTAGCCTATTTTAGTGTTAATAGGGTCACTTCAACTGAGAAATACCCCAGATTACACTAAAATACCATAGGTTTTGCTTTTGCGCTAAATTAGTGTTTTTAAGTGATATACTGGGTATTTGTAATCTGCTTTTGATCTGGACCCTACAGAACAAAATTGAGGAAACTGGAACATGCTACCTAGGTCTAGATACCACCACCAAAACACGAACCCCTCATTCAAAATCCTGGCCGCCGATTTAATCTTTTTGCCCCAAATTGCGGCCAGGGTAGGGTGTTGGGTCTTGAGGTTTTGGGTAGGGTAGTCTGCAGTGTATTGTAGTGTTTTGGCATGTATAGTTTTGTAAGTTTTGACCTGTAGGAAAATCTCGGATCATATATCGTTTTGTGTGTTCGTTGTGTTTGCGCGATACGCGCGATACGTGAGAGGGTTCTGTGATCCAGCGTATCGCGGCGTGTCGCGATAGTTTTAAACACGTACACACACGATTCAGCGTATCGTGTACGCGCGCGTTTAGTTCGCGACGCGAGTTTATCGTTTTGGTTCGATATCGCGTTTTGCGAAATATTTGGCTTATATATGATTTCCATGTCTTATTTGCAGGTTTGCAGGCAGGGACTACGGACACTGCTACATGGGGGAGCAGATGGTAGGATTCACCTAGCGTGGAGTGTAGGTGAATAGATTTAACATCTACAGGGAAATCGCCCGCATGGCGTTATGCATCTGGGCTAGGATTCAATATCTGTCGCATATTCTACGTCATTGTTAGAATTGCGCCTTTATTTTATTTCCTTGATATAGTTGTACTGTGACTAGCAGCCGTAGGACACTGCACATATTATTGACGGTTCATGTTGCACGAGCACGGATTGTATGCTACACACACACCGTCAATAATTGCCATGTCACACACAACCCCTGATAGATAATATATTGCTTATCATACTTGACATCTAACTTATCGGTATACCTATAGTGTATCATACCTTTAGTGATAGGTACATATACACCTTGCGATACAGCTACAGGTATACCTTGCACATATGTTACTCATACCGGGGGGATATCCTACATATCTTACTTATACCCAGGGGGTATACGACATCAATTCTTATAGGTAGATAGTTATACATTGCTACACCTGTATGTTACACACATATTCAGTTGCAGTTACATATTTACCTTTACTGATGTTACTTAGCTGTACCTTATTGGTTTCGCATACATCTGGTTTCAGCTACATATTTTCTTTTATATGCTCGCATTTAAGATATATCGTATATGTTTATTCTGGATTGCGCATTATTATTTGGATTTTACATGATGTTTTCTGGATTTGGGAACCGCGGGAGTTCATGAAATTATGCATACATTGAAAAACCCGGTTTCCTTGATATGATATTTGCGCATCCACCATGGGTTTTATCGGTGCTGATTATATATATACCCCTACGAGGAGGCGTCGAGGCCGTTGAGGGTACATGGTGGGGCCCGGAGGTACCCTGGGGCAAGAAAGTGATGTCGATGTGCTATGAGCCGATGAGCCCGGCAGGGCAACCATACTATCCGTTGACTGTACCAATGACTCGGCGGGGGTCATGGAGACACCGTTGGGAGTCATGCACGTATGCATACGTCGAAAGGCGAAAGTCAGAGCTAGGCACTCGTGCTTTCGGGACAGCGTATGATACGTACCTATCAGGATTTCTGTGTCGATGCTTGGCACATTGTTTTCATGATATTTCTTTTAAACACCTTTGTATATATAACAGGGGATTAGCCATTGTTATATATACCCTTACACCAATATTAGTGGAATGGAACGCTAATATATGTGTATTGACCCCATCATATTTATTTCTGCATATATATTTATTTAGGATGTTAGAAACTTACTTGAGATTCGACTTGGGATATAGGTGATTCATTGTGATTGGATATTGGATATAAAAGAGATTGTTGATTTGTACATTCGAGATATAGTAGAGCTATTCGATATTGTACATTGAGGTGATGTGAGACTTATATGATGTGAGAGCCCAGTTTGGGGGCTGATTTGAGGAATTGTGGATTTGAGTGTCTTGATGGATTGTGATCCTGCCACGATGTCAGGTTTCCGTGGAAATGACATATTCCACCCTATACGTCACACTTTTCTATTTTATTCACAGTTTCATATATTGGTAGTACCTGTTAGTGTACCCTTATGATAGCTGCATATTTGCATTCTCATATTCCTATTGCATAGTTATTGCACACTATTGTCATGTTATTTATTGCTTACATATTTATTGTACCTGCTAGTGTACTTTCCTTTATTCAGCAATTGCATGACATGTTATTACTCTAATCGCATATCTTAGATTCATGATGTACGTGCATTCCTACGATTACCTGTATATGTTATCTACTATTCACGAGTTGGCAACTCACCCCCGTTGTGCCACAGGTGTTTCAGGTTGTTCCCCAGAGTAGTCGAGGCAGGCTGTTCCGCTTTTCAGCTATCATCTTTTGCTACAGATACCGCATCAGCTCACAATACTATTTTGCTTAGGTGGGTTTTGGTGGTTATCTGTACTTTGTATTGTACATTCGTTGTATTTTGTACTCTCCATCTACTATTATGTTGTTGACTTAGAGACTTGGTGAGGACGTTATTGTATATTATTTATGGATTTGTTGTCTTTTATATACAGCTTTCTCTCTATTGTCTTTATTTCTTCGTTACGGCGTCATATTTATTTATTGTATTCATCTTGGCTAGTTTTTACAAAAAGGGGGTGTTGCTAAAACTTTAAAGAAATAAAGGACTTTTAAAGAATTTGGTTTGCGATTTCAACTATTTCAAAAACTTATAAAATCTTTTCCGTATTTTCTTGGTTTAGATTTCTGGGTTTTGGCTTTCTTTTACTGCGTTACGTCTTTAGGCGTTGCGTAGTACTAGGGCCGTCACGGGCCAATTTTGGGTCGTGATAAAGTTGGTATCAGAGCGCTAGGTTTTACCTTTCGAAGTGTAGGATGACCTTAGTATGATGGAGTAGGTAGCTTAAGCAGAGTAACGTAGTGTGTGTATGTCTGCAACATGCCCACGATGCGGTACCTTGCATTAAGTGACCTAAGTACAATTTGCTTGAAATTCATTCCTTGATGATTCATATCCTTGAGATTCGATTCCTTATTCTCATCGAATCTTATATCTATTTATAGCCTTGCCACCGATGACTATGGGGACAAAGAGTGATGCAGCGAGGGCCGAGGTCAGAGTTGGCTCGGGTGAGACGAGTACTGACCAGGACGGCACTCTAGTTGCACAGGTGCAGACGGATCAGCTTACGACATATACTATTGATAGACTTTTGGTAGAGATGCAGGACTTCCGACAGACTATGAGTTCATTGGTTGATGTCGTTCGGGAGCTACGACAGGAGGTTGTCACCCCTGTTACTCAGTTGTCACTTACGATCAGCATGCAGCAGTCCGTCACCTACATAGCACCAGTGGTTGCAGCCCCAGTTGATGAGGAACATATTCCAGGACTGTGGAGGACTCGTACCAGCGTACCAGCCCAGTGGTTTGGTCGTCGAGAAAGATTTCGTGGCCGTCGCGGGAGTAGCAGAGTCTTAGGATGAGGACAGTCGTTCAGCTCTCATCCCCAGGATGGTC
Source organism: Agapanthus africanus (assembly GCA_030015575.1). Classification (NCBI taxonomy): domain Eukaryota; kingdom Viridiplantae; phylum Streptophyta; class Magnoliopsida; order Asparagales; family Amaryllidaceae; genus Agapanthus; species Agapanthus africanus. Next base: position 222,245,869 of record JASDDO010000016.1, on the reverse strand, counting down.
AGCAGTCAGCGCGTGGATGTTTTCGATGCGGAAGCCTTCAGCATTTCGTCCGGGATTGTTCTTCAGCATGGCGTCAGGATCGTACTCAGAGAGGCCGTGGACGTGGAAGATTTGCTCAGAGGGCTCAGTCTACTAGAGGAGTTCATCCAGCTGCGAGTAGAGGGCAGACACAGGAGTTTGCTTCTACTCATCGGGACGCGCAGACGTCCAATGCAGAGTTTTCAGGTATCCTTAATTCACATGTTCTTTTGATTGTACTCTTTTCTTTTCATTCTTGTACCGTGGTTGGGTAGATTGGTCGTAGTTGTTGTTTTAACTTCTGTCAGCGATTCTTTTGTTGTGCGACACGTATTTCAGTTGTGTGCCAATCGAATAGGAGATAGAGATTCGTCCGTCGTTTGATCCTTCTAGAGATGTTGGATTTGACGTTCTCCTGGGCACGGATTGGTTAATTACGTGCTAGGCGTCTGTGGACTACCGTGAGGAAACAAGTTAGGTTTTGTTTTCCCCGGCAAGTCAGTTCTTGTTGTGCAGGTGGATAGTTATGGCGCCTCTCACAGCTTGAATTCAGCCTTTTTCGCTAGTCGACTACAGAGGAGATGTCGTGGATTCTTGGCATTCGTTCGTGATACCGGATCCACAGTGGGATCGTTGGACCGGGTTCCTTTCATGCGAGAGTTTTTCCGACGTTGTTCCGGATGAGCCGGCGAAGCTTGGGAGCTAAAGGATCAGCTGCAGAGTTGTGGTTTGGGGAGTTTTGTGCGTCTGAATGTTTCGCTTTTGGAAGCTCCTATTCCTGTTTGTCAAGGAGAAAGACGGCAGCTTAGGGTTGCGTATCGACGGGTCGTTAACTGAACCGGCTTACGGTGCGATGGGTATCCTTTACTTTGCCGTGACGATTTCTTCGATCAGCTCCACAGTGCGAGACATTTTTAAGTTTGCTTTGGATCAGGTCATCATTATTGCGGATTCAGAGTGATGGCATTCCGACGACTGCCTTATGCGTGCTACGGGCTTTATGTGTCTCAGTGAGTCGTTGGATTCCCTGATGCCCTAGCAGCATTCGTAGATATGATGAACCGGATTTCTGCAGGCCGTTCCTCGACCAGTTTTGTTGTGTTATTTACGACATTCTGGTCTATCTAATGTGTCTTGAGGGACAGTAGTAGCACATGTGGATTTGTTATGCAGATACTGGAGAGAGCACCAGCAGTTTGCTAAATTCTCGGAGTATTTCTTCAGGCTTGTTTTGTGTTGACTCCTAGGTCTTGTAGTTATGGGAGACGGTTTCGTATGGTTCCGAGGGAGATCGTGGCCGTACAGCTTTGGCCAAGACTTGTGTGCAGGACGGGGATCCGCAGATTGTTGGGCTTAGCAGGTTTTTACCGCCGTTTCGGGTAGGATTGCTAGAGTAGTGCTGCACCGACGACTGAATGGACCGGAAGGGAGGTTTCTTTTCTTGGGACTAAGGCATGTGTACAGAGCTTTCGGCAGTTGAAGATTCTGTTAACAACTGCATTAGTCCTTTCTTTGCTTTTGGTTCGGGCGACCTTGTTGTTAACTGTAATGTTTCTTGAGTGGGCTCGATGGTGTACTGAGTTGACACTATAGAGTTATCGCTTTTGCTTCCCTACATTTAGAGGAAGTACGAGAAGGATGTTCCACTCATGATCTGGAGATGGCCGCGGTGGTTTGCGTTGGAGATTTGGGGACACTACTTGGTTGAGAGTCGTGTCAGATTTTCCACGGACCACCAGAGCTTAATGTACATCTTCCTGCAGCGGATTTTGATTGTTGTGATAGTCTTCTGCAGATTTACAGTTCTTGTGTGATCGTCGAGTACAGCTTAAGTTCGTCTCTACGGAGGGGACAGCTTGCTCATGTCCGTGCCCGACCACTTCCCTTAAATCATTTTCGCAAGACACTGCCCATCGATGCTCGTACGTCAGAGATACTTGAGCATATTCAACTGGGTAATGATTCGGAGACCTTGATTTGTGACAATGACGTGCTAAGTTAGGGACACGTTTGTGTACCTGACATCGTCAGGTGGAGACGTGTAATCCTAGAACATGCACATCTGTCAACTCTCTATATGCATTCAAGTCCCACCAACTTTTAGTGTGACTTATAAGATAGTTACGGGTGGACAGGGATGTAAAGAGAAATTTCAGGTTTCGTTTCAAGGTGTCTGTCTTGTTGTGTGCTTGGGTCGAGCATCTGAGGCCGGCTGGAGAGTTGCAACCTTTTACCGTTCCGAAGTAGGAGTGGGAGCAGATCTCCACGAATTTCGTTATGGTTTCTACCCAAGTTTAGTTAGGGTGTGACTCCATTCGGATTCTTGTCGTCCGGTTATACTCAGTTTGCACAGTTGTTCTTTGTTAAGTTGTGTGTTTGTGTTTTTGTTGTCAGCGGTTGGGGATCGTCACTCGCCATCGTTAGGGTTCTCCTTCGATAGCTGTTATCAGGAGACACTTCAATTGGCCACCCTTAGATTTAGGGGTTAGGTCGTGTCGATCGCCAGCCTGTTTTTTTTTTCTGACTCTGCGTAAGTAGGATTTTGGACCCCAGCTAGTCCAGAGCTTCGGGGATGGTCCAGTTGTGTTCAGGTCAGGATGAGAATTGTCCATTGCGAACTGAGGTCTTATGCCGACTGTGTCAGCTATAGACTCGAGTCCGCAGGGACAGATCATGTATTCCTACGGACTTTCCGATGAATGACGTGTTGGATTTTGGGAAGCTTGTCCCAGGATTTGGGTCTTTCTGATATCCTATAAGCGAGTTAGTTTTGTTGCCTTTAAATTGGCACTTCCGCCCAGATTATTGGATTTTCACCCCGTATTCCTTGTGATGATACTCTACAATTACCTTCTTGACCTTTCTCATATGATTTAGCACCAGACCATTTAACTTAGACGCGATCTTTCGTTCACCAGCAGCCAATTGTTTTAATGGCTCAGCAGGTGGAGGAACATCGGTCGAGGGTCTTGCTATCTGTGGAGGGTTTTCCTTGGACGTAGCCGTATAGTGAGATAGTCACTAGGGAGGCTGCGAGCGAGATTTGAGGATTTTAATCTTCTCTTTGAAGGTACGCGTATCGGTATATTTTTAAATTCGGGGACGAATTTCTTTTAATGGAGGGAGATTGTAACACCTTAGATTGTGTTTTGTAGCTAATTATATTTTTAATGTGTGGTTTTTAATAAAAAGTTTACCAAATTAAGTTTCAAATATTTTATCCTATTTAATGAGAATTTTATTAGAATTTTGTTAGGCACACACACACTTGAGCATGATAACTAGGGTTGTTTTTGGGGTTAAACATGATTAGCAATCATGGCTAACTAACCATTTGTCTTAACTTAGTTTTATGTTTTGTTTAAGAGTTATGGTTGTATTTATTCATGATGGTTTTTAAAATGGAAATGAATTTGTAAAATGGTTTTAATATTGGTTTGAATGTTGACTTTGTATGAGAGAGGGGGCATGGGAAGCATGGTGTGAGCCATGACTCATTATGAGGGAAGAGAGAGAGAGGGGGGTCTTGGCTTTGTTCTCTCATTTCTCCTCTCATTTTCTCTTTCTCTCATTCTCTCTCACAAACACAAACACACACACACACACACTCACCTGAAGAAGCTTCAGCAGCAGCAGCAACTAGCAGCAGCAGCAGCCTCATCATCATCAGCAGCAGCAGGCAGCACACAGCAGCAGCAGGAGCCCCAGCAGCAGTAGCCACCCCTCATCTTCTTCTTCTCCTGCTCTCTAGGGTTCATTAGGGTATATTTCTTGAACCCCATTTCGTGGTTTGCTTAAGTTGTGCATCGATTAGCTTCGATTAGTGTTAATTAGCTAGTTTAGTGGTAATTATGATGTTTTGTGTGGACCTTTGGATAATTGATTATTGTGTTTGATAACCTAGCCTATTTTAGTGTTAATAGGGTCACCTCAACTGAGAAATACCCCAGATTACACTAAAATACCATAGGTTTTGCTTTTGCGCTAAATTAGTGTTTTTAGGTGATATTCTGGGTATTTGTAATCTGCTTTTGATCCGGACCCTACTGAACAAAATTGAGGAAACTGGAACATGCTACCTAGGTCTAGATACCACCACCAGAACACGAGCCCCTCATTCAAAATCCTGGCCGCCGATTTAATCTTTTTGGCCGCAAATTGCGGCCAGGTTAGGGTGTCGGGTCTTGAGGTTTTGGGTAGGGTAGTCTGCAGTGTATTGTAGTGTTCTGGCATGTATAGTTTTGTAAGTTTTGACCTGTAGGAAAATCTGGGATCATATATCGTTTTGTGTGTTCGTTGTGTTTGCGCGATACGCGCGATACGTGAGAGGGTTCTGTGATCCAGCGTATCGCGGCGTGTCGCGATGGTTTTAGACGCGTACACACACGATTCAGCGTATCGTGCACGCGCGCGTTTAGTTCGCGACGCGAGTTTCTCGTTTTGGTTCGATATCGCGTTTTGCGAAATATTTGGCTTATATATGATTTCCATGTCTTATTTGCAGGTTTGCATGCAGGGACTACGGACACTGCTACATGGGGGAGTAGATGGTAGGATTCAACTAGTGTGGAGTGTAGGTGAGTAGATTTAACATCTACAGGGGAATCGCCCACATGGCGTTATGCGTCTGGGCTAGGATTCAATATCTTTCGCATATTCTACGTCATTGTTAAAATTGCGCCTTTGTTTTATTTCCTTGATATAGTTGTACTGTGACTAGCAGCCGTAGGACACTGCACATATTATTGACGGTTCATGTTGCACGAGCACGGATTGTATGCTACACACACACCGTCAATAATTGCCATGTCACACATAACCCCTGATAGATAATATATTGCTTATCATACTTGACATCTAGCTTATCGGTATATCTATAGTGCATCATACCTTTAGTGATAGGTACATATACACCTTGCGATATAGCTACAGGTATACATTGCACATATGTTACTCATACCGGTGGGATATCCTACATATCTTACTTATACCCAGGGGGGTATACGACATCAGTTCTTATAGGTAGATACCTATACATTGCTACACCTGTATGTTACACACATATTCAGTTGCAGTTACATATTTACCTTTACTGATGTTACTTAGCTGTACCTTATTGGTTTCGCATACATCTGGTTTCTGCTGCATATTCTCATTTATATGCTCGCATTTCAGATATATCGTATATGTTTATTCCTGGATTGCGCATTATTATTTGGATTTTACATGATGTTTTCTGGATTTGGGAACCGCGGGAGTTCATGAAATTATGCATACATTGAAAAATCCGGTTTTCTTGATATGATATTTGCGCATCCACCAAGGGTTTTATCGGTGCTGATTATATATATACCCCTACGAGGAGGCGTCGAGGCCGTAGAGGGTACATGGTGAGGCCCGGAGGTACCCTAGGGCAAGAAAGGGATGTCGATGTGCTATGAGCCGATGAGCCCGGCAGGGAAACCATACCATCCGATGACAGTACCAATGAATCGGCGGGGGTCATGGAGACACCGTTGGGAGCCATGCATGTATGCATACGTCGAAAGGCGAGGGTCAGAGCTAGGCACTCGTGCTTTCGGGACAGCGTATGATACGTACCTATCAGGATTTCTGTGTCGATGCTTGGCATATTGTTTTCATGATATTTCTTTTAAACACCTTTGTATATATAACAGGGGATTAGCCGTTGTTATATATACCCTTACACCAATATTAGTGGAATTGGACGCTAATATATGTGTATTGACCCCATCACATTTATTTCTGCATATATATTTATTTAGGATGTTAGAAACTTACTTGAGATTCGACTTGGGATATAGGTGATTCATTGTGATTGGATATTGGATATGAAAGAGGTTTTTGATTTGTACATTCGAGATATAGGAGAGCTATTCGATATTGTACATTGAGGTGATGTGAGACTTATAAGATGCGAGAGCCCAGTTTGGGGGCTGATTTGAGGAATTGTGGATTTGAGTGTCTTGATGGATTGTGATCTTGCCACGATGTCAGGTTTCCGTGGAAATGACATATTCCACCCTATACGTCTCACTTTTCTATTTTATGCACAGTTTCATATATTGGTAGTACCTGTTAGTGTACCCTTATGATAGCTGCATATTTGCATTCTCATATTCCTATTGCATAGTTATTGCACACTATTGTCATGTTATTTATTGCTTACATATTGATTGTACCTGCTAGTGTACTTTCCTTTATTCAGCAATTGCATGACATGTTATTACTGTAATCGCATATCTTAGATTCATGTTGTACGTGCATTCCTGCGATTACCTGTATATGTTATGTTGGAGATAGTGCCCTCAGAGTCGATTATTGGATCACAGGCACGTGATCGCAATGATTGAGGGAGGACCTATCCCGGTAGGACAGTCTTACTCGAGATGATAGTATGCTATCTGGTTTACCTTTATCATCGTGTACTGCTTTAGGTGACCTGACATGTCGCTATTGCACGTTGATAGAGCCCCTAGGATTCTTGCTTGACTGCCAGCAGTATGAGGGCGATCATATAAGTGAGAGCTGGAGTCTATAAGCACATCCTTAAAAGGTCCCTAGTCATGGGAGTTTCGAGACAGGGCATCGATACTCCAGAGTAGACTAGTGTAAACAGTCGAGACCCCGACGAGGGGCGGTGGCCGGTCTCACAAGCCACTAGTGTCAGTTGGTTCACCTAAGATGTATACAGGTGCTCATTGGGTTATGAGTACACCGGACAGGACTCGCCGGGAACATGCTAGTTGGTCTTATACCTGACGTCAGATAGCAGTTCCCTGGTGACATGTGTACCGGTTAGTTCATCGACCTGGGGATCGTCATTTGTCTCGTGTGAGTTCCCACTGTGCTTTGATTACTACCCTACCACGGCTCAAAGGAGTCGTGCAAACAGGTTTTAGTTGGGTACAGTCCCGAGCCACATGGAGGCAGTGAGCGGATCTTCAGGGGTTCGTCTCTCCCGGTATTGGGGGTGAGGTCGCGCTGTGTCTAGGAGAGCCATTACACGAAGACCTTGGCCAGGCAGGAGATTTACTGGTAGGTATTCCAGTAGTATCTCAGGGTGTTCTGGGCTACACTCCGACACGACTTGTACCGCTTTTGGGGGTCTGACTTTTACCAACCCCCTAGGCCCGCCATGCGATGCTCATAGACGAACGGACCGGACTGTACGGATATTGTCACTGACAGGCTCAGTAGGGTGTCAGGATGAGTTCGCTCATCGACGTCCCTTTTGGTCAATAGCTGGTGGCCCGTCACGTATTGGCTTATACATCTGACGTGCTAGTGGTTAAATCCACAGCCATAGTATTGACGAGTCTTTAGAGTCCACCACACTTTTAGTTACTCAAGCTTTCGGGCGAAACGCTGTAGAGGCCGTATGAAGATATGGCAGGGTCTGATCAGATACGTGCGGTATTGCACGGATCAGGATCGGACGGATATTACTAGCCGGCTTTGGTTTAAGCCGGATCCTAGTATAGTACAGTGTAGATTTTGTCTCATTGCATTTGTATCCGGACGGAATACAGATGCGGGTGTGTATGCACAGTATCGGGGTTTTTCTGTAATTTATTACGGGACCAGTTTTCTGGAGTTGCCAGTTTGCATTTCGTTCCGGCCGGTTTTCCTTTGTTCTTTCCCGGCCGGACTTTTCCGATGGAGGGTGTTATTTGCAAGTTTGCAAATAACACATTGTGGAGGTTTTTCTTGCAAATATATTTAATTATGATAGCATCTTTTTGATACCATTCTCATCACTTGCTTTTTGTGATTAGAAGTGATTTGTAGTTGATGTAGATTTGTGATGATGATGTTTTGGATGTGGTCACCACTTGTGCTCCTACCATCACCTCCCTTCATGCTTCATATTCTTTCCTCCACCATTTTCTAAGAAGAGAAGTTTTTCATGGTTGAGAGAAAGAAAAAGATGAGAGTTTTCATTCTTGAGAGTTTCATTTCTTGATCTCATTTCATGCTAGAAAAATGCAAGCACCATTTTTCTTGTCTTGTTTCCTCCATCATCTTCAAATGGCAACAAACCCCAAAGTGAGACATGCACTCTACACTACATACTACAGCAAATCTTGGACGCGTCGGCTAGCCTACTTCGCACCCGAGTTGCCTCGGTATTGAGGTGGGAGCCCGTAAAAGATACAGGCGATGTGGTGCCCTTCCGGTGAAGAGGCGACAATAAGGAGATGAAGGACGAAGCATCCGCGGGAGATCGGAGTGGAGACGAAGACCGAAGGACTCGGATCATTCGGTATATCTCTAACCCGTCTTGTACTTTGCTAGATCTAGTTTAATGGCCCGATCCAGGGTTTAGTGCGCGGTGGTGCCGGTTTGCTAAGTCCGCAAAATTAAAGTTTATCACCGCTTCCGCATTCCGGCGTCGGATTGACGGCCGGGGCGCCGCCGTGCACTTACAGTGGTATCAGAGTCTCGCCATTAACTTCGTCTAGCTTCTTTTAATGTGTTTTTCAGTTCCGATCGACCAAAATTCCAAAATCTATATTTTTCCTCACATCAGTTTTCTGTTGAATTTTTTCTTGCTCGAAAATTTTTTCAGGTGGTCTCAGAATGATGTGATGTGCAGGGAGTTCTAAGACTACTGGAAAAATTCGATACATTCAGTCGACGATTCGAGCGCGGAACCGCGGCCAAACCCCCCATGGGGCCGCGGTTCCGCCGCACATTTGAGTCGTCAATGCATCATTTTTTTCCAGTGGGCTTCTGGGCTATTTTTAGGGGTTTTGGAATATTAAAATTGGGCCCAGGTTTTCTGTGAGTGCTACAGTATTGATTGGGGGCCCACTTGTTAATTTTTGATCGATCGGATATTTTAAACACATTTTTCACGGTATTTACATTATATCTGCGACCGTGAATGTCACTCGATCGGTAAATCCGGTCTAACTGCTATAGCCCGGTTAGACGGATTTGCGAACGTGACTTTCACGTTGATGTTCTGTGATTTTGCTGTGATGTTGCGGATCGGTCGTGGGGGATAGCCTGGATGCAATGCTAGTACAGTTTTGTTGTATTATGTACATTTGATATTGCGGGGAGAGCGTCCGACATGTGGACTGCCGTCACTGCCTGATTGTATTATTCTTTTGGGGCATGACCTGGTTGCGGTCGATGTACCCGTTGTATGTATATTTTACTTTCTGTACTAGGATTATCCCGCGGAGGGGTGCACGGATAGCCGGGTTCTGGAGGGCAACAAGCCCGCATCTCATGGCATTGGGACGGAGGGGGCTTCACTATAGAATTGGCGGGCTATTCGCCGCACTCGTAGGGGGTACAGGTTGACCCAGGAGGGGTGCCCAAGTTTCCGGATTCCGTGAAGTGCTGGGTGGTCCATTCACGGCGTTGAAGGGGGCTGCCTCGCTTCAGGTTTTGGCGGGTAACTTTCCGCGCCCGTAGGGGTCTAGGTTTTCATTGCACAGGCTATCCACACGACCAGGGGAACGTCGGGTTTCAGTAGTGGCTCTGTGAAACCCGGGGATCCCAGATATCTGTATTGTTCTGTGATGCTGTACATTTCTGTGATGTTGCATTTTATCACGCCTTGAGCGAATATAATATATTGGTATATATATTAGTAGATGTTGTATATATTTTACATCCGCGCTAGTCCAGTCCCCGCTCTGCCGTTAGTTAGCTAACCTAACGGGTGATGACGGGACCCAGTGGCGAATGCGGATGGCATATACGTACGTCAGTATATTTTCGTTCTTTGTGGTGTGATCAATTGATGGGACTGCGTTGTTTCGGATCAATGCAAGTTAAACAAACCTATTCTGATGTTGTTGGAACACTTTTCAAAAAGCTGTTATTGCAAGGACGTTCACTTTTGTTTTGCATCGTGGTATTCATTTGGAATATCCTGCTCCTCAGTCGACGAGGCAAGGGCCGAGATCCCTTCACCGGGAGTGACCCCTTGGACAAAAGTTTTGCGTCAGGGCATTAAATTCACTATAGCCGATTACTTTTGCTTTGCATCGTGGTATTCATTTGGAATATCCTGCACCCCATTCTACGGGGAAAGAGCCGAGATCCCTTCACTGGGAGTGACCTCTTTAGTAAAGGTTTTCGTCACTATATTTTCTAAAAAGCTATCCGTTCCTTCAACGAGATCAAGTTCATTACGTTAAAGGTTTTCGCCAGAAACCATTCGTAGCCCTCCGTCGTTTCATATGGGTAGTCAATAGTATTCAAGCTGTGTATGTTGGCCAAAGTCAAGACACAGTGATTGGTAGCTATTGGGGTATTCATATGCAGCATAGATAGTTGCGTTGGTTTGGGACAGTCGTACTGCCATTTTGGCCAAAGTCAAGGGTATATACGGGTGGGTTCAAATTAACCTGGAGAATGACGGGTAGAACTTGACATGTGACTTATGATATGTTGGCCAAAGTCAAGGTCATAAGAGCATGGGGCAGAAATCACATCGGGAGTTTCAAAAGTATTGAAACTTGCCAGATATGCGCATACCTTCTGGAGTGTGACACCGTGAGCGGATTCCGTCACGTTATCATGCAATGATAGTTGGATCCCGATTCCCACTGATGAGTTAGTTTACTCCTCGGGTGACCCCGACTAAATCTTCTTTTAGGTTTGGAGGAGATTTTGAGGTACAGTGGGAGGTTTCCGGATTAGATAAATTGGTAACCATTCTGATCTAGGATAGAGTGCACGCGAAGTGTTTCTTTTCTCTCTCTCTCTGGCAGCGACCATTGACCCGACCCTAGACTATGACTCAGTGACCAAGTTGACCGAACCTTCTTAACACTGGCTTTTGGATTGTCAGAGTCGCTAACCTCATTGCCACTCCTACTTTTACCTTCTCCAGGACTCCCCGTATTACTACGAACGTCCACTTCCATTGGACAAAACCATCGTATGGTTATATATGAACTCGAAGGAATTTATTCGAGGATGGTTTCTGGTTCTGGAGAAAACGAATAGGATTATTCAGTTGTCTTTTCTTTTCACCTTCTCTCAGGTTGCGAGTACTCAATGGTTTAGGAGTAGTACACCTATTACGCAAATTGGATAGTCTTCTTCCAGGCCTTAGGCTGGTGCCGACCGGTAGGGAATGAAGAAAACCAGTTAGCCTAAACGGTGTACAGAAGGTATTAAGTTCAGACAAAGAAAGGGATTAGTAAGAGGGCAAAGTAAATTGCGACTGATATTCACGACCAAACCAAGTATTTCTTCGCCAATCCTAAATTACCTTTGTAATTCTCCAGGACACTCCGTATCACTACGAAGATCCACAATTTATTGGATACTCCATCGTATGGTTATATACGAACTCGAAAGGAACTTGTTCCAGTTCGGGGATGGATTCTGGTCCAGGAGAAATAGGAATAAAGTACATTCAGTTGTCTTTTATCTTCACCTTCTCTCGCATTGCGAGTGCTCCTAGGATTAGGACAGTACACCCATTATGCTTATTGGATAGTCTTCTTCCAAACCATAGGCTGGTGCCGAACGGTAGGGAAGGAAGAAAACCATTTGGCCTAAGGGGTGTGCAGAAGGTAATGACTAAAGACATATAAAGGGATTTGGAGAGGTGGCAAAGAATTAAACGGTTATAGTTGTGAATCTGGATAATGGAAGAGGCATTGCTAGGAATACCAGGATACCCCATAGAAACATTTCAATGTTTTAATTCAACTGTGTACTGTTAAAAGAAAACTGATTTTCCGATTAGACACTTGCTCCAGGGTATGTATTTACCAGGTTTGATTCTCACATCTATATGGTTTTACAAATGATGAGTGGGAGTAAGTTATTGGGAATTGGGTGATCATCCTCATTATATCAGGATTCGTTGTAATCGGTGATATTTGAGGGGATCATCTGGCCTGTTTGCCGGTCGGCAAATATTTGGTTTTGAATATCCGCTGTTGTGCACCAATTTCAAATTGATATATTTGTACGTCTATTTTCATAGAGTGAGATATACCTTTTGATATTATGTCGATGACATTTACCTATATCGGTGGATGGTTAGGTAAGGAGCATTAAACAGCGGTGTAATTCTTCTTAACCATAAGTACAGTTTTCAACCTACGACGCACAGTGAAAGAGTTGTTAGACTCAGCGGACTTATACAGAGTATTGTATGTTGTCCAGTGTCCATTAGGACAGAGGGGTTGGTCCTCATACTATATTCTGTTTACTTTTAACTTCTCTAGTTCTTAGACAAGTGTTTCGTAGAAACACAGGGTCTAAGTTTTGAGGAGTTATAGGTATTTGAATAGAGTAGAGAACCAGGTGTAGCAAGTATCGGGATTCTTCAAAGTGATCGGAGATGTAGATACTTGTGTATGGTATTCAGTTGATAGTAATGATAAAGAGAAATTACTTCTCTTTCAGGTTACTCATAATTGGAAGCATTCCTAAGTTGAGTAACGCTGATCGGCCTCCTTCCATTTAGTTGACATGCACTGGAGATAGCTGCATGATTTGAATCTGGTTCAATTAAATCAGTGCCTCTGGTTCTATATTGGATGTAGAACAGTTCATATCTTAACGTTGTTAAGGTACGGGGAGTTGTCCGGCTTATGATTAAAACCAGACACTGGACGACTCAAGGCACATTTCTGTAATGGCTGTTTGTGGGTTGACCCAGGCTATGACGACGGTTGACTTTCTACCATCTGGCAGATCAATAGAAATATTGTTCTAGACTCGCCACAGTTTTACTAAAAATGGATTTTTTCAAAAACAGTAGTGGGAGTATGGTAGAACTGGAAGTGATTCCAGAACCGCAAACGATTACTGAAGATTTGATAAGGAACCTAAAGATTCAATCTGATTTGACATTCCATTGGCAACTCCGCAGATACGGTGGGTAGCTTCAGGCACCCGAGAGGTACTCCGGTAGCCTCAAGGACGGTGACAGGGAAGTTCTTGTTTACCCACACTTGCCATTGTTGTTGTTCCAGGCTGCGAGACCCGGCAGGAGGATGAGTATAGCGTCGTTCTAAACTAGCTTTAGAAGTGCACGTCTATATGACTCTGCCAGAGGGTTGTCGTAGTCAGTGGGAGCAGCGGAAGCATTGGTGGACATCAGGCTTATGTCTATTTATAGACTAAAGCAGATATAGCGGAGATAGATCATCTATTTCTGATGTGACAATCATAGGTTTGACGTCATCAGAATAGGGGATGGATCTGTTGAGAAGGTAGTAGGAAGTGACATTCCTATACTACGATCGGTTATACTTTGGTCGTCACACAGTGGTTTCTCCACAAAGGACTTGGACATTATATCAGACATACTGGTTACTAGATCAATGGTTTTAGATCTAGATTTGGGTGGTTTCCCAATCAGGGTACTTTGACAGCATTCTAAGAGTATTTAGAATGGACGACTCCTAGCACGGTAGTGTACCTGCAGGTAATGGAGTCACCCTCTCTAAAGGTGTCTTACAGACTAAAGTGGAGAGGGATACGCATGATTGGCAGATCACTTGTTTAGGCAATTGAGTCAATCATGAGATGTCAAGTACCACACCAAATGTTGTTCTTGCACTAGATGCAATAAGTTGACATTGATCCAATCCTGGAGAAACAGTCGGAAGCAGTTTTAGAACATAAGTGGCTGTTCTAGGGATATGATAACGAAAGCCTCTTTCAGGAGACAATTATCATTCCAGGCTTCCAAGGTGACATGGACGACAAGGAGGTTGTCAGAGTTATAGTTTTCCTTCTGACGAGGGGCAGTATTTTGGACAGGTGGTCCAAGGCAATACTGAGGGAGGCATGGCGCAGGATACTGATTAAGTTCAGTTGACGATACAGTCTAAGAAGTTTGGATTTGGAGTTCATTTGTGAGCTAGGTCCCATCAGACATCCAGACATTCTAAGACAGGTATTGCTCATTTCGAGAAATGGCTTTCTCCGCGAACAAGAGATATAGAGAGACATAGAAAGAAACACCACAGGCGGATCCACTCACTGAGGCTATTCCTCGAACGCAATAGTTTCACAAACGAGTTTTGTGAGACTGACAAGTAGAGGAGTTGGGTGTTCAGTATCACACGGGCTGTGAGTATGCGACATTGCAATAATTAGCCTTGAGTGCAAGTGGGAGATTGTTGGAGATAGTGCCCTCAGAGTCGATTATTGGATCACAGGCACGTGATTGCAATGATTGAGGGAGGACCTATCCCGGTAGGACCGTCTTACTCGAGATGATAGTATGCTATCTGGTTTACCTTTATCATCGTGTACTGCTTTAGGTGACCTGACATGTCGCTATTGCACGTTGATAGAGCCCCTAGGATTCTTGCTTGACTGCCAGCAGTATGAGGGCGATCATATAAGTGAGAGCTGGAGTCTATAAGCACATCCTTAAAAGGTCCCTAGTCGTGGGAGTTTCGAGACAGGGCATCGATACTCCAGAGTAGACTAGTGTATACAGTCGAGACCCCGACGAGGGGCGGTGGCCGGTCTCACAAGCCACTGGTGTCAGTTGGTTCACCTAAGATGTATACAGGTGCTCATTAGGTTATGAGTACACCGGACAGGACTCGCCGGGAACATGCTAGTTGGTCTTATACCTGACGTCAGATAGCAGTTCCCAGGTGACATGTGTACAGGTTAGTTCATCGACCTGGGGATCGTCATTTGTCTCGTGTGAGTTCCCACTGTGCTTTGATTACTACCCTACCACGGCTCAAAGGAGTCGTGCAAACAGGTTTTAGTTGGGTACAGTCCCGAGCCACATGGAGGCAGTGAGCGGATTTTCAGGGGTTCGTCTCTCCCGGTATTGGGGGTGAGGTCGCGCTGTGTCTAGGAGAGCCATTACACGAAGACCTTGGCCAAGGCAGGAGATTTACTGGTAGGTATTCCAGTAGTATCTCAGGGTGTTCTGGGCTACACTCCGACACGACTTGTACCGCTTTTGGGGGTCTGACTTTTACCAACCCCCTAGGCCCGCCATGCGATGCTCATAGACGAACGGACCGGACTGTACGGATATTGTCACTGACAGGCTCAGTAGGGTGTCGGGATGAGTTCGCTCATCGACGTCCCTTTTGGTCAATAGCTGGTGGCCCGTCACGTATTGGCTTATACCTCTGACGTGCTAGTGGTTAAATCCACAGCCATAGTATTGACGAGTCTTTAGAGTCCACCACACTTTTAGTTACTCAAGCTTTCGGGCGAAACGCTGTAGAGGCCGTATGGAGATATGGCATGGTCCGATCAGATACGTGCGGTATTGCACGGATCAGGATCGGACGGATATTACTAGCCGGCTTTGGTTTAAGCCGGATCCTAGTATAGTACAGTGTAGATTTTGTCTAATTGCATTTGTATCCAGACGGAATACAGATGCGGGTGTGTATGCACAGTATCGGGGTTTTTCTGTAATTTATTACGGGACCAGTTTTCTGGAGTTGCCAGTTTGCATTCCTTTCCGGCCGGTTTTCCTTTGTTCTTTCCCGGCCGGACTTTTCAGATGGAGGGTGTTATTTGCAAGTTTGCAAATAACACATTGTGGAGGTTTTTCTTGCAAATATATTTAATTATGATAGCATCTTTTTGATACCATTCTCATCACTTGCTTTTTGTGATTAGAAGTGATTTGTAGTTGATGTAGATTTGTGATGATGATGTTTTGGATGTGGTCACCACTTGTGCTCCTACCATCACCTCCCTTCATGCTTCATATTCTTTCCTCCACCATTTTCTAAGAAGAGAAGTTTTTCATGGTTGAGAGAAAGAAAAAGATGAGAGTTTTCATTCTTGAGAGTTTCATTTCTTGATCTCATTTCATGCTAGAAAAATGCAAGCACCATTTTTCTTGTCTTGTTTCCTCCATCATCTTCAAATGGCAACAAACCCTAAAGTGAGACATGCACTCTACACTACATTCTACAGCAAATCTTGGACGCGTCGGCTAGCCTACTTCGCGCCCGAGTTGCCTCGGTATTGAGGTGGGAGCCCGTAAAAGATACAGGCGATGTGGTGCCCTTCCGACGAAGAGGCGACAACAAGGAGATGAAGGACGAAGCATCCGCGGGAGATCGGAGTGGAGACGAAGACCGAAGGACTCGGATCATTCGGTATATCTCTAACCCGTCTTGTACTTTGCTAGATCTAGTTTAATGGCCCGATCCGGGGTTTAGTGCGCGGTGGTGCCGGTTTGCTAAGTCTGCAAAATTAAAGTTTATCACCGCTTCCGCATTCCGGCGTCGGATTGACGGCCGGGGCGCCGCCGTGCACTTACATGTTATCTACTATTCACGAGTTGGCAATTCACCCCCGTTGTGCCACAGGTGTTTCAGGTTGTTCCCCAGAGTAGTCGAGGCAGGCTGTTCCGCTTTTCAGATATCATCTTTTTCTACAGATACCGCATCAGCTCACAATACTATTTTGCTTAGGTTGGTTTTGGTGGTTATCTGTACTTTGTATTGTACATTCGTTGTATTTTGTACTCTCCATCTACTATTATGTTGTTGACTTAGAGACTTGGTGAGGACGTTATTGTATATTATTTATGGATTTGTTGTCTTTTATATACAGCTTTCTCTCTATTGTCTTTATTTCTTCGTTACGGCGTCATATTTTTGTGTTGTACTCATCTTGGCTAGTTTTTACAAAAAGGGGGTGTTGCTAAAACTTTAAAGAAATAAAGGACTTTTAAAGAATTTGGGTTTCGATTTCAACTATTTCAAAAACTTATAAAATCTTTTCCGTATTTTCTTGGTTTAAATTTCTGGGTTTTGGCTTTCTTTTACTGCATTACGTCTTTAGGCGTTGCGTAGTACTAGGGCCGTCACGGGCCAATTTTGGGTCGTGACATATCTGATTTGTCTTTATCATCGTGTACATGCTTCAGGTGACTTGACAGATCACTATTACACGTTGATAGAGCCCATAGGATTATTTCTTGAATACCGGCAGTATGATGGCGATCATATACGTAAGAGTTGTGTAGTCTATAACCACATCCTTTAAGTGTCCCTAGTCGTGGGAGTTTCGAGACTGGGCATCGATACTCCATGAGTAGACTAGTGTATATGGATCGAGACCCCGAAGAGGGGCGGTATCTGGTCTCACAAGCCATTGGTGTGAGTTGGTTCACCTAAGTTGTATAGAGGTGCTCATTGGGTTATGAGTACACCGGACGGACTCGCAGGGGCACTGCTGATTGGTACTATACCTATCGTCAGGAGCAGTTCCCAGGTGACATGAGTACAGCTTAGTCCGTTGATTTGACACTGCTACATTTGTAAGTCTACGCTAGCGCCCCGGCAGTCTACAGACGCCAAATGCGGAACAAAAACTTTTAACTTGGCGCTATCGTGTACTTTAACCCGGATCTGCCATTATTGCTAAACTAACAAACTGTAAAGAGTGTAGAAAGGTTATACCGAACGATCCGAGTCCTTCGTTCTTTAACCATCATCCCACGCTCCGTTGCGGCTGCTCCGATCTCGTCGATCTCCGATCTCCTCGTCGAGGTGGCACCACATGATCGGTTCTTTAAACGGGCTCCCGCCTCTGACTCGAGGCAACTCGATCGTCAAGTTTGCTAAAAGAGACGACCAAGAATGATGTAGAGAATGAGTAGATGACTTTGTCTCACTTCGTCCAAATCCGTGGACGATCGGTTAATGAAGTTGCCGAGGGAATTGGGTGATGGAATGAAAATGAACTTTGGATTCCATACACCCCAAATCTATCATAATCTTTTTTTCAACCATGAAAAACTATCAAGTGAGAGAGAGAATGAGGAGAGAGAGAGGGCAAGCCATATATAGCAAGAGGGAGGTGACCGTAGGAGAGGGAGGTGACCGTAGGAGAAACCTTCTCACTTTAAAAATATCTTAAGCAATCCAAGAATGCATTAATACAAAGCATGACTCACTAAACCTAGTCATCCTTTAATAAATGCAACCAATTAGAATACAACACCAATTAGCCTCATCATCACTTCTAGAAGCTTCTAGAATGATGACTCACTCATATCAGAAGAAAAGATAAATCCGTCTTTAACCGAATGTTAAAAGACGGCTGATAGAAAACTGGAAACTGGCAACTTCCAAAAGTGATCCTGAAACAACTTTCAGGATAACCCCGAAACTGTATAAATATACCCGCATTTGTATTACGACCGAATACAAATGCAACTGAGACAAAGATATTATACCTACTCAATATAATACTCGGATCCGGCTTAAACCAAAGCCGACCAGTATCATCTGTCCGAAAAATAACACGTGCGTAAACGCACGTGCATTTTCCGAACCCTGCCATAAAACCATACGGCCTCTACAACGTTTCGCCCGAACTTGGGAAACTGCCTGTGGGGGACTCTAATGACTCATCAGCACCCTGGCAGTGGGTTTAACCACAAACCGTCAGCGGCACTAGCTATGCGTAACGGCTGCCCATGGACTGACCTCAAGGGTGGCCGAGGAGCGAACTCAAGGGAGACCGATGAGCGAACTCCTCCGAAAACCCTACTGAGCCTAACAGTGACAATGTATATACAGTCCGGTCCGTTCGTCAATGAGTATCGTATATCTGCCTAGGGGGCTAGCAACGTCAGACCCCCAATAACAGTATAAGTCGTGTCGGAGTGAAGCCCAATAACACCCTGAGATACTACTGGAGTACCTACCAGTAAATCTCCTGCCACGGCCGTGGGCTTTGTGTAATGGCTCTCCTAGACACAGCACGATCTCGCCCCCAATACCGGGAGAGACGAATCCCCTGCCGATCCGCTCACGTGCCTCCATATGGCTCGGGACTGTACCCAAAAGCTACCTGTTTGCACGACTCCTTTGAGCCGTGGTAGGGTAGAAATCAAAGCACAGTGGGAACTCACACGAGACAAATGACGACCTCAGGTCGATGAACTAACCTGTACACATGTCACCAGGGAACTGCTATCTGACGATAGATATAATACTAACTAGCAGATTCCCGGCGAGTCCTGTCCGGTGTACTCATAACCCAATGAGCACCTGTATACATCTTAGGTGATCAAACTGACACCAGTGGCTTGTGAGACCGGCCACCGCCCCTCGTCGGGGTCTCGACTGTACACACTAGTCTACTCCGGAGTATCGATGCCCTGTCTCGAAACTCCCACGACTAGGGACCACAATTAAGGATATGCATATAAACTACCCAACTCTCACGTATATGATCGCCATCATACTGTTGGTAGTAAAGCAAGATCCTAAGGGCTCTATCAAAGTGTAACATGCAATCAGTCACCTGAACATGTACACGACTGATAAAGGCAAACCAGATAGCATACTATCATTTCGAGTAAGACTGTCCTACCGGGATAGGTCCTCCGCAATCATTGCAATCACGTACCTGCGATCCAATAATTGACTATGAGGGCACTATCTCCAACAATCTCCCACTTGCACTCAAGGCTAATATTGCGATGTCGACTACTCACAGCCCGTGTGAAACCGAACATCCAACTCCTCTACTAATCAGTTTCACAAAGCCCGTTTGTAAAACTATTGTGTTCGAGAAATAGCCTCAGTGAGTGGATCCGCCTAGAAGTATCTTTCTATATCTCTCTTTATCTCAAGTTCGTGGAGAAAGCCATCTCCCGAATTGAGTAAAACCTGTCTTAGAACATGTCTGGATATCTGATGGGACCTTAGTTCATAAATGAACTCCATATCCAAACTTCTTAGACTGAATCGATCACTGAACCTAATCAGTATCGGGCACCTTGTTTCCCACAGTATCCTCTTGGACCACCTGTCCATAATACTGTCCCTCTTCGTCAGAAGGAAAAACTATAACTCTGACAATCACTCTGTCTTCCATGTCACCTTTGAAGCCTGGAATGATAATCGTCTCCCGAAGGAGGCTGCCGTCATCAAATCCGTAGAACATGTACTTATGTTCTAAAACTGCTTCCTTATGTTTCTCCAGGATTGGATTAATACAAACTCATTGCAACTAGTGCAAAAACAACATTTGGTGTGGTACTTGACATCTCATGATTGACTCAATTGCCTAAGCAAGTGATCTGCCAATCATGCACATCCCTCTCCCCTTTAGTCTATACGACACCTTTAGAGAGGGTGACTCCATCACCTGCAGGTACACCACCATGCTAGGAGTCAACTATTCCAAAAAACCATTAGAATATCTGTCAAAGTACCCACATTGGGAAACTATCCAAATCCAGATCTAAAACCATAGATCTAGAAACCAAAATGTCAAATATTATATCCATATCCTGTCTAGAGAAACAACTGTGTGACGACCACAGTACAACCGATCGTAGTATAGGAATTTTACTTCCTACTCTGTGTATGTCATCCAGATACTATGACATCACACCCTACTACCTCCATAACTGATCCATCCCCTATTCTGATTGAAGTCAAACCCATGACTGTCACATCAAAATTAGATGATCAATCTCCGCTATAACTGCTCAAGTCTATATAAGCATCTTGCCCACTATGCTTTTGCTGCTCCCACTGACTATGACAACCCTCCTACCGGGTCTCATATCCTGGAACAACAGTAGTGTCAAGTCTTGGTAGATAAGAACCTCTCTGTCACCGTCTCTGAGGCTACCGAAGTACCTCTCGGGCGTCTGAGGTTACCTACCATACCTGCGGAGTGGCTATTGGAATGTCAAACCTGATTGAATGTATAGGTCCTATTAAATTTTCCGTAATCGTTCGCGGTTCTGGAATCACTTCCAGTTCTACCATACTCCCACTACTGTTTTCTAAAAAAGATCCATTTTTATTAAAACTGTGGCGAGTCAAGAACAATATCACTATTGATCTTCCAAATGGTAGAATATCAACCCTCGTCATAGCCAGGGTCAACCCACAAACAGCCATTACAGAAACGTGCCCTGAGTTATCCAGTGTCTGGTTTTAATCATAAGCTGGACAACTCCCCGTACCTTAATATCTTTTAAGGTACGAACTATTCTATATCCAATATAGAAACTTTGGCACTTATTTAATTGGAACCATATTCAAATCATGCAGCTGTCTCCAGTGCATATCAACTTAATGGAAAGAGGCTAATCAGCATTACTCAACTTAGGAATCCATCCAATTATGAGTAACCTGAAAGAGAAAACTCGTTTCTCAAAACCATCACTATCATTTGAATACCAATCACAAGAATCTACATCTTCGATCTCTTTGAAGAATCCCGATACTTGTGATACCTGGTTCTCTACTTTATTCTTATACCCACAACTTCTCAAAACTTAGACCTTGTATTTCTACGAAACACTCGTCTAAATACTAGAGAAGTTATAAGTAAACAGAACATAGTACGAGGACCTACCCCTTTGTCCTGATGGACACTGGACAACATACAATACTCTGTATAAGTCCGCTGAGTTAAACAACTCAAAACTTGTGCGTTGTCGGTGGAAAACTGTACCCTGGCGATTTCCTCAAATATCACCAATTACAACGAATTCCGATATAATAAGGATGATCACCTTATTCCCAATATCTTACTCCCACTCATCATCTGTAAAACCATATAGATATGAGAATGAAACCCGGTAAATACATACCCTTGGAGTAATTGTCTAATCGGGAAAACAGTTTTTCCTTTAACAATGCACTGAAACATGAAAGTGTTTCGTAGGGGTATCCTGGTATCCATAGCAATGCCTCTTCCATAATCCAATTCATGACTTCAACCGTATATCTTATTGCCGTCTTTCCAAATCCCTTTATTTGTCTTTAGTCGTTACCTTTTGTACACCATCGTTAGGCTAAATGGTTTTCTTCCTTCCCTACCGTTCGGCACCAGCCTATGGTTTGGAAGAAGACTATCCAGTAAGCATAATAGGTGTACCCTCCTAAACCAAGGAGTACTCGCAACTGAGAGAAGGTGACGATAAAAGACAACTGAATAATACCTTATTCTTCTTAAAGGTGAAATAGGAGCGGCGATGAAGTACGCGGTTTTGGTCGTGAATGATATTAGTCGCAATTTACTTTGCCCTCTTTCGAATCCCTTTATTTTGTCTTTATATATTACCTTCTGCACACCCTACTTAGGCTAATTGGTTTTCTTCATTCCCTACCTTTCGGCACCAGCCTATGGTTTGGAATAAGACTATCCAATAGGCGTAATAGGTGTACTCTCCTAAACCAAGGAGCTCTCGCAACCTGAGAGAAGGTGATAATAAAAGACAACTGAATAAACCAATTCTATTTCTCCTGAACCTTGATCCATCCTCGAAGAAGTCCCTTCGAGTTCATATATAACCATACGATGGCTCTATCCAATGGAAGTGGATATCCGTAGTAATACGGGTGTTCTGAGAAATGCAAAGGGTAAAAGAAGGAGTGGCAATGACTTATGCAACATAGACAATCCAAAAGCCAGTATTTTAAGAAGGTTCGGTCAACCTGGTCACTGAGTCATAGTCTATGGTCGGTCAAAGGTCGCTGCCAAAGAGAGAGAGAGAAAAGAAACACTCTGCGTGCACTCTATCCTAGATCAGAATGGTCATCATTTTATCTAATCCGGAAACCTCCCACTGTCTTGTCAAATTCTCCTCCAAACCTAAAGAAGAATCAATCGGGATCACCCGAAGAGTAAACCAACTCATCAGTGGGAATCGGGATCCAACTCTCATCGCATGTTAACGTGATGGAATGCATCCACGTTATTCATACTCCAGAAGGTATGCGCATACTTGGCAAGTTTCAGTTTCTTTAGAAACTCCCGATATAGTTTTTGCCCCATGCTCTTATGATCGTGACTAAGGGCCAGCCCACCATAAGTCACATGTCAAGTTCTTCCCATCATTATCTTGTTAATTTGAACCCACCCGTACTCGCCCTTGACTAAGGGCCAACAAGGCTGTACGACTGTCCCAAACCAACTCATCTATCTATGCAACATGTGAACACCCCAGCAGCTACCAATCACTATGTCCTAGCTAAGGGCTAGACCAACATAGCTTGAATACTACTGACCATCCATATGAAATGACGGAGGGCTACAGCTGGTTTTTGGCGAAAAACCTTTAGCGTAGTGAACTTGATATCGCTGAAGGAACCTGATAGCTTTTTAAAATATAGTGGCGAAAACCTTTTGCTAAAGAGGTCACTCCCGGTAAAGGGATCTCGGCTCTTTCCTCGTGGAATGAGGTGCAGGATATTCCACTGAATACCGCTATGCAAAGCAACTTGTAATCGGCTATAGTGAAGTTATTACGCTGACGCAAACTTCTGCCCAAGGGGTCAGTCCCGGTGAAGGGATATCAGCCCTTGCCCCGTCGAATGAGGTGCAGGATATTCCACTGAATACCGCTATGCATAACAAAAGGAAACGTCTTTGTAACAACACTTTTTAAATTTGTTCCAACAACTCAAACAGGTTTGTTTAACTTTGCATTGATCAGAATCAACGCAGTCCCATCAATCAATCACACCAGAAAAGAACGAAAATAAAATGTACGTATATGCCATCCGCATTCGTCACTGGGTCCCGTCATCACCCGTTAGGTTACTTAACTAACGACAGAGCGGGGACTGGACTAGCGCGGGTGTAAAACATATACAACATCTAATAGTATATAAACCAATATACATAATCGCTCCAGGCGTGATAATATGCAACATTACAGAAAAGTAATAAGCATCACAGAACAATACAGATATTTGGGATCCCCGAGTTTCAAAGAGCCGCTGCTGAAACTCGACGTTCCCCTGTCGTGTGGATAGCCTGTGCAATGAAACCTAGACCCCTATGGGTGCGGCAAGTTACCCGCCAAAACCTGAAGCGAGGTAGTCCCCACAGCATAGTGAATGGAACACCCGGCACTTCACGGAATCCGGTAAATTGAGCACCCCTCCTTGGGTCAACCTGTACCCCCTACGAGTGCAGCGAATAGTCTGCTAATTCTGAAGTGGAGCCCCTCTGCCTCTCAAAGCCATGAGATGCGGACCCGTTGCTTTCCCGAACCCGGCTATCCGTGCACTCCGTCGCGGGGTAAAACCTAGTACAGTAATGAAGAATAGTACAATAGGTACATCAACCGCAACCTGGTCGTGCCCCAAAAGAATATTATACAACAGGCAGTGACGGCTGTCCACAAGTTGGACGCTCGCCCCGCAATATCAAATGTACAAATAAACTCAAACTGTACTACCATTGCACACTGCTATCCACCACGACAAATCCGCAACAATACAGCACAACACAGAACATCAACGCAAATGTCATGTTCGCAAACCCGTCTAAAAGAACTATAGCAATCGGACGCGGTTTACCGATCAAATGACATTCCCGGTCGGAGATATAATGTAAGCACTGTAAACTAACGTGTTTAAATTTCGATCGACCATATATCAAGAAGTGGGCCCCACGCAAATCTGTAGAACAGTAATAAAACCTGGGCCCAAACTATATTAACCAAAAACCCTAAAATCCAAACAGGAACCCACAGAAAAAATTTGGTTCACTGATCATCTAGAACCGCCGCGGATGGGCGGCCAAACCATAGGTTTGGCCGCTAATCCGCGGCTCTCTGGTAAGATTGCGTGCCCAAATTTTGTCCATACGCTTAAAAAACCCTGCACGGATTTTTAAGATATGCAGAATTAATTTTTGACACTGTTTAAAATCGACAGAAACTGTCGGGTTGAAATTTTGCAATTTTGGTTTTTCGGTTCGATCGAAGTTTTGAACACGTTAGCACAAGTTAGTATAGCAAAATGGTTAGGCTTTGATACCACTGTAAGTCTACGCTAGCGCCCCGGCAGTCTACAGACGCCAAATGCGGAACAAAAACTTTTAACTTGGCGCTATCGTGTACTTTAACCCGGATCTGCCATTATTGCTAAACTAACAAACTGTAAAGAGTGTAGAAAGGTTATACCGAACGATCCGAGTCCTTCGTTCTTTAACCATCATCCCACGCTCCGTTGCGGCTGCTCCGATCTCGTCGATCTCCGATCTCCTCGTCGAGGTGGCACCACATGATCGGTTCTTTAAACGGGCTCCCGCCTCTGACTCGAGGCAACTCGATCGTCAAGTTTGCTAAAAGAGACGACCAAGAATGATGTAGAGAATGAGTAGATGACTTTGTCTCACTTCGTCCAAATCCGTGGACGATCGGTTAATGAAGTTGCCGAGGGAATTGGGTGATGGAATGAAAATGAACTTTGGATTCCATACACCCCAAATCTATCATAATCTTTTTTTCAACCATGAAAAACTATCAAGTGAGAGAGAGAATGAGGAGAGAGAGAGGGCAAGCCATATATAGCAAGAGGGAGGTGACCGTAGGAGAGGGAGGTGACCGTAGGAGAAACCTTCTCACTTTAAAAATATCTTAAGCAATCCAAGAATGCATTAATACAAAGCATGACTCACTAAACCTAGTCATCCTTTAATAAATGCAACCAATTAGAATACAACACCAATTAGCCTCATCATCACTTCTAGAAGCTTCTAGAATGATGACTCACTCATATCAGAAGAAAAGATAAATCCGTCTTTAACCGAATGTTAAAAGACGGCTGATAGAAAACTGGAAACTGGCAACTTCCAAAAGTGATCCTGAAACAACTTTCAGGATAACCCCGAAACTGTATAAATATACCCGCATTTGTATTACGACCGAATACAAATGCAACTGAGACAAAGATATTATACCTACTCAATATAATACTCGGATCCGGCTTAAACCAAAGCCGACCAGTATCATCTGTCCGAAAAATAACACGTGCGTAAACGCACGTGCATTTTCCGAACCCTACCATAAAACCATACGGCCTCTACAACGTCTCGCCCGAACTTGGGAAACTGCCTGTGGGGGACTCTAATGACTCGTCAGCACCCTGGCAGTGGGTTTAACCACAAACCGTCAGCGGCACTAGCTATGCGTAACGGCTGCCCATGGACTGACCTCAAGGGTGGCCGAGGAGCGAACTCAAGGGAGACCGATGAGCGAACTCCTCCGAAAACCCTACTGAGCCTAACAGTGACAATGTATATACAGTCCGGTCCGTTCGTCAATGAGTATCGTATATCTGCCTAGGGGGCTAGCAACGTCAGACCCCCAATAACAGTATAAGTCGTGTCGGAGTGAAGCCCAATAACACCCTGAGATACTACTGGAGTACCTACCAGTAAATCTCCTGCCACGGCCGTGGGCTTTGTGTAATGGCTCTCCTAGACACAGCACGATCTCGCCCCCAATACCGGGAGAGACGAATCCCCTGCCGATCCGCTCACGTGCCTCCATATGGCTCGGGACTGTACCCAAAAGCTACCTGTTTGCACGACTCCTTTGAGCCGTGGTAGGGTAGAAATCAAAGCACAGTGGGAAATCACACGAGACAAATGACGACCTCAGGTCGATGAACTAACCTGTACACATGTCACCAGGGAACTGCTATCTGACGATAGATATAATACTAACTAGCAGATTCCCGGCGAGTCCTGTCCGGTGTACTCATAACCCAATGAGCACCTGTATACATCTTAGGTGATCAAACTGACACCAGTGGCTTGTGAGACCGGCCACCGCCCCTCGTCGGGGTCTCGACTGTACACACTAGTCTACTCCGGAGTATCGATGCCCTGTCTCGAAACTCCCACGACTAGGGACCACAATTAAGAATATGCATATAAACTACCCAACTCTCACGTATATGATCGCCATCATACTGTTGGTAGTAAAGCAAGATCCTAAGGGCTCTATCAAAGTGTAACATGCAATCAGTCACCTGAACATGTACACGACTGATAAAGGCAAACCAGATAGCATACTATCATTTCGAGTAAGACTGTCCTACCGGGATAGGTCCTCCGCAATCATTGCAATCACGTACCTGCGATCCAATAATTGACTATGAGGGCACTATCTCCAACAACATTGTCTCAAGTGTGTTCCCACTGTTCTTTGATTGCTACACTACCACGGCTCAAAGGAGTCATGAAAACAGGTAGTAGTTGGGTGCTGTCCCGAAGCACTTGGAGGCAGTGGTGGTTTGATAGGATTCGTCTCTACCGGTCTTAGGGGATGATATCGTGCTGTGTAAGGAGAGCCATTACACAGTGTCCTTGGCCAAGGAAAGTGAGATTTACTGGTAGGATTCCAGTAGTTTCTCAAGGTGTTCTGGGCTACACTCCGACACGACTTATACCGCTATTGGGGGTCTGACGTTTACTATCCCCCTAGGCCCGATATGCGATACTCATAGACGAACAGACCGGACTGTACGAAGATTGTCACAGATACGCTCAGTAGGGTTTCAGGATGAGTTTGCTCGTCAACTTCCCTTTCACTCAATACATGGGCAGCCATTAAGTACAGCTAGTACCACTGACGTGCTTGTAGTTAAACCCACTGCCAGCGTATTGACGAGTCTTTAGAGTCCCCCAAAGAAAGTTTCCAAAGTTCGGGCGAAACGTTGTAGAGGCCGTATGGTTTTATGGCAGGGTTTGATCATATACGTGCAATTGTACACGGATCATGATCAGACGGATTATACTAGTGTGCTTTGGTTTAAGCCGGATCCTAGTATTAGATTTGTTGGATTACCTTAGTCTCGAAGTATTCGTATTCAGTCGGAATAGGAATGTGAGTACGTATATACAGGTGAGGGGTATTCTTGTGATCCGTCATGAGTTTACTTTAGAAGATTCTGTAACACCCTAGTTCATTTATACTAATTCCAGTTCCCGTATTTCCTTATTTGTGGTATTTTCTTGATTTATCGTGTTTTGGGTGCGAATGGTATTTTACATTTTACATTGCATTCGACCCGACCCGCTTGCTTGGAACTTGTTCGATTCATGTTTATAGTTTAAATTGACTTGTTACATAGACATGTGCACTTTCATGTTTACTGCATACTTGCATTTTATCTGGAATTGCATCTTTTACCATATAACATTTTAACTCATGTAAAATAATTTAAAATTACATAACATGGCCTGCATGATACCCCTAACCCTATGGTAGCATCCGCGCATCTTGTTCTCGTCTCGTTCAGTGAAAACAGACTTATTTGGATGGCTACACGCACGTACGTGCATCCGTTATTGGGGTTATGCATTTTCGTTACCAGAGCATTCATTTTGAAATTTGGACGTCGCAAAATTTTTTCATATTTTAAATCTGAATTTTTAGCCCCGGCCCGGCCGTATTTTGTAGTAAATTTGTATTTACCTGAAAATCCAATTTTAATTAATATAATATCTTTATTTTAAAATTGACAGCCTTAAAATTTATTTAACAAACTAAAATCATTAGAAATTTAAAATCAAAAGAAACTAAACAACCAGCTCACTTCTTTCTCTTTCTCTTTTCTCTGGCCCACCACTCATCTCTCCTCTCTCTTCTCTTTCCTTCTCTCCTTCTCTCTCTCCCCCGCTACACTCTAATTTTCTATCCCCTCACTGTTTCTCTCTCTCCTCCCGATCTCTCTCTTCTCTCTATCTCTCTCCTCTCGCAACCCTCTCTCTCCTCTCGATCTCATTCTCTCTCTCTTCTCTCTTATCTCTTCTCTTTTCTCACTTCTCTCTCTCTCCCTATCTCTCTCTCCCTATATATAATACACGTCCCTCTCTCTCTCCTCATATTTTCTTTCCTCGCGAACCCACGTCCGCTAGCCCTCGCCTCAGCCGTCGCCGACGCCCTCATCCTTATCCTCCTCGATCGCCTCACCTCTCTCTTCTCCCTCTCCTCCTCCTGCTCCCACAACCCCCGCATACCCTGCAACCCTAGTCGCAACCTACATCCTTCACCATCGCCTCGCCTGCACACCTCACTTCACGCCGCCGACGACATTACCACCTTCATCTCTTCACCCTCGCTTTCCTCTCATCCTCTTCGACTCCTCGCCTCCTCGCCTTCATCACCCGAGCAAACCCCCTGCACCAACCGACCCCGAGCCTGCACACCCACTCCACCGCCACCTCTTCGTCACCGCCACGCCTCGTCGTCGCCAGCGACCGTCCTGCATCACCACCACCTCGACCTTATTTCCAACTTCCTCTTCTCTGCTTCTCCCCTCTTTCCCAGCCCAAGAAAACCCCAGCAATAAAGAACCCAAGAAGCCCCACTACATCGCCGGAATACCCCGCCTGCACCTTGCCGTTGACGACCCATCGTCGACGACACCCCCTCGCCTTCTTCTCTTCCCCAGAGAACCCGGAGAACCCCAACCTTCTTCTCTTTCTTCTTCTTTTTCTTCTTACCTTCTCTTTTCTTTTCTTGATTCGTGTTTTCCGGTGATCGCCGGAGCCATGCCCATCGCTGTTGATCCGGGCGATCCTGAGGACGTTCCCAGACAGCGCGGTCGTGTTCTTGCCTTACCTAGTTCTGTTCTGTACGTGTATGCATGCATCGAGACTTTTACCGACATTCCACGTTGTCGTGCATATCCGTATCGCGATCCATCAAGGCAAGTTAATCTTGCTACATGCTATATAACTCATTATATACCTATTTAAATAAATAACATACCCGTATTTAAAATCATGCACCCCGTGTTTAGTTTTATAAATTTTCGATGTTCGGTTTGCATCCATTCATATCATTTCAGATATAGGTCATGAAAATTTATCTTGTTACATACTATATTCCAATATACTGTACCCAATGGAATATTTACATCACATATTGCTTAGTTGTACATCCTACCTTACCATTTTACAGTTTTACAGTTTTTTGGATACCCGTTTGCATCCATCTCATTTAAAATATATATAATTGCATCCATAGATCACATTAATACATAACGCTGTGATATTAACACCCCATGTTTAATAAAGTATATCCTAATTAGCATTGGAACTATAAAAGTAACCCTAATCGATAATTGTGCATCCATATCCTTGAATTTATATCTATTTGCATACCATATCACATTATTCCATTTTATTGTTATATTAGTACCCAATAATTGATTTCGTGAACCCATAATTATTACAGTTTGATTATGAGCGCCCACTCGACACTTGTGCACTACTTGACATGACCTGATACACTACTACAGACATGACTTGATACCTGTGCACTACTTGACATGACTTCTTACATGTGCACCACCTGACATGACCTGTTGTACCACAGTATGACAAATTACCTGATCTTGTTACTAATGCCGACAATCTTGACTTGTTGTTCCTATGGACATTTCCTGTTGTCTAAACAGACAAACCTGTACCTGATTGATCCTGTATTGGCATTAATCTCAGATTTATCAATACCTGACTTACACACATAACCTTGGGGGTATGGGGAAATCAAGATTGTAACAGAACATAACTCAAAGGGCTATTACATCCTGTACCGTGGTCTCATGGGGTTTGAACGGGACATAGACTCACAGTCTATTATATATTGTACCGTGGTCCCGTGGGGAATGAACGAGGCATAGACCGATGGGTTACGATGAGGATTACATTAATTGATTTCGAATAATCTTAGAGTAGATAACCCTATAGCACAGTTTAGACTACTCACGCATTTCACCTGTTTATATCCTGTTCACTGATCTATATTCATGTTACGGTTTACTTGCTACTGATGACTTGTTACTGTTCATACTTCTTTCCTGCATATTTCATCATATCCTGCTTGCTTAGAATTATTGATATTTTGACGCACTGACGTCTGGGTTTTGCATGGCCCAGATCCCTTATCCTTACCGCAAGCTGTCCAGGAGTACTTTGATCAAAAGGCCGAGCAGTGAGGACCTGTATTAGTTTAGTTTCAGTTCCTTTCAGTATTCCTGATATGAGCCCGCATTATGGGACGTACATTGCAGTTTATTATTGTATTGGATCTTTTGCTTCCGCATTATTTTATCCTTGACTCGTTATTTTGGCTCATGGACATGTATTAGATAGTTGTTTATTATTGTTCTTGATATCTCTACAGCCGTAATGTGACTGTGGAGGGATATTTTCTATCCACAGGTTCCATGGTTGGCTCTGTCACGTGCCTATCTTAGCGCACTCTGGGAAGCGGAGCATGACAGGGTTTGTTTGATATCAGAGCCATAGGATCTAGGTTAACCGGGTTTGATTCTTTTGTAGTTGGTTATTGAACCCAATACACGAATCAGAATACTAGTGATTAGGAACATGTCCTGCCACTTTACTATCTTGCCATTTTTAAATCTTAATTTCCTCCTGATTCTTACCTTGACGATATGCAAACCTCTTTGCATCTCGACTTGAAACTTTGGTTTTCTATTGTTTATCTCTAGAATTTGGGCAACTTGGGTGGAGTTATATGATTGTAACTATATACCGTGGAATGGTTACAATGCGGTACTCTATTTAAGTAACCTGGAGTTCTAGTCCTGATTCATATCCTTGATTCATGATTTTCATTCATCGCAAATTTTGAATCTTGTTCATCATACTAATTCTCTTTGGTGTATTGGTTGCAGAATCATGACGGACAGAAGTTTGAAGATGTACCAGAGGCGTGCTGATGACACCGCGTTACTTGGAGTAATTCATGGTATGCTGGTGAACCAGAAGTGGCAGACCGAGCTGAACCAGCGGCAAGCCGAAGCTTTTCAGGAAGGTTTGCGGACCGTCCAGCAGTCCGTAAACAATGTTGTGGCCAAACCAGTTGAGCGTGTGGGTACCGTGGCAGATTTCAGGTGACTTGGTCTGTCCGTTTTCACTGGTCTGGAAGAGTCGTTGCCAGCAGAGCAGTAGCTAGTCGATACGTAGAATTTGATCGTTGCAGCATAGATTCCAGAGGACAAGAGAGTGTATGTAGTACTCATCCAATTGCTAGAATATGCCCGTGAATGGTGGCTTGTAGAGGATACCCGTTTTCCCAAGCCGATCAGTTGGGCAATGTTCTCGCAGAGCTTCTTGGAGAAGTTCTTCCCGCAGACTGCACGGGAGGAAATGAAAGAAAAGTTTATCTGTTTGGAGCAGAATGGCGGATCCGTTGATGCACATGCGGCTGAGTGGACACGGCTCAGTCGTTTCGCTGGACCTTTGGTGGCCAAAGAAGATGATAGGGCACGAAGGTTTATGCGCAGTTTGGACGTGGAAATTCATAGGCACATTATAGCTCTGAGATTGACCACTTTCTTGCAAGTGCTTAAAGCAGCCAGGGAGCAGCAGAGTTTATCATTGAAGACTGGGGGTACGCAGCAACAAGCAGTTACAGTGCAGAAGCCGGCGTTTGCACCAAACCGAGTGCATGTATGCAGAAGTATTCCGGTGAACCGATGTGGCGTTACACCAATGAAGAAGCCAGTTTTGCCCAAGCAAAAAGGAAGGGTGTTGTGAGATTACTGCCAATGACTGGGTCATTTCTAGAGAGATTGTCGAAGGAGACTTGGACTTTGTCTTATTTGTGGATCAGCTGATCATACCACTGATACTTGTCCGTCGAAGCTTCGCATGAAAGATGATGTTCGGAGGCCACCGCAGAAGCAGTTTCAGGAGCAGAAGCAGTTGACTCAGGGACCCAATCAAGCTTGAGCATTTACCCTGACGGCTGAAGAGGCCAAGGCTTCAGAGGAAGCCGTTTCAGGTACCCTACTTGTAAATGAATTTTTCGCATTAGCTTTATTCGATTCTAGTGCATCCCATTGATTTATGCCGTCTAAGTTTAATACTACACACTCGATTACTTGCATGACCTTATCTAGTTATTGGGACATACACACTGGGAATGGGAAAATCATAGCTTGTAGAGAATGTAAGGATTGTTCTGTAGCTATTTACGGACGGAAGTTATTCGCAGATTTTTTGATGATTAATACCGGTAGTTATGAAGTTATCTTGGGAATGGATTTTTTTTCTCAGCACATTCCACGCTCACATTGATTGTAGAACAAAGAAAGCGAATTTCCAGATTCCCGGACATCCAGAGGTTGGTTTGGAATTAGCAGTTCTGTCGGACCAGTCGAGTGTAGGGCTAGGCCAACAAAAAATGTTCTTTCGTCAATAGAAGTTGAAGCGCCAGCTGTAGTTCGAGATTTCATGGACGTGTTCGAGGACATCTCGGGTTTACCAGAAGCGAGATGCAGAGTTCGCGATCGACCTTGTTCCTGGTACAGCGCCAACCTCAAAGGCGTATTATCCAATGGCACCAATGGAGTTGGAAGAAGTCAATTACTTGAGAAGGGCTGGATTCACAGCAGTAATTCATCTTGGGGAGCTCCAGTTCTTCTAGTAAAAGGGACGGCACACGGATAAATGTGTGTCAGTTTTGAGACATTGAAGAAGAGATTGGTAACCGCTCCTAGTTTGACCGTACCAGACGGTTCCGGAGGATTGGTGATTCACAGTGATGCATTTGGGTAAGGATTGGGATGTGTTTTGATGCAGCTGCAAGTACGGTCGTCGTTGATCATGAACAATAAAGTAGCGCAGTTACAGGACCCTAGATTGTAAAAGTTTCGAGAACAAGTTGAAGCTGGACTTCGAACGGACTTATTGATTCATGAAGATGGTTCGTTGTGATATGGTAGTCATTTGTGTGTGCCAAAGGGAGATATTCATGAAGAAGTTATGAAGGAGGCACACAGTTCCGCATATTCCGTACATCCAGGAGGCACGAAGATGTACCGAGATCTACGACAACATTTCTAGTGGGATGGCATGAAATAGAAGATTTCCCGCTTTGTAGAAAAGTGCTTGGTGTGTCAGCAAGTTAAGGCTAAACATCAAAGGGTTGCTGGTTTATTGCAGCCACTTCTGATTCCTCAATGGAAGTAGGAACATATAACCAAGGATTTTGTGACGGCTTTACCGCGGAGTGCAAAGGGCAACAATGTTGTTTAGGTGATCGTTGATCGATTGACCAAGGCAGCTCATTTCATACCATTTCGAGTTGGTCAATCAATGGAAGCATTGGCAGAACGGTACATGCAGGAGATTATAAGATTGTGTGGAGTACCGGTGAGCATCATGTCCGACCGAGACACCCGATTCTTATTACAGTTATGTAAGAGTTTACAGGAAAGTTTGGGTACTCGGTTGAAGTTTAGCACAGATTATCATCCTCAGACAGACGACCAGTCGGAAAGAATGATCCAAACTCTTGAAGATATGTTGAGAGCTTGCATGTTGGACTTCAAGGTTTCATGGGAGGATCATCTACACTTAGTGGAGTTTCGTACAACAACAGCTTTCAGGCGACATTTTAGATGGCTCCATTCGAAGCATTGTATGGTCATAAGTGTCGTTCACCTGTTTGTTGGGACGATGTTGGAGAACGAAGATTGTAGGGACCAGATTTGATCGTGCAAACAGTTGAGAAAGTTAATGATCGCACGCTTTTGGCGTGTCGGATGTTCAAAATTCTAAAGTTATAACCGCGATAAGAACGGTGTCGCTTTGCAGCTAGCCGGCTGAGCACGGGTCGATCCGCAGGGAGATGGTTGTATGTCCGTTCGAGTTTTAGACGAGTCAATAAAGAATGTGTATATATATGTTCAAGTCTACCCTAATTGTTCGTATTTATGTTCAAGTAAGCTTGTTAAGGCTAAAGTCGGTTAGTAGAGTTAGGATTAGTCTTGTGCTTGTCTTTTGCCATTCTTAAGACGATGTTAGGATAATCGAAAGTAGCGGGGATTAGGTGGACATCGGAATGGGATTTGCGAGTTTAAGCAAGCTTTCCAATGCTAAATCCATTCCTAGTGTCCCTTGTCCGTCTGCTAAATACGCTTATTTCCAACCCTCGGCCAAGCACCCGCAACCATGTATCCAATTAAGTCACAACTACATGTCACGTTGTAGTGCGCTTAAAGGACTTCTCGACCTAAGTCGCGGCTATATGTCATGTATAGCGCGCCTAAGTGAGGGGGTTGCGTTTATTTGGTCGGGGTTCGTTTCAAGATGGTTGGCGAAGAGAAGCACAAGCGATTTCTCCGTCCCTCATACCACCTTCCTTAGCCTTAACAAGAGGGAAATTATTCACACATCATAAAATAAAAGAAAACAAAACACGAAGGAAGAAAAGAGGAAAATACGGTTTTAAAAGTTAAGCAAGCTAACTCTTGGGTTCTCACCTTAGCAAGGAACTCCGTCAAGTATCATCACTTGAAAATACGGATAAAAGAAGAAAAGAAAAGAAATAAAAACAACTAATTAACAACAAATAATAAAGTTACACTAGAAATTAAATTACAATGCAATGAAATAAAAATACAAGATAAGAAAAACAACCATCATCTTCATTTCATCGTCCACTCAATGCTCTCACTACATTTTAATAGAGGAAAGAATGAAGAAGAAGAAGAAACTAAGCTAAATCCTAACAAAGAGAGAATGTAAATCAAGACATGAAGAAGAACTTTGGCTTTCACAAAACTAGGCTATTTATAGGCTGCGTGCTGAAACCCTAGGACCACATTCTGTCCCTAAATGATATTACCAAACTGCCCCTAAAATATCAGCATCCACCGAGTCAACTCGGCCACGGATCCGCGGCCGAGCCGCCATGTTGGCCGCGGATCCGCAGCCATTAAGAGGAGTTGGCTTATCGTATTTTTGGGGTTTCCCTGTGTTGCTATCTTCTATTGTTCTACATGTTCCAAATTGAAAATTTCTTCCACAATTGTTTTAGATCTGCAACGGTCCAAAATGGCATAAAAAATAATACTTTTGACCTTTTCTCCCTCGAGCTCCGCGCACCCATTGATTCTTGTGCCGCCCCCCTCGTGATCTGTGCTTGTCTCTGGAACTAGTACGCGGCACTGGACGTATACGGATGACCGGAACCCGGCTTTTATCTGTTGTCAACTGATGTTCTGGATTTTGGCGTAACGGTGGATATTTTGTATGATTTTCGTTATTTTGGACTAGGAACCTGTAGCCTGTAAATATGTAGCAAATACGGATTAAAAGCACCTACCTATAAACAAACGAGCGTAAGAATGGGGGGTAGTAAATGCAATATTCTGGTATGAACAAATACCCCCAAACTTAACTTTTGCTCGTCTCGAGCAAAAACAATTATTCACAAAAAATTCCTAAACGCACTTTCGCAGGGAACGCGATTGCACTGAGCGTGTGCAACAAGTCGTTAAACCTGTAGGTGTCCCTAGTAGGAGGAGTGTTGTCTCCTGAGGGTTTTTCAGCGGATTACACCCACAAAATCCCGTCAAGCTAGTGTCATAAGTTAATATCGATTCTACTCCTACAGTTTAGTATCTACGTTAGAAACTTGATTGTTTGAATTTCTCGATTGTGTGTGTAAATCAAATGTTCCCCGGCAACGGCGCCATTTGATTGATTCTTTTCCGGATGCGTCGGATTAGAAATTGAATAGAGAATCACAACCATAAATATTTGACCGCAACAATAACGGTGTCGGATATAGCGCATTAGTAAGTGCGGATCGTCCACAGGGATTGTGCGATTCGTTTGTATTTTGTTTTGTTTGAATCGAAACTTTAATAGAAAAGAAAAGCAAAATGATTCAATATTTTTATCGACGAGTTTCAAGTATCACTATTCTAATCAAGAATCAAGAAAACGATAAACATCAAGAATCAAGTATCGATAGAATTCCAATCAATTTAGGTTTCAAGATTTGAAGTAAAGCTCATGGGAATCGATTCGATAGTAGATGTGATGAAGATTCAAGAATACGATTTCTTATCTATTAACAAGTTGATGCTAAATCGATGTAGAATTCATCGAGGATCAAGGATCTTGCGAAGAATTAGTGTTCCTCATCCTATCCTTTGTCCTTTCGATGAATCACATTCACTAGATAGCTTCTTGAAAGTCAAATGATCAATTGTTGATCTCTAGATCGTGCGAAAGGAATCAAGAACGCATTTGCATCGATCTAGATCATTGATCAATCGATTTTCAAGAATTTACAATTGTTTTAAGACTTAAGAAAACGTTTAAAAATTCATCAACATCATCATTGTACAATTGTTTCGATTCCTCCACGAGCGGAGTTTTATTTAAGCATAATCACAAAGTACATATTCAAGAATCGAAATGAATCATAATGCTCGAATTGAAAATAAGAAACTTTAAAGAATCTTCACCTTTATTACATCAACAAGTAGTTACAACTCTCAAGAATTACAAGAGGTAGGAACTTCGCTCGTTGAATCTAGCATCGCTCGGCTCCTTGAGTCTTGGATTGCTTGGATCTCGTGCTCCGTTGAAGTCCGGTTCCGCTTCTAAAGGATCTTGAAGACTTGCTTGGCTTGCACTCAAAGGATCTTGAGTTCCTGATCTTGGATTGGATTAGGGTTAGGGTTTTGACACAAGTCTTGTCACTAGACTTGTGGGTAGAAACTGGGGAAGATGAAGATTAGCAACCAAAGATTGATTAGCTAAAGATTGAACAACCTCAACAAGTGATCCTTGGGGTCTTTTTATAGGTTTCCCAAACCCTAGGTCTAGGATTTGAATTTTGAATTTCCCTCCAAAAAGTTAGTTAGAGGGAGAGGCTTCTAGAAGTAGTTAGTTAGGAGGGAGCTTCTAGAAATAGTTTGTTAAGAGCTTAATTAGCTTAATCAAGATTAGCTTAATTAATCACCCTTTCTGATCTGGCAGAAGCTTCGAGAGAATTCTGGAATTTGAAGTATATGAACTGAATATGGGCCCTGAGAGAAGAATATTGAAGCAAAAATGGC
The DNA here is from genome assembly GCA_030015575.1 of Agapanthus africanus. Taxonomy (NCBI): domain Eukaryota; kingdom Viridiplantae; phylum Streptophyta; class Magnoliopsida; order Asparagales; family Amaryllidaceae; genus Agapanthus; species Agapanthus africanus. The sequence continues at coordinate 222,208,196 of JASDDO010000016.1, read as the reverse complement.
AGCTTGATGACATCATCTCGCCGCGGATCCGGGGCGCTTTATGGGCCTTGGTGCCTGTTTCTTCTGGTGCTTGCTTGGGCTGATTTATGGGCATTTATCTGATATGTTGAATTTAATATATCTCTCTATATTGCTACCAGCTCTCAGGTCTTTGAGTTGGCGTAATTTTTATCGGCTCTTTTCCCATTTTGGCTCTGTTCCTCTGGAATTCCCTGCACAGACTTCGAAACACAAGTTGCGCAATATAGGAATCATGTGATGCCATAAAATACAGTCAATTTCCCTTAAAGTTCCGGTTTTAAAGTCTAACACATGCAAACTGATATTTTACGACTGTTTTGCTAATATGTGCTATATGAATGCCGAACAGCTCTAGATGAGTGCAAATTATAGGGAAATTGTCGTGTTAAAAATGCAGTATTTTCGACTAATCAAATTCCCCCAAACTTATTTTCGATTGTCTCGAGCGAACTTTATTAAAAAGGGAAGGAGAAAATAAAGAAAGAGAGTTACTAACTAGCACACTTTCGTAGGCAACACGATTGCCCTGAGCACGTGCAACAAGCCTTTAAACCTCTAGGTGTCCCTAGTAGGAGGAGTCTTGTCTCCTGCGGGTTTTCAGCGGATTACACCCACAAAATCCAATAATAAAAGAAAGATCATGAATATTACATCTAAAGACAAGAATTGTAAAAGAAAAACCTTGAAAATTAGTGTTTCCAACTAAGCTAGCTTTTCGGTTGTCATGAGCCCTATCTTAATAGTCATGAAAAGATGTTAGAAATCACGTCCTCCCTCAATAAAACATCGTCTTATTCTTCATTCCTATCTTTCTTCCAAACATCGATCATATAACCTTACGTGTGTGTAAATGACATCCTTAAACCCGGAGAATTCAATTCAAGCTATCATACTCTTGTCCATCCACCTCAGTATTTTTTTAATTAATGAATATTTAGATGGATTTGCTCACACACTTTCATGCGACCGTTAATACTTCTTGAGGCACTAACCGACCGATTACTCATGTGCTTGCTTATTTGGTGTATTTTCCTCGTCTTGCACCACCTAAGGCTTAGCAGTGACTCCCAGGCCAGTTGGCCTTAGGGCACTAGGTGAAGAGGCACCCTCGCTATATTTTTTTATTGCTGCCTTAGCGATAACAAAACCGGTGTCCATTTTTCTCACCACTTTATATTTTCTTCATTTTTCTTTATTTCCTTCATACATCAGCTTTAAGACAAGAGCAATTCAAGGTATCCTCTACTATCCCGGGCTTCAAGACGTGTGTTAGTGCGAATAGCAGGGTATCAACGTTCAAAATGTTTGGCTTCCAGAATAGAAACTATTTTTCAGACTTATTTTTATCCTCAGATTAGTGACTTCCTTTATCTTACTAACCCCTGGGACAACGGCTCATAACTACTTATTACTAGTTCGTATAAGAAAACTTCTAATTTTCTTGGTTTTCTTTAATTTTTCTAATCTCATGGATGTAATTTTTCACTATCTAATCTTTTATTATCTTATTCATGTACAAAAATTTTTATTTTTCGAAATTTTTTAAATTTTTATAGGTTTTCAAAAATGTTTTGTGCTTATGCAAAGTATGATGCAAATGATGCGAAAATAAGCACAAACCTCCCCCAAACTTGTTTTCAACAGTGTACTCACTGTTGCCTTCTGCTAAATCTCGAAAAAACCTGTAAGCTTGGGAGGAAATTTATTAATGGGGGCAAAATATTTAAGTGAAGATCCTCCCTCAAACTTATTTTTGGCTCATCTTTTTGTGTAAATTTTCTTTTCAAGAGCCAGAAAAAATGCCCCCCCAAACTTGAGCTATGCAATGTTAATCTTTTGAAAATCACATGAGGGGGTAAAAAATCATTGGTCGATGCCAAGCTTTGCAAAGACCGATGGTTAACACCAACCATTCAAAAATTTTATCAATGCAGTGCTCTGGTTGGTGAAAGAAGAAGTGAGGAAAGTGTAAGTGGTGGAATAGAATGTGTGTGCGTATCATTTTGGAGAGACGATGCAGTGAATGTGATGGATTGCTCGCATTCTTTTTACAGTTCAAAAGAAAGGGTGGAGGTTCAATTTCATTGATTGGGATATGATTCATCTCAACACCCGTGTCATTCAAAAATGCGAGTTCATCAGCGAAGACCTCCTCAAAAGTTCCATCTATACCCCGATGAATAATGTCATCACAAAGTGCGGAGGAAATTTATTAATGGGGGCAAAATATTTAAGTGAAGATCCTCCCTCAAACTTATTTTTGGCTCATCTTTTTGTGTAAATTTTCTTTTCAAGAGCCAGAAAAAATGCCCCCCCAAACTTGAGCTATGCAATGTTAATCTTTTGAAAATCACATGAGGGGGTAAAAAATCATTGGTCGATGCCAAGCTTTTGCAAAGACCGATGGTTAACACCAACCATTCAAAAATTTTATCAATGCAGTGCTCTGGTTGGTGGAAGAAGAAGTGAGGAAAGTGTAAGTGGTGGAATAGAATGTGTGTGCGTATCATTTTGGAGAGACGATGCAGTGAATGTGATGGATTGCTCGCATTCTTTTTACAGTTCAAAAGAAAGGGTGGAGGTTCAATTTCATTGATTGGGATATGATTCATCTCAACACCCGTGTCATTCAAAAATGCGAGTTCATCAGCGAAGACCTCCTCAAAAGTTCCATCTATACCCCGATGAATAATGTCATCACAAAGTGCGGGGTGATCTTCAGACTCTAAAATCAGTTCATAATCAGTGTTAGTTGTTGACCCGGACATCTCGGTGGAAGAGTTCGTATGTGTATGATGCATAGTTGGGTCAAACAACAACGTATGAAAAGAGTCAAGATCAGTATCATGAGGATCATCAAATTCGCTGCTGTCGACATCCATTAAGTCGACAGAACAGACATGAGCAGTAGGTTCGGAGGGTATACTTCCCAACTTGTAAATGTTCAGTTCAATTGACCTATTCCCGAAAGATAGGGTCATAGAACCATTACGACAGTTGATGGTAGTATTGGAAGTGGCCAAAAAGGGCCGACCTAAAATCACCGGAATTTGATTCCGTGGGTTCGCTACAGGCTGTGTATCCATTACAATAAAATCCACAGGGAATATAAATTCCCCGAATTTTATTAACACATCCTCCAGTTCACCCCTACGTTTGGTGATTGATCGGTCAGCCATCTGGAGAGTGCAATGGGCTGGTTTCAACTCTCCGATCCCTAGTTGCTCATAGAATGAGAAGGGAAGCAGGTTAACACTTGCGCCAAAGTCTAGTAGAGCACGGTTAATGTATTTTTTCCCAATAGAAATGGAAATAGTAGGACAGCCAGGGTCCTTACGTTTCCTCGGTACTTGTTGGGGGAAAGCCGTGTCTACAGTCTTTGCTATGAATATCTTCTTACGCACTTGTTTCTTCCTCTTTCTAGTGCACAAGTCTTTAAGAACTCTCGCATACGTGGGGACTTGTTGGATAGTATCTAGAAGAGGGATGTTGATGTTTACTTGCTTAAAAATGTCCATAATCTTCTCCATATGTGGACTCGATTTGTTAGCCCTTAACCGATTAGGATAAGGTACTTTAGCAATAAGCGCTGGGTCCATCATAGGAGAAGGAAGTGTGTGTGGACCCGATCCCAGAATAGGAGTGGGGATCGTCGGTGGTAGACTAGAAGAGATGGGCTGAGGTGGCGAGCCTTGTGGGAAAGGAAGAATAGGCTCGCAAGAAGGTGGTGGGGTAGAAGAACTGGGGTCAGAATTAGAAGTAGAAATGGAAGGAAAGGTCTCAAACGGGGTGTTATTGATTGATTTTTCTGTATCATCAAACTCTTCCCCAACGTGATTGTCAAGCACTCTTCCAGATCTCAATGTGATTGCACTCACATGATATGAATAGCCAGGATTGGGTAAAGGTTGAGCTGGAAGTTTCCCTTTCTCTCTTGCACTCATTTCGGCTTTTAGTTGTGCAATTTGTGCTTCCATCGATTTGATATTCTCATTTTGAGAGACAATGATCTTCATCACATTCTCGACGGAAGATTGCAAACTTGCCGTCCCTTGGATGGATTGTTTCAGGAAAGTATCCAAGGTTTTTGCTAGTGCAGAGGTATTATCTGTACCGGTCAATTGCAAAGAGTTTTCATGCGGTGCAAAAGTGTTGGCCGGATTTTGGAAGTTTTGTGATTGGAAGGGGTGCTGACTCAATTGAAGTTGTGGTTGCTGTTGTGGTGGAGGGACCCTTTGGAAATTGTTTTGGGTTGGAACCGTGATTTGAGATTGTGATTGTTTCCAAGCAAAGTTAGGGTGATTCCTCCAACCCTGATTATATGTGGAAGAAAATGGATCGTTCCTAGGTCGTTGTTGGAAAGCAGAATTGATATGCTCATGACCTTGAAATGGAGAATTTAGTGGACATTCTTTCGTCAAATGAGAAAGATCAGAACAACATCCACATACAATTTTGGAGAGTGACATTTGATTTAGGGCGGCGGCTAAAAATTTGTTTTCCATAGTCTCGAGTTTCTTGTGTATAGCTAAAATTTCAGCTCTAACTCCTATGAAAATATTATTGTCATCCCTAGACGATTGACTCACACCATCCCACTGTAAAGATTTTTCAGCAAAATTTTCTAGAAAATTCCAGGCTTCCCCATCATCTTTAGTCATGAAGTTGCCTTGACACATGGATTCAAGGGTCTGTCTTATGTTAGGATTAATGCCCTCATAAATGATTCGGCACAGTTCCCATCTCGGGATGCCGTGATGTGGGCATTGGACTAACAGATCCTTGAAGCGTTCAAGACATTTTGAAAATGGTTCATTTGGAAGCTCGGTGAATTGATTGATTTCGCTACGGACTCGAGCTGTCTTTTGGTATGGGTAGAATTTCTTAAGGAATGCTTTGACGAATTCTCCCTAGTTTGAAATGGAATGTGCGGTAGTGTTATACAGCCACTTCTCGGCTATATCGCACAAGGTAAATGGGAGAAGACGTAGACGCATAGCATCCATAGAAAGCTGTGAGGTACCCATCATTGTGCATACATTTTCAAATTTGGTGATAAAGGCATATGCGTCTTCAGACTCGAGACCGTGAAATTTTGGTAGAAGGTTGATGTATTGGTGTTTAATTTCAAAATTTTCCCCGTTGGCTGGTGGAATGGAAAGACAGGTGGAAAGGGGACCTCGTGTAGGATAGCATCTCTCTTGGAGAGAGATGCGGGGTGGATTCTGCGCACCAACGGACGGCAACAGAGTAGTGGAAATGAAGTTCGATGGAGACAGATCCATCGATGTGGGTGTGGTGGTGGGTAAAGAAAAGGTAAATGTAGAAATACCGACTTTTGGGTCGATCGGGGAAACGCGGACTAAACGGGCACTAGAATCCTGTGTCCAGCCTATCTTGCACTAAAATGGGTTAGTACAAGTGGCTGCGTGAATTTATAATTAGTGGAAAGAATGAATGAATGCGGTGTTTGTTTTGAAAATATACGGATTTTTAAAAAAAATGATGCAACACAACAAATGCAACACACAAAACCCTAATTCTAGGGGTTACCTAGGTCAAATCTCTAGACCGCTCCTAACTGCCAAAAGACAAGTTGCAGGATAAATCCTCCACTGCCTCTTTGTCTCTCCTATGGCCAGGTAAGTGCTAGGTAAGTGGGAGGTTCTCCACTACGTAAGTAGTGGGCCTAATTAAGTAACCACTAGCTTTCGACACACTTGCCTTAGACACCACAAAAGAAACGTGGATAAGCAATGAATTACCCACGGCCTTTTTCTGTCCTAAGTGAGCGCGACGGTCCTTAGAGTCATCTCTATATATTTTTTAGTTAATGAAGGTCAATGCGGATGCAAGTTTGCGATTTTTGGGGCTTAGGAAGGGTAATGAACTCCCCACCTAATCTGGATTTGATCTTTGCCCCTTAATGTCCGTATTAATTATGCAAACAACCACAAAATCAAAACAAGCACAATTTACTTTTGCTTTTTGCGCGGCGCTGCGATTTTTGTAAAGAAACTTGCGCAAAATGTTATTTGGAGCAGATTTGGGAAGAGATAAGAAAGTTAGAAGTTTACAGAGCAAATTTGGTGGCGTGATGATGTCACTACGAGGCGGAATCGCGGTGGGAGTCGCCTATTGCCGCGAAATCGCGGTCCTCTGGTGGGATCACTGCACGAAATATTCACAGAATGTGCCAGTTCACTCCCCAAGCTCTCTGGATTTTTCAGAAATTTTTTTCCACAGCTCCAATGGTTCCAGATTTCCACGCACAAATCACAACAACTCGTATTAGTGTTTGCGCGAATTTTGGTCTAAAAATTAAAATGGAATAAATCTTTCTATTTAAATTTCAAATAAAGAACGAATTAGCGCGCGATCCTCGGCAACGGCGCCATTTGATTGACTTTTTTCTGGATGCGTCGGTTTAGAAATTGAATAGAGAATCACAACCAAAAATATTTGACCGCAATCAATAACGGTGTCGGATGTAGCGTGTTAGTAAGTGCGGATCGTCCACATGGATTGTGCGATTCGTTCGTATTTTGTTTTATTTGAATCGAAACATTAATAGAAAAGAAAAGCAAAATGATTCAAGATTTTTATCGATGAGTTTTAAGTATCACTATTCTAATCAAGAATCAAGAAAACGATAAACATCAAGAATCAAGTATCGATAGAATTCCAATCAATTTAGGTTTCAAGATTTGAAGTAAAGCTCGTTGAATCGATTCGATAATAGATGTGATGAAGATTCAAGAATACGATTTCTTATCCATTAACAAGTTGATGCTAAATCGATATAGAATTCATCGAGGATCAAGGATCTTGCGAAGAATTAGGGTTCCTCATCCTATCCTTTGTTCTTTCGATGAATCACATTCACTAGATAGCTTCTTGAAAGTCGAATGATCAATTGTTGATCTCTAGATCGTGCGAAAGGAATCAAGAACGCATTCGCATCGATCTAGATCATCAATCAATCGATTTTCCATAATTTACAATTGTTTTAAGACTTAAGAAAACGTTTAAAAATTCATCAACATCATCATTCTACAATTGTTTTGATTCCTCCACGAGCGGAGTTTTATTCAAGCATCATCACAAAGTACATATTCAAGAATCGAAATGAATCATAATGCTCGAATTGAAAATAAGCAAGTTTAAAGAATCTTCACCTTTATTACATCAACAAGTAGTTACAACTCTCAAGAATTACAAGAGGTAGGAACTTCGCTCGTCGAATCTAGCATCGCTCGGCTCCTTGAGTCTTGGATCGCTTGGATCTCGTGCTCCATTGAAGTCCGGTTCCGCTTCTAAAGGATCTTGAAGACTTGCTTGGCTTGCACTCAAAGGATCTTGAGTTCTTGATCTTGGATTGGATTAGGGTTAGGGTTTTGACACAAGTCTTGTCACTAGACTTGTGGTTGGAAATTGGGGAAGATGAAGATTAGCAACCAAAGATTGATTAGCTAAAGATTGAACAACCTCAACAAGTGAGCCTTGGGGTCTTTTTATAGGTTTCCCAAACCCTAGGTCTAGGATTTGAATTTTGAATTTTCCTCCAAAAAGTTAGTTAGAGGGAGAACCTTCTAGAAGTAGTTAGTTAGGAGGGAGCTTCTAGAAATAGTTTGTTAAGAGCTTAATTAGCTTAATCAAGATTAGCTTAATTAATCACCCTTTCTGATCTGGCAGAAGCTTCGAGAGAATTCTGGAATTTGAAGTATATGAACTGAATGTGGGCCCTGAGAGAAGAATATTGAAGCAAAAATGGCAGCTTGATGACGTCACCTCGCCGCGGATCCGCGGCGCAAGCCGGCTCCCGCCGCGGATCCGCGGCGCTTTATGGGCCTTGGTGCCTGTTTCTTCTGGTGCTTGCTTGGGCTGATTTATGGGCCTTTATCTGATCTGTTGAATTTAATATATCTCTCTATATTGCTACCAGCTCTCAGGTCTTTGAGTTGGCGTAATTTTTATCGGCTCTTTTCCCATTTTTGCTCTGTTCCTCTGGAATTTCCTGCACAGACTTCGAAACACAAGTTGCGCAATATAGGAATGATGCGATGCCATAAAATAAAGTCAATTTCCCTTAAAGTTCCGGTTTTAAAGTCTAACACATGCAAACTGATATTTTACGACTGTTTTGCTAATATGTGCTATATGAATGCCGAACAGCTCTAGATGAGTGCAAATGATAGGGAAATTGCCGTGTTAAAAATGCAGTATTTTCGACTAATCAAAACTCTATCATCCTAAGTTAGAAATATCCAACCCTTATTTTTCACACCTCCTATCTATTTAACCTTGGATCCTTTACGTTCCAAAGAAAGTTTAGAAAGATGTTGGTTCTCCTGAGTTTTCCTTCTAAAGTGCGGCCTCAAATCAGGGATTTTTATCAACTTTACAGAAGACATAAGTCTTATTCTTCATTTCTATCTTTTATCTAAACATCGATTGTATACCCCTACGTGTGTGTGTATTTGCACCTCTACACTCAAGAATTCAATTCAAGCTATAATACCCTTACCCTAATACCTAATACTACTTCTTTTCATTAAGGATGGACGGATTTGCTCACACACATTTCATTCGACTATTAATGCTTCTTGAGGCACTAACGGCCGATTACTGAATGTGTAAACTTAAAGCGTAAATAGTAGTTTCCAGGTCTTGACTTTATTTATTTTTCTTTTTCTTTTTTTTTCAAGACCGGATATATTTTTCAACGATGCTCTTTTGGTGTTTAGCTTTAAATACCGTTTTTTTCTTTCATACTAGGTTTTCAGGCAAGAGTATTTCTAGGTATCCTCTACTATCCCAAGTTTTAAGGTGCGTGTAAGTGCAGTTTGTAGGGTATATACTTTCTAAATTTGAACTCAAGAAAAGAAACTATTTTTCAGACTTATCATTCAGTAAAGCTTCAATACTTTCCCTTTATCTTGACTTAACTCAAGAACTGAACTCAAGATTACCTATTTCTCAAAAAAAACTGTAAAGACGTATAATCACCAAGTTTAAACAGAATGAGGGTTATTTTTAGGGTTTTCAATTCCTAAGCCTAGGATTTAGTTATTTCTAATATATCAACTAAGCTTTTAGAATAAAAATCTAAGTTACCCTATTAGCTAACTTGACGACAAAGTTTTTATATTTTTGGAATTTTTTTCGATTTTTATGGGTTTTTAATAATGTATGCAAATGCAGAATATACAAATGAATGCGAAGGAAGAAAGCTTACCGAGCACACCCCCAAACTTAAACTTGATAGTGCCCTCACTGTCAGGCTACACCAAGAGGGTCAAAATTGTCGATGCTCTCTAAAAGAAAATTTTATACAAAATAATATAAAAAATAAAACCGAAAATATATACACAAAAAGGTTCCCTCCCGCAAACTTAAGTGAAACAGTGTTTCCACTATTTAGCGTTGAAGTTCAGGATCAAAGGGGAAAGAAGAGTATCAAGCTATACAAGGCCTTAGACAGGCCAAAAGTGAGCACCAACCATTCAAAGATTTTATCTCTATAATGTGCTGGTTGGTGAAAGAATGCGGAGAGATAAGAAATGGAGAATACGCGAGACCGTATGGAGATAGAAGCGGGATACGGTCTCGGTATATGAGAAGAAGAATGGCGGAGGAGAGAAAGAAGTGGAATACGAACTTGAGGGTGGAAATGGATTGAATAAATTAGTACAATCTGTAATGATAGATGTGAAAAGATGGATTGTATTAATCTATCAATATGGCGAGAAATTGGGTCAAATCCCTCAAGATTCGTGAGAAACCATTGGTACGCCGAACTTGGTAAACCAGACACAGGAAGTGAAAATGATACGGTTTCTTGCAATGTCGGAACGATGGAAATGATGGGGGAAAATGATTGAGGAAGGTTATCGGTTAAGGGTTCTGGAGGGTGTACACAGTCAATGACAGGGACATGATGAATTAGAAAATCCGACTCATCAAGCAAAACTGGTTCATCCTCAAAAATATCCTCAAAATTCAGCACATCCATGCATTTATCCTTAAAATCCAGACGCATATGGGGTTCGGGAAAAACATTTAATGACTCGGGATGATGAATTGGAGAGAAAACTCTGCCAAATCTATGTGTTCATCATCCAAAATATTTCCAGCGTCAATATCCTCAATCAAGTGAAAATCAATTTTCTCAGACACCTTATCAAAAGCATGGATTTCAATCAATTTTGGTTCTAAGATGGAGGTGTAGAGGTCAATAGGGTTGGGTGCGGTTTCACTCGAAAGGGACCCTTCACAATCGGGCAAATCAAACATTACAAAATCACACGACTCATTATCTGTTCTATCTTTAACCAATGAATCGTTTGGAACACTAAATAGACATTCAAAATCGGAGTTGTGGGTTTCAATTTGCAATGGGTAGGTTTGATATGGAAGGTTGTATATATCACTCTCTCCAATCAAATTAGCAGCCTGTCCTACTGCCTCAGCATACTTTGGAAAATGTGGAGCTAGTTGGAAACAAGCTACCGGTTCACTAGGTTGCATGAGGGTGGCCATGGACGCATTCAAATTCATCATCCGTTGGTACGACGCTACCCTTAAGTCTTCCAATGACTGTTCCAGACTAGACATGCGTAGTGAAGGGGTTTCAGTAAAAGATTCAAAGTTGTTTTGGTACTGGAAACTCCCAAATGTGGGTTCAGAAGCAATGTCTTGGGAAGGTGTAAAAGTCGGGTAGGACTGGTAGGAATTGAATGGCTGGACAGGGGTAGGATCAATATTTGGATACGAAGGTGAATGGAATTGTTGATCCCAAGAATTTGAAGTGGTGAAAGGAGTAAAAGATCGGTTACGAGATTGTTCAATGTGTTCAGCGATAGACAAAGGATGACTTGCAAAAGGGGTATCAACATAAGCAGGTGCGGGAGGTTGAAAACGTTGATACAAAGTGGAATGCGGAGTGCAAGTGTTTGTCCTAGACGCTTCTATGCGATCTTTCAGTGAAATTTTGGGCATGGAGGGGTCGTTCGAAACTCGACCAAAGCAAGAACCGTAGGAAGTTATGTCTAGTTGTAGGTACCAAAGTTCGGCAAGAGTTTTTCTATGTGGAGTACCCATGATATGAAGAGAAGAAGAAGGAAATGAAGGGAAAAAGAATATGGATTTTTTTATTGATTTAAAAAAAAGTTTTTTTTTGGAATTTTGAAATTGTTTGTTTTTTGAAAGAATACGGAATTATGGAACTAAACATTATACAAGCACAATCACAATCACAATATGCACAAACACACCTAGAGCTAGGGTCTTCAAAGTGCAACTAGACCGCTACTAGACTTCCAAGCGACAAGTTGCAGGATAACCCTCGAATCGCCTCTTCACTGCCAATTGTGGCCAGGTATGCACAAGTGAGGTAAGGAGGGTTCCGCTCACGAATCACCGTGAGACGGGCCTTTTAAAATTACCTTCTCACTTGTCTAGCCTAGGCACCACAAAGTCAAGTTTAGATAAACGACCGATTCCCCGCAACCTTCACTTGTCTTAAATGAGCGCGACAAGTCCTTGTGGGTTTGGTCTAGATATTTTTTATTAGCTCAACATAATGCGTATGCAATTAGTGATTTGTGGGGTCCTAGGAATGGTGATGAAATCCCCACCCAATCTGAATTGGTGTTATAGCCCCTTAAAGTCCGTCTTAATATATGAAAAGCTCGTAAACAAACAAAAATTTATTTTGCGTCGGAGCAATTCTGTGCAAAGATACCTGCAGAAAATACAGTATAGTGGAATTCAGAGAGGGAACTAGAGGAAAGAGAAAGAGCAGAAAAAATTCGGGGCTTAGAAGCCTCAATATGACCGCGGAACCGCCGCCGAATCCCCTCTTTGACCGCAGTTCTGCAGTTAAATTGATGAGCTGGCGCCTGAACATTAGGTCAATACACGTGCCCTTCTCTGTACACCCTAAAAAAAACCTCTGTTTCTTGATTTGATTACTGTACTTGCTCCAGATTAGCTTGCACACTTGCACACAAAAATTATCAGAAATAACAAAAAGATTTTATTTTATATATATATATATACAAAAAGAATATTAACCCGAATAACTAGAAAGAAAATACGTTACCATCTCCCCGTCAACGGCGCCATTTGATCTCACGCTTTTGGCATGTCGGATGTTCAAAGTTCTTAAGTTATAACCGCGATCAGGACGGTGTCGCTTTGCAGCTAGCCGGTTGAGCACGGGTCGATCCGCAGGGAGATGGTTGTATGTCCGTTCGAGTTTTAGACGAGTCAATAAAGAATGTGTACATGTATGTTCAAGTCTATCCTAAGCGTTCGCATTTATGTTCAAGTAAGCTTGTTAGGATTAAGGTCGGTTAGTAGAGTTAGGATTAGTCTTGTGCTTGTCTTTTGCCATTCTTAAGATGATGTTGGGATAATCGAAAGTAGCGGGGATTAGGAGGACATCGGAATGGGATTTGCGAGTTTAAGCAAGCTTTCCAACACTAAATCCATTCCTAGTGCCCCTTGTCCGTCCGCTAAATACGCTTATTTCCAACCCTCGGCCAAACACCCGCAACCATGTATCCAATTAATTCACAACTACATATCACGTTGTAGTGCGCTTAAAGGACTTCTCGACTTAGGTCGCAGCTATATGTCACAAGGGATTTCTCCGTCCCTCATACCACCTTCCTTAGCCTTAACAAGAGGGAAATTATTCACACATCATAAAAGAAAAGAAAACAAAACACGAAAGAAGAAAAGAGGAAAATACGGTTTTACAATTGAAGCAAGCTAACTCTTGGGTTCTCACCTTAGCAAGGAATTCCGTCAAGTATCATCGCTTGAAAATACGGATAAAAGAAGAAAAGAAAAGAGAACAAGAAAAGAAATAACAACAACTAATCAACAACAAATAATAAAGTTACACTAGAAATTAAATTATAATGCAATGAAATAAAAAACCAAGATAAGAAAAACAACCCTCATCTTCATTTCATCATCCACTCAATGCTCTCACTACATTTTAATGGAGGAAAGAATGAAGAAGAAGAAACTAAGCTAAATCCTAACAAAGAGAGAATGGAAATCAAGACATGAAGAAGACCTTTGGCTTGCACAAAACTGGGCTATTTATAGGCTGCGTGCTGAAACCCTAGGACCACATTCTGGCCCTAAATGATATTACCAAACTGCCTCTAAAATTTCAGCATCCACCGAGTCGCCATGTTGGCCGCGGATCCGCGGCCATTAAGAGGAGTTGGCTCATCGTATTTTTGGGGTTTCCCTGTGTTGCTATCTTCTATTGTTCTACATGTACCAAATTGCAAATTTCTTCCACAATTGTTTCAGATCTGCAACGGTCCAAAATGGCATCATAAATAATACTTTTGACCTTTTCTCCCTCGAGCTCCGCGCACCCATTGATTCTTGTGCTGCCCCCCTCGTGCTCTGTGCCGGTCCGAGACACGAATGACCACTGTCATATGTCTTGTCTCTGGAACTGGTATGCGGCACTGGACGGATACGGATGACCGGAACCCGGCTTTTATCTGTTGTCAATAGATGTTCTGGATTTTGGCGTAACGGTGGAGATTTTGTATGATTTGAGTTATTTTGGACTAGGAACCTATAGCCTGTAAATATGTAGCAAACACGGATTAAAAGCACCTACCTATAAACAAACGAGCGTAAGAATGGGCGGTAGTAAATGCAATATTCTGGTATGAGCAGTTAACACTATCCGAAGTCATATGAAAGCAGCACAAGATAGACAGAAGAGTTGGGCCGTCACATCGAGAAGACCTCTAGATTTCGATGTTGGTGATCTTGTGTTCTTAAAGATATCACCGACTAGGGGAGTGATTCGTTCTGGGAGTCGATGCAAGCTTAGTCCACGATTCGTGGGGCCTTTCGAGGTTATGGAGCGTGTTGGAGAATTGGCTTATCGATTGGCGTTACCAAAATCTTTGGCGAATGTTCATGACGTGTTTCATGTATCTCAACTCCGTAAGTATGTTCGAGATGAAACACACGTGCAGGATCATTCGGAGCTGACTGTAAGGGAAGATATAACCTTTGAGGAATGACAGATGTCGATTGTGGATCGAAGATAAAAGGTTCTTAAGAACAAGGTTATCTCTCTTGTACTTGTTTCTTAGGGAAATCGCTCGTACGGAGAATCAACTTGGGCGTGAGAAGATAAGATTCGACAGAAGTTTCCACACTTATTCTTGTAGTTTCTGGATTGTTTATCCTTTCTTGTTCTTGGAACTTCAACGACGAAATTCTTTTTGTAGTTGGGTATAATGTAACACCCTAGTTCATTTATACTAATTCCAGTTCCCGTATTTCCTTATTTGTGGTATTTTCTTGATTTATCGTGTTTTGAGAGCGAATGATATTTTACATTTTACATTGCATTCGACCCGACCCGCTTCCTTGGAACCTGTTCGATTCATGTTTATAGTTTAACTTGACTTGTTACATAGACAGGTGCACTTTCATGTTTACTGCATACTTGAATTTTATCTGGCATTGCATCTTTTACCATATAACATTTTAAGTCATGTAAAATAATTTTAGATTACATAAGCCTGCATGATACCCCTAACCCCGTGGTAGCATCCGCGCATCTTGTTCTCGTCACGTTCAGTGAAAATGGACTTGTTTGGATGGCTACGCGCACGTACGTGAATCCGTTCTTGGGATTATGCACTTTCGTTACCAGAGCATTCATTTTGAAATTTGGACGTCGCATATATTTTTCATATTTTAAATTTGAATTTTTAGACCCGACCCGGGCGTATTTTGGACTAAATTTGTATTTACCAGAAAATTCAATTTTAATTAATATAATATCTTTATTTTAAAATCGACAGCCTTAAAATTTATTTAACAAACTAAAATCTTTAGAAATTTAAAATCAAAACAAACTAAACAACCAGCTCACTTCTCTCTCTTTCTCTTTCCTCTGGCCCACCACTCATCTCTCCTCTCTCTTCTCTTTCCTTCTCTCCTTCTCTCTCCCCCCCACTACACTCCAATTTTCTATCTCCTCACTGTTTCTCTCTCTCTCCTCTCGATCTCTCTCTTCTCTCTATCACTCTCCTCTCGCAACCCTCTCGCTCTCCTCTCGAGCTCATTCTCTCTCTCTTCTCTCTTCTCACTTCTCTCTCTCTCCCTATCTCTCTCTCCCTATCTCTCTCTCTCCTCGTATATATAATACACGTTCCTCTCTCTCTCCTCACATTTTCTTTCATCGCGAACCCATGCCCACCAGCCCCCGCCTCAGCCGTCGCCGACGCCCTCATCCTCATCCTCCTCAATCACCTCACCTCTCTCTTCTCCCTCTCCTCCGCCTGCACCCACAACCCCCGCATACCCTGCAACCCTAGTCGCAACTTACAGCCTTCACCATCGCCTCGCCTGCACACCTTACCTCACGTCGCCGATGACATCCCCACCTTCGTCACTTCACCCTTGCTTTCCTCTCATCCTCTCCGACTCCTCGTCTCCTCGCCTTCTTCACCCAAGCAAACCCCCTGCACCAACTGACCCCGAGCCTGCACACCCACTTCCACCACCACCTCCTCGTCGCCTCCACGCCTCGTCGTCTCCGGCGACTGTCCCTGCATCACCACCACCTCGACCTCATCTCCACCTTCCTCTTCTCCGCTTCTCCCCTCTTTCCCCGACCAAAGAAAACCGCAGCAATCAAGAACCCAAGAAACTCCACTACATCACCGGAAAACCCCACCTGCACCTTACCGTCGACGACCCATCGTCGACGACACCCCCTTGCCTTCTTCTCTGGCCAGAGAACCCGGAGAACCCCAACATTCTTCTCTATCTTCTTCTTTTTATTCTTTCCTTCTCTTTTCTTTTCTTGATTCGCGTTTTCCGGTGATCGCAGGAGCCGTGCCCGTCGCTGTTAATCCGGGCGATCCTGAGGACGTTCCCAGACAGTGCGGTCGTGTTCTTGCCTTGCCTGGTTCTGTTCTATACGTGCGCGCGTGCATCAATACATTTACCCACATTCGACGTTGTTATGCATATCCGTATCGCGATCCATCGAGGCAAGTTAATCTAGCCACAAGCTATATAACTCATTATATACCTATTTAAATAAATATCCTACATGTATTTAAAATCATGCACCCCATGTTTAGTTTTATAACTTTTCGATGTTCCGTTTGCATCCATTCATATCATTTCAGATCTAGGTCATGAAAACTTATCTTGTTACATACTATATTCCAATATACTGTACCCAATGGAATATTTACATCACATATTGCTTAGATGTACATCCCACATTACCATTTTACAGTTTTACTATTTTTCGTATACCCGTTTGTATCCATCTCATTTAAAATATATATAATTGCATGCATAGATCACATTAATACATAACACTGTGATATTAACACCCCATGTTTAATAAAATATATCCTAATTAGCATTGGAATTATAAATGTAAACCTAATCGATAATTGTGCATCCATATCCTTGAATTTATATCTATTTGCATACCATATCACATTATTCCATTTTATTGTTATATTAGTACCCCATACTTGATTTTGTGTACCCATACTTATTACAGTTTGATTATGAGCACCCACTCGACCCTTGTGCACTACTTGACATGACCTGATACACTATAACAGACATGACATGATACTTGTGCACTACTTGACATGACTTGATACATGTACACCACCTGACATGACCTGATGTACCACAGCGTGACATATTACCTGATCTTGTTACTAATGCCGACAGTCTTGACCTGTTGTCCCTATGTGTAAGTGCACGGCGGCGCCCCGGCCGTCGATCCGACGCTGGAAACGCGGAAACGAAAAACTTTGCGAAACTTGCAAACCGGCACCACCGCGCACTATCAACCCGGATCGGGCCATTAACCTAGCTTCTAGGAAACTAAAAGACGGGTAGAGAGTTATACCAAGCGATCCGTGTCCTTCGGTCTTCGTCTCCACTCCGATCTTCCGCGGAATCTCCGTCCGTCACCACCTCGTCGGAAAGGGCACCACGTAGCCGGATTCTTTTACGGGCTCCCACCTCTGAACCGAGGCAACTCGGGCGCGAAGTTGGCAAGCCGACGCGTCCAAGATTTGTTGTAGGCTAGTGTAGAATACTATGTCTCTTTTGGGGTTTATGTAGTTGTCATGATGGAGGAGAAAATGAACTTTTGAGTGAATTAGTATTTTGTGGCAAGAAGAATGAAATGAGATCATAATTTTTCTCTCAAAAAATCACACCCCTTCTCCTCCGAATAATGTGGCCGGCCACTAAATCTCCAAAATGGTAGAGATGAGATAAAGAATCAAGCATGAAAGAATATGTATGATAAAATAAAAGGATTAAAGTCACACCAAGGCCAAAAACCAATCCAACTAAATCCCTTTCTCATTTAATGCAAGACATGTGATGCAAAAGGAATCTCATCATGATGAAGCCAAAAAAGCAAGAAACCCCCTCACAATAACTTATTTGCAAACTTGCAAATAACCCCCTCCACAAGAAAGTCTGGCCGTGAAGAAACAAACGAAAACCGGCCGGAACGGAATGCAAACTAGCAACTTCAGAAAACTGATCGCGTAATAAATTACAGGAAAACCCCACTACTGCATATACATGCCCGCATTTGTATTCCCACTGAACACAAATGCAAAGAGACAAAACTACACGGTCTAATACTAGGATCCGGCTTAAGCCAAAGCCGGCAAGTAAAATCCATCCGATCACGATCCGTGCAATACCGCACGTATCTGATCGAACCCTGCCATATCTCCATACGGCCTCTACAGCGTTTGGCCCGAAACTTAAGTAATTGTGTGTGGTGGACTCTAAAGACTCGTCAATACTATGGCTGTGGATTTAACCACTAGCACGTCAGAGGTATTAGCCATACGCGACGGGCTACCAGCTATTGACCAAAAGGGACGTCGATGAGCGAACTCATCCTGACACCCTACTGAGCCTGTCAGTGACAATATCCGTACAGTCCGGTCCGTTCATCTATGAGCATCGCATGGCGGGCCTAAGGGGTTGGTAAAAGTCAGACCCCCAAAAGCGGTACAAGTCGTGTCGGAGTGTAGCCCAGAACACCCTGAGATACTACTGGAATACCTACCAGTAAATCTCCTGCCTTGTCCAAGGACTTTTCATGTACTGGCTCTCCTAGACACAGCACGACCTCACCCCCAATACCGGGAGAGACGAACCCCTGCAGATCCGCTCACTACCTCCATGTGGCTCGGGACTGTACCCAACTAAAACCTGTTTGCACGACTCCTTTGAGCCGTGGTAGGGTAGTAATCAAAGCAAAGTGTGAACTCACACGAGACAAATGACGATCTCAAGTCGATGAACTAACCTGTACACATGTCACCAGGGAACTGCTATCCGACGTCAGGTATAATACCAACTAGCAGGTTCCCGGCGAGTCCTGTCCGGTGTACTCATAACCCAATGAGCACCTGTATAAATCTTAGGTGAACCAACTAACACCAGTGGCTTGTGAGACCGGCCACCGCCCCTCGTCGGGGTCTCGACTGTATACACTAGTCTACTCTGGAGTATCGATGCCCTGTCTCGAAACTCCCACGACTAGGGACCTTTTAAGGATGTGCTTATAGACCCCAACTCCCATGTATATGATCGCCCTCATACTGCTGGTAGTCAAGCAAGAATCCTAGGGGCTCTATCAACGTGTAATAGCGACTCGTAAGGTCACCTAAAACAGTACACGATGATAAAGATAAACCAGATAGCATACTATCATCTTGAGTAAGACTGTCCTACCGGGATAGGTCCTCCCTCAATCATTGCAATCACGTGCCAGTGATCCAATAATTTACTCTGAGGGCACTATCTCCAACAATCTCCCACTTGCACTCAAGGCTAATTATTACGATGTCGCATACTCACAGCTCGTGTGATACCGAACACCCAACTCCTCTACTAGTCAGTCTCACAAAGCTCGTTTGCGAAACTATTGCGTTCGAGGAATAGCCTCAGTGAGTGGATCCGCTCTGATGTTTCTTTCTATGTCTCTCTTTATCTCAAGTTCGCGGAGAATGCCATCTCCCGAAATGAGCAATACATGTCTTAGAATGTGTCTGGATATCTGATGGGACCTAGCTCATAAGTGAACTCCAAATCCAAACTTCTTAGACTGTATCGTCAACTGAACTTAATCAGTATCCTGCGCCATACCTTCCCTCAGTATCCAACTGGACCACCTGTCCAAAATACTGCCGCTCGTCAGAGGGAAAACTATAACTCTGACAGCCACTCTGCCATCCTTGTCACCTTGGAAGCCTAGAACAATAACCGTCTCCTAAAGGAGGCTGCTGTTATTATATCCCTAGAACATCAACTTATGTTCTAAAACTGCTTCCTACTGTTTCCCCGGGATTGGATCATTATCAACTTATTGCATCTACTGCAAGAACAACATCTGGTGTGATACTTGACATCTCATGATTGACTCAATTGCCTAAGCAAGTGATCTGCCAATCATGCACATCTCTCTCCCCTTTAGTCTGTAAGACACCTTTAGATAGGGTGACTCCATCACCTGCAGGTATACTACCATGCCAGGAGTCGTCCATTCTAAATACTCTTAGAATGCTGTCTAAGTACCCTGATTGGGAAACCACCCAAATCTAGATCTAAAACCATAGATCTAGTAACCAGAATGTACGATATAAGATCCAATTCCTATGCGGAGAAACTCCTGTGTGACAACCAAAGTATAACCGATCGTATTATAGGAATTTCACTTCCTACTCTGTGTATGTCATCAAATACCAGGACATCACACCCTACTACCTTCTTAACAGATCCATCCCCTATTCTGATGAAGTCAAACCTATGACTGTCACATCAAAAATAGATGATCTATCTCCGCTATATCTGCTTTAGTCTATTAATAGACATAAGCTACTTGTCCACCAATGGTTCCGCTGCTCCCACTGACTACGACAACCCTCTGGTAGAGTCATATAGACGTGCACTTCTAAAACTAGTTTAGAACGAAACTATACTCATCCTCCTGCCGGATCTCACAGTCTGGAACAACAGCAATAGCAAGTCTGGGTAAACAAGAACCTCCCTGCCACCGTCCTTGAGCATACCGAAGTACCTCTCGGGTGCCTGAGGTTACCCACCATATCTGCGGAGTGGCCAATGGAATGTCAAACCAGATTGAATCTTTAGGTTCATATCAAATCTTCAGTAATCGTTTGCGGTTCTGGAATCACTTCCACTTCTACCATACTCCCACTACTGTTTCTGAAAAAATCCATTTTTATTAAAACTGTGGCCAGTCAAGAACAATATCACTATTGATCTTCCAGATGGTAGAAAGTCAACCCTCATCATAGCCCGGGTCAACCCACAAACAGCCATTACAGAAACGTGCCTTGAGTTATCCAGAGTCTGGTTTCAAGCATAAGCTGGACAACTCCCCGTACCTTAACAATGTCAAGATATGAACTGTTCTATATCCAATACAGAAACAGAGGCACTGATTTAATTGAACCAGATTCAAATCATGCATCTGTCTCCAGTGCATGTCAACTAAATGGAAGGAGGCCGATCAGCGTTACTCAACTTAGGAATGCTTCCAATTATGAGTAATCTGAAAGAGAAGCAAGTTCTCTTAATTATTACAATCAACTGAATACCATACACAAGTATCTACATCTTCGATCACCTTGAAGAATCCCGATACTTGCGATACCTGGTTCTCTACTTTAATCTTATACTTATAACTTCTCAAAACATGGACCCTGCGTTTCTACGAAACACCTGTCTAAGAACTAGAGAAGTCACAAGTAAACAGAATATAGTACGGTACCTACCCCTCTGTCCAAATAGACACTGGACAATATACAATACTCTGTATAAGTCCCTTGAGTCAAATGACTCATTCACTGTGTGTCGTAGGTTGAAAACTGTACTTATGGTTACGAAGAATTACACCGCTGTTTAATGCTCCTTACCTAACCATTCACTGGTATAGGTAAACGTCATAGACATAATTTCAAAGAGGTATATCTCACTCTATAAAAATAGACGTACATATATATCAATTTGAAATTGGTGCACAACAACGGATATTCAAAACCAAATATTTTTCGACCGGCAAACAACCCAGGTGACTTCCTCAAATATCACCAATTACAACGAATCCCGATATAATGAGAATGGTCACCTAATTCCCAATAACTTACTCCCACTCATCATCTGTAAAACCATACAGATGTGAGAATCAAACCTGGTAAATACATACCCTGGAGTAAGTGTCTAATTGGGAAATCAGTTTTCTTTTAACAGTACACAGTGAAACTGAAACATTGAAATGTTTCGATGGGGTATCCCGGTATTCCTAGTAATGCCTTTTCCATTATCCAGATTCACAACTGTAACCGTATAATTCTTTGCCACTTCTCCAAATCCCTTTATATGTATTTAGTCATTACCTTCTGTACACCCCTTTAGGCCAAATGGTTTTCTTCCTTCCCTACCGTTCGGCACCAGCCTATGGTTTGGAAGAAGACTATCCAATAAGCATAATGGGTGTACTGTCCTAATCCTAGGAGCACTCGCAATGCGAGAGAAGGTGAAGATAAAAGACACCTGAATAATCCTTATTCCTATTTCTCCTGAACTAGAATCCATCCCCGAACTGGAACAAGTTCCTTTCGAGTTCGTATATAACCATACGATGCAATATCTAAATAAACTGTGGATCTTCGTAGTGATACAGAGTGTCCTGGAGAAATACAAAGGTGATTTAGGATTTGCGAAGAAATATTTGGTTTGGTCGTGAATATCAGTCGCAATTTACTTTGCCCTCTTACTAATCCCTTGCTTTGTCTTAACTTAATACCTTCTGTACACCGTTTAGGCAAATTGGTTTTCTTCGTTCCTTACCAGTCGGCACCAGCCTAAGGTTTGGAAGAAGACTATCCAATTTGCGTAATAGGTGTACTATCTCCTAAACCAAGGAGTACTCGCAGCCTGAGAGAAGGTAAAAGGAAAAGACAACTGAATAGTCCTATTCGTTTTCTCCAGAACCCGAAACCATCCTCGAATTCCTTCGAGTTCGTATATAACCATACGATGGTTTTGTCCAATGGAAGTAGACGTTCGTAGTAATACGGGGTGTCCTGGAGAAAAGGGTAAAAGTAGGAGTGGCAATGAGGTTTGCAACTCTGACAATCCAAAAGCCATTGTTAAGAAGGTTCGGTCAACTTGGTCACTGAGTCATAGTCTAGGGTCGGGTCAATGGTCACTGCCAAAGAGAGAGAGAAAAGAAACACGCAGCGTGCACTCTAACCTAGATCAGAATGGTTATCACTTTATCTAATCTGGAAACCTCCCACTGTAACGTCAAATTCTTCCCCAAACCTGAAAGAAGAATTAGCCGGGATCACCCGAGGAGTAAACCAACTCATCAGTGGGAATCGGGATCCAACTATCATCGCATGATAACGTGACGGAATCCACTCAGGTTATCACACTCCAGAAGGTATGCGCATATCTGGCAAGTTTCAGTTTCTTTAGAAACTCCCGATGTGATTTTTGCCCCATGCTCTTATGACCTTGACTTTGGCCAACAAATCATAAGTCACATGTCAAGTTCTACCCGTCATTTTCCAGGTTAATTTGAACCCACCTGTACAAGCCCTTGACTTTGGCCAACAAGGCTATACGACAGTCCCAAACCAACGCATCTATCTATGCTACATATGAATACCCAACAGCTACCAAACACTGTGCCTTGACTTTGGCCAACAAACACAGCTTGAATACTATTGACTATCCATATGAAACGACGGAGGGCTACGAATGGTTTCTGGCGAAAACCTTTAACGTAATGAACTTGATATCGTTGAAGGAACCGGATAGCTTTTTAAAAATATAGTGACGAAAACTTTTGCTAAAGAGGTCACTCCCTGTGAAGGGATCTCGGCTCTTTCCCCGTAGAATGAGGTGCAGGATATTCCAACTGAATACCACGATGCAAAGCAAAAGTAATCGGCTATTATGAAGTTATTGCCCTGATGCAAACTTCTGTCCAAGGGGTCACTCCCGGTGAAGGGATCTCGGCCCTTGCCTCGTCGACTGAGGAGCATGATATTCCAACTGAATACCACTGTGCAAAACAAAAGTAAACGTCCTTGCAATAACAGCTTTTTGAAAAGTGTTCCAATAACATCAGAATAGGTTTGTTGAGCTTGCATTGATCCGAATCAACGCAGTCCCATCAATTGATCACACCACAAAAGAACGAAAATAATGATGTACGTATATGTCATCCGCATTCGCCACTGGGTCCCGTCATCACCCGTTAGGTTACTTAACTAACGACAGAGCGGGGACTGGACTAGCGCGGATGCAAAACATATACAACATCAACTAGTATATATATTAATATATAATATTTCGCTCAAGACGTGATAAAATGCAACATCACAGAAATGTACAGCATCACAGAACAATACAGATAACTGGGATCCCCGGGTTTCATAGAGCCGCTACTGAAACTCGACGTTCCCCAGGTCGTATGGATAGCCTGTGCAATGAGATCCTAGACCCCTACGGGCGCGGCAAGTTACCCGCCAAAACCTGAAGTGAGGCAGCCCCCTTCAGCAACGTGAATGGACTACCCAGCACTTCACGAAATCCAGTAACTTGGGCACCCCTCCTGGGTCAAGCTGTACCCCCTACGAGTACGGCGAATAGCCCGCCAATTCTAGAGTAAAGCCCCCTCCGTCTCAAAGCCATGAGATGCGGGCTCGTTGCCCTCTAGAATCCGGCTATCCGTGCACCCCTCCGCGGGGTAATCCTAGTACAGAAAGTAAAATATACATACAACGGGTACATCGACCTCGACCCGGTCGTGCCCCAAAAGAATAATACAAACGGGCAGTGACGGCAGTCCACATGTCGGACGCTCGCCCCGCAATATCAAATGTACATATAAAACATAACTGTACTACCATTGCATCTAGGCTATCCCCCACGACCAATCCGCAACATCACAGCACAACACAGAACATCAACGTGAATGTCACGTTCGCAAATCCGTCTAAAAGGGCTATAGCAGATAGACTGGATTTACCGATCGAATGACATTCACGGTCGCAGATATAATGTAAATACTGTGAACTAGCATGTTTAAACTTTTCGATCGATCAAATTTATCGATGTGGGCCCCAAGCAGTACTGTAGCACTTACAGAAAATCTTGGCCCAAAAAGAATGTCCCAAAACCCCTATTTCCTATTTAGAAGCCCACTGGAAAATTTTTGTGTCGCGTTGACTTAATCCTGCCGCGGAACCGCGGCTCAAACGTAGGTTTGGCAGCGTTTCCGCGGTGGAACTGCAGCATCGCCTCACCAAATTTTTAGAGTGTGCTTATAATTCCATGCACATGTTTCTGAAACAACCCGAAAAATTTTTGGAGCTAAAAAAATTTCGACAGAGAACACATGCACTAAAAATACGGTTTTTGGGAATTTTGTTCGATCGAGTTCTAAACATACTAGAGAAAGCTAGACTAGGTTAATGGCATGGCTCTGATACCAATGTAAGTGCACGGCGGCGTCCCGGCCGTCGATCCGAAACTTGCAAACCGGCACCACCGCGCACTATCAATCCGGATCGGGCCATTAACCTAGCTTCTAGCAAACTAAAAGACGGGTAGAGAGTTATACCAAGTGATCCGTGTCCTTCGGTCTTCGTCTCCACTCCGATCTCCCGCGGAATCTCTGTCCATCACCTCCTTGTCGGAAAGGGCACCACGTAGCTGGATTCTTTTACGGGCTCCCACCTCTGGACCGAGGCAACTCGGGCGCGAAGTTGGCAAGACGACGCGTCCAAGATTTGCTGTAAGCTAGTGTAGAATACTATGTCTCTTTTGGGGTTTATGTAGTCGCCATGATGGAGGAGAAAATGAACTTTTGAGTGATCTAGTATTTTGTGGCAAGAAGAATGAAATGAGATCATAATTTTTCTCTCCAAAAATCACACCCCCTCTCCTCCCAATAATGTGACCGGCCACTAAATCTCCAAAATGGTGGAGATGAGATAAAGAATCAAGAAAGAAAGAGTATGTATGATAAAATAAAAGGATTAAAGTCACACCAAGGTCAAAAACCAATCCAACTCAATCCCTTTCTCATTTAATGCAAGACATGTGATGCAAAAGGAATCTCATCATGATGAAGCCACAAAAGCAAGAAACCCCCTCACGATAACTTATTTGCAAACTTGCAAATAACCCCCTCCACAAGAAAGTCTGGCCGTGAAGGAACAAAGGAAAACCGGCCGGAACGGAATGCAAACTGGCAACTTTAGAAAACTGATCCCGTAATAAATTACAGGAAAACCCCACTACTGCATATACATGCCCGCATTTGTATTCCCACTGAACACAAATGCAAAGAGACAAAACTACACGGTCTAATACTAGGATCCGGCTAAAGCCAAAGCCGGCTAGTAAAATCCGTCTGATCACGATCCGTGCAATACCGCACGTATCTGATCGAACCCTGCCATATCTCCATACGGCCTCTACAGCGTTTCGCCCGAAACTTGAGTAACTGTGTGTGGTGGACTCTAAAGACTCGTCAATACTATGGCTGTGGATTTAACAACTTGCACGTCAGAGGTATTAGCCATACGTGACGGGCTACCAGCTATTGACCAAAAGGGACGTCGATGAGCGAACTCATCCTGGCACCCTACTGAGCCTGTCAGTGACAATATCCGTACAGTCCGGTCCGTTCGTCTATGAGCATCGCATGGCGGGCCTAGGGGGTTAGTAAAAGTCAGACCCCCAAAAGCGGTACAAGTCGTGTCGGAGTGTAGCCCAGAACACCCTGAGATACTACTGGAATACCAACCAGTAAATCTCCTGCCTTGGCCAAGGACTTTTTATGTACCGGCTCTCCTAGACACAGCGCGACCCCACCCCCAATACCGGGAGAGACGAACCCCTGCAGATCCGCTCACTGCCTCGATGTGGCTCGGGACTGTACCCAACTAAAACCTGTTTGCACGACTCCTTTGAGCCGTGGTAGGGTAGTAATCAAAGCACAGTGGGAACTCACCCGAGACAAATGACGATCTCAGGTCGATGAACTAACCTGTACACATGTCACCAGGGAACTGCTATCTGACGTCAGGTATAATACCAACTAGCAGGTTCCCGGCGAGTCCTGTCCGGTGTACTCATAAGCTAATGAGCACCTGTATACATCTTAGGTTAACCAACTGACACCAGTGGCTTGTGAGACCGGCCACCGCCCTTCGTCGGGGTCTCGACTGTATACACTTGTCTACTTTGGAGTATCGATGCCCTGTCTCGAAACTCCCACGACTAGGGACCTTTTAAGGATGTGCTTATAGACCCCAGCTCCCACGTATATGATCGCCCTCATACTACTGGTAGTCAAGCAAGAATCCTAGGGGCTTTATCAACGTGTAATAGCGACTCGTAAGGTCACCTAAAGCAGTACACGATGATAAAGATAAACCAGATAGCATACTATCATCTTGAGTAAGACTGTCCTACCGGGATAGGTCCTCCCTCAATCATTGCAATCACGTGCCTGTGATCCAATAATTGACTCTGAGGGCACTATCTCCAACAATACGGACATTTCCTGTTTTCTATACAGACAAACCTGTACCTGATTGATCCTGTGTTGGCATTAGTCTCAGATTTATCAGTACCTGACTTACGGACATAACCTTGGGGGTATGGGGAAATCAAGATTGTAACTGAACGTAACTCAAAGGGCTATTATATCATGTACAGTGTTCCCGTGAGGTATGAACGGGACATAGATTCACAGTCTATTATATATTGTACCGTGATCCCGTGGGGAATGAACGCGACATAGACCGATGGGTTACGATGAGGATTACATTAATTGATTTTGAATAACCTTAGAGTAGATAACCTTATAGTACAGTTTAGACTACTCACTGCACATCACCTGTTTATATCCTGTTCACTGATCTATATTCATGTTACGGTTTACTTGCTACTGATGACTTGTTACTATTCATACATAATGCCTGCATATTTCATCATATCCTGCTTTCTTAGAATTATTGATATTTTGACGCACTGACGTCTGGGTTTTGCATAGCCCAGATCCCTTATCCTTACCGCATTTGTCCAGGAGTACTTTGATCAACAGGCCGAGCAGTGAGGACCTGTATTAGTTTAGTTTCAGTTCCTTTCAGTATTCCTGATGTGATCCCGCATTATGGGACGTACATTCCAATTTATTATTGTATTGGATCTTTTTCTTCCGCATTATTTTATTCTTGACTCATTATTCTGGCTCATGGACATGTATTAGATAGTTGTTTATTATTGTTCTTGATATCTCTACAGCCGTAATGTGACTGTAGAGGGATATTTCCTATCCACAGGTAGCATGGTTGGCTCTGTCACGTGCCTATCTTAGCGCACTCTGGGAAGCGGGGCGTAACAGATTCCATTCTATTTATTGTGTTAAACATTTGGATTAATGTTTATTAAGTGGAAATTGTGAGTGCATGTATTAATCAAGAGCATTAAATGTGGCATGTGCATTAGTGGTGACGCATGGTGTTATTTTTTGTGTTATGTCTAATCTCTTGATTATTTATTGTGTTGGATTGATATGTGAAGAGAGAGAGGGCAGCCAAGGGAGGGCTTGGGTCCTGTTTTTGATTTATCTAGAGCTCTCACAATTTATCCCACATAATAACCAAATAAGCTTTTTCTTCTTCGCAAGCTTTTCTTGTGCTCACAACTTCTTCATCAATGGCTTCTTCTTCAACCTCCATCCATACCATCTCATGTGTTGAGAATCCATGGATGTCATTAGACAAAGTAGCCACACATATTCTTACTTCACCTTGGTCATGTCGGCTAGCTATCTTCATGTCCGAGTTGCTTCGGTTTTGAAGCGGGAGCCCGTAAAAAAATTCCGTGACGTGGTGCCACTTCGACGAGGAGACCGGAGATCGAGCTTGATTGGAGATGCCGCGAGGAGCTAAGGATGGTGGCTAATGACCGAAGGACACGGATCGATCGGTATAGCCATTCTATCTTCTTTGTAGTTGCTTGTATAGGGTTAATGGAACGATCCGGGAATCGGGTTGCATTAGCGCCAGTTTACAAAAGTTTTTGTTCCGCGTTTGGCCTCAGATTGACGGCCGGGACGCTGCCGTAAGCCAACAGAATGATGCGTCGCTCCTGGTACCATATTCCAGTGCAGCGATGCAGACGCGAACCAAAATTTCAAATCTCTGAATGTCCCCAACGGCGAATGATGAGGTGCTCTGATACCATATTCTAGTGCAGCGATGCTGACGCCAAATCCCCAAATGGCGAATGATGAGTCGCTCCTGGTACCATATTCAAGTGCAGCGATGCAGACGCCAACCAAAATCAAATTTTCCAAAATTACCTAAGACCTACGGTTGGCCCCAAGTTGACTACCGTATACAATCCACGGGCTCAAATAATTCTTATCATACCCATACCCCACTGCAATCACCCGTCCAGCGACCGGTCTCCGTCCTTGGAATTATGCTCCATTTGGGAAGACCCATTCATGTGTCCTCACGATACATGAGGAAATCAAAACTTACAAGATCCTCTCGACTCGTAAGAAAACACCTTCGTGGGATTCTTACGACTCAAAAAAGGAAAAACACACTTGGGAGTCTCCAGGACTTCCAAGGAGAAAGTACACCTATAGGATCCTTTCGACTCGTAGGGAGAAAATGCTTTTATGGGACCCTTATGGCTCATAAAATGGAATAGTCTTAGGTGATAGGGACTTAAACCTGTCTCCTAAGCCATCGCTCCCCAATAGGCAAAGGCAATTGATGAGTTTCTCCTGGCTTTATTCCTATGCAGCAATGCAGATGCCGACCCAAAAACCAATTCCTAAATCCTCCGGGGGAAAATGATGAGTTTCTCTTGGCATTATTCCTGTACAGCAATGCAGATGCCGACCAAAACAAAAATCCCCTAATCCTCTCATGTCAAATGATGATTCGCTACTGGTACCATATTCCAGTATAGCGATGCTGATGCCAACCCAAATCAAACCAAATCAATAATCTCTATGTCAGAATCATGCTTTGACCCAGAGTGTACCCTGTGTCGAAATCATGCTTCGCCTCGGTGTATCTGCCTTCCCTGTCGGAATTATGCTTCAACTCGAAATCAACCAGCGACACTTCGTGCCATCGACTGTCCATGTCGTAAATAGGGCAGTGCCAGCTTCCCACAAAGCGGGAACCAAATCACTCAATGCCAAGGAACCGTCTACCAAGGACACTCCGTCTTGGAGATACGTCAAGTGTCGACCGTCCATGTCATAAAAAGGGCAGTGCCATCTTCCCACAAAGAGGGAACCAAATCACTCCATGCCCGTGAAACGTCTACAACAGACACTTCGTCACGGAGACGCGTCAAGCGTCGACCGTCCATGTCGTAAATAGGGCAGTTCTAGCTTCCCACAAAGCGAGAACCAAATCACTCCATGCTGGGGAAACGTCTATTGCAGACACTCCGTCTCGGAGACGCGTCAAGCGTCGACCGCCCATGTCGTAAAAAGGGCAGTACCAACTTCCCACAAAGCGAGAACCAAATCACTCAGTGCCGGGTGATTGAATGATTTTCTTGGATGTGTTTATCAAATCAAATGATCCCCGGCAACGGCGCCATTTGATTGTAATAAAATGTTGTTATGTGTAAATCGAATCAAATAGTCCCCGACAACGGCGCCATTTGATTGAAAAGATTTCGGATGTGTAGTATGAAATGGTAAAGAAATCACAACCAAAAATTATTTGACCGCAATCAACTACGGTGTCGGATGTAGTTTGTATGTGAGTGCGGATCGTCCACAGGGAAAGTGTAATTGTTCGTCTTTCGAATTAGATGAATTGAAACTTTAAAGAAAAGAAAACAAAACAATTCATGATTTGTAATTGCAATTCAAGAAAGAGAAAAATCTAGATCTAAGAAAGCATTAAAAAGATAGAATCAAGAATTGATAGTTTGATGATTTTTCCAAACCAAATCTCTAGAATCGAAATGAGGCTCGTTGGAATCTATCGGATCTATAGATGTGATGTAATCTTACAATTACGTATTCTTATCCTTCGATGAATTGATACTAGATCGATGATGATCGACGAGAATTAGGGATTTCTTGTGAAACTAGGGTTTCATCTTATCCCTTGTTCATTCATCGATATCATTCATATTCTAGCCTCTAGTAAATTCAAGAAACGATCGTAGATCCCTAATTTCGAGCGATCACAATCAAGAAAGCATCGCAACGAAACTAGGTCATCGATACTTGAACTTGCTAGGGTTTACAAAACTCGTAGGACTTAAAAATTGTTTAAAGATTTGTTACATCATCATTCTACAATCGTCTCGACTCCTTTACGAGCGGAGTTTTACTCACACATCACAACAAGAACAACAATTACAAATTGAGATCTAATCATGATGCAAGAATTAAAAGAAAGTAAGATAAAAGAATTTCACCTTTTATTTATATCGACAATTTTATTACATTCGCTCAAGAACTACAAGAGGAAGAACTTGATCATCGATTTGGCTTCGCTCGTATCCGTGGATCGCGGATCGGCTTGGATCACTTGCCCGATTGAAGATCGGCTCGGCTCCTAAAAGGTTGAAGGCTTCTCACTTGATTTGGTACTCAAGATCTTGGATTTAGAGTTGAATTAGGGTTAGGGTTTCGCACAAGCCTTATCACGAGACTTGTGGAAGAAAATGGTGTAGAATGAACCAATGGTTATTAATTAACAACCTCAACCCTTAGATCTAGGTTCCTATTTATAGATAACTAACCCTAGATCTAGGATTTCAAATTCTAAGTTTCCCTCCTAAAGTTTGTTGAAGAAATTCAAATTTCCATCCAAAAGTTAGTTAGGGGAGAAGCTTCTAGATGTGATTAGTTAGGAGGGAGCTTCTAGAAGAGGTTAGTTAGGAGCTTAATTAGGATTAGCCTTGCTTAATGATCTTTGCTGATCTGGCTGTAGCTTCGAGGGACTTCTGGAATTTGACATATCAGAAAGGAATGTGGGCCCTGGGAGAAGAATTCTGCTCTAAAAATAAACTGCTGACGTGGCAAGAGAGCGGCGGATCCGCGGCACAAGCAAGCTCCTACCGCGGATCCGCGGCGCTTTATGAGCCTTGGGGATTGGGCTTTCTGGTACATGCTTGGGATGATGTATGGGCCTTTATTTGATATGTAGAATATTGTTTCTCCCTTTATATTGCTACCAAATCTGAAATTATTGAGTTGGAGTAATGTTTGATCAGCTTCTTTTGATTTTGCTTCGGACTTTCCTACACAGACTCAAGACAAGTGTTGCGCAAATACAGAAATGATGCGATGCCATGAAATGCGGTCAATTTCCCTTAAAGTGTCGATTAAAAAGTCTAATACATGCAATCTGGTATTTTACGACTGATTTGCTAATATGTGAAATATGAATACCGAACACTTCAAAATGTATGCAAATGTTAGGGAAATTGCCGTGTTAAAATATACAATATTTTCGACTGATCAAATACCCCCAAACTTAATTTCGATCGTCTCGAGCGAATGTTTTATTAAAAAGAGAAGGAGAAAATAAAGAAAGAGAAAAACTAACTAGCACACTTTCGTAGGCAACACGATTGCATTGAGCATGTGCAACAAGCCTTTAAACCTCTAGGTGTCCCTAGTAGAAGGAGTGTTGTCTCCTGAGGGTTTTCAGCGGATTGCACCCACAAAATCCAATAATAAAAGGAAGATCATGAATATTACATTTAAAAGAAAGAATTGTAAAAGAAAGATTTTGAAAATTAGGGTTTCCAACTAAGCTAGCTTTTCGGTTGTCATGAGCCCTATCTTAATGGTCATGAAAAGATGTCGGAAATCAAGTCCTCCCTCAATAAAACATCGTCTTATTCTTCATTCCTATCTGTTTTTTAAACATCGATCATATAACCCTGCGTGTGTGTAAAGACATCCCTACACCCGGAGAATTCAATTCAAGCTATCATACTCTTGCCCGTCAGCCTCAGTACTTTTTAATTAATGAATATTTAGACAAGATTGCTCACAGACTTTCATGCGACCGTTAATACTTCTTGAGGTACTAACCGACCGATTACTCATGTGCTTGCTTGCTTGGTGTATTTTCCTCGTCTTGCACCACCTCAGGCATAGCAGTGACTCCCAGACCAGTTGGCCTTAGGGCACTAGGTGAAGAAGCACCCTCGCTATATATTTTTTATTGCCTTCGGTGATAACAAAACCATTGTCCATTTTTCTCACCACTTTATATTTTCTTTATTCACTTTTTTATTTCCTTCATACTTTTGGATTTAAGACAAGAGCATTTCAAGGTATCCTCTACTATCCCAGGCTTTAAGACGTGTGTAAGTGCGAATAGCAGGGTAGCAACGTTCAAAATGTTTGGCTTTCCAGAATAGAAACTATTTTTCAGACTTATTTTTATCCTCAGATTAGTGACGTCCTTCATCTTACTAACCCTTGGGACAACGGCTCATAACTACTTATTATTAGTTCGTATAAGAAAACTTCTATTTTTTTTAGTTTTCTTCTACTTTTCTAATCTCATGGATGTAATTTTTCACTATCTAAACTTTCATTATCTTATTTATGTACAAAAATTTATTTTTATAATTTTGAAATTTTTTAAACTTTTATGGTTTTTCAAAAAAAATGTTTTGTGCTTATGCAATGTATGATGCAAATGATGCGAAAATAAGCACAAACCTCCCCCAAACTTGTTTTCAACAGTGTCCTCACTGTTGCCATCCGCTAAATCTCAAAAAACTTGTAAGCTTGGGAGGAATTTATTAGTGGGGGCAAAACATTTAAGTGAAGAACCTCCCCTAAACTTATTTTTGGCTCGTCATTTTGTAAAAAAAATTCTTTTCAAGAGCCAGAAAAATTATACCCCCCAAACTTGAGTTATGCAATGTTAATCTTTGTAAATCACAAGTGGGGGTCAAAAATCATTGGTCGATGCCAAGCTTTGCAAAGACCAAATGTTAACACCAACCATTCAAAAAATGTATCAATGCAGTGCTCTGGTTGGTGGAAGAAGAAGTGGGGAAAGGTTAAGTGGTGGAAGAGAGTGTGTGTGCGTCTCATTTTGGAGAGACGAAGCAGTGAATGTGATGGATTACTCGCATTCTTTTTACAGTTCAAAAGAAGGGGTGGAGGTTCAATTTTATTGATTGGGAGATGATTCATCTCAACACCCGTGTCATTCAAAAATGCGAGTTCATCAGTGAAGATCTCCTCAAAAGTTCCATCTATACCCCGATGAATAATATCATCACAAAGTGCGGATTGATCTTCAGACTCTAAAAGAAATTCATAATCAATGTTAATTGTTGACCCGGACATCTCGGTGGAAGAGTCCGTATGTGTATGATACATAGTTGGGTCAAACAATAACGTATGAAAAGAGTCAAGATCGATAACAGGAGGATCATCAAATTCGCTGCTGTCGACATCCATTAAGTCGACAGAACATACCTGAGCAGTAGGTTTGGAGGGTACACTTCCCAACTTGTAAATGTTCAGCTCTATTGACCTATTCCCGAAAGATAGGGTCATAGAGCCATTACGACAGTTGATTATTGCATTGGAAGTGGCCAAAAAGGGGCGACCTAAAATCACCGGAATTTGATTCCGTTGGTTCGCTACAGGTTGTGTATCAATTACAATAAAATCTACCGGGAATATAAATTCTCCGATTTTTATTAACACATCCTCCAGTTCACCCCTAGGTTTGGTGATTGATCGGTCAACCATCTGGAGAGTGCAATTGGTTGGCTTCAACTCTCCGATCCCTAATTGCTCATAGACTGAGTATGGAAGCAAGTTAACACTAGCGCCAAGGTCTAGTAGAGCACGGTTGATGTGTTTGTCCCCAATAGAAACGAAAATAGTAGGATATCCTGGATCCTTACGTTTCCTCGGTAATTGTTGGGGGAAAGCCGTGTCTATTGTTTTTTCCATGAAAATCTTCTTGGGCGCTGGATTCTTCCTCTTCCTAGTGCACAAGTTCTTAAGAGTTTTCGCATAGGACGGAACTTGTTGGATGGCATCTAGGAGAGGGATGTTGGTGTTTACTTGCTTAAAAATGTTCATAATCTTCTCCATATGTGGACTTGGTATGTTAGCCCTTAACCGATTTGGATAAGGTGCTTTAGCAATAAGCGCTGGGTCCATCATAGGAGAAGGATGTGGGTGTGGAACCGATCCCAGAATAGAAGTGGGGATCGTCCATGGAGGGGTAAAAGAGGTGGGCTGAAGTGGCGAGCCTTTTGGGAAACGAAGAATAGGCTCGGAAGAAGATGGTAGGGTAGAAGAACTGGGGTCAGAAGTGTGTGTGTGAGGAAAGGTCTCAGCCGGGGTGTTATTGATTGATTTTTCTGTATCATCAAACTCTTCCCCAACGTGAGTGTCAAGCACTCTTCCAGATCTCAACGTAAGTGCATCCACATGATGTGAATAGCCAGGATTGGGTAAAGGTTGAGCTGGAAGTTTCCCTTTCTCTCTTGCACTCATTTCGGCTCTTAATCGTGAAATTTCTACTTCCATCGATTTGATACACTCAGCTTGGGACGCTGAGTTTTTCTCAATTTTATCGACAGAAGATTTCATTTCAGCCGAAACTTGCATGATATTTGTTAAGACCAAATTCATGCATTGTGCAAATGAATAGGATTCATCAGTCCCGGTCAACTGCAAAGGACTGGATGGTGCAAAAGTGTTGACCGGATTTTGAAAATTTTGTGCTTGAAAGGGGTGCTGACTCAATTGTGGTGGTTGCTGTTGTGGTGGAGGGACCCTTTGGAAATGATTCGTGTTTGGAACCGTGTTTTGAGATTGTGATTGGTTCCAAGCAAAGTTAGGTTTATTCCTCCAACCCTGATCATATGTGAAGGAAGATGAATCGTTTCAAGGTCTTTGAAATGCGGCATTGGTATGCTCAGGACCTTGAAACGGACATTCTTCCGTCAAGTGAGACGGATCAGAACAACAACCACATACAGTTTTGGAGAGTGATATTTGACTTAGGGCGGCGGCTAAAAATTTATTTTCCCTATTCTCGAGTTTCTTATTGATAGCTGCAATGTCAGCTCTAACTTCTATGGAAATATCATTGCCATCCCTAGATGATTGACTCACACCCTTCCACTGTAAAGATTTTTCAGCGAAATCTTCTAGAAATTTCCAGGCTTCCCAATCATCTTTGGTCATAAAGTTGCCTTGACACATGGATCAAGGGACTGTCTTGTGTAAGGAGTAATGCCCTCATAAATGATTCGGCACAATTCCCATCTTGGGATGCCGTGATGTGGACATTGGACTAACAGATCCTTGAAGCGGTCAAGACATTTTGAAAATGTTTCATTTGGAAGCTGGGTGAATTGATAGATTTCGCTACGGACTCGAGCTGTCTTTTGATGTGGGTAGAATTTCTTAAGGAATGCTTTGACGAATTCGTCCCAATTTGAATTGGAATGTGCGGTAGTGTTATATAGCCACTTCTCGGCTAAATCGCACAAGGTGAATGGGAGAAGACGAAGACGTAAAGCATCCACAGATAACTGTGAGGTACCCATCATTGCGCATACATTTTCAAATTTCGTGATAAACACGTATGCGTCTTCAGACTCGAGACCGTGAAATTTTGGTAGAAGGTTGATGTATTGGGGTTTTATTTGAAAATTTTCCCCGTTGGCTGGTGGAATGGAAAGACAGGTGGAAAGTGGGCTTCGTGTTGGATAGCACCTCTCTTGGAGAGAGATGCGAGGTGGATTCTGCGCATAAACGGACGGTGGCAGGGTAGTGGAAAAGAAGTTCGATGGAGGTGGATCCATCGAATGTGGGTGTGGTGGTGGGTAAAAGAAAGGTAAATGTAGAAATACCGACTTTAGGGTCGATCAAGGAAACGCGGACTTAACGGGCACTAGAAACCTGTTGTCCAGCCTATCTTGCACTAAAAAGGGTTAGTACAAGTGGCAGCGTGAATTTATAATTAGGGGAAATGATATGAATGCGGTGTTTGTTTTGAAAGTTGGTACGGATTTTTAAAAAAATGATGCAACAAAACAAATCCAACACACAAAACCCTAAAATCTAGGGGTCACCTAGGTCAAAGCTCTAGACCGCTCCTAACTGCCAAAAGACAAGTCGCAGGATAAATCCTCCACTGCCTCTTTGTTCCCCTGTGGCCGGATAAGTGCCAGGTAAGTGGGAAGGTACTCCACTACGTAAGTAGTGGGCTTAATTAAAAACCACTAGCCTTAGACACACTCGCATTAGGCACCACAGGAAAACGCGGATAAGCAATGAATTACCCACGGCCTTCTCTTGTCCTAATTGAGCGCGACGGTCCTTAGAGTCATCTCTAGATATTTTTTAATTAATGAGGGACAATGCGGATGCAAGTTTTGCGATTTTCGGGGCCTAGGAAGGGTAATGAACTCCCCACCTAATTTGGATTTGGTCATGCCCCTTAAATTCCATATTAATATGCAACAACTACAAGAATCAAAAACACGCACAAATTTTATTTTGCTTTTGCGGCGCAGCGATTTATTTGCAAAGAAACCTGCAGCAAAATATTAATTGGAGCAGATGAGGGGAGAAATAAGAAAGTTAGGGACTCACAGAGCAAACTTGATGCAGAGAGGAGCTAGAACTGCGGCGGATCCGCCGCGGATGAGGGTCTTTTGCCGCGGAAGCGCCGCAAGTTGAAGAGATTACTGCTTCAAAATTTTTGGTACTGTTCCTCTTGATCTTCTAAGCTCTCTGGTATTTTCTGAAAAATTATTCCACAGCTCCAATGATCCCAGATTTCCTCGCAATCAAATCACAAAACACGTATTAGGATTTGTGCGAGTTTAGATCAAAAAATTATAATGGAATAAATTGTTCAACTAAAATTTCAAAATACGAACAATTAGCGCACTATCCCCGGCAACGTCGCCATTTGATTGAATGATTTTCTTAGATGTGTTTATCAAATCAAATGATCCCCGGCAACGGCGCCATTTGATTTTAATAAAATGTTGTTGTGTGTAAATCGAGTCAAATAGTCCCCGGCAACGGCGCCATTTGATTGAAAAGATTTCGGATGTGTAGTATGAAATGGTAAAGAAATCACAACCAAAAATTATTTGACCGCAATCAACTACGGTGTCGGATGTAGTTTGTATGTGAGTGCGGATCGTCCACAGAGAAAGTGTAATTGTTCGTCTTTCGAATTAGATGAATTGAAACTTTAAAGAAAGAAAATAAAACAATTCATGATTTGTAATTGCAATTCAAGAAAGAGAAAAATCTAGATCTAAGAAAGCATTAAAAAGATAGAATCAAGAATTGATAGTTTGATGATTTTTCCAAACCAAATCTCAAGAATCGAAATGAGGCTCGTAGGAATCTATCGGATCTATAGATGTGATGTAATCTTACAATTACGTATTCTTATCCTTCGATGAATTGATACTAGATCGATGATGATCGACGAGAATTAGGGATTTCTTGTGAAACTAGGGTTTCATCTTATCCCTTGTTCATTCATCGATATCATTCATATTCTAGCCTCTAGTAAATTCAAGAAACGATCGTAGTTCCCTAATTTCGAGCGATCACAATCAAGAAAGCATCGCAACGAAACTAGGTCATCGATTCTTGAACTTGCTAGGGTTTACAAAACTCGTAGGACTTAAAAATCGTTTAAAGATTTGTTATATCATCATTTTACAATCGTCTCGACTCCTTTACGAGCGGAGTTTTACTCACACATCACAACAAGAACAACAATTACAAATTGAGATCTAATCATGATGCAAGAATTAAAAGAAAGTAAGATAAAAGAATTTCACCTTTTATTTATATCGACAATTTTATTACATTCGCTCAAGAACTACAAGAGGAAGAACTTGATCGTCGATTTGGCTTCGCTCGTCTCCGTGGATCGCGGATCGGCTTGGATCACTTGCCCGATTGAAGATCGGCTCGGCTCCTAAAAGGTTGAAGGCTTCTCACTTGATTTGGTACTCAAGATCTTGGATTTAGAGTGGAATTAGGGTTAGGGTTTCGCACAAGCCTTGTCACGAGACTTGTGGAAGAAAATGGTGTAGAATGAACCAATGGTTATTGATTAACAATCTCAACCCTTAGATCTAGGTTCCTATTTATAGATAACTAACCCTAGATCTAGGATTTCAAATTCTAAGTTTCCCTCCTAAAGTTTGTTGAAGAAATTCAAATTTCCCTCTAAAAGTTAGTTAGGGGAAAAGCTTCTAGATGTGATTAGTTAGGAGGGAGCTTCTAGAAGAGGTTAGTTAGGAGCTTAATTAGGATTAGCCTTGCTTAATGATCTTTACTGATCTGGCAGTAGCTTCGAGGGACTTCTGGAATTTGACATATCAGAAAGGAATGTGGGGCCTGGGAGAAGAATTCTGCTCTAAAAATAAACTGCTGACGTTGCAAGAGAGCGGCGGATCCGCGGCACAAGCAAGCTCCTGCCGCGGATCCGCGGCGCTTTATGAGCCTTGGGGATTGGGCTTTCTGGTACAGGCTTGGGATGATGTATGGGCCTTTATTTGATATGTAGAATTTTGTTTCTCCCTTTATATTGCTACCAGATCTGAAATTATTGAGTTGGCGTAATGTTTGATCAGCTTCTTTTGATTTTGCTCCGGACTTTCCTGCACAGACTCAAGACAAGTGTTGCGCAAATACAGAAATGATGCGATGCCATGAAATGCGGTCAATTTCCCTTAAAGTGTCGGTTAAAAAGTCTAATACATGCAATCTGGTATTTTACGACTGATTTGCTAATATATGAAATATGAATACCGAACACATCTAAATGTATGCAAATGTTAGGGAAATTGCCGTGTTAAAATATACAATATTTTCGAAAGATCACCGGGGAAACGTCTACAACGGACACCACATCTCGGAGAAACGTCAAGCATCGACCGTCCATGTCGTAAAAAGGGCAGTGCCAGCTTCCCACAAAGCGGGATGCAAATCACTCCGTGCAGGTTAAGCGTCTACCACAGACACTTTGTCTCGATGACGCGTCAACCGTCGACCGTCCATGTGGTAAAAAGGGCAGTGCCAGCTTCCCACAAAGCGGGAACCAAATCACTCCGTGCCGAGGAAACGTCAACCACGGACACTCCGTCTCGGAAACACGTCAAGCGTCGACCGTCCATGTCGTAAAAAGGGCTGTGCAGGCTTCCCACAAAGCGGGAACCAAATCACTCCGTGCCGGGGAAAGGTCGACCATGGACACTCTGCCTTGGAGACGTATCAACCGTCGACCGTCTATGTCGTAAAAACGCAGTGCCGGCTTCCCACAAAGCGGGAGCCAAATCACTCCGTTCCGGGGAGACGTCTACCACGGACACTCCGCCTCGGAGATGCGTCAAGCGTCGACCGTCCATGTCGTAAATAGGGCAGTGCTGACTTCCCACAAAGCGGGAATAAAATCACTCCATGCTGGGGAAACGTCTACTACGGACACTCCGCCTTGGAGAAACGTCAAGTGTCGACCGTCCATGTCGTAAAAAGGGCAGTGCCAGCTTCCCATAAATCCTTAACCGAATAACTCTATGCTGGAAAAACGTCTACCGCAGACACTCCGTCTCGTAGACGCGTCAAGCTTCGACCGTCCATGTCGTAAAAAGGGTAGTGCCAGCTTCCCACAAAGGGAACCAAATCACTTGGTGCCGGGGAAACGTCTACAACGGAAACTACATCTCGGAGAAGCGTCAAGCATCGACCGCCCATGTCTTAAAAAGGGCAGTGCCAGCTTCCCATAAAGCGGGAAGCAAATCACTCCGTGCCGGGAAAGCGTCTACCACGGACACTCCGTCTCGAAGACGCGTCAAGCGTCGACCGTCCATGTCGTAAAAAGGGCAGTGCCAGCTTCCCACAAAGCGGGAAACAAATCACACCGTGCCCGGGAAACGTCAACCATGGACAGTCCGTCTTGGAGACGCGTCAAGCGTCGACCGTCCATGTCGTAAAAAGGGCAGTGCTGGCTTCCGACAAAGCGGGAATCAAATCACTCCGTGTCGGGGAAACGTCTACCAAGGACACTCTGCCTCTGAGACGCATTAACCGTCGACCGTCCATGTCGTAAAAAGTGCAGTGCCGGCTTCCTACAAAGCTGGAACCAAATCACTCCGTGCCGGGGAGACGTCTACCACGGACACTCCGCCTCGGAGACGCGTCAAGCGTCGACCGTCCATGTCATAAAAAGGGCAGTGCCGGCATCCCACAAAGCGGGAATCATATCACTCGATACTGGGGAAACGTCTACTATGGACACTCCGCCTCGGAGACGCGTCAAGCGTTGACCATCCACGTCGTAAAAAGGGCAGTGCCGGCTTCCCATAAATCCGGAACCGAATCACTCCGTGCCGGGGAAACGTCTACCACGGAAACTTTGTCTCGGAGACGCGTCAAGCGTTGACCGTCCATATCGTAAAATGGGCGGTGCCAGCTTCCCACAAAGCGGGAAACAAATCACTCTGTATCGGGGAAACGTTTACTATGGACACCCCACCTCGGAGACGCGTCAAGCGTCGACCGTCCATGTCGTAAAAAGGGCAGTGCCGGATAGCCAAAAAGCGGGAACCAAATCACTCCGTGCCGGGGAAATGTCTACCACGGACACTCCGCCTTGGAGATGCGTCAAGCGTCGACCGTCCATGTCGTAAAACGAGTAGTGCCGGGTTCCCACAAAGTGGGAACCAAATCACTCCGTGTCGGGGAAACGTCTACTACGGACACTCCGTCTCGGAGACGCGTCAAGCGTCGAGGGTAGTTCCAGCTTCCAAAAAAGCGGGAATTAAATCAAGTCACCTTCATGCGAAAGAAAATCCATCAATTTCATGCACACGACTCACATGTGTGGTGTGCATTTATTGATGGGGGGCACATTGTTGGGATAAAAAATTGCACCCCGGTTGACCAAGTCAAAATCAAAGTCAATCTCAAGCAAGCGGGCCTAAGCCCAGATCATGTAGGCACATGTCTAGGTCGAGCGCCGCGACCAATCTTTGTCATGACCAAAAATTTGGCCCGTAACCGGCACTTAAACTACGTAACGTCTACAGGCGTACGCAACTCAAGTAAGCCGAAACCCAGAATTCTAAACCACCCAAATCTGGATCAACGGAGAAAAACATAGTTTTAACATTTGGAAAATCACAAGTAAAACTCTAACTCAAGTTTTCTTTCTTGAAAATTTCGGCAGCACCTCCTTTGTAAAAACTAGCCCTAAAAACGGGTACAACACGGATAATATATAAAGCATCCCAAATGGAACCAAAATCATGCCCAATGGCGGAAACAATCACCACAACAAGTATACGACGCCGAAGCGAAGAAATAACAAAGGAAAGACTGCAATAAGAAGTAAACTTTCTAACATAACCGGCTCCCACGAGCACGACACCCAAAGTCACCAAAATAATACAACACTGAATCCTCACAAGTCGTCTCTAAGTCATATACAAACAGTGGTAGATGGAGAATACTAGATCCAACAAAAAGATATACAATGTACAAGCAGATAACCGCTAACCCACATAAAAGCAAAGGCCTCACTGCCTAACATAGCTGTATCCGGAAAAGTAGAGATGATAAGACGCCCTGCCGCGACTACTCTGAGGGTAAGTCCTGCAATACACTATGGCACAACGGGGTGAGTTGCCAACTCGTGAATAGTAATTAACATCATATTATAATCGCAGGTATGCACGAACAGCGATTTATCTATCACATGTAATCCGATAGCATAAGTATGATAAGTGAATATGCAACAATCATGTAAAGGTATATTATCAGGGTACTGCAACTACATGAAGCAATGCATAACAACAAAATCCTGAGTGTGGGATGATATAATATAAAATCTCATGCAAAATCATCAGCATGGAAAAACACCAGTGTCCCTCGCTGACACATCAAATCCTAAATGCTCAGGCACGACATCCACAGATCGGCCCTCACATCCTGTAAGTCTTATGAAACCTGAGTGTCTATCATCGACACCCGAAACATCTTGAAAACATATACCTTTAATTATATATATATAAGGATATTAACCACGTATTTCCGCCGACCATACGTAAAAATCATAGAAACCTGAGTGTCTAAAACCGACACTCGAAATATCATGAAACCCGTGTCTAACATCGACATGTAAATCCTCATAACTCAGGCGCTGTCACCATGACAGGCCCTGACGATATGTCATACATCACTCCGGTCGGTATCCCCCTGATAACCGCCGAATCCAAATACAATCACCGGTAAGTAGTGGTCCCACTGCCACGCTTATCGTCTACACCACGAAATCACCACTCGCCCCAGGGTACCATACCGGGTCCACCATATACCCGCAGACGGTGCCACCCGCTCCTCGAATCGGGTATCACAAGATAAATCTCAGAACCGAGAAATCACATGGTGGACGTATAGAAATATCATATCAAGAGAAACCGTGTTTTCAAACAATACATAGTTTTCTTAAAATACCCCTACGGTTCTCAAATCCATAAATCATATGAAATCCATATCTCAATGCTTAAATCCAATAAAAACTGATATATGCAACATAAAACAACAATATGAGCATATCAAGGGAAATCCGCTCTTTTAAATGAATTCATCTTTAAAATATACCTTGCGGTTCCCAAAATCCTCCGAAAAACAAGTGCAACATCATATGTGGTGTACATGTAAGTGTAGCAAGGTTTAAGTGTCTACATGTAAGCAAGTATGTATGATGCATTTCATAAGCGCAATGATCAACAACTCAATATCACATATCAAAACAATACCACTTAGGGTACATACAAGTATAGCGAAAATATGCGGGTGTACAAGTCAATATGTGTGCATGATATTCATGTAGATGTAATAGACTATGTGGGTGTACATGTCAATATGTATGCAAGA
Organism: Agapanthus africanus; assembly: GCA_030015575.1. NCBI lineage: Eukaryota > Viridiplantae > Streptophyta > Magnoliopsida > Asparagales > Amaryllidaceae > Agapanthus > Agapanthus africanus. The sequence goes on along the minus strand of JASDDO010000016.1, from coordinate 222,165,055 downwards.
TGTACAAGTAGCTATAGTAAGGTATACGTGAAATGGATTAAGAGTCACTATCTTAACTATCCATGTCTAATACAACATCACGTATGTAGGTGTCAACAATATCTCATATGCACAATGGGATAAGGTCTACTACCACAACTATCCCTATCCATTACCGTATCACGTATGTTTGTGGTTTGTGCGTGTCATGGCAATTACTGACGATGTGGGTGTAGCATACAACTTAGTGCTCGTGCAACATGAACCGTCAGTAATGTGTTATATCTAAAGGTACAAAATATACTTCTATGCAATGATATTCATATGAAATTAACCAATATGCAATAACTTGCAGCTATCCTATTATATCCGCCCCGACGCATAACGCCATACGGGCGATTTCTCCGTAGATGTTAAATCTACTCACCAATGGTCTCCAGCTATGAAAATCCGATCACCTGCTTCCCTTGTTCGCAGCGTCCGAAGTCCCCGCTTGCGACGCTATATTTTTCACAAACACAAGAAATAAAGCGAACATCTCAGAATCGATCAAAATAACGTAAAACTACGTATTAAAATAACGCACCAAAACTAAACTAACTCGCGAGTGCACGTCTAGTGCTAACGCGCGTTGCGATACTACCAAACCAAACTGAGTACAGCAACAGCAGATCACGATTCATGTCGGATCACGTAACACGCGGATTCAAAACACTAGAATATAGGTAAACGATCCCAGATTTTGCATACTGCAATTACTAAAAAAGTAAAAATTACCAAACACGCTTAACCAACAGCTGACAACTACCCACAGAATCCAAACCCCATCACTCTAATACAAAACCGGCGTCGCCGGATTTCGCCATAGGGGTTGCCGGCCCCGGCCGGTGGGGTGGTCCTTGTGTCTTAGGTAGTGTCTCAGGTTCACTAGTACATCACTATAATTTTGTATGGTTACACACTAAAATTTCCAGAACACAGCTGTTCACAGAGGCTCTAAAAGACACTAAAAACCCGAAATTGCACAAATCGATATAAAAAACGTTCTAAACCATAATCAATGAGCTACACATCATAAAAACTCTAATTTATCAGTGTAGGGACTATACCTATCAACTTTAGCTCACAAGATCCAAGCTTTCCTAGCTCCAAGTGATCCAAGAGCAAAAATCAAGACTTTTGGTATTTTGGGATATATTTTGGGATTTTGAGGATTTATTGTGCTAGAATTGATGAAAGAGGAGAAGGAATTGATTAAGAATAGAAGAGAGAGAGAGAGGATTTCGGCCAAGGAAAGAGGTGAGGGTTTTGTGAGGTATTTCCTAGCAATTCCCAACATTGAATGCAATTAAATGCATTCATACACACATATGCACACATGCATGGATCTAAATTCTTTTTCTTTTCTGTTCTTTAAACCCTAAACCCAAGTCAACACAAGGAATTCTAGATATTATGTAGGTTTGTTTTACTCAAGAATAATTGAAGAAAAGATACAAAAGTGATGTTTTCCTAAAATGTGAATACCGCATTAAAATAACATTAAAATTAGGAAAAATTCAAGTTGAACCAAAACGTCCCATATACCCCCAAAGCTTGCGCACCAGCTTTATTTTAGCTAAACTAGGTGTTGGCAAGTTTATATGGTCGTTTGAACACAGTTGGGTTAAAACTGAAAATACCGACAATTTAACCCTAAAACGGAAAAATTCTCATCACGATTTCTAAAACGTTACAATGTCCCCCCTTATAGAAATTCGGTCCCCGAATTAAAATTTCATACTAGGCATACCTTCAAAGTGATGAGGGAATTTCTTCCGCATCTCGCTCTCGGCCTCCCAAGTGATCTCCTTACTAGTAGGGCTACGCCATAGAACCTTCACAGACGGCAAGACCCTTGACCGAAGTTTCTTCACCTGCCGATCCAGAATAACTACCGGTTGCTCGTTGAACGAAAGATCGTGCTCAAGCTGAACGGTCTCGTGCTGAATCATGTGAGAAGGATCATGTAGGTATCTACGAAGTATCGACACATGGAAAACAAAGTGAACATCCGGAAAACTGGGCGGGAGCACCAAACGATAAGCAACAGAACCCGCTCGCTCAAGGATCTCGAAAGGACCTACAAATCTGGGACTGAGTTCCCCCTCTTCCCAAATCGCATAACGCCCTTCATCGGAGAAATCCTCGGGAATACATGATCCCCCACTGCGAACTCAAGTCTGCGACGACGACGGTCGGCATAAGACTTCTTCCTGCACTGGGCTGCTCTCATCCTGTCCTGAATTAGCCGGATCTTCTCCATAGTCTCCTGAACTAGCTGGGGTCCTAAAACCAGACTCTCACTAAGCTCGGTCCAATAGACTGGCGATCGACACTTCCGATTATATAAAGCCTCAAAAGGTGCCATCTGAATAGTCTCCTAAAAGCTGTTATTGTAGGAGAACTAAATCAACGGCAAGTGACGATCCCAACTGCCACCAAAATCAACCACACATGCACAAAGCATATCCTCCAGAGTCTGAATAGTCCGGTCCAACTGACCATCAGTCTGTGGATGAAAACGGTACTAAAACTCAACCGGGTACCCAAATCTCCCTGAAGCTTCTTCCAAAAACGGCTAGTAAACTGGGTGCCTCTGTCGGATACTATGCATGTGGGAACACCATGCAAACGCACAATCTCGTCTATATACAGCTGCGCATACTGAGCATACCCGAAAGTGGCCTTCACTGGAAGGAAGTGAGCCTCTTTCGTCAACCGGTCAACAATCACCCAAATGGAGTCATACCCTCTACTGGTCCTGGATAGACCCACAATGAAGTCCATGGAAATCTGCTCCAATTTCCACTCTGGAATGGGTAAAGGCTGCAACTCTCCAGCCGGTCTATGATGCTCAGCCTTGACTTACTGACAAGTCAGGCACCTCGAAACGAAGTCCAAAATATCGCGTTTCATCCCTTCCCACCAGTAAATGTCTCTCAAGTCCCGGTACATCTTGGTGGAACCTGGATGAACGCTAAAGGCCGACTGATGTGCCTGCTCTAGGATCTCGCATCTCAACCATCAGCATCTGGTACACATAAGCGAGTCCCGCATCGTAGCATACCCTGGTCATCTATTATGAACTCAAAAACTGTACCCTGTCGAACAAGCTCAAGAATCTCGGACAAACGGGCATCACTGGGTTGCACCTCACGGATACGATCAAATAGTAGTGGACGGGCGCGGACATGAGCAAACTGTTCCCCAGTGGAAGAAAACTCGAACTGCACTCTACCATCACACAAGAGCTGCCAATCTGCAGACGACTGACGCTGAACTGTGCTCAACTTTGACAAGCCACCCCCGGGCCTACGACTTAAAGCATCAGCCACCACATTCGCCTTGCCCGGGTGATAAAGTATCTCACAATCATAATCCTTCACTAGCTCCATCCATCAGCGCTGTCTCGGGTTCAAATCCCGCAGCTGGAAGATATTCTTCAAGCTCTTATGATCCGTGAAGATCTGACACGACTCCCCGTACAAGTAGTGTCTCCAAATCTTCAACGCCAAGACCACCGTGGCCATCTCAAGATCATGAGTAGGGTAGTTATTCTCGTGCTTCTTCAGCTGCCTAGAAGCTTACGCAATCACTCTATCATGCTGCATCAAAACATAGCCGAGCCCCACTCGAGAAGCATCACAATAAACAACATAGCCGCCTGATCCAGAAGGTAAAGAAAGAACTGGTACTGTCGTCAACCGATTCTTCAACTGCTGAAAACTCTGCTCGCACGCATCAGTCCAGAAAAAAGGAACTCCCTTCCGGGTCAGTCCCGTCAGCGGTGCAGCGATACTCGAGAAATCCTGCACTAAACGGGTAACCAGCTAAGGCCAAAAAGCTGCAGACCTTAGTCACCGATACAGGTCTGGGCCAAAGCTGTACAGCCTCAATCTTTCTCGGGTCCACAAGAATACCCTCACCAGTCACCACATGACCCAGGAAGTCAACTCTATCAAGCCAAAATGCGCACTTTGAGAATTTAGCATACAGCTGGTGCTCTCTCATTATCTGCAAAGTAATCCTCAAGTGCTGCTCATGCTCCTCACGACACCTAGAGTAGACCAGTATGTCATCAATAAACACTATAATAAACTCGTCGAGGAATGGCCTAAAAATCCGGTTCATCAGATCCATGAACGCTGCTGGCGTATTGGTGAGTCCGAACGACATCACAAAAAACTCATAATGCCCATAGCGCGTACGAAAAGCAGTCTTCGGAATGTCATCATTACGAACCCGCAACTGATGATAACCCGAACGCAAATAAATCTTAGAAAAATGTCTCGCACCCTAGAGCTGATCAAATAAATCGTCAATGCATGGTAAAGGATACCAGTTCCGTACCGTAACTCGGTTCAACTGACGATAATCCTTACATAGCCTCAAACTGCCGTCCTACTTCTTGACGAACAGACCAGGAGCTCCCCACGGCGAAACACTAGGACGTACAAGTCCCAAATCAAGCAACTCTTGCAATTGATCTTTAAGCTCTCTAGGCTCTGCCGGAGCCATCCGATAAGGCGGTATGGAAATAGGCTCCAAGCTAGGAATTAGATCAATGCAGAACTCAATATCGCGCTCTGGCGGCAACCTAGGTAACTCATCGGGAAACTCTCGCACGGTAGAAACCTGGTCCAACGGCTCCACTGTGGCTCCAGTATCAAGAATGAAAGACAAGAATCCCCGACATCCCCTCCTCAAAAGCAAACTAGCGCACTGAACAGAAATCAAACTGTGAGGGACGGCACCACGGTCCCCTAGCACAACAAACATTGACTCGCCGGGAAAACAAAATCTAACTGTCTTCTCGCGGCAGTCCACGGACGCATAGCAAGTAGCTAGCCAGTCCATGCCCAACAAAACATCGAAGTCCAACATCTCAAGAAGGATCAAGTCGACGGACAGATCTCTGTCTCTTAAACGAAGAGCACATGATCGGAACACGTGTCATGCAACAAACGACTCTCCCACCGGAGTAGTCACGATAAGCGTCTGATCTAGCAAACACGACTCTCGGCCTAACCTCGGCACGAAGTGCGTATAAACATACGAATGCGTAGATCCAGGATTGAAAAGAACATGTGCATCATAAGAACATACAGAAAGGGTACCTGAAACCACAGCAATGGACGCCTGAGCGTCCTAGTGAGTCAAGGCAAAAACCCGTGCCTGCTCTCTACCGGCTACTGGCTGTCCTCTGACTCCGCCACCTCGACCTCTCGGTACAAAACCCCCACGACCACGACCTCTCTGAACAGGAGTCTGACGCGGCGCAACAACAGGAATAAGAGGCAATGCTCTCTGAGGCGGAGAAGGTGGTAAGGTAACCTGGGGTACTGCTGGCCCTCTCTGACGCACCACGGTATAATCCCTAACAAGGTGATGTAGACTGCCACACCCGAAGCATCCATAAGGCGGTCGCTGACCCTCCTGGGAATAAGAACTGAATAACTGGCCACGTCCCACGTCTCTACTACTCCCCGAGTCTGAAAGAACTCTGCCTCGGCGTGCAAACCTCTGTCTCCGTGCTGGTACATCTATACGTGTCCTCTTCGGTTCCGGAACAACCGATGACTCAGCTAGACGCTCCTCCACTAATAGAGCGGCATCGACAGCTGCCGCATACGTGTCGCAATGCTGAATGCTGATGGCTAGGAACAACTGGGTAAGTAGGCCTCGAACAAACCTCATCACCCTCATCTCCTCAGTCACCACCAGGTACGGAGCATACACAGACTGCTCGGTAAACAGTACATCATACTCAGACACCGTCATCCCCGGAGTCTTACGTAATGACTCAAATCGGCGCGTTCGCACATCCCTGATGCTCGGTGGAAGAAAACGGGCGAGAAACACCGTCACAAACTCAGCCCAGGTCATAGGAGCAAGACCAGCGGCTCTTCCCCTCTCCAACGACTCACACGACTTCTGGGCCATTCCCTCCAGACGAAAACTGGCAAACTCCACCCATCACTCATCGGAGCATCGGAGTGAATGGTAAATCCTGGTCATCCGGTCGATGAACGACTGCGGATCCTAAGTAACATCTGTGCCAGTAAACACCGGAGGCCTCAACCTCATAAAATCTGTCAATGACACAGTAATAACCTCCGGAGCTGTAACTGCGTCTACCGGATCTGTAGGTACTATCGTGGTCCCCACAACGGGTGGAACAACTGCCTGCCCCTGCGCTCAAATGGTCTCTACTAAAGTCCCCACTATCTGGCGCAGATCCTGCATACCATCTCCAATCATAGCAATGTGCTCCGGTACAACAGGCGTACTGCCCTGGTCAGTCCTCGCCTCAGACGAGTCAACTCTGACCTCGGCCCTCGCGGCCGCTCTCTGTACCCTCGTAGTCTTCAGCGGTATATAGGATGGAAATTGAAACAAGATTCGATAAGGAAACAGGAATCGAATTACAAAGATGTATATCATCACGGAGGAATATCAATTTATAAGTCCTAAGGTCACTTAGGCGGAGAACCGTGTCGTAAGTATGCCGCAGAACATACAAACGCTACGTCACTCTGCTTAATCTACCTACGCCATCAAACCAAGGTCATCCTACACTCCGAAAGGTTAAACCTAGCGCTCTGATACCAACTTTGTCACGACCCAAAATTTGGCCCGTAACCGGCTCTTAAACTACGTAACGTCTATAGGCGTACGCAACTCAAGTAAGCCGAAACCTAGAAATCTAAACCACCCAAATCAGGATCAACGGAGAAAAACATAGTTTTATTATTTGGAAAATCACAAGTACAAACACTAACTCTAGTTTTCTTTCTTGAAAATTTCGGCAGCACCTCCTTTGAAAAAACTAGCCCCGAAAACGAGTACAACACAGATAATATATAAAGCATCCCAAATGGGAGAAAAATCACGCCCAACGGCGGAAACAATCACCACAACAAGTATACGACGCCGAATGAATAAATAACAAAGGAAAGACTACAATAAGAAGTAAACTTTCCAACATAGCCGGCTCCCACGAGCACGACACCCAAAATCACCAAAATAATACAACACTGAATCCTCACAAGTCGTCTCTATGTCATATACAAACAGTGGTAGATGGAGAATACTAGATCCAACAAAAAGATATACAATGTAGAAGCAGATAACCGCAAACCCACCTAAAAGCAAAGGCCTCACTGCCTAACGTAGCGGTATCCGCAAAAGTAGAGATGATAAGACGCCCTGCCACGACTACTCTGAGGGCAAGTCCTGCAAAACACTGTGGCACAATGGGAGTGAGTTGCCAACTCGTGAATAGTAATTAACATTATACTGTAATCGCAGGTATGCACGAACAGCGATTTATCTATCACATGTAATCCGATAGCATAAGTATGATAAGTGAATATGCAACAATCATATAAAGGTACATTATCAGGGTACTGCAACTACATGAAGCAATGCATAACAACAAAATCCTGAGTGTGGGATGATATAATATAAAATCTCATGCAAAATCATCAGCATGGAAAAACACCAGTGTCCCTCGCTGACACATCAAATCCCAAATCCTCAGGCACCGCATCCACAGATCGGCCCTCACATATTGTAAGTCTCATGGAACCTGAGTGTCTATCATCGACACCCGAAACATCATGAAAACATATACTTGTAAGTATATATATATATATAAGGATATCAACCACGTATGTCCACTGACCATACGTAAAAATCATAGAATCCTGAGTGTCTAACACCGACACTCGAAACATCATGAAACCCGTGTCTAACATCGACATGTAAATCCTCAAAACGCAGGAGCTATCACCATAATTAGCCCTGACGATATGTCATACATCACTCCGGTCGGTATCCCCATGATAACCGCCGAGTCCAAATACAATCACCGGTAGGTAGTGGTCCCACCGCCAGACATATCGTCTACACCACGAAATCACCACTCTCCCCGGGGTACCATACCGGGTCGACTATGTAACCGCAGACGGTGCCTCCCGCTCCTCGAATCGGGTGTCATAAGCCAAATCTCAGAACCGAAAAATCACATGGTGGACGCACTGAAATATCCTATCAAAAGAAACCTTGTTTTCAAACAATAGATGGTTTTCTTGAAATACCCCCATGGTTCTCAAATCCATAAATCATATGAAATCCATATCTCAATGCGTAAATCCAATAAAAACTGATATATGCAACATAAAACAACAATATGAGCATATCAAGGGAAATCTGCTCTTTTAAATGAATCAATTTTTAAAATATATCTTGCGGTTCCCAAAATCCTCCGAAAAACAAGTGCAGCATCATATGTGGTGTACATGAAGTGTAGCAAGGTTTAAGTGTCTACATGTAAGCAAGTATGTATGATGCATTTCATAAGCGCAAAGATCAACAACTCAATATCACATATCAAAACAATACCACTTAGGTTACATACAACTATAGCCAAAATATACGGGTGTACATGTCAATATGTGTGCATGATATACATGTAGCTGTAATAGAGTATGCGGGTGTACATGTCAATATGTGTGCATGATATACATGTAGCTGTAATTGACTATGTGGGTGTACATGTCAATATGTATGCAAGATGTACAAGTATCTATAGTAAGGTATACGTGAAATGGATTAAGAGTCACTATCTTAACTATCCATGTCCAATACAACATCAGGTATGTAGGTGTCAACAATATCTCATATGCACAATAGGATAAGGGCTACTACCACAACTATCCCTATCGACTACCGTATCACGTATTTAGGTGGTTTGTGCGTGTCATGGCAATTACTGACGATGTGGATGTAGCATACAACTTAGTGCTCGTGCAACCTGAAACGTCTCTAATGTGTTATATCTAAAGGTACAACAGATACTACTATGCAATGACACTCATATGAAATTAACCAATATGCAATAACATGCATCTATCCTATCATATCCGCCCCGACGCATAACGCTATACGGGCGATTTCCCCGTAGATGTTAAATCTACTCACCAATGCTCTCCAGCTATGAAAATCCGACCACCTGCTTCTCCTTGTTCGCAACGTCCGAAGTCCCCGCTTGCGACGCTATATTTTTCAAAAACAAAAGAAATAATGCGAACATCTCATAATCGATCAAAATAACGTAAAACTACGTATTAAAATAACGCACCAACACAAAACTAACTCGCGAGTGCACGTCTAGTAGCTAACGCGCGTTGCGATACTACCAAAGCAAACTGAGTACAGCAGCAGCAGATCACGATTCATGTCGGATCACGTAACACGCGGATTCAAAACACTAGAATATAGGTAAAAGATCCTAGATTTTGCATACTGCAATTACTAAAAACGTAAACAGTACCAAACACCCCTAACCAACAGAAGACAACTACCCACAGAACCCAAACCCCATCACTCTCCTACAAAACCGGCGTCGCCGGAATTCTCCATAGGGGTCGCCGGCCCCGGCCGGTGCGGTGGTCTTCATGTCTCAGGTGGTGTCTCAGGTTCACTAGTACATCACTATAATTTTTTTTTGGTCACTCACTAAAATTTCCAGAACACAGCAGTTCACAGAGGCTCTAAAAGACACTAAAAACCCGATATTGCACAAATCGATATAAAAAGCGTTCTAAACCATAATCAACGAGCTACACATCATAAAAACTCTAATTTATCAGTGTAGGGACTATACCTATCAACTTTAGCTCACAAGATCCAAGCTTTCCTAGCTCCAAGTGATCCAAGAGCAAAAATCAAGATTGTTGGTATTTTGGGATTTTGAGGATTTATTGTGCTAGAATTAATGAAAGAGGAGAAGGAATTGATAAGGAGCAGAAGAGAGAGAGAGAGAGGATTTCGGCCAAGGAAAGAGGAGAGGGTTTAGTGAGGGATTTCCTAGCAATTACCAACATTAAATGCAATTAAATGCATTCATACACACATATGCACACATGCATGCATCTAAATTCTTTTTCTTTTCTTTTCTTTAAACCCTAAACCCAAGTCAACACAAGGAATTCTAGATATTATGTGGGTTTGGTTTACTGAAGAATAATTGAAGAAAAGATACAAAAGAGAAGTATTCCCAAAATGTGAATACCGCATTAAAATAACATTAAAATTGGGAAAAATTCAAGTTGAACCAAAACGTCCCATATGCCCCCAAAGCTTGTGAACTAGCTTTATTTTAGCTAAACTAGGTGCTGGCAAGTCTAAATGGTCGATTGAACACAGTCGGGTCAAAACGGAAAATACCGACAATTTAACCCTAAAACGGAAAATTTATCATAACGATTTCTAAAACATTACAAATCTCCCCCAAGCCAAAATGAAATCATGTAATAAATAATCTTGATGTAATTTTTTATACATGAATCTAAGCAAAATGGGCATAAAGCCAAATTTTTGTAAAGCTCATAGCTCATGTGCAAAAGAAATGAGCACATAAGGCATAGGAGAGGCAAAATACCATTTTGTAAAGCCCGCGGGGCTATATGTATGTTTTTGTAAGCTTATATAAGGCAACATGATAATAAAATAAAAAAAAACTTTTTCATTCCCCTCAAAATCTAGGGTTTTTGTGCCCCCTTCTCCTTCCTCACGGTTCTAAATCTTCTTCCCCTTTTCAATTAAATCAAGAGTTTTACTCTTCCTTTTCCAAAATTAAAAAGTTTTTCACCACAAAATCCGCAAAGGGGTGTTCAGATCTTCCATCCAATCTACAAAAGTAGAGATTTTTAAATCTCACCCTCTTTTCCCGAAGAGCCAGCCAATAAAGAAGATGAAGAAGGAGACCCACTTCCAAGAACCTCACTTTGGGGAAGATCCATCACTCAAGATAGAAGCCCCTTTCATCAACTCAAAAAATATCTTTGGAGTTTAACTCCTCAATATATATATATATATATATATATACACACACACAAACACACACACAAAATAATAAATTTTTCTTTTTGGGTGTACAACTCCCAGCGCAGGGGCTAAGCCCTTTTGTCCTCTTTGTCAGGAGTTCAACTACACAAGTCAAATCGGGAGCACAGCTCCCAGTGCAGGGATCAAGTCCTTTTTCTTGCTGACGCCTAGCGCTTGCGTGCCAAGCACGTAGGGCGCTGGCGTCCAGCGCCCGCCTGCCAACAACATGGGAGGCTGGCGCCCAGCGTCCGTGTGCTAAGCTCGTGGGGCGCCGGTGCCCAGCGCCTAGGCGTCCACGTGCCAAGAACGTAATGCGTTGGCGCCCAGCGTCTAGGCACCCACGTGCCAAGCACGTGATGTGCCGGTGCCCAGCGCTTAGGCGGCCAAATGCTAAGCACGTGATGCGCCAGCGCCCGTGTGCTAGGCACATTATGCCCTGGCACCCACGCGTCCTTTGGACGCCATTCTTCCCTCTTTTTTTTTATACAAACACACTCTACAATACTATCCTATATAATATGCGGGGACCCCGATATATCCAAAACCCCTCAAGACACACATACGCACACTGCACATTGAGGTCGCATGACCTGTTTGACCCGTCAATCGGAGGTTTCCTCACTCCAAAGGCGAGGGGTAATTAACGGCAGCTTAGTTCGCGGCTGCCGGAGATTCGGATCCCCACAATCAATAAACCCCCGCCTACCCTGGGCAGGGGAAATCTGTAGTTCTCCTGACAAGCGCGCGCTATTCCTATCTCAATGGGGTGTCAAAAAACACCCTACAACTATACGATGGCGTATCCAAGTATTATGGACGTTCGTAGTGATACGAAGTGTTCTGGAGAAAACCAAAGTGGATGTGGGAGTGGCAGGGGTATACGCGTTTTTGTCGTGAATGATAGCAGTAGCAATTTTATTTTGCCCTCATTCTAATCCCTTTGTAATGTTTTTTCTTATTATCTTCTGTACACCACACTTAGGCTAATTGGTTTTCTTCTTTCCCTACCGTTCGACACCTGCCTGTGGTTTGGAAGAAGATTATCCAATAAGCGTAATAGGTGTACTCTCCTAATCCTAGGATCTCTCACAACCTGAGAGAAAGTAAAGGGAAAAGAAAACCGAATAATCCTATTCAATTTCCTAAGAACCAGAATCCATCCTCGAATCTGGAACAAGTTCCTTCGAGTTCGTATGTAACTATACGATGGATTATCCAATAGGAGTGGATGTTCGTAGTGATACGGGGTGTTGTGGAGAAATGCAAAAGGTGATATAGATGTGGCAAGGATATATGTGACACCGTGACATTCCGAAAGCCAAATTGTTTTAAGAAAGTTCGGTTAACTTGGTTCATGAGTTTTAGTCTAGGGTCAGACAATGGTCGCTGCCAAAAAGAGAGAGAAAAAAACATTCAGCGTGCACTCTACACTAGATCATAATGGTTAATCATTTTATCTAATCATGATGGCTCCCACTGTTTCCTCTAATTTTCCTCCAAACCCAAAAGGAGAATTAGTCGGGATCATCTAAAATCACCCGAGGAGTAACACCTACTCATCAGTAGGAATCTGGATCTAACTATCATCGCATGATAACTTGATGGATGCCACTCAAGTAACTACACTCCAGAAGGTATGCGCATACCTGGTAAGTTTCCTCTATGTTTGAAACTCCCGATGTGATTTTTACCCCTAGGACCCAAGTGACCTTAACTAAAGATAAAAAATGTCAGAAGGTCCTAGTCAAGTTCTACCCATCATTTTCTTGATTGCATTAGACTCACCCGTACGTGCCTTGACTGAAGATCAAAATGATCGCACGACTGCCCTAACCAATCCATATATCCATGCGACGGAAAAGCACTACATAGCTACCGAACACTATGCCTCGACTAAAGATCGAAACGCGCAGCACGAATACTAAGAACTACCAATCCGAAATGACGGAGGGCTATGGCTGGTTTTTGGTGAAAGAACCTTTAACGTAATGAACTTAATATTGTTAAAGGAACCGAATGGTTTTACAAATGTATAGTGGCGAAAACTATTGCTAAAGAGGTCACTCCCGGTGAAAGGAACTCGGCTCTTTGCTCATCAAATGAGGTGCAGGATATCCCAAACTGAATACCACGATGCAAAGTAAAAGAATTGACTATAGTAAAGTTATTACGTTGACGCACTCCCGATGAAGGGATCTCGGCCCTTATCTCGTCGAATGAGGTGCAGGATATTCCCAATCGAATACCTCTGTGCATAGCAAAAGAAAACGTTTGTAATATCATTTTTAAAAAATTTGGTTCCAACAACATCAAACATATATAGGTTTGCTTTCCTTTCATTGATCAGAATCAACGCAGTCCCATCAATTAATCACACAAGAAAAGAACGAAAATAAAATGTACGTATATGCCTTCCGCATTCGCCACTGGGCCCCGTCATCACCCGTTAGGTTACTTAACTAACGACAGAGCGGGGTCTATACTAGCACGGGTGAAAAACATATACTACATCTACTGGTGTATAAATATAAATATATATAACAATCATCCCAAGAATGATATAAAGCAACATCACAGAATCTTAGCGAAGCAACAAAGAGTGGTGGATAATCCTGGAGCCTCGGGTTTCACTTGAGCCGCAAATGGGACACGACGTTCCCCCGGTCGTGTGGATAGCCTGTGCAATGAAAACCTAGACCCCTACGAACGCGGCAAGTTACCCGCCAAAACCAGAAGTTAGGCAACCCCCTTCATCAAAGTGAATGGGCCACCCGACACTTCACGGAATCCGGTAAGTTGAGCGCCCCTCCGTGGGTCATTCCTATACCCCATACGAGTGCAGCGAATAGCCCGCCAATTCTAGAGTAAGGCCCTCTCCGTCTCAACACCATGAGATACGGGCCCGTTGCCCTCTAGAACCCGGCTATTCGTGCACTCCACCGCGGGATAATCCTAGTACAGAGAAGAAAATAATATGTACAACGGTGACATCGACCGCAACCCAGTCTTGCCCTAAATAAATAATATAGAAACTGGCAGTGACGGCAGTCCACATGTCGGATGCTCTCCCCGCAATATCAAATGTACAAATGAAACTAAACTGTACTTCCATTGCATCACTGGCTATCTACCACGATGTTCCAGCCACAATACAGCACAACACAGAACATCAAGATGAATGTCATGTTCGCAAACTCGTCGAAAAGAATATATAGCATTTAGATGAGTTGTACCGCTCTAATGATATTCACGGTTGCAGATAGTAATGCATGTACTATAAACATTTAAACAGTGTTAAATTATCGACTTCGAAACACCCCCGAATTGCCCTTGGAGAAAAGATAACATAATATCTAAAATGGGCAAAACAAAAAATACCATTACACCAATATTCCAGAGACTAGATAACCCTGCAAAATTCAAGTCCCAACTCCAATAAAGAACTGGCCACACCCGTTTTTTTCAAATCTCGCTGCGTCGAATCTGGCGGATGGGGCTCGTTATTATAGGGTGTTCGAGTTGTCACAAAAATAGCCTTCTGCAAATGTTTGAAATTTTTTTTGAAGACTGTGAAAAATTGAAAGAAATTAGAATATACGGGTATTATTTCGGAGTTGTTTCGGTTTTGATACTTTAACATTGTCTAAAAATGCTAGCAATAGGTTTACGTGTTGGCTCTGATACCATGTTGGGTTACGGAAGCACCCCGGCCATCAATCCGTGGCCAAATGTGGAACAAAATTTTTCTAAACTGGCGCTACCACAACCCGATGCCTGGATCTTCCCTAAACCCTATACTAGCTAGCATATAAAGAGGAGTTAGATCGTTATACCGAATGAACCAATTCCTTCGCATCTTCAACCATCATGCCAAGCTCCTAGCGGTCGCGGATCGAATTTGGTTGCCGGTCTACCTCCATCTACGATAATCCACCTGAGGGAAACGACGCAAGCTTCAGGATCGCCTAGCGGACCAACCGACGCTCCAAGGTTGCTAGCAATAGAGAGTGTAGGTGTAGGATTATCTCACTATTTTTTTTCTCTCATCACAAATGCTCAAAGGAGCAACCATAGAAGATGAAGAAGGAAGTCAAGAAAACAATGGCATGAGCAACCATGGAAATGGCTAAGTCTCTCATGGGAGAAAAGAATGAGAAAATAACAAGTGATCAATAAATCAAGAAGCTCAAGTCAAGAATAGAAATGAATGGATGGCATGCAAATAATGGCTACTACAATTTCCAACCATGAAAATATCTCCCCATTTTGCAATAAACAAATGCATGCCATGCCTCTCTATATGCCAAGCCCTTACTCATGCCAACTCACCCTCCACCTCATTTCCAAAATGATTTTCTAAAAAGAAAATCTAATAATGAGGTGGCCATCTTCTAGAAACTATTCCGTATAAATACGGAATACAACCAGGTATACGTATCGAAATACATATACGTATATTCATACAAAAATATGAATAGCCAAGAGAGAAAATGAATAGTGAACAATAATACTAGAATACATATATATAAATTCCTATATGAATTATTAAATCAAAACCTGATTTAATAATCCGGCTTAGTCCTAAGCCGTTAGTATTATCAACTGTCCGATTAAAGTCTGTGTAGCCTGTACACATATTTAATCGGACACCTGAATGTACCAACATACGTCATGTACACCATATCGCCTGAACCGTGAAAACCCTCTGTGTAGGACTCTAAAGACTCGTCAATACGCTGGCAGTGGGTTTAACCACAAGCACGTCAGCGGCACTAGCTGTATGTAACGGCTAACCAGGTATTGAGCGAAAGGAAGGCCGACGAGCAAACTCATCCGTATCCCTACTGAGCCTGACAGTGACAATTTCTGTACGGTCCGGTCTGTTCGACTAAGAGTATCGCATATCGAGTCTAGGGAGTGGATAAAGTCAGACCCTTAATAACGCGCGATAATTCATGTCAGTATGAAATCCATCACCATATGAGAAACTACTGATCCTAGATCAGTAATTCTCGACCACCTTGGCCAAGGATTTCTGGTGATGGCCACCCTACACTGCAGGACATCAACCTCTAATACCGAGACAGATGAATCCCCAACGATCCGCTCACTACCGCCATGTGGCTCGGGAATGTACCTAACTAAAACCTGTTTGCTCGACTCCTTTTAGCCATGGTAGGGTGGTAATCAAAGCACAGTGAGAACTCACACAAGACAAATGATGATCTCAGGTCGACAGACTAACCTATACACATGTCACCTGGGAACTGCTATCTGACATTAGGTATAGTACCATCTAGCAGGTTCTCGGCGAGTTCGTCCAGTATACTCATAAACCAATGAGCACCTGTATACTATCTTAGGTGAACAAACTAACACCAATGGCTTGTGAGACCTGTCCGCCGCCTCTCATCGGGGTTTCGATCAGTATACACTAGTCTACTCTGGAGTGTTGATGCCCAGTCTCGAAACTCCCATGACTAGGGACATTTAAGGATGTGCTTATAGACCCCCAGCTCCCACGTATATGATCGCCATTATAATGCTGGTAGTCAAGCAAGAATCTTATAGGCTCTATCAACATGTACATGATGATAAAGACAAACCAGATAGCATAATATCATCTCGAGTTAGACAATTCCACCGGTATAGGTCCTCCCTCAATCATCGCAATCGCTTACCCGTGACTATGATAATTTCCTTAAGGGCACTATAGCCAACAGTGACTCTGTGAAGTGGCTGGATGCCATGAGATCCGAATTGGAGTCTATGTACACCAACAAAGTATGGACTTTGGAAGTTGTACCCTCTGGGGTAAAACCCGTAGGGTGCAAATGGTTCTTTAAGTGAAAGATCGGTTTAGATGGGCCGGTGGAGACCTATAAGGCAAGGCTTGTGGCGAAAGGATTTCGTCAAAGACCAGGACTGGACTATGACGAAACCTTTTCTCCTGTAGCCATGCTTAAATCCATTCGGATCCTACTTGCTGTTGTTGCTCACTACGACTATGACATCTGGAAGATGGACATTAAAACTGCATTTCTAAATAGTGATTTAGAAGAGTGCGTTTATATGGATCAGCAAGAGGGCTTCATTGATAATGGGAGCAGCGAGAAAGCATGTAGGTTGCTTAAATCCATTTATGGATTGAAGCAGGCATCACAGAGTTGGAACATCTGTTTTGATGATGTCATCAAAGAGATTGATTTCGTCAAAAATCCAGATGAACCTTGTGTTTATAAGAAGATTGTAGGGAATACTGTCACATTCCTCGTATTGTACGTGGATGACATTCTTCTGATAGGTAACGATGTTCCTATGCTACAATCGGTCAAACTGTTCTTATCACAAAGGTTCTCCATGAAGGACCTGGGTGATGCCTCGTAAATATTGGGCATGAAGATCTATAGGGATAGATCTAAAAGGTTGTTGGGATTGTCCCAAACCAGGTACATTAACACTATCCTAAAGAGGTTTAGTATGGAAGACTCCAAGCGGGGTGCCTTACCCTCTTGTAATGGAGTCACTCTCTCCAAGGACTTTTTCCCAAAGACTGATGAAGAGAGAGCTCGTATGAGCATTATACCCTACGCTTCAGCCATAGGATCTATAATGTATGCGATGTTATGTACTCGCCCCGATGTAGCTTATGCACTGGGTATAGTAAGCAGGTATCAATCCAACCCAGGGGAGAATCACTGGAAAGCTGTGACGAACATTATTAAGTACTTGCGAAGGACTAAAGAAATGTCCTTGGTGTATGGTAACGGGGATCTCCAAATGGAGGCCTTTACCGATTCGAGCTTCCAGAGTGATAAGGATGATATCAAATCTATCTCAGGGTTTGTATTTACCATCAATGGAGGGGAGGTTTGTTGGAAGAGTTCCAAACAGGATACCGTTGTAGACTCCATGATGGAAGCTGAGTATATTGCTGCAAATGATGCTGTCAAGGAAGCCGTCTGGATGAGGAAGTTCATCTCGGAGCTAGGAGTAGTTCTAATAATTGTTGATCCAATACCATTATATAGTGATAATATTAAGGTATGGCGTTGGCCAAAGAGCCAGGTCCCATCAATATCATTTGATACGGGCGATAGTTGATCGCCGCGAGATTGAGATTTGGAGAGTAGATACAATGAATAACACCGCAGATCCACTCAACAAGGCCTTCCCTCAGCCCCAGCATAAGCGTCTTTTTTAGATGTTGGGTATGAGATACGCGGGTATGAGATATGCCAATAATTGGCCTTAGTGCAAGTGAGAGATTGTTGGATATATGTATACCTTAGAGGCCATTATTTGATAGTGGATGTATCAGTATGTGTATATTGTTAGTGTATATGCCCTAGAGGCCATTACTGTATCATACTAGTTTGTATATTACTTAATGGATGCTTGGGATATTCACCTTGTATAGACAATCTTGCTCAATATAGTAGTATGCTACTTGGTTTGTTTCTACTTTAATGTGTACATGTGTTTATTTTAGTATATCACCTATACACATTAGTGGAGCCCTTAGGATCTTTGCTTGATTACCAGCGTTGTGATGGCAGTCAAACTAGTGGGGGCTGGGTAATCCACAAGCACATCCTTATGCAGGTCCCTAGTCATAGGACTATCGAGACAGGGCATCGATACTCTGGAGTAGACTAGCGTATACGCTTCTCATCCCAGTGTGGGAGACGGTCTGTCCCACAGCCGTCAGTATGTCGTACTTGAGATAGTATGCGGGTGCTCGTTAGGTTACGAGTACACTAGATAGGACTCGTCGGAAACTGTTGGTTGGTACTATACCTATCGTCAGTTATCAGTTCCCAGGTGACATGAGTATAGCTTAGTCCGCTGACTTGATACTGTCACTTCGCCTCGAGTGTGTTCCTACTGTACTTAGATTACTACCCTACCACGGCTCAAAGGAGTCGTGCAAACAGGTAGTAGTTGGGTGCAATCCCGAAGCACTTGGAGGCAGTGACGGTTACACAGAATTCGTCTCTCCCGGTATTGGGGGTTGACATCGCGCTGTGTCTAGGAGAGCCATTACACGAGTAGTCCCTGGCCAGGGCAAGCGAGATATACCGGTAGGTTTCCAGTGTTATCTCAGGGTGTTCTGGGCTACACTCCGACACGACTTGTACCGCTAGTAGGGGACTGACGTTTACCGCCCCCTAGGCCCGCCATGCGATGTATCAGACGAACAGACCGGACTGTACGGAGATTGTCACATTCAGGCTCAGTAGGAGTTCAGATGGGTTTCACATCGTCAGTCTTCTTGTCGGCATCTACGTGGGAACTGTTACGCACAGCTAGTGCCACTTGCGGTCTGTGGTTAAACCCACTGCCAGCGTAGTGTCGAGTCTATAGAGTCCCACACAGAAAGCTATTAGCCTTTAGGCAAAAGAGTAGAGGTCGCATGGTTTTGTGACAGGGTTCGGTCACATCCGTGCACTTATGCACGTTCAGTGTCCGGACAGTTAACACTAGCGGGCTTTGGTTTAAGCCAGATCCTAGTGTACGTTTTGGGATTGGTTTTATCTTGTTTGTATTCGTGTTCCTCGGAACGCGGATGCGGGTGTGTATGCACAGTTGACAGAGAGACAGAGGCAGAGGATTCTCTTGACTATTGACCATTGACTTTTTGCTAAACCCTAATGAGAATAAGATATATGATTAACAATAATATTAATTAAGTATTATAGTGACATGGTTGTTGAGGGGTTGACTTTGTTGAATTGTTGACTTTGTAGACCGGTTGACTAGGTTGGACTAGTTGACCATCATCATTACAATGGCTATCATTTCATGGCAAAGACTTTTTTTTGCTTGTTTCTTTTTGCAAAATGAGTGCATGAAATGATATGGCCATTTTGACTTGAACCATCACATAATACTTGATTACTATTTTTGTTATAATGGTTTTGGATTATGGGAGCTTGGATGGCAAAAGACTTACTCATTCTCTCATTTTCATTTCTCTCTCTTGCTTGAGCTCTCCCACTTGCTCTTCCTCTTGCTCTCTCTATAGCTCATGGTAACACCCTCTAATGAGTTGAGAAACATTGCCTTAGAGATAAAAAAAACCCATATCACTTCTCTACTCATCCTAGTTCACAAGGTTTAGCAAACCAAGTGTTCTAGTTTCTTCAAGTTCGAAGAAGAAGCCAAAGGTAGAAGCTTTCAGGTGGATCCATCTTCGGCGCAAGGAGACGAAGAGGTGAGGCCGATCCGTACACCAGAAAGAGTTGAAGACGAAGGAGTTCAAGAAAGGTATAACCCCCTTAACCGAGTAGGTAAAACTCTTGTTAGGTTTGTTAGTTAGTTGTTTAACAAAGATCCGTATTTTGAGACCATGTAACCACCTCTTGAAAAATCGTTTTTCATCATTTCCGCAAGCCCGTAAGTACCGGGAGAGGTAACGTGGACTTACAGTGGTATCAGAGCCTAGTTAAACACTATCTAACATGTTAGCAAAGTAACTAGAAGTTCGATCGGAGAAAAAGTCGCGAAACACGCCCGAAAAGTATACTTTCTGCTGAATTTTTTTCTGTTCAACAATTAATAAATCTTACCTTAAAATTCGGCTCAGGATTTCTATAACAAACTGTAGAAAAATGGTCCAGTGAACCGATCAACGCGCCGCGGAACCGCGGCAGGAGCATGCTTCCGCCGCGGATCTGCGGCCGAGTTCACTCGGCCGTGGACGATTTTTCATGCAGTTTGTTTAGATGGGTGTTTTGTGATTTTTACAATATGTTTTTGTAAGTCCACGTTGCCCAACCCGGTGCTTGCGGGGAGACAGAAAACGGAATAAAAATCGGATTTTTATTACTCTAGGCAACATGGACTAGACAAAGGAGGATCTTTGCTAAACAAAAACAAGCTAAAGCTAACTAGAAACTAGCTAAAGGGTAGAATGGTTATACCTAGGGCTTTATGTCCTTCTCTCCTTGCTCCTTAGAGTAGTAGAAAGGGATCACCTTTGTCGTCTTCTCACGTCGAAGAAGGATCCAGCCGAAAGCCTCAACCTTTGGCTTCAACTTCAAGCTAGAAGTAACTAGGGTGCTAGAAGTGCTAATCCTAGAACCCTAGATGAGAGTAGAGATTATCAAGAAGTGGTTTTTCTCAAGCTCAAGTGTTTCTCAACACATGAGAGGGGAGAGCTTGAGGAAGAGGAAGAGCAAGAGAGAGAAAGTATATGATAAAATGAGAGAATAATAAGCCATTCTCACATATATGTGTGAATTATAAAAAAATAGATAATTAGCCAAATAATTGTCATGGTTAATCAAGACATGACCATTATCATTTCATTTTTAATGCAAATTTTAAGGATCAAAGAGCATCTTCCAAATGAAATGATGATGGTCAAAGTGTCAACCAAGGTCAACAAGTCAAGTATGGTCAAAATGTCAATAATCCTAACCATGCACAATTATATATATATATATAGCTAATATCAATTAATTAAAATACACACATAAACATTAGGTTTAATAAAATGACAATGGTCATTACCCCTAATCAAAGTCCTCTTCCTCTGACTCAATCAACTGTGCATACGCACCCGCATTCGTGATCCGAGGAACACGAATACAAAGAGATAAAACCAATCCCAAATCATTTACTAGGATCTGGCTTAAACCAAAGTCCGCTAGTATAAGCTGTCCGGACAGCAAACGTGCACAATGTAAGTCTACGCTAGCGCCCCGGCCGTCTACAGACGCCAAATGCGGAACAAAAACTTTTTATCTGGCGCTATCGTATACTTTAACCCGGATCTGCCATTATTGCTAAACTAACAAACTGTAAAGAGTGTAGAAAGGTTATACCGAACGATCCGAGTCCTTCGTTCTTTAACCATCATCCCACGCTCCGTTGCGGCTGCTCCGATCTCATCGATCTCAAATCTGCTCGTCGAGGTGGCACCACGTCGACGATTCTTTAAACGGGCTCATGCCTCTGACTTGAGGCAACTCGGTCGTCAAGTTCGCTAAAAGAGATGACCAAGATTGATGTAGAGAATGAGTGCAATAATTTGTCTCGCTTCATCCAAAGCCGTGGACGATCGGTTAATGAAGTTGCCGATGGAAATGAAATGGAACAAGAAATGAACTATGAAATTTCCATGCATCCAAAGCTTTAGTCTTTTCTTTTTAGCAACCATAATTTTCTCGAATGAGAGAGTGAGTGAGGAGAGAGAGGGCCGGCCACTATATAGCAAAGTGGGAGGTGAGTGTAGGAGAGGGGAGAGTAACCTTAAGCAAATATCATATGTGAACACAAAATAAAATATCTTAAGGAAAACAAAACCTCATTGAAATCAAAGCATGAGTCATTAACCTTGTCACCAAATTCTAGAACCTTCTAGAACCTTCTAGAAGCATGACTCACTCTTATCCAAGAAAAGATAAATCCGTCTTTAACTGAATGTTAAAAGACGGCTGATAGAAAACTGGAAACTGGCAACTTCCAAAAGTGATCCTGAAACGACTTTCAGGATAACCCCGAAACTGTATAAATATACCCGCAATCGTATTACGACTGAATACAAATGCAACTGAGACGAAGATATTATATCTACTCAATATAATACTTGGATCCGGCTTAAACCAAAACCGACCAGTATTATCTGACCGAAAAATAACACGTGCGTAAACGCACGTGCATTTTCCGAACCCTTCCATAAAACCATACGGCCTCTACAACGTTTCGTCCGAACTTGGGAAACTGTCTGTGGGGGACTCTAATGACTCATCAGTACCCTGGCAGTGGGTTTAACCACAAACCGTCAGCGGCACTAGCAATGCGTAACGGCTGCCCATGGACTGACCTCAAGGGAGGCTGATGAGCGAACTCATCCAGAAACCCTACTGAGCCAAACAGTGACAATGTATATACAGTCCGGTCCGTTCGTCTATGAGTATTGCATATCTACCTAGGGGGCTAGTAACGTCAGACCCCCAATAGCAGTATAAGTCGTGTCGGAGTGTAGCCCAATAACACCCTGAGATACTATTGGAGTACCTACCAGTAAATCTCCTGCCATGGCCATGGACTTTGTGTAATGGCTCTCCTAGACACAGCACGACCTCACCGCCAATACCGGGAGAGACGAATCCCCTGTCGATCCGCTCACGTGCCTCCATATGGCTCGGGACTGTACCCAAAAGCTACCTGTTTGCACGACTCCTTTGAGCCGTGGTAGGGTAGAAATCAAAGCACAGTGGGAACTCACACGAGACAAATGACGACCTCAGGTCGATGAACTAACCTGTACACATGTCACCAGGGAACTGCTATCTGACGATAGATATAGTACTAACTAGCAGATTCCCGGCGAGTCCTGTCCGGTGTACTCATAACCCAATGAGCACCTGTATACATCTTCGGTGATCCAACTGACACCATTGGCTTGTGAGACCGGCCACCGCCCCTCATCGGGGTCTCGACTGTACACACTAGTCTACTCCGGAGTATCGATGCCCTGTCTCGAAACTCCCACGACTAGGGACGACAATTAAGAATATGCATATAAACTACCCAACTCTCACGTATATGATCGCCATCATACAGTTGGTAGTAAAGCAAGATCCTAAGGGCTCTATCAAAGTGTAACATGTAATCAGTCACCTGAATATGTACACGACTGATAAAGGCAAACCAGATAGCATACTATCATCTCGAGTAAGACTGTCCTACCGGTATAGGTCCTCCGCAATCATTGCAATCACGTACCTGCGATCCAATAATTGACTATGAGGGCACTATCTCCAACAATCTCCCACTTGCACTCAAGGCTAATTATTGCGATGTCGACTACTCACAGCCCGTGTGAAACCGAACATCCAACTCCTCTACTAATCAGTTTCACAAAGCCCGTTTGTAAAACTATTGTGTTCGAGAAATAGCCTCAGTGAGTGGATCCGCATAGAAGTTTCTTTCTATATCTCTCTAAATCTCAAGTTCGCGGAGAAAGCTATCTCCCGAATTGAGTAATACCTGTCTTAGAATATGTCTGGATGTCTGATGGGACCTGGTTCATAAATGAACTCCAAATCCAAACATCTTAGACTGTATCGATCACTGAACCTAATCAGTATCCGACACCATGCCTCCCACAGTATTCTCTTGGACCACCTGTCCATAATACTGTCCCTCGTCTGAGGGAAAAGTATAACTCTGACAATCACTCTGTCATCCATGTCACCTTTGAAGCCTGGAATGATAATCGTCTCCCGAAGGAGGCTGCCGTCATCAAATCCGTAGAACATGCACTTATGTTCCAAAACTGCTTCCTTATGTTTCTCCAGGATTGGATTAATATAAACTCATCGCATCTAGTTCAAAAACAATATCTGGTGTGGTACTTGACATCTCACGATTGACTCAATTGCCTAAGCAAGTGATCTGTCAATCATGCGCATCCCTCTCCCCTTTAGTCCGTAAGACACCTTTAGAGAGGGTGACTCCATCACCTGCAGGTACACCACCATGCTAGGAGTCAACTATTCTAAAAACCATTAGAATATCTGTCAAAGTACCCACATTGGGAAACTACCCAAATCCAGATCTAAAACCATAGATCTAGAAACCATAATGTCTGATATTATATCCATATCCTGTCTGGAGAAAAAACTGTGTGACGACCACAGTTCAACCGATCGTAGTATAGGAATTTTACTTCCTACTTTGTGTATGTCATCCAGATACCTTAACATCACACCCTACTACCTTCTTAACAGATCCATTCCCTATTCTGATTGAAGTCAAAACCATGACTGTCATATCAAAATTAGATGATCTATCTCCGCTATAACTGCTCTAGTCTATAAATAGATATAAGCATCTTACCCACTATGCTTCCGCTGCTCCCACTGACTACGACAACCCTCCTACCGGGTCTTATAGCCTGGAACAACAGTAGTGTTAAGTCTGGGTAGATAATAACCTCCCTGTCACCATCCTTGAGGCTACCGGAGTACCTCTCGGGTGTCTGAGGTTACCCACCATATCTGCGGAGTGGCTTATTGGAATGTCAAACCTGATTGAATATATAGGTCCTATTAAATTTTCCGTAATCGTTCGTGGTTCTGGAATCACTTCCAGTTCTACCATACTCCCACTACTGTTTTCTGAAAAAAAATCCATTTTTACTAAAACTGTGGCGAGTCAAGAACAGTATCAATATTGATCTTCCAAATGGTAGAATATCAACCCTCGTCATAGCCAGGGTCAACCCACAAACAGCCATTACAGAAACGTGCCCTGAGTTATCCAGAGTCTGGTTTTAAGCATAAGCTGGACAACTCCCCGTACCTTAACATCTTTTAAGGTATGAACTATTCTATATCCAATATAGAAACTTTGGCACTTATTTAATTGGAACCATATTCAAATCATGCAGCTGTCTCCAGTGCATATCAACTTTAATGGAAAAAGGCTAATCAGCATTACTCAACTTAGGAATCCATCCAATTATGAGTAACCTGAAAGAGAAACACATTTCTCAAAACCATCAATATCATCTGAATACCAATCACAAGAATCTACATCTTCGATCTCTTTGAAGAATCCCGATACTTGTGATACCTGATTCTCTACTTTATTCTTATACCCACAACATCTCAAAACTTAGACCATGTATTTCTATGAAACACTTGTCTAAAAACTAGAGAAGTTATAAGTAAACAGAACATAGTACGAGGACCTACCCCTTTGTCCTGATGGACACTGGACAACATACAATACTCTGTATAAGTCCGCTGAGTTGACAACTCAAAACCTGTGCGTCGTAGGTTGAAAACTGTACCCTGGCGATTTCCTCAAATATCACCAATTACAACGAATTCCGATATAATGAGGATAATCACCTAATTCCCGATAACTTACTCCCACTCATCATCTGTAAAACCATACAGATATGAGAATGAAACCTGGTAAATACATACCCTTGGAGTAAGTGTCTAATCGGGAAAACAGTTTTTCTTTAAAAATGCACTGAAACATGAAAATGTTTCGTAGGGGTATCCTGGTATTCATAGCAATGCCTTTTCCATAATCCAATTCATGACTTCAACCGTATATTTTATTGCCGTCTCTCTAAATCCCTTTATTTGTCTTTAGTCATTACCTTCTGTATACCATTGTTAGGCTAAATGGTTTTCTTCCTTCCCTACCGTTCGGCACCAGCCTATGGTTTGGAAGAAGACTATCCAGTAAGCATAATTGGTGTACCCTCCTAAACCAAGGAGTACTCGCAACTGAGAGAAGGTGATGATAAAAGACAACTGAATAATACCTTATTCTTTTAAAGGTGAAATAGGAGTGGCGATGAAGTACGCGGCTTTGGTCGTGAATGATATCAGTCGCAATTTACTTTGCCCTCTTTCTAATCCCTTTATTTTGTCTTTACATATTACCTTCTGCACACCCTACTTAGGCTAATTGGTTTTCTTCATTCCCTATCTTTCGGCACCAGCCTATGGTTTGGAATAAGACTATCCAATAAGCGTAATAGGTGTACTCTCCTAAACCAAGTAGCCCTCGCAACCAGAGAGAAGGTGATAATAAAAGACAACTGAATAAACCAATTCTATTTCTCCTGAACCTGGATCCATCCTCGAAGAAGTCCCTTCGAGTTCGTATATAACCATACGATGGATCTATCCAATGAAAGTGGATGTCCGTTGTAATACGGGTGTTCTGAGAAATTCAAAGGGTAAAAGAAGGAGTGGCAATGACTTATGCAACTCAGACAATCCAAAAGCCAGTATTTTTAAGAAGGTTCGGTCAATCTGGTCACTGAGTCATAGTCTAGGGTCGGTCAAAGGTCGCTGCCAAAGAGAGAGAGAAAAGAAACACTCTGCGTGCACTCTAACCTAGATCAGAATGGTTATTACTTTATCTAATCCGGAAACCTCCTACTGTCCTGTCAAATTCTCCTCCAAACCAGAAAGAAGAATCAATCGGGATCACCCGAAGAGTAAACCAACTCATCAGTGGGAATCGGGATCCAACTCTAATCGCATGATAACGTGATGGAATGCATCCACGTTACTCATACTCCAGAAGGTATGCGCATACTTGGCAAGTTTCAGTTTTCTTTAGAAACTCCCGATATGATTTTTGCCCCATGCTCTTATAACCTTGGCGTTAGTTCAAAATGTCATAAGTCACATGCCAAGTTCTACCCATCACTATCTTGTTAATTTGAACCCACCCGCACATGCCCTTGGCGTTAGGTCAAAATGGCAGAACGGCCGTCCCAAACCAACTCATCTATCTATGCAACAATTGAATACCCAGCAGCTACCAAACACTATGCCTTGGCGTTAGGTCAAAATACATAGCTTGAATACTACTGAATACTCAAAAGAAGTGATGGAGGGCTACGGCTGGTTTTTGGCCAAAAAACCTTTAACGTAGTGAACTTGATATCGCTGAAGGAACCTGATAGCTTTTTAAAATATAGTGGCGAAAACCTTTTGCTAAAGAGGTCACTCCCGGTAAAGGGATCTCGGCTCTTTCCTCGTAGAATGAGGTGCAGGATATTCCACTGAATACCGCGGTGCAAAGCAACTTGTAATCGACTATAGTGAAGTTATTACCCTGACGTAAACTTCTGCCCAAGGGGTCAGTCCCGGTGAAGGGATATCGGCCCTTGCCCCGTCGAATGAGGTGCAGGATATTCCACTGAATACCGCTATGCATAACAAAAGAAACCGTCTTTGGAATAACACTTTATAAATTTGTTCCAACAACTGAAAACAGGTTTGTTTTACTATGCATTGATCAGAATCAACGCAGTCCCATCAATCAATCACACCAGAAAAGAACGAAAATAAAATGTACGTATATGCCATCCGCATTCGTCACTGGGTCCCGTCATCACTCGTTAGGTTACTTAACTAACGACAGAGCGGGGACTGGACTAGCGCGGGTGTAAAACATATACAACATCTAATAGTATATAAACCAATATACAATAACCGCTCCAGGCGTGATAATATGCAACATTACAGAAAAGTAATAAGCATCACAGAACAATACAGATAATCTGGAATCCCCGGGTTTCACAGAGCCGCTGCTGAAACCCGACGTTCCCCTGTCGTGTGGATAGCCTGTGCAATGAAACCTAGACCCCTACGGGTGCGGTAAGTTACCCGCCAAAACCTGAAGCGAGGCAGCCCCCTACAGCATAGTGAATGGACCACCCAGCACTTCACGGAATCCGGTAATCTTGGGCACCCCTCCTTAGGTCAACCTGTACTCCTTACGAGTGCGGCGAATAGTCTGCCAATTCTAGAGTGGGACCCCTCTGCCTCTCAAAGCCATGAGATGCGGACCCGTTGCCCCTCAGAACCCGGCTATCCGTGCACTCCGTCGTGGGGCAAAACCTAGTACAGTAGTGAAAAATAGCACAATAGGTACATCGACCGCAACCTGGTCGTGCCCCAAAAGAATATTATACAACAGGCAGTGACGGCAGTCCACAAGTTGGACGCTCGCCCCGCAATATCAAATGTACAAATAAACTCAAACTGTACTACCATTGCACACTGCTATCCTTCACGACAAATCCGCAACAACACAGCACAACACAGAACATCAACGCGAATGTCACGTTCGCAAACCCGTCTAAAAGAATTATAGCAATCAGACGCGGTTTACCGATCAAATGACATTCCCGGTCGGAGATATAATGTAAGCACTGTAAACTAACATGTTTAAATTTTGATCGACAAAATATCACAAAGTGGGCCCCACGAACAACTGGTGAACAGTAACAAAATCTGGGCCCAAAAGATATATACCAAAAACCACAAATTCCAGAGAAGAACCTACTGTGCAAATTTGGGGGCATGATCGCTCAGAACGGCCGCGGATGTGCGGCCAAACCATGGGTTTGGCCGCGTTTCCGCGGCGGTCTTGTCGATCCACGTGCCCAAATTTGTACGGAGTTCTTATAAAACCCTGCACAGTTTTCTGAGATGTGTGGAATATTTTTAGGACACCATTTAAAATCAACAGAAACTGTCAAATTGGAAAAATGCGATTTTTGATTTCCGGTTCGACCGATATTTTAAACGCGTTAGCAGAAGTTAGTATAGCAAAATGGTGAGGCTCTGATACCACTGTAACTCTACGCTAGCGCCCCGGCCGTCTACAGACGCCAAATGCGGAACAAAAACTTTTTATCTGGCGCTATCGTATACTTTAACCCGGATCTGCCATTATTGCTAAACTAACAAACTGTAAAGAGTGTAGAAAGGTTATACTGAACGATCCGAGTCCTTCGTTCTTTAACCATCATCCCACGCTCCGTTGCGGCTGCTCCGATCTCATCGATCTCCAATCTGCTCGTCGAGGTGGCACCACGTCGACGATTCTTTAAACGGGCTCCTGCCTCTGACTTGAGGCAACTCGGTCGTCATGTTTGCTAAAAGAGACGACCAAGATTGATGTAGAGAATGAGTGGAATACTTTGTCTCGCTTCGTCCAAAGCCGTGGACGATCGGTTAATGAAGTTGCCGATGGAAATGAAATGGAACAAGAAATGAACTATGAAATTTCCATGCATCCAAAACTTTAGTCTTTTCTTTTTAGCAACCATAATTTTCTCAAGTGAGAGAGTGAGTGAGGAGAGAGAGGGCCGGCCACTATATAGCAAAGAGGGAGGTGAGTGTAGGAGAGGGGAGAGTAACCTTAAGCAAATATCATATGTGAACACAAAATAAAATATCTTAAGGAAAACAAAACCTCATTGAAATCAAAGCATGAGTCATTAACCTTGTCACCAAATTCTAGAACCTTCTAGAAGCATGACTCACTCTTATCCAAGAAAAGATAAATCCGTCTTTAACTGAATATTAAAAGACGGCTGATAGAAAACTGGAAACTGGCAACTTCCAAAAGTGATCCTGAAACGACTTTCAGGATAACCCCGAAACTGTATAAATATACCTGCAATCGTATTACGACTGAATACAAATGCAACTGAGACAAAGATATTATATCTACTCAATATAATACTTGGATCCGGCTTAAACCAAAATCGACCAGTATTATCTGCCCGAAAAATAACACGTGCGTAAACGCACGTGCATTTTCCGAACCCTGCCATAAAACCATACGGCCTCTACAACGTTTCGCCCGAACTTGGAAACTTTCTGTGGGGGACTCTAATGACTCATCAGTACCCTGGCAGTGGGTTTAACCACAAACCGTCAGCGGCACTAGCAATGCGTAACGGCTGCCCATGGACTGACCTCAAGGGAGGCTGATGAGCGAACTCATCCAGAAACCCTACTGAGCCTAACAGTGACAATGTATATACAGTCCGGTCCGTTCGTCTATGAGTATCGCATATCTGCCTAGGGGGCTAGTAACGTCAGACCCCCAATAGCAGTATAAGTCGTGTCGGAGTGTAGCCCAATAACATCCTGAGATACTACTGGAGTACCTACTAGTAAATCTCCTGCCATGGCCATGGACTTTGTGTAATGGCTCTCCTAGACACAGCACGACCTCACCCCCAATACCGGGAGAGACGAATCCCCTGCCGATCCGCTCACGTGCCTCCATATGGCTCGGGACTGTACCCAAAAGCTACCTGTTTGCACGACTCCTTTGAGCCGTGGTAGGGTAGAAATCAAAGCACAGTGGGAACTCACACGAGACAAATGACAACCTCAGGTCGATGTTCTAACCTGTACACATGTCACCAAGGAACTGCTATCTGACGATAGATATTGTACTAACTAGCAGATTCCCGGCGAGTCCTGTCCGGTGTATTCATAACCCAATGAGCACCTGTATAAATCTTTGGTGATCCAACTGACAACAGTGGCTTATAAGACCGGCCACCGCCCCTCGTCGGGGTCTCGACTGTACACACTAGTCTACTCCGGATTATCGATGCCCTGTCTCGAAACTCCCACGACTAGAGACCACTATTAAGGATATCCATATAAACTACCCAACTCTTACGTATATGATCGCCATCATACTATTGGTAGTAAAGCAAGATGCTAAGGGCTCTATCAAAGTGTAACATGTAATCAGTCACCTCAATATGTACACGACTGATAAAGGCAAACCAGATAGCATACTATCATCTCGAGTAAGACTGTCCTACCGGTATAGGTCCTCCGCAATCATTGCAATCACGTACCTGCTATCCAATAATTGACTATGAGGGCACTATCTCCAACACACAAGTCCGTGGATGTGAACGAACCCTGTCGCAAAACCATGCGACCTCTACTCATTTTGCCTAAAGGCGAATAGCTCTCTGTGTGGGACTCTAAAGACTCGCCATTACGCTGGCAGTGGGTTTAACCACAGACCGCAAGCGGCACTAGCTGTACGTAACGGTCCCCAGGTAGATATCGATAAGAAGACTGACGAGGTGACCCCATCTGAACTCCTACTGAGCCTGTATGTGATAGTCTCCGTACAGTCCGGTCTGTTCGTCTGATACATCGCATGGCGGGCCTAGGGGTCGGTGAACGTCAGTCCCCTAATAGCGGTACAAGTCGTGTCGGAGTGTAGCCCAGGACACCCTGAGATAACACTGGAAACCTACCAGTATATCTCACTTGCCCTGGCCAGGGACTACTTGTGTAATGGCTCTCCTGGACACAGCGCGATGTCAACCCCCAATACCCGGAGAGACGAATCCTGTCTAACCGTCACTGCCTCCAAGTACTTCGGGACTGCACCCAAAAACTACCTGTTTGCACGACTCCTTTGAGCCGTGGTAGGGTAGTAATCAAAGTGCAGTGGGAACACACTCGAGGCGAAGTGACAGTGTCAAGTCAGCAGACTAAGCTGTACTCATGTCACCTGGGAACTGATAACTGACGATTGGTATAATACCAACCAACAGTTCCCGACGAGTCCTGTCCAGTGTACTCAAAACCTAACGAGCACCCGCATACTATCTCAAGTACGACGTACTGACGGCTGTGGGACAGACCGTCTCCCACGCTGGGATGAGAAGCGCATACGCTAGTCTACTCCGGAGTATCGATGCCCTGTCTCGATAGTCCAACGACTAGGGACTTGTATAAGGATGTGCTTATGGATTACCCAGCCCCCACAAATGTGAGCGCCATCACAACGCTGGTAATCAAGCAAAGATCCTAAGGGCTCTACTAATATGTATATCAACGATATGCTAAAAGAAACACATGCACATATTAAAGCAGAGACAAACCAAGTAGCATACTACCATTTCGAGCAAGATTGTATATACAACTGTGAATATCCCAAGCTTCCATCAAGTAATATACAAACTAGTATGATACAGTAATGGCCTCTAGGGCATATACACTAACAATCTCCCACTTGCACTAAGGCCATGTACTGGCGTATCGAAGACTTATCATCTCGATCAGCCGCTCGAACTGAGTCTTGGGCAAGGCCTTGGTGAATGGATCTGCAGTGTTATCTTCTGTAGCAACCCTCCGAACCTCGATCTCCTGGCGATCCACGATCTCCCTGATCAGGTGATACCGCCTCAAGAAGTGTCTGGATTTCTGATGGGACCTGAGTTCCTTCGCTAAAGCTATAGCCCCGTTGTTGTCGCAATACAGAGGTATTGGGTCAACAATGGACGGAACCACCTGAAGTTCTTTCAAGAACTTCCTCATCCAGACAGCTTCTTTTGCGGCATCAGATGCAGCGATGTATTCCTCTTCCATAGTCGAGTCAGCAACGGTTTCCTGTTTGGAGCTCTTCCAACACACCGCCCCTCCATTGAGGGTGAAGACAAAACCCGACATGGACTTGGAATCATCCTTGTCACTCTGAAAGCTGGAGTCAGCAAAGGCCTCAATCTGGAGGTCTTTTCCGCCATACACGAAGAACATCTCCTTAGTCCTTCTCAGGTACTTAAGAATGTTCTTTACCGCTATCCAATGTTTCTCCCTAGGGTTTGACTGATACCTGCTTACCACACTCAGTGCATAAGCCACATCCGGTCTGGTACACAACATCGCATACATTATAGAGCCTACCGCAGAAGCATAGGGTATAATAGACATGCGATCCCTCTCCAAATCAGTCTTGGGAGACATCTCTTTGGAGAGGGTGTTCCCGTGACAAGCCGGTAGATTACCGCGCTTGGAATCTTCCATACTGAATCTCTTCAGTATGGTGTCGATGTACCTGGACTGTGAAAGTCCTAATATCCTCTTGGATCTGTCACGGTAGATCCGGATACCCAGAATGTATGAGGCATCACCCAGGTCTTTCATGGAGAACCTGTGTGACAAGAACCCCTTGACAGATTGTAGCATAGGAATGTCATTTCCTATTAAGAGAATGTCATCCACGTATAAAACGAGAAATACTACAGTTCTTGCTACAAATCTACAATAGATGCATGGTTCATCTGGATTTTTGATAAAGCCAAATTCCTTGACCGTCTTATCAAAACAGATGTTCCAACTCCGCGATGCCTGCTTTAGTCCACAAATGGACTTAAGCAACTTGCACACCTTTCCGCTGCTCCCACTCTGAATGAAACCCTATGGCTGGTCCATATAGACACACTCCTCTAAATGTCCATTTAGAAAAGCTGTCTTTACGTCCATCTGCCAAATCTCATAATCGTGGAAGGCAGCAATGAAAAGAAGGATCCGAATGGATTTCAGCACAGCTACTGGAGAAAAGGTTTCGTCATAGTCCAAACCAGGTCTTTGACGAAAACCCTTTGCAACTAGTCTAGCTTTATAGGTCTCAACCTGTCCATCTACACCAATCTTCCTTCTGAAGATCCACTTGCATCCTACGGGTTTTACCCCATCTGGAGCAATGTCCAACGTCCATACTTTGTTGGTGTACATAGACTCCATTTCGGTCCGCATTGCATCCAGCCATTTTACTGAGTCGACGCTCTGAATGGCTTGCTGGAAGCTAGTAGGCTCATCACAATCTATGATGCAATCTTCTCTATCCCCGTCAATGACAAAACCGTAGTATCTCTCGGGCGGATGAGACTGCCTACTACTCCTGCGGAGTGGCGTGGGAATGTCCTGATCTTTCGAACCCTCTGGTTCTACTAAGCTTTCAGTAATAGCTTGTGGTTCTGGAATTTCTTCCAGTTCTATTGCGCTCCCACTTATTTCTTTTTCTAAGAACTAATGTTCCAGAAAATGGGCATTACGAGAAATAAAGACTTTTTGTTCCTCTGCGTAATAGAAAAGATACCCCCTGGAGTTCTTTGGGTATCCCACAAACTTGCACAGTACTGAGCGTGCCTTTAGTTTGTCTGCATGCTGCTTTTTGACATAAGCTGGACATCCCCAAATCTTCAGGTATTGAAGATAGGGTTTCTTCCCACTCCATAACTCATATGGTGTGGTAGGCACAGTCTTAGTGGGAACTCGGTTCAAAAGGTATGCAGCTGATTCTAGCGCATATCCCCAGAACGATCGCGGCAACTCAGCGTTACTCATCATGGACCGTACCATATCCAATAGTGTTCGGTTCCGTCTCTCCGATACACCGTTATGTTGCGGAGTGTATGGAGGAGTAAGCTGAGAGAGAATTCCATTCTCTTTTAAGTAACCCAGGAACTCGGCACTCAAGTATTCACCACCTCGATCAGATCTTAGTGTCTTGGTACTTTTGCCTGTTTGTTTTTCTAGTTCTTTCTTATATTCCTGGAACTTTTCAAAAGCTTCGGATTTATGCTTCATCAAGAAGACATGTCCGAACTTTGAGAAATCATCCGTAAAAGTAATGAAGTAAGAATAACTGCTTCGTGCATGTGTAGACATTGGACCGCACACGTCGCTGTGTACGAGTCCCAAGAGCTCGCTCGCTCTTACTCCGTGTCTAGTGAACGGAGTCTTTGTCATCTTTCCATTGAGACAGGATTGACAAGTTGCATACGATTGATATTCGAACGGATCCAAATATCCTTCTGCATGTAACATAGTCAACCTTCTCTCATTGATGTGACGCAGTCTACAATGCCATAAGAAAGTTTTATTGATTTCTGAAGACTTTCTTTTATGTGTATTCTGGACATTGGAAATCTGTGGTTGGTTTAAAACGTATATACCGTTGTTCAATGTACCTGACCCAATCAAAACTTGATTAAGGTGAATGTTCACTACATTACTTACAAATGCAAATTCATAACCTTCTTTAGATAATAAAGATACAGAAATGATATTACAGGTTGCATTTGGTACATAGTAACAACTACGCAAAACCAAAAAGTGTCTATCCGACAATCCCAGGTGATAGTCCCCCACGGCCTCAGCATCCATGCTAGCACCGTTTGCAACTCTGAGGGTCATGTCACCTGCCTTCAAAACTCTACGCTTTCTCAACGCCTGCAAAGAATTACAGATATGAGATCCTGATTCGGTATCCAATACCCCGGAAGCAGAGTTTATTGATAGACAGTTTTCAATAACATACACACCTGAAGCTGAAGCCGCAACTCGCTTCAAATCCTGTGTTCTGGCCTTCCAAGCCTTGCAATCCTGTTTCCAGTGTCCACTTTTGTGACAATAGAAGCATTCTTCCTTTCCCACCAGCTTTCCCGCTACCTTTGTTGCCTTTCCCTTTCCCTTCGTATCCACTTTACTGACACCGCCTCTTGGTTTGGCGGGGGCTTTCTTCTTCTTACCCTTGGCTTTCGCCTTGGATCTAGAAGAGGAAGATCCTCCTACATACAAAGTGGATGTCTCCCTACCCTTCTGTAGGGTGCCCTCAACACTCCTCAATATGTTCAGAAGTTCGGAAAGTTCAACCTCCTTTCCTTGCATATTGAAGTTTAGGACAAACTGGGCGTAAGTGGAAGGAAAGGATTGGAGAATCAAATCAGTATAGAGTTCATTCTCAAACGTGGTCCCAAGGTCCGCGAGCTCCTCTATTTAGCCAATCATCTTAAGCACGTGTTCCGCTACCAATGATCCGACGGCCAATCTTGCCGAAAATAGCTTCTTCGACACTTCGTATCTTACGATACGAGACTGCTCTCCATACAGTTCTTTTGTATGGAGAAATATGGACTCTAGGTCCATATTCTCATGCCTCTTCTGATGTTCGTTGTCCATCGAGGCAAGCACGAGGCATTTGGCCTTCGCGCAATCAATCTCCCATGTCTTACGGATTTCTTTATCCGCGATGCTGGAGGTGGGACCTGGGACAGGGGGAGCTTTGGTGGTAAGGACATACCCCAACTTGTCGTAAGTGATTGCCATCTTGACATTCCTGAGCCAATCTTTGTAGTTTGGTCCTGTCAGTATGTTTTTATCTAGTAATAACTTAAGACCGGTCATGTTGAATGGTCGCTGCAATTAGGAGAGAGAAAAGAAACACTTTAGCATGATGCTCTTGCAAGTTTAGAGTGGTTTTTAGTTTGTCTAAACTGGATGGCTCCCACTGTCTCTCAAATCCCTTCTCAAACCGTAAAGAAAAGATTAGTCGGGATCGATCTCACCATACAATACTTGCTTAACCGTTCAGCCAGGCCAGTGTCGGTACTTCGTGGGAGGTTTTCCAACGCTTTTGCGAAGTTTCTTAATTAAAGAACCTCTTTTCCCTAGAGGCGTAGCCCCGCTAACACCTTTCTAGACACCTACTAGGTTTATAGCATTGATCGTTAAGTGAGAGTTTTCCCGAGGAGTAGCATATACTCACAGTAGGATCGGGATCCAAATATCATCACGTGATAAAATCGAAAGAATCCTACCAGAATTATCACACTCCAAATGGTATGCAACGCTAGCAAGTTTCAGTACTTATGAAACTCCCGATGTGGATTTTTGCCCCATGCTCTTATGACCTTGGCGTGAGGTCAAAATGTCATAAGTCACATGTCAAGTTCTTCCCATCATTATCCCGGCTAATTTGAACCCACCCGTACCTACCCTTGACGTAGACCAAAATGGCAGTACGACTGTCTCAAACCAACTCATTCTATCTATGCAATAGATAAATATCCGGCAGCTACCAATCACTATGCCTTGGCGTGAGGTCAAAATACATAGCTTGAATACTACCGAATATTTAACTGAAATGATGGAGGGCCACGAATGGTTTTGGCGAAATCGTGAACGTAGTGAACTTGATATAATCGATGGAACGAGATAGCTTTTAAATGGAGTGGTTCAAGCTCCGCATTTAAAAGTTTAGTTTTGAAAAGAACCGAGTGGTTTTCAAAGTGTTCCAATCAACTTTTACTTGGTTTATTTTCTTGCATTAGTTCTTTTAATGCGTCCCA
Organism: Agapanthus africanus; assembly: GCA_030015575.1. Taxonomy (NCBI): domain Eukaryota; kingdom Viridiplantae; phylum Streptophyta; class Magnoliopsida; order Asparagales; family Amaryllidaceae; genus Agapanthus; species Agapanthus africanus. The sequence goes on along the minus strand of JASDDO010000016.1, from coordinate 222,127,887 downwards.
TCATTTAATCCTACCATTGCAGAAAACAACCAAAATATGACGTACGCTTATGCCATTCGCATTCGCCACGGGGCCCCGTCATCACCCGTTAGGGTACTTAACTAACAACAGAGCGGGGGCTGGGCTAGCGCGGCTGTAAAACATAAGCAACGCCTAAATAGTTATCATATATAAATATATAGCAATGATATACATTGTTAGTTATATGTATGCCCTAGAGGCCATTACTGTACATGCGATATATATTGTAGTGGATGCTAGGACATATATAGGGAGGACTTTTTTGCTCGACATGATAGTATGCTATCTGGTTGTACTTTATCTTAACGTGTACTCTGATTGTCTCTATGTTACATGCTGATAAAGCCCTTAGGATATGTACTCGACTACTGGGACTATGATGAGATCATACTAGTGGGGCCACGGTAGTCGACGAGTACATCCTATAACGGTTCCTAGTCGAGGGTGTATCGAGACAGGGCATCGATGCGCCAGAGTAGACTAGCGTATACGCATCTTGACTCATATGATGGGCGATGGATGATCCCATATCCATCGGTGTTTGACATCAAGGATGGTGTATGGGTGCTCAGTGGAGACTGGGTACACTGGACGGACTCGCCGAGAACTCCCAGATGGTATTATACCATACGTCAGATGGCAGTTCTCTGGTGACACTGGTACAGAGTAGTCTGTTGACCCGAGATCGTCATAGAGTCTTGTGTGGTTCCTACTGTGCTTTGATTTCCATCATACCACGTCCAAGAGGGCGTGCAAAAAGGTGGCTTTTGGGTACAGTCCCGAATCATATGGAGGCAATGAGCGATAGGAGGGGATTCGTCTCTCCCGGTATAGGGAGTTGATGTTGTGCTGTGTTCGATTGGCTATAACTGGAAATCCCTGGCCAGGGTTGCTGAGATTTACTGGTATGTGTTATCAGTAGTTTCTCGAACTGTTATAGACCTCATATCGACACGACTTATCGAGCTACTGGGGTCTGACGTTTACCACCCCTAGGCGAGATATGCGACATATCAGACGACGAGACCGGACTGTACGGGAGTGTTACTATTTGGATTCACAGGCGAAGTTACAGGCTTGCTTGTTGATCTTCTGAGCGCTCAATACCTTGGTAGCTGTTACATTTAGCTGACCGCTTGCAGCTTGTGGGTGTTTGATATGATCATCACCTACTGCCGGCGTATTGACGATTCTTTAGAGTCCTACACAGAGGTTTCTTGACTCAGGCAAAACGAAGTAGGAGCACATATGTGATATGTGCGGGACCGAGGATAATGCGATATGTGATACCGTATTATATTCTCACGATATTTGATATCAGCCGGGTCATCGGATCAAGTGTTGATTCGATGAATCGGTACGGATAAATATTAGTCGGTTATATGCGATATAGCCGGATTGTCGGATCAAGTGTTGATTCGATAATTTAATGTATAATAATATATTTGATATATTAAATTATATTAACTAATATTTGCTCACTAAAAGATTCTTTTTCTCACTCGGGTAATACATTGATATATATGCGATATATGTTAATTGTATTATTTTATTTTGTTACGATAAATATTATATATGTGATATATAATATTGTAACATGATATGATAAATAATGCAACTTATTTAGTGGAGTTTAAACATGATTAGGGTTAAACTTTCTAGATGTTTCTATAAGGTTTTGTTTTGTTTTGTGAAAGATATTTGTAAGTGACTCATGCTTTAACCCAACCCAAACCCTAACCCTAGTCTATTCTCTACAATGGTTAAGTGAACCATGGTTGCATAATTATATCATATCATTTCATTTCCTATTCATCACAAAAGAATGAACATTATTCATCTTCTTCTTCCTTGATTTCTTTCATGGAAAAGCTTGCTTGTTTTTCAAAAGGTGATAAATATGAGAAAAAGATAAATAAAGAGAGCAAAAATCCTACTTCATCATCCTCATCTTCCCTCGCCATTTAGATGAGGGTGTTCACATCATTTCATGAGTGTTAGCTTGTGTTAAAGAAACTTCAAGGTAGATCATCTTAGTATCGAAGATCGGAAGCAAAGGTTGCGTCTTTCTCTTCGTAGAACCTCTCGAGAGTCCGGATCCCGATGATCGCAGCGAAGGGACCACAACACGGAGCATATGAAGTGAAGGACCGGATCTATAAAGGTTGTAATCCCTCTCACTTAGTGTTAAATTGTTTAGCATATTTGTTTTCGCCTAATCTCTAGTTTAATGTTCCGTATTCGGGTTGTTCGGCACGGCTAAATTTTAAATCGGGCATGGTTGATGCCTCGTAGACCCTTGTGCGCGTGCTTAGCAACCCTACATACATTACAGATCACAGATGAATACATTGGATATACTAGGAATCCGCAATCCGTTCGAGCCTGCAACGAAAAGCGGATTACACGGTCACGGTGAATAGCTAATACCCCACCCAAGACCCCTACGGGGGCGGCAAACTACCCGCCAAGTACCCGAAGCGAAGCAACCTCCCTCAACACCGTGAGTAGGACACTCGGCACTTCGAGATACCTGGTAGTTTGTGCACCCCCTCCATGTAAGTCTACGCTAGCGCCACGGCAGTTTACAGACGCCAAATGCGGAACAAAAACTTTTAAACTGGCGCTATCGTATACTTTAACCCAGATCTGCCATTATTGCTAAACTAACAAACTGTAAAGAGTGTAGGAAGATTGTACTGAACGATCCGATTCCTTCGTTCTTCAACCATCATCCCACGCTCCGTTGCGGCTGCTCCGATCTCGTCGATCTCCGATCTCCTCGTCGAGGTGGCACCACATGATCGGTTCTTTAAACGGGCTCCCGCCTCTGACTCGAGGCAACTCGATCGTCAAGTTTGCTAAAAGAGACGACCAAGAATGATGTAGAGAATGAGTAGATGACTTTGTCTCACTTCGTCCAAATCCATGGACGATCGGTTAATGAAGTTGCCGAAGGAATCGGGTGATGGAATGAAATGGACTGTGAAATTCCATACACCGATAAAACCTATCATAATCTTTTCTCTCTAAAATGAAATCAACAAGTGAAGTGAGGAGGAGAGAGAAGACTGGCCATTTTATATGAAGGAGGGAGGTGACCGTAGGAGCAAGTGGTGACCATAAGCAAAAGCTTCTCACTTCAAAATATCTTAACCAAAACAAGAAGCTTTAATAAAAAAGCATGAGTCATTAAACACAATAATGCATAAATGATGACTATTAAACCTAGTCACCATTACAATAAATGCATCCAATTAGAACACAACACCAATTAGCCTAGTCACCTCATCTAGAATCTTCTAGAACACTGACTCATCATATCAGAAGAAAAGATAAATCCGTCTTTAACAGAATGTTAAAAGACGGCTGATAGAAAACTGGAAACTGGCAAATTCCAAAAGTGATCCTGAAACGACTTTCAGGATAACCCCGAAACTGTATAAATATACCCGCATTTGTATTACGACCGAATACAAATGCAACTGAGACAAAGATATTATACCTACTCAATATAATACTCGGATCCGGCTTAAACCAAAGCCGACCAGTATTATCTGTCCGAAAATCGACACGTGCGTAAACGCACGTGCATTTTCCGAACCCTGCCATAAAACCATACGGCCTCTACAACGTTTCGCCCGAACTTGGGAAACTGTCTGTGGGGGACTCTAATGACTCGTCAGCACCCTGGCAGTGGGTTTAACCACAAACCGTCAGCGGCACTAGCTATGCGTAACGGCTGCCCATGGACTGACCTCAAGGGATGCCGATGAGCGCACTCATCTGGAAAACCCTACTGAGCCTAACAGTGACAATGTATATACAGTCCGGTCCGTTCGTCAATGAGTATCGCATATCTGCCTAGGGGGCTAGTAACGTCAGACCCCCAATAGCAGTATAAGTCGTGTCGGAGTGAAGCCCAATAACACCCTGAGATACTACTGGAGTACCTACCAGTAAATCTCCTACCATGGCCATGGATTTGTGTAATGGCTCTCCTAGACACAGCACGACCTCGCCCCCAATACCGGGAGAGACGAATCCCCTGCCGATCCGCTCACGTGCCTCCATATGGCTCGGGACTGTACCCAAAAGCTACCTGTTTGCACGACTCCTTTGAGCCGTGGTAGGGTAGAAATCAAAGCACAGTGGGAACTCACACGAGACAAATGACGACCTCAGGTCGATGAACTAACCTGTACATATGTCACCAGGGAACTGCTATCTGACGGTAGATATAATACTAACTAGCAGATTCCCGGAGAGTCCTGTCCGGTGTACTCATAACCCAATGAGCACCTGTATACATCTTAGGTGATCCAACTGACACCAGTGGCTTGTGAGACCGGCCACCGCCCCTCGTCGGGGTCTCGACTGTACACACTAGTCTACTCCGGAGTATCGATGCCCTGTCTCGAAACTCCCACGACTAGGGACCACAATTAAGGATATGCATATAAACTACCCAACTCTCACGTATATGATCGCCATCATACTGTTGGTAATAAAGCAAGATCCTAAGGGCTCTATCAAAGTGTAACATGCAATCAGTCACCTGAACATGTACACGACTGATAAAGGCAAACCAGATAGCATACTATCATCTTGAGTAAGACTGTCCTTCCGGGATAGGTCCTCCGCAATCATTGCAATCACGTACCTGCGATCCAATAATTGACTATGAGGGCACTATCTCCAACAATCTCCCACTTGCACTCAAGGCTAATATTGCGATCTCGACTACTCACAGCCCGTGTGAAACCGAACATCCAACTCCTCTACTAATCAGTTTCACAAAGCCCGTTTGTAAAACTATTGTGTTCGAGAAATAACCTCAGTGAGTGGATCCGCCTAGATGTATCTTTCTATATCTCTCTTAATCTCAAGTTCGCAGAGAAAACCATCTCCCGAATTGAGTAATACCTGTCTTAGAACATGTCTGGATATCTGATGGGACCTTAGTTCATAAATGAACTCCATATCCAAACTTCTTAGACTGTATCGATCACTGAACCTAATCAGTATCGGGCACCATGCCACCCACAGTATCCTCTTGGACCACCTGTCCATAATACTGTTCCTCTTCGTCAGAGGGAAAAACTATAACTCTGACAATCACTCTGTCAACCATGTCACCTTTGAAGCCTGGAATGATAACCGTCTCCCGAAGGAGGCTGCCGTCATCAAATCCGTAGAACATGTACTTATGTTCTAAAACTGCTTCCTTATGTTTCTCCAGGATTGGATTAATACAAACTTATTGCATCTAGTGCAAAACCAACATTTGGTGTGGTACTTGACATCTCATGATTGACTCAATTGCCTAAGCAAGTGTTCTGCCAATCATGCACATCCCTCTCCCCTTTAGTCTATACGACACCTTTAGAGAGGGTGACTCCATCACCTGCAGGTACACCACCATGCTAGGAGTCAACTATTCCAAAAACTATTAGAATATATGTCAAAGTACCCACATTGGGAAACTATCCAAATCCAGATCTAAACCATAGATCTAGAAACCAGAATGTCAAATATTATATCCATATCCTGTCTGGAGAAACAACTGTGTGACGACCACAGTACAACCGATCGTAGTATAGGAATTTTACTTCCTACTCTGTGTATGTCATCCAGATACCATGACATCACACCCTACTACCTTCTTAAATGAACATCCCCTATTCTGATTGAAGTCAAACCCATGACTGTCATATCAAAATTAGATGATCTATCTCCGCTATAACTGCTCAAGTCTATAAATAGATATAAGCTACTTGCCCACTATGTTTCCGATGCTCCCACTGACTACGACAACCCTCCTACCGGGTCTCATATCCTGAAACAACAGTAGTGTCAAGTCTGGGTAGATAAGAACCTCCCTGTCACCGTCTCTGAGGCTACCGAAGTACCTCTCGGGCGTCTGAGGTTACCTACCATACCTGCGGAGTGGCTATTGGAATGTCAAACCTGGTTGAATGTATAGGTCCTATTAAATTTTCCGTAATCGTTTGCGGTTCTGGAATCACTTCCAGTTCTACCATACTCCCACTACTGTTTTCTGAAAAAGATCCATTTTTACTAAAACTGTGGCGAGGCAAGAACAATATCACTATTGATGGTAGAATATCAACCCTCGTCATAGCCAGGGTCAACCCACAAACAGCCATTACAGAAAAGTGCCCTGAGTTATCCAGTGTCTGGTTTTAATCATAAGCTGGACAACTCCCCGTACCTTAACATCTTTTAGGGTACGATCCATTCTATATCCAATATAGAAACTTTGGCACTAATTTAATTGGAACCATATTCAAATCATGCAGCTGTATCCAGTGCATATCAACTTAATGGAAAAAGGCTAATCAGCATTACTCAACTTAGGAATCCATCCAATTATGAGTAACCTGAAAGAGAAACACGTTTCTCAAAACCATCACTATCATCTGAATACCAATCACAAGAATCTACATCTTCGATCTCTTTGAAGAATCCCGATACTTGTGATACCTGGTTCTCTACTTTATTCTTATACGCACAACTTCTCAAAACTTAAACCTTGTATTTCTACGAAACACTCGTCTAAATACTAGAGAAGTTATAAGTAAACAGAACATAGTACGAGGACCTACCCCTTTGTCCTGATGGACACTGGACAACATACAATACTCTGTATAAGTCCGCTGAGTTAAACAACTCAAAACCTGTGCGTTGTAGGTGGAAAACTGTACCCTGGCGATTTCCTCAAATATCACCAATTACAACGAATTCCGATATAATGAGGATGATCACCTAATTCCCAATATCTTACTCCCACTCATCATCTGTAAAACCATACAGATATGAGAATGAAACCTGGTAAATACATACCCTTGGAGTAAGTGTCTAATCGGGATAACAGTTTTTCCTTTAACAATGCACTGAAACATGAAAATGTTTCGTAGGGGTATCCTGGTATTCATAGCAATGCCTCTTCCATAATCCAATTCATGACTTCAACCGTATATTTTATTGCCATCTCTCCAAATCCCTTTATTTGTCTTTAGTCGTTACCTTCTGTACACCATCGTTAGGCTAAATGGTTTTCTTCCTTCCCTACCGTTCGGCACCAGCCTATGGTTTGGAAGAAGACTATCCAGTAAGCATAATAGGTGTACCCTCCTAAACCAAGGAGTACTCGCATCTCGAGAGAAGGTGATGATAAAAGACAACTGAATAATACCTTATTCTTTTAAAGGTGAAATAGGAGTGGCGATGAAGTACGCGGTTTTGGTCGTGAATGATATCAGTCGCAATTTACTTTGCCCTCTTTCTAATCCCTTTATTTTGTCTTTACATATTACCTTCTGCACACCCTACTTAGGCTAATTGGTTTTCTTCATTCCCAACCTTTCGGCACCAGCCTATGGTTTGGAATAAGACTATCCAATAAGCGTAATAGGTGTACTCTCCTAAACCAAGGAGCTCTCGCAACCTGAGAGAAGGTGATAATAAAAGACAACTGAATAAACCAATTCTATTTCTCCTGAACCTGGATCCATCCCCGAAGAAGTCCCTTCGAGTTCGTATATAACCATACGATGGATCTATCCAATGGAAGTGGATATCCGTAGTAATACGGGTGTTCTGAGAAATTCAAAGGGTAAAAGAAGGAGTGGCAATGACTTATGCAACTCAGACAATCCAAAAGCCAGTATTTTAAGAAGGTTCGGTCAACCTGGTCACTGAGTCATAGTCTAGGGTCGGTCAAAGGTCGCTGCTAAAGAGAGAGAGAGAAAAGAAACACTCTGCGTGCACTCTAACCTAGATCAGAATGGTCATCACTTTATCTAATCCGGAAACCTCCCACTGTCCTGTCAAATTCTCCTCCAAACCTAAAGAAGAATCAATCGGGATCACCCGAAGAGTAAACCAACTCATCAGTGGGAATCGGGATCCAACTCTCATCGCATGATAACGTGATGGAATGCATCCACGTTACTCATACTCCAGAAGGTATGCGCATACTTGGCAAGTTTCAGTTTCTTTAGAAACTCCCGATATAGTTTTTGCCCCATGATCTTATAACCTTGGCGTTAGGTCAAAATGTCATAAGTCACATGCCAAGTTCTACCCATCACTATCTTGTTAATTTGAACCCACCCGCACATGCCCTTGGCGTTAGGTCAAAATGGCAGAACGGCTGTCCCAAACCAACTCATCTATCTATGCAACAATTGAATACCCAGCAGCTACCAAACACTATGCCTTGGCGTTAGGTCAAAATACATAGCTTGAATACTACTGAATACCCAAAAGAAGTGACGGAGGGCTACGGCTGGTTTTTGGCGAAAAACCTTTAGCGTAGTGAACTTGATATCGCTGAAGGAACCTGATAGCTTTTTAAAATATAGTGGCGAAAACCTTTTGCTAAAGAGGTCACTCCCGGTAAAGGGATCTCGGCTCTTTCCTCGTGGAATGAGGTGCAGGATATTCCACTGAATACCGCTATGCAAAGCAACTTGTAATCAACTATAGTGAAGTTATTACGCTGACGCAAACTTCTGCCCAAGGGGTCAGTCCCGGTGAAGGGATATCGGCCCTTGCCCCGTCGAATGAGGTGCAGGATATTCCACTGAATACCGCTATGCATAACAAAAGGAAACGTCTTTGTAACAACACTTTTTAAATTGTTCCAACAACTGTAAACAGGTTTGTTTTACTTTGCATTGATCAGAATCAACGCAGTCCCATCATTAATCACACCAGAAAAGAACGAAAATAAAATGTACGTATATGCCATCCGCTTTCGTCACTGGGTCCCGTCATCACCCGTTAGGTTACTTAACTAACGACAGAGCGGGGACTGGACTAGCGCGGGTGTAAAACATATACAATATCTAAAAGTAAATAAACCAATATACAATAATCGCTCCAGGCGTGATAGTATGCAACATTACAGAAAAGTAATAAACATCACAGAACAATACAGATATCTGGGATCCCCGAGTTTCACAGAGCCGCTGCTGAAACTCGACGTTCCCCTGTCGTGTGGATAGCCTGTGCAATGAAACCTAGACCCCTACGGGTGCGGCAAGTTACCCGCCAAAACCTGAAGCGAGGCAGTCCCCCACAGCATAGTGAATGGAACACCCGGCACTTCACGGAATCCGGTAAATTGAGCACCCCTCCTTGGGTCAACCTGTACCCCCTACGAGTGCGGCGAATAGTCTGCCAATTCTAGAGTGGGGCCCCTCTGCCTCTCAAAGCCATGAGATGCGGACCCGTTGCCCTCCCGAACCCGGCTATCCGTGCACTCCGTCTCGGGGCAAAACCTAGTACAGTAATGAAAAATAGTACAATAGGTATATCGACCGCAACCTGGTCATGCCCCAAAAGATTATTATACAACAGGCAGTGACAGCAGTCCACAAGTTGGACGCTCGCCCCGCAATATCAAATGTACCAATAAACACAAACTGTACTACCATTGCACACTGCTATCCACCACGACAAATCCGCAACATCACAGCACAACACAGAACATCAACGCGAATGTCACGTTCGCAAACCCGTCTAAAAGAACTATAGCAATTAAACGCGGTTTACCGATCAAATGACATTCCCGGTCGGAGATATAATGTAAGCACTGTAAACTAACGTGTTTAAATTTCGATCGACCAAAGACCAAATATCAAAAAGTGGGCCCCACTGCTTACTGGTGAACAGTAACAAAACCTGGGCCAAAAAGATATATAACAAAAATCCCAATTTCCATCAGAGAACCCACTGTCCAAATTTGGGATCATGAACTCCCCAAGTGGCCGCGGATGCGCGGCCAAACCATGGGTTTGGCCGCGTTTCCGCGGCAAGTTGGAGGAATCACGAGACCAAATTTCGTCGTGGTTCTTAGAAAAGCCTGCACAGATTTTTAAGACATACAGAATTAATTTTTGAGACCATTTAAAATCAACAGAAACTGTCGGGCTTAAAAATTATGATTTTTGCAATTTTCGATTTCCGGTCGAATCGATGTTTTAAACGCGTTAGCACAAGTTAGTATAGCAAAATGGTGAGGCTCTGATACCACTGTAAGTCTACGCTAGCGCCCCGGCAGTCTACAGACGCCAAATGCGGAACAAAAACTTTTAAACTGGCGCTATCGTATACTTTAACCCGGATCGGCCATTATTGCTAAACTAACAAACTGTAAAGAGTGTAGGAAGATTGTACTGAACGATCCGAGTCCTTCGTTCTTCAACCATCATCCCACGCTCCGTTGCGGCTGCTCCGATCTCGTCGATCTCCGATCTCCTCGTCGAGGTGGCACCACATGATCGGTTCTTTAAACGGGCTCCCGCCTCTGACTCGAGGCAACTCGATCGTCAAGTTTGCTAAAAGAGACGACCAAGAATGATGTAGAGAATGAGTAGATGACTTGTCTCACTTCGTCCAAATCCGTGGACGATCGGTTAATGAAGTTGCCGAAGGAATCGGGTGATGGTATGAAATGGACTGTGAAATTCCATACACCGATAAAACCTATCATAATCTTTTCTCTCTAAAATGAAATCAACAAGTGAAGTGAGGAGGAGAGAGAAGGCCGGACATTTTATATGAAGAAGGGAGGTGACCGTAGGAGCAAGTGGTGACCATAAGCAAAAGCTTCTCACTTCAAAATATCTTAACCAAAACAAGAAGCTTTAATAACAAAGCATGAGTCATTAAACACAATAATGCATAAATGATGACTATTAAACCTAGTCACCATTACAATAAATGCATCTAATTAGAACACAACACCAATTAGCCTAGTCACCTCATCTAGAATCTTCTAGAACACTGACTCAACATATCAGAAGAAAAGATAAATCCGTCTTTAACAGAATGTTAAAAGACGGCTGATAGAAAACTGGAAACTGGCAACTTCCAAAAGTGATCCTGAAACGACTTTCAGGATAACCCCGAAACTGTATAAATATACCCGCATTTGTATTACGACCGAATACAAATGCAACTGAGACAAAGATATTATACCTACTCAATATAATACTCGGATCCGGCTTAAACCAAAGCCGACCAGTATTATCTGTCCGAAAATCGACACGTGCGTAAACGCACGTGCATTTTCCGAACCCTGCCATAAAACCATACGGCCTCTACAACGTTTCGCCCGAACTTGGGAAACTGTCTGTGGGGGACTCTAATGACTCGTCAGCACCCTGGCAGTGGGTTTAACCACAAACCGTCAGCGGCACTAGCTATGCGTAACGGCTGCCCATGGACTGACCTCAAGGGATGCCGATGAGCGCACTCATCCGGAAAACCCTACTGAGCCTAACAGTGACAATGTATATACAGTCCGGTCCGTTCGTCAATGAGTATCGCATATCTGCCTAGGGGGCTAGTAACGTCAGACCCCCAATAGCAGTATAAGTCGTGTCGGAGTGAAGCCCAATAACACCCTGAGATACTACTGGAGTACCTACCAGTAAATCTCCTACCATGGCCATGGATTTGTGTAATGGCTCTCCTAGACACAGCACGACCTCGCCCCCAATACCGGGAGAGACGAATCCCCTGCCGATCCGCTCACGTGCCTCCATATGGCTCGGAACTGTACCCAAAAGCTACCTGTTTGCACGACTCCTTTGAGCCGTGGTAGGGTAGAAATCAAAGCACAGTGGGAACTCACACGAGGCAAATGACGACCTCAGGTCGATGAACTAACCTGTACACATGTCACCAGGGAACTGCTATCTGACGGTAGATATAATACTAACTAGCAGATTCCCGGCGAGTCCTGTCCGGTGTACTCATAACCCAATGAGCACCTGTATACATCTTAGGTGATCCAACTGACACCAGTGGCTTGTGAGACCGGCCACCGCCCCTCGTCGGGGTCTCGACTGTACACACTAGTCTACTCCGGAGTATCGATGCCCTGTCTCGAAACTCCCACGACTAGGGACCACAATTAAGAATATGCATATAAACTACCCAACTCTCACGTATATGATCGCCATCATACTGTTGGTAGTAAAGCAAGATCCTAAGGGCTCTATCAAAGTGTAACATGCAATCAGTCACCTGAACATGTACACGACTGATAAAGGCAAACCAGATAGCATACTATCATCTTGAGTAAGACTGTCCTTCCGGGATAGGTCCTCCGCAATCATTGCAATCACGTACCTGCGATCCAATAATTGACTATGAGGGCACTATCTCCAACACTCCATGGGTCTATCCTAGGAGAAAAAACTGTAAAAAGAATTATATATTGACGGCTACAACCCCGACCCGGTTGTGCGGCCATACAAATAATAATACATCAATTTACATGTTACAATGAATGAAAGAAAAAGAAACACTCATCTCACATCCATCCCGGCTATTCACCCGCGGCAATCCAACACATTCATATACACATACCATCATCAAACACAGATCACAGATATGTATAACCCCCACTAATCGACTTATAGCGATTAGCAGACGTTCAATACATATAAACATCACAGATATAACCCATTAGTGAAAGTGTAGTGAAGTTCGATAAAAAATACGGATTTATAGGTCCCCAAAAACAAATTTCTTTTCTGGAAAACCTGGGCTCAAATAAACCATCTGAAAAATCCCAAAACCAAGCCAGAAGAACACTGCACCAAACCCGACCCAGAACAGAGTCAAAACGGCCGCGGCTCCACGGCAATAGGCATGCTTTTGCCGCGGAACCGCCGAGCTTTGAGCGATTCACTGGATCATTTTTGGTGGCTTTCTTCACAAAACCCTGAGATGATTTTTGATGTAAGATTTATTTTATTTTGAACAGAAAACATTTCAACAGAAACTTAGGGTTTTGATGTTTTGGTTTTTCGATTTTTCCGATCAAACTTCCATAAACTTTTAATACCTAGCTAGTTTATGTTTAGTTAGGCTCTGATACCACTGTAAGTCCACGTTGCCCACCCCGGTGCTTGCGGGGAGGAGGAAAATGGAATAAAAATCGGATTTTTACTACTCTAGGCAACATGGACTAGACAAAGGAGGATCTTTGCTAAACAAAAACAAGCTAAAGCTAACTAGAAACTAGCTAAAGGGTAGAATGGTTATACCTAGGGCTTTATGTCCTTCTCTCCTTGCTCCTTAGAGTAGTAGAAAGGTATCACCTTTGTCGTCTTCTCACGTCGAAGAAGGATCCACCCGAAAGCCTCAACCTTTGGCTTCAACTTCAAGCTAGAAGTAACTAGGGTGCTAGAAGTGCTAATCCTAGAAGCCTAGATGAGAGTAGAGATTATCAAGAAGTGGTTTTTCTCAAGCTCAAGTGTTTCTCAACACATGAGAGGGGAGAGCTTGAGGAAGAGGAAGAGCAAGAGAGAGAAAGTATATGATAGAATGAGAGAATAATAAGACATTCTCATATATATGTGTGAATTATAAAAAAATAGATAATTAGCTAGATAATTGTCATGGTTAATCAAGACATGACCATTATCATTTCATTTTTAATGCAAATTGCAAGGATCAAAGAGCATCTTCCAAATGAAATGATGATGGTCAAAGTGTCAACCAAGGTCAACAAGTCAAGTATGGTCAAAATGTCAACAATCCTAACCATGCACAATTATATATATATATATAGCTAATATCAATTAATTATAATACACACATAAACATTAGGGTTAATAAAATGACAATGGTCATTAACCCTAATCAAAGTCCTCTTCCTCTGACTCAATTAACTGTGCATACGCACCGGCATTCGTGATCCGAGAAACACGAATACAAAGAGATAAAACCAATCCCAAATCATATACTAGGATCTGGCTTAAACCAAAACCCGCTAGTATAAGCTGTCCGGACAGCAGACGTGCACAAGTGCGCGGATGTGAACGAACCCTGTCGCAAAACAATGCGATCTCTACTCATTTTGCCTAAAGGCGAATAGCTCTCTGTATGGGACTCTAAAGACTCGACACTACGCTGGCAGTGGGTTTAACCACAGACCGCAAGCGGCACTAGCTGTACGTAACGGTCCTCAGGTAGATGCCGATAAGAAGACTGACGAGGTCACCCCATCTGAACTCCTACTGAGCGTGTATATGACAGTCTCCGTACATTCCGGTCTGTTCGTCTGATACATCACATGGCGGGCCTAGGGGGGCGGTGACCGTCAGTCCCCTAATACCGGTACAAGTCGTGTCGGAGTGTAGCCCAGAACACCCTGAGATAACACTGGAAACCTACCAGTATATCTCACTTGCCCTGGCCAGGGACTACTTGTGTAATGGCTCTCCTGGACACAGCGCGATGTCAACCCCAATACCGGGAGACACGAATCCTGTCTAACCGTCACCGCCTCCAAGTGCTTCGGGACTGCACCCAAAAACTACCTGTTTGCACGACTCCTTTGAGCCGTGGTAGGGTAGTAATCAAAGTGCAGTGGGAACACACTCGAGGCGAAGTGACAGTGTTAAGTCAGTGGACTAAGCTGTACTCATGTCACCTGGGAACTGATAACGAACGATAGGTATAATACCAACCAGCAGTTCCCGACGAGTCTTGTCCAGTGTACTCATAACCTAACGAGCACCCGCATACTATCTCAAGTACGACGTACTGACGGCTGTGGGACAGACCGTCTCCCATGCTGGGATGAGAAGCGCATACGCTAGTCTACTCCGGAGTATCGATGCCCTGTCTCGATAGTCTAACGACTAGGGACCTATATAAGGATGTGCTTATGGATTACCCAGCCCCCACGAGTGTGAGCGCCATCACAACGCTGGTAATCAAGCAAAGATCCTAAGGGCTCTACTAATATGTATATCAGCGATATGCTAAAAGAAACACATGCACATATTAAAGCAGAGACAAACCAAGTAGCATACTACCATTTCGAGCAAGATTGTATATACAACTGTGAATATCCCAAGCTTCCATCAAGTAATATACAAACTAGTATGATACAGTAATGGCCTCTAGGGCATATACACTAACAGTTTTTTCTGCCCAGATTTTCCAGAAAGCAAAATTTGTTTTTGGGTCTTAAAAATCCGTATTTTGATCGAACTTCTAAAGACTTAAGCTGACGGGTATATTTCTGTGATGTGTTATATATATTGAACGTCTGCTAATCGCTATACGTCGATTAGTGGGGGTTATACATATCTGTGATCTGTATTGTTGATGGTATGTGTATATGAATTCATTGGATTGTCGCGGATGAATAGCCGGGGGTTGTGAGATGAGAGTTTTTTCTTTTTCTTTCAATTCATGTAAATTTGTAATTGATGTAATATTATTTTTGGCCGCACAACGGGGGTGAGGTTGTAGCCGTCATTGTATAATTTCTTTTACTGTTTTGGCTCCTAGGATAGACCCAAGGTGGGGTGCATAAACTACCGGGTATCTCGAAGTGCCGAGTTGCCTACTCACGTCGTTGAGGGAGGTTGCTCCGTGTAACATTTTCAAAAATATAAAATATTAATTTTGGGAATTTTTATAATTTAATATTATTTTATTGATTATTTTAATATTAAATGCAAATAAATAGGAAAAATGTTAGAAAAATTATGAAAAATTATGGAAAATTCTAAAATAGGGTAAATTAGTGAATTATGACATTTTTAAGTTTTTGTGATTAGTTTGACACTAATTTAGTGCTAATCACGATTAAAATCGCTAATTGGGTTTTTTGGCAATTTTGTGCAAAACTTGCACATATCACTTTTTCTACACTTGTGTATTTTTCTTGCCATGGTTTTCATTTGGGTTTACTATTCTTGTGAGAGGGTTGGGTTTTAAAAGAAAAGGAAAAAGAAAAGAAAAAGTAATGATGAGGGTAGGTGAAAAAGAGAAGTGGACTTTTGACTAGTACCCTTAGCCATTCTCTTCATTCTCATTTCTCTCCCTCTTCCTCTCCCTTGCTGCTGCTGCCCCTTCCTCCATTTCCCTCCCCTCCTCAAGCCATGAATCATCTTTAAAACTACACCAAAACCCCAAACTCCTTTCACTAAAAATGTCCAAAATCCCTAGATCTACACATGGAGCTAAAGAAGCATGGATTTGGCCACTAGAGGGCAACTCAAGAAAATTCTTGAGTTGCCAAATGAGGTATTTTCTGAACCATTTGCTTAATTATAGCCTTTCCTATAACCCCATGTCAAGATTTTATCGATATTGTGTGATATTGTGAATTTGAGAGAAACCTAGTTAGGGTTTGAGTAAATTGGTGTTGCATTATGAAATTGAGCTCAGTTAAGATTATACCAACACCCTAGTGTTTGAATTGAGACCCTAACCTGATGCTAGAACCACAGAATACGGATTTTAGAAACCGATAACGGGGAAATTGTGTAATCTGTCACTGTTATTTGGAATCTGCTATCACCCCGAGACCCCTAAAATAATATTGAGTGGACAGTAGCATGTGCAGGCACCCAGGAAACTAACCCCAAAACCCTAGCTCCCCATTCCACTTCCCGGCCGCCAAAACCTCCTTTCTGGCCGCAATTTGCGGCCAGACCAGAGAGAAATCTCCTCGTTTTGCGTGCCTGGCCCCATTTCATCAATTCTTGGCCCTGGGTACTTCTAGTTTTGACAGATTCTATCTAGAGTGAAATCTGGGACATATATCCTATGTTGTCGTTTTGGATTCGTATTTCCGTATTCCGTATTTTTGGATTCTGAAATGGTGGAATGTGTTTTGCCTCGACTATTGTCGTTTATACGACGATATAGAGGATTGTGGATGGTTTTGAAGGCGTGCCATAGGTTTTCACCTATAGGCCCCTTATCGTATCGTTTTGGATTTTATGCGCCGTTTTAGATTGGATTTGGTTTTAATGCGCATATACGATATTTTGATGTGTAGGCACCCATGAAGACTTCGGACGACAAGCAAATGCATGGTGATGTCCGCAAATGATGATGCAAGGTGAGTAGATTATATCTACGGGGGAAAGTCGGGTGGATGGCGTATAGCACCCCCGCGGTCCGTAGATAGCTTATTATATAGTATTGTGATATTAGGTGTATTTTGGTTATGTCGGGTTAGAAGTGACTAGTGTAGTTCATAGTCGCGAACCCTAGGATAGAATTACACCTATACCTATACCCTTGCTTTTCACATGTACTTACACTGTGATTGATGATATGTGATGACTTTGGAGATGAGTTGATGATGTGGGCTTGGTGCCCGGAGATCGGTATTTTGATACGATTCATATGTGGGATTTGACTTGTGATTCTTGTGGGCTTGGGATGTGTGTTTACCCCTGCATGCATACTTTACCGATGTTACCGTTTGTACTAGATATAGAGTAGTACACCCAGACTATATGATCTGATGATGGTGATATTGTTATGCGATGAGACAGTGAGATGTTGACCTGTACCCAGCTTTTGGGAATGCCGTACGACGGTTTACCGTACGAGCTGATATTGATGATAGATCCGCACTCATAGCTAGAGGATATCTTACGATATGACATTGAGGCGGGATCACCGACTATATATCTACATATATACTTAGATTTAGTTGCATAGTAGATACTTCACTGTGCTGCTGATTACTAGATTTCCGCATATTCATGCTATTCGCATTGCTGGCATATGTTCATTATCATGTTATTATCATGCTGTTAGGACACCAGCACCATTATCGATGATGCGTATGTTTCACGTACACTATTTGCCGGCTCACACACTTCATCATCGATAATTGCCATGTCACTACACAGTAGTACTATTACATTCGTGATATGATGCTTCCTTCGACATATGCGCATTCCTATTCCATGTTGCATGATTTCCGATATGATTACTCTCTTTACATGTCGCATATATCATGGGTTGATTGCATAGTACATCGCATTGGATTTACTGCTTGATGTTGGATTTTCATGTGATTTCTGGTTTTGAGGACCGTGGGGTTATTTAAGAAAAGATGCTCTTTTATGAAAAACCCGGTTCCCTTGATATGATATTTGGGGCATCGCCCCGTGTTTTTCTCGGTGCTAGAGGATGTACTGAGAGAGGGCTGACCCGGACTGACGGATGCCCGATGGATTGATAGAGGGCTGACCCGGACTGACGGATGCCCGATGGATTGATAGAGGGCTGACCCGGACTGACGGATGCCCGATGGATTGATAGAGGGCTGACCCGGACTGACGGATGCCCGATGGATTGATAGAGGGATGACCCGGACTGACGGATTCCCGGTATATACTTTGAGAGAGGGCTGACCCGGATTGACGGAGCCCCATATGGATGAGGATTTACGTGTCGATGCTAGGCACGGGTTTTCATGATGTTTTTCCATGATATTGTTTATATTCTCATACTTGCATACATGATGCTTATCGTCGGTGGGTGACGAGTGGACGGGTTCCACATACATACAGACTTGGATCATACACAGACTGGTTTTACATTGATCATACTGTATTTGTATATATAACAGGGTATGAGGGCGCTGTTATATATACCCTTACACCAATATTAGTGGTATGGGACGCTAATATATGTGTATTGATCTCATTGATATTTCATTATGGTTACTTCATGCAGACATACCTTATACTGATGACATGTTATTACCTGAGTACCTGGCACTACATACATGATTAGATGTTACCTTGCCATCTTGTTACACTCAGATGTACTCTTGTGGATATTTTACTGATCGTTGACTTAGGATTATGTCTTGCATTCGATTTATCCTTGTAGATGTTTCTATTCACGAGTTGGCAACTCACCCCCGTTGTGCCACAGTTCTTGCAGGTTATGCCGTACAGGTTCTATCGCGGCATTTCTGGCACACTACCTTCTTGCGGGTGATTTGCTTTTGGTAGGTGGATTCTTTTGCATCAAGAATCCCCATTTTATGCTTATTTATTCATTGTATCTAGAAATGTCCATCAACCAAAACTTGTATATTCTTTCAGACCTAGATATCAGTGTTGTATATTTCGACCTTAGAGTCGCTCTTAGTAGTATTGCGGTTTCTTGTTGCTTTTGAGCTTTCTTTTGCTTTTGATCCTCGCCACTTGGCGTTGTATATTATCATATCTTTGCGTGGTTGTGACCGTCGATTGACGAAGAGCTAGCTCCCGCTTGGGGATGCCTTTATCATGTTATATCTTGTTATTATCGTTTTACCCCATTCGGGGCCAGTTTTACAAAGGAAACTCTGCCGAAATTTCTAGAAAAGACTGTACCGTTTTTAAAATGCACATTCGGCTTAGTTATTTAAAAACCTTGATTTCAAACCTGTATTTCTTCACTTCTTTAAACCGGTTCTTTACCTTTTTCTTCAAAATGGTTTTAGATTTCTGGGCTTTTGGCTTACTTGGATCAGATGGAGTCCTATAAGCTTCATATGGTTCAAGGGCCAGTCACGTGCTCTTTCGGGTCGTGACAAAGTTGGTATCAGAGCGCTAGGTTGACCTTGGTTCGAGTCTAAGTTTGACTATGTGGAGCCTAGGGAGTTGTTTATATACGGAACTTAGGCTTGACCTTACGGAACTTAGACTTGGTTGAGGGGGTGTGAACCCGAACTTTCGTCGTTTTAGGATGACCCTTGGTTGATGGATTAGGTGACTAAAGTAGAGTGACGTACCGTTGGTATGTTCCGCGGCATACTTACGACACACCACTCCGCTTAAGGAACCTTAGGATGGACATTTGTTTTGAGATCAGTGATTCTTTTTATATCCTGGATTATTCATCCATTTGAGATCCCCGATTCTATTAGTTTCATGATCATACCTTCATTGATACTGTTCCTTCCTATGATCATGTATCCACTTTGGATCTGTTGTTTTCCTTCTTGCCACTGATGTGTTCTCTTTGATACTCGATTGAGATTCCTGTCACCATGTTGGAGCGCAGTTTGGGCTGCTGCTAGGGTTACGGCCGGTGTGAGCTCGTTTGGTACGAGGGCCGACCTTTGTGTTTTCTGGTGACATGGGAACGTCTCGAGTTAGTATTGGTGATTGTGACCTCTGGTGGAGGCGAGTGCTTGGTCTTGCACCGGATGATCGGGCCATTGTTAGAGCTGCCAGTTGAGAGATGACTGTTGATGTACAGCATACCTCAGAGATGTGATGTCGCCTATCGTGCAGACCGATGGACCAGCTGTTGCTGAGATTGACAGGATGTTGCTTTCGGAGCTCACGAGCTGAGATTGCCGGAGCTTTCAGGCAGATATGAGACAGATGATAGCTAGTCTACCCGATTTGAGAGACGAAGTTGATTCGTCCGATTTTGCGCCAGAGTGGGCCCAGTTGAGTTGAAGATTTCCAGTGTGGAGAGTCTTACTCAGATCTAGAGCAGACCGACTCAGAGATGACCACTTATGTATCGCCTTTCCTGGAGGATTGAGGCGTTGTTCGACGTACAGGCGTATGAGCCAGTTGCTGCTGCAAATGACGAGATATCGCCTGGATGGTTGGAGCTACTGCAGCATGAGCATGTATTTAGGGAGATGATAGCGAGTCGCTAGTCACCGAGGATGAATGACTAGGACGTATGGTGAGTTCGCTTACCCCGATGCGAGGATATCAGATTGATTGTTTCCAGCTAGAGACGACTTCACGCAGGTTCGTTGAGAGTCGATTGAGACGATCGAATGTCAGGAGCCATTTTCCAAGTTTAAAGTATACGGAAAGACATGCAGGTGATTCTATGGACCCTCTAGAAGAATGAAACCCTAACTCGACTTAATGACCGTGTGACAGCCTTTGAACCTTAGGGTTTACGGCGGTTCCGCGGCGCCATTAGTGAGGCTTGGGTTTGCCCCCCCCTTCTACGGCTGGACCACCGACGCTGTGGCATGTACTCGATACTATTAAACTGTACCCGAGATGTGAGCTCTTGGGGGATTATGAGGATCTGACGAGTCGATCGGATGGTTCGACATTTTTCGGACATTGTGATGGGACACTGCTTGGGAGACTCCAGATGTGAGGATAGCCGTCGGAGCGCAGTTTGTGTAGCCATGGTGAGGCGAGTCCGAATCAGTCGACATTGAGCAGAGTGAAGAAAAGAGTTCGTACGAGATTTCGACGAGATGATGTTCCACTCCGCTGATATTAGAGATGTGTTGCGCACACCCAGCAGGCCAGAGTTCGGCATTGTCGACGAGGTAGTTGACCAAGTTCGGATAGGGGAGCTTAACCAGATGCGTTGCGAATTGATCAAGGACGGACGAGTGATGAGTATTCCTCCGATGGTTGAGACGTGTTTCCGAGGACCAGTCCGGCCTGACATCTGCTACAGAGTGATGAAGCTACAGGATACGCGATTTCGAGTCCGTATGAGAGACTTCAGATTGACCGTGGCCGAGAACAGTGCAGTGCATAGTAGCTTGGCGTGACGTCATAGTGGACAACGATAGAGACAGTTGGAATAAGAGGTTCGCATGAGACACTGACGAGCTGTCATTGCTTTCCGTCGAGACTAGAGACCTGATACTTACAGAGACGTTGGGATGCGACCAGTTTCTGAGAAATATCGTGCTGGGGACACAGGTGTCTTTTGAGCGAGAAGAGGTTGTGCAGGAGAGCCAGCCTCTGTACAGATCGGCATAGGCATGATTGGAAGAGACCTTGGGCAGGATTCCTTCCAGGACATAGCTGCCATGATGTTTGCACCCAGGATCAGATGTGTGACGTGCTTTCAAAGAGCCAGAGGCCGATGAGCCGATTGACCGCGTGATAAGTAATCCGCAGAGAAGATAGGACCCCGAGAGTCAGAAGACGCCAGACCGTGAGCTAGAGGCAGGTAGATATCCTGCGCTGCTAGCTGTGGATTGCACCGACTCCTTCTCGACCTCGAAGGAGGAACTACCGAAGACGGTATTTGTGATTTGTGATTTTGTGATTCGATTATCACGTATCCGTCATTTTGGATTTCGGTATTTTGGGTGTTCTGTTGACATGATTTAGTTTTGGTGACTGAGTTTCATGATATTGGTTTCATGCACCCACTGGATATTTATATATTTCGCGCAGAGTTTTCATGCATTTTTGTGTTATGCTTTGATTCGTGCACGCTGATGCACACGATTGTGAGATTTTCCTTTGAGGTACACCTGATTTTGGTTTGAGACGCATTTTATCGTTGATTTTGACCCGGATTTTGATGGTTGGTTTTGCACTCCGTGCTGGTGATGTGCTTTACACCTATTCGATGTTTGTTATTGGATTTCGTGATTCCGTGCATGTTGAGTGCGCAGGGTTTAGATTTTCATTCGTGCACGATGGATGCACAGATTTGGATTTTCGCGCATGTTGGGCGCATGTTTTTAGATACGATTTTGGTGCGCACCCGATGCACTGAATCGAGATTTCTTCGTGCATGTTAGATGCACCGGACCTTGGCTGTCAGGCACATACGTTGCCCATGACAGAGGTTTCGTGCACACCCGTTGCACCTAGATGTTGTTTTGTGCACTTGTTTAGCACATATGGGATTTTGATTTCCGTGCGCACCAGACACACAGGATGGTGTTATGTACATTTTTGAGATTTATTCCTTTTGGAGCAGTACCTTTTATGATGTTGGGTTTTTGCTTTCATGCTGAGCAGGACTAGTCAGTAGACGGTGCCTGGATATACTTTTGCATGTTTTTACATCAGCTTTTTTTTACGTGTTTAGATTTGATGTCTACATGTGTAGTTCCGATCTATATCATATCGGTTTTGTATTGGATTTGACATTGTGTTTTTATATTGACTCCGATGATTGCGGGATGCTTGACGGAGTTTTGTTTTCGAGTTATCTGCTCAGTACCCTTGCGCATGCATTGCGCTGTGACGTTCTATGTGTTGATGATTTCGGAGCCCCGACGACTTTGGTTTATTACTGAGATGTTTTTGTATTTGGGGGTTTAAATTTAAATTCGGGGACCGAATTTCTTTAAGGGGGGTAGATTGTAACATTTTCAAAAATATAAAATATTAATTTTGGGAATTTTTATAATTTAATATTATTTTATTGATTATTTTAATATTAAATGCAAATAAATAGGAAAAATGTTAGAAAAATTATGAAAAATTATGGAAAATTCTAAAATAGGGTAAATTAGTGAATTATGACATTTTTAAGTTTTTGTGATTAGTTTGACACTAATTTAGTGCTAATCACGTTTAAAATCGCTAATTGGGTTTTTTGGCAATTTTGTGCAAAACTTGCACATATCACTTTTTCTACACTTGTGTATTTTTCTTGCCATGGTTTTCATTTGGGTTTACTATTCTTGTGAGAGGGTTGGGTTTTAAAAGAAAAGGAAAAAGAAAAGAAAAAGTAATGATGAGGGTAGGTGAAAAAGAGAAGTGGACTTTTGACTAGTACCCTTAGCCATTCTCTTCATTCTCATTTCTCTCCCTCTTCCTCTCCCTTGCTGCTGCTGCCCCTTCCTCCATTTCCCTCCCCTCCTCAAGCCATGAATCATCTTTAAAACTACACCAAAACCCCAAACTCCTTTCACTAAAAATGTCCAAAATCCCTAGATCTACACATGGAGCTAAAGAAGCATGGATTTGGCCACTAGAGGGCAACTCAAGAAAATTCTTGAGTTGCCAAATGAGGTATTTTCTGAACCATTTGCTTAATTATAGCCTTTCCTATAACCCCATGTCAAGATTTTATCGATATTGTGTGATATTGTGAATTTGAGAGAAACCTAGTTAGGGTTTGAGTAAATTGGTGTTGCATTATGAAATTGAGCTCAGTTAAGATTATACCAACACCCTAGTGTTTGAATTGAGACCCTAACCTGATGCTAGAACCACAGAATACGGATTTTAGAAACCGATAACGGGGAAATTGTGTAATCTGTCACTGTTATTTGGAATCTGCTATCACCCCGAGACCCCTAAAATAATATTGAGTGGACAGTAGCATGTGCAGGCACCCAGGAAACTAACCCCAAAACCCTAGCTCCCCATTCCACTTCCCGGCCGCCAAAACCTCCTTTCTGGCCGCAATTTACGGCCAGACCAGAGAGGAATCTCCTCGTTTTGCGTGCCTGGCCCCATTTCATCAATTCTTGGCCCTGGGTACTTCTAGTTTTGACAGATTCTATCTAGAGTGAAATCTGGGACATATATCCTATGTTGTCGTTTTGGATTCGTGTTTCCGTATTCCGTATTTTTGGATTCTGAAATGGTGGAATGTGTTTTGCCTCGACTATTGTCGTTTATACGACGATATAGAGGATTATGGATGGTTTTGAAGGCGTGCCATAGGTTTTCACCTATAGGCCCCTTATCGTATCGTTTTGGAATTTATGCGTCGTTTTAGATTGGATTTGGTTTTAATGCGCATATACGATATTTTGATGTGTAGGCACCCATGAAGACTTCGGACGACAAGCAAATGCATGGTGATGTCCGCAAATGATGATGCAAGGTGAGTAGATTATATCTACGGGGGAAAGTCGGGTGGATGGCGTATAGCACCCCCGCGGTCCGTAGATAGCTTATTATATAGTATTGTGATATTAGGTGTATTTTGGTTATGTCGGGTTAGAAGTGACTAGTGTAGTTCATAGTCGCGAACCCTAGGATAGAATTACACCTATACCTATACCCTTGCTTTTCACATGTACTTACACTGTGATTGATGATATGTGATGACTTTGGAGATGAGTTGATGATGTGGGCTTGGTGCCCGGAGATCGGTATTTTGATACGATTCATATGTGGGATTTGACTTGTGATTCTTGTGGGCTTGGGATGTGTGTTTACCCCCGCATGCATACTTTACCGATGTTACCGTTTGTACTAGATATAGAGTAGTACACCCAGACTATATGATCTGATGATGGTGATATTGTTATGCGATGAGACAGTGAGATGTTGACCTGTACCCAGCTTTTGGGAATGCCGTACGACGGTTTACCGTACGAGCTGATATTGATGATAGATCCGCACTCATAGCTAGAGGATATCTTACGATATGACATTGAGGCGGGATCACCGACTATATATCTACATATATACTTAGATGTAGTTGCATAGTAGATACTTCACTGTGCTGCTGATTACTAGATTTCCGCATATTCATGCTATTCGCATTGCTGGCATATGTTCATTATCATGTTATTATCATGCTGTTTGGACACCAGCACCATTATCGATGATGCGTATGTTTCACGTACACTATTTGCCGGCTCACACACTTCATCATCGATAATTGCCATGTCACTACACAGTAGTACTATTACATTCGTGATATGATGCTTCCTTCGACATATGCGCATTCCTATTCCATGTTGCATGATTTCCGATATGATTACTCTCTTTACATGTCGCATATATCATGGGTTGATTGCATAGTACATCGCATTGGATTTACTGCTTGATGTTGGATTTTCATGTGATTTCTGGTTTTGAGGACCGTGGGGTTATTTAAGAAAAGATGCTCTTTTATGAAAAACCCGGTTCCCTTGATATGATATTTGGGGCATCGCCCCGTGTTTTTCTCGGTGCTAGAGGATGTACTGAGAGAGGGCTGACCCGGACTGACGGATGCCCGATGGATTGATGGAGGGCTGACCCGGACTGACGGATGCCCGATGGATTGATAGAGGGCTGACCCGGACTGACGGATGCCCGATGGATTGATAGAGGGCTGACCCGGACTGACGGATGCCCGATGGATTGATAGAGGGATGACCCGGACTGACGGATTCCCGGTATATACTTTGAGAGAGGGCTGACCCGGATTGACGGAGCCCCATATGGATGAGGATTTACGTGTCGATGCTAGGCACGGGTTTTCATGATGTTTTTCCATGATATTGTTTATATTCTCATACTTGCATACATGATGCTTATCGTCGGTGGGTGACGAGTGGACGGGTTCCACATACATACAGACTTGGATCATACACAGACTGGTTTTACATTGATCATACTGTATTTGTATATATAACAGGGTATGAGGGCGCTGTTATATATACCCTTACACCAATATTAGTGGTATGGGACGCTAATATATGTGTATTGATCTCATTGATATTTCATTATGGTTACTTCATGCAGACATACCTTATACTGATGACATGTTATTACCTGAGTACCTGGCACTACATACATGATTAGATGTTACCTTGCCATCTTGTTACACTCAGATGTACTCTTGTGGATATTTTACTGATCGTTGACTTAGGATTATGTCTTGCATTCGATTTATCCTTGTAGATGTTTCTATTCACGAGTTGGCAACTCACCCCCGTTGTGCCACAGTTCTTGCAGGTTATGCCGTACAGGTTCTATCGCGGCATTTCTGGCACACTACCTTCTTGCGGGTGATTTGCTTTTGGTAGGTGGATTCTTTTGCATCAAGAATCCCCATTTTATGCTTATTTATTCATTGTATCTAGAAATGTCCATCAACCAAAACTTGTATATTCTTTCAGACCTAGATATCAGTGTTGTATATTTCGACCTTAGAGTCGCTCTTAGTAGTATTGCGGTTTCTTGTTGCTTTTGAGCTTTCTTTTGCTTTTGATCCTCGCCACTTGGCGTTGTATATTATCATATCTTTGCGTGGTTGTGACCGTCGATTGACGAAGAGCTAGCTCCCGCTTGGGGATGCCTTTATCATGTTATATCTTGTTATTATCGTTTTACCCCATTCGGGGCCAGTTTTACAAAGGAAACTCTGCCGAAATTTCTAGAAAAGACTGTACCGTTTTTAAAATGCACATTCGGCTTAGTTATTTAAAAACCTTGATTTCAAACCTGTATTTCTTCACTTCTTTAAACCGGTTCTTTACCTTTTTCTTCAAAATGGTTTTAGATTTCTGGGCTTTTGGCTTACTTGGATCAGATGGAGTCCTATAAGCTTCATATGGTTCAAGGGCCAGTCACGTGCTCTTTCGGGTCGTAACACTCCGCTTCGGATATTTGGCGGGTAGTTTGCCGCACCCGTAGGGGTCTAGGGTGGGGTATTGGCTATTCATCGTGACCGTGTAATCCGCTTTTCGTTACTGGCTCGTACAAATTGCGGATTCCTAGTATATCCAACGTGTTCATCTGTGATCTGGAATGGCTATCATTGCATGTGACGAATGTGTATATCTATATATGATATCTATTTAGGCGTTGCTTATGTTTTGCATCCGCGCTAGTCCAGCCCCCGCTCTGTCGTTAGTTAAGTAACCTAACGGGTAATGATGGGGCTCCGTGGCGAATGTGGATGGCATAAGCGTACGTCATATTTTCGTTGTTTTCTGCAATGGTAGGATTAATTGATGGGACGCATTAAAATTAATGCAAGAAAATAAACCAAGTAAAAGTCGTTGGAACAATTTCAAAAACCACTCGGTTTCTTTTCAAAAATAACTTTTAAAACGCGGAGCTTAAGCCACTCCTTTTAAAAGCTATCAAGGTTCCTTCGATTATATCAAGTTCATTACGTTCAAGGTTTCGCCAAAACCATTCGTAGCCCTCCGTCGTTTCATATGAATATTCAACAGTATTCAAGCTGTGTTTGTTGGCCTTAGTCAAGGCACAGTGTTTGGTAGCTGGTGGATATTCATATATTGCATAGATAGATGCGTTGGTTTGGGACAGTCGTATTACTTTGTTGGCCATAGTCAAGGGTATATACGGGCGGGTTCAAATTAACCTGGACAACGACGGGTAGAACTTGACATGTGATTTATGATTTGTTGGCCTTAGTCAAGGTCATAAGAGAATGAGGCAAAAATCCACATCGGGAGTTTCAAAAGAACTGAAACTTGCTAGCGCTGCATACCATTTGGAGTGTGATGATTCTGGTAGGATTACTTCAGTTTTCTCACGCAATGATATTTGGATCCCGATCCTACTGTGAGTATATGCTACTCCTCGGGAAATCTCTCACTTAACGATCAATGCTATAAACCAAGTAGGTGTCTAGAAAGGTGTTAGCAGGGCTACGCCCCCAGGGAAAAGAGGTTATTTAATTAAGGAACTTCGCGAAAGCGTTGGAAAACCTCCCTCGAAGTACCGACACTAGCCTTGCTGAACGGTTAAGCAAGTATTGTACGGTGAGATTGATCCTGACTAATTCATCCTTTTTGGTTTGAGGAGGGATTCAAGAGACAGTGGGAGCCATCCTGTTTAGATAAATTAAAAACCAATCTAAACATGCAAGGGCATCATGCTGAGTGTTTTCTTCTCTCTCTCTCTTTTGCAGTGACCCAGTGACCACACATAGGTTACATCTAGCTAATAAAATGACTGAACCTGACTGTTATGAATGACAAAGGTCTGTCCAGATGTCCAATGCCCATGACAAGCTAGCACACCTCATAACTAATCAAACCCCTATCGTCTCAGGACCAGTTTCCCCTGTCGCAGATATTGACATCCATAAGACATCGGAAAAAGACTGTGCGTAAGCCAAGTTCCTCGTGTTAGCCTCAGTTGATGGTGCAAACCAGAGACAGCACGAGAAGATGGACTTCGTTTCTATCTTTCTCCATAACAAAGATTTATATGGAGAACAATCTCGTATCGCAAGATATGAGACCTCGAACGAATTGCTTCAAGCAAGGTTGGCTGTCGGGTCATCTGTAGGGGGCAACGTCCTTACAGAGACCAGCTATTTTGAGCTCACGGACCTGAAGACCACGTTGGAGAACGGGTCAAATACTAACTTGATTCTACAGTCCTTGCCATCTACTTATACCCTGAAGGAAACCAGGGAAGAAGAAGGAAAAGCAAGGGCAAAAGTTTCGGGACTGGATGTAGTAAAAGAGGGACGTTCCTATTGTAACGGGAATGAACATTGGCAGAAGCATTGCAGGGCTAGCAAAGCCAGTAGCCAGAATTCGAAGCATGTTGTGGCTTCGGCTTCGGGTGTGTTTGTAATAAAGAACTGTATGTCAGTTAACCCTATTTACTGGGTATTGGATACCGGATCAGGATCTCATATCTGTAATTCATTACAGGCTCTGAGAAACCGTAGGGTTATCAAGAAAGGTGATATGACTCTCAGGATTGCTAACGGAATGAGCATGTATGCTGAATGTAGGGTTGCTAGGCACGCGCACAAGGTTCTACGTGGCAACAACCATGCCCGATTAAAATTTTAGCCATGCCGAACAACCCGAAGCCGGATCTTTAAACTAGGGTTTAGGCGAAAACATGCATGTTAAACTCTTTAACATTAAGTGAGAGGGATTACAACCTTTGTAGATCCGGTCCTTCACTTCTTAAGCTCCGTATTTAGGTCCCTTCGCTGCGATCATCGTGTTCTGGACTCTCGAGAGGCTTCACGAAGAGAATGATGCAACCTTTGCTTCCGATCTTCGATACAAAGATGATCTACCTTGAAGTTTCGTTAACACAAGCTAACACTCATAATATGAATTGAACACCCTCATCTAAATGGCAAGGATAGATGAGGATGATGAAGTAGGATTTTCTCTCTCAATTATATTCTTTTTCTCACTCACTTTCATCACAAAAGAAAGCTTTTTCAAGAGAAAACTCAAGGAAGAAGAAGATGAATGAAGATGATAACTTAATCCTTTTGTGATGAACAATGAATTATTGTAGTGGTTACAAATCTAACCAAGGGTTAAGAATGAAAGAGTTAACCCTTGTAGAGAGTTAACTAGAGTTAATGGTTTGGATTGGGTTAACATAATATCTCACAAAAATATCAAGCAACCACAAAGTCAAAGCTTCATGCAAAAGCTAACCCTAATCCAAAACCTAACCAAGTTTAAACCTTAAACCATTGTTAAATTTGTAACCCTAACATGTTACAATATTATATATCACATATACAATATATTCTGTAACAATAGAAAATAATACAATAAACATATATCACATATATATCAATGTATTATCCCGTGAGAAAATGAATCTTTTAGTGAGCTAATATTAGTTAATGTAATTTAATATATCATATATATTATTATACATTAAATTATCGAATCAACACTTGATCCGACAATCTGGCTATATCGCATATAGCCGACTAATACGATGACCCGGCTATATCACATATACCCGGCCGATATCTCATATCGCGAGAATCCAATACGGTATCACATACCGCATTATCCTCGGTTTCGCACATATCACATATGTGCTCCTACTCCGTTTTGCCCGAATCAAGAAACCTCTGTGTAGGACTCTAAAGAATCGTCAATACGCCGGCAGTAGGTGATGATCATATCAAACACCTACAATCTGCAAGCGGTCAGCTAAACGTAACAGCCACCGAGGTATTGAGCGCTCAGAAGATCAACAAGCAAGCCTGTACATTCTCCTTTGAATCAAATCAGTAACACTCCCGTACAGTCCGGTCTCACCGTCTGATATGTCGCATATCTCGCCTAGGGGTGGTAAACGTCAGACCCCGGTAGCTCGATAAGTCGTGTCGATATGAGGTTTATAACAGTTCGAGAAACTACTGATAACACTTACCAGTAAATCTCAGTAACCCTGGCCAGGGATTTCCGGTTATAACCAATCGAACACAGCACAACATCAACTCCCTATACCGGGAGAGACGAATCCCCTCCTATCGCTCATTGCCTCCATTTGATTCGGGACTGTACCCAAAAGCCACCTTTTTGCACGCCCTCTTGGACGTGGTATGATGGAAATCAAAGCACAGTGGGAATCACACAAGACTCTATGACGATCTCGGGTCAACAGACTAATCTGTACCAGTGTCACCAGAGAACTGCCATCTGACGTAAGGTCTAATACCATCTGGGAGTTTTCGGCGAGTCCGTCCAGTATACCCAGTCTCTACTGAGTACCCGTACACCATCCTTGATGTCAAACACCGATGGATATGGGATCATCCATCGCCCATCATATGGGTCAAGATGCGTATACGCTAGTCTACTCTGGTGTATCGATGCCTTGTCTCGATACACCCTCGACTAGGAACAGTTATAGGATGTAATCGTCGACTACCGTGGCCCCACTAGTATGATCTCATCATAGTCGCAGTAGTCGAGTACATATCATAAGGGCTTTATCAACATGTAACATAGAGACAATCAGAGTACATGTTAAGATAAAGTACAACCAGATAGCGTACTATCATGTTGAGCAAGAAAATCCACCCTATATATGTCCTAGCATCCACTACAATATACATCGTATGTACAGTAATGGCCTCTAGGGCATACATATAACTAACAATCTCCCACTTGCACTAGGGCCATCTGTTGTAGTATCACATACCCAACAATTAACTGCGGTTGACGTATCTCATACTCAACCATCCCATAATTGTCTCTACTGGGAAAAAGGCCTTTGTGAGTGGATCCGCGTTGTCGTCCTCTGTGTCTACTCTCCTAACCTTGATCTCCCTGGATTAGGTAGTATCACCTGATCATGGAGATTGATGATCTCCCTGGGGATCAACCATCTCCATGATCAGGTGATACTACCTAAGAATTATATCTGGATTTCAGATGGGACGGTAGTTCCTTGGCTAAAGCCACAACTCCATTTTCACACAATGGTAGGAACGAAGTTCATCTCATGAACTTATATTTATATCCAGACTGCCTCTTTGGTAGCATCTTTGGTAGCGATGTATCTAGCCTTTATCATCTAGTTTGCCACGGTATATACCTTAGAACTCTTCCAACATATCGTCCCTCCACTGAGGGTAAAGACAATGCCTGTGACTGACATTCAGTCGTCCTTATCACTCTGGAACCTTTCCAGTGATTCTTCCCAAGATTGATTAATACCATCTCACTACATCTAGTGAGAATCCTAACATCCAATTAGATCTATCTCATATATCCAAAACTTAGGATTTAGGAGGTATCAGTTTGATCCTATATGGAGAATCCTTGTGATAAGCGGAGATTGACCGAGCGTAGCATAGGAAACTCCTTCCCTATCAAGAGTATGTCATCCACGTACTCTATGAGGATCACCACCATACTCTCTACTACCTTTTTATATATACAAGATTCATCTACCATTTTGATGAAGTCAAACTTTTTGACTACCACATCAAAACAGATGTTCCAACTCCGCGATGCATGCTTTATCAAATAAAACATCTTGCTCACGTTTCCGCTTCTCCCACTGTCTACGAAGCCCTCTGGCTGTGTACTTATAGACGCTCTTTTCTAAAACATCATTTAAAAAAGCAGTCATGACACCCAACCGCCAGATATCGTAGTCATGGTATGTAGCCGTGGCAAGTAGGATCTGGATGGACTTAAGCATAGCTCCTTAGAAAAAGTTTCATCATAATCCATACCTGGTCAATGATGCAAACCTTTAATAAGTCTAGCTTTGAAAGTCTCAACTTTTCCATGTACACCAAGTAATCTTCACAAGATTTACTTGCTCCTGATGGGGATTTAACCCTTCAGATAGAGCAACTAAAGTCCATACTTTGTTGGTGTATAAGGATTCCATCTCAGATCGCTAAGCATCCAGCCATTCTTATAGAGTCCCACTCCTGATGGCCAGCTCGAAACTAGTTAGGTCATCATCTCATGATGCAATCCTCGCTTCCACTATCATAGAGAAACTGAAGTATCTTTCAGGTGGGTGAGGAACCCTACTAGATCAGCGGAGAGGCTGAGATTCGTTGAAAACTATTGAATCCTTCGGTTCTACCAAATCATCAACTGCAGTTTGTATAGCTGGAACCTTTCCAGTGCTACATAACAGAACTTGCCTCGAGCTTGTTCGGATTTTGCTTTTTAGACAGGCCGTACAACCCAAAATCTTAACAAACTTAAGATATGGGCTCTTCCCTTTCCATATCACATATGAAGTGGTAGGCAACTGATTTGATTTGAACCCTATTCAATAGGTATGCAGTTTCTCAAGCACATAACACCCAAAAGGCAATAGGAAACTCAGTAGTACTCATCATAGAGTACGCCATATCACATAGGGTGCTATTGCTCCGTCCTGATACACCGACGTGCTGTGGTGTATACGGAGGAGTAATGCTGAGAGAGAATCTCATTCTCCTTTAGAATAGTCCAGGAATTCCGTGCTCAAGTATTCTCCTCCTTGATCTCGTCAAAGGACATAATACTTATACCCGTATTTTGGTTCTCTACTTCTAACTTACATTCTGTGAATATCTGAAAAGGTTCGGACTTGTGTTTCACCAGGAACATATGTCTGAATCTTGAGAGATCATCAGAGAATGTAATGAAGTACAAAGAACCGGTCTTGGCTTATGTAGACAGGGGACCTGCATACATCAGCATGTATCAATCCCAAGAGTTCACTAACTCTTTCACTGTATCCAATAAATGGAGCTGTGGTCATCTTATCTCTGTGACATGACCGACAAGTTTCACAAGATGTAAATTCAAACAGATTTAAATATGCATCTAAATGTAAGTTAGCCAATCGGGTCGCATTGATATGACCTAGTCTACGATACCTCAAGAAGGATTCGTTCATTTCCGAACTCTTCCTCTTGTGTGTGTTCTGTATACAAAGAATTGTAGTTTGATTTAGAACGTCAATGCTTTTAGATAACGTGCCTGAACCGATCAACTTTTGATATAGGAAATGTTCAAAACATTATCCAACAATACAAAATTATATCCTTCTTTACTAATAAAGAGACTGATATAATTTTGCATATCAGGTTCGGTATCTAATAACATTTGTTCAGAATCAATGTATTCTGGTAATACAGGGTGACAGTGACCAACAGACTTGGCTGTAACACTTGCACCGTTTTCTGTCTCATTAAACTTATCACCCGTTCTCAGTTCTCTACCTTTCTGTAGCCCATGTAACAGATTACATATGCGGGATCCTGATCCGGTATTACATACCCAGGATGTAAAGGATACTGAGAAACAGTTCTCTGTTTTGAACACACCCGAAGAAGATGCATCAGCATGTACTTTCTTCGTTTGGGCATCACGGGAAATCTGGTATTCCCCAATTTCCTGCTCTGTCTTATAACAATTATAAGTTGGAGCGGGACCAACGTTCCCCAGATCAGTATAACAAGCGGGTTTTGTCAATATATTCGTTTTATTATCTTGATTAAGGCGTGATATGGTCGCTACCTGGAGAGAGAGAGAAGAAAACACTCAGTGTATGCTCTTGCAAGATTAGATTGGTTATCTAATATATCTAATCAGGATGTCTCCCACTGTTTTAATCAAATCTTCCTTCAAACCCCAAAAGGAAAGACTAGCCGGGATTAATTACACGCTACAAGTTCGCCAATCTTTCAACCAGGCCAGTGTCGGTACTTTGAGGGAGGTCCCCCGTGCTTTCGCACGAACATAATTAAAGTAAACCTCATTTTCCCAGGGGCGTAACCCCGTTAACACTTTTCTAGACACCTACTTGATCGGCTAATTGTAGTGTGTAAAACTCTCCCAGGAGTAACTCTTACTCGCAGTGGGTATCGGGATCCAACTATCTCATAAAAGGTATGCAATCTCATTGCAAATTTCAACACTTGAAATTCCCAATAATATTTTTCCCCAAGCGATCTATGACCTTGACTGAGTCAACAAACCATAGACCGCAAGTAAAGTTCAACCCGTCATTTCCCAATTGAATTAAACCCACCCGCACGACCCTTGACTGAGTCAACAAGGCCGCATGACTACCTTAATCCAATCACATCATATGCTTTGCAGATAAGCACTAATCAGCTACCGCACATTACGCCTTGACTGAGTCAACAAACGCAGCACGAATACTAAATACTACTTATCTGAAATGACGGAGGGCTATGACAGGTTTTTAAGAAAACCTTTTGCGCAATGAACTTTATGTCGTTGTAGAATCGAGTGATTTTAAATGGAGTGTTTTTGAGGCTTTTCTGGTTTTGCTAAAGGGGTCACTCCCAGTGAAAGGATCGTCGGCCCTTTCCTCATCGAATAAGGTGCATGATATTTCATAAATATCACTATGCAAAGCAAAACTCCAAAAGCAATAAAAAGGCAAACCGAGTGTTGTAGCATCTGCCAGTTATTGCTAAAGGGGTCACTCCCGGTGAAGGGATCTTGGCCCTTTCCTTATCGAATAAGGTGCAGGATGTTCTACAAGGAACACCGCGATGCAAAGCAAGAACCGTAGCTACCTGTTTTTGAAAATTCGATTCCACAACATCTTTAGGTTTCTTTTATTTCATTAATCTCATTAATGAATTCCCATCAATTAAGTCACCTAAACATCACAGATAAATACGACGTACACTTATGCCATCTGCATTTGCCTCAATGTCCCCTCGTGCACCGTTAGGTTAGGTAACTAACGGCAGAGCGGGGCAGGGCTAGCGCGGGTGTAAAACATAAGTAACGTCTATATCATATATACTATATACTGTATCTATCACAACATATCAAATGATCACATCACAGATATCGCAGCAGAAGAAACATATGAAATAATGGATATACTAGGATGTCCGTGTTTTCAATACGAGCCTGTATAAAACACGGATTCCAAGGTCGCGATGAATAGCTAAACCCACATCCCTAGACCCCTACGAGAGCGGCAAGCAACACTGCCAATTCTAGGGTTGGGAGACCCGGTCTCGACTCCTCGAGATGGTCTGCCACAGGACCCCAAAACCCAGTTACATCTGCTCCCCGCCTTGGGTCTACCTAATGCGGAAAAGTAAATAATATACAAAGGTGACATCATCCTCAGCCCGGAAGTGCCCCAATAAAAGAATATTACATACAAATGAATTTTACATGAATGAAAAAAGAAAAACTCTCATCTCACATAAAAACCCCGGCTATTCAGAACGCGACGATCCAATATAACATATCACAGCAACACATAATATCTCATATCATCAACGTAAGCAAGTACGCGTATCCCGATTGTCGTTGATGTATAGCAACGAAGCCGGCGATACACCACATACTATGCTTACGGTCACAGAAAAGAAAGTGTAAAACTATAACAGTCGGAATCCGCAACCTCCTTAGACATCGCATGCCTAACCAAATGAATTTCTTAGACATCGCATGCCTAACAATTATAAACCCCGCATTTTAGTCTCATTATCGAAAACTCTTTTCAATATCAAGTCGGGCAATTCAACAAGATTCCCGACATCCTGATCGAATGCTCGTCGCAAACATTAGTAAACGGTCGCACCCCCGGATGCCGTCGACGAAGTGTACTATGGCGGAACACCGCTGCCGCGAGCACCCGAACGGATGCTTTTGGCTACGGGGTTCTCCTACAGTCACTTGGTCGGGGATTTGGGGCATGGCTGTCTGTTAAGTTTACCCGGCGGGTATCCGCGTACGCTACGTGATTGCGACGGACATTTGATCACATCAAAATTCCGTGGCAACCGATCATCTGAGACTAAAGTGCTATGTTTATAACATTCAAATTAGTTATCTCATAACTACCTGTGGATTCAAAATATTGTATCACATTCCAGATAAATAAACAATGTTAAACTTGCCGATCGAATAATCAAACACCTAAGATTTCCCCAATATATCTCAACACTTGAAATCAGTTTAAGAACATCCATCACATGCCACAGTACCAATGGTCCAGCCGTAGAAGGGTCAAGCCAACGCCTCACATGTGGCACGCCGTACTGCCCCAAACCCTAAGGTTCAAAAGGCAGTTCAAGACGGTCACATAATCGAGTTAAGGTTTGTTGTCTTCTAGAGGGTCCACCGCGTTACTTGCACGACTTAGAATGTTCTTAAACTCGAGAAAAAATCCAACTTTTGAAAAAATTTCCGACTGGGGAAAAAGTGAGTTATTGATATCCGGTCGAACTTTTTAACAATTTCTAAAAATTATCTGGACAAAACTAAACAAAGTTAAATTATCTGATAGAATCATCGAGTCCCCAATACAACCCTAGAAAACTCATCATTTGAGTGGAATTAAAATATTCCCAGAAAAAATTGCCAAGAAAAGACCTAAGAATAAATTCATGAAATTCCAGGGACTAAGTCATAATTTGGGCCGCGGAATCGCCGCTAAACCCTTGGTTTGGCCGCGGTTCCGCGGTCAAATAGTTGACTCAGTGAACCGTACTTCACAGTAATTCTTAGTTTTTCCTGCTTGTTTTTCTGAGCATTTTTAATTCATAAAAATCAATATTTTGAAAAATATCCAGAGAAGGGGTTTTATCGGGGATCTCGGGTTCGATCGGATTTTAAAATTCGTCTAGACATCGCCCAAAGCTCTAGCTTGGCTCTGATACCACTGTTGGGTTGCTAGGCATGCGCACAAGGTTCTACGAGGCATCAACCATGCCCGATTAAAATTTTAGCCGTGCCGAACAACCCGAAGCCGGATCTTTAAACTAGGGTTTAGGCGAAAACATGCATGTTAAACTCTTTAACACTAAGTGAGAGGGATTACAACCTTTGTAGATCCGGTCCTTCACTTCTTAAGCTCCGTGTTGAGGTCCCTTCGCTGCGATCATCGTGTTCTGGACTCTCGAGAGGCTTTACGAAGAGAATGATGCAACATTTGCTTCCGATCTTCGATACAAAGATGATCTACCTTGAAGTTTCATTAACACAAGCTAACACTCATAATATGAATTGAACACCCTCATCTAAATGGCAAGGATAGATGAGGATGACGAAGTAGGATTTTTGCTCTCAATTATAATGTTTTTCTCACTCACTTTCATCACAAAAGAAAGCTTTTTCAAGAGAAAACTCAAGGAAGAAGAAGATGAATGAAGATGATAACTTAATCCTTTTGTGATGAACAATGAATTATTGTAGTGGTTACAAATATAACCAAGGGTTAAGCATGAAAGAGTTAATCCTTCTAAAGAGTTAACTAGAGTTAATGGTTTGGATTGGGTTAACATAATATCTAAAAAAAATATCAAGCAACCACAAAGTCAAAGCTTCATGAAGCTTCATGGAAGCTTCATGCAAAAGCTAACCATAATCCAAACCCTAACCAAGTTTAAACCCTAAACCATTGTTAAATTTGTAACCCTAACATGTTACAATATTATATATCACATATACAATATATTTTATAACAATAGAAAATAATACAATTAACATATATCGCATATATATCAATGTATTATCCCGTGAGAAAATGAACCTTTTAGTGAGCTAATATTAGTTAATATAATTTAATATATCATATATATTATTATACATTAAATTATCGAATCAACACTTGATCCGACAATCTGGCTATATCGCATATAACCGACTAATACGATGACCCGGCTATATCACATATATCCGGCCGATATCTCATATCGCGAGAATCCAATACGGTATCACATACCGCATTATCCTCGGTCCCGCACATATCACATATGTGCTCCTACTCCGTTTTGCGTGAGTCAAGAAACCTCTGTGTAGGACTCTAAAGAATCGTCAATACGCCGGCAGTAGGTGATGATCATATCAAACACCCACAAGCTGCAAGCGGTCAGCTAAACGTAACAGCCACCCAGGTATTGAGCGCTCAGAAGATCAACAAGCAAGCCTGTACATTCTCCTTTGAATCCAATCAGTAACACTCCCGTACAGTCCGATCTCGTCGTCTGATATGTCGCATATCTCGCCTAGGGGTGGTAAACGTCAGACCCAAGTCGTGTCGATATGAGGTCTATGACTGTTCAAGAAACTACTGATAACACTTACCAGTAAATCTCAGCAATCCTGGCCAGGGATTTCCGGTTATAGCCAATCGAACACAGCACAACATCAACTCCCTATACCGGGAGAGACGAATCCCCTCCTATCGCTCATTGCCTCCATGTGAATCGGGACAGTACCCAAAAGCCACCTTTTTGCACGCCCTCTTGTACATGGTATGATGGAAACCAAAGCACAGTGGGAATCACACAAGACTCTATGACGATCTCGGGTCAACAGACTAATCTGTACCAGTGTCACCAGAGAACTGCCATCTGATGTAAGGTATAATACCATCTGGGAGTTCTCGGCGAGTCCGTCCAGTGTACCCAGTCTCTACTGAGCACCCGTACACCATCCTTGATGTCAAACACCGATGGATATGGGATAATCCATCGCCCATCATATGGGTCAAGATGCGTATACGCTAGTCTACTCTGGTGTTCTCGATACACCCTCGACTGGGAACAGTTATAGGATGTACTCGTTGATTACCGTGGCCCCACTAGTATGATCTCATCATAGTCGCAGTAGTCGAGTACATATCCTAAGGGCTTTATCAACATATAACAAAGAGACAATCAGAGTACATGTTAAGATAAAGTACAACCAGATAGCGTACTATCATGTTGATCAAGAAAATCCTCCCTATATATTTCCTAGCATCCACTACAATATACATCTTATGTACAGTAATGGCCTCTAGGGCATACATATAACTAACACTGAATCCGTAGGGGAATGTCATCTAGGACTGACAACTGGGCAGATATTGATTCTGTGTGACTGTTTTTATGTACCAGGTGCGACTTGTAATATCATATCTGTATCCTTACTTTCTAAGGAAGGATATGATTTTACTTTTGTAAGCGATGTAATAAACATCCACCTAAATCAAGTTCTGATTGGGTTAGGTACATTACAAAACGGGATATACGTATTGAATCAAGCTCAGATCTTCAGTGTCCAGAACACACTTAAAAGAAAGTCTCCGGAATTAAATCAGGCTTTCTTATGGCATTGTAGACTGGGTCACATTAATGAAACACAGTTAACAAAGTTACATAAAGAGGGATACTTGAATCCGTTCGAGTATCAGTCTTATGCCACTTGTGAATCTTGTCTCATGGGAAAGATGACAAAGACTCCGTTCACTGGACACGGAGTAAGAGCGAGCGAGCTTTTAGGACTCATACACAGTGATGTGTGTGGTCCAATGTCTACACATGCGCGAAGTGGTTATTCATACTTCATTACTTTCACAGATGATTTCTCTAGGTATGGACATGTCTTTTTAATGAAGCACAAATCCGAGGCCTTTGAGAAATTTCGGGAATACAAGAATGAAGTTGAAAAACAAACAGGCAAAAGTATAAAGACACTGAAATCTGATCGAGGTGGTGAATACTTGAGTGCCGAGTTTCTGGACTACTTAAAAGAGAATGGAATTCTCTCTCAGCGTACTCCTCCATACACACCACAACACAACGGTGTATCTGAAAGGCGGAATCGAACTCTATTAGATATGGTTCGTTCCATGATGAGTAAGGCTGGGTTACAGCGAACTTTCTGGAGTTATGCACTAGAAACAGCTGCATATATCTTGAACCAAGTTCCAATTAAGACAGTGCCTACCACAACATACCAGATGTGGAGTGGGAAGAAACGCTGTCTTAAACCCTTTAAGACATGGGGATGTCCAGCTTTTGTCAAAAAGCAGCATGCGGACAAGCTCGAGACACGCTCAGTACAGTGCAAGTTTGTGGGATACCCAAAGAACTCCAAGGTGTATCTTTTCTATTACGCAGAGGAACAAAAAGTCTTTGTTTCTCGTCATGCCCGCTTCTTGGAAACTGAGTTTTTAGAAAATCAGATAAGTGGGAGCACAATAGAACTGGAAGAAATTCCAGAACCACAAGCTATTACTGAAACCTTAGTAGAACCAAAAGGTTCAGGGGAACCGGACATTCCTGCGCCGCTCCGCAGGAGTAGTAGGCAGTCACATCCGCCCGAGAGATACTTCGGTTTTCTCATAGACGGGGATAGAGAGGATTGCAAAGTTGATTATGATGAGCCTACTAGCTTCCAGCAAGCCATTCAGAGCGGTGACTCGGTAAAATGGCTGGATGCAATGCGGACCGAGATGGAGTCCATGTACACCAACAAAGTTTGGACTTTGGACTTTGCTCCAGAAGGGGTACAACCCTTAGGCTGCAAATGGATCTTCAGAAAGAAGATTGGTGTAGATGGGCAGGTTGAAACTTATAAAGCAAGGCTTGTTGCAAAGGGTTTTCGTCAAAGACCTGGTTTGGACTATGAAAAGACCTTTTCTCCTGTAGCTATGCTGAAATCCATTCGGATCCTTCTTGCCATTGCTGCCTTCTATGATTATGAAATCTGGCAGATGGACGTAAAGACGGCTTTCCTAAATGGAAATTTGGAAGAGTGCGTCTATATGGATCAGCCAGAGGGATTCATTCAGATGTGGAGCAGCGATAAAGTGTGCAAGTTGCTCAAGTCCATCTATAGACTCAAGCAGGCATCGCGGAGTTGGAACATCTGCTTTGATGATACTGTTAAAGAATTCGACATTATCAAAAACCCAGATGAACCATGCATTTACAGTAAGATTGTAGGGAGAAATGTGGTATTCCTCGTCTTGTACGTCGATGACATTCTCCTAATAGGAAATGATATTCCTATGTTACAGTCAGTCAAAGGATTCTTTTCACAGAGGTTCTCCATGAAAGACCTGGGCGATGCCAACTACATTCTGGGGATCCAGATCTATCGTGATAGATCTAAAAGGATGTTGGGACTTTCACTGTCCAGGTACATCGACACCATACTGAAACGATTCAGTATGGAAGATTCCAAGCGCGGTAATCTACCGGCTTGTCACGGAATCACCCTCACCAAAGAGATGTCTCCCAAGACTGATTTGGAAAGGGCTCGCATGTCATCAATACCCTACGCATCTGCGGTAGGCTCTATTATGTATGCGATGTTGTGTACCAGACCAGATGTAGCATACGCATTGAGCGTTGTAAGCCGGTATCAGTCGAACCCAGGGGAGAAACACTAGATAGCAGTAAAGAACATTCTCAAGTACCTGAGAAGGACTAAGGAGATGTTCTTGGTGTATGGCGAAAAAGACCTCCAGATCGAGGCCTTTGCTGACTCCAGCTTCCAGAGTGAAAAGGATGACTCCAAGTCCATGTCGAGTTATGTCTTTACCCTCAATGGAGGGGCGGTTTGCTGGAAGAGCTCCAAGCATGAAACCGTTGCTGACTCAACTATGGAAGCGGAGTACATAGCTGCTTGCGAAGCCGCAAAGGAAGCTGTCTGGATGAAGAAGTTCCTCACGGTGCTTCAGGTGGTTCCTACCAGTGTTGATCCAATACCGTTGTATTGTGACAACAACGGCGCTATAGCTTTAGCGAAGGAACCCAAGTCCCATCAGAAGTCCAGACACATTTTGAGGCGGTATCACCTGATCAGGGAGATCGTAGATCGCCAGGAGATCGAGGTGAACAGAGTAAATACGGAAGATAACACTGCTGGTCCACTCACGAAGGCCTTACCCCAGACTCAGTTCGAGCGGCTGATCGAGATGATAGGTCTTCGATATGCCAGTACATGGCCTTAGTGCAAGTGGGAGATTGTTAGTGTATATGCCCTAGAAGCCATTACTGTATCATACTAGTTTGTATATTACTTAATGGAAGCTTGGGATATTCACCTTGTATAGACAATCTTGCTCAATATAGTAGTATGCTACTTGGTTTGTTTCTACTTTAATGTGTACATGTGTTTATTTTAGTATATCACCTATACACATTAGTGGAGTCCTTAGGATCTTTGCTTGATTACCAGCGTTGTGATGGCAGTCACACTAGTGGGGGCTGGGTAATCCACAAGCACATCCTTATGCAGGCACCTAGTCGTAGGACTATCGAGACAGGGCATCGATACTCCGGAGTAGACTAGCGTATGCGCTTCTCATCCCAGTGTGGGAGACGGTCTGTCCCACAGCCGTCAGTACGTCGTACTTGAGATAGTATGCGGGTGCTCGTTAGGTTACGAGTACACTGGACAGGACTCATCGGGAACTGTTGGTTGGTACTATACCTATCGTCAGTTATCAGTTCCCAGGTGACATGAGTACAGCTTAGTCCGCTGACTTGACACTGTCACTTCGCCTCGAGTGTGTTCCCACTGTACTTAGATTACTACCCTACCACGGCTTAAAGGAGTCGAGCAAACAGGTAGTAGTTGGGTGCAGTCCCGAAGCACTTGGATGCAGTGATGGTTAGACAGGATTCGTCACTCCCAGTATTGGGGGTTGACATCGCGCTGTGTCTAGGAGAGCCATTACACGAGTAGTCCCTGGCCAGGGCAAGCGAGATATACTGGTAGGTTTCCATTGTTATCTCAGGGTGTTCTGGGCTACACTCCGACACGACTTGTACCGCTAGTAGGGGACTGACGTTTACCGCCCCCCTAAGCCCGCCATGCGATATATCAGACGAACAGACCGGACTGTACGGAGATTGTCACATTCAGGCTCAGTAGGAGTTCAGATGGGTTTCACCTCGTCAGTCTTCTTGTCGGCATCTACCTGGGGACCGTTACGCACAGCTAGTGCCGCTTGCGGTCTGTGGTTAAACTCACTGCCAGCGTAGTGTCGAGTCTTTAAAGTCCCACACAGAAAGCTATTCGCCTTTAGGCAAAAGAGTAGAGGTCGCATGGTTTTGCGACAGGGTTCGGTCACATTCGTGCACTTGTGCATGTTCAGTGTCCGGACAATTAACACTAGCGGGCTTTGATTTAAGCCAGATCCTAGTGTACGTTTTGGGATTGGTTTTATCTCGTTTGTATTTGTGTTTCTCGGAACGCGGATGCGGGTGTGTATGCACAGTTGACAGAGAGACAGAAGCAGAGGATTCTCATTGGGGTTATTGACTGTTGACTGTTGACTCTTGACTGTTGACCATTGACTTTTTGCTAAATCCTAATGAGAATAAGATTTATGATTAACAATATTATTAATTAAGTATTATAGTGACATGGTTGTTGAGGGGTTGACTTTGTTAACTTATTGACTTTGTTGACCGGTTGACTAGGTTGGACTAGTTGACCATCATTATTACAATGGCTATCATTTCATGGCAAAGACTTTTGCTTGCTTGTTTCTTTTTGCAAAATGAGTGCATGAAATGATATGACCATTTTGACTTGAACAATCACATAATACTTGATTGCTATTTTTGTTATGATGGTTTTGGATTATGAGAGCTTGGATGGCAAAAGACTTACTCATTCTCTCATTTTCATTTCTCTCTCTTGCTTGAGCTCTCGCTCTTGCTCTTCCTCTTGCTCTCTCTCTCTAGCTCAAGGAAACACCCACTCATGAGTTGAGAAACATTGCCTTAGAGATAAAAGAAAACCCATATCACTTCTCGACACAACCTAGTTCACAAGGTTTAGCAAACCAAGTGTTCTAGTTTCTTCAAGTTCGAAGAAGAAGCCAAAGGTAGAAGCTTTCAGGTGGATCCATCTTCGGCGCAAGGAGACGATGAGGTGAGGCCGATCCGTACACCGGAAAGAGTTGAAGACGAAGGAGTTCAAGAAAGGTATAACCCCCTTAACCGAGTAGGTAAAACTCTTGTTAGGTTTGTTAGTTAGTTGTTTAACAAAGATCCGTATTTTGAGTCCATGTTACCACCTCTTGAAAAATCGTTTATCATCATTTCCGCAAGCCCGTAAGTACCGGGAGAGGTAACAAGGACTTACATATATATATATATATATATATATATATATATATATATATATATATATTCAGAGGATATTCTTACTTGACATGATAGTATGCTATCTGCTTGTTCTTTATCTTGACATGTTTATTTGATCATGCATATTACTCATTTGGTACATGTTGATAAAGCCCTTGGGATATTTGCTTGACTACTGGGATTATGATGCAGATCATACTAGTGGGACATGTGTAGTTTATAAGCATATTCTTAAAATGTTCCTAGTCATGGGTGTATCGAGATAGGGCAACGATATTCCAGTGTAGACTAGCGTATACGTTTCTTGACCCATATAATGGGCAATGGA
This sequence comes from Agapanthus africanus, assembly GCA_030015575.1. Classification (NCBI taxonomy): domain Eukaryota; kingdom Viridiplantae; phylum Streptophyta; class Magnoliopsida; order Asparagales; family Amaryllidaceae; genus Agapanthus; species Agapanthus africanus. The sequence goes on along the minus strand of JASDDO010000016.1, from coordinate 222,083,135 downwards.
TGATCCTATATACATTGGTGTGGTGACACCAAAGACTGTATTCGGGTGCTCAGTGGAGATTGGGTACACTGAATGGACTCGCCGAGAACTCCTATGCGGTATTATATCTATCTTCAGATAGCAGTTCTGAGGTGACACTAGTACAGGTTAGTTTGTAGACCCGAGATCGTTAAAGAGTCTTGTGTGTGCTCCCACTGTACTTTGATCTCCACCCTACCACGGCTCTACTGAGTCACGCAAACTGGTGGATTTTGGGTACAGTCCCAAGGCACATGGAGGCAATGAGCGATAGGAGGGGTTTCGTCTCTCTCGGTATTCGGGGTTGATGTTGCGCTATGCTCGATTGGCTATAACAGGAAGTCCCTGGCCTGGGCTGATGAGATTTACTGATAAGTGTTATCTGTAGTTTCTCGATCTGTTATAGGACTTATACTGACATGACTTATTGAGTTATTGGGGTCGACGATACCATCCCTAGACTCGATATGCAGCATATCTGACGAAGAGACCGGACTGTATGGTAAGTGTTGCCAGTTAGATCGACGGGTGTTTTGAACGGTTCTCTTGTTTTTTGCTGATCTCTCAATACCTAGGAGCCGTTATGTACAGCTAGTGCCGCTGACGGTTTGTGGATATGCGATATGATCACTTCCTACTGCTAGCGTATTGACGAGTCTTAAAGTCCCACAGAGAGGTTTCCGAGCTCAGGCGAAACGATGTAGGGTGCATATGGGGATATGCGCTGGAGCTCGATTAAATGCGTGTATATGATACCGTATTTTAATCGTGCGTTTTCTATTGGTCGGGTCGTATTTGTTATGACCGGATTATTAAATCAAGTGTTGATTTAATATTAATGACCATTAGCTCATTTATTAAAACATGTTTCTTTATGTTGTATGCATGAGTGTATGTATGTATAAATTGATATGAATGCACATATGCATGCATAGATGTGTCATGGTTGATGATATATTGGAGATGGCAATGCAAGACTCACATGGAGAAATATTTATATATTTTGATTATTGAGAAAAAGAAAATGGGAATAAAATTATGGTTGGGTTTCTACACTCTTCTTTAGTTGACCAGAGTCAAAACCATGGTTTTATTGCCCATGGTTTTAGCTATCTCAATATCAAAATATCTAGATATTTTATAACTATGGTTTATGGTGAGATAAACCTCTCTCTCTCTTGATTATTATCATTATTCTCAACACAAGAGTTAAGCCTAGCCATCTCCTTCTTCTTCCTCTTTCAAGCTCTCCTGGTTTTAGAAAGTGAGAGAAGAAAAGAAAAAGAAAAGGTTTTTAAGTGAGAACACAACCCACATCACAAATCTATGTTAGTCTATCCCATTAGTGTAGATTGTTTGCTTCACTTCCATCATGATCATGTGAAGTTAGGAGCTTGTGCAAAGGGACTCCATGGTGGATCGTCGTGGACTTCGAAGGACTCAAACGAAACGGTTCAAACTCCAAGCTGATCCAAGGAGCCAAGAGGGAGGTTTACAAAGGTTGTAATTCTCCCTCCTTAATGTTAGACTCTTGCTAGTATATGGTACTTGCCAATGTAGTTCGATTCATGGTTGGTTTTGCTTAGGACCTCTAAAAATTTTATTGTAGCATGTTTGATTCTTGCCAAACCCTATGTGGGGTTACGTAGCACGGCAGCAAGGTTTCGGGAGGCATTGTCCATGCCATTTTCAAATTTTTGTCATAATAAAGAACCCTAACCATAGAATCTTAACTAGAAATTTAGACGAACAAGCAATGAAAACAACTTTACATCTATGTGAATGAGGAATATAACTTTTGTAGACCGGTCCTTCACTTCTAAAGCTCATATAGTAGTCCCTTCGCTCCATGTAGTGAACACCCGAACTCTAGTAAGGGTTCACATGAAGAAATGAACAAGCTTGCTCGAAGTCTTCGAGACCGAAGATGAACTACTTCAAGGAGACTAAAGCTCATGCTACCTCTTCACTAATAGTAGATTAGTGAAGCAAACACCCTAAACTAAATGGCTAATATTGTAGAGGACGATGAAGTAGGATTTGGGCTCACTTTAGATTAATTTTTCTCACAATATTTCTTCACCATTTTGAAAGCAAGAAAGCTTTTTCATGAGGAAGAAGAAGATGAAGTGGAGATGAGAATGAAACTCATTAGGTGAGAATAGCAACCATGGGTGAATTAGTGTCATACACTAAATCATATAGAGAATCGACCATGGCTAAGGTTAATAGTTAGGTTAATAAATATCTACAAATGAAACAAAATTGGTGGACTTCGTCAATGTTTCCACAAGCTTCTACAAGCTTCTAGCCATGACAAATATCCATCCAATTTTGAATTACTTAGATAAATATAAACCCTACATTATATCAAGCATGGTATAAGTCTCATACATCCATGAAGCATGTGGTATCAAGCATGACACAAATAAAATTTACATTAATATATATCACATATATATACTATATGCACATAAGTGAGAAAAAGAATACTTAGCGAGAAAATATTAGTTAGTGTAAGTTAATATATAAAAAATATAATTATACATTGAATTATCAAATCAACACTTGATTTAATAATTCGGCTATATCACATACAACCGAATAATATCATATGAATCAACTTTTCGATTCAACACTTGATCCGATAACCCGGCTATATCATATATAACCGACCGATATCACATATCGCGAGAATAGAATGCGGTATCACATACACGCATTAATCTCGGTCCCGCACATATCACATATGTGTTCCTACTTCATTTCGCATGAACCAGGAAACCTCTGTGTAGGACTCTAAAGACTCGTCAATATGTTGGCAGTAGGTGATGATCATATAGAACACCCATAAGCTGCAAGTGGTCTGCTAAACGTAACGGCCACCCGGGTATTGAGCAATCAGAAGATCAACAAGCAAGCCTGCTCATACTTTTGCGAATCCAATCTGTAACACAGCCGTACAGTCCGGTCTCTTCATCAGATATGTCGCATATCACAGCCAGGGGTGGTATAACGTCAGACCCCAATAGCCTGATAAGTCATGACGATGTAAGGTCCATAACAGTTCAAGAAACTACTGATAACACTTACAGTAAATCTCAGCAACCCTGGCCAGGGATTTCCTGTTATGACCAATCGAGCACAGCGCAACATCAACCCCCAATATCGGGAGAGACGAGTCCCCTTCTATCGCTTATTGCCTCCATGTGACTCTGGACTGTACCCAAAAACCACATTTTTGCACGATCTCTTGAACGTGGTATGGTGGAAATCAAAGCACAATGAGAATCAAATAAGACTATATGACGATCACGGGTCGACAGACTAACTGTACCGGTGTCACCAGGGAATTGCTATCTGACAATAGGTATAATACCATCTAGGAGTTCTCGGTGAGTCCGTTCAGTGTACCCAGTCTCCACTGAGCACCCGTATACTTTCTCTGATGTCAAACACCAATGGATATGGGATCATCCATCACTTATCAAATGGGTCGAGAAGCGTTTACGCTAGTCTACTGTAGAATATCGATAGCCCCACGACTAGGAACATTTGAAGTATTTACTTGCCGACTACCTCTGCCCCACTAGTATGATCCGCATCATAATCCTGGTAGTCAAGTACGCATCCTTAGGGCTTTATCAACATGTAATAGAGAGAGACAATAAGTGTACATGTTAAGATAAAGTGCAACCAGATAGCATACTATCATGTCGAGCAAGAAAGTCCTCCCTATATATGTCCAAGCATCCACTACTATATATATCGCATGTACAGTAGTGGCCTCTAGGGCATACGTATAACTAACAATCTCCCACTTGTACTAAGGCCATTTGTTGCAGTATCTCATACTCAACGTCCTATAGAAGTCTCTCTAGAGGATGTCCTTTGTGAGTGGATCCGCTGTGTTATCCTTCGCGTCTACTCTCCTAACCTTGATCCCCGGGAGATCAACCATCTCCCTGATCAGGTGATACTTGGCTCAGAATATGTATGGAACGCTGATGGGACCTGCGTTCCTAGGCCAATGCCATAACTCCATTGTTGTCACAATAACAATTATTGGAAGCTCAATGGTAGGAACCATGTTCATCTCATGAATAAGAAATTCCTATACATCCACTTTGGCAGCATCGTTGGTAGCAATGTATTCAGCCTTTATCGTCTAGTATGCCACGGTATATAGCTTGGAACTCTTCCAACATGCCGTCCCTCCACTGATGGTAAATACAATGCCTATGACTTACTTTCAGTCGACCTTATCACTCTGGAAGCATGAACCAAGAACATTATTTTAGTGCTTCTTAAGTACTTAAGAATGTCCTACACAGCTGTCCAGTGATTCTCCCAAGATCCGATTGATTCTTGATCACTACTCCTGGTGAGTCAGCTACATCTGGTCTGGTACATAACGTCACACACATGATAGAGCCTACTGTTGAAGCATAGGGTATCCCTTGTATGCGAGCTCTCTGCAAATCATTCTTGGAAGACATCTTTTTGGAGAGAGTGATTCCTGAGTAAGTGGGCGAACCACCATGCTTGGAATCCTCCATACTGAACCCTTTAGTATGGTGTTAATGTACCTGGATTTGGGACACTCCCAACATCCACTTAGATCTATCACCATAGATCATAATCCACAAGATGTAGTAGGTATCATCTAGATATTCCATGGAGAATCCTCGTGATAAAAGGAGCTTGACCGAATGTAGCATAGGAAACCATTTCCTATCAAGAGTATGTCATCTACGTAAAATACATGTAAGACAACCTCACTCTCTACAACCTTCTTGTATATACAAGGTGTAGGATTTTTTTCGTCACCCCATTGAGATGGGAATACGTGCGCGCTTGTCAGGCGCAGTACAGATTCCCCCTACCTAGGGTAGGCTGGGGTTTATTGATTGTGGGGATCCGAATCTCCGGAAGCCACGGACTAAGCTGTCGTTAATTACCCCTCGCCTTTGGATGTATGGTTCCTATGAACTCTTATGAAGGTCTATAAAGCATCAACCATTACCGAATAAAAATTTAGACGTGCCGAGCAACTCAAAGCCGGGATCTTTGCTAGATTATTAGGGTTTAACATGCAAGTAAACATCTTTACAACTAAAAGTGAGGGATTATAAGCTTTGTGTTGGATATATGTATGCCCTAGATGCCATTATGTGATAGTGGACGTATTTATACATGTATATATATATATATATTCAGTGTACATTCTTGCTCGACATGATACTATGCTATCTGGTTCTACTTTATCTGACATGTTGATTTGATCATGCTTTTATTCATTCATACATACTGATAAAGCCCTGAGGATATTGGCTTGACTACAATGATTATGATAGAGATCATACTAGTAGGACATTTGTAGTTTATAAGCATATCCTGAAATGTCCCTAGTCGGAGGTGTATCGAGACGGGGCATCGATATACCAAAGTAGACTAGCGTATATGATACTAGACCCATGTGATGGGCGATGGATGTTCCCACATTCATCGATGTTTGAGATCAAGATCATATACGGGTGCCCAGTGGTGACTGGGTACACTGGACGGACTCACCAAGAACTCCTATATGGAATTATATCTATCGTCGGATAGCAGTTCTCAGGTGACACTGGTACAGGTTAGTCTGTAGACCCGAGATCGTCATAGAGTCTTGTGTGTTCTCCTACTGTACTTTGATTGCCACCCTACCATGGCTCTACTGAGTCGTGCAAACAGGTGGCCGTTGGGTACAGTCCTGAGACACACGAAGGCAATGAGCGATAGGAGGGGTTTCGTCTCTCCCCGTATTGGGAGTTGATGTTGTTCTGTGCCCGACTGGTTATATCAGTAAGTCCCTGGCCAGAGCTGCTGAGATTTGCTGATAAGTGTTAACAGTAGTTTCTCGATCTGTTATAGACCATTCACCGGCGTGACTTATTGAGTTATTGGGTTCGACGTGACCATCCCAAGGCTCGATATGCAGCATATCTGATGAAGAGACCGGACTGTACGGTAATGTTGCCGGTTGGCTCGACGGGAGTTGTAGCAGGTTCGCTTGTTTTCTTCTGATCGCTCAATACCGGGTGTCCGTTACGTTTAGCTGACCGCTTACGGCTTGGGGGTGCTTGATATGATCATCACCCACTGCCGGCGTATTGACGAGTCTTAGAGTCCCACAAAGGAGTTACCTGGTCCAGGCGAAACGTTGTGGTGCGCGTATGTGATATGCGCATAGACCCGATTAAAATGTGCGTATTGGATACCGTATATTGATTGGGCGGCTTGCTTTTGGTGGGGTCATATGTGATATGGCCGGATTGATAAATCAAGTGTTGATTTATCATTTAACCATTAGTTTTCTCTCTTGAAAACTTTTCTTATTCATGATGGATGTATGCATGCATGTATGCAATCTTTCTTTTAGTTTTATGCACATATGGATGTGCATACGTACATACATACATACACCATCTATCATGGTTGATTACACATGGAAAATGGTGGCAATATAAGACTCACACCATGGATAAATATATGGATTATTATTTGATTTTGTGATTAAAACAAAATAGAAAAGGAAAGGATAATTCTTGACTTGTTTCTACATCCTTCTTTAACCTAACCATCCTCACCTACCCTTAACCTTAGATTAAACTTTCCTTCTATGTTTTAAACTCTAATTAAATAATAACTCAAACATCTAACCATTGTTTGAGATGAGAATAAATAAAATATATATAGATATATTTCATTTCTTTTCAAAGGTTAATCTTTTCTCTTCTTAAAAAGAAAATCCATCATCTTCCTCCTTCTTCTTCCTTTGCTCTCTAGTTTCTTCTAGTGAGCAAAACATACATCAAGAAAGGTTTTTGAAGTGAGAATTAGAACCACAACATCATTCTACACAAGTTTAGCCCACTTGTGTAGAGTGTTATCTTCATTTCTCCTCTTGAAAAGTGAAGTTGCAAGCATGGACTAGGAGCTTCGGGTGGATCGTCGTGGACGCTAGAAGACTTCAAAAGAACCTTCCTCCAACACTCAAGAGGCCAAAGAGTCCAGCGAAGGGAGCTACAAAGGTTGTATTCTCGAAACCCTAGCCTTTGTCGCTTGTTAAATCATGAAACCCTAATTTTCTAGGATAAGATCCTTTGTAAGCTTGCTTAGCACCATAAAAATTTGATCTTTGTGACATATGATGCTTCCAAACTCTACATAGGGTGCTAGGTAAACCTAACACTTTGTAGTCCGCTCCTTCGCTTCATAAGCTCCTAGTAGAAGTCCCTTCGCCGCGATCCACGATCTCCAGGACTCAAAAGAGGCTCCACGACTCGAACGATCCATGCAAGCTTGTAGTGTTCCTTTTCTTCGATGATCTACGTCGAAGTTTTTATAACTCAAGCTCTCTCACTCTAATGAGTGGAACACCCTAATCTAATTGGCTAGATTAGATGAGGATGATGGAGTAGTATTTATGCTTTCTTTTTATATCAAATTCTCTCATGAAATCATCACAAAATGAAAACCTAGTAAGCTTTCTCAAAGCTCAAGGTTGAGAAAGAAGAAGAAATAATGCATAATCCTTTTGTGATGAATAATGAAATGATATATCATTAATAATGCAACCATGGTCAAGAATGACAAGGATAACTCATGTAAAGATTTAACTAGGGCTAGGGTTTGGTTTGACTTAAAAAATGGGTCATAAGAAAATATCAACCATAATATCTTTCTCATGACAAAAGAAAAGCTTCTAGAATGTTCATGAAAGAACTAACCCAATTCAAACCCTAACCTTGTTTAATCTCCACTAAACAAGTTGCATTAGTAGTCATATCATGTTACAATAATATATATCACATATATATTATATATTTGCAACCAAAGAAAATAATACAATTAACATATATCACATATATATCAATGTATTACCCGGTGAGAAAATGAAATAATAAAGCGAGTCAAAATTAGATAATGTAATGTAATATATCATATATATATTATTATACATTAAATTATCGAATTAACACTTGATCCGACAATCCGGCTATATCGAATATAACCGACTAATATATCATGTACCGATTCATTGAATCAACACTTGATCCGATGACCCGGTTCATATCTAAATATCGCGAGAATATAATACGGTATCTCATATCGCATTATTCTTGGTCGTGCACATATCATATATGTGCCCTACTCCGTTTTTCCTGAGTCAAGAAACCTCTGTGTAGGACTCTATAGAATCGTCAATACGCCGGCAGCAGGTGATGATCATATCAAACACCCACAAGCTGCAAGCGGTCAGCTGAACGTAACAGCCACCCAGGTATTGAGCAATCAGAAGATTAACAAGCTAGCATGTACATTCTCCTGTGAATCCAATCAGTAACACTCTCGTAAAGTCTGGTCTCTTCGTCTGATATGTTGCATATCTAGTCTAGGGGTGGTATACGTCAGACCCCAGTAACAAATAAGTCATGTCGATGTGAGGCTCATAACGGGTCGAGAAACTACTGGGAACACTTACCAGTAAATTTCCATATCAGCCCTGGCCAGGGACTTCCAGTTATAGCCAATCGAACACAGCACAACATCAACTCCCTTTACCGGGAGAGACGAATCCCCTCCTATCGCTCATTGCCTCCATGTGATTCGGGACTGCACCCAAAAGTCACCATTTTGCACGCCCTCTTGGACGTGGTAAGGTGGAAATCAAAGGACAGTGGGAATCACACAAGACTCTATGACGATCTCGGGTCTACAGACTACCCTGTACCAGTGTCACCGGAGAACTGCCATCTGGCGTATGGTATATCACCATGTGGGAGTTCTCGGTGAGTCCGTCCAGTGTACCCAGTATCCACTGAGCACCCGTACACCATCCTTGATGTCAAACACCGATGGATATTGGATCATCCATCGCCCATCATATGGGTCAAGATGCGTATACGCTAGTCTACTCTAGTGTATCGATGCCCTGTCTCGATATGCCCACGACAAGGAACAGTTATAGGATGTACTCATCGACTACCGTGGCCCCACTAGTATGATCTCATCATAGTCCCTGTAGTCGAGTACAGATCCTAAAAGCTTTATCAACATGTGAGAGTAAGACAGTAAACTAATACAAGTCAACATGTTAAGATAAAGTGTAACCTAATAGCATACTATCATGACGAGCAAGAAAGTCCTCTCTATATATATCCAAGCATCCATTATAATATACATCATATGTACAACGATGGCCTCTAGGGCATATACATAGCTAACAATCTCACACTTGCACTAAGGCCAGCTGCTGTAGTATCTCATACCTAGCATCCTGAATAATCTCTCAAACTGTATCTGGGGAATGGCCTTCGTGAGTGGATCCGCAGTGTTGTCCTTCGTATCTACTCTCCTGACCTCGATCTCCCGGCGATCAAGTATCTCCCTGATCAGGTGATACCGCCTCAGAATATGTCTGGACTTTTGATGGGACCTGGGTTCCTTGGCCAAAGTCACAGCTCTTTTGTTATCGCAATACAAGGGTATTGGATGTTCAATGGATGTAACCACACCAAGTTCACTAATGAACTTCTTTATCCAGACAGCCACTTTGGCTGCATCGTTGGCAGCGATGTATTCAGCCTCCATCGTCGAGTCTGCAACGGTATCCTGTTTGGAACTCTTCCAACATACCGCCCCTCCATTAAGAGTAAAGACAAATCCCGAGTGCGACTTAGAGTCGTCCTTATCACTTTGGAAGCTGGAATTAGTAAAGGACTCCACCTGGAGTTCTCTGTTACCATACACCAAGAATATCTCCTTAGTCCTTCGCAAGTACTTGAGAATGTTCTTCACAGCTATCCAGTGACTCTCTCTTGGATCTGCTTGATACCTACTCACTACACTTAGTGAGTATGCTACATCGGGTCTGGTACATAGCATCGTATACATGATAGAGCCTACTGCCGAAGCATAGGGTATCCCTTGCATGCGAGCTCTTTCCAAATCTGTCTTGGGAGACATCTCTTTGGAGAGAGTGAGTCCAGAGATCTTGGGTATGTTCCCACGCTTGGATTCTTCCATACTAAACCTTTTTAGTATGGTATCAATGTACCTGGATTGGGACAATCCCAATATCCGTTTAGATCTATCTCTATCGATCATCATTCCCAATATACAGGAGGCATCACCTAGATCTTTCATTAAGAATCTTTGTGATCAGAAGAGCTTGACTGATTGCAGCATAGGAACATCATTTCTATCAAGAGTATGTCATCCGCGTACAATACGAGGAATACAACCTTACTCTCTGCAACCTTCTTATAAATACAAGGTTCATCTATATTTTTGATGAAGTCAAACTCTTTGACTACAACATCAAAACAGATGTTCTAACTCCGCGATGCTTGCTTTAACCCATAACTGGATTTAACCAGCTTGCACACCTTTCCGCTACTCCCACTATCTACGAATCCTTCTGGCTGAGTCATGTACAAGCACTCTTCTAAATCACCGTTTAGAAAGGCGATCTTAACATCCATTTGCCAGATTTCGTAGTCATGGTATGCAACAATAGCAAGTAAGATCCGGATAGACTTAAGCATAGCTACTGGAGAAAAGGTTTCGTCATAATCCACACATGGTCGTTGACGAAAACCCTTTGCAACAAGTCTAGCTTTGAAAGTCTCAACTTTTCTATCGACACCAATTTTCTTTTTGAAGATCCGCTTGCTCCCAATGTGTTTTACCCCTTTAGGAGCATTTTCCAAAGTCCATACTTTGTTGGTGTACATGGATTCCATCTCAGATCGCATTGCATCCAGCCATTTCACCGAGTCACCACTCGTGATGGCCTGCTCGAAACTAGTTGGGTCATCTTCTTCCATGACTCAATCATCGCTTCCTCCATCAATGAGAAAACCGTAGTATCTCTTAGGTGGATGGGAAACCCTGCTAGATCGGCGGAGAGGCTGGGGTTCGTCGGGTACTACTGAATCCTCTGGTTCTACCAAGTCTTCTGTTATAGTTTATGTCGCTGGAACCTCTTCCAGTTCTACCTCAATGCCACTAATCTGTTTCATAAGAAAACCTTTTTCTAAGAAAGTTGCATGTTGAGAAACAAACACCTTTTGTTCCTCGGGGGGGTAGAAGATATACCCTTGTGAATTTTTGGGACATCCTACAAACTTACATAAGACAGATCATTCCTCGAGTTTGTCCGGATTTTGTCTTTTGACATAGGCCGGACAACCCCATATCTTGATATAATTAAGATGTGGTCTCTTTCCTTTCCATATCTTATATGGAGTGGTCGGCACAGATTTGGTGGGAACCCTATTCAATAGGTCTATGGCTGTCTCAAGCGCATATCCCCAGAAGGAAATAGGCAACTCAGCTGTGCTCATCATAGAGCGCACCATATCAAATAGTGTGCGATTCCTCTGTTCCGATACACCGTTGTGCTGTGGTGTATAAGGAGGAGTAAGCTGAGAGAGAATCCCATTCTCTTTTAGATAATCTAGGAACTCAATGCTTAAGTATTCACCTCCTCGATCAGATCGAAGAATCTTAATACTTTTTCCCGTTTGGTTCACTACTTCGTGCTTATATTCTCTGAATTTCTCAAAAGCTTCAGACTTGTGTTTCATCAGGAACACATGTCCGTATCTAGAGAGATCGTCAGTGAATGTTATGAAGTAGGGTGAACCGTTCCTGGCATGCGTAGACATAGGACCGCATATATCACTATGTACCAGTCCTGAGAGTTCCGTAACTCATTCTCCGTGTCCACTAAATGGAGCTTTGGTCATTTTGCCTTTGAGACATGAATGGAAAGTATCATAAGATGATAATTCGAACGGATTCAAATATCCATCCTTTTGTAACTTAGCTAGTCGTTTCTCATTGATATGTCCAAGTCTACAATGCCACAAGAAGGATTTGTTCATTTCTGAACTCTTTCTCTTGTGTGTGTTTTGTATATTGAGGACTGTATTTTGATTGAGAATGAATATGCCATTATATAACGAGCCTAATGCAATCAACTTTTGATCTAGGAATATGTTCATAACATTATCCCTTACTACAAAATTATATCCTTCTTTACTTAATAAAGAAACTGATATAATGTTGCACATCATGTTCGGTATTTAATAGCACTCATTCAGAATCAGTGTATTACGACTTGGTAATACTAGCTGATATTCGCCAACTGCTTTGGCTGCAATACTTGCACCATTCCCTACTTGAACGGAATGATCACCTTTTCCCAGTTCTCTACCTTTCCGTAGCCCATGTAACAATTTACATATGTGGGATCCCGATCCGGTATCTAATACCCAGGACGTAGGGTGAACTGAGAAACAGTTCTCAATAACTAACACACCCGAAGAAGATGCATCAGCATGCATGTTCTTTATTTGGGCGGTATGAGAATCCAGATATTCTCATGTTTCCTGTTCAGTCTTATAACTCTTATAAGAAAAAACGGGTCCAACGATCCCTTGCCCAGTATAATAAGCGGGTTCAGTCAATACATCAATATTATTATCTTGATTAAGTCATGATACGGTCGCTACCTGAAGAGAGAGAGAAGGAAATCACTTTAGCGTATGATCTTGCAAGATTAGATTGGTTATTATCTTATCTAATCAGGATGTCTCCCACTGTTCTTATCAAATCTTCCTTCAAACCCTAAAAGGTAAGATTAGCCGGGATTAATTACACCTTACAATTTCGTCAATCTTTCAGCCAGATCAGTGTCGGTACTTGAGGGTGGTTCCCCGTGCTTTCGCACGGACCTAATTAAAATAAACCTCGTTTTCCCAGAGGCTTAACCTCGTTAACACCTTTCTAGACACCTACTTGATCGGCTAATTGTCCTGTGTAAAACTCTCCCAGAAGTAACTCTTACTCGCAGTGGGTATCAGGATCCAACTATCTCATAGGAGGTATGCAATCTCATTACAAATTTCAACACTTGAAATTCCTGATAATGCTTTTACCCATAGCGTGCTATGACCTTGACGCATGCCAAACAACCCATAGTCCGCTAGTCAAGTTCAACCCGTTCATTTCGTGATTGAATTAAACCTACCCGTATGACCCTTGACGCATGCCAAACAACGCCGTACGAATACCCTAATCCAATCGCATCTCATTCTATAGATAAGTAATAATCAGCTACCGTACACTACGCCTTGACGCATGCCGAACTATCGCAGCACGAATACTAAATATCAGTTATCTGAAATGACGGAGGGCTACGCAGGTTTTTTTCAGAAAACCATGAGCGTAATGAACTTGATATCGTTGTAGAAACAAGTTATTTTGAAAAGGAGTGTTTTTTAGGCTTTTCTAGTTTCTCTAAAGAGGTCACTCCCGGTGAAGGGATCTCGGCTCTTTCCCCATCGAATAAGGTGCAGGGTATATCATATATACTGCTGTACAAAGCAAAAACTATATAAGCTGTCAAATCTAAACCGCGAGTTTATAGCATCTGCCAGTTTCGCTAAAGTGTTCACTCCCGGTGAAGGGATCTCGACTCTTTCCTCATCGAATAAGGTGCAGGGTATATCATATATACCGCTATGCAAAGCAAAACTGTAGCTACCCTTTTTATGAAGTTTTGATTCTACAACATCTTTTAGGTTTCTTTTCTTTTTATTAATCTCATTAATAAATCCCATCAGCTTATGCTTCCTAAATATCACAGAAGAAACGAAAGCAGTAATATTTATATATCAGCATATATATAGTATAAGCATTCGTCTCAGGCAGTAATATGATCTCATCACAGAACATTGCAGCAGAAGAACATATATGAAATATTGGATATACTAGGATGTCCGTGTTTTAATACGAGCCCATATAAAACACGGATTCCACGGTCGCGATGAATAGACAAACCTACATCCCTAGACCCCTACGAGAGCGGCAAGTAACACTGCCAATTCTAAGGTTAGGAGACCCGATCTCAACTCCTCGAGATGACCTCCCACTGGACCCTAGAACTCGGTTACTTGTGCTCCCCTCCTTGGGTCTACCTAATGCAGAAAAGTAAATAATATACATTGGTGACATCAACCTCATCCCGGAAGTGCCCCAATAAAAGAATATTACATACATTTGAATTTTACATGAATGAAAATAAAAAACCTCATCTCACATAAAACCCCTGGCTATTTAGAACACGATGATCCAATATAACACATCACAGCAAAACATAATATCTCATATCATCAACGTAAGCAAGTATGCGTATCCCGATTGTCGTTGATGTATAGCAACGAAGCCGGCGATACCCCACATACTACGCTTACGGTCACAGAAAAGAAATTGTAAAACTACAACATTTGGAATCCACAATCACTTTAGACATCGTAAATCCGAAATATCACATACTTCGCATTTCATGCCTAACTATATGAGTTCCACATATTGTATCACATTCCAGTTAAATAGAAAGTATTAAACTTTCCGAACGGATAATCGAATACCCAAGATTTCCTAAATAGCTCAACACTTGAACGGAGTTCAAATAATCCCAGAATATGTCACAGTATCAATGGTCCAGCCGTAGAAGGGTCAAGCCAACGCCTCATATGTGGCACGCCGTACTGCCCCAAACCCTAAGGTTTAGAGGCAGTTCAGACGGTCACATAATCGAGTTAAGATTTGTGTTCTTCTAAAGGGACCACCGCGTTACTTGCACGTTTTTCCGAAAGATTTAAACTCGAGAAAAATTCAGCACTTGAATGTTTTTCGTGCCTGGAAAAAATGAGTTAATGATATCCGTTCGAACATTTTAACGGTTTCTAAATATCCGGAAAACATAACGAAATTAAATTTTCCGATCGAATCAACGAATACAAAATAATCCCCAGAACACTCAACACTTGAGTCAGATTAAAAATACCCAGAAATATGAACTAGCAGCTACGGTCATAACTGTGCCAAAAGAAAAGTTAAACCCAACAGTACGGCCGCGGATCCGCGTCACAAGCAAGGTAAAGCCGCGGTTCCGCGGCGGTCCGTACGGTTTAGCTCCTCGTTTTTCACAGTGATACATATAATTCCCTGCTGATTTTTAGGTATTTTTAATACAGAAAAAATCACATTTTTAAAAATTGTCCAGAGAGGGGTCAAATCGACGTTCCGGGGTTCGATCGGTGTTGTAACTTCGTATACACGTCGTCTAATGCTCTAGCTAGGCTCTGATACCACTGTAGGGTTCCTAGGCACTCTTATGAAGGTCTATAAGGCATCAACCATGCCCGAATAAAAATTTAGACGTGCCGAACAACCCAAAGCCGGGATCTTTGCTAGATTATTAGGGTTTAACATGTAAGTAAAGATCTTTACAACTAAAAGTGAGGGATTACAACCTTTGTAGTCCGCTCTTTCGCTTCATAAGCTCCGAGTAGAAGTCCATACACCGCGTTCACGATCTCCCGGACTCAAGAGAGGCTCCACGACTCGAACGATCCATGCTAGCTTGTAGTGTTCCTTTTCTCCGATGATCTACGTCGAGATTTCTATAACTCAAGCTCTCTCACTCTAATGAGGTGAACACCCTAATCTAATTGGCTAGATTAGACGAGGATGATGGAGTAGTATTTATGCTTTCTTTTTATATCAAATTCTCACATGAAATCATCACAAAATGAAAACCTAGTAAGCTTTCTCAATGCTCAAGGTTGAAGAAAAAGAAGAAATAATGCATAATCCTTTTGTGATGAATAATGAAATGATATATCATTAATAATGCAACCAAGGTCAAGAATAACAAGGATAACTCATGTAGAGAATTAACTAGGGCTAGGGTTTGGGTTGAGTTAAACATTGAGTCATAAGAAAATATCAACCATAATATCTTTCTCATGACAAAAGAAAAGTTTCTAGAATGTTCATTAAAGAACTAACCCAATTCAAACCCTAACCTTGTTTAATCTCCACTAAACAAGTTGCATTAGTAATCATATCATGTTACAATAATATATATCACATATATATTATATATTTGCAACAAAAGAAAATAATACAATTAACATATATCAATGTATTTCCCGGTGAGAAAATTAAATAATAAAGCGAGCCAATATTAGATAATGTAATGCAATATATCATATATATTATTATAAATTAAATTATCGAATCAACACTTGATCCGACAATCCGGCTATATCGAATATAACCGACTAATATATCATGTACCGATTCATCGAATCAACACTTTATCCGATGACCCGGTTCATATCTAAATATCGCGAGAATATAATACAGTATCTCATATCGCATTATTCTCGGTCGTGCACATATCACATATGTGCCCCTACTCCGTTTTGAGACTCTAATGAATCGTCAATACGCCGGTAGAAGGTGATGATCATATCAAACACCCACAAGCTGCAAGCGGTCAGCTAAACGTAACAACCATCCAGGTATTGAGTGATCAGAAGATCAACAAGCTAACCTGTACATTCTTCTGTGAATCCAATCAGTAACACTCCCGTACAGTCCGGTCTCTTCGTCTGATATGTTGCATATCTAGTCTAGGGGTGGTATACGTCAGACCTCAGTAACCGATAAGTCGTGTCGATGTGAGGCTCAAAACGGGTCGAGAAACTACTGGTAAAACTTACCAGTAAATCTCCATATCAGCCCTGGCCAGGGACTTCTAGTTATAGCCAATCGAACACAGCACAACATCAACTCCATATATCGGGAGAGACGAATCCCCTCCTATCGCTCATTTCCTCCATATGATTCGAGACTGCACCCAAAAGCCATCGTTTTGCATGCCCTCTTGGACGTGGTAAGGTGGAAATCAAAGCACAGTGGGAATCACACAGGACTCTATGACGATCTCGGGTCTACAGACGACCCTGTACCAGTGTCACCGGAGAACTGCCATCTGACATGTGGTATATCTCCATCTAGGAGTTCTCGGCGAGTCTGTCCAGTGTAC
Organism: Agapanthus africanus; assembly: GCA_030015575.1. Taxonomy (NCBI): domain Eukaryota; kingdom Viridiplantae; phylum Streptophyta; class Magnoliopsida; order Asparagales; family Amaryllidaceae; genus Agapanthus; species Agapanthus africanus. Next base: position 222,066,157 of record JASDDO010000016.1, on the reverse strand, counting down.
CCAGTCTCCACTGAGCACCCGTACACCATCCTTGATGTCAAACATCGATGGATATGGGATCATCCATCGCCCATCATATGGGTCAAGATGCGTATACGCTAGTCTACTCTTGTGTATCGATGCCCTGTCTAGATATACCCACGACTAGGAACAGTTATAGGATGTACTCATCGACTACCGTGGCCCCACTAGTACGATCTCATCATAGTTCCAGTAGTCGAGTACAGATCCTAAGGGCTTTATCAACATGTGAGAGTAAGACAGTAAACAAATACAAGTCAACATGTTAAGATAAAGTGTAACCAAATAGCATACTATCATGACGAGCAAGAAAGTCCTCTCTATATATATCCAATCATCCATTATAATATACATTGTATGTACAATGATGGCCTCTAGGGCAAATACATAACTAACATTGGAGCTAGAGAACCTCCGATTAACGGGTTAAACTAGTCATGCGAACTCAATGTGCAGCATGCATGTGTTGTATTTTGAAAGAGGTTTTTGGATATATAGGGAGCCACCCAGAGTTCTTAAGGAGGTTTTTGAGAGGGACAGTGTTGTAGAGTATGTGTGTGTGTGTGTGTATACATATATATAATAAAAAAGAACGGGAAATGGCATCTAGAGGATGCGTGGGAAAAAGTGCCAGCGCTTTGGGTGTTAGCGCTTTGAGCGCAAGGGCACTAGAGCGCTAGCGCCCCACGTGCCAGGCATGTGGGCGCTCGGGCACTAGCGCTTTGGGCGCTCGGGCGCTAGCGCTTTGGGCGCTAGCGCTTTGGGCACTGGCACTCTGAGCGTAAGAGCGCTAGCGCCCCATGTGTCAGCACGTGGGCGCTCGGGCGCTAGCGCTTTAGGCGCTCGGGCGCTTTGGGCACTAGCGCTCTGAGCCCAAGAGCTCTAGCGCTCCACGTGTCAGCGTGTGGGCGCTACAGCTTTGGGCGCGAACGCTCTGAGCGCTAGTGCCCTACATGTCAGCACGTGGGCGCTCGGGTGCTCACTATTACAAATAAGGGTTGCCCCTACGGATTTATCCATAGGAGCAAACCACTTCCCCTGCGGATATATCCGTAAGGGCAAGAAAATACCCTGTAGGTAAAAACGCCGTAGGTGCACAGCCTTGAACATGCCCCTACGGTCAAAAACTTGCCCATACGGAGTAATGTGTAGGACCAGTTGTCCCTACGGATTAGGCTGTAGGGACAAAAAATTTATTTAATTTATGATTTTATAAAATAAATTAGGTGTCCCTACGGACTTATCCGTAGGTCCAAGTATTTGCCCCTACGGATAAGTGCGTAGGTATAAATCCGTAGGGACAAAATATCAGGTATCCTGATATTTTGTCCCTACGGATACCTGTGTAGGGGCATTTGTTTGCCGCTACGGATATATCCGTAGAGGCTAGCGTAACCCCTAATACTGAGATCATAGGGGCAAAATATCAGGTATCCTGATATTTTGCCCCTATGGATAAATCTGTAGGTACATTGTTGGGCCCTACGGATTAATCCGTAGGGGCAATGGTGGGCCCTACGGTTAAATCCGTAGGTACATATTATCAGTTTTTTTTTGAAAAAGGGCTGCCTATTTTTTTCTCGCCCTGTCCACAATAATATATACATCAAATATAAAATTAATCATCATAAAAAACATATATCGCAGTATTCATAATCACACCTCACGCATAATACAAAAGAAATCAACAAGCAGAATATGATATCAATATAAACACGCAAACACCACCAATATCAATATCGTCCAAAATATAGTACAATATGTATCATATAAATAAATACATGTTTAAAATATAAGAATAAAAAAGCTACCCTATCTCGGTCCAGCTCCACCTATGATAAACGCCAGAATCTGGCGCGCCTGCTACTCGGATATATCACGAGTCAATAAATCATGCAATGCAGAGCGTGCGGGAGTCTGAGCGGGCTGTGGAGCTGTAGGAGTGGTCTGCGCAGTCGCCGTCGAGGTAGTGTCTTGCGGAGCCACGGCTGCGGGAGTCTGAGCGGGCAGTGGAGCTATAGGAGCAGTCTGCGGAACCGCGGCCGATGTAGTGGCTTGCGGAGCTGCAGCCGAAGGAGATGCATGTGGAGGCTCGGCCGATGTGCCCTATCGTGTCTGGACCTACGTGTGTAATAAGCGAGTAAGAACTATGTATTATTCGAATTCGTATCATTATCAAGTTATTTCGAAACCCCAATCTATGTATACTTAGTGACTTAGGCCTCGTTTGGATATCTAGTTTGGAAAACCGTAGTTTATTTTAATTACATATGTATGTATGATTAATTAAAGCTAAGTCTACAACCAAATAAGCTCAGGCTACGTACTAATATTGGATATGTTTCTATCTTTAATATGACATAATATTTTACTATTAAATAGTATATATACCAACATCTCCTTCAACTCCTGAACGGTGGCCAACAAGCTCTCCAGTTCCTGCTGGAAACTTCGCTCACTGGAGACGGAAGAAGTAACCGCCGCGTTGGAGTCCAACCTCATATGGGCCCTGCTAGGGCCCAGTCCGCGGCCTCTCTCCCAACCTCCGTGGTGCCCTCCATGTGCGGCGTCCAGGACTGAGGTCAGCAGCATCGGATCGTTCTGTCCAGTAAAATCGATCCCCGATGCCTCGGCCTGCTCAACCACCCGCTCCTACACCAACATTAACCAGTAAAATATAAGTATATCATTTAAATTTGAACCTTTCAAAACTAAAATTTCAAATAGGGGTTGAATAAATATTAACATTTACACAATACTCCTGGGCAGTGGCGTCGGGGTATCGAAGCTCGCCCGTGGCGGGATCTGTCGAGGTGCCATGGACGGCAAGATATGCGGACAGCACGCTGGGTGTACCACCTTGCGCCAGAGTCTGAGCTCTCTGCAATATTAGAAAATAACTCTCAATATTAGATATATTAGAAAATAACTCTTAATATTGCATTATATCACAAAGGCCGGTCAATTGTAATTTACCGATAACTCCATGGCACTAGTAATATTCCTCGAGCAACCTGTATAAGTGCGGCGACCCCTCTTCACCGACATCATATTCTCTATATTTTGAGCGGCATGTTTCTGCACAACACATTCACATTTAGTTTTCTAATTAAGCAACACAAAAAAATAAATTATATACTAAACAATGAATTACATTTAAAATACATACCTGTTTGGGTTGAGAGTCGAAATATTCGCACAATAGAGGCCATGTCTCTACGTCGACTCTCGCAAAGGTCGGAGTAGATAGGAAGGCCGCTCTCTCTACCTCCGGGGTCGCCATCTACAGGGTGCAGCAGTCGGCCTTCAGCTCATTCCAATTGTATCGGACCTTGGTCTGCATGTTCTTCATCGGGCCATTGTACAGAGCATGAAGATGGAGCACCCTCCCAGGGTGATCAGGGTCGAGTACATGCTGAAAATCGTAATCCAACTGAAAATACAAAAAAACATTGTTATTAGATTGCAAGTGCTAATAATAAATATATTGGATAAATCAAATGAAAATATATATTAATACCCGAGCCTGATCAAATAAGAGGGCGAATGAGCGTCGGTGCTGGTCGCCCCACTCAACGTGAAGTCGATAGTTCTTCACGAGCCGGCTCTCATCCCCCATTTACCGGCCGAACCTCTCGGCATGATCGCCGGTATAGCGATAATCAGATATAAAAAAGCGGGGGAATGCTGCCTCCCCCATAGCACTGTCAGGCCTCAGCCTGTGGGACTGATTCAGGCCTCGAGTCCACCTCTGGGAATGGGGAGGCCCTTTCTCTGCAAGAAACATCAAGACAATCAATATTAAGACAAAGTTGTATTAAGAAATCAAGATTAAACGAAAATTGAAGTGTGATATATACCTCCGGTGTCTAAAGCACGAGCCTGGGCCTGACCAGCGGCACGAGCGGGATGATAGTTCCTCCGGTGAGGAACAGCCGGTGTCCCGGATGCGGACGCATCCCCTCCAACTAGAAAATAAACATTGACACTAAATTTCAATGAAGTTCATATTTATTCTTTAGAGGATATGTAAAATGAATAAATATTTTATATTTATTCATACTAACCTACAGACTGAGCGGAGGGTACGGAAGTGGCCCCTGCATCAGATGTGGACGCACCACCTATAATTAGACAATTAAAAATAAATTATATAAGTAATTGCAAAAATAATATGTAGATCAATAATATAACATTGTAAATCAATATGCATGCACTATAAGATATATAAACATACCCGCAGGTGCGGTGGTGGCACCACCTACAGCTAAACAATAAAAAAATGATTATCTAAGTAAAAGTAAAAGGAATGTGTGTATATTTATGATATAGCATTCTAAATCAATATACATGCAATATATAATATATAAACATACCTGGAGGTGCGGGAGTGGCCTCTGTCCCTGATGTGGACGCATCACCAATAGCTAGACAATCAAATATTGACAATATAAGTAATTTTGACATGAACAGGCATGAATATCTATAAAATTACATTCAAAATGGATATGCGTGCAATATACCCGGAGGTGTGGCAAAGTCTACACGGAAGCAGGCAACTGAAGGGGTCTCCGATCTGGGTGCAAGGCCGGCCCTCTGAAGCTCCCTACGCAGCTTTCCGGGTGGCATAACCGCTCTGCCTTTGCCTCTGCCTCTGCTTCTGCTGGTGCCACGGCTGGAGCTACTGCTGCCCCTTGCTGCTCCCGTCATAGTCATCAAATCTAGATAAACGGTTCGTGGACGCATTAGACAATCATTACAAGTATTGACTATATATGTATAGATCGTAAAATGTGAAGTAATAATATAACATTACTGATAACCTTTTTCGTTTCGTTGGCGCATTAGACATATCTACTTGGATTTCATCATCGATATCATTTCAAACCAACGTAACTTCATGATCGGCCGATGACAACCCTTTTTCGAAACAGACGGTCGGAGCACTCTAAGCCTTCTCTCTTCTTCATCCTCATCACTGTCCTCAAATTCTGGGACATTGTAGATTTCCCTGGGTTTCCAACAGCATACGACACTCCATCCTGGATACTTCAAACACTGTGAGTAGTATACTTGGAACGCTTGGTTTGGAAAGATAAACGGATCTTCCTGACCGTAAAATCGAAGTGTGTTCACACTGGTCAATCCATATTCATCTTTCCAAGTCCCAATATTGCTTCTCCACTTATCCGTATCGTTTCGCGTATCGTACCAAGTACACTGGAATATATAAAAGGGTTCTGATCGTCAGGGATAGTGGATGCCGAGTATACAATTTAAGTACCCATAATAAATCACACCGTTTGATCTTACCGTCGCAATCCCACTATTCTGAGTGGTTCTAGACGTTTCTGTGTCCTTAACTTCAAATTTGTATCCAAGGACACCGAATCCTTTATAATATGCAACCTCAATACTAGGAAATTGAGCTAAACATCTTGAATCACTCTCAAATGATGCAGACAAGTTCGGATCGTGGATCTAATAAAACAAATTTTACGACAAATACATAACGATATAAGTTTAGATTAAAACTGATAGCAATAACATATTATTCGAATAACTTACATGATCTGTGACCCAATCGTAAAAATTATCCTGATGATATTTTTCCAATCGTTTATCGTTCCAATCAGGATGCCCCTTATGTACCTCGTTAAAATGAATTTTGTTTTCGACAAATAAGGGTGACATTAATATTATATCATTTTATACACACATAAACACAAATATAACAATTAATCCAAAAAATCTTACTCTCCAATTTGTTCAAGACATGCGCAATTAAGCAAGATAAACCGGTATATCTTGTTGATAAACATAGTGTCTACCCTCTTATAGTCGGCTTTACCATATGGCCCATCTTGAATTCTTCGAGTCCGGTAAAGTCTCATCTCAATGTTCTTGTCCCGATAGCGGGAAACAAAATGTGGTTGCTTCATGAAGAAGATAACCTTGCATGATAGAACCCTCTGGTCGATTTCTATTGCGTATATACTTTTTAAGAGTGTGGAGGTACCTAAAGAAAATATGTTGAATAAATAAATACGGGCATACAGGACAACAATAATTTTAAAAATTGCACGAAACGAAAAATTCCACGTACCTCTCGACGGGATACATCCATCAATATTGTACCGGTCCGGCTAACTTAGCCTCAGTTGCAAGATGAACCGTCAAGTGTGTTATGATATCGAAGAATGACGGTGGGAAAATACGATCAAACTTGCAAAGTATCAACGCAATAGAATTTTCTAGTTTATCCAGCGTCATAACCTCCATTGTTTTAGCACACAACTCTCTGAAAAAACAACATAGGTAGTTGATTACAAGACCAACCGATTCGGGGAGAGAAGTCCTGAGGGCTAATGGAAGAAGGTGCTCCATGATAACATGGTGATCATGACTTTTCAGCCCATCGATCTTGCCTTTTACAATTTTTATTTTCTTGCTGAATGATCCTAAGAAACCTGTGGGAACTTTCAAATCATGAACACCTGCAGGAATTTTTTCTTCTCCGGTTGTGACATGTGATAAGCGGCATTGGGAAGTATAAACTTGCCTAGTTTACCCACTACCGGTCTAGGGTGCAATTCACTTCTTATTCCCCACTCCTGTAGATCCATCCGAGCATTCAGGTTGTCTTTCGATTTCTCATCCTTACAAAGAAGCAAGTTGAGTATGGGCTCTGATACTCCTTTCTTTATATGCATGACGTCCAGACAATGACACACTAAATTTGTTGACCAGTACGGAAGCTCGAAGAAAATGCTTAACTTGTTCCAAAATGGTGGTTTGACCTGTTTTGTCGGATCCATTCCGAAGGTCACATTATTGTAACCATCCCACTGAGCAGTCACGTCCTCTCCGGACAATGGGGCTGGAGGTCCAAGAAGCTCCTGATGACCATCAAAGTGAACTGTGTCTAACCTGTAGGGGTGGTCTAGAGGCAGGAAACGTCGATGGCCGTAATAACAAACCTTCCTGCTAAAATTCAAGAATTTCGATGTTATGTGTTGATGGCAATGAGGACATGCTTTGTGACCATGCACGGACCAACCTGATAGCATTCCATACACAGGAAAGTCATTAATTTTCCACATTAAATATGCACGCAGTATGAATGTTGTATTTTTGTTTGCATCGTAAGTCTCTACACCATCAATGAGCAAAGATTTTAACTCCTCGATCAGAGGTCGGAGATAGATGTCGATATTGTTTCCCGGTAAGTTTGGTTCGTCGATAAGAAGAGGCATCATAAAGTAAGATTGGTCCATAGCCAACCAAGGCGACATATTATAAATTATCATTACAACGGGCCATATGCTGTGACTTCCAGCCATATAGTTGAATGGGCAGAAGCCATCACTAGCCAGTCCGAACCGGACATTGCGAGGGTCGCTACTGAATATTGCGTGCCTCCTATCGAAATCCTTCCATGCCGGTGAATCTCTTGGATGGCTCATTTTTCCAACTTCACTTGGAGGAGCACGGTGATGCCAAATCTTTGCCTCGGCTGTTTTCTTGCACCTAAATAGCCTCTATAGCCTCTGTGTTATGAGAAAGTATCGTGCTAACTTGACAGGTATATTAGGCTTCTTATCAGAATATCTCGGCTTATACCTGGCCTCTCCGCATGTTGGACACTCTTTCAAATCTGAATTCTCTTTCCGGTACAACACGCAATTTTTAAGACATGCTTGAATCTTCTCGCACTTTAGACCCAAATCAGACATCATCTTCTTGGCTCCGTACCAGCTGTCGGGCACGTTATTTCCCGGGGGCATAGAATCTTTCAAGAACGAAAGAAGCATTGTGAATGACTTGTTGCTCCATCCATTTTGGCACTTAATCTGGAAAAGTTGGACGAACCATGAGAGGGTGGAATACTTTGCATTCTCATAAATTGGTTTTCTAGGATCATTCATGAAATTTTCATATTTATCCGCCCACGGTCCTTGACCGGAAGAAATGTCATCTTCGGTACGAATAGATTCACCTAGGGCAGCCTCTACCATATCCTCCATTTCTTCTGATGGAAATAAATTACCGTCTTCTTCTTCTGCCGCATTACCGTCTTCTCCTTCTTCTCCTGCCGCATTATCGTTTTCTCCTTCTTCTTCTGCCGCATTACTGCGTTCTTCTCCTTCCGCGTGATATTTCCAAGTTGTATAAAGTCTTGTAAAACCATATTTTACGATATGAAGCTCTGCCAATTCTACCTTCTGCCAGTACTTATTACCACATCTATCGCACGGGCAGAGAATCTTCTCTATCACGATCTTAATATGTGCGCGTGCAAATTCAATAATAGCAGCAACTCCTGCGACAAACTTAGGTTTCATACGTTGTTGCCAATCCACATACATCCAGTCCTTAACTCTGACATACTCATGTGTAACATTTCCAAAAAAATAATATATTATTTTTGGGAATTTTTATAATTAAATAATAAAATATTGAATATTTTAATAAGGCGGTATAATTAAATACCGATAAATTTGGGAAAAAATTGGAAAATTATAGAAATTATTTAAAAGAGGGTGTTTTATGTGAATTATGCAATTTTAAGTTCTCATGATTAATTATATGCTAATTTAGTGCTAATCGCGATTAAAAATCGCTAATCGCCCTTTAAACTTGTTTTGTGCAAACATGCACCATATCTTTTTTTCACTTGTTGCATTTTTCCTACATTATTTTGGGTGAATGGCTTTTGTTTTGGGGTTACTATTGTGGAGAGAAGGAAAATCGAAAAGAAAACAAAAGAATAGAATATATGGGCATGGGCATGAGAGAGAAAGGTGTGGGGGGTATTTGACCTTGACCGTTCTCTTTTCCTCTCATCTCTTTTCATCATTATCCTATCCCTCTCCCTTTTCTCCTGCTGCTGCTGCTGCCCTAGCTCCCTCCCCTCTTCACCTCCCCAATACCCCATGAAAAACACCTCAAAACCTAAGTACCTTTTCATTAAAAAGATGCACAAGCTCAAGGGAAGCACATTGGACCAAGAAAAATCAAATTTTGGACAGTTGGGGGAACTCAAGAAACTTCTTGAGTTTCCAAATGAGGTATTTTCTGAACATTTAGCTTAGTATTTCCATTAATTTTACCCCCATGTTAGATTAGAACCGATATTGTGTGGTTTGGGTTAACTTGGAAAATTCTAGTTAAGGGTTTTGAAATTCTTGAGTGGTGATGTGAAATTGAGCTCAATAGAGGCCACACCAACCCCCTAGTGATAGAATTCAGGCCAAAACCAGAGACTAGAACCCCGGAATACGGATTTAGAATACCCGATATTGGAAAATTTTGGATTCTGTGGATGTAAAATGAAATCTGCTAACACTCGGGCTACCTGAAAATTAGTTTGCAAGGACAGTGATACATGCAGGTGATTTAGAACATACCCTAAAATCCCTAACCCTAACTCCCCAATATGGCCGCAGATTTATTCTTTTTGGCCGCAAATTGCGGCCAGACCTGAAGCTTTGTGTCTCGTTCTTGTTCTGTAGCTCCTACATCAGTAAAACAGACCCTTGGCATATGCAAGATTGACCAATTTGACCTAGGGTAAAATCTGGGACATTTTTCCTAAGTTGTTGTTCTGATTCGGGGTTTTGTTTTGCGTATTTTGAATTCTGGATTCTCGTATTTGTTTTTTACCTCGATCACTTGACGTCTGTATGATGATATCGAGGGTTGTTTGATAGTTTTGGAAGCGTAGGCTATAGGTTCTAACCTATAGGCCTTAGCGTGTCGTTTTGGTTTTCCGATGTATGTTTAATGTGCATTGCGATTGTGTTATCTTGTAGGTACCTTCACGAGGGTTCCATATGGTGAAGAAGATGAAGGCGACATCGATACCGACACGCAGGATGCAAGGTGAGTAGATTATATCTATGGGGGAAGTCGAGTGGATGGCGTATAGCACCTCCGCAGTTCGATGTTTAGTATACTATATATACTATATATATTTGTATGATAGCGTTAGGTGTGACATGGATATTCTAGATGTGATTTGGTGCACTATGGATAGATTAGGGTTTAGAAGTAAACTAGTATAGTTTCCTAGTTGCAAACCCTAAAATAGGTTTACACCCACACGCACACACATGCTTATCTGTTATACTTAAACCTGGATGATGAGGATAGTGGATGATATTTGGAGATGAGTCGATGAGATTGGGCATAGTGCCATGAGATCGGTGATATGATGTGGTTCGTATTTGGGATACGACATGAGATTTTAGCGGGCCTTTGGACGTGTGTTTTACACAAGAACTTATATTTACGTAGATGGTATCAGTTTGTACTAGACGTAGATCAGTACCCCAGTTCATAAGATATGATGATAAAGATACCAGTTAATTGATGAGATGAATGTGATATTAACCCGTACCCAGGTTTGGGATGCCGTACGATGAGTTACCGTACGAGCTTTATTTGATGATAAGATCCGCACTCATGACTCGAGGATGTCATATGGTATTGTATCGTACGCGGTACCTTTGAGGCGGGATCACCGACTATTATATTTACACACACACACACACACACACACACACACACACACATATATATATCGACTCAGATTTAGGTGGTTTCCATACCCCTCCCGATTAGCTTGTTAGTTAGATCTGTAGTTTGCATAGTAGATGTTAGACTAGACCCGAGTCATACCTATTTCAAAAACTAACGAATTGGGAGTATTTTAAAGACAAGCAAAGGGATTCTACGGATATTTTCAAAAGACGCATCTTTTCTTAAAAACATCGTAGCCTTTATTTTCCTAAAAACCCCGATTCGCCTTCTTTCAAATGGCAAAACAGTATGATATTGATACATTGATGTAGATAATGCACTGTTGTGTTTATTATTCAATTGCCGCATATCCTTGCTTTTCGCATCGCATTGCATGTTTAATTTTGTTTATTGTTATATTAAAACCTTGCTGTTAGGACACCAGCACAATTATCGATGATGCGTATGTTCCATGTACACCAGCTTGCCGGCTCACACACTTCATCATCGATAATTGCCATGTCACTACACAGTAGGATTATTGCATCAGGATATGATCCCTTGCATGGTATACTTGTGTACTTACATATTGTATACTCATACTTGTGCACATACCTATTGTACACTCATACTTGTGCACACATACCTATTGTACACTCATACTTGTGCACATACCTGTTGTACACTCATACTTGTGCTCATACCTCTTGTACACTCATACTTGTGCACATACCTGTTGTACACTCATACTTGTGTACATACATATTGTACACTCATACTTGTGCACCGACCTGTTGTACACTCATACTTGTATACATACGTAATTGCACATACCTAGATGATTCTGGCTTGATTTGAGATTTGGGAACCGCAAGATACTTTTTAAAACCGATTCATTTCAAAAGAGCGGTCTTCCCTCGCTATATACATATTATTGTTTATGTCGCATGATATACTGATATGCTTACATTCTTTTATATGTCGCATACATCATGGTTTGTGATTATACGCATTGAGATATGTTGTTTCCATGATATTTCTGGATTTGGGAACCGTGGTCATTTCAAAATAAAGTATGTATTGTTTAAAAAACCTGGTTACCCTTGATATGATATTTCAGTGCGTCCACCATGTGTTTTCTTGGTTCTGAGAGTGGCATGTGAAACCCGATTCGAAAAGCGGTAGGCACCATCTGCGGGTACATGGTGGACCCGGTGAGGTACTTCGGGGCAACAAGACTCGTATATGTTAGACGGTGAGCCTGGCAGGGGAGTACTACCTACCGGTTATTGTATATGAGCTCGGCGGATATCTGGAGGATACCGACCGGAGTTGAGAGATGAGACGGGCCTATCCGGACTGACGGATCCCGTAGGCTGATCCGGACCGACGGAGCCCTATGTATACGAGAATTTACGTGCCGATGCTAGGCACAGCTTTCATGATGTTTTCGAGTGTCGATGCTAGACACTCAGGTTCCATGACTTGATATGTCGTGAGGACTCATGTGATTTACATCCTCATACTTTTGTAACGCCTTGAAAAGTCGTTTTGTTGTTTTCCCGAAAATCGGTGAAAATTTGGTATTTTTCCGTAAATCGTCTTTTATGTTATTTTGCAGTTTAGGTTTAATTATACCTAATTTGAATAGGTAATTGCTAGTTTTTAGTAGCTAATGAGTTATAAATTTCTGGTCATTTAAAAATTTTCCCTAATTTTTCATTTTTTAATATTATTTTAAGCTGTTAAAAATATATTAAATTAGCGATAAATACAAATTTAAATGGGCTAATTTTACTCTTTAGAATCATGTTAACTAAAATCTAGTTTGTAATATAATTTTTTTAGTATTTTATTTCAAGTTCTAATTGGTTTTTATTATGGAAAACAAAAATATAATTATTTTGAACTAAAACTTTCTAATATGAACTAGTGGGGTGTCCTTTTTGCATAGAACCTTTTTGTATTCACTCACACTCACCCTCACTCCACTTGGCAGGCCCTACACTGCTGCAACAGCCACTATCCCCCCTCTTTTTGACTTTAAATCATGTGAGGAAATGGTTAAAAAGGGTTATATATATATATTTATTTGAAGTAAGGGTATTATGGTAATATGAGAGGGTTGACTTGGACCTTTTTCCCCAACACCCACACCATCCCTCACCTCTCCCTCAGCCGAAAATTCTGTAGAAAAAAGACCCCAAATCTCCCCTCTTTTCCCCTTCAAAATTTCATCAAAATTTCTCCAAAAATCCAAATTAAACCTCAAAATTTCAAGCCTATTCTTCATCCCATTCTTCTTAGCCATTCTTGCATGGATCTTGGATGCTAGGAGGACATATTTGGAAGCAATTTTTCTTGCTAGATCCATAGAAATTGAGGTATAATCCTTACCCATTTAACATTTGTGGCTAAATTCCTTTAATTAAATGGTTTTAGTGTTAAAAGTTTAGCTAATTTCTAGTCTAGGTTTTAAAGTTCATGGCTTGAGTTTAAATTATGGTTTTAGAAACCATTAGTAGGTTAATCAAATCATTTTGCTATCTAGTTGTTTGCTAACCTAGGTTAATGAGGTTACTTTTCTTGTGTAACGTTTTAGAAATCGTTATGCGAATTGGTTCGTTTTAGGGTTAAATTGTCAGTAGTTTCCGTTTTGACCCGACGGTGTTCAAACGACCATATCAACTTGCCAGCACCTAGTTTGGCTAGAATAAAGCTAGTGCGCAAGATTTGGGGGTATATGGGACGTTTTTGTTCAATTTGAATTTCTCCCAATTTTAATGTTATTTTAATGCGGTATTCACATTTTGGGAAATTTCTCTTTAGCGGTCTTTTCTCCAAGTCTTTCTTGTGTAACCAAACCCACATGTATCTAGATATTTGTGTGGAGGTTAGGTTTATTGGATTAAAGAAAAGAAAAGAGAAGATGCTTGCATGTGTGCATGTGTAGTGTGAATGCAATTAATTGCATATAATGTTGGAAATTGCTAGGAAATCCCTCACAAAACACTCACCTCACTCCCTTGGCCGTATCCCTCTCTCCCTCTACTGCCCTTGAGCTCCTCTCTCTCAGTTTTCTTCAATCTTAACTCAAAATTTCGAATTATATCACAAATTTTGCACAAAATCCTTGTTCTTGCTTCTTCGATCACTTGGAGCTAGGGAAGGCTTGAATCTTGTGAACAGGATTGTCAGGTATAACCCCTACTCTGATAAATTATGGTTTTTATGCTGTGTTGTTCATTGTTTATGGTTTATATCAATTAGTGTGATATCAGGTTTTTAAAGTCTTTTTAGAGATTCTATACCTGCTATGACCTGGAGTTTTTAGTGTTCGACCAAACAAAATTTTAAAGATGTACTAGTGAACCTGAGACACCACCTGAGAGACGGGGACCACCTCATCGGCCGGGGCCGGTGACCCCTAAGGCAAAGTCCGGCGACGCCGGTTTAATAGGTGAGGGTTGGGGTAAGGTTTCTGTGGGAAGTTGTCTGCTGTTGGCTTGGTGTGTTTGGTACTGTTTACTTTTATAGTAAATTCAGTATGCAAAATATGGGATCGATTACCTATAATCTAGTGTTTTGAGTCCGCATGATACGTGTTGCGACACGAGTCGTGAGTTTGCGCTGCTGGTGTACTCAGTTAGGTTTTGAGGTATCGCAACGCGCGCTAGCCATTAGACGTGCATTCGTGAATTAGTTTAGTGTGTTGGTACGTTTTTAAATACGTAGTTATGCGTTATATTGATCGATTCTGAGATGTTCACATTATTTCTTGTGTTTGTGAAATTATAGCGTCGCAAGCGGGGACTTCAGACGCTACGAACAAGGGGAAGCAGGTGATCGGATTTTCATAGTTGGAGACCATTGGTGAGTAGATTTAACATTTACGGGGAAATCGCCCGTATGGCGCTAAGCGTCGGGGCTAGATATAATATGATATTAGCCGTATGTTTATGTGCTTATATAAAGATATTGCATAATTCATATTGCATATAGTTACTTGTTGTGCCTGATACTGTATATATTGTACACTGCACTATTATTGATAGTCCATGTTGAACGAGCACCAATGATATGCTACACACTGTCGGTAATTTCCATGATACGCACAACACAAATGCTCATTGATATACTTTGCTATTGGTTAGCGACATTGAAACAGTTATAATTGTGCGATAGGGCATAAGACATATAGCATACCTGTATACCTACATGCTTATATATATATGCCATACTATACCTACATGCTCGAACATATACTTTACTATTGTTACATGAACAGTTTTATAACATATATATCGGTGGAATGGGACGATGTATATATATGTGTTTTGGATTTGGATTTTGGGAACCGTGAGATATATTTAATGATTTGATGCTTTTAAATAGCGGACTTTTCCCGTGATATGCTCATATTGGTGTTTTATGCTGCATATGTTGTTTTACGTGGATTTACGCATTTAAGATATGTTTTCATGCGATATGGGAATTTCAAGTGTCGATGTTAAGCACTTATATTCTGAGAGATATATGGATTTTGACAGATCGATACGTGGAACACAAGTGTCGAGATGGGATACTTGGGTTTCGAGGAACGTATGGAATCAGAAAGACCGATACGTGGAACACAAGTGTCGAAGTAGGATACTTGGGTTTCGAGGAATGTATGGATACGAGTATTTACGTGTCGATATTAGACACTGGTTTTCATGATGTTTTAGAGTGTCGATGTTTGACACTCAGGTTCCAAGAGACTTACAGGATTTGAGGGCCGATCTGTGGGCCGATCTGAGTATTTTGGGATTTGAGGTGTTGTTGAGTTACACCGTGTTTTTCCATTCGTATGATTTGTGCATGAGATTATTTACTATCCCGCACTCAGTATTCAGTTGATATGCATTGATTCATGTAGATATAGTACCCTGGTGGTGTACCCTGATCATGATGGTTGCATATTCATATTGTCATACTCATGCTACCAGCTTACATGTTATTGATCATTACTATTAGTACATACTTGCGATTTCAGTATGATGTTATTTACTATTCACGAGTTGGCAACTCAACCCCGTTGTGCCACAGGGTTTTGCTGGACTTTCCCTCAGAGTTGTTGCGGCAGGGCATCTTATCATCTATACTTTTGCGGATACCGCTACGTTTGGCTGTGAGGCCGTTGCTTTTATTTGGGTTTGCGGTTATCTGTCTGTATATTGTATATCTTTTGTTTGGATCTAGTATTCTCCATCTATCACTGTTTGTATATGTCTTAGAGACAACTTGTGAGAACTCTGTGTTGTATATTTTTGGTGATTTTGGGTGTCATGCTCATGGGAGCCGGTTATGTTGGAAAGTTTTACCTCTTTATGCAGTTTCCTTTGATATTTCTTCGCTTCGGCGTCGTATACTTGTTGTGGCGTTTGTCTCCGCCGTTGGGTGTGATTTTGCTCCCATTTGGGATTTTTTTTATATCATCTGTGTTGTACCCGTTTTCGGGGCTTGTTTTACAATGGAGATGCTGCCGAAATTTTCAAGAAAGAAAACTTAGAGATTTTACTCGTGAATTTCTAAATGTTTTAAACTATGTTTTCTCCGTTGATCCAGTTTTGGGTGGTTTAGATTTCTGGGTTTTCGCCTTACTTGAGTTGCGTATGCCTGTAGACGTTACGTAGTTCAAGTGCCGGTTACGGGCCAAACTTGGGTCGTAACAAAGTTGGTATCAGAGCGATAGGTTTTACCTTTCGGAGTGTAGGATGACCTTGGTATGATGGAGTTGGTAGCTTAAGCAGAGTGACGTAGTGTGTGTATGTTCCGCGGCATACTTACGACACGGTACTCCGCCTAAGTGACCTTAGGACTTATTGATTGATATTCCTTCCGTGATTGATATACATCTTTGTGATTCGATTTCCGTTTTCTTATCGAATCTTGTTTCAATTTCAAGCCTATATGACGCCGAAGACTACGAGGGCACAGAGAGCGGCCGCGAGGGCCGAGGTCAGAGTTGACTCGTCTGAGGCGAGGACTGACCAGGGCGGTACACCAGTTGTACCGGAGCACATTGCTATGATTGGAGCTGGTATACAGGATCTGCGCCAGATAGTGGGGACTTTGGTAGAGACCATCCGAGCGCAGGGGCAGGCAGTTGTTCCACCCGTTGTAGAGACCACGATGGTACCTATTGTTCCGGCAGTCGCAGTTGTATCTCCGGAGGTTATTGCTGTGTCGCTGACAGAATTTATAAGGCTGAAGCCTCCGGTGTTCACTGGCACAGATGTTACTGAGGATCCGCAGTCGTTCATCGACCGGATGGCCAGGATTTGTCGTTCACTCCGATGTTCCGATGAGAGATGGGTGGAGTTTGCGAGTTTCCGGCTGGAGGGTTTGGCCCAGAAGTGGTGTGAGTCGTTGGAGAGGAGCAGAGCCGCGGGTCTTGCTCCTATGACCTGGGCCAAGTTTGTGACGATATTTCTTGCCCGTTTTCTTCCACCGAGCGTCAGGGATGCGCGAGCGCGTAGATTTGAGTCGTTACGCCAGACGCCGGGGATGACGGTGTCGGAGTATGATGTACTGTTTACGGATCTGTCAGTGTATGCTCCATACTTGGTGGAGACAGAGGAGATGAGGGTGAAGAGGTTTGTTCGAGGCCTGCTTACCCAGTTGTTCCTAGCCATCAGCATTTAGCATTACAACACATATGCGGCAGCGGTGGATGCAGCCCTATTGGTTGAGGAGCATCTTTCTGAGTCGTCAGTTGCTCCGGAACCGAAGAGGGTTCGTATGGGTGATCTAGCAGCGAGGCGGGCGTTCAGATGTCATGACTGTTCCCGTTCAGTTAATAGAGGTTCGGGACGAGGTCAGCTTTTTAGCTCTTATCCTCAGGAGGGTCGGCGGTTTGTATCTGGATGTTACCGGTGCGGGAGTATGGGTCATCGGGTTCGAGATTGTGTTGAGCCACGTGTGAGCGAGGCAGCAGTACCGCAGGTTACCTTACCACCTTCTCCACCTCAGAAGGCGTTTCCCCTTATGCCTGTTGTTGTTCCGCGTCAGACTCTTGTGTAGAGAGGTCGGGGTCGAGGTGGTTTTGTACCGAGAGGGCGGGGTGGTAGAGGCGGAGGTCAGCCAGTTGGCAGTAGAGGGCAGGCTCGGGTGTTTGCCTTGACTCACCAGGACCCTCAGGCGTCCAATGCTGTGGTTTCAGGTACCCTTTTTGTATGTTCTTTTAATGCACAAGTTCTTTTTGATCCGGGATCTACGCATTCGTAAGTTTCTAGGCACTTCGTGCCGATGTTAGGCCGGGAGTCTTGTTGGCTAGATCAGCCGCTGGTTGTGGCTACTCCTGTGGGAGAGTAGTTTGTTGCACGACACGTGTATAAGTCGTGTGTTGTCCGTTTAGGAGACAGAGTTTTACCCGTCGACTTGATCCTTCTGGAGATGTTGGACTTCGATGTTCTGCTGGGCATGGACTGGCTAGCTACTTGCTATGCGTCCGTGGACTGCCGCGAGAAGACAGTTAGATTTTGTTTTCCCAGAGAGTCAGTGTTTGTTGTGCATGGGGACCGTGGTGCCGCCCCTCACAGTTTGATTTCTGTTCTGTGCGCTAGTCGGTTGTTGAGGAGAGGATGTCGGGGATTCATGTCTTCCATTCATGATACTGGAGCTGCAGTGGAGTCGTTGGACCGGGTTTCTACCGTGCGAGAGTTTCCCGATGTCTTTCCCGATGAGTTACCTGGGTTGCCGCCAGAGCACGATATTGAGTTTTGCATTGATCTGATTCCTGGCACGGAGCCTATTTCTATACCGCCTTATCGGATGGCTCCGGCAGAGCTTAGAGAACTTAAAGATCAATTGCAAAAGTTGCTTGATTTGGGACTTGTGCGTCCGAGTGTTTCGCCGTGGGGAGCTCCTGTTCTGTTCGTCAAGAAGAAGGATGGCAGTTTGAGGCTATGTGTGGATTATCGTCAGTTGAACCGAGTTACGGTGCGGAACAGGTATCCTTTACCCTGCATTGACGATTTATTTGATCAGCTCCAAGGTGCGAGACATTTTTCTAAGATTGATTTGCATTCGGGTTATCATCAGTTGCGGGTTCGGAATGATGACATTCCGAAGACTGATTTTCGTACGCGCTATGGGCACTATGAGTTTTTGGTGATGTCGTTCGGACTCACCAATGCACCAGCAGCGTTCATGGATCTGATGAACCGGATTTTCAGGCCGTTCCTCGACCAGTTCATTATAGTGTTTATTGATGACATACTGGTCTACTCTAGGAGTCGTGAGGTGCATGAGCAGCACTTGAGGATTACTTTGCAGATTTTGAGAGAGCACCAGCTGTATGCTAAATTCTCAAAGTGCGCGTTTTGGCTTGATAGAGTTGACTTACTGGGTCATGTGGTGACTAGTGATGGTATTCTTGTGGACCCGAAGAAGATCGAAGCTGTACAGTTTTGGCCCAGGCCTGTATCGGTGACTGAGGTCCGCAACTTTTTGGGCTTAGCTGGTTATTATCACTGTTTTGTGCAGGATTTCTCGAGTATCGCTGCACCGCTGACGGGACTAACCCGGAAGGGAGTTCCTTTTCTTTAGACTGATGCGTACGAGCAGAGTTTTCAGCAGTTGAAGACTCGGTTGACGATGGCACCAGTTCTTTCTTTACCTTCTGGATCGGGCGGCTATGTTGTGTATTATGATGCTTCTCGAGTGGGGCTCGGCTGTGTTTTGATGCAGCATGATATGGTGATTGCATATGCTTCTAGGCAGCTGTAGAAGCACGAGCAAAATTACCCCACTCACAATCTTGAGATGGCTGCGGTAGTTTTTGCGTTGAAGATTTGGAGACACTATTTGTACGGAGAGTGGTGTCAGATCTTCACGGATCACAAGAGCTTGATGTATATCTTCCAGCAGCGGGATCTGAACCTGAGACAGCGCTTATGGATGGAGCTAGTGAAGGATTATGATTGTGAGATTCTTTATCACCCGGGCATGGCGAATGTGGTAGCTGATGCTTTGAGTCGTAGGCCCGGGGTAGCTTGTCCCAGTTGAGCGCAGTTCAGCGTCAGTCTTCTGCAGATTGGAAGCTCTTGTGTGATAGTAGAGTGCGGTTCGAGTTTAACTCCACTGGGGGACAGTTTGCTCATGTCCGCGCCAATCCACTACTATATGATCGTATCCGTGAGGCGCAACCCGGTGATACCCGTTTGTCCGAGATTCTTGAGCTTGTTCAACAGGGTACAGTTTCGGAGTTCATGATTGATGACCAGGGTGTGCTACGATGCGGGACTCGCTTTTGTGTACCAGATGCTGCTGGGTTGAGACGCGAGATCCTAGAGCAGGCACATCAGTCGGCCTTTAGCGTTCATCCAGGTTCCACCAAGATGTACCGGGACTTGAGAGACTTTTACTGGTGGGAAGGGATGAAACGCGATATTTCGGACTTCGTTTCGAGGTGCCTGACTTGTCAGCAAGTCAAGGATGAGCATCAGAGACCGGCTGGAGAGTTGCAGCCTTTATCATTCCGGAGTGGAAATGGGAGCAAATTTCCATGGACTTCATTGTGGGTCTACCCAGGACCAGTAGAGGGTATAACTCCATTTGGGTGATTGTTGACCGGTTGACGAAAGCGGCTCACTTCCTTCCAGTGAAGACCACTTTCGGGTATGCTCAGTATGCGCAGCTGTATATAGATGAGATTGTGCGTTTGCACAGTGTTCCCACAAGCATTGTATCCGACAGAGGCACCCAGTTTACTAGTCGTCTTTGGCAGAAGCTTCAGGAAGCTTTGGGTACCCGGTTGAGTTTTAGCACCGCTTTTCACCCACAGACCGATGGTCAGTCGGGGCGGACTATTCAGACTCTGAAGGATATGCTCCGTGCATGTGAGCTTGATTTTGGTGGCAGTTAGGATCGTCACTTTCCGTTGATTGAGTTCTCCTAAAACAACAGCTTTCAGGAGACTATTCAGATGGCACCTTTTGAGGCTTTACATGGTAGGAAGTGTCGATCGCCAGTCTGTTGGACCGAGCTTAGTGAGAGTCTGGTTTTGGGACCCCATCTAGTTCAGGAGACCACGGAGAAGATCCAGCTGATTCAGGACAGGATGAGAGCAGCCCAGTGCAGGAAGATGTCTTATGCCGACCGTTGTCGTCGCAGACTTGGGTTCGCAGTGGGGGATCATGTGTTCCTGAGGATTTCTCCGATGAAGGGCGTTATGCGATTTTGGAAGAGAGGGAAGCTCAGTCCCAGATTTATAGGTCCTTTCGAGATCCTGGAGCGAGTGGCTTCCGTTGCTTATCGTTTGGCACTCCCGCCTAGTTTTCCGGATGTGCACCCCGTTTTCTATGTGTCGATGCTTCGTAGATACCTTCATGATCCGTCTCACATGATTCAGCACGAGACCGTTCAGCTTGAGTGCGATCTTTCGTTCACCGAGCATCCGGTAGTTATTTTGGATCGACAGGTGAAGAAACTTCGGTCAAGGGTCTTGCCGTCTGTGAAGGTTCTATGGCATAGCCCTACTAGTGAGGAGATCACTTGAGAGGCCGAGAGCGAGATGCGGAAGAAATTCCCTCATCTCTTTGAAGGTACTCTTAGTATGAAATTTTAATTCGGGGACCGAATTTCTATAGGGGGGAGATTGTAACGTTTTAGAAATCGTTATGCGAATTGGTCCGTTTTAGGGTTAAATTGACGGTAGTTTCCGTTTTGACCCGACGGTGTTCAAACGACCATATCGACTTGCCAGCACCTAATTTAGCTAAAATAAAGCTAGTGCGCAAGCTTTGGGGGTGTATGGGACGTTTTTGTTCAATTTGAATTTTTCCCAATTTTAATGTTATTTTAATGCGGTATTCACATTTTGGGAAATTTCTCTTTAGCGGTCTTTTCTCCAAGTTTTTCTTGTGTAACCAAACCCACATGTATCTAGATATTTGTATCGAGCTTAGGTTTATTAGATTAAAGAAAAGAAAAGAAAGAGAAGATGCATGCATGTGTGCATGTGTAGTGTGAATGCAATTAATTGCATTTAATGTTGGAAATTGCTAGGAAATCCCCCACAAAACACTCACCTCACTCCCTTGGCCGAATCCCTCTCTCCCTCTACTGCCCTTGAGCTCTTCTCTCTCATTTTTCTTCAACCTTAATTCAAAATTTCCAATTATATCACAAATTTTGCACAAAATCGTTGTTCTTGCTTCTTGGATTACTTGGAGCTAGGGAAGGCTTGAATCTTGAGAACAAGATTGTTAGGTATAACCCCTACTCTGCTAAATTATGGTTTTTATGTTGTGTTGTTCGTTGTTTATGGTTTAGAACGCTTTTTATATCGATTAGTGCGATATCGGGTTTTTAAAGTCTTTTTAGAGCTTCTATACCTGCTGTGACCCGGAGTTTTTAGTGTTCGACTAAATAAAATTTTAGAGATGTACTAGTGAACCTGAGACACCACCTGAGAGACGGGGACCACCTCACCGGCCGGGGCCGGCGACCCCTAAGGCGAAGTCCGACGACGCCGGTTTAGTTGGTGAGGGTTGGGGTTGGGTTTCTGTGGGTAGTTGTCTGCTGTTGGCTTGGTGTGTTTGGTACTGTTTACTTTTTTTGTAAATTCCGTATGCAAAATCTGGGATCGATTACCTATAATCTAGTGTTTTGAGTCCGCGTGATACGTGTTGCGACACGAGTCATGAGTTTGCGCTACTTGTGTACTCAGTTATGTTTTGAGGTATCGCAGCGCGCGTTAGCAACTAGACGTGCACTCGCAAGTTAGTTTAGTATGTTAGTACGTTTTTAAATACGCAGTTTTGCATTATATTGATCGATTCTGAGATGTTTGCATTATTTCTTGTGTTTGGGAAATTATAGCGTCGCAAGCGGGGACTTCGGACGCTGGGAACAAGGGGAAGCAGGTGGTCGGATTTTCATAGCTGGAGACCATTGGTGAGTAGATTTAACATCTACGGGGAAATCGCCCATATGGCGCTAAGCATCGGGGCTAGATATGATATGATATTAGTCGTATGTTTTTGTGCTTATATAGAGATATTGCATAATTCACATTGCATATAGTTACTTGCTGTGCCTGATACTGTATATATTGTACACTGCACTATTATTGACAGTTGCACGAGCACCAATGATATGCTACACACACACTGTCGGTAATTGCCATGATACGCACAACACAAATGCTCATTTATATACCTTGCTATTGTTAGCGACATTGAAACAGTTATACTTGTGCGATAGCGCATATGACATATAGCATACCTGTATACCTACATGCTTATATATATATGCCATACTATACCTACATGCTCGCACATATACTTTGCTATTGTTACATGATCAATTTTATAAAATATATATCGGTGGAATGGGACACTATATATATGTGTGTTTTGGATTTGGATTTTGGGAACCGCGAGATATATTTAATGATTTGATGCTTTTAAAGAGCGGACTTTTCCCGTGATATGCTCATATTGGTGTTTTATGCTGCATATGTTGTTTTACGTGGATTTACGCATTTGAGATATATTTTCATGCGATATGGGAATTTCAAGTGTCGATGTTAGGCACTTATATTCCGAGAGATATATGGATTTTGACAGACCGATACATGGAACACAAGTGTCGAGAGGGGATACTTGGGTTTCGAGGAACGTATGGAATCAGAAAGACCGATACGTGGAACACAAGTGTTGAAGTGGGATACTTGGGTTTTGAGGAACGTATGGATACGAGTATTTACGTGTCAATGTTAGACACTGGTTTTCATGATGTTTTAGAGTGTCGATGTTTGACACTCAGGTTCCAGGAGACTTACATGATTTGAAGGCCGATCTGAGGGCCGATCTGAGTATTTTGGGATTTGAGGTGTTGTTGAGTTACACCATGTTTTTCCATGCGTATGATTTGTGCTTGAGATTATTTACTATCCCGCACTCAGTATTCAGTTGATATGCATTGATTCATGTAGATATAGTACCCTGGTGGTGTAACCTGATCATGATAGTTGCATATTCATATTTTCATACTCATGCTACCAGCTTACATGATATTGATCATTACTGTTAGTGCATACTTCCGATTTCAGTATGATGTTATTTACTATTCACGAGTTGGTAAATCACCCCCGTTGTGCCACAGGGTTTTGCTGGACTTTCCCTCAGAGTTGTCGCGGCAGGGCGTCTTATCATCTATTCTTTTGCGGATACCGCTACGTTTGGCTGTGATGCCGTTGCTTTTAGGTGGGTTTGCGGTTATCTGTCTGTATATTGTATATCTTTTGTTTGGATCTAGTATTCTCTATCTACCACTGTTTCTATATGTCTTAGAGACGACTTGTGAGGACTCTGTGTTGTATATTTTGGATGACTTTGGGTGCCGTGCTCGTGGGAGCCGGTTATGTTGGAAAGTTTTACCTTTTTATGCAGTTTCCTTTGATATTTCTTTTCTTCGGCGTCGTATACTTGTTCTGGCGTTTGTCTCCGCCGTTGGACGTGATTTTGCTCCCATTTGGGATGTTTTTTATGTCATCTGTGTTGTACCCATTTTCGGGGCTAGTTTTACAAAGGAGGCGCTGCCGAAATTTTCAAGAAAGAAAACTAGAGTTAAAGATTTTACTCGTGATTTTCTAAATATTTTAAACTATGTTTTCTCCGTTGATCCAGTTTTGGGTGGTTTAGATTTCAGGGTTTTCGTCTTACTTGAGTTGCGTACGCCTGTAGATGTTACGTAGTTCAAGTGACGGTTACGGGACAAACTTTGGTCGTGACATCTTTTGTAGGCTTTTATTTGTGATAATTTAAGTTTTCAAGTGTGGAATTTGATTTGGAATTGATAGTTATAAAAATCAAGAAAGGAATTGGTGTTGGAAAACAGGATTTGAAGCATTGCTAATATGTTGTAATTATAGTGTTTGTGGCTAACTAGTTGTGTTGTTGGATGTTATAATTGATAGTAGTCTTTTGTTGCAAAGCGACGGTGTTTGCACCGATTTTGGAATGCAAATGCTTACTAGATTTTTTTAATAAAATTACTTGATGAATTATTTGTGATATCTTGATGATTGTATTGGCATCTCCTACGACTTTTAGGCTGTGTGAATGCGGATTTTTGGTTTTATCGGGTTTTAGCTTTGCCGGGCGCCCAAAACGACGATTATAGTTAGTTTTTGTGATTTTCATGTGTGTTTCGCGCACCTTGTGCATGTTGTGCCTAACTCATGAACGTTGATATTTTCGTTTGGGATTTGCGTCATTTCATGATATGTAACCCTATGTTTTGTATTGGTGCAAATTCCAGGTTCGGTCGCGGAGACTTCGGACGCGGCACAAAAAAGGGAAAGCGGTTATTGGACATAGCTAGCTGGGGATTCCGGTGAGTAGATGTAACATCTGTGGGGGACTATCGTTTGGATGGAGCAAGTTGCCCGATAGTTTAAGTAGTTAAAGATTTCTAGTGATATTAGTAACTACATCCATGCTTTATTTTGACGTACACATGCGAACCCATTCTATATGACACCTGCACCATTGCCAGGGTTTTATATGCAGCACGAGCACTATTCATGTATACATACACGCCCTGGTAATTGCTATTCCACAACACTAGATAACTTATAATCTGAAACTTATTCAGTTTAATTGATGCTTAAACCTGTGTTATTACATTTAAATCCTTAAAATGAAATCGTAGGATTGCTATTCATATGCTTGCATACCATTACATCAATTGATCATGCCTAGTTTATTAATCATACAGTGCAACTTGATTATTGATACCATATGCAATCATTATCATTGACATATACACTTATGATGATTTGTTGAGATTTATGAGATTTCCAAATTTCGGGAGAATGCCGCAAAATTTCTAAACTTATTACCTTTTTTAAAATACGCAAATTGCGGTTTTCTAGTGATGTAAGTGTCGTCCACCTTGAGTTTGCTGTGGTTTTCGAGACTCATTTCGAGGAGTTGGATGAACCGTTTTGGGTACATAGTGGGCCCGGTAAGGTACCCCGGGGCAAGAAGCTCGTGTTGCTGACGATGAGCCTGGCAGGGGATGGACTACCTACCGGTGACTTTTTGGCAAAGCGGATATCCAGAGAATACCGACCGTGGCCGCGAGATGATGAGCTATTGATATTTGAGATGGGTCAGCCGGACGGCTGAGGCCAGAGATACTGTGACATGGATACATGAGATTGAGACAGTTTTGAGGTGTCGATACTGGACACAGATTCTTGTTGATTCTATTGGTATTGTGCTGATATTTCAAAAGAGATTCCTAAAGGGAAAAATATGATTTCTTATACTTACACATTCAAATCACGAGTTGATTCATATTGCATACATACCTGCTAGTACATTCATGTTGCATACATGCCTGCTAGTATATCCTGCCATACCTGTATTATAGATGATAGGATGCCTGTGTGCATGCTTGCGATAGCCTTTATAGATGTTATTTATTACTCACGAGTTGTCAACTCGCCCCCGTTGTGCCACAGCCTTTTGCAGGTCCGCTCCGTCAACACAGTAACGGCGGGCGCACTTGCTTCTTTTGCCGCTTTTTCCTGGACTCGAGGCTTTTGCTCGTAGGTGGGTTGTACTATTATTTTGTACTACCTTGTATATTCTTTGTATCTAGAATACTCCATCTACTGTATCATCTACCAGTACTATTGTATATTGACTTAGAGGCGAGACAGTGAGATTTGTGGGCATGTATATTGTTTCTTTGGGTCGTGCTCACTTGAGCCGACATGTTGCTTCTTACTTATGCCTTTTTATGCTTATTTTGCATATTGTTGATTTATATTGCGTGGGACTTGTGACTGTTAGTGTTTATGCCCTAGAAGGCCATTACTGTATTATACTAGTTTGTATATTACTTAATGGAAGCTTGGGATATTCACATGTATATAACAGTCTTGCTAAACATGGTAGTATGCTACTTGGTTTTTCTATCTTAATATGTGAGCATACGTATTGATAGAGCTCTTAGGATCCTGCTTAACTACCAGCGTTGTGATGGCAGTCACACTAGTGGGAGCTGGGTAGTCTACAAGCACATCCTTATTCAGGTCCCTAGTCGTTGGGTTATCGAGACAGAGCATCGATACTCCGGAGTAGACTAGTGTGTACGCTTCTCATCCCAGTTGGGGAGATGGTCTGTCCCACAGCCGTCAGTACGTCGTACTGGAGATAGTATGCAGGTGCTCGTTAGGTTACGGGTACACCGGACAGGACTCACAGGGAACTGTTGGTTGGTTTTATACCAGTCGTCAGTGAACAGTTCCCAGGTGACATGAGTACAGCATAGTCCGCAGACTTGACACTGCTACTTCGCCTCGAGTGTGTCCCACTGTTCTTAGATTGCTACCCTACCATGACTCAAATGAGTCATGCAAACAGGTAGCAGTTGGGTGCAGTCCCGAGCACTTGGAGGCAGTGGCGGTTAGACAGGATTCGTCCCTCCCGGTATTGGGAGTAGATATCGCGCTGTGTCAGAGAGCCATTACGCAAAGTCCCTGGCCAGGGCAAGCGAGATTTGCTGGTAGGTTCCAGTAGTTTCTCAGGGTGTAATGGGCTTCCCTCCGACACGACTTATACAGCCATTAGGGGACTGACGCTTGCCACCCCCTAGGCAGGATATGCGATAGTCTTGGACGAACGTACCGGACTGTATGGAGATTGTCACATCAGACTCAGTAGGAGTTCGGATGGGTTTTCTCATCGGCCTTCTTATCGACAACTACCTGGGGACCGTTACGTACAGCTAGTGCCGCTTGCGGTCTTTGGTCAAACCCACTTCCAGCGTAGTAGTCGAGTCTCTAGAGTCCCACATGGAGAGTTTCCTATTCCAGGCAAAAGGATATAGAGGTCGTATGGTTTTACGACAAGGGTTCGGACACATACGTGCGTTTACGCACGTACGACTTTCGGACAGTTTTTACCAGTTGGCTTTGGTTTAAGCCAGTTACTGGTATCCGGTTATTGGATTTTTACAGTCTAAAGTTTTTCCGTATTTTTACGGATTGGAGGGGCGTTCTCGTAATTTTGCGGGAAGCTTCTAGAAGATGGTGACTAAGGAGGTTAAGGTGTAAAATGAAATGAGTGTAAAAATGAGTCACCTTGATGATTCATAAAAGTATTTTGTCATTCTAATGAATCATCACAAGATATATTCTATCATGGTTGCTAAATTAATTATTTATTATTTTCTAGTAAAAAGAAATGATAGATATATATCTTCTTGATTCACTATTCTCATAAGAATGCTCATTTTCATTTTCATCTTCTCTCTCCTCTAGCTCTCCCTCTTCAAGACTAATCCTCCCTTCTCATGAGTTGAGTACAAGGGTTAGTAAGACTTAACAATCCATAACTATCACTCTATATCGATCTATCTTCTTCGATTGGCAATCCAAGAAGGTTAGTTGCCTCAAGTTTAGAGGCGAAGCTTGGAGTTTTGCTCTCGGGTGGATCGTCTACTACCTAGAGAAGGCCGAGGAGAACAAGGAGTTCGTAAAGACGAAGGAGTTGATTCATTAGGTATAATCCCGAAACACCGTATTTTAGAAACACTTAGTGTTTGGTTATTTATAGTTTAGCTTCGATTCAAGCGGTTAGTCGATGTTCGTTCTTTAAACATGATCGTTTTCGAAAATTCCGCCTCCCCACAAGTTCTGGGGTGAAGTACATCGACTTACAGTGGTATCAGAGCCTCGCTAAACAATAAATAACTTTATTGCAAATTTGTACGAATTTCGAACGGAAAAACGAAGCCGGAAAACCCCAAAACTGTCAAGTTTCTGTCGATTTTAAAATGATGTCCAAAAATTTTTCAGGGATGTTCAGAGAGCTAGAAATGACCACACTAGAACACCCAAGAAAAACAGTCACCTGATTCGTCTAAACTGCCGCGGAACCGCGGCCTCACCCTACTGAGCCGCCGCGGTTCCGCCGCCGAGTTGGCGAGTCAGGGGCCGATTTTTCTTCTGTTGCTTCTGTGCAATATTTAGGATTTTCTGGAATATTTAATATTTGCTCAGGTTACTGTTTAACAGAGCAGATTTTGGAGCAATATTGATGTTGTTTAATCGATCGAAATTGTACAGTATTTGCATGTTGGATTATATCTGTGATTGATAAATGTGTTCGTAAACCTCCCCTAACTGCTAGTATGTCAGTTGGCAGGGGGTTGCACATTTCTGAAATGGTTATATCTGTTTGTACATATAAACTGTATTGGACTGTTGTGGTGTATAGCCGGGGTTTTGAAATGGGTTATTATTCAATTCATTTGTTGTAAATATAATTTGTTGTAATATTATTTTGCGGGGCACATCCAGGTTGCGGTTGTAGCCACCGTTGTATTATTTCATTTTACTGTTTTTGCTCCTAGGACTGACCCAAGGTGGGGTACACAAACTGCCGGGTGGGTAGTTTGCCGTACCCGTAGGGGTCGAGGGTGGGGTAACGGCTATTCATCACAACTGTGTAATCTGTCTTTTCTTGAAGGCTCAAAAGAAATACAGATTGCTTGCAAATCCAATAAAGTTTATCTGTGTTCTGGAATGTATATCATTGCGTCAGACGAATGTAAAATATCTATATATATGATAGCTATTTAGACATCACTTATGTTTTACACCCGCGCTAGCCCAGTCCCCGCTCTGTCGTTAGTTAAGTAACCTAACGAGTAATGACGGGACCCAGTGGCGAATGCGGATGGCATAAGAGGACGTCATATTTTCGTTGTTTTCTGCAATGATAGGTTAATGATGGGACGCATTATCTATAATGCAAAGAAAAATAAACCAAAGTTTTAATCGTTGGAACAATTTAAAAGAAACCAATCTGTTAATTTTAAAACAGATATTTTTTAAATGCGGAGCCTTAACCACTCCTTTTAAAAGCTATCAGGTTCCTTCGGTTATATCAAGTTCACTACGTTCACGGTTTCGCCAAAACCATTCGTAGCCCTCCGTCATTTCATTTGGGTATTCAGTAGTATTCAAGCTATGCATTTTGGCCAAAGTCTAGGCATAGTGTTTGGTAGCTGCTGGGTTTTCAATTGATGCATAAGATAGATGAGTTGGTTTGGGACAGTCGTATTACCATTTGACCAAAGTCAGGGGTATATACGGATAGGTTCAAATTGACAAGATAATGACGGGAAGAACTTGACATGTGACTTATGACACTTTGACCAAAGCCAAGGTCATAAGAGCATGGGGCAAAAACTTATATCGGGAATTTCTAAAGAAACTGAAATTTGCAAAGAGATGCATACCATTTTGAGTTTGATGAATGTTGGTAGCACTCCTTCAACATTATCATACGATGATATTTGGATCCCGATCCTACTGTGAGTATATGGTACTTATCAGGATATTCGTCACTTAACGATCAATGCTATAAACCTAGTAGGTGTCCAGAAAAGTGTCAGAGGGGTTACGCCCCCAGAGAAAAGAGGTTATATAATTAAGGAACTTCGCGAAAGCGTTGGAAAACCTCCCTCGAAGTACCGACACCAGCCTGGCTGAACGGTTAAGCAAGTATTGTACGGTGAGAATAGTCCTGGCTAATTCTTCTTTTATGGTTTGAAGAAGGATTCGAGAAACAGTGGGAGCCATCCAGTTTAGATAAACTAAAAACCACTCTAAAACTTGCAAGAGCATCATGCTAAAGAGTTTTCTTCTCTCTCTCCTAATTGCAGCGACCCTGAAAATGACTGGACTTAAGTTACTTTTAGAGAAAAATATACTGACAGGGCCAAACTATAAAGATTGGCTGCGGAATGTCAAAATGGCTTTGACCTATGACAAATTGGGGCACGTCCTCACCGCTACGGCACCTGCTGTCCCTGGTCCCAAATCCAGCAATGCGGATAAGGAAATCCGCAAAACCTGGGATTTAGATTGCGCGAAAGCCAAGTGCATCGTGCTTGCCTCGATGAACAATGAACATCAGAGGAGGCACGAGGATATGGGCCTTGATGGCATATTTCTCCAAACAAAAGAACTTTATGGAGAGCAATCTCGTATAGCAAGATACGAGACCTCAAAGAACTTGTTTCGAGCGAGGTTGGCTGTCGGGTCATCGGTAGGAGAACATGTCCTAAAGATGATCGGCTATATAGAAGAGCTCGCAGACCTTGGGACGACTTTGGATAATGAGCTCTATACAGACCTTATTCTCCAGTCCCTTCCTCACACCTACGCCCAGTTTATCCTGAACTTCAACCTTCAAAGAAAAGAAGTTGAACTTCCGGAACTCCTGAACATGTTAAGGAGTGCAGAGGGCACCTTGAAGAATTCAAGGGAAACACCCGCTATGTTTGTTGGCGGTGCATCTTCTTCCGGGTCCAAGGCTAAGGCCAAAGGAAGGAAGAGGAAGACCGCACCCAAACCTAGAGGAGGTGTTAGTAAGGTGGGAGGGAAGGGAAAGAAAAAGATAGCAGTACCGATAGTTGGTCAGGATGAGTGTTTCCATTGTCACAGGAAAGGGCACTGGAAGAAGGATTGCAAGGCGTGGAACGCCAAGAACCAGGAACCGAAGCAAGCTGTGGCTTCGACTTCAGGTGTGTTTGTAATTGAGAATTGTTTGTCAACTCTACTTCCTGGGTATTGGATACCGGATCAGGATCTCATATTTGCAATTCATTGCAGGCACTGAGAAACCGTAGAGTGCTGAAGGAAGGTGATATGATCCTCAGGGTTGCTAACGGAGCTAGCGTGGAAGCTGCGTCCGTCGGGGATTATCACCTAGGATTGACGAGTGGACACATCTTGGTTTTACATAACTGTTATTTTGTACCCAGCTTAACGTGTAATATCATTTCAGTTTTCTTGTTATCAAATAAAGGTTATGATTTCACGTTTGTAAGAGATGTTGTCAACATCCACCTTAATCATGGTTTGATTGGGTCAGGTACACTAAATAACGGAATATATGTTTTAAACCAACTCCAAATTTTCAATGTCCAGAACACACTAAAAAGAAAGTCTCCAGATTTGAATAAAGCTTTCTTATGGCATTGTAGACTGGGTCACATCAATGAGAGAAGGTTGACTAAGTTGCATAGAGAAGGATATTTGGACTCGTTCGAATATCAATCTTATGACACTTGTCAATCTTGTCTCATAGGAAAGATGACAAAGACTCCATTTACTGGACAAGGAGTAAGAGCGAGCGAGCTCTTAGGACTCATACACAGTGATGTATTTGGTCCAATGTCTACACATGCAAGAGGTGGTTATTCCTACTTCATTACTTTCACGGATGATTACTCAAGATACGGATTTATTTATCTGATGAAACATAAATCCGAGGCTTTTGAAAAATTCCAAGAGTATAAGAATGAAGTAGAAAACCAAACCGGCAAAAGTATCAAGACACTTAGATCTGATCGAGGTGATGAATACTTGAGTGCCGAGTTCCTAGGTTACCTAAAAGAGAAAGGAATTCTCTCTCAGATTACTCCTCCGTACACTCCACAGCATAACGGTGTATCGGAGAGACGGAATCGAACTCTATTGGATATGGTACGATCCATGATGAGTAATGCTGAGTTACCGCAATCTTTCTGGGGTTATGCGCTAAAATCAGCGGCATATCTTCTGAACAGGGCTCCTACCAAGACTGTGCCTACCACTCCATATCAGATGTGGACTGGGAAGAAACCCCATCTTCAGCATATGAAGATTTGGGGATGTCCAGCTTTTGTTAAAAAGCAGCATGTGGACAAGCTCGAGGCACGATCAGTAAAATGTTTGTTTGTGGGATATCCAAAGAACTCCAAGGGATATTATTTTTATTACGCAGAGGAACAAAAGGTCTTTGTTTCTCGTAATGCCCATTTTCTGGAACATCTGTTTTTAGAAAAGGAAACAAGTGGGAGCAAAATAGAACTGGAAGAAATTCCAGAACCACAAACTGCTACTGAAAGCTTGGTAGAACCAGAGGTTCAAGAAGAACAGGACATTCCCGCACCCCTCCGCAGGAGTAGTAGGCCGTCTCATCCGCCTGAGAGATACTACGGTTTTCTCATAGATGGGGATAGAGAGGACTGCATCATAGAAGATGATGAACCTACTAGCTTCCAGCAGGCCATCCAGAGCGGCGACTCGGTACGATGGCTAGATGCAATGCGAAGCGAAATGGAGTCCATGTACACCAACAAAGTATGGACTTTGGACTTTGCTCCAGATGGGGTAAAACCCATAGGATGCAAATGGATCTTCAAGAAAAAGATTGGTGTAGATGGGCAGGTGGAAACCTATAAAGCTAGACTTGTTGCAAAGGGTTTTCGTCAAAGACCTGGTTTGGACTATGACGAAACTTTTTCTCCAGTGGCTATGCTTAAATCCATTCGTATCCTTCTTGCAATTGCTGCCTTCCATGATTATGAAATCTGGCAGATGGACGTAAAGACGTCTTTTTTGAATGGAAATTTAGAAGAGAGCGTCTATATGGATCAGCCAGAGGGTTTCAATCAGAGTGGGAGCAGCGGGAAAGTATGCAAGCTGCTTAAGTCTATTTATGGACTAAAACAGGCATCGCGGAGTTGGAACATCTGTTTTGATGAGACAGTCAAAGAATATGACTTTATCAAAAATCCAGATGAACCGTGCATATATAGTAAAGTTGTGGCCAGATGTGTCGTATTCCTCGTCTTGTACGTGGATGACATTCTATTGATAGGAAATGACATTCCTATGCTACAATCTGTCAAAGGATTCTTGTCACACAGGTTCTCCATGAAAGACCTGGGTGATGCCTCTTACATTCTGGGGATCCGGATCTATCGTGATAGACCCAAGAGGATGTTGGGACTTTCGCAGTCCAGGTATATCGACACTATACTGAAAAGATTCAGAATGGAGGATTCTAAGCGCGGTAATTTACCGGCTTGTCACGGAATCACCCTCTCCAAAGAGATGTCTCCCAAGACTGATTTGGAAAGGGAACGCATGTCAGTTATACCCTACGCTTCTGCGGTAGGCTCTATAATGTATGCGATGTTGTGTACCAGACCAGATGTAGCTTACACACTGAGCGTGGTAAGCCGGTATCAGTCAGACCCAGGGGAGAAACACTGGATAGCAGTAAAGAACATTCTCAAGTACCTGAGGAGGACTAAGGAGATGTTCTTGGTTTACGGCGGAAAAGACCTCAGGGTGGAGGCCTTTGTTGATTCCGGCTTCCAAAGTGATAAGGACGATTCCAAGTCCATGTCGGGTTATGTCTTTACCCTCAATGGAGGGACGATGTGCTGGAAGAGCTCCAAGCAAGACACCGTTGCTGACTCGACCATGGAAGCGGAGTATATAGTTGCTTGCGATGCCGCAAAAGAAGCAGTCTGGATGAAGAAGTTCCTAACAGAACTTCAGGTGGTTCCTACCATAGTTGATCCAATACCTCTTTATTGTGACAACAACGGAGCTATAGCTTTAGCGAAGGAACCAAGGTCCCATCAGAAGTCCAGACACATCTTGAGGCGGTATCACCTGATCAGGGAGATCATTGATCGTCAGGAGATCGAGGTTCGGAGAGTTGCTTCAGAAGAGAACATTGCTGATCCATTCACAAAGGCCCTACCTCAGATTCAGTTCGAGAGGCTACTCGAGATCATTGGTCTTCGATATGCCAGTACATGGCCCTAGTGCAAGTGGGAGATTGTTAGTGTTTATGCCCTAGAAGGCCATTACTGTATCATACTAGTTTGTATATTACTTAATGGAAGCTTGGGATATTCACATGTATATAACAGTCTTGCTAAACATGGTAGTATGCTACTTGGTTTTTCTATCTTAATATGTGAGCATACGTATTGATAGAGCTCTTAGGATCCTGCTTAACTACCAGCGTTGTGATGGCAGTCACACTAGTGGGAGCTGGGTAGTCTACAAGCACATCCTTATTCAGGTCCCTAGTCGTTGGGTTATCGAGACAGAGCATCGATACTCCGGAATAGACTAGTGTGTACGCTTCTCATCCCAGTTGGGGAGATGGTCTGTCCCACAGCCGTCAGTACGTCGTACTGGAGATAGTATGCAGGTGCTCGTTAGGTTACGGGTACACCGGACAGGACTCACAGGGAACTGTTGGTTGGTTTTATACAAGTCGTCAGTGAACAGTTCCCAGGTGACATGAGTACAGCATATTCCGCAGACTTGACACTGCTACTTCGCCTCGAGTGTGTCCCACTGTTCTTAGATTGCTACCCTACCATGACTCAAATGAGTCATGCAAACAGGTAGCAGTTGGGTGCAGTCCCGAGCACTTGGAGGCAGTGGCGGTTAGACAGGATTCGTCCCTCCCGGTATTGGGAGTAGATATCGCGCTGTGTCAGAGAGCCATTACGCAAAGTCCCTGGCCAGGGCAAGCGAGATTTGCTGGTAGGTTCCAGTAGTTTCTCAGGGTGTAATGGGCTTCCCTCCGACACGACTTATACAGCCATTAGGGGACTGACGCTTGCCGTCCCCTAGGCAGGATATGCGATAGTCTTGGACGAACGGACCGGACTGTATGGAGATTGTCACATCAGACTCAGTAGGAGTTCGGATGGGTTTTCTCATCGGCCTTCTTATCGACAACTACCTGGGGACCGTTACGTACAGCTAGAGCTGCTTGCGGTCTGTGGTCAAACCCACTGCCAGCGTAGTAGTCGAGTCTCTAGAGTCCCACATAGAGAGTTTCCTATTCCAGGCAAAAGGATATAGAGGTCGTATGGTTTTACGACAAGGGTTCGGACATATACGTGCGTTTACGCACGTACGACTTTCGGACAGTTTTTACCAGTTGGCTTTGGTTTAAGCCAGTTACTGGTATCCGGTTATTGGATTTTTACAGTCTAAAGTTTTTCCGTATTTTTACGGATTGGAGGGGCGTTCTCGTAATTTTGCGGGAAGCTTCTAGAAGATGGTGACTAAGGAGGTTAAGGTGTAAAATGAAATGAGTGTAAAAATGAGTCACCTTGATGATTCATAAAAGTATTTTGTCATTCTAATGAATCATCACAAGATATATTCTATCATGGTTGCTAAATTAATTATTTATTATTTTCTAGTAAAAAGAAATGATAGATATATATCTTCTTGATTCACTATTCTCATAAGAATGCTCATTTTCATTTTCATCTTCTCTCTCCTCTAGCTCTCCCTCTTCAAGACTAATCCTCCCTTCTCATGAGTTGAGTACAAGGGTTAGTAAGACTTAACAATCCATAACTATCACTCTATATCGATCTATCTTCTTCGATTGGCAATCCAAGAAGGTTAGTTGCCTCAAGTTTAGAGGCGAAGCTTGGAGTTTTGCTCTCGGGTGGATCGTCTACTACCTAGAGAAGGCCGAGGAGAACAAGGAGTTCGTAAAGACGAAGGAGTTGATTCATTAGGTATAATCCCGAAACACCGTATTTTAGAAACACTTAGTGTTTGGTTATTTATAGTTTAGCTTCGATTCAAGTGGTTAGTCGATGTTCGTTCTTTAAACATGATCGTTTTCGAAAATTCCGCCTCCCCACAAGTTCTGGGGTGAAGTACATCGACCTACAGTGACCGCCTTGTGGCGAAGAGCTAGCTCCCGCTTGGGGATGCCTTTTTTTTGTATTCATATATATATTCTTGTTGTACCCATTTTGGGTGCCGGTTTTTACAACGGAGACTCTGCCGAAATTTTCGGAAAAATTGATATTGCTTTTAAAAAGGCTTCATATGACTTATTTGATAAATTCTCTTTCAATTTATTGGTTTTTCCTCCACTCTACTGCTTATTTGGTTTTGATTTCTGGGCTTTGGCTTACTTATTTTACGGATGCCTTGAAACATTTCGTAACTTAAGTGCCAGTCACGTTCCGTACACTGCGGGTCATGACAAAGTTGGTATCAGAGCGATAGGTTTTACCTTTCGGAGTGTAGGAAGACCCTTGGTAGATGGAGTAAGTGACTTAAGCAGGGTAACGTAGCGTGTGTATGTCCGCGGCATACTTGCGATACGGTACTCCGCCTAAGTGAGTTTAGGATATACTTGCTTGAAATTCCTTCTTCAATTCCGTGTATCCTATGATTCTATTGTTGGATATATATGCCCTAGAGGCCTTCATTGTATAGGATACTGGGATATGTATATACATAACAGTCTTGCTTAATATGATAATACGCTATTTGGTTTGTCTTTATCTTAACGTATGATATATTTTGCGTAGTATTCATATATATATACATGTTGATAAAGCCCTTAGAATGTTTGCCTGACTTCCGGCGTTATGATGGCAGTCATACTAGTGGGAGCTGGATAGTCAATAGGCACATCCTTAGATGTCCCTGGTCGCAGGAGTATCGAGACTGGGCATTGATACTCAGGAGTAGACTGGTGTATACATATCCAGACCCTGAGGAGGGGCGATGGAATGGTCCCGCAGGCATTGGTGGAGTGCACCTAAGATTGTATCAGATGCTCACTGGGTGTGAGTACACCGGACAGGACTCGCCGAGAACTGACTGGATGGTATTTATACATAATATCAGATAGCAGTTCTCAGGTGACATGTGTGCAGATAGTCCGTTGACTTAAAGTCGTCATTTGTCTCGTGTGAGTTCCCACTGTGCTTTGATTACTACCCTACCACGGTTCAAAGGAGTCGTGCAAACAGGTTTTAGTTGGGCACAGTCCCGAGCCACGTGGAGGCAGTGAGTGACTGTTAGGGATTCGTCTCTCCCGGTATAGGGAGTTGATATCGCACAGTGATCGGTTGGTCATTACCATAAGTCCCTGGCCAGGGCTGATTGAGAATTACTGATAGATTGATCAGTAGATTCTCGGATGGTGATAGAGCCATAACGACACGACTTGTACGGTTATTAGGGGTCTGACGTTCACCACCTCCCTAGAACATACATGCGATACTCTTAGACGAACAGACCGGACTGCACGGATATTGTCACGCACAGGCTCAGTAGGAGTTCGGATGGCTATCCTCACCGGCCTTCTTATCGACATCTACCAGGGGACCGTTACGTACAGCTAGTGCCGCTTGCGGTCTGTGGTTAAACCCACTGCCAGCGTAGTAGTCGAGTCTTTAGAGTCCCACACAGAGTTTTCCCAACTCCAGGCGAAATGATATAGAGGTCGTACGGTTTTACGACAAGAGTTCGGACGAATACGTGTTTAAACACACGTATGACAATCGGACAGTTTTTACTAGACGGCTTTGTTTTAAGCCAGATTCTAGTATCGGGTTATTGGATTTATACAGTCTTTATTTTTTCCGTGTTTTCACGGATGCGAAGGGCGTTCTCGTAATTATTCGAGAAGCTTCTAGAAGGAGGGTGACTAAGGAGGTTAAGATGGCATTTTCATTAATTGCTTTTGTGACTCATTTATATGATTCATCATATCATTAAATGCTTCATTAATGATCTAATGACTCACATAATGAATCACTCTTCTTGAATAAATGAAGCATGGTGAATAATCATTTAATTGATATTATTTGATAATTTATTATTTTTTATATATTCAAGTGAGAAGCTTTTCTCTTCTCATTATCTTCTCCACCTTCTCTCTCATCAAGCTCTCTCTCCTTCTCCAAACCCTAATCCTACCACTCATGAGTTGAGTACAAGGATTAGTAAAGACTAAATACTCCATAACCTAACTCTACATCATCTTAGTTACTTTGGTTAGCAACTAGAGAAACAAAGTTACCTCAAGTCTTGAGGTGTAGCTTGGATTAGGGTACTCGGGTGGATCATCTATCACGGATAGGAGGCCGAGGAGGATATAGAGATCACAAAGAAGAAGGACTAGAATCGTTTGGTATAATCTCTTCACATAGTAGCTTAGAACTCTATGCTTATTGTTATGTATTGTTTAGAAAAGATCTTCGGTTAGTCGATGTATGCTACCAAACAAGATTGTTTTTCATATTTCCGCCTCCCCGCTACTCGTGGGGTGTTGCATATCGACTTACAGTGGTATCAGAGCCTCACTAAACAATAATTAACTCACTTGCAAAGTTGTATGAATTTCGAACGGAAAACAAATCGGAAAAGACACGAATATCATGAAGTTTCTGTCGATTTTAAAATGAGGTCCAAAAATTTTTCCGGGACCTCCAGAATGACCAGTGAGAAAATATAAGAACACACAAGAAAAATGGGCTTCTGAATCACCCAAAGCGCCGTGGAACCGCGGCCGATCCCACCGATCCGCCGCGGATCCGCGGCCTAGTTGGCTCCGATTCATCCCAGTTTTCTTCTCTGCATCTGTAGTGATATTTTGTAGATTCTGGTATTTTTATTTTCTGCTCAAGTTTCAAATTTACAGTAAAGATTTGGAGTAGAATTTAAAGTGTTTAATCGATCGAAATTATACGATGTTTGCTTGTTTGATTATATCTGTTTTGTATTATGTGTTCGTAAACCTTCCCTAACTGCTAGTATGTCGGTTGGCAGGGGGTTGCACATATCTGTGATGTTATTTATAACTGTTTGTATATATAAACTGTATTGGACTGTTGTGATGATTAGCCGGGTTTTGTGATGGATTATTGTATTAATTCATTCGATGTAATTGTAATAAGTTGTTGTCACGACCCGAAGGTACGGAACGTGACTGGCACTTAGATTACGAGACGTCTAGAGGCGTACCGTAACCTAAGTCAGCCAAAGCCCAGAAGAATTTAAACCAAAAACAAAAGAGAGTGAAGGAAAACCTTTAATGAAAACGATTTTCAAATCAATTAAGTTGCAAAGAATCCCTTTTTAAGAAAATCAAAAATTTCTGAAAATTTCGGCAGAGTCTCCCCTGTATTTTCTATCCCCCAAAATGGGTACAACAAGATAATAAACCTGTAATCATAAAAATGGCATCCCCAAGCGGGAGCTAGCTCTTCGCCCAAGGCGGATCACAACCACATGCAATATAATAGTAATATCAAGAAAAGAGCATAAAGAAACGCAAAATATCAGAAACACGACGCCGGCTCAAGTGAGCTCGACCCAAAAGAAACCACAATATACAAATCTCTCGGTCTCATCACTAGGTCGCATATACAATATAAAGTGGTAGATGGAGAATACTAGATACAATGATAGAGCAAAAAGAAATAAAGTGTGCTCGCAACCCACCTACGGGCGATGTCGCGAGTCTGAGCAAAAGGAACTGATGATAAGATAGCCGCCGCTACAAGACTGATGAGTCCGATCTGCAAGACACTGTGGCACAACGGGGGTGAGTTGCCAGCTCGTGAGTAAATATAACATCTAATAAGGCAATCGTAAGAATGCACGCAATGCACAACAACATGCATGTCCATATGTGATATGATATCTCTAGTATGCATGCACAGGTATGCAATGTCATTATTAAGTCTTTAAGTGTTTTAAATGCTAAGGGTCTTGAATTCTTAATTTTAGAACATGAATATCTGTATAATAGCTAAATACCATCAAGAAATCATCTGAAAACCCGTGTCAAGCATCGACACCAAATAGGAATCATATCTGTCTCAATATCGGGCTCCGTCAGTCCGGATCGGCCCATATCATAAATCTCACGACAACGGTCAGTATCCTCCGGATATCCGCCGCGCCAGACATCACCGGTAGGTAGTCCTCCCCTGCCAGGCTCATCGTCTACAACTCGATCTTCTTGCCCCGGGGTACCATACCGGGCCCACCATGTACCCGAGACGGTTCATCCACTCCTCGAATCGGGTCTCGAAATCCAACAGAAAACATGAAAACTAATGGTGGACGACACATACATCACGAGAAAACCGCAACATTGTTTTAAAAATGATAAATATAAGCTTTTGTTAAATTCTTTCGGTTTTCCCCAAAAATCCAGAAATCGCAGCAATACTGAAATCCTCAAGAAAATCATAATGTCCACATGTTATATATGATAAATGTCTATGATAACAAGGCATGGGACATGAATTGTGGCTAGAAAACTTTGCAAGTATGATGATGATGCAAGGTATATATACATGCTATGCAATTTCATATATCATGCACGATGCAAGGCGATACTAAGCTAAACAGGTTCTATAGTGCACGTGGCATGGCAATTACCAAAGGCGTGTGTGTCACATGAATAGTGCGCATGCAACAGATGCCAATGGTAATGGTGTTCGTGTTCTACGAAGTGTTATCGCATATGTGCATATGAATATCCATGCAATCTAGCATACTATTTACTATAAGGTATGCTGTGTAAATGAAGGGGTAAGCTAACTAACAATATAAATCTTGCCAGAAATAGGGTAATCCTAACTAGGGGGCGCCTCGCGCCATCCAGACGATTCCCCCATAGATGAATACATCTACTCACCTGAAAGCCTCGCTAATCCGATCCGACCACCGCCTTGCCTTTACGCGCCGTGTCCGATGTTTCCCCGACCGATCCTATATTTGCACAACACCAAGCATAAGATTACATATCCTAAAACGATACAAGTCACAATATACAAATATCGACGCTCTCGAATTAAACATAACGTGCACTCGGTGCGCGGGAAAACACACGAAAATCGCTAAATCTTAACTAGAATCGTTATTTCGGGGCAATCGACAAAACTAAAACCCGGCTAGACAAAACCATGCATTCACGCACTCTAATAGTCTTATACGAAGCTAATTATATCGCCTAAATAACACAATTAGATCACCTCCTAAAATTTGAGAAAAACTAGTAAGCAATTAGCATGCCGATTTCAAAGCAAACATCGCGAATTAACGATATCGCGATCGCAACATCGCACAAATATCCGACCTAATACACTAGATGGACACAATACTAACCTAAACACACTTATTGAACTTCAAACCCTAACTATAACATCACCTCTTAAAAATATAGAAAAACTAGTAAGCATTGACGTAGAAATATCGATGCAATTGTCGCGGTTTAACGGTGTAGCGATCGCTACATCGCACAAACAACCATTCTAACCAACTAGATAACCACTACCCTAACTTAAACCCACTTATCCTATAACAAACCCTAATTAGGGCATCAACACCTCTCTTGAATTTTCGAAAACCAACCATTACAATGAAATTAACACTTTAAAATACTAATTTAGCTTATTTAAACAACAAATTTAACAACTAGTTTAGGATTTATACCTTACAAGTGAACCCTAACTTGCACTTGACCTTGAAAGATGACTCCTTTCACCTTGTTTTAAAGCAAATTAGGGTTGGAAAGAGATGGAATAGGATTATGGTTTGAATTTGTGAAGAAATGTGTTGATTTCGGTGGATTTTGATGATTTTTTCATGATTTTTGAAGCAAGAAAGAGAGAGGGAAATGGGGTTTCCTCAGGTTGAGCTCGACCTGGTGTTGGGGAGGGTGTGTGTGTGTGAATGGTGTAGAAAATTCTACACAAAAAGCCATTCCCAAGCTCAATTAATGACTATCACATCAACTTTTCACAAAAAAAAACCCTTTTTAAGTCATTTTTGAATAAAATTTTAAACCATAGAACAAAATCTTTGAAAAGTCTTGATAAAATTTTATTAACACTAAATTTTAGTTTATAAAGTTTCTTAAGTGTGTAATTTACCTAATTAAATTTGTATTTATCACTAATTAAATGTATTTTTAAAAGCTTAAAATAATAAAAAAATTAATTAATTACGAAAAAAAATTTATTTAACTAGAAAATTATAAGTGACATTTTAGGGACAAAATTATAGTAATATCTTATCTAAATTTTGTATAATTAGGTCTACAAAGAAAAATACCTATTTTGACTTTTTACGGAAAAAGCTGAAAAATTAGCCGATTACCGAAAAACTGCCTAAACGATTTTCGAAGGGTTACAATCTTCCCCCCTTAAAAAAAATTCGGTCCCCGAATTTAGAATTTAACTACGCGTACCTTCAAAAAGATGGGGATATCTCTTCCTCATCTCGACCTCGGTCTCCCAGGTGACCTCCTCGCTGTTCGGGCCACGCCAAAGGACCTTGACGGACGGTATAACCTTCGACCTCAATTTCTTCACCTGCCGATCCAGAATGACCACCGGCT
Organism: Agapanthus africanus; assembly: GCA_030015575.1. Classification (NCBI taxonomy): domain Eukaryota; kingdom Viridiplantae; phylum Streptophyta; class Magnoliopsida; order Asparagales; family Amaryllidaceae; genus Agapanthus; species Agapanthus africanus. The sequence goes on along the minus strand of JASDDO010000016.1, from coordinate 222,023,543 downwards.
GCTCGGTGAAAGAAAGATCATGCTCTAGCTAGATCGTCTGGTGCTGAATCGCATGGGAAGGATCATGAAGGTACTTGCGGAGCATCGAGACATGGAATACGGGGTGAACATCGGAGAAGCTGGGCGGAAGAGCTAACCGATAAGCAACTGGACCAACACGCTCTAGGATCTCGAAGGGACCAACATATCTAGGACTCAGCTTCCCTTTCCGCCCAAATCTCATCACACCCTTCATCGGAGAGACCTTCAGGAAAACATGATCGCCAACAGCGAACTCGAGTCGGCGACAGCGCCTGTCAGCATATGATTTCTGCCTGTTCTGTACCGCTCTCATCCTGTCCCGAATATGCTGTATCTTCTCGGTAGTCTCCTGTACAATCTGTGGCCCCAAAATACTGCTCTCCCTAAGCTATGTCCAACATACAGGCGATCGACATCTCCTCCCATATAAAGCCTCAAAAGGTGCCATCTGAATCGTCTCCTGGAAGCTATTATTGTAAGAAAATTCGATCAAAGGCAAATGACGATCCCAGCTACCACCGAAATCTAAAACACAAGCTCTGAGCATGTCCTCAAGAGTCTGAATAGTACGCTCCGACTGACCGTCAGTCTGCGGATGAAAGGCTGTGCTAAAACTCAATCGGGTGCCCAAAGCTTCCTGGAGTTTCTGCCACAATCGGCTGGTAAACTGGGTGCCCCGGTCGGACACGATGCAAGTCTGAACGCCATGCAGTCGCACTATCTCATCAATATAAACCTGGGCGTACTGAGAAAATCCAAAAGTGGTCTTCACTGGCAGGAAGTGAGCCGCTTTCGTCAGTCGATCCACAATCACCCAAATAGAGTCATACCCTCGACTGGTCCTGGGTAGACCCATAATGAAGTCCATGGAGACCTGTTCCCACTTCCACTCAGGGATGGGCAAAGGCTGTAACTCGCCAGCTGGCCTCTGGTGCTCGGCCTTGACTTGCTGATAAGTCAGGTATCTCGACAAAAAGTCTGTAACATCCTTCTTCATCCCGTCCCACTAGTGAACCTCTCTCAAATCATGGCACATCTTGGTGGAACCTGGATGAACACTGTATACTGATCTATGTGCCTCCTCAAGGATATCACGCCTCAGTCCCTCAGAATTTGGTACGCACAGTCGAGTCCCAAATCGAAGTATCCCCTGATCATCAATCACGAACTCAGAAACTCTGCCCAGCCGAATCTGCTCAATAATCTCTAAAATACGGGCATCGCCGGACTGTGCCTCACGGATACGATCAAGTAATTGCGGGCATGCTCTGAAATGGGCCAGCTGTCCCCCTGTATGAGTAAACTCGAACTGCACCCTGCTGTCAAATAAAACCTGCCAATCCGCCGTCGACTGCATCTGTACCGCGCTCAAACAAAATAAGCTAACTCCGGGCCTCCTACTCAAAGCATCTGCAATGTGATACGCAAGTGCTTCTCATGCTCCTCCCGGCTCCGGGAATAAACCAAGATGTCGTCAATGAACACAATGATGAACTGATCAAGATACGGCCTGAATACACGGTTCATCAAGTCCATAAATGTTGCCGGGGCATTGGTGAGCCCGAACGACATCACCAAGAACTCATAATGACCATATCGAGTACGGAAAGCAGTCTTCGGAATATCCTCCTTCCGAACCCGCAAATGGTGATAACCAGACCGTAAATCAACCTTCGAGAAAAACCCTGCACCCTGGAGCTGATCGAATAAGTCATCAATGTGGGGTAGAGGATATCTGTTCCGCACAGTAACCCGGTTCAGCTGACGATAATCAATGCATAAGGGCATACTCCCGTCCTTCTTCTTAACAAACAAGACAGGAGCACCCCAAGGTGACACACTCGGTCGGATAAGCCCTTTGTCCAGCAAGTCCTGTAACTGATCCATCAGCTCTCTCAGCTCCGCCGGGGCCATCCGATAAGGCGGTATAGAGATAGGCCCCATGCCGGGGATCAAGTCAATACAGAACTCAATCTCGTGCTCTGGTGGCAGACCAGGCAGCTCGTCGGGAAATACATCAGGGAACTCTCTCACAACAGGAACCTGGTCCAACGGAACCTCTGTGGAACTAGTATCACAAACATAGGCTAAGAATCCCTGACACCCTTTTCCTTAAGAGCTGACCGGCGCGAAGATAAGAAATCAAGCTGGGAAGGGTAGCGCCATGATCTCCCTGAATAACAAGAAGTGGTTCACCAGGAAAACTGAATCTGACTGCTTTCTCACGGCAGTCCACGGATGCATAACAGGTGGCTAGCAAGTCCATACCAAGAAGGACGTCAAAGTCTAGCATATCTAGGAGAATCAAATCAACTGAAGAATCTCTCTTCCCGATACGAACGGAACATGATCGGTATACAAAACGAGCAACAAACGACTCACCTACCGGGGTAATAACGACAAGCGGCTGATCTAACGGAGAAGACTCTCGGCCCAACCTCGGTGCAAAGTACGTGGATACATAGGAATGTGTGGAGCCTGGATCAAATAATACCTGTGCATCAAAAGAACATACTGGCAGAGTACCTGTCACGACGGCATTGGATGCCTGTGCATCCTGAGGAGTCAACACGAACACTCGGGCCTGTCCACCACTAATAGCTGGCTGTCCTCTTCCTCTACCTCGGCCTCTGCCTCTGTCGCCTCGTCCTCTCTGAACCGGACCGCCACGCCCACGGCCTCTAGAAGCATCTGGCTGGCGTGGAGCATCATCAGGAGTAGGAAGTAGAGCTCTCTGAGGAGGTGGTGAGGGTGGTAAGGTCACATGCGGGACTGTCGCCGCGCCTTGACGTCCTATGGTACAGTCTCTGACACGGTGGTACTGACTCCCACTCCGAAAACATCCTAGAGACGACTGTTGGGTCTGTGGATATGAACCAAATAACTGACCTCGTCTCAATCCTCTACCTCCACCATCTCCCGGAAATAATCTATCACGATGTCTGCCCATCTGCCGCTGAGCTGGCGTATCAGTACGGATCCTATTCGGCCCAAAAATGACCGGAGTCTCAGAAATACGCTCCTCCAAAAGTAAGGCTGCATCCATCGCGGCTGCGTATGTATCAAAGTGCTGGGTGCCGATGGCAAGGAATAGCTGTGTATCAAGCCCTCGCACAAACCTCTTTATTCTCTTCTCTTATGTGTCTACTAGGTACGGAGCATATCGAGACAACTGGGTGAACTGTATATCATACTCCGACACTATCATCCCAGGAGTCTTGCGCAAAGACTCAAAACTATGGGCTCGAGCATCTCGGACACTCTCCGGAAGAAAACGGGCAAGATATGCAGATGTAAACTCATCCCAGGTCATAGAAGGCAGACCTGCAGCTCGGCCTCTCTCTACTGAGTCGTACCATGTCTGGGCAAGACCCTCCAGACGAAAACTCGCAAACTCCACCAATCTATCATCAGAACACCTCAACGAACGGCAAATCCGAGCCATCCTATCAAGAAATGCCTGTGGGTCCTCTGTCGCATCTGTACCGGTAAAAGCTGGAGGTCTCAATCTCATGAACTCCTGTAGTGAAACAGGGATAGTCTCCGTAGTAGCAGCAGGAGTGACCATCTGTGCAGCTGGTACGATCGTGGTCTGTGCGGTGGAAGGAACATCCTCGGATCTCTATGCCCGACTGGACTCAACTAAAGATCCCATCATCTGCCGCAACTCTTGCATGACGGCCTCTAATCTGGCAATACGGTTTGGATAAGGCGGATCAGTATGGCCCTGAGGGGTAGGCGTATCCTCCCGCTCGATCCTCGCCTCAGACGAGCCCGCTCGAATCTCATCCCTAGCGGTAGCCCACTGAGCTCTCATAGTCTTTGGCGGCATCGAAGCTAGAATAAGAAACGGGACTGATAAGAACATTGCAATTGAATCAAGGAATGCAAGGAATCAAGAAAGGAAATACAAGCAATTATGTCCTAAGGTCATTTAGGCGGAGTACCGTATCGTAAGTATGCCGCGGATCATACCCACGCTACGCCACTCTGCTTAAGTCACCTACTCCATCTACCAAGGTCGTCCTACACTCAGAAAGGTAAAACTTACGCTCTGATACCAACTTTGTCACGATCCGAAGGTACGGAACATGACTGGCACTTAGATTACGAGACGTCTAGAGGCGTACCGTAACCTATGTCAGCCAAAGCCCAGAAGAATCTAAACCAAAAACAAAAGAAAGTGAAGGAAAACCTTTAATGAAAACGATTTTCAAATCAATTAAGTTGCAAAGAATCCCTTTTTAAGAACATCAAAAGTTTCTGAAAATTTCGGCAGAGTCTCCCCTGTATTTTCTATCCCCCAAAATGGGTACAACAAGATAATAAACCTGTAATCATAAAAATGGCATCCCCAAGCGGGAGCTAGCTCTTCGCCCAAGGCGGATCACAACCACATGCAATATAATAGTAATATCAAGAAAAGAGCATAAAGAAACACAAAATATCAGAAACACAACGCCGACTCAAGTGAGCTCGACCCAAAAGAAACCACAATATACAAATCTCTCAGTCTCATCACTAGGTCGCATATACGATATAAAGTGGTAGATGGAGAATACTAGATAAAATGATAGAGCAAAAAGAAATAAAGCGTGCTCGCAACCCACCTACGGGCGATGTCGCGAGTCTGAGCAAAAGGAACTGATGATAAGATAGCCGCCGCTACAAGACTGATGAGTCCGATCTGCAAGACACTGTGGCACAACGGGGGTGAGTTGCCAGCTCGTGAGTAAATATAACATCTAATAAGGCAATCGTAAGAATGCACGCAATGCACCACAACATGCATGTCCATATGTGATATGATATCTCTAGTATGCATGCACAGGTATGCAATGTCATTATTAAGTCTTTAAGTGTTTTAAATGCTAAGGGTATTGAATTCTTAACTTTAGAACATGAATATCTATATAATAGCTAAATACCATCAAGAAATCATCTGAAAACCCGTGTCAAGCATCGACACCAAATAGGAATCATATCTGTCTCAATATCGGGCTCCGTCAGTCCGGATCGGCCCATATCATAAATCTCACGACAACGGTCGGTATCCTCCGGATATCCGCCGTGCCAGACATCACCGGCAGGTAGTCCTCCCCTGCCAGGCTCATCGTCTACAACTCGATCTTCTTGCCCCGGGGTACCATACCGGGCCCACCATGTACCCGAGACGGTTCATCCACTCCTCGAATCGGGTCTCGAAATCCAACAGAAAACATGAAAACTCATGGTGGACGACACATACATCACGAGAAAACCGCAACATTGTTTTAAAAATGATAAATATAAGCTTTTGTTAAATTCTTTCGGTTTTCCCCAAAAATCCAGAAATCGCAGCAATACTGAAATCCTCAAGAAAATCATAATGTCCACATGTTATATATGATAAATGTCTATGATAACAAGGCATGGGACATGAATTGTGGCTAGAAAACTTTGCAAGTATGATGATGATGCAAGGTATATATACATGCTATGCAATTTCATATATCATGCACGATGCAAGGCGATACTAAGCTAAACAGGTTCTATAGTGCACGTGGCATGGCAATTACCAAAGGCGCGTGTGTCACATGAATAGTGCGCATGCAACAGATGCCAATGGTAATGGTGTTCGTGTCCTACGAAGTGTTATCGCATATGTGCATATGAATATCCATGCAATCTAGCATACTATTTACTATAAGGTATGCTGTGTAAATGAAGGGGTAAGCTAACTAACAATATAAATCTTGCCAGAAATAGGGTAATCCTAACTAGGGGGCGCCTCGCGCCATCCAGACGATTCCTCCATAGATGAATACATCTACTCACCTAAAAGCCTCGCTAATCCGATACGACCACCGCCTTGCCTTTACGCGCCGTGTCCGATGTTTCCCCGACCGATCCTATATTTGCATAACACCAAGCATAAGATTACATATCCTAAAACGATACAAGTCACAATATACAAATATCGACGCTCTCAAATTAAACATAACGTGCACTCGGTGCGCGGGAAAACACACGAAAATCGCTAAATCTTAACTAGAATCGTTATTTCGGGGCAATCGACAAAACTAAAACCCGGCTAGATGAAACCATGCATTCACGCACTCTAATAGTCTTATACGAAGCAAATTATATCGCCTAAATAACACAATTAGATCACTTCCTAAAATTTTAGAAAAACTAGTAAGCAATTAGCATGCCGTTTTCAAAGCAAACATCGCGAATTAACGATATCGCGATCGCAACATCGCACAAATATCCGACCTAATACACTAGATGGCCACAATACTAACCTAAACACACTTATTCAACTTCAAACCCTAACTATAACATCACCTCTTAAAAATATAGAAAAACTAGTAAGCATTGACGTAGAAATATCGATGCAATTGTCGCGGTTTAACGGTGTAGCGATCGCTACATCGCACAAACAACCATTCTAACCAACTAGATAACCACTAACCTAACTTAAACCCACTTATCCTATAACAAACCCTAATTAGGGCATCAACACCTCTCTTGAATTTTCGAAAACCAACCATTACAATGAAATTAACACTTTAAAATACTAATTTAGCTTATTTAAACTACAAATTTAACAACTAGTTTAGGATTTATACCTTACAAGTGAACCCTAACTTGCACTTGACCTTGAAAGATGCCTCCTTTCACCTTGTTTTAAAGCAAATTAGGGTTGGAAAGAGGTGGAATAGGATTATGGTTTGAATTTGTGAAGAAATGTGTTGATTTCGGTGGATTTTGATGATTTTTTCATGATTTTTGAAGCAAGAAAGAGAGAGGGAAATGGGGTTTGCTCAGGTTGAGCTCGACCTGGTGTTGGGGAGGGTGTGTGTGTGTGAATGGTGTAGAAAATTCTACACAAAAAGCCTTTCCCAAGCTCAATTAATGACTATCACATCAACTTTTCACAAAAAAAAACCCTTTTTAAGTCATTTTTGAATAAAATTTTAAACCGTAGAACAAAAACTTTGAAAAGTCTTGACAAAATTTTATTAACACTAAATTTTAGTTTATAAATTTTCTTAAGTGTGTAATTTACCTAATTAAATTTGTATTTATCACTAATTAAATGTATTTTTAAAAGCTTAAAATAATAAAAAAAATAATTAATTACGAAAAAAAATTTATTTAACTAGAAAATTATAAGTGACATTTTAGTGACAAAATTATAGTAATATCTTATCTAAATTTTGTATAATTAGGTCTACAAAGAAAAATATCTATTTTGACTTTTTACGGAAAAAGCTGAAAAATTAGCCGATTACCGAAAAACTGCCCAAACGATTTTCGAAGGGTTACAGTTGTAATATTATTTTGCGGGACACATCCAGGTTGCGGTTGTAGCCACCGTTGTATTATTTCTTTTTACTGTTTTTGCTCCTAGGATAGACCCAAGGTGGGGTGCACAAACTACCGGGTATTTCGAAGTGTTTAGTGGCCTACTCACGTGGTTAAGGGAGACCGCTTCACTTCGGGTACTTGGCGGGTTGTTTGTCGTACCCGTAAGGGTCTAGGGTGGGGTAGTGGCTATTCATCACAACTGTGTAATCCGTCTTTTCTTGCAGGCTCAAAAGAAACGCGGATTGCTAGCAAATCCAATATTGTTTATCTGTGATCTGGAATGCCTATTATTGCGTCTGACGAATGTACAATATCTATATATGATAGTTATTTAGACGTCACTTATGTTTTTCACCCGCGCAGCCCAGCCCCCGCTCTGCCGTTAGTTAAGTGACCTAACGGGTGATGACGGGACCCCGTGGCGAATGCGCATGGCATAAGAGGACGTTGTATTTTCGTTGTTATCTGTAATGATAGGTTAAAGATGGGACGCATTATTTTTAATGCAAAGAAAAATAAAACCTAAACTGAATCGTTGGAACAATTTCTAAAAACTACTCGGTTTTCTTGAAAAAGCAATTTTTAAATGCGGAGCTTAAACCATTCCTTATAAAAGCTATCTTGGTTCCTTCGATCAAATCAAGTTCACCATGTTAACGGTTTTTTGCCAAAAACCAGCCGTAACCCTCCGTTGTTTCAAATAGACAGCACATCGTATTCATGCTATGCTTGTTGGCCTGCGTCAAGGCATAGTGTATAGTAGCAGTGTGTGTGCCTATTTGTTGCATAGATAGATGCATTAGTTTAAGACAGACGTATACCTTGTTGGCCTACGTCAAGGGCTTGTACGATGTACTTAGATTGATCAGGACAATGACGGGTAGAACTTGACTTGCGTCTTATGACTTGTTGGCCTACGTCAAGGTCTATAAGAGCTTGTGGTATAAAAATCACATCGGGAGTTTCAAACATAAAGGAAACTTGCAGATTAAGAATACCTTCTGGAGTGTGGTGACTAGAGTGGCTTCCATCAAGTGCATCATGCAATGATAGTTGGATCCTGAGCCCACTGATGAGTAGGATTACTCTCGGAAAACATTCTCACTTAACAATCAATGCTATAAACCAAGTAGGTGTCCAGAAAGGTGTTAGAGGGGCTACGCCTCCAGGGAAAAGAGGTTATTTAATTAAGGAACTTCGCGAAAGCGTTGGAAAACCTTCCTCAAAGTACCAACACTAGCCTGGCTGAAAGGTTAAGCAAGTATTATGACGTGTGATTAAATCCTGAGTCGTTCTTCTTTTAGGTTTTGAAGAAGGATTTGAGGGAACAGTGGGAGCCATCAAGTTTAGATAAACTAATAACCAATCTAAACTTGCAAGAAGCATATGCTGAGTGTTTTCTTTTCTCTCTCTCTAGCAGCTACCATGAGAGGATTAAAACTATTACTTTAGAAAAATATACTGACCGGACAGAACTATAAAGATTGGCTAAGGAACGTCAACATTGCACTGACTTATGACAAAGTAGCTTATATTACCACCGCTGTTCCTCCCCTTATCCCTGGACCAGATTCCTCAGTTGTGGACAAGGAAGTTCGCAAAACTTGGGATCTGGATTGTGAGCGAGCTAAATGTATCGTGCTGGCGTCCATGAACAATGAACTCCAGAAACAGAATGAGAGTATGGATATTGTATCCATCTTCCTCCATGTAAAGGAATTATATGGAGAACACTCCCGTATCGCAAGGTACGGGACCTCAAGGAAACTCTTCCAGATGAGGTTAGCTCCAGGATCGCCTGTAGGAGAGCACGTCCTCAAAATGATCATCCTCATTGAGGAACTCGCAAACCTGGGATGCGTGCTAGAGAATGATTTGTATATCGACTTGATTTTGCAGTCCCTTCCCCACACCTTCTCTCAGTTCGTGCTTAGCTTCAACATGCACGAAATGGAAGCTGATCTTCCAAAGCTCCTCAACATGTTGAGGGTAGCAGAGACCTCCTTGAAAAAGGGGAAGACCCCCGTTCTGTATGTTGGCCAATCATCCTCTTCTAAATCTAAAGCGAAAGCTAAAGGGAAGAAGAAGATGAAAGCCACCAAACAGAAGGGTGGGGTCAAGAAGGTGCTGGGAAAGAACAAGGCAGGAAGGGTGAAAGCGGATATAAACGAATGCCATTATTGTCACAGGCAAGGGCACTGGAAGAAGGACTGTATGGCCTTCAAGGCAAAGGACACGAAGCAAGCGGTTGCTTCTGCTTCAGGTGTGCTCGTAATCGAATATTGTCTTTCAGTAAACTCTACTTCATGGATACTTGATACCGGTTCTGGTTCTCACATCTGTAATTCATTGCAGGATCTGAGAAATAGTAGAGTACTGGGGGCAGGTGATATGACTCTCCGGATAGGCAATGGAATGCATATAGATGTTGTTGCAATAAGGGAGTATCACCTAGGGTTGACTAGTGAGCACGTTTTGGTGTTGTACAGCTGTTTTTGTATTCCCAGTATGCTGTGCAATATTATATCAGTTTCTTTGTAGTCTAATAAAGGATATAATTTTGCGCTTGAAAGTAATGTCATGAACATTCTACTAAATCAAGAACTGATTGGGTATGGCACACTGGAAAACGGCATATACATACTTAATCAACCTCGCATTTTCAATATTCAAAACACACATAAAAGAAAGGCTCCAGATTCAAATCAAGCCTTCTTATGGCATTGTAGACTTGGTCATATAAACGAAACAAGGTTGACTAAGTTACATAAAGATGGATATCTCGATCCGTTTGAATATTCATCATATGCAACTTGTCAATCATGTATCAAAGGAAAAATGACCAAATCTCCATTCTTCGGACACGGAGCAAGAGCTACTGAATCTTGGAACTTGTACACAGTGATGTATATGTTCCAATGTGTACACATGCACGAAGCGGTCACTCCTACTTCATCACTTTTACTGATGACTTCTCTAGGTATGGACATGTGTTCTTAATGAAACATAAATCAGAGACCTTTGAGAAGTTTAAAGAGTATAAAAATGAAGTAGAGAAACAAACTGGTAAAAGCATCAAGAGACTTCGATCTGATCGAGGTGGAGAATACTTAGGTACCAGTTTCCTTGATTACTTAAAAAAGAATGGAATTCTCTCTCAGCTTACTCCGCCTTATACACCTCAGCATAATGGTGTATCAGAAAGGAGGAATCGCACGCTATTAGATATGGTGCGTTCAATGATGAGTAGTGCTGAGTTACCACTTTCCTTCTGTGGATTTGCTGTAGAATCAGCGGCATACTTATTGAATAGAGTTCCAACTAAGTTTGTGCCTACCACTCCATATGAAATGTGGAGCGGGAAGAGACCATATCTCAAGTATATTAAGATATGGGGGTGCCCGGCATATGTTAAAAAGCATAAACCGGACAAGCTCGAGTCATGATCGGTGTTGTGAAAGTTTGTAGGATACCACAAACATTCAAGGGGGTACATGGTCTACCACGCAGAAGAACAAAAGGTGTTTGTCGCTCGCCACATTGTCTTCTTAGAGAGCTAATTTCTTGCAAAAGAAATTAGTGGGAGCGCGGTAGAGCTGAAAGAAATTCCAGAACCTCAAACTACTACCGAGGACTTAGAAGAACCTCATATTTCAATAGAACATGACGAACCAACGCCACTCCGCAGATCTAGTAGGCTTTCTCATCCTCCAGAGAGATACTATGGTTTTATTCTAGATGGGGATCGAGAGGATTGCATCATCGACGATGATGAGCCTACTAGTTTTCAGCAGGCTATCACGAGTATTGACTCGATGAAGTGGCTGGATGCTATGAGATCCGAAATGGAATCCATGTACACTAATAAAGTATGGACTTTAGAAGTTGCTCCTCCTGGTGTTAAACCAGTTGGATGCAAATGGATCTTCAAAAAGAAGATTGGTGCACTTGGACAAGTGGAAACCTACAAAGCTAGACTCGTTGCAAAAGGTTTTCGTCAAAGACCAGGACTGGACTATGATGAAACCTTTTCACCTGTAGCTATGCTTAAATCCATTCGGATCCTGCTTGCCATTGCTGCCTTCCATGACTATGAAATCTGGCAGATGGACGTTAAAACAGCTTTTCTAAATGGACATTTAGAAGAGAGTGTTTACATGGATCAACCAGAAGGTTTCTTACACAGTGGGAGCAGCGGAAGGGTGTGCAGGTTGCTTAAATCCATTTATGAATTAAAGCAAGCATCGCGAAGTTGGAACATCTGCTTTGATGAGACAGTCAAAGAGTTTGACTTTATCAAAAATGTAGATGAACCATGTATTTATAGGAAGATTGTAGAAGGAGCAGTAGTCTTCCTCGTTTTGTACGTCGACGACATACTACTGATAGGGAATGATATCACTATGCTACAATCAGTAAAGCTCTTCTTGTCACAGAAATTCTCCATGAAAGACTTGGGTGATGCAACCTACATTTTGGGCATTAAGATCTATCGTGATAGATCTAATAGAATGTTGGGACTTTCACAGTCCAGGTATATTGACACTATACTAAAGAGATTTAGTATGGAAGATTCCAAGCGCGGTAACATGCCCGCTTGTCACGGGATTACCCACTCCAAAGAGATGTCTCCAAAGACTGATGAAGAGAAGGATCGCATGAGCATTTTACCCTACGCTTCGGCGGTAGGATCTTTAATGTATGCGATGTTATGTACAAGACCGGATGTAGCTTACGCACTTGGTGTGGTAAGCAGGTATTAGTCTGACCCAGGTGAGAAACATTGGATAGCGGTAAAGAACATTCTCAAGTACCTGAGAAGGACTAAGGAGATGTTCTTGATTTACGGTAATGGGGACCTCCAGGTAGAGGCTTTTACCGACTCCGGCTTCCAAAGTGAAAACGATGATTCTAAATCCATTTCGGGTTTTGTGTTTACCCTCAATGGAGGGGCGGTATGTTGGAAGAGTTCCAAACAGGATACCGTCGCAGACTCAACTATGGAGGCTAAGTATATAGCTGCTAGTGAAGCCGCAAAAGAGGCTGTCTGGATGAGGAAGTTCATTTCTGAACTTCAGGTGGTTCCGTCCATTGCCAATCCAATACCTTTGTATTATGATAACAATGGGGCCGTAGCATTGGCAAAGGAACCCAGGTCCCATCAGAAATCCAGGCATATCTTAAGGCGTTTTCTCCTGATCAGGGAGATCGTTGATCGTCGGGAGATCGTTGATCGTCGGGAGATCGAGGTACGGAGAGTGGATACAAAAGACAACACGGCAGATCCATTCACAAAGGCCATTCCTTAAGTTCAGTTCGAGAGGCTATTTGAGATGTTGGGCATGCGGTACTCCAGCAACTGGATATAGTGAAGACAGTGGGTACTCATTGCGCCAATTATAGGCCCTAGTGCAAGTGGGAGATTGTTGGATATATATGCCCTAGAGGCCTTCATTGTATAGGATACTGGGATATGTATATACATAACCGTCTTGCTCAATATGATAGTACGCTATTTGGTTTGTCTTTATCTTAACGTATGATATATTTTGCGTAGTATTCATATATATATACATGTTGATAAAGCCCTTAGGATGTTTGCCTGACTTCCGGTGTTATGATGGCAGTCATACTAGTGGGAGCTGGATAGTCAATAGGCACATCCTTAGATGTCCATGGTCGTAGGAGTATCGAGACTGGGCATTGATACTCCAGAGTAGACTGGTGTATACATATCTAGACCCTGAGGAAGGGCGATGGATTGGTCCCGCAGCCATTGGTGGAGTGCACCTAAGATTGTATACAGATGCTCACTGGGTGTGAGTACACCGGACAGGACTCGCCGAGAACTGACTGGATGGTATTTATACCTAACGTCAGATAGCAGTTCTCAGGTGACATGTGTGCAAATAGTCCGTTGACTTAAAGTCGTCATTTGTCTCGTGTAAGTTCCCACTGTGCTTTGATTACTACCCTACCATGGTTCAAAGGAGTCGTGCAAACAGGTTTTAGTTGGGCACAGTCCCGAGCCACGTGGAGGCAGTGAGTGAGTGTCCGGTATAGGGAGTTGATATCTCATAGTGATCGGTTGGTCATTACCATAAGTCCCTGGCCAGGGCCGATTGAGAATTACTGATAGATTAATCAGTGGATTCTCGGATGGTGATAGAGCCATACCGACACGACTTGTACTGTTATTAGGGGTCTGATGTTCACCACCTCCCTAGACCATACATGCGATACTCTTAGACGAACAGACCAGACTGCACGGATATTGTCACGCACAGGCTCAGTAGGAGTTCGGATGGGTATCTTCACTAGCCTTCTTATCGACATCTACCTAGGGACCGTTACGTACAGCTTGTGCTGCTTGCGGTCTGTGGTTAAACCCACTGCCAGCGTAGTAGTCGAGTCTTTAGAGTGCCACACAGAGTTTTCCCAACTCTAGACGAAATGATATAGAGGTCGTACGGTTTTACGACAAGGGTTCGGACGAATACGTGTTTAAACACACGTACGACATTCGGACAGTTTTTACTAGACGGCTTTGTTTTAAGCCAGATTCTAGTATCAGGTTATTGGATTTATACAGTCTTTAGTTTTTCCGTGTTTTCACGGATGCGAAGGGCATTCTCGTAATTATTCAAGAAGCTTCTAGAAGGAGGGTGACTAAGGAGGTTAAGGTGGCATTTTCATTAATTGCTTTTGTGACTCATTTATATGATTCATCATATCATTAAATGCTTCATTAATGATCTAATGACTCACATAATGAATCACTCTTCTTGAATAAATGATGCATGGTGAATAATCATTTAATTGATATTATTTGATAATTCATTATGTTTGATATATTCAAGTGAGAAGCTTTTCTCTTCTCATTATCATCTCCACCTTCTCTCTCCTCAAGCTCTCTCTCCTTCTCCAAACCCTAATCCTACCACTCATGAGTTGAGTACAAGGATTAGTAAAAACTAAACACTCCATAACATAACTCTACATCATCTTAGTTACTTTGGTCAACAACTAGAGAATCAAAGTTACCTCAAGTCTTGAGGTATAGCTTGGATTAGGGTACTCGGGTGGATCATCTATCACGGATAGGAGGCCGAGGAGGACATAGAGATCACAAAGACAAAGGAATAGAATCGTTTGGTATAATCTCTTCACATAGTTGCTTAGAACTCTATGCTTATTGTTAAGTATTGTTTAGAAAAGATCTTTGGTTAGTTGATGTATGCTACCAAACAAGATTGTTTTTCATATTTCTGCCTCCCCGCTACTCGTGGGGTGTTGCACATCGACTTACATTTATTGCAATGTTCTTATTATCATGTTTCCTGTACCAGCCAATATGCCGCCGCAGGCTACGAGAGCACAGAGGGCTGCAGCCCGAGATGAGATCCGAGCAGGCTCGTCCGAGACGAGGACCGAGCAGGGTGGTATACCTACGCCTCAGGGACAGACTGATCCGCATTCCCCAGGCCGCATGGATAGGCTAGAGTCTGGTATGGAGGAGCTACGACAGATGATGGGAGGTATGCAGGAGTTACGACATATGGTGGGATACCTAGTAGCGGCCAGTCGTGCACAGAGATCGGAGGATGTACCTACCACATCACAGACTACCATGGTACCTGCTGCCCAGGCAGTTGCTCCTACTACTACCACCGTTGCTATCCCAGTATCGCAACAGGATTTCAAGAGGCTGAGACCTCCAGTCTTCATGGGCACCGACGCAGCAGAGGATCCGCAGACATTTCTTGACAGTTTAGCCAGGATCTGCCGTTCGCTCAGATGTTCTGACGATCGATGGGTGGAGCTTGTGAGTTTCCGTCAAGAGGGCCTCGCGCAAACATGGTGGGAGCCAGTCGTGAGAGGTCGAGCTGCAGGTCTACCGCCTATGACTTGGGCCGAGTTTGCAACAGTCTTTCTAGCTCGTTTCCTCCCAGAGAGCGTTCGTGACGCTTGGGCTCGTAGTTTTGATGCTTTGATCAAGACCCCAGGGATGACGGTGTCTGAGTACGATGTCCAGTTCACGCAGTTGTCCAGATATGCTCCGTATTTGGTGGATACTGAAGAAAAGAGAGTGAAGAGGTTCGTGCAGGGACTTGACACCCAGCTGTTTCTTACTATTGGCGCCCAACACTACGACACTTATTCAGCTGCTATAGATACGACATTACGGATGGAGGCACGCATATCACAGACTTCGGCCGTTTCTGGGCCGAAGAGGATTCGCACCGATGTGCCGTCGCAGAGGCAGTGCGCCAGACTCTTTCCGAGAGATGGGCCAGGCAGAGGAATTAGACGGGGTCAGTTATATGGTTCATATCCACAAGGACAGCAGCCGTCGCCAGGATGTTATGGGTGCGGGAGTCCGCACCATCTTATCAGAGACTGTCCGGTAAGACAGCAGGGAGCGGCGACAGTTCCACATGTGACCTTACCACCATCACCACCTCCTCCTCAGAGAGCTCTACTTCCTACCCCAGGCGATGCTCCACATCAGTTAGGTGCACCCAGAGGCCGTGGACGTGGCGGTCTTATTCAGAGAGGACGAGGAGGACGAGGCCGAGGCTGAGGACAGCCAGCTATTGGTGGGGGACAGGCCCGAGTTTTCGCCTTGACACCGCAGTATGCGCAGGCATCTAATGCCGTTGTGACAGGTACCTTGCCAGTATGTTCTTTCGACGCGCGAGTATTATTCGACCCAGGTTCCACACATTCGTACGTATACACACACTTTGCACCGATGTTGGGCCGTGAGTCGTCGTCGTTAGATCAGCCGCTTATTGTTATTACTCCGGTAGGCGAGTCGTTTGTCGCTCGTTTTGTGTTTCGATTGTGTTCCGTTCGTATCGGGGAGAGGGATTCGTCGGGTTGATTTGATTCTCCTCGATACGTTGGACTTTGATGTGTTTCTGGGCATGGATTGGCTAGCCACTTGTTATGCTTCTGTGGACTGCCGTGAGAAGGCAGTCAAATTTAGCTTTCCGGGAAAGCCAGTCCTTGTTATTCAGGGAGACCGCAGCGTCACCCTTCCCAGCATGATTTCATCTCTTCACGCTGGTCAGCTCTTGCGGAAGGGATGTCAGGGATTCTTAGCATATATTTGTGATACTCGAGCTGCAGAAGTTCCGTTGGACCGGGTCCCGATTGTTTGTGAGTTCCCTGATGTTTTCCCTGATGAGCTGCCTGGGCTACCCCCTGAGCGCGATGTTGAGTTCTGCATTGACTTGATTCCCGGCTCGGGGTCTATTTCTATACTGCCTTATCGGATGGTCCCGGCGGAGCTTAGAGAGCTGAAGAATCAGTTGCAGGATTTGTTAGATAAGGGGATTATTCGACCTAGCGTTTCTCCGTGGGGTGCACCGGTCCTGTTTGTCAAGAAGAAAGACGACAGTTTGCGTTTGTGCATCGACTACCGCCAGGTGAACAAAGTTACCGTACGAAACCGGTATCCCTTACCACATATCGACGATTTGTTCGACCAGCTTCAGGGGGCAGGATATTTCTCGAGGATCGATTTGCGATCAGGATACCATCAGCTACGAGTTTGACATGAGGATATACCGAGGACAGCTTTCCACACGCGCTACGGCCACTATGAGTTTTTGGTGATGTCGTTCGAACTCACCAACGCCCCAGCAGCATTCATGGATTTGATGAACCGTATATTCAGGCCGTATCTCAACTTGTTCATTATAGTGTTCATTGATGATATTTTGTTGTATTCTCGGAGCCGAGAGGAGCACGAGCAACACTTACGGATTACGTTGCAGACTTTGAGGGAGCACCAGCTTTTCGCTAAATTTTCCAAGTGTGCATTCTGGCTGGACAACGTTGGTTTCTTGGGTCACGTGATTACGAGAGATGGCATATGTGTGGACCCGAAGAAGATCGAGACCGTTCAGCAGTGGCCCAAACTGACATCAGTTATGGAGATCCGCAGTTTCCTAGGCCTGGCTGGCTACTACAGGCGATTTGTTCAGGATTTCTCCCGTATTGCTGCACCATTGACCGGATTGACCCAGAAGGGAGTGCCTTTCGATTGGACGGAGGACCGCGAGCACAGTTTTTAGTGGCTACGGACTTTTTTGACTACGGCGTCGGTGTTATCATTGCCTTCAGGATCAGGCGGATTCGTGGTTTATTGTGATGCTTCACGAGTGGGGCTAAGGTGCGTATTGATGCAGCATGACAGGGTGATCGCGTATGCTTCACGGAAGTTGAAGAAACATGAACAGAACTACCCCACTCACGATTTGGAGATGGCTGCAGTGGTCTTTGCACTTAAGATCTGGCGGCATTACCTATACGGCGAGTCGTGTCAGATATTCACTAATCACAAGAGCTTAAAGTATATATTTCAGCAGCGAGACATGAATCTCAGACAGCGCCGTTGGATAGAACTAGTAAAGGACTACGATTGCGAGATTTTGTATCACCCGGGCAAGGGTAATATAGTGCCGGATGCTTTGAGCAGGAGGCCCGCGGGTAGTCTATCTTGTTTGCGCGCAGTATAGAGGTAGTCGTCGGCAAATTGGCAGATTTTATGCGACAGCCGGGTTGAGTTCGAGTTCACTCCGACAGGGGGACAGCTTGCGCATGTTCATGCACGTTCGCAGTTACTTGACCGTATTCGAGAGGCACAGCCCAGCGATGACCGTCTTTCAGAGATCATGGAGCAGATTAGGCAGGGCAGAGATTCCGAGTTCATGATCGATGATCAGGGAGTACTGCGATTTGGGACTTAATTGTGCTTACCAGATTCTGAGGGACTACGACGTGAGATTCTTGATGAGGCGTATAGATCAACATACAGCGTTCATCCGGGTTCCACCAAGATGTACCGCGATTTGAGAAATATCTTTTGGTGGGACGGGATGAATAGGGGCGTCACAGGCTTCGTATCGAGATGCCTGACTTGTCAGCAAGTCAAGGCCGAGCACCAGAGGACCGCTGGAGAGTTGCATCCTTTGCCCATTCCGAAGTGGAAATGGGAGCAGGTTTTTATGGACTTCATTGTGGGTCTACCCAGGACCAGTCGAGGGTATGACTACATTTGGGTGATCGTGGATCGTTTGACGAAAGCGGCTCACTTCCTGCCAGTGAAGTCTACTTTCAGTTTTGCTCAGTATGCACAGATTTACATCGACGATATCGTACGGTTGCATGGCGTACCGACTTGTATCGTGTCAGACAGAGGCACCCAGTTTACCAGCCGACTATGGCACATACTTCAGGAGGCATTAGGCACCCGTTTGAGTTTCAGCACAGCATTTCATCCGTAGACCGATGGCCAGTCAGAGCGGACTATTCAGACTCTTGAGGACATGCTCCGAGCGTGCGTTTTAGACTTCGGAGGTTGCTGGTATCATCATTTACCCATAGTGGAGTTCTCCTACAACAACAGCTTCCAAGATACTATTCAGATGGCACCTTTCGAGGAATTGTATGGGAGGAGAAGTAGATCGCCCGTCTGTTGCACAGAGCTCAGCGAGAGCAGTATATTGGGGCCACAGCTTATTGAGGAGACGACCGCGAAGATACAGTTGATTCGAGATCGGATAAGAGCGGCTCAGAGCAGGCAGAAATCGTATGCAGACAGACGCCATCACAGACTAGAGTTCGCAGTTGGCGATCATGTTTTTCTGAGGGTCTCTCCGAAGAAGGGTGTGATGCGATTTGGGAGAAAAGGAAAGCTTAGTCCCAGATTTGTGGGTCCCTTCGAGATCCTCGAGCTTGTCGGAACAGTTGCGTATCGTTTGGCTCTTCCACCCAGCTTTCCTGATGTTCACCCCGTCTTCCATGTTGTGATGCTCCGCAAGTACCTTCACGACCCTTCGCACGCTATTCAACACCCGACAGTCCAGCTAGAGCGTGACCTTTCTTTTGTAGAGCAGCCGGTGGTCATCCTAGATCGGCAGGTGAAGAAATAGAGATCAAAAGTTTTACCGACCGTCAAGGTCCTTTGGCGTGGCCCGAGCAGCGAGGAGGTCACCTGGGAGACCGAGGACGAGATGAGGAAGAAATATCCCCATCTCTTTGAAGGTACGCGTAGCTATATTTTTAATTCGGGGACCGAATATCTTTAAGGGGGGAAGATTGTAACGCCTTAAAAAGTCGTTTTGGTGTTTTCCCGAAAATCGGTGAAAATTTGGTATTTTTCCGTAAATCGTCATTTTTGTTATTTTGCAGTTTAGGCCTAATTATACCTAATTTGGATAGGTAATTGCTAGTTTTTAGTAGCTAATGAGTTACTTATAAATTTCTGGTCATTTAAAATCTTTCCCTAATTTTTCAATTTTTAATATTATTTTAAGCTGTTAAAAATATATTAAATTAGCGATAAATACAAATTTAAATGAGCTAATTTTACTCTTTGGAATCAAGTTAACTAAAATCTAGTTTGTAATATAATTGTTTTAGTATTTTATTTCAAGTTCTAATTGGTTTTTATTATGGAAAACAAAAATATAATTATTTTGAACTAAAACTTGCAAATATAAACTAGTGGGGGGGGGGGTCCTTTTTGCATAGAACCTTTTTGTATTCACTCACACTCACCCTCACTCCCCTTGGCCGGCCATACACTGCTGCAGCAGCCACTATCCCCCCTCTTTTTGACTTTAAATCATGTGAGGAAATGGGTTAAAAAGGGTTATATATATATTTATTTGAGGTTAGGGTATTATGGTAATATGAGAGGGTTGACTTAGACCTTTTTCCCCAACACCCACACCATCCCTCACCTCTCCCTCAGCCGAAAATTCTGCAGAAAAACAGGCCCCAAATCTCCCCTCTTTTCCCTTCAAAATTTCATCAAAATTGCTCCAAAATTCCAAATTAAACCTCAAAATTTCAAGACCATTCTTCATCCCATTCTTTTTAG
The DNA here is from genome assembly GCA_030015575.1 of Agapanthus africanus. Lineage (NCBI taxonomy): Eukaryota > Viridiplantae > Streptophyta > Magnoliopsida > Asparagales > Amaryllidaceae > Agapanthus > Agapanthus africanus. Next base: position 222,003,268 of record JASDDO010000016.1, on the reverse strand, counting down.
CCTTTCTTGCATGGAACTTGGATGCTATGAGGCCATCTTTGGAGGCAATTTTTCTTGCTAGATCCGTAGAAATTGAGGTATAATCCTTAACCATTTAACATTTGTGGCTAAATTCCTTTAATTAAATGGTTTTAGTGTTAAAAGTTTAGCTAATTTCTAGTCTAGGTTTTAAAGTTCATGGCTTGAGTTTAAATTAAGGTTTTAGAAACCATAAGTAGGTTAATCAAATCATTTTGCTATCTAGTTGTTTGCTAACCTAAGTTAATGATGTTACTTTTCTTATGTGGGCTTTTATTTGTGTTAATTTAAGTTTTCAAGTGTGGAATTTGATTTGGAATTGATAGTTATAAAAATCAAGAAAGGAATTTGTGTTGGAAAATAGGATTTGAAGCATTGCTAATGTGTTGTAATTATAGTGTTTGTGTCTAACTAGTTGTGCGGTTGGATGTTATAATTGATAGTAGTCTTTTGTCACAAAGCGACGGTGTTTGCACCGATTTTGGAATGCAAATGCTTACTAGATTTTTTTATAAAATTACGTGATGAATTATTTGTGATATCTTGATGATTGTATTGGCATCTCCTACGAATTTTAGGGTGTGTGAATGCTGATTTTTGGTTTTATCGGGTTTTAGCTTTGCCGGGCGCCCAAAACGACGATTATAGTTAGTTTTTGTGATTTTCGTGTGTGTTCCGCGCACCTTGTGCACGTTGTGCGTAACTGTTGGAGATAGTGACCTCAAAGTCAATTATTGGATTGCAGGTACGTGATTGCAATGATTGAGGCATGACCTATACCGATATGATAGTCTTGCTCGAGATGATAGTATGCTATCTGGTTTGTCTTTATCATCGTATACATGCTTTAGTTCACTATTGCATGATGATAGAGCCCATAGGATTCTTGCTTGACTACCAGCAGTATGATGGCGATCATATACGTGGGAGCTGGGGTCTGTAAGCACATCCTTAAAGTGTCCTTAGTCGTGGGAGTTTCGAGAAAGGGCATCGATACTCCAGAGTAGACTAATGTATACAGTCGAGACCCCGACGAGGGGCGGTGGCCGGTCTCACAAGCCACTGGTGTCAGTTTGATCACCTAAGATGTATACAGGTGCTCAATGGGTTATGAGTACACCGGACAGGACTTGCCGGGAACATGCAAGTTGGTATTATACATATCGTCAGATAGCAGTTTCCTGGTGACATGTGTACATGTTAGTTTGTCGACCTGAGATCATCATTTGTCTCGTGTGAGTTCCCACTGTGCTTAGATTACTACCCTACCACGCTCAAAGGAGACGTGCAAACAGGTTTTAGTTGGGTACAGTCCCGAGCTATATGGAGACAGTGAGCGGATCGTCATGGATTCGTCTCTCCCGGTATTGGGGGTTGATGTCGCGCAGTGCACGGATGGCCATCACTAGAAATCCTCGGCCGAGGTAGTGGAGAATTACTGATTTGGATCAGTAGTTTCTCAGGTGGTGATGGGTTTCATGCCGACACGATTTATCGTGTTATTAGGGGTCTGACTTTATCCACCCCCCTAGACTCGATATACGATACTCTTTAGACGAACGGACTGGACTGTACGGATATTGTCACTGTCAGGCTCAGTACAGTTTATGGATGAGTTCGCTCGTCAGCTTTCCTTCCAATCAATACATTGGCAAACGTTACGTATTGCTTGTACCTCTGACGTGCTAGAGGTTATACCCAGTGCCAATGTGTTGATGAGTCATTAGAGTCCCCCACAGACTATTTCACAAGTTCGGGCGAAACGTTGTAGAGGCCGTATGGTATTATGGCAAGGTTCGGAAAATGCACGTGCGTTTTCGCATGTGTCATTTTTCGGGCAGATAATACTGGTAGGCTTTGGTTTAAGCCGGAACCCAGTATTATACTGTGCAGATATAATATCTTTGTCTCAGTTGCATTTGTATTCGGTCGTAATACAAATGCGGGTATGTTTATACTATTACGGGGTTATCCTGAAATTCGTTTCAGGATCACTTTTGGAAGTTGCCAGTTTCCAGTTTTCTATCATCCGTATTTAACATTCGGTTAAATGCGGATTTATCTTTTCTTGAGATGAGTGTGGAAGCTTCTAGATGGTGACTAGGATGGTGAGGTGGCTTAGTGCATTAATGGAGCATTTATGTGTTGATGACTATGTGTTATGAATCATTGTTTCTTTTAATGAGTTCATACTAGGTGTTAGATGACACATTCTCTTCATTAATGCTATGGTCACTCTCCCCTCTCCTACACTCACCCCCCCTCACCATATATCGCCGGCCCCTCCCCTCTTGTGAGGATATGGTTGCTTGAGAGGAAGAAAGATGAGAGTTTAAGTGTATGGAAATTTGATAGATACTTATTTCACATTTCCACCCGATTCAAAAGGCAACTTCATTAACCGTTCGTCCATAGATTTGGATGTAACGAGACAAAATGTTCTACTCATTCTTTACAACATCTTGGTCGTCTCTTTTAGCAAACTTGACGACCGAGTTGCCTCGGTTCAGAGGCGGAATCCAGTTTAAAGATTCGTCGACGTGGTGCCACCTGGACGAGAAGATTGGAGATTCAGGAGATCGGAACAGCCGCAACAAAGCGTGGGATGATAGTTGAAGACCGAAGGACTCGGATCGTTCGGTATAACAATTCTACCTACTTTGTATTTTGTTAGTTTAGCTTTAATGGCAGATCCGGGTTATAGTACGCGATAGCGCCAGTTGTAAAAAGTTTTTTGTTCCGCATTTGGTGTCTGTTAGATGGCCGGGGCGCTACCGTGGACTTACAGTGGAATCAGAGCCTCACCATTAAGCTATACTAAGTTGTGCTAACGCGTTTAAAAGTTCGATCGAACGGAATTTCCGAAATCTCAATTTTCAGCACACAAGTTTATGTCGATTTTTTAAAGGGCCTAAAAATAATTTTGCATATCACAGAAAAGCGCGCAGGGTTTTCTAAGCATTATGGAAAAATTTGGGCACGTGATCCCACAAGACCACCGCTGATCCGCGGTCAAACCTAGGGTTTGACCGCGGAACTGCTGCGCCTTTGTGGGAACAGTGCTTCAACTTTTTCCAGAGAGCTTTATTTTGGAAATTATGGTTTATGGTACTGTTTATTTGGGCCCAGATTTTGTTACTATACAGCAGATGTATGTGGGGCCCACTTCGGGAAGTTTTGTCGATCGAAATTTTAAACGTGTTAGTTTACAGTACTTACTTTATATCTCCGACCGGGAATGCCATTTGATCGGTAAACCGCGTCTGATTGCTATAGTTCTTTTAGACGGGTTTGCGAACGTGACATTCGCGTTGATGTTCTGTGTTGTGCTGTGATGTTGCGGATTTGTCGTGGTGGATAGCAGGGTGCAATGTTAGTGCATTTTGGATTTATTTGTACATTTGATATTGTGGGGAGAGCGTCCAACTGGTGGACTGCCGTCACTGCCTGTTGTATAATATTCTTTTGGGGCACGACCGGGTTGAGGTCGATGTACCTGTTCTACATATTTTTATTTCTGTACTAGGTTTACCCCGCGACGGAGTGCATGGATAGCCCGGTTCTGGAGGGCAACGGGTCCGTATCTCATGGCTTTGAGAGGCAGAGGGACCTCACTCCGAATTGGCAGACTATTCGCCGCACTCGTAGGGGGTAAAGGTTGACCCAAGGTGGGGTGCTCAATTTACCGGATTCCGTAAAGTGTCGCGTGTTCCATTCACTATGCTGTGGGGGACTACCTCACTTCAGGTTTTGGCGGGTAACTTGCCGCACCCGTAGGGGTCTAGGTTTCATTACACAGGCTATCCACACGACCAGGGGAACGTCGGTTTTCAGCAGCGGCTCTGTGAAACCCGGGGATCCCAGATTATCTGTATTGTTCTGTGATCCTTATTACTTTTCTGTAATGTTGCATACTATCACGCCTGGAGCGATTATTGTATATTAGTATATATACTATTAGATGTTGTATATGATTTACACCCGCGCTAGTCCAGCCCCCGCTCTGTCGTTAGTTAAGTAACCTAACGGGTGATGACGGGACCCAGTGAATAATGCGGATGGCATATACGTACATTTTATTTTCGTTCTTTTCTGGTGTGATTGATTGATGGGACTGCGTTGATTCTTATCAATGCACGGAAAAAACAAACCTATATTTGATGTTGTTGGAACAAATTTTAAAAGGTGTTATTACAAAGACGTTTACTTTTGCTTTGCATCATAATATTCAGTTAGAATATCCAGCACCTCATTCGACGAGGCAGGGGCAGATATCCCTTCACCGGGAGTGACCCCTTGGGCAGAAGTTTACATCAGAGTAGTAGCTTTAATATAGTCGATTACAAGTTGCTTTGCATCGCGGTATTCAGTTAGAATATCATGCACCTCATTCCACGAGGAAAGAGCCGAGATCCCTTCACCACGAGTGACCTCTTTAGCAAAAGGTTTTTCGCCATTATATTTTTATAAAAAGCTATCAGGTTCCTTCAACGAGATCAAGTTCATTACGTTAAAGGTTTTTCGCCCAAAACCAGCTGATTGAAATGAATTCTTGATGTGTAGTATGTGAAAATTGTAAAGAAATCACAACCAAAAATTATTTGACCGCAATCAACTACGGTGTCGGATGTAGATTGTAAGTGAGTGCGGATCGTCCATAGGGAAAGTGTAATCGTTCGTCTTTTGAATTAGATGAGTCGAAACTTTAAAGAAAAGAAAACAAACAATTCATGATTTAAAATTGAAGTTCAAGAATTAGAAAATCTAGATCTAATAACAAGAAAAAGATAGAATCAAGAATTGATAGTTTGTTGATTTTTCAAAACCAAATCTCAAGAATCGAAATGAGGCTCGTAGGAATCGATCGGATCTATAGATGTGATGTAATCTTACAATTACGTATTCTTATCCTTCGATGCATTGATACTAGATCGATGATGATCGACGAGAATTAGGGATTTCTTGTGAAACTAGGGTTTCATCTTAACCCTTGTTCCTTCGTCGATATCATTCACATTCTAGCCTCTAGTAAATTCAAGAAACGATCGTAGATCCCCAATTTCGAGCGATAACAATCAAGAAAGTATCGCAACGAAACTAGGTTGTCGATTCTTGAACTTGCTAGGGTTTTCAAAACTCGTAGGACTTAAAAATCGTATTAAGATTTGTTACATCATCTTTCTATTGATCGTCTCGACTCCTTAACGAGCGGAGTTTTACTCAAACATCATAACAAGAACAACAATTACAAATTGAGATCTAATCATGATGCAAGAATTTAAAGAAAACAAGATTAAAGAATTTCACCTTTTATTTATATCAACAATTTCATTACATTCGCTCAAGAACTACAAGCGGAAGAACTCGATCGTCGATTTGGCTTCGCTCGTCTCCGTGAGTCGCGGATCGGCTTGGATCACTTGCCCGATTGAAGATCGGCTTGGCTCCTAAAAGGTTGAAGGATTCTCGCTTGATTTGGTACTCAAGATCTTGAATTTGGAGTGGAATTAGGGTTAGGGTTTCGCACAAGTCTTGTCACTAGACTTGTGGAAGAAGATGATGTAAGAGGGAATGAACTAGCTAACTAAAAGATTAACAAAGATTGATTCCCTAAAAATTGATTTGCTAAAGATTGATTAGCCTTTAACCCTAGGTCTAGGTTCCTATTTATAGACATCTAAACCCTAGATCTAGGATTTGAATTTTAAGTTTCCCTCCAAAAGATAGTTAGAGAGATTTGAATTTCCCTCCAAAAGTTTGTTGAGGAGAAGCTTCTAGATGAAGTTTGTTAGGAGCTTAATTATGTTTAGCTTAATTTAATGATCTTTGCTGATCTGGAAGAAGAATCTGGAGAATTCTGGAATTTGACGTGTCACAATGAGGTGTGGGCCCTGAGATAAAAGTTTTGCAGCAAAAATGGGGAGCTGAAGCATTGGAACCGCCGCGGATTCGCGGCCCAAGCAGGCTCATGCCGCGGATCCGCGGCTCTTTGTGGGCCATGGGCTTCCAACTTTTCTGGTAATTCTCTATATACTATTTGGGCCTTGTTTTGATGTGTTGATTTGTATTTCTCACTCTGAATTGCTACCAGTTCTAAAATCATTGAGTTGGCGTATTTTTGATCAGCTTCTTTTGGCTTTTCTCTAGGATTTTCCTACACAAATCTCGAAACAAGTGTTGCACAATACATGGATGATGCGATGCCATGATAAACACACAATTTCCTCAGAAATATCGGTTTTAGAGTCTAACACATGCAATCTTATATTTTACGACTGATTTGCTAATATGTGAAATATGAGTACCGAACACTTCTAAATGAGTACAAAAGATGGGGAAATTGCCGTGTTAAAAATACATTATTTTCGACTGATCAAATACCCCCAAACTTAATTTCGATCGTCTCGAGCGAACTTTTTTTAAAAAGAGAAGGAGAAAATAAAGAAAGAGAAAAGGTAACTAGCACACTTTCGTAGGCAACACGATTGCACTGAGCACGTGCAACAAGCCTTTAAACCTCTAGGTGTCCCTAGTAGGAGGAGTGTTGTCTCCTGAGGGTTTTCAGCGGATTACACCCACAAAATCCAATAATAAAAGGAAGATCATGAATATTACATTTAAAGAAAAGAGTTGTAAAAGAAAGACTTTGAAAATTAGGGTTTCCAACTAAGCTAGCTTTTCGGTTGTCATGAGCCCTATCTTAATGGTCATGAAAAGATGTCAGAAATCACGTCCTCCCTCAATAAAACATCGTCTTATTCTTCATTCCTATCTATTTTCCAAACATCGATCATATAATCCTGCCTGTGTGTAAAGGCATCCCTACACCCGGAGAATTCAATTCAAGCTATCATACTCTTGCCCATCAGCCTCGGTACTTTTTAATTAATGAATACTTAGATGAGATTGCTCACACACTTTCATGCGAACGTTAATACTTCTTGAGGTACTAACCGACCGATTACTCATGTGCTTGCTTACTTGGTGTTTTTTTCTCGTCTTGCACCACCTCAGGCATAGCAGTGACTCCCAGACCAGTTGGCCTTAGGGAACTAGGTGAAGAGGCACCCTCGCTATACATTTTTTTATTGCCCTTGGTGATAACAAAACCAGTGTCCATTTTTCTCACCACATTATATTTTCTTCATTTTTTTTATTTCCTTCATACTTTTGGCTTAAAGACAAGAGCATTTCAAGGTATCCTCTACTATCCCAGGCTTTAAGATGTGTGTAAGTGCGAATAGCAGGGTAGCAACGTTCAAAATGTTTGGCTTCCAGAATAGAAACTATTTTTCAGACTTATTTTTATCCTCAGATTAGTGACGTCTTTCATCTTACGAACCCTTGGGACAACGGCTCATAACTACTTATTACTAGTTCGTATAAGAAAACTTCTAATTTTCTTAGTTTTCTTAAATTTTTCTGATCTCATGGATGTAATTTTTCACTATCTAAACTTTTATTATCTTATTTATGTACAAAAAATATTTTTATCTTTTTTGAAAATTTATAAATTTTTATAGGTTTTCAAAAAAAAATTTTGTGCTTATGCAAATGATATGCAAATGATGCAAAAATAAGCACAAACCTCCCCCAACCTTGTTTTCAACAGTGTCGTCACTGTTGCCTTCCGCTAAATCTCGAAAAACCTGTAAGCCTGGGAGGAATTTATTAGTGGGGGCAAAATATTTAAGTGAAGATCCTCCCCCAAACTTTTTTTTGGCTCAATTTTTTGTAAAAATTTTCTTTTTAAGAGCCAGAAAAAATATACCCCCCCAAACTTATGCAATGTTAATCTTTGAAAATCACAAGAGGGGGTCAAAAATTAGTGGTCGATGCCAAGCTTTGCAAAGACCGAATATTAACACCAACCATTCAAAAATTTTATCAATGTAGTGCTCTGGTTGGTGGAAGGAGAAGTGGGGAAAGGTTAAGTGGTGGAAAAGAATGTGTGTGCGTCTCATATTGGAGAGACGATGCAGTGAATGTGATGGATTACTCGCATTCTTTTTACAGTTCAGAAAAAGGGGTGGATGTTCAATTTCAATGATTGGGACATGATTCATCTCAACACCCGTGTCATTCAAAAATGCGAGTTCATCAGCGAAGATTTCCTCAAAAGTTCCATCTATACCCCGATGAATAATGTCATCACAAAGTACGGGGTGATCTTTAGACTCTAAAGGCATTTCATAATCAGTGTTAGTTGTTGACCCGGACATCTCGGTGGAAGAGTCCGTATGTGTATGATACATAGTTGGGTCAAACAATAACGTATGAAAAGAGTCAAGATCCATATCAGGAGGATCATCAAATTCGCTGCTGTCGACATCCATTAAGTCGACAGAACATACCTGAGTAGTAGGTTCGGAGGGTACACTTCCCAACTTGTAAATGTTCAGTTCTATTGATCTATTCCCGAAAGATAGGGTCATAGAACCATTACGACAGTTGATTATAGCATTGGAAGTGGCCAAAAGGGGGCGACCTAAAATCACCGGAATTTGATTCCGTGGGTTCCCTACAGGCTGTGTATCAATTACAATAAAGTCCACAGGGAATATGAATTCCGCGATTTTTATAAACACATCCTCCAGTTCACCCCTAGGTTTGGTGATTGATCGGTCAGCCATCTGGAGAGTGCAATTGGTTGGCTTCAACTCTCCGATACCTAGTTGCTCATAGACTGAGTATGGAAGCAAGTTAACACTAGCGCCAAGGTCTAGTAGAGCACGGTTAATGTGTTTTTCCCTAATAGAAATGGAAATAGTAGGATATCCTGGATCCTTACGTTTCCTCGGTAATTGTTGGGGGAAAGCCGTATCTATTGTTTTTTCCATGAAAATCTTCTTGGGCACTTAAGTCTTCCTCTTCCTAGTGCACAAGTTCTTAAGAGTTTTCGCATAGGACGGAACTTGTTGGATGGCATCTAGGAGAGGGATGTTGGTGTTAACTTGCTTAAAAATGTTCATCATCTTCTCCATATATGGACTCGGTGTGTTAGCCCTTAACCGATTAGGATAAGGTGCTTTAGCAATAAGCGCTGGGTCCATAATAGGAGAAGGAAGTAGGTGTGGAACCAATCCCAGAATAGAAGTGGGGATCGTCCGTGGAGGGGTAAAAGAGGTGGGCTGAAGTGGTGAGCCTTTTGAGAAACGAAGAATAGGCTCGGAAGAAGATGGTGGGGTAGAAGATCCGGGGTTAGAATTAGAAGTGTGTGTGCAAGGAAAGGACTCAGCCGGGGTGTTATTGATCGATTTATCAGTATCATCAAACTCTTCCCCAAGGTGATGGTCAAGCACTCTTCCAGATCTCAACGTAAGTGCATCCACATGATGTGTATAGCCAGGATTGGGTAAAGGTTGAGCTGGAAGTTTCCCTTTCTCTCGTGCACTCATTTCGGCTTTTAGTTGTGCAATTTGTTCTTCCATCGATTTGATGTTCTCATTTTGAGAGATAATGATCTTCATCACATTCTCAACGGAAGATTGCAAACTTGCCGTCCCTTGGATGGATTGTTTCATGAAAGTATCCAAGGTTTGTGCTAGTGCAGAGATATTATCTGTACCGGTCAATTGCAAAGGACTAGACGGTGCAAAAGTGTTAACCGGATTTTGGAAGTTTTGTGATTGGAAGGGGTGCTGACTCAATTAAAGTTGTGGGTGCTGTTGTGGTAGAGGGGCCCCTTGGAAATTGTTTTGGGTTGGAACCGTGTTTTGAAATTGTGATTGGTTCCAAGCAAAATTTGGGTGATTCCTCCAACCTTGATCATATGTGGAGGAAGATGGATCGTTTCTAGGTCTTTGAAATGCGGCATTGCTATGCTCAGGACCTTGAAACGGACATTCTTCCGTAAAGTGAGACGGATCAGAACAGCATCCACATACAGTTTTGGAGAGTGATATTTGACTTAGGGCGGCAGCTAAAAATTTGTTTTCCATATTCTCGAGTTTCTTATTGATAGCTGCAATGTTAGCTCTAACTCCTATGGAAATATCATTGCCATCCCTAGACGATTGACTCACACCCTCCCACTGTAAAGATTTTTCAGCGAAATCTTCTAGAAAGTTCCATGCTTCCCTATCATCTTTGGTCATAAAGTTGCCTTGATACATGGATTCAAGAGTCTGTCTTGTGTTAGGATTAATGCCCTCATAAATGATTCGCCACAGTTCCCATCTCGGGATGCCGTGATGTGGACATTGGACTAACAGATCCTTGAAACGTTTAAGACATTTTGAAAATGTTTCATTTGGAAGCTGGGTGAATTGATAGATTTCATTACGGACTCGAGCTGTTTTGTGGTGTGGGTAGAATTTCTTAAGAAATGCTTTGACGAATTCGTCCCAATTTGAAATGGAATGTGCGGTAGTGTTATATAGCCACTTCTCGGCTAAATCGCACAAAGTGAATGGGAGAAGACGAAGACGTAAAGCATCCACAGAAAGCTGTGAAGTACCCATCATTGCGCATACATTTTCAAATTTCGTGATAAACACGTATGTGTCTTCAGACTCGAGACCGTGAAATTTTGGTAGAAGGTTGATGTATTGGGGTTTTATTTGAAAATTTTCCCCGTTGGATAGTGGAATGGAAAGACAGGTGGAAAGTGGGCTTCGTGTTGGATAGCACCTCTCTTGGAGAGAGATGCGAGGTGGATTCTGCGCACCAACGGACGGCGGCAGAGTAGTGGAAAAGAAGTTCGATGGAGGTGGATCCATCGATGTGGGTGTGGTGGTGGGTAAAAGAAAGGTAAATGTAGAAATACCGACTTTTGGGTTGATGCGGGAAATGCGGACTAACGGGTACTAGAAACCCGTGTCCAGCCTATCTTGCACTAAAAAAGGTTAGTACAAGTGGCAGCGTGAATTTATAATTAGGGGAAATGATATGAATGCGGTGTTTGTTTTGAAAAGTGGACGGATTTTTGAAAATATGATGCAAATCCCAAAATGCAACAAGCAAAACCCTCGAATCTAGTGGTCACATAGGTCAAACTCTAGACCGCTCCTAACTGCCAAAAGACAAGTCGCAGGATAAATCCTCCACTGCCTCTTTGTCCCCCTGTGGCCAGGTAAGTGCCAGGTAAGTGGGAAGGTACTCCACTACGTAAGTAGTGGGCCTAATTAATAACCACTAGCCTTCGACACACTTTCCTAGGCACCACAAGAAAACGCGGATAAGCAATGAATTACCCACGGCCTTCTCTTGTCCTAAGTGAGCGCGACGGTCCTTAGAGTCATCTCTAGATATTTTTTAGTTAATGTGGGTCAATGCGGATGCAAGTTTTGCGATTTTCGGGGCCTAGGAAGGGTAATGAACTCCCCACCTAATTTGGATTTGGTCGTGCCCTTAATTTCCGTATTAATATGCAAACAACCAAAAATCAAAAACACGCACAATATATTTTTGCTTTTTGCGCGGCGCTGCGATTATTTGCAAAGAAACCTGCACAAAATTGTTATTGGAGCAGATTGAGAAGAAGATAAGAAAGATAGAGACTCACAGGGGAAAATTGGTGCACAGAGGAGCTAGACTTACCGCGGAACCGCCGCAGGTAAGGGTCTTTTGCCGCGGAATAGCGGTCACTTGAAGGGATCTCTGCAAAACAATTTCAGGACAATGCTTCTGTTACTCCCCTTAGCTCTCTGGAATGCTTAGAAAAATTTTATCCAAGCTCCAATGATCCCAGATTCCCTCGTAATCAAATCACAAAACACGTATTAGGGTTTGTGCGAGTTTAGATCTAAAAATTATAATGGAATAAAATTTTCAACTCAAATTTCAAAATACGAACAATTAGCGCACTATCCCCGGCAACGGCGCCATTTGATTGAAATGAATTCTTGATGTGTAGTATGTGAAAATTGTAAAGAAATCACAACCAAAAATTATTTGACCGCAATCAACTACGGTGTCGGATCTAGATTGTAAGTGAGTGCGGATCGTCCACAGGGAAAGTGTAATCGTTCGTCTTTTGAATTAGATGAGTCAAAACTTTAAAGAAAAGAAAACAAACAATTCATGATTTAAAATTGAAGTTCAAGAATTAGAAAATCTAGATCTAATAACAAGAAAAAGATAGAATCAAGAATTGATAGTTTGTTGATTTTTCCAAACCAAATCTCAAGAATCGAAATGAGGCTCGTAGGAATCGATCGGATCTATAGATGTGATGTAATCATACAATTACGTATTCTTATCCTTCGATGCATTGATACTAGATCGATGATGATCGACGAGAATTAGGGATTTCTTGTGAAACTAGGGTTTCATCTTATCCCTTGTTCCTTCGTCGATATCATTCACATTCTAGCCTCTAGTAAATTCAAGAAACGATCGTAGATCCCCAATTTCGAGCGATAACAATCAAGAAAGTATCGCAACGAAACTAGGTTGTCGATTCTTGAACTTGCTAGGGTTTACAAAACTCGTAGGACTTAAAAATCGTATTATGATTTGTTACATCATCTTTCTATTGATCGTCTCGACTCCTTAACGAGCGGAGTTTTACTCAAACATCATAACAAGAACAACAATTACAAATTGAGATCTAATCATGATGCAAGAATTTAAAGAAAACAAGATTAAAGAATTTCACCTTTTATTTATATCAACAATTTCATTACATTCGCTCAAGAACTACAAGAGGAAGAACTCGATCGTCGATTTGGCTTCGCTCGTCTCCGTGAGTCGCGGATCGGCTTGGATCACTTGCCCGATTGAAGATCGGCTCGGCTCCTAAAAGGTTGAAGGCTTCTCGCTTGATTTGGTACTCAAGATCTTGAATTTGGAGTGGAATTAGGGTTAGGGTTTCGCACAAGTCTTGTCACTAGACTTGTGGAAGAAGATGATGTAAGAGGGAATGAACTAGCTAACTAAAAGATTAACAAAGATTGATTCCCTAAAAATTGATTTGCTAAAGATTGATTAGCCTTTAACCCTAGGTCTAGGTTCCTATTTATAGACATCTAAACCCTAGATCTAGGATTTGAATTTTAAGTTTCCCTCCAAAAGTTAGTTAGAGAGATTTGAATTTCCCTCCAAAAGTTTGTTGAGGAGAAGCTTCTAGATGAAGTTTGTTAGGAGCTTAATTATGTTTAGCTTAATTTAATGATCTTTGCTGATGTGGAAGAAAAATCTGGAGAATTCTGGAATTTGACGTGTCACAATCAGGTGTGGGCCCTGAGATAAAAGTTTTGCAGCAAAAATGGGGAGCTGAAGCTTTGGAACCGCCGCGGATCCGCGGCCCAAGCAGGCTCATGCCGCGGATCAGCGGCTCTTTATGGGCCTTGGGCTTCCAACTTTTCTGGTAATTCTCTATATACTATTTGGGCCTTGTTTTGATGTGTTGATTTGTATTTCTCCCTCTGAATTGCTACCAGATCTGAAATCATTGAGTTCGCATATTTTTGATTAGCTTCTTTTGGCTTTTCTCCTGGATTTTCCTACACAAATCTCGAAATAAGTGTTGCGCAATACAGGGATGATGCGATGCCATGATAAACACACAATTTCCTCAGAAATGTCGGTTTTAGAGTCTAACACATGCAATCTGATATTTTACGACTGATTTGCTAATATGTGAAATATGAGTACCGAACACTTCTAAATGAGTACAAAAGATGGGAAAATTGCCGTGTTAAAAATACATTATTTTCGATTGATCACCAGCCGTAGCCCTCCGTCATTTCTTATGGATGGTAAGTAGTATTCAAGCTATGTTTGTTTGGCCAAAGTCAAGGCATAGTGCTTGGTAGCTGCTGGATATTCATCTGTTGCGTAGATAGATGAGTTGGTTTGGGACAGTCGTATTACCTTGTTGGCCAAAGTCAAGGGTATGTACGGGTGGGTTCAAATTAACCTGGATGATGACGAATAGAACTTGGCATGTGACTTATGATGGGTTGGCCAAAGTCACGATTATAAGAGCATGGGGCAAAAATATATATCGGGAGTTTCAAACATACAGGAAACTTGCCAAGTATGAGCATACCTTCTGGAGTGTGATAACTTTAGTGGATTCCATCAAGTTATCATGCGATGATAGTTGGATCCCGATTCTCACTGATGAGTTGGTTTACTCTTCGGGTGAACCCGACTAATTCTTCTTTCTGGTTTGGAGGAGAATTTGAGATAACAGTAGGAGGTTTCCTGATTAAATAAAGTGATAACCATTCTGATCTTGATTAGAGTGCATGCAGAGTGTTTCTGTTCACTCCCTCTCTTTGGCAGCGACCTTTGACCGACCCTAGAATATGACTTAGTGACCAAATTGAACGAACCTTCTTAATATACTGGCTTTTGGATTGTCCTAGTTGCATAAGTCATTGCTGCTCCTTCTTTTATCCTTTGTATTTCTCAGAACACCCCGTATTGCTACAGACATCCACTTCCATTGGATAGATCTATCGTATGGTTATATACGAACTCGAAGGGACTTCTTCGAGGATCGATCCAGGTTGAGGAGAAATAGAATTGGTTTATTCAGTTATCTTTTATTATCACCTTCTCTCAGGTTGCGAGGGCTCTTTAGTTTAGGAGAGTACACCTATTACGCTTATTGGATAGTCTTATTCCAAACCATAGGCTGGTGCCGAAAGGTAGGGAATGAAGAAAACCAATTAGCCTAAGTAAGGTGTGCAGAAGGTAATGAATAAAGACAAGATAAAGCAATTAGAAAGTGGGCAAAGTAAATTGCGACTGTTATCATTCATGACCTAAACCACGTACTTCATCGCCACTCCTATTTTCACCTTTGCTTTTTTCCCAGTTCGGGAGAAATGGAATAAGGTATTATTCAGTTGTCTTTTATCATCACCTTCTCTCAAGTTGCGAGTACTCCTAGGTTTAGGAGGGTACACCTATTATGCTTACTGGATAGTCTTCTTCCAAACCATAGGCTGGTGCCGAACAGTAGGGAAGGAAGAAAACCATTTAGCCTAACGATGGTGTACAGAAGGTAACGAATAAAGACAAATAAAGAGATTTGGAGAGATGCCAATAAAATATACGGTTAAAGTCATGAATTGGATTATGGAAGAGGCATTACTAGGAATACCAGGATACCCCTACGAAACATTTTCATGTTTCAGTGCATTGTTAAAGGAAAACTGATTTCCCGATTACATACTTACTCCAGGGTATGTATTTACCAGGTTTCATTCTCATATCTGTATGGTTTTACAGATGATGAGTGGGAGTAGGTTATTGGGAATAAGGTGATCATTCTCATTATATCGGAATTCGTTGTAATTGGTGATATTTGAGGAAGTCGCCTGGGTTTTTGCCGGACGGCATGTATTTGGTTTTGAGTATCCGTTGTTGTGCACCAATTTCAAAATGATATATATATACGTTTATTTTTATAAAGTGAGATATAACTTTTTGATATTATTTCGATGACATTTACCTATATCAGTTGACGATTGGGTAAGGAGTATTGAACAACGGAGTAGTTCTTAATCATAAGTACAGTTTTCAACCTACGATGCACAGGTTTTGAGTTATTCAAACTCAGCGGACTTATACAGTATATTGTATGTTGTCCAGTGTCCGTCAGGACAAAGGGGTAGGTCTTCGTACTATGTTCTGTTTACTTGTGACTTCTCTAGTTTTTAGACAAGTGTTTCGTAGAAATACAATGTCTAAGTTATGAGAAGTTGTGAGTATAAGAATAAAGTAGAGAACCAGGTATCGCAAGTATCGGGATTCTTCGAAGAGATCGAAGTTGTAGATTCTTGTGATTGGTATTCAGATGATAGTAGTGGTTTTGAGAAACTTGTTTCTCTTACAGGTTACTCATAATTTGATGGATTCCTAAGTTGAGTAATGCTGATTAGCCTCTCTTAATTAAGTTGATATACACTGGAGACAGCTGCATGATTTGAATCTGGTTCCAATTAAATTAGTGCCTCTATTTCTATATTGTATATAGAATGGTTCATATCTTAACGATGTTAAGATACGGGGAGTTGTCCAGTTTATGCTTAAAACCAGACACTGGATAACTCAAGGCACGTTTCTGTAATGGCAGTTTGTGAGTTGACCCTCGCTTTGACGAGGGTTGATTTTCTACCATCTGGAAGATCAATAATGATATTGTTCTTGACTCGCCATAGTTTTAGTAAAAATGGATTTTTTCAGAAAACAGTAGTGGGAGTATGGTAGAACTGGAAGTAATTCCAGGACCGCAAACGATTACGGAAAATTTAATAGGACCTATATATTCAATCAGGTTTAACATTCCAATAACCACTCCGCAGATATGGTAGGTAACCTCAGACACCCGAAAGGTACTCCGGTAGCCTCAAGGACGGTGACAGGGAGGTTCTTGTTTACCCAGACTTGACACTACTGTTGTTCCATACTATGGGACCCGGCAGGAGGATAACTATAACGTCATTCTAAACTAGCTTTAGAAGTGTACGTAGATATTATTCTGCCAGAGGGTTGTTATAGTCAGTAGGAGCAACGGAAGCACAGTGGGCAAGTAGCTTATCACTATTTATAGACTTGAGCAAATATAGCGGAGATAGATCATCTATTTTTGATGTGAAAGTCATGAGTTTGACTTCATCAGAGTAGGGGATGGATCTGTTAAGAAGGTAGTAGGGTGTGATGTCCTGGTATTTAGATGACATACACAGAATAGGAAGTAAAATTCCTATACTACGATCGGTTGTACTGTGGTCGTCACATAGTTGTTTCTCCGCAAAGGATATGGATTTAATATCAGACATTCTGGTTACTAGATCTAGATTTTGGTTGTTTCCCAATATGGGTACTTTGACAATATTCTAAATAGTATTTTAGAATTGATTACTCCTGGCATGGTGGTGTACCTGCAGGTGATGGAGTCACCCTCTCTAAAGGTGTCTTAGAGACTAAAGGAGAGAGGGAAGTGCATGATTGGCAGATCACTTGCTTAGGCAATTGAGTCGATTATGAGATGTCAAGTACCACGCCAGATGTTGTTATTGCACTTGATGCGATAAGTTTATATTAATCCAATCCTGAAGAAACATAAGGAAGCAGTTTTAGAACATAAGTACATGTTCTACGGACTTGATGACGGCAGCCTCCTTTAGGAGACGGTTTTCATTCCAGGCTTCAAAGGTGACATAGATGACAGAGTGATTGTCAGAGTTATAGTTTTCCCTCTGACGAGGGACAGTATTATGGACAGGTGGTCCAAGAGGATACTGTGGGCATGGTGCTGGATACTGATTAGGTTCAGTGATCGATACAGTCTAAGAAGTTTGGATTTGGAGTTCATTTATAAACTAGGTCCCATCAGATATTCATACATATTCTAAGACAGGTATTACTCGATTCGGGCGATGGCTTTCTCCGTGAACTTGAAATTTAGAGAGACATAGAAAGAAACATCAGGGCGGATCCACTCACTGAGGCTATTTCTCGAACACAAGAGTATTACAAACTAGCTTTGTGAATCTGATTAGTAGAGGAGTTGGATGTTCGGTATCACACGGGCTGTGAGTATGCGACATCGCAATAATTAGCCTTAAGTGCAAGTGAGAGATTGTTGGAGATAGTGGCCTCAAAGTCAATTATTGGATCGCAGGTACGTGATTGCAATGATTGAGGCAGGACCTATACCGATATGACAGTCTTGCTCGAGATGATAGTTTGCTATCTGGTTTGTCTTTATCATCGTATACATGCTTTAGTTCACTATTGCATGATGATAGAGCCCATAGGATTCTTGCTTGACTACCAGCAGTATGATGGCGATCAAGGTCTGTAAGCACATCCTTAAAGTGTCCCTAGTCGTAGAAGTTTCGAGACAGGGCATCGATAGTCCAGAGTAGACTAATGTATACAGTCGAGACCCCGACGAGGGGCGGTGGCCGGTCTCACAAGCCACTAGTGTCAGTTTGATCACCTAAGATGTATACAGGTGCTCATTGGGTTATGAGTACACCGGACAGGACTCGCCGGGAACATGCTAGTTGGTATTATACATATCGTCAGATAGCAGTTCCCTGGTGACATGTGTAAAGGTTAGTTTGTCGACCTGAGATCGTCATTTGTCTCTTCTGAGTTCCCACTGTGCTTAGATTACTACCCTACCACGCTCAAAGGAGACGTGCAAACATGTTTTAGTTGGGTACAGTCCCGAGCCACATGGAAACAGTGGGCGGATCATCGGGGATTCGTCTCTCCCGGTATTGGGGGTTGATTTCGCGCAGTGCACGGGTGGCCATCACTAGAAATCCTCGGCCGAGGTAGTGGAGAATTACTGATTTGGATCTGTAGTTTCTCAGGTGGTGATGGGTTTCATGCAGACATGATTTATCGCGTTATTAGGGGTCTGACTTTATCCACCCCCTAGACACGATATGCGATACTCTTTAGACGAACGGACCGGACTGTACGGATATTGTCACTGTCAGGCTCAGTAGGGTTTATGGATGAGTTTGCTCGTCAGCTTCCTTTCCAATCAATACATAGGCAAACGTTACGTACAGCTTGTACCTCTGACGAGCGAGAGGTTATACCCAGTGCCAATATGTTGATGAGTCATTAGAGTCCCCTACAGACTGTTTGCCAAGTTCAGGCGAAACGTTGTAGAGGCCGTATGGTATTATGGCAAGGTTCGGAAAATGCACGTGCGTTTTCGCACGTGTCATTTTTCGGGCAGATAATACTGGTAGGCTTTGGTTTAAGCCGGAACCCTGTATTATACTCTGTAGATATAATATCTTTGTCTCAGTTGCATTTGTATTCGGTCGTAATACAAATGCTGGTATGTTTATACTCTTACGGGGTTATCCTGAATTCGTTTCAGGATCACTTTTGGAAGTTTCCAGTTTCCAGTTTCCAGTTTTCTATCAGCCGTATTTAACATTCGGTTAAATGCGGATTTATCTTTTCTTGAGATGAGTGTGGAAGCTTCTAGATAGTGACTAGGATGGTGACTAGGATGGTGAGGTGGCTTAGTGCATTAATGGAGCATTTATGTGTTATGAATCATTGTTTCTTTAAATGAGTTCATACTAGGTGTTAGATGACACATTCTCTTCATTAATGCTATGGTCACTCTCCCCTCTCCTACACTCACCCCTCCCTTCCCCCCCCCGCCCTCACCATATATGGCCGGCCCTCCCCTCTTGTGAGGATATGGTTGCTTGAGTGGAAAAAAGATGAGAGTTTAAGTGTATGAAAATTTGATAGATACTCATTTCACATTTCCACCCGATTCAAAAGGAAACTTCATTAACCGTTCGTCCATAGATTTGGACGTAAGGAGACAAAGTGTTCTACTCATTCTCTACAATATCTTGGTCGTCTCTTTTAGCAAACCTTATGACCGAGTTGCTTCGGTTAAGAAGCGGGAGCCCGTTTAAAGATCCGTCGACGTGGTGCCACCTGGACGAGAAGATTGGAGATTCAGGAGATCGGAGCAGCCGCAACAAAGCGTGGGATGATGGTTGAAGACCGAAGGTCTCGGATCGTTCGGTATAACAATTCTACCCACTTTGTATTTTGTTAGTTTAGCTTTAATGGCAGATCCGGGTTATAGTACGCGATAGCGCCAGTTGTAAAAAGTTTTTTGTTCCGCATTTGGCGTCTGTTAGACGGCCGGGGCGCTACCGTGGACTTACACTAACTCGTGAACGTTGATATTTTCATTTGGGATTTGCGTCGTTTCATGATATGTAATCTTATGTTTTGTATTGGTGCAAATTCCAGTTTCGGTCGTGGAGACTTCGGACGCGGCACGAAAAGGGAAAGCGGTGATTGGACATAGCTAGCTGGGGATTCCGGTGAGTATATGTAAAATCTACGGGGGACTATCGTTTGGATGGCGCAAGTCGCCCGATAGTTTAAGTAGTTAAAGATTTCTAGTGATATTAGTAACTACATCCATGCTTTATTTTGACGTACATATGCGAACCCATTCTATAGGACACCTGCACCATTGCCAGGGTTTTATATGCAGCACGAGCACTACTCATTCGTACAAACACGCCGTGGTAATTGCCATGCCACAACACTAGATAAGTTATAATCTGAAACATTTTCAGTTTAATTAATGCTTAAACCTGTGTTATTACATTTAAATCCTTAAAATGAAATCGTAGGATTGCTATTCATGTGCATGCATACCATTACATCAATTGTTCATGCCTAGTTTATTAATCATACAGTGCATCTTGATTATTGATACCATATGCATTCATTATCATTGACATATGCACTTATGATGATTTCTTGAGATTTATGAGATTTCCAAATTTCGGGGGAAAGCCGCAAAATTTCTAAACTTATTACCTTTTTAAAATATGCAAATTGCGGTTTTCTAGTGATGTAAGTGTCGTCCACCATGAGTTTGCTGTGGTTTTCGAGATCCGTTTCGAGGAGTTGGATGAACCGTCTCAGGTACTTGGTGGGCCCGGTAAGGTACCCCGGGGCAAGAAGCTCGTGTTGCTGACGATGAGCCTGGCAGGGGATGGACTACCTACCGGTGATATTTTGGCACGGCGGATATCCATAGGATACCGACCGTGGCCGCGAGATGATGAGATATTGACATTTGAGATGGGTCTGCCGAACGGCTGAGGCCAGAGATACCGTGACATGGATACATGAGATTGAGACAGTTTTGAGGTGTCGATGCTGGACAAAGATTCTTATTGATTCTACTGGTATTGTGCTGATATTTCAGAAGAGATTCCTTAAGGGAAAAATATGATTTCTTATACTTACACATTCAGATCACGAGTTGATTCATATTGCATACATACCTGCTAGTACATTCATGTTGCATACATACCTGCTAGTATATCCTGCCATACCTGTATTATAGATGCTAGGATGCTTGTATTCATGCTTGCGATAGCCTCTATAGATGTTATTTATTACTCACGAGTTGCCAACTCACCCCCGTTGTGCCACAGCCTTTTATAGGTCCGCTCCGTCAGCACAGTAGCGGCGGGCGCACTTGCTTCTTTTGCCTCTTTTGCCTGGACTCGATGCTTTTGCTCGTAGGTGGGTTGTATAATTATTTTGTACCACCTTGTATATTCTTTGTATCTAGAATACTCCATCTACTGTATCATCTACAGTACTATTGTATATTGACTTAGAAGCGAGACAGTGAGATTTGTGGGCATGTATATTGTTTCTTTGGGTCGTGCCCACTTGAGCTGACATGTTGCTTCTTACTTATGCCTTTTTATGCTTATTTTGCTTATTGCTGATTTATTTTGCGTGGGACTTGCGACCGCCTTGTTGCGAAGAACTAACTCCCGCTTGGGGATGCCTTTTTTTTGTATTCATATATATTCTTGTTGTACCCATTTTGGGGGCCAGTTTTTACAAAGGAGACTCTGCCGAAATTTTCGGAAAAATTGATATTGCTTTTAAAAAGGCTTGATATGACTTATTTGATAAATTCCCTTTCAATTTAATTGTTTTTCCTCCACTCTACTGCTTTTTTGGTTTTGATTTCTGGGCTTTGGCTTACTTATTTTACGGACGCCTTGAGACGTTTCGTAACTTAAGTGCCGTCACGTTCCGTACCCTGCGGGTCGTGACAACTTCCATGCATATGCTTTATGATATTTACATGCATGATGCTTATTGTCTTTGGGAGACACGTGGACGAGATCCATCTACATACAGACATTGATTACACAGTTGGATGATATCCATACACTTATATAACTTCATGATATAGTTGACATTGATTCATGTTGATTACATTGATCATACCTCATATTTATGATATGTTGTTACCTGAGGCACTGACACGAGTACATGGGATTACACTTATGTATAGATGTTTACCCTTGCCACCTTATCATGCTTCAGACTTATGAATTTGAGATTTATATATATATTTGATCGTATTGACCTAGGATTGTGTCATGCATACGATTTCTGCTCTGTGATGTTTTCTATTCACGAGTTGGCAACTCACCCCCGTTGTGCCACAGTTCTTGCAGGTTTTGCTTTACAGGTTTCATTGCGGCTTTTCTAGCACACTGCTTCCTTTCTAGGTGATTGCTTTGGTAGGTGGGTTCACTCGCATCGTGACCACCCTTGTATTTATTTTATTCAGTTGTATCTAGTAATTCTATCAACCAAACATATGTATTTATTTCAGACTTGGAAAACCAGTTGTGTATTATTTCGACCTTAGAGTAGCGCGTTGTAGTATTATGGTTTTCATGCTGATTTTTGAGTTTCTTTTGAGTTTTGATCCTCGCGCTTCGGCGTTGTATATTATACTGCTTGCGTGGTTGTGACCGTCGATTGACGAAGAGCCAGCTCCCGATTGGGGATGCCTTTTATCATTGTATATATATTATTTTTGTTGTACCCCGTTCGGGGCCAGTATTTACAAAGGAAACTCTGCCGAAATTTTCAGAAGAAGACGAGAGATTTTAAAAATGCATATTCAGCTTACTTATTTGAAAACCTTGCTTTTTAACTTGTTTTCTTACTTCTTAAAAATTAGTTTTCTTTATTTACACCTTAAAATGGTTTTAGATTTCTAGGCTTTTGGCTTACTTGAATTAGATGAGGTCCTATAGACTTCAAATGATTCAAGGGCCAGTCACATGCTATTTCGGGTCGTGACATCATGGGCCATGATAGACTGTATAACATATAAATTGTAGGTTATGGTGACTATATTGAGAAATATAAGAATGGGATAGTTACTGACAAAAGAGAAAATCTGTGTATTTGCGTTGTTTGTGCGTTTGTCGTTGAAAAGAATAAATTATCGAACGTATGTTAACCGATTGACGGGAAGTAACTGGCGCTTTTAGTTTCATATATGAGTATCGATGAGAATATGAAAATTTCATATTATCATCGAGTATCTGTAAGTCTACGCTAGCGCCCCGGCCATCTACAGACGCCAAAATGCGGAACAAAAACTTTTAAACTGGCGCTATCGTATACTTTCACCCGGATCTGCCATTATTGCTAAACTAACAAACTGTAAAGAGTGTAGAAAGGTTATACCGAACGATCCGAGTCCTTCGTTCTTCAACCATCATCCCACGCTCCGTTGCGGCTGCTCCGGTCTCGTCGATCTCCGATTCCTTCGTCAAGGTGGCACCACATCGTCGATTCTTTAAACGGGCTCCCGCCTCTGACTTGAGGCAACTCGGTCGTCAAGTTTACTAAAAGAGACGACCAAGAATGATGTAGAGAATGAGTAGATGACTTTGTCTCACTTCGCCCAAGTCCGTGGACGATCGGTAAATGAAGTTGCCGATGGAAATGAAATGGAACAAGAAATGAACTATGAAATTTCCATGCATCCAAAACTTTACTCTTTTCTTTTTAGCAACCATAATTTTCTCTCATGAGTGAATGGAGGAGGAGAGGGGGCCGGCCACTTTTATTCAAGGAGGGAGGTGAGGGTAGGAGCAATCAAGGGGGGGTGACAATAAACTAGAAGCATATCATTATCATAAATTAATAACAATGATTCACTAAGAAACATTGAATCTAAACTCTTAGTCACCATTGCATTAATGACACCATTAATGCACTAATGACTCACTAGCCTCATCATCACTTCTAGAAGCTTCTAGAATGATGACTCACCCTTATCCAAGAAAAGATAAATCCGTCTTTAACCGAATGTTAAAAGACGGCTGATAGAAAACTGGAAACTGGCAACTTCCAAAAGTGATCCTGAAACGACTTTCAGGATAACCTCGAAACTGTATAAATATACCCGCATTTGTATTACGACCGAACACAAATGCAACTGAGACAAAGATATTATACCTACTCAATATAATACTCGGATCCGGCTTAAACCAAAGCCGACCAGTATCATCTGCCCGAAAAATAACACGTGCGTAAACGCACGTGCATTTTCCGAACCCTGCCATAAAACCATACGGCCTCTACAACGTTTCGCCCGAACTTGGGAAACTGTCTGTGGGGGACTCTAATGACTCGTCTGTACCCTGGCAGTGGGTTTAACCACAAACCGTCAGCGGCACTAGCAATGCGTAACGGCTGCCCATGGACTGACCTCAAGGGATGCCGATGAGAGCACTCATCCAGAAAACCCTACTGAGCCTAACAGTGACAATGTATATACAGTCCGGTCCGTTCGTCTATGAGTATCGCATATCTGCCTAGGGGGATAGTAACGTCAGACCCCCAATAGCAGTATAAGTCGTGTCGGAGTGAAGCCCAATAACACCCTGAGATACTACTGGAGTACCTACCAGTAAATCTCCTGCCATGGCCATGGACTTTGTGTAATGGCTCTCCTAGACACAGCACGACCTCACCCCCAATACCGGGAGAGACGAATCCCCTGCCGATCCGCTCACGTGCCTCCATATGGCTCGGGACTGTACCCAAAAGCTACCTGTTTGCACGACTCCTTTGAGCCGTGGTAGGGTAGAAATCAAAGCACAGTGGGAACTCACACGAGACAAATGACGACCTCAGGTCGATGAACTAACCTGTACACATGTCACCAGGGAACTGCTATCTGACGATAGATATAATACTAACTAGCAGATTCCCGGCGAGTCCTGTCCGGTGTACTCATAACCCAATGAGCACCTGTATACATCTTAGGTGATCCAACTGACACAAGTGGCTTGTGAGACCGGCCACTGCCCCTCGTCGGGGTCTCGACTGTACACACTAGTCTACTCCGGAGTATCGATGCCCTGTCTCGAAACTCCCACGACTAGGGACCATAATTAAGGATATGCGTATAAACCACCCAACTCTCACGTATATGATCGCCATCATACTGTTGGTGGTAAAGCAAGATCTTAAGGGCTCTATCAAAGTGTAACATATAATCAGTCACCTGAACATGTACACGACTGATAAAAGCAAACCAGATAGCATACTATCATCTTGAGTAAGACTGTCCTACCGGTATAGGTCCTCCGCAATCATTGCAATCACGTACCTGCGATCCAATAATTGACTATGAGGGCCCTATCTCCAACAATCTCCCACTTGCACTCAAGGCTAATAATTGCGATGTCGATTACTCACAGCCCGTGTGAAACCGAACATCCAACTCCTCTACTAATCAGTATCACAAAGCCCGTTTGTAAAACTATTGTGTTTGAGAAATAGCCTTAGTGAGTGGATCCTCCTAGAAGTTTCTTTCTATATCTCTCTTAATCTCAAGTTCGCGGAGAAAGCCATCTCCCGAATTGAGTAATACCTGTCTTAGAATATGTCTGGATATCTGATGGGACCTAGTTCATAAATGAACTCCAAATCCAAACTTCTTGGACTGTATCGATCACTGAACCTAATCAGTATCCGGTACCATGCCACCCACAGTATCCTCTTGAACCATCTGTCCATAATACTGTCCCTCTTCGTCAGAGGGAAAACTATAACTCTGACAATCACTCTGTCAACCATGTCACCTTTGAAGCCTGGAATGATAACCGTCTCCCGAAGGAGGCTGCCGTCATCAAATCCGTAGAACATGTACTTATGTTCTAAAACTACTTCCTTATGTTTCTCCAGGATTGGATTAATATAAACTTATTGCATCTAGTGCAAAACCAACATTTGGTGTGGTACTTGACATCTCATGATTGACTCAATTGCCTAAGCAAATGATCTGCCAATCATGCACATCCCTCTCCTCTTTAGTCTGTACGACACCTTTAGAGAGGGTGACTCCATCACCTGCAGGTACACCACCATGCTAGGAGTCATCTATTCTAAAAACCATTAGAATATCTTTCAAAGTACCCACATTGGGAAACTACCCAAATCCAGATCTAAAACCATAGATCTAGAAACCATAATGTCAAATATTATATCCATATCCTGTCTGGAGAAACAACTGTGTGATGACCACAGTACAACCGATCGTAGTATAGGAATTTTACTTCCTACTCTGTGTATGTCATTCAGATACCATGACATCACACCCTACTACCTTCTTTAACAGATCCATCCCTTATTCTGATTGAAGTCAAACCCATGACTATCATATCAAAATTAGATGATCTATCTCCGCTATAACTGCTCAAGTCTATAAATAGATATAAGCATCTTGCCCACTATGCTTCCGCTGCTCCCACTGACTACGACAACCCTCCTACCGGGTCTCATATCCTGGAACAACAGTAGTGTCAAGTCTTGGTAGATAAGAACCTCCCTGTCACCGTCTCTGAGGCTACTGAAGTACCTCTCGGGCGTCTGAGGTTACCTACCATACCTGCGGATTGGCTATTGGAATGTCAAACCTGATTGAATATATAGGTCCTATTAAATTTTCCGTAATCGTTCGCGGTTCTGGAATCACTTCCAGTTCTACCATACTCCCACTACTGTTTTCTGAAAAAGATCCATTTTACTAAAACTGTGGTGAGTCAAGAACAATATCACTATTGATCTTCGAAATGGTAGAATATCAACCCTCGTCATAGCCAGGGTCAACCCACAAACAGCCATTACAGAAACGTACTCTGAGTTATCCAGAGTCTGGTTTTAAGCATAAGCTGGACAACACCCCGTACCTCAATATCTTTTAAGGTACGAACTATTCTATATCCAATATAGAAACTTTGGCACTAATTTAATTGGAACCAAGATTCAAATCATGCAGCTATCTTCAGTGCATATCAACTTAATGTAAAGAAGCTAATCAGCATTACTCAACTTAGGAATCCATCCAATTATGAGTAACCTGAAAGAGAAACACGTTTCTCAAAACCATCACTATCATCTGAATACCAATCACAAGAATCTACATCTTCGATCTCTTTGAAGAATCCCGATACTTGTGATACCTGGTTCTCTACTTTATTCTTATACCCACAACTTCTCAAAACTTAGACCTTGTATTTCTACGAAACACTCGTCTAAATACTAGAGAAGTTATAAGTAAACAGAACATAGTACGAGGACCTACCCCTTTGTCCTCATGGACACTTGGACAACATACAATACTCTGTATAAGTCCGCTGAGTTAAACAACTCAAAACCTGTGCGTCGTAGGTTGAAAACTGTACCCTGGCGATTTCCTCAAATATCACCAATTACAACGAATTCCAATATAATGAGGATGATCACCTAATTCCCAATATCTTACTCCCACTCATCAACTGTAAAACCATACAGATATGAGAATGAAACCTGGTAAATACTTACCCTTGGAGTAGGTGTCTAATCGGGAAAACAGTTTTTCTTTAACGATGCACTGAAACATGAAAATGTTTCGTAGGGGTATCCTGGTATTCATAGCAATGCCTCTTCCATAATCCAATTCATGACTTCAACCGTATATCTCTTTGCCATCTCTCCAAATCCCTTTTATTTGTCTTTAGTCGTTACCTTCTGTACACCATCGTTAGGCTAAATGGTTTTCTTCCTTCCCTACCGTTCGGCACCAGCCTATGGTTTGGAAGAAGACTATCCAGTAAGCATAATAGGTGTACCCTCCTAAACCAAGGAGCACTCGTATCTTGAGAGAATGTGATGATAAAAGACAACTGAATAATACCTTATTCTTTTAAAGGTGAAATAGGAGTGGCGATGAAGTACGCAGTTTTGGTCTTGAATGATATCAGTCGTAATTTACTTTGCCCTCTTTCTAATCCCTTTATTTTGTCTTTACATATTACCTTCTGCACACCCTACTTAGGCTAATTGGTTTTCTTCATTCCCTACCTTTCGGCACCAGCCTATGGTTTGGAATAAGACTATCCAATAAGCGTAATAGGTGTACTCTCCTAAACCAAGGAGCTCTCGCAACCTGAGAGAAGGTGATAATAAAAGACAACTGAATAAACCAATTCTATTTCTCCTGAACCTGGATCCATCCTCGAAGAAGTCCCTTCAAGTTCGTATATAACCATACGATGGATCTATCCAATGGAAGTGGATATCCGTAGTAATACGGGTGTTCTGAGAAATTCAAAGGGTAAAAGAAGGAGTGGCAATGACTTATGAAACAAAGACAATCCAAAAGCCAGTATTTTAAGAAGGTTCGGTCAACCTGGTCACTGAGTCATAGTCTAGGGTCGGTCAAAGGTCGCTGCCAAAGAGAGAGAGAAAAGAAACACTTGCGTGCACTCTAACCTAGATCAGAATGGTTATCACTTTATCTAATCCGGAAACCTCCCACTGTCCTGTCAAATTCTCCTCCAAACCTATAGAAGAATCAATCGGGATCACCCGAAGAGTAAACCAACTCATCAGTGGGAATCGGGATCCAACTCTCATCGCATGATAACGTGATGGAATGCATCCACGTTACTCATACTCCAGATGGTATGCGCATACTTGGCAAGTTTCAGTTTCTTTAGAAACTCCCGATATAGTTTTTGCCCCATGCTCTTATAACCTTGGCGTTAGGTCAAAATGTCATAAGTCACATGCCAAGTTCTACCCATCACTATCTTGTTAATTTGAACCCACCCGCACATGCCCTTGGCGTTAGGTCAAAACGGCAGAACGGCTGTCCCAAACCAACTCATCTATCTATGGAACAATTGAATACCCAGCAGCTACCAAACACTATGCCTTGGCGTTAGGTCAAAATACATAGCTTGAATACTACTGAATACCCAAAAGAAGTGACGGAGGGCTACGGCTGGTTTTTGGCGAAAAACCTTTAACGTAATGAACTTGATATCGCTGAAGGAACCTGATAGCTTTTTAAAATATAGTGGCGAAAACTTTTTGCTAAAGAGGTCATTCCCGGTAAAGGGATCTCGGCTCTTTCCTCGTGGAATGAGGTGCAGGATATTCCACTGAATACCTCTATGCAAAGCAACTTGTAATCGACTATAGTGAAGTTATTACGCTGACGCAAACTTCTGCCCAAGGGGTCAGTCCCGGTGAAGGGATATCGGCCCTTGCCCCGTCGAATGAGGTGCAGGATATTCCACTGAATACCGCTATGCATAACAAAAGGAAACGTCTTTGTAACAACACTTTTTAAATTTGTTTCAACAACTGTAAACAGGTTTGTTTTAGTTTGCGTTGATCAGAATCAACACAGTCCCATCATTTAATCACACCAGAAAAGAACGAAAATAAAATGTACGTATATGCCATCCGCATTTGTCACTGGGTCCCGTCATCACCCGTTAGGTTACTTAACTAACGACAGAGCGGGGACTGGACTAGCGCGGGTGTAAAACATATACAACATCTAATAGTATATAAACCAATATACAATAATCGCTCCAGGCGTGATAGTATGCAACATTACAGAAAAGTAATAAGCATCACAGAACAATACAGATATCTGGGATCCCCGGGTTTCACAGAGCCGCTGCTGAAACCCGACGTTCCCCTGTCGTGTGGATAGCCTGCGCAATGAAACCTAGACCCCTACAGGCGCGGCAAGTTACCCGCCAAAACCTGAAGCGAGGCAGCCCCCTACAGCATAGTGAATGGACCACCCAGCACTTCACGGAATCCGGTAAGCTTGGGCACCCCTCCTTGGGTCAACCTGTACCCCTACGAGTGCGGCGAATAGTCTGCCAATTCTAGAGTGGGGCCCCTCTGCCTCTCAAAGCCATGAGATGCGGACCCGTTGCCCCTCCAGAACCCGGCTATCCGTGCACTCCGTCGCGGGGCAGAACCTAGTACAGAAATGAAAAATAGTACAATAGGTACATCGACCGCAACCTGGTCGTGTCCCAAAAGAATATTATACAACAGGCAGTGACGGCAGTCCACAAGTTGGACGCTCGCCCCGCAATATCAAATGTACAAATAAACTCAAACTGTACTACCATTGCACACTGCTATCCACCACGACAAATCCGCAACATCACAGCACAACACAGAACATCAACGCGAATGTCACGTTCGCAAACCCGTCTAAAAGAACTATAGCAATCAGACGCAGTTTACCGATCAAATGACATTCCCGGTCGGAGATATAATGTAAGCACTGTAAACTAACGTGTTTAAATTTTGATCGACCAAATATCAAAAAGTAGGCCCCACGACTTACTGGTGAACAGTAACAAAATCTGGGCCAAAACGATATTTACCAAAAACCACAAAATCCAACAGAGAACCCACTGTGAAAATTTGGGGCCACGATCTCACTGTATGGCCGTGGAAGCGCGGTCAAACCATAGGTTTGACCGCGTTTCCGCGGCGGTATCATCGAATTACGTGCCCAAATTTCTACGTGGTTCTTATAAATGCCTGCACAGTTTTCTGAGATGTACAGAAAAATTTTAGGAGACCATTTAAAATCAACAGAAACTGTCAAATTGAAAAAATATGATTTTTGATTTCCGGTTCGATCGATGTTTTAAACGCGTTAGAACAAGTTAGTATAGCAAAATGGTGAGGCTCTGATACCACTGTAAGTCTACGCTAGCGCCCCAGCCGTCTACAGACGCCAAAATGCGGAACAAAAACTTTTAAACTCGCGCTATCGTATACTTTCACCCGGATCTACCATTATTGCTAAACTAACAAACTGTAAAGAGTGTAGAAAGGTAATACCGAACGATCCGAGTCCTTCGTTCTTCAACCATCATCCCACGCTCCGTTGCGGCTGCTCCGGTCTCGTCGATCTCCGATTCCTTCGTCAAGGTGGCACCACATCGTCGATTATTTAAACGGGCTCCCGCCTCTGACTTGAGGCAACTCGGTCGTCAAGTTTACTAAAAGAGACGACCAAGAATGATGTAGAGAATGAGTAGATGACTTTGGCTCACTTCGTCCAAGTCCGTGGACGATCGGTAAATGAAGTTGCCGATGGAAATGAAATGGAACAAGAAATGAACTATGAAATTTCCATGCATCCAAAACTTTACTCTTTTCTTTTTAGCAACCATAATTTTCTCTCATGAGTGAATGGAGGAGGAGAGGGGGCCGGCCACTTTTATTCAAGGAGGGAGGTGAGGGTAGGAGCAATCAAGGGGGGGTGACAATAAACAAGAAGCATATCATTATCATAAATGAATAACAATGATTCACTAAGAAACATTGAATCTAAACTCTTAGTCACCATTGCATTAATGACACCATTAATGCACTAATGACTCACTAGCCTCATCATCACTTCTAGAAGCTTCTAGAATGATGACTCACCCTTATCCAAGAAAAGATAAATCCGTCTTTAACCGAATGTTAAAAGACGGCTGATAGAAAACTGGAAACTGGCAACTTCCAAAAGTGATCCTGAAACGACTTTCAGGATAACCCCGAAACTGTATAAATATACCCGCATTTGTATTACGACCGAATACAAATGCAACTGAGACAAAGATATTATACCTACTCAATATAATACTCGGATCCGGCTTAAACCAAAGCCGACCAGTATCATCTGCCCGAAAAATAACACGTGCGTAAACGCACGTGCATTTTCCGAACCCTGCCATAAAACCATACGGCCTCTACAACGTTTCGCCCTAACTTGGGAAACTGTCTGTGGGGGACTCTAATGACTCGTCAGTACCCTGGCAGTGGGTTTAACCACAAACCGTCAGCGGCACTAGCAATGCGTAACGGCTGCCCATGGACTGACCTCAAGGGATGCCGATGAGCGCACTCATCCGGAAAACCCTACTGAGCCTAACAGTGACAATGTTTATACAGTCCGGTCCGTTCGTCTATGAGTATCGCATATCTGCCTAGGGGGCTAGTAACGTCAGACCCCGAATAGCAGTATAAGTCGTGTCGGAGTGAAGCCCAATAACACCCTGAGATACTACTGGAGTACCTACCAGTAAATCTCCTGCCATGGCCATGGACTTTGTGTAATGGCTCTCCTAGACACAGCACGACCTCACCCCCAATACCGGGAGAGACGAATCCCCTGCCGATCCGCTCACGTGCCTCCATATGGCTCAGGACTGTACCCAAAAGCTACCTGTTTGCACGACTCCTTTGAGCCGTGGTAGGGTAGAAATCAAAGCACAGTGGGAACTCACACGAGACAAATGACGACCTCAGGTCGATGAACTAACTTGTACACATGTCACCAGGGAACTGCTATCTGACGATAGATATAATACTAACTAGCAGATTCCCGGCGAGTCCTGTCCGGTGTACTCATAACCCAATGAGCACCTGTATACATCTTAGGTGATCCAACTGACACCAGTGGCTTGTGAGACCGGCCACCGCCCCTCGTCGGGGTCTCGACTGTACACACTAGTCTTTTCCGGAGTATCGATGCCCTGTCTCGAAACTCCCACGACTAGGGACCATAATTAAGGATATGCGTATAAACCACCCAACTCTCACGTATATGATCGCCATCATACTGTTGGTGGTAAAGCAAGATCCTAAGGGCTCTATCAAAGTGTAACATGTAATCAGTCACCTGAACATGTACACGACTGATAAAGACAAACGAGATAGCATACTATCATCTTGAGTAAGACTGTCCTACCGGTATAGGTCCTCCGCAATCATTGCAATCACGTACCTGCGATCCAATAATTGACTATGAGGGCACTATCTCCAACAGTATCATATATTGCTTTTAACTTGAACATCTTGAATCACTCTCTAATGATGCGTTTGTTATTTATTCTTATTGTATGTGTGTGTTTCGGCTGTCGGGGGTAAGGCTTCTAACCTATTAAGAATGTATAGAGCGAACACCCATTCGCTTGTACTTTCAACCGTTCCGAGTAAATTTTGGCAGCACCTCCCCGTTGTTCTCCGAGTACACTGTAATAGAATAGATAATCATTTCAAAGCTGTGAAACAACGTTGAAATGAACATCTAATCTATCTTTGTATACGGAGAACCAGCGGAAAGGTACCGACGAAATATCTCAAAACGGATGAAAACACATGTGAATGATGGTGTTTGCTTTATACATTCCTAACTTGTCCACACGGGAAAAATCTATCGGTTATCATACGATTGAGTATTCTCGTCACATAGACTATACGACGGTTGTTAGTATCGAGCTATACCGTCCGATGTTTAACAACCTTCGTATAGTTCTATGTCACGTCGAACATCGAACGTATGTTAACTGATAGACGGGGACTAAGTGGCACTTTTAGTTTCATATATGAGTATCGATGAGAATATGAAAGTTTCATATTATCATCGAGTATCATATATTGGTTTTAACATGAACATCTTGAATCACTCTCTCGTGCGTTATATGTATGCCCTAGAGGCCATTACTGTACATACAATGTATATTGTAGTGGATGCTAGGACATATATAGGGAGGACTTTCTTGCTCGACATGATAGTAAGCTATCTGGTTACTCTTTATCTTAACATGTACTCTGATTGTCTCTATGTCAAATGTTGATAAAGCCCTTAGGATGAGTACTTGACTACCAGGACTATGATGCAGATCATACTAGTAGGGACAGGGTAGTCGCCAAGTACATCCTTCAAATGTTCCTAGTCGTGGGAGTACCGAGACAGGGCATCGATACTCCAGAGTAGACTAGCGTATACGCATCTTGACCCATATGATGGGCGATGGATGATCCAATATCCATCGGTGTTTGACATCAAGGATGGTGTAAGGGTGCTCAGTGGAGACTGGGTACACTGGACGGACTCGCCGAGAACTCCTAGATGGTATTATACCTCACGTTAGATGGCAGTTCTCTGGTGACACTGGTACAGGTTAGTCTGTAAACCCGAGATCGTCATGGAGTCTCGTGTGATTCCCACTTTGCTTTGATTTCCATCATACCACATCCAAGAGAGGTGCAAAAAGGTGTCTTTTGGGTACAGTCCCGAATCACATGGAGGCAATGAGCGATAGGAGGGGTTTCGTCTCTCCCGGTATAGGGAGTTGGTGTTGCGCTGTGTTCGATTGGCTATAACTGGAAATCCCTGGTCAGGGTTGCTAAGACTTACTGGTAAGTGTTATAAGTAGTTTCTCGAACTGTTATAGACCTCATATCAACACGACTTATCAAGCTACTGGGGGTCTGACGTTTACCACCCCTAGGCGAGATATGCGACATATCAGACGAAGAGACCAGACTATGCGGTAGTGTTACCGATTGGATTCACAGGAGAATGTACAGGCTTTCTTGTTGATCTTCTGATCGCTCAATACCAGGGTGGCTCTTACGTTTAGCTGACCGCTTGCAGCTTGTGGGTGTTTGATATGATCATCACCTACTGCCGGCGTATTGACGATTCTTTAGAGTCCAACACAGAGGTTTCTTGGCTCAGGCAAAACGGAGTAGGAGCACATATATGATATGCGCGGGACCGAGAACAATATGTGTATGTGATACCATATTAGATTCTCGTGATATGAGATATCGGCCGGGTATATGTGATATAGCCGGGTCATCGGATCAAGTGTTGATTCGATGAACTGATACAGATTATATTAGTCGGTTATTTATGAAATAGTCGGATTATCGGATCAAGTATTGTTTCGATAATTTAATGTATAATTATATATTTGATATATTAAATTACATTAACTGATATAAGCTCACTAAAAGATTTTTTTTCTCACTCGGGTAATACATTGATATATATGCGATATATGTTAATTGTATTATTTAATGTTGTTACAATAACTATTGTATATGTGATATATAATATTGTAATATGTTAAGGTTATTAATTCAACGTGTTTAGTGGAGATTAAACATGATTAAGGTTTGATTTGGGTTAATTTTTTCTAGAAGCTTCTAGAATGTTTTCTTTTGTTTCTTTCTAAAGATATTTTCTAAAGATATTTGTTATGATATTTGTTAACCCAACCCAACCCTTGACCATGGTTAAGTCTCTACATAGGTTAAGTTATCATACTTAACTCATGGTTACATTTTTAACCTCACCACAATTCATTATTCATCACAAAGTAAAATTCTTCTTCTTCTTCCTTTGATAAAGCTTTCTAGCTTTTTGGTTTGTGATGAAAATGACTGAGAAATAGAAAATAAATGAGAGCATAAATCCTACTTCATCATCCTAATCTATTCTTGCCAATTAGATTAGGCTGATCACTTCATTAGTAAGTGAGAGCTTGTGTTAATGAAACTTCAAGGTTGATCATCTTTGTTATCGAAGATCAGAATCAAGCATGCATCTTTCTCTTCGTGGAGCACCTCTAGAGTCCATGAACTTGATGATCATTGCGAAGGGACCTCAACACGGAGCTTATGAAGTGAAGAACTGGACTACAAAGGTTGTAATCCCAAACTCTTAGATGTTAAAGTGTTTAACATGCTTTGTTTCACCTACTCTCTAGTTTAAAGATCTTGGTTAGGGTTGTTCGGCACGTCTAAATTTTAAATCGGGCATGGTTGATGCCTTATAGACCCTTGTGAGAGTGCCTAGTAACCCTACAGTGGTATTAGAGCTAAGCTAGAGATTTAGGCGAAGTCTAGACGAAGTTTACGGTACGATCGAACCCCGAAACCCCGGTTTAGACCCCTCTCTGGATATTTTTTTAAAATGTTGATTTTTTCGTATTAAAATGTTGATTTAGGCGGTTCCGCGGCGGAACAGTGGAACTAGGGTTTCATTTTTCAACAGTTACATCCATATGTGTTTCCTGATGCTTCTGGGAATTTTTAATTCTTACTCAAGTGTTGAGTTTTCTGGAGATGTTTTGTATTCATTGATTCGATCGGAAAGTTTAGCTTCGTTTAAGTTTTTTCCGGATAATTTAGAACCTGTTAAAAAGTTCGAACGGATATCAATAACTCACTTTTTCCCCTACCAGAAAATTTTCAAATGTTGGATTTTTCCATAGTTTAAGAACGTTCTTAGTCATGCAAGTAACGCGGTGGACCCTCTAGAAGAACACAAACCTTAACTCGATTATGTGACCGTCTGAGCTGCCTTTGAACCTTAGGGTTTGGGGCAGTACGGCGTTGCCACATGTGAGGCTTTGGTTTGACCCTTCTACGGCTGGACCATTGGTACTGTTGCATGTGATGGATGTTTTTAAACTAATTTCAAGTATTGAGAACAATTTGGGAAAACTTGGGTGTTTGATTAATCGATCGGAAAGTTTAACATTGTCTATCTATCTGGAATGTGATACAATATTTGGAATCCACAAGTAGTTATGTGATAACTAATTTGAATGTTATAAATCTAGCCATTCAGTCTCATTAGATCGGTTGCCACGGGATTTTGATGTGATCAAAACTCCGTCGCAATCACGTAGCGTACGCGGATACTCACCGGGTAAACTTAATAGACAGCCACGCCTCATAGCCCCGACCAAGTGACTGTAGGAGAACCCCGTCGCCAAAAGCATCCGTTCGGGTGCTCGCGGCAGCGGTGTTCCGCCTTAGTGCACTTCGTCGATGGCATCCGAGGGTGCGTCCGTCTACTAAAGTTTGCGACGAGTATTCGATCAGGATGTCAGGAATCTTATTGATTTTCCCGACTTGATATTGAAAAGAGTTTTCGATAATGAGACTAAAATGCGGGGTTTATAATTGTTAGGCATGTGATGTCTAAGGAATTCATTTGGTTAGGCATGCGATGTCTAAGGAGGTTGCGGATTCTAACTGTTGTAGTTTTACACTTTCTTTTCTGCGACCGTAAGTGTAATATGTGGTGTATCGCCGGTTTCGTTGCTATACACCAACGACAACAGGGATTCGCATATTTACTTACGTTGATGATATGTGATATTATGTGTTGCTGTAATATGTTATATTGGATCGTCGTGATTGAATAGCCGGGGGTTTTATGTGAGATGAGAGTTTTTTCTTTTTCATTCATGTAAAATTCATTGTATGTAATATTCTTTTATTGGGGCACTTCCGGGCTGAGGATGATGTCACCATTGTATATTATTTACTTTTCGCATTAGGTAGACCGAAGGCGGGGAGCACAAGTAACCGGGTTCTAGGGTCCAGTGGGAGACCATATCGAGGAGTCGAGACCGGGTCTCCTAACCCTAGAATTGGCAGTGTTGCTTGCCGCTCTCATAGGGCTCTAGGGATGTGGGTTTGGCTATTCATCGCGACCGTGGAATCCGTGTTTTATGCAGGCTCGTATTAAAACACAGACCTCCTAGTATATCCAATATTTCGTATATGTTCTTCTGCTTCAATGTTCTGTGATGAGATCATATTACAGCCTGAGACGAATGTTTATATTATATATATGAGATATATATATTATATATTGTTGTTTTCGTTTCATATCTGATGCTTGTGAAGCATAATGCAATGGGACTTCATTAATGAGATTAATGAACTAAAAGAAATCTAAAGATGTTGTAGAAACTTGATTAAAAACTGCTAGCTCTAGTTCTTGCTTTGCATAGCGGTGTTCCATGTAGAACATCCAGCACCTTATTCGATAAGGAAAGAGCCGAGATCCCTTCATCGGGAGTGACCTCTTAAGCGAAACTAGCAGATGCTACAAACTTGGTTTGTCTTTTGATTGTTTTTATAGTTCTTGCTTTGCACAGCGGTATTTGTGAAATATCCTGCACCTTATTTGATGAGGAAAGAGCCGAGATCCCTGCACCGGGAGTGACCTCTTCAGCAAAACTAGAAAAGACCTAAAAAACATTCCGTCTAAAATCACTCTATTCTACAACGATATCAAGTTCATTACGCAAAGGGTTTTCTTAAAAACCTGTCGTAGCCCTCCGTCATTTCAGATAAGTAATAGTTAGTATTCGTGCTGCGTTTGTTGACCTCTGTCAAGGCGTAGTGTGCGGTAGCTGATTGGTGCTTATCTGTATAAACATATGATGTGATTTATTTTGGGTAGTCGTGCGACCTTGTTGACCTCTGTCAAGGGTAGTGCTGGTAGGTTTACTTCAATCAGGAAATGACGGGTTGAACTTGACTAGCAGCCTATGGTTTATTGACCTTTGTCAAGGTCATAGGACGCTTGGGGAAAAAATATTATTGGGTATTTCAAGAGTTGAAATTTGCAACGAGATTGCATACCATCTATGAGATAGTTGGATCCCGATACCCGCTGCGAGTATGTTAGTGTTTATGCCCTAGAAGGCCATTACTGTATCATACTAGCTTGTATATTACTTAATGGAAGCTTGGGATATTCACATGTATATAACAGTCTTGCTAAACATGGTAGTATGCTGCTTGGTTTTTCTATCTTAATATGTGAGTGTACGTATTGATAGAGCTCTTAGGATCTTGCTTGTCTACCAGCGTTGTGATGGCAGTCACACTAGTGGGGGCTGGGTAGTCTACAAGCAAATCCTTATTCAGGTCCCTGGTCGTTGGATTATCGAGACAGAGCATCGATACTCCGTAGTAGACTGGTGTGTACGCTTCTCATCCCAGTTGGGGAGATGGTCTGTCCCACAGCCGTCAGTACGTCGTACTGGAGATAGTATGCAGGTGCTCGTTAGGTTACGGGTACACCGGACAGGACTCACAGGGAACTGTTGGTTGGTTTGATACCAGTCGTCAGTGAACAGTTCCCAGGTGACATGAGTACAGCGTAGTCCGCAGACTTGACACTGCTACTTCGCCTCGAGTGTGTCCCACTGTTCTTAGATTGCTACCCTACCACGGCTCAAAGGAGTCGTGCAAACAGGTAGCAGTTGGGTGCAGTCCCGAGCACTTGGAGGCAGTGGCGGTTAGACAGGATTCGTCCCTCCCGGTATTGGGAGTAGATATCGTGCTGTGTCAGAGAGCCATTACGCAAAGTCCCTGGCCAGGGCAAGCGAGATTTGCTGGTAGGTTCCAGTAGTTTCTCAGGGTGTAATGGGCTTCCCTCCGACACGACTTATACCGCTATTAGGGGACTGACGCTTGCCGCCCCCCTAGGCCCGATATGCGATAGTCTTGGATGAACGGACCGGACTGTATGGAGATTGTCACATCAGACTCAGTAGGAGTTCGGATGGGTCTTCTCATCGGCCTTCTTATCGACAACTACCTGGGGACCGTTACGTACAGCTAGTGCCGCTTGCGGTCTGTGGTTAAACCCACTGCCAGCGTAGTAGTCGAGTCTCTAGAGTCCCACACAGAGAGTTTCCTACTCCAGGCGAAACGATATAGAGGTCGCATGGTTTTACGACAAAGGGTTTGGACGCATACGTGCGTTTACGCACGTACGACCTTCGGACAGTTTTTACCAGTCGGCTTTGGTTTAAGCCAGTTACTGGTATCCGGTTATTAGATTTTACAGTCTAAAAGTTTTTCCGTATTTTTGCGGATTGGAGGGGCGTTCTCGCAATTGTACGAGAAGCTTCTAGAAGATGTGACTAAGGAGGTTAAGGTGACATAAGCTTTGGATAAGATTAGTGAGTCATGAGGGTGATTCATCATGGTCTTTAATGCACAATAAATGCTTAATGACTCATGTTAATGAATCACCTCTTTTCATTTATGAAGCATGCTTATTCATTTCTATTATTCATTATTCTAAAATAAGAATGCTTCATAATATATTATGATACACTCAATCTCATCTCATTCACTCATCTCACATTCTCTCTCCTCAAGCTCTCATCTTCAAACCCTAATCCTTAATCCTCATATGTTGAGATCAAAGGATTAGTTAGACTTAAACATCCATTACCTTCACTCTATATCATCCTTTCTTCTTTGATTAGCAATCAAAGTAGATTAGTTACCTCAAGTTAGAGGTGTAGCTTGGTGTTTTGCTCTCGGGTGGATCGTCTACTACCTAGAGAAGGTCGAGGAGAACAAAGGAGAACACAAAGACGAAGGACCAGTTTCGATAGGTATAATCCCTAAGCATAGTAGTTTAGAACAACTATATGTTTGGTTAGTTATCGTTTAGCTTCGATTCAAGCGGTTAGTCGATGTTCGTTCACTAAACAAGATCGTTTTTGATATTTCCGTCTCCCCATAAGTACTGGGGTGAAGTACATCGACTTACAGTGGTATCAGAGCCTCGCTAAACAATAAATAACTTAATTGCAAATTTGTACGAATTTCAAACGGAAAAACGAAGCCGGAAAACCCTAAATCTGTTCAGTTTCTGTCGAACTTAAAATGAAGTCCAAAAATTTTTCAGGTGTGTTCAGAGAGCTTGACAAGACCACAGAAGAACACCCAAGAAAAATAGGCCCCTGAATCGCCTAACTCGCCGTGGAACCGCGGCCTCAGCCTACTGAGTCGCCGCGCTTCCGCCGCCGAGTTGGCGAGTCAGGAACCCAATTTTCTTCTGTTGCTTCTCTGTGTAATTAGGGGTTTTCTGGAATGTTTTAATTTTGCTCAGGTTTCCAGTATACAGAGCAGATTTTGGAGCAATATTAAAGATGTTTAATCGATCGAAATTGTACAATATTTGCATATTGGATTATATCTGTGATTGTTTAATGTGTTCGTAAACCTCCCCTAACTGCTAGTATGTCGGTTGGCAGGGGGTTGCACATTTCTGAAATGGTTATATCTGTTTGTGCATATAAACTGTATTGGACTGTTGTGGTGTTTAGCCGGGGTTTAGCAATGGGTTATTGTTTAATTCATTTGTTGTAAATGTAATTTGTTGTAATATTTTTTTTTTGCGGGGCACATCCAGGTTGCGGTTGTAGCCACCGTTGTATTATTTCATTTTACTGTTTTTGCTCCTAGGACTGACCCAAGGTGGGGTACACAAACTGCCGGGCGGGTAGTTTGCCGTACCCGTAGGGGTCGAGGGGGGGTAACGGCTATTCATCACAACTGTGTAATCTGTCTTTTCTTGCAGGCTCAAAAGAAATACAGATTGCTTGCAAATCCAATATTGTTTATCTGTGTTCTGGAATGAATATCATTGCGTCAGACGAATGTAAAATATCTATATATATGATAGCTATTTAGACGTCACTTATGTTTAGCACCCGCGCTAGCCCAGCCCCCGCTCTGTCGTTAGTTAAGTAACCTAACGGGTGATGACAGGACCCCGTGGCGAATGCGGATGGCATAAGAGGACGTTGTATTTTCGTTGTTTTCTGCAATGATAGGTTAATGATGGGACGCATTATCTATATTGCAAAGAAAATAAACCAAGTTTAAATCGTTGGAACAATTTAAAAGAAACCACTCGGTTATTTTTAAAACAGATATTTTTAAATGCGGAGATTTAACCACTCCTTTTAAAAGCTATCAGGTTCCTTCGGTTATATCATGTTCACTACGTTCACGGTTTCACCAAAACCAGTCGTAGCCCTCCGTCATTTCTTATGAATGGTCAGTAGTATTCAAGCTATGTTTGTTTGGCCCTTAGTCAAGACATAGTGATTGGTAGCTGCTGGGGTATTCATTTGTTGCATAGATAGATGAGTTGGTTTGGGACAGTCGTATTACTTTGTTTGGCCCTTAGTCAAGAGTATACGGATGGGTTCAAATCAACTGGATAATGATGGGCAGAAATTGACATGTGACTTATGATTTGTTGGCCCTTAGTCAAGATCATAAGAGCATGGGGCAAAAATCTATATCGGGAATTTCTAAAGAAACTGAAATTTGCAAAGAGATGCATACCATTTTGAGTTTGATGAATGTTGGTAGCATTCCTACAGCATTATCAGACGATGATATTTGGATCCCGATCCTACTGTGAGTATATGCTACTTATCAGGATATGTCCCTAGATGGCATATTTCTCCATACAAAGGAATTTTATGGAGAGCAATCTCGTATAGCAAGATACGAGACCTCTAAGAACTTGTTTCGAGCGAGGATGGCTGTCGGGTCATCGGTAGGTGAACATGTCCTAAAGATGATCGGCTATATAGAAGAGCTCGCAGACCTTGGGACGACTTTGGATAATGAGCTCTATACAGACCTTATTCTCCAGTCCCTTCCTCCCACCTACGCCCAGTTTATCCTCAACTTCAATCTTCAAGGAAAAGAAGTTGAACTTGCGGAACTCCTGAACATGTTAAGGAGTGCAGAGGGCACCTTGCAGAAGGCAAGGGAAACACCCGCTATGTTTGTTGGCGGTACATCTTCTTCCGGGTCCAAGGCTAGGGCCAAAGGAAGGAAGAAGAAGGCCGCACCCAGACCTAGAGGAGGTGTTAGTAAGGTGGGAGGGAAGGGAAAGAAAAAGAAAGCAGTACCGATAGTTGGTCAGGATGAGTGCTTCCATTGTCACAGGAAAGGGCACTGGAAGAAGGATTGCAAGGAGTGGAACGCCAAGAACCAGGAACCGAAGCAAGCTGTGGCTTCGACTTCAGGTGTGTTTGTAATTGAGAATTGTCTGTCGATCAACTCTACTTCCTGGGTATTGGATACCGGATCAGGATCTCATATTTGCAATTCATTGCAGGCACTGAGAAACCGTAGAGTGCTGAAGGAAGGTGATATGACCCTAAAGGTTGCTAACGGAGCTAGCGTG
The DNA here is from genome assembly GCA_030015575.1 of Agapanthus africanus. Taxonomy (NCBI): domain Eukaryota; kingdom Viridiplantae; phylum Streptophyta; class Magnoliopsida; order Asparagales; family Amaryllidaceae; genus Agapanthus; species Agapanthus africanus. The sequence goes on along the minus strand of JASDDO010000016.1, from coordinate 221,960,994 downwards.
GGAGCTGCGTCCGTCGGGGACTATCACCTAGGATTGACGAGTGGACACATTTTGGTTTTACATAACTGTTATTTTGTACCAAGCTTAACGTGTAATATCATATCAGTTTCCTTGTTATCAAATAAAGGTTATGATTTCACGTTTGTAAGAGATGTTGTCAACATCCACCTTAATCATGGTTTGATTGGGTCAGGTACATTAAATAACGGCATATATGTTTTAAACCAACTCCAAATTTTCAATGTCCAGAACACACTAAAAAGAAAGTCTCCAGATTTAAATAAAGCTTTCTTATGGCATTGTAGACTGGGTCACATCAATGAGAGAAGGTTGACTAAGTTGCATAGAGAAGGATATTTGGACACGTTCGAATATCAAACTTATGACACTTGTCAATCTTGTCTCAAAGGAAAGATGACAAAGACTCCATTCACTGGACAAGGAGTAAGAGCGAGCGAGCTCTTAGGACTCATACACAGCGATGTATGTGGTCCAATGTCTACACATGCGAGAGGTGGTTATTCCTACTTCATTACTTTTACAGATGATTTCTCTAGGTATGGATATGTTTTCTTAATGAAGCATAAATCAGAGGCCTTTGAGAAATTCCTGGAATTCAAGAGTGAAGCGGAAAACCAAACAGGCAAAAGTATTAAGACACTAAGATCTGATCGAGGTGGAGAATACTTAAGTGCCGAGTTTCTAGGTTACCTAAAAGAGAAAGGAATTCTCTCTCAGCTTACTCCTCCATACACTCCACAGCACAACGGTGTATCGGAGAGACGGAATCGAACCCTATTAGATATGGTACGATCCATGATGAGTAATGCTGAGTTACCGCGATCTTTCTAGGGTTATGCGCTAGAATCAGCGGCATATCTTTTGAACCAGGTTCCAACCAAGACTGTGCCTACCACACCATATCAGATGTGGAGTGGGAAGAAACCCTGTCTAAAACATTTTAGAACATGGGGGTGTCCAGCTTTTGTAAAAAAGCAGCATGTGGACAAGCTCGAGGCACGTTCAGTACAGTGTAAGCTTGTGGGATATCCAAAGAACTCTAAGGGATATTATTTCTATTACGCAGAGGAACAAAAGGTTCTTGTTTCTCGTCATGCTCACTTCTTAGAAACTGAATTTTTAGAAAATCAGAAGAGTGGGAGCGAAATAGAACTAGAAGAAATTCCAGAACCACAAGCTGCTACTGAAAGTCTGGTAGAACCAGAAGTTCAAGAAGAACAGAACATTCCCGCACCCCTCCGCAGGAGTAGTAGGCCGTCTCATCCGCCTGAGAGATACTACGGTTTTCTCATAGACGGGGATAGAGAGGATTGCATCATAGATGATGATGAACCTACTGACTTCCGGCAGGCCATCCAGAGCGGTGACTCGGTACGATGGCTAGATGCAATGCGGACCGAAATGGAGTCCATGTACACCAACAAAGTATGGACTTTGGACTTTGCTCCAGATGGGGTAAAACCCATAGGATGCAAATGGATCTTCAAGAAAAAGATTGGTGTAGATGGACAGGTGGAAACCTATAAAGCTAGGCTTGTTGCAAAGGGTTTTCGTCAAAGACCTGGTTTGGACTATGACGAAACTTTTTCTCCAGTGGCTATGCTCAAATCCATTCGGGTCCTTCTTGCTATTGCTGCCTTCCATGATTATGAAATCTGGCAGATGGACGTAAAGACGGCTTTTCTGAATGGAAATTTAGAAGAGAGCGTCTATATGGATCAGCCAGAGGGTTTCAATCAGAGTGGGAGCAGCGGGAAAGTATGCAAGCTGCTTAAGTCTATTTATGGACTAAAGCAGGCATCACGGAGTTGGAACATCTGTTTTGATGAGACAGTCAAAGAGTATGACTTTATCAAAAATCCAGATGAGCCGTGCATATATAGTAAAGTTGTAGCCAGAAGTGTCGTATTCCTCGTCTTATACGTGGATGACATTCTATTGATAGGAAATGACATTCCTATGCTACAATCTGTCAAAGGATTCTTGTCACACAGGTTCTCCATGAAAGACCTGGGTGATGCCTCTTACATTCTGGGGATCCGGATCTATCGTGATAGATCCAAGAGGATGTTGGGACTTTCGCAGTCCAGGTATATCGACACTGTACTGAAAAGATTCAGTATGGAAGATTCTAAGCGTGGTAATCTACCGGCTTGTCACGGAATCACCCTCTCCAAAGAGATGTCTCCCAAGACTGATTTGGAAAGGGAACGCATATCTATTATACCCTACGCTTCTGCGGTAGGCTCTATAATGTATGCGATGTTGTGTACCAGACCAGATGTAGCTTACGCACTGAGCGTGGTAAGCCGGTATCAGTCAGACCCAGGGGAGAAACACTGGATAGCAGTAAAGAACATTCTCAAGTACCTGAGGAGGACTAAGGAGATGTTCTTGGTTTAGGGCGGAAAAGACCTCAGGTTGGAGGCCTTTGCTGATTCCGGCTTCCAGAGTGATAAGGACGATTCCAAGTCCATGTCGGGTTATGTCTTTACCCTCAATGGAGGGGCGGTGTGCTGGAAGAGCTCCAAGCAGGACACTGTTGCTGACTCGACGATGGAAGCGGAGTATATAGCTGCTTGCGATGCCGCAAAAGAAGCAGTCTGGATGAAGAAGTTCCTAACAGAACTTCAGGTGGTTCCTACCATAGTTGATCCAATACCTCTGTATTCCGACAACAACGGAGCTATAGCTTTAGCGAAGGAACCAAGGTCCCATCAGAAGTCCAGACACATCTTGAGGCGGTATCACCTGATCAGGGAGATCATTGATCGTCAGGAGATCGAGATTCGGAGAGTTGCTTCAGAAGAGAACATTGCTGATCCATTCACGAAGGCCCTTCCTCAGATTCAGTTCGAGTGGCTACTCGAGATCATTGGTCAACGATATGCCAGTACATGGCCCTAGTGCAAGTGGGAGATTGTTAGTGTTTATGCCCTAGAAGGCCATTACTGTATCATACTAGCTTGTATATTACTTAATGGAAGCTTGGGATATTCACATGTATATAACAGTCTTGCTAAACATGGTAGTATGCTGCTTGGTTTTTCTATCTTAATATGTGAGTGTACATATTGATAGAGCTCTTAGGATCTTGCTTGTCTACCAGCGTTGTGATGGCAGTCACACTAGTGGGGGCTGGGTAGTCTACAAGCACATCCTTATTCAGGTCCCTGGTCGTTGGATTATCGAGACAGAGCATCGATACTCCGGAGTAGACTGGTGTGTACGCTTCTCATCCCAGTTGGGGAGATGGTCTGTCCCACAGCCGTCAGTACGTCGTACTGGAGATAGTATGCAGGTGCTCGTTAGGTTACGGGTACACCGGACAGGACTCACAGGGAACTGTTGGTTGGTTTGATACCAGTCGTCAGTGAACAGTTCCCAGGTGACATGAGTACATCGTAGTCCGCAGACTTGACACTGCTACTTCGCCTCGAGTGTGTCCCACTGTTCTTAGATTGCTACCTTACCACGGCTCAAAGGAGTCGTGCAAATAGGTAGCAGTTGGGTGCAGTCCCGAGCACTTGGAGGCAGTGGCGGTTAGACAGGATTCGTCCCTCCCGGTATTAGGAGTAGATATCGTGCTGTGTTAGAGAGGCATTACGCAAAGTCCCTGGCCAGGGCAAGCGAGATTTGCTGGTAGGTTCCAGTAGTTTCTCACAGTGTAATGGGCTTCCCTCCGACACGACTTATACCGCTATTAGGGGACTGACGCTTGCCGCCCCCCTAGGCCCGATATGCGATAGTCTTGGACGAACGGACCGGACTGTATGGAGATTGTCACATCAGACTCAGTAGGAGTTCGGATGGGTTTTCTCATCGGCCTTCTTATCGACAACTACCTGGGGACCGTTACGTACAGCTAGTGCCGCTTGCGGTCTGTGGTTAAACCACTGCCAGCGTAGTAGTCGAGTCTCTAGAGTCCCACACAGAGAATTTCCTACTCCAGGAGAAACGATATAGAGGTCGCATGGTTTTGCGACAAAGGGTTTGGACGCATACGTGCGTTTACGCACGTACGACCTTCGGACAGTTTTTACCAGTCGGCTTTGGTTTAAGCCAGTTACTGGTATCCGGTTATTGGATTTTACAGTCTAAAAGTTTTTCCGTATTTTTGTGGATTGGAGGGGCGTTCTCGTAATTGTACGAGAAGCTTCTAGAAGATGTGACTAAGGAGGTTAAGGTGACATAAGCTTTGGATAAGATTAGTGAGTCATGAGGGTGATTCATCATGGTCATTAATGCACAATAAATGCTTAATGACTCATGTTAATGAATCACCTCTTTTCATTTATGAAGCATGCTTATTCGTTTCTATTATTCATTATTCTAAAATAAGAATGCTTCATAATATATTATGATACACTCAATCTCATCTCATTCACTCATCTCACATTCTCTCTCCTCAAGCTCTCATCTTCAAACCCTAATCCTTAATCCTCATGTGTTGAGATCAAAGGATTAGTTAGACTTAAACATCCATTACCTTCACTCTATATCATCCTTTCTTCTTTGATTAGCAATCAAAGTAGATTAGTTACCTCAAGTTAGAGGTGTAGCTTGGTGTTTTGCTCTCGGGTGGATCGTCTACTACCTAGAGAAGGTCGAGGAGAACAAAGGAGAACACAAAGACGAAGGACCGGTTTCGATAGGTATAATCCCTAAGCATAGTAGTTTAGAACAACTATATGTTTGGTTAGTTATCGTTTAGCTTCGATTCAAGCGGTTAGTCGATGTTCGTTCACTAAACAAGATCGTTTTTGATATTTCCGCCTCCCCACAAGTACTGGGGTGAAGTACATCGACTTACAGAGTAAGAGTTACTCCTGGGAGAGTTTTACACATTACAATTAGACGATCGAGTAGGTGTCTAGAAAGGTGTTAACGGGGCTACGCCCCTAGGAAAACAAGATTTATTTTAATTAGGTCCGTGCGAAAGCACGGGGAACCTCCCTCAAAGTACCCGCACTGGCCTGGCTGAAAGATTGGCGAACTTGTAGGGTGTAATTAATCCCGGCTAGTCTTTCCTTTTAGGGTTTGAAGGAAGATTTGACTAAAACAGTATGAGACATCCTGATTAGATAAATTGATAACCAATCTAATCTTGTAAAAGTGCACGCTGAGTGTTTTCTTCTCTCTCTCTCTCCTGGTTGCGACTATGTCACGCCTTAATCAAGATAATAATACGGATGTATTGAAAGAACCCGCTTGTTATACTGCGCTAGAGATCGTTGGTCCCGCTCCAACTTATAATTGTTATAAGACAGAGCAAGAAATTGGGGATTACCAGAATTCCCGTGCCGCCCAAACGAAGAAAGTGCATGCTGATGCATCTTCTTCGGGCGTGTTCATTACAGAGAACTGTTTCTCAGTATCCTTTACATCCTGGGTATGAGATACCGGATCAGGATCCCACATATGTAATTTGTAACATAAGCGACAGATAGGTAAAGAACTAAGAACGGGTGATAAGTTTCATGAGATAGAAACGGTGCAAGTGGTGCAGCCAAGTCTGTAGGTAGTTATCACCATGTATTACCAGAATACATTGATTCTGAACGAACGTTATTAGATACCAAACCTGATATACAACATCATATCAGTCTCTTTATTAGTAAAGAAGGATATAATTTTGTATTGTTGGATAATGTTTTGAACATTTCTTATATCAAGAGTTGATCGGTTCAGGCACGTTATCTAAATGCATAGACGTTCTAAATCAAACCACAATTCTTAGTATACAGAACATACACAAGAGAAAGAGTTCAGAAATGAACGGATCCTTCTTGAGGTATTATAGACTAGGTCATATCAATGTGACCCGACAAGCTGAAGTTACATTTAGATGTATATTTAAATTAGTTTGAATTTACATCTTGTGGAACTTGCCGGTCATGTCACAAAGATAAGATGACCACAGCTCTGTTTATTGAAAACAGAGAAAGAGTTAGTGAACTCTTGGGATTGATACATGCTGATGTATGAAAGTCCCCTGTCCACACATGCCATGACCGGTTCTTTTAAAGTCATTACATTCACTGATGATCTCTCAAGATCTGGACATATGTTCCTGTTGAAACACAAGTCTGAACCTTTTGAGATATTCACAGAATATAAGTTAGAAGTAGAGAACCAAAAACGGGTATAAGTATTATGTCCTTTGATGAGATCAGGGAGGAGAATACTTAAGCACGGAGATTCCTGGACTATTCTAAAGGAGAATGAGATTCTCTCTCAGCATTACTCCTCCGTATACACCACAGCACCTCGGTGTATCGGGGCGGAGCGATCACACCCTATGTGATATGGTGCACTCTATGATGAGTACTACTGAGTTTCCTATTTCCTTTTGGGAGTTATGCACTTGAGAAGCTGCATACCTATTGAATAGGGTTCCAATCAAATCAGTTGCCTACCACTACATATGTGGTATGGAAAGGGAAGAGCCCATATCTTAAGTATGTTAAGATTTGGGGTTGTCCAGCCTATGTCTAAAAGCATAATCCGGACAAGCTCGAGGTAGTCAGTTCTGTAGAAGTTTGTTGGATATCCCAAGCATTCGCAAGGGAATATCTTCTACCTAACCGAGGAACAAAAGATGTTTTGTTTCTCAACATGCCACCTTTGTGAAAAGGAATTTCTTGTGAAGAAATTAGTAGTCATGAGGTAGAACTGGTAACAGTTCCAGCTATATAAACTGCAGCAGATGATTTGGTGAACCGAAGGATTCAATAGTTTCTAACGAACCTCAGCCTCTCCGCCGATCTAGTAGTGTTCCTCATCCATTTGAGAGATACTTCAGTTTCTCTATGACAGTGGGAGCGAGGATTGCATCAAGGGATGATGGCCTAACTTATTTCGAGCAGGCCATCAGGAGTGGGACTCTGTAAGAATGGCTGGATGCTTAGCGATCTGAGATGGAATCCTTTTACACCAACAAAGTATGGACTTTGGTTGCTTTATCTGAAGGGTTAAATCCCCATCAGGAGCAAGTATATCTTGAGAAGATTACTTGGTGTACATGGAAAAGTTGAGACTTTCAAAGCTATGCTTAAGTCCATCCAGATCCTACTTGCCACGGCTACATACCATGACTACGATATCTGGCGGTTGGGTGTCATGGTTGCTTTTCTAAATGTTGATTTAGAAGAGAGAGTCTATAAGTACACAGCTAGAGGGCTTCGTAGAGAGTGGGAGCAGCGGAAACGTGTGCAAGATGTTTTATGTGATAAATCAGGCATCGCGGAGTTGGAACGTCTGTTTTGATGTAGTAGTCAAAGAGTTTGACTTCATCAAAATGGTAGATGAACCATGTATATAAAAAAAGGTAGTAGGGAGTTTGGTGGTGATCCTCATAGAGTACGTGGATAACATACTCTTGATAGGGAAGGAGTTTCCTATGCTATGCTCGGTCAATCTCCGCTTATCACAAGGATTTTCCATATAGGATCAAGGTGATACCTCCTAAATCCTAGGTTTTTATCTATGAGATAGAATCTAAATGGATGTTAGGATTCTCACTAGTTGTAGTGAAATGGTATCAATCGATCCTGGGGAGAATCACTGGAATGGTTCCAGGGTGATAAGGACGACTGAATGTCAGTCGCAGGCATTGTCTTTACCCTCAGTGGAGGGACGGTATGTTGGAAGAGTTCCATACTAGATACCGTGACTTACTAGTCGATTAAAGGCAAGATACATCGTTACCAAGGATGCTACCAAAGAGGCAGTCGGATATATATAAGTTCATGAGATGAACTTCGTTCCTGCCATTGTATGACAATGGAGTTGTGGATTATGCCAAGGAACCCCCGTCCCATCTGAAATCTAGATATAATTCTTATGCAGTATCACCTGATCATGGAGATGGTTGATCTCCAGGTAGATTGAGGTTAGTAGAGTAGACACAGAGGAAAACAGCGCGGATCCACTCACAAAGGCCTATTTCCCAGTAAGGACTTTTATGGGATGGTTGAGTATGAGATACTTCAACCACAACTGATTGTTGGGTATGCGATACCACAGCAGATGGCCCTAGTGGAAGTAGGAGATTGTTAGTTATATGTATGCCCTAGAGGCCATTACTGTACATACGATGTATATTGTAGTGGATGCTAGGACATATATTGGGAGGACTTTGTTGCTCGACTTGATAGTATGCTATCTGGTTACTCTTTATCATAACATGCACTATTATTGTCTCTATGTCACATGTTGATAAAGCCCTTAAGATGAGTACTTGACTACCAGGACTATGATGCAGATCATACTAGGGGGGCAGGGTATTCACCAAGTACATCCTTCAAATGTTCCTTGTCGTGGGAGTACCGAGACAGGGCATCGATACTCCAGAGTAGACTAGCGTATACGCATCTTGACCTATATGATGGGCGATGGATGATCCAATATCCATCAGTGTTTGACATCAAGGATGGTGTAAGGGTGCTCAGTGGAGAATGGGTACACTGGACGGACTCGCCGAGAACTCCCAGATGGTATTATACCTCACGTTAGATGGCAGTTCTCTGGTGACACTGGTACAGGTTAGTCTGTAGACCCGAGATCGTCATAGAGTCTTGTGTGATTCCCACTGTGCTTTGATTTCCATCATACCACGTCCAAGAGGGCGTGCAAAAAGGTGGCTTTTGGGTACAGTCCCGAATCACATGGAGGCAATGAGCGATAGGAGGGGTTTCGTCTCTCTCGGTATAGGGAGTTGATGTTGTGCTGTGTTCGATTGGCTATAACTGGAAATCCCAGGCCTGGGTTGCTGAGATTTACTGAGAAGTGTTATCAGTAGTTTCTCGAACTGTTATAGACATCATATCGACACGACTTATCAAGCTACTGGGGGTCTGACGTTTACCACCCCTAGGCGAGATATGCGACATATCAGACGAAGAGACCGGACTGTACGGTAGTGTTACTGATTGGATTCACAGGAGAATGTAAAGGCTTGCTTGTTGATCTTCTGCTCGCTCAATACTTGGGTAGCTGTTACGTTTAGCTGACCGCTTGCAGCTTGTGGGTGTTTGATATGATCATCACCTACTGCCGGCGTATTGACGATTCTTTAGAGTCCTACACAGAGGTTCCTTGGCTCAAGAAAAACGGAGTAGGAGCACATATATGATATGTGCGGGACCGAGAACAATACGTGTATGTGATACCGTATTAGATTCTCGTGATATGAGATATCGGCCTGGTATATGTGATATAGCCGGGTCATCGGATCAAGTGTTGATTCGAAGAACTGATACAGATTATATTAGTCAGTTATTTATGAAATAGCCGGATTATCGGATCAAGTGTTGATTCGATAATTTAATGTATAATTATATATTTGATATATTAAATTACATTAACTGATATAAGCTCACTAAAAGATTCTTTTTCTCACTCGGGTAATACATTGATATATATGCGATATATATTAATTGTATTATTTAATGTTGTTACAATAAATATTGTATATGTGATATATAATATTGTAACATGTTAGGGTTATTAATGCAACATGTTTAGTGGAGATTAAACATGATTAAGGATTGATTTGGGTTAATTTTTTCTAGAAGCTTCTAGAATGTTTTCTTTTATTTCTTGCTAAAGAAATTTTCTAAAGATATTTGTTATGATATTTGTTAATCAAACCCAACCCTTGACCATGGTTAAGTCACTACAAGGGTTAAGTTATCATACATAACCCATGGTTGCATTTCTAACCTCACCACAATTCATTATTCATCACAAAGTAAAATTCTTCTTCTTCTTCCTTTGATAAAGTTTTCAAGCCTTTTGGTTTGTGATGAAAATGAGTGAGAAATAGAAAATAAATGAGAGCATAAATCCTTCTCCGTCGTCCTAATCTATTCTTGCCAATTAGATTTGGGTGTTCACTTCATTAGTAAGTGAAAGCTTGTGTTAATGAAATTTCAAGGTAGATCATCTTTGTTATCGAAGATCGGAAGCAAGCATGCATATTTCTCTTCGTGGAGCCTCTCTAGAGTCCGGGAACATGATGATCGCAGCGAAAGACCTCAACACGGAGCTTATGAAGCGAAGGACCGGACTACAAAGGTTGTAATCCCTAACTCTTAGATGTTAAAGTGTTTAACAAGCTTTGTTTCGCCTAATCTCTAGTTTAAAGATCTTGGTTAGGGTTGTTCGGCACGTCTAAATTTTAAATCGGGCATGGTTGATGCCTTATAGACCCTTGTGAGAGTGCCCAGTATCCCTATATCTCTAATGATGCATTTGTTGTGTATTCTTGTTGTATGTGTGTGTTTCGGCTGTCGGGGGTATGGTTTCTATCCTATTCAGAATGTATAGAGCGAACACCCAATCGCTTGTGCTTTCAACCGTTTCGAGTAAATTTCGGCAGCACCTCCCTGCTGTTCTCCGAGTACACTGTAATAGAATAGATAATCATTTCAAATCTGTGAAACAACGTTGAAATGAACATCTAATCTATCTTTGTACACGGAGAACCATCGGAAAGCTACCGACGAAATATCTCAAAACGGATGAAAACACAAGTGAATGAAGGTGTTTACTTTATACATTCCTAAATTGTCCACACGGGACAAATCTATCGGTTATCATACGATTGAATCTTCTCGTCACATAGACTATACGACGGTTGTTTGTATCGAGCTATACCGTCCGATATTTAACAACCTTCGTATAGTTCTATATCACGACGAACATCGAACGTATGTTAACCGATAGACGGGGACTAAGTGGCGCTTTTAGTTTCATATATGAGTATCGATGATAATATGAAAGTTTCATATTATCATCGAGTATCATATATTGGTTTTAACTTGAACATCTTGAATCACTCTCTAATGATGCGTTTGTTGTGTATTCTTGTTGTATGTGTGTGTTTCGGCTGTCGCGGGTAAGGCTTCTATCGGTTATCATACGATTGAATCTTCTCGTCACATAGACTATACAAAGTATTTAAATAAAAATATAAAGTAACTTATATAACATGATTTTAAAATTATGAAATAATACATGCTTAGTTACTTGCAAGTTGCAACATGAGAATAAGATATATGTAGAATTGAGCATTAAAGAACTAAGATGCATATTTTGGTAGTTACTTGCCGCAACCCCTAAGTTAAGTAGTTTTTGAGAATTAAGACCCTTTTAATCTTACTTTGGATAGACTGTCACAAACAGTCGGGCATATTCAAAAAACCAATTGAAGGCATGGTAATTTAGCCCTTTCTTTAAAAAATAAAATAAAAAGATGGTGTGATTAATCTTTGCCTCCATGAATGCTTACATATAGAAATACATATTCATTACCATGGAAAATGCGTTTAGATATATTATTGTATTGGCCTTTAGATCAATTTGATATTTACTGGCAGCTATATAGTTCAGTAGCTCCCATGCATTCTCATTGAGATCCTAAGCACTTATTTCTAGACAGTGAGCTAGTTACTGCATTATAGGGAAAGGCCTCCGACAGCGTTCCATATAGACAAGGATGATTGTACATGGTACAGAATCCATGATCGTTTTGACTACCGGTATAATATCCAAAATTTCCCAGATGTTGCAAAGCGGGTCCCCATTTACTTGTATGGAATCTATAGAAGGCTAGGTGTGAAATGAAATATCAAGGTCATCAAATCACTTCAGAATCCATCTGGCTGAAAATTGTATTTGGTATCAGAAACCCGGTCCTGACACACAGGAAGCAATGCTTATCCTCAACTAGCCTGCATACTGAATATTATCTGTCGAGTTAACAAATTGAACCAGATCAGATATACTCGCTGGGTAAAACCTCACAAAGATAGGCACGAATTGAATGTAGATGGTGCAAAATCAAGTATAACAAATTTACCATACATCAGAGTTACATTCAAGGAAGTTCAATCCCAAGCTCTGAATTTTTAATTACTTTTGCTAAAAATGAAAGTGTATTCAGCTTTGCTGTCTCTGTTGTATATGCAGTTGCACTTAGCAGATCATAAATAAAATCTCCGTCCCCTGAGAGCAATTTTCCCACAAAAAAAAAACTGTCTGTATCTTAACATGCACTGCACCATCAGAATCTATTCATTCAAAAGTTACGCGTGAGCAAAATGCAAGCAACATTTAAATTTTCAGCTCTAATTTGAACTGATCTGCAGTCCATGCTATCACACACTTTTCCATAGGAAAATTAGTAGTACACCTATCATACTCTAAAATTTATGAACCCCAAACCCAACCTTAACCCTAACCCTAACCCTAGCCCCAGCCCCAGGCAAACTCCAACCCCAACACTAACCCGAGCCCCAGCCCTAGCCCCAGCCGAACCCCAACCCTAACCCTAACCCCAACCCCAACCGCAACCGTAACCCCTGCCGAACCCCAACCCCAACCGCAACTGCAACCCCAGCCCCAACCGCAACCCCAACCCTAACCCTAACGCTAACCCTAACCGATACCTAACCCTAACCCTCATCGGTACCCAAACCATGAAACCTAGCCCTAAAATAATCAAAAATTTGTTTAATTGAAGATTTACTAACCTGTGCGGTGGAGGAGACGATCGATCTGTGGTGACGAGGAAATGGAGGCGACGACGAAAATGGAGAAGAAGAAGAACCAGGGCGGTGGCGACGACGAAAAGGAGGGCGGTGGCGACGAAGAGAATGGCGACGAGAACGGCGATCGGCGGGAATGAGAGATTTGGGAATTTTGGGTTCGTGCGCGAGAGATAATCGAGGGAGATAATCAGCATAGGGGATCTGTGACATTTTAATTAAATCCCTATTTAGATGCCCCTACAGATTAGTCCGTAGGTCTTTGGTTTGCGGCTCCGTAGGGGCAAACAACAATTTACGATTTAATATTTTTAAATTAATACGTCAGCACCGTAGGGGCAACCGTATGGCCCTACGGACTAATCCGTAGGGCCAAATGAAATCTGCCCCTACGGATTTCATTATCCATAGGGGAACCCCCTATTTTAGTTTGGGCTAGCGCTATGAGCGTAAGAGAGCTAGCGCCCCACGTGTCAGCACGTGGGTGCTCGGGCACTAGCGCTCTGAGCGCAAGAGCGCTGGCGCTTTGAAGAGACTTGGTCCCTGCAATGGGAGTTGTACTCCTAGAAAGGAGCATTTTTTTTTGTGTGTGTGTGTTTGTGTGTATGAGGAGTTAAACTCTTAGGATGTTTTGAAGCTGATGAAGGGCTTCTCCCCTTGAGCCCTGGTTCTTCCCCAAAGTGGGGTTTCTAGAGATGGGTCTCCTTCTTCCTCCTCTGTTGGCAGGATCTTGAAGATCAAGAGATGTGAGATTTTAAAAATCTCTTCTTTTTGAGATCTGATGGAAGATCTGAGTTCCACTTTGTAGGTTTTGTGGTGAAAAACAATTTAGTTTTATAAAAGGAAGAGTAAAACTCTTGATTAAATTCAAAAGAAAGAAGAAGGTTTTAGAACCTTGAAGAAGGAGAAAGATCTCAGATCTAGATTCTTTTTGGAGAGAGAAAAAGTTGTTGGGATATTTTCATTATCCTTTCCTTTATAGGCTTTACACTTTACACATAGCCCCTTGGGCTTCACAAAATGGCATTTTGCCTATCCCATGGCTCATGTGCCATTTCTTATTACACATAAGCCACGGGCATTACAAAAAATTTGCTTTATGGCCATTTTTCTTACATTCATTCGTAAAAAAAATAAAAGAAATACAATAAAATTATTTATTAAAATTTTTTTATCTTGGCATGGGGTGAGGCCGGCCGCTTCATGTTCGGACTCGACCCGGCCATGGGCCCACTTGATCTGGGCTTGGGCCCACTTGGCTTGGGGTTTACTTTGATTTTGACTTGGTCAATCGGGGTGTAAATTTTTACCCCAACAAATTGCCCCCCATCAATACATGCACACCACACATGTGGGTCGTGTGCATGAAATTGATGGATCTTCTTTCACGTGGAGGTCGACTCCGTTTTGATAACGTGGATGTCGTTTCTGCCATTTTAACGACGTGGACGGTCGATTCTGCCCTTTTTGCAACTTGGACGGTCGATACTGGCATTTTAGCGACTTGGATGGTCAATGCTGCCCTTTTAGCGACGTGGACAGTCGGTTCTGCCCTTTTAGCGACTTGGACGGTCGGTTCTGCCCTTTTTGTGACTTGGACGGTCGATGCTGCCCTTTTAGCGTCGTGGACGGTCGGTTCTGCCCTTTTTGCGACGTGGACGGTCGATGCTGCCCTTTTTGCGACTTGGACGGTCGATGCTGCCCTTTTAGCGACTTGGATGGTCGGTTCTGCACTTTTTGTGACTTGGACGGTCGATGCTGCCCTTTTAGCGACGTGGACAGTCGGTGCTGCCCTTTTTGCGACGTGGATGGTCGATGCTGCCCTTTTTGCGACTTGGACGGTTAGTTCTACCCTTTTTGCGACTTGGACGGTCGATGCTTGACTTGTCTCCGAGATGAAGTGTCTGGTTGACTTGATTCCGAGGCGGAGCATTATTCTGACGAGGAGGTCGTTGCTGCCCTTTTAGCGACGTGGACGGTCGGTGCCGCCCTTTTAGCGACGTGGACGGTCGATGCTACCCTTTTTGCGACGTGGACGGTCGGTGCTGTCCTTTTTGCGACTTGGACGTTCGGTGCTGCCCTTTTAGCGACTTAGACGGTCGATGCTGCCCTTTTTACGACTTGGACGGTCGGTGCTGCCCTTTTTGCGACTTGGACAGTCGGTTCTGCCCTTTTTGTGACTTGGACAGTTGATGCGGCCCTTTTTACGACGTGGACGGTCGGTGCTGCCCTTTTTGCGACTTGGACGGTCGGTTCTGCCCTTTTTGCGACTTGGACGGTCGGTTCTGCCCTTTTTGCGACTTGGACGGTCGATGCTGCCCTTTTACCGACGTGGACGGTCGGTTCTGCCCTTTTAGCAACATGGACGGTCGGTGCTGCCCTTTTTGCGACCTTGACGGTCGGTGCTGGATTTGACTTGCTCCGCTTTTTGCTGTGTCAGGGATGAAGTTGACTTGTTTCAGAGGTGGAATTTGATTCTGCCAGGGAGGTCAGTGGTTGTTTTGCTGATTTGATGTGATTTGGATTGACATCAGCACCGCTACACTGGAATATGGTACCAGGAGCGAATCATCATTTGCTATGAGAGGATTTCCATCGTTCCCAGTTTAACGACTTAGGGGTCATTTGGACTGGAGTTTGGAATTTTGGGATTAGGGTAGACATCAGCGCTTCTAACACTGAAGCACATGTGCTAGGAGCAATTCATCATTTGCCTTTTCCTATTATGGAGCGATGGCTTAGGAGACAGGTTTAGATCCCTATCACCTAAGGCTTTTCAATTTTATGAGCCGTAAGGGTCCCATAAAAGCATTTTCACCCTACGAGTCGAATGTATCTCGTAGGTGTACTTTCTCCTTAGGAGTCGTGGGGACTCCCAAGTGTGTTTTTGTAACATTTCGGAAAATATAAAATATTATTTTTGGGAATTTAATATTAAAATAATATTTTTCCCGAAAACTGCCGATTTGTGTAATTGGGGTTTTCGAAAAAGGAATAAATATATACCAATAATTATGAAATAAATAGAAATTAAAATAATTTATTCATTTAATAATATAATTAAAGGATTTGGCAATTTTAAAATTTATTATACGTGGTTTCGATAAAAACCCGATTAGTGCACTGCTAATCGCGATTAAGCCAAATCCGCGTTTTTACAGTTTCCATGGTTAGTGCACCATGACATGTCCATTTTTACACATGTTTCATTTCATTTGGGCTTTAAATTATGGTTTTGGTGGAGAGAAAACAAAAAAATGAAAAAGGAAAAGTCAAGGGAGACATAATGAATTAGGTTAGGTGGGCTTTTGGAGAGAGAGAGAGTGTGTGAATTGTGTGAGAGTGGGAGGGGGGCTGCTGCCATTTTTGAATCCCCATCATATTTTTCATCTTCTTCTTCATCTCCTCAACTCCAAAAACCCTCCACAAAAAATCCATAGACCCATCTCCAACCATGCCCCAAAACCCTACACACCCTTCACAAATATTAATCCCCTCTTCAACCTCTACACGATGGACCGAGCAAAATGGGATTTTGACGACGTCCCCTCTTCAACCTCTACACGATGGACCGAGAAAAATGGGATTTTGACGACGTTGGGAAGTTAGTGCTGCCTAGAGTGGACTGGATGAGGTATAATTTCTTCCCTTTAGATTAGTTTTGTGAGATATCATGTTTAGATGTCGTTTTGTGCATAATAGTGGACATTGGGAAACCCTAGTGAATGTTTGAGTGTTGGTTTGAATTGGGTGATTCCTAATAGCTGTTAACTAAACTTAGGTGCTGTTTAGTGACCTGGACCAGACCCTAGAAACCCCAAAAAACGGATTTAGAAACCCGACATCGAATAAATGTGTGATCTGTGAAGGTGTTCTGGAATCTGGAGCAACCCGGGGGCACCAAAAATAAAATTGAGCTGACAGTGAGTCGTGCAGGCACCTAGGAAGCTACCACCAAGACCCGAGTCCTAATTCAAACCCATGGCCGCAGATTTAATCATTATGGCCGCAATTTGCGGCCAGAGTAGGGTAGAATTGTTCCAGTTTTGTTCCAGGGCTCCTTTTGCTCTAAAATAGACCCCTCCTTTGTGCAGTTTTGGCTAATTGTCACCTGGGGAAAATCTGGAAGCATTTTGGTGTGTTTTAGGCTATGTTTTCCGTATTTTGAAATACACTTTCTTGATATTTGGATTTGTATTTGGTTGTCGGATATTCGTACATCGACAACAGGGGTCGTTTAATTGATTTGCACGTTTAGGCCATAGGTTCCAACCTATGAGCACACTGTGCGATGTATCGGTTTTCTGCCTCGATGTTAATACGTATTGCGACTGTTTATTATTCTTGGTACCCTCGCAAGGATTCCGAGGCGTAGGAGCATGGCGTCATCAATTTCGGCAAGCGAAGACCAGGTGAGTAGATTTATATCTACGGGGAGAACTGGGGTGGATGGCGTATAGCACACCCCCGTAGTCCGTGGTGATGTATACGAATACGTATACACACATATATTTATTATGTGTTGTTAAGATTATTGATGGTAATAATGGAATTATCAATGATAAAGATGTATTGGATTGGTATAGTGCGAACCCTAGAGTAGTGGTTGCACTCACACATACACGTACACGTATACTTGCATACATTCTATCATCTATCTGTGCGCATTTGGAGATGTGTATATTTACACATGGGTATGGGACTATGTATTCATATACGGGATTTGAGGCCGTGAGATTCAGCGATATGACAGAGTTCGTATTTGAGGTGCGGCATGATAGTTTTAGGGGGCCTTTAGGCATGTGTTTTACCCCGCATTCATATTTATATAGATGGTATCGATGGTACTAGACTTAGATTTGTATCAGAGATAATGTGATGTGATGGTAATGATACCTGATACATGATGAGATGAATGTGATATTGACTCGTACCTAGCTATTGGGATGCCGTACGACGATTTACCGTACGAGCTTTATATTGATGTTAGATCCGCACTCATGACTCGAGGATGTTATATGATATACCGTATCGTACTTGATACTATTGAGGCGAGATCACCGACTATTGTATATATATATGTATATCGACTCAGATGTAGGTGGTTTCATACCCCTCCTGTTTAGATTACTTGGTAGACATTAGACTGACCCGAGTCATACCTATTTCAAAACTAACGAATCGGGGATATATTTAAAGATAGGCAAAAAGGGATTCTACGAGTATTTTCAAACGAAGTATCTTTTCATAAAACACTGTAACCCTTATTTTATTAAAAACCCCAATTCGTCTTATTTCAAATGTCAAGGCTGCAGGATATATTTATTGAGGCAGGTTCTTTACTGCTGCGTGATAATTCGATTCCGCATATCCATGCTGTTTGCATTGCATCGCTTATATTGTTGATATATTTTAGTCATGCTGCTAGGACACCAGCACAATTATCGATGATCTGTATGTTCCACGTACACTTGTTTGCCGGCTCACACACTTCATCATCGATAATTTCCATGTCACTACACTGTAGTACTGTTGCATTCAGGATATGACCCTTGCATGACATATTGATATGCTTACCTTTCTGCTATATGTCGCATACATGCTGCTTTCTGATTATACGCATTGAGATATGTTGTTTCCATGATATTTCTGGTTTTGGGGAACCGTGGGTGTTTCAAAGAGAATATGTAATTGTTTTAAAAACCCGGTTACCCTTGATATGATATTTCAGTGCGTCCACCATGTGTTTTCTCGGTGCTGAGTGCGACATGTGAAAACCGATTCGAGGAAGCGGATGAGGCCGATTGTGGGTACATGGTGGACCCGGTATGGTTTCCCGGGGCAAGAAATGTTTTTCGTGGAGTAGACGATGAGCCTGGCAGGGTGGCGAGTACCTACCGGTGATTGGTTGGACCTGGCGGTTATCCGGAGGATACTGACCAGAGTCGATAGATGGATATATGCGTACTGCCGGGGCCGAGGGCCGATACCGCAGACAGAGCCCAAGGGCCGATCTGGACTGACGGAACCCGATATATGAGGATTTACGTGCCGATGCTGGGCACAGTTTTCAAGATGTTTTTCCATGATTTTGACGTGTCGTGAGGGATACAGGTGGTTTATATCCTCATATTTCCATGCATATGCTGATGATATTTACATGCATGATGGTTATTGTCATTGGGTGACGAGTGGACGGGATCCACGTACATGCAGATTGATTTCATTGATTGTACCTCACATTTATGTTATGCTATTACCTGAGGCACTGGCACGAGCACTTGGCACTACACTCATGTATAGATATTACATTGCCAGTTTAGCATGCTTCAGACTTATTCATATTGAGGTTTATATATATATCTGATCGTTTTGACCTATAATGGGTCATACATTCGATCTCTGCGTATAGATATTTTCTATTCACGAGTTGGCTACTCACCCCCGTTGTGCGACAGTTCTTGCAGGTTTTTGCCGTACAGATCCCATAGCGGCTTTTCTGGCACACTGCTTCCTTATGGGTGACTTGCTTGGGTAGGTGGGTTCTTTTGTATCGGAACCGCCATTGTACATGTATTATTCATTATATCTAGAAATTCCATCAACCAAAACTTGTATATTGTTCCAGACTTAGAAAACAGTGTTGTATTATTTCGACCTTAGAGTCGTGCTTGTAGTATTACGGTTTTCTGGCTGTTTTGAGTTTCTTTTTGGGTTTTGATCCTCGCCCTTTGGCATTGTATATTATATTGCTTGCGTGGTTGTGACCGTCGATTGACGAAGAGCTAGCTCCCGCTTGGTGATGCCTTTTATCATTTCATATTTATGTTATTCTTGTTGTACCCCGTTCGGGGCCAGTTTTTACAAAGGAAACTCTGCCGAAATTTTCAGGAAAGATTACACATTTTAAAAATGCATATTCGGCTTAGTTATTTAAAAACTTGATTTTCAAAACATGTTTTCTTTACCTCTTAAAACTAGTTTTTCCTTTATTTACTCCTTAAATGGTTTTAGATTTCTGGGCTTTTGGCTTACTTGGATCAGATGGAGTCCTATAGACTTCATAGGATTCAAGGGCCAGTCACGTGCCCTTTCGGGTCGTGACAAAGTTGGTATCAGAGCGCTAGGTTGACCTTGGTTCGAATCTATGTTTGACTATGTGGAGCCTAGGGCGTTTATATATATATACGGAACTTAGGCTTGACCTTACGGAACTTAGACTTAGTCGAGAGGGTATTAGACCCGAACTTTCGTAGCGTATGATGACCCTTGGTTGATGGAATAGGTGACTAAAGTAGAGTGACGTACCGTGTGTATGTTCTGCGGCATACTTATGACACGCCACTCGGCTTAAGGAACCGTAGGATGTACATATTTTCGAGATCAATGACTCTCTTCATTTCCATGATTATACATCCATTTGAGATCCTCGATTCTATTAGTTTCATGATCATACCTTCATTGATGCTGTCCCTTCTTATGATCATGTATCCACTCTGGATCTGTTGTTTTCTTTCTTGCCATTTATCTGCTCTCTTCGATACTCGATTGAGGTTCCTGTCGCCATGTTCGAGCGCAGTTTGGGCTGCTGCTAGGGTTACGGTCAGGGCGAGCTCGTCTGGTACGAGGGCCGACCATTGTGTTTCTGGTGACATGGGAACGTCTTGAGTTAGTATTGGTGACTGTGACCTCTAGTGGAGGCGAGTGCTTTGTTTTGCACCGGATGATCGGGCCATTGTTAGAGCTGCCAGTTGAGAGAGGACTGTTGATGTACAGCATACCTCTGAGATTATGATGTCGCCTACCGCGCAGACAGATGGACCAGTTGTTGCTGAGATTGACAGGATGTCGCTTCCGGAGCTTACGAGATGAGATTGATGGAGCATCCAGGCAGATATGAGACAGATGATAGCTTGTCTACCCGATTTGAGAGACGAAGGTGATTCGGCCGTTTTATACGCCGGAGCGGGCCCAGTTGAGTTGATGATTTCCAGTGTGGAGAGTCTTACTCAGATCTAGAGCAGACCGATTCAGAGATGACCGCCAATGTGTCGCCTTTCCTGGAGAATTGAAGCGCTGTTCGGCGTACAGGCGAATGAGCCAGTTGTTGCTGCAAATGACGAGATATCGCCCAGATGGTTGGAGCTATTGCAGCATGAGTACATACTTAGAGAGATGATAGCGAGTCGCTAGTCACCTGAGGATGAATGACTGGGACATGTGGTTCGTCCGTTTACCGATGCGAGGCCATCAGATAGATTGTTTCCAGCTAGAGACGACTTCACGCAGGTTCCTGGAGAGTCGACAGAGACGATCGAATGTCAGGAGCCCATTTTCCAAGTTTAAAGTATACGGAAAGACATGTAGGTGATTCTATGGACCCTCTAGAAGAATGAAACCCTAACTTGACTTAATGACCGTGTGAAAGCCTTTGAACCTTAGGGTTTGCGGCAGTTCCGCGGCGCCATTAGTGAGGCTTGGGTTTGCCCTTCTACGGCTGGACCACCGACGCTGTGGCATGTACTCGATACTATTAAACTGTACTCAAGGTGTTAATCTCTTGGGGGATTATAAGGTTCTGACGAGTCGATCGAATGTTTCGACATCATTCGGATATCATGTGATGGGATGCTTTGCTTGGGAGACTCCAAATACGAGTATAGCCATTGGAGCCCAGTCCATGCAGCCACGATGAGACGAGTCCGAATCAGTCGACATTGAAGCAGAGTGGTGTAAAGAGTTCACATGAGATTTCGACGAGATGACGTTCCACTCCGCCGACATCAGAGATGCGATATGCACGCTGAGGACGTGTTCGGCTAGATATCTTCTACTGAGTGATGAAGATACCGAGTTCGCGATTTCGGGTCCGTGTGAGGGACTTCGGATGGACCATAGCCGAGGGCATTGCAGTGCGCGGTTAGAGACGCGATGTCGAAATGGTCGATGATACAGACAAGCGGGACAATAAGTTCGTGCGAGACGCAGACGAGCTGTTACTACACTCCGTTAAGATTAAAGGTCGGATATGCATACAGAGGCGCAGGGATGCGACCAACCTCCGAGAAGATGTTGTACTAAGGACGCAGATGTCCAGAGAGCGAGAAAAGATTATGCCGGAATACCAGCCTCCGTACAGTTTGGCTTAGGCAAGATCAGAAGAGACCTTGAGTAGGATTCCTTCCAGTACACTGCTGCAGTAAGATCCGCACCAGGAGCAGATGCATGATGTGCATTCAGAGGACCCGAGGTCGGCGCCAGAAATGTGCTGCTTTACGAGCGGTCGTGAGGATTGACCGAGAGATGACCAGGAAAGTGCCAGAACGGAATCGTTCCTGTCAGCACACCTGACCGGGCCGATGAGCCGATGGATTGCGAGATTGGTAATCAACAGAGAAGATGAGGACCCAGAGACTGAGGATGCCATACCGTGAGCAGGAGGCAAGCGGATGTTCTTGTTCTGCCAGTTTCTAGGCAGACCGATTTATTTCTCGACATTATAGGAGGTGTACCTCGATGTCCTTTGTTACGATTTACGTTTGTGATCTGAGTATCACGCTCATATCACTTGGTTTTTAGTTTTGATGATGAGCTTCCTGATATTGATTTCGTGCACGATGGCTGCATCTACTGAGTATTTATATTTTGTGCATAGTTATTGCACTTGAGATATGTTTTTATACACCATGGTATTGGTTTTTGTTTTGTGCATGGTTATCGCACTTGATATCGGTTGTATGCCTTGGTTGCACATGTCTGTGATTTCATGGATTTCATATGGATGATTTGATTTTTGCACTCGGTATAGCTTATATGTGCTTGTTGTGCGTTGATATGCGTTTTGTGCACGCAATTGCACACGTTTACGATTTTTTACACCTTGGTATACTCGGTGTTGCTTTGATGCGTTCGAGTTATTGATTGTATTTCGTGCATTTGATACACCCGATGTTATTTCGTGCACTTTAGATGCACTTATATTGTTGTCATGCACACCCGTTGCAGTGGACAGATGCTTTCGTGCACACCCGTTGCATGTAGTTTTGGGTTTTGTGCTTATTGTGCCACCTGTATTTGGATTTGATTTCCATGCGCACCAGATGCATGTGATTTTGGATATGCCTTTTGAGGCTGATTTTGGTTTTGAGCACTTTGCTTTCATGTTGGGCACTATTCTGTGTAGTAGCCAAACAGGACTGATCCGAGGACAGTACCTAAATATTTTGCATGCATTAAAAAATTTACCAAGAGGTTTTCGAAAAAGAGGTGCTATAGTCTCGTTATTTTCTACGTGTCCGTGAGCAACGCGAACGTTTATAAAAGGATAACCTTTTGGGATATTTTGAAAACGACGGAACGTGTGTTTAAGAAAACATATATGGGCATATATTATTATTTTAAAATGAGCGTCCGTCAGCTATGCCGGGAGTTACGCAAATCCGCGGCGATTTAGAAAAGATTTTGCATGTGTTTTATTCAGATTTTGGAGTTTTCAAGGATGCGTACTATACACGTATTATAGTATTTGACTAGTGTATATTGGATTCAGTAGTGGTTTTCGAGATCTGTATCTTTATTGTAACTCCGAGGATATGCGTGCAAATCCAATGATTTGCGTAACGCTTGATGGAGTTGATTTTGAGTTTTGTACTCGTTTTTATGCGCACTTGACGCGCTGTATTATTTCTGCGATTTCCATGATTTCGGAGCCCCGCTGTTTTGAGCCGATTATTGAAATGTTTTAGATTTTTGGGGTTTAAATTTAAATTCGGGGACCGAATTTATTTAAGGGGGGAAGATTGTAACATTTCGGAAAATATAAAATATTATTTTTGGGAATTTAATATTAAAATAATATTTTTCCCGAAAACTGCCGATTTGTGAAATTGGGGTTTTCGAAAAAGGTATAAATATATACCAATAATTATGAAATAAATAGAAATTAAAATTATTTCTTCATTTAATAATATAATTAAAGGATTTGTCATTTTTAAAATTTATTATACGCAGTTTCGATAAAAACCCGATTAGTGCACTACTAATCGCGATTAAGCAAAATCCGCGTTTTTACAGTTTCCATGGTTAGTGCACCATGACATGTCCATTTTTACACATGTTTAATTTCATTTGGGCTTTAAATTATGGTTTTGGTGGAGAGAAAAGAAAAAATAGAAAAAGGAAAAAGTCAAGGGAGACATAATGATTAGGTTAGGTGGGCTTTTGGAGAGAGAGAAAGTGTGTGAATTGTGAGAGAGAGGGAGGGGGGCTGCTGCCATTTTTGAATCCCCATCATATTTCTCATCTTCCTCTTCATCTCCTCAACTCCAAAAACCCTCCACAAAAAATCCATAGATCCATCTCCTACCATGCCCCAAAACCCTACACACCCTTCACAAATATTAATCCCCTCTTCAACCTCTACACGATGGACCGAGCAAAATGGGATTTTGACGACATTGGGAAGTTAGTGCTGCCTAGAGTGGACTAGATGAGGTATAATTTCTTCCCTTTAGATTAGTTTTGTGAGATATCATGTTTAGATGTCGTTTTGTGCATAATAGTGGACATTGGGAAACCCTAGTGAATGTTTGAGTGTTGGTTTGAATTGGGTGATTCCTAATAGCTGTTAACTAAACTTAGGTGCTGTTTAGTGACCTGGACCAGACCCTAGAAACCCCAAAACACGGATTTAGAAACCCGACATCGGATAAATGTGTGATCTGTGAAGGTGTTCTAGAATCTGGAGCAACCCGGGGGCACCAAAAATAAAATTGAGCTGACACCTAGGAAGCTACCACCAAGACCCGAGCCCCTAATTCACACCCATGGCCGCAGATTTAATCATTCTGGCCGCAATTTGCGGCCAGAGTAGGGTAGAATTGTTCCAGTTTTGTTCCAGGGCTCCTTTTGCACTAAAATAGACCCCTCCTATGTGCAGTTTTGGCTAATTATCACCTGGGGAAAATATGGAGCATTTTGGTGTGTTTTAGGCTATATTTTCCGTATTTTGAAATACACTTTCTTGATATTTGGATTTGTATTTGGTTGTCGGATGTTCGTACATCGACAACAGGGGTCGTTTAATTGATTTGCACGTTTAATCCATAGGTTCCAACCTATGAGCACACTGTGCGATGTATCGGTTTTCTGCCTCGATGTTAATACGTATTGCGACTGTTTATTATTCTAGGTACCCTCGTAAGGATTCCGAGGCGAAGGAGCATGGCGTCATCAATTTCGGCAAGCGAAGACCAGGTGAGTAGATTTATATCTACGGGGAGAAGTCGGGTGGATGGCGTATAGCACCCCCGCAGTCCGTGGTGATGTATACGAATACGTATACACACATATATTTATTATGTGTTGTTAAGATTATTGATGGTAATAATGGAATTATCAATGATAAGGATGTACTGGATTGGTATAGTGCGAACCCTAGAGTAGTGGTTGCACTCACACATACACGTACACGTATACTTGCATACATTCTTTCTTCTATCTGTGCGCATATGGAGATGTGTATATCTACACATGGGTATGGGACTATGTGTTCATATACGGGATTTGAGGCCGTGAGATTCAGCGATATGACAGAGTTCGTATTTGAGGTGAGACATGATAGTTTTAGCGGGCCTTTGGGCATGTGTTTTACCCCGCATTCATATTTATATAGATGGTATCGATGGTACTAGACTTAGATTTGTATCAGAGATAATGTGATGTGATGGTAATGATACCTGATACATGATGAGATGAATGTGATATTGAGCCGTATCTAGCTATTGGGATGCCGTACGACGATTTACCGTACGAGCTTTATATTGATGTTAGATCCGCACTCATGACTCGAGGATGTTATATGATATACCGTATCGTACGTGATACTATTGAGGTGAGATCACCGACTATTGCATATATATATGTATATCGACTCAGATGTTGGTGGTTTCATACCCCTCCTGTTTAGATTACTTGGTAGACATTAGACTGACCCGAGTCATACCTATTTCAAAACTAACGAATCGGGGATATATTTAAAGATAAGCAAAAAGGGATTCTACGTGTATTTTCAAACGAAGTATCTTTTCGTAAAACACTGTAACCCTTATTTTATTAAAAACCCCGATTCGTCTTATTTCAAATGTCAAGGCTGCATGATATATTTATTGAGGCAGGTTCTTTACTGTTGCATGATTATTCGATTCCACATATCCATGCTGTTTGCATTGCATCGCTTATATTGTTGATATATTTCAGTCATGCTGCTAGGACACCAGCACAATTATCGATGATGCGTATGTTCCACGTACACTTGTTTGCCGGCTCACACACTTCATCATCGATAATTGCCATGTCACTACACTGTAGTACTGTTGCATTTAGGATATGACCCTTGCATGACATATTGATATGCTTACCTTTCTGCTATATGTCGCATACATGCTGCTTTCTGATTATACGCATTGAGATATGCTGTTTCCATGATATTTCTGGTTTTGGGGAACCGTGGGTGTTTCAAAGAGAATATGTAATTGTTTTAAAAACCCGGTTACCCTTGATATGATATTTCAGTGCATCCACCATGTGTTTTCTCGGTGCTGAGAGCGACATGTGAAACCCGATTCGAGGAGGCGGATGCGGCCGATTGCGGGTACATGGTAGACCCGGTATAGTTCCACGGGGCAAGAAATGTTTTTCGTGGAGTAGACGATGAGCCTGGCAGGGTGGCGAGTACCTACCGGTGATTGGTTGGACCTGGCGGTTATCCGGAGGATACTGACCAGAGTCGATAGATGGATATGGGCGTACTGCCGGGGCCGAGGGCCGATACCGCAGACAGAGCCCGAGGGCCGATCCGGACTGACGGAGCCCGATATATGAGGATTTACGTGCCGATGCTGGGCACAGTTTTCATAATGTTTTTCCATGATTTTGACGTGTCGCGAAGGACACAGGTGGTTTTTATCCTCATATTGCCATGCATATGCTGATGATATTTACAAGCGTGATGGTTATTGTCGTTGGGTGACGAGTGGACGGGATCCACGTACATGCAGATTGATTTCATTGATTGTACCTCACATTTATGTTATGCTATTACCTGAGGCACTGGCACGAGCACTTGGCACTACACTCATGTATAGAGATTACATTGCCAGTTTAGCATGCTTCAGACTTATTCATATTGAGGTTTATATATATATCTGATCGTTTTGACCTAGGATAGGTCATACTTTCGATCTCTGCTTGTAGATATTTTCTATTCACGAGTTGGAAACTCACCCCCGTTGTGCCACAGTTCTTGCAGGTTTTTGCCGTACAGATCCCATAGCGGCATTTCTGGCATACTGCTTCCTTATGGGTGACTTGCTTCGGTAGGTGGGTTTTTTTGTATCGGAACGGCCATTGTACATGTATTATTCATTGTATCTAGAAATTCCATCAACCAAAACTTGTATATTGTTCCATACTTAGAAAACAGTGTTGTATTATTTCGACCTTAGAGTCGCGCTTGTAGTGTTACGGTTTTCTGGCTGTTTTGAGTTTCTTTTTGGGTTTTGATCCTCGCCCTTTGGCGTTGTATATTATATTGCTTGCGTGGTTGTGACCGTCGATTGACGAAGAGCTAGCTCCCGCTTGGGGATGCCTTTTATCATTTCATATTTATGTTATTCTTGTTGTACCCCGTTCGGGGCCAGTTTTTACAAAGGAAACTCTGCCGAAATTTTCAGGAAAGATTACACATTTTAAAAATGCATATTCGGCTTAGTTATTTAAAAAATTGATTTTCAAAACATGTTTTATTTATCTCTTAAAACTAGTTTTTCCTTTATTTACTCCTTAAATGGTTTTAGATTTCTAGGCTTTTGGCTTACTTGGATCAGATGGAGTCCTATAGACTTCATAGAATTCAAGGGCCAGTCACGTGCTCTTTCGGTTCGTGACAGTTTTTCCTTTGTGAGTCGTAAGGATCCCACGAAGGTGTTTTATTACGAGTCGTGAGGATCCCGTAAGTTTGTTCTCCTCATGTATCGTGAGGACATATGAGTGGGTCTTCCCAAGTGGAGCATAAGTCCAAGGCCTAAGACCAACCGCGTAACTTGTGATTGCGGTGGGGCATGGGTATGCTGAGAATTATTTGAGCCCGTGGATTGTATACGACAATCAATTTGGGGACTAACCGTAGGGCCGGGAGAATTTTGAGAAATTGGATTTTGGTTGGCGTCTGCATCGCTGCACCGGAATATGGTACCAGGAGCGACTCATCATTCGCCGTTTGGGGACTTGGAATTCGGGTCTTGGTCGGTATCAGCATTGCTGCACTTGAATAATGCCAGGAGAAACTCATCATTTGCCTCGGGAGGACTTGGGAATTGGGTTTTTGGTCGGCATCAGCATTGCTGCACTGGAATAATGCCAGGAGCAACTCATCATTTGCCTCGGGAAGACTTAGGATTTAGGTTTTTGGTCGGCTTCAGCACCGCTAACACTGAAGCGAAATGCCAGGAAAGACTCATCATTTGCCGTTGCCCGTTGGGGAACGATGTCTTAGGAGACAAGTTTAGGTCCCTATCACCTAAGGCTTTTCAATTTTATGAGCCGTAAGGGTCTCATAAAAGCATTTTCTCCCTACGAGTCGGGAGGATATCACAGGTGTATGTTCTCCTTAGGAATCATGAGGATTCCTAAGTGTGCTTCCCCTTTGTGAGTCGTAAGGATCTCACGCAGGGATTTTCTCCTCACAAGCTCGAGAGGAGTTTGCGAGTGTGTTTTATCTCTTTTCACAAGTTTGCGCCATTTCAGGTTTTCACAAACTCGCCGGTAGTCCTTCTATTTTTACTTACGGAGCCCTTTCGGGTTTTCATCCATGCCCGTTTTGCTTTTGGACATACCGTTTTTTTTTGGCCGCTAGTAGGACTTTAAAATTTGTCTCTACGACAGGATTTGGGAGAGATCGGGGTCGTTTACGCCCGTGGATTGTGTACGGTTTTGCAGGATGTATGATCCAGACCGTAGGGCTTGTAAGTCCCCGTTGCCCACCCTGGTGCTTGTGGAGAGGCGGAAACGGTATAAAAATCGGATTTTTATCGAACTAGGCAACATGGACTATCAAAAGGAGGATCTTTGCTAAACAAAAACTAACTACAAAGCTAACTAGTTTTAGCTACATGGATAATGGTTATACCTAGGGCTTTATGTCCTTCTCTCCTTGCTCCTTGGAGTGAACGGAAGTGATCTCCTTATCGTCTTCTCTAGTCAAAGAAGGATCCACCCGAGAGCCTCAACCTTTGGCTTCAACTTCAAGCTAGAAGTTAATCAAGACTTGACCATTATCATTTCACATTAAATGCAAATTGTAAGGATCAAAGAGCATCTTTCATATGGAATGATGATGGTCAACATGTCAACCTAAGTCAACAAGTCAAGATAGTCAAATGGTCAACAACCCTAACCATGCACAATTATATTTAACTAATACCAATTAATCATAATACACACATAAGCATTAGGGTTAAGAAAATGACAATGGTCATCAACCCTAATCAAAGTCCTCTCCCTCTGTCTCAGTCAACTGTGCATACGCACCCGTATTCGTGATCCGAGGAACACGAATACAATGAGATAAAACCAATCCTAAATAATATACTAGGATCTGGCTTAAACCAAAGCCCGCTAGTATAATTGTTAGTGTATATGCCCTAAAGGCCATTACTGTATCATACTAGTATGTATATTTCTTGATGGAAGCTTGGGATATTCACAGTTGTATATACAATCTTGCTCGAAATGATAGTATGCTACTTGGTTTGTCTCTGCTTTAATGTGTACATGTGTTTCTTTTATTATATCACCTATACGCATTAGTGGAGCCCTTAGGATCTTTGCTTGATTACCAGCGTTGTGATGGCGCTCACACTCGTGGGGGCTGGGTAATCCATAAGCACATTCATATACAGGTCCCTAGTCGTAGGACTATCGAGACAGGGCATCGATACTCCGGAGTAGACTAGCGTATGCGCTTCTCATCCCGGCATGGGAGACGGTCTGTCCCACAGCCGTCAGTACGTCATACTTGAGATAGTATACTGGTGCTCGTTAGGTTACGAGTACACTGGACAGGACTCATAGGGAACTGTTGGTTGGTATTATACCTATCGTCAGTTATCAGTTCCCAGGTGACATGAGTACAGCTTAGTCCGCTGAATTGACACTGTCACTTCGCCTCGAGTGTGTTCCCACTGTACTTTGATTACTACCCTACTATGGCTCAAAGGAGTCGTGCAAACAGGTAGTAGTTGGGTGCAGTCCCGAAGCACTTGGAGGCAGTGCCATCACTATCTCAAACCGTCACTATCTCAAACTGTCACTGCCTCCAAGTGGTTCGGGACTGCACCCAACTACTACCTGTTTGCACGACTCCTTTGAGCCATGGTAGGGTAGTAATCAAAGTACAGTGGGAACACGCTCGAGGCGAAGTGACAGTGTCAAGTCAGCGGACGAAGCTGTACTCATGTCATCTGGGAACTGATAACTGACGATAGGTATAATACCAACCAACAGTTCCCTACGAGTCCTGTCCAGTGTACTCGTAACCTAACGAGCACCCGTATACTATCTCAAGTACGATGTACTGACGGCTGTGGGACAGACCGTCTCCCACGCTGGGATGAGAAGCGCAAACGCTAGTCTACACCGGAGTATCGATGCCCTGTCTCGATAGTCCTACGACTAGGGACCTGTATAAGGATGTGCTTATGGATTACCCAGCCCCCATGAGTGTGAGCGCCATCACAACGCTGGTAATCAAGCAAAGATCCTAAGGGCCCCACTAATGCGTATAGGTGATATAATAAAAGAAACACATGTACACAATAAAGCAGAGACGAACCAAGTAGCATACTACCATTTCGAGCAAGATTGTATATATAACTGTGAATATCCTAAGTTTCCATCAAGTAATATACATACTAGTATGATACAGTAATAGCCTTTAGGGCATGTACACTAACAGGGCTGGTGTGCTCAATTCACCTGCGACTTGGAGCATTCACGCATAATATTTCTTGAGATATCGGCCATTGATGGGTGGCATGGGCCTTTCTCCCTCAGCACTTATTAGTTGGTAGGATCCTCCGTCGAACACTTTCTCGATGACGTATGGTCCTTCCCAGTTTGGCTCGAATTTTCCCTTGGCATGTCGATTGAGGATGATCGGTCTTTTGAGCACCAACACCAATTCACCTTTCTTGAAAGCATGGAGATGGGTTATCTTGTCATAGGCCCGTGACATTTGGGCTCGGTATTGCTCCAGATTTTGCTGCACCGCGAGCCTCTTTTCTTCGAGGGCGTCGAGCTCTTTGAGCCGAAGGAGCACGTTTTCCTCCTCCGTCAATTGGTGCTTAACGGCCATTCTAAAGCTTGGAACTTCGTCTTCGAGGGGGAGGACCGCCTCCACTCCGAAGAGCTATGAGTATGGAGTGGACTTTGTTGGAGTACGGTGCGTGGTACGATATGCCCACAACGCCTCGCGAAGTTTAAGATTCCAGTCTCTCTTGTGGGCTGAAGAAATTTTCCTCAGGAGCTTGAATAGAGTCTTATTGAAAGCTTCGGCAAGCCTATTGGCTCTTGGATTATAGATGGAGGAATATCTCCAGTCTATCTTGTGTTAAGTAGCGAATCTTGAGACTTTGAAGCTCATGAAAGAAAGCCCATTGTCAGAAATGATTCTTCTTGGTATACCGAAGCGGTATAGAATATTATGCTGGAAGAATGTCAGAATAACTCCTGTCTTGACTTCTTTTAGCGGGACGGCTTTAGCCCATTTGGAGAAATAGTCAGTTGCGGCCATTATGAACCGGTGGCCTTTGGATGACGGAGGATCAATTGGGCCAACTATGTCGGTTTCCCAGACTTCGAAAGGCCATGACGCCACCATAGGATGCAACGGATTGGGGTGCTTGTGAATGAAATCACCTTGAATTTGGCAGATATAACATTTCTTTGCATGCTCTCCGCAATCACCTATCATGGTGGGCCAGTAATACCCAAGCCGTTTAATTTGAAGTCGCATCTTAGGCCCAGATTGGTGAGCACCGCAAACACCTGCGTGAACTTCTTTCATGACTTTTTGGGCTTCGGCCGATAACAGGCACCTAAGCCAGAGTTGGTCATATGACCTGCGGTATAGCGTGTAATTTACAAACACGTAACAGAGAGCTCTCTTCTTCAGCTGAACCCTCGCAGACCTTCCTTCGGGCAGCTTGTCGTATCGGAAGTACTCTATGAAGGGTTCTATCCAATTGGGCTCGTCTTGAAGGATCGAAGCTTCTTCGGCGCGACTGCTCTTCTGTTCCGCGCTTTCCTCTTCCCATAGAGAGACAGGGGGTAGAATTTGCCTGCTCTTGACTGTGATCAGAATTTCATCCATGTCAGGATCAGCCAGCTCCATGGCTAAGCGAGCGAGTACGTCAGCCTTTCCATTCAACGGTCTAGGGACTCTCATTAGTTCAATGTGAGTGAACCGTTTCATGAGTTCCACCACCCGGCTTCTGTACCGAGCTAACTCGGGTTTGTATATCTTATAGTCGCTACTTACTTGGTTGACTACAAGCTGGGAGTCACCATAAACCCGTAGCCGAAGGATTTCCATTTCTATGGCGAGCTCTAAACTAGCTATCAGAGCTTCATAGTCGGCCTCATTGTTTGTGCGAGGCTCGGTGAGAGCAAAAGAACGTTGTAGGGTTCCCATTGATGGCGTGATGAACACCAATCCTATCCCAGCTTTTATCTCCGGGACGCTTGATTTACTGGAGGTCTTTATCGATGAGGCCCCAACGAAGTAGAGCTCTCATCATGGATCGTCATTCTCGAGCTGCTGCACTTGTTCGTTGGGTAACTCGCAATTGAGTGGTGACCTTTCTGGTATGGGATGGGCAGCGATAAAGACTGCAAGTGCTTGCCCTTTTACTGCTTTCTGAGGAGTATAAACTATGTCAAACTCAAGTAGCATGACAGCCCATCTTGCCATTCTGCCGGCTAGGCTTGCTTTGGTCAACAAGTGTTTGAGCGGGTCGACCTTGGAGATCAGCATAACCCGATGAGCGACCAGATAGTGCCTCAGCTTCTTCACAGCAAATATCAGAGCCATGCATTGCTTTTCGATTGGGGAATAGTTTTGTTCCGCCCCGACAAGAGTTCGACTGAGGTAGTAGAGGGCATTTTCTTTTCCCTCTTCATTATTCTGGGCAAGGAGCGCACCGGGTGACTCATCTAGCGCGGCAGTGTAGAGAATTAGCGGTTTATTTGGATTGGGAGCGGCCAGCACTGGAGGGTGCAACAAGTATTGTTTGATACTTTCGAACGCTGCTTGACATTCGGCATCAAAGATAAAAGGAGCTTCTTTCTTCATGAGCTTTGAGAAGGGCCTGCATCTTCCCGATAAATTTGAGATATACCTCCGTATATAAGCGAGCTTGCCTTGAAAAGATCTTAGCTATGTCAGGCTTTTTGGAGGGGGCATCTCCATGATGGCCTTTATCTTTGATGGGTCAACTTCGATCCCTCGATGTCGGACTATGAAGCCTAGGAATTTTCCCGATTACACGCCAAAAGCGCAATTTAAAGGATACATCTTCAGATCTTATTCCTTCAGTCTGGTGAGAACGGTCCTAAGATCTTGGATGTGGTCGGCCTTGGCTTTAGTTTTGACTACCAGATCATCAACATAGCATTCGACGACATTATAGATTAGGTCATCAAAGATATTAGTCATCGCCCTTTAATATGTAGCACTTGCTGTTAGTTATATGTCTGCCCTAGAGGCCATTACTGTACATAGGATGTATATTGTAGTGGATGCTGGGACATATATAGGTAGGACTTTCTTGCTCGACATGATAGTACGCTATCTGGTTGCTCTTTATCTTAACATGTATACTTTCTGTCTCTCTGTTACATGTTGATAAAGCCCTTAGGATGTGTACTCGACTTCCAGGACTATGATGTAGATCATACTAGTGGGGCCTGGGTAGTCCATGAGTACATCCTTCAATGTTCCTAGTCGTGGGAATATCGAGACGGGGCATCGATATTCCAGAGTAGACTAGCGTATATCTTCTCGACCCATATGATGGGCGATGGATGATCCCATATCCATTGGTGTTTGACATCAGAGATGGTATGCGGGTGCTCAATGGAAACTGGGTACACAGAACGGACTCGCCGAGAACTCCCAAATGGCATTATACCTCACATCAGATGGCAGTTCTCTGGTGACACTGTTACAGCTTAGTCTGTTGACCCGAGATCGTCATAGTGTCTTGTGTGTCTCCCATTGTGCTTTGATTTGCACCCTACCACGGCTCTACTGAGTTGTGGAAACATGTAGTTTTTGGGTACAGTCCCGATTCACATGGAGGCAATGAGCGATAGGAGGGGATTCGTCTCTCCCGGTATTGGGGGTTGATGTTGCGCTATGCTCGACTGGCCATAACTGGAAATCCCTGGCCAGGATTGCAGTGATTTAATGGTAAGAGTTATCAGTAGTTTCACGCTTATTATGGACCATATATCGGCATGACTTATCGAGCTACTGGGGTCTGACGTTTACCACCCCTAGGCGAGATATGCGACATATCAGACGATCAGACCGGACTGTACGGTAAGTGTTGCTGGTTGGATTCACAGGAGTGTGTGCGGGATTGCTCGTTGATCTTCTGATCGCTCAATACCTGGGTGGCCGTTACGTTTAGCAGACCGCTTGCGGCTTGTGGGTGTTTGATATGATCATCACCTGTTGCCAGCGTATTAACGAGTCTTTAGAGTCCTACACAGAGGTTTCCTGGCTCAAGCGAAACGAGATAGGAGCGTGTATGAGATATGTGCGGGACCGAGAATAATACCAGTATGTGATACTGGATTCTATTCTCGCGATTTGTATCATCGGACGGTTATATATGATATAGCCGGGCTACCGAATCAAGTGTTGATTTGATACATTGATACACTTGATATTAGTCGGTTATATGCAGTATGACTGGATCATTAAATAAAGTGTTGATTTAATAATTTAATGTATAAATATATATTTGATATATTACTTTACATTAACTAGTATTTTTTCACTTAAGATGGATTTTCTCACTTGATGTGCACAAGTAGTATATGTGATATATTTTTGTGCACTAGATTGTATCATGTTTGATGATACATGCAAACTTAGGTATGTGTATGCTTTAAACCTTGTTTAGGTTAATGGTTAGGGTTTTGTTATCTTTTCTTAATTACTTATTCATTTTATTTATTTTTGGGCAAGAAATAAAATGGTGGCTTCTTTTGGTTTTTAGTTGAAGCTTCATGAAGCTTTGAAAAGCTTTGACCATTTTGTTTCTTTCCTTAACCTAACCATTCACCTAAACCCTTATTTAGTCTCTACACTAGTTACACTAACCCATAGTTGCATTATGATAAGATCAATTGATTTTATTATTATCATCATATTCTTTTCTTCTTCTTTTTCTTCTTCAAGAAGAAGAAACCTTGCTACCTCCAATGGTGCCATGAGAAAAAGAGTGAGAAATCCAAATCCAAAGTGAACCCACTTCTTATTTCTTCATCCTCTACCACTTGCCATGTAGTAGAGTGTGTTATCTTCACAAGTTCTACGACCAAGTGAAGATGGAGCTTGATCTTGAGTTGCCTCGACGTAGATCATCTTCGGTATCGAAGTCGACGACCTAGCCCGCCCATTTCTCCGATGAAGCCGACGCTAGAGTCCGGGATCCGATGATCGCAGCGAAGGGAGATCGTCATGGAGCTAAGGAAGAGGATGACCAGATCTACAAAGGTTGTAGTCCCTTTCACTTTTTAGTTAAGTTGTTAACTTGCTTGTAGTTTCGCCTTTACCTCCAGTAACGATCTAGTTTAGGGTTCTTTGGCACATGAAATTTTTGAATTGGACATGATTGATCAGTTGTAGAACCTCATGGGTGTGCCTAGGAACCCTACAGTGGTATCAGAGCCTAGCTAGACCTTTAGGCGAAGCGTAGACGATGTTAGAAGTCCGATCGAACCCGAAACCCTAATCCAAAACCATTCTCTGTACATTTTTTGAAATCTGGGATTTTTGTGAATTAAAAATATGCAGAAAAATCAGCAGGGTTTTCTAAGAAATTCTGTGCAGCACGTGCGCCTGAGTCCACTAAAGCGCCGCGGAAACGCGGCACGAGCATGACTCGTGCAGCGGTTCCGCGGCCATACAGTACCTTTATGTTGTGAAAATTGCACAGTAATTCTTATCCTTTAGTGCTGTATTTTCTGGGAATTTTTAAATTGTACTCAAGAGTTAAGTTTTTTGGGTTGTATTGGGAGTTCGTAGATTAGATCGGATTGTCTAATTTTGTTTGTCTTTTTCCGGGTAATTTTAGAATATGTTAAAAAGTTCGACTGGATATAAATACCTAATTTTTTCCCCTGCCGGGAAATTTCCAATTGTTGAATTTTTCCGTAGTTTAATAACGTTCTAAGTAGTGCAAGTAACACGATGGACCCTCTAAAAGACAACAAACCTTAACTCGATTATGTGACCGTCTTGAACTGCCCTTTGAAGCTTAGGGTTTTGGGGCAGTACGGCGTGCCACATGTGAGGCGTTGGCTTGACCCTTCTATGGCTGGACCGTTGGTACTGAGGCATGAAGTGAATGTTTTTAAACTTATTTCAAGCGTTGAGATGTTTGGGAAAACTTGGGTGTTTGAATGTTCGATCGGAAAGTTTAACATTTTCTATTTATCCAGAATGTGATACAATATTTGGAATCCATAAATAGTTATGAGATAACTAATATGAATGTTATAAATATAGCACTTTAGTCTCACTTGATCGGTTGCCACGGAATTTTGATGCGATCAAAAGTCCGTCGCAATCACGTAGCGTACGCGGATACTCGCCGTATAAACTTAATAGACAGCTACACCCCTTAGCCTCGACCAAGTGACTGTAGGAGAACCCCATCGCCGAAAGCATCCGTTCGGGTGCTCGCGGTAGCGGTGTTCCACCTTGGTGCACTTTGTCGATGGTATCAGGGGTGCGGTCTTCTACTAAAGTTTGCGATGAGCATTCGATCTGGATGTCGGGAATCTTGTTGAATTGCCCGACTTGATATTGAAAAGAGTTTTCGATAATGAGACTAAAATGCGGGGTTTATAATTGTTAGGCATGCGATGTCTAAGGGATTCATTTGATTAGGCATGCGATGTCTAAAGAGTTTGCGGATTCCAACTGTTGTAGTTTTACACATTCTTTTCTGTGACCGTAAGTGTAATATGTGACATCGCCGGTTTCGTTGCTATATGTCAACGACAATTGGGATGGGCATATTTACTTACGTTGATGACATGTGATGTTATGTGTTGCTGGATATGTTATATTGGATCGTCGTGTTTGAATAGCCGGGGGTTTTTATGTGAGATGAGTGTTTTTCATTTTCATTCATGTAAAAACTTGTATGTAATATTCTTTTATTGGGGCACTTCCAGGTTGCGGAAGATGTCACCTTTTGTATATTATTTACTATTCTGCACTAGGATAGACCCAAGGAAGAGGGCACAAGTAACCGGGTTCTGGAGTCCAGTGGGAGACCAACTCGAGGAGTCGAGTCCGGGTCTCCTAACTCTAGAATTGGTAGGGTTGCTTGCCGCTCTCGTAGGGGTCTAGGGGTGTGGGATTGGCTATTCATCACGACTGTGGAATCCGTGTTTTATATTGGCTCGTATTAAAAACACGGACGTCCTAGTATATCCAATATTTCATATGATATTTTCTACTGCGTTATCTGTGATGTGATCATGTGATATGTTCAGATAGATATTGTATATAGTATATATGATATATTATATAGACGTTGCTTATGTTTAACACCCGCGCTAGCCCTGCCTCGCTCTGGCGTTAGTTACCTAACCTAACGGTGCAGACGGGACATCGAGGCGAATGCGGATGGCATAAGCGTACGTTATATTTATCTGTGATGTTTAGGTGGACTTAAATGATGGGACATTCATTAATGAGATTAATGAAAGAAAATAAACCTAAAAGATGTTGTGGAATCGAATTTCAAAATAAAACAGGTAGCTACAGTTCTTGCTTTGCATCGCGGTGTTTCTTGTAGAACATCCTGCACCTTATTCGATAAGGAAAGGACCGAGATCACTTCACCGGGAATGACTCCTTTAGCAATAACTGGCAGATGCTACAACTCTCGGTTTGTATTTTGATTGCTTCTATAGTTTTTGCTTTGCACAGCGGTATATATGATATATCCTGCACTTTATTCGATGAGGAAAGGGCCGACGATCCCTTCACCGGGAGTGACCCCTTTAGCAAAACTAGAAAAGCCTCAAAAACACTCCATTTAAAAACCATTTGATTCTGCAACGAGATCAAGTTCAAAGCGTTAAAGGTTTCATTAAAAACCATCCGCAACCCTCCGTCATTTTAGGAAGTAGAGTACTTAGTATTCGTGCTGTGTTTGTTGACCATAGTCAAGGCACAGTGTACGGTAGCTAAGTGATGTCTTCCTACACCGCATATGATGCGATTAGTTAGGACAATCGCGTGACTTTGTTGACCTTAGTTAAGGGTCATGTGGGTGGGTCTAATTAATCATGAAATGACGGGTAAAACTTGACTAGTACTTATGATTTGTTGACCATAGTTAATGTCATAAGTACTATGGGTAAAAACCTTTATCGGGAGTTTCAAGTGTTGAAATTTGCAATGAGATTGCATACCTTCTATATGATAGTTGGATCCCGATACCCGCTACGAGTAATTGTTACTCCTGGGAGAGTTTTGCACTTTTGCAATTAGCCAAACAAGTAGGTGTCTAGAAAGGTGTCAATGGGGTTACGCCTCTGGGAAAACGAGGTTTACTGTAATTAGGTCCGCGCGAAAGCACGGGGAACCTCCCTCAAAGTACCGACACTGGCTTGGCTGAAAAATTGGCGAACTTGTACAGTGTAATTAATCCCGGCTAGTCTTTCCTTTTAGGGTTTGAAGGAAGATTTGATAAAAACAGTGGGAACCATCCTGATTAGATAAAATATATAACCAATCTAATCTTGCAAGAGCGCACGCAGAGTGTTTTCTTCCCTCTCTCTTCATGTAGCGACCATATCACGCCTTAATCAAGATAATAATATGGATGAATTGACCGAACCCGCTTGTTATACTGAGCTAGGGAACGTTGGTCCCGCTCCAACTTATAATTGTTATAAGACAGAGCAGGAAATAGGGGAATACTAATATTCCTATGCCACCCAAACGAAGAAAGTGCATATGATGCATCTCCTTCGGGTGTGTTCATTATAAAGAACTGTTTCTCAGTATCCTCTGCGTCCTGGGTATCTGATACCGGATCAGGATCCCAGATATGTAATCAATTACATAGGGCTACAGAAAGGTAGAGAACTGAGTACGGGTGATAAGTTTCATGAGACAGAAAATGGGGCAAGTGTTGCAGCCAAGTCTGTTGGTCACTGTCACCCTGTATTACCAATACATTGATTCTGAACAAATGCTATTAGATACCGAACCTGATATACAAATCATATCAATCTCTTTATTTATTAAAGAAGGATATAATTTTGTATTGTTGGATAATGTTTTGAACATTTCCTATATCAAGAGTTGATCGGTTCAGGCATGTTATCTAAAAGCATTGACGTTCTAAATCAAACTACAGTTCCTAGTAAACAGAACACACACAAGAAAAAGAGTTCAGAAATAAACGAATCCTTCTTGAGGCATTGTAGACTAGGTCATATTAATGCGACCCGACTGGCTGAAGTTACATTTAGATGCATATTTAAATTAGTTTGAATTTACATCTTGTGAAACTTGCCAGTCATGTCACAAAGATTAGATGACCATAGCTCTGTTTATTGGAAACAGAGGAAGAGTTAGTAAACTCTTGGGACTGATACATGATGATGTATGTAAGGTCCCCTGTCTACACATGCCAGGACCGGTTCTTTGTACATCATTACATTCTCTGATGATCTCACAAGATTCAGTCATGTGTTCCTGTTGAAACATAAGTCCAAAACTTTTGAGATATTCATAGAATATAAGTTAGAAGTAGAGAACCAAAAACCGGGTATAAGTATTATGTCCTTTGATGAGATCAGGGAGGAGAATACTTGCGCATGGAATTCTTGGACTATTCTAAAGGAGAATGAGATTCTCTCTCGGTGTTACTCCTCTGAATACACCAAAGCACAACGGTGTATCGGGGCGGAGCAATCGCACCATATTAGATATGGTGTGCTCTATGATGAGTACTACTGAGTTACCTATTTCCTTTTGGAGGTTATGCACTTAAGAAGCTGCATACCTATTGAATTAGGTTCGAATCAAATCAGTGCCTACCACTCCATATAAGAAATGGTATGGGAAGAGCCTATCTCTTAAGTAAGTTAAGATTTGGGATTGTCCGGCCTATGTCAAAAGCAAAATCCGGACAAGATCGAGGCAAGGTCAGTTCTGTAGAACTGGAAAAGTTCCAGCTATACAAACTACAGCTAATGATTTGACAGAACCAAAGGATTCAATAGTCCCCGACGAACCTCAGCCTCTCCGCCGATCTAGCAGGGTTCCTCATCCGCCTGAGAGATACTTTGGTTTCTCGATGACAGTGGGAGCAAGGAATGCATCATGAGATGATGACCCATCTAGTTTCGAGCAGGCCATCAAGAGTAGGGACTCTGTAAGAATGGTTGGATGCTTAACGATCTGAAATGGAATCCATGTACACCAATAAAGTATGGACTTTGGTTGCTATATCTGAAGGGTTAAATCCCCATCATGAGCAAGTATATCTTGAGAAGATTACTTGGTGTAGATGGAAAAGTTGGGACTTTCAAAGCTAGACTTGTTAAAGGTTTTCGTCATCGACCAGGCGTGGATAATGATGAAACCTTTTCCAGGGACGATGCTTAAGTCCATCCAGATCTTACTTGTCATTGATACATACCATGACTACGATATCTGGTGGTTGGGTTCCATGACTACTTTTCTAAATAATAATTTAGAAGAGAACGTCTATAAGAAAACAGCCGGAGGGCTTCGTAAACAGTTGGAGCAGCGGAAACGTGTGCAAGTTGCTTTAAAGAATAAACCAGGCATCGCGGAGTTGGAACGTCTGTTTTGATGTGGTAGTCAAAAAGTTTGACTTCATCAAAATGGTAGATGAACCTTGTATATACAAAACGGTAGTAGAGAGTAAGGTGGTCATCCTCGTACTGTACGTGGATAACATACTCTTGATAGGAAAAGAGTTTTCTATACTACGCACGGTCAATCTCCTCTTATCACATAGATTCTCCATATAGGATCAAAATGATACCTCCTAAATTCTGGGTTTTGGATCTATGAGATAGATCTAAATGCATGTTAGGATTCTCACTAGTTGTAGTGAGATGGTATCAGTTGATCCTGGGGAGAATCACTGGAAAGGTTCCAGGGTGATAAAGACAACTGAATGTCAGTCGCAGGCATTGTCTTTACCCTCAGTGGAGGGACGGTATGTTGGAAGAGTTCCAAGCTATATGTCATGGCAGACTAGACGATAAAGGCTGAGGACATCGCTATTAAAGATACTACCAAAGAGGAAGTTTGGGTGTATATTGGTTCATGAGATGAACTAGGTTCCTACCATTGTGTGACAATAGAAGTGTGGCTTTGGCCCAGGAACCCCGATCCCATCAGTGACCCAGACATATTCTGAGGCAGCATCACCTGATCATGGAGATAGTTGATCTCCAGGGTGATCGAGGTTAGGAGAGTAGACTCAGAGGACAACACGGCGGATCCACTCACAAAGGCTTTTTCCCAAAGAGAGACTATTATGGGATGGTTGAGTATGTGATACTGCAACCACTGCTACAGATGGCCCTAGTGCAAGTGGGAGATTGTTAGTTATATGTATGCCCTAGAGGCCAATACTGTACATAGGATGTATATTGTAGTGGATGCTGGGACAAATATAGGTAGGACTTTCTTGCTCGACATGATAGTACGCTATCTGGTTGCTCTTTATCTTAACATGTATACTTTCTGTCTCTCTGTTACATGTTGATAAAGCCCTTAGGATGTGTACTCGACTTCCAGGACTGTGATGTAGATCATACTAGTGGGGCCTGGGTAGTCCATGAGTACATCCTTCAATGTTCCTAGTCGTGGGAATATCGAGACGGGGCATCGATATTCCAGAGTAGACTAGCGTATATCTTCTCGACCCATGTGATGGGCAATGGATGATCCCATATCCATTGGTGTTTGACATCAGAGATGGTATGCGGGTGCTCAGTGGAGACTGGGTACACTGAACGGACTCGCTGAGAACTCCGAGATGGTATTATACCTCACGTCAGATGGCAGTTCTCTGGTGACACTGGTACTGCTTAGTCTGTTGAACCGAGATCGTCATAGAGTCTAGTGTGTCTCCTACTGTGCTTTGATTTCCACCCTACCACGGCTCTATTGAGTTGTGCAAATATGTGGTTTTTGGGTACAGTCCCGATTCACATGGAGGCAATGAGAGATAGGAGGGGATTCGTCTCTCCCGGTATTGGGGGTTGATGTTGCGCTATGCTCGACTGGCCATAACTTGAAATCCCTGGCCAGGGTTAAAGTGATTTACTGGTAAGAGTTATCAGTAGTTTCACGCTTGTTATGGACCTTATATCGGCATGACTTATCGAGCTACTGGGGTCGGACGTTTACAACCCCTAGGCGAGATATGCGACATATCAGACGATCAGACCGGACTGTACGGTAAGTGTTGCTGGTTGGATTCACAGGAGTGTGAGCGGGCTTGCTCGTTGATCTTCTGAACGCTCAATACCCGGGTGGCCGTTACGTTTACCAGACCGCTTATGGCTTGTGGGTGTTTGATATGATCATCACCTGCTGCCGGCGTATTGACGAGTCTTTAGAGTCCTACAC
Source organism: Agapanthus africanus (assembly GCA_030015575.1). NCBI lineage: Eukaryota > Viridiplantae > Streptophyta > Magnoliopsida > Asparagales > Amaryllidaceae > Agapanthus > Agapanthus africanus. Next base: position 221,918,418 of record JASDDO010000016.1, on the reverse strand, counting down.
AGAGGTTTCCTGGCTCAAGCGAAACGAGATAGGAGCGCGTATGAGATATGTGCGGGACCGAGAATAATACCAGTATGTGATACTGGATTCTATTCTCGCGATTTGTATCATCGGACGGTTATATATGATATAGCCGGGTTACCGAATCAAGTGTTGATTCGATACATTGATACACTTGATATTAGTCGGTTATATGCAGTATGATGTTCATATCAGATTTTTGTATTTTTATACCGCCCAATTTTTATCACATTGCATATCGGTAGGTACTCTTGAGCCATGTTTGCTAGTCAATTACAGGATACATGTTCTCGGCTCTAAACGGTGAAATCCATGGAAAAACACGACAAAATCCGGGTTCCTGCCAACCATAGATAAAACACGGGTCTCCGCTCTTTATCCGTCTGTTGCCACACACCAGTTTAGGACACAAAATGACAAATCAATTGTCACCTTCATGCACAAAGCACAATGGCAACACCAAGTCCAAGAAATCTACGCGGAGCTCAAGAAAATCATGACAAAAGATCCATGTCCAATCACCTTTTGATCCACTAGAATTCTGGAAGAAATGTGGCAAGATTATCAGAAAAAACATGTACCAGACAAAAGGGGACAGCAGACCAGGGCAGTACAGAAAATCCCACGCCCTGACTCCACCATAGGGCCGCGGATCCGCGGCCAATAGGGGGTATAGGCCGCGGATCCGCGGCCGTACTGGCATATCACATGATGAAATTTCAGGGGTTGTTTGGTCTTTTCACATGGGTCCAGAATGTTGCCCTAGAATTTCTGTTACCTGCCTATAAATAGTCCAGAACTTGTGAAGCCAAAGTGTGCATAATCTTGTATTTTATTTTCTAGGATTTAGTTGTTTTTCTTCTTCCTCCTCTCATCTCTTCTCCATTAAAAATTGTGTAGTGAGCTTTTGTGAGTGAAGAATGAATAAAGGAGTTCTTTTTACTTATCATGCTTGTCTTGTTCTTTAGTTAAATTGTTAATTGCTTGTAATTTTCATTTGTTAACTTAGTTGTTGTTATTTCTTGTTGTTTCTTTCTTTTCTCTTTTCCTTTATCATTAAAACAACCATGATGCTTACGCTTGATCCTTGCTAAGGTGAGGTCGTAAATAGCTAGTTGTTATCTTCTAATCTCTTTCTTTCTATCTTCCTCTTTTGTTTTGTTTTCTTTTCATTATGATGTGTGAGTAGTTTCATACTTGTTAGGGTAGGATAAGGGAAGTTTGAGAGAAGGAAATCTCTCTCACTCTTTCCTTGCCCAACAGCTTAAATCGACTCCCGTTAATTGAACCACAATCCGCTCCTTACGGCACCCTATCCTACATGATAGCGGTGATTCCGTAGTGAGACCGGTTGTGGTTGAATTAACCGGAGGTTATGGCTAAGAGCCAAGAACGGACGGACAAGCACCAAAAGGAAGAACTTATGCGTTGGAAAGCCTAGCTTATACTCGCAAGTTCCTTCCTAGTCGTGCTAATCCCCGTTGTTGCCGATTACCGTAACACCGATATTAAGAGGGGCAATGAAAGAGGTGAGCGAATCCTAACTCAAACTAACCTAATCCTAACCCTAACAAGCTCACTTTACATATCATTTTAACACTTAATTAATCACAACAAAATCTGAAAAACTGGACTTAACTCGTTAAAGCACATAGAAAAAGATTCCCATCTCCTTGTGGACGACCCGTACTCAACCGGCTAGCTACAAGCGAAGCCGTCTTGATTGCGGTAATTAACTAAACTTGAACACGCAGAATCTCTACCAATCAAATGGCGCCATTGCCGGGGAGACGGTAGTATATTTTTTTGTGTAATTTCGGGTTAACTTGTGAATATAAATATAACCGAAAAATAAAAAAAATATATACTTTGTAAAAAATCATTTTGTTATTTTTGATTAGTTTTTGTGCTAGTGTGCAGGATAATACGGAGTTCAAGTTCAGTGCCAAAGACGTAGGAAGATAGACCCACATTTCGCGGCTACACCGCGACGGATCAAAACGAAGCAAACGGTCTACTGTAAAAATCTGGAGCATATACAGTAAGCAAATCAAGATTCAGCAAATCCAGACAAGCAGAGGACAACCACAGAAGCACACACAAGAAAAATGATGTCCCAATCCCACCATATTGCCGCGGTTCTGCGGCATAAGCTAGCTTAGGCCGCGGTTCCGCGGCCGTTTGGTGGCCTCAGGGTTCCAAAATCTCTGTAAGTCTCTCTCTTCTCTCTCCCACTCCTCTGGACTCCACTAAACTATGTTTTCTGCAGCATTCTTTGCGCAAATTCTCTTCCCCCTTCCAATAAACTGTTCTTGTGCAGGATTCTTTGCGCCGCGCTAAAAATAAAAATTGTTTGCAGTTGATTTGTTATCGCTTTGCATTCATTAATACGGACTTAAGGGGCTTGAAACCAATTCAGATTGGGTGGGGATTTCATCAACCTTCCCAGGACCCCAAAAATCACAAAAAGCATATGCATTGACCATTGTTAAATTAAAAAATACTAGACTCAGCCCTAAGGACTTCGCGCTCAATAGGACAGAGGACTAGTTACAGGCATCGGCCGTTTATCCTATCTGACTTTTGCGGTGCCTAGGCTAGTGTGACGAAGGCAAGTGGTTATTTAATTAAGGAACTTCGTGAAAGCGTTGGATAACCTCCCACTTACCTGGCACTTATCTGGTCGCATTAGACGGAGAAGAGGCGGTTTGAGGTCCTTTTTCTAGCCCTCTGGAACAGTTAGGAGCTGTCTAGCAGATCTAGGTGACCCTAGATCTAGATGAGATTGTGCATATATTATTTGTGATTGCTTAAAGATGTAAGTCCGTACATATTTCTGTAAGGATCTTTCTAAAAAAACAAAAAAAAGAAAAAAAATCAAAAACTTTTATAAAAACTTGCCCTTTGTCGCCAAATCCATTTTTCACCCACCACCCATCGTTTTTCTCCATTGACGTTTTCTTACCCTCACCTTCTCCGCTTTGACTATACTAAACTCATTTAGTGTATGTCCGCTTGGACTCGGGACACTAGCGCCCGTCTAGTCCGTGTTACGTTAATCGCTACTGACTACGCGATCGACTCAGACGTCGAAACTCCGTCCACTCCTCTTTCACCCCTTCCTTTGCCGGCCAACTCCGACGTCGACCGGAATTCTGTTCATACATCTTCACCTTCACCTTCACCAACCTCTTCTTCCGCGATGTCAGGATTTAATCCGAACATCTCTTTGACTACCCCTGGATTGGCTCCACCTCCTACGGAGACCAATAACCCACCACCACCGCCTGTTGTAGCACCGCAGCGAATCGCGCTCCAGGATCGTTTCTATCCCACCCGTTCTGCACTTCCCACCTGCCTTTCTCTTCCACCGGCCAATGGGGATAATTTTGAAATTAAGCCCCACTTCATCAACATGCTTCCACGATTTCATGGGCTTGAATCTGAAGATGCCTATATCTTCATCAATAAATTTCAAAACGTCTGTGCCATGATGAAAACCACCCAGCTGTCGAACGATGCTATACGTCTACGGGTCATTCCGCTCACTTTATGCGATCTTGCTGAAAAATGGCTGTATAGCACCGCTTCCCACTCAATAACCAGCTGGGACGAGTTTGTTAAAGCGTTTCTAAAAAAATTCTATCCGAATCATAAAACCGCAAGGATTCGAAATGAAATCAACCAATTCTCTCAGCTTCCTTCTGAACCCTTCTGGAAGTGCTTTGACCAGTACAAAGACCTTCTTGTTCAGTGTCCTCACCACGGTATAGAGAAATGACAACTTTGCCAAACCTTATACGAGGGCCTGAACCCAGCAACGAAGCAGTTGTTGGAAACCATCTGTCAGGGCCACTTCCTATCGAAATCTGACGAGGAAGCGTGGCAATTCTTTGACGACCTTGCGGAGCAAACGCTACAATGGGAGAGCACCAGACCGACTTCTTCTTCTTCTACCTCCACTTCTACCGGTCAGTCTAGGGTAGGAATTTACCAACTTGATGTCTCTATTGCGATGAAAGCTGAAATGGCTGCAATAACAAGAAAGCTTGAAGCGATAGAGAGCAAATTTTCTTCTCCTGCTCATGCCCCTGTTCTTCCCCTTCGTACCATTTGCGCTTGTTGTTCCGATCCTTCTCACTTGACCGAAGAGTGTCCTTACAATCCACCATCGCAAGGACAGGATCAGGTTAAAGCTGCATTCCAGCAAAGACCGAGGAATGATCCATACCCTTCCACCTACAATCCCGGTTGGAGGAACCACCCCAATTTCGCCTGGAATCAGAATCAGAATCAATTCCAAGGCAACAATTTCCAAAGGGCCCCTCCGCCGCAACAAAAAGCGCAACAACAAACTCAGTATCAGCAGCCCTTCCAACCCTAACCATTCCAAAATCAGACGAATAACTTTGCGCCCAACAATTCTTTTCCACCAAACAACTTTGTTCCGTCAAACAACAATAAGGTTTCCTCGCTCGAACGAAGTCTGGAAGCGTTCGTTAAACAATCGACTCAGTCCACCGCCAACATCCAGTCTTCCATTCAGTCCTTAGTGCAACACACTGCCGCTCACGGGCAAAGCATCAAGACCATCGAGGCCCAGATTGCACAGCTGAATGCGGCCTTAAGCGAGCGAGAGAAGGGGAAGCTCCCGTCCCAACCACTCCCAAATCCTGGTCACCCACATAATGTACATGTTGCTCTTGAACAACAGAACCATAATATGAGTGCCGTGACCACACTGAGATCGGGAAGGATGCTGCAAAACAACATTGGCACACGGATCAACGATGACACCCCGGCCGCTTCTTCTTCTTCTACTTCTTCTTCTTCTCCTGCTTCTTCGCCTTCTGAGCCTATTCTCCGTTCTTCACAAGGCTCCCTTTCCTCTTCTTCTGCTCTGAACGGACCCACTTCTCACTCCACGAAAACACCTGTTCTGGGATCCGTTCCAACTCCACAATCTCCTCCTCCAACATTAGACTCAACCAATTTTAAAAATGTTCCATTTCCAAACCGGTTGAGATCTAATAAACAAAATCCTCAGATGGAGAAGATTCTGGAGTTATTTAAGTAGGTTAACATTAACATTCCTCTTTTAGATGTTGTCCAACAAGTCCCGTCCTACGCGAAAATCTTAAAGGACTTGTGCACGAAAAAGAGGAAGTCTCAGGTACCCAAGAAAGTTTTCTTGCCTAGTGCTGTGAGTGATGCCCTTACCCAATCTTTACCACAAAAACGGAAGGACCCTGGCTGTCCTACGATTTCTATTACTATTGGGGATAAGAACATCAACCGCGCACTATTAGATCTTGGTGCCAGTGTTAACCTACTTCCGTACTCAGTATACGAGCAATTAGGCGTCGGAGAGCTGAAACCCACGCACTGCACTCTCCAAATGGCCGACCAATCGATCACCCATCCTAGGGGTGAGCTAGAGGATGTGTTAATAAAAGTCGGGGACTTCATATTCCCCGTTGAGTTCATTGTATTAGACACACAGCCTGTAGCTAACCCCCGGAATCAAATTCCGGTGATACACGGTCGCCCATTTCTTGCAACCTCAAATGTTGTGATCAATTGTCGCAATGGTTCGATGAACCTCTCTTTTGGAAATATGACGATTGAACTCAATATTTTTAGGTTGGGGAATCAGCCCGCCGAACCTAATGCTCATATACTGGACGTCTGCTCCATCCAGGAGATCACCCCTGAAGAGTGTGAATTCGAGGAGTTTCTGTTCGAACACGATAATCTTGACGCCACTAGTGTGTTCCTCTTCGAACCTGCTGCTGTTTCTGCGCCCGACAACGACTACGAGTGTTTTACGTTCTCGAACGATCTTAGCCGCGCACAACCCGAGTTTGAATCTTTTGAATTTCCGGATGAGTTACCTGAACCATCCAACTCGGTCGCCTACACTCGTTTTGAACCTTTGCTGGAGTCCTTTGAGTTCGAGACCTCTGCACCAATCTTGCCTTCAATCGTTTCACCTCCATCGCTCGAACTCAAGCCTTTGCCGTCTCACCTTAAGTACGCTTACTTAGGTGAATACAAGACCCTCCCTATCATCATTTCGGCTTCTCTAGCTCTCGAGCAAGAGAAAGCCCTTCTCGCGGTCTTGCACGGCAACAGGCAAGCTTTTGGCTGGTCCATGGCGGACAACAAGGGGATTAGTCCCCTGATCATTGAGCATCACATTCATCTGATGGATGATGCCAAACCAGCTCGAGATCCCCAAAGACGTCTCAATCCAGTCATGAAAGAGGCTATAAAGAAGGAGATCGTAAAATGTCTAGATAGTGGTATCATTTACCCTATCTCTGATATCCAGTGGGTTAGCCCCATCCACGTTGTCCCCAAGAAATCAGGTATCACGGTCATAACCAACGAGGCGAACGAGTTAATCCTTACTCGCACCCAAACTGGGTGGCGAGTATGCATCGATTACAGAAAACTCAATGCCGCAACACGGAAAGACCACTTTCCGCTACCTTTCATTGACCAGATGCTTGAACGATTGGCCGGACACGAGTACTACTGCTTTCTTGATGGCTACTCCGGCTATAATCAGATTCCCATCACCGAAAAAGACCAGGACAAGACCACATTCACTTGTCCTTTCGACACGTTTACATATCAACGCATGCCCTTTGGGTTATGCAATGCGCCCGCTACCTTCCAGCGGTGTATGATGGGAATCTTCTCAGACATGGTCGAAAAATTTCTGGAGATTTTCATGGATGATTTCTCCATCTTCGGCGATTCCTTCAACGAGTGTTTGCTGCATCTTGACGCTGTCCTTACCCGATGTAAGGACAAGAATCTCACTTTGAATTGGGAGAAGTGCCACTTCATGGTGCGCGAAGGTATTGTCTTAGGACATATCATCTCGCAAAATGGCATAGAGGTTGACAAAGCGAAGATTGAGGTCATTTCCAATCTCCCTCCTCCCCGATGCGTCAGAGATATCCGAGCCTTCCTTGGCCATGCCGGTTTCTATAGACGGTTCATCAAGGACTTTAGCAAGATTGCTAGGCCCTTGACTCTTTTGCTGGCCAAGGATACACCATTCGACTTCAACTCGAGCTGTGTGACTGCATTCGAGTCATTGAAATGCTCACTCACTTCTGCTCCTGTTCTTTCTTCACCTGACTGGACGCACCTATTTGAGATTATGTGCGATGCATCCGACTTTGCCATTGGTGCTGTCCTTGGACAACACATCAAAAAGATGCCGCACGTAATCTATTATGCGAGCCGAACCCTGAACGACGCACAACTCAATTATACAACAACTGAGAAGGAATTCTTAGCTGTTGTATTTGCTTTAGAAAAGTTCAGGCCCTACCTCATCGGCTCTCCAGTCGTTGTCTACACAGACCATACTGCTCTGCGCCATCTTTTTGCGAAGAAAGATGCAAAATCTCGGTTAATACGTTGGATCCTCTTGCTTCAAGAGTTTGACCTTGTCATTAAGGACAAACGAGGATGTGAAAACGTAGTTGCCGACCATCTCTCACGACTTCCTTCTTCGCCTTCGCTTCCAATTCCGATCAACGACGTTTTCCCAGATGAACAGCTCTTGACAGTATCTTGCGAACCCTGGTTCGCAGATATTGTGAACTATTTGGCCACGGGATTACTACCGACTGAATGGTCAAGTCAGGACAGACTTCGCTTCTTATCCCAAGTAAAACACTTTTACTGGGACGAACCATATCTGTTCAAGTACTGTCCCGACCAGATTATTCGTCGGTGTGTCCCTGACGAGGAATTCAAGAGTGTGCTGTCGTTTTGCCACGATCAAGCATGTGGCGGGCATTTTGGCCCCAGAAAGACAGCTGAGAAGATCTTGCAATGTGGTTTCTACTGGCCACAACTCTTCAAAGACGCTCATGACTATTGCAAGACTTGCTCCCGGTGCCAACACTTGGGCCGGATATCCCGGAGGAACGAGATGCCGCTCCAACCGATCTTGGTTGTGGAGATTTTCGATGTTTGGGGGATAGATTTCATGGGGCCGTTTCCCAGCTCTTTTGGGAACTTGTACATCCTTCTCGCTGTTGATTACGTCTCTAAATGGGTCGAGGCTGTGCCCAGCCGGACTAACGATAACAAGGTTGTCGTTAGGTTTCTTAAAGAAAACATTTTCTCCCGTTTTGGGCACCCCATGGCGATCATTAGCGACAATGGAAGTCATTTCTGCAATAAGAGTTTCGAGGCCTTGATGCGGAAATACACCATTAATCATAAGCTATCCACGCCCTACCACCCCCAAACCTGCGGGCAGGCCGAAGTTTCAAATCGGCAAATCAAGCAGATACTGGAGAAGACGATTTCCAAGAACCGTAAGGATTGGTCGCTGAAACTCACTGATGCCCTTTGGGCATTTCGAACAGCTTATAAGACCGACCTTGGCATGTCTCCCTATCGGCTTGTGTACGGAAAAGCCTGCCACCTACCTGTCAAAATAGAGCATCGCGCATTTTGGTCGATAAAGGAGCTGAATCTGTCTCTCGAAGATGCGGGCAGCCATCGGAAGCTGCAGTTGAACGAACTGAGCGAGCTTAGGGATGAGGCTTACGATAACGCGGTTGTCGTTAAGAATAGAACGAAGGTGTTTCACGATAAACACCTTTTGCGCAAAACCTTCATACCTGGTCAGCAGGTACTGCTTTACGACACCCGACTTCACTTCCATCCAGGAAAGCTCAGATCTCGCTGGAAAGGGCCGTATTGTGTGCGGAATGTGTATCCGCAGGGCGCTGTGGATTTGGAAAATCCAAAGGACGGTTCATTTTTCAAAGTGAACGGACACCGACTAAAACCGTACCTTAGCGCCGAACCAACAGAGGAGCTCCTGTTCTTACAGGAGCCGGTTTACCCTGCATAATCTTCCTCTGCCTACCTCCAAACTTCGGTTATCCAGCCAAGAACAGTGGACACTGTTCCAAATAAGTTTGGGGGTATGTATAAACCATTTTGTTTATATTTGTGGATATTCTTTTTCTTTTCTTTAAAAACAAAAAAAAAATTGTGTATCGCTAACCGACAATTTTGACCCTGCAAATGATCTCTTCATGCAATGACAGTGAGGACACTGTCCAGTTTAAGTTTGGGGGTACGCTCGGTACGCATTTCTTACCTTCGCATTCATATGTATATTTTGCATCTGCATATTAAAATACATAAAATCCATAAAAATCTGAAAATTTTCTAAAAACATAAAAACTTATCTGTCAAGTTAGCTAGTGGGAGGACTCTGATTCAACATTTCGACGGTTTTGTTTGATAAAATAAGAATAACTAAATCTTATGTTTAGATTTTGAAAACCTGAAAGATAACTCTCCTTTGAAGTTAACTATAGCTGATATACGTCTTTAGATGACACTCCACGTATCGTGAGTTTTTGGAAATTAGATGACAAGTCTTTTATGTCGAAAAACTTTTAAACAGATAAATGATTTTCTGAGGATCAAATAGGTTTGTTCTGAAATAAGTAATGTCAAGAATAGTTTATGAAGTAAAGCGAATATGAAGGAATGTTATTGATGCCGTAATTGGAACTAAGTCTGAAAAATAACCCATCTGGAACTTGATTGGAATGATTACACACCAAACCCACTAAACACATCTTTTATCCAAAAAATAATAATAATTGAACTGCCGGTTATATCTCCTTTTGTATTAAATCATCTGATTTTCACGCCAAACTGCCTTTTGTTTTTGGACCTAGGTAACTTGAGTAATTAAGTCCGCTGGGGTGTTTCAACACCTAATGCCCTAAAACCAACTGGTTTGGGTGCATTGGCCCAAAGCTCGCTAAGAAGCCTAGAAAGTCCAGATTAAAACAAAATGAAGCAAGTGTTCCCTCCGAGTTAAAATTCCTAACGGTTCTTTGTGTGAGAATAATCTTGATAAAAGACAGGCTTTTATAAAAAAAATTAGCGGAGATATGAAGGTTTTACTCTATGATAAAGACTATTGCACGTTCACAGAGGTGTGTATGAAATGAAAACAAGAAAAAGGTGGAGTGAAGAATAAGACCTAGTTTCCTGTTAAGGAAGATAGAAATTCTAAAGTTGAAACCTTACTGGAAAACGAAACTTGAAAAATGCTTAACTATTTATAAAACTTATGTGATCCTTTTAAAATTGTTATCTGGGCTTTATTGTGTGACATGATGACGTAAATCGATCCTTCTGGAAATTTAACGACACTATTTGCACTGCACGTAAAGACATATAAAATCTGTAGTTAAATAAGAAGCGATGTGTGAAAAATAAAGGTTCGATAGTCTAGACTTAGGATAATAGAATTGTTATTTCCTGAGACAAAACTTTAGGGGTTTGAATCTTAGTTATTTTACAAACCTAGCTTGACCGGATTTTGTGGGTAGTATCCGCTGAAAACCTTCAGGAGACAACACTCCTCCTACTAGGGACACCTAGAGGTTTAACGGCTTGTTGCACATGCTCAGTGCAATCGCGTTCCCTGCGAAAGTGAGGTTAGGAAATTTTTTGTGAATAAATTGGTTTTGCTCGGGACGAGCAAATGATAAGTTTGGGGGTATTTGTTCATATCATATTTTTGCATTTTTATACCGCCCAATTTTTATCACATTGCATATCGGTAGGTACTCTTGAGCCTGTTTGCTAGTCAATTACAGGATACAAGTTCTCGGCTCTAAACGGTGAAATCCATGGAAAAACACGACAAAATTCGGGTTCCTGCCAACCACAGATAAAACACGGGTCTCCGCTCTTTATCCGTCTGTTGCCACACACCAGTTTAGGAGACAAAATGACAAATCAATTGTCACCTTCATGCATAAAGCACAATGGCAACACCAAGTCCAAGAAATCTACGCGGAGCTCAAGAAAATCATGACAAAAGATCCATGTCCAATCACCTTTTGATCCACTAGAATTCTGGAAGAAATGTGGCAAGATTATCAGAAAAAACATGTACCAGACAAAAGGGTACAGCAGACCAGGGCAGTACAGAAAAGCCCACGCCCTGACTCCACCATAGGGCCGCGGATCCGCGGCCGTACTGGCATATCACATGATGAAATTTCAGGGGTTGTTTGGTCTTTTCACATGGGTCCAGAATGTTGCCCTAGAATTTCTGTTACCTGCCTATAAATAGTCCAGAACTTGTGAAGCCAAAGTGTGCATAATCTTGTATTTTATTTTCTAGGATTTAGTTGTTGTTCTTCTTCGTCCTCTCATCTCGTCTCCATTAAAAATCGTGTAGTGAGCTTTTGTGAGTGAAGAATGAATAAAGGAGTTCTTTTTACTTATCATGCTTGTCTTGTTCTTTAGTTAAATTGTCAATTGCTTGCAATTTTCATTTGTTAACTTAGTTGTTGTTATTTCTTGTTGTTTCTTTCTTTTCTCTTTTCCTTTATCATTAAAACAACCATGATGCTTACGCTTGATCCTTGCCAAGGTGAGGTCGCAAATAGCTAGTTGTTATCTTCTAATCTCTTTCTTTCTATCTTCCTCTTTTGTTTTGTTTTCTTTTCATTATGATGTGTGAGTAGTTTCATACTTGTTAGGGTAGGATAAGGGATGTTTGAGAGAAGGAAATCTCTCTCACTCTTTCCTTGCCCAACAGCTTAAATCGACTCCCGTTAATTGAACCGCAATCCGCTCCTTACGGCACCCTATCCTACATGATAGCGGTGATTCCGTAGTGAGACCGGTTGTGGTTGAATTAACCGGAGGTTATGGCTAAGAGCCAAGAACGGACGGACAAGCACCAAAAGGAAGAACTTATGCGTTGGAAAGCCTAGCTTATACTCGCAAGTTCCTTCCTAGTCGTGCTAATCCCCGTTGTTGCCAATTACCGTAACACCGTTATTAAGAGGGGCAACGAAAGAGGTGAGCGACTCCTAACTCAAACTAACCTAATCCTAACCCCAACAAGCTCTCTTTACATATCATTTTAACACTTAATTAATCACAACAAAATCTGGAAAACTGGACCTAACTCATTAAAGCACATAGAAAAAGATTCCTATCTCCCTGCGGACGACCCGTACTCAACCGTCTAGCTACAAGCGAAACCGTCTTGATTGCGGTAATTAACTAAACTTGAACACGCAGAATCTCTACCAATCATATGACCGGATCATTAAATCAAGTGTTGATTTAATGATTTAATGTATAATTATATATTTGATATATTACTTTACATTAACTAGTATTTGTTCACTTAAGATGGATTTTCTCACTTGATGTGCACAAGTAGTATATGTGATATATTTTTGTGCACTAGATTGTATCATGTTTGATGATACATGCAAACTTGGGTGTGTGTATGCTTTAAAACTTGTTTAGGTTAATGGTTAGGGTTTTGTTATCTTTTCTTAATTACTTATTCATTTTATTTATTTTTAGGCAAGAAATAAAATGGTGGCTTCTTTTGGTTTTTAGTTGAAGTTTTGAAAAGCTTTGACCATTTTGTTTCTTTCCTTAACCTAACCATTCACCTAAACCCTAGTTTAGTCTCTACACTAGTTACACTAACCCATGGTTGCATTATGATAAGATCAATTGATTTTATTATTATCATCATATTCTTTTCTTCTTCTTCTTCTTCAAGAAGAAGAAACATTGCTGCCTCCAATGGTGCCATGAGAAAAAGAGTGAGAAATCCAAATCCAAAGTGAACCCACTTCCTATTTCTTTATCCTCTACCACTTGCCATGTAGTAGAGTGTGTTATCTTCACAAGTTCTATGACCAAGTGAAGATGGAGCTTGATCTTGAGTTGCCTCGACGTAGATCATCTTCGGCATCGAAGTCGATGACCTAGCCCGCCCATTTCTCCGATGAAGCGACGCTAGAGTCCATGATCCGATGATCGCAGCGAAGGGAGATCGTCATGGAGCTAAGGAAGTGGAGGATCGGATCTACAAAGGTTGTAGTCCCTTTCACTTTTTAGTTAAGTTGTTAACTTGCTTGTAGTTTCGCCTTTATCTCTAGTAACGATCTAGTTTAGGGTTCTTTGGCACATGAAATTTTTGAATTGGACATGATTGATCAGTTGTAGAACCTCATGGGTGTGCCTAGGAACCCTACACTTGCGTTCTTCAGTTCGAACGGCATCACCTTGTAGCAATATATTCCGATCGGGGTTCGAAATGCTGTATGTTTCTCAACCTCAGGCGGCTTCTTGTTATGATTATATCCAGACGAGCCATCCATAAAGGTGAACAACTCATAATTTGAGGTGTCGTCGACCATCATTTCCATGACCGGTAGTGGGAAGTCGTCTTTAGGACATGCCTTGTTGAGATCCCTGAAATCGACACAAACTCGGATCTGCCCATTTTTATTCTTTACTGGGACTATGCATGCGATCTAGTCCGCATATCTCTCTTCCCTGATGAAGCCGGCATCGATGAGCTTCTTGGTTTCCTCGAAGACCTTTTCTTCTAGTTCCCTTCTCATTCTTCGAGGAGCTTGTTTGACTGGCTTAGCATCAGGAGATATAGACAGTTTATGCATGACCACTTCAGGTGATAGGCCAGGAATTTCCTTGTATGTCCACACGAAGCCGTCAACGAACTCATGCAGTAGGGCAATTATCTGCTCTTTCATTTCCTCTGACAAGAGTGAGCTGATATAGGTCGGCGTTGGATTATCGGGCGTTCCTAAGTCAATCTCGGTTAGCTCGTCAAAGGTTGCTTGTCCGCCATCTTCGAGCTCTTAAGGAGCTTCTTCTGCCTTGGCTATCTCGTCATCATCATTTGGTCTTTCCCTAGTTTCACCAACATGGATCATGTAGCATGCTTTTGAATCAGGTTGAATGAAGCCTATGCCTCGTCTATCTGGAACTCGTCCATCGATGAGTGCTCGGACCTGGGGCGGATGCCATAGCCCTTCATAAAACTTTGCTTCGGACTCCGTTTGATATAACCGGCATCCGCACTTTTTGAAATATTCCCACATCTCGGGTGCATAGTATCTGGGATTGAGGATGGCTCTTATGCCTCTCTCATATGGAAGGCACGCGACGGACAAATCGTCCGGGTGCACAACAGGATTTGACTCGTAAAACAGGATGCCCTTCTGTCCACTTTTTCTTTCTGGGAATGTAGAAAGTTTTCAGCTGGTCAACGTTAGAGACTGACAATGCAACGAGCTCTTTGCACGTCTGCTCCGGCACCCTTTTGACAGCTAGGGACCCTTCTGTAATTTCGAAGGTCTCTCGTAGTTTAGTTTATTGCATGGGGGTCCAATCTGCACCGCTGTTGCACGGCAGGTCCTCTTCCTCCGACTCTTCAGCGTCGCTGCCAAGATGAGGGCGAACTTTACTGCTAGATGGGCCTTCAGTATCGGACTCGTCCATATCGCTACAGAAACGAGGGCGAGTTTTATGGAAGGACGGACTTCCAGCGTCGGACTCATCAGTGTCCCTACCGAAACGCGGGAGCACTTGGGCGTTATTGCTTTTGAAAGTGACAGCTGGCTCTGATTTGCTTTTGATTCTTGGGGCCGCTCTATCCTCGATCAGTTGTGTCTTAGCATTTTGGTGGTTCATAAAGTACTGAGAATCTTCATATCGGACTTCATGCACACCGAACGGCTGGATGTCTCCGTCAATGCGTCTTTCTTCGCCATTTTTAGTATACTTCATGCATTGATGGAGAGTTCACGGAACGATGCCGTAATCGTAGAGCCACGGCTGTCCCAAGAGAATCTTGTAAGACGTGTCGGCGTCGATCATGTATATCTTAGCTTCAGTTTTCAGATCGCCGAATTTGATTGGCAAAGCTAAAGACCCCAGAACTTGCTGGCAGTTTTGATTGAAGCCGTGAATGACAATCTTTTCCCTTGACAGGCGTCGGACGTCCAATGAAAAACTCTTCAGTTTCCGCAAGTTCATGATGTTCTCTGAGGACCCCGGATCAATCAATATGCGATTAATCCGATCTCCGTCACTGTACCCAGTTACGTAAAGCGGCCGATTATGCTCAGCCGTTCCCAGTAGCAAGTCTTCATCCTTAAACGTGTCTGTGGCGGCTTGCAAAGTGTACTGAGCTTCATTCATATTAATTTCCGCCAAGCGAGCCTGATACCGCTCAGGATTTTGTAGATCATGAATGAGACCATCTCTAAGCTCTTGAGATAGAACCAAGGAATCGTAGATGCTAAGGAGAGACGGGAGCATTCGGAGGTGAGCCAAGACATTATAGTCTACTGAGGAAGGACTCGAATCCTCATGAGCAAATTCTATGCCATCCACTTCATTAGCGACTTGTTTTTCTTTCCCTTTTGGGGCGTTTCCATGATTTGGCGGTAGAGCCCTGCCGCTTCTGAGCTGGATTTGGTTGGCCTTTATGGCGAGCTCCTCGTCCTCTTCGGGAAAACAAAGCTCCTCCTCAGAGTCGCTGCCAAGATGGATGGCGTAACAGGTCACTACTGGGATCTCTTCATTGGAGTCTTCTTCTAACTCGTCCATAATTTCAGTCGCTCGTACAGGGAGGAACTCCTTCAATTGAATTAAAGTTCTTTCCTTCTATTCATAGTCTTCGAGTGAATCGATATATTTTTGAATGGTCGATCTCCCTGCAGTATCTTTTTCGTGCCGAGCTGCACTTTTCTTCTTCTTGAGCTTCTTGGATTTTGAGTCTGATGGAACAGCATTGGAAGCTGGACTGGTAGGCTTCTTCTGTCCTTCACATTCCGTCATGGGCTCTTTCTGAAGCAGTTTCATCATCTTCTTCATCTTATTAGATATGTGCGTACTCCACGGAGGATGCAGTAAGTCCGTTCCATTTCGAAGGGCAGCGGGTTCGGCAGTCTGCTCCCAGAAGGTTTCAGCTTCTATCTGTATAAAGTTGGTGGTTGTAACTTGATTGTTCACCAATATACTTTTGGACAGCTCGATCTCTCCAGCCTTGTACTGCTTCTCGACCTAGTCTTTGAAGATATAGCAGTCCTCGATTGCATGGCTCACTACTCGGTGGTACGGGCAATACAGGGGATTGTCGGTCATTTTGCTTCTTGAGGTCTTTTCGACTCTGGCAATTATAGACCGTTGTTTAAGGAATCTTTAAATATCTTCCGGACCTTGTCCCTTCTGAAAGAGTAAACCTTGTTCTTTTTCTCCTCTTGGGAAGGCCTTTCTCCTCCCAGCACTGGCTTTCGAGACCGGTTGGTTTTGGATTCGCCCGCCCTTCGCTTTTCTTCGTTGTCGGACGCATTAAAGACATTGGTATTGCTGGAACTCTCGCTTCTACAGCTGTCGTCCCGCTTTCTTTTCCAAGTTTTGTCTCTCTGAGAGTCTGGGGTAGACTCTTGCTTCGAGCGTTCCAGCATTTGGACTTTCTTGGTTAGCTCTTGAAACGTCTTGAGGCCCGCTGTACACAAGAATGTGACCATCCAATTGCTGAGGTTCCCAATGAGAAGGCTGACGGACTGGTCCTGCTCTAGCGGCGGTTCGCACTTGACCGTGAGATTACGCCATCGGGCGATAAAGTCGGCGTTGCTTTCATTCTTCCCCGGCTTGGTCCTCACAAGGCCGGCAATAGAGATTTTATCACTGACACTCATGAACCTTTGCCGAAACAGAGTCTCCATGTGGGCAAAGGTAATGACGGACCCGTTTGGTATGCTCGCGTACCAGTCGAAGGCGACACCGGTAGGCTGTTGACAAACTGAAGAAGAAGGAGCGTGTCATTGCCCCCTGTATTTCCGCACGAGGCTTTGAAGTGGGCGACGTGCTGATGTGCATTCCCCGTTCCGTCAAATCTTCCGAACTTAGGAATGACGTAGCCACTCGGGAACTCGATCAGATCGTACTGTGCGGGATATGGCCGCCCACTACTGCCAATTTCTTTCTGAGCTTCAGCTTCAGCCACCAATTTTTTAACTTTGCTGGTGACCAAATCCATTATCCGGTCTCGTGTTAGCAGGATATTGTTATCTGGGTCCAAGATGTCCCCAGAAGCAGAATGTGGCCGGCTTTCATACGGCTCAAACAATCTTGGACCCAAAGGGACAGGCATCGGCCGCTTCGGATTGTCATCATACGGCTCATGAGTAGCGACTTGTGCTTGATTGGGAGGCGCTCGAGCAATTTGAGCCGTAAGCTGCATCACAACGTTTGTTAGGTCGTCAATTTTCGAATAGAGCTTGGCCATCTCTTTATCTTTGCTCCTGAGCTGTTTTCGAAGCTTTTGAAGCAGCTCTTGCTCCGCAGTCCGGGGGCGGAAATTCGGCTCTTCCTCGCTGTCCGAGCTTGACTCTGCATGGACCGAGGGGTCTTTTTGCCTATCATCCTCATCGAGAGGGTTTTCTTCTTCCAGCGGAGGCGGCTGTTCTTGTACAGCGGCAACCACATTCAAGCCAGATTGGGCTTGGGATGTGGTGGCCCCATCCTTGCTTTTGCTGCGAAGATTGTCGCTGGGGTGCCCGCCCGCCATATAGTCCGTATGGATGATATATCCGGCCGCCTTTTTATTATCGGCGGCTGATTTCTCGGATCGCTGTCTTGACCCTCCCGTTTTGGTAACGGACAGTCGATTGAAGGCGGCTGGCCCAGCCGGATTCTTGAACGGTGCTGACATTTCCTTTTTGGTTTTGCCCCGCAGTTTTCGCGCGGCACAGAGCGCCTGATAGACTCTTGAAGAGACAGTGTCTTATCTTTTTTGTTGGGGCAGGGACACGTCTCTTTGTAGCGACGATCGAACCGCTGTCTTCTTGATTCTGGCGGTCATGGCATTTTTCTGAACCCATTTCAGAGGCTCGAAGGAATTGCTGATTGTTACGCCTGACTCAGCTGTCGTCGCGGGGTGACCCTGCTCTTGGAACTTCACAAGATTCTACTTGGCCGAAGCCCTGGCCCTCTTGTTGGCTCGATACCTGAGCAGCTTCTGCCTTAACTTTTATGTTCTAAGGACCTGACAGATTTCGGCTCTTTGGGAACACGACGTAGACCGGGCGATGGAGGATTTTGGAGATACGCTCGATTGTGCATTTGTTGGAGTCATCGCCTGAGCTCGTCCGCAACATTTGATGTTGCCCTTTGTACCGGAAGTCTTGCCTCCAGCTGGAGTGCAAGAGAGTCGTTCATACACCATCTTAAGTTTCGGTTATGGTGACTTAGCAATCACAACATTCGGCCTCTTGCCCCTTGAGACCGGCTTGGCCACCTGTTTTGCCGGGATTTTTACCAGATGAGCGCTTCCGGCAGGTTAGATGACGACGGAACCGTACTGGCGGAGAAATTCCTCCCACTGTCGACTGAGGCCAGTGAGGAGAACCACACGAGCATTGATCTTGAACACGTACAGGATTAGGGTCGCGTTGGAAGCTGAATTCGTCTTGGGAGACATTGTCGTTGAAAGATGATTGCTGCACGGAGAAAACATTATTTCAGTACAGGCAATCGATATGTATATTGATTGAGTTCGCATGAACGTTTAACCTGAAATATGGGAGGAGAGAAAGGTCCCACCGGACGTGCCTGAATCTGTTGGGTATTTTTCGTCACCCCATTGAGATGGGAATACGCGCGCGCTTGTCAGGCACAGTACAGATTTCCCCTGCCTAGGGTAGGCTGGGATTTATTGATTGTGGGGATCCGAATCTCCGGCTGCCACGGACTAAGCTGCCGTTAATTACCTCTCGCCTTTGGAGTGAGTGAACCTCCGATTAACGGGTTAAACTGGTCATGCGAACTCAATGTGCAGCGTGCGTGTATTGTATTTTGAAAGGTGGTTTTAGATATATCGGAAGCCACGCGGAGTTCTATCAAGGGTAGGGCATCCAGAGGATGCGTGGGAAAAAGCGCCAGCGTTTTGGGTGCTAGCGCTTTGAGCGAAAGGGCGCTAGAGTCCCACGTGCCAGGCACATGGGCGCTCGGGCGCTAGCGCTCTGAGCCTAATAGTGCTAGCAATTTGAGCGCTAGCGCCCCACGTGTCAGCACGTTGGCGCTCGGGCGCTAGCGCTCTGGGCGCAAGAGTGCTAGCGCTTTGAGCGCTAGTGCTCCACTTGTTAGCATGTGGGCGCTCGGGCGCTAGCGCTCTGAGCGCAAGAGCACTAGCGCTTTGAGTGCTAGCGTCCCACGTGTCAGCACGTGGGCACTCGGGCGCTCGTGCTTTGGGCGCCAGCGCAAGAGCGCTAGCGCTGTGAGCGCTAGCGTCCCACGTGTCAGCACGTGGGCGCTCGGGCGATAGCGCTTTGGGTGCTAGCACTTTGAGCGTAAGAGCGCTGGCGATTTGGGCGCGAGCGCTCCACGTGTCAGCACGTGGGCGCTCGGGCGCTAAAAGAGACTTGGTCCCTGCAATGGGAGTTGTACTCCCAGAAAGGAGCACTTATTATTTTGTGTGTGTGTGTGTATGAGGAGTTAAACTCCTACGATGTTTTGAAGCTGATGAAGGGCTTCTCTACTTGAGCCCTAGTTCTTCCCGAAAGTGGGGTTTCTGGAGATGGCTCTCCTTCTTCCTTCTCTGTTGGCAGGATCTTGACGATCAGGAGATGTGAGATTTTAAAAATCTCTTCTTTTTGAGATCTGATGGAAGATCTGAGTTCCCATTTGTGGGTTTTGTGGTGAAAAACTATTTAGTTTTATAAAAGGAAGAGTAAAACTCTTGATTTAATTCAAAAGAAAGAAGAAGCTTTTAGAACCTCGAGGAAAGAGAAATATCTCAGATCTAGATTTGTTTTTGGAGAGAAAAAAAGTTGTTGGGATATTTTCATTATCCTTGCCTTTATAGGCTATACACTTTACACATAGCCCCTTGGACTTAACAAAAAGACATTTTGCCTATCTCATGGCTCATGCGCCATTTCTTTTTGCACATAAGCCATGAGCTTTACAAAAATTTGGCTTTATGCCCATTTTTCTTACATTCATTCGTCAAATAAAATAAAAGAAAAACAATAAAATTATTTATTACAAAATTTTTATCTTGGCATGGGGTAGGCCGTCCGCTTCATGTTCGGACTCGACCCGGGCATGGGCCCACATGATCTGGGATTGGGTGCACTTGGCTTGGGGTTGACTTTGATTTTGACTTGGTCAACCGGGGTGTAAATTTTTTCCCCAACACAAAGTTCATTTACCATTTTGATAAAGTCAAACTATTTGACTGCCACATCAAAACAGATATTCCAACTCCGTGATGCTTGCATTGATCCTGATAGACTTACGCATAGCTTTGAAAGTCTCAACTTTTCCATTTACACCAAGAATCTTCTCAAGATCCATTTGCTCCCGATGGGTTTTACCCCTTTAGGTGCAATATTCATAGTCATACTTTTTTGGTGTATATGGATTCCATCATTGATCGCATAGCATCCAACTATTTCACAAAGTCTCCACTTGTGATAGCAAGCCTAAACCTAGTTGTGCCATCATCTACCATGATGCAATCCTCGCTCCCACTGTCACCGAGAAGATCGTAGTATCTCTCAAGTGGATAAGGAACCCAACCAGATTCACGGAGAGGCTGAGGTTCGTTGGAGACTATTGAATCCTTTGGTTTCACCAAATCATCTGCCGTTAGTTTGTTTAGATGGAACTCCTTCCAGTTCTACCTTATGTCCACAAATTTCTTCACAAGAAATTCCTTTTCTAAAAAGGTGGCATGCTGAGAAACAAAACACCTTTTGCTTCTCAGTGTGGTAGAAGATATACCCTCGCAAATTTTTGGGATATCCAACAAACTTACAGAACTGATCTTTCCTTGAGCTTGTCCGGATTCTGCCTTTCAACATAGGCCGGACAACCCCATATTTTAACTCGTTTAAGACATGGTCTATTCCCATTCCATATCTCATATGGAGTGGTAGGCAGTGATTTGGATGGAACGCCATTCAAAAGGTATGCAGCTTCTCAAGTGCATAACCCCAAAAGGAAACAGGAAACTCTGCAGTACTCGAGCGCGCCATATCTCATAGGGTGCGACACCTCCGTCCCGATACACCGTTGTGCTGTGGTGTATACGAAGGAGTAAGCTTAGAGAGAATCCCATTCTCCATTTAGAAACTCCAGGAAATCCATGCGCAAGTATTCTACTCCTCGATCACATCGAAAGACTTTAATACTTCTACCCGTCTGGTTCTTAACTTCAAACTTATATTCCATGAATTTCTCAAAAGTTTCAGACTCGTCTTTCAACAGCAACACATGTCCGAATCTTGAGAGATCGTCGATGAATGTAATGAAGTACCAAGAATCAACCCTGGCATTTGTAGACATAGGACCGTATACATCATCATGTATCCGTCCCAAGAGTTCAATTAACTCTTTCTCTGTTTCCAATAAACGGAGTATTGGTCATTTCACCTTTAAAACAAGACTGGCAAGTTTCATAAGATGAAAGATCGAACAGATTCTAATATCCATCCTTATGTGACCTAGATGGTCGTGTCGCATAGATATGACCTTGTCTACAATACCACAAGAAGGATTCGTTCATTTCTGAACTACTCGTCTTGTGTGTGTTCAATATACTTTGAACTGTGGTTTGATTTAGAACGTATATGCCATTACATAACGTGCCTGATTCAATCAGCTCTTGATTCAGGAAAATGTTCACAACATTATCCTCCAATACAAAATTATATCATTCTTTAACTTATTAAAGAAACCGATGTAATGTAGTATATCAGGTTCGGTATGTAATAACATTCGTTCAGAATCATTGTATTTACCATTTGGTAACACAAGGTGATATTTGCTAACACATTTGGCTACAACAATTGCACCATTCTCTAACACGTAGAGACATATTACCCATTCTCAGTTCTCTACCTTTCTGTAGCCCATGTAACAAATTACAATTTTGGGATTCTAATCCGGTATCTCATACCTAGGACGTAGAGGATACTGAGAAACAGTTCTCGGTAATGAACACACCCAAAGAATATGCATCAACATGCTCATTCCTCAATTGGGTGGCATGGGAATCCGGATATTAACCTATTTCCTGCTCAGACCTATAACAATTATAAGATAGAGCGGAATCAACGTTCCCTAGCTCAGTTTAATAAGCAGGTTCGGTTAGTGCATCCATATTATTATCTTGATTAAGGCGTGACATGGTCGCTACCAGGAGAGAGAGAGAAGAAAACACTCTGCGTGCGCTCTTGCAAGATCAGATTGGTTATTATTTTGTCTAATCATGATGGCTCCCATTAATTTTATCAAATCTTCCTTCAAACCCTAAAAGGTACGACTAGCCGGGATTAATTACACCCTACAAGTTCTCCAATCTTTCGGCCAGGCCAGTGTCGGTACTTTGAGGGAGGTTCCCCATGCTTTTGCACGGACCTAATTAAAATAAACCTCATTTTCCCAAGGGCTTAACCCCGTTAACACCTTTCTAGACACCAACTTGATCGGATAATTGTAATATGTAAAACTCTCCCAGGAGTAACTCTTACTCGCATTGGGTATCGGGATCCAACTATCTCATAGAAGGTATGCAATCTCATTGCAAATTTCAACATTTGAAATTCCCGATAATATTCTGCCCCGAGCGATCTATGACCTTGACAAGGTCAACAAACCATAGAACGCAAGTCAAGTTCAACCCGTCATTTCCTGATTGAATTAAACCCACCCGCACGATCCTTGACAAGGTCAACAAGGCCTCATGACTACCCTAATCCAATCGCATCATATGCTTTGTAGATAAGCACTAATCAGCTACCGCACAATACGCCCTGATAAGGTTACCAAACGCAGCACGAATACTAAATACTACTTATCTGAAATGATGGAGGGCTACAACAGGTTTTTAAGAAAAACCTTTGTGTAATGAACTTGATATCATTGTAGAATCGAGTGAATTTTAAAAGGAGTGTTTTTGAGGCTTTTACTAGTTTTGCTAAAGAGGTCACTCCCGGTGAAGGGATCTCGGCTCTATCCTCATCGAATGAGGTGCAGGATATTTCACAAATACCACTATGCAAAGCAAAAACAATAAAAGCAATCAAAAGATAAACCGTGTGGGTTGTAGCATCTTCCAGTTTCGCTAATGTGGTCACTCCTGGTGAAGGGATCTCGGCTCTTTCCTTATCGAATAAGGTGCTGGATATTCTATAAGGAATACTGCTATGCAAAGCAAGAACTAGAGCTACCAATTTTTAAAACAAGTTTCTACAACATCTTTAGATTTATTTTATTTCATTAATCTCATTAATGAAGTCCCATCAATTATACTTTCTAAGCATCACATAAGAAACGAAAGCATCAATATTTATTATTTCTTATATATATAATATAAGCAATCGTCTCAACATATCAAGTGATCACTTCACAGAATATCAGCAGCAGAAGAACACATATGAAATATTGGATATACTAGGAATTCCGTGTTATAAATTAAGCCAGTATAAAACATGGATTCCACGGTCACGATGAATAGCAAAACCCGCATCCCTAGACCCCAACGAGAGTGGCAAGAAACCCTACCAATTCTAGAGTTAGGAGATCGGGTCTCGACTCCTCGAGATGGTCTCCCACTGGACCCTAGAACCCGGTTACTTGTGCTCCCCTCCTTGGGTCTTTCCTAATGCAGAAAAGTAAATAAAATACATCAATGGTGACATCATCCTCAACCCGGAAGTGCCCCAATAAAAGAATATTTGTCACGACCCGAAAATATTAGATCATGACCGGCACTTAAATCACGCGACATCTAAAGGCGTAACGTAACTAAAGTAAGCCGAAACCCAGAAATTTAAACCTTTTTAAGAAAATAAAAGAGGTGATGTTTTGAAAATAAAGGTATGATGAAATCAAATGTTTTCCTAAATGTATAAATAATGGAACATGAAAATGCAAGTGGATTTAGTTGTTGGAAAACATGTTTCGTCTTTTAAAACCTTGGGCGGCACCTCCTTTGTATATTTTGATCCAAAACCACATTTGCATAATAATAATAAAGGCATCCCCAAGCGAGAGCTAGCACTTCGCCAAACGACGTAATCATAACCACGCAAGTCATAAAAAATGTATACGACGCTCAACGGCGAAGATCAACGCAAAGATAATGAATGAAGCAATACATCAACCCAATAAGCGAACATAAACGCTCGCTTTAAGTCTCGCAACCACAAATCTCACTAAGTCTTACTACTTATACAAATAATAGTTTCTGATTGATGGAGTTATATAGATACAACGGAATAGTAAATACAAGAGTGGTACGATCCAACATTTACCACCTACCAAAGCAAATCACCCGAAATCAAGCTGTGTGCCAGTGATGCCGCTACTGATCCATGCGGTCAACCTGCAAGAACTGTGGAACAACGGGGGTGAGTTGCCAACTCGTGAGTGGAAAACATTATCAGGTAGAAATCGAATAAAACAACGATTTCCTAGGTCAACTATATCATGAAGGTAATGCTATAATATCTTGGTTGACCGTATATGTAAATATGTGCCAACAATATAATAATCAATGCCTGTATGCATGAGGATAACATCCAACAATATAATCAATGCATGTATGCATGTGGATCTCGTCCACTCGAAACATTATAAAAAGCATTTGCATGTAAATATATGAGGATATCAAAGAATGTGTGTCCATCAATGACAAATCAAATCATGGAACCTGAGTGTCCAACACCGACACTCGAAACATCATTAAACCCGTGTCCAGCATCGACACGTAAATCCTCATATCTCAGGCGCCGCATCCTAAGATCGGCCCTCAAGAGACGTACACTCTGGTGGGCCCTAAAATCCAACTCATGACTCCGGTTGGTATCCTCCGGATAACCGCCAGGTCCAAATACAATCACCGGTAGGTAGTGCTTCCCTGCCAGGCTCACCGCCTAACAATACGAGTCTTCTTGCCACGGGGTACCTCACCAGGTCCACCATGTACCCGTAGACGGTGTCTACCGCTCCTCGAATCGGGTTTCACATGCCAATCTCAGAACCGAGAAACATATGGTGGGCGCACTGAAATATCATATCAAGAGAAACCGGGTGTTTAAAAATAAATACATACTTTTCTTTGAAATAACCATGGTTCTCAAATCCAGAAATATCATGAAAACAACATATATCAAGGCGTATAATCGTAAAGCATGATGTATGCGACATATATGACAGAATGTAAGTATATTCGTATATCATGCAACATGGAACAGTTATGTGAGCATGGATATATCATCATAATGTAAGCATAGCAATATAATAGCATGATGTAGCAATTCTACTGTTGAGTGACATAGCAATTATCGATGATGATGTGTGTAAGCCG
This sequence comes from Agapanthus africanus, assembly GCA_030015575.1. Taxonomy (NCBI): domain Eukaryota; kingdom Viridiplantae; phylum Streptophyta; class Magnoliopsida; order Asparagales; family Amaryllidaceae; genus Agapanthus; species Agapanthus africanus. The sequence continues at coordinate 221,893,142 of JASDDO010000016.1, read as the reverse complement.
GCCAATCTGTGTAAGTGTAACATACGCATCATCGATAATGGTGTAGGTGTACTAGCACAGGTATATGTAATGTAAAGGGAATGACATGAACGTAGAAAAATGTACATCGTTAGCTAAATGCTATAAGGTATACGTATCTAACATGACCGAGTCGGTGAATCTATCAATGGGCATCCAGCTTCACAACATCACGTACGGTATAATCCATCGTACGGCATCTTCTAGTCAAGGGTATGGATCAATCATCAGAAAACCCGTCACGTACGGTGAATCATCGTACGGCGGCATTAAACCATTAGAGATCCTATCAACCTATATGACACTGAGGGTACGGATCTAATGTCTCGTACGACATATCACTCATGATTCACAACATTATATATATCTATATACCTATATCCTAGGTCACATCCATAACAATCTCATATCAGGGGACCGGCAAAGGTATCAATCCTCGCATATCGACTCGCATCTGTATAATGACATATCAACCAAGTCATCATATCACATCGTACATTCTTTTCATCACATTTAGTCATCTTACATCAAGTCATCTTATATATATTTATTTTATTTGACCGATCTCATAACACATCTATCTCAATCTCATCATATTCATCGATCTCATGTCACATCCTTATACATCTCGTTTCATATCCTATATCAATCATATCCGCTCGTATTATCTTATCTCACAACATGCCATTAAAATCTTATACTTACTCTAGTGCAACTACACATCTATATATATCATGATTTACATTCACTTTTCATATCCTTATATATCAATTCCAGACATTATTTCTATCATATCATGTCAAAGAGTCATATCTCTATAGCTTTCATCTCGTATCTCGATATATATATTCAATCATTCATATCATCTTTAACTATCTTTCTTACCCTATCCATAGTTTTCTAATCTAGGTTTCCTTATCCATATTCTATATATCGGTTTCCATCAAAACTTGCGCGGGTGCTATACTGTAAGTCCATGCCACGCACCCCATGTGTTCGCAGGGAGGCGAAATATATGAAAAACAATTATCAAAGCTTCGTAACACGGACTTGAGCACACGGATCATGTCAAAACCATTACTAGCAAACTACGAGAGGTTTAACTACTCCGATTCGAAGTTATACCTTACGTTACTTGTCCTTCGAGTCTTCATCACTATCCTCCACACCTCGTAGGCTCTATAGAACATGTGCACCTCAACGGCCTCCTCGAGTCAAAGACGATCCGCCACTGCCTCCAAGTGCTTCGGGACTGCACCCAACTACTACCTCTTTGCACGCCTCCTTTGAGCCGTGGTAGGGTAGTAATCTAAGTACAGTGGGAACACCCTCGAGACGAAGTAGCAATGTCAAGTCGACGGACTAAGCTGTAGTCATGTCACCTGGGAAATGCAATCTGACGATGGGTATGTACCAACATGCAGTTCCCGACGAGTCCCGTCCGATGTACCCGTAACCTAACGAGGACCTGCTTATTATCTCCACTACGATTTATTGATGGCTGTGGGATAGACCATCTCCCCATGCTGGGATGAGAAGCATATACACCAGTCTACTCCGGAGTATCGATGCCCCGTCTCGATAATCCTATGACCAGGGACCAGTATAGGATGTTCTTATAGACTACCCAGCCGCCACTAGTGTGACTGCCATCACAACGCTGGTAATCAAGCAAAGATCCTAAGGGCTCTACAAATATGTATGAGCGATATGTTAAAAGAAACATATGCACATATTAAAGTAGAAACAAACCAAGTAAAATACTACTATTTTTAGCAAGACTATCAATACAACTGTGTATATCTAAAGCTTCCATTAAGTAATATACAATCTAGTATGATACAATAATGGCCTCTGGGGCATAAACACTAACATATACACCATCCACCTGAGCCCCCCCCCCCCATAGATATAAATCTACTCACCTTGATCCTTGCTTGCAGAAGACGATGACGCCATGCTCCGTGATCTCGGAATCCACACGAAGGTACCTGCAATAAATACACCATCGCAATCGCTATTAACATCACATACGGAAAACCAATACGGCACACGGTCCGCTCATAGGTTAGAACTTATAGCCTACGCATGCAAAACAATCAAACAAGCCTTGTTGTTGATGTACAAACACCCAAAAACCAAATACACATCCAAACATCAAAACCAAGCATTCCGAAATACGAAAGACATAACCAAAAACACACTAATATATTTCCAGATTTTACTCAGGTTACATAAGGACAAAACTAGCAAGTATAGGGTGTTGTATATGGAGTATGTGGGCTACTGACCAACCTAGGCACCAAATACCACAACTCGGCCGGCCACATACCCTAGAAATATAGCGAGCTTGGCCAGAAGTGCTCCGTTGGGGTTCGTCTTCTCAGGGTTGTCTCCTATTGGTCGAACTAGTCCTCTGGAGTTGCTAGTTTTTCTCATAAACTTCCCAGGTCATCACAGATTCCCCGTAGGCACTCAATTAATACAAAACCGACACGGGATTTATCCTAAGCTCGTATTCTCTGTTTTTGGGCATAAAATCCACACTAGGGTCTTGTAAATAGCCACTAGACATCACCAAATCCACAACTTCAACCAAACCCTCTTTTGGGATTTCCAACTTCACAATTCCACACTTCATAACCTTCTAAACTAAACTAGAATGCAAGAAACTAAAAACTAAACTAAATGAAAGGAATTATACCTCATTTGGGAAACTCAAGAAAAACCCTAGATGCCCAAGGTCATCAAAATCCAATTTTGAAAGGTCCAATGGGTTTGTAGAGAGGTGGGTATCATCTTTTATGAAGGAAGTATAGGGTTTTGGTGAGGGAATTGAGATGGGTCATGAGGGTAGAGGAGGTGGAGAAGGAGTTGAAGGAGAAGATGAAGAAACAATGGGGGTGAGGATAGATGGCAGCCAGCTCTCTCTCTCCCTCTTATTCTCACCCTCTCTCCCAATTATTCAAGCTTAGTCACACTCTCCCTCTTGCCCATTCCTATTATTCTATTCTATTCGCTTTTCCTTTCTTCACAAAACCAAATACTACATAAAACAACAAATAACGCAACATGCACCAACAATGCAACATGTCATGGTGCACTAGCCATGATTAAAATATAGAAACACGGATTTGGTCTAATCGCGATTGGCAGTGCACTAATCGGGTTTAATTTTTAAGCTTGCATATAATTAGTTATAAAAATTCCAAATCCAATAAATATACTTTTAAATGAATAAATCATTTTAAATATCCAATTATTTCATAAATATTGGTATATATTTATACCATTTTACGAAAACCCCAATTTCGCAAATCGGGTAGTTTTCGCGAAATATATTATTTTAATATTAAATTCCAAAAATAATATTTTGTATTTTCTGAACTGTTATAATCTTCCCCCTTAAATAAATTCGGTCCCCGAATTTAAATTTAAACCCCCAAATACTAAAATATTTCAATAATCAGCTCAAATCAACGGGGGTCCGAAATCACGGAAGATATAGAAATACCATAGCGTATCGTGTGTGCCTGAAAACGAGTAGGAAACTAAAAATCGAACTCCGTCAAGCGTCATGCAAATCATCATTTTTGCACGCATATCATCGAAGTTACAAAGGAGGTACAGATCTCGAAATCCACTACTGAAATCCAATATGCACTAGTCAAATACTATAATATGTATATAATACGCATTCTTGGAAAAATCTCTTGAAAATGAATAACACACATGCAAAATCTTTTCTGAATTGCCGCGTGATGGGTAACTCACGGCACAAGCGACAGACGCTCATTTGTAAAGTAATAATATATGTTCATATATGTTTTGCTAAAATATACGTTCCGCCGTTTTCAAAATATCCCAAAAGGTTTTCCTTTATAAACGTTCATGCCGCTCGCGGACACGTAGGAAATAGCGAGACTATAGCTCCTTTTTGAAAACCTCTTGTTAAATTTTTAATGCATGCAAAGTACTCAAGTACTGTCCTCGGATCAATCCTATTCGGCTACTACACAATATAGTGCCCAACATGAAAACAATGTGCTCAAGAGCAAAATCAGTCTCGAAAGGCGTATCCAATAATCACATGAGTCTTGTGTGAACGAAAATCAAACCTAAATACAAATGCTACAATATGCACGAAAGTAAAACTAAGTGCAACGGGTGTACACGAAAGCATCTTTCCAGTGCAACAGGTGTGGACGATAACAACATCTAGTACATCTATAGTGCACGAATAAAATCTAATTCAAGTGTATCCGTCATGCACGAATGAAATCCAAATCAAGGGCATTTGACATGCACGAATAAGATCTCACTCAAGTGCATCCGATGCGCACGAAATCCAATACCAAGCGTCTAATATGCACAAAAATTGAACACAAGCACGTCAAGTCCGTAAAAAGCGTCTAGTGCAATGGCATGAATGAGAAAGAACGTCAAGGGTAAACACGCACAAAAACATAAATTTGGTAGCAAAATTTTCAAGGACATAAATCGGGTGCAACCAAGGCACGGAGTATAAATCCGGTGCAACCAATGCACGAAATACCAAGCTGGCGCAAAAAAAGCATGAAAACAAATTCTAGTGCAATACATGCACGAAATGAAAATCTTGTGCAATAAATGCACGAAAACTCATCAATAACTCAAATGCGTATAAAAAGCAACACCGAGTGTACTAAGGTGTATAAAATCATAAATGCGTGCAACTGCGTGCACAAAACACATATCAATGCACTACAGGCACATATGAGCTATACCGAGTACAAAAATCAAATCGAGTGCGTACCATATGCAGAAAATCAAATCAACTGTATGAAAATCCACGAAATCATAAACACGTGCAGCCAAGGCACAAAAATCAATATCAAGTGCAATAGGTATGCACAAATCGCAAACCGATATAGCGGTGCATAAACATAAATCAAGTGCAATAACTGTGCACAAAATGTAAATACTCAGTATGTGCAACCATAGTGTACAAAATCAATATCATGAAACTCAATCATCAAAGTCAAATCAAAGCGATATAAGGGTGATATTCGGATCACAAATGTAAATCGCAACAAATGACATTGGGGTACACCTCCTACAATGTTGAAAAATATCAGTGCGTCCAAAACTGGCAGAGCAAGAACATCCGCTTGCCTCCTGCTCACGGTCTGGCGTCCTCTGTCTCTGGTTCGTCATTTTCTCTGTGGATTACCAATCTCACAATCCATCGGCTCATCGTCCCGGTCCGGTGTACTAACGGAAATGATTCGCTCTAGTACTCCTATGGTCAACTCTCGGCCAATTAGTATGACCACTCATAAATCAGCACATCACTGGCGTCGGCCACTGGCCCTCTGAATACACGCGACACAATGGATCCTGGGTGCAAATCTTATCGCAGCAGTATCCTGGAAGGAACCTGCTCAGGATCTCTTCTGATCTCGCCTATGACGAACTATACGGAGGCTGGTACTCTTACATAATCTTTTCTCGCTTTTTGGACATCTGCGTTCTCAGCACAGCATTTCCTCGGGAACTGGTCGTATCTCTCGCCTCTGTATACATATCAGATCTCTAATCTCAATGGGGAGTAACAATAGCTCGTTAACATCTCGCACGAATATCTTGTTCCACTCGTCTTTATTATTATCCGCTTGACGTCACGTCATGCTATCTGTATACTGCAATTGTTCTCGGCTACAGTCAATCCGGAATCTCTCACACGAACTCGAAATCGTGAACTCGATATCTTCATCACTCTGTAGAAGATATCTAGCTGAACACGTCCTCAGGAACTCGTCCCAACCATCGGAGGAATACTCTATACTCGTCTGTCCTCGATCGACTCACAACGCATCTGGGTGAGGTCATCTATCTGAAGCCGGTCCACTTACCGATCATCGAACGAACAACGTCATCTCTGGATCGATCTACTCTAGATATGAATAAGATTCTCCACAGTGGAAATCTTCAGCCCAACTAGGCCTGCGTCGGCGCATCAAAACTGACGAATCACCTTCGTCTCTCAACTCGGGGTAGACTAGCTATCATCTGTCGCATTTCTGCCTGAAAGCTCCAGCGATCTCAGCACATAAGCTCTGGAAGAGACATCCCATCAATCTCAGCAACAGCTGGGTCATCTGTCTGCAAGGTAGATAACATCACGATTTTTGAGGTAGGTTGTACATCAACAGTCCTCTCACAATGGGCAGCCTCTATCAGCGGCCCGATCATATGGTGCAAAACCGAACACTCGACTCAACGATAGGTCACAACACAAATAAAAATCGAGACGTTCTCATATCACAAGAAAACATGATGGTCAGTCCTCGTCTATGATGAGCTCGCACTGACCGCATCACTAGCAGCAGCTCAATCTGTGCTCAAACCATGGTGACAGGAACCTCAAGCATGTATCGATGAGAACAGATCAACGGAATGAAAGGAATCAACAGATCCAGAATAGGTACATGATCATAAGGAGGAACGGAATCAGTGAGAGTATGATTATGGAAACGAATAGAATCAAGGATCTCAAATGGATGTATAATCATGGTTACGAAGAGAATCATAGATCTCAAAATATATACAACCTAAAATTTCTTAAGTAGAGTATCGTATCGTAAATATGCCGCGGAACATACATACGGTACGTGACTCTACTCAAGATACCTACTCCATCAATCAGAGTCAGCCTATGAAACGAAAGTTCGGGTCTAATACCCCCATGTTCAAGTCTATGTTCCGTAAGGTCAATCCTAGGTTCCGAAATATATATACGCCCTAGACTCCGCATAGTCAAACATAGACTCGAACCAAGGATAAACCTAGCGCTCTGATACCAACTTTGTCACGACCCGAAAATATTAGCTCGTGACCAGCACTTTAATCACGCGACGTCTAAAAGCGTAACGTAACTCAAGTAAGCCGAAACCCAGAAATCTAAATCTTTTTAAGAAAATAAAAGAGGTGATGTTTTGAGAATAGAGTTATGATGAAATCAAACATTTTCTTAAATGTATAAATAATGGATCATTGAAAATGCAAGTGGATTTAGTTGTTGGAAAACATGTTTCGTCTCTTAAAAATTTGGGCGGCACCTCTTTTGTATATTTTGATCGAAAACTACATATACATAATAATAATAAAGGCATCCCTAAGCGGGAGCTAGCTCTTCACCAAACGGCGGAATCACAATCATGCTTGTCATAAAACATATATACGACGCCCAATGGCGAAGATCAATGCAAAGATAATGAATAAAGCAATACATCAACCAAATAAGCGAACATAAACCCTTGCTCTAAGTCTCGCAATCACAAATCTCACTAAGTCTTACTACTTATACAAATACTAGTTTCTGATTGATGGAGTTAACTAGATACAACGGAATAGTAAATACAAGAGTGGTACAATCCAACATGTACCACCTACCAAAGTAAATCAACCGAAATCAGGCTGTGTGCCAGCGATGCCGCTATTAATCCATGCGGTGAACCTGCAAGGACTGTGGCACAACGGGGATGAGTTTCCAACTCGTGAGTAGAAAACATCATCAGGTAGAAATCGAATAAAACAAATGTAACATTTCTTAAAATATAAAATATTATTTTTGGAATTTAATATTAAAATAATATATTTTGCGAAAACTACCCGATTTGCGAATTTAGGGTTTTCGTAAAATGGTATAAATATATACCACTAATTGTGAAATAATTGGAGATTGAAATGCTTTTTTCATTTAAAAATATATTTATTGGATTTGGCATTTTTTTAATTAATTATATTCAGTTTAAATAAAAAGTGATTTGTGCACTACTAATCGCGATTAAGCCAAATCCGTGTTTCTACAATTTTCTATGGCTAGTGCACTGTGTCATGTTGCATTTTGCTTACATGTTGTTTTCTTGTGTTGATTTTGGGGTATTATGTGGTTTGGTTTTAAAAAGAAAAGAAAAAGAGAAAGGGTAAAAGAGAGAGAATGGTTGGAGAGAGAGAAAGAGAGAGAGAATAAGAAGGAGGGAGAGAGAGGGCAGCCATCACCCTTCCCCATTTGTTTTTTCCCTTCATCTTCCTCAACTCATCTCCCTCCACCTCCATCCATAAATATCATCTCCCAATCTTCATCACAACCCTATACCCTCTTCATTAAAAATGATCCCCATCTCGTCATCAATACATTGGACCAAGAAAAGTTAGTTTTTGAAGACTTTGAGAAGCTAGGGTTTTTCTTGAGTTTCCCAAATGAGATATATCTTCTTCCATTTAGTTAGTTTGAGTTTTCTTATATTCTAGTTTAGTTTAGAATGTGATTTGGTTAGGGTATGTGATGTTTGGAAAATTCAAGAAAAGGGTTTGGGTGTTTGTGTTGATTTGGTGATGTTTATGGGCTGTTACAAGACCTAAGTGGTGTTTTTATGACCTAGAAAAGAAAATAGAACCCAAACACGAACTTAGAACTTTCCGACATCGGTAAATTTGACAGTTTGTGAGTGTATCTGGGAATCTGGACTAACCCGAGACTACCATAAATTAAGTTCCCATGACAGTGAGACGTGTAGGCAACCATGAAGCAACACCTGAAACCCAAGCCCCTATTGAGCTTTTCTGGCCGCAAATTGCAGCCAAGTCGCGGTGGTTTCGTGTGATTTTTGGACCATAGCTTCCCTATCTGATATATAGAGCAACCCAATATGCAAAATGTTCTAGTTTGTCCTAGGGTGAAATCTGGGAGTGGTTTTCCTAGGTTGTTGTTTTCGTGTTTTGCGATTCTGAAACTTGGGTTTTAGTATTTGATATTGTATTGGGTCGTTGGATATTTGTACCTCAACGATGAGGGTTATTTGGTTGTTTTTGCATGCGTAAGCTATAGGTTCTAACCTATGAGCGCACCGTGTGCCGTATTGGTTTTCCGGACTGATTTTAATAGTATTGCGACTATGTATTTATTGTAGCTACCTTCGTGTGGATTCCGAGATGACGGAGCATGGCGTCATCGACTTCGGCAAGCAAGGATTAAGGTGGGTAGATTTATATCTACGGGGGAAGTCGGGTGGATGGCCTATAGGACCCCTGTAACTTTTGATCGAAACCGATATTTAGGATATGGTTAGTGAAACCTATACTAGGAACCTATGGATGTGATTAAAGGTTTAGTGTAACATGATATGAAAGAAATGATGTCTCGGATTGATACATATATAAGGATAGGTTAAGTGAACGTGAATCACGATATATAAATAGGTAGTGCACGAGAATAAGTATGAGATTTAGAGTAGCTGTTAGATATATGTATGCCCTAGAGGCCATTATATATATAGTGGATGCTTGGACATGTATATATGATTTTAGATGACTTTCTCGCTCAGCATGATAGTATGATATCTGGTTTAGTTTATCTTGATATGTTGATTTGATCATGCTTTTATTCATTTGCACATGTTGATAAAGCCCTCAGGATATTTCCTTGACTACTGTGACTATGATGCGGATAATACTAGTGGGGCATGTGTAGTTTATAAGCATATCCTTAAACTGTTCCTAGTCGTGGGTGTATCGAGACGGGGCATCGATATTCCAGAGTAGACTAGCATATACTATTCTTGACCCATATGATGGGCGATGGATGATCCCATATCCATTTGGTAAGGTGACGCCAAAGATTGTATGCGGGTGCTCAGTGGAGACTGGATACACAGAACGGACTCACAGAGAACTCCTATGTGGTATTATACCTATCGTCGGATAGCAGTTCTCAGGTGACACTGGTATAGGTTAGTCTGTAGACCTAAGATCGTCATAGAGTCTTGTGTGTCCTACCACTGTACTTTGATATCCACCCTACCACGGCTCTACTGAGTCGTGCAAACAGGTAGACTTTGGGTACAGTCCCGAGGCACATGGAGGCGATGAGCGACAGGAGGGGTTTCGTCTCTCCCGGTATTGGGAGTTGATGGTGTGCTATGCTCGATTGGCTATAATAGGAAGTCCCTGGATAGGGCTGCTGAGATTTACTGATAAGCGTTATCAGTAGTTTATCGATCTGTCATGAGCCATACATCAGCATGACTTATTTAGTTATTGGGGTCGACGATTCCATCCCTAGACTCGATATGCAACATATCTGATGAAGAGACCGGACTGTACGGTATGTGTTGCCAGTTGTCTCGACAGGAGTTTTGACAGCTTCGCTGGTTTTATTCTGATCGCTCAATACCCGGGTGGACGTTACGTTTAGCTGACCGCTTGCGGCTTGTGGGTTTTTGATATGATCATCACCTACTGCCCGCGTATTGACGAGTCTTAGAGCCCCACAATGAAGTTTCCTGGCTCAGGCGAAAAGATGTGGTGTGCATATGAGATATGCGCGGGGACCCGATTAAATACGGATATGTGATACCGTATATTAATCGGGCATTTTCTATTGGTCGGGTCGTATGTGATATGACCGGTTTGCAAAATCAAGTGTTGATTTAACAAATGACTTTTTGTTTTATTCAATAATCAAAACCCTTTCTTTTTTATCAACTTCACTCAAAGAAATTTCAAGAGAAGAAGAAGAAGATGGTGGCTAAGCTAAAGCTCAAAAGAAAAATGATATGAGTGAATTATTGAAATGAGAAAAGAATAATCCATATTAATCCTTCTCACTTCAACCATGGTTAGCAATTATCTAGATCTTTATCAAATGAGTTAAAAGGAAAAAGGATAATTAACTCAAGGTTAATAAGTGGTTGAAGCATGGTCAAAGATGATAAACATTAACCATGTGTGAATTATCCTTTCCTTTATTCAAAATGATAAATAAATAGATAATTGCTACAAAATGAGTGTTGCATTGCCACCAAATATGTATCAACAACCATGATACAATGTATGTATGTGTCCATGCACATCATCATGTGCATACATGCATGCATACAATAATAGAAAAAAGGTTTAATTAAAGAATTAATCTAAAAGTCATTTGTTAAATCAACACTTGATTTTGCAAACCGGTCATATCACATATGACCCGACCAATAGAAAATGCCCGATTAATATACGGTATCACATATCCGTATTTAATCGGGTCCCCGCGCATATCTCATATGCACACCACATCTTTTCGCCTGAGCCAGGAAACTTCATTGTGGGACTCTAAGACTCGTCAATACGCCGGCAGTAGGTGATGATCATATCAAAGACCCACAAGCCACAAGCGGTCAGCTAAACGTAACGGCTACCCGGGTATTGAGCGATCAGAAGAAAATCAGCAAAGCTGTCAAAACTCCCGTCGAGCCAACTGGCAACACTTACCGTACAGTCCGGTCTCTTCGTCAGATATGTTTCATATCGACTCTAGGGATGGAATCGTCGACCCCAATAACTCAATAAGTCATGCTGATGTATGGCTCATAACAGATCGAGAAACTACTGATAACGCTTATCAGTAAATCTCAGCAGCCCTGGCCAGGGACTTCCTGTTATAGCCAATCGAGCATAGCACAACATCAACTCCCAATACCGGGAGAGACGAAACCCCTCCTATCGCTCATCGCCTCCACGTGCCTCGGGACTGTTCCCAAAGTCCACCTGTTTGCACGACTTAGTAGAGCCGTGGTAGGGTGGATATCAAAGTACAGTGGGAGGACACACAAGACTCTATGACGATCTTGGGTCTATAGACTAACCTGTACCAGTGTCACCTGAGAACTGCTATCCGACGATAGATATAATACCACAAAGGAGTTCTCTGTGAGTCCGTTCAGTGTACCCGGTCTCCACTGAGCACCCGCATACAATCTTTGGTGTCACCTCACCAGATGGATATGGGATCATCCATCGCCCATCATATGGGAAAAGAATAGTATACGCTAGTCTACACTGGAATATCGATGCCCCGTCTCGATACACCCACGACTAGGAACAGTTTAAGGATATGCTTATAAACTACACATGCCCCACTAGTATGATCCGCATTATAGTCACAGTAGTCAAGCAAATATCCTGAGGGCTTTATCAACATGTGCAAATGAATAAAAGCATGATCAAATCAACATGTCAAGATAAAGTAAACCAGATAGCATACTATCATGTTGAGCGAGAAAGTCATCTAAAATCATATATACATGTCCAAGCATCCACTATACATATAATGGCCTTTAGGGCATACATATATCTAACAATCTCCCACTTCCACTAAGGCCAGTTATTGGCGTATCTCATACCCAACATCTCAAAAAGTCGCTCATGCTGCGGCTGTGGAAGGGCCTTGGTGAGTGGATCCGCTGTGTTATCCTTTGTATCTACTCTCCGAATCTCGATCTCCTGGTGATTTACTATATCCCGGATCAAATGATATCGCCTCAGGATGTGTCTGGATTTCTGATGGGACCTTGGTTCTTTGGCTAACGCCATAGCTCCATTATTACCACAATACAAAGGTATTGGATCAATAATGGTTGGAACTACTCCTAGTTCCGAGATGAACTTCCTCATCCAGACGGCTTCCTTGGCAGCATCATTTGCAGTAATATACTCAGCTTCCATCGTAGAGTCTGCAACGGTATCCTGTTTAGAACTCTTCCAACTAACCGCCCCTCCGTTGAGGGTCAATACAAACCCCGAGATAGATTTGCTGTAATCCTTATCACTTTGGAAGCTGGAATCGGTAAAGGCCTCAATCTGGAGATCCCCATTACCATACACGAAGAACAATTCTTTAGTCCTTCGCAAGTATTTAAGAATGTTCTTCACTGCTATCCAATGTTTCTCCCCTGGGTTGGATTGATACCTGCTTAATACAGCTAGTGCATAAGCAACATCAGTGCGAGTACATAACATCGCATACATTATAGATCCTACGGCTGAAGCGTAGGGTATAACGCTCATGCGAGCTCTCTCTTCATCAGTCTTCGGACAGAAGTCCTTGGAGAGAGTGATTCCATGACAAGCAGGCCAGGCACCACGCTTGGAATCTTCCATACTAAACCTTTTTAGGATGGTGTCTATGTACTTTGATTGGGACAATCCCAATAACCTCTTGGATCTATCTCTATAGATCCTTATGCCCAAAATGCATGAGGCATCATCCAGGTCCTTCATGGAGAACCTTTGTGATAAGAATAGTTTGACCGATTGTAGCATAGGAATATCATTTCATATTAGGAGAATGTCATCTATGTACAATACGAGAAATGTGACAGTACTCCATACAATCTTCTTATAAATGCATGGTTAATCTATATTTTTGATAAAATCAAACTCTTTGATTGTATCATCAAAGCAGTTGTTCCAGCTCCGTGAGGCCTGCTTTAATCCATAAATAGATTTAAGCAATCTACATGCTTTCTCGCTGCTCCTACTGTCAATGAAGCCCTCTGGCTGATCCATAAAAACGCACTCTTCTAAATCACCATTTAGAAATGCAGTTTTAACGTCCATCTGCCAGATTTCATAATCATAGTGAGCAGCAATTGCAAGTAGGATCCTAATGGATTTAAGCATTGCTACTGGAGAGAAAGTTTCATCATAGTCCAATCCTGTACTTTGACGAAAACCTTTCGCTACTAGCCTTTCTTTAAAGGTCTCTACCTGTCCATCTATACCAATCTTTCTTTTAAAGATCCATTTGCACCCAACGGGTTTTATCCCATGAGGCGCAACGTCCAAAGTCCATACATTGTTGGTATACATAGACTCCATTTCGGATCTCATGGCTTCCGGCCACTTCACTGAGTCACCACTCGTGATAACTTGCTGAAAACTAGTAGGGTCATCATCATCCATGATGCAATCTTCTCTATCACCATCATTGAGAAACCCATAGTATCTTTCTGGTGGGCGAGAAGTTCTACTAGATCTCCGGAGCGGCTGTGGTTCTTGAAGTTCTACTGCAACATCAGTTTCAACCAATTCGTCCTTAGTAATTTGTGTTTCTAGAACCTCTTCTAGTTCTATCGTATTGCCATCAGTACTCTCTGTAAAGATTTCATTTTCCAAAAATGTGGCATGCTGAGAAACAAACACCTTTTGTTCCTCCTTGTGGTAGAATAGATATCCATACGAATGTTTTGGATACCCCATAAATTTACACATGACCGATTGTGTCTCGAGTTTTTCTGGATTCTGCTTTTTAAGAAAAGCCGGACAACCCCAAATCCTAACTCTTTTAAGAGATGGTCTCTTTCCAATCCATATCTCATATGGAGTGGTAGACACGGTCTTGGTTGGAACCCTGTTCAACAGATATATTGCTGTCTCTAATGCATGCCCCCAAAAGGAAAGCGGTAACTCAGCATCACACATCATGGATCGTACCATATCTAATAGGGTATGATTCCTCCGTTCTGACACACCATTGTGCTGTTGTGTGTAAGGAGGAGTGAGCTGTGAGAGAATTCCATTCTCTTTTAAGAAGTCTAAAAACTCTGTACTTAAATATTCTCCACCTCGATCTGATCGAAGTTTCTTGATGCTCAAGCCTGTTTGTTTTTCTACTTCAAGTTTATACTCCTTGAATTTCTCGAAAGCTTCGGATTTGTGCTTTATCAAAAACACGTGTCCGAATCTTGAGAAATCATCAGTAAAAGTAAAGAAGTATGAAAAACCACCTCTAGCATGTGTAGACATTGGTCCACTATGTATGTGGCTTAAGAGTTCCACGGCTCTTTCTCCGTGTCCAATAAACGGAGTTTTGGTCATTTTACCTTTGATACAAGACTGGCAAGTCGCATAAGATTTATATTCAAAAGGATTTAAATATCCATCTTTATGTAGTTTGTTTAGTCTTGTTTCATTAATAAGACCAAGTGTACAATGCCAAAGAAAAGCTTCATTTATATCTGAAAACTTTCTTTTATTAGTATGTTGTATATTGAAAACTGTGTGTTGGTTCATGACGTAAATATCGTAATTTAATGTACCATACCCAATCAACTCTTGATTCAAGTTAATGTTCATAACATTATTTGGCAATACAAAATTATATCTTTCATTGTCCAACAAAGAAACAGATATTATATTACATAGCATACTTGGTACAAAATAACACGGGTTCAAAACCAAAATACAACCCGAAGGCAAACCAAGATGATATTCTCCCACGGATACAGCATGTACATTGGAACCATTTCCAACCCGCAGAGTATGGTCACCTGTCCTCAAAACTCTACTATTTCTCAATCCCTGCATACAAATGCAGATGTGAGAACCAGAACCGGTATCTAATACCCAAGATGCAGAGTTTAAAGAAAAACAGTTTTCAGTTACAAATACACATGAAGTGGAAGCGTCAGCATGCTTCTTCTTCTTGAGATCAGCAAGATACACATCACAGTTGCGTTTCCAATGTTCTGACTTGTGGCAGTAAAAACATTCTCCTTTCCCGCTTCCCGCAGCCTCGGATTTGTCCTTCCCCTTTGCCTTTTTAACTCCACCTTTCTGTTTGATGGACTTCTTCTTTTTCTTTCCCTTGGCCTTGGTTTTGGGAATGAAGAGTAGGATGGCCCAGCAAGCAGAGCGGGAGTCCTTGTTGTTTTCAACGTGCTCTCTGCGCTTCACAACATATTGAGATGTTCAGGTAATGATTTCTCCAAATCATTCATATTAAAGTTTACTATGAACGGAGCAAAGGCAGGAGGGAGAGACTATAGAACAATATTTGTGTACTGCTCATTGTCCATGGTCCATCCCAGTTCCTCGAGTTCTTCTATAAGACCAATCATCTTTAAAACATGGTCTCCTACTGATGTACCACGGGCCATTCACATCTGAAACAGCTTTCGAGATGCCTCGTATCACAAAGTACGAGATTGCTCTTCATACAAGTCCTTTGTGTGAAGAAAGATGGATTGTACATCCATATTCTCGTGTTGCTTCTAAAGATATTGTCCATAGAAGCAAGCGCGAGGAACTTAGCCGTGTTATAATCAGCATCCCAAGTTTTTCGGATCTCCCTATCCGAGACAGATGATTCAGGTCCTGGGACGGGTGGGCCATTGGTTGTGAGGACATATGATACTTTATCATATGCTAGTGCGATGTTCAAGTTCCTCAACCATTCTTTATAGTTCGGTCCCGTCAGTTTATTTTTCTTTAGTAGAAGCTTAAGTCCCGTCATAGCTATCTGCCATTGGGAGAGAGAAAAGAATACACTCAGCGAAATGCTCTTGCAAAGAATTAGATTGGTTATTATCTTATCTAATCGATGCCTCCCACTGCTTTAATCAAATTTTTTTTCAAAACCTGAAAAGAAAACTAGCCAGGATTAATTACATTCTACAGTTTCGCTAACCGGTCAGCCAGGCCAGTGTCGGTACTTTGAGGGAGGTTCCCCGTGCTTTCACACGGACCTAATTAAAGTAAAACTCGTTTTCCCAGAGGTCAAACCCCGTTAACACCTTTCTAGACACCTACTGGATCAGCTAATTGTAAAGTGCAAAATTCTCCTGGAAGTAACACTTACTCACAGTGGGATCGGGATCCAACTATCATATAGATGGTATGCAATCTCATTGCAAATTTCAACTCTTGAAACTCCCGATATGGTTTTTACCCCTAGTTACTTATGACCTTGGCTATAGTCAAAATATCATAAGTACTAGTCAAGTTCGACCCGTCATTTCGAGATCAACTAGACCCACCCATATGACCCTTGACTATGATCAACATAATCACATGAATGTCCTAACTGATCGCATTATATGCTTTGTAGGAAGACATCACTTAGTTACCGTACACTACGCCTTGACTATGATCAAAATACGCAGCACGAATACTAAGTACTCTGCTTCCAAAAATGACGGAGGGTTGCGGATGGTTTTTATGAAAACCTTTAACGCTTTGAACTTGATCTCGTTGTAGAATCAAAACAGTTTTAGAAAAGGAGTGGCTTAAGCTCCGCATCTTTTGAAACTTGCATTTTTCATAATAAGGCCGAGTGGGTTTCAAATCTGATTCTACAACATCTTTTTACATTAATCTCATTAATGTAATCCCATCATTTAAGTTCCTAAGCCATCATAGAAAAGAAACGAAAATAGAACGTACACTTATGCCATCCGCATTCGCCACAGTGTCCCGTTATGCACTGTTAGGTTACTTGACTAACGGCATAGCGGGGCGGGACTAGTGCGGGTGTAAAACATAAGTAACGTTTATTATATATCATATATATAATAATAATCCATTCGTCTCAGATACTAAGTAATCACATTATAGAATATCAACAAAAGAAGCACATATGAAAATAAAAGGATATCTAGGACGTCTGTATTTTGTATTTAGCCAACAATAGAAAATATGGATTCCACGGTCGCGATGAATAGCCAAGCCCATACCCCTAGACCCCTACGAGAGCGGCAAGTGATCCTGCCAATTCTAGAGTTTAGGAGACCCGGTCTCGACTCCTCGAGATGGCCTCCCACTGAACCCTAGAACCCAGTCACTTGTGCTCCCCTTCTTGGGTCTATCCTAATGCGGAAAAGTAAATAATATACAATGATGGAAACATCTTCCTCAGCCCGGAAGTGCCCCAAATAAAAGAATATTACATACAATTGATTTATACATGAATGAAAATAAAACTCTCATCTCACATAAAAAAAATTCGGCTATTCAATCGCGACAATCCTGCACATCATATCTCAGCAACATATAATATCTCATATCATCAACATAAGCAAGTATGCGTATCCCGATTGTCGTTGATGTATAGCAACGAAGCCGGCGATACCCCACATACTACACTTACGGTCACAGAAAATAAAGTGTAAAACTACAACATTTGGAATCCACAATCTCCTTAGACATCGTAAATCCGAAATATCACATACTTCGCATTTCATGCCTAACTATATGAATTCCACATATTGTATCACATTCCAGATAAATAGACAGTATTTAACTTTTCGATCGAATAATCAAATACCCAAGATTTCCTAATTAGCTCAACACTTGAGCGGAGTTCAAAAATCCCAGAATGTGTCACAGTAGCAGTGGTCCAGCCGTAGAAGGGTCAGGCCAACGCCTCACATGTGGCACGCTGTACTGCCCCAAACCCTAAGGTTTAAAGGCAGTTCAGACGGTCACATAATCGAGTTAAGGTTTGTGTTCTTCTAGAGGGTCCACCACATTACTTGCACGTTTTTTCGAAAGATTTAAACCCGAGAAAAAATCAACACTTGAAAGTTTTTCGTGCCGGGAAAAAGTGAGTTAATGATATCCGTTCGAACTTTTTAATACTTTCTAAATTATCTAAAAACAGCACGAAATTAAATTTTCCGATCGAATCAACGAATCCAAAATAATCCCCAGAACACTCAACACTTGAGTCAGATTAAAAATACCCAAAAATATGTACAAGCAGCTACTGACATTACTGTACAAAATCGATGCCATAAAGCTTCTGTACGGCCGCGGATCCACGGCCCAAGCAAGGTATGGCCGTGGTTCCGCGGCGGTTTGTACGGATCATGGTGTCGTTTTTTACATTTATGCTTATATTTCCCTGCTGAATTTTTAAGTATTTTTAATTCAGAAAAACACAGTTTTTAAAAAATGTCCAGAGTAGGGTCTAAATCCGTATTTCGTGGTTCGATCGGAGTTTTAACTTCGCCTAAACTTCGCCTAAAGCTCTAGCTTCGCTATGATACCATTGTTGGGTTTACCTAGCACCTCATCAAGGGTTTATAAGCATCAAATATTCCAAAATCAAATTTTTAAGGTGCTAAGTGAACTTGCAAAGAATCATAACTAGAAATTTAGGGTTTCTTTTGACTAAGCATCACATGCAAAAGAAAAAGTATCACTAAGAGTGGAGATTACAACCTTTGTAGACCTCCCTTGTTAACTCCTTAGCACTTTAAGAGTTTGGAACAGATCGATGGAATCCTTCCTAGTCCACGATGATCCACCCGAAGTCCCTTTGCCCAAATCTCCTTGCTTTACTTGATATGTGAATGAAGTAGAGCAAACACCCTACACAAATGGGCTAGATGTGTGTAGTATGGTGATGTGGTTTGTATTCTATAATCAAAACCCTTTTTTTTTATCAACTTCACTCAAAGAAATTTCAAGAGAGGAAGAAGAAGATGGTGGTTAAGCTTGAGCTCAAAAGAAAAATGATATGAGTGAATTATTGAAATGAGAAAAGAATAATCCATATTAATACTTCTCACTTCAACTATGGTTAGAAATTATCTAGATCTTTATCAAATGAGTTAAAAGGCAAAAGGATAGTTAACTCAAGGTTAAAAAGTGGTTGAAGCATGGTCAAAGATGATAAACATTAACCATGTGTGAATTATCCTTTCCTTTATTCAAAATGATAAATAAATAAAAAACAAAGGGTTTTGATTATAGAATACAAACCACATCATCATACTACACACATCTAGCCCATTTGTATAGGGTGTTTGCTCTACTTCATTCACATATCAAGTAAAGCAAGGAGATTTGGGAAAAGGGACTTCGGGTGGATCTTCGTGGACTAGGAAGGCTTCCATCAATCCGTTCCAAACTCTCAAAGTGCTAAGGAGTTACCAAGGGAGGTCTACAAAGGTTGTAATCTCCGCTCTTAGTGATACTTTTTCTTTTGCATGTGATTCTTAGTCAAAAGAAATCCTAAATTTCTAGTTATGATTCTTTGTAAGTTCACTTAGCACCTTAAAAATTTGATTTTGGTATATGTGATGCTTCTAAACCCTTGATGAGGTGCTAGGTAAATCCAACAGTAGCATGACAGGAGATTTATAAGATAAGATATATATATGTAAGTGACTTGATGTGGGATATAAATGTGATGAAAAGAATATACGATATGATATGATGACTTGAATGATATGTTGGTATACGGATGCGAGTCGATATGAGAGGATTGATACCTTTGCCGGTCCCCTGATATCAGATTGTTATGGATGCAACCTGGGATATAGGTGTATATATATATATATATATATATATATATATATATAATATTGTGAATCATGAGTGATATGTCGTACGAGACGTTATGTCCGCACCCTCGTTGTCATATAGGTTGATAGGATCCCTAATGGTTTAATACCGTCGTACGATGATTTACCGTACGTGATGAGTTTTATGATGATTGATCCGTACCCTTGAGTAGAGGATGCCGTACGATGGATTATACCGTACGTGATGTTGTGAGGCTGGATCCCGATGGATAGATTCACCGACTCGGATATATTGTAGATACGTATACAAGTTAGCATTTCGCATACGATGTACCTTATGCAACGTTCATGTCATTCTCATTGCATTACATATACCTGTGCTAGTACACCTACACCATTATCGATGATGCGTATGTTACATTTACACAGATTGGCCGGCTCACACACTTTATCATCGATAATTGCTATGTCACTCACACAGTAGAATTGCTATATCATGCTATTATATTGCTATGCTCACATTATGATGATATGCCCATGCTCACATCACTGTTCCATGTTGCATGCTATACGGATATACTTACATTCTATTATATGTCGCATATATCATACTTTATGATTATACGCATTGAGATATGTTGTTTTCATGAGATTTCTGGATTTGAGAACCGTGGTTATTTCAAAAGAAAGTATGTATTGTTTTAAAAACTGTAACGTTTTGAAAATCGTTTCAGTGAAATTTCGGAAAATCTGTAAAATAAGGGGGTTTTCTGTAAAAAGTCAAAATACAAATATCTTTATTATAAAATTAAATATACATATTCTAGTTATGTAATTGCTAGTATTTGGTGTTTATTGAGCCACTGGTGAAATTTCAAATTTTCTTAAAAATTTTCCGAAATTAATTATTTTAAAATTATTTTAAGCCGTCATTAATACATTTAATTAGGGGAAATTACAAATTGGAATGGGTTGATACAAATTTTAGAATTCATGAAACACTAAACTGGCATGTAAAATATTGTTTCTGAAACGAAATGGTTTGCCAAAACGGTTTAGAAAATATCGAAGAAAAATTGCTTAATTAGTGAAATTAGTGTTAATGGGAATTGGGGTAATACCTTTATCTTTTTCCCAAAACCACACACCCACACCTCACCCTCTCTCTCTCTCCCCATGTGGTCGGCCCCACCTTGACAGCCCTCCCACCCCTCTCTCTCTCTCCAATCTCCTCACATTTCAAAAGAAAAGAAAAGAAAAGAAAATGAAAGAAAGTCAAAAGGGGGTGTGGACTTTGCCTTTTTCTCCCCACTTTTTCCACCTCAATCTCTCTCCTCCCCCACTCCTCTATCCTGGCCGAAAATCCCTGCTACAACAGCCCCTCTTTTTCCTCCATCTTCCCTTCTCTTTTCTCTTCAAAAACTCATCAAAAATGCCTCAAAATACATACAAAATCAAAGCAAAATCCAAATCCAACTCTTACTCATTTTAGATTAGCCTAACATGCATGGATTGTGGTGAAAAGAGAGCATTTTGAGAGGCTAGATTTCAAGTTTGATCCATGGTTCTTGAGGTATAAATCTTGACATTTTTTTTAAATTGTTGCTAAATACTTTAGTCTAGCTTAATTATAAGTTTAATTGTGGTTTAATTGTGTGTTTTAAAGTTCAAGAGTGTGGATTGTGATCAAGTTAGGGTTTGTATTGTTTGATCATGGTTGTAATGGGTAGCTTACCATCTTAGGATTTGTAGAATGTAAACTAGTAGTTAGATTGCAAATTGTTGCATGGAAAATATCCTAATTAAGTTATTTTGCTAACTAGGGTTTTTGGAAAATTATTAAATGCTTTAGATTAAAATATAATTAAGGTTGCATGTCATTATTAATGTTATATTGAGTGGTTTAATGCCTTTGGATCATGCAAAACCAAGCGTAGTTGTTGTTTTGTGCTTCTCTTACTTGAAATTGTTAAAATTAGATATATTGCAAAACTAGAATTAAATTTTTGAAATGGGTTGTATGACTTATTTAAGATGTTTAATAAGTATTATAGCCGCTAGATTTGTTTAAACGTCGAGTTTTGTATTAAAACGGGTAATTTTTGGTTGCTAGATTTTCGGAAAAATGGCTTCTAAAGTGAATTTGGGGTTCTTATGAATTTTAACCTATTTTATAAGAACAGCTACCAATGTGTCAATCTGTGCTTCCTTCCTTGACCGGACATTGAGTTATAGTTAGTGCTTGTGATTGTGCAAATGAGGGTGTTTGGGTTTTTCTCGATGGTTTGATGTTTGTACATCGACATCGAGGGTTGGTTTGGCTATTCTTGCATGCGTAGGAGATAGGTTTTGACCTATGCGTGATACGCATGCCGATTTTATTTTCGTATGCCGTTTCGATTTCGAATTTGGTTTTAATGCGTTACGGTGCGTTATGATATGTAGGTACCCCATATGGACTTCGAGACGACAAGCAAGCGCGTGGCGACGTCGGCACCGGCGAGCGAGGACCAGGTGAGTAGATTTATATCTACGGGGAGAAGTCGGGTGTATGGCGTATAGAACCCCCGCAGTTCGTGGTGATGTATACGAATACATATACACACATATATATTGATTATATATTGTTGAGTTTATTGATGATAAAGATAGATTTTAGGTGTGATTGGATAGGTTTGGTGTTGCGAGACCCTAGAGTAGAGGTTGCACCACATTTACATACACACATCCATATCTACATACATTCTTCTTTCATATGTGCTTATATGGGGTTATATTGTTATGTGTTCATATGGGTATTGGACTATGTGTTCACATACTGGATTGTAGGATGGTATTTGGGATTTGAGATGAGTCGATAAGATTTGATTGAGACCGCGAGAACGGTGATATGGCAGGATTCGTACTTGAGATACGTCCTGATATTATAGTGGATCTTGGGACGACGTTACATGTGAATAATGTTATACATTGAATAGATGACATGTGATCGTGATATGAAATAAGATATATTAAGATATTTATAATAGGTCGCATTAGGCGATGCATAGCTCTTTATGACGATATATGATGATGATATTAGTATCGTACTAGACGTAGATCAGTACCCTGATTATGATCTTGGATAAATAGGATACCAGATGAATAATGTGATATTGAGGAGTGGAGGAACCGTTTCGGGTACATGGTGGACCCGGTGCGGTACCCCGGGACAAGAGGATCGCAGATGATGGCGTTGAGCCTGGCAGGGGAGCACTACCGACCGGTGATTTTACCCGACGCGTCATAGTCTTGAGATGGATGGTAGGGGCCGGTCTGGACTGACGGCACCCTAGATATTGAGATTTCGAGATATTGAGGTACTGAGATTTGATGATACAGGCCAATCCGGATAGCCGGAGCCTGAGATTTTGAGACATTGAGATTTATGTTTTGTATCGATGCTAGGCACTGTTTATGCTGATTTCATTTTTGATACCTCTTTTAAAAGATACAGAAATCTCATTAATTTATGGAAGCAGTTTTATTCAGTACATGCATTCTGTTTCATGCATTCAAACATCATCCATATGATACATTTCTACCTGAGGCACTGACACGAGCACTTGGTATTACCGTTGTTTAGAGGTATACCCTAGCCATTGTTATAGGCTGCTGGTTATATATATTGAGAATATATTATGATCGTATGACCTAGTATTGCGTCATACATGCGATTCCTGTTCGTAGATGTTTTTCTACTCACGAGTTGGCAACTCACCCCCGTTGTGCCCCAGTTTCTTCTAGGTTTTGCCGTACCGGTTTCATTACGGCTTTGCTGGAACTACTTCCTTTTCCGGGTGATTTTCTAGTAGGTGGGTTTATTGGTATCGTACCCATCATTATACTTTGTATAATATTATTCAGTTGTATCTAGTAAATTCCATCAACTAAACATGTATTTATTTTTGAGATAGAGACCAGTGATGTTATTCTTTCGACCTAAGAGTCGCGCGTTATATTTCTGTGGATTCTAGTTGTTTTGAGTTTGCTTTTGAGTTTTGATCCTCACCCTTGGCATTGCATATTATATTTCTTGTGTGGTTGTGACCGTCGATTGACGAAGAGTTAGCTCCCGCTTTGGGATGCCTTTTATTGATTTCGTATACTATTCATGTTGTATCCCATTTGCAGGCCAGTATTTACAAAGGAGACTCTGCCGAAATTTTCACGAAATATTTTATGATTTTAAAAACGCATAATTTGGATTATGCTATTAAAACTACTTTATTTAAATTGGTTTTCCTTCACTCTACTACTTTTCTTGGTTTGGATTTCTGGGTTTTCGGTTTACTTAGATTTTGTACGCCTCGAGACGTTTCGTAGTTTAAGTGCCGGTCATGTTCCGTACTTTCAAGTCATGACAAAGTTGGTATCAAAGCGTTAGGTTTTACCTTCGGAGCGTAGGATGACCCTTGGTTGATGGAATATGTGACTAAAGTAGAGTGACATACCGTGGTATGTTCCGCGGCATACTTACGATACGCTACTCCACTTAAGGAGCCTTAGGATATACATTTCTTTGCTCAGTATCATATTCATTCCTGATCTGGCCTCATAGGTACCAGTTACGGTTTGCTGCTACGATTACGGGCAGGGAGAGCTGCGGCTAGAGTTGCGGTCAGCACGAGCTCATCACGAACGAGGACTGACCAGGGCGTAATTCCGGCGACACGTGATTGCGGAGATGTGTCTTTTTACTACGTTTTCGCGCCACGAGCATTTGGCGGATCGCCTTTACGAGATTTCTCGAACGTGCCGATCAGTACCAGAGGATCGAGCCAATGATAGAGGCCAACCAGATTTTGAAGACCGTTGGTGTATTGCTTATTCATGATGATTGAGGCACTGTTCAGCGTGCAGACGAGTGAGCCAGTCATTGCTGCGAATGGCGAGATATCGCCCCAGATGTTGGAGCTATTATAGGACGAGTTGTACTAAGAGATGATAGAAGGTTGCTAGTCACCGAGGATGAATGACTAGGACAAGTGGTTCGTTCGCTACCCCGATGCGAGGTCATCAGATAGATTGATTCCAGCTAGAGACGACTTCACGCGGAGACGTTGAGAGTCGACAGAGACGATCGAATGTCAGAAACCTATTATTCCAAGTTTAAAGTATTCGGAAAGACATGGAGACAATTCTATGGACCCTCAAGAATGAAACCCTAACTCGACTTAATGACCGTGTGAAAGCCTTTGAACCTTAGGGTTTACAGCAGTTCCGCGGCGCCATTAGTGAGGCTTGGGTTTGCCCTTCTACGGCTGGACCATCGATGCTGTGGTACGTACTCGATACTGTTAAACTGTACCCAAGACGTTGAGCTCTTAGGGGATTATGAGGTTTTGACGAATCGATCGGTTGGTTCGACTTCATTCGGATGCTAGGTGGTGAGATGCATTCTTTGGAGACTCTAGATACAAGGATAGCCGTTGGAGCTCAGTCCGTGCAGCCACGACGAGACGAGTCCGAGGCAGTCGACATTAGAGAAAAGTAGAGTAAGAGGTTCGTACGAGGTCTTGATGAGACGACGTTCCACTCCGCCGACATCAGAGATGCGATACGCATGCCGAGGCAGTGTACTTGGATATACCTTCCAGAAAGAGTCGCGATGAGTATGTAGCCGTTCCGGAACAAGAAATAGATATAGTAAAGGACGATGACTTCCGGACAGTTCGGAAGAGACGATATTTAGGAGAGACCTCGACAGGACCTTTCTAGAATAAATTACGAGAAGACTTGGGCCCATGGGTGGTCATGTTACGCACACCGGCATGCTAGAGTTCAGGATCGTCGACGAGACATGCTATGAGTGACCACGACAGTTGGCCAGAGGTTCTTGGAGGATGTGCTTGAGCAGGACTATTCCGCTATACTTGATTTTGGTATTTTGAGCGATATATTCGCATCATTTGGTTTTGATGATTGAGTTTCATGATATCGTTTTCATGCGCCATGGTTGCACATACTGAGTATTTACGATTTTTGCACAGTTGTTGCACTTGAGATAATTTTCGTGCCTTGGATTTTCGCGCATGTTGAGCGCATGTTTGTGATGCGATTTTGGTGCACACCAGATGCACTAAATCGAGATTTTTCGTGCATGTCAGATGCACCTGACTTTTGCTGTCAGGCACACACGTTGCCTATGACAAATGTTGTGTGCACACCCGATGCACTTAGTTGTTGTTTCTGTGCGCATGTATCGCATATATATGGATTTTGATTTCCGTGCGCATCCGACGCACGTAGTATTAATATGTGTATTTTTGGATTGATTTCTTATAGAGCAGTACGATTTTATGATATTTTCTATATGTTTTCGTACTGATCAGGACTAGTCAGAGGACAGTACCTGAATGTATTTTGCATGTATTGATAGCTATCGAAGGGAATTCCAAAAAGCGAGATACAGTCTCAGTATTTACCTACGTGTCTGATATGACACAAAATGTCTAAAACAAGGAAACCCTTCTAAATTGTTTCCCGAAACGGCGGAACGTACATTTTAAAGAAAAGGTATATATGTATATGGTTATTTTCTTATGATAGACGTCCGCCATTGTGCAGTGTTATGTGCATTGAACAGCGACTTTGAGGGATTTGGCATGCATTTCCTTCAGATAATTACATATATAGATTTGATATTTACGTGTATAGTTTCGAGTTATATCATATTGGTTTTGTATTGGATTGGACATTTGTGTCTTTACCATGACACCGATGATTGCGAGATGCTTGACGGAGTTTTGATTTTGAGTTATATGCTCATTTTTCATGCGCATGCGCTGCGCTACGATTTGTTTTATGTATTTACGATTTCGGAGCCCCGACGACTTGATGGTTTTGCTTAAATGTTTTAGTATTTGGGGGGGAGTGTTAATTTAAATTCGGGGACCGAATTTCTTTAAGGGGGGAAGATTGTAACATTTTGAAAATCGTTTCGGTGAAATTTCGGAAAATCGGTAAAATAAGGGGGTTTTCTGTAAAAAGTCAAAATACAAATATCTTTATTATAAAATTAAATAAACATATTCTAGCTATGTAATTGCTAGTATTTGGTATTTATTGAGCCACTGGTGAAATTTCAAATTTTCTGAAATTTTTTCCGAAATTAATTATTTTAATATTATTTTAAGCCGTCATTAATACATTTAATTAGGGAAAATTACAAATTGGAATGGGTTGATACAAATTTTAGAATTCATGACACACTAAACTGGCGTGTAAAATATTGTTTCTGAAACGAAATGGTTTACCAAAACGGTTTAGAAAATATCTAAGAAAAAAGGCTTAATTAGTGAAATTAGTGTTAATGGGAATTGGGGTAATACCTTTATCTTTTTCCCTAATCCACACACCCACACCACACCCTCTCTCCCTCTCCCCATATGGCCGGCCCCAACTTGACAGCCCTCCCCCCCTCTCTCTCTCCAATCTCCTCACATTTCAAAAGAAAAGAAAAGAAAAGAAAAGAAGAAAATGAAAGAAAGTCAAAAGGGGGTGTGGACTTTGCCTTTTTCTCCCCACTTTCTCCACCTCACTCTCTCTCCTCCCCCACTCCCCTATCCTGGCCGAAAATCCCTGCTGCAACAGCCCCTCTTTTTCCCCTGTTTTCCCTTCTCTTTTCTCTTCAAAAACTCATCAAAAATGCCTCAAAATACATACAAAATCAAAGCAAAATCCAAATCCAACTCTTACCCATTTTAGATTAGCCTAACATGCATGGATTGTGGTGAAAAGAGAGCATTTTGAGAGTCTAGATTTCAAGTTTGATCCATGGTTCTTGAGGTATAAATCTTGACCTTTTGTTTAAATTGTTTCTAAATACTTTAGTCTAGCTTAATTATAAGTTTAATTGTAGTTTAATTGTGTGTTTGAAAGTTCAAGAGAGTGGATTGTGATCAAGTTAGGGTTTGTATTGTTTGATCATGGTTGTAATGGGTAGCTTACCATCTTAGGATTTGTAGAATGTAAACTAGTAGTTATATTGCAAATTGTTGCATGGAAAATGTCCTAATTAAGTTATTTTGCTAACTAGGGTTTTTGGAAAATTATTAAATGCTTTAGATTAAAATATAATTAAGGTTGCATGTCATTATTAATGTTATATCGAGTGGTTTAATGCCTTTGGATCATGCAAAACCAAGCGTAGTTGTTGTTTTGTGCTTTTCTTACTTGAAATTGTTAAAATCAGATATATTGCAAAACTAGAATTTTTAGTTTTATAAGAATTGATGAGATTAAATTTTTGAAATGGGTTGTATAACTTATTTAAGATGTTTAATAAGTATTATAGCAGCTATATTTGTTTAAATGTTGAGTTTTGTACTAAAACGGATAATTTTTGCTTGCTAGATTTTCGGAAAAATGGCTTTTAAAGTGAATTTGGGGTTTTTGTGAATTTTAACCTATTTTATTTTATAATTAGTGCTTGTGATTGTGCAAATGAGGGTGTTTTGGTTTTTCTCGATGGTTTGACGTTTGTACATCCACATCGAGGGTTGGTTTGGCTATTCTTGCATGCGTAGGCGATAGGTTTTGACCTATGCGTGATACGCGTGTCGATTTGATTTTCGTATGCCGTTTCGATTTCGAATTTGGTTTTAATGAGATATGGTGCGTTATGATATATAGGTACCCCATATAGAATTAGAGACGACAAGCAAGCGCGTGGCGACGTCGGCACCGGCGAGCGAGGACCAGGTGAGTAGATTTATATCTACGGTGAGAAGTCGGGTAGATGGCGTATAGCACCCCCGCAGTTCGTGGTGATGTATACGAATACGTATACACACATATATATTGATTATATATTGTTGTGTTTATTGATGAAAAAGATAGATTTTAGGTGTGATTGGATAGGTTTGGTGTTACGAGACCCCAGAGTAGAGGTTGCACCACATTTACACACACACACCCCCATACCTGCATACATTCTTCTTTCATATGTGCTTATATAGGGTTATATTGTTATGTGTTCATATGGGTATGGGACTATGTGTTCACATACTGGATTTGAGGATGGTATTTGGGATTTGAGATGAGTCGATAAGATTTGATTGAGACCGTGAGAACGGTGATATGGCAGGATTCGTACTTGAGATACGTCCTGATATTATAGCGGATCTTGGGACGACGTTACATATGAATAGTGTTATACATTGAATGGTTGACATGTGATCGTGATATGAGATAAGATATATTAAGATATTTATAATAGGTCGCATTAGGCGATGTATACCTCTTTATGACGATATATGATGATGATATTAGTATAGTACTAGACGTAGATCAGTACCCAGATTATGATCTTGGATAAAGAGGATACCAGAGGAATAATGTGATTTTGACCCGTACCCAGATTTGTGGATGCCGTACGATGGATTTACGTACGAGCTATATATTGATGATTGATCCACACTCTTGACTTGGGATGTCTGATTATATATATGGTATCGGATATAATATTATTGAGGCGGGATCACCGACTATATATATACAGGTATGTATATGGATCGACTCAGATGTTAGGCGGTTTCCTTACCTGTAGTTCAGCTTGTTAGTGCCGTATAGTTTAGTGTAGTTGTTAGACTAGATTAGACATCTACCTATTTCAAAACTAACGGATCGTGGGTATTTTAAAAGACAGGTCAAGGGATTCTACGGATATTTCAAAAGGAGTATATTTTCTTAAAAAAACACCGTAGCCCTTATTTCCAAAGCCCCACGATTTGTGTTATTTCAAATGGCACCCTAGTATGATGTATATATATATTAAATGCAGATTAGTTTCCGTTGCGTCTAGTATTTAACTCCCGCTCATTATTGTTGTTCGCCCCGCATCGCATACTTACATTGCTATTTCATATTGCATTGTTGATATTATGCTGTTAGGACACCAGCACCATTACCGATGATGCGTATGTACCACACCACGTACACTTACTTGCCGGCTTACACACATCTTCATCGATAATTTCCATGTCACGTACACCTTAGAAAATATTATTTCTTGACTTAGCTTGTTAGTTAGTAGTTTGACATGGTATTAGTGTACCTACCTTATATGCCAGTTTAGACATTGTAGTTATTACTTGTCACTTCATGCATACAGTTATTCATTGTTATGCCGCATTCATAGATTTTCATGCCTATATTCATGGTTTTACGTGCTATTGATGATTTGGATTCGGATTTCATGAGATTTCTTGGATTATGAGGAAAACCGCAAAAACATAAATAAACTTCTTCTCTCTCTTTTAAATAAAAAGTGCGGTTTTCCCATGATGTATGAGTCGTCCACCATGAGTTTGCTGATGGATTTCGAGACCCGAGTTAGAGGAGTGGAGGAACCATTTCGGGCACATGGTGGACCCGGTGCTGTACCCCAGGGCAAGAGGATCGAAGATGATGGCGTTGAGCCTGGAAGGGGAGCACTACCGACCGGTGATTTTACCCGACGCGTCGGATATCCGGAGGATACCGTCGTAGTCTTGAGATGGATTATAGGGGCCGGTCTGGACTAACGACGCCCTAGATATTGAGATTTCGAGATATTGAGGTACTGAGATTTGATGATACTGGCCAGTCCGGATAGCCGGAGCCTGAGATTTTGAGACATTGAGATTTATGTTTTGTGTCGATCCTAGGTACTGTTTATGCTGATTTCATTTATGATACCTTTTTTAAAAGATACAAAAATCTCACTAATTTATGGAAGCAGTTTTCTTCAGTACATGCATTCTGTTTCATGCATTCATACATCATCCATAAGATACATTGCTACCTGAGGGACTGACACGAGCACTTGGTATTACCGTTGTTTAGAGGTATACCCTAGCCATTGTTATAGGCTGCTGGTTATATATATTGAGGATATATTATGATCGTATGACCTAGGATTGCGTCATACATGCGATTCCTGTTCATAGATGTTTTTCTACTCACGAGTTGGAAACTCACCCCCGTTGGCAGGTTTTGCCGTACCGGTTTCATTACGGCTTTGCTGGCACTTCTTCCTTTTCCTGGTGATTTTCTAGTAGGTGGGTTTATTGGTATCGTACCCATCATTATACTTTGTATAATATTATTCAGTTGGATCTAGTAAATTCCATCAACCAAACATGTATTTATTTTTGAGATAGAGATCAGTGATATTATTCTTTCGACCTTAGAGTCACGCGTTATATTTCTATGGATTCTAGTTGTTTTGAGTTTCCTTTTGAGTTCTGATCCTCGCCCTTGGCATTGCATATTATATTGCTTGTGTGGTTGTGACCGTCGATTGACGAAGAGCTAGCTCCCGCTTGGGGATGTCTTTTATTGATTTCGTATACTATTCATGTTGTATCCTGTTTGGGGGCCAGTATTTACAAAGGAGACTCTGCCGAAATTTTCAGGAAATATTTGATGTTTTTAAAAACGCATAATTCGGCTTATGCTATTAAAACTACTTGATTTAAATTGGTTTTCCTTCACTCTACTACTTTTCTTGGTTTGGATTTCTGGGTTTTCGTTTTACTTAGATTACGTACGCCTCGAGACGTTTCGTAGTTTAAGTGCCGGTCATGTTCCGTACGTTCATGTCATTCTCATTGCATTACATATACCTGTGCTAGTAAACCTACACCATTATTGATGATGCGTATGTTACACTTACACAGATTGGCCGGCTCACACACTTCATCATCGATAATTGCTATGTCACTCATATAGTAGAATTGCTACATCATGCTATTATATTGCTATGCTCACATTATGATGATATGCCCATGCTCACATCACTGTTCCATGTTGCATGCTATACGGATATACTTACATTTTATTATATGTCGCATATATCATGCTTTATGATTATACGCATTGAGATATGTTGTTTTGATGAGATTTCTGGATTTCAGAACCATGGTTATTTCAAAAGGAAGTATGTATTGTTTTAAAAACCCGGTTTCTCTTGATATGATATTTTAGTGCGTCCACCATAAGTTTTATCAGTTCTGAGACGTGTGATATTTGAAACCCGATTCGAGAAGTTGGATGATCCGTTTGCGGGTTCATGGTGGACCCGGTATGGTACCCCGAGGCGAGAGAGAGATTTCATGGGGATGACGATGATCCTGGCCGGGAGAGCACTACCTACCGGTGATTGGTTGGAACTCGCAGTTATCCAGAGGATATCGACCGGAGTCGAGAGATGGATATGGGCTGACCCGTTCTACTGAAGCCCGAGGGCCGATCCCACAGACGGAGCTCGTGGCCCGATCTAGACTGACGGAGCCCGAGATATATGAGGATTTATGTGCCAATGTTGGACATGGGTTTCATGATGTTTCGAGTGTCGATGCGGGGCATTCATGTTCCATGATTTTGATGTGTCGCGAAGGACACATGTTGATATATATCCTCATACTTTCTTGCATATGCTTTCATGATATTTACATGCATGATGTTGTTGTGTCATTGGTTGATACGTGGATGAGATCCTTATGCATACAGGTATTGATTATATTGTTGGCTTAGATATAGATACTGTCACCCTAGATATCATAATATTACCTTTATGATATAGTCGACCTAGGAATCGTTGTTTATTTCGATTTCCACCTGATGATGTTTTCTACTCATAAGTTGGCAACTCACCCCCGTTGTACCACAGTTCATGCAGGTTGACCGCATGGATCGGTAGCGGTGTCGCTGGCACACAGTTTGCATTCGGGTGATTTGCTTTGGTAGGTGGGACAGATTGGATCGTACCCACTATTGTATCTTTATTCTTGTTGTATCTATTTAACTCCATCAATCAGAAACTAGTATTTGTATAAGAAGTAAGACTTTGTGAGACTGGTGATTGCGAGACTTAGAGCGAGGGTTTATGTTCGCTTATTGGGTTGATGTCTTGCTTATTTCATTATCCTTTGTGTTGATCTTCGCCGTTGGGCGTCGTATACATATATTCTATCTTGCGTGGTTGTGATCCGCTGATTGGCGAAGAGGTAGCTCTCGCTTGGGGATGCCTTTTATATTATCAGGTGTATGCGGTTTTGGATCAAAATATACAAGGAGGTGCTGCCCAAATTTTTAAAAGAAGAAACATGTTTTTCAACTAGTAAAATTCACTTGCATTTTTCATGTCCAACTATTTATGCATTTAAGAAAATGATTTGATATTCATCATACCTTTATTTCAAAACATCACCTCTTCTATTTTCTTTAAAAAGGTTTTAGATTTCTGGGCTTCGGCTCACTTAATTTACGTTATGCCTTTAAACGTGGCGTGATTTAAGTGCCGGTCACGAGCTAATATTTTGGGTCGTGACAACAACGATTTCCTAGGTCAACTATATCATGAAGGTAATACTATGATATCTAGGGTGACCGTATATGTAAATATGTGCCAATAATATAATAATCAATGCCTATATGCATGTGGATAACATAAAACAACATAATCAATTCCTGTATGCATGTGGATCTCGTCCACTCAAAACATCATAAAAAGCATATGCATATAAATATATGAGGAATCAAAGAATTTGTGTCCATCAATGACACATCAAATCATAGAACCTGAGTGTCCAACACCGACACTCGAAACATCATGAAACCCGTATCCGGCATCGACACGTAAATCCTCATAACTCAGGCGCCGCATCCTCAGATCGGCCCTCAGGAGACGCATACTATGGTCGGCCCTCATATCCATCTCATGACTCCGGTCGGTATCCTCTGGATAATCGCCAGGTCCAAATAATATCACCGGTAGGTAGTGCTCCCCTACCAGGCACCCTGCCTAACAATAAGAGTCTTCTTGCCCCGGGTTACCTCACCGGGTCCGCCATGTACCCGCAGACGGTGCCTACCGCTCCTCGAATCGGGTTTCACATGCCAATCTCAGAACCGAGAAAACACATGGTCGATGCACTGAAATATCAAATCAAGAGAAACCTGGTGTTTAAAACAATACATACTTTCCTTTGAAATAACCACGGTTCTCAAATCCAGAAATCTCATGAAAACAGCATATCTCAATGCGTACAATCGTAAAGCAGGATATATTCGACATATAATAGAATGTAAGCATATTCGTATATTATGCAACATGGAACAGTGATGTGAGCTTAGGCATATCATCATAATGTGAGCATAGCAATATAGTAGTATGATGTAGCAATTCTACTGTGTGAGTGACATAGCAATTATCGATGATGAAGTGTGTGAGCCGGCCAATCTGTGTAAGTGTAACATACGCATCATCGATAATGGTGTAGGTGTACTAGCATAGGTATATGTAATGTAAAGGGAATGACATGAACGTAGCATAAAGTACATCGTCAGCTAAATGCTATAAGGTATACATATCTAACATGACCGACTCGGTGAATCTATCAATCGGCATCCAGCCTTACAACATCACGTACGGTATAATCCATCGTACGGCATGCTCTAGTCAAGGGTATGGATCAATCATCATAAAACCCATTACGTACGGTAAATCATCATATGGCGGCATTAAACCATTAGGGATCCTATCAACCTATATGACACTAAGGGTACGGACCTAACGTCTCGTACGACATATCACTCATGATTCACAACATTATATATATATATATATACCTATATCCCAGGTCGCATCCATAAAAATCTTATATCAGGGGACCGGAAAAGGTATCAATCCTCTCATATCGACTCGCATCCGTATAACGACATATCAATCAAGTCATCATATCACATCGTACATTCTTTTCATCATATTAAGTCATCTTACATCAAGTCATCTTATATATATTTATCTTATTTGACCGATCTCATAACACATCTATCTCAATCTCGTCATATTCATCGATCTCATGTCACATCCATATACATCTCGTTTCATATCCTATATCAATCATATCCGCTCGTATTATCTTATCTCACTACATGCCACTAAAATCTTATACTTAATCTAGTGCAACTACATATCTATATATATCGTGATTTACATTCACTTTTCATATTCTTATATAACAATTCGAGACATTATTTCTATCATATCATGTCAAAGAGTCATATCGCTATTGCTTTCATCTCATATCTCGATATATATATTCAATCATTCATATCATCTCTAACTATATTTCTAACCCTATCCATAGTTTTATAATCTAGGTTTTCTTAATCATATTCTATATATCGTTTTCCATCAAAACTTGCGGGGGGCTATACGCCATCCATCCGACTTCCCCCCGTAGATATAAATGTACTCACCTTGATCCTTGCTTGCCGAAGTCGATGACGCCATGCTCCGTCGTCTCGAAATCCACGTGAAGGTACCTACAAAAAATACACCATCGCAATCGCTATTGAAATCAAGTCCGAAAAACCAATACGGCACACGGTACGCTCATAGGTTACAACCTATAGCCTACGCATGCAAAACAATCAAACAACCCTTGTTGTTGATGTACAAACGCCCAACAACCAAATACACATCCAAACATCAAAACCAAGCATTCCAAAATACGTAAAACATAATAAAACACACACCAATATGTTCCCAGATTTTACTCAGGTTACATAGGGACAAAGCTATGACGTATAGGGTGTTGTATATAGAGTATGTGGGCTACTGAACCAACCTAGGCACAAAATACCACAACTTCGGCGGCCACACACCCTAGAAATCCGGCGAGCTCAGCCATAAGTGCTCCGTTGGAGTTCTTCTTCTCAGGGTGGTCTCCTATTGGTCCAACTAGGTCTCGGGAGTTGCTCGTTTTTCTCATAAACTTCCCAGGTCATCCCAGATTCCCTGTAGGCACTCAATTAATACAAAACCGACACGGGGTATATCCTAAGTTCGTATTCTCTATTTTTGGTCATAAAATCCACACCAGGGTCTTGTAACCAACCACTAGACATCACCAAATCCACAACTTCACCCAAACCCTCTCTTGGGATTTCTAACTTCGCAATTCCACACTTAATTAACTTCTAAACTAAACTAGAATGCAAGAAACTAAAAAATAAATTAAATGAAAGGAATTATACCTCATTTGGGCAACTCAAGAAAAACCCTAGATGACCAAGGTCATCAAAATCCAACTTTGAAAGGTCTAATGGGTTTGTGGAAAGGTCGGGATTATCTTTTGTGCAGGGAGTATAGGGTTTTGGTGAAGGAATTGAGATGGGTCATGAGGGTAGAGGAGGTGGAGAAGGAGTTGAAGGAGGAGATGAAGAAACAATGGGGGTGAGGATAGATGGCAGCCCTCTCTCTCCCCCCTCTTATTCTCACCCTCTCTCCCAATTATTCAAGCCTAGTCAAACTTTCTCTCTTTCCTATTCCTATTATTCTATTTTATTCCCTTTTCTTTTCTTCACAAAATCAAATACAACATGAAATCAACAAATAACACAACATGAAACAACAATGCAACATGTCATGGTGCACTAGTCGGGTTTAATTTTTAAGCCTGCATATAATTAGTTATAAAAATGCCAAATCCAATAAATATATTTTTAAATAAATAAATCATTTTAAATCTCCAATGATTTCATAAATATTGGTATATATTTATTCCCTTTTACGAAAACCCTAATTTCGCAAATCGGGTAGTTTTCGCCAAATATATTATTTTAATATTAAATTCCAAAAATAATATTTTATATTTTCTGAAAAATTACAATATTACATACAAGATTTTACATGAATGAAAATGAAAAACTCTCATCTCACATAAAAAAAACCCGGCTATTCAAAATACGACTATCCAATATTACATATCACAGCAACACATAACATCACGTGTGATCAACGTAAGTAAATATGCGTATCCCAATTGTCGTTGACATATAGCAACGAAACCGGCGATACACCACATATTACACTTACGTTCGCAGAAAAGAAAGTGAAAAACGACAACAACTGGAAGCTGCAACTACTTAGACATC
This sequence comes from Agapanthus africanus, assembly GCA_030015575.1. Lineage (NCBI taxonomy): Eukaryota > Viridiplantae > Streptophyta > Magnoliopsida > Asparagales > Amaryllidaceae > Agapanthus > Agapanthus africanus. The sequence goes on along the minus strand of JASDDO010000016.1, from coordinate 221,856,255 downwards.
ATAAACCCAATGTTTCACATACTTTGGATTTCATGCCCAACCAAATGAATTCCTTAGACATCACATGGCTAACAATTATAAACTCGCATTTTAGTATCGATATTGAAAACACTTTCCAATAGCTAGTTGGGTAATTCAACAAGATTCCCGATAACCTGATCGAATGCTCGTCGGAAACTTTAGTAGACGGCCGCACCCCTGATGCCGTCGAAGAAGTGCACTAAGGCGGAACACAGCGGCCGCGGGCATCCGAACGGATGCTTTTCGCGACGGGGTTCTCCTACAGTCACTTGGTTGGGGATATGGGGCGTGGCTATCTAGTAAGGTTACCCGGCGAGTATCCGCGTACACTACGTAATTGCGACGGACTTTTAATCCACATCAAAATTCCGTGGAAACCGATCAAATGAGACTAAACTGCTAAATTTATAAAATTCAAATTAGTTATCACATAACTAATTATGTGGATTCCAAATATTGTATCACAGTCACAGATAGCTAGACGATGTTAAACTTTTCTATCGAATAAACAAACACCCAAAATTTCCCAAAGAGCTCAACACTTGAGCGGAGTTCAAAAAGTACCCAGAACATGCCAGAGCACCTATGAACCATCCGTAGAAGGGACGACCCATGCCTCACTCATGTTGCCATGGAACTGCAGCAAACTCTAGGGTATGACCGCGGTTCCGCGATCCAAAAAGTCGAGTTTGGGTATCGTTCTTCTAGAAGGTCCAGAGATTCGCTTGAATGATTTTCTGAAGATTTTAAACTTGGAAAAAATCCAACACTTGGAAAATTTCCAGCGAGGGAAAATATGAGTTATTGATATCCGTTCGAACTTTTTAACGTCGTCTAGATAACCCAAATAGATGTTAGAATTACGATTACGAAACACTCCGAGTTGCCTTTGCAGAAAGTTAACATCACATGCAAATTTAACAAAAACAAGCAACACCTGAAACACTAAAACCCAGAGACTGGAACACCATAAAAATTTGAAGCCAGAATCCCACCATTGAACCAGTGAGCTCGGAATTTCAGCCTATGTGGTCGGCCACTATCACACCAATTTGCTTCAAATTTCTATGGTGTTCATGTTATATCACATACAAAATTCTGCAGTTGCTAAAAAAATTTTATAGGCCATTTAAAATTCGACAAAAACTAGGATTGTGTATCGGGTGTTTCGAAGTTGTTTCGGTTTCGTAATCTAACAAACATCATCTAATTATCTAGCTTGGCTCTGATACCGCTGTATGGTTACATAGCGCGGCAGCATGGTTTCAGGAGGTATCGTACATTCTATTTTCAAATTTTTCCGTACTAAAAAACCCTGACCCTAGAATCTTAACTAGAGATTTAGATGAACAAGCAATGAAAATAACTTTACATCTAAGCGAATAAGAAATACAACCTTTGTAGACTGGTCCTTCACTTCTAAAGCTCCGTGTAGTAGTCTTTTCGCTCCAAGTAGTGAACATCCGAACTCTAGTAAGGGTTCACATGAAGAAATGAACAAGCTTGCTCGAAGTCTTCGAGGCAGAAGATGTTCTTCGTCGAGGAGGCTCAAGCTCATGCTACCTCTTCACTAATGGTAGATTAGTGAGGCAAACACCCTAAACTAAATGGCTAATATAGTAGAGGACGATGAAGTAGGAACTGGGCTCACTTTAGATTAATTTTTCTTACAATATTTCTTCACCATTTCAAAAGCTAGAAAGCTTTTTTTCATGAAGAAGAAGATGAAGTGGAGATGAGAATGAAACTCATGAGGTGAGAATAACAACCATGGGCGAGTTAGTGTCATACACTAACCCATGTAGAGAATCAACCATGGCTAAGGTTAATGGTTAGGTTAATAAATATCTACAAGTGAAACAAAATTGGTGGACTTGGTCAATGTTTCCACAAGCTTCTACAAGCTTGTAGCCATGAAAAATATCCATCCAATTTTGAATTACTTATATAAATATAAACCCTGCATTATATCAAGTATGGTGTAAGTTTCATACACCTGTGAAGCATGTGGCATCAAGCATGACACAAATAAAATGTACATTAATATATATCACATATATACTATATGCACATAAGTGAGAAAAAGAATACTTAGTGAGCAAATATTAGTTAATGTAAGTTAATATATCAAATATATAATTATACATTAAATTATCAGATCAACACTTGATTTAATAATACCGCTATATCACATACAACCAACTACTATCATATGAATCAACTTATCGAATAACCACTTGATCCGATAACCCGGATATATCACATATAACCGACCGAAATCATATATCGCAAGAATAGAATGCGGTATCACATACGCGCATTAATCTCGGTCCCGCACATATCACATATGTGCTCCTACTTCGTTTCACATGAACCATGAAACCTCTGTGTAGGACTCTAAAGACTCTTCAATACGCCGACAGTAGGTGATGATCATATCGAACACCCACAAGCCGCAATCGGTCTTCTAAACGTAACGGCCACCCGGGTATTGAGCGATCAGAAGATGAACAATAAAGCCTGCTCATACTCTGGTGAATCCAATCAGTAACACTACCGTACAGTCTGGTCACTTCCTCAGATATGTCGTATATCACAGCCTGGGGTTGGTATAACGTCATACCCCAATAGACTGATAAGTCATGCCGATGAAAGGTCCATAACGGTTTGAGAAACTACTGATAACACTTACCAGTAAATCTCAGCAACCCTAGCCAGGGATTTCCTCTTATGGCCAATCGAGCATAGCACGACATCAACCCTAAATACCGGGAGAGACGAATCCCCTCCTATCGCTCATTGCCTCCATGTGACTCGGGACTGTACCCAAAAACCACCTTTTAGCACGATCTCTTGAATGTGGTATGGTGGAAATCAAAGCACAGTGGGAATCACAAAAGACTCTATGACGATCTCGGGTCGACAGACTATCCTGTACCGGTGTCACCAGAGAACTGCTATCTGACGATAGATATAATACCATCTAGGAGTTCTCGACGAGTCCGTTCAGTATATCCAGTCTCCACAGAGCACCCGTATACCTTCTCTGAGGTAAAACACCAATCGATTGGGATCATCTATCGCCCATCATATGGGTCAAGAAGTGTATACGCTTGTCTACTCTAGAATATCGATGCCCCATCTCGATACCCCCAGGACAAGGAACAATTGAAGGATGTTCTTGCCGACTACCTCTGCCCCACCAGTATGATCCACATCATAATCCTGGTAGTCATTTACTCATCCTAAGGGCTTTATCAACATGTAATAGAGAGAGACAATAAGTGTACATGTCACAAAATAAAGTGCAACCAGATAGCATACTATCATGGCGAGCAAGAAAGTCCTCCCTATATATGCCCAAGCATCCACTACAATATACATCGCATGAACAGTAATGGTGATCGGTCGAAAATATTGTATTTTTAACACATCAATTTTCCTACTATTTGTAATCATCTAAAGGTGTTCGGTATAAATATAACACATATTAGCAATTTGTCTGCAAAATACCAAATAACATGTGTTATAAATTATAACCGGCATTTTGGGGGAAATTGTTTGTTTATTATTGCATACATGATCATTGTATATCAAACACTTGTCTCGAGATTGTGTGCAGGAAATTCTCCAGGTAAAAGAGCCGGAACTGCTAAAAGTGCTGATAAAATACGTCAAGTCAAAGACTTGTGATCTGGCAGTAAACAAGGAAGTATAAAAAAAGTCCAGACATCAGAATAGTACCATGAAGACATCACAAATCAGCACATAAAATTGAATGCAGTGATCGCACTAAACGGCCGCGGATCCACGACAGACTTAGGCCGATCCGCCGCGGACCCGCGGCCGTGTTGACTCGTCGGCGGTTGGTCATGTTGCAGAAGTCTCCTTTGAAATGGCCAAACTTCTTCAAGACGTTTCAGTTCCTCGAATTCTCCAGAAACTTCTCTTCTAACAGCCAATCTTCTTGTGCAAGCTTAATACCTACCAAGCTTCTCATGAAAGCTAGCTAACTACCTTAATCTAGAAACTTCCACATAACTACCTAGCTTCTTGTTCAAGCTTCATAACAACCAAGCTTCCAAGGGAAGCTAGATCAAGCTTCTAGGGGAAGCTAAAGGTAAAGCTATAAAAAGGGACCGAGGACATCATTATAAGGGTTGTTGAGGGTGGTTCGTTTTTCAGCAATTCCAAACACAAGTTGAGTGAAACAACTTGTGATCCAAAACCCTAGCCTCAAATCCAATTCAAAACCCAAATCAAGATTCATGGAGTACCAAATCAAGCAAGCATTCAACGAGCCTTTTAAGCAACGCCGATCTTCATCCGAGCTAGAGATCCACAACGATCCGCGACTGACGACGATCGAGCCACGGAAAGATCGACGCCAAATTCATCCTCAATTGAGAGAGCGAGAGCTAGTCTTGTAAACTTGAGTGAGAGTTGTAATTTGAAGAAGATCTAAATAAAGGTGAAAATCTTTATTCTTGCTTTCTATTCATTCTCGCATTATGATATTCTTAGTTCTTGATTGTTTTATATCGATGCGTGAGTAAATTCTCCGCTTGTATCGGAATCGAGAAAATAGGTAGATGATGATGATTAAATTCTTGAACGATTCATAAATCTTATGAGTTTTGTAAACTTTAGGAAATTGAATCATCAAAAATCTAATTTGAGTGAGATCGATTTCTTCGCTCCAAATTAGAGATCAACGATCTGTGATTTAATTTGCTAGAGCCTAGAATTTGAATGATAATCAATGAAAGGACAAGGGATGATGACGAAGAAACCCTAGTTTCTTCAATAGTTCTTTAATTCTCATTGATCGTCATCGATCTAGCAACAAATTTTCAATAGATAAGAATTTGTAATCATTAGTATTCATCATCACTACCAATTGGATCGATACCGACAAGTCTCTTTTCAAATCTTGATAATTCAAACAATTTGGGACATTTCTGGATTCTTGATTCTAGATCTTTACTTTCCTTATGTTTCATGAAATGAAAACTCACAAATCTTGAATCAATTTTATTGCAATTTCTTTTATCTTTTAATTTTCGACTCAACTAAAACAATAACGAGCAAATCACACTTTCTCAGTGGACGATTCGTTCTCATTAACGAAACTACAATAGACACCGTCAATTGATTGAGGTATAAATTTCTTAGGTTGTGAAACATTTCCAAATACACACGAAGATTATGATCAATCAAATGGCGCCGTTGCCGGGGATACTGTGCTAATTTTTCGTTTTTGTAATTTGAGTTGAAAATTTTATTATTCCATCAGAATTTTAGATCAAAATTCGCACAAGCGCTTAACGATTTGTTGTAATTTGTTGCAAGGAGATCTGGAATCTGTGGAGCGAGAGGAAAAATTTTCAGAGCATCTACAGGAGTTCAGTAAGGCAACAGAAGCATTCGTACCAATTTTTGTGCAGGGATCTCTTCATAAGACCGCGCATCCACGGCCGTATGTAGCATATTGCGGCAGTTCCGCGACCTGATTAGGGTTTCAGTGCACCATTTTTCTCAGGTATACTTCCGTCTTTCTTATCTCCTCCATGCTCTGTCCATTAACCAATTTCTGCAGGTTTCATTGCCAAAATTCGCAGCGCCGCAAAAAGAAAAATTGTTGTGTGTTTGATCTTAGTTGTTTGCATATTTTAATACGGAAATTAAGGGGAAAAGACCAAATTCAGATTCGGTGGGGAGTTCATTACCCTTCCTAAGCGCCAAAAATCACAAACTTGCATCCGCATCACTCTTTTTAACTAAAAAAGATCTAGACAAGACTCTAAGGACCGTCGCGCTCAATTAGGACAAAAGGAGGTCGTTTGTAATCTATTGCTTATCCGCGTTTCTTTTGTGGTGTCTAAGGCAAGTGTGTCTAAGGCAAGTGGTTACTTACTTAGACCCACTACTTACGTAGTGGAGAACCTCCCACTTACGTGGCACTTACCTGGCCACAGAAGGGGAAAAGAGGCAGTAGAGGATCTATCTTGCGACTTGTCTTCTGGAAGTCTAGGAGCGGTCTAGAGACTTGACCTAGGTGACCACTAGATTTAGGGTTGCTTGTGCATTGTTTGTGATTTGATATTTCAAAAATCCGTCTTTTTCAAAACAAACACCAACTTATCTTTTCCTTAATTATCACAACGCTGCCACTTGTTCTAAACCATTTAGTCCATGCTCGGCTGGACACGGGATTCTAGTACCCATCTTGTCCGCGTTCCCCCTATCGACTCCAAAGTTGGTAGTTCTACATCTACTTTTTCTTTACCCACCACCACACCCACTTCGATGGACAATTTCTAGGGTTACTAGGCACACACACAAGGGTCTATAAGGCATCAACCATGCCCGATTTAAAATTTAGCCGTGCCGAACAACCCTAAACCAAGATCTTAGACTAGAGATTAGGCGAAACAAAGTATGTTAAACACTTTAACATGTAAGAGTTTGGGATTACAACCTTTGTAGTCCGGTCCTTCACTTCTAAAGCTCCGTGTTGTGGTCCCTTCACTGCGATTATCAAGTTCCGGACTCTCGAGAGGCTCCACGAAGAGAAAGATGCATGCTTGCTTCCGATCTTCGATAACAAAGATGATCTAACTTGAAGTTTCTTTAACACGAGCTCTCACTCACTAAATGAAGTGAACACCCTAATCTAAATGGCTAGGATAGATTAGGATGATGAAGTAGGATTTTAGCTCTCATTTATTATCATAATCTCACTCAAAATCATCACCTCTCAAAAAGCTAGAAAGCTTTTCAAGCAAAGAGGAAGAAGGAAGAAGATGAACTAATCTTTTTGTGATGAACAATGAATAACTCAAGTGAGGTTGAAAAATGCAACCATGGGTTAAGTAACCCTTGTAGAGATTTAACTAAAGTTATAATGTATGGTTGGGTTAAGGAAATATCTTGCAAATATATCATAACAAATATCTTTGCGAGAAACAAAAGCAAAGCTTCTAGAAACTTCTAGAAAAGGTTAACCTTAATCAAATCCTAACCGTGTTTAATCTCCACTAAACATGTTGCATTAATAACCATATCGTGTTACAATATTATATATCACATATATAATATTTATTGCAACAAAATAAAATAATACATTTAACATATATCGCATATATATCAATAAATTACCCGAGTGAAAAAAGAATCTTTTAGTGAGCTAATATCAAGTAATGTAATTTAATATATCAAATATATAATTATACATTAAATTATCGAATCAACACAGGATCCGATAATCCGGCTATTTCACAAATAACCGACTAAAATAATCTGTATCAGTTCATCGAATTAACACTTGATCCGATGACCCGGCTATATCACATATACCCGGCCGATATCTCATATCGTGAGAATCTAATACGGTATCACATGCATGTATTGTTCTTGATCTCGCACATATCATATATATGCTCCTACTCCATTTTTCCTGAGTCAAGAAAGCTCTGTGTAGGACTCTAAAGAATCGTCAATACGCCGGCAGTAGGTGATGATCATATCAAACACCCACAAGCTGCAAGCGGTCAGCTAAACGTAACAGCCACCCAGGTATTGAGCGCTAAGAAGGTCAACAAGCAAGCTGATTGTTAGATTATGTGCGTGTTCAAGTTTAGTTTTAAAAACCGCAATCAAGACGATTTCGCTTGTAGCTAGCCGGTTGAGTACGGGTCGTCCGCAGGGAGATGGGAGTCTTTTTCAATGTGTTTTAACGAGTTAAGTCCGGCTTTTCAGATTTTGTTTGTGATTATCTAAGTGTTGAGTTGATATTTAAAGCGAGCTTGTTAGGGTTAGGATTAGGTTAGTTTGAGTTAGGAGTCTCCACATCTTTCGTTCCCCTCTTAATATCGGTGTTACGGTAATCGGCAACAACGGGGATTAGCACGACTAGGAAGGAACTTGCGAGTATAAGCTAGGCTTTCCAACGCATAAGTCCTTCCTTTTGGTGCTTGTCCGTCCGTTCTTGGCTCTTAGCCATAACCTCCGGTTAATTCAACCATAACCGGTCTCACTACGGAATCACCGCTATCATGTAGGATAGGGTGCCGTAAGGAGCGGATTGTGGTTCAATTAACGGGAGTCGATTTAAGCTGTTGGGCAAGGAAAGAGTGAGAGAGATTTCCTTCTCTCAAACTTCCCTTATCCTACCCTAACAAGTATGAACTACTCACACATCATAATACGGAAAAATAAAACAAAACAAAAGAGGAAGATAGAAAGAAGGAGATTAGAAGAATACGACTAGCTATTTGCGACCTCACCTTGGCGAGGATCGAGCGTAAGCAACATTGTCGTATGTAAGGATAAAGAAAAAAAAGAGAAGAAAGAAACAACAAGGAAATAACAACAACTACTTAACGAATTTAAAGTTACAACAATTATAGCAAAAGTAAGACAAGCATGATAATAAAATGATCTTCTTTATTCACCATTCCTCACTCACAAAGCTCACTACAAATTTAATGGAGAAGAGATGAGAAGAAGAAGAACATGTAAACTAAAACCTAGCAAAAAGAAAATACAAGAATGGACCCTTTCCTTCACAAAGTTCTGGGCTATTTATAGGCCAAAAAATGAAAACCTAGGGCAACCACCAGAACCATGATAAAAAGACCAAACTGCCCCCAAAAGCTCTGCAGACTTGGCGCCTAAACGGCCGCGGATCCGCGGCCTAGACCCCACTTTGGCCGCGGATCCGCGGCCTTCTGGTTGAGTTGGGCCCCCCAATTTGCTGTGGTTCCCTGGTCCACTGTGCCTTTTATTCTGGTATCTGTATTTTTTCATAATTTCTTCACGAATTTTCCAGAATTTCTGTTGAGGGAAAGGTGGACTTTTTGTCAAGATTTGGAATGATTGCCTCGAGCTCCGCGTAGATCTCTTGGATCTTGTGCTACCATTGAGCCTTGTGCCTGAAAACGACATTGATTTGACATTTTGTCTTCCTAAACTGGTATCTGGCAGCATACGGATGAAGAGCGGAGACCGTGTTTTTTCTGTGGTTGGCAGGAACCCGGATTTTGTCGTGTTTTCCATGAATTTCACCGTTTTAGAACCGAGGACCTGTATCCTGCAATTGACTAGCAAACACGGCTCAAGAGTATCTACGGATATGCAATGTGATAAAAATCGGGCGGTATGAAAATGCAAAAATTAGATATGAACAAATACCCCCAAACTTATCATTTGCTCGTCCCGAGCAAAGCCCATTTATTCACAAAAAATTTCCTAACCTCACTTTCACAGGGAACGCGATTGCACTGAGCATGTGCAACAAGCCGTTAAACCTCTAGGTGTCCCTAGTAGGAGGAGTGTTGTCTCCTGAGGGTTTTCAGCGGATACTACCCACAAAATCCGGTCAAGTTGGTTTTGTAAAATAACTAAGATTCAAACCCTAAAGTTTTGTTTTAGAAAATAACAATTCTATAATCCTAAGTCTAGACTATCGATCCTTTATTTTTCACACCTCGCTTCTTATTTAACTACAGATTTTATATGTCTTTACGTGCAGTGCAAATAGTGTCGTTAAGTTCCAGAAGGATCGATTAAAGTCATCATGTCGCACAATAAAGCCCAGACAACAATTTTAAAAGGATCACATAAGTTTTATAAAGAGTTAAGCATTTTTCAAGTTTCGTTTTCAAGTAAGGCTTCAACTTCAGAATTTCTATCTTCCTTAACAGGAAACTAAGTCGTATTTTTCACTCCACCTTTTTTTTGTTTTCATTTCATACACACCTCTGTGAACGTGCAATAGTCTCTATCATAGAATAAAACCTTCATATCTTCGCTAAAATTTTTATAAAAGCCTGTCTTTTGTCAAGATTATTCTCACACAAAGAACCGTTAGGAATTTTAACTCTGAGAGAACACTTGCTTGACTTTGTTTTAAAACTGGACTTTCTAGGCTTCTTAGCGAGCTTTGGGCCGATGCACCCAAACCAGTTGGTTTTAGGGCATTAGGTGTAGAAACACCCCAGCGGACTTAATTACTCAAGTTACCTAGGTCCAAAAACAAAAGACAGTTTTGGCGTGAAAATCAGATGATTTAATACGAACGGAGATATAACCGGCAGTTCAATTATTTTTTTTTGGATAAAAGACGTGTTTAGTGGGTTTGGTGTGTAATCATTCCAATCAAGTTTCAGATGGGTTATTTTTCAGACTTAGCTCCAATTAAGGCATCAATAACATTCCTTCATATTCGCTTTACTTCATAAACTATTCTTGACATTACTTATTTCAGAACAAACCTATTTGATCCTCAGAAAATCATTTATCTGTTTAAAAGTTTAAACATGAAAGACTTGTCATCTAATTCCCAAAATCTTACGACACGTGTAGTGTGATGTAAAGACGTATATCAGCTATAGTTAACTTCAAAAGAGAGTTATCTTTCAGGTTTTCAAAATCCAAACATAAGATTTAGTTATTCCTATTTTTTCAAACAAAAACCGTCGAATGTTGAATCAGAGTTCTTCCACAAGCTAACTTGACAAAAAAAAGATTTTATATTTTTAGAAAATTTTCAGATTTTTATGGATTTTATGGATTTAATATGCAGATGCAAAATATACATATGAATGCGAAGGTAAGAAATGCGTACCGAGCGTACCCCCAAACTTAAACTGGACAGTGTCCTCACTGTCGTAGCATGAAGAGAGCAGTTGGAAGGTTCAAAATTGTCGGTTAGCGAGACACAAATTTTTATTTGTTTTTGTTTTTAAAGAAAAGAAAAAGAATATACACAAATATATACAAAATGGTTTGTACATACCCCCAAACTTATTTGGAACAGTGTCCACTGTTCTTGGCTGGATAACCGAAGTTTGGAGGTAGGCAGAGGAAGATCATGCAGGATAAACCGGCTCCTGTAAGAACAGGAGTTCCTCTGTTGGTTCGGCGCTAAGGTACGTTTTGCATCGGTGTCCATTTACCTTGAAGAGTGAACTGTCCTTTGGATTTTCCAAATCCACAGCGCCCTGCGGATACACATTCCACACAAAATACGGCCCTTTCCAGCGAGATCTGAGCTTTCCAGGATGGAAGTGAAGTCGGGTGTCGTAAAGTAGTACCTGCTGACCAGGTACGAAGGTTTTGCGCAAAAGGTGTTTATCGTGAAACACCTTCGTTCGATTCTTAACGACAACCGCGTTATCGTAAGCCTCATCCCTAAGCTCGTTCAGTTCGTTCAACTACAGCTTCCGATGGCTGCCCGCATCTTCGAGAGACAGATTCAGCTCCTTTATCGCCCAGAATGCGCGATGCTCTATTTCGACAGGAAGGTGGCAGGCTTTTCCGTACACAAGCCGATAGGGAGACATGCCAAGGTCGGTCTTATAAGCGGTTCTAAATGCCCAAAGGGCATCAGTGAGTTTCAGAGACCAATCCTTACGGTTCTTGGAAACCGTCTTCTCCAGTATCTGCTTGATTTGCCGATTTGAAACTTCGGCCTGCCCGCAGGTTTGGGGGTGGTAGGGCGTAGAAAGCTTATGATTAATGGAGTATTTCTGCATCAAGGCCTCGAAGGTTTTGTTGCAGAAATGACTTCCATTGTCACTAATGATCGCTCGGGGGTGCCCAAACCAGGAGAAAATGTTTTCTTTAAGGAACCTAACGACAACCTTGTTGTCGTTAGTCCGGCTGGGCACAGCCTCGACCCATTTAGAGACGTAATCAATAGCTAGAAGGATGTATAAGTTTCCGAAAGAGCTGGGAAATGGCCCCATGAAATCTATCCCTCAAACATCGAAAATCTCCACAACCAAGATCGGTTGGAGCGGCAACTCGTTCCTCCGGGATATCCGGCCCATGTGTTGGCACCGGGAGCAAGTCTTGCAATAGTCGTGAGCGTCTTTGAAAAGTTGTGGCCAGTAGAAACCACATTGCAAGATCTTCTCAGCTGACTCTCTGGGCCCAGAATGCCCGCCACACGCTTGATCGTGGCAAAATGACAGCACACTCTTGAATTCTTCATCAGGGACACACCGACGAATAATCTGGTTGGGACAGTACTTGAACAAGTAGGGTTCGTCCCAGTAAAAGTGTTTTACTTGGGATAAGAAGCGAAGTCTGTCCTGACGTGACCATTCGGTCGGTAGTAATCCCGTGGCCAAATAGTTCACAATATCTGCGAACCAGGGTTCGCACGATACTGTCAAGAGCTGTTCATCCGGGAAAACGTCATTGATCGGAATTGGATGCGAAGGCGAAGAAGGAAGTCGTGAGAGATGGTCAGCAACTACGTTTTCACATCCTCGTTTGTCCTTAATGACAAGGTCAAACTCTTGAAGCAAGAGGATCCAACGTATTAACCGAGATTTGGCATCTTTCTTCGCAAAAAGATGGCGCAGAGCTGAATGGTCTGTGTAGACAATGACTGGAGAGCCGATGAGGTAGGGCCTGAACTTTTCTAAAGCAAATACAACAGCCAAGAATTCCGTCTCAGTTGTTGTATAATTGAGTTGGGCGTCGTTCAGGGTTCGGCTCGCGTAATAGATTATGTGCAGCATCTTGTTGATGTGCTGTCGAAGGACAGCACCGATGGCAAAGTTGGATGCATCGCACATAATCTCGAATGGGTGTGTCCAGTCAGGTGAAGAAAGAACGGGAGCAGAAGTGAGTGAGCGTTTCAGTGACTCGAATGCAGTCACACAGCTCGAGTTGAAGTCGAAAGGCGTGTCCTTGACCAGCAAAAGCGTCAAGGGCCTAGCAATCGTGCTAAAGTCCTTGATAAACCATCTATAGAAACCGGCATGGCCAAGGAAGGCTCGGATATCTCTGACGCATCGGGGAGGAGGCAGATTGGAAATGACCTCAATCTTTGCTTTGTCAACCTCTATGCCATTTTGCGAGATGATATGTCCTAAGACAATACCTTCGCGCACCATGAAGTGGCATTTCTCCCAGTTCAAAGTGAGATTCTTGTCTTTACATCGGGTAAGGACAACGTCAAGATGCAGCAAACACTCGTTGAAGGAATCGCCGAAGATGGAGAAGTCATCCATGAAAATCTCCAGAAATTTTTCCACCATGTCCGAGAAAATTCCCATCATACACCGCTGGAAGGTAGCGGGCGCATTGCATAGCCCAAAGGGCATGCGGCGATATGCAAACGTGCCGAAATGATAAGTGAAAGTGGTCTTGTCCTGGTCTTTTTTGGCGATGGGAATTTGATTATAGCCGGAGTAGCCATCAAGAAAGCAGTAGTACTCGTGTCCGGCCAATCGTTCAAGCATCTGGTCAATGAAAGGTAGCGGAAAGTGGTCTTTCCGCGTTGCGGCGTTGAGTTTTCTGTAATCAATGCAAACTCGCCACCCAGTTTGGGTGCGAGTAGGGATTAACTCATTCGCCTCGTTGGTTATGACCGTGATGCCCGACTTCTTGGGGACAACGTGAATGGGGCTAACCCACTGGCTATCAGAGATTGGGTAAATGATACCACTATCTAGACATTTGACGATCTCCTTCTTCACAGCCTCCTTCATGACTGGATTAAGACGTCTTTGTGGATCCCGGGCTGGTTTGGCATCATCCATCAGATGAATGTGATGCTCAATGATCAGGGGACTAATCCCCTTGATGTCCGCCATGGACCAGCCAAAAGCTTGCCTGTTGCCGTGCAAGACCGTGAGAAGGGCTTTCTCTTGCTCGGGAGCTAGAGAAGCCGAGATGATGACGGGGAGGGTCTCGTTCTCACCTAAGTAAGCGTACTTAAGGTGAGACGGCAACGGCTTGAGTTCGAGCGTTGGAGGTGAAATGATGGTAGGCAAGACTGGTGCAAAGCTCTCGAACTCAAAGGACTCCAGCAAAGGTTCAAAAAGAGTGTAGGCAACCGAGTTGGATGGTTCAGGTAACTCATCCGGAAAGTCGAAGGATTCAAACTCGGGTTGTGCACAGCTAAGGTCGTTCGAGAACGTGAAACACTCGTAGTCGTTGTCGGGCGCAGAAACAGCAGCAGGTTCGAAGAGAAACGCACTAGTGGCATCAAGATTATCGTGATCAAATAGAAACTCCTCGAATTCACACTCTTCTGGGGTGATCTCCTGGATCGAGCAGACGTCCAGTATATGAGCATTAGGTTCGGCGGGCTGATTCCCCAACCTAAAAATGTTGAGTTCAATTGTCATATTTCCAAAAGAGAGGTTCATTGAACCGTTGCGACAATTGATCACAGCATTTGAGGTTGCGAGAAATGGGCGACCGAGTATCACCGGAATTTGATTCCGGGGGTTAGCTACAGGCTGTGTGTCTAATACAATGAAGTCAACGGGGAATATGAAGTCCCCGACTTTGATTAACACATCCTCTAACTCACCCTTAGTATGGGTGATCGATCGGTCGGCCATTTGGAGAGTGCAGTGTGTGGGTTTCAACTCTCCGACGCCTAATTGCTCGTATACTGAATACGGAAGCAGGTTAACACTGGCACTAAGATCTAATAGTGCGCGGTTGATGTTCTTATCCCCAATGGTAATTGAAATCGTAGGACAGCCAGGGTCCTTCCGTTTTTGTGGTAAAGATTGGGTAAGGGCATCACTCACAGCACTAGCCAAGAAAACTTTCTTGGGTACCTGAGACTTCCTCTTTTTCGTGCACAAGTCCTTTAAGATTTTCGCGTAGGACGGGACTTGTTGGACAACATCTAAAAGAGGAATGTTAATGTTAACCTGCTTAAATAACTCTAGAATCTTCTCCATTTGTGGATTTTGTTTGTTAGACCTCAACCGGTTTGGAAATTGAACATTTTGAAAATTGGTTGAGTCTAATGCTGGAGGAGGAGATTGTGGAGTTGGAACGGATCCCAGAATAGGTGTTTTTGTGGAGTGAGAAGTGGGTCCGTTCAGAGCAGAAGAAGAGGAAGGGGAGCCTTGTGAAGAACGGAGAATAGGCTCAGAAGACGAAGAAGAAGAAGAAGAAGAAGAAGAAGAAGAAGTGGCGGCCGGGGTGTCATCGTTGATCCGTTTGCCAATGTTGTTTTGCAGCATCCTCCCCGATCTCAGTGTAGTCACGGCACTCACATTATGGTTTTGTTGTTCAAGAGCAACATGTGCATTATGTGGGTGACCGGGATTTGGAAGTGGCTGGGACGGGAGCTTCCCCTTCTCTCGCTCGCTTAAGGCCGCGTTCAGCTGTACAATCTGGGCCTCGATGGTCTTGATGCTCTGCCCGTGTGCGGCAGTGTGTTGCACTAAAGATTGAATCGAAGACTGGATGTTGGCGGTGGATTGAGTCGATTGTTTAACAAACGCCTCCAGACTTCGCTCGAGCGAGGAAACCTTATCGTTGTTTGACGGAACAAAGTTGTTTGGTGGAAAAGAGTTGTTGGGTGCAAAGTTGTTCGTCTGGTTTTTGAAGGGTTGGGGTTGGAAGGGCTGCTGATATTGATGTTGAGTTTGTTGTGGCACTTGTTGTTGCGGTGGAGGGGCCCTTTGGAAATTGTTGCCTTGGAATTGATTCTGATTCTGATTCCAGGCGAAATTGGGGTGGTTCCTCCAACCGGGATTGTAGGTGGAAGAGTATGGATCATTCCTCGGTCTTTGCTGGAAGGCAGCATTAACCTGATCCTGTCCTTGCGAGGGTGGATTGTAAGGACACTCTTCGGTCAAGTGAGAAGGATCAGAACAACAAGCGCAGATGGTACGAAGGGGGAGAACAGGGGTGGGGGCAGGAGCAGAGAATTTGCTTTCTATCGCTTCAAGCTTTCTTGTTATTGCAGCCATTTCAGCTTTCATCGCAATAGAGACGTCAAGTTGGTGGATTCCTACCCTAGACTGACCGGTAGAAGTGGAGGTAGAAGAAGAAGAAGAAGTCGGTCTGGTGCTCTCCCACTGTAGCGTTTGCTCCGCAAGGTCGTCAAAGAACTGCCATGCTTCCTCGTCAGATTTCGATAGGAAGTGGCCCTGACAGATGGTTTCCAACAACTGCTTCGTTGCTGGGTTCAGTCCCTCGTATAAGGTTTGGCAGAGTTTCCATTTCTCTATACCGTGGTGAGGACACTGAATAAGAAGGTCTTTGTATCGGTCAAAGCACTTCCAGAAGGGTTCAGAAGGAAGCTGGGAGAATTGGTTGATTTCATTTCGAATCCTTGCGGTTTTATGATTCAGATAGAATTTTTTCAGAAACGCTTTAACAAACTCGTCCCAGCTGGTGATTGAGTGGGAAGCGGTGCTATACAGCCATTTTTCAGCAAGATCGCATAAAGTGAACGGAATGACCCGTAGACGTATAGCATCGTCCGACAGCTGGGTGGTTTTCATCATGGCACAGACATTTTGAAATTTATTGATGAAGATATAGGCATCTTCAGATTCAAGCCCACGAAAACGTGGAAGCATGTTGATGAAATGGGGCTTAATTTCAAAGTTGTCCCCATTGGCCGGAGGAAGAGAAAGGCAGGTGGGAAGTGCAGAACGGGTGGGGTAGAAACGATCCTGGAGAGCAATTCGCTGCGGCGCTACAACAGGCGGAGGTGGTGGGATATTGGTCTCCGTAGGAGGTGGAGCCAATCCAGCGGTGGTCAAAGAGATGTTCGGATTAAATCCCGACATCGCGGAAGAAGAGGTTGGTGAAGGTGAAGGTGAAGGTGAAGATGTATGAACAGAATTCCGGTCAACGTCGGAGTTGGCCGGCAAAGGAAGGGGTGAAAGAGGAGTGGACGGAGTATCGACTTCGGAGTCGATCGCGTAGTCGGTCGCGACTAACGTAACGCGGACTAGACGGGCGCTAGTGTCCCGAGTCCAAGCGGACATACACTAAACGAGTTTAGTATAGTCAAAGCGGAGAAGGTGAGGGTAAGAAAACGTCAATGGAGAAAGGCGATGGGTGAAAAATGGATTTGGCGACAAAGGGCAAGTTTTTATAAAAGTTTTTGATTTTTTTCTTTTTTTTTAGAAAGATTTTTATAGAAATATGTACGGAAATACGGCTTAAGCAATCACAAACAAGATATGCACAATCACACCTAGATCTAGGGTAACCTAGGTCTACTAGACCTGCTCCTGAACTTGATTGTCGAAGTTAAACGGTGTCGAGAAGCGGGCTTAAAAATACACTGATCACGAGGCCTGTTAAGTGCAGAGATAAGGGGAGGTTGTCCAACGCTTTCGCGAAGTTCCTTAATTAAATAACCCTTTCTCTTTCGGCGGTTGCGCCTTTAACACTTTCCTAGACACCCCGTAAACAATATACGGTTAAGCGAGGTTCTAAACACGGTTTATCTTCTCCTAATGAGCGCGAAGTCCTTAGGGCTGAAGTCTAGTATTTTTTAATTTACAATGGACAATGCATATGCTTTAGTGATTTTTGGGGTCCTGGGAAGGGTGATGAAATCCCCACCCAATCTGGATTGGTTTCAAGCCCCTTAAGTCCGTATTAAGGAAATGCAAAGCAGTAACAAATCAACTGCAAACAATTTTTATTTTGCGGCGCAAAGAATATTGCACAAGAACAGTTTATTGGAAGGGGGAGAAGAATTTGCGCAAAGAAGGCTGCAGAAAACACAATTCAGTGGAGTCCAGAGTAGTGGAGAGGAGCAGAAAGACTTACAGAGAAAAGATGGCAGCCCAAGGGCACCAAGTGGCCGCGGATCCGTGGCCTAAGCCCTCTATTGCCGCGGATCCGCGGCAGGAACAGTGACTTGGGCCATCAATTTTGGTTCAGGTGCTGTTCTGGGTCTCCTCTGCTTGTCTGGATGTGTGGAATTCTGATGTGCTCACTGTATCTGCTCCTGATTTTGACAGTAGACCGGATGCTTCGTTTTGTCCGTCGCGGTGTAGCCGCGAAATGTGGGTCTATCTTCCCACGTCTTTGGCACTGTACTTGAACTCCGTATTTTCAACGTCTTGGCCACTGAACTCGAACCTTGTATTTCCCTGCACACTTGCACAAAAGCTAATCAAAAAAAAACTAGATGGTTTTTTACAAAGTATGTATTTTTTCGTTTTTTGGTTATATTTATACTTACAAATTAACCCGAAATTACACAAGGAAATAAACTACCGTCTCCCCGGCAACGGCGCCATTTGATTGTTAGAGTATGTGCGTGTTCAAGTTTAGTTTTAAATACCGCAATCAAGACGGTTTCGCTTGTAGCTAGCCGGTTGAGTACGGGTCGTCCGCAGGGAGATGGGAGTCTTTTTCAATGTGTTTTAACAAGTTAAGTCCGGTTGTTCAGATTTTTTTTGTGATTATCTAAGTGTTGAGTTGATATTTAAAGCGAGCTTGTTAGGGTTAGGATTAGGTTAGTTTGAGTTAGGAGTCTCCACATCTTTCGTTGCCCCTCTTAATATCGGTGTTACGGTAATCGGCAACAACGGGGATTAGCACGACTAGGAAGGAACTTGCGAATATAAGCTAGGCTTTCCAACGCATAAGTCCTTCCTTTTGGTGCTTGTCCGTCCGTTCTTGGCTCTTAGCCATAACCTCCGGTTAATTCAACCATAACCGGTCTCACTACGGAATCACCGCTATTATGTAGGATAGGGTGCCGTAAGGAGCGGATTGTGGTTCAATTAACGGGAGTCGATTTAAGCTGTTATGCAAGGAAAGAGTGAGAGAGATTTCCTTCTCTCAAACTTCCCTTATCCTACCCTAACAAGTATGAACTACTCACACATCATAATACGGAAAAATAAAACAAAACAAAAGAGGAAGATAGAAAGAAGGAGATTAGAAGAATACGACTAGCTATTTGCGACCTCACCTTGGCGAGGATCGAGCGTAAGCATCATTGTCGTATGTAAGGATAAAGAAAAAAAAGAGAAGAAAGAAACAACAAGGAAATAACAACAACTACTTAACGAATTTAAAGTTACAACAATTATAGCAAAAGTAAGACAAGCATGATAATAAAATGATCTTCTTTATTCACCATTCCTCACTCACAAAGCTCACTACAAGTTTAATGGAGAAGAGATGAGAAGAAGAAGAACATGTAAACTAAAACCTAGCAAAAAGAAAATACAAGAATGGACCCTTTCCTTCACAAAGTTCTGGGCTATTTATAGGCCAAAAAATGAAAACCTAGGGCAACCACCAGAACCATAATAAAAAGACCAAACTGCCCCCAAAAGCACTGCAGACTTGGCGCCTAAACGGCCGCGGATCCGCGTCCTAGACCCCACTTTGGCCGCGGATCGGCGGCCTTCTGGTTGAGTTGGGCCCTCCAATTTGCTGTGGTTCCCTCGTCCTCTGTGCCCTTTATTCTGGTATCTGTATTTTTTCATAATTTCTTCACGAATTTTCCAGAATTTCTGTTGAGGGAAATGTGGACTTTTTGTCAAGATTTAGAATGATTGCCTCGAGCTCCACGTAGATCTCTTGGATCTTGTACTACCATTGAGCCTTGTGCCTGAAAACGACATTGATTTGACATTTTGTCTTCCTAAACTGGTATCTGGCAGCATACGGATGAAGAGCGGAGACCGTGTTTTATCTGTGGTTGGCAGGAACCCGGATTTTGTCGTGTTTTCCATGAATTTAACCGTTTTAGAACCGAGGACCTATATCCTGCAATTGACTAGCAAACACGGCTCAAGAGTTTCTACGGATATGCAATGTGATAAAAATCGGGCGGTATGAAAATGCAAAAATCAGATATGAACACAAGCCTGTACATTCTCCTGTGAATCAAATCAGTAACACTCCTGTACAGTCCGGTCTCGTCGTCTGATATGTCGCATATCTCGCCTAGGGGTGGTAAACGTCAGACCTCAGTAACTTGATAAGTCGTGTCGATATGAGCTCTATAACAGTTTGAGAAACTACTGATAACACTTACCAGTAAATCTCAGCAACCCTGGCCAGGGATTTCCAGTTATATCCAATCGAACAAAGCACAACATCAACTCCCTATACCGGGAGAGACGAATCCCCTCCTATCGCTCATTGCCTCCATGTGATTCGGGACTGTACCCAAAAGCCACCATTTTGCACGCCCTTTTGGACGTGGTATGATGGAAATCAAAGCACGACGGGAATCACATAAGACTTTATGACGATCTCGGGTCAACAGACTAATCTATACCAGTGTCACCGGAGAACTGCCATCTGACGTGAGGTATAATACCATCTGGGAGTTCTCGGCGAGTCCGCCTAGTGTACCCAGTCTCCACTGAGCACCCGTACACCATCCTTGATGTCAAACACCGATGGATATGTGATCATCCATCGTCCATCATATGGGTCAAGATGCGTATACGCTAGTCTACACTGGTGTATCGATGTCCTGTCTCGATACACGCTCGACTAGGAACAGTTATAGGATGTACTCATCGACTACCGTAGCCCCACTAGTGTGATCTCATCATAGTCCCAGTAGTCGAGTACATATCCTAAGGGCTTTATCAACATGTAACATAGAGACAATCAGAATACATGTTAACATAAAGTACAACCTGATAGCATACTATCATGTCGAGCAAGAAAGTCCTCCCTATATATGTCCAAGCATCCATTACAATATGTATCATATGTACAGTAATGGCCTCTAGGGCATACATATAACTAACAATCTCCCACTTGCACTAGGGCCATCTGTTGTGGTATCGCATACCCAACAATTAGCTGTGGTTGAAGTATCTCATACTCAACATTCCCATAAAAGTCTCTACTGGGAAAAAGGCCTTTGTGAGTGGATCTGCGTTGTTGTCCTCTGTGTCTACTCTCCTAAACTCGATCTCCCTGGAGATCAACCATCACCATGATCAGGTGATACTGCCTAAGAATTATATTTGGATTTCTGATAGGACGGGGGTTCCTTGGCATAAGCCACAACTTCATTGTCACACAATGGTAGGAACGAAGTTCATCTCATGAAATTATATATATCCTGACTGCCTCTTTGGTAGCATCCTTGGTAACGATGTATCTTGCTTTAATCGTCTACTATGTCACGGTATCCAGCTTGGAACTCTTCCAATATACCGTCCCTCCACTGAGGGTAAAGACAATGCCTGCGACTGACATTCAGTCGTCCTTACCACCCTGGAACCTTTCCAGTGATTCTCCCCAGGATCGATTGATACTATCTCACTACAACTAGTGAGTTTCCTAACATCCAATTAGATCTATCTCATAGATCCAAACCCCAGGATTTAGGTGGTATCAGTTTGATCCTATATGGAGAATCCTTTTGATAAGCGGAGATTGACCGAGCGTAGCATAGGAAACTCCTTCCCTATCTAGAGTATGTCATCCACGTACTCTACGAGGATCACCACCATACTCTCTACTACCTTTTTGTATATACAAGGTTCATCTACTATTTTTATGAAGTCAAACTCTTTGACTACCACATCAAAACAGATGTTCCAACTCCGCGATGCCTGATTTATCATATAAAACATCATGCTCACGTTTCCGCTGCTCCAACTATCTACGGAGCCCTCTGGCTGTGTACTTATAGACGCTCTCTTCTAAATCATCATTTAGAAAAGTAGTCATGACACCCAACCGCCAGATATCGTAGTCATGGTATGAAGCCGTGGCAAGTAGGATCTGGATGGACTTAAGCATAGCTTTGAAAGTCTCAACTTTTCCATGTACACCTAGTAATCTTCTCAAGATATACTTGCTACTAATGGGGATTTAACCCTTCAGATAAAGCAACCAAAGTCCATAATTTGTTGGCGTATAAGGATTCCATCTCAGATCACTAAGCATCCAGCCATTCTTACAGAGTCCCACTCCTGATGGCCTGCTCGAAACTAGTTGGGTCATCATCTCATGATGCATTCCCCGCTGCAACTGTCATAGAGAAACCGAAGTATCTCTCAGGTGTGTGAGGAACCCTACTAGATCGGCGGAGAGGCTGAGCTTCGTTGGTTACTATTGAATCCTTTGGTTTTACCAAATCATCAATTGCAGTTTGTATAGCTGGAACTCTTTCCAGTTCTACTTCATGACCACTCATTTCTTCACAAGAAATTCCCTTTCACAAAGGTGGTATGCTGAGAAACAAAACATCTTTTGTTCCTCGGTTAGGTAGAAGATATTCCGTTGCAAATGCTTAGGATATCCAACAAACTTCTACAGAACTAACTTTGCCTCGAGCTTGTCCGTATTATGCTTTTAGACATAGTCTGGACAACCTAAAATCTTAACATACTTAAGATATGGTCTCTTCCCATTCTATATCACATATGAGGTAGGCACCTGAAATCGGAACCCTATTCAATAGGTATGCAGCTTTACAAGTGCATAACTCCCAAAAGAAAATAGGAAACTCCGTAGTACTCATCATAGAGCGCACCATATCAAATAGGGTGTGATTGCTCCGCCCCGATACACCGAGGTGCTGTGGTGTATACGGAGGAGTAATGCTGAGAGAGAATCTCATTCTCCTTTAGAATAGTCTAGGAATCCCGTGCTCAAGTATTTTCCTCCATGATCTCATCAAAGGACATAATACTTATACCCATTTTTGGTTCTCTACTTCTAACTTATATTCTGTGATTATCTTAAAAGTTTCAGACTTGTGTTTCAACAGGAACATATGTCTGAATCTTGAGAGATCGTCAGTGAATGTAATGAAGTACAAAGAACCCGTCCTGGCATGTGTAGACAGGGGACCTTCATACATCAGCATGTATCAATCCCAAGAGTTCACTAACTCTTTCTCTGTTTCCAATAAACGGAGCTGTGGTCATCTTATCTCTGTGACATGACTGGCAAGTATCACAAGATGTAAATTCAAACTAATTTAAATATGCATCTTTATGTAACTTCAGCTAGTCGGGTCGTATTGATATGACCTAGTCTACAATGCCTCAAGAAGGATTCGTTCATTTCTGAACTCTTCTTCTTGTGTGTGTTCTGTATACTAAGAACTGTAGTTTGATTTAGAACGTCTTTACCTTTAGATAACGTGCCTGAACCGATCAACTCTTGATATAGGAAATGTCCAAAACATTATCCAACAATACAAAATTATATCTTTCTTTACTAATAAAGAGACTGATATGATGTTGTATATCAGGTTCGGTATCTAACAACATTCATTCAGAATTAATGTATTCTGGTAATACAGGGTGATAACTACCAACAGACTTGGCTGCAACACTTGCACCGTTTCTATCTCAAGAAATTTATCACCCGTTCTCAGTTCTCTAACTATCTGTAGCCCATATAACAAATTACATATGTGGGATCCTGATCTGGTATCAAATACCCAGGACGTAAAGGATATTGAGAAACATTTCTATGTAATAAACACACCCGAAGAAGATGCTTCAACATGCACTTTCTTCATTTGGGCGGCACAGGAATTCTGGTAATCCCCTATTTCCTGCTCGGTCTTATAACATTTATAAGTTGGAGCGGGACCAACGTTCCTTAGCGCAGTTTAACAAGCGGGTTCGGTCAATACATCCGTATTATTATCTTGATAAAGCGTGACATAGTCGTAACCAGGAGAGAGAGAGAAGAAAACACTCAGCGTGCGCTTTTAAAAGATTAGATTGGTTATCAATTTATCTAATCGGGATGTCTCCCACTGTTTTAGTCAAATCTTCTTTCAAACCCCAAAAGGAAAGACTAGCCGGGATTAATTACACCCTACAAGTTCGCCAATCTTTCAGCCAGGCCAGTGCCGGTACTTTGAGGGAGGTTCCCCGTGCTTTCGCACGGACCTAATTAAAGTAAAACTTGTTTTCCCAGCGGCGTAACCCCATTAACACCTTTCTAGACACCTGCTTGATCGGCTATTTGTAATGTGTAAAACTCTCCCAGGAGTAACTCTTACTCGCAGCGGGTATCGGGATCCAACTATCTCATAGGAGGTATGCAATCTCATTGAAAATTTCAACACTTGAAATTCCCAATAATATTTTACCCCTAGCGTCCTATGACCTTGACGGAGGACAAACTGCTCATAGTCCGCTAGTCAAGTTCAACCCGTCATTTCCTTATTGAATTAAACACACCCGCACGACCCTTGACGGAGGCCAAACTATGCCGTACGAATGCCCTAATCCAATCGCATCGTATGCTAGCAGATAAGCACTAGTTAGCTACCGTACATACGCCTTGACGGAGGCCAAACTACCGCAGCACGAATACTAAGTAGTACTTATCTGAAATGACGGAGGGCTATGACAGGTTTTTAAGAAAACCCTTTGCGTAATGAACTTGATATCGTTGTAGAATCGAGTGATTTTGAATGGAATGTTTTTTAGGCCTTTTCTAGTTTTGCTAAATAGGTCACTCCCGGTGAAGGGATCGTCAGCTCTTTCCTTATCGAATTAGGTGCAGGATATTTCACAAATATCACTATGCAAAGCAAAAACTATAGAAGCAATCAAAAGACAAACAGAGTATGTAGCATCTGCTAGTTTCGCTAAAGAGGTCACTCCCGGTGAAGGGATCTCGGCTCTTTTCTTATCTAATAAGGTGTTGGATGTTCTACAAGGAACAACGCTATACAAAGCAAGAACTAGAGCTACCAGTTTTTAAACAGGTTTCTACAACATCTTTAAGTTTCTTTTAGTTTCATTAATCTCATTAATGAAGTCCCATTTTATTTTGCTTCACAAGCATCTCATTTGAAACGAAATCTGCAATATAACATATATCTCATATATATAATATAAACATTCGTCTCAGGCAGTAATATGATCTCATCACAGGACATTGCAGCAGAAGAACATATATGAAATATTGGATATACTAGGACGTCCGTGTTTTAATACGAGCCTGTATAAAACATGGATTCCATGGTCGCGATGAATAGCCAAACCCACATCCCTAGACCCTTATGAGAGCGGCAAGCAACACTGCCAATTCTAGGGTTAGGAGACCCGGTCTCGACTCCTCGAGATGGTCTCCCACTGGACCCTAGAACCAGGTTACTTGTGCTCCCCGCCTTGGGTCTACCTAATGCGGAAAAGTAAATAATATACAATGGTGACATCATCCTCAGCCCGGAAGTGCCCCAATAAAAGAATATTACATACAATGAATTTTACATGAATGAAATAGAAAAAACTCTCATCTCACATAAAACCCCTGGCTATTCAGAACACGACGATCCAATATAACATATCACGGCAACACCAAATATCTCATATCATCAAAGTAAGCAAGTGTGCGTATCCCGATTGTCGTTGATGTATAGCAACGATGCCGGCGATACACCACATACTACGCTTACGGACGCAGAAAAGAAAGTGTAAAACTACAACAGTTGGAATCCGCAACTTCCTTAGACATCGCATGCCTAACCAAATGAATTCCTTAGACATCGCATGCCTAACAATTATAAACCCCGCATTTTAGTCTTATTATCGAAAACACTTTTCAATATCTATTCGGGCAATTCAACAAGATTCTCGACATCCTGATCAAATGCTCGTCACAAACTTTAGTAGACGGCTGCACCCCCGGATGCCGTCGACGATGTGCACTAAGGCGGAACACCGCTGCCGCGAGCACCCGAACGGATGCTCTTGGCGACGGGTTTCTCCTACAGTCACTTGGTCGGGGTATGGGGCATGGCTGTCTGTTAAGTTTACCCGACGAGTATCCGCGTACGCTACGTGATTGCGACAGACTTTTGATCGCATCAAAATCCCATGGCAACCGATCATCTGAGACTGAACTGCTAGATTTATAACATTCAAATTAGTTATCTCAAAACTACATGTGGATTCCAAATATTGTATCACATTCCAGATAAATAGAGAGTGTTAAACTTTCCGATCGAATAATCAAACACCCATGATTTCCCAAATAGCTCAACACTTAAGCAGAGTTCAAAAAATATCCATCACATGCCACAGTACCAATGGTCCAGCCGTAGAAGGGTCAAGCCAACGCCTCACATGTGGCAACGCCGTACTGCCACAAACCCTAAGGTTCAGAGGCAGTTCAGACGGTCACATAATCGAGTTAAGGTTTGTATTCTTCTAGAGGGTCCACCGCGTTACTTGCATGATTTTCCGGATGTTTCAAACTCGAGAAAAAATCCAACTTTAGAAAAAATTTCCGACAGGGGAAAAAATGAGTTATTGATATCCGTTCGAACTTTTTAACAGTTTCTAAAATTATCCGGAAAAAAAATAAATTAAATGAAGTTAAATTATCCGATCGAATCAATGAGTCCCCAATACAACCTAGAAAACTCAACACTTGAGTGGAATTAAAAATTCCCAGAATAATGCAAAAGAACCCAGGAATAATACTGTGAAGCAGTGGGCCCCAAAGACACTGTTCGGCCGCGGAACCGCCGCCACGTGCTTGGTTCAGCCGCGGTTCCGCGTTTACGTGAGGGACTTAGAGGACCGTACTTCACAGTAATTCATATATTCCCTGCATGATTTTCTAAATATTTTTAATACGAAAAAATTAACATTTTAATTTTTTTTTCCAGAAACTAGATTTTATCGGGTATTCGGAGTTCGATCGGATATTAAATTTCGCCTAGACTTCGCCTAAAGCTCTAGCTTGGCTCTGATAGCACTGTAGAGTTACTAGGCACACGCACAAGGGTCTATAAGGTATCAACCATGCCCGATTTAAAATTTAGCCGTGCCGAAAAACCCTAAACCAAGATCTTAGACTAAAGATTAGGCAAAACAAAGCATGATAAACACTTTAACATCTAAGAGTTTGGGATTACAACCTTTGTAGTCCAGTCCTTCACTTCTAAAGCTCCTTGTTGTGGTCCCTTCACTGCGATCATCAAGTTCCGGACTCTCGAGAGGCTCCACGAAGAGAAAGATGCATGCTTGCTTCCGATCTTCGATAACAAAGATGATCTACCTTGAAGTTTCTTTAACACAAGCTCTCACTCACTAAATAAAGTGAACACCCTAATCTAAATGGCTAGGATAAATTAGGATGATAAAGTAGGATTTTAGCTCTCATTTATTATCATAATCTCACTCAAAATCATCACCTCTCAAAAAGCTAGAAAGCTTTTCAAGCAAAGAAGAAGAAGGAAGAAGATGAACTAATCCTTTTGTGATGAACAATGAATAACTCAAGTGAAGTTGAAAAATGCAACCATGGGTTAAGTAACCCTTGTAGAGATTTAACTAAGGTTAAAAGGTGTGGTTGGGTTAAGGAAATATCTTGCAAAAATATCATAACAAATATCTTTGCAAGAAACAAAAGCAAAGCTTCTAGAAACTTCTAGAAAACCTTAACCCTAATCAAACCCTAGCCATGTTTAATCTCCACTAAACAAGTTGCATTAATAACCATATCATGTTACAATATTATATATCACATATATAATATTTATTGCAACAAAATAAAATAATATATTTAACATATATCGCATATATATCAATGTATTACCCGAGTGAGAAAAAGAATCTTTTAGTGAGCTAATATCAGTTAATGTAATTTAATATATCAAATATATAATTATACATTAAATTATCGAATGTACAATTGATCTGATAATCCGTCTATTTCACAAATAACCGACTAATATAATCTGTATCAGTTCAACGAATCAACACATGATCCGATGACCCGGCTATATCACATAAACCCGGCCGATATCTCATATCGTGAGAATCTAATACGGTATCACTTACACGTATTGTTATCGATCTCTCACATATCATATATGTGCTCCGACTCCGTTTTGCCTTAGTCAAGAAACCTCTGTGTAGGACTCTAAAGAATCGTCAATACGCCGGCAGTAGGTGATGATCATATCAAACACCCACAAGCTGCAAGCGGTCAGCTAAACGTAACAGCCACCCAGGTATTGAGCGCTCAGAAGATCAACAAGCAAGCCTGTACATTCTCTTGTAAATCCAGTCAGTAACACTCCCGTACAGTCTGGTCTCGTCGTCTGATATGTCGCATATCTCGCCTAGTGGTGGTAAACGTTAGACCACAGTAGATTGATAAGTCATGTTGATATAAGGTCTATAACAGTTCGAGAAACTACTGATAACACTTACCAGTAAATCTCAGCAACCCTGGCCAGGGATTTCCAGTTATAGTCAATCGGACACAGCACAACATCAACTCCCTATACCAGGAGGGACGAATCCCCTCTTATCGTTCATTGCCTCCTTGTGATTCGACACTGTACCCAAAAGCCACCTTTTTGCACGCCCTCTTGGATGTAGTATGATGGAAATCAAAGGACAGTAGGAATCACACAAGACTCTATGACGATCTCGGATCAACAGACTACTCTATACCAGTGTCTCCGGAGAACTGCCATCTGACGTGAGGTATAATACCATCTGGGAGTTCTCGGCGAGTCCGTCCAGTGTACCCAGTCTCCACTGAGCACCCGTACACCATCCTTGATGTCAAACACCGATGGATATGGGATCATCCATCGCACATCATATGGGTCAAGATACGTATACGCTAGTCTACTCTGGTGTATCGATGCCCTGTCTCGATACACGCTCGACTAGGAACAGTTATAGGATGTACTCATCGACTACCGTGGACCCACTAGTATGATCTCATCATAGTCCCAGTAGTCGAGTACATATCCTAAGGGTTTTATCAACATGTAACATAGAGACAATCAGAATACATGTTAAGATAAAGTACAACCGGATAGCATACTATCCTGTCGAGCAAGAAAGTCCTCCCTATATATGTCCAAGCATCCATTACAATATACATCGTATGTAAAGTAATGGTCTCTAGGGCATACATATAACTAACAATGAAGAAGAATATCGAATTCAATTTGTGATGAATAATGAAAATGTCATAATAATAACTTATGCATCCATGGTTGCTAATAATATAAGCTAACCCATGTAGAGAGTTGACTAGGGTTAAGGGTTTGGGTTGGGTTAAGGATGAGTCACTACAAAATATCTTTGCAAAAACAAAAAGAAATCCTTCTAGATGCATCATGAAGAAACTAACCCAAATCAAACCCTAAACTTGTTTAATATCCACTAATCATGTTGCATTAGTAATTATAACATGTTATAATATTATATATCACATATATAATATATTTTATAATAAAAGAAAATAATACAATTAACATATATCGCATATATATCTTTACAGTGGGAGAGTATAAACCAGTCATCTTCTAGGGGTGGCATTCACCAAATTGATGTTTCCATAGGAGTTAGAGCTGAAATAGCAGCAATGCAAAAGAGACTCGAAGCTATGGAACATAAATTTTTAGCAGCCTCCCTAAATCAGATGTCGCTCCCCAAAACTGTCTGTGGATGTTGTTCTGATCCATCACATCTTACGGAAGAATGTCCTTTAAATTCTCCGTTTCAAGGTCAAGAGCATACCAATGCTGCTTTCCAACAAAGACCTAGAAATATTTCGTATTCTTCCACTTATAATCAGGGTTGGAGGAATCACCCTAAATTTTCTTGGAACCAATCACAAAATCAAAACACGGTTCCAAATCAAAATAATTTCTAAAGGGGTCCTCCACCACAACAGCAACCACTTCAACTAAGTCAGCACCCCTACCAATCTCAAAACTTTCAAAATCCGGTCAACACACCTGCATCGTATAATCATTTTCAGTTGACCGGTACTGTTGAATCCTCTTCACTCGCACAAACCATGAATTTGATTCTGAAAAATTTCATGCAAGTTTCGGCCGAGGTTCAGTCTTATGTCGATGATATAAAGAAAAATTCCACCTCCAAAGTTGAGAGTATAAAATCGATGGAAGCGCAAATTGCACAATTAAAAGTCGAAATGAGTACGAGAGAAAAAAGGGAAACTTCTGTCTTAACCCCTACCAAATCCTGGGCATTCACAACACTATGGTGTGAATTCTATTACAACGTTGAGATCCGGAAGAGTGGTGAACAATCACGATGGGGAAGAGATTGATGATAATGAAAAATTTATCAATAATACCCCGGCTGAGATTTTTCCTTCCGCACACACTTCTACTTCTAATCCTACCTTTTCTACCCCACCACCTTCTTGCGAGCCAATTCTTCATTTTCCCCAAGGCTCGACACCTCAGCATACCTCTTCTAGTCCACCAAAGACGATCTCCACTTATATTCTGGGATCACTTACACACACACCACCTTCTCCAATGATGGACCCAGCTCTTATTGCCAAAGCTCCTTATCCGAATCGGTTAAGGGGTAACAAATCGAGTCCACATATAGAGAAGATTATGGAAATGTTCAAACATGTTAACATCAACATCCCTCTCCTAGATTCTAACCAACAAGTCCTCGCCTATGCAAAAATTCTTAAAGACTTGTGTACTAGGAAGAGGAAGACTCAAGTGCCCAAAAAGGTTTTCATGACTAATAATGTTCGCACTGCTTTTACCCCACAGTTACCAAAGAAACGTAAGGACCCAGGATGTCCTACAATCTTGATTTCTATTGGGGGTAAAAACATCAACCGTGCTTTACTTGACCTAGGCGCAAGCATTAACCTGCTTCCATATTCTGTTTACGAGCAGTTAGGGATTGGAGAGTTGAAACCAGCTCATTGCACTATCTAAATGGCAGACCGTTCAATCACCAAACCTAGGGGTGAACTGGAGGATGTGTTGATAAAAGTCAGGGAATTCATATTCCCTGTGGACTTTATTGTTCTCGATACACAACCTGTAGCAAACCCACGGAAACAAATTCTGGTGATTTTGGGTCGACCATTCCTTTCCACTTCCAATGCTGTCATTAACTGTCGAAACGGTTCAATGAAACTATCTTTTGGAAAAATGAAAATTGAACTGAACATCTACAAAATTGGAAGTCAGCCGTCTAAACCCTCTGCTCACATACTTGATGTGTATTCTGTCCACGAGATTGCTCCCGAAAGTTGCGAAGTTGATGAACTTTGCTTTGAAAATCTCGACGACACTAGCACATCAATGTTTGATCTTTCACATCTTAGCGAGGACACTCTTTCCACTCCTGAGTCTGACACTCTTGACTCATCACCTTCCGAGTCTGTATCCTTTGCAGGCTACGAGCTTCTTCATGACTCCGAATGTCATTCTTTTACCCCACCTTCTATAGTTTCTTCGTCAGCATTAGATCTCAAACTTTTACTTTCTCATCTTAAATATGCATATTTAGGTGAGAATGAATCTTTACCTGTTATCATATCCGCCTCTCTAGCCTCAAATCAAGAGAATGCGCTTTTGACGGTATTGAGATCTAATAGGCAGGCGTTTGGTTGGACGATAGCTGACATCAAAGGGATTAGTCCTTTGATTGTTGAACATCATATACATCTGATGGATGAAACTAAGCCAACCCAAGAACCACAGAGAGGGTTAAACCCCGTCATGAAGGATGAGGTGAAGAAAGAAATCGTCAAATGCCTTGACAATGATATCTTTTACCAAATCTCTGATAGCCAATGGGTAAGTCCATTTCATGTCGCCCCTAAGAAATCTGGCATCACTGTCATTACAAATGAGGCAAATGAGTTAATCCAGACACGCGTTCAAACTGGGTGGCGTGTATGTATTGATTATAGAAGACTCAATGCCGCAACAAGGAAAGACCACTTTCCTTTGCCTTTCATTGACCAGATGCTAGAACGCTTAGCTGGACGGGAATATTACTGCTTCATGGAAGGATACTCTGGCTATAACCAGGTCCCTATTTCCGAAAAGGATCAAGACAAAACCACATTTACTTTTCCTTTTGGTACTTTTGCTTATAGACGCATGCCCTTTTGGTTATGCAATACTCCTGCTACATTTCAGCGGTGTATGATGGGGATATTCTCGGACATGGTCGAGAATTTTTTGGAGATTTTCATGGACGATTTCTCGATATTCGAAGATTCTTTTGCTGAATGCCTATCTCGTCATGACACATTTCTTACTCGTTGTGAAGAGAAGAACTTAACCTTGAATTGGGAAAATGCCATTTCATGGTCCAAGAGGGAATTGTGCTTGGACATGTTATTTCACGAAAAGGAAATGAGGTTGACAAAGCTAAAATAGATGTCATTCAAAACCTTCCTCATCCCAAATATGTCAAGGATATACGATCTTGTCACGACCCGAATGTACGGAACATGACCGGCACTTAAACTACGAAACGACTCGAGACGTACGTAATCTAAGTAAGCCGAAAACCCAGAAATCCAAACCAAGAAAAGTAGAAGAGTGAAGGAAAAACCATTTTTAAATCAAATAGTTTGCAACACACGCCGAAATGTGCATTTTAAAATCACAAGTCTTTTCTAAAAATTTCGGCAGAGTTTCCTTTGTAAAAACTGACCCCAAACGGGTACAAAACCCGATAAAGCATATATAATGAGTAAAGGCATCCCCAAACGGGAGCTAGCTCTTCGTCAATCAACGGTCACAACCACGCAAGCAATAATATACAACGCCGAAGGGCGAGGATCACAACAGAAATGGATACTCAAAACAGCATGAAATCCATAGAAATACAACGCGCGACTCTAAGGTCGAAAGAATAAACATCACTGGTCTCTATCTCAAATAAATACATGTTAGGTTGATGGAACTTCTAGATACAATTGAATAATAATATACAAAATATACTGATGGTCACGATGCAAGTGAACCCACCGACTAGCAAATCATCCGGAAATGGAAAAAGTGCCAACAAAGCCGTAATGGAACCTGTACGGTAAAACCTGCAAAAAACTGTGGCACAACGGGGGTGAGGTGCCAACTCGTGAGTAGAAAACATCTACGAGCAGAAACCGCATGAACAACGCAATCCTAGGTCATACGTTCACTATCTATAAAATCCTCAAATATGATAAGTCTGGAGCATGAAAAGGTGGCAAGGGTAAATATCTAACCCAAGTGTAATCCCATATGCTCGTGTCAGTGCCTCAGGTAGCAATATATCATATGGATGAGGTATGAATGCATGAAAACAGAATACATGAAAAATGAAGAAACTGCTTTCATAACCTAGTGAGATTTCTGTATTTTGAAAACGAGGTATCATAAATGAAATCAGCATAAACAGTGTCTAGTATCGACACAAAACATAAATCCCAATGTCTCAAAATCTCAGGCTCCGGCTATCCGGACTGGCCTGTATCATGAAATCTCAGTACCTCAATATCTCAAAATCTCAGTATCTCAATCTCACTATCTAGGACGCCGTTAGTCCAGACCGGCCCCTACCAACAATCTCAAGACCACGACGGTATCCTCCGGAAATCCGACGTGTCGGGTAAAATCTTCGGTTGGTAGTCTTCCCCTGCCAGGCTCATCGTCTACTACTCGAACTTCTTACCCCGGGGTACCTTACCGGGCCCACCATGTACCCAAAATGGTTCATCCAACTCCTGGAATCGGGTCTCGAAATCCATCAGCAAACTCATGGTGGACGACTCATACATCATGGGAAAACCGCACTTTTCATTTAAAAAGAGAGAGAAAAGAAGTTTATAAATGTTTTTGCGGTTATCCCCCAAATCCAGGAAATCTCATGAAAATCCGAATCCAAATCATCGATGGCATGTAAAACAATGAATATAGGCATAAAAATCCATGAATGCGGCATAACAGTGAATAACAATATGCATGAAGTAGCAAGTAGTAACTGCAATGTCTAAACTGGCATATAAGGCAAGTACACTAATATCATGTCGAAACTATTTGCTAACAAGCCATGTCAATATAGTAGTATTCTCTAAAGTGTACGTGACATGGCAATTACCGATGAAGATGTGTGTGAGCCGGCAAGTATGTGTACGTGGTACATACGCATCATCGGTAATGGTGCTGGTGTCCTTACAGAATGATATCAACAATGAAATATGAAATCACAATATAAGTATGCGATGCGGAGCGAACAGCAATAATGTGCGGGAGCTGAATACTAGAAACAACGATAACTAATCCGCATTTAATATAAATCTAGTCTAACAACTACACTAAACTATAGGGCTGAGCTAACAGGCTAACTGAAGGTAAGGAAACCACCTAACATCTGAGTCAATACACACACACATATATATATATATATATATATATATATATATATATTAGTTGGTGATCCCGCCTCAATAATATCACATCCGATACAATATCTATAATCAGACATTCCAAAGTCAAGAGTGCGGATCAAACATTAATATATACCTCGTACGTAAATCCGTCGTACGGCATCCCAAATCAGGGTACGGGTCAATATCACATTCATCACATTATTCATCTGGTATCCTCTTTATCAAAGATCACAATCCGGCGTACTGATCTATGACTAGTACAATAATGATATCATCAATATAATCATGATCTGACTTCTGATCTACAGCCTCATACAAACCAATGTCATCACCACATATCATCATAAAGAGGTATACATCGCCCAATACGGCCTATTATAAATATCATAGCATATCCATCTCATGTCTTGATCACAAGTTAACTATTCTATGTATATCACCATCCACATGGTATCGTCGTCCAAAGATCTGCTATAACATCATGACGTATCTCAAATACGAATCCTGCCATACCACCGATCTCACGGTCTCAAATCAAATCTCATCGACTCACCTAAAATCCAAAATACTATCCCCAAATCCAGTATATGAACATATAGTCCCATACCCATGTGAACACATAAATATATATTCCCATATATGCACATATGAAAGAAGAATATATGCAAGTATGTGTGTGTGTGTGGTGCAACCACTACTCTAGGGTTTCGCAGCATTTAACCAATCCAATCACACCTAGAATCCATCTTTATCATCAATAATCTCAAACAATATATAATCCATATATGTGTGTATACGTATTCGTATAAATCTCCACAAACTGCGGGGGGTGCTATACGCCATCCACCCGACTTCTCCCCGTAGATATAAATATACTCACCTTTCTTCTTGTGTACCGATGTCGATGTCGCCATCTTTATCTTCAATACCTCGACGTCACCTGGGGTACCTACAAGGATATCACAAACGCTAAAGCACATGAAAATCACATCGGAAACCAAAACGGCACACGCTACGCCCATAGGTTAAAACCTATAGTCTCGCATGCAAACACGATCAATAACATTTTGCTGTTGACGTTCAAACGCCACCCGACAGAAACGAATCACCAAATACCAAAATCCATGCTAAAACAAGTCGTAAACCATGCACCAATACATGAAAATCATCCCAGATTCTACCCTAGGTGGAATCAGTCAAAGTTGCATATGCCAAGGGTCTAGTTTATAGGGTATAAAGCTACAGAACAAGAACGGGCCCCAGAACCCTTGCTCTGGCCGCAAATTGCGGCAAGAAGGGATTAATTGGCGGCCTGGAAGAAGGGGTAGGGGCTAGGGTTTGGTGTGGTGGTTCCTAGATGCCTGCACATCTCACTGTCAAACCAAAATAGTGTTCAGGTGGCTCGGGTGATAGCAGATTTCCAAATACACTCCCAGATTTACAGTTTTTCCCGATATCGTTTCTATAAATCCTTATTCTTGGTTTTAATCTCAGGTTTGGTCCCATATAACTTCACAACACGGGTTGTAGTCTCTAACTACACCTCAATTTACATTTGATTTCAAATCAAACCCTAAACCCTAACTTAAATTTTCCAAAGTCCTCAAAACGATACAATATCGACATGAAACAAGTATAGATGGACAAGAAATCGAAATGCTACTCTAAGGGTGCAGAAATTACCTCCTTTAGCAACTCAAGAATTTTCTTGAGTTGCTCAAAGTCCTCAAGATCCTCTCTTTCTAGGTCCAATGTGTAGCTAGTGAGCTTGGGAACAATTTTTGTGAAATGGGAATGGGGTTTTGGGGTTTGATCCATGGTGTTTTTGAGCTTTTAAGATGGAGGAGGAAAAGGGAGGAGCAGTAGCAGCAGCCGCCCAAGAGGGAGAGGGAGAGAGAAAATGAGAAGAAGAAATGATGGGGTCATGGTTCAAACAGAAGGGTTGACCCACTCTTTCTCTCTCTTCATCATACCATACCTTTTTCTTTTCTTTTCCTATTTCCCTTATTTATTCTCACACAATGGTAACCCTAGGCAACCATACACCCACAACATGTAAGAAAATGTGACAAGTGTGGAAAAATGATATGTGCATGTTTTGCACAAAAAAACTAAAAATCCGATTAGCGATTTTTAATCGCGATTAGCACTAAATTAGCAAATAATTAATTATAAAAACTTAAAAATGGCGTAATTCCATAAAATACCCTATTTTAGAATTTTCCGTAATTTTTCCAAAATTTTTCCCATTTATCGGTTTTTAATTATACCGAAATATTAAAATATTCATTAAAAATTAATATTAAATTATAAAAATTCCCAAAAATAATATTTTATTTTTGTGAAATGTTACAGATCTTTTCTTGGCCTTGAAGCCTTTTATCGGAGATTCATTAAGGATTTTAGCAGAATTGCTAGACCTTTAACTCTTCTCTTGGCTAAGGACACAACATTTCACTTTGACTCGGATTGTGATGTAGCATTTGACTCACTTAAACATTCTCTCTCTACTACCCCGTTCTATCATCTCCAGATTGGAACCACCCTTTTGAGCTTATGTGTGATGCATCAGATTTTGCAGTTGGTGCAGTCTCAGGACAACACATTGAAAAGATGCCACATGTGATCTATTATGCAAGTAAGACCCTGAACGATGCTCAAATTAACTATACAACTACTGAAAAAGAACTTTTGGCACTTGTATTCGCATTAGAAAAATTCAGGCCTTACTTGATTGGCTCACCTATTGTTGTGTACACTGACCACTCCGCCTTGAAATATCTTTTGGCAAAGAAAAGTGCTAAAGATAGGCTAATTCATTGGATCCTTCTATTACAAGAATTTGATCTTATTATTAAAGATAAGAAAGGATGTGAAAACGTTATAGCTGACCATCTGTCGCGTATCTCTTCTTTACCTGTGACCCTGCCGATCAATGATTCTTTTCCGAATGAACAATTCTTGAATGTATCCGATGAACCTTGGTTCAGGGATATTGTGAATTATCTTGTTATGGGACTTATTCCCCGCGAATGGTCGAAACAGGACAAACAACGATTTCAATCCCAAGTAAAACACTTTTACTGAGATGAACCCTATCTGTTTAAGTATTGTCCTGATCAGATCATTCGCAGGTGTGTTCCCAATGATGAATTCAAGAGTGTTCTATCTTTTTGTCATGATCAGGCATGTTGGGGTCATTTCGGTCCTCGAAAGACGGTGGAGAAGGTTTTGCAATGCGGTTTTTATTGGCCGACTTTGTTCAAAGATTCATTTGATCATTGCAAAACCGGTGCGCAGTATCAACACACGGGTAGGATTTCCCGGAGAAATGAGATGCCACAGCAACCTATGTTAGTTGTTGAAAATTTTGACGTTTGGGGTATTGACTTTATGGTCCTTTTCCCAACTCCATTGGGAATCTGTACGTATTGCTTGTGGTCGATTACGTCTCGAAATGGGTTGAAGCTATTCCTTGTCGCACTAATGACAAAAAGGTTGTCATTATGTTCTTAAAAGAAAACATCGTTTAATGATTTGGACACCCACGCGCTATCATTAGCGATAACGGGACGCATTTCTGTAATCGGTGTTTCGAGACTTTGATGCGGAAATATGCAATCAACCACAAACTTTCCACACCCTATCATCCCCAAACGAGCGGGCAAGCTGAGGTTTCTAACAGACAAATCAAACAAATTTTGGAGAAAACTGTTTCTAAAAATCGAAAAGATTGGTCAACCAAATTGACGGATGCTCTTTGGGCATTCCGAACTGTAGGGTTACTAGGCACTCTCACAAGGGTCTATAAGGCTTCAACCATGCCCGATTTAAAAATTAGAAGTGCCGAACAACCTAAAACGAGGATCTTTGCTAGATTATTAGGGTTAACAAAGCACGTAAACAACTTTACATTTAAGAGAGAGTGATGACAACCTTTGTAGTCCTCTCCTTCGCTTCATAAGCTTCGAGTAGTAGTCCCTTCGCCGCGATCCATGATCTACCGGACTCAAGAGAGGCTCCATAAGCCAAACGATCCATGCTTGCTTGAAGTCTTCCTTTTCGAAGATGATCTACCTTGAAGAATCTTTAACTCAAGCTCTCACTTCTCTAATCAAGTATTAGAGAAGTGAACACCATAATCTAAGTGGTTAGAATAGATGAGGATGATGAAGTAGGAATTTAGCTCTCTTTTATCATCAATTTCTCACACTAATTCATCACAAAACCAAAAGCTAGAAAGCTTTTCAAGGAGGAAGAAGAAGATGATGTCTTTTTGTGATGAATAATGAATTATCCTCTTTATTACAATTGCAACCCACGGTTAAGTAAAGAAGGGCTTAACCCATGTAGAGAATTAACCATGGTAAAGGGTTTGGGTTGGGTTAGAAAATATCAACACAAAATATCAACAAAATATCTTTGCTTAAAACAAAAGCAAAGCTTCTAGAAGCTTCATGAAAATGCTAACCCAAATCAAACCTTAACCATGTTTAATCTCCACAAATCATGTTGCATTTGTAATCATAACTTGTTAAAATATTATATATCACATATATAATATATTTTTGTAACAAAAGAAAATAATACAATTAACATATATCGCATATATATCAATGTATTATCCGATGAGAAAATGAATCAATAAAGCGAGCCAATATTAGTTAATCTAATGTAATATATCACATATATAATTATACATTAAATTATCGAACCAACACATGATCCGACAATCCGGCTATATCGCATATAACCGACAAATATATCATGTACCGATTCATCAAATCAACACTTGATCCGATGACCCGGCAATATCATATATCGCGAGAATAGAATACGATATCCCATATCATATTATTCTCAGTGCCGTACATATCACATATATGCTCCTACTCCATTTTTCCTGAGTCAAGAAACCTCTGTGTAGGACTCTAAAGAATTGTCAATACGCCGGCAGTAGGTGATGATCATATCAAACACCCACAAGCTGAAAGCGGTCAGCTAAACGTAACAACCACCCAGGTATTGAGCAATCAGAAGATCAACAAGCAAGCCTGTACATTCTCCTGTGAATCCAATCAGTAACACTCCCGTACAGTCCGGTCTCTTCGTCTGATATGTCGCATATCAAGTCTAGGGGTGGTAAACGATAACCCCCGTAACCGATAAGTCGTGTTGATGTGAGGCTTATAACAGGTTGAGAACCTACTGATAACACTTACCAGTAGTACTCCATATCAGACTTGGCCAGGGACTTCCAGTTATAGCCAATCGAACATAGCACAACATCAACTCCCTATACCGGGAGAGACGAATCCTCTCCTATCGCTCATTGCCTCCATGTGATTCGGGACTGTACCCAAAAGCCACAGTTTTCCACGCCCTCTTGGACGTGGTAAGGTGGAAATCAAAGCACAGTGGGAATCACACAGGACTCTATGACGATCTTGGGTCTACAGACTAATCTGTACCAGTATCACCGGACAACTGCCATCTGACGTGAGGTATAATACCATCTAGGAGTTCTCGACGAGTCCGTTCAGTGTACCCAGTCTCCACTGAGCACCCGTACACCATCTTTGATGTCAAACACCAATGGATATGGGATCATCCATCGCCCATCCAATGGGTCAAGATGCGTATACGCTAGTCTACTCTTGTGTATCGATGCCCTGTCTCGATACACCCTCGAATAGGAACAGTTATAGGATATACTCGTTGACTACCCTGGCCCCACTAGTATGATCTCATCATAGTCCCAGTAGTCGAGTATATATCCTAAGGGCTTTATCAACATGTGAGAGCAAGACAGTAAACTAATATAAGTCAACATGTTAAGACAAAGTGAAACCAAATAGCATACTATCATGTCGAGCAAGAAAGTCCTCTCTATATATATCCAAGCATCCACTATAATATACATCACATGTACAACAATGGCCTCTAGGGCATATACATAACTCCTAATCAGATGATTTGCAGGTGTGTTCCTAATGATGAATTCAAGAGTGTTCTATCTTTCTGTCTTGATTAGGCTTGTGGGGGTCATTTCGATCCTCGAAAGACGGCGGAGAAGGTTTTGCAATGCGGTTTTTATTGGCCGACTTTGTTCGAAGATGCGTTTGATCATTGCAAAACCCGTGTACAGTGTAAACACAGGGGCAGGATTTCCCGGAGAAATGAGATGCCACAGCAACCTATCGTAGTGGTTGAAAATTTTGACGTTTGGGGTATTGACTTTATGGGTCCTTTTCCCAACTCCTTTGAGAAGCTGTACATATTGCTTGCGGTTGATTACGTCTCGAAATGGGTTGAAGCTATTCCTTGTCGGACTAATGACAAAAAGGTTGTCATTAAGTTCTTAAAAGAAAACATCTTTTCACGATTTGGACACCCGCGCGCTATCATTAGCGATAACGGGACGCATTTCTGTAATCGTTGTTTCGAGACTTTGATGTGGAAATATGCAATCAACCACAAACTTTCCACACCCTATCATCCCCAAACGAGCGGGCAAGCTGAGATTTCTATCAGACAAATCAAACAAATTTTGGAGAAAATTGTTTCTAAAAATCGAAAAGATTGGTCAACCAAATTGACGGATGCTCTTTGGGCATTCCGAACTGCAAATAAAACCAATCTAGGTATGTCTCCTTACAGACTAGTATTTGGTAAGTCTTGTCACCTTCGGGTCAAGATTGAGCACGAAGCAATGTGGGCCATTAGAGAACTTAACTTTGACTTAAATCAAGCCTGCAATTTTGTTGTGCAGTATGTATACCCGCACAGGGCAGTTGAGGTTGAAAATGTTGAAAACGGTAAAATTTTCGGAGTAAATGGACATAGATTAAAACAATATTTTTCCACTGAACCCACGATGGAGCTCCTTTTTTTACAGGAGCCACTTTATCTTTATTAAAATTCCTCCATCTCACCTCCATATCTTGTAAATTACTGTATCATCTTTCGAATGGAGGTGAGTGAAAAGAATAAGTTTGGGGGAGATTTTCACGATCATATTTATTGCCCCCGTTAAAAAATTTCCTCCCAAGCTTACAGGTTTTTGTGATCTAGCGGATGGCAACAGTGAGGACACTGTTGAAAACAAGTTTGGGGGAGTTTTGTGCTTATTTTCGCATCATTTTGCATCATACTTTGCATAAGCACAAAACATTTAAAACATATAAATAAAAAAAATTCAAAAGATAAAAATATTAAATATTTAATTTTATAATAAAAGATTAGATAACGAAAAATTACATCCAAAAGATTGGAAGAATTTAAGAAAACCAAGAAAATTAGAAGTTTTCTTAAACGAACTAGTAATAAGTAATTATGAGCCGTTGTCCCAAGGGTTAGTAAGATGAAAGAAGTCACTAATCTGAGGATAAAAATAAGTCTGAAAAATAGTTCCTATTCTGGTATCCAGACACTTGAATATTGATACCCTACTATACGCACTTACACACGTCATGAAACTCGGGATAGTAGAGGATACCTTGAAATGCTCTTGTCTAAAAGCCAAAGTATGAAGGAAATAATAAATGAAGAAAATATTAAATGGTGATGAAAAATGAACACTGGTTTTGTTATCACCAAGGCAGCAATAAAAAAATATAGCGAGGGTGCTTCATCTCCTAGTGCCTTAGACCAACTGGTTTGGGAGTCACTGCTAAGCCTCAGGTGGTGCAAGACGAGGAAAATGCTAATAAACCTAATCAGCAAGCACATGATTAATCGGTTGGTTAGTGCCTCAAGAAGTATTAACGGTCGCATGAAAAATGTGTGAGCAAATCCATCTAAATATTCATTGATCAAAAAGTACTAAGTTAGATGGACAAGAGTATGATAGTTTGAATAGAATTCTCCGAGTATATGTATGTCTTTTACAAACACGTAGGGGTATATGATCAATGTTTGGAAGAAAGATAGGAATGAAGAATAAATATGATGTTTTATTGAGGGATGATGTGATTTCTAACATCTTTTCATGACTATTAAGATAGGCCTCATGACAACCGAAAAGCTAGTGTAGTTGGAAACTCTGATTTTCAAAATCATTCTTTTACAATTCTTATATTTATATGTAAATTTCACGGTCTTCCTTTTATTATTGGATTTTGTGGATGCAATCCGATGAGAACCCTCAGGAGACAACACTCCTCCTACTAGGGACACCTAAAGGTTTAAAGGCTTGTAGCATGTGTTCAGTGCAATCGTGTTGCCTACGAAAGTGTGCTAGTTAGTTTTTCTTTTTCTTTATTTTCTCCTTCTCTTTCTAATAAAACAAGTTGTTCGAGACGACCAAAATTAAGTTTGGGGGAATTTGATCAGTCGAAAATATTGTATTTTTAACACATCAATTTCCCTACTGTTTGTAATCATCAAAAGGTGTTTGGTATAAATATAGCACATATTAGCAATTTGTCTGCAAAATACCAAATAACATGTGTTATACATTATAACCGGCATTTTGAGGGAAATTGTGTGTTTATTATTGCATACATGATCTTTGTATATCAAACACTTGTATCGAGATTGTGTGCAGGAAATTCTTCAGGTAAACGAGCTTGAACTGCTAAAAGTGTTGATAAAATACGTCAAGTCAAAGACTTGTTATCTGGCAGTAAACAAGGAAGTATAAAAATAGTCCAGACATCATAAGAGTACCATGAAGACATCACAAATCAGCACAGAAAATTGAATGCAGTGATTGCACTAAACGGCCGCGGATCCGTGGCCGAGTCAGGCCGATCCGCCGCGGATCCGCGGCCGCGTTGACTCGTCGGCGGTTGGTCATGTTGCATAAGTCTCCTTTTAAATGGCCAAACTACTTCAAGTCGTTTCAGTTCCTCGAATTCTCCAGAAGCTTCTCTTCTAACAACAAAGCTTCTTGTGCAAACTTAATACCTACCAAGCTTCTAATGCAAGCTAGCTAATTACCTTAATCTAGAAACTTCCACATAACTACCTAACTTCTTGTGCAAGATTCATAACAACCAAGCTTCCAAGGGAAGCTAGATCAAGCTTCTAAGGGAAGCTAAAGGGAAAGCTATAAAAAGGGACCGAGGGCATCATTACAAGGGTTGTTGAAGGTGGTTCGTTGTTCAGCAATTCCAAACACAAGTTGAGTGACACAATTTCTGATCCAAAACCCTAGCCTCAAATCCAATTCAATAGCCAATTCAAGATTCATCGAGTACCAAATCAAGCTAGCATTCAACGAGCCTATGAAGCAACCCCGATCTTCATCCAAGAAAAAGATCCACGACGATCCGCGACTTACGAAGATCGAGCCACGCAAAGATCGATGCCAAATTCCTCCTCAATTGAGTGAGCGAGAGCTAGTCTTGTAAACTTGAGTGAGAGTTGTAATTTGAAGAAGATATAAATAAAGGTGAAAATCTCTATTCTTGCTTTCTATTCATTCTCGCATTATGATATTCTTAGTACTTGATTGTTTTATATCAATGCGTGAGTAAATTCTCCTCTTGTATCGGAATCGAGAAAATAGGTAGATGATGATAATTAAATTCTTGAACGATTCTTAAATCTTATGAGTTTTGTAAACTTTAGAAAATTGAATCATCGAAAACCTAATTTGAGTGAGATCGATTTCTTCGCTCCAAATTAGAGATCAACGATCGGTGATTTAATTTGCTAGAGGCTAGAATTTGAATGATAATCAATGAAAGGACAAGGGATGATGATGAAGAAACCCTAGTTTCTTCAATAGTTCCCTAATTCTCATTGATCATCATCGATCTAGTAACAAATCTTCAATATATAAGAATTTGTAATCATTAGTATTCATCATCACTACCAATTGGATCGATTCCGACAAGCCTCTTTTCAAATCTTGATAATTCAAACAATTTGGGACATTTCTTGATTCTTGATTCAAGATCTTTACTTTCCTTATGTTTCTTGAAATGAGAACTCACAAATCTTCAATCAATTTTATTGCAATTTCTTTTATCTTTTAATTTTCGAATCAACAAAAACAATAACGAGGAAATCACACTTTCTCGGTGGACGATCCGTTCTCATTGACGAAAATACAATAGACACCGTCAATTAATTACGGTATAAATTTCTTTGGTTGTGAAACATTTCCAAATACACACGGAGATTATGATCAATCAAATGGCCTCTAGGGCATACATATAATTAACACCCTAAACATGGTGCTAGGTAAAAACCCTACACCTTCTTACTAAGTTCATCTATTTTTTTATGAATTCAATCACCTTGACTGTCATATCAAAATAGATGATCCGTCTTCGGTATCCATGCTTCAGTCTATAAATAGACAAAAGCAACTTGCACGCCTTTCGCTGCCCCCACTGAATACGATAACCCTTTGACAGAGTCATACACACACACACACTATCAAATTCCTATTTAGAAAGACATTACAGTCATCCACCTGCCGAACATCATAGACAAAGAAATGTATCAACATTAAGTCATATCCATATGGACTTCAGCGTATACACTGAAGTAAATGTCATATCACAATCCACAACGGGTATTTGATGAAAACTCTATACAACAAGTCTAGCCTTATTAGGTTAATACCTTTCCACTTGCACAGATCTCGAAAGATCTACTTGCTCCTAATGTGTTTTACCTCTTCAGGAGCACCCAGCAAAGTCCAAAATCCATGACTTGCTGAAGTGTGAAGAGTCCATCTTGGGTATGAAATACTTGGTCACCTGGAAGTTACCACTTTCTATGACCTACTGATAATAAGTAGGGGGAATAGCAGTGCCAAGCCATATCCGTATGGACTTCAGCATAGACACTGAAGTAAAATTCTCATCACAATCCACAACGGGTATTTGATGAAAACTCTTTACAACAAGTCTAGCCTTATTGTGTTAGCACCTTTCCACCAGCACAGAAC
The DNA here is from genome assembly GCA_030015575.1 of Agapanthus africanus. Lineage (NCBI taxonomy): Eukaryota > Viridiplantae > Streptophyta > Magnoliopsida > Asparagales > Amaryllidaceae > Agapanthus > Agapanthus africanus. Next base: position 221,811,395 of record JASDDO010000016.1, on the reverse strand, counting down.
TCGAAAAATCTACTTGCTCCTAATGGGTTTTAACCCCTCAGGAGCACTAAGCAAAATCCATAATTTTCTGAAGTGCGTGGAGTTCATCTTAGATATAAGAATCTGGTCATCTGGAAGTTACCACTTCCTAGACCTGCTGATAACTAGTAGGAAAATCATCACCATGATGCTGACCTCCCTATCACCGTCTGCATGAAAACCGAAGTATCTTTCAGGTGTCTGAGGTCACCTACTATCTGCGGAGTGGCTAACGGTTTTTCATGTCCAATTGAATTCTTAGGTTCTACTAAATTTTCGGTAACCGTTTGTGGTTCTTGAATCACTTCCAAGTCTACTATACTCCCACTAGTTTCTTTTGCAAAAATATCCTTTTATAAAATGGTGGGAAGTCAAGAACAATGTAACTATTGATCCTGTAAATGGTAGAAACAAATTCCCAGCGAATGCTTGGGATAATTCACAAACCGCCGTTACCGAAGCGTGCCTCGAGTTTGTCAGGATTCCACTTTTAAACAAAAACCAGATTACTCCATATCTTAACAATCATAAGATATGTAACCATTCTATGTCCATATAGAATCAAGGCAATAATTTACATGGAACCAGATTCAAATGTCATGCAGATGTTTCCAGTGCATATTACCTAATGGAAAAGGGGCCAATACGACATTACTTATCATGGAGCGCATCCACGGATGAGTAACCTGTGATAGAATCAAGTTCTCGATACTATTATCGAATACCTAGCATAAGCATCAACATCGTGAAGCACCTCGAAGAATCCCGATACTTCCAACGTATGGTTCTCTACTTTATTCTTATACCTATAAACTTCTCAAGATCTTTGGACCTTGCATTACAACGAATGCGTGTCTAAAACTAGAAAACTCACAGGTAAACCTAAATGATGTAAGAGTACCAACCCCTTGTCCAGAAGGACACTGGACAACATACACTTTCATGTATAAGTCTCATGAGTATACAAACTCAAATTCTGTGTTTTGTAAATTGAAAACTGTATCTTGGTTAAGAATTTCTTACTCCGTTATTCTATGTACCTTACCTTATCCTCAACTGATAAAGGTAAATGTTTACAACACAATTTTCAAAATGTATATCTCACTTTATAAAAAAAAGGTACAGATATTTCATTTTAAATTTTGGTGCCTAACAACGGTTATTCGAAACCAAATATTTGCCGTCAGGAAAAAGCCAGGCGATTTAATCCAATATCACCAATTACAACAAATTCCGATATTGAGAATCAAATTTCCCATTTCCCAATACTCTACTCATTCTCAACATCCGTAACACCATATAGATGTAAGATCCAAATCTAGTAAATACATACCATAGAGTCAGAATTAATTGGGAAAACAATTCTCTTTTACATGTACACAGATAAACTGAAACATGAAAATGTTTCATAGGGGATAGTCAAGTATTCTCAGTAATGCCTTTTCTATTATCGAGATTCATGACAGTAATCACAATTTCCTTTGTTCTCACTTCAATCCCTTTATATGTCTCTACTTCTTACCTTCTGCACACCGTCCCTACGCTAACTGGTTTTCTTCCTTCCCCAACTTTCGGTACCAGCCTGAGGTTTGAAAGAAGACTATCCAATAAGCGTAATGGGTGCACTCTCCTAATGTAAAGAGCTCTCGCAACATGAGAGAAGGTAATGTTGGCAATAGTGCCCTCAAGTCAATTATTGATCGCAGGCACGCGATTGCGATGATTGAAGGAGGACCTATATGAATAGAACAACCATACTCAAAATGATAGTATGCTATCTGGTTTGTCCTTATCATCATGTACATGCTTTATGTAGTATTAAAGATCACTATTACATGTTGATAGATCCCATTGGATTCATTCTTGACAACCAGCATTATGATGGCGATCATATATATGGGAGCTGAGTAGTCTATAAGCACATCTTTAAATGTCCCTATTCATGGAAGTATCGAGACTGGGCATCGATACTCCAGAGTAGACTAGTGTGTACTTATTGAGACCCCGACGAGGGGCGGTGACCAGGTCTCACAAGCCATTGGTGTTAGTTTGTTCACATAAGATAGTATACAGGTGCTCATTGTGTTATGAGTACACTGGACAGACTCGTCGGGAACCTGCTTGTTGGTTCTATACCTATTGTCAGATAGCAGTTCCAAAGTGACATGTGTGCAGGTTAGTATGTCGACCTGAGATCGTCATCTGTCTCGTGTGAGTTCCCATTGTTCTTTGATTACTACCCTACCACGGCTCAAAGGAGTCGTGCAAACAGGTTTTAGTTGGGTACAGTCCCGAGCCACATGGAGGCTGTGAGTGGATCGTTGGGGATTCTTCTCTCCCGGTATTGGGGGTTGATGTCGCATTGTGCACGGGTGGCCATCATCAGAAATCCTTGGCCAAGGCAGTAGAGAATTACTGATTTGATCAGTAGTTTCTCAGTTGGTGATGGGCTTCATATCGACATGAAATGTCTCGTTATTAGGGGTCTGATTTTTTCCACCCCCTAGAATCGATATGCGATACCTTAGACGAATAGACCGGACTGGACGGATATTGTCACGGAAAGTCTCAAAAGGGGTTTGGATGAGTTTGCTCGTCGGCCTTCCTTTCGCTCAATACCTGGGTAGCCGTTAAGTACAGCTAGTGGTGCTGACGTGCTTGTGGTTAAACCCACAGCCAGCGTATTTACGAGTCTTTAGTGTCCTAGACTGAGGGTTTACCTACTTCGGGCGAAACGATGTAGAGCTCATATGTTTTTATGGCAGGGTTCGATCATATACGTGCACTTGTGCACGTATCATGATTCGCACAGATTATACTAGTGGGCTTTGGTTCAAGCCGGATTCTAGTATTAGTTTGATGGATTATTTTCGTCTCTTTGTATTCGTACTCTTTTGAATGCGAATGCGGGTATGTATATACGGATGAGGGGTATTCTTGTAATTTATTACAAGGTGCTTCTAGAAGAAGACAACTCATATTTTTTTAATCATTTTGGATTAAATGGTTAATGAGGTGGAAGATGAGGTGTTTAATGCATTTATTGTTGCATGGGTTTGTAGTGACTCATGGTTACAATTCAAGAATGCTTGATATTTGTTTTATTGTGAGATATTTGGAGTCTTGAGATATTTTGGAGACTTAAGATATTTATTGGATGCTTCATTTATTGCTCACAACACATCGCCATTTTTCTTGAGTTGCCTCACACTCTCATCATCAAGCTTCTTCTTCTAACTCCACCCTTCACGTCTTATATGTTGAGAAACCTAGGGTGTTTGGAGACAAATTAATCCATCATTAGATTCTACATCCTCTAGGCTATCTAGATTAGCGAACTAGGTACCCTTGTTACCTCGGCTATGAGGTTGGAGCTCAAAATACAAATCCTCAGGTGGATCATCTTCGATGGAGGGAGACCGGAGATCAAGCTAGATCATGGAGGCCTCTAGGAGCTTGGGATATGGTTAAAGATCGAAGGACACGGATCATTCGGTATAACCATTCTTAACTCTTTTCTTAATAGTTTGCTAGCTTTAGGGTTTATGGTCTATCCATATTTAGGGTTGTTCTAGCGCTAGTTTGTAAAATTTTTGTTCCGCAATCGGCCACGGTTTGATGGCCATGGCGCTTGCATAACCCAACATTGTATCAGAGCTACTAAGAAGTGGATGTCGACCTATAGGGGGTTCTCACTGTGTGACAGTGTGGCGAAGTATAGGCTCTTACCCCCAAGGTGTACCGAGACCGGAGGGTGTTCCGGCGGGTTGTAGTCCTCACGAGGGGGCATGCATAAAAAGTAGCTGCTGAGGATCCTGTAGGTGCCACGGCGACCACATTGGATGGGGTGGCTGCCTGACTAACATGGTATCAGAGCGAACCCATAAACCTTTAGCTAGCTGTTTTAGACGATGTTAAAGTAACGAAACCGAAACAACTACGAAACAATACGGAAAAGATTCAACTTGCTGTCGAATTTTCAGAGTCTTCAAAATTTTTTTTAAACAATTGCAGAAGACTACACTTATGACAACAAGAACACACACCAAAAACGAGACACAAACTCCATCGTACGGCCGGCGAAACCAGCCAAAAACCCAGGGCCGCCGGTTTTACTGTAGAATTAGGGTTAGGCTTTTGGATGTGCTCTGGACTCTTGAATATTGCTATTTTAGTATTGTTTGTTTTTGCCAATATTGCATATTGTGTTATCTTTGGTTTGGGGTAAATATGGAGTATTTCGAAGTCGCTATTTGTAACACTGTTTAAAAGTTTTCAGTACAAACAATACTATCTGTGACTGTGAGTGTCATTAGAGCGGTATAGCTCGTCTAATTTCTATATGTTCTTTTAGATAGGTTTGTGAACATGACATTCACGTTGATGTTCTGTGTTGTGCTAAGGTTGTGGGTGGATTGTTGTGGTGGATAGCCTGTGGTGCAATGATAGTGGTACGGTTTAGATTCATTTGTACATTTGATATTGCGGAGCGAGCATCCGACATGTGGTCTGCCGTCTCTACCAGTTTGTATATTATTTGTTTGGGGCACGACCGGGTTGAGGTCGATGAAACCCTTGTACATAATTTTTTTCTTTTCTATACTGGGATTACCCCGCGGTGGAGTGCTCGAATAGCCGGGTTCTAGAGGGTAACAGGCCCGCATCTCATGGCATTGAGACGGAATGGAGCCTTACTCTAGAATTGGCGGGCTATTCGCCGCACTCGTAGGGAGTATAGTTTGACCCAAGGAAGGTTGCTCAAGTTACCGGATTCTGTGGAGTGCTGGGTGGCCCATTCACGTTGTTGATTGGGGTTGCCTCGCTTCTGGGATTGGCGGGTAACTTCCCGCACTCGTAAGGGTCTAGGTTTTCATTGCACAGGCTATCCACATGATAGGGAAAGTCGAGTCTCATTTGCGTATCAAATGAAACCCGAGGCTCCAGGATTATCCGCCACTCTGTGTTGCTTGCTGAGATTCTGTGATGTTGCTTATATCATGCCAGGGACGAATGTTATATATTTATATATATATACTAGTAGATGTTGTATATGTTTTGCACCCGCGCTAGTCCAGCCCCCGCTCTGCCATTAGTTAAGTAACCTAACGGGTGATGAAGGGGCCCAGTGGCGGCGGATGGCATATACGTACATCTTATTTTCGTTCCTTTTTCTGGTGTGATATATTTAATTGATGGGACTGCATGGATTTTGATCAATGCAAGAAAAAAAAAACCTATATGATGTTGTTGGAACCAAGTTTTTTAAAAACTGACATTACAGACGTTTTTTTGCTTTGCACAGTGGTATTCGGTTATCAATATCCAGCACCTCATTCGATGAGGCAAGAGACGAGATCCCTTCATCGGGAGTGACCTCTTGAGCAAAAGTTTGCGTCAGTGTATTAACTTCTCTATAGTCGATTATTTTGTTTTGCATCGTGGTATTCAGTTTGAAATATCCTGCACCTCATTCGACAAGGAAAGAGCCGAGATCCCTTCACAGGGAGTGACCTCTTTAGCAAAAGTTTGTGCCACTATATATTTGTAAAACCACTTGGATTCTTTCAACGATATCAAGTTCTTTACGTTAAAGGTTTTTCGCCAAAAACCAGCCGTAGCCCTCCGTCATTTTACATTATTATTGCTTAGTATTCGTGCTACATATGTTGACACAGTCAAGTCGTAGTGTTCGGTAGCTCTGTAGTACTTTTCTGCTGCATGGATATGTGATTGGTTAGGATAGTCATACGGTCATGTTGACATAGTCAAGGGCTCATACAGTTGGGTCTAATTAATCCAGGATAATGACGGGTTGAACATGACTTGCGACTTATGATATGTTGACATAGTCAAGGTCATAAGCCACTTGGGGTAAAAATCACATCGGAAGTTTCAAACATGCAGGAAACTTGCCAAGCATGAGCAAGCCTTCTGGTGTGTGGTGACTTGAGTGGCTTCCTTCAAGTTATCATGCGATGATAGTTGGATTCCGATTCCCACTGATGAGTAGGATTACTCCTCGGGTGATTTTAGATGATCCTGACTAATTCTTCTTTTAGGGTTGGAAGGAAAATTCGAGAAAACAGTGGGAGACATCCTAATTACATAAAGTGATTAACTTTTCTGATCTAGGTTAGAGTGCACGCTGAGTGTTTCTTTTCTCTCTCTCTTTGGTAGCGACCATGGCATCAACCTTAACTAAAACTCATGAACCAAGTTAACCAAACTTTCTTAAAACACTTTGGCTTTTAGATTGTCACGGAGTCGCATATATCATTGCCAATCCTGCATCTAATTTGGATTTCTCCAGAACACATCGTATCACTATGAAAATCCATATTTCTTTGATATTCCAACATATAGTTATGTACGAACTCGAAGGAACTTGTTCTAGTTTGAGGATGGATTATGGTTCTGAAGAAATTGAATATGATTATTCGGTTGTCTTTTCCCTTTACCTTCTCTCAGGTTGCGAGAGCTGCTAGTATTAAGAGAGTACACCTATTGTGCTTATTGGATAGTCTTCTTCCGAACCATAGGCTTATGCCGAAAGGTAGGGAAGGAAGAAAACCAATTAGTCAAAGTGTGGTATACATAAGGTAATAAGTAAAAACAAATAAAGGGATTAGTGTAAGGGAAAAGGAAATTGCGACTACTATTATTCACGACAAAACCGCGTATACCCCTGCCACTCCTACATCCACTTTGGATTTCTCCAGAACACTTTGTATCACTAAGAAGATCTATAATGCTTGGATATGCTATCGTATAGTTACATACAAACTCGAAGGAACTTGTTCCAGTTCAAGAATGGATTCTGGTTCTGGAGAAATAGAATAGGATTATTTTGTTTTCTTTTCTCTTTACCTTCTCTCCGGTTGCGAGGGCTCTTGGTATTAGGAGAGTACACCTATTACGCTTATTGGATAGTATTCTTCCAAACCTTAGGCTGGTGCCGAAAGATAGGGAAGGAAGAAAACCATTTAGCCTAAGGGTGGTGTACAAAAGGTAATAAGTAAAGACAAATAAAGGGATTGGAGAGATGGCATGTAAATATATGGTTACAGTCATGAATCAGGATAGTGAAAGAGGCATTACTAGGAATACCCGGCTACTCCTTCGAAACATTTTAATGTTTCAATTTTAACTGTGCGATGTTAAGTGAAAACTATTTTCCCAATTAGAATCTAACTCCAGGGTATGTATTTACCAGATTTGATTCATACATCTGTATGGAGTTACAGATGGTGAGTGAGAGTAAGATATTGGGAATTGGAGTATTAGATCCTCTACATATCAAAATTCTTTGTAATTGGTGATATTTGAGTAAATCACTTGGATTTTGCTTGACGGCAAATATTTGGTTTTGAATATCCGTCGTTATGCACCAATTTCAAACTGATATATCTGTACATTTATTTTATAAAGTGAGATATAAACTTTTGAAATTATTTCTATGACATTTACCTATATCAGTTGGTGGTTAGGTAAGGTTTATTCAACAACGGTGTAATTCTTCTTAACCATAGTACAGTTTTCAACCTACGACGCATAGGGTTTGAGTTATTGAACTCAGGGGACTTATACAAAGTATTGTATGTTGTCCGATGTCCGTTAGGACAAAGGGGTTGGTACTCGTACTATATTCTGTTTACTCATGACTTCTTCAGTTCCAGACAAGTATTTCATTGAAATACAAGGTCCGGATTTTGAGAAATTATAGGTATAAGAATGAAGTAGAGAACCATATGTTGCATGACAAAGGGTTGGTACTCATACTATATTCTCTTTACTTTTGACTTCTCTAGTTTTAGAAAAGTATTTCGTACAAATACAGGGTCCAAGTTTTGAGAATTTATAGGTATAAGAATAATGTAGAGAACCACTTGTTGGATGCATCAGGATACTTCGAGGTAAACGAAGATGTAAATACTTGTGTGAGGTATTCCGTTGTAAGTAATGATTTTGAGAACTAGCTTCTCTTTCAGGTTACTCATACGTCGATGCATTCCTTGATGAGTAATGTTGTTTGTCCTTCTTCCATTTGGTTAATATGCATTGGAAACAGCTGCATGATTTTGAATATGGTTCTAATTAAATTAGTGTCATTGTTTCTATATTAGATATATAGAATGGATTCATATCTTAACGATGTTAAGGTATTATAATACCTTAGAATGTGATTAGTGTTAATTAAGCGATAATGAGGGTTTTTAATAAAAAGTTAACCAAAATAGTTTTCACATATTTTATAAAAATTAATTAATATTTATTTTGGCTTGCACACACTTTTGCATGTTAACTTGGGGGTTATGGAGGTGTTAACCATGCTTAAGTAGCCATGGCACCCTGAACCAATTTCAAGCCATGTTAACTCTTCCCACTTGTCTTTTTTTTATAAAAAAGAGTTTATCCTTTTGACTTGAGAAAGAGAGAGAGAGAGTTAAGAATAAGATGCAGGGATACTAGGCACTCTCACAAGGGTCTACAAGGTATCAACCATGCCCGATTCAAAATTTAGACGTGCCGAACAACCCTAACCAAGATCTTTAAACTAGAGATTAGGCGAAACAAAGTATGTTAAACACTTTAACATGTAAGAGTTTGGGATTAAAACCTTTATAGTCCAGTCCTTCGCTTCATAAGCTCCGTGTTGAGGTCCCTTCGCTGCGATCATCATGTTCCCGGACTCTAGAGAGGCTCCACGAAGAGAAAGATCTATGCTTGCTTCCGATCTTCGATAACAAAGATGATCTACCTTGAAGTTTCATTAACACAAGCTTTCACTCACAAATGAAGTGAACACCCTAATCTAAATGGCAAGAATAGATTAGGATGATGAAGTAGGAATTTAGCTCTCATTTATTTTCTTTAACTCACTCATTTTCATCACCTCTCAAAAAGCTAGAAAGCTTTTTAAGCAAAGAAGAAGAAGGAAGAAGATGAACTAATCTTTTTATGATGAGTAATGGATTTTTGTGAGGTTAGAAATGCAACCATGGGTTAAGTATGATAACTTAACCCATGTTGAGAATGAACCATGGTGAAGGGTTGAGTTGGGTTAACAAATATCATAACAAAATAACTTTAGAAAATATCTTTGCAAAAACAAAACAAAAAGCTTCTAGAAGCTTCTAGGAAAATTAACCCAAATCAAACCTTAATCATGTTTAATCTCCACTAATCATGTTGCATTAATAACCCTAACATGTTACAATATTATATATCACATATACAATATTTATTGTAACAAAATAAAATAATACAATTAACATATATCGCATATATATCAATGTATTACCCGAGTGAGAAAAAGAATCTTTTAGTGAGCTTATATTAGTTAATATAATTTAATATATCAAATATATTATTATACATTAAATTATCAAATCAACACTTGATCCGATAATCCGGCTATTTCACATATAACCGACTAATATAATCTGTATCAGTTCACCGAATCAACACTTGATCCGATGACCCGGCTATATCACCTATACCCGGCCGAAATTTCATATCGCGAGAATCTAATACGGTATCACATACACGTATTGTTCTAGATCCCGCACATATCATATATGTGCTCCTACTCCGTTTTGCCTGAGCTAGAAAACCTCTGTGTAGGACTCAAAAGAATCGTCAATACGCCGGCAGTAGGTGATGATCATATGAAACACCTACAAGCTGCAAGCGGTCAGCTAAACGTAACAGCCACCCCAGTATTGAACGATTAGAAGATCAACAAGCAAGCCTGTACTTTCTCCTGCGAATCCAATCAGTAACACTCCCGTAAAGTCCAGTCTCTTCGTCTCATTTGTCGCATATCTTGCCTATTGGTGGTAAACGTCAGACCCAGTAGCTTGATAAGTCATGTCGATATGAGGTCTATAACAGTTCGAGAAACTACTGACCAATAAATCTCAGCAACCCTGGCCAGGGATTTCCAGTTATAGCCAATCGAACACAGCGCAACATCAACTCCCTATACCGGGAGAGACGAATCCTCTCCTATCGCTCATTTCCTCCATGTGATTCGGGACTGTACCCAAAAGCAACATTTTTTCACGCCCTCTTAGACGTCGTATGATGGAAATCAAAGCACAGTGGGAATCACATAAGTCTCTATGACGATCTCGGGTCTACAGACTACTATGTACCAGTGTCACCAGAGAACTGCCATCTGACGTGAGGTATAATACCATCTGGGAGTTCTCGGCGAGTCTGTCCAATGTACCCAGTCTCCACTGAGCAGCCGTATACCTTCTCTGATGTCAAAAACCAATGGATATGGGATCATCCATATCCATCATATGGGTCAAGAAGCGCATACGCTAGTCTACTCTGGTATATCGATGCCCTGTCTCGATACACCTACGACTAGGAACATTTGAAGGATGTACTTGACGACTACACTGTCCCCACTAGTATAATCCGCATCATAGTCCTGGTAGTCAAGTACTCATCCTAAGTGCTTGATCAACATGTAACATAGAGACAATCAGAGTACATGTTAAGATAAAGAGCAACCAGATAGCGTACTATCATGTCGAGCAAGAAAGTCCTCCCTATATATGTCCCAGCATCCACTACAATATACAACGCATGTACAGTAATGGCCTCTAGGGCATGCATATAACTAACAATCTACCACTTGCACTAGGGCCATCTGTTGTGGTATCGCATACCCAACAATCAGCTGTGGTTGAAGTATCTCATACTCAACCATCCCATAAATGTCTCTATTGGGAAATAGGCCTTTGTGAGTGGATCGGCGCTGTTGTCTTCTCTGTCTACTCTCCTAACCTCGATCTCTCTGGAGATCAACCATCTCCATGATCAGGTGATACTGCCTAAGAATTATATCTGGATTTCTGATGGGACGGGGTTTCCTAGGCAAAATCCATAACTCCATTGTCACACAATGGTTGGAACGAAGTTCATCTCATGAACTTATATATATCCAGACTGCCCTTTTGGTAGTATCCTTGGTAAAGATGTATCTTGCCTTTAATCGTCTAGTAAGTCACGGTATCTAGCTTGGAACTCTTCCAATATACCTTCCCTCTACTGAGGGTAAAGACAATGTCTGCGACTGACATTCAGTCGTCCTTATCACCCTAGAACCTTTCCAGTGATTCTCCGCAGGATCGACCGATACCTTCTCACTACAACTAGTGAGAATCCTAACATCCAATTAGATCTATCTCATAGATATAAAACCCAGGATTTAAGAGGTATCACCTTGATCCTATATGGAGAATCCTTGTGATAAGTGGAGATTGACCGAGCGTAGCATAGGAAACTCCTTCCTTATCAAGAGTACGTCATCCACGTACTCTATGAGGATCACCACCATACTCCCTACTACCTTTTTGTATATACAAGGTTCATCTACCATTTTGATGAAGTCAAACTCTTTGACTACCACATCAAAATAGATGTTCCAACTCCGCGATACCTGATTTATCACATAAAACATCTTGCACACGTTTCCGCTGCTCCCACTATCTATGAAGCCCTCTGGCTGTGTACTTATAGACGCACTCTTCCAAATCAACATTTAGAAAAGCAGTCATGACACCCAACCGCCAGATATCGTAGTCATGGTATGTAGTCGTGGCAAATAAGATCTGGATGGACTTAAGCTTAGCTTTGAAAGTCTCAACTTTTCCATTTACACCAGGTAATCTTCTTAAGATATACTTGCTACTGATGGGGATTTAACCCTTCAGATAAAGCAACCAAAGTCCATACTTTGTTGGTGCATAAGGATTCCATCTCAGATCACTAAGCATCCAGCCATTCTTACAGAGTCCCACTCCTGATGGCCTGCTGGAAAGAAGTTGGGTCATCATCTCATGATGCAATCCTCGATCCCATTTGTTCCCCTCCGAACGGCGGCCAGGACGTGAGGACGTCTTGCCTGAGATTCGGGGCAGATGCTAATTGGTGCTATCCGTCCACCTCTCCGAAGATGCCAAGTTGATTTATGGCACCGTGTATCGGAGGTTTAGACGGATGCTCCGATGTAGCAGACTTCGTCAGATTCCCCCTCGTTTGAGGTGTTTTTGATTGTGGGGACGCTCTTCCCTGCAGGCGCAAGCCCCTACAGTTAATTACGCTACCGCATTGCGGTAACAACTTTCTCCTTCTCCAGATTGTCACTTCGTGTCGTGTGTGTTTGTTTTGTTTTTGGTTGCCCGTGGATTGTATACGGAGACTGAGTTATGTCGTCGCCCGTAGGGCGTGGACTAGTCCAAATCCGTATTTTCTTAGATTTGGGTTTGGGGTTTTGGTTTAAGGATACGTTAGCCCTGTTTAAGGCTAAGATCAACTTAAACGTTTGTTAAGGATACGTTAGTCCAGTTTGAGACTAAGATCAACTTAACGGGATCGTTTAGATCCGAAAAAAGAGCGTTTGGGCTCTATTGTTCCAGTTTAGGGACATAGTGGTCCATTGAATGTATAGTCGTCAGGACCCGTCACCTCTCTGACGACGTTGAAGGATTACAACGACAGATGTCAGAGGAGTTCTAAGATGTACCCTTGAACCAAAGTTGGTTGGGAGACCTGTAGTCCAATTTGGGACTAAAGTCTGTTTGAGGGTTTAAGGATACGTTAGCCATATTTGAGGCTAAGATCAACTTAAACGTTTGTTAAGAATACGTTAGTCCAGTTTGAGACTAAGATCGACTTGACGAGATCGTTTAGATCTGACAAAAGAGCGTTTGGTCTCTATTGTTCCAGTTTAGGGACATAGTGGTCCATTGCCAGTTTAGGGACATGGTGGTCCAATACCAGTTTAAGGACGTAGTGGTCCAATACCAGTTTAAGGACGTAGTGGTCCAATGCCAGTTTAGGGACGTGGTGGTCCAATACCAGTTTAAGGACGTAGTGGTCCATCATTCCCGTTTTGGGGACAAATGTTAGTTTAAGGACGCATTAGTCCATGAGTTTAAGGACCCCACAGTCCGTATTAATGTGTGGTTGTCGGGACCCGTCACCTCTCTGAAGACATTGAAGGACTACAACGACAAATATCAGAGGAGTTCAGAGATGTACCCTTGAACCAATGAGTTGGTGGAAAGAGCAGATTTGCTCAGTTCAAGATGATTTGAGGACTTATGGCTAGTTTGGGCTAAGTCCAATTATGTTGAAATATTGGCCCTTTGGGCCATTAGACATTTGTCTGGGTTCAGCCCCTCGTCATTCAGCAGTGTTAAACAGAGGTTTGGGGGTTCTGACAACATTTTGGCTTTTATTAGACACTGACCATTCATCATGGCTCTGTGAAATGATCAAGTTTGGACAACAAGGGTACATTTGAAGTTCAGTCAAAAGGGAATCCTGCCTCTGGAAAAACTTAGCCATTTTAGGCTAGGTTGGTTTCGAAATAGTGTTAACACTAGAAGGTATTTGATGATCACGTGTTCCCACGTGATGCGCTTTAAAAATAGTGTTAAACACTAAAAATGGGGTGGTCACGTGGGGTCACGTGATGTTAGTGTATATGCCCTAGAGGCCATTACTGTATCATACTAGTTTCTATATTACTTAATGGAAGCTTGGGATATTCACCTTGTATAAACAATCTTGCTCGATATAGTAGTATGCTACTTGGTTCGTTTCTACTTCAATGTGTACATGCATTTATTTTAGTATATCACCTATACACATTAGTGGAGCCCTTAGGATCTTTGCTTGATTACCAGCGTTGTGATGGCAGTCACACTAGTGGGGGCTGGGTAATCTATAAGCACATCCTTATACAGGTCCCTAGTCGCAGGACTATCGAGACAAGGCATCGATACTCCGGAGTAGACTAGAGTATGCGCTTCTCATCCCAGTCTGGGAGATGGTCTGTCCCACAGCCATCAGTACGTCGTACTGGAGATAGTATATGGGTTCTCGTTAGGTTACGAGTACACTGGACAGGACTCGTCGGGAACTGACCGGTTGGTATTATACCTATCGTCAATTATCAGTTCCCAGGTGACATGAGTACAGCTTAGTCCGCTGACTTGACACTGTCACTTCGCCTCGAGTGTGTTCCCACTGTACTTTGATTACTACCCTACCACGGCACAAAGGAGTCGTGCAAACAGGTAGTAGTTGGGTGCAGTCCCGAAGCACTTGGAGGCAGTGACGGTTAGACATGATTCGTCTCTCCCGGTATTGGGGGTTGACATCGCGCTGTGTCTAGGAGAGCCATTACACGAGTAGTCCCTGGCTAGGGCAAGCGAGATATACTGGTAGGCTTCCAGTGTTATCTCAGGGTGTTTTGGGCTTCACTCCGACACGACTTGTACCGCTATTAGGGAACTGACGTTTACCTCCCCCCAGGCCCGCCATGCGATATATTAGACGAACAGACCGGACTGTACGGAGACTGTCACATTCAGGCTCAGTAAGAGTTCAGATGGGTTTCACCTCGTCAGTCTTCTTGTCGGCATCTACCTGAGGACCGTTACGCACAGCTAGTGCCGCTTACGGTCTGTGGTTAAACCCACTGCCAGCGTAGTGTCGAGTCTTTAGAGTCCCACACAGAGATCTATTCGCCTTTAGGCAAAAGAGTAGAGGTCGCATGGTTTTGCGACAGGTCGCATGGTTTTGCGACAGGGATCGGTCACATCCGTGCACTTATGCACGTACAGTGTCCGGACAGTTAACACTAGCGGGCTTTGGTTTAAGCCAGATCCTAGTGTACGTTTTGGGATTGGTTTTATCTCGTATGTATTCGTGTTCCTCGGAACGCGGATGCAGGTGTGTATGCACCGTTGACGGAAAGACAGAGGCAGAGGATTCTCATTAGGGTTGTTGACTGTTGACTGTTGACCATTGACTTTTTGGTAAAACCTAATGAGAATATGATATATGATTAACAATAATATTAATTAAGTATTATGGTGACATGGTTGTTGAGGGGTTGACTTTGTTGACTTGTTGACTTTGTTGACCGGTTGACTAGGTTGGACTAGTTGACCATCATGATGACAATGGCTATCATTTCATGGCAAAGACTTTTGCTTGCTTGTTTCTCTTGTGCAAAATGAGTGCATGAAATGATATGGCTATTGTAGCTTAAACCATCACATAATATTTGATTGCTATGATTTGTTATGATGGCTTTAGATTATGAGAGCCAAGAGAGAAAAGTCTTGCTCATTCTCTCATTTCCTTTCTCTCTCTTGGCTTGAGCTCTCACCCTCTTCCTCTTGCTCTCCCTCTAGTCTATGGTTCACTTGTATCATGAGTTGAGAAGCAAGAACCATAGAGAAAAATCCCAACACACTCTCCTGTACTCACTCTAGTTCATAAGGTTTGCTATTGCCGCGGTTCCGCGGCCGATTGAGCTCCTCTCTGGGTCGTCTTCACTGCAGTTTGTTCTATGGGGTATTTTGGGAATTTTGGTATATGTTTTTTCAGCCCAGATTTTCCAGAAAGAAAATTTTGTTTTTGGGTCTTTAAAAACCGTATTTTGATCGGGTTTCTTATGACTTAAGATGACGGGTTTATTTCTGTGATGTGATATTTGTATTGAACGTCTGCTAATCGCTATATGTCGATTAGTGGGAGTTATACAAATTTGTGATCTGTAATGTTATTGGTTTGTGTATATGAATTCATTGGATTGTCGCGGGTGAATAGCCGGGGGTTGTGAAACGAGAGTTTTCTTTTCTTTCAATTCATGTAAATTTGTAAATTGATGTAATAATTATTTGTATGGCCGCACAACCGAGTCGGGGTTGTAGCCGTCATTGTATAATTTCTTTTTACTGTTTATGCTCCTAGGATAGACCCATGGAGGAGGTGCACAAACTACCGGGTATCCCGAAGTGCCGAGTGGCCTACTCACGGAGTTGAGGGAGGTTGCTTCGCTTCGGGTACTTGGCGGGTAGTTTGCCGCACCCGTAGGGGTCTTGGGTGGGGTATTGGCTATTCACCGCGACCGTGTATTCTGCTTTTCGTTACAGGCTCGTACGAATTGCGGGTTCCTAGTATATCCAACGTGTTCATCTGTGATCTGAAATGGCAATCATTGCAATATATATCTATATATCATATTATTTAGGCGTTGCTTATGTTTTACAGCCGTGCTAGCCAAGCCCTCGCTCTGTCGTTAGTTAAGTAACCTAACGGGTAATGACGGGGCCCCGTGGCGAATGCGAATGGCATAAGCGTACGTCATATTTTGGTTGTTTTCTGCAATGGTAGGACTAAATGATGGGACGCATTAAAAGAACAAATGCAAGAATATCACGCATTAAAAGAACTAATGCAAGAAAATAAACCAAGTAAAAGTCGTTGGAACACTTTCGAAAAACCACCCGGTTCTTTTCAAAATTAACTTTTAAATGCGGAGCTTGAGCCACTCCTTTTAAAAGCTATCTCGTTCCATCGATCATATCAAGTTCACTACATTCACGGTTTTGCCAAAACCATCCGTAGCCCTCCATCATTTCAGTTAAATATTCGGTAGTATTCAAGCTATGTATTTTGACCTCACGCCAAGGCATAGTGATTGGTAACTGCCGGATATTTATCTGTTGCATAGGTAGAATGCGTTGGTTTGAGACAGTCGTACTGCCATTTTGGCCTACGTCAAGGGTAGGTACGGGTGGGTTCAAATTAACCTGGATAATGATGGGAAGAACTTGACATGTGACTTATGACATTTTGACCTCACGCCAAGGTCATAAGAGCATGGGGCAAAAATCCACATCGGGAGTTTCATAAGTACTGAAACTTGCTAGCACTGCATACCATTTGGAGTGTGATGATTCTGGTAGGATTCCTTCAGTTTTGTCACGCGATGATATTTGGATCCCGATCCTACTGTGAGTATACGCTACTGCTCGGGAAATTTCTCACTTAACGATCAATGCTATAAACCTAGTAGGTATCTAGAAAGGTGTTAGCGGGGCTACGCCCCCAGGGAAAAGTGGTTCTTAAATTAAGGAACTTCGCAAAAGCGTTGGAAAATCTCCCTCGAAGTACCGACACCAGCCTGGCCGAACGGTTAAGCAAGTATTATACGGTGAGATTGATCCTGACTAATTCTTCCTTTTTGGTTTGAGGAGGGATTCGAGAAACAGTGGGAGCCATCCTGTTTAGACAAACTAAAAACCACTCTAAACTTGCAAGAGCGTCATATTGAGTGTTTCTTCTCTCTCTCCTAATTGCATCGACCAATCGACATGACTGGACTTAAGTTACTTCTAGATAAAAACATACTGACAGGGCCAAACTACAAAGATTGGCTCAGGAATGTCAAAATGGCAATCACTTACGACAAGCTGGGGTATCTTCTTACCACCAAAGCTCCCCCTGTCCCAGGTCCCACCTCCAGCGTCGCGGATAAGGAAATCCGTAATACTTGGGAGATTGATTGCGCGAAGGCCAGGTGCCTCGTGCTTGCCTCTATGGACAACGAACATCAGAGGAGGCACGAGAATATGGACCTCGAATCCATATTTCTCCATACAAAAGAACTGTATGGAGAGCAGTCTCGTATCGCAAGATACGAAGTGTCGAAGAAATTATTTTTGGCAAGATTGGCCGTCGGATCATCGGTAGCGGAACACGTGCTTAAGATGATTGGCTACATAGAAGAGCTCGCGGACCTTGGGACCATGTTGGAGAATGAGCACTATACAGACTTGATTCTCCAGTCCCCTCCTTCCACTTACGCCCAGTTTATCCTGAACTTCAACTTACAAGAAAAGGAAGTTGAACTTTCAGAACTCCTCAACATGCTGAGGAGCGTAGAGGGCACCGTACAGAAAGGTAGCGAAACATCCACTTTGTTTGTAGGAGGATCTTCCTCTTCTAGGTCCAAGGCGAAAGCCAAGGGAAAGAAGAAGAAAGCCCCCGCCAAACCAAGGGGCGGTGTTAGTAAAGTGGATACGAAGGGAAAGGCAAAGGCAACAAAGAAAGCGGGGCAGCTTGTGGATAAAGAAGAATGCTTCTATTGTCATAAGAAGGGATACTGGAAGAATGATTGCAGGGCTTGGAAAGCCAGGACACAGGAACTGAAGCAAGTTGCGGCTTCAGCTTCAGGTGTGTATGTTATTGAAAATTGTCTTTCAATAAACTCTACTTCCTGGGTATTGGATACCGGATCAGGATCTCATATCTGTAATTCTTTGCAGGCACTGAGAAAGCGTAGGGTTTTGAAGGCAGGTGATATGACCCTCAGAGTTGCAAACGGAGCTGGCATGGATGCTGAGTCCGTGGGGGACTATCACCTGGGCTTGTCAGATGGACATGTTTTTGGTTTTGGGTAATTGCTATTTTGTAACCAATGCAACTTGTAATACCATTTCTGTATCTTTATTATCTAAAGAAGGTTATGAATTTGCATTTGTAAGTAATGTTGTGAACATTCACCTTAATCAAGTTCTGATTGGGTCAGGTACATTAAGCAATGGTATATACGTATTAAACCAACCACAGATTTTCAATGTCCAGAATACACACAAAAGAAAGTCTCCGGAAATAAATCAGACTTTCTTATTGCATTGTAGACTGGGTCACATCAATGAGAGAAGGTTGACGAAGTTACATGCAGAAGGATATTTGAATCCGTTCGAATATCAATCGTATGCCACTTGTCAATCCTGTCTCAAAGGAAAGATGACAAAGACTCCGTTCACTGGACACGGAGTAAGAGCGAGCGAGCTCTTGGGACTCGTACACAGCGACGTGTACGGTCCAATGTCTACACATGCGCGAAGCGGTTATTCTTACTTCATTACTTTTACGGATGACTTTTCAAGGTACGGTTATGTCTTCTTAATGAAACATAAGTCCGAAGCCTTTGGAAAATTCCAGGAATATAAGAATGAAGTCGAAAAACAAATCGGAAAAAGTATCAAGATTCTAAGATCGGATCGAGGTGGTGAATACTTGAGTGCCGAGTTCCTGGACTATTTAAAAGAGAAAGGAATTCTCTCTCAGCTTACTCCTCCATACACTCCGCAACATAACGGTGTATCGGAGAGACGGAACCGAACCCTATTGGATATGGTACGGTCCATGATGAGTAACGCTGAGTTACCGCGATCATTCTGGGGGTATGTGCTAGAATCAGCTGCATACCTTTTGAACCGAGTTCCGACTAAGACTGTGCCTACCACACCATATGAAATATGGAGTGGGAAGAAACCCTATCTTCAATATCTGAAGATCTGGGGATGTCCGGCTTTTGTCAAAAAGCAGCATGCAGACAAACTCGAGGCACGCTCAGTACTGTGCAAGTTTGTAGGATACCCAAAGAACTCCAGGGGGTATCTCTTCTATTACGCAGAGGAACAAAAGATCATTGTTTCTCGTAATGACCATTTTCTGGAACACCAGTTCTTAGAAAAGGAAACAAGTGGGAGCGAAATAGAACTGGAAGAGATTCCAGAACCACAGACTATTACTGAAAGCTTAGTAGAACCAGAGGGTTCAAAAGAACAGGACATTCCTACGCCGCTCCACAGGAGTAGTAGGCAGTCTCATCCGCCCGAGAGATACTACGGTTTTCACATAGACGGGGATAGAGAGGATTGCATCATAGATTATGATGAGCCTACTAGCTTCCAGCAGGCCGTTCAGAGCGTCGACTCGGTAAAATGGCTGGATGCAATGCGGACCGAAATGGAGTCCATGTACACCAACAAAGTATGGACGTTGGACATTGCTCCAGACGGGGTAAAACCCGTAGGATGCAAGTGGATCTTCGAAAGGAAGATTGGTGTAGATGGACAGGTTGAGCCCTATAAAGCTAGACTGGTTGCAAAGGGTGTTCGTCAAAGACCTGGTTTGGACTATGACGAGACCTTTTCTCCAGTAGCTATGCTGAAATCCATTCGGATCCTTCTTGCCATTGCTTCCTTCCACGATTATGAGATTTGGCAGATGGACGTAAAGACCTCTTTTCTAAATGGAAATTTAGAGGAGTGTGTCTATATGGACCAGCCAGAGGGTTTCATTCAGAGTGGGAGCAGCGGAAAGGTGTGCAAGTTGCTTAAGTCCATCTACGGACTAAAGCAGGCATCGCGGAGTTGGAACATCTGTTTTGATGAGACGGTCAAGGAATTTGGCTTTATCAAAAATCCAGATGAACCATGCATCTATAGTAGATTTGTAGCGAGAACTGTAGTATTCCTCGTTTTATACGTGGATGACATTCTCTTAATAGGAAATGACATTCCTATGCTACAATCTGTCAAGGGGTTCTTGTCACACAGGTTCTCCATGAAAGACCTGGGTGATGCCTCATACATCCTGGGGATCCGGATCCATCGTGATAGATCCAAGAGGATATTAGGACTTTCGCAGTCCAGGTACATCGACACCATACTGAAAAGATTCAGTATGGAAGATTCCAAGCACGGTAACCTACCGGCTTGTCACGGGATCACCCTCTCTAAAGAGATATCTCCCAAGACTGATTTAGAGAGGGATCGCATGTCTATTATACCCTACGCTTCTACGGTAGGCTCTATAATGTATGCGATGTTGTGTACCAGACCGGATGTAGCTTATGCACTGAGTGTGGTAAGCCGGTATCAGTCAAACCCTGGGGAGAAACATTGGATAGCAATAAAGAACATTCTCAAGTACCTGAGAAGAACTAAGGAGATGTTCTTGGTGTATGGCGGAAAAGACCTCCAGATCGAGGCCTTTGCTGACTCCAGCTTCCAGAGTGACAAGGATGATTCCAAGTCCATGTCGGGTTTTGTCTTTACCCTCAATGGAGGGGCAGTGTGTTGGAAGGGTTCCAAACAGAAACCGTTGCAGACTCGACGATGGAAGCGGAATACATCGCTGCATCTGATGCCGCAAAAGAAGCTGTCTGGATGAGGAAGTTCTTGAAAGAACTTCAGGTGGTTCCGTCCATTGTTGATCCAATACCTCTGTATTGCGACAACAATGGGGCTATAGCTTTAGCGAAGGAACCCAGGTCCCATCAGAGATCCTTTAGCGAAGGAACCCAGGTCCCATTAGAGATCCAGACACATCTTGAGACGGTATCACCTGATCAGGGAGATCGTGGATCGCCAGGAGATCGAGGTTCGGAGGGTCGCTTCAGAAGATAACACTGCAGATCCATACACCAAGGCCTTGCCCCAGACTCAGTTCGATCGGCTGATCGAGATGATAGGTCTTCGATACGCCAGTACATGGCCTTAGTGCAAGTGGGAGATTGTTAGTGTATATGCCCTAGAGGCCATTACTGTATCATACTAGTTTCTATATTACTTAATGGAAGCTTGGGATATTCACCTTGTATAAACAATCTTGCTCGATATAGTAGTATGCTACTTGGTTTGTTTCTACTTCAATGTGTACATGCGTTTATTTTAATATATCACCTATACATATTAGTGGAGCCCTTAGGATCTTTGCTTGATTACCAGCGTTGTGATGGAAGTCACACTAGTGGGGGCTGGGTAATCTATAAGCACATCCTTATACAGGTCCCTAGTCGCAGGACTATCGAGACAGGGCATCGATACTCCGGAGTAGACTAGCGTATGCGCTTCTCATCCCAGTGTGGGAGATGGTCTGTCCCACAGCCATTAGTACGTCGTACTGGAGATAGTATACGGGTGCTCGTTAGGTTACGAGTACACTGGACAGGACTCTTCGGGAACTGACCGGTTGGTATTATACCTATCGTCAGTTATCAGTTCCCAGGTGACATGAGTACAGCTTAGTCCGCTGACTTGACACTGTCACTTCACCTATAGTGTGTTCCCACTGTACTTTGATTACTACCCTACCACGGCTCAAAGGAGTCGTGCAAACAGGTAGTAGTTGGGTGCAGTCCCGAAGCACTTGGAGGCAGTGACGGTTAGACAGGATTCGTCTCTCCCGGTATTGGGGGTTGACATCGCGCTGTGTCTAGGAGAGCCATTACAAGAGTAGTCCCTGTCCAGGGCAAGCGAGATATACTGGTAGGCTTCCAGTGTTATCTCAGGTTGTTTTGGGCTTCACTCCGACACTACTTGTACCGCTATTAAGGGACTGATGTTTACCGCCCCCCTAGGCCCGCCATGCGATGTATTAGACGAACAGACCGGACTGTACGGAGACTGTCACATTCAGGCTCAGTAGGAGTTCAGATGGGTTTCACTTCGTCAGTCTTCTTGTCGGCATCTACCTGGGGACCGTTACGCACAGCTAGTGCCGCTTGCGGTCTGTGGTTAAACCCACTGCCAGCGTAGTGTCGAGTCTTTAGAGTCCCACACAGAGAGCTATTCGCCTTTAGGCAAAAGAGTAGAGGTCGCATGGTTTTGCGACAGGTCGCATGGTTTTGCGACAGGGTTCGGTCACATCCGTGCACTTGTGCACGTACAGTGTCCGGACAGTTAACACTAGCAGGCTTTGGTTTAAGCCAGATCCTAGTGTACGTTTTGGAATTGGTTTTATCTCGTATGTATTCGTGTTCCTCGGAACGCGGATGCGGGTGTGTATGCACAGTTGACGGAAAGACAGAGGCAGAGGATTCTCATTAGGGTTATTGACTGTTGACTGTTGACTTTTTGGTAAACCCTAATGAGAATATGATATATGATTAACAATAATATTAATTAAGTATTATGGTGACATGGTTGTTGAGGGGTTGACTTTGTTGATTTGTTGACTTTGTTGACCGGTTGACTAGGTTGGACTAGTTGACCATCATGATGACAATGGCTATCATTTCATGGCAAAGACTTTTGCTTGCTTGTTTCTCCTGTGCAAAATGAGTGCATGAAATGATATGGCTATTGTAGCTTAAACCATCACATAATACTTGAATGCTATGACTTGTTATGATGGCTTTGGATTATAAGAGCCAAGAGAGAAAAGACTCGCTCATTCTCTTATTTCCTTTCTCTCTCTTGGCTTGAGCTCTCACCCTCTTCCTCTTGCTCTCCCTCTAGTCTATGGTTCACTTGTCTCATGAGTTGAGAAGCAAGAACCATAGAAAAAATCCCAACACACTCTCCTCTACTCACTCTAGTTCATAAGGTTTAGCAAACCGAGTGAACTAGTTTCTTCAAAGCTCGAAGAAGAAGCCAAAGGTAGAAGCTTTCGGGTGGATCGATCTTCGGCGCAAGGAGACGATGGAGTGAAGCCAATCCATACACCATCGAGAGTCAAAGACGAAGGAGTTCAAGAAAAAAAGGTATAACCCCCTAACCGAGTGGTTAACAACTCCTAGTTAGGTTGTTAGGTAGATAGTTTAACAAAGATCCGGTTTGAGTCCATGTTACCGCCTCTAGAAAATTGTTTTTCATCAAATTCCGCATGCCCGTAAGTACAGAGAGAGGTAGCATGGACTTACACGTGAGGCACCTGAGATTGGGCCAAAACTCCTTTATTTTACCCTTAAGGCTGCAAATAAGTGTTAAACACTTAGCTTTTAGGCCATCACGTGTGAGCACGTGAGACATCTGAAGATGGGGCCAGATTTCCTTTTACTTTGTTCTGCAAATAAGTGTTAAACAATTTTTGACTCTGTGGCCATCACGTGCGGGTACGTGATAGGAATCCATCCATTGGATATTAATGAGATTTGTTAGGGGTCACGTGGGGACACGTAAGGGCGCCCTAAATGTGGAGCCTGATCTCCTTTGTTTTATCCTCAAATCTGCGAATAAGTGTTAAACAATTTTCATCTTTATTTTAGAGCATCACGTGTTGGCACGTGATGGGGATTTATGCATCGATTATTACAGCACTTGCTGAGGGGTCACGTGGGGACACGTGAGAGCGCCCAAAGCTTCTTTTCTTTTGTTTTTTCTTTCTGCATTTTGGGAGCCACGTGGGAGCACGTGAGGCATTGCCTCTAAGCTTCTTTTCTTCAGGGATCTTTTCAAGGGTCACGTGGGGGCACGTGACCCTAGTCCTTTTCATGAACAGAGATCTTTTAAGAATTGAATTCTCTGTAGGGTTAAACCCTAATTATGATTTTGGAGGAATTAAATTCCTATTGTGAAAGAATTAAATTCTTATTTAGGATAAAACCCTGATTTCTTTTTAAAGGAATTAAATTCCCAGATATTTAAAAGAATTAAATTCTTGATTAGGGTTAAACCCTAGTTTCATTTTAGAAGGAATTAAATTCCTGTAACTTTGGGAGAATTAAATTCTCAAAACTCAATTCCCCTTCTAAGTTTAGGATCTACATGGCAGGATCTCGACCCGATGAGAATTAAATACTCAACTTATGGGGAGATGTGCTCTGTGCACATCTTCAACCAGAAGAAAAACTAAGTTCTTTTTTGTATTAGAGTTAAACTCTTAAATTTTGAGAAGTAAATTCTCTTTTTGAAGTTGATCTTTTTCCCTTTTCTCACCTATGGTTTTCTTTGTTGAGAATTAAATTCTCCTTTCTTTTCTTCCCTCTTGAGAATTAAATTCTCCTCTCTCTGTTTCTTCTCTCGAGAATTAAATTCTCCTCCCTCTGTTTCTTCTCTCCAAAATTAGATCCCTTCTCTTCTTTTCTTGGCTCCTATTTATAGGAGAAGGAAAAGAATCAATTTGTTCAGCAAATCTCTCAATGAAAGATTTGATTTGATTTCATAATTAATATGATCCTTTAGATCATTCAGTGAAATTTATTCACCGTTAGATTTTAAATCCAAAGATATTATGTTTGTTATTTCTGGTGAGATTTAGGGGAAATCTTTCCTTGTCTAGGATTTTTCCATAAATTGGTGATATTTAATCACCCTTGGATCTTTAATCCAACGGTCCCCATAATCCTCTTCCATTTGGAAAGATTTAGAGAAATTTAGAATTTTAATTCTATTTCGAAAGATTTTAGAGAAATTTAGAATTTTAATTCTATTAAACTGTGAGGCTTTCAAAGCCTGGCACGTGATGGCACGTGACCCTTGGTCACGTGATGGCACGTGACCCTTGGTCACGTGTGAGCACGTGACCCCCAAATTGGTTCCTTTAACAGCCGCTTGTTTATGTTGTTGTTTTAACCATCACGTGTCGGCACGTGACCATTGGTCACTTGTGAGCACGTGATATCTCGTTGAGGTACTTCCTGATTTTTAATCAGGGAACAGATTTTAGAATTTAATTCTATTCATTATTTTAGAGGCCTTAATAGCCCATCACGTGTCTTCACGTGACCCATGGTCACGTGTGAGCACGTAATGCCCCATTGGGGTCTTTTCTGTGTTTTTATTATATCTTTTAACTCCTCCAGCGGGTTCTTAAAGGTCTATCACGTGTGGACACGTGATGCCTCATAACTTTTGATCCCGGATGAATTATGAGGCCCATAATATATCAAATCGAAGGGTTTTTCGAGATGCTTCCAATACCATCAGAATTTAATAGTTCCTCCTTCGGGAACTTATCAAAATACAGGCCGGAAGATATTGGTTCGCATTTCCTTAAGCGTATCGCTGCCATTCGTTACCTTGGACTCTTCTGCGTAGAAATTTTTGGCGGGAACAAATGCCCCCCACTACTTTGCCCACGTAAGTATATACGTGGGTGAAGTAGTGCAAAGTAATGTATAGCGTATGACCAGTTTCGGGTTGGTATATTACTTTCAGAATCATGATCTGAGAAGTTAACGAGCGGACACAAGCGTCGTCATTTATCATTGACTCAAATCTCGACTCTTAAAAGATATAGTTCCAAACCCTTAACTCCATGAGCCGCACCCTTCTATCTCTTTATATCTTACTCTGGCGTGAAATAGTTTATATGCTCATGAGTAGCTTTTCCATTTCAGTGGCATGTAGCTTTGGCGAGTGTGGCTCATAGATGGTCCATCTTAACCTCTTTGCAGGGCGGTGATGGCTTAGGAGACGGGGTTAGGATCTGCCACCTAAGACTTTTCAACTTTATGAGCCGTGAGGGTCTCATAAAGATTTTTCTCCCTACGAGTCGAGAGGATCCCGCAGATGTTTTTTCTCCTTAGGGGTCGTGAGGACTCCTAAGTGTGTTTTCTCTTGAAAGTCGTAAGGATCTCACAAGAGAATTTTCCCGCTTATAAGTCGAGAGGACTCGTAAATGGTTGTTTCCCTCCTTTTCAAGATTCGAATTTGGAGAGTGTGACCTGTGGATAGTATGCAAGAGACCGTTTTGGGCCGACTTGCAGGGTCCCGGTGCTTAGGAAACAGGCTTTTTAATCCCTACTGCCTAAGGCTTTATCTCACGAGTCGAGACGAATCGAGAAGTTCTCGCAAAGACATCAATTTCCTCACGAGTCGAAACCGATCGAGCAGATCTCGCAAGAATATCCTAACGTCACAGTTAACCTCTGCTCTTTACGATAGAAGTCCGTTAGGGTCTGTGGTACTTAGGGTTTTGGCCGTCATACCGTCGCATCAGCTGATATATTCCTCGATAGGCAATCCTGCTGTTCGAGTAGCATGCGACTGCCGTGTCTCTGATCCCTTCGGGGGCTGGACAAGACGTCTTCAAGCAATCCTCCTTGGCAGTTTGACCGTCGGAAGAGCAAGCGTTAGGAATTTTGCCATGCCGCTTTTTACTTGAGGTTTGGCTCATTTTGGAGAGCCCCGATGAGTCATAACCACTCCACGCTGGTGTGGGATGATCTCCGATAGTCTTTCAGGCTTTATATGACTTGCCGTTAAGACCCTGAAGCTAGGAATTTGGACTTTGCTTCGTTTGCTGGCATTGCGTCCTCTGTATCGAGACGAATGTCGTGGTTGTCTCTAGGTTGCTGGTGAACCGTCGAGGTTTGGAACTAGGGATTTTGCCGTGGCTCCTTTTGGTGATGTCGCGTCTGCTGTGTCAAGACGAACGTCGAGATGGTGACCACTCCGCGCTGGTGCGGGATGATCTCCAATTGTCTTTCAGGATTTATATGACTTGCCGTTAAGACCCTGAAGCTAGGAACTGGGCCTTTGCTTCGTTTGCTTTGGTGTGTCCGGATCCTGTTGGAGGAAGGACGCTGTAGTGACATCTCGTCTGCTGTATCGAGACGAATGTCGTGGTGGTGACCACTCCGTGTGGGATGATCTATGATTGTCTTTCCGGTTTTATATGAGTTACCGTCAAGACGTTGAAGCTAGGAATTTGGCCTTCACTTCGTTTGCTTTGGTGCGTCCGAATCCTGCTGGGGGAAAAACGCTAGGGTGACATTTCATCTGCTGTATCGAGACGATCGTCGAGGTGGTGACCGCTCCACGCTGGTGCGAGATGATCTCTGATTGTATTTCAGGCTTTATATGACTTGCCATCAAGACCCTGAAGCTAGGAATTTGGCCTTTGCTTCATTTGCTTTGGCGCGTCCGAATCCTGCTGGGGGAAGAACGCCTGGGCGACATTTCATCTGCTGTATCGAGACGATCGTCAAGGTGGTGACCACTTCGCGCTGGTGTGAGATGATCTCCGATTGTCTTTCAGGCTTTATATGAGTTGCCGTCAAGACCCTGAAGGTAGGAATTTGGCCTTTGCTTCATTTGCTTTGGCGCGTCCGAATCCTGCTGGGGGAAGAACGCTGGGGCGACATTTCATCAGCTGTATCGAGACGATCGTCGAGGTGGTGACCACTCCGCTATGGTGCGAGATGATCTCCGAATGTCTTTCAGGCTTTATATGACTTGCCGTCAAGACCCTGAAGCTAGGAATTTGGCCTTTTGCTTCATTTGCTTTGACTCCGTCTGTTGTATCGAGACGAATGCTGAGGTGGAGCCAGGATTTTGCTGTCGCTCCGCTTTGTTTCGACCGTGAGGTCTTTTGTAGACGTTGCATCTGCGTCCTGCTGGACTGCGAAGGAACGCCGTTGTTGACATTTCGTCTGCTGTATCGAGACGAATGCTGAGGTGGAGCTGGGATTTTGCCGTCACTCCGCTTTGTTTCGACCGTGAGGTCCTTCGTTGACGTTGTGTCTGCATCGTTCTAGACTGCGGAGGAACGTCGTCGTTGACATCTCGTCTGCTGTATCGAGACGAATGCTGATATGGTCTCTAGGTTGTCTGTGAACCGTCGAGATTCGGAACTAGGGACTATGCCGTAGCTCCGTTTGATGGTGTAACATCTGTGTCCTGCTGGAATGAGGAGGCCCACCATTGTTGGTCTCCAAGCTGTAGATGTGGCCATTGAGATTTGGAACTAGGGACTTTGCCATGGTTCCGTTTCGTTGCGACTCTGAGGTCGGTTGTTGACGTCATGTCTGCATCTGGTTGGAGTGATGAGAAACGCCGTTGGTGATCTCTAAGTTGTCGATATTGACGTCGAGACCCTGAAGCTAGGGATATTCCTTTGCTTCATTTGTTGACATTGTGTCTGCAATATTGCGACAAATGTCAAGGTTGTCTCTAGGTTGTCTATGAACCGTCGAGATTTGGCTTCGCTTTCTGATGGAGCCTGTTGGGAAGATATGTTTCCCTCTTTGTTTGTGCCCCTGGATTGTATACAGGGATCAATGTGATCTCACCTGTAGGGCAAAAAATTTCATTTTTTCATCAATTTTTTTTATTCTTTCCGCGATGCTCTATCATTTCAGCTTTTTATATCGCGAAAATCGCGATTGCCCAATCATTTCGGCTATTTTTCACGGTGCCCAATCATTTCGGCTATTTTTCTTTTTACTCGCTGCATTTTATTGCGAGTTGCCCAATCATTTCGGCTATTTTTGTATGCATACATTTTTACTTGCTGATTTTGTTGCAAGTTGCCCCGCCATTTCGGCTATTTCGTATGCATGTGTGGCTCGCAGATTTTTCTATCGCGAGTGGGGGATTTGGGATCTGATACCAATCTTAGCATCAGCATCGCTGCGACTGGAATATTGCCAGGAGCGAATCATCATTTGCCGTAAAAGGACTTGGAATTTAATACCGTTTTAGGCATCAGCATCGCTACCACTAGGATATTGCCAGGAGCGAATCATCATTTGCCTCTGTCAATGTTGAACAAAGGTGTCTTAGTAAACAGGGTTAGGATTCTGTCAACTAAGGCTTTTGATTTCATGAGCCATAAGGGTCTCACAAAGGTATTTCTCCCTACGAGTTGTAAGGATCTTGTAGGTGTCTTTTCTCCTTAGGGATCGTGAGGATTCCTATGTGTATGTTCCCCTGTAAGTCGTAAGGATCTTACAAAAGGGTTTTCTCTTTATAAGTCGAGAGGACTTACAAGGGTTGTTCACCGTATGGACATATCCCCAGTCACGGGTGGGACTTGGTTACGGAAATGTTTATTCGCGCCCGTGGATTGTATACAAGGGTCAATACTGAACCGCTTGTAGGGCAGTATCAAAGGTTGTGGGGGTTGCTTAAGAACAGGTTCATGTCTCTGTAACTTAAGACTTTCAAATATTATGAGTCGTGAGGGTCCCATAAGAGAATTCTCCTAACGAGTCGTGAGGATCTCGCAAGTGTATTTTCTCCATAGGAATCGTGAAGATACCTAAGTGTGTTGCTCCCTTATGAGTTGTAAGGATCTCACGCGGGTGGTTTCTCCTTACACGGTTGAGAGGACCCTGTAAGTGTCTTTTCACGAGGTTGCACCCTTTCGGGTTTTCACAAACACTCGCCGGTAGCCCTACTGTTTTTACCCACGGAGCCCTCTCGGGTTTTCATCCGTGCCCTTTTTGCTTATGGACATACCGTTCTTTTATATATATATATTTTTATATTCTTCTTCTTTTTTTAACGAGGTCGCGCCCTTTTGGGTTTTCACAAACACTCGCCGGTAGCCCTGCTGTTTTTACTCACGGAGCCCTTTCGGGTTTTCATCCGTGGCCATTTTGCTTATGGACATACCGTTTATTTTTTTTTATTCTCGTCAGCCTGAGGATGCTGCGGTAGTAGTTTAAAGACGTTTCGGTCGTTTGCAAGTTTTAGGACATTGCGGTCCATCATTAGTTTAAGGACGTTTCGGTCCGCCGTCGCCGTATTTGAGGCGGATATCTAGTTTATTGACATTTCGGTCTATGGAGCTTTCTCTATGAAAGAGCACGATGCCCCCGGCATGTCTATCTTTTTCAGAGCATGTGGTTGTGGTGGGTTTACCTTCCATTTTTCGGGCAGCGCGAACTTGCCCTGTTGGTATTGGACTTCAACCCAGTTTTTGAAGACGTAGCAATTTTTGAGTGGGTGACCCATTACTCTGTGGTAGGGACAATAGTTAGGATTGTTAACGTCACCTGGTTGCAATGGACATTTTGGATCCGGCAGAGTGATGAGCCCGCTGCGCACCGCTAGCTCGAACAGTCTCTTTGTTTTATCTCTGGGAAACGAGTAAGGATGTTTCAACTTCTCATTTAGGTATCGCGGCTTGTGTTTTGACGACCAAACGGTTTCGGGTCACTCGGCTGTTTTTGAGCATTGGCGACGGAGGTCGCTTTTCCATTCCCTTTATCCTATTTGTTCGATCCCTTGTTTGCGGGTCCGAGATTCTTTTCGGGTAGCGTGCGATTGCGCAGCTGAACGTTCTCGCAGCTCTTCTTTTCTTTCTTTTTTCCTGAGGTGGATTCTTTGAAGAGAGGGCTGAGAGTCATTTCTTCTTCAGAATTGCTCCTGAAGGTGAGAGCTTGCGATCTTCTGTCGTCAACCATGTAACCGTTGTCGACAGTTTTCATATGCTCATTTGTCGTGCTCTGTTTCCGACGAGCTTCGTGCTTCAATCGCTGAACGTGCTGCCGGTGAGCAATATATCCCTGCCACCAGTTTTTAAAGGCATTGCATTCTTCAGTAGGGTGTGAAATCTTCTGATGATATAAGCAGAACTTAAGATGCATGTCTGCTTCATCAAGATATATATCGGTGGGAGAATTTCCTCCGAAAGAGGGGAGCTTCATTCCCATCGATATGTCTTTGGCGAACCTTTTCCTCATCTTGAACCTGCTTTTATTTGCGGCGGATGTACTTTGATCCGGTGGGGGGTGTTTCGACCCTTTCATCTAGTCCCCGGCGTTTGGCTTTCTCGAATATGGCCATCTCGCGCTCTCGATCAGCTTTGCTTTTAAGACGGGCTTCGTTCAGGAATGCATCAATCATTTCGTCTGATGGTCCTAGAAGTTCTGGCTCAGGATCTGCCCCCAGCTTCTCTATGTAAGGAGCTTCTTCGTCATTTATTGACGAGTGAGAGATCACATGGCAGCTTGCCACATAATCTTCAGATTCATCCGACGAGTCTTCTCCATTGTCTTCGTCCTCAACAAAAGAACAAGCTGCTCCCGGCGTATCCGTCTTCATTGAAGTGTGCGGCTGTGGTGGGTTTACATTCCACTTTTCAGACAGTGTGAACTTGCCTTGTAGGTACTGATCCTCGATCCATCCCTTAAAGACGAAACAGTCCTCAATCGGGTGACTTACCGTGTGGTGGTTGGGGCAATAATCGGGATTATTGAGATCGCCTGGCTGCAACAGACGTTTTGGACTCGGCAGGTTGATGAGTCCATTGCGCATGGCCAGCTCGAACAGTTTCCTCGTTTTATTCTGAGGAAACGAGTAAGGACGTCCCAGTCTCTCCTCGAGGGATGGGCGTGGATGCATATTGTTTTGGCAAATAACCGGCTTTAAGTTGCTCGGCCGTTGTTGAGTATTGGCAACGAAGGTTGCCTTCCCTTTGCCCTTTTCATTCCAAGGCTCTGTCTTTGAGAAAGAAGGCCTATGGTCCATCTGGTCCATTTGAGCCAGCTTGTCAATCAAGGCCTGGAAGGTGGTCGGCTTGAAGAACGTCATGAACTGGGAGATGGTCGCTTGAGGGTCGAGAGTACCCACGAACATGCCTACTGCAGAAGCCTCTTCTATGCGTTGTTCGCATTTCGACCATAGGTTCCGCCATCGTGTTGCGTATTGGACCCGCGTTTTTCCTGGCCTTATCCTGGCATTAATCAGTGCTGGGTGCGTCCACTAGCACTCGCGAATCTTTGTGTAAACAGCAGCTCTATCTCCGTAAATGTCTTGATAGAGTCGTTTGGGAGTTCAGAGTACCACTCAAATGCCGTCTCCGACAAGATGCCAACAAACTGGCGGAGCGGCAATTTATCATCACCTCCAGTGTTGCCGCACATGGCTCTAAACTGAGCGACGTGCTGATGCGGATTTCCCGTCCCCTTATATACGTGGAACTTAGGGATCGTATATCCCGGTGGGTAACTAATTTGGTCATACCATCAGGGGTAGGGTCGTCCGGTTCTAGCAATTTGCCCAGCCGCTTCATTTTCCTGGTAAGCACGTATTTGCTGAGCTATATAGTCATCCAATGCGGCCATGGAAATGGTTTCTTCCTTGGCTGCTGAAAGAGTCGGAGGAGGATTAGATGTTTCCCCTCTGTTGTCTTCAATAATGATCGGAGGGTCTTCAGCCGGAGGGTCCGGATGTAACATCATTCCTACCATGTCTTGGAAGAGAAGCGCCATTTGTTTAATGTTGGAAGCTTGTTCTGCTGCTTCTCTATCCTTCTTTTCGAGAACTCTGCGTAGGTAGTCAGCGTCAGTTTCTTGTTCATGACGCTGCTCTGATGATGCCTCCGAGCTTTCTTTTGGCCCGGTAAGTGTGGCCATTGCAGTCATCATCTCCTGAAGCTTATGTTGCTGCTACTGGGCTTTCGTCACAGATCGGGTGAGCGGTCGGTGACCCGTCGAAGCGCGGCTTTCCTCCTTTCCAGAAGCCATATAAACAGTGTGCACCACCATGCCCCCAGACTTGGGGTGTTTATGCTCAGCGCGTTTACGGTTCGCCATGTTCAAGGGGATTTTTGCGGTATCCTTTTCTTTTGAGTGGTTGAAGTTGAGGGGGACGTTGTAGTGGGCATCCAAGTAGCCGTTGCTTTTTGTGGCTTGACAGGTGGATTTTCTTCTTGCCGAACCTTCATCTTTTTCTGTCGGCGGAGACTGTCTTGATCCATCACGGAGTTTTGGACTTAACGCCAGACCTTGTAAATTTGAGAGGATAACCGTTGAGGAAGTTGCTCCGGCATCTTCTCTGTAGCATTCTTCATAAGTGAATGAAGTCTTTTCAGCACCGCGGTAGGAGAGTTTCTGCGTACCGTGTTCAGCAATTCAAAGCTGTTCCCGGTTGGAATTGCAGCATTGATCCCCACCGTTGGAGCAGGCGGAGTTATCCCAGATGGGGAGTTGCCCCCAGCCTTCCTCACTCGGCGCCAGTGGCGACGTCGAGCGTGTCGTGTGGATGGAGTTGTCTCAGCCGTAGGGGTGACCTCCTCATGCCCCCTGCTTTGAGGAGAGACCGTTATATGTGCTGACTTGTCGAAAACTGACACCCGTTGAGAAGCAATGTCCAATCTGTCAAAGACAGACCTCTGGGCAGAGGAAGCAGCTTTGAGGACCTCGCCTGGAGCAGAAGCCGGAATGGACATCCTTGTTAAAACTGACTTTTTGGAAGGAGAAGCCTTTCCAATGATTTCGTCCGCTTGAGCCGGGATGGCTATCCGCTTTGGGATGGCAGCTTCGGGTATCGCAGGTTTGCAGAAGTTCCGGCCCAGTCTGTTGAAAACTGAGGTATTAAGGCTGGGCGACCTGTTGAGAGGGGTCGCGGTAGTGGTAAGACGATCAAAGACCGACTTCTTTGGGGATTCTTGCAACGTCATTGTGGCATTGAAGCTCAACGGTGGGAGCATGGTCCCGAAGAATAATCCAGTGGTGGCCTGAGTTACCTGCTCCACTGGCATCTTGAAAAGGGAGGCCGCTTGGGGCCCATAAGTCACTCCTCCAGCAAGGACCGAGCGAGAGTTGCAGTTGCAGGCAGTGCAGTTTGAAGCCATTGATCTTCTGTTTTCTGCACGGAGCAAGACACCAAATCTTAGTACCTCGAATCCACAGGCAACCAAAGTAAACCGCGATTCGTTCGCGAACACGACACATGAAGTGTGGAGTGGAAAGAGGAAAAGGTCCCACCAGGCATGCCAGAATTTGTTCCCCTCCGAACGGCGGCCAGGACGTGAGGACGTCTTGCCTGAGATTCGAGGCAGATGCTAATTGGTTCTATCCGTCCACCTCTCCGAAGATGCCAAGTTGATTTATGGCACCGTGTATCGGAGGTTTAGACGGATGCGTCCGATGTAGCAGACTTCGTCAGATTCCCCCTCGTTTGCGGGGGTTTTGATTGTGGGGACGCTCTTCCCTGCAGGCACAAGCCCCTGCAGTTAATTACGCTACTGCATTGCGGTAACAACTTTCTCCTTCTCCAGATGGTCACTTCGTGTCGTGTGTGTTTGTTTTGTTTTTGGTTGCCCGTGGATTGCATACGGAGACTGAGTTATGTCGTCGCCCGTAGGGCGTAGACTATTCCAAATCCGCATTTTCTTAGATTTGGGTTTGGGGTTTTGGTTTAAGGATACGTTAGCCCTGTTTAAGGCTAAGATCAACTTAAACGTTTGTTAAGGATACATTAGTCCAGTTTGAGACTAAGATCAACTTAACGGGATCGTTTAGATCCGATAAAAGACCGTTTGGGCTCTATTGTTCCAGTTTAGGGACATAGTGGTCCATTGAATGTATGGTCGTCGGGACCCGTCACCTCTCTGACGACGTTGAAGGATTACAACGACAAATGTCAGAGGAGTTCAGAGATGTACCCTTGAACCAAAGTTGGTTGGGAGACCTGTAGTCCAATTTGGGACGATACGTTAGCCATATTTGAGGCTAAGATCAACTTAAACGTTTGTTAAGGATACGTTAGTCCAGTTTGAGACTAAGATCGACTTAACGAGATCGTTTAGATCTGACAAAAGAGCGTTTGGGCTCTATTGTTCCAGTTTAGGGACATAGTGGTCCATTGCCAGTTTATAGACATGGTGGTCCAATACCAGTTTAAGGACGTAGTGGTCCAATGCCAGTTTAAGGACATGGTGGTCCAATACCAGTTTAAGGACGTCGTGGTCCAATACCAGTTTAAGGACGTAGTGGTCCATCATTCCCGTTTTGGGGACAAATGTTAGTTTGAAGACGCATTAGAACATGAGTTTGAGGACCCCACAGTCCATATTAATGTGTGGTTGTCGGGACCCGTAACCTCTCTGAAGACGTTGAAGAACTACAATGACAAATATCAGAGGAGTTCAGAGATGTACCCTTGAACCAATGAGTTGGTTGAAAGAGCAGATGTGCTCAGTTCAAGATGATTTGAGGACTTATGGCCAGTTTGGGCTAAGTCCAATTATGTTTGAAATATTGGCCCTTTGGGCCATTAAACATTTGTCTGGGTTCAGCCCCTCGTCATTCAGCAGTGTTAAACAGAGGTTTGGGGGCTCTGACAACATTTTGGCTTTTATTAGACACTAACCATTCATCATGGCTCTGTGAAATGATCAAGTTTGGACAACAAAGGTATATTTGAAGTTCAGTCAAAAGGGAATCCTGCCTCTAGAAAAACTTAGCCATTTTGGGCTAGGTTGGTTTCGAAATAGTGTTAACACTAGAAGGTATTTGACGATCACGTGTTCCCACGTGATGCGCTTTAAAAATAGTGTTAAACACTAAAAATGGGGTGGTCACGTGGGGTCACGTGAGGCCC
Source organism: Agapanthus africanus (assembly GCA_030015575.1). Lineage (NCBI taxonomy): Eukaryota > Viridiplantae > Streptophyta > Magnoliopsida > Asparagales > Amaryllidaceae > Agapanthus > Agapanthus africanus. Next base: position 221,775,912 of record JASDDO010000016.1, on the reverse strand, counting down.
CTGAGATTGGGCCGAAACTCCTTTATTTTTCCCTTAAGGCTGAAAATAAGTGTTAAACACTTAGCTTTCAGGCCATCACGTGTGAGCACGTGAGGCATCTGAAGATGGGGCCAGATTTCCTTTTACTTTGTTCTGCAAATAAGTGTTAAACACTTTTTGACTCTCTGGCCATCACGTGCGGGCACGTGATAGGCATCCATCCATTGGATATTAAAGAGATTTGTTAGGGGTCACGTGGGAACACGTGAGGGCGCCCTAAATGTGGAGCCAGATCTCCGTTGTTTTATCCTTAAATCTGCGAATAAGTGTTAAGCACTTTTCATCTTTATTTTAGAGTATCACGTGTTGGCACGTGATGGGGATTTATGCATTGATAATTACAGCACTTGCTAAGGGGTCACGTGGGGACACGTGAGAGCGCCCAAAGCTTCTTTTCTTTTATTTTTTCTTTCTGCATTTTGGGAGTCACGTAGGAGCACGTGAGGCATTGCCTCTAAGCTTCTTTTCTTCAGGGATCTTTTCAAGGGTCATGTGGGGGCACGTGACCCTAGTCCTTTTCATGAACAGAGATCTTTTAAGAATTGAATTCTCTGTAGGGTTAAAACCTAATTATGATTTTGGAGGAATTAAATTCCTATTGTGAAAGAATTAAATTCTTATTTAGGATAAAACCCTGATTTCTTTTTAAAGGAATTAAATTCCCAGATATGTAAAAGAATTAAATTCTTGATTAGGGTTAAACCCCAGTTTCATTTTAGAAGGAATTAAATTCCTGTAACTTTGGGAGAATTAAATTCTCAAAACTCAATTCCCCTTCTAAGTTTAGGATCTACATGGTAGGATCTCGACCCGATGAGAATTAAATTCTCAACTTATGGGGAGATGTGCTCTGTGCAGATCTTCAACCAGAAGAAAAACTAAGTTCTTTTTTGTATAAGAGTTAAACTCTTAAATTTTGAGAATTAAATTCTCTTTTTGAAGTTGATCTTTTTCCCTTTTCTCACCTAGGGTTTTCTTTGTTGAGAATTAAATTCTCCTTTCTTTTCTTCCCTCTTGAGAATTAAATTCTCCTCTCTCTGTTTCTTCTCTCGAGAATTAAATTCTCCTCCCTCTGTTTCTTCTCTCCAAAAATAGATCCCTTCTCTTCTTTTCTTCGCTCATATTTATAGGAGAAGGAAAAGAATCAATTTGTTCAGCAAATCTCTCAATGAAAGATTTGATTTGATTTCATAATTAATATGATCTTTTAGATCATTCAATGTACTTTATTCACCGTTGGATTTTAAATCCGAAGATATTCTGTTTGTTATTTCTGGTGAGATTTAGGAGAAATCTTTCCTTGTCTAGGATTTTTCCATAAATTGGTGATATTTAATCACCCTTGGATCTTTAATCCAACGGTCTCCATAATCCATTTCCATTTGGAAAGATTTAGAGAAATTTAGAATTTTAATTCTATTTCGAAAGATTTTAGAGAAATTTAGAATTTTAATTCTATAAAACTGTGAGGCTTTCAAAGCCTGGCACGTGATGGCACGTGACCTTTGGTCACGTGTGAGCACGTGACCCCCAAATTGGTTTTTTAACAGCCGCTTATTTATGTTGTTATTTTAACCATCACGTGTCAACACGTGACCATTGGTCACGTGTGAGCACGTGATACCTCGTTGAGGTACTTCCTGATTTTTAATCAGGGAACAGATTATAGAATTTAATTCTATTCATTATTTTAGAGGCCTTAAAAGCCCATCACGTGTCTGCATGTGACCCGTGGTCACGTGTGAGCACGTAATGCCCCATTGGGGTCTTTTCTGAGTTTTTATTATATCTTTTAACTCCTCCAGCAGGTTCTTAAAGGTCCATCACGTGTGGACACGTGATGCCTCATAACTTTTGATCCCGGATGAATTATGAGGCCCATAATATATCAAATCGAAGGGTTTTTCAAGATACTTCCAATTCCATCAGAAATTAATAGTTGCTACTTCGGGAACTTATCAAAATACAGGCCGGAAGATATTGGTTCGCATTTCCTTAAGCGTATCGCTGCCATTTGATACCTTGGACTCTTCTGCGCAGAAATTTTTGGCGGGAACACCACTGTCATGTAGAAATCGAAGTATCTCTCAGGTGGGTAAGGAACCTTACTAGATTGGCGAAGAGGCTGAGGTTCGTTAGAAACTATTGAATACTTCGGTTCTACCAAATCATCAGCTGCAGTTTGTATAGCTGGAACTCTTTCCAGTTCTACCTCATGACCACTAATTTCTTCACAAGAAATTCCCTTTCACAAAGGTGGCATGTTGCGAAACAAAACATCTTTTTTTCCTCGGTTAGGTAGAAGATATTCCCTTGCGAATGCTTAGGATATCCAACAAACTTCTACAGAATAGACTTTGCCTCGAGCTTGTCCGGATTATGCTTTTAGACATAGGCCGGACAACCCCAAATCATAACATACTTAAGATATGGGCTCTTCCCATTCCATATCATATATGAAGTGGTAGGCAGCTGATTTGATTGGAACCCTATTCAATGGGTATGCAGCTTCTCAAGTGCATAACTCCCAAAAGAAAATAGGAAACTCAGTAGTACTCATCATAGAGCGCACCATATCAAATAGGGTGTATTTGCTCCGCCCCGATACACTGACGTGCTGTGGTGTATACGGAGGAGTAATGCTGAGAGAGAACTCATTCTCCTTTAGAATAGTCCAGGAATTCCGTGCTTAAGTATTCTCCTCCTTGATCTCATCAAAGGACATAATATTTATACCCATTTTCGGTTCTCTACTTCTAACTTATATTCATTGAATTCCTCAAAAGTTCCAGACTTTATTTCAACAGGAAGATATGTCCAGGTCTTGAGAGATAATCAGTGAATGTAATGAAGTACAAAGAACCGGTCTTGGCATGAGTAGGCAGGGGACTTTCATACATCAGCATGTATCAATCCCAAGAGTTCACTAACTCTTTCTATGTTTCCAATAAACAGAGCTGTTGTCATCATATCTTTGTGACATGACCGGCAAGTTTCACAAGATGTAAATTCAAACTAATTTAAATATGCACCTAAATGTAACTTCAGCTAGTCGAGTCACATTGATATTACCTAGTCTACAATACCCTCAAGAAGGATTCGTTCATTTCTGAACTCTACCTCTTGTGTGTGTTCTGTACACTATGAACTGTGGTTTGATTTAGAACGTCTATGCTTTTAGATAACGTGCCTGAACCGATCAACTCTAGATATAGGAAATGTTCAAAACATTATCCAACAATACAGAATTATATCCTTCTTTACTAATAAAGAAACTGATATGATGTTGTATATCAGGTTCGGTATCTAATAACATTCGTTCAGAATCAATGTATTCTGGTAATAATACAGGGTGATAACTACCAATAGACTTGGCTGCAACACTTGCACCATTTCTATCTCATGAAACTTATCACCCGTTCTCAGTTCTCTACCTTTCTATAGCCCATGTAACAGATTACATATGCGTGATCCTGATCCGGTATCTCATACACAGGACGTAAAGAATACTGAGAAACGGTTCTCTGTAATGAACACACCCGAAAAAGATGCATCAGCATGCACATTCTTCGTTTGGGTGGCACGGGAATTCTGGTAATCCCCTATTTCCTGCTCTGTCTTATAACATTTATAAGTTGGAGCGGGACCAACGTTCCTTAGCGCAGTATAACAAGAGGGTTCGTTCAATACATCCATATTATTTTCTTGATCAAGGCGTGACATGGTCGCAACTTGGAGAGAGAGAGAAGAAAACACTCAGCGTGCACTTTTACAAGATTATATTGTTTATCAATTTATCTAATCAGGATGGCTCCCACTGTTTTAGTCAAATCTTCCTTCAAAGCCTAAAAGGAAAGACTAGCCGGGATTAATTACACCCTACAAGTTCGCCAATCTTTCAGCCAGGCCAGTGCCAGTACTTTGAGGGAGGTTCCCCGTGCTTTCGCACGGACCTAATTAAAATAAACCTCGTTTTTCCAGGGGGCGTAACCCCGTTAACACCTTTCTAGACACCTACTTGATCGGCTAAGTGTAATGTGTAAAACTCTCTCAGGAGTAACTCTTACTCGCAGTGGGTATCGGGAACCAACTATCTCATAGAAGGTATGCAATCTCATTGCAAATTTCAACACTTGAAATTCCCAATAATATTTTACCCTTACCGTGCTATGACCTTGACGCATGCCAAACAACTCATAGTTCGCTAGTCAAGTTCAACCCGTACATTTCTTGATTGAATTAAACCCACCTTCATAACCCTTGACGCATGCCAAACAACGCCGTACGAATACCCTAATCCATTCGCATCGTATGCTAGCAGATAAGCACTAGTTACCTACCGTACACTGCGCCTTGAAGCATGCCAAACTACCGCAGCACGAATACTAAGTAGTACTTATCTGAAATGACGGAAGGCTACGACAAGTTTTTAGGAAAACCCTTTGCGTAATGAACTTGATATCGTTGTAGAATCGAGTGATTTTAAATGGAGTGTTTTTTAGGCCATTACTAGTTTTGCTAAAGAGGTCACTCCCGGTGAAGGGATCTCGGCTCTTTCCTTATCGAATAAGGTGCAGGATATTTCACAAATACCGCTGTGGAAAGCCAAACTATAGAAGCAATCAAAAGACAAACCGTGTTTGTAGCATCTGCTCGTTTCGCTAAAGAGGTCACTCCTGGTGAAGGGATCTCAGCTCTTTCCTTATCGAATAAGGTGCTGGATGTTCTACAAAGAACACCGCTATGCAAAGCAAGAACTAGAGCTACCAGTTTTTAAACAAGTTTTTACAACATCTTTAGGTTTCTTTTAGTTTCATTAATCTCATTAATGAAGTCCCGTTTTAATTATGCTTCACAAGCATCACATTTGAAACGAAATATGCAATATAACATATATCTCATATATATAATATAAACATTCTTCTCAGGCAGTAATATGATCTCATCACAGAACATTGCAGCAGAAGATAACATGTGAAATATTGGATATACTAGGATTTCCATGTTTTATGCGAGCCTGTATAAAACACGGATTCCACTGTCGCGATGAATAGCCAAACCTACATCCCTAGACCCCTACGAGAGAGGCAAGCAACACTGCCAATTCTAGGGTTAGGAGACCCGGTCTCGACTCCTTGAGATGGTCTCCCACTGGACCCTAGAACCCGGTTACTTGTGCTCCCCACCTTGGGTCTATCTAATGCGGAAAAGTAAATAATATACAATGGTGACATCATCCTCAACCCGGAAGTGCTCCAGTAAAAGAATATTACATACAAATGAATTTTACATGAATGAAAAAGAAAAAAATCTCATCTCACATAAAACCCCCGGCTATTCAAAATGCGACGATCTAATATAACATATCACAGCAACACATAATATCTCATATCATCAACGCCAAGCAGTAAGATTATGGGGTCGGTTTTCAACAGTAATATCCGTAGGTAATTATGCTTGTTTCTGGGAATTTTTAATTCTACTCAAGTGTTGAGTTTTCTGGGTTGTATAGGGAGCTCGTTGATTCGATCAGAAAGTATAACTTCGTTTAGTTTGTCCGGGTAATTGTTAGAACGTGTTAAAATGTTCGAACGGATATCAATAACTAACTTTTTACCCTGCCGGAAAAATTCCAAGCGTTGGATTTTTCCATAGTTTAAAAACGTTCTAAGTCGTGCAGACCCTCTAGAAGACAACAAACCTTAACTCGATTATGTGACCGTCTGAACCGCTTCTAAACCTTAGGGTTTGTCGCAGTACGGCGTTGCCACATGTGAGGCATTGGCTTGACCCTTCTACGGCTGGACCATTGGTACTGTGGCATGTGATGGATGTTTTCAAACTAATTTCAAGTGTTGAGAACCATTTGGGAAAACTTGGGTGTTTGATTATCCGATCGGAAAGTTTAACACTATCTATTTATCTGGATTATGATACAATATTTGGAATCCACAAGTAATTATGAGATAACTAATTTGAATGTTATAAATTTAGCAGTTCAGTCTCAGATGATCGGTTGTCACAGGATTTTGATGCGATCAAAAGTCCGTCGCAATCACGTAGCGTACGCGGATACTCGCCGGTTAACTTAATAGACAGCCACGGTCCATAGCCCCGACCAAGTGACTGTAGGAGAACCCCGTCGCCAAAAACATCCGTTCAGGTGCTCGCGGCAGCGGTGTTCCGCCTTAGTGCACTTCGTTCACGGCATCGTGGGTGCGGCCGTCTACTAAAGTTTTCGACGAGAATTCGATCAGGTTTTCGGGAATCTTGTTGAATTGCCGGACTAGATATTGAAAAGTGTTTTTGATATTGAGACTAAAATGCGGGGTTTATAATTGTTAGGCATGCGATGGCTAAGGAATTCATTTGGTTAAGCATACGATGTCTAAGGTGGTTGCAGATTCCAACTGTTGTAGTTTTACACTTTCTTTTCTGTGACCGTAAGCGTAGTATGTGGTGTATCGCCGGCTTCGCTCTGATACTACTGCAGGGTTACTAGGCACTCTCGCAAGGGTCTACAAGGCATCAACCATGCCCGATTCAAAATTTAGACGTGCCGAACAACCCTAACCAAGATCTTTAAACTAGAGATTATGCGAAACAAAGCATGTTAAACACTTTAACATCTAAGAGTTTGGGATTACAACCTTTGTAGTCCGGTCCTTTGCTTCATAAGCTCCGTGTTAAGGTCCCTTCGCTGCGATCATCATGTTCCCGGACTCTAATGAGGCTCCACGAAGAGAAAGATGCATGCTTGCTTCCGATCTTCGATAACAAAGATGATCTACCTTGAAGTTTCATTAACACAAGCTCTCACTCACAAATGAAGTGAACACCCTAATCTAAATGGTAAGAATAGATTAGGATGATGAAGTAGGAATTTAGCTCTCATTTATTTTCTTTAACTCACTCATTTTCATCGCCTCTCTAGAAGCTAGAAAGCTTTTTAAGCGAAGAAGAAGAAGGAAGAAGATGAACTAATCCTTTTGTGATGAATAATGAATTGTTGTGAGGTTAGAAATGAAACCATGGGTTAAGTATGATAACTTAACCCATGTAGAGAATGAACCATGGTCAAGTGTTGAGTTGGGTTAACAAATATCATAACAAAATATCTTTAGAAAATATCTTCGCAAAAACAAAAAAAAAAGCTTCTAGAAGCTTCTAGAAAAATTTACCCAAATCAAACCTTAATCTTGGTTAATCTCCACTAATCATGTTGCATTAATAACCCTAGCATGTTACAATATTATATATCACATATACAATATTTATAGTAACAAAATAAAATAATACAATTAACATATATCTCATATATATCAATGTATTACCCGAGTGAGAAAAAGAATCTTTTAGTGAGCTTATATTAGTTAATGTAATTTAATATATCAAACATATTATTATATATTAAATTATCAAATCAACACATGATCCGATAATCCGGCTATTTCACAGATAACCGACTAATATAATCTATATCAGTTCACCGAATCAACACTTGATCCGATGACCCGGCTAAATCACATATACCCGGCCGATATCTCATATCGCGAGAATCTAATACGGTATCACATACGCATATTGTTCTCGGTCCCGCACATATCATATATGTGCTCCTACTCCGTTTTGCCTGAGCCAGGAAACCTCTGTGTAGGACTCTGAAGAATCGTCAATACGCCGGCAGTAGGTGATGATTATATCAAACACCCACAAGCTGTAAGCGGTCAGCTAAACATAGCAGCCACCCAGGTATTGAGCGATCAGAAGATCAACAAGCAAGCCTGTAATTTCTCCTGCGAATCCAATCAGTAACACTCCCGTACAGTCCGTTCTCTTCGTCTGATACGTCGCATATTTCGCCTAGGGGTAATAAACGTCAGACCCCAGTAGCTTGATAAGTCATGTCGATATGTGGTCTATAACAGTTCGAGAAACTACTGATAACACTTACCAGTAAATCTCAGCAACCCTGGCCAGGGATTTCCAGCTATAGCCAATCGAACACAGTGCAACATCAACTCCCTATACCGGGAGAGACGAATCCCCTCCTATCGCTCATTGCCTCCATGTGATTCGGGACTGTACCCCAAAGCCACCTTTTTGCATGCCCTCTTGGACGTGGTTTGATGGAAATCAAAGCAAAGTGGGAATCACACAAGACTCTATGACGATCTCGGGTGTACAGACTACTCTGTACCAGTGTCACCAGAGAACTGCCATCTGACGTGAGGTATAATACAATCTGGGAGTTCTCGGCGAGTCCGTCCAGTGTACCCAGTCTCCACTGAGCACCCGTATATCTTCTCTGATGTCAAACACCAATGGATATGGGATCATCCATCACCCATCATATGGGTCAAGAAGCGCATACGCTATTCTACTCTGGTATATCGATGCCCTGTCTCGATACACCTACGACTAGGAACATTTGAAGGATGTACTTGACGACTACACTATCCCAACTAGTATGATCCGCATCATAGTCCTGGTAGTCAAATACTCATCCTAAGGGCTTTATCAACATGTAACATAGAGACAATCATAGTACATGTTAAGATATAGAGCAACCAGATAGCGTACTATCATGTCGAGCAAGAAAGTCCTCACTATATATCTCCCAGTATCCACTACAATATACAACGCATGTACAGTAATGGCCTCTAGGGCATACATATAACTAACATAAGAGAGATGAGGCATGGGCAAGCATGGAGTATTAATGAGGAGAGAGAAAGGGCGTCGCTCATTTCTAACCTCACACCCTCATTTCCCTCATCCCTCACTCATACACTCCCTACTTCTCACCCCACACTCTCATTCTCAATTATTCTCCTTCTCATTCCCTTCCTCAAAACTGAAACCTATCTTGTTCTCCACTAACACCAAGCCTAATCTTCACTAAACCTCACTAAAACCCTTCACAGGTCTAGCTAAGCCCCATCTTGATAACTTGGAGCATGGAAAGCTAGGGTTTTTGAGCAAGTTTTGTAAGGTAGTGATCTCTAACTGTTAACTAGGCTTTTAAGATGTTGTGTTGCTTATTAGTTGCTGTTTAGAACACTAAAGTTATAGTTTTTGTGCAAATATCGTATTTTGGTAAAGTGTTGTGTCTCGGGTGAATCTGCAATCGAACTAGGTTGTTGTTTGAGAAGTTTCCATCACAGAGGCCTAGTTTATAGGCCTAGAACCCACCATAAAAACCTGAACCCATTCCCTTTGAAATTTGTAGCAATTTAATTCCTTCTGGCCGCAATTTGCGACCATACTGGTGAGTGATGGTTCGTGTCTTGGTCGTGGGGTTTCTGTGTTGTTTGTAGTCTCGTGAAACTTGCAACTTTCACTACTTGTTTGAGGAGCAAAATCTGGGACTACTTAGCTAATTTCTAGTGTTTCGGCAAAGTGCGATACGATTAATCCGACGTAGTTTAAGTGTTTCTGCTAGCTTGCAGTCGTGGATTTATTTTGATGATGCCGCTGTACGCGTTTAGCGGCTAAGCGGTAGCTTGAGGGAACCGATTCGTTAATTGGCGTTGTGTTCGTTTATTATTGGGTAGTTTGCTAAATCCATGCGTTATTATGCTGTGTAATAATAGGATCGCATGCGGCAATTCGGACGCTGCGAGCATGGGAAAACAAGTGGTTGGATTTACCTAGCTCGAGATCGCCGGTGAGAAGATTTAACATCTATGGGGAATTGCCCGTATGGCAATAAGCGTCGAGGGAAGATTCAATGTTATAGCCACATGTTTAATATGCATATGCGTTGATCGTGCATGAGCATCATTTGCATACCGTTACTTGTTGTACATTGACTTAGTACCTATTAGACACTGCACCATTACTGACGGTTCATGTTGCACGAGCACTGAATTGTATGCCACACACACACCGTTGGTAATTACCATGACACGCACAACATATACATATATGTTGTAGTGCATTCGTTATTGACATTGAGGCTGTTGTTCTTGTACCACCTTACTAAGGGAATATGTATTGTACCTCCTTCATTATTATCAATAGTTAGACATTGATTCTTGTTCTATTGCGCATATTAATTGCATCATGCATACATACATACATGCATACAAACATACCTTGCTATAGCTACATATACACTTTTATATGATGTTGCATTTGACTTCGGGGAAATTAGGAACCGCATGATATCTTTAAAAACGTGATTCATTTAAAAGAGCGGTTTTCCTTTGATATGCTCATATTATTGTTCTATGTTGCATACATCGTATTTCATGGATTTACGCATTGAGATACTGATTTCATGTGATTTATGGATTTGAGAACCGTTGTTATATTTCAAGAAAGTATGCATTGTTTTGAAAACCCGGTTTCTCTTGTTATGATATTTCGATACGTCCAACATGATTTTCCCGGTTCTGAGATCGGTTTTCGAAACCCGATTCGAGGAGATGGATGATCCATTTGTTGGTTCATGGTGGACCCGGTATGGTACCCCGGGGAAAGAAAGGTATGTTGTGCAGTAGATGATGAGCCTGGCAGAAGGACTACTACCTGCCGGTGATAGTTTGGACCCGACGGTTATCCGGATGATATCGACCGGAGATGTGAGATAGATATGGGTCGATCCGGACTGACGGAGCCCGAGTGTAAAATTTTGAAATATTTTAGATAATTAATTAAGTTATTTAGTTAAATAGATAATGTTATTTAATTTTTCTTGTAGTAAAGATGTTTTTTTATAACTAAACTGGAAATAAATTGGTAAAGAAAATAGTGTTTATATAATAATATGTGTAATGAGAGGTTTATGTGAAATGGTTAGTGTCCTTATGATAATTAGAGTTGTTTGAGGGTTTTATGCAAAAAGGTGTAGGACTTGGTTAAGGTTAACTTAAACCCTTTGTGTATCATAACATCATGAATACACCTCCTTCTTGCTTGTACACCTCATGCACACACCTTATCCTTGCATGAAAACCCTGCATCCTTTGGGTGACACCTCCTCCTACAACTCATAGTTCATTCTCCTTATCTTATATAATTTGTTCTGTTCATAAAACCAATTTAAAATCAGAATTTAGCAAAATGAAAAAAAAATGAAAACTTAGAACAACAAAGAAGACAAAGGAAAAGAGAAGAGAGACTAAGTACAAAGATCACCACCATCACCCTCAAGCTAGGATCTTTGAGTTGTGCATCTTGGAGGAACCCTTTCCAGTAATGTTCTATAGGTATAATCTCTAAACCCTATAGAATTATAGTTCTGAAAAGTTTAAATTTATAAATCGAATATCGGAAATATCGTATTTTGGTAAATATAGGCTCTGTGTAAAATCTGCTGTAGTTTAGATAATAATTAATATAACCAAATAGTACCTCATCTTATTAATTTGACTTAGAATAACCCATAGGAAGACGGACCCATTCCCTCGGATTTTGGCCAGCGACAATTGGCAAAAATCCGAGCACGCCAGATTTTTATGGAATTTGGGTGTTGGGATTTTTAGATTAGCTCTATGTATATGTATTAGGATGTTTGGTATTGCAAGTTTAAGTTAGTTTATCAGTATATGAAATTTGGAAGCTAATATCTGTAAAGGGGTTAAAAATCTATAAACGATACGGACATATCATATCATGAGTTCTGTTTTACCTGTTACGACCAGAAAAGGGTTAGCACAGATTAACATAAGTTCAGTTAACTCACGATATTCACACGTAGCATAATTAGTATGCGCAGTATCGTAAACTAGGATATTTGCGATGTTTTAGCATACTGATATTGAATCTGGAACCAATAGGTGTAATCACTAGAAAAACTAGTAACACCATAAGTATCATAAGACCACTAGAAGACTTAACTTAAGGCCCGAGCCCCTAAGTCATTGTTTGACCCGACGACATCTAGCCTTTTTTCTGAGATCGCCGGCCCTCTTGGGTTTTTGGTTTTGGTTTTTCTTCTGTGGCTTTGTATGGGTAATTTATGATTTATAGTATTGTTTGATTTGTCCTAATATTCATGCAAAGAAATCTGGGAAAGTTTAGTTTGGGTTTTATTAAAGTTTCCGACATTTCGATATGATTTTCCGTATTTCTGTACTGCAACCGAAACGTTGACGTTCGTATGTTAAGTTTAGGGGCATTTGATCGTCTTTGGGGTAAGTGAGTTGTAGGTTCTAACCTACGGGTGCATAGCTCGTTGTTTTGGTTTTCAATATGATATTTACAACGATGTGATTTTAAATACGATTATAGGTGCGATCGCGAAGGTTTCCGAGACTGAATTGGCGGACATGGCAGTGCGAATTTCAGCGTGCTCAACGAGTTGGTGAGTAGATTTACATCTACGGCGGAAGTCGGGTGGATGGCGTATAGCACCCCCACAACCTTATAATTAGTATTATGATATCTAGTTAGTTTAGTATTTATTCAAGATATTGATATTGTATCGCATCTAGTTTGTCCTTCATTTGCATATAGTTTCATACATTATTTTAAATGAGATACGTACGTGTTGTTAGATCCGTACGATATGGATTTGGTTTGATGGGTTTGTACGAGCGATCATGCTGTATTTAAGATGATACAGTTATAGTGATACGATGAGCTATTATACGAGAAATTATATATATTGGAAATGATGAGATTCGTATGACGAATAACGGCCAAGTTTTCCTTTAGACTCGTAGAGTTAGATTATATTTCGTTTTAGGATGTAATACTTGTGTGATCTATATTCTTTTAAAAACTACGATTCGTTTCTCTTTTAGTGATAAAATACAAGGATGCGGTGCCAATTTCCAAAATGAATATCTATTTGAACCGAAGGCAGCTTCCTTTTCTCAAAACCAACGTTTCGTTCCATTTTAAAAGATAATGGTATAGCTCATAACAGGTAATTACAGTTATTAGTTACGCATAGATTTACTTTACATGTTCGCATTATAGTTATCGATAGAATCCGTTTCCGTAATACGAACACTTTGATCGAACACTGCACAATTACCAATGAGTACAATGCTGCACAACCACGTACCTATATGTTACACTACACCTCATTGCACCTGCCATGTCACTGTAGAACCGCTCTGTTATATAATGTGTATGTATATGTTAATACGAATAAGTTATTACACCGTAGAACACTTGCACAAATACTAATGATTGCCATGTTGCACGAGCACATACGCGTACGCTACACTACACATCATTAGTAGTGCCATGACACAGTAGAATTGATAACATTATGCTTATATGATTTAATTACGCAGTCTTTCTTTATTACCTGTTGTATTTGATTCTTATGGATTTTCTGGATATTTTACTCCTGATGATATATATCGGTGGTATGAGATACTGTTATATATGTATATATATAATATATCATCAGAATAATCTATGCAAGTATTCTCATTCTTTACTTGATATTTTTGTATATGAAGAGTTGGCGTCCACCATGAGCTTTATGTTTTCTGATTGTTTTACTCCGCCCCGAGTGGGAGGGCTATACGGTTTCAGACTTGTTACTTATCCAGACTGAGTGGGGGGGCTATACAGTCGGATACATGGTGGACCCGGTTCAAGACCGAGGGGCAGGAGAGCCACATTATAGACGGGGAGCCTAACGAGGATACTCGATACCGGAGATAGAGATGAGCACGACAGATATTCAGGGGATACTGACCGGGGTTCGATTAGGCACGGCGGATATCTAGGGGATACCGACCGGGCCAGGGATATCGGGTGGCGATCATATATTGAGATGGTGTCGACGGTATCTGCATTTACGTATCTGTGATGGACACGAGAGATTTCTGATTTCGGTGTCGATGCTGGACATCCATATATATTGATATGATTGCTATGATGAGGTACACAGTTAGATTACAGTTATTGTAGTCGATCAGGACTGATCCGGGGGACAGTACCTAAATATATTGTACGGGCATTCTAATACAAAAAATGGAATTCAAACAAGAGCTATGGACTCGTTATTTTTGAAATGTCAGATATTATACTTGGGATTGCATGATAGTTAGTGTTGCATTATAATACATATGCATATCATATTATATTAGTACAGATTATGGTAGTACTATACTTATGACCTAGGTATCGTCGTGCATTTCGATTTCTACTTTTAGACGTACTTTAATTCACTGAGTTGGCAACTTATCTCCGTTGTGCCACAGTTTCCTTGCAGGTCTATCGCTTGGATTATCAGCAGCTTAGGTACACATTCCTTTCGGTGATTGATTTTTAAGTGGGTTACTATTATATCGTACTCACCCTTGATTATTCATATATTCTTGTATCTAGTGAAAACTCCATAAACTTAGAAATGGTATATTTTGGACTTAGAAGCGAGACTTAGAAAATGTGAGGTCGTACTCAATGGAGTCGACTTCTGATATTGTTTGTTTGGTTGCTCCACTATTTGGGCGTGGAAGCTAGCTCCCGTTGGGATGCTATTTATATTATTATGTTGTATCGGGTTATACAAAAATGCAAAGGAGGTGCTGTCGAATTTCAAAACGTCATAGATGCTTTTCAAACATACTTAGTTAAATTTAAATGTTATTTAAACTGATTCCATCTGATTACTATTTTAAACTCACCTCCAATAGTTTTCAAAAAAGTTTTAGATTCCAGGTTTCAGCTTACTTGAACCGCGTCGATGTCTTTAGATGTCACATGATTTAAGTGCCGTTCACGTGCCACATTTGGGTCGTGATAAAGTTGGTATCAGAGCGTTTGGTTTAACCTTTGTTCGAGTCTGGGTTGGCTATATGGGACCTAGGCATGCACTTTTTTTACATGGACTGACCTTATAGGACTTAGACCTGACTTTGGGAGTCTTATACCCGAAAATTTGTTATATAGGATGACCTTGGTTGGTGGAGTACGTACTAAGCAGAGTGACGTACCGTATATATGTTCCGCGGCATATTTACTATATGATACTCCGCCTAAGTTACCTTAGGATTTATATCTTGAGATCTCCCTTCTATTCATTTCGTTGATCTATCCTCGTCAGTGCATGTGGATTGTTTCGGTCACCATGTTTATGGAAGCCGAGAAGGCTGCAGTTAGAGATACGGTCAGAGAAGACTTGTCTGAGACAAGGACTGACCAGGATGATTTTCCGCTGATAAAGAGACATGTCGTTTATTGATATTGATCGAGTTCTAATATTGAAGCGAGTTTCTTCGGGATCCGCACCAGATGGAAGGATCATTGCTAGAGATCAGCCGGACTTGAGGCATGATGTTTTCTCCTCTTCGAAGATTGTGGTGTCACGTACTATTCAGATAGCGGTAACAAACATTGCTGAGGTTATCGAGATGTTGCTTCAGAGTTTACGAAGTTAATGGTTGACGATGTTTATAGGTGTAGACGGATCAGAAGGATTCGTAGGCGTTCAGATGTGGGATGGTTAGGACTTTTAATTCGTTGTGGCGCTCCGATACGAGATCGGTGGAATTGATTTGCTTCTTCTGATGGATCTTGCTCATACCTGATGCAAGTAGCTCGATAAAGAGGTCATGTTCCTCCGACGAATTGGGATGAGTTTTCGAAGGTAATCTTAGCCAGATTCTTCTACAGAGTATCAAAGATGCCGGATTCGTGTTTTTGGAAGTCTTGTAATGCTCCGGGCATGGTCATAATCGAGTATAACTTGCAAATCGCATGATTATCGTGATACGCTCCTTAAGTGGTTGATATTGGAGATTTATGGAATAAGAGATTGGTGCGAAGTTTAAGTGGACAGTTGTTCTTCACCGGCGATATTGAAGATTTGAAGCCTATAACAGAGACGCGTACAACTTCACTTCAAAGGAAAATCTTAAGGAAATGATAGTTGTTGCGAAAGTAAAAAGTGGATTTATGTAAGATTTCAGAAAATATAAAATATTATTTTTGGAATTTAATATTAAAATAATATTTTTCCCGAAAACTGTCCGATTTGCGAAATTGGGGTTTTCGAAAAAGGGTATAAATATATACCAATAATTGTGAAATAAATGGGAATTAAAATAATTTATTCATTTAATAATAAATTTAAAGGATTTGGCATTTTTAAAATTTATTATATGCAATTTGGATAAAAACCCGATTAGTGCACTACTGTAGGGATGCTAGGCACGCTCACAAGGGTCTACGAGGCATCAACCATGCCCGATTAAAATTTTAGCCGTGCCGAACATCCCAAACCCGGATCTTTAAACTAAAGTTTAGGCAAAAACTAGTAAGTTAAACACTTTAACATTAAGTTAGAGGGATTACAACCTTTATAGATCCAGTCCTTCACTTCTTAAGCTCCGTGTTGAAGTCTCTTCGCTGCGATCATCGTGTTCCGGACTCTCGAGAGGTTCCAAGAAGAGAAAGATGCAGTCTTGCTTCCGATCTTCGATACAAAGATGATCTACCTTGAAGTTTCGTTAACACAAGCTAACGTTCATAATATGAAGTGAACACCCTCATCTAAATAGCAAAGATAGATGAGGATGATGAAGTAGGATTTTTTCTCTCATTTGTTTTCATATTCTCATTCATTTTCATCACAAAGCAAAAAGCTAGAAAGCTTTTGCTCAAACGAAGAAGAAGGAAGAAGATGATGAATAATATCATTAGAAACCTTTTGTGATGAATAATGAAAGATAAATATGATGAATAATGCAACCATGGTTGAATAAACCATCGTAGAGAATTAACCAAGGCTAGGGTTTTGGGTTAGGTTAAGAATGAGTCACCACAAAATATCTTTCACAAAACAAAACTAAGCCTTCAAGAATCACCTAGAAATTATTAACCCAAATTAAACCCTAATCTTGTTTAATCTCCACTAAACATGTTGAATTAGTTATCATATCATGTTACAATATTATATATCACATATATAATATTTATTGTAACCAAATAAAATAATACAATTAACATATATCGCATATATATCAATGTATTACCCGAGTGAGAAAAAGAATCTTTTAGTGAGCAAATATTAGTTAATGTAATTTAATATATTATATATATTATTATACATTAAATTATCGAATCAACACTTTATCCGACAATCCAGCTATATCGCATATAACCGACTAATATTTATCCCTACCGATTCATCGAATCAACACTTGATCCAATGACCCGGCTGATATCAAATGTCGCGAGAATAGAATACGGTATCTCATATCGTATTATCCTCGGTCCCGCACATATCACATATGTGCTCCTACTCCGTTATGCCTGAGCCAAGAAACCTCTGTGTAGGACTTTAAAGAATCGTCAATACGCTGGCAGTAGGTGATGATTATATCAAACACCTACAAGCTGCAAGTGGTCAGCCAAACGTAACAGCCACCCAGGTATTGAGCGCTCAGAAGATCAACAAGCAAGCCTCTACATTCTCCTGTGAATCCAAACAGTAACACTCCCGTACAGTCCGGTCTCGTCGTCTGATATGTCGCATATCTCTCCTAGGGGTGGTAAACGTCAGACCCCAGTAGCTCGAAAATTCGTGTCGATATGAGGTCTATAACAGTTTGAGAAACTACTGATAACACTTACCAGTAAATCTCAACAACCTTGGCCAGGGATTTCCGGTTATAGCCAATCAAACACGTCATAACATCTACTCCCTATACCGGGAGAGACGAATCCCCTCCTATCGCTCATTGCCTCCATGTTATTCGGGACTGTACCCAAAAGCCACCTTTTTCATGCCCTCTTAGACGTGGTATGATGGAAATCAAAGCACAGTGGGAATCACACAAGATTCTATGAGGATCTCGGGTCAACAGACTACTCTGTACCAGTGTCACCGGAGAACTGCCATCTGACGTGAGGTATAATACCATCTGGGAGTTCTTGGGGAGTCCGCCCAGTGTACCCAGTCTCCACTGAGCACCCGTACACCATCCTTGATGTCAAACAACGATGGATATGGGATCATCCGTCGCCCATCATATGGGTCAAGATGCGTATACGCTAGTCTACTCTGGTGCATCGATGCCCTGTCTCGATACACCCTCGACTAGGAACAGTTATAGGATGTACTCGTCGACTACCGTGGCCTTACTAGTATGATCTCATCATAGTCCCAGTAGTCGAATACATATCCTAAGGGCTTTATCAACATGTAATATAGAGTCAATCAGAGTACATGTTAAGATAAAGTACAACCAGATAGCATACTATCATGTCGAGCAAGAAAGTCCTCCCTATATATGTCCAAGCATCTATTATTATATACATCATATGTACAGTAATGGCCTCTAGGGAAAACATATAACTAACAATCTCCCACTTGCACTAGGGCCATCTGTTGTGGTATCGCATACCCAACAATTAGCTGTGGTTGAAGTATCTCATACTCAACCATCCCATAAAAGTCTCTACTGGGAAAAAAGCCTTCGTGAGTGGATCCGCATTGTTGTCCTCTGTGTCTACTCTCCTAACCTCGATCTCCCTGGAGATCAACCATCTCCATGATCAGGTGATACTACCTAAGAATTATATCTGGATTACTGATGGGACGGTAGTTCCTAGGCAAAAGCCACAACTCCATTATCATACAATGGTAGGAACGAAGTTCATCTCATGAACTTATATATCCAGACCGCGTCTTTGGTAGCATCCTTGGTAACGATGTATCTTGCCTTTAATCGTCTAGTAAGTCACGGTATCTAGCTTGGAACTCTTCCAACATACCGTCCCTCTACTGAGGGTAAAGACAATGCCTGCGACTGACATTCAGTCGTCCTTATCACACTGGAACCATTCCAGTGATTCTCCCTGGGATCAATTGATACCATCTCACTACAACTAGTGAGAATCCTAACATCCAATTAGATCTATCTCATAGATCCAAATCCCAGGATTTAGGAGGTATCATTTTGATCCTATATGGAGAATCATTGTGATAAGCGGAGATTGACCGAGCGTAGCATAGGAAACTCCTTCCCTATCAAGAATGTGTCATCTACGTACTCTACGAGGATCACCACCATACTCCCTACGACCTTTTTGTATATACAAGGTTCATCTACCATTTTGATGAAGTCAAACTCTTTGACTACCACATCAAAACAGACGTTCCAACTCCGCGATGCCTGCTTTATCATATAAAACATCTTGCACATTTTTCCGCTGCTCCCACTGTCTACGAAGCCCTCTGTCTGTGTACTTATAGACGCTCTCTTCGAAAACATCATTTAGAAAAGCAGTCATGACACCCAACCACCAGATATCGTAGTCATGGTATGTAGTAGTGGCAAGTAGGATCTCGATGAACTTAAGCATAGCTTTGAAAGTCTCAACTATTCCATGTACACCAAGTAATCTTCTCAAGATATACTTGCTCCTGATGGGGATTTAACCTTTCAGATACAACAACCAAAGTCCATACTTTGTTGGTGTATAAGGATTCCATCTCAGATCACTAAGCATTCAGCCATTCTTACAGAGTCCCACTCCTGATGGCCAGCTCGAAACTAGTTGGGTCATCATCTCATGATGCAGTCCTCGCTCCCACTGTCATAGAGAAACCGAAGTATCTCTCAGGTGGGTGAGGAACCCTACTAGATCGGCGGAGAGTCTGAGGTTCGTTGGAAACTATTGAATCTTTTGGTTCTACCAAATCATCTGCTGTAGTTTGTATAGCTGGAACTCCTTCCAGTTCTACCTCATGACCACTAATTTCTTCATAAGAAATTCCCTTTCACAAAGGTGCCATGTTGAGAAACAAAAACATCTTTTGTTCCTCGGTTAGGTAGACGATATTCCCTTGCGAATGCTTGGGATATCCAACAAACTTCCACAGATCTGACTTTGCCTCGAGCTTGTCCGGATTTTGCTTTTTAGACATAGGCCGGACAACCCCAAATCTTAACAAACTTAAGATATGGGCTCTTCCCTTTCCATATCACATATGAATTGGTAGGCAACTGATTTGATTTGAACCCTATTCAATAGGTATGCAGTTTATCAAGTGCATAACTCCCAAAAGAAAATAGGAAACTCAGTAGTACTCATCATAGAGCGCACCTTATCAAATAGGGTGTGATTGCTCCGCCTCGATACACCGACGTGCTATGGTGTATACGGAGGAGTAATGCTGAGAGAGAATCTCATTCTCCTTTAGAATAGTCCAGAAATTCCGTGCTCAAGTATTCTCCTCCTTGATCTCATCAAAGGAAATAATACTTATACCCGTTTTTGGTTCTCTACTTCTAACTTATATTCTGTGAATATCTCAAATGGTTCGGACTTGTGTTTCAACAGGAACATATATCTGAATCTTGAGAGATCATCAGAGAATGTAATGAAGTACAAAGAACCCGTCTTGGCATGTATAGACATGGGACTTTCATACATCAGCATGTATCAATCCCAAGAGTTAACTAACTCTTTCTCTGTTTCCAATAAACAGAGCCGTGGTCATCTTATCTTTGTGACATGACCGGCAAGTTTCATAAGATGTAAATTCAAACTAATTTAAATATGCATCTATATGTAACTTCAGCTAGTCGGGTCGCATTGATATGACCTAGTCTATAATGCCTCAAGAAGGATTCGTTCATTTCTGAGCTCTTCCTCTCGTGTGTGTTCTGTATACTAAGAACTGTAGTTTGATTTAGAACGTTTATGCTTTTAGATAACATACCTGAACCGATCAACTCATGATATAGGAAATGTTCAAAACATTATCCAACAATACAAAATTATATCCTTTCTTTACTAATAAAGAAACTGATATGATGTTGTATATCAGGTTCGGTATCTAATAACATTCGTTCAAAATCAATTTATTCTGGTAATACAGGGTGATAGTAACCAACAAACTTGGCTGCAACACTTGCACCGTTTCTTTCTCATGAAACTTATCACCCGATCTTAGTTCTATACCTGTCTGTAGCCCATGTAACATATTACATATGTGGGATCCTGATCTGGTACCTCATACCCAGGAAGTAATGGATACTGAGAAACAGTTCTATGTAATGAACACACCCGAAGATGATGCATCAATATGCACTTTCTTCGTTTGGGCGGCACGGGAAATCTGGTATTCCCCAATTTTTTTGCTCTGCCTTATAACAATTATAAGTTGGAACGGGACCAACGTTCCCCAGCTCAGTATAAAAAGCGGGTTCGGTCAATATATCCGTTTTATTATCTTGACTAAGGCGTGATATGGTTGCTACCTGGAGAGATAGAGAAGAAAACACTCAGCGTATGCTCATGCAAGATTAGATTGGTTATCTAATATATCTAATCAGGATGTCTCCCACTGTTTTAATCAAATCTTCCTTCAAACCCTTAAAGGAAAGTCTAGCCGGGATTAATTACACGCTACAAGTTCGCTAATCTTTCAGCCAGGCCAGTGTCGGTACTTTGAGGGAGGTCCCCCGTGCTTTCACACGAACCTAATTAAAGTAAACCTCGTTTTCCCAGGGGCGTAACCCTGTTGACACCTTTCTAGACACCTACTTGATCGGCTAATTGTAATGTGTAAAACTATCCCAGGAGCAATTCTTACTCGCAGCAGGTATCGGGATCCAACTATCTCATAGAAGGTATGCAATCTCATTGCAAATTTCAACACTTGAAATTCCCGATAATACTTTGCCCCTAGCGTCCTATGACCTTGACGAAGGCCAAACTAACCATAGTCCGCTAGTCAAGTTCAACCCGTTCATTTCTTGATTGAATTAAACCCACCCGCACGACCCTTGACGAAGGCCAAACTACGCCGTATGAATACCCTAATCCAATCACATTGTATGCTAGCAGATAAGCACTAGTTAGCTACCGTACACTACGCCTTGACGAAGGCCAAAATACCGCAGCACGAATACTAAGTAGTACTTATCTGAAATGACGGAGGGCTACGACAGGTTTTTAAGAAAACCCTTGGCGTAATGAACTTGATATCTTTGTAGAATCGAGTGATTTTTAAATGGAATGTTTTTGAGGATTTTCTAGTTTTGCTAAAGGGGTCACTCCCGGTGAAGGGATCGTCGGCCCTTTCCTAATCGAATAAGGTGCAGGGTATATCATATATACCACCATGCAAAGCAAAAACTATAGAAACAATCAAAAGACAAACCGAGTTTGTAGCATCTGCTAGTTTCACTAAAGAGGTCACTCCCGGTGAAGGGATCTCAGCTCTTTCCTTATCGAATAAGATGCTGGATGTTCTACAAGGACACCACTATGCAAAGCAAGAACTAGAGCTACCAGTTTTTAAACAAGTTTCTACAATATCTTAGGTTTCTTTTCTTTCATTAATCTCATTAATGAAGTCCCATTTTATTATGCTTCTCAAGCATCACTTTTGAAACGAAATCTGCAATATAACATATATCTCATATATATAATATAAACATTCTTCTCAGGCAGTAATATGATCTCATCACAGAACATTGCAGCAGAAGAACATATATGAAATATTGGATATACTAGGATGTCCGTGTTTTCAATACGAGCCTGTATAAAACACGGATTCCACGTTCGCGATGAATAGCCAAACCCACATCCCAAGACCCCTATGAGAGCGGCAAGCAACACTGCCAATTCTAGGGTTAGGAGACCCTGTCTCGACTCCTCAAGATGGTCTCCCACTGGACCCTAGAACCCGGTTACTTATGCTCCCCGCCTTGGGTCTACCTAATGCGGAAAAGTAAATAATATACAATGGTGACATCATCCTCAGTCCGGAAGTGCCCCAATAAAAGAATATTACATACAAATGAATTTTACATGAATGAAAAAGAAAAACTCTCATCTCACATAAAACCCCAGGCTATTCAGAACACGATGATCCAATATAACATATCACAGCAACCCATAATATCTCATATCATCAGCGTAAGCAAGTATGCGTATCCCAATTGTCGTTGATGTATAGCAACGAAGCCGGCGATACACCACATACTACGCTTACGGTCACAGAAAAGAAAGTGTAAAACTACAATAGTTGGAATCCGCAACCTTCTTAGACATCGCATGCTTAACTAAATGAATTCCTTAGACATCGCATGCCTAATAATTATAAACCCCGCCTTTTAGTCTCATTATCGAAAACTCTTTTCAATATCAAGTCGGACAATTCAACAAGATTCCCGACATCCTGATCGAATGCTCGTCGCAAACTTTAGTAGAAGGCCGCACCCCCGGATGCCGTCGGCGAAGTGCACTAAGGAGGAACACAGCTTCCGCGAGCATCCGTACGGATGCTTATGGCGACGGGGTTCTCCTACAGTCATTTGGTTGGGGCAATGGGGCGTAGCTGTCTATTAAGTTTACCCGGCGAGTATCCGCGTACGGTACGTGATTGCGATGGACTTTTGATCACATCAAAATTCCGTGACAACCGATTATCTAAGACTAAACTGCTATGTTTATAATATTCAAATTAGTTATCTCATAACTACCTATGGATTCCAAATATTGTATCACATTCCAGATAAAAAGACAGTGTTAAACATTCCGATCGAATAATCAAACACCCAAGATTTCCCCAATATATCTCAACACTTGAAATCAGTTTAAAAACAGCCATCACAGACCACAGTACCAATGGTCCAGCCGTAGAAGGGTCAAGCCAACGTCTCACATGTGGCACGCCGTACTGCCCCAAACCCTAAGGTTTAGAAACAGTTCAAGACGGTCACATAATCGAGTTAAGGATTGTTGTCTTCTAGAGGGTCCACCGTGTTACTTGCACGACTTAGAGCGTTCTTAAACTATGAAAAAATCCAACACTTGGAAATTTTCCGGCAGGGGAAAAAGTGAGTTATTGATATCCGGTCAAACTTTTTAACAGTTTCTAAAATTATCCGGAAAAATTAAACGAAGTTAAATTATCCGATCGAATCAACGAATCCCCAATACAACCCTATAAAACTCAACACTTGAGTGGAATTAAAAAATTCCTAGAAACAAAAGACAAGAAAGGACCTAAGAATAAATATATGAAATACGAGGGACTAAGTCCAAATTTTGGCCGCGGAACCGCCGCCAAACCCTTGGTTTGGCCGCGGTTCCGCGGTCATGTGAGTGACTTAGTGGACCGTATTTCCCAGTATGTAACGTTTCAAAAATAATAAAATATTATTTTTGGGAATTTTTATAATTTAATATTATTTTATTGAATATTTTAATATTTTTGCATAATTAAATACAAATAAATGGAGAAAAATTATGGAAAATTATGGAAAATTCTAAAATGGGGTATTTATTGGAATTATGCCATTTTTAAGTGTTTGTGATCAATTATATGCTAATTTAGTGCTAATCGCGATTAAAAATCGCTAATCGGATTTTTAGCAATTTTGTGCAAAGCATGCACATATCTTTTTCTACACTTGTGTTGCATTTTTCTTGCATTGGTTTTTCTTTTGGGTTTACTATTCAAGTGAGAAGGGATATAGTGAAGAAAAGAAAATAAGAAAAAGAAAAGATAATAGGTATGGTGAGAGAGAGAGAAAGAGTAGGTGATGACTTCTTTGACTTGGCTCCTTCTCCTTTTTCCACCACCATTTCCTCTCTCCCTCTTCATGGTTGCTGCTGCTGCCCTAGCTCCTCATTCCCTCCCTCTTCACCTCCTCAAATCATCACAAAAACAAACTCAAAACCCTATCTTCATTTCATTAAAAAGGTGCACGAGCTCGAGACAAACATATCGGACCAAGAAAGCAAGGATTTTGGCCACTAGGGGCAACTCAAGAAAATTCTTGAGTTGCCAAATGAGGTAATTTCTGGATCATTAGATTAGTTTTTGCATTACTTATACCCCTATGTTCAAAAATTGAATCGATATCGGGTGGTGTTGTGGACTTAAAGGAAACCTAGTTAGGATTTGAGGAAATTGTGAGTTGTAGTGTGAAATTGAGCTTAGGGAAGGCTGCACAAACACCCTAGTGATGGAATTGAGACCCAAACCTGAGATTTGAAACCCGGAATATGGATTTAGAAAACCGATATCGGAGATATTGTGAAATCTGTGAAGGTTTTAGGAGTCTGCTATCACCCCGAGACCCCTAAAATAAATTTGAGCTGACAGTGAGTCGTGCAGGCACCTAGGAAGCTACCACCAAGACCCGAGCCCCTAATTCAAACCCATGGCCGTAGATTTTATCATTCTGGCCGCAATTTGTGGCCAGTGTAGGGTAGAATTGTTCCAGTTTTGTTCCAGGGCTCATTTTGCACTAAAATAGACCCCTCCTATATGCAGTTTTGGCTAATTGTCACCTGGGGAAAATCTGGGAGCATTTTGGTGTGTTTTAGGCGATGTTTTCCGTATTTTAAAATGCACTTTCTTGATACTTGGATTTGTATTTGGTTGTCGGGTGTTCGTACATCGACAACGGGGATTGTGTGATTGATTTGCACGTTTAGGCCATAGGTTCCAACCTATGAGCATGCTGTGCGCTGTATTGGTTTTCTGCCTCGATTTTAATACGTATTGCGACGGTTTATTATTGTAGGTACCCTCGCAAGGATTCTGAGGCGAAGAAGCACGGCGTCATCGATTTCGGCGAGCGAAGACTAGGTGAGTAGATTTATATCTACGGGGAGAAGTCGGGTGGATGGCGTATAGCACCCCCGCAGTCCGTGGTGATGTATACGAATACGTATACACACATATATTTATATATGTTCTTTGAGATTATTGATGATAAGATGGATTGGTTTAGTGTAAGTGCGAAACCCTAGTGTAGGGGTTGCACCCATACACACACACACGCACACACTTACATACATACTTTCTTTCGTATGGGTATATGGGAATATATGTTTGTATGTGTTCACATGGGTATGGGACTATGTGTACATATACTGGAATGTGGATAGTGCTTGGGATGTGGGTTGAGTCGATGTGACTCGATTTGAGGCCGTGAGATCGGCGATATGACAGGATTCGTATGGGAGATACGACGGAATGCTTTGGCGGGCTTTGGGACGTGTGTTTACACATGCATTTATATAAATGGTATCGATTGTGCTAGACTTAGATCTGTACCCTAGATTATGTGATATAAGGGTAGTGATACCTGATATGTGAAGAGATAATATGATACTGACCCGTACCCAGCTATTGGGATGCCGTACGACGATTTACCGTACGAGCCTATATTGATGATAGATCCGCGCTCATGACTCGACGATGTTATAACGTTTGTGATACCATTGAGGCGGGATTATTGACTATTATATTTATATATATATCGACTCATATGTAGGTGGTTTCCATACCCTTCCCGATTGACTTGATAGTTGGGTCCGTAGTTCACATAGTAGGCGTTAGACTAGACCCGAGTCATACCTATTTCAAAACTAAAGAATCGGGGATATTTTAAGGATAGGCAAAAGGGATTCTACGGATATTTTCAAACGGCACATCTTTTCTTAAAACACCGTAGCCCTTATTTTACCAAAAACCCTGATTCGTCTTATTTCAAAAGGCAAGGCTACATGATATATTTATTGAGGTAGATTCTTCACTATTGCGTTGATTATTCGATTTCCGCATATTCATGCTATTCATGTTGCTTTGCATATGTTTATCGCTATATTATTATCATGCTGTTAGGACACCAGCACCATTATCGATGATGCGTATGTTCCACGTACACTATTTGCCGGCTCACACACATCATCATCGATAATTGCCATGCCACTACACTGTAGTACTGTTGCATTCCTGATATGATCCTGCATGGCATATGGTACACTTATACCTGTACACATACATAGATGATTCTGACTTGATTAGAGATTTGAGGACCGCAAGATATTCTTTAAAACTGATTCATTCTAAAAGAGCGGTTTCCCTCGACATATGCACATTACTATTCCATGTTGCATGAATTACTGATATGCTTACCTTTCTTTACATGTCGCATACATCATGCTTTTGATTATACGCATTGAGATATGTTGATTCCATGATATTTCTGGATTTGGGAACCGTAGGTATTTCAAAAGAGAATATGTAATTATTTTAAAAACCCGGTTACCCTTGATATGATATTTCAGTGCGTCCACCATGTGTTTTCTCGGTGCTGAGAGCGACATGTGAAACCCGATTCGAGGAGGCGGATGAGGCCGATTGCGGGTACATGGTGGACCCGGTATGGTACCCCGGGGCGAGAACGGTTTCGCTGTGTAGTAGACGGTGAGCCTGGCAGAGGGACTACTACCTACCGGTGATTGGTTGGACATGACGGTTATCCGGAGGATACCGACCAGAGTCGATAGATGGATATGGGCGTACTGCCGGGGCCGAGGGCCGATACCGCAGATAGAGCCGTGGGCTGGTCCGGACTGACGGAGCCCGTTATATGAGGATTTACGTGCCGATGCTGGGCACAATTTTCATGATGTTTTCGAGTGTCGATGCTGGACACTCCGGTTCCATGATTTGACGTGTCGCGAGGGACACAGGTGGTTTATATCCTCATATTTCCATGCATACGCTGATGAT
The DNA here is from genome assembly GCA_030015575.1 of Agapanthus africanus. Taxonomy (NCBI): domain Eukaryota; kingdom Viridiplantae; phylum Streptophyta; class Magnoliopsida; order Asparagales; family Amaryllidaceae; genus Agapanthus; species Agapanthus africanus. Next base: position 221,748,395 of record JASDDO010000016.1, on the reverse strand, counting down.
ATTTACATACATGAGGGTTATTGTCTTTGGGTGACGAGTGGACGAGATCCACGTACATACAGATTTGATTACATTGATCATACCTCACATATTATGATATGCTATTACTTGAGGCATTAGCACGAGCACTTGGCACTACACTCATGTATAGAGATTTCATTGCCAGTTTAGCATGCTTCAGCTTTATTCATATTGAGGTTTATATATATCTGATCGTATTGACCTAGGATGGGTCATACATTCGATCTCTGCTTGTAGATATTTTCTATTTACGAGTTGGCAACTCACCTCCGCTGTGCCACAGTTCTTGCAGGTTTTGCCGTACAGATTTAATTGCGGCTTTTCGGGCACATTGCTTCCATTATGGGTGACTTGCTTTGGTAGGTGGGTTCTTTGTATCAGAACCACCATTGTACATTATTTATTCATTGTATCTAGAAATTCCATCAACCAAAACTTGTATATTGTTTCAGACTTAGAGACAGTGATGTATTATTTTGACCTTAGATGTCGCGCTTGTAGTATTACGATTTTCTGGCTGTTTGACTTTCTTTTTATGGGTTTTGATCCTCGCCCTTTGGCGTTGTATATTATTATTGCTTGTGTGGTTGTGACCGTCGATTGACGAAGAGCTAGCTCCCGCTTGGGGATGCCTTTTATCATTTCACATATATTATTCTTGTTGTACCCCGTTCGGGGCCAGTTTTTACAAAGGAAACTCTGCCGAAATTTTCAGAAAAGAATACACATTTTAAAAATGCATATTCGGCTTAGTTATTCAAGGGATTGATTTCAAAACATGTTTCTTTACTTATTAAAAACTAGTTTTCCTTATTAACTCCCTAAAATGATTTTAGATTTCTGGGCTTTTGGCTTACTTGGATTAGATGGGATCCTATAGACTTCATATGATTCAAGTGCCAGTCACGGGCTATTTCGGGTCGTGACACGGTAATTCTTAGTTTTTCCTGCTTTTTTTTCTGAGCATTTTTAATTTATAAAAAATCACATTTTTGAAAAATATCCAGAGATGGGTATTCGTCGGGGTTTCCGGGTTCGATCGTACTTGAAACTTCGTTCAGACTTTGCCTAAAGCTCTAGCTTGGCTCTGATACCACTGTAGGGATGCTAGGCATGCTCACAAGGGTCTACGAGGTATCAACCATGCTCGATTAAAATTTTAGCCGTGCCGAACAACCCAAAGCCGAATCTTTAAACTAAAGTTTAGGCGAAAACTATTATGTTAAACACTTTAACATTAAGTGAGAGGGATTACAACCTTTGTAGATCCGGTCCTTCACTTCTTAAGCTCCGTGTTGAAGTCCCTTCGCTGCGATCATCATGTTCCGGACTCTCGAGAGGTTATACGAAGAGAAAGATGCAGTCTTGCTTCCGATCTTCGATACAAAGATGATCTACCTTGAAGTTTCGTTAACACAAGCTAACACTCATAATATGAAGTGAAAACCCTCATCTAAATGGCAAGGATAGATGAGGATGATGAAGTAGGATTTTTGCTCTCATTTGTTTTCATATTCTCACTCATTTTTATCACAAAGCAAAAGGCTAGAAAGCTTTTGCTCAAAGGAAGAAGATGATGAATAATATCATTAGAAAACTTTTTTGATGAATAATGAAACATAAATATGATGAATAATGCAACCATGGTTGAATAAACCATTGTAGAGAATTAACCAAGGCTAGGGTTTTGGGTTAGGTTAAGAATGAGTCACCACAAAATATCTTTCACAAAACAAAACTAAACCTTCTAGAATCACCAAGAAAGTATTAAACCAAATCAAACCCTAATCTTGTTTAATCTCTACTAAATATGTTGCATTAGTTATCATATCATGTTACAATATTATATATCACATATATAATATTTATTGTAACCAAATAAAATAATACAATTAACATATATCGCATATATATCAGTGTATTACCCGAGTGAGACAAAGAATCTTTTAGTGAGCAAATATTAGTTAATGTAATTTAATATATCATATATATTATTATACATTAAATTATCGAATCAACACTTGATCCGACAATCCAGCTATATCGCATATAACCGACTAATATTTATCCGTATCGATTCATCGAATCAACACTTGATCCGATGACCCGGCTGATATCAAATATCGCGAGAATAGAATATAGTATCTCATATCGTATTATCCTCGGTCCCGCAAATATCACATATGTGCTCCTACTCCGTTTTGCCTGAGCCAAGAAACCTCTATGTAGGACTCTAATGAATCATCAATACGCCGGCAGTAGGTGATGATTATATCAAACACCTACAAGCTGCAAGCGGTCAGCAAAACGTATCAGCTACCCAGGTATTGAGCGCTCAGAAGATCAACAAGCAATCCTGTACATTCTCCTGTGAATCCAAACAGTAACACTCTCGTACAGTCCGGTCTCGTCGTCTGATATGTCGCATATCTCGCCTAGGTGTGGTAAACGTCAGACCCCAGTAGCTCGATAAGTCGTGTCGATATGAGATCTATAATAGTTCAAGAAACTACTGATAACACTTACCAGTAAATCTCAGCAACCCTGGCCAGGGATTTCTGGTTATAGCCAATCGAACACAGCACAACATCTACTCCCTGTACCGGGAGAGACGAATCCCCTCCTATCGCTCATTGCCTCCATGTGATTCGGCACTGTACCCAGAAGCCACCTTTTTGCACACCCTCTTGGACGTGGTATGATGGAAATCAAAGCACAGTGGGAATCACACAAGACTCTATGACGATCTCGGGTCAACAGACTACTCTGTACCAGTGTCACCGGAGAACTGCTATCTGACGTGAGGTATAATACCATCTGGGAGTTCTCGGCGAGTCCGTCCAGTGTACCCAGTCTCCACTGAGCACTCGTACACCATCCTTGATGTCAAACACCGATGGATATGGGATTATCCATCGCCCATCATATGGGTCAAGATGCGTATACGCTAGTCTACTCTGGTGCATCGATGCCCTGTCTCAATACACCCTCGACTAGGAACAGTTATTGGATGTACTCGTCGACTACCGTGGCCCCACTAGTATGATCTCATCATAGTCCCAGTGGTCGAGTACATATCCTAAGGGCTTTGTCAACTTGTAATATAGAGACAATCAGAGTACATGTTAAGATAAAGTACAACCATATAGCATACTATCATGTCGAGCAAGAAAGTCCTCCCTATATATGTCCAAGCATCCATTATAATATACATCATATATACAGTAATGGCCTCTAGGGCATACATATAACTAACAACTACTAATCGCGATTAAGCCAAATCCGTGTTTTTAAAGTTTTTCGTGGCTAGTGCACCATGTCATGTTCCATTTGTTTGCATGTTATCGCATTTGTGTTGGTTTTTTTTTGGGTATTTTGTGATTTGGTTTTAGAGTTTAAAAGAAAAAAAAATGAGAAATGGTAGAAGGGTAAATAGTTAAGTGTGGGGGTGAGAATAAGAGGGGGGAGAGAAAGGGGTTGCCTCATTTCTCCTCCCCCATCATTTTCTTCTCCTTCTTCTTCCTCACTTCTGTAACGCTTTGAAATTCGTTAGATTAATTTTCGTGTTAATTAGCGGTAATACGTGTTTTTCATAAAACCTCGTAAATTTTAAATTTCCACTTAAACTAAAATAAAATCAGTTTTAATTGTGATATGGTGTGTTTTTATATATAATAGCGTTTTATTAATTATTAATTAATTTAGTCTTCACATAATTAGCAATTTTTTTAAGCCAAATTTGGTTAGCATGCACAACCCTAATCACTTAGGTTAAGTGTTAACTTGTAGCCACATTCTTTTTCCCTCTTGCATGGTTCGCTTTTTTCTACAAAAATCGAGTCAAACCTTAATTAAAAATGTAATATAAAGAATGGGAGGCATGGGGAGTGCTAGGTGAAGAATGGGACTTGACTTTTGACCATACCTCTCTCATTTATCTCTCTTCCTCTCATTTTCTGCATTCGAGCAGAGGCAAAAGCAGCAGCAGCAACATATTCTGCTTCTTCTTTTTCTTTTGCTTCTCATGGTATTCAAACACAATCCTTACAAAAAAAAGCTCACCTTTTCTTCATTAAACCTTTGAAAATGCCTCTTTGGTGGGTTTTGATGGCAAATCAGTGACTTTGAAGGCAAGTGCTGCAAGTTAGGTTCCCCTAAGATCATTTGGAGGTATTAAACTCACCCATGTCACTCTATTTCATAACTTGTAGTTTTATTAGCTAATTTTTTTGTTTTTGTGTGATTTAGTGCTAATGAGATGGTTTAAGTGAAGTTTAGGGTAAGTTAGGGTTTTTAGGGTTTGATTAACTTAATTAGGGGCTATTAATGTTGTTTAAACTAAGTAAATTTCTAAGGTTACATTAAAATACCATTTTGTATCAAATTAGTGTTAAATTAGAGTTTTAGTTAAGATTTGTGCCCTTTTTACGATCTGCTTTCAACCCGGTTGCTTCAGGCAAAATTTGCAATTACTGGAGTATGTACACTAGACCTAGACCACACACACAAAGCACGAGACCCCACTTTTCCTTCCAGGCCACCGAAATATTCATTCTGGCCGCAAATTGCGGCCAGATGGTGGAGATGGGTGTTGGGGTTTGTTCTGGGCGAGTCTGCTGCATATTTAAGATCTTTGGTACATGCTACTCTTTCTAATTCTGCTTATATAAAAATCTAGAAAAAACTACCGTAATTTCAATGCATTAAGCTTAGGCGACACGTGTCTTATGTGAGTGGGTTTTGCGTTTGCTGTGTATCACAGCGTATCGGGGTAGTTTCAGACGCGTATTCATACGTTTTAGCGTATTGGATACTCACGCGTTTAGTTCGCGACGCGAGTTTCTTGTTTGGTGTTGATATCGCGTTTTTGCAGGATTTTAGCTTATGTCTACCTTTTGTGTAAATTCTAGGTTCGCAGGCGAGTACGTCGGACGCCGCAAAGAAGGGGATGCAAGTAGTCGACTACACTTAGCATGGGACCACGTTGAGTAGATTTAACATCTACGGGGAATCGCCCATATGGCGTTAAGCGTCAGGGCTTGATAGGATATTGTAGTCGCGTATATACATTTATATGTATATATCTTATGCATACGTACTATTGTAGTGTACCCATCCTTTGTTGCATATAGAAACAGTAGTTATGTAACATCGCACTGTCACTAATGGTTCAAGCTACACGAGCACTAGTTGTATGTTACACCCACACCGTTAGTGATTGCCATGACACTCGCACTATAGGATTGCTACAAACGATACATCATTTTGATCATCGCATCATTGATGATTAGTCATGATTCTGTCGCATATTGGCATATATACATACTGTACTTCCATACCTGTGTAGATATATATATATATATATATATATATATATATATATATCTTTGTGCATCCATGCCTACATACATACATACTCTTGCACTTACATAGATGATGATGACTTTGATTTAAAAATTGGGGACCGCATGAAATGTTTTCAACTGGATTCTTTTAAAAGAGCGGTTTTCCCCTTTTACCCATAGTACGATTTTTTACGACATACGACCATTGCATGGATTTACGTAGTTTGTTTTGGATTTATGTGATTTCTGGATTTGAGAACCGTCGTATTATTTTAAGAAAGTAAGCACTATTTTGAAAAAACCCGTTAGCTCTAGCTCTCGCTTTCTCTTGTTATGATATTTCAGTGCGTCCACCATGCGTTTTCTCGGTTCTGAGACATGTGACATGTGAAACCCGATTCGTGGAGGAGGATGATCCGTTTGCGGGTACATAGTGGACCCGGTATGGTACACCGGGGCGAGAGAGAGATTTCGTGTGGATGACGATGAGCCTGGCAGAGCGACCACTACCTACCGGTTATTGGTTGGACCTGGCGGTTATCCGGAGGATACTAACCAGAGTCAAGAGATGGATACAGGAAGATCCGTACTGCCAGGGCCGAGGGCCGATTCCGCAGACGGAGCCCGTGGGCCGATCCGGACCGAGGGAGCCCGATAAATGAGGATTTGCGTGTTGATGCTGGACATGAGTATTTCATGTTTTTTTTGGGTGCCGATGTTGGGCACCCCGCATCTATGAGAATTACAGGATTGAGGGCCGGATAGAGTGATGGCGCTTGAGTTATCGGGATTTTGGGGTGTTTTTGGTAGACACCGGTGTTTTCCACGTTGATATTCCATGTAGATGATATTTTATCCCAGGCTCAACATTCATTGTTATGCATCGCATCATGTAGTCGTAGTACCTGATAGAGTAATATGGAATGATTATTGCATACCCAGTTCATTATATAGTAGTTATCTGTTTGCACATGTTAGAGTATCGCAGTACGTGCATACTCGCGATTACCTTTATTTATTATCAACTATTCACGAGTTAGCAACTCAACCCCGTTGTGCGACAGTGTTTGTAGGTCGACCCCCAGAGTAGTTGCGGCAGGGCTATCTCTTGTATCTTTTTGGCTATGGATACCACTGCAGTTGGCGCGTGAGCTGTTTTGCTACTAGGTGGGTTTATGGTATCCGGTTATTTTCCATTTGTACACACTATTGTATCTAGTACTCTCCATCTACTATTTCATGTATTGACTTAGAGACCAGTTGTGGGGACGATATTGTATATTATTTTGTACTCTGGTGTCGAGCTCGTGTGATCCGACTTTATTTATGCAGTTTTATCTTTTATGATGTTTTTCACTTATATTGCTCATTTCTTCGCTACGGTGTCGTATATTATTCTTGTGGTGATTGTTTCCGCCATTGGCCATGATTGCTCCCTTTTAGGGGATGTTATATTCTTATTATCAGTCAAATTACTTATATCATGTTTTGTACCATTTTCGGGGCTAGTTTTTACAAAGGTGGTGCTGCCGAAATTTTTAAGAAATAACATAAACTTTAAGGATTTTTACTAAATTACTCATTGTTTTCTAAATGTTTTAAACTCATGTTTTTCTTCTCTCACTATTTTAATAGTTTTGATTCCTGGGTTTCGGCTTACTTGATCGCGTTACGCCTGTAGACATTACGTGGCTAAGTGCCGGTCACGGGCCGAACTTTGGGTTGTGACAAAGTTGGTATCAGAGCGTAGGTTTTACCTTTCGGAGTGTAGGATGACCTTGGTATGATGGAGTAGGTAGCTGAAGCAGAGTAGTGTAGCGTGTGTATGTTCCGCGGCATACTCACGACATGGTACTCCGCCTAAGTGATCTTAGGACTTATTGATTGAAATTCCTTCATGATTATATACGTTCTTGAGATTCGATTTCTGTATCCTTATCGAATCCTATTTTCTTTTCAGCCATTATGCCACCAAAGTCTACGAGGGCGCAGAGAGCGGCCACGAGAGTCGAGATTAGAGTTGACTCGTCTGAGATGAGGACTGACCTGGGCAGTACAACCGTTGTACCAGAGCAGATTGTTCTTCTTTCGACAGACCAGATCGCTATGCTAGGGGCCGGTATGCAGGAGATGCGCCAGATGATAGGGTCATTAGTTGAGGCGCTTCGAGCGCAGCGACCAGAGGTAGTTCCACCCGTTACGGGGACTATGATGGTACTTACAGTTCAGGCCGTTGCCCCTGCAGCTACAGAGGTTATCACAGTATCGCTATCCGAATTTATGAGGCTGAAGCCTCCGGTCTTCATAGGCACCGATCCAGCTGAGGACACACAGTCATTTATTGATAGGATGGCCCGGATATGCAGTCGAGGACACACAGATGCTCAGATGTGAGATGGGTGGAGTTCACGAGCTTTCGCTTGGAAGGTCTTGCGCAGAAGTGGTGTGAGTCGGTAGAGAAGGGCAGAGCAGCATGTCTTCCTCCTATGACCTTGACTGAGTTCGTGACGGTGTTCCTTGCCCGCTTCCTTCCACAAAGTGTTAGAGATTCTAGAGCGCGCAGGTTCGAGTCTTTACTTCAGACTCCGGAAATGATAGTGGCAGAGTACGATGTACTGTTCACCGAGCTATCTGTTTATGCCCCATATTTAGTGGCTACTGAGGAGATGCGAGTCAAGAGATTTGTTTGAGGCTTGCTTACCCCGTTGTTTCTTGCGATCAACGCGTAGCATTGCGAGACCTATGCGGCAGCTGTAGATGCAGCCCTGTTAGTTGAGGAGCGTCTTGCCGAGACTCCGGTAGTTCCGAAACCGAAGAGAGTTCGCACAGATTTGTCTTCCCAGAGGCAGATGGGTTGGCGCAGAGGCAGGCCCCTCCAGGCCATGATGATGACAGAGGATCGAAACGAGGATGGTTATGCAGCACCTATCACAGGTCCGGCAGTCACCGTCTTGATGTTTCCGGTGCGGGAGTACATATCATCAGGTTCGAGATTGTTCGGATCCACGTGAGGGCGAGACCGCCGTACCATATATCACATTTCCACCTTCTCCACCCCAGAGTGTGTTGCCTCTTGTATCTGCCGTTACTCTGCGTCAGACTCATGCACAGAGAGGTCGTGGTCGCGGTGGGTTTGCTCAGAGAGGACGAGGTGGCCGAGGAAAAGGACAGCCAGCTGCTGGAAAAGGACAGCCAGTTGCTAGTAGGGGACCGCCAGTCGCAGGTAGGGGACAGGCACAGGTTTTTTCTTTGACTCATCAGGACGCGCCGGCATCCAATACAGTGGTCTCAGGTACCCTTCTAGTATGTTCCGTTGACGCACACAGGTTGTTTGATCCGGGGTCTACGCACTCGTACGTTTCCATACACTTCGTGCCGAGTTTGGGTAGAGAGTCTGGTTTTCTTGATCAGCCGCTTACTGTGACCACTCCTGTGGGCGAGTCGTTTATTGATAGACACGTGTTCCGGTCGTGTATTGTCCGTATTTCTAAGAGAGAGTTTCTTGTCGACTTGATCCTTCTTGAGATGTTGGACTTCGACGTTCTCCTGGGTATAGACTGGTTAGCCACGTGCTACGCATCTGTAGACTGCCGCGAGAAGACAGTTAGGTTTTGTTTTCCCGGCGATTAGGCTTTTGTTGTGCAGGGGGACCGTGGTGCCGCCCCTCACAGTATGATTTCGTCTCTTCGCGCTGGACAGCTTTTGATGAAGGGGTGCTAGGGATTTCTAGCCTATGTTTGCGATACTAGAGCAACCATGGTTCCGTTGGACCAGTTTCCGATTGTTAGTGAGTTCCCTGATGTTTTCCCTGACGAGCTTCATGGGCTACCGCCTGAGCGTGATATTGTTTTCTGTATTGACTTGATTCCCGGCACGGGGCCTATTTCCATACCGCCTTATCAGATGGCCCCGGCGGAGCTTAGAGAGTTGAAAGGTCAGTTGCAAGATTTGCTGGATAAAGGGCTTATTCGACCTAGCGTGTCTCCTTGGGGTGCTCCAGTCCTGTTTGTCAAGAAGAAGGACGGCAGTTTGCACCTGTGTATTGACTACAGCCAGCTGAACAGGGTTACCGTGTGGAACAAATATCCTTTACCATGTATCGACGACTTGTTTGACCAGCTTTAGGGTGCAGGATACTTTTCGAGGATCGACTTGCGATCAGGCTACCATCAGTTGTAGGTTCGACAGGAGGATATTTCGAGGACGGCTTTCCGCACGCGTTACAGCCACTTTGAGTTTTTGGTGATGTCGTTTGGTCTCACCAACGCCCCAGCAGCGTTTATGGACATGATGAACCGTATTTTTAGGCCGTATATTGATTTGTTCATCATCGTATTCATTGAAGACATTTCGGTGTATTCTTGGAGACGAGAGGAGCACGAGCAGCACCTGCGGATCACATTATAGACTTTGAGGGAGCACCAGCTGTTCGCAAAATTCTCCATGTGCGCGTTCTGGATTGATAGCGTAGACTTCTTGGGTCACGTGATTACACGAGATGGTATATGTGTGGACCCGAATAAGATCGAGGCCGTTCAGCATTAGCCAAGACCTGCATCAGTTACGGAGATCCGCAGCTTTCTAGGACTGGCCGGCTACTACCGACTATTTGTGCAAGACTTCTCCCGTATTGCTGCACCGTTGACCGGGTTGACCCGGAAGAGAGTTCCTTTTGATTGGACGGAGGCGTGCGAGCATAGCTTTCAGCAGTTGCAGACCCGTTTGACTACGGCGCCGGTGTTATCATTGCCTTCGGGATCGGGCAGATTTGTGGTCTATTGTGATGCTTCTCGAGTGAGGCTAGGGAGCGTATTGATGCAACACGACAGGGTGATCGCGTATGCCTCTCGGCAGCTGAAGAAACATGAACAGAACTACCCCACTCACGATTTGGAGAAGGCTGTAGTGGTCTTTGCACTCAAGATCTGGCGACATTACCTATACGGTGAGTCGTGCCAGTTATTCACTGATCACAAGAGCTTGAAGTACATATTTCAGCAGCGAGACCTGAATCTTAGACAGCGCCGTTGGAAGGAGTTAGTGAAGGACTACAATTTTGAGATCCTTTTTCACCCGGGCAAGGTGAATGTAGTGGCGGATGCTTTGAGTCGGAGGCCCGGGGGTAGTCTATCCTGTTTGAGCGTAGTGTAGAGGCAGTCGTCGACAGATTGGAAGATTTTATGCGACAGCCGAGTGCATTTCGAGTTCACTCCGACCGAGGGACAGCTTGCGCATGTTCGTGCACGCCCACAGTTGCTTGACCGTATACACGAGACACAGTACAGTGATGACCGTTGTTCAGAGATCATGGCACAGATTGGACAGGGTAGATTTTCTGAGTTCGTGATCGATGATCAGGGGATACTACGATTTGGGACTAGACTGTGCGTACCAGATGCTGAGGGACTGCGGCGTGAGATTCTTGAGGAGGCACATCGATTGGTGTACAGTGTTCATCCGGGTTCCACCAATATGTACCATGATATTAGAGTTTTTTACTAGTGGGACAGGATGAAGAGGGACATCACAGACTTTGTGTCGAGATGCCTGACTTGTCAGCAAGTCAAGGCCGAGCACCAGAGGCCCGCGGGAGAGCTACAGCCATTACCCATTCCGGAGTGGAAATGGGAGCAGATTTCTATGGACTTCATTGTGGGTCTACCCAGGACTAGTCGAGGGTATGACTCCATTTGGGTGATCATGGATCGATTGACGAAAGCGGCTCACTTCCTGCCGGTGAAGACCACTTTCGGATTAGCTCAGTATGCCTAGATATACATCGACGATATCGTACGACTTCATGGAGTCCCAACATGTGTCGTGTCCGACCGAGGCACCTTGTTTACCAGTCGACTATGGCAGAGGCTTCAGGAGGCTTTGTGCACCCGCTTGAGTTTCAGCAGAGCATTTCATCCGAAGACCGACGGCCAGTCAGAGCGGGCTATTCAGACTCTCGAGGACATGCTCCGAGCGTGCGTCTTAGATTTCGAAGGTAGCTGGGATCATCATTTACCCTTAGTTGAGTTCTCCTACAACAACAGCTTCCAGGAGACCATTCAGATGGCACCATTTGATGCTCTATATGGGAGGAGATGTAGATCGCCCGTCTGTTGGACAGAGCTCAGGGAGAGAAGTATTTTGGGGCCGCAGATTTTTGAGGAGACGACCGTGAAGATCCAGTTGATTCGCGATATGATGAGAGCAGCCCAGAGCATGCAGAGATCTTATGCGGACCGTCGTTGGCGCAAACTTGAGTTTTCTGTTGGCGATCATGTTTTCTTGAGGGTCTCCCTAATGAAAGGTGTGATGAGATTTGGGAAGAAGGGGAAACATAGTCCCAGATATGTGGGCCCCTTCGAGATCCTCGATCGTGTCGGTACTGTTGCGTATCGGTTAGCTCTTCCGCCCAGTTTTCCAGACGTGCACCCCGTCTTCCACGTTTCGATGCTCCGCAAGTATCTTCATGATCCTTCACATGCGATTCAGCACCCGACGATCCAGCTGGAGCGCGACCTTTCTTTTGCAGAGCAGTCGGTGGTCATCTTGGATCGACAGGTGAAGAAATTGAGATCGAAGGTCATACCGTCCGTCAAGGTCCTTTGGCGTGGCCCGAGCAGCGAGGATGTCACCAGGGAGACCGAGGGCGAGATGAGGAGGAAATATCCCCATCTCTTTGAAGGTACGCGTAGCTAGATTTTTAAATTCGGGGACCGAATTTCTTTAAGGGGGAAGATTGTAACGCTTTGAAATTCGTTAGATTAATTTTCGCGTTAATTAGCGGTAATGCGTGTTTTTCATAAAACCATGTAAATTTTAAATTTCCACTTAAACTAAAATAAAATCAGTTTTAATTGTGATAAGGTGTGTTATTATATATAATAGTTCTTTTATTAATTATTAATTAATTTAGTGTTAACATAATTAGCAATTTTCTTAACTAATTTTCCTAAGCCAAATTTGGTTAGCATGCACAACCCTAATCACCTAGGTTAATTGTTAACTTGTAGCCACTTTCTTTTTATCTCTTGCATGGTTCTTTTTTTTCTACAAAAATCAAGTCAAACCTTGATTAAAAATGTAATATAATGAATGGGAGGCATGGGGGGTGTTAGGTGAAGAATGGGGCATGACTTTTGACCATACCTCTCTCATTTCTCTCTCTTCCTCTCATTTTCTGCATTCCAGCAGAGGCAGCAGCAACATATTCTCCTTCTTCTTCTTCTTCTTTTGCTTCTCTTGGTATTCAAACACAATCCCTAAACAAAAAGCTCACCTTTTCTTCATTAAACCTTTGAAAAATGCCTCTTTGGTGGGTCTTGGTTGCAAATCAGTGCCTTTAAAGGAAAGTGCTGCAAGTTAGGTTCCCCTAAGATCATTTGAAGGTATTAAACTCACCCATGCCACTCTATTTCTTAACTTTTAGTTTTATTAGCTAAAAATTGTGTTTTTGTGCGATTTAGTGCTAATGAGATGGTTTAAGTGAAGTTTAGGGTAAGTTAGGGTTTTTAGGGTTTGATTAACTTAATTAGGTGCTATTAATATTGTTTAAACTAAGTAAATTTCTCAGGTTACATTAAAATACCATTTTGTATCAAATTAGTGTTAAATTAGCGTTTTAGTTAAGATTTGTGCCCTTTTTCCGATCTGCTTTCAACCCGGTTGCTTCAGGAAAAAATTGCAATTACTGGAGCATGTACAATAGACCTAGACCACACACACAAAGCACAAGACCCCACTTTTCCTTCCAGGCCGCAGAAATATTCATTCTGGCCGCAAATTGTGGCCAGATGGTAGAGATGGGTGTTCGCGTTTTGTCTGGGCGAGTCTGCTGCATATTTAAGATCTTTGGTACATTCAACTTTTTCTAATTCTGCTTATATAAAAACCTGGAACAAAATACTGTATTTTCAATACTTTAAGTTTACGCGACACGTGTCTTATGTGAGTGGGTTTTGCGTTTGCTGCGTAACACAGCGTATCGGGGTAGTTTCAGACGTGTTTTCACACGTTTTAGCGTATCGGATACTCACGCGTTTAGTTCGCGACGCGAGTTTCTCGTTTGGTGTTGATATCGCGTTTTTGCTGGATTTTATCTTATGTGTATTCTTTGTGTAAATTCTAGGTTCGCAGGCGAGTACGTCGGACGCCGCAAAGAAGGGGAAGCAAGTAGCCGGCTATACTTAGCACGATACCACGGTGAGTAGATTTAAAATCTACGGGGAATCGCCCGTATGGCGTTAAGCATCAGGGCATAATAGGATATTGTAGTCGCGTATATACATTTATATGTATATTGCTTGTGCATACATACTATTGTAGTGTATCCATCCTTTGTTGCATATAGAAACAGTAGTTATGTAACACCGCACTGTCACTAATGGTTCAAGCTGCACGAGCACTATTTTTATGTTATACCCACACCGTTAGTGATTACCATGACACTCGCACTATAGGATTGCTACAAACCATACATCATTTTGATTATCGCATCATTGATGATTAGACATGATTCTGTCGCATATTGGCACATATACATACTGTACATCCATACCTGCGTAGATATATATATCTTTGTGCATCCATTCTTACATACATACATACTCTTGCACTTACATAGATGATGATGACTTTGATTTAAAAATTGGGGACCGCGTGAAATGTTTTCAACTGGATCCTTTTAAAAGAGCGGTTTTCCCCTTTTACCCGTAGTACGATTTTATACGGCATACGACACATTGCATGGATTTACGCAGTGAGTTTTAGATTTATGTGATTCCTGGATTTGAGAACCGCGGTATTATTTTAAGAAAGTATGCACTGTTTTGAAAAACCCCGATTTCTCTTGATATGATATTTCAGTGCGTCCACCATGCGTTTTCTCGGTTCTGAGACGTGTGACATGTGAAACCCGATTCGAGGAGGAGGATGATCCGTTTGCGGGTACATGGTAGACCCGGTATGGTACCCCGGGGCGAGAGAGAGATTTCGTATTGATGACGATGAGCCTAGCAGAGAGACCACGACCAACCTGTGATTGGTAGGACCTGGCGGTTATCCGGAGGATGCTGACTAGAGTCGAGAGATGGATATGGGACGATCCGTACTGCCGGGGCCGAGGGCCGATTCCGCTGACGGAGCCTGTGGGCCGATCCGGACTGACGGATCCCGATATATGAGGATTTGCGTGTCGATACTGGACACGAGTATTTCATGTTTTTTTTGGGTGCCGATGTTGGGCATCCTGCTTCTATGAGATTTACAGGATTGAGGGCCGGATAGAGTGACGGCGCCTGAGTTATCGTAATTTTGGGGTGTTTTTGGTAGACACCGGTATTTTCCACGTTGATATTCCATGTACATGATATTTTATCCCAGGCCCAGCATTCATTGTTATGCATCGCATCATGTAGTCGTAGTACCTGATAAAGTACCATGGAATGATTATTACATACCCAGCTCATGATATAGTAGTTATTTTTTTGCACATGTTAGAGTATCGCAGTACGTGCATACTCGCGATTACCTTTATATATTATCTACTATTCACGAGTTGGCAAATCACCCCAATTGTGCCGCAGTGTTTGCAGGTCGACCCCCAGAGTAGTTGCAACAGGGCTATCTCTTGTAACTTTTTGACTACGGATACCACTGCAGTTGGCGCGTGAGCTGTTTTGCTGCTGGTGGGTTTGTGCTATCCGGTTATTTTCCATTTGTACACACTATTGTATCTAGTACTCTGCATCTACTATTTCATGTATTGACTTAGAGACTAGTTGTGAGGGCAATGTTGTATATTATTTTGTACTCTAGTGTCGAGCTCGTGTGAGCCGACTTTATATATGCAGTTTTATCTTTTATGATGTTTTTCACTTATATTGCTCATTTCTTCTCTACGGCGTCGTATATTATTCTTGTGGTGATTGTTTCCGCCGTTGGGCGTGATTGCTCCCGTTTGGGGATGTTATATTCTTATTATCAGTCATTTTACTTATATCATGTTTTGTACCGTTTTCGGGGCTAGTTTTTACAAAGGAGGTGCTGCCGTAATTTTTAAGAAATAATTTAAAATTTAAGGATTTTTAATAAATTACTCAAGGTTTTCTAAATTTTTTAAACTCATGTTTTTTTTCACTCGCTATTTTAATGGTTTTGATTTCTGCGTTTCGGCTTACTTGATCGCGTTACGCCTGTAGACGTTACGTGGTTAAGGGCCGGTCACGGGCCGAACATTGGGTCATGACAACTTCCCTCCACCATCAACCCCAAGATCCACCTCAAAAACTCCATCAAAACACAAAACCCCTTTCATTAAAATTGATCACCTACTTCTCCTCTACACATTGGATCAAGAAAAGTTAGATTTTGACAACCTTGAGGAGCTAGGGATTTTCTTGAGTTGCATAAACGAGGTATAATTTCTACCATTTAGATAGTTTTATGTTTCTTTATATTATAGTTAGTTAGAAATGGGTTTAAGATGTGGATTTCTGAACTTGGAAAATCCTAGTGAGGGTTTGAGTGAAATTGTGGATTGGTGATGACTAAGTGGCTGTTGAGTGGTCGTTTAAGACCTGGGTTTGAGTATAGAGACCAGAATACAGATTTAGGAATTGATTCTGTCGGTTTTGTGTTGAATTGTGAGGGTATATGGGAATCTGGAGTAACCCGGAGACACTAAATATTATTTAGCGAATACTGGGAGTCATGCAGGCAACCTGGAATGTACCCTGAAGACCCGAGCCCCTAACCCAAAGCCCAGGCCGCAGATTAATTCAATCTGGCCGCAAATTGCGGCCATGGTGGGTTAGAATTTATTCATATTTGTTCTGTGGTCCCTTTAGCTGTAAATTAGACCCTTCATATATGCAGAATTGACCAATTTGGACCATGGTAAAATCTAGGAGTACATTAGGGTATTCTTCGCTATATTTTCCGTATTTTGGGATGCTTGGTTTTGATTTTGGGATTTGTATTTGGTCGTGTGGTATTTGAACGTCAACGACTAGGATTTTTTAGTCGTGTTTTGCACGCGAAGCTATAGGTTTTAACCTATGAGCGAAACTTGTGCCGTTTTGATTTCCGACTTGATTTTAATACGCAATTGCGATGTGTTGTGATATGTACGTACCCCATGAGGATTTCGAGACAATGAAGAAGTGGATGGAAACATCGACATCGGCAAGCAAGAGCAAGGTGAGTGGATATATATCCATGGGGGAAGTCGGGTGGATGGCGTATAGCACCTCCACAAAGTTTTGGTGGAAACCGATTTGTAGCATATGGTTAAGAAAACCTAGAGTAGCAATTAGGGTTAGAATTAAAAGATAGCTATAGAAACCATATTAAAAACTAAGGGATAGTTAGAAGTATTTGATACGGCTGATATGTGGTGACGGAACTTGACGATGATATTTGACCTTATTGCCGTTTATGGTACTATAGGACTAGATAGCCGACGTGGATGTGTCATCCGAACCATACCTATTTCCAAACTAAGGAATTGTATGCATCTTTTAAACAGATACCTTCAGGGAAGTTACGGATTTTCAAATGATATCTTTCTTTAAAAAAATACCGTAGTCCCTACTTTCAAAACTACGATTCACATCTTTCAAAAACTGTTTGTATGGTTCGGGTGTGTATGTTAGATTAGATACTTATACTTATAGTAAAGGTAGAGTGTATATATTAAATTGACTTAATGAGGAATATAAATGCGATGAAAAGAATATATGATGCAATATGATGATTTGATGATATGTTGGTATACGGATGCGAGTCGATTGAGATGATTGATACCTTGCCGGTCCCCCGATATAAGATTTTTATGGATATTACTTGGGACTTAGGTATATAGATATATATGAAATGTCGTGGATCTTGTGTGATATGTCGTACGAGACGTTAGGTCCGTACCCCTCATTGTCGTATAGTAGGATAGGATCCCAAATGTTTTAATGCCGCCGTACGATATTTTTTTCGTGCGTGATGAGTTTGAGTTGATGATTGATCCATACCCTTGACTTGAGGATGTCGTATGATGTATTATACTGTACATGATGTTGTGAGGCTGCATACCGATTGATAGATTCACCGACTCGGTCATATTAGATACGTGTGCCTGTCAGCATTTGCATGTAATTTACCTTATGCTGCATTCATGTTATTCGCATTGCATTACTTATACCTGTGCTAGTACACTTACACCATTATCGATGATGCGTATGTTACACGGATACAGATTGTCGGCTCACAAACTTCATCATCGATAATTTCCATGTGACTACACAGTAGGATTGTTGCATCATGATATGATTCTTTGCATAATTTACTTGCTATAGTTACCTATGCACCTTTATACGATGTTGCATTTGACTTTGGAGATATCGGGAACCGTAAGACATATTTTCAAAACTGGAATCATTTAAAGGAGCGGTTTTCCCTTAATATGATACATCACTGTTCCATGTTGCATGATATACGGATATGCTTACATTTCTATCATATGCCGCAAACATCATGCTTTATGATTTTACGCATTGAGATATGCCGTTTTCATGAGATTTCTGGATTTGAGAACCGTGGTCATTTTAAAAGAAAGTATGCATCGTTTAAAAACCCCGTTTCTCTTGATATGATATTTCAATGCGTCCACCATGTGTTTTCTCGGTTCTAAAACGTGTGACATATGAAACCCGATTCGAGGGGCTAGATGTGGCCGATTGCGGGTACATGGTGGACCCGGTATGGTACCTCAGGGCAAGAAAGGGATGCTGTGTATATAGACGGTGAGCCTGGCAGAGTGACTACTACCTACCGGTGATAGTATTTGGGTTCGGCGGATATCCGGAGGATACCGACCGGAGTCGAGAGATGATATGGGCCGATCCGGACTGACGGAGCCCGATATATGAGGATTTACGTGTCGATACTTGACACGGGTTTCATGATGTTTTCGGGTGTCAATATTGGACACCCAGGTTCTATGATTTTGATGTGTCACGAGGGACACCGTTGATTTATATCCTGATACTTACATGCACACTCTTTTATGATATTTATGTGCATACATACATTGATTATATGGTTGGGCACGATCCACATGCATACATACCTTGGTTATATTGTTGGATTATATCCGCATACATATAGGTATTGATTTCATTGTTGGCACATATGAGGACCCGGTCGCCCTAGATATCATGGTATTACCTTTATGATATAGTTAACCTAGGTGTCGTTGTTTATTCGATTTCTATCTGTTGATATTTTTCTACTCACGAGTTGGCAACTCACCCATGTTGTGCCACAGTTCTTGCAGGTTGACCGCTTGGATCAGTAGCTGCTTCGCTGGCACACAGTTGCATTCGGGTGTTTTGCATTGGTAGGTGGGACATTTGTATCGTACCCACTCTTGTATATATACTTCATATTGTATCTAGTTAACTCCATCAATTAAAATTAGTAAATTGTATAAGTAATGAGACTTGTGGGATTGTGGTAGCGAGACTTAGAGCGAGGGGTTTTCCGGTACTTATGGTTTTTATGTCTTGCTTTTGTTTATCTTTTGTGGTATGCTTCGCCGTTAGGCGTCGTATACTTATATTTACTTTATTGCGCGGTTGTGATCCGCCGTTTGGTGAAGAGCTAGCTCCCGCTTGGGGATGCCTTTATCATTATCTTGTATATGTGGTTTTGGATCAAAATATACAAAGGTGGTGCTGCCCAAATTTTCAAAAAGACGATACATGTTTTTTTAAAATTGCATACCACTTGCATTTTCATGTTCCTTATCTATGCATTAAGAAAACTTGATTTCATTATACCCTTATTTCAAAACTTCACCTCCTTTATTTTCTTAAAAAGGTTTATATTTCTGGGTTTCAGCTTACTTGAATTACGTTACGCCTTTAGACATTGCGTGATTTAAGTGCTGGTCACGAGCTAATATTTCGGGTCGTGACAATTCAGTAATGGGTGCTTGTTCCGGACAGGCTGGATAGCCGAAATCAGCATGAGACATGAAGGGGATCCTTTCTAGAAATTGATAATAAGTAGGATTGGAACCAGGATCAGTTGTTAGTAAACACGCAGAGATTAGAGATCACTGTTATCAACATGTCACGTTATGAGAGACTGGACTACTGGCCATGAAGATGTGGTGAGAAATATCAGCAGCAGGACTGATTGTGTCGTTGCTCCTCATCGGACGATTGTATGAAGATACCCTGACTATAGAGGTCCGCAAGAAGAATCAGAATTCAGAGACAGAGGACATTAGATCGTGGCAGACGACAAGTAGTAATCGTTGCTATGCCAGTTCCGGGTCTATAAACACCTTTCGACATTGAAGAAAATATACCTCGATGTCATTTGAGTTCGACATGCGTTTTTATGATCTAAATATTTCATTTTCAACGTTGAAAAAAAGGACAACTCAACGTCCGTTATTTTGATATATATATTTTGAGGATTTGAGGGTCAATTTATGTTTTGTGCATACCAGGTGCACTTGATGAGATTTCCATGAACAGTAATTTCATTTTGATTTATGTATTGTGCACGCCAGGTGCACTTGTTGAGATTTTCGTGCGAAGTGAGTGCACTCGATTGGAGTGTAGTGTACACCCGATGCACTACACCGATATTTCTGTCCACATCAGATGCACATGGTTAAGAGATTATATATATATATATATATATATATATATACCCTAGGTATACTTAGTATATTTTCGTACACACCAGTTGCACGTTTTGATATTTATGCAACCTGATGCACTTGAGATTTATTCACCCCGATGCACTTGATACTATTTTGTACACTTTTGTTCCATGCACATTAGATGCAGTGGATATCGTTTCGTGCACGCCTGTTGCACTTAACGTTGTTTGTTTTCATGCACACCGTTACATATGATTTCTGATTTGCACGCAAAACCCATTAGGGTTGATTTTGTTTTCGTGCTTTGCACTTGATAGGATATGTTATAGATTTGATTTATGTATTTTTCACTTGGTCGTGTGCGCCGATTTTGCACTTCGATTATGGCATGGATCGTGTACTTAAGATACACAATGGTTTTTGTATTTGGAAATTGCATCATAATTGGAGTAATTCTCATAGCGCCCGCTAGAGTTACAGTTATGTTAGTTTTATATATTTTGAGGTTTCATGCACACTGTTGCGATTTGATGCGTTAGCTCATGTGGGACATTGGAGTTCCATTATTTGCACCGCAATTGTATGTTTTAAATTGGACCCCTAAAAATTGTTTTGAATTTGAGCAGATAGGATTAAGGAAAATGTTTTAAGAAGGGGATTTAATTTAAATTCGGGGACCGAATTTTCTTAAGGGGGGAATATTGTAACATTTTGAAATAATTTAGATAATTAATTAAGTTATTTAGTTAAATAGATAATGTTATTTAATTTTTCTTGTAGTAAAGAGGTTTTTTTTATTAAAGTGGAATTAAATTGGTAAAGAAAATAGTGTTTATATAAGAATATGTGTAATGAGGGGTTTATGTGAAATGGTTAGTGTCGTTATGATAATTAGAGTTATTTGAGGGTTTTTATGCAAAAAGGGGTAGGACCTGGTTAAGGTTAACTTAAACCCTTGGTGTATCATAACATCATGAATACACCTCCTTTTTGCATATACACCTCATCCTTGCATGAAAATCCCACATCCTTTTGGTGACACCTCCTCCTACAACTCATAGTTCATTCTCTTTATCCTATATAATTTGTTCAGTTCATAAAACCAATTTAAAATCAGAATTTAGCAAAAAGAAAGAAAAAGGAAAACTTAGAACAACAAAGAAGAGAAAGGAAAAGAGAAGAGAGACTAAGTACAAAGATCACTACCATCACCCTCAAGCTAGGATCTTTGAGTTGTGCATCTTAGAGGAAGCCTTTCCAGTAATCATCTATTGGTATAATCTCTAAACCCCATAGAATTATTGTTCTAAAAAGTATAAATGTAGAAATCGGATATCGAAAATATCGTATTTTGGTAAATATAGGCTCTGTGTAAAATCTGTTGTTGTTTAGATAATAATTAACATAACCAAACAGTACCGTCATCTTATTAATTTGACTTAGAATAACCCATTGGAAGACGGACCCATTCCCTCGGAATTTGACCGGCGACAATTGGCAAAAATCCGAGCTCGCCGGATTTTTATGGGATTTGGGTGTTAGGATTTTTAGAGTAGCTCTATCTATATGTATTAGGATGTTTGGTATTGCTAGTTTAAGTTAGTTTATCAGTATATGAAATCTGGAAGCTAATATCTGTAAAGGGGGTTAAAATTCTATAAACGACATGGACATATCGTATCATGAGTTCTGTTTTACCTGTTACGACCAGAAAAGGGTTAGCTCAGATTAACTTAAGTTCAGTTAACTCACGATATTCCCATGTAGCATAATTAGTATGTGCAGTATCATAAACTAGGATATTTGCGATGTTTTATCATATTGATAATGAATTTGGAACCAATAGGTGTAATCACTAGAAAAACTTACAACACCATAAGTATCATAAGACCACTAGAAGACTTAACTTAAAGCCCGAGCCCTTAAGTCATTGTTTGACCCGGCGACATCTAGCCTTTTTCCGAGCACGCCGGCCCCCCTTGGGTTTTCGGTGTTGGTTTTTCTTCTGTCGCTTTGTATGGGTAATTTATGATTTATAATATTGTTTCATTTGTCCTAATATTCATACAGAGAAATCTGGGAATGTTTAGTTTGGGTTTTATTAAAGTTTCCGACATTTCGATATGATTTTCCGTATTTCTGTACTGCAACCGAAACGTTGACGTTCGTATGTTAAGTTTAGGGGCATTTGATCGTATTTGGGGTAAGTGAGCTGTAAGTTCTAACTTACGGGTGCTTAGCTTGTTGTTTTGGTTTTCAATATGATATTTACATCGATGTGATTTTAAATACGATTATAGGTTCGACCGCGAAGGTTTCCGAGATTGAATTGGCGGACATGGCAGTGCGGATTTCAGCGAGCTCAACGAGTTGGTGAGTAGATTTACATCTACAAGGGATGTTGGGTGGATGGCGTATAGCACCTCCGCAACCTTATAAATAGTATTATGATATCTAGTTAGTTTAGTATTTATTCAAGATATTGATATAGTATCGCATCTAGTATGTCCTTCATTTGCATATAGTTTCATACATAGTTTTAAATGAGATACGTACGTGATGTTAGATCCGAACGATATGGACATGGTTTGATGGATTTGTGCGAGGGATCATGCTGTATATAAGATGATATAGTTATAGTGATACGATGAGCTATTATACGAGAAATTATATGTATTGGAAATGATGAGATTCTTATGCCGAATAACGGCCAAGTTTCCCTTTAGACTCGTAGAGTTAGATTATATTCCGTTTTAGAATGTAATACTTGTGTGAGCTATATTCTTTTAAAAACTATGTTTCGTTTCTCTTTTAATGATAAAATACAAGGATGCAGTGTCAATTTCCAAAACGAATATCTATTTTAACCGAAGGCAACTTCCTTATCTCAAAACCAACGTTTCATTCCATTTTCAAAGATAATGGTATAGCTCATAACAGGTAATTACAGTTATTATTTACGCTTAGATTTACTTTACATGTTCGCCTTATAGTTATATTATACGTTTCCGTAATATGAACACTCTGATAGAACACTACACAATTACTAATGAGTACAATGCTGCACAAGCACGTACCTATATGTTACACTACACCTCATTAGTACTGCCATGTTACTGTAGAACCGTTCTGTTATATAATGCGTATGTATATATGTTAATATGAATAGGTTATTACACCGTAGAACACTTGCACAAATACTAATGATTGCCATGTTGCACGAGCACAGACGCGTATGCTACACTACACATCATTAGTAGTGCCATGACATAGTAGAATTGATATCATTATGCTTATATGATTTAATTACGCAGTCTTTCTTTATTACCTGTAGTATTTGATTCTTATGGATTTTCTGGATATTTTACTCCTGATGATATATATCGGTGGTATGGAACACTGTTATATATGTGTATATATAATATATCATAAGAATAATCTATGCATGTATTCTTATTCTTTACTTGATATTTTTGTATATGATGAGTTGGCGTCTGTTGGATATATGTATGCCGTAGAGGCCATTATATGATATTGGATGTATTTATACATGTATATATATATATTTAGTGTACATTCTTGCTCAACATGATAGTATGCTATCTGGTTCTTGTTTATCTGACATGTTGATTTGGTCATGCTTTTATTCATTCATACATGTTAATAAAGCCCTGAGGATATAAACTTGACTACTTTGATTATGATAGAGATCATACTAGTGGGACATCAGTAGTTTATAAGCATATCCTGGAACGTCCCTAGTCGTAGGTGTATCGAGACGGGGCATCGATAAACCAGTGTAGACTAGCATATATGATACTAGACCCATATGATGGGCGATGGATGTTCCTAGATTCATCGATGTTTGACATCGAGATCGTATACGGGTGCTCAGTGGTGACTGGGTATACTGGACGGATTCACCGAGAACTCCTATATGGAATTATATCTTTCGTCGGATAGCAGTTCTCAGGTGACACAGGTGCAGGTTAGTCTGTAGACCCGAGATCGTAATACAGTCTTGTGTGTTCTCCCACTGTACTTTGATTACCACCCTACCACGGCTCTACTGAGTCATGCAAACAGGTGGCCGTTGGGTACAGTCCTGAGACACACAAAGGCGATGAGCGATAGGAGGGGTTTCGTCTCTCTCGGTATTGGGAGTTGATGCTGTGAAGTGCACGATTGGCTATATCAGTAAGTCCCTGGCCAGGGCTGTTGAGATTTACTGATAAGTGTTATCAGTAGTTTCTCGATCTGTTATAGACCATTCATCGGCACGACTTATTGAGTTATTGGAGTCGACGTTACCATCCCTAGACTTGATATGCAGCATATCCGACGAAGAGACCGGACTGTACGGAAGTGTTGCCGGTTGGATCGATGGGAGTTGTAGCAGGTTCGCTTATTTTCTTCTGATCTCTCAATACCCGGTTGGCCGTTACGTTTAGCTGACCGCTTGCGGCTTGGGGGTTCTTGATATGATCATTACCCACTACCGGCGTATTGACGAGTCTTAGAGTCCCAAAATGGAGTTACCTAGTCCAGGCGAAAAGTTATGGTGCGCATATGCGATATGCGCGTAGACCCGGTTAAAATGCGCGTATAAGATACCGTGTATTAATCGGGCGGCTTGATTTTGGTCGGGTCGTATGTGATATGACTGGGTTGCTAAATCAAGTGTCGATTTATCATTTGACCATTAGTTTCTCACTAGAAATCCTTTCTTGTCTTTTTGGGTGTATGCATGCATGTATGCATTCATTCTTGTTCATGCACATATGGATGTGCATGCACACATACTTGCATACATCATTCTATCATGGTTGTATATATAGTGGATGATGGCAATATAAGACTCACACTTTATGTAAAATTATATATGGATATATATTTGTATTTGTGTTAAAACAAAAGAAAAGAAAAAGATTAATTCATGGTTATCTTCCACACTCTTCTTGGAACCAACCATGGTTAACCCACTTTTTAACCATGAGTTAATTTTCCTTTTGTCTTTTAACTCAAATGCAATAATATCTATATTATATAACCATGGTTTGAGATGTAGAGTAGAAAATATATATATACTTATCTTTTCTGTTATTCATATTAACCTTATCATTCTCTTGAGTTTTCTAGAGCCATCATCTTCTTCCTCCTCTCTCTTGCTCTCTAGATTTTTCAAGTGAACCAAAGAGTGACCAAGTTAGGATTTTGAAGTGAGAAAACCAACCACAACACCATTCTACACTAGCCTTGCCCACTTGTGAAGAGTGTTAGCTTCCATTTCTCCTTTTGATCTTGTGAAGTTTCAAGCTTGGACAAAGATGACTCCGGGTGGATCATCGTGGACCCAAAAGGATCTCAAGCGGACCCTTTCCAACCCTCAAGTAGCCAAGGAGTCTAGCGTAGGGAGCTACAAAGGTTGTACTCTCAAAACCCTACCTTTTTCTACTTGTGATGATGTGTTTGTAATGAAACCCTAATTTTCTAGTGATGATTCTTTGTATGTTCACTTAGCACCTTAAAAATTTAATTTTGAGACATGTGATGCTTCAAAACCCTTCATGAGGTCCTAGGTAAACCTAACATTGGTATCAGAGCCGACCTAGAGCTTTAGGCGACACTTTAACGATGTTAAAAATCCGATCGAACAAAAATACGGTTTTTTGAACACTCTCTGGACATTTTTTCAAACTGTGTTATTTTCAGAATTAAAAATATGTAAAAAATTCACCATGGAATTCTAAGAACCACTGTAAAAAACGAAGCCCAAATCAGTAAATCCCACCACGGAACCGCGGCCGTTCAGATGCATTAAGGCCTCGTTTTTATACAGTGATCTTCTTACCTACTTATAGATGTTTTTGGGTATTTTTAATCTGGTTTCAGTGATATATGTTCTGGAGATTGTTTTGGATTCGGTGATTCGATCGGAATTTTAATTTCGTGCTTTTTTCTGGGTAATTAAGAAAGTATTAAAATGTTCGAACGAGTATCATTAACTCACTTTTTCACGGGGTTTAAATCTTTCGGAAATACGTGCAAGTTAAGTGGTGGACCCTCTAGAATACAACAAACCTTAACTCGATTATGTGACCGTCTTGAACTGCCTTTTGAACCTTAGGGTTTGGGGCAGTACGGTGTGCCACATGTGAGGCGTTAGCTTGACCCTTCTACGGCTGGACCGCTACTACTGTGACACATTCCGGGTTTTTTGAACTCCGCTCAAGTGTTGAGCTTTAGGAAATTTTGGGTATTTGATTATTCGATCGAAATGTTTAATACTGTCTATTTATCTGGAATGTGATACAATATGTGGAATTCATATAGTTAGGCATGAAATGCGAAGTATGTGATATTTCGGATTTACGATGTCTAAAGTGAATGTGGATTCCAAATATTGTAGTTTTACACTTTCTTTTCTGTGACCATAAGTGTAGTATGTCGCTTATCGCCGGGTTCGTTGCTATACATCAACGACAATTGGGGTACGCATACTTACTTACGTTGATGATATATGATATTATGTGTTGCTGAGATATGATGTGCAGGATTGTCGCGATTGAATAGCCGGGGGGGTTTATGTGAGATGAGAGTTTTATTTTCATTCATGTAAAATTCAAATGTAATGTAATATTCTTTTATTTGGGGCACTTCCGGGTTGAGGTTGATGTCACCAGTGTTGTATATTATTTATTTTTCCGCATTAGGATAGACCCAAGGAGGGGAGCACAAGTGACCGGGTTCTGGGGTTCTGTGGGAGGCCATCTCGAGGAGTCGAGACCGGGTCTCCTAAACTCTAGGATTGGTAGGGTCGCTTGCCGCTCTCGTAGGGGTCTAGGGGTGTGGGCTTGGATATTCATCGCGACTGTGGAATCCGTATTTTCTATTGTTGGCTAAATACTAAATACGGACGTCCTAGTATATCCCACATTATATCTATGTTTCTGCTGCCTGTGTTCTGTGATATCTGAGACGAATGATATATTATATATGAGATATATAGTAGACGTTGCTTTTGTTTTACACCCGCGCTGGTCCCGTCCCGGTATGCCGTTAGTTAAGTAACCTTACGGTGCATAACGGAACATTGCGGCGAATGCGGATGGCATAAGAGTACGTTGTATTTTCGTTTCTTTTCTGTGATTGGCTTAAGGACTTAAATGATGGGACTACATTAATATGATTAATGTAAAGAAAATAAACCTAAAAAGAAGTTGTAGAATCGGATTTGAAAACCACTCGGCTCTTTATGAAAAAGCTACATTTCAAAACTGCGGAGCTCAAGCCACTCCTTTTGAAAACCATTTTATTCTACGACGATATCAAGTTCAAAGCGTTAAAGATTTTCATAAAAATCATACGCAACCCTCCGTCATTTTAGAAGTAGAGTACTTAGTATTCGTGCTACGTTTGTTGACTTTAGTTAAGGCGTAGTGTACAGTAGCTAAGTTATGTCTTCCTACACTGCATATGATGCAGATTAATTAGGACATTCATGAGACTTTGTTGACCATAGTTAAGGGTCATATGGGTGGGTCTAATTAATCAAGAAATGACGGGTAGAACTTGACTGGTACTTATGATTTGTTGACCATAGTTAAGGTCATAAGTACTAGGGGTAAAAACCGCATCGGGAATTTCAAGTGTTGAGATTTGCAATGAGATTGCATACCTTCCATATGATGGTTGCATCCCGATCCCACTGTGGGCAATAGTTGCTCCCAGGAGAGTTTTGCAGTTTACAATTAGCTAACTCATTAGGTGTCTAGTTTTGTGTTAATGGGGCTACGCCTCTGGGAAAACGAGGTTTACTTTAATTAGGTCCGTGCGAAAGCACGGGGAACCTCCCTCAAGTACCGACACTGGCCTGGCTGAACGGTTAGCGAAGTTGTAGACTGTAATTAATCCTGGCTAGTTTTCTTTTTTAAGGTTTGAAAGAAAAACTTGATTAAAGCAGTGGGAGACATCGATTAGACAAGATAATAACTAATCTGATCTTTGCAAGAGCTTTCGCTGAGTGTATTCTTTTCTCTTTCTTAATGGCAGATACCAATGATTGGACTCAAGCTTCTACTAGATAAAAATAAACTGAATAGGACCAATTATAAAGACTGGCTGAGGAATCTGAAAATTGCCTTGACTTATGATAAAGTATCATATGTCCTCACAGCTTCAGCCCCCCCCGTCCCAGGTCCAAAATCCTCAGTTGCGGATATTAAAGTCCGCAAGACATGGGACACTGACTGTGCCACGGCCAAATTCCTCGCACCTGCATCGATGGATAACACACATCAAAAGCAGTATGAGAATATGGACATTCAAACCATATTCCTCCATACAAAGGAGTTGTATGGAGAGCAATCCCGCGTATTACGATATGAAGGATTAAAGAAATTATTTCAGATGCGAATGGCCCCTGGCACATCAGTAGGAGACCATGTTCTTAAGATGATAGCTCTCATAGAAGAGCTTGAGGACCTTGGATGGATGATGGACAATGAACAATATACAGATATTATTCTGCAGTCCCTCCCCTCCACCTTTGCTCAATTCATAGTTAACTTCAACATGCACAACATGGAGAGGGAACTACCTGAACTCCTTAATATGTTAATGAGTGCAGAGAGCACACTGAAATCAGTGTTAACTCCCGTTTTGAGTGTTGGGCAATCTTCTTCTTCTCGCCCAAAGGCTAAGGCCAAGGGAAAGAAAAAGAAGAAGCCCACCAATCCTAAGGGTAGATTTAAAAAGGTTAAGGGGAAGGAAAAGTCCAAAGCTGGAGAGTCGGGGAAAGGGGAATGTTTTCATTGCCCCAAAACATGACATTGGAAGCCCAACTGTACGGAGTACTTAAATCTCAAGAAGAAGTATGGGGATGCTTCCGCTTCAGGTGTGTTTGTGACAGAAAACTGTTTTTCAATAAACTCTGCTTCCTGGGTATTAGATACCGGTTCAGGTTCTCGCATTTGCAATTCCATGCAGGGGTTGAGAAATAGCAAGGTTTTGAAGACAGGTGACCATACTCTCCGCGTTAGAAATGGTTCCAATGTACATACAGTCGCAGTGGGAGAGTATCACTTGGGGTTTCCATCTGGGTGTATATTGGTTTTGAACCCATGTTATTTTGTACCAAGTATGCTTTGTAATATAATATATGTTTCTTTGTTAGACAATGAAGGATATAATTTTGTATTGCAGAACAATGTTATGAACATTCACCTAAATCAAATGTTGGTTGGGTATGGTACACATAATAACGGGATATACGTCCTAAATCAACACACAGTTTTCAGCATACAACACACTAATAAAAGAAAACTTTCAGAAATAAATGAAGCTTTTCTTTGGCACTGTAGACTTGGTCATATTAACGAAACAAGACTAAACAAGTTACAGAAAGATGGCTATTTAAACTCTTATGCGACTTGCTAGTCTTGTATCAAGGGTAAAATGACCAAAACTCCGTTTACCGGACATGGAGAAAGAGCTACCGAGCTCCTAGGACTCATACATAGTGATGTATGTGGGCCAATATCTACACAGGCTAGAGGCGGTTTTTCTTACTTCATTACTTTCATTGACGATTTCTCAAGATTCGGTCATGTATTTTTATTAAAGCACAAATCCGAAGCTTTCGAGAAATTCACTGAATATAAACAAGAAGTAGAAAAACAAACTGGCTTGAGTATCAAGATGCTTCGATCAGATCGAGGTGGGGAGTACCTCAGTACAGAATTTGCAAACTTCCTAAAAGAGAATGGGATTCTCTCTCAACTCACTCCTCCTTACACACCACAGCACAACGGTGTGTCTGAACGAAGGAATAGGACCCTATTAGATATGGTCTGATCCATGATGAGTGATGCTGAGTTACCTTTCTCATTTTGGGGGCATGCATTGGAGACTGCAGCGTTTATGCTGAACAGTGTTCCAACCAAAACCGTGTCTACCACGCCATATGAGATATGGCATGGGAAGAGACCATCTCTTAAAAGAATTAAGATTTAGGGTTGCCCGGCCTATGTTAGAAAGCAGAATCCGGACAAACTCGAGGCACGGTCGGTCATGTGTAACTTTGTGGGATATCCAAGAAACTCTTATGGATATCTATTCTACCACAAGGAGGAACAAAAGGTGTTTGTTTCTCAGTATGCCACATTCTTAGAAAAAGAGTTTTTCACAGATAAAAATGATGGCAATGTGGTGGATCTAGAAGAGGTTCTAGAGACACAAACTACAAATGACGACTTGGTTGAACCGGCTGTTGCAATAGAAACTGAGGAACCTCGGCCACTCCATAGGTCTGGTAGGACTTCTCGCCCACCGGAGAGGTACTACGGTTTCCTCATTGATGGTGACAGAGAAGACTGCATCATGGAGGATGATGATCCTACCAGTTTTCAGCAAGCTATCATGAGTGGAGACTCTGTGAAGTGGCTGGATGCCATCAGATCCGAAATGGAGTCTATGTACACCAACAAAGTATGGACTTTAGACGTTGTACCCCCTGGGGTAAAACCTGTGGGGTGTAAATGGATCTTTAAAAGAAAGATTGGTGTAGATGGGCAGGTAGAGACATACAAGGAAAGACTTGTGGCAAAGGGTTTTCGTCAAAGACCAGGTCTGGACTACGACGAGACTTTTTCGCCCGTAGCCATGCTTAAATCCATTCGGATCTTACTTGCTATTGCTGCTCACTACGACTATGAAATCTGGCAGATGGACGTTAAAACGGCATTTCTAAATGGAGATTTAGAAGAAAGCGTTTATATGGATCAGCTAGAGGGCTTCATTGAGAGTAGGAGCAGCAAGAAAGCATGTAGATTGCTTAAATCCATATATGGGTTAAAGCAGGCATCACGGAGTTGGAACATCTGTTTCGATGATGTTATCAAAGAGTTTGATTTCATCAAAAATCCAAATGAACCTTGTGTTTATAAGAAGGCTGTAGGGAGAGCTGTCACATTCCTCGTATTGTACGTGGATGACATTCTTCTGATAGGAAATGATATTCCTATGCTACAGTCGGTCAAATCTTTCTTATCACTAAGGTTCTCCATGAAGGACCTGGGTGATGCCATATACATCCTGGGCATTAGGATCTATAGGGATAGATCCAAAAGGTTGTTGGGATTGTCCCAAACCAGGTACATTAACACCATCCTAAAAAGGTTTAGTATGGAAGACTCCAACCGGGGTGCCTTACCTGCGTGCCATGGGGTCACTCTCTCCAAGGATTCTTTCCTAAAGACCGATGAAGAGAGAGCTCACATGAGCATTATACCCTATGTTTCGGCAGTAGGATCTATAATGTATGTGATGTTATGTACACGCCCAGATGTAGCTTATGCACTTAGTGTTGTAAGCAGGTATCAATTCTACCCAGGGGAGAATCACTGGATAGCTGTGAAGAACATTCTTAAGTAATTGCGAAGGACTAAAGAATTGTTCTTGGTGTATGGTAATGGAGATATCCAAATGGAGTCCTTTACCAATTCGAGCTTCCAGAGCGATAAGGACGACATCAAATCTATCTCAGGGTTTGTATTTACCCTTGGAGGGGCGGTATGTTGGAAGAGTTCCAAACAGGATACCGTTGCAGACTCTACGATGAAGGCTGGGTACATTGCTACAAATGATGCCGCCAAGGAAGCCGTCTGGATGAGGAAGTTCGTCTCGGAGCTAGAAGTAGTTCCAACCATTATTGATCCAATACCATTGTATTGTGATAATAATGGGGCTATGGCGTTAGCCAAGGAGCCCAGGTCCCATCAGCGATCCAGACACATCCTGAGGCGCTTTCATTTGATCCGGGAGATTGTAGATCGCCGCGAGATCGAGATTAAGAGTGTAGACACAAAGAATAACACCGCAGATCCACTCACCAAGGCCCTCCCTCAGCCGCAGCATGAGCAACTTTTGAGATGTTGGGAATGAAATACGCCAATAACTGGCCTTAGTGCAAGTGGGAGATTGTTGGATATATGTATGCCCTAGAGGCCATTATATGATAGTGGATGTATTTATACATGTTGATATATATATATATATATATATATATATATATATATTCAGTGTACATTCTTACTCGACATGATAGTATGCTATCTGGTTCTTCTTTATCTGACATGTTGATTTGATCATGCTTTTATTCATTCATACATGTTGATAAAACCCTGAGGATATAGACTTGACAACTGTGATTATGATAGAGATCATACTAGTGGAACATCAGTAGTTTATAAGAATATCCTGGAACGTCCCTAGTCGTAGGTGTATCGAGACGGGGCATCGATATACCAGGGTAGACTAGCATATATGATACTAGACCCATATGATGGGCGATGGATGTTCCCACATTCATCGATGTTTGACATCAAGATCGTATACGGGTGCTCAATGGTGACTGGGTACACTGGACGGACTCACCAAGAACTCCTATATGGAATTATATCTTTCGTCGGATAGCAGTTCTCAGGTGACACTTGTGCAGGTTAGTCTGTAGACCCGAGATCGTCATACAGTCTTATGTGTTCTCCCACTCTACTTTGATTACTACCCTACCACGGCTCTACTAAGTCGTGCAAAAAGGTGGTCGTTGGGTACAGTCCCGAGACACACGAAGGCGATGAGCGATAGGAGGGGTTTCGTCTCTCTCGGTATTGGGAGTTGATGCTGTGAAGTGCACGATTGGCTATATCAGTAAGTCCCTGGCCAGGGCTGTTGAGATTTGCTGATAAGTGTTATCAGTAGTTTCTCGATCTGTTATAGACCATTCATCGGCATGACTTATTGAGTTATTGGGGTCGACGTTACCATCCCTAGACTTGATATGCAGCATATCTGACGAAGAGACCGGACTGTACGGTAGTGTTGCCGGTTGGCTCGATGGGAGTTGTAGCAGGTTCGCTTGTTTTCTTCTGATTGCTCAATACTCGGGTGGCCGTTACGTTTAGCTGACCGCTTGCGGCTTGGGGGTGCTTGATATGATCATCTCCCACTACCGGCGTATTGACGAGTCATAGAGTCCCACAATGGAGTTACCTAGTCCAGGCGAAAAGTTGTGGTGCACATTTGCGATATGCGCGTGGACCCGGTTAAAATGCGCGTAGAAGATACCGTATATTAATCATGCGGCTTGCTTTTGGTCGGGTCGTATGTGATATGACCGGGTTGCTAAATCAAGTGTTCATTTATCATTTGACCATTAGTTTCTCACTAGAAATCCTTTATTGTCTTTTTGGGTGTATGCATGATGTATGCATTCAATCTTGTTCATGCACATATGGATGTGCATGCACGTATACGTGAATACATCATTCTATCATGGTTGTATATATAGTGGATGATGGCAATATAAGACTCACACCTTATGTAAAATTATATATGGATATATATTTGTATTTGTCTTAAAACAAAAGATAAGAAAAAGATTAATTCATGGTTATCTTCCACACTCTTCTTGGAACCAACCATGGTTCACCCACTTTTTAACCATGAGTTAATTTTCCTTTTGTCTTTTAACTCAAATGCAATAATATCTATATTATGTAACCATGGTTTGAGATGAAGAGTAGAAAATATATATATACTTATCTTTTCTATTATTCATATTAACCTTATCATTCTCTTGAGTTTTCTAGAGCCATCATATTCTTCCTCCTCTCTCTTGCTCTCTAGATTTTTCAAGTGAGCCAAAGAGTGACCAAGTTAGGATTTTGAAGTGAGAAAACCAACCACAACACCATTCTACACTAGTCTTGCCCACTTGTGAAGAGTGTTAGCTTCCATTTCTCCTTTTGATCTTGTGAAGTTTCAAGCTTGGACAAAGAGGACTCCGGGTGGATCATCGTGGACCCAGAAGGATCTCAAACGGACCCTTTCCAACCCTCAAGTAGCCAAGGAGTCTAGCGTAGGGAGCTACAATGGTTGTACTCTCAAAACCCTAGCTTTTTCTACTTGTGATGATGTGTTTGTAATGAAACCCTAATTTTCTAGTGATGATTCTTTGTATGTTCACTTAGCACCTTAAAAATTTAATTTTGAGATATGTGATGCTTCCAAACCCTTCATGAGGTGCTAGGTAAACCTAACAGCGTCCACCATGAGCCTTATGTTTTCTGATTGTTTTATTCCGACCCGAGTGGCGGGGCTATACAGTTTCGGACTTGTTACTTATCCAGACTGAGTGGGGGGGCTATACAGTCGGATATATGATGGACCCGGTTTGAGACCGAAGGGCTGGCATTATAGATGGGGAGCCTAGGGAGGATACTCGATACCGAAGATAGAGATGAGCACGGCAGATATCCAGAGGATACTGACCAGGGTTCGATTAGGCACGACGAATATCCATGGGATACCGACCGAGCCAGGGATATTGGGTGGCGATCATCTATTGAGATGGTGTCGACGGTATCTGCATTTACTTGTCGGTGCTGGACAAGAGAGATTTCTGATTTCGATGTCAATGCTGGACATCCATATATATTGATATGATTGCTATCATGAGGTACACAGTTAGATTACAGTTATTGTAGTCAATCAGGACTGATCAGGGGGACAGTACCTATATATATTGTACGGGCATTCATATACACAAAGGGGAATTCAAACACGAGCTATGGACTTGTTATTTTTGAAATGTCAGATATTCTACTTGGGAATGATAGTTACTGTTGCAATATAATACATACGCATATCATATTATATTATTACAGATTATGGTAGTACTATACTTATGACCTAGGTATCGTCGTGCATTTCGATTTCTACCTTTAGATGTACTTCTATTCATTGAGTTGGAAACACATCCCCGTTGTGCTACAGTTTTTTTGCAGGTTTTACCGCTTGGATTATCAGCGGCTTGGGCTCACATTCCTTTCGGTGATTGATTTGTAAGTGGGTTACTATTGTATCGTACTCACCACTGATTATTCATATATTCTTGTATCTAGTGAAAACTCCATCAACTTAGAAATGGTATATTGTGGACTTAGAAGCGAGACATAGAAAATGTGAGGTCGCACTCATTGGAGTCGACTTCTGATATTGTTTGTTTAGTTGCTCCACTGTTTGGGCGTGGAAGCTATCTCCCGTTGGGATGCATTTTATATTATTATGCTGTTTCGGGTTATACAAAAATGCAAAGGAGGTGCTGTCGAATTTCAAAACGTCATAAATGCTTTTCAAACATATTAGTTAAATTTAAATGTTATTTAAACTGATTCATCTGATGACTATTTTAAATTCATCTCCAATATTTTTCAAAAAGGGTTTAGATTCCGAGTTTCGGCTTACTTGAACCGTGTCGATGTCTTTAGATGTCACGTGATTTAAATGTCGGTCACGTGCCACATTTGGGTCGTGACACCGAGTTATGTGGATTGACGTGTCGATGCTGGACACGGGTTTTCATGAAGTTTCGAGTGTCGATGTTGGGCACTCAGGTTCCAAGAGATTTACATATATGAGGGCCGATCAGAGTGACGGCGCCTCGGATATTCGGATTTAGGGTGTTGTTGATGGACACCGGGTTTTTCCACGATGATTCATTGATGATGATTATGTTTTATCCACTACTCAGGATTATTTGATATGCATTGTTTCATGTAGTTGTAGTACCTTGATGGTGTACCTTGATCATGATTGTTGCATATCCATATTACCACACTTAGACTATTAGATTGCATGTGATAGATTATCGTTGTTCGTGCTGTAAGTGCACGGCGGCGCCCCGGCCGTCAACCTGATGGCCAAACGCGGAAACGGTGGTAAACTTAAAATTTTGCGGACTTTGCAAACCGGCACCACCGCGCACTAAACCCCGGATCGTGCCATTAAACTTATTCTAGCAACTAAAGAGAATGGGTTAGAGATATACCGACGATCCAAGTCCTCCGGTCTTCATCTCCACTCCGATCTCCTCGCGGGATCTCCGTCCGTCTCCTCCTCGTCGGAAAGGGCACCACGAAGCCGGGTACTTTTACGGGCTCCCACCTCAATACCGAGGTAACTCGCGCATGAAGCCGGCTACTCGACATGCTCAAGATATGCTGTAGGGAGTGTAATGCAGAATGTATGTCTCACTTTGGGGTTGGTTGCCATTTGAAGAGGATGGAGGAAACAAGACTAGAAAAATGGTGCTTGCATTTTTCTAGCATGGAAAGAAGATCAAGAATGAAACTCTCATGGTGAAGCTCTCATCTTTTTCTTTCTCTCTTTTCTTTTCTTCTTCTCTTTCTTTTTTCAACCATGAATGCCTTCTTACCTTTTTGTCTAGAATATGGTGGAGGAAGAACAATATCATATCAAGAGGGAGGTGAGTGTAGGAAAAGAAAAGAGGTGACCACATCCAAGAACATAATCATCACTAAATCTCAAATCAACCTCAAATCCATTTCAAATCTCATAAAGCAAAGATGCTAACCATTATGAAGGAAAAAGAAAAGATGCTATCATAATGCATGAAACCCCTCCACAAAAGTAATTTGCAAAACTGCAAATTACCCCCTCCATCAGAAAAGTCCGGCCGGGAAAGAACAAAGGAAAACCGGCCGGAACGGAAAGCAAACTGGCAACTCCAGAAAAATGGTCCCGTAATAAATTACAGGATAACCCCGATACTGTGCATACACACCTGCATTTGTATTCCGTCCGGATACAAATGCAAAGAGACAAAATCTACACTGTACTATACTAGGATCGGCTTAAACCAAAGCCGGCTAGTAAAATCCGTTCGATCCTGATCCGTGCAATAGCGCACGTATCTGATCGAACGCTGCCATATAACTATACGGCCACTAGTACAAACCGTCCGATCCTGATCCGTGCAATACCGCACGTATCTGATCGGACCCTGCCATATCTCCATACGGCCTCTACAGCGTTTCGCCCGAAAGATGAGTAACTGAAAGTGTGGTGGACTCTAAAGACTCGTCAATACTATGGCTGTGGATTTAACCACTAGCACGTCAGAGGTATAAGCCAATACGTGACGGGCCACCAGCTATTGACCAAAAGGGACGTCGATGAGGAAGCTCACCCCGACACCCAACTGAGCCTGTCAGTGACAATATCCGTACAGTCCGGTCCGTTCATCTATGAGCATCGCATGGCGGGCCTAGGGGGTTGGTAAAAGTCAGACCCCCAAAAGCGGTACAAGTCGTGTCGGAGTGTAGCCCAGAACACCCTGAGATACTACTGGAATACCTACCAGTAAATCTCCTTGCCTTGGCCAAGGTCTTTGTGTAATGGCTCTCCTAGACACAGCGCGACCTCACCCCCAATACCGGGAGAGACGAACCCCTGAAGATCCGCTCACTGCCTCCATGTGGCTCGGGACTGTACCCAACTAAAACCTGTTTGCACGACTCCTTTGAGCCGTGGTAGGGTAGTAATCAAAGTACAGTGGGAACTCACACGAGACAAATGACGATCCCCAGGTCGATGAACTAACCTGTACACATGTCACCAGGGAACTGCTATCTGAAGTCAGGTATAAGACCAACTAGCATGTTCCCGGCGAGTCCTGTCCGGTGTACTCATAACCCAATGAGCACCTGTATACATCTTAGGTGAACCAACTGACACCAGTGGCTTGTGAGACCGGCCACCGCCCCTCGTCGGGGTCTCGACTGTATACACTAGTCTACTCTGGAGTATCGATGCCCTGTCTCGAAACTCCTACGACTAGGGACCTTTTAAGGATGTGCTTGTAGACTCCAGCTCTCACTTATATGATCGCCCTCATACTGCCGGTAGTCAAGCAAGAATCCTAGGGGCTCTATCAACGTGCAATAGTGACCTGTCATGTCACCTAAAGCAGTACACGATGATAAAGGTAAACCAGATAGCATACTATCATCTTGAGTAAGACTGTCCTACCGGGATAGGTCCTCCCTCAATCATTGCAATCACGTGCCTGTGATCCAATAATTGACTCTGAGGGCCCCATCTCCAACAATCTCCCACTTGCACTCAAGGCTAATTATTGCGATGTCGCATACTCACAGCCCGTGTGATACCGAACACCCAACTCCTCTACTAGTCATTCTCACAAATCCCGTTTGTAAAACTATTGCGGTCGAGGAATAGCCTCAGTGAGTGGATCCGCCTAGAAGTTTCTTTCTATGTCTCTCTATTTCTCAAGTTCGCGGAGAAAACCATCTCCCGAAATGAGTAATACCTGTCTTAGAATGTCTGGATGTCTGATGGGACCAAGCTCATAAATGAACTCCAAATCCAAACTTCTTAGACTGTATCGTCAACTGAACTTAATCAGTATCCTGCGCGCCATGCCACCCTCAGTATCACCTTGGACCATCTGTCCAAAATACTGCCCCTCGTCAGAAGGATAACTATAACTCTGACAACCTCCTTGTCGTCCATGTCACCTTGGAAACCTGGAATGATAACTGTCTCCTGAATGAGGCTGTCGTTATCATATCCCTAGAACATCCACTTATGTTCTAAAACTGCTTCCGACTGTTTCTCCAGGATTGGATTAATGTCAACTTATTGCATCTAGTGCAAGAACAACATCTGGTGTGGTACTTGACATCTCATGATTGACTCAATTGCCTAAGCAAGTGATCTGCCAATCATGCACGTCCCTCTCCCCTTTAGTCTGTAAGACACCTTTGGAGAGGGTGACTCCATTACCTGCAGATACACTACCGTGCCAGGAGTCGTCCATCCTAAATACTATTAGAATGCTGTCAAGTACCCTGATTGGGAAACCACCCAAATCTAGATCTAAAACCATAGATCTAGTAACCAGTATGTCAGATATAAAATCCATTTCCTTTGTGGAGAAACCACTGTGTGACGACCAAAGTATAACCGATCGTAGTATAGGAATATCACTTCCTACTACCTTCTCAACAGATCCATCCCCTATTCTGATGACGTCAAACCTATGACTGTCATATCAGAAATAGATGATCTATCTCCGCTATATCTGCTTTAGTCTATAAATAGACATAAGCCTGATGTCCACCAATGCTTCCGCTGCTCCCACTGACTACGACAACCCTTTGGCAGAGTCATATAGACGTACACTTCTAAAACTAGTTTAGAACGACGCTATACTCATCCTCCCACCTGGTCTCGCAGCCTGGAACAACAGCAATGGTAAGTGTGGGTAAACAAGAACTTCCCTGTCACCGTCCTTGAGGCTACCGGAGTACCTCTCGGGTGCCTGAAGTTACCCACCTTATCTGCGGAGTGGCCAATGGAATGTCAAATCAGATTGAATCTTTAGGTTCCTTATCAAATCTTCAGTAATCGTTTGCGGTTCTGGAATCACTTCCAGTTCTACCATACTCCCACTACTGTTTTCTGAAAAAATCCATTTTTAATTAAACCTGTGGCGAGTCTAGAACAATATTGCTATTGTTCATCCAGATGGTAGAAAGTCAACCCTCGTCATAGCCTGGGTCAACCCACAAACAGCCATTACAGAAACGTGCCTTGAGTCATCCAGAGTCTGGTTTTAATCATAAGCCAGACAACTCCCCGTACCTTAACATCGTTAAGATATGAACTGTTCTATATCCAAAATAGAAACAGAGGCACTGATTTAATTGAACCAGATTCAAATCATGCAGCTGTCTCCAGCGCATGTCAACTAAATGGAAGGAGGCCGATCAGCGTTACTCAACTTAGGAATGCTTCCAATTATGAGTAACCTGAAAGAGAAGTAAGTTCTCTTAATCATTACTATCAACTGAATACCATACACAAGTATCTACATCTTCGATCACTTTGAAGAATCCCGATACTTGCTACACCTGGTTCTCTACTCTATTCAAATACCTATAACTCCTCAAAACTTAGACCCTGTGTTTCTTCGAAACACATGTCTAAGAACTAGAGAAGTCAAAAGTAAACAGAATATAGTACGAGGACCAACCCCTCTGTCCTGATGGACCCTGGACAATATACAATACTCTGTATAAGTCCCTTGAGTCTGATAACTCATTCACTGTGTGTCGTAGGTTGAAAACTGTACTTATGGTTAAGAAGAATTACACCGCTGTTTAATGCTCCTTACCTAACCATCCACTGATATAGGTAAATGTCGTAGACATAATTTCAAAAAGGTATATCTCACTCTATGAAAATAGACGTACAGATATATCAATTTGAAATTGGTGCATAAAAGTGGATATTCAAAACCAAATATTTGCCGACCGGCAAACAACCCATGTGATTTCCTCAAATATCACCGATTACAACGAATCCCGATATAATGAGGATGATCACCCAATTCCCAATAACCTACTCCCACTCATCATCTGTAAAACCATACAGATGTGAGAATCATACTTGGTAAATACATACCCTGGAGTAAGTATCTAATCGGGAAATCAGTTCTCTTTTAACATTACACAGTGAAACTAAACATCGAAATGTTTCGATAGGGTATCCTGGTATTCCTAGTAATGCCTCTTCCAGATTCACGACTGTAACCGTATAGTTCTTTGCCACCTCTCGAAAATCCCTTCATATGTCTTTAGTCTTTACCTTCTGTACACCCCTTTAGGCCAAATGGTTTTCTTCCTTCCCTACCGTTCGGCACCAGCCTATGGTTTGGAAGAAGACTATCCAAAAAGCATAAAGGGTGTACTGTCCTAATCCTAGGAGCACTCGCATCGCGAGAGAAGGTGAAGATAAAAGACACCTGAATGTACTTTATTCCTATTTCTCCTGAACCAGGATCCATCCCCGAACTGGAACGAGTTCCTTTCGAGTTCGTATATAACCATACGATGGATTATCCAATAAAATGGGATCTTCGTAATGATACGGAGTGTCCTGGAGAAATACAAAGGTGATTTAGGATTGGCGAAGGAATACATGGTTTGGTCGTGAATATCTGTTGCAATTTACTTTGCCCTCTTACTAATCCCTTACTTTGTCTTAACTTAATACCTTCTGTACACCGTTTAGGCTAATTGGCTTTCTTCCTTCCCAACCGGTCGGCACCAGCCTATGGTTTGGAAGAAGACTATCCAATTTGCGTAATAGGTGTACTACTCCTAAACCAAGGAGTACTCGCAACCTGAGAGAGGGTGAAAAGAAAAGACAACTGAATAGTCCTATCCGTTTTCTCCAGAACCGGAAACCATCCTCGAATAAATTCTTTTGAGTTCGTATCTAACCATACGATGGTTTTGTCCAATGGAAGTGGACGTTCGTAGTAAAACGGGGTGTCCTGGAGAAAAGGGTAAAAGTAGGAGTGGCAATGAGATTTGCAACTCTGACAATCCAAAAGCCAGTGTTAAGTAGGTTCGGTCAACTCGGTCACTGAGTCATAATCTTAGGGTCGGGTCAATGGTCGCTGCTAGAGAGAGAAAGAAAAGAAACACTCAACGTGCACTCTAACCTAGATCAGAATGGTTATCACTTTTTCTAATCAGGAAACCTCCCACTGTACCTCAAATTCTCCTCCAAAGCTGAAAGAAGAATTAGTCGGGGTCACCCGAGGAGTAAACTAACTCATCAGTGGGAATCGGGATCCAACTCTCATCGCATGATAACGTGACGGAATCCGCTCACGTCATCACACTCCAGAAGGTATGCGCATATCTGGCAAGTTTCAGTTCTTTTGAAACTCCCGATGTGATTTCTGCCCCATGCTCTTATGACCTTGACTTTGGCCAACAAATCATAAGTCACATGTCAAGTTCTACCCGTCATTCTCCAGGTTGATTCGAATCCACCCGCACAAGCCCTTGACTTTGGCCAACAAGGCTATACGACTGTTCCAAACCAACGCATCTATCTATGCTGCATATGAATAACCAACAGCTACCAAACACTGTGCCTTGACTTTGGCCAACAAACACAGCTTGAATACTATTGACTACCCATATGAAACGACGGAGGGCTACGAATGGTTTCTGGCGAAAACCTTTAACGTAATGAACTTGATATCGTTGAAGGAACGGATAGCTTTTTAGAAATATAGTGACGAAAACCTTTACTAAAGAGGTCACTCCCGGTGAAGGGATCTCGGCTCTTTCCCCGTAGAATGGGGTGCAGGATATTCCAACTGAATACCACGATGCAAAGAAAAAGTAATCGGCTATAGTGAAGTTAATGCCCTGACGCAAACTTCTGTCCAAGGGGTCACTCCCGGTGAAGGGATCTCGGCCCTTGCCTCGTCGACTGAGGAGCAGGATATTCCAAATGAATACCACGATGCAAAACAGAAGTGAACGTCCTTGCAATAACAGCTTTTTGAAAAGTGTTCCAACAACATCAGAATAGGTTTGTTTTTAAACTTGCATTGATCCGAATCAATGCAGTCCCATCAATTGATCACACCACAAAGAACGAAAATATACTGACGTACGTATATGCCATCCGCATTCGCCACTGGGTCCCGTCATTACCCGTTAGGTTAGCTAACTAACGACAGAGCGGGGACTGGACTAGCGCGGATGTAAAACATATACAACATCTACTAATATATATATCAATATATTATATTTCGCTCAAGGCGTGAAAGAAATGCAACATCACAGAAATGTACAGCATCACAGAACAATACAGATATCTGGGATCCCCGGGTTTCACAGAGCCACTACTGAAACCCGACGTTCCCCTGGTCGTGTGGATAGCCTGTGCAATGAAATCCTAGACCCCTACGGGCGCGGCAAGTTACCTGCCAAAACCTGAAGCGAGGCAGCCCCCTTCAGCGCCGTGAATGGACCACCCAGCACTCCACGGAATCCGGCAACTTGGGCACCCCTCCTGGGTCAACCTGTACCCCCTACGAGTGCGGCGAATAGCCCGCCAATCCTAGAGTGAAGCCCCCTCCGTCTCAATGCCATGAGATGCGGGCTTGTTGCCCTCTAGAACCCGGCTATCCGTGCACCCCACCGCGGGGTAATCCTAGTACAGAAAGTAAAATATACATACAACAGGTACATCGACCGCAACCAGGTCGTGCCCCAAAATAATAATACAAACAGGCAGTGACGGCAGTCCACATGTCGGACGCTCGCCCCGCAATATCAAATGTACATAATACAACAATACAGTACTAGCATTGCATCCAGGCTATCCCCCACGACCGATCCGCAACATCACAGCATAAACATAGAACATCAACGTGAAAGTCACGTTCGCAAATCCGTCTAACCGGGCTATAGCAGTTAGACAGGATTTACCGATCGAGTGACATTCACGGTCGCAGATATAATGTAAATACTGTGAAAAATGTGTTTAAAATATCCGATCGATCAAAAATTAACAAGTGGGCCCCCAATCAAAACTGTAGCACTCACAGAAATCCTGGGCCCAATTTTAATATTCCAAAACCCATATTTTAACCCCAGAAAGCCTCTGAAAAAATTTGGTGATGTGATGTGAATAGTGCGCGGCGGAAGGGCCGCACGAGGGGGGGTTTCGCGGCGGATCCGCGCTCCCACTGTGGAGTTACATCGTCAAATTTTTACAGAACTCTTAGATTTTCCAGTACATCAATATTTTACAACCTGAAAAATTTTCCGAGACCAAAAATTTTCAACAGAAACTGATTCGAACTAAAATGCAGTTTTGGAACATTCGATCGATCGAAACAGAAAAACACATTACACCAAGCTAGACTATGTTAATGGCGAGGCTCTGATACCACTGTAAGTGCACGGCGGCGCCCCGGCCGTCAACCTGACGGCCAAACGCGGAAACGGTGGTAAACTTAAAATTTTGCGGACTTTGCAAACCGGCACCACCGCGCACTAAACCCCGGATCGTGCCATTAAACTTATTCTAGCAACTAAAGAGAATGGGTTAGAGATATACCGACGATCCAAGTCCTCCGGTCTTCATCTCCACTCCGATCTCCTCGCGGGATCTCCGTCCGTCTCCTCCTCGTCGGAAAGGGCACCACGAAGCCGGGTACTTTTACGGGC
The DNA here is from genome assembly GCA_030015575.1 of Agapanthus africanus. Classification (NCBI taxonomy): domain Eukaryota; kingdom Viridiplantae; phylum Streptophyta; class Magnoliopsida; order Asparagales; family Amaryllidaceae; genus Agapanthus; species Agapanthus africanus. The sequence goes on along the minus strand of JASDDO010000016.1, from coordinate 221,704,431 downwards.
TCCCACCTCAATACCGAGGTAACTCGCGCATGAAGCCGGCTACTCGACATGCTCAAGATATGCTGTAGGGAGTGTAATGCAGAATGTATGTCTCACTTTGGGGTTGGTTGCCATTTGAAGAGGATGGAGGAAACAAGACTAGAAAAATGGTGCTTGCATTTTTCTAGCATGGAAAGAAGATCAAGAATGAAACTCTCATGGTGAAGCTCTCATCTTTTTCTTTCTCTCTTTTCTTTTCTTCTTCTCTTTCTTTTTTCAACCATGAATGCCTTCTTACCTTTTTGTCTAGAATATGGTGGAGGAAGAACAATATCATATCAAGAGGGAGGTGAGTGTAGGAAAAGAAAAGAGGTGACCACATCCAAGAACATAATCATCACTAAATCTCAAATCAACCTCAAATCCATTTCAAATCTCATAAAGCAAAGATGCTAACCATTATGAAGGAAAAAGAAAAGATGCTATCATAATGCATGAAACCCCTCCACAAAAGTAATTTGCAAAACTGCAAATTACCCCCTCCATCAGAAAAGTCCGGCCGGGAAAGAACAAAGGAAAACCGGCCGGAACGGAAAGCAAACTGGCAACTCCAGAAAAATGGTCCCGTAATAAATTACAGGATAACCCCGATACTGTGCATACACACCTGCATTTGTATTCCGTCCGGATACAAATGCAAAGAGACAAAATCTACACTGTACTATACTAGGATCGGCTTAAACCAAAGCCGGCTAGTAAAATCCGTTCGATCCTGATCCGTGCAATAGCGCACGTATCTGATCGAACGCTGCCATATAACTATACGGCCACTAGTACAAACCGTCCGATCCTGATCCGTGCAATACCGCACGTATCTGATCGGACCCTGCCATATCTCCATACGGCCTCTACAGCGTTTCGCCCGAAAGCTGAGTAACTGAAAGTGTGGTGGACTCTAAAGACTCGTCAATACTATGGCTGTGGATTTAACCACTAGCACGTCAGAGGTATAAGCCAATACGTGACGGGCCACCAGCTATTGACCAAAAGGGACGTCGATGAGGAAGCTCACCCCGACACCCAACTGAGCCTGTCAGTGACAATATCCGTACAGTCCGGTCCGTTCGTCTATGAGCATCGCATGGCGGGCCTAGGGGGTTGGTAAAAGTCAGACCCCCAAAAGCGGTACAAGTCGTGTCGGAGTGTAGCCCAGAACACCCTGAGATACTACTGGAATACCTACCAGTAAATCTCCTTGCCTTGGCCAAGGTCTTTGTGTAATGGCTCTCCTAGACACAGCGCGACCTCACCCCCAATACCGGGAGAGACGAACCCCTGAAGATCCGCTCACTGCCTCCATGTGGCTCGGGACTGTACCCAACTAAAACCTGTTTGCACGACTCCTTTGAGCCGTGGTAGGGTAGTAATCAAAGTACAGTGGGAACTCACACGAGACAAATGACGATCCCCAGGTCGATGAACTAACCTGTACACATGTCACCAGGGAACTGCTATCTGACGTCAGGTATAAGACCAACTAGCATGTTCCCGGCGAGTCCTGTCCGGTGTACTCATAACCCAATGAGCACCTGTATACATCTTAGGTGAACCAACTGACACCAGTGGCTTGTGAGACCGGCCACCGCCCCTCGTCGGGGTCTCGACTGTATACACTAGTCTACTCTGGAGTATCGATGCCCTGTCTCGAAACTCCTACGACTAGGGACCTTTTAAGGATGTGCTTGTAGACTCCAGCTCTCACTTATATGATCGCCCTCATACTGCCGGTAGTCAAGCAAGAATCCTAGGGGCTCTATCAACGTGCAATAGTGACCTGTCATGTCACCTAAAGCAGTACACGATGATAAAGGTAAACCAGATAGCATACTATCATCTTGAGTAAGACTGTCCTACCGGGATAGGTCCTCCCTCAATCATTGCAATCACGTGCCTGTGATCCAATAATTGACTCTGAGGGCACCATCTCCAACACGTGCATACTTGTGATTATCTGTATGATGTTATTTACAATTCACGAGTTGGCAACTCACCCCCGTTGGGCCATAGTGTTTTGCAGGCTTGATCCTCAAAGTAGTCGAGGCAGGGCTCCTTATTGTATCTATTTCTGCTGATACCGCAACAGTTGGCTGTGAGGCCTTTTGCTGTAGGCGGGACTGCGGTTATTCGAACACATCTATTGTATATCTCATTGTATCTAGTACTCTCCATCTACCGCTTTCATGTATTGACTTAGAGACGAGTTTGTGAGGATCGATATTGTTGGATATAGTACCCTCAGAGTCAATTATTGGATTACAGGCACGCGATTGTAATGATTGAGGGAGGACCTATACCGGTAAGATAGTCTTACTCAAGATGATAGTATGCTATCTTGTTTATCTTTATCATCGTGTGCTGGTTTAGGTGACATTACAGATCACTATTGCACATTGGTAGAGCCCTTAGGATTCTTGCTTGACGGCCAGCTGTAAGATGGCGATTATATACGTGGGAGCTGGGGTCTATAAGCACATCTTTAAAGTGGTCCCTAGTCATGGGAGTTTTCGAGACAGGGCATCGATACTCCGGAGTTGACTAGTGTATACAGTCGAGACTGCGACGAGGGGCGGTGGCCGGTCTCATAAGCCATTGGTGTTAGTTGGTTCACCTAAGATGTATACAGGTGCTCATTGGGTTATGAGTACACCAGACAGGACTCGCCAGGAACATGCTAGATGGTATTATATCTGACGTTAGATAGCAGTTCCCTGGTAACATGTGTACAGCTTAGTTCATCGACCTGAGATCGTTATTTGTCTCGTGTAAGTTCCCACTGTGCTTTGATTACTACCCTACCACGGCTCAAAGGAGTCGTGCAAATAGGTTTTACTTGGGTACAATCCCGAGCCACATGGAGGCAGTGGAAGGATCTGCAGGGGTTTCTTCTCTCCCGGTATTAGGGGAGAGATCGCGCTGTGTCTAGGAGAGCCATTACGCGAAAGTCCTTGGCCAAGGCAGGAGATTTACTGGTTGGTATTCCAGTAGTATCTCAGGGTGTTCTGGGCTACACTCCGGCATGACTTGTACCGCTTTTGGGGGTCTGACTTTTACCAACCCCCTAGGCCCGCCATGCGATGCTCATAGACGAACGGACCGGACTGTACGGATATTGTCTCCGACAGGCTCAGTAGGGTGTCAGGATGAGTTCGCTCATCGACCTCCCTTTTGTACAATACTTGGTAGCCCGTTACGTATGGCTAATACCTCTGATGTGCTAGTGGTTAAATCCATAGCCAAAGTATTGACGAGTCTTTAGAGTCCCCAATCGACAGTTTCTCAAGTTTCGGGCAAAACGTTGTAGAGGCCGTATGATATATGGCAGGGTCCGATCATATACGTGCGATATTGCACGGATCATGATCGGACGGATCATACTAGTGGGCTTTGGTTTAAGCAGGATCCTAGTATTAGATTTGTTGGATTACTTTAGTCTCATCGCATTCGCATTCAGTCGGAATGCGGATGCAGGTATGTATATACCGGTGAGGGGTATTCTTGTGATCCGTCACGAGTTTACTTTAGATGTTGCCGGATCTTTTTGTTGGACCAAACATTTGGATTAATGTTTGGATAATGGAAATTATGAGCTAGAATTCATCATGACTTGCATTAATGTGACATGGACAGATATATATGACTCATGGTCTCTTTTTTGTAAAAATATGTCACATTAGTGATTGTTTTGTGTTGATATGATGAGAGGAGAGAGAGAGAGGGGCTGCCATATATGTGTTTGGTCTTGTATTTATCTCATACTCTCTCACTCTCATTTTTATGACAACAAAAGAAAAGAAAAGATAAGAAAGCCTTCTCTTCTTCTTCTTCTTACTCTAGCTCATTATCTTCCTCCAATGGCAACACCTTCAACCTCCATCCAAGCCATGGATGCAAAAATACAAAGTGATGATAAACATTCTCTACAACACCTTGGACATGTCGGCTGCCACACTTTGTGCCCAAGTTGCTTCGGACGAAGCGGGAGCCCGTAAAAAGACTTCTTGATGTGGTGCCCTTTCCTACGAGGAGATCGAGACCGGAGATGCCGCGAGGAGCTTAGGATGGTGGACAAAGACCGAAGGTCATGGATCGATTGGTATAGCCTCTCTACCCTTTCTCTAGTTAGCTAGTAGTAGGTTAATGGTCCGATCCGGGTTTTAAGCATACGATAGCGCCATTTTTCTAGTTTGAAAAGTTTTTCGTTTCCGCATTTTGGCCTCAGAAAGACGGCCGGGGTGCTACCGTACACTTACATGGTATCAGAGCCACGCCATTAACCTTTTCTAGCTTTCTCTAACGTGTTTAGAACTTCGATCGAACAAAAATTCCAAAAACTACAATTTCAAAAATGCACTTTCTGTCGATTTTCATTTGTGCTCGAAAAATTATTTGGTATGTTGCAGAAATACGTGCAGGGTTTTTTGAGAACACTGCAGAAAATTGGTACCATGATATTACTGTAGCGCCGTGAAACCGCGGCCATAACCCCGTTTTGGCTGCGATTCCGCCGCCGAACAGTGGCTTCGCTGCACCAAATTTCTACAGTGGGTCTCTGACTTGAAAAAAAGGTTTCTGGAATATTTAGTTTGGGCCCAGATTATTTTGAGTGCTGCAATTGTACTTGGGGCCCACTTTAGGAAGTTTTTTCGATCGGAATTTTAAATACTTTAGTTTACAGTACTTACATTATATCTGCGACCGTGAATGTCATTTGATCGGTAAATCATGTCTAATTGCTATAGCCCTTTTAGACGGATTTGTGAACGTGACATTCACATTGATGTTCTGTGTTGTGCTGTGATATTGCGGATTTGTCGTGGTGGATAGCCTGGATGCAATGTTAGTACAGTTTGGTTGTATTTGTACATTTGATATTGCGGGGCGAGCGTCCGACATGTTGACTGTCGTCACTGCCAGTTTGTATATTATTCTTTTGGGGCACGACCGGGCTGAGGTCGAAGTACCCATTGTATATTTTACTTTCTGTACTAGGATTACCCCGTGGAGGGGTGCACGGGTAGTCGGGTTCTAGAGGGCAACGAGCCCGTATCTCATGGCTTTAAGTCGGAGGGGGCTTCACTCTAGAATTGGCGGGCTATTCGCCGCACTCGTAGGGGGTGCAGGTTGACCCAATGAGGGGTGCTCAAGTTACGGGATTCCGTGAAGTGCTGGGTGTTCCATTCACGTTGTTGAAGAGGGCTGCCTCGCTTCAGGTTTTGGCAGGTAACTTGCCGCATCTGTATGGGTCTAGGATTTCATTGCACAGGCTATCCACACGACCAGGGGAACGTCGGGTTTCAGTAGCGGCTCTATGAAACCCGGGGATTCCAGATATCTGTATTGTTCTGTGATGCTTATTACATTTCTGTGATGTTGCATTTTATCACGCCTTGAGCGATTATTATATTTTTATATATATACTAGTAGATGTTGTATAAGTTTTGCATCCGCGCTAGTCCAATCCCCGCTCGGTCGTTAGTTAAGTAACCTAACGGGTGATAACGGGACCTAGTGGCGAATGCGGATGGCATATATGTACATCATATTTTCGTTCTTTATTGGTGTGATGAATTGATGGGACCGCGTTGATTCGGATCAATGCAAGCTAAACAAACCTATTCTGATGTTGTTGGAACATTTTTCAAAAAGCTGTTATTGCAAGGACGTTCTCTTTTTTTTTGAATAGTGGTATTCAGTTGGAATTTCCTGCACCTCAGTCGACGAGGCAAGGGCCGAGATCCTTTCACCGGGAGTGACCCCTTGGACAGAAGTTTGCGTCATGGTAATAACTTCACTATAGCCGATTAATTTTTTCTTTGCATAGTGGTATTCAGCTGGAATATCCTGCACCTCATTCTACGGGGAAAGAGCCGAGATCCCTTCACCGGGAGTGACCTCATTAGAAAAGGTTTTCGTCACTATATTTTTATAAAAAGCTATTCGGTTTCTTCAACGATATCACGTTCATTACGTTAAAGGTTTTTTGCCAAAAATCATTCGTAGCCCTCCGTCATTTCAGACGGGTAGCACATAGTATTCATGCTATGTTTGTTGGCCAAAGTCAAGGCATAGTGTATGGTAGCTATTTGTTACTTTTCTGTTGCATAGATAGTTGCGTTGGTTTGGGGCAGTCATACTGCCTTGTTGTCCAAAGTCAAGGGTAGGTACGGGTGGGTTCAAATCAACCTGGATAATGACGGGTAGAACTTGACATGTGACTTATGATTTGTTGGCCAAAGTCAAGGTCATAAGAGCATGGGGTAAAAATCACATCGAGAGTTTCTAAAGAAACTGAAACTTGCCATATATGCGCATACCTTCTGGAGTGTGATAACGTGAGTGGATTCCGTCACGTTATCATGCGATGATAGTTGGATCCCGATTCCCACGGATGAGTTGGTTTACTCCTCAGGTGATCCCGACTAATTCTTCTTTCAGGTTTGGAGGAGAATTTGACGATACAGTGGGAGGTTTCCTGATTAGATAAATTGATAACCATTCTTATCTAGGTTAGAGTGCACGCTGAGTGTTTCATTTCTCTCTCTCTTTGGCAGGGACCATGACCCGACCCTTGACTATGACTCAGTGACCAAGTTAACGAACCTTCTTATAACATTGGCTTTTGGATTGTCAAAGTTGCATACCTCATTGCCACTCCTACTTTTACCCTTTTCTCCAGAACACCCCGTATTATTACGAACATCCACATTCATTGGATAAAACCATCGTATGGTTATATACGAACTTGAAGGAATTTATTCGAGGATGGTTTCCGGTTCTGGAGAAAACGAATAGGACTATTCAGTTGTCTTTTCCTTTTACCTTCTCTCAGGTTGCGAGTGTTCCTTGGATTAGGACGGTACACCTATTACGCTAATTGGATAGTCTTCTTCCAAACCATAGGCAGGTGTCGAACGGTAGGGAATGAAGAAAACCATTTGGCCTAAAAGGTGTACAGAAGGTATTAAGTAAAGACAAATAAATGGATTAGTAAGAGGTCAAAGTAAATTGCGACTGCTATTCACGACCAAACCAAGTATTTCATCGCCACTCCTACATCACCTTTGTATTTCTCCGGAACACCCCATATCACTATGAAGATCCACAGTTTATTGGATACTCCATCGTATGGTTATATACGAACACGAAGGGACTTGTTCCAGTTCGGGGATAGATTCTGGTTCAGAAGAAATAGGAATAAGGTTTAATTCAGTTGTCTTTTATCTTTACCTTCTCACGGGTTGCGAGTGCTCCTAGGATTAGGACAATACACCGATTACGCTTATTGGAAAGTCTTCTTCCAAACCATAGGCTGGTGCCGAATGGTAGGGAAGGAAGAAAACCATTTAGCTTAAAAGGGGTGTACAGAAGATAATGACTAAAGACATATAAAGGGATTTGGAGAGATAGCAAAGAAATGTATGGTTACAGTTGTGAATCTGATAATGGAAGAGGCATTACTAGGAATACCCGGATACCCCTTCGAAACATTTATATGTTTCAGTTTCACTGTGTATTGTTAATAGAAAACTGATTTCCCAATTGGTCCTTGCTCCAGGGTATGTATTTACCAGGTTTGATTCTCACATCTGTATGGTTTTACAGATGATGAGTGGGAGTAAGTTATTGGGAATTGGGTGATCATCCTCATTATATCGGGATTCGTTGTAATTGGTGATATTTGAGGAAATCACCTGGGTTGTTTGCCGGACGACAAATATTTGGTTTTGAATATCCGTTGTAATGCACCAATTTCAAATTGATATATCTGTACGTTTATTTTTATAAAGTGAGATATAACTTTTTGAAATTATGTTTATGACATTTACCTATATCAGTGGATGGTTAGGTAAGGAGCATTAAACAGCGGTGTAATTCTTCTTAACCATAATTACAGTTTTCAACCTATAACACACAGGGAATGAGTTATTAGACTCAGGGGACTTATACAAAGCATTGTATATTCTCCAGTGTTCATTAGGATAGAGGGGTTGGTCTTCATACTATATTCTGTTTACTTGTGACTTCTCTAGTTCTTAGACATGTGTTTCGTAGAAATACAAGGTCCAAGTTTTGAGAAGTTATAGGTATATGAATAAAGTAGAGAACCAGGTGTTGCAAGTATCGGGATTCTTCATGGTGATCGAAGATGTAGGTACTTGTGTATGGTATTCAGTTGATAGTAATGGTTTTGAGAAACTTGCTTCTCTTTCAGGTTACTCATAATTGGAAGCACTCCTAAGTTGAGTAATGCTGATCGGCCTCTTTCCATTTAGTTGACATGCACTGGAGACAGCTGCATGATTTGAATCTGGTTCCAATTAAATCGGTGCCTCTGTTTCTATATTGGATATAGAACGGTTCATATCTTAACATCGTTAAGGTACGGGGAGTTGTCCGGCTTATGCTTAAAACCAGACTCTGGATAACTCAAGCCATGTTTCTGTAATAGCTGATTGTGGGTTGACCCGAGCTATGACGAGGGTTGACTTTCTACCATCTGGAAGATCAATAGTGATATTGTTCTTGACTCGCCGCAGTTTTAATAAAAATGAATTTTTTCAGAAAACAGTAGTGGGAGTATGGTAGAACTGGAAGTGATTCCAGAACCGCAAACGATTACTGAAAATTTGATAAGAACCTAAAGATTCAATCTGGTTTGACATTCCATTGGACACTCCGCAGATATGGTGGGTAACCTCAGGCACCCGAGAGGCACTCCGGTAGCCTCAAGGACGGTGATAGTGAGGTTGTTGTTTACCCAGACTTGCCATTGCTGTTGTTCCAGACTGTGAGACACGGCAGGAGGATGTGTATAGCGTCGTTCTAAACTAGCTTTAGAAGTGTACGTGTATATGACTCTGCCAGAGGGTTACCGTGGTCAGTGGGAGCAGCGGAAGCATATTGGACAAGTAGCTTATGTCTATTTATAGACTAAAGTAGATATAGAGGAAATAGATCATCTATTTCTGATGTGACAGTCATAGGTTTGACTTCATCAGAATAGGGAATGGATCTATTAAGAAGGTAGTGGGGTGTGATGTCCTGGTATTTGGATGACATACACAGAGTAGGAAGTGAAATTCTTATACTGCGATCGGTTATACTTTGGTTGTCACAAAGTGATTTCTCCACATAGGATATAGATATAATATCAGTCATTCTGGTTACTAGATCTATGGTTTTAGATCTAGATTTGGGTGGTTTCCCAATCTGGGTACTTAGACAGCATTCTACAGGTGTTTTAGAATGGACGACTCCTGGCACAGTAGTATACCTGTAGGTGATGGAGACACCCACTCTAAAGGTGTCTTACAGACTAAAGGGGAGAGGGATGTGCATGATTGGCATATCACTTGCTTAGGCGATTGAGTCAATCATGAGATGTTATGTACCACACCAGATGTTGTTTTTGCACTAGATGCAGTAAGTTGATATTAATCCTATCCTGGAGAGACATTCGGAAGCGGTTTTAGAACATAAGTGGATGTTCTAGGGATATGATAACAACAACCTTTTTTGGGAGACGGTTATCATTCCAGGCTTCCAAGGTGACCTGGATGGCAGAGTGGCTATCAGAGTTATAGTTTTTCCTCTGACGAGGGGCAGTAGTTTGGACAGGTGGTCCAAGGGGATACTGAGGGAGGCATGGCGCAGAATACTGATTAAGTTCAGTTGACGATACAGTCTAAGAAGTTTGGATTTGGAGTTCATTTATAAACTAGGTCCCATCAGATATCCAGACATATTCTAAGACAGGTATTACTCATTTCGGGAGATGGCTTTCTCCGCGAACTTGAGATAAAGAGAGATATAGAAAGAAACATCAGGGTGGATCCACTCCCTGAGGCTATTCCTCGAACGCAATAGTTTCGCGAACAGGGTTTGTGAGACTGATTAGTAGAGGAGTTGGGTGTTCGGTATCACACGGGCTATGAGTATGCGACATCGCAATAATTAGCCTTGAGTGCAAGTGGGAGATTGTTGGATATAGTGCCCTCAGAGTCAATTATTGGATCACAGGCACGTGATTGCAATGATTGAGGGAGGACCTATACCGGTAGGACAGTCTTACTCAAGTTGATAGTATGCTATCTGGTTTATCTTTATCATCGTGCACTGCTTTAGGTGACATTACAGATCACTATTGCACGCTTGTAGAGCCCTTAGGATTCTTTCTTGACGGCCAGCAGTATGATGGCGATCATATATGTGGGAGCTGGGGTCTATAAGCACATCCTTAAAGTGGTCCCTAGTCGTGGGAGTTTTCGAGTCAGGGCATCGATACTCCGGAGTAGACTAGTGTACACAGTCGAGACCCCGACGAGGGGCGGTGGCCGGTCTCACAAGCCATTGGTGTCAGTTGGTTCACATAAGATGTATACAGGTGCTTATTGGGTTATGGGTACACTGGAAAGGACTAGCCGGGAATATGCTAGTTGGTATTATACCTGACGTCAGATAGCAGTTCCCTGGTAACATGTGTACATGTTTATTCGTTGACCTGAGATCGTCATTTGTCTCGTGTGAGTTCCCACCGTGCTTTGATTACTACCCTACCACGGCTCAAAGGAGTCGTGCAAACAGGTTTTAGTTGGGTACAGTCCCGAGCCACATGGAGGTAGTGAGCGGATCTGTAGGGATTTCGTCTCTCCCAGTATTGGGGTGAGATCGCGCTGTGTCTAGGAGAGCCATTACACGAAAGTCCTTGGCCAAGGCAGGGGATTTACTGGTAGGTATACAAGTAGTATCTCAGGGTGTTCTGGGCTACACTCCGACATGACTTGTACCGCTTTTGGGGGTCTCACTTTTACCAACCCTTAGGCCCGCCATGTGATGCTCATAGACGAACGGACCGGACTGTAAGGATATTGTCACTGAGAGGCTCAGTAGGGTGTCAGGATGAGTTTGCTCATCGACCTCCTTTTTGTTCAATACTTGGTAGCCCATTACGTACAGCTAATACCTTTGATATGCTAGTGGTTAATTCCGCAGCCAAAGTATTGACGAGTCTTTAGAGTCGCCCACAGACAGTTTCTCAAGTTTCAGGCGAAACTTTGTAGAGGCCGTATGATATATGGCAGAGTCCGATCATATACGTGCGGTATTGCACGGATCATGATCGAACGGATCATACTAGTGGGCTTTGGTTTAAGCCGGATCCTAGTATTAGATTTGTTGGATTACTTTAGTCTCATCGCATTCGCATTCAGTCGGATTGCGGATGCACGTATGTATATACAGGTGAGGGGTATCGTTGTGATCCGTCACGCGTTTCCTTTAGATGTTGTCGGATCTTTTTGTTGGACCAAACATTTGGATTAATGTTTGGATAATGGAAATTGTGAGCTAGAATTCATCATGACATGCATGAATGTGACATGGACATATATATATGACTCATGCTCTCTTTTTTGTAAAAATATGTCACATTAGTGATTTTTTTGTGTTGATATGATAAGAGGAGAGAGAGAGGGGCTGCCATATATATGTTTGGTCTTGTATTTATCTCATACTCTCTCACTCTCATTTTTATGACAACAAAAGAAAAGAAAAGATAAGAAAGCCTTCTCTTCTTCTTCTTCTTCCTCTAGCTCATTATCTTCCTCCAATGGCAACACCTTCAACCTCCATCCAAGCCATGGATGCAAAGACACAAAGTGATCACAAACATTCTCTACAACACCTTGGACACGTCGGCTATCACAGTTCGTGCCCGAGTTGCTTCGGACGAAGCGGGAGCCTGTAAAAAGACTTCTCGATGTGGTGCCCTTTCCGACAAGAAGATCGAGACCGGAGATGCCGCGAGGAGCTTGGGATGGTTGCCAAAGACCGAAGGACACGGATCTATCGGTATAGCCTCTCTACCCTTTCTCTAGTTTGCTAGTAGTAGGTTAATGGTCCGATCCGGGTTTTAACCATACGATAGCGCCGTTTTTCTAGTTTGAAAAGTTTTTCGTTTCCGCATTTTGGCCTCGAAAAGACGGCCGGGGCGCTACCGTACACTTACAGATATTGTATATTATGTGGCTCTGGGTGTCGCGCTCATGTGAGCCGGCTTTTCTTATTTTGCTTTATCTCTTTTATGTTGTTTTCATTTTTATTGTCTATTTCTTCCCTACGGCGTCGTATATGTGCTTGTGGTGATTGTTTTCCGCCTTCGGGCGTGATTTGCTCGCGTTTGGGAATGCATTATTTATATCTTGTGTTTGTACCCGTTTCGAAGCTAGTTTTACAAAGGAGGTGCTGCCAAAATTTTTAAGAAAATAAACTTAAGCTTTAAGATTTCTACTTGAGATTTCCAAATGTTTGATCACTTACTTCTTTTATGGTTTAGATTTCTGGGTTTTCGGCTTACTTAAATTGCATTACACCTGTTGACGTCACGTGGTTTAAGTACCTGTCACATTCCTAAATTGGGTCGTGACAGGTATATGGAGTTGTCCGACCGATGCTTAAAACCAGAATCTGGACAAACTCAAGGCACGTTTTAGTAATGGCACTTTGTGGGTTATCCTGGGCTTTGAAGAGGGTTAACTATCTACAATCCGGAAGATCAATGTTATATTGTTCTTGACTCGCCACCAGTTTTAATAAAATGGATTCTTTTCAGAAAACATTATTGGGAGTATGGTAGAACTGGATGTGATTCCAGAATCACAAATAATTACTGAAAATTTAATAGAACCTAAGGATTCAAATGGTTTCGACGATCCATTAGCCACTCCGTAGATTTGGAGGGTAACCTCAGGCACCCGGGAGGTACTTTGTTATCCTCAAAGACGGTGACAGGAAGGTTTATGATTACACAAACTTTCCACTGCTGCTGTTCTAGACTATAAGTTCTGGTAGGAGGATGAGTATAACGTCGTTCTAAACTAGCTTTAGAAGTGCATGTGTATATGACTTTGCAAAGGGGTTGTTGTAGTCAATGGGAGCAAGAAAAGCATAGTGGGCAAATAGCTTATGTCTATTTATAGACTAAAGCAGGTATAGCGGAGATAGATCATCTATTTTTGATGTGACAGTCATAGAGTTTGATTTCATCAGAATAAGAGATGGATCTGGTAAGAAGGTGGTAAACAGTGATGTCCTGGTATCTGGATGACTTGCACTTTATAGAAAGAGATCTTTCTATACTACGATCGGTTATACTGTGGTTGTCACAAGTGGTTTCTCCACGTAGGATATGGATAAAATATCAGCGATTCTGGTGACTAGATCTATGGTTTTAGATCTTGGTTTGGAAAGTGTCTCAATTCAGGTACTTTGACATTATTCTAAAGTGTTTTAGAATAGACGACTCCTAGCTTGGTGGTGTACCCGCAGGTGATGGAGTCACCCTCTCTAAAGAGATGTCTTTCAGACTGATGAGGAGAGGGAGTTGCATGATTGGCATATCACTTGCTTAGGCAATTGAGTCAATCATGAGATGTCAAGTACCACACCAGATTTTGCTTTTGCGCTAGTTGCAATAAGCATATCCTAATCCAATCCTGGAGAAATATTGGGAAGCAGTTATGAACATAAGTGGATGTTCTTGGGATATGGTAACGGCAGCCTCCTTCGAGAGACGGTTGTCATTTCAGGCTTCCAAGGTGACCTGGATGACAGAGTGGTTGTCTGAGTTATAGTTTTCCCTCTTTTGAGGGACAGTATGTTGGACAGGTAGTCGAAGCGGATACTATGGAAGGCACGGCGCAGGATACTGATTGAATTCAGTAGATGATACAGTCTAAGAAGTTTGTTGGATTTAGAGTTCATTTATGAATTGGGTCCTATCAGATATCCAGACAAATTCTAAGACTGGTATTGCTCATTTCGGGAGAGAGTCTTTCTCCGTGAAGTTGAGATCTAGAGAGAAACAGAAAAAACAATTGAGAGGATCCACTCACTGGGGCTATTTCTCAAACATAATAGTTTCACAAACGAGCTTTGTGAGACTGATTAGTAGAGAGGTTGGCTGTTCGGTATCACACGAGCTGTGAGTATACGACACCGCAATAATTAGCCTTAAGTGCAAGTGGGAGATTGTTGGCTATAGTGCCCTCAAGTCAATTATTGAATCGCAAGCACGCGATTGCGATGATTAAGGGAGGACCTATACGAATAGAACAGTTTTACTCAAAATGATAGTATACTATCTGGTTTGTTTTTATCATCATGTACAAGCTTTATGTGGTATTGCAGATCACTATTACATGTTGATAGAGCCCATAGGATTCTTGCTTGACTACCAGCATTATGATGGCGATCATATACGTGGGAGCTGGGTGGTCTATAAGCACATCCTTAAATATCCCTAGTCGTGGGAGTATCGAGACTGGGCATCGATGCTCCAGAGTAGACTATTGTGTAATTATCGAGACCCCGACAAGGGGCGGTGGGCAGGTCTCAAAAGCGAATGGTGTCAGTTTGTTCACCTAAGATAGTATACAGGTGCTCATTGGCTTATGAGTTCACTGGACGGATTCGCCGGGAACATGCTAGTTGGTACTATACCTATTTTTAGATAGCAGTTCGTAGGTGACATGTGTGTAGGTTAGTCTATCGACCTGAGATCGTCATCTATCTCATGTAAGTTCCCACTGTGCTTTGATTACTACCCTACCACGGCTCAAAAGAGTCATGCAAATAGGTTTTAGTTGGGTACTGTACCGAGTCACATGGAGGCAGTAAGCGGATCGTTGGAGATTCGTCTCTCCCGGTATTGGGGATTGATGTTGTTAGTTGTATGTATGCCCTAGAGGCCATTATTGTACATAATTGTATATTATAGTGGATGCTTGGACAAATATAAGGAGGACTTTCTTGCTCGACATGATAGTATGCTATCTGGTTACTCTTTAACTTAATATAAATAGTTATACTGTCTCTCTGTTACATGTTGATAAAGCCCTTAGGATGTGTACTTGACTACCGGGACTATGATGCAGATCATACTAGTGGGGCCAGGGTAGTCTACAAGTACATTCTTTAATTGTTCCCAGTCGAGGGTGTATCGAGACGAGGCATCGATATTCCAGAGTAGACTAGCGTATACGCTTCTTTACCCATATGATGGTCGATGGATGATCCCATATCCATTGGTGTTTGACATCAAAGATGGTCTACGGGTGCTCAGTGGAAATTGCGTACACTGAATAGGACTCACAGAGAAATCCTAGATGGTATTATACCTAACGTCAGATAGCAGTTCATTGGTGACACCGTTACAGGTTAGTCTATAGACCCGAGATCGTCATAGAGTCTTGTGTGATTCCCACTGTGCTTTGTTTTCCACCTTACCACGTTCAAGAGAGCGTGCAAAACGGTTGTTTTTGTGTACAGTCCCGAGCCACATAGAGGCAATGAGCGATAGGAGGTGTTTCGTCTCTCCTGGTATTTCGGGTTGATGTTGCGCTGTGCTCGATTGGCCATAACAGGATGTCCCTGGCTAGGGCTGATACTGAGATTTACTAGTAAGTGTGATCAGTTGTTTCTCGACCCGTTATGAGCCTCACATCGCCATGACTTATCAAGTTATTGGGGTTTGACGTTTACCACCCCAAGATTAGATATGCGACATATCAGACGAAAAGACTGAATTGTACGGTAGTGTTACTGATAGGCTTTGCGGGAGTTTATACAAGCTTGCTTGCTGATCTTCTGATCGTTCAATACCCGAGTGGCTGTTACGTCCAGCTAGTACCGCTGACGGCTTGTGGGTAACTGATACGATCATTACCTACTGTCGGCGTATTGACGAGTCATTAGAGTCCTACATATAGGTTTCTTGGCTCAAGAGAAACGAAGTAGGGAACATATGTGATATGTGCGGGGCTGAGATTAATACGTGTATGTGATACAGTATTCTTATCTCGCGATATGTGATATCGGTCGGTTATATGTGATATAGCCGGGTTATTGAATCAAGTGTAGATTCGATAAGTTGATATATATAATATTAGTCGGTTGTATACGATACAGCCGGGTTATTAAATCAAGTGTTGATTTAATAATTTTATGTATGATTATATAATTGATATATTATTATACATTAACTAATATTAGCCCACATAAGAATTTCTTTTTCTCATTGTACATTTAATATATATGTGATATATATTAATGCATTATTTCCTTTGTGTCATGCTTGATGATGCATTGTACATGGGTGTATGAGACTCATACCATACCATAAGATAATTAGGGTGAATATTTATTTAGAGAATAAAAAAAATTAAGTGGAAATAAGCATAGCTAAGAGGCTTGGAGAAGCTTGTGGAAGTTTTGACCTAAGTCCACTAATTTTGTTTTTACTTTAGATATTTATTAACCCAAGCATTATCTTCAGCCATGGTTAAGTCTCTACTTTGATCATATATGATATTTTCTCACCCATGGTTGCCATTCTATTCATTCACCACTTCATCTTCTTTATCTCAATTAAGCTCACTAGGTTTTCTTGAGGTGAAGAAAAGAGTGAGAAAAATTATTCTAAAGTAAGCAAAATTCCATCTTCATCAATCTACACTTGACTAGCCCTTTAGTATAGGTTTTTTGGTTCGCTAATTCTCAATTAGTGAAGAGGTAGCTTGAGTTGGAGATTCCTCAACGTTGATCATCTTCGGCCTCGAAGTTCTTCAAGCAAGCATGTTCATTTCGCCTAGTGGAGCCAAACAACAGTCCGGAAGACCACTACTTGGAGCGAAGGGACAACTACATAGAACTCAAGAAGTGAAGGACCGGTCTACAAAGATTGTATTCTTTGTTCACTTAGAGTAAAGATGTTTACTTGCTTTGTCTAACCCTAATTCTTTAGTTAGATTCTCGGTTAAGGGTTTCTTAGCACCCTAAAAATTTTGAAATTGCATGCTTGATTCCTTAGAAAACATAGAAAGGATGCTAAGGAACCCAGCAGCGGTATCAGAGCCAAGCTAGATCATTAGGAGGGGTCTAGATGGCGTTAAAGCATTTGATCGAACTTGGAAACCCCAATTTTGCCCCCTCTCTGGAAATTTTTCCAAATGTTGGATTTTTCCAAGTAAAAAATATTCAAAAAATCATGCATGGTTTTCTATGGATCCCCGAGAAGAACGAACTCCTAACTAGACCATACGACCGTGGAACCGCGGCCAAACCCTAGGGTTTGCGGCGGTTCCGCGGTGCCGTTGGTGAGGTGAACAGTCGAAAATATTGCATTTTTAACACATCAATTTCCCTACTATTTGCAATCATCTGAAGGTGTTCGGTATGAATATAGCACATATTAGAAATTTGTCCGTAAAATATCAAATAACATGTGTTATACATTAAAGCCGGCATTATGAGGGAAATTGAGTGTTTATTATTGCATGCATGATCTTTTGTATATCACAACACTTGTCTCGAGATTATGTGCCGGAAATTCCAGGTAAAAGAGCCAGAATGCTAAAAGTGCTGAAAAAATACGCCAAGTCCAAGATTTGTGATCTGGTAGTGAGCAAGGAAGTATAAAAATATTCCAGACATCAGAAAGGTGCCATAAAGCCAACATAAGAATTACCATGGAAATTTCATGCAGCAATCACCTTAATCCGCCGCGGATCCACGACCGAATGGGCCGATTCGCCGCGAATCTGCGGCCACGTTGACACGTCATCGGCAGGTTACTATTCCTGAGGTCTCCTTTCAAGATCAAAACTTCTTCAATACACTTCAGTCACCAGAGATCGCCAGAAGCTTCCTTTCTAAGAGCCAAGCTTCTTGTACAAGCCTAATACCTCCAAGCTTCTCAAACAAGCTAGCTAAATCTAGAAGGTTCTCCTCAACAACCAAGCTTCTCAAGCAAGCTAGCTAACTACCTTAATCTAGAAGCTTCCTTCATAACTACCAAGCTTACAAAGGAAGCTAAATCTAGGTTAGCTTCTAAAGGAAGCTAGATCAAAACTTCTAGGGGGAGCTAAAGGAGAGGGCTATATAAGGGGACCCAAGGCTTCATTACAAAGGTTGTTGGTTGTTGTTCATTGTTGAAAATTGAGCCAAAATTCTAGTGAGATCCAAATCAATTCCAAAGAAAATTCAGTGACACAATTTGATCCAAATCAAGATCATCGAGTACCAAATCAAGCAAGCATTCAACAAGCATTTTTGAAGCAACGCCGATCTTCATCCGAGCAAGTGATCCAAGACGATCCGCAACTCACGAAGACGATGCGAAGCTAGTTCGACGTTCGAGTTCTCTCTTCAATTCTTGTAATCTTTGAGTGTGTTGTAACAAAACGTTGAATAATAAAAGGTGAAAAATCTTGATCTTTCTTTTCTTTACATTTGAGCATTATGAAGAGTTATCAATTCTTGATTGTTTTCTTTTTCATGATGTTTGAGTGAAAACTCCACTCGTGGAGGAATCAAGAAAATAGATAGATGATGATGATTAAATTCTTGAACGATTCTTAAGTCTTATGAGAATTGTAAACTTTAGGAAATTGAATCATCGACAACCTAGTTTTGAGCGAGATACTTTCTTGAATGTTTTCTCTCTTAATTAGAGATCAACGATCGATGATTGAATTTCCTAGAGGCTAGAATTTGAATGCTAATCAACGAAAGGACAAGGGATGATGATGGAAAAACCCTAGTTTCTTCAAGAGATCCCTAAACCTCATTGATCGTCATCGATCTAGCAAAAAATCATCAATAGATAAGAATTTGTAATCGTAATTCTTCATCATCACTATCGATTGGATCGATTGCTACGAGCCTCATTACAAATCTTGATAATTCATTAGATTTGGATATCATCTTAACAATTCTTGATTCTTGATCTTTTTTTTCTCTATCATTTTTTAAACTAAATTTCACAATTCTAGAACAATTTTCTTTTATCTTTTAATTTTCAACTCAACTAAAACAATTGCGAGCAAATCACACTTTCTCAGTGGACGATCCGTTCTCATTGACGAAACTACAATAGATACCGTCAATTGATTGCGGTATAAATTTCATTGGTTGTTGTTCAGTTGATAAAACTGCACATTTGTTATTACATTTTTCCTACTATTTCTATATTAAAAAAGATCTTTATTATAATATATCATACATATGAGGGTTTTTCTGTAAAAATACTATTTTCCATGTGTTGATATATTATAATTAGCATTTGGTTGGAAATTGTATGCAAATAATATCATTTACCAAATCTTAACTCTACTAAATATTATTTGAGTTGTTGTGCAGAATTTTCAGGTCTAAAATCAAGGAAATCAAGTTGTTAAAGCAAACCTGCCTAATTAAGAAATCAAAATTAAGAAATCAAGTCTGGCAGCAACCACGAGAAGATTTACAAGTTCCAAAGCTTCCAGAGATTGCCACATGTCACAAGGAGAAACCCATATAAAATTAATCAAGGGATAAGATCAAATGGCCGCGGATCCGCGGCCATACCCCCCTTTGGGCCGCGGATCTGCCGCAAGGTAGAAGTGTTAGGAGTCGAGTGATTTTTGGGTGAATCTTTACTGTTGAACTACAATTTTGGAAGCATGGGTTCTGGCTTTGGGACAATAAATAAAGACAGAGAGACTCTTGGAAAAATTATCAAGTCGACGCGATCACGAAGTTCAAGACGGCTCACGCATCCAGGCTGATCATCAAATGTTCGTCTACCTCTTTAGAAGAAATCGAGAAGCAACTAGAAATTGTAATCATTTTCTAAGGAATCAAAGTGTAATGAATATTGTTGATTAATAAAGGTAGCTTTCTTCTTCTTATTCTATTTCTTCGTAGTTTAATAATGCAATTTCTCTCCATCTCTTGTTCTCCCAACATGCGCGAGTAATTCTCCGCTTGTTAGGGTTCGTAGGATTAGGGTAGGCTAATTTATGATGAACATCTCTAAACACTTTTTAAGTCTTATAAAGTTTATAAACTTTATCAAAAGAATCATTAACATCCTAATCGGGTGCGCTAACAATTCATTGTTAGTCCCGACCGCGATTAGAGATTAGATTAATGATTGTTTTGGTAAAGGCTAGATATGAACGGAGTTCCGTGTCGAGATAAGGGTTAAAAGTGGGATTCCTTTTCCTCTAAAAACCCTAATCTACATGCATCACCGTCGTTCTAGTTTTAAATCTATTAAAGGATAAAAAGAGTGATTTTTAATTAATCATCCATAACTACTAAATCCTAATGAACCCTACAAGCCCCTTCTTATTTTAACTACATCCATAAAAAATCTAGATCTATATTTTGTATTAGTGCTTAACGTAGATCTAGAAACCATTCTACAATATTCTTTATCCCTCCTCTCTTTTTCAACACATCTAAAGTAAGAGTAAAAGATTCAACGTTTCCCTGAGGACGACCCGTACTCATCTCGGTCTAGCTACACGCGACACCGTTCTGATTGCGGTTATTCTACAAACACATTAATTTCAAACGAATCAAATGGCTTCGTTGCCGGGGATAAGTGCATAATTTTTTATTCTTATTATTTGTGTTGAATTCTTATCCGATCTATATCATAATTAAAACAAAACAGCAAATCATATATTTAACGAAGTGTGTGAATTTTTGCAAGGAGATCTGGAGTCACGGACTTGAGGAAACAGAAAGACAGAGACATTCATTGAGATCCAGAGAAGCACAGAAGGCCACTGAAAAACATTCATCAAGTGATCCCTCTTTCTTACGGCGGAACCGCGGCAAAGGAGGTACATTCGCGGCTGAAGCGCGGCGCATTAGGGGATCTAGGGCTCCAAATTTCTCTGGTAAGATTCTAACCTCTTTCTCTCTCCTCTCAAATCCAATAAAATCACTTTTCTGCATGATTCTTTGCAAAATATCGCCGCTCAAAAATCTTTTTGCAAAGTTTTGTGATTGGTTTTATTTTGCATATTTTAATACGGACTTGAAGGGGCAAAGACCAAATCAAGATTAGGTGGGGATTTCATCACCCTTCCTAAGCCACACAAATCACAAATCGAGCACCTGAATCAACCATACATTAATTTAAAAAATATCTAGACCAGACTCTAAGGACTGTCGCGCTCATTAAGGACAGAGGAAGGTCGTGGGTAATCTATCGCTTATCTGTATTACTTTTGTGGTCTCTAGGCAAGTGTGTCGAAGGAAAGTGGTTCACTTAATTAGGCCCGCTATTTTCGGTGATTCTTATAGCGGATACCTCCCACTTACCTGGCACTTACCTGGACACAAGAGTAGTAAAGAGGTGGTAGAGGATTGATCCTACGGCTTGTCCTTTGGAAGTCTAGGAGCGGTCTAGAGACTGGACCTAGGTAACCTTAGTTCTAGGGTTGTTTGTGCATTTTTGTGATTTTTCTTAAAGTCTCACTTTTTCAAAACAGACCAATTTTAAATCACATACACGCTGCCACTTGCGCTAAACATGCTTAGTGCATGCTCGGCTGGACACGGGATTCTAGTGCCCGTCTTTTCCGCGTTCCTGGTATCGACGCCGAAGTCGGTACTTCTTCATCTTCTTTTCCCCCACCATACACCACATCAACCGAGATGGACGGTACTCCATCAGATTATAACACCACGCTGCCACCGCCCGTAAGTGCGCAGAATCCACCGCGCATCTCTCTCCAAGAGAGATACTATCCTATCCGTGGTCCCCTTCCTACTTGTCTATCCATTCCACCAGCTAACGGGGATAATTTTGAAATTAAACCCCACTACATCAATCTGTTGCCCAAATTTCACGGTCTTGAGTCGGAAGACGCGTACGTTTTCATCACTAAATTCGAAAACGTATGCGCAAAGATGGGTCCTTCACAATTGACTATAGATGCTATGCGCTTGCGTCTTCTCCCATTCACACTGTGCGACTTGGCAGAAAAATGGCTTTATAATACTGCTGCAAACTCTAACAGTAATTGGGATGAATTTGTAATAGCATTTCTTAAGAAGTTTTACCCAAACCATAAGACTGCCCGTGTTAGGAGCGAGATCAACCAGTTCACCCAGCTTCCCAATGAACCATTTTGGAAGTGCTTTGAACGTTTCAAAGATCTGCTTGTCCAATATCCTCATCATGGAATCAATAGATGGGATTTATGCCGAATTATATATGAAGGCATTAATCCAGCGGCAAAGCAGATGCTTGAAACAAATTGTCTATGCAATTTCATGTCTAAAGACGACGGTGAAGCTTGGAAACATCTGGAAGACCCTGCCGAATACACTTTGCAGTGGGAAAGCGTAAGACCACATTCTTCTAAGGGAAGTAGTCATCAGCTCCATGTTTCCATCGCAATAAAAGCTGAAATGGCAGTGATACAGAAGAAACTCGACGCTATTGAGAACAAGTTCTCATCATTCTCCCTAAATCAGGTCACGCTTCCCAAGACTGTCGGTGGTTGCTGTTCAGATCCTTCACACTTAACGGAAGAATGTCCTATGAATGCATCGTTTCAAACTAATGCTGCTTTTCAGCAGCGACCTAGAAACGATCCTTATTCTTCCATTTACAATCAAGGATGGAGGAATCATCCTAACTTTGCTTGGAACCAAAACCAACAAAGCAATTATCAAAGACCTCCTCCACAGCAACCGCAACCACAAAGTCAGCTTCCCTTTCAGTCATAAAATTTTTAAAATTCGGCCAACACATCTACACCACAAGTGGCGGGTACTGACAACTTTTCACTCGAACAAACTTTGGATATGTTTATGAAACATACCATTCAAATGTCGGCTGATATGAAGTCTTCTATTGATACCATACAGAAAAACTCTGCCTCCCACGGTGAGAGTATTAAATTAATAGAAAAACCAAATTGCACAGTTGAACGCCGCAATGAGTGCGAGAGAGAAAGGGAAACTCCCATCTCAACCCCTACGTAATCCTGGCCACTCACAAAATCATAATGTGAATGCCGTTAGTACGTTGAGATCGTGAAAAGTGCCGAATAACCGAATGGGTGAGCAATTTAATGTTGGTGACACCAATGATACCCCAGCTTCTTTTTCTTCCCCTAATTCTTCTAGTCTCCCACCTTCATCCGAGCCTATTCTCTGTTTTCTCCAAGGCTCGAACACTTCGCCCGATCTATCTAAGTCGATTCCCACTCCAATTTTGGGATCGAACCCGTCCCCATAATCTTCTCCACAAATGTTGGACCCAAAACTTATTAATCAAGCTCCGTTTCCTAACAGATTAAGGGCCAACCGACCTAACCCATAAATGGAGAAAATTGTGGAAATGTTTAAGCAAGTTAGCGTGAATAATCCTCTCCTAGATGTTGTTCAACAAGTCCCATCTTATGCCAGAATCCTTAAAGACTTGTGCACTAGGAAGAGAAAAACTCAAGTGCCTAAGAAGGTTTTCATGACGAGTAATGTTAGCACAGCTTTTACCCAATAAATACCAAATAAACGTAAGGACCCCGGCTGTCCTACAATCTCTATTTCTATTGAGGGTAAAAACATTAATCGTGCTTTACTCGATCTTGGCGCCAGTGTTAACTTGCTTCCTTATTCAGTATACGAGCAGCTAGGAATTGGAGAGTTAAAACCCACCCATTGTACTCTCCAAATGGCAGACCGATCGATCACCCAACCAAGGGGTGAACTAGAGAATGTATTAATTAAAGTCGGGGAATTCATATTTCCCGTGGACTTTATTGTTTTAGATACACAACCTGTGGCAAACCCACGCAATAAAATCCCGGTGATACTCGGTCGACCTTTCCTAGCAACTTCCAACGCAGTAATCAATTGTAGAAACTGCTCCATAACCCTATCCTTTGGAAAGAAGTCAATTGAGCTTAACATTTACAAGTTGGGAAGTGAACCCTCCGAACCTTATGCTCATGTGTATTCTGTCGAATTAATGGATGTCGACAGCAGCGAATTTGATCAACCTCATGATACTGACTCTTTTCATATGTTGTTGTTTGACCCAACCATGTACTCTTCCACTGAGTTGTCCGGGTCAACATCTAACGCTGATGAGAAACTTTTTATAGAGTCTGACGATCACCCTATTTTTTCTGATGACATTATTCTTCAGGGTATCGATGAAACCTTTGAGGAAATTTTCGCGGATGAACTCGCATTTTTAAAAGACACGGGTGTTGAGATGAATCAACTCCAAGATAAAGAAATTGAACCTCCACCCCTTCTTCTGGACAATCACGATAATGCGAGTAATCCATCATAACTATCACTCTGTCGTCTCTCCAAATTGAGACACAATCCTTTTCCATTATTGTAGTTATATGTATGCCCTAGAGGCCATTACTGTACATAGGATGTATATTGTAGTGGATGCTGGGACATATATAGGGAGGACTTTCTTGCTCGACATGATAGTATGTTATCTGGTTACTCTTTGCCTTAACGTGTATACTGATTGTCTCTCTGTTACATGTTGGTAAACCCTTAGGATGTGTACTTGACTACCTGGACTATGATGCGGATCATACTAGTGGGGACATGGTGGTATATAAGTACATCCTTCAAAGTCTCTAGTCATGGGTGTATCAAGACGGGGCATCGATATACCAGAGTAGACTAGCGTATACCTTCTCGACCCATACAGATGGGCGATGGATGATCCCATATCCATTGGTGTTTGACATCAGAGATGATATACGGGTGCTCCGTGGAGACTGGGTACACTGGACGGACTCGCCGAGAACTCCCAGATGGTATTATACCTTACGTCAGATGGCAGTTCTCTGGTGACACCGGTAAAGGTTAGTCTGCAGATCCGAGATCGTCATAGAGTCTTGTGTGATTCCCACTGTGCTTTGATTTCTACCTTACCACGACCAAGAGGGCGTGCAAAACGGTGGTTTTTGGGTACAGTCCCGAATCACATGGAGGCAATGAGCGATAGGAGGGGATTTGTCTCTCCCGGTATAGGGAGTTGATGTTGCGCTGTGTTCGATTGGCTATAACCGGAAATCCCTGGCCAGGGTTGCTGAGATTTACTGGTAAGTGTTATCAGTAGTATCTTGAACTGTTATAGACCTCATATCGACATGACTTATAAAGCTATTGGGGTCTGACGTTTACCACCCCTAGGCGAAATATGCGACATATCAGACGAACAGACAGGACTGTGCGGTAAGTGTTACTGGTTGGATTCACAAGAGTGTGAGCGGGCTTGCTCATCGATCTTCTGATCGCTCAATACCCGAGTGGCCGTTACGTTTAGCAGACCGCTTGCGGCTTGTGGGTGTTTGATATGATCATCATCTGCTGCCGGCGTATTGACGAGTCTTTAGAGTCCTACGCAGAGGTTTCCTGGCTCAAGCAAAACGAAATAGGAGCGCATATGAGATATGTGCGGGACCGAGAATAATGCATGTATGTGATACTGTATTCTATTCTCGCGATGAATGTATCGATTGGTTGTATGCGATATAACCTAGTTATCGAATCAAGGATTGATTCGATAAGCCGATACATTTGATATTAGTCGGTTATATGCTATATGACCGGATCGTTAAATTAAGTGTTGATTTAATGATTTAATGTATAATTATATATTTGATATATTACTTTGCATTAACTAGTATTAGTTCACTTAAGATGGATTTTCTCACATGATGTGCACATTGTATATATGATATAGTTTTGTGCACTAGTTTGTATCATGTTGATGATACATGCAAACTTGGGTGTATGTTTGATTTAAACCTTGGTTATGTAAATGGTTAGGGTTTTTATTTATTTATACATTTATTTAATTCTTTTTTGGAAAAAAGAGAAATGGTGGCTTGCTTTGTTTTGTAGTTGAAGCTTCATGAAGCTTTGAAAAAGTCTACCATTTTTGTTTCATGCTAAATCTAACCATTCACCGAACCTTAGTTTATTCTCTACACTTAACCATGGTTGCTAATATGATATGAATCATTTTTTTATTATCTATTATGGATAATCTTATCATATTATCATCTTCTTCTTCTTCTTCTTTTTCAAGAAGAAAGAAGCTTGCTAGCTTCAATGGTGAAATGAGAAAAAGAGTGAGAAATCCAATTCTAAAGTGAACCCACTTCCTATTTCTTCATCCTCTACCACTTGCCAAGTAGTATAGGGTGATTTCTTCACAAGTTTCATGATTTGGTGAAGTTGGAGCTTGACCTTGAGTTGCCTCGACGTAGATCATCTTCGGCATCGAAGTCGACGACCTAGCCCGCTCATTTCTACGATGAAGCCGACGCTAGAGCCCGGGATCCGATGATCGCAGCGAGGGGACATCATCACGGAGCTATGGAGGTGGAGGACCGGACATACAAAGATTGTATTTTCCGTTCACTCTTAGTTAAGTTGTTAACTAGTTGCATGTTTCGCCTGATCTCTAGTCAACGATCGCATTAGGGTTTCTCGGCACCGGAAATTTTTGAATTTGGCATGGTTGATGCCTTGTGAGACCTCATTAGTGTGCCTAGGAACCCTACAGTGGTATCAGAGCCAAGCTAGAGCCTTAGGCCATGCGTAGACGGAGTTAGAAGTCCGATCGAACCGAAACCCTAATGAAAAATTGCTCTCTGTACATTTTTTGAAATCAGGGATTTTTTCGAATTAGAAATATGCAGAAAAATCAGCAGGTGTTTGTAGGAGTTACTGTGAAATTCGAGCGGCTATATCGATCAAACCACCGCGGTTCCGCGGCACGAGCGTGGCTCGTGCGGCGGTTCCACGGCCGTAAGGAAGAATCATTCATTTTAATTTGCACAGTAATTCCTATATTGTTATGCTGTATTTTCTGGGAATTTTTAATTTCTACTCAAGAGTTGAGTTTTCTGGGTTGTATTGGGAGTTCGTAGATTCGATCGGATTATCAAACTTTGTCTATGTGTTTTTCCGTGTAATTTTTGAATATGTTAAAAAGTTCGACCGGATATAAATACCCAATTTTTCCCTGCCGGAAAATTTCCAAGTGTTGGATTTTTCCGTGGTTTAATAACGTTCTAAGTAGTACAAGTAACGCGATGGAACCTCTAGAAGACAACAAACCTTAACTCGATTATGTGACCGTCTTGAACTGCCCTTTGAACCTTCGGGTTTGGGGCAGTACGGCGTGCCACATGTGAGGCGTTGGCTTGACCCTTCTACGGCTGGACTGTTGGTACTGAGGCATGAACTGGATGCTTTTAAACTCATTTCATGTGTTGAGCTGTTTCGGGAAAACCTGGGTGTTTGAATGTTCGATCGGAAAGTTTAACATTTTCTATTTATCTGGAATGTGATACAATATTTGGAATCCACAAGTAGTTATGAGATAACTGATATGAATTTTATAAACATAGCACTTTAGTCTCACTTGATCGGTTGCCACGGAATTTTGATGTGATCAAAAGTCCGTCGCAATCACGTAGCGTACGCGGATGCTCGCCGGTAAAACTTAATAGATAGCCCCGCCCCATAGCCCCGACCCATAGCCCCGACCAAGTGACTGTAGGAGAACACCGTCGCTGAAAGCATCCGTTCGGGTGCTCGCGGCAGCGGTGTTCCGCCTTGGTGCACTTCGTCGACGGCATCGGGGGTGCGGTCTCCTACTAAAGTTTGCGAGGAGCATTCGATCAGGACACCGGGAATCTTGTTGAATTTCCCGACTTAATATTGAAAAGTGTTTTCGATTTTGAGACTGAAATGCGGGGTTTATAATTGTTAGGCATGCGATGTCTAAGTAAATCATTTGATTAGGCATGCGATGTCTATGGAAGTTGTGGATTCCAACTGTTGTAGTTTTACACTTTTTTTTCTGCGACCGTAAGTGTAATATGTGATATCGCCGGTTTCGTTGCTATATTTCAACGACAATTGGGATACGCATGTTTGCTTACGTTGATGACATGTGATGTTATGTGTTGCTGAATATGTTATATTGGATCGTCGTGTTTGAATAGCCGGGTTTTTTAATGTGAGATGAGTGTTTTTTCATTTTCATTCATTTAAAAACTTGTATGTAATATTCTTTTATTGGGGAACTTCCAGGTTGCGGAAGATGTCACCGTTTGTATATTATTTACTTTTCCGCACTAGGATAGACCCAAGGAGGAGGGCACAAGTAACCGGGTTCTGGAGTCCAGTGGGAGACCAACTCGAGGAGTCGAGTCCGGGTCTCCTAACTCTAGAATTGGTAGGGTTGCTTGCCGCTCTCGTAGGGTCTTGGGGTGTGGGTTTGGCTATTCATCGCGACCGTGGAATCCTTCTTTTATACTGGCTCGTATAAAAACACGGACGTCCTAGTATATCCAATGTTTCATATGTTTGTTCTGCTGCGATGTCTATGATATGATCATGTGATGTTCTGTGATAGATACAGTATATAGTATATATGATATATTATATAGACGTTACTTATGTTTTACACCCGTGCTAGCCCTGCCCCGCTCTGCCGTTAGTTACCTAACCTAACGGTGCACGAGGGGACATCGAGGCGAATGCGGATGGCATAAGTATACGTCGTATTTATCTGTGATGTTTAGGTAAATTTAAATGATGGGACTTCATTAATGTGATTAATGAACGAAAAAGAAACCTAAAGTTATTGTGGAATCGAATTTTCAAAAACAGGTAGCTACAGTTCTTGCTTTGCAACGTGGTGTTCGTTGTAGAACATCCTGCACCTTATTCGATAAGGAAAGGACCGAGATCCCTTCACCGGGAGTGACTCCTTTAGCAATAACTGGAAGATGCTACAACCCTCGGTTTGTCTTTTGATTGCTTCTATAGTTTCTGCTTTGCACAGCGATATATATGATATATTATGCACCTTAATCGATGAGGAAAGGGCCGACGATCCCTTCACCGGGAGTGACCCCTTTAGCAAAACTAGAAAAGCCTCAAAAACACTCCATTTTAAAATCATTTAATTCTACAACGATATCAAGTTCATTACGCAATAGGTTTTCAGAAAAACCTGTCGTAGCCCTCCGTCATTTCAGATAAATTGTATATAGTATTCGTGCTACATTTGTTGGCTTTCGTCAAGGTGTAGTGTGCGGTAGCTATATGCTGCTTATCTGCTGCATATGATGCGATTGGATTAAGGTAGTCGTGCGGCTTTGTTGGCTTTCGTCAAGGGTCGTGCGGGTGGGTTTAATTCAATCAGGAAATGACGGGTTGAACTTGAGTAGCGGGCTATGGTTTGTTGGCTTTTGTCAAGGTCATAGCACGTTAGGGGAAAAATATTATCGTGAATTTCAAGTGTTGAAATTTTCAATGAGATTGCATACCTTCTATGAGATAGTTGGATCCCGATACCCGCTGCGAGTAATTGTTACTCCTGGGAGAGTTTTACACATTACAATTAGTCGATCAAGTAGGTGTCTAGAAAGGTGTCAACGGGGTTACGCCTCTGGGAAAACGAGGTTTACTTTAATTAGGTCCGTGCGAAAGCACGAGGAACCTCCCTCAAAGTACTGACACTGGCCTGGCTGAAAGATTGGCGAACTTGTAGCGTGTAATTAATCCCGGCTAGTCTTTCCTTTTAGGGTTTGAAGGAAGATTTGATAAAAACAGTGGGAGCCATCCTGATTAGATAAAATAATAACCAATCTGATCTTGCAAGAGCATACGCTGAGTGTTTTCTTATCTCTCTCTCCAGGTAGCGACCATGTCACGCCTTAATCAAGATAATAAAACGGATATATTGACCGAACCCGCTTGTTATACTGAGCTGGGGAACGTTGGTCCAGCTCCAACTTATAATTGTTATAAGACAGAGCAGGAAATTGGGGAATACCAGAATTCCCGTGCCGCCCAAACGAAGAAAGTGCATGATGATGCATCATCCTCGGGTGTGTTCATTACAAAGAACTGTTTCTCTGTATTCTCTACGTCCTGGGTATATGATACCGGATCAGGATCCCAGATATGTAATCTGTTACATAGGGCTACAGAAAGGTAGAGAACTGAGAATGGGTGATTAGTTTCATGAGGCAGAAAACGGTGCAAGTGTTGCAGCCAAGTCTGTTGGTCACTGTCACCCTGTATTACATATACATTGATTCTGAACGAATGTTATTAGATACCGAACCTGATATACAAAATCATATCAGTCTCTTTATTAGTAAAGAAATGATAAAATTTTGTATTGTTGGATAATGTTTTGAACATTTCCTATATCAAAAGTTGATCGGTTCAGGCACGTTATCTAAAAGCATTGATGTTCTAAATCAAACTACAGTTTTTAGTATATGGAACACACACAAGAGGAAGAGTTCAGAAATGAACAGATCCTTCTTGAGGTATTGTAGACTAGGTCATATCAATGCGACCCGACTAGCTGGAGTTACATAAAGATGCATATTTAAATTAGTTTGAATTTACATGTTGTGAAACTCGCCAGTCATGTCACAAAGATAAGATGACCATAGCTCTGTTTATTGGAAACAGAGAAAGAGTTAGTGAACTTTTGGGATTGATACATGTTGATGTATGTAGATCCCCTGTCTACACATGCCAAGACCGGTTCTTTGTACTTCATTACATTCTCTGATAATCTCTCGAGATTCAGACATATGTTCCTGTTGAAACACAAGTCCGAACCTTTTGAGATATTCACAGAATATGATTTAGAAGTAGAGAACCAAAATATACGGGTATAAGTATTATGTTCTTTGATGTGATCGAGGTTAGGAGAGCAGACTCAGAGGACAACACGGCGGATCCACTCATAAAGGCCTTTTCCCAGAGAGAGATTTTTATGAGATGGTTGAGTATGAGATACTACAACCACTGCTACAGATGGCCCTAGTGCAAGTGGGAGATTGGTAGTTATATGTATACCCTAGAGGCCACTACTGTACATAAGATGTATATTGTAGTGGATGCTGGGACATATATAGGGAGGACTTTCTTGCTCGACATTATAGTATGCTATCTGGTTACTCTTTGCCTTAACGTGTATACTGATTGTCTCTCTGTTACATGTTGGTAATGCCCTTAGGATGTGTACTTGACTACCTGGACTATGATGCGGATCATACTAGTAGGGACATGGTAGTCCATAAGTACATCCTTCAAAGTCCCTAGTCGTGGGTGTATCGAGACGGGGCATCGATATACAAGAGTAGACTAGCGTATACCTTCTCGACCCATACAGATGGACGATGGATGATCCCATATCCATTGGTGTTTGACATCATAGATGATATACGGGTGCTCAGTGGAGACTGGGTACACTGGACGGACTCGCCGAGAACTCCCAGATGGTATTATACCTTACGTCAAATGGCAGTTCTCTGGTGACACTGGTACAGGTTAGTCTGTAGACCCGAGATCTTCATAGAGTCTTGTGTGATTCCCACTGTGCTTTGATTTCCACCTTACCACATCTAAGAAGGCGTGCAAAACGGTGGTTTTTGGATACAGTCCCGAATCACATGGAGGCAATGAGCGATAGGAGGGGATTCGTCTCTCCCGGTACAGGGAGTTGATGTTGCGCTGTGTTCGATTGGCTATAACCGGAAATCCCTGGCCAGGGTTGCTGAGATTTACTGGTAAGTGTTATCAGTAGTATCTCGAACTGTTATAGACCTCATATCGACATGACTTATCAAGCTATTGGGGTCTGACGTTTACCACCCCTAGGCGAGATATGCGACATATCAGACGAACTGACCGGACTGTGCGGTAAGTGTTACTGGTTGGATTCACAGGAGTGTGAGCGGGCTTGCTCGTCGATCTTCTGATCGCTCAATACCTGGGTGGCCGTTACGTTTAGCAGACCGCTTGCGGCTTGTGGGTGTTTGATATGATCATCATCTGCTGCCGGCGTATTGACGAGTCTTTAGAGTCCTACACAGAGGTTTCCTGGCTCAAGTGAAACGAAATAGGAGCGCATATGAGATATGTGCGGGATCGAGAATAATGCGTGTATGTGATACCGTATTCTATTCTTGCGATGAATGTATCGATTGGTTGTATGCGATATAACCTAGTTATCGAATCAAGGATTGATTCGATAAGCCGATACATTTGATATTAGTCGGTTATGTGCGATATGACCGGATCGTTAAATCAAGTGTTGATTTAATGATTTAATGTATAATTATATATTTGATATATTACTTTGCATTAACTAGCATTAGTTCACTTAAGATGGATTTTCTCACTTGATGTGCACATTGTATATATGATATAGTTTTGTGCACTAGTTTGTATCATGTTCGATGATACATGCAAACTTAGGTGTATGTTTGATTTAAACCTTGGTTAAGTAAATGGTTAGGGTTTTTATTTATTTATTCATTTATTTAATTCTTTTTTGGCAAAAAGAGAAATGGTGGCAAGCTTTGTTTTGTAGTTGAAGCTTCATGAAGCTTTGAAAAAGTCTACCATTTTTGCTTCATGCTAAACCTAACCATTCACCTAACCTTAGTTTATTCTCTACACTTAACCATGGTTGCTAATATGATAAGAATAATTTTTTATTTTCTATTATGGATAATCTTATCATATTATCATCTTCGTCTTCTTCTTCTTCAAGAAGAAAGAAGCTTGCTAGCTTCAATGTTGAAATGAGAAAAAGAGTGAGAAATCCAATTCTAAAGTGAACCCACTTCCTATTTCTTCATCCTCTACCACTTGCCAAGTAGTATAGGATGTTTTTTTCACAAGTTTCATGACTTGGTAAAGTTGGAGCTTGACCTTGAGTTGCCTCGACGTAGATCATCTTCAGCATCGAAGTCGACGACCTAGCCCGCTCATTTCTCCGATGAAGCTGACGCTAGAGCCCGGGATCCGATGATCGCAGCGAGGGGACATCATCACGGAGCTATGGAGGTGGAGGACCGGATCTACAAAGGTTGTATTTTCCGTTCACTCTTAGTTAAGTTGTTAACTAGTTGCATGTTTCGCCTAATCTCTAGTCAACGATCGCATTAGGGTTTCTCGGCACTGGAAATTTTTGAATTTGGCATGGTTAATGCCTTGTGAGACCTCATTAGTGTGCCTAGGAACCCTACACATTACACCTCTTATCACCTCCCCACTTCTTCACGTCGAAAGGTGACATGTTCTTCCACCAACCTTGGTGCTTCATCGATAAAATTTTTGAATGGTTGGTGTTGACCTTCGGTCATTGCAAAGCTTGGCATTGACTAATAATCTTGACCCCCTCGTGTGATTTTAAAAGATTAACATAGTTTAATTCAAGTTTGGGGGGATATTTTGCCTCTTGAAAGAAAATGATTTTTACAAAATTATGAGCCAAAAATTAAGTTTGGGGGAGGATTTTCACTTTCATATATTCTTGCCTCTATTAATAATTTCCTCCTAAGTCTACAGGTTTTTGAGCTTAACGGATGACATCAATGAGGACACTGCTGTAAACAGGTTTGGGGGAGGTTTGTGCTTATTTACGCATCAATTTGCATCATACTTTGCATAAGCACAACATTTTCAAAAATTTTATAAAAAAAATATATAGCTTTTATAACAAAAGAGTAGAAACTGAAAAATTACATCCAAAAGATAGGAATAGTTTAAGAAAACCAGGAAAATTAGAAGTTTTCTTAAAGAAACTAGTAATAAGTAGTTATGAGCCGTTGTCCCAAGGGTTAGTAAGATGAAAGAAGCCACTAATCTGAGGACAAAAATATGTCTGAAAAATAGTTTCTATTCTGAAAGCCAAGCATTTGAATGTTGATATCCTACTATATGCATTTACACACGTCTTGAATCTCGGGATAGTAGAGGATACCTTGAAATGCTCTTGTCTAAAAGCCAAAGTATGAAGGAAAAAATGAATAAAATATAAAATGGTGAAGAAAAAAAATGAACACTTGTTTTGTTTTCGCCAAGGCAACAATTAAAAAATATAGCGATGGTGCTTCATCACCTAGTGCCTTAGACCAACTGGTCTGGGAGTCACTGCTAAGCCTTAGGTGGTGCAAGACGAGGAAAATACTATCACCTAATCAGCAAGCACATGAGTAATCGGTCGGTTAGTACCTCAAGAAGTATTAACGGTCGCATGAAAATGTGTGAGCAAATCCATATAAATATTCATCAAATTAAAAAGTACTGAGGTAGATAGACAAGAGTATGATAGCTTGAATTGAATTCTCCGAGTGTAGGGATGTCTATTACACACACGTAGGGTTATATGATCGATGTTTGGATAAAAGGTAGGAGTGAAGAATAAAGACAATGTTTTATTGAAGGATGATGTGATTTCTAACATCTTTTCATGACTATTAAGATAGGTCTCATGACAAATGAAAAGCTAGTATAGTTGGAAACTCTAAATTTTCAAAGTATTTCTTTTATGGTTCTTATCTTTATATGTAAATTTCACCATCTCTCTTTTATTATAGGATTTTGTGGGTGTAATCCGCTGAAAACCCTCAGGAGACAACACTCCTCCTACTAGGGACACCTAGAGGTTTAACGGCTTGTTTCACGTGCTCAGTGCAATCGTGTTTGCCTACGAAAGTGTGCTTAGTTTTCTCCAATCTTTTCCTTCTCTTGAATAAACTAGTTTTCTCGGGACGATCAAAGATAAGTTTGGGGTATTTGTTCAGTTGATAAAACTGCACATTTGTTATTACATTTTACCTACCAATTCTATATTAAAAAAGGTCTTTATTATAATATATCATACATATGAGGGTTTTTCTGTAAAAATACTATTTTCCATGTGTTGATATATTATAATTAGCATTTGGTATGAAATTGTATGCAAATAATATCATTGACCAAATCTTAACTCTACTAAAAATTATTTGAGTTGTTTTGCAGAATTTTCAGGTCTAAAATCAAGGAAATTAAGTTGTTAAAGCAAACCTGCCTAATTAAGAAATCAAAATTAAGAAATCAAGTCTGACAGCAAGTACGAGAAGATTTCCAAGTTCCAAAACTTCCAGAGATTGCCACATGTCACAAGGAGCAACCCATAGAAAATTGATCAAGGGACAAGATCAAATGGCCATGGATCCGGGGCCATACCCCCCTTTGGGCCGTGGATCCGCCGCAAGGTAGAAGTGTTAGGAGTCGAGAGATTTTTGGGTGAATCTTTACTGTTGAACTATAATTTTGGAAGCAAGGGTTCTGGGTTTGGGACTATAAATAAAGACCGAGAGACTCTTGGAAAAATTATCAAGTCGACGCGATCACGAAGTCCAAGACGGCTCACGCATCCAGGCTGATCATCAACTGTTCGTCTACCTCCTTAGAAGAGATCGAGAAACAACTAGAAATTGTAATCATTTTCTAAGGAATCAAAGTGTAATGAATATTGTTGATTAATAAAGGTAGCTTTCTTCTTCTTATTCTATTTCTTCGTAGTTTAATAATGCAATTTCTTTCCATCTCTTGTTCTCCTAACATGCGCGAGTAATTCTCCGCTTGTTAGGGTTCATAGGATTAGGGTAGGCTAATAGATGATGAAGATCTCTAAACTCTTTTTAAGTCCTATAAAATTTATATACTTTATCAAAAGAATCATTAACATCCTAATCGGGCGTGCTAACAATTCATTGTTAGTCCCGACCGCGATTAGAGATTTGATTAATGATTGTTTTGGTAAAGGCTAGATATGAACGGAGTTCCGTGTCGAGATAAGGGTTAAGATTGGGATTCATTTTCCCTCCAGAAACCCTAATCTACATGCATCACCGTCGTTCTAGTTTTAAATCTATTAAAGGATAAAAAGAGAGATTTTTAATTAATCATCAGTAACTACTAAATCCTAATGAACCCTACAAGCCCCTTCTTATATTAACTACATCCATAAAAAATCTAGATCTATATTTTGCATTAATGCTTATCGTAGATCTAGAAACCATTCTACAATATTCATTATCCCTGCTCACTTTTTCAACACATCTAAAGTAAGAGTAAAAGATTCAACGTTTCCGTGAGGACGACCCGTACTCATCTCGGTCTAGCTACACGCGACACCGTTCTGATTGCAGTTATTCTACAAACACATTAATTTCGAACCAATCAGTTGTGAAACATTTTACATACACACGAAGATAATGATCAATCATGAGGCCAGGAACGACCCTTCATCAGTAGGTCCGTAGCTACTTGTGGCATGTTCTGGGTATTTTTAAAACTGTCTCAAGTGTTGAGGTCTCTGGTAAATGTTGGTGTTTGTTGATTCAATCGAAATGTTGAACATCGTCTAGCTATCGGTGATATGTGATACAATAGTTGTAATCCACAATAATTTGTTTGTGAAAACTGGTTTGAATTTTATAAATCTAGCAATTTAGTCTCATTTGATCCGTTGCCACGTGGTTTTGATATGGATCAAAACTCGGTCGCAATAATGTAGTGTATGCATATACTCGCTGGGTAACATTAATAGATAGCTACCCCTATAGCTCCGACCAAGTGACTGTAGGAGAACGTCGTTGCCTAAAGCATCCGTTCGGGTGCCCGCGGTCGCGGTGTTCCGCCTAAGTGCGCTTCAATGATGGCATCGGGGGTGCGGCCGTCTACTAAACTTTCTGACGAGCATTCGATCAGGATGTCGGGAATCTTTTTAAATTTCCCGACTAGTTATTGAAAAGTATTTTCAATATCAAGACTAAAATGCAGGGATTATAAAGTTAGGCATGAAATTCGGAATATGAGATATTCCCTGTTAGTTGTATGTATGCCCTAGAGGCCAGTATTGTACAAATGATGTATATTATATTGGATGCTTGGACATATATAGAGAGGACTTTCTTGCTCGTCATAATAGTATGCTATCTGGTTGCTCTTTACTTTAACATGTATACTTGTCTCTTTATACTGTCATATAGTTACATGTTGGTAAAGCACTTAGGATGTGTACTTGACTACCAGGACTATGATGCGGATCATACTAGTGGGGATATGGTAGTCCATAAGTACATCCTTCAAGGTCCCTAGTCGTGGGTGTATCGAGACGGGGCATCGATATACCAGAGTAGACTAGCGTATACGCTTCTCGACCCATGAGATGGGCGATGGATGATCCCATATCCATTGGTGTTTGACATCAGAGATGGTATGCGGGTGCTCAGTGGAGACTGGGTACACTGGATGGACTTGTTAGTGTATATGCCCTAGAGGCCATTACTGTATCATACTAGTATGTATATTACTTGATGGAAGCTTGGGATATTCACAGTTGTATATATAATCTTGCTCGAAATGGTAGTATGCTACTTGGTTTGTCTCTGCTTTAATATGTGCATGTGTTTCTTTTAGCATATCGCTTATATACATATTAGTAGAGCCCTTAGGATCTTTGCTTGATTACCAGCGTTGTGATGGCGCTCACACTCGTAGGGGCTGGGTAATCCATAAGCACATCCTTATGCAGGTCCCTAGTCGTTGGACTATCGAGACAGGGCATCGATACTCCGGAGTAGACTAGCGTATGCGCTTCTCATCCCAGCGTGGGAGACAGTCTGTCCCACAGCCGTCAGTACGTCGTACTTGAGATAGTATGCGGGTGCTCGTTAGGTTACGAGCACAATGGACATGACTCGTCGGGAACTGTTGGTTGGTATCATACCTATCGTCAGTTATCAGTTCCCAGGTGACATGAGTACAGCTTAGTCCGCTGACTTGACACTGTCACTTCGCCTCGAGTGTGTTCCCACTGCACCTTGATTACTACCCTACCACGGCTCAAAGGAGTCGTGCAAACAGGTAGTTTTTGGCTGCAGTCTCGAAGCACTTGGAGGCAGTGACGGTAAGACAGGATTCGTCTCTCCCGGTATTGGGGGTTGACATCGCGCTGTGTCCAGGAGAGCCATTACACAAGTAGTCCCTGGCCAGGGCAAGCGAGATATACTGGTAGGTTTCCAGTGTTATCTCAGGGTGTTCTGGGCTACACTCCGACACAACTTGTACCGCTATTAGGGGACTGACGTTCACCGCCCCCCTAAGCCCGCCATGCGATGTATCAGACGAACAGACCAGACTGTACGGAGACTGTCACATATAGGCTCAGTAGGAGTTCAGATGGGGTCACCTCGTTAGTCTTCTTATCGGCATCTACCTGGGGACCGTTACGTACAGCTAGTGCCGCTTGCGGTATGTGGTTAAACCCACTGCCAGCGTAGTGTCGAGTCTTTAGAGTCCCACACAGAGAGCTATTCGCATTTAGGCAAAATGAGTAGAGGTCGCATGGTTTTGCGACAGGGTTCGTTCACATCCACGCACTTGTGCACGTTTGCTTTCCGGACAGCTTATACTAGCGGGCTTCGGTTTAAGCCAGATCCTAGTATATGATTTGGGATTGGTTTTATTTCTTTGTATTCGTGTTCCTCGGATCACGAATACGGGTTCGTATACACAGTTGATTGAGACAGATGGAGAGGACTTTGATTAGGGTTAATGACCATTGTCATTTTATTAACCCTAATGCTTATGTGTGTATTATGATTAATTGATATTAGTTATATATAATTGTGCATGGTTAGGGTTGTTGACCTTTTGACCATTCTTGACTTGTTGAACTAGGTTGACACTTTGACCCTCATCATTCCATATAAAAGATGCTCTTTGATCCTTGCAATTAGCATTAAATATGAAATGATAATGTTCATGTCTTGATTAAGCCATGACAATTATCTTGCTAATTATCAATTTATAATAATTCACACATATATGTGAGAATGGTTCTATTATTCTCTCATTCTATCATATGCTTTCTCTCTCTTGCTCTTCCTCTCCCTCAAGCTCTCCCCTCTCATGTGTTGAGAAACACTTGAGCTTGAGCTAAACCTTTCCAAAGTAATCTCTACTCTCATCTAAGGTTCTAGGATTAGCACTTCTAGCACCTTAGTTACTTCTAGCTTTGAGTTGAAGCCAAAGGTTGAGGCTCTCGGGTGGATCCTTCTTCGACTAGAGAAGGCGACAAGGTGATCTCTTTCTTCCACTCCAAGGAGCAAGGAGAGAAGGACATAAAGCCCAAGGTATAACCTTTCTACCCTATAGCTATATCTAGTTAGCTTTTAGTTAGTTTTTGTTTAGCAAAGATCCTCCTTAAGCTAGTCCATGTTGCCTAACATGATAAAAATCCGATTTTTATTCCGTTTTCCGCCTCCCCGCAAGCACCGGGGTGGGCAACGTAGACTTACAAGTGGAATCAGAGCCTAACTAAACATAAACTAGCTAGTTAATAAAGTGTATAGAAGTTCGATCGAGAAAAATCGCAAAACTAAAATTGCAAAACCCTAAGATTCTGTTGAAATTTTTTCTGCTCAAAAACTAAAAAATCATACTTCAAAAATCGGTTCAGGGTTTTGTGAAGAAGCACACCAAATACGGTCAAGTGAACAGTTCAAAGAGCGGCGGTTCCGCGGCAAAAGCATACCTATTGCCGCGGAACCGCGGCCGATTTGACTCCGTTCTGGACCGAGTTTGGTGCAGTATTCTTATGGTAAGGTTTTGGGATTTTTAAGATGGTTTATTTATGCCCAGATTTTCCCGAAAAGAAATTTGTATTTGGGTGCCTATAAATTCGTATTTTTGATCGAACTTCACTATACTTTGACTATTGGGTTATATCTGTGATGTTTATATGTATTGAACGTCGGCTAATCGCTATACGTCGATTAGTGGGGGTTATACATATTTGTGATCTGTGTTTGTTGATGGTATGTGTATATGAATGCGTTGGATTGTCGCGGGTGAATAGTCGCGGGGTGGATGTGAGATGAGTGTTTCTTTTTCTTTCATTCATGTAACATGTAAATTGATGTAATATTATTTGTATGGCCGCACAACCGGGTCGGGGTTG
The DNA here is from genome assembly GCA_030015575.1 of Agapanthus africanus. Classification (NCBI taxonomy): domain Eukaryota; kingdom Viridiplantae; phylum Streptophyta; class Magnoliopsida; order Asparagales; family Amaryllidaceae; genus Agapanthus; species Agapanthus africanus. The sequence continues at coordinate 221,664,707 of JASDDO010000016.1, read as the reverse complement.
TAGCCGTCATTGTATAATTCTTTTTACAGTTTTTGCTCCTAGGATAGACCCATGGAGGGGGTGCACAAACTACCGGGTATCTCGAAGTGCCGAGTGGCCTACTCACGGAGTTGAGGGAGGTTGCTTCACTTCGGGTACTTGGTGGGTAGTTTGCCGCACCCGTAGGGGTCTTGGGTAGGGTATTAGCTATTCACCGCGACCGTGCAATCCGCTTTTCGTTGCAGGCTCGAACATATTGCGGATTCCTAGTATATCCTATGTATTCATCTGTGATCTGTAATGTCTATCATTGCTATATATCTATGTACTATAACTATTTAGGCGTTGCTTATGTTTTACAGCCGCGCTAGCCCAGCCCCCGCTCTGTCGTTAGTTAAGTAACCTAACGGGTGATGACGGGGCCCCGTGGCGAATGCGAATGGCATAAGCGTACGTCATATTTTGGTTGTTTTCTGCAATGGTAGGATTAATTGATGGGACACATTAAAAGAACTAATGCATGAAAATAAACCAAGTAAAAGTCGATTGGAACACATTGAAAACCACTCGGTTCTTTTCAAAACTAAACCTTAAAACGCGGAGCTTGAACCACTCCTTTTAAAAGCTATCTCGTTCCATCGATTATATTAAGTTCACTACGTTCACGGTTTCGCCAAAACCATTCGTAGCCCTCCATCATTTCAGTTAAATATTCGGTAGTATTCAAGCTATGTATTTTGACCTCACGCCAAGGCATAGTGATTGGTAGCTGCCGGATATTTATCTGTTGCATAGATAGAATGCGTTGGTTTGAGACAGTCGTACTGCCATTTTGGCCTACGTCAAGGGTAGGTACGGGTGGGTTCAAATTAACCGGGATAATGATGGGAAGAACTTGACATGTGACTTATGACATTTTGACCTCACGCTAAGGTCATAAGAGCATGGGGCAAAAATCCACATCGAGAGTTTCATAAGTACTGAAACTTGCTAGCGCTGCATACCATTTGGAGTGTGATGAATCTGGTAGGATTACTTCGGTTTTATCACGCGATGATATTTGGATCCCGATCCTACTGTGAGTATATGCTACTCCTCGGGAAAGTTCTCACTTAACGATCAATGCTATAAACCTAGTAGGTGTCTAGAAAGGTGTTAGCGGGGCTACGCCCATAGGGAAAAGAGGTTACTTAATTAAGGAACTTCGCGAAAGCGTTGGAAAACCTCCCTCGAAGTACCGACACTGGCCTGGCTGAACGGTTAAGCAAGTATTGTACGGTGAGATTGATCCAGACTAATTCTTTCTTTAAGGTTTGAGAAGGAATTCGAGAGACAGTAGGAGCCATCCTGTTTAGGCAAACTAAAAACCACCCTAAACTTGCAAGAGCATCATGCTAAAGTGTTTTTTCTCTCTCCTAATTGCAACGACCATTCAACATGACCGGACTTAAGTTATTACTAGATAAAAACATACTGACATGGCCAAACTATAATGATTTGCTCAGGAATGTCAAGATGGCAATCACTTACGACAAGTTGGGGTATATCCTTACCACCAAAGCTCCCCCTGTCCCAGGTCCCACCTCCAGCGTCGCAGATGTAGAAATCCGTAAGACATGGGAGATAGATTGCGCGAAGGCCAAATGCCTCGTACTTGCCTCGATGGACAACGAACATCAGAGGAGGCACGAGAATATGGACCTAGAGTCCATATTTCTTCATACAAAAGAACTGTATGGAGAGCAGTCTCGTATCGCAAGATACGAAGTGTCGAAGAAGCTATTTTCGGCACGATTGGCCGTCGGATCATCGTTAGCGGAACACGTGCTTAAGATGATTGGCTACATAGAGGAGCTCGCGGACCTTGGGACCACGTTGGAGAATGAACTCTACACTGATTTGATTCTCCAGTCCCTTCCTTCCACTTACGCCCAGTTTATCCTAAACTTCAACATGCAAGGAAAGGAGGTTGAACTTTCCGAACTTCTGAAAATTTTGAGGAGTGCTGAGGGCACCCTACAGAAAGGTAGGGAGACATCCACTTTGTTTGTAGGAGGATCTTCCTCTTCTAGGTCCAGGGCGAAAGCCAAGGGTAAGAAGAAGAATGCCCCCGGCAAACCAAGAGGCGGTGTCAGTAAAGTGGATACGAAGGGAAAAAGAAAGGAAACAAAGGTAGCGGGAAAGCTGGTGTGGAAGGAAGAAAGCTTCTCTGTCACAGAAGTGGACACTGGAAACAGATTGCAAGGCTTGGAAGGCCAGAACCCAGGATCTGAAGCGAGCTGAGGCTTCAGCTTCAGGTGTGTATGTTATTGAAAACTGTTTATCGATAAACTCTACATCCAGGGTATTGGATACCGGATCAGGATCTCATATCTGTAATTCTTTGTAGGCGTTGAGAAAGCGTAGAGTTTTGAAGGCAGGTGACATGAGCCTCAGAGTTGCAAACGGAGCTAGCATGGATGCTGAGGCCGTGGGGGACTATCACCTGGGATTGTCAGATGGACACTTTTTGGTTTTGCGTAGTTGTTATTTTGTACCAAATGCAACCTGTAATATCATTTCTGTATCTTTATTATCTAAAGAAGGTTATGAATTTGCATTTGTAAGTAATGTAGTGAACATTCACCTTAATCAAGTTTTGATTGGGTCAGGTACATTAAACAACGGTATATACGTATTGAACCAACCACAGATTTTCAATGTCCAGAATACACACAAAAGAAAGTCTCCAGAAATCAATAAAACTTTCTTATGGCATTGTAGACTGGGTCACATCAATGAGAGAAGGTTGACTAAGTTACATACAGAAGGATATTTGGATCCGTTCAAATATCAATAGTATGCAACTTGTCAATCCTGTCTCAAAGGAAAGATGACAAAGACTCCATTCACTGGACACAGAGTAAGAGCGAGCGAGCTCTTGGGACTCGTACACAGCGACATGTGCGGTCCAATGTCTACACATGCACGAAGCGGTTATTCTTACTTTATTACTTTTACGGATGATTTCTCAAGGTTCGGACATGTCTTCTTAATGAAGCATAAATCCGAAGCTTTTGAAAAGTTCCAGGAATACAAGAATGAAATAGAAAAACAAACAGGAAAAAGTATCAAGACACTAAGATCTGATCGAGGTGGAGAATACTTGAGTGCCGAGTTCCTGGGTTACTTAAAAGAGAATGGAATTCTCTCTCAGCTTACTCCTCCATACACTCCGCAACATAACGGTGTATCGGAGAGACGGAACCGAACCCTATTGGATATGGAACGGTCCATGACGAGTAACGCTGAGTTGCCGCGATCGTTCTGGGGATATGCGCTAGAATCAGCTGCATACCTTTTGAACCGAGTTCCCACTAAGACTGTGCCTACCACACCATATGAGTTATGGAGTGGGAAGAAACCCTATCTTCAATACCTGAAGATTTGGGGATGTCCAGCTTATGTTAAAAAGCAGCATGCGGACAAACTTGAGGCACGCTCAGTACTGTGCAAGTTTGTGGGATACCCAAAGAACTCCAGGTGGTATCTTTTCTATTATGCAGAGGAACAAAAAGTCCTTGTTTCTCGTAATGCCCATTTTCTGGAACATCAGTTCTTAGAAAAGGAAATAAGTGGGAGCTCAATAGAGCTGGAAGAAATTCCAGAACCACGAGCTATTACTGAAAGCTTAGTAGAACCAGAGGGTTCGAAAAATCAGGACATTCCCACGCCACTCCGCCGGAGTAGTAGGCAGTCTCATCCGCCCGAGAGATACTACGGTTTTCTCATTGACGGGGATAGAGAGGATTGCATCATAGATTGTGATGAGCCTACTAGCTTCCAGCAAGCCATTCAGAGCGTCGACTCGGTAAAATGGCTGGATGCAATGCGGACCGAAATGTAGTCCATGTACACCAACAAAGTATGGACGTTGGACATTGCACCAGATGGGGTAAAACCCATAGGATGCAAGTGGATCTTCAAAAGGAAGATTGGTGTAGATGGATAGGTTGAGACCTATAAAGCTAGACTGGTTGCAAAGGGTTTTCATCAGCGACCTGGTTTAGACTATGACGAAACCTTTTCTCCAGTAGCTATGCTGATATCAATTCGGATCCTTCTTGCCATTGTTGCCTTCCACGATTATGAAATTTGGCAGATGGACGTAAAGACCGCTTTTCCAAATGGACATTTAGAGGAGTGTGTCTATATGGACCAGCCAGAGGGTTTTATTCAGAGTGGGAGCAGCGGAAAGGTGTGCAAGTTGCTTAAGTACATTTATAGACTAAAGCAGGCATTGCAGAGTTGGAACATCTGTTTTGATGAGACGGTCAAGGAATTTGGCTTTATCAAAAATCCAGATGAACCATGCATCTATTGTAGATTTGTAGCGAGAACTATAGTATTCCTCGTTTTATACGTGGATGACATTCTCTTAATAGGAAATGACATTCCTATGCTACAATCTGTCAAGGGGTTCTTGTCACACAGGTTCTCCATGAAAGACTTGGGTGATGCCTCATACATTTTGGGGATCCGGATCTACCGTGAAAGATCCAAGAGGATTTTAGGACTCTCACAGTCCAGGTACATCGACACCATACTGAAAAGATTCAGTATGGAAGATTCCAAGCGCAGTAATTTACCGGCTTGTCACGGGATCACCCTCTCCAAAGAGATGTCTCCCAAGACTGATTTGGAGAGGGATCGCATGTCTATTATACCCTATGCTTCTGCGGTAGGCTCTATAATGTATGCGATGTTGTGTACCATACCAGATGTGGCTTATGCACTGAGTGTGGTAAGAAGGTATCAGTCAAACCCTGAGGAGAAACATTGGTTAGCGGTAAAGAACATTCTCAAGTACCTGAGAAGGACTAAGGAGATGTTCTTGGTGTATGGCGGAAAAGACCTCAAGATTGAGGCCTTTGCTGACTACAGCTTCCTGAGTGACAAGGATGATTCCAAGTCCATGTCGGGTTTTGTCTTTACCCTCAATGGAGGGGCGGTGTGTTGAAAGAGCTCCAAACAGGAATCCGTTGCTGACTCGACTATGGAAGCGGAATACATCGCTGCATCTGATGCCGCAAAAGAAGCTGTCTGGATGAGGAAGTTCTTGAGAGAACTTCAGGTGGTTCCGTCCATTGTTGACCCAATACCTCTGTATTGCGACAACAACGGGGCTATAGCTTTAGCGAAGGAACCCAGGTCCTATCAGAAATCCAGACACATCTTGAGGCGGTATCACCTGATCAAGGAGATCGTAGATCGCCAGGAGATCGAGGTTCGGAGGGTTGCTTCAGAAGATAACACTGCAGATCCATTCACGAAGGCCTTACCCTAGACTCAGTTCGAGCGGCTGATCGAGATGATAGGTCTTCGATACGCCAGTACATGGCCTTAGTGCAAGTGGGAGATTGTTAGTGTATATGCCCTAGAGGCCATTACTGTATCATACTAGTATTTATATTACTTGATGGAAGCTTGGGATATTCACAGTTGTATATACAATCTTGCTCGAAATGGTAGTATGCTACTTGGTTTGTTTCTGCTTTAATATGTGCATGTGTTTCTTTTAGCACATCGCTTATATACATATTACTAGAGCCCTTAGGATCTTTGCTTGATTAGCAGCGTTGTGATGGCGCTCACACTCGTGGGGGCTGGGTAATCCATAAGCACATCCTTATACAGGTCCCTAGTTGTTGGACTATCGAGATAGGGCATCGATACTCCAGAGTAGACTAGCGTATACGCTTCTCATCCCAGCATGGGAGACGGTCTGTCCCACAGCCGTCAGTACGTCGTACTTGAGATAGTATGCGGGTGCTCGTTAGGTTACGAGTACACTGGACAGGACTCGTCGGGAAATGTTGGTTGGTATTATACCTATCGTCAGTTATCAGTTCTCAAGTGACATGAGTAAAGCTTAGTCCACTGACTTGACACTGTCACTTCGCCTCGAGTGTGTTCCCACTGCACTTTGATTACTACCCTACCACGGCTCAAAGGAGTCGTGCAAACAGGTAGTTTTTGGGTGCAGTCCCGAAGCACTTGGAGGCAGTGACGGTTAGACAGGATTCGTCTCTCCCGGTATTGGGGGTTAACATCGCGCTGTGTCCAGGAAAGCCATTACACAAGTAGTCCCTGGCCAGGGCAAGCGAGATATACTGGTAGGTTTTCAGTGTTATCTCAGGGTGTTCTGGGCTACACTCCGACACGACTTGTACCGCTATTAGGGGACTGACGTTCACTGCCCCCTAGGCCTGCCATGTGATGTATCACACGAACAGACCGGACTGTATGGAGACTGTCACATACAGGCTCTGTTGGAATTCAGATGGGGTCACCTCGTCAGTCTTCTTATCGGCATCTACCTGGGGACGGTTACGTACAGCTAGTGCCGCTTGCGGTCTGTGGTTAAACCCACTGCCAGCGTAGTGTCGAGTCTTTAGAGTCCCATACAGAGAGCTATTCGCCTTTAGGCAAAATGAGTAGAGGTCGCATGGTTTTGCGACAGGGTTCGTTCACATCCGCGCACTTTTGCACGTTTGCTTTCCGGACAGCTTATACTAGCGGGCTTTGGTTTAAGCCAGATCCTAGTATATGATTTGGGGTTGGTTTTATCTCTTTGTATTCGTGTTCCTCGGATCACGAATACGGGTGCGTATGCACAGTTGATTGAGACAGAGGGAGAGGACTTTGATTAGGGTTAATGACCATTGTCATTTTATTAACCCTAATGCTTATGTGTGTATTATGATTAATTGATATTAGTTATATATAATTGTGCATGGTTAGGGTTGTTGACCTTTTGACCATTCTTGACTTGTTGACCTAGGTTGACACTTTGACCATCATCATTCCATATGAAAGATGCTCTTTGATCTTTGCAATTAGCATTAAATATGAAATGATAATGGTCATGTCTTGATTAAGCCATGATAATTATCTTTCTAATTATCAATTTATAATAATTCACACATATATGTGAGAATGGTTCTATTATTCTCTCATTCTTGTTAGTGTATATGCCCTAGAGGCCATTACTGTATCATACTAGTTTGTATATTACTTAATGGAAGCTTGGAATATTCACCTTGTATAAACAATCTTGCTCAATATAGTAGTATGCTACTTGGTTTGTTTCTACTTCAATGTGTACATGTGTTTATTTTAGTATATCACCTATACACATTAGTGGAGCCCTTAGGATCTTTGCTTGATTACCAGCGTTGTGATGGCAGTCACACTAGTGGGGGCTGGGTAATCTATAAGCACATCCTTATACAGGTCCCTAGTCGCTGGCCTATCGAGACAGGGCATCGATACTCCGGAGTAGACTAGCGTATGCGCTTCTCATCCCAGAGTGGGAGATGGTCTGTCCCACAGCCATCAGTACGTCGTACTGGAGATAGTATGTGGGTGCTCGTTAGGTTACGAGTACACTGGACAGGACTCGTCGGGAACTGACCGGTTGGTATTATACCTATCGTCACTTATCAGTTCCCAGGTGACATGAGTACAGCTTAGTCCGTTGACTTGACACTGTCACTTCGCCTCGAGTGTGTTCCCACTGCACTTTGATTACTACCCTACCACGGCTCAAGAGAGTCGTGCAAACAGGTAGTAGTTGGGTACAGTCCCGAAGCACTTGGAGGCAGTGACGGTTAGACAGGATTCGTCTCTCCCGGTATTGGAGGTTGACATCGTGCTGTGTCTAGGAGAGCCATTACACGAGTAGTCCCTGGCCAGGGCAATCGAGATATACTGGTAGGCTTTCAGTGTTATCTCAGGGTGTTTTGGGCTTCACTCCGACACGACTTGTACCGCTATTAGGGGACTGACGTTTACCGCCCCCCTAGGCCCGCCATGCGATGTATAAGACGAACAGACCGGACTGTACGGAGACTGTCACATTCAGGCTCAGTAGGAGTCAGATGGGTTTCACCTCGTCAGTCTTCTTGTCGGCTTCTACCTGGGGACCGTTACGCACAGCTAATGCCGCTTGCGGTCTGTGGTTAAACCCACTGCCAGCGTAGTGTCGAGTCTTTAGAGTCTCACACAGAAAGCTATTCGCCTTTAGGCAAAAGAGTAGAGGTCGCATGGTTTTGCGACAGGTCGCATGGTTTTGCGACAGGGTTCGGTGACATCCGTGCACTTATGCACGTACGGTGTCCGGAAAGTTAACACTAGCGGGCTTTGGTTTAAGCCAGATCCTAGTGTACGTTTGGGGATTGGATTTATCCAGTATGTATTCGTGTTCCTCGGAACGAGGATGCGGGTGTGTATGCACAGTTGACGGAGAGACAGAGGCGGAGGATTCTCATTAGGGTTGTTGACTGTTGACTGTTGACTATTGCCTTTTTTGCTCAACCCTAATTAGAATATGATATGTAATTAACAATAATATTAATTAAGTATTATGGTGACATGGTAGTTGAGGGGTTGACTTTGTTGACTTGTTGACTTTGTTGACCGGTTGACTAGGTTGGACTAGTTGACCATCATGATGACAATGGCTATCATTTCATGGCAAAGACTTTTTACTTTCTTGTTTCTCTTGTGAGAAATGAGTGCATGAAATGATATGGCTATTGTAGCTTAAACCATTTTCACAATACTTCATTACTATTTTTGTGATGATGGCTTTGGATTATGAGAGCCAAGAGAGAAAAGTCTTTCTTATTCTATCATTTTCATTCTCTCTCTTGTGTTCTTGAGCTCTCATCTTCTTCCTCTTGCTCTCCCTCTCTTTAGTCTATGGTTCACTTGTCTCATGTGTTGAGAACCAAGAACCATAGAGAAAATCCCAACACACTCTTCTCTACTCACTCTAGTTCACAAGGTTTAGCAAACCAAGTGAACTAGTTTCTTCAAAGATCGAAGAAGAAGCCAAAGGTAGAAGCTTTCGAGGTGGATCGATCTTCGGCGCAAGGAGACGACGGGGTGAAGCCGATCCGGAAAACCATCGAGGCTTGAAGACGAATGAGTTCAAGAAATAAAGGTATAAACCCCCTAACCGAGTAGTTAACAACTTTTAGTTAGGTTGTTAGTTAGATGTTTAACAAAGATCCGGTTTTGAGTCCATGTTACCACCTCAAGAAAATTGTTTTTCACTATATTCCGCATGCCCGAAAGTACCGGGAGAGGTAGCATGGACTTACAGTGGTATCAGAGCCTAGTTAAACTCTATCTAACAGTTAGCAAAGTAACTAGAAGATCGATCAAAGAAAAAGTCACGAAACGAACCCGATATGTCAAGTTTCTGCCGATTTTTATTCTGTTCAAAAATTGATAAATTTCATCTTAAAAATCGGCTCAGGCTTTTTCTAGAATAACCAAAAAATTTGGTCCCACGAACCGTTCAAAGCGCCGCGGAAACACGGCGGGAGCACTCTCCCGCCGCGGTTCCGCGGCCGAGTTGACTCGGCCGAGGTCCAAATTTAGTGCAGTGTATTTCTGGGGTTGTTTTGGGATTTTTGGAATTTGTCTTTTCAGCCCAGATTTTCCAGAACGAAAATTTTGTGTTTGGGGCCTATAAATCCGTATTTTTGATCGAACTTCTGAAAGACTTAAGCTGACGGGTTTTTCTGTGATGTGATATTTGTGTTGAACGTCTGCTAATCGCTATATGTCGATTAGTGGGGGTTATAAAAATCTGTGATCTGTAATGACATTGGAATGTGTATATGAATTCATTGGATTGTCGCGGGTGAATAGCCGGGGGTTGTGAGACGAGATTTTTCTTTTCTTTCAATTCATGTAAATTTGTAAATTGATGTAATAATTATTTGTATGGCCGCACAACAGGGTCGGGGTTGTAGCCGTCATTGTATAATTTCTTTTTACTGTTTTTGCTCCTAGGATAGACCCATGGAGGGGGTGCACAAACTACCGGGTATGCCGAAGTGCCGAGTGGCCTACTCACGGAGTTGAGGGAGGTTGCTTCACTTCGGGTACTTGGCGGGTAGTTTGCCGCACCCGTAGGGGTCTTAGATAGGGTATTGGCTATTCACCGCGACCGTGTAATCTGCTTTTCGTTACAGGCTCGTACGAATTGCAGGTTCCTAGTATATCCAATGTTTTCATCTGTGATCTGAAATGGCTATCATTGCAACATATCTATATATGATATTATTTAGGCGTTGCTTATGTTTTACAGCCGCGCTAGCCCAGCCCCCGCTCTGTCGTTAGTTATGTAACCTAACGGGTAAGGACGGGGCCCCGTGGCGAATGTGAATGGCATAAGCGTACGTCATATTTTGCTTGTTTTCTGCAATGGTTGGTTTAAATGATGGGACGCATTAAAAGAACAAATGCAAGAATATCACGCATTAAAAGAACTGATGCAAGAAAATAAACCAAGTAAAAGTCGTTGGAACACTTTCGAAAAACCACTCGGTTCTTTTCAAAACTAACTTTTAAATGCGGAGCTTGAGCCACTTCTTTTAAAAGCTATCTCGTTCCATCGATCATATCAAGTTCACTACGTTCACGGTTTTGCCAAAACCATCCGTAGCCCTCCATCATTTCAGTTAAATATTCGGTAGTATTCAAGCTATGTATTTTGACCTCACGCCAAGGCATAGTGATTGGTAGCTGCCGGATATTTATCTGTTGCATAGATAGAATGCGTTGGTTTGAGACAGTCGTAATGCCATTTTGGCCTACGTCAAGGGTATGTACGGGTGGGTTCAAATTAACCTAGATAATGATGGGAAGAACTTGACATATGACTTATGACATTTTGACCTCATGCCAAGGTCATAAGAGCATGGGGCAAAAATCCACATCGGGAGTATCAAAAGAACTGAAACTTGCTAGTGTTGCATACCATTTGGAGTGTGATGATTCTGGTAGAATTCCTTCAGTTTCGTCACGCGATGATATTTGGATCCCGATCCTACTTTGAGTATATGCTACTCCTCGGGAAATTTCTCACTTAACGATCAATGCTATAAACCTAGTAAGTGTCAAGAAAGGTGTTAGCGGGGCTACGCCCCCAGGGAAAAGACGTTCTTAAATTAAGGAACTTCGCGAAAGCGTTGAAAACCTCCCTCGAAGTACCGACACCAGCCTGGCCGAACGGTTAAGCAAGTATTGTACGGTGAGATTGATCCTGACTAATTCTTCCTTTTTGGTTTGAGGAGGGATTCGAGAAACAGTGGGAGCCATCCCGTTTAGACAAACTAAAAACCACTCTAAACTTGCAAGAGCATCATGCTGAGTGTTTCTTCTTCTCTCTCCTAATTGCAGCGACCAATCGACATGACTGGACTTAAGTTACTTCTAGATAAAAACATACTGACAGGTCCAAACTACAAAGATTGGCTCAGGAATGTCAAAATGGCAATCACTTACGACAAGTTGGGGTATCTTCTTACCACCAAAGCTCCCCCCGTCCCAGGTCCCACTTCCAGCGTCGCGGATAAGGAAATCCGTAAGACTTGGGAGATTGATAGCGCGAAGGCCAAGTGCCTCGTACTTGCCTCTATGGACAACGAACATCAGAGGAGGTACGAGAATATGGACCTCGAGTCCATATTTGTCCATACAAAAGAACTGTATGGAGAGCAGTCTCGTATCGCAAGATACGAAGTGTCGAAGAAGTTATTTTCGGTAAGGTTGGCCATCGGATCATCGGTAGCGGAACACGTGCTTAAGATGATTGGCTTCATTGAGGAGCTCGCGGAACTTGGGACCACGTTGGAGAATGAACTCTATACGGACTTGATTCTCCAGTCCCTTCCTTCCACTTACGCCCAGTTTATCCTGAACTTCAACTTACAAGAAAAGGAAGTTGAACTTTCAGAACTCCTCAACATGCTGAGGAACGCAGAGGGCACCCTACAGAAAGGTAGGGAAACATCCACTTTGTTTGTAGGAGGATCTTCCTCTTCTAGGTCCAAGGCGAAAGCCAAGGGAAAGAAGAAGAAAGCCCCCGCCAAACCAAGGGGCGGTGTTAGTAAAGTGGATACGAAGGGAAGAGCAAAAGCAACAAAGAAAGCGGGGCAGCTTGTGGATAAAGAAGAATGCTTCTATTGTCATAAGAAAGGACACTGGAAGAATGATTGCAGGGCTTGGAAAGCCAGGACACAGGAATTGAAGCAGGTTGCGGCTTCAGCTTCAGGTGTGTATGTTATTGAAAACTGTCTTTCAATAAACTCTACTTCCTGGTTATTGGATACCGGATCAGGATCTCATATCTGTAATTCTTTGTAGGCGTTGAGAAACCGTAGGGTTTTGAAGGCAGGTGACATGACCCTCAAAATTGCAAACGGAGCTAGCATGGATGCTAAGGCCGTGGGGGACTATCACCTGGGAATGTCAGATGGACATGTTTTGGTTTTGCGTAATTACTTTTTTGTACCCAACGCAACTTGTAATATCATTTCTGTATCTTTAGTTTCTAAAGAAGGTTATGAATTTGCGTTTGTATGTAATGTTGTAAACATTCACCTTAATCAAGTTTTGATTGGGTCAGGTACATTAAGCAATAGTATATACGTATTAAGCCAACCACATATTTTCAATGTCCAGAATACACACAAAAGAAAGTCTCCGGAAATAAATCAGACTTTCTTATGGCATTGTAGACTAGGTCACATCAATGAGAGAAGGTTGACGAAGTTACATACAGAAGGATATTTGAATCCGTTCGAATATCAATTGTATGCCACTTGTCAATCATGTCTCAAAGGAAAGATGACAAAGACTCCGTTCTCTGGACACGGAGTAAGAGCGAGCGAGCTCTTGGGACTCGTACACAGCGACGTGTGCGGTCCAATGTCTACACATGCGTGAAGCAGTTATTCTTACTTCATTACTTTTACGGATGACTTTTCAACGTACGGTTATGTCTTCTTAATGAAACATAAATCCGAATCCTTTGGAAAGTTCCAGGAATATAAGAATGAAGTAGAAAAACAAACCGGCAAAAGTATCAAGATTCTAAGATCGGATAGAGGTAGTGAATACTTGAGTGCCGAGTTACTGGACTATTTAAAAGAGAACGGAATTCTCTCTCAGCTTACTCCTCCATACACTCCGCAACATAACGGTGTATCGGAGAGACGGAACCGAACACTATTGGATATGGTACGGTCCATGATGAGTAACACTGAGTTACCGCGATCATTCTGGGGGTATGCGCTAGAATCAGCTGCATACCTTTTGAACCGAGTTCCGACTAAGACTGAGCCTACCACACCATATGAAATATGGAGTGGGAAGAAACCCTATCTTCAATATCTGAAGATCTGGGGATGTCCGGCTTTTGTCAAAAAGCAGCATGCGGACAAACTCGAGGCACGCTCCGTACTGTGCAAGTTTGTGGGATACCCAAAGAACTCCAGGGGGTATCTCTTCTATTACGCAGAGGAACAAAAGATCATTGTTTCTCGTAATGCCCATTTTCTGGAACACCAGTTCTTAGAAAAGGAAACAAGTGGGAGCGAAATAGAACTGGAAGAAATTCCAGAACCACAGACTATTACTAAAAGCTTAGTGGAACCAGAGGGTTCAAAAGAACAGGACATTCCTACGCCGCTCCGCAGGAGTAGTAGGCAGTCTCATCTGCCCGAGAGATATTGCGGTTTTCTCATAGACGGGGATAGAGAGGATTGCATCATAGATTATGATGAGCCTACTAGCTTCCAGCAAGACGTTCAGAGCATCGACTCGGTAAAATGGCTGGATGCAATGCGGACCGAAATGGAGTCCATGTACACTAACAAAGTATGGACGTTGGACATTGCTCCAGATGGGGTAAAACCCGTAGGATGCAAGTGGATCTTCAAAAGGAAGATTGGTGTAGATGGACAGGTTGAGACCTATAAAGCTAGACTGGTTGCGAAGGGTTTTCGTCAAAGACCTGGTTTGGACTATGACGAGACCTTTTCTCCAGTAGCTATGCTGAAATCCATTCGGATCCTTCTTGCCATTGCTGCCTTCCACGATTATGAGATTTGGCAGATAGACGTAAAGACTGCTTTTCTAAATGGAAATTTAGAGGAGTGTGTTTATATGGACCAGCCAGAGGGTTTCATTCAGAGTGGGAGCAGCGGAAAGGTGTGCAAGTTGCTTAAGTCCATTTACGGACTAAAGCAGGCATTACGGAGTTGGAACATCTGTTTTGATGAGACGGTCAAGGAATTTGGCTTTATCAAAAATCCAGATGAACCATGCATCTATAGTAGATTTGTAGCGAGAACTGTAGTATTCCTAGTTTTATACGTGGATGACATTCTCTTGATAGGAAATGACATTCCTATGCTACAATCTGTCAAGGGGTTCTTATCACACAGGTTCTCCATGAAAGACCTAGGTGATGCCTCATACATCCTGGGGATCCGGATCCATCGTGATAGATCCAAGAGAATATTAGGACTTTCACAGTCCAGGTACATCGACACCATACTGAAAAGATTCAGTATGGAAGATTCCAAGCGCGGTAATCTACCGGCTTGTCACGGGATCACCCTCTCCAAAGAGATGTCTCCCAAGACTGATTTGGAAAGGGATCGCATGTCTATTATACCCTACGCTTCTGCGGTAGGCTCTATAATGTATGCGATGTTGTGTACCAGACTGGATGTAGCTTATGCACTGAGTGTGGTAAGCCGGTGTCAGTCAAACCCAGGGGAGAAACACTGGATAGCGGTAAAGAACATTCTCAAGTACCTGAGAAGGACTAAGGAGATGTTCTTGGTGTATGGCGGAAAAGACCTCCAGATCGAGGCCTTTGCTGACTCCAACTTCCAAAGTGACAAGGATGATTCCAAGTCCATGTCGGGTTTTGTCTTTACCCTCAATGGAGGGGCGGTGTGTTGGAAGAGTTCTAAACAGGAAACCGTTGCAGACTCGACGATGGAAGCGGAATACATCGCTGCATCTGATGCCGTAAAAGAAGCTGTCTGGATGAGGAAGTTCTTGAAAGAACTTTAGGTGGTTCCGTCCATTGTTGATCTAATACCTCTGTATTGCGACAACAACGGGGCTATAGCTTTACCGAAGGAACCCAGGTCCCATCAGAGATCCAGACACATCTTGAGGCGGTATCACCTGATCAGGGAGATCGTGGATCGCCAGGAGATCGAGGTTCGGAGGGTCGCTTCAGAACATAACACTGCAGATCCATTCACCAAGGCCTTGCCCCAGACTCAGTTCGAGCGGCTGATCGAGATGATAGATCTTCGATACGCCAGTACATGGCCTTAGTGTAAGTGGGAGATTGTAAGTGTATATGCCCTAGAGGCCATTACTGTATCATACTAGTTTGTATATTACTTAATGGAAGCTTGGGATATTCACCTTGTATAAACAATCTTGCTCAATATAGTAGTATGCTACTTGGTTTGTTTCTAATTCAATGTGTACATGTGTTTATTTTAGTATATCACTTATACACATTAGTGGAGCCCTTAGGATCTTTGCTTGATTACCTGCGTTGTGATGGCAGTCACACTAGTGGGGGATGGGTAATCTATAAGCACATCCTTATACAGGTCCCTAGTCGCAGGACTATCGAGATAGGGCATCGATACTCGAGAGTAGACTAGCGTATGCGCTTCTCATCCCAGTGTGGGAGATGGTCTGTCCCACAGCCATCAGTACGTCGTACTGGAGATAGTATGCGGGTGCTCGTTAGGTTACGAGTACACTGGACATGACTCGTTGGGAACTGACCGGTTGGTATTATACCTATCGTCAGTTATCAGTTCCCAGGTGACTTGAGTACAGCTTAGTCCGCTGACTTGACACTGTCACTTCGCCTCGAGTGTGTTCCCACTGCACTTTGATTACTACCCTACCACGGCTCAAAGGAGTCGTGCAATCTGGTAGTAGTTGGGTACAGTCCCGAAGCACTTGGAGGCAGTGACGGTTAGACAGGATTCGTCTCTCCCGGTATTGGGGGTTGACATCGCGCTGTGTCTAGGAGAGCCATTACACGAGTAGTCCCTGGCCAGGGAAATCGAGATATACTGGTAGGCTTCCAGTGTTATCTCAGGGTGTTTTGGGCTTCACTTCGACACGACTTGTACCGCTATTAGGGGACTGACATTTACCGCCCCCCTAAGCCCGCCATGCGATGTATCAGACGAACAAACCGGACTGTACGGAGACTGTCACATTCAGGCTCAGTAGGAGTTCAGATGGGTTTCACCTCGTCAGTCTTCTTGTCGGCTTCTACCTGGGGACCGTTACGCACAGCTAGTGCCGCTTGCGGTCTGTGGTTAAACCCACTGCCAGCGTAGTGTCGAGTCTTTAGAGTCCCACACAGAAAGCTATTCGCCTTTAGGCAAAAGAGTAGAGGTCGCATGGTTTTGCGACAGGTCGCTTGGTTTTGCGACAGGGTTCTGTCACATCCGTGCACTTATGCACGTACGGTGTCCGGACAGTTAACATTAGCGGGCTTTGGTTTAAGCCAGATCCTAGTGTACGTTTGGGGATTGGATTTATCCAGTATGTATTCGTGTTCCTCGGAACGCGGATGCGGGTGTTTATGCACAGTTGACGGAGAGACAGAGGCGGAGAATTCTCATTAGGGTTGTTGACTGTTGACTATTGACTATTGACTTTTTTGCTCAACCCTAATGAGAATATGATATGTAATTAACAATAATAGTAATTAAGTATTATAGTGACATGGTTGTTAAGGGGTTGACTTTGTTGACTTGTTGACTTTGTTGACCGGTTGACTAGGTTGGACTAGTTGACCATCATGATGACAATGGCTATCATTTCATGGCAAAGACTTTTTACTTGCTTGTTTCTCTTGTGAGGAATGAGTGCATGAAATGATATAGCTATTGTAGCTTAAACCATTTACACAATACTTGATTACTATTTTTGTGATGATGGCTTTGGATTATGAGAGCCAAGAGAGAAAAGTCATTCTCATTCTATCATTTTCATTCTCTTTCTTGTGATCTTGAGCTCTCATCTTCTTCATCTTGCTCTCTCTCTCTCTTTAGTCTATGGTTCACTTGTCTCATGTGTTGAGAACCAAGAACCATAGAGAAAATCCCAACACACTCTTCTCTACTCACTCTAGTTCACAAGGTTTAGCAAACCAAGTGAACTAGTTTCTTCAAAAATCGAAGAAGAAGCCAAAGGTAGAAGCTTTCGAGGTGGATCGATCTTCGGCGCAAGGAGACGGCGGGGTGAAGCCGATCCGGACAACCATCGAGGATTGAAGATGAAGGAGTTCAAGAAAGAAAGGTATAAACCCCCTAACCGAGTAGTTAACAACTCTTAGTTAGGTTGTTAGTTAGATGTTTAACAAAGATCCGGTTTTGAGTCCATGTTACCACCTCTAGAAAATTGTTTTTCACCAAATTCCACATGCCCGAAAGTACCGGGAGAGGTAGCATGGACTTACAATTCTATCATATGCTTTCTCTCTCTTTCTCTTCCTCTCCCTCAAGCTCTGCCCTCTCATGTGTTGCGAAACACTTGAGCTTGAGCTAAACCTTTCCAAAGTAATCTCTACTCTCATCTAAGGTTCTAGGATTAGCACTTCTAGCACCTTAGTTACTTCTAGCTTGGAGTTGAAGCCAAAGGGTGAGTCTCTCGGATGGATCCTTCTTCGACTAGAGAAGGCGGCAAGGTGATCTCTTTCTTCCACTCAAAGGAGCAAGGAGAGAAGGACATAAAGACCAAGGTATAACCTTTCTACCCTATTGCTATATCTAGTTAGCTTTTAGTGAGTTTTTGTTTAGCAAAGATCCTCCTTAAGCTTGTCCATGTTGCCTAGCGTGATAAAAATCCGATTTTTATTCCGTTTTCCGCCTCCCCGCAAGCACCGGGGTGGTAAACGTGGACTTACAGGACTCGCCGAGAACTCCTAGATGGTATTATACCTTACGTCAGATGGCAGTTCTCTGGTGACACTTGTACAGGTTAGTCTGTAGACCCGAGATCGTCATAGAGTCTTGTGTGATTCCCACTGTGCTTTGATTTCCACCTTACCACGTCCATGAGGGCGTTCAAAACGGTGGTTTTTGGGTACAGTCCCGAGTTACATGGAAGAAATGAGCGATAGGAGGGGTTTCGTCTCTCCCGGTATTGGGGGTTGATGTTGCGCTGTGCTCGATTGGCCGTAACAGGGAAGTCCCTGGCCAGGGCTGATTAGAGATTTACTGGTAAGTGTTACCAGTAGTTTCTCGACCCGTTATGAGCCTTACATCGGCATGACTTATCGGTTATTGGGGTCTGACGTTTACCACCCCGAGACTTGATATGCGACATATCAGACGAGGAGACCGGACTGTACGGTAAGTGTTGCCGGCTGGCTTTTACAGGAGTTGGAGCGGGCTTGCTTGCTGATCTTCTGATCGCTCAATACCCGGGTAGCCGTTACGTCCAGCTAGTACCGCTGACGGCTTGTGGGTGCGTGATGTGATCATCACCTACTGCCGGCGTATTGACGAGTCTTTAGAGTCCGACATAGAGGTTTTACTGGCTCAGGAAAAACGAAATAGGAGCACGTATGTGATATGTGCGAGACCGAGAATAAATAATGCGTGTATGTGATACCGTATTCTACTCTCGCGACAATATGTATCGGTCGGTTATATATGATATGGCCGGGTTATCGAATCAAGTATTGATTCGATAAGTCGATACAATGGATGTTAGCCTGTTATATGAGATGTGACCGGATTATTAAGTCAAGTGTTGATTTAATAATTAAGTGTATAATTGTATATTAGATATACTAGTTTACATTTACTAACACTTGTTCACTTTAGGGTTTTTCTCACTTGTACCCTACTTTAACATATATATGATATATGTTTAAAATGTGTTATCATATTGTATCATGGTTGATGATACACAATCCATGGGTGTATGAGACTTACACTATGCTAATGTTTATTTTGGGTTTTTAATATTTAAAGTAATTGCAAAATCAAGTGGAGGATTTGAAAATACATGAAGCTTGTGGAAGCTTGTGGATGCATTGACTAATCCATGTTGATTTTGTTTTTACTATGGATTTTTATTAACCCAACCATAACCATTGGCCTAGGGTTAAATCTCTACAAGGGTTAGTATATGATACTCACTCACCATGGTTACTCTTCTCACTTAATCATTATCCTCATTCCTTTCTTTTGTTCATCTTCTTCATTGAGCAAAAGAAATTGCTTGCTAGGGTTTTGAAAAAAAAGAGTGAAACTTTGTGAGAATTAAAAATCCAATGAGAACCCACTTCCTATTTCTCCATCCTCATCAAGACTAGCACTCTTGTATAGGGTGTTTGCTTCACTAATTCTCAAATTAGTGAAATAGTAGCATGAGTCGGAATTCCCTCGACGTAGATCATCTTCGGCCTCGGAGACTTCAAGCAAGGTCGCACATTTCGCCTCGTGAAGCCATGCAAGGGTCCGGGAGATCCACGATCGCGGCGAAGGGACTTCAACAAGGAGCAAATGAAGTGAAGGACCGATCTACAAAGGTTGTATTTCGTATCCCTTTAGAGTAAAGTTGTTTACTTGCTAATTGATTCCCCTAAACTCTAGTATATGATCTTGCTTAGTGTTATTCGGCACATAAAAATTTAATTTTGGCATGGTCGATACCTTGTAGAGCCTTGTTAGTGTGCCTAGTAACCCTACAGAGCCAAGCTAGAGCATTAGGCGATGTGTTAACGAAGTTAAAACTCCGAACGAACCCGAACACGTCAAATTATACCCCTCTCTGGACAATTTTTAAAAACTGGGTTTTTTCTTAATTAAAAATACCTAAAAAAATCAGCAGGTAAATATAAACATTAATATAGAAAACGAGCCAATGAACAGTAAAGCCCACCGCGGAACCGCGGCCAAACCTCTCTTGGGCCGCGGATCCGCGGCCGTACTGTAGCTATGGGCTTTGGATTTTCTGCAGTAATGTTTATTTCTGTGAGTGTATCTTTCTGGGTATTTTGTATTCTGACTCCAGTGTTGAATATTTTTGGGGTTTATTTTGAAATCGTATGATTCGATCAGAGAATTTAATTTTGTTATGTTAATCCGGATAATTTAGAAAGTATTAAAATGTTCGAACGGATATCATTAACTCAATTTTTTCCCGGCACAAAAAACGTTCAAGTGTTGAATTTTTCTCGGGTTTAAATCTTTCGGAAAAACGTGCATGTGATGCGATGGACCCTCTAGAAGACAACAAACCTTAACTCGATTATTTGACTGTCTTCAACTGCCCTTTGAGTCTTAGGGTTTGGGGCAGTACGGCGTCCCACATGTGAGGCGTTGGCTTGATCCTTCTACAGCTGGACCGTTGCTACTGTGACGTATTCTGGAAATTTTGAACTCCGCTCAAGTGTTGAGTTATTTAGAAAATCTTGGGTATTTGATTATTCGATCGAAAAGTTTAATATTGTCTATTTATCTGGAATGTGATACAATATGTGGAATTCACACGGTTAGGCATGAAATGCGAAATATGTGATATTTCGGATTTACGATGTCTAAAGAGATTGTGGATTTCAAATGTTGTAGTTTTACACTTTCTTTAATGTGACCGTAAGTGTAATATGTGATATCGCCGGTTTCATTGCTATATGTCAACGACAATTGGGATGCGCATATTTACTTACGTTGATGACATGTGATGTTATGTGTTGCTGGATATGTTATATTGGATCGTCGCGTTTTGAATAGCCGGGGGTTTTTATGTGAGATGAGAGTTTTTTTATTTTCATTCATGTAAAATATAAATGTATGTAATATTCTTTTATTGGGGCACTTCCGGGTCGAGGTCGATGTCACCATTTTTATATTATTTACTTTTCCGCACTAGGATAGACCCAAGGAGGGGAGCACAAGTAACCGGGTTCTAGGGTCCAGTGGGAGACCAACTCGAGGAGTCGAGTCCGGGTCTCCTAACCCTAGAATTGGAAGGGTTTCTTGCCGCTCTCGTATGGGTCTAGGGGTGTGGGTTTGGCTATTCATCGCGACCGTGGAATCCGTTTTTTATAAAGGCTCAAAATAAAACACGGACGTCCTAGTATATCCATTATTTCATATGTTTCTTCTGCTGCAAAATCTGTGATGTGATCATGTGATGTTCTGTGATAAATACTGTATATAGTATATATGATATATTATATAGGCGTTACTTATGTTTTACACCCGCGCTAGCCCTGCCCTGCTCTGCCGTTAGTTACCTAACATAACGGTGCACGGGGGGACATCGAGGCGAATGCGGATGGCATAAGTGTACGTCGTATTTATCTGTGGTGTTTAGGTGACTTAAATGATGGGACTTCATTAATGTGATTAATGAAAGAAAAGAAACCTAAAAGATGTTGTAGAATCAAATTTTAATAAAAAGGGTAGCTACAGTTTTGCTTTGCATAGTGATATATATGATATATCCTGCACCTTATTCGATGAGGAAAGAGCCGAGATCCCTTCACCGGGAGTGACCTCTTTAGCGAAACTGGCAGATGCAACAAAACTCGGTTTGTCTTTTGATTGCTTTTAGAGTTTTGCTTTGCACAGTGATATATATGATATATCCTGCACCTTATTCGATGAGGAAAGAGCCGAGATCCTTTCACCGGGAGTGACCTCTTTAGCGAAACTGGCAGATGCTACAAAACTCGGTTTGTCTTTTGATTGTTTTAAAGTTTTGCTTTGCACAGTGATATATATGATATGTCCTGCACCTTATTCGATGAGGAAAGAGCCGAGATCCCTTCACCGGGAGTGACCTCTTTAGCAAAACTAATGAAAGCCTAAAAAACACTCCATTTCAAAATTTCACATGATTCTACGACGATATCAAGTTCATTACGCTCATGGTTTTCTGAAAAACCTGCGTAGCCCTCCGTCATTTCAGATAAAGACTAGTTAGTATTCGTGCAACGTTTGTTGACTATGTTAAGGCGTAGTGTGCGGTAGCTAATTAGTATTTATCTGCTAAAACATGAGATGTGATTGGATTAGGGTAGTTGTACGACTTTGTTGACTATGTTAAGGGTCGTGCAGGTGGGTTTAATTCAATCGGGAAATGACGGGTTGAACTTGACTAGCAATTATGATTTGTTGACTATGTTAAGGTCATAAATTGCTAGGGGCAAAATGTTATCGGGAATTTCAAATGTTGAGATTTGCAATGAGATTGCATACCTTCTATGAGATAGTTGGATCCCGATACCCAATGCGAGTAATTGTTACTCCTGGGAGAGTTTTACACAGGACAATTAGCCGATCAAGTAGGTGTCTAGAAAGGTGTCAACGAGGTTACGCCTCTGGGAAAACGAGGTTTACTTTAATTAGGTCCGTGCGAAAGCACGGGGAACCTCCCTCAAAGTACCGACACTGGCCTGGCTGAAAGATTGGCGAAGTTGTAGGGTGTAATTAATCCCGTCTAGTGTTTCCTTTTAGGGTTTGAAGGAAGATTTGATAAAAAACAGTGGGAGCCATCTTGATTAGATAAGATAATAACCAATCTGATCTTGCATGAGCATACGCTAAAATGTTTTCTTCACTCTCTCTCCAGGTAGCGACCATATCATGCCTTAATAAAGATGATAATATGGATGTATTGACCGAACCCGCATGTTATACTGTGCTGGGGAACGTTGGTTCCGTTCTTTCTTATAAGAGTTATAAGACTGAACAAGATATAGGGGAATACCAGGATTCTCATGCCACCCGAATGAAGAAAGTACATGTTGATACATTTTCTTCGGGTGTGTTCGTTACAGAGAACCGTTTCTCCATTTGCTCTACGTCCTGGGTATTAGATACCAGGTCAAGATCCAATATATGTAATCAATTACATGGGCTTAGGAAAGGTAGAGAACTTGGAGAAGGTGATAAAGACATAAGGGTTGGAAATAGTGCAATTGTTGCAGCTAAAACCGTTGGGGAATATCACCTTGTATTGCCAACTGGTAATACATTGATTCTGAACGAATGCTATTACATGCCGAACCTGATATGCAACATTATATCGGTTTCTTTGTTGAGCAAAGAGAGATATAATTTCGTATTACAGGATAATGTTATGAACATTTTCCTAAACCAAAAGTTGGTCGGATCAGGCACGATGTGCAATGGTATTTATGTTCTAAATCAATCAACAATTCTGAGCATAAGAAACACACACAAGAGCAAGAGTCCAGAACTGAACGAATCTTTCTTATGGCATTGTAGACTGGGTCACATCAATGCGACACGACTCGCTAAGTTGCATAAAGATGGATATTTGAATCCGTTTGAATTTTCATCTTATGACACTTGCCAATCATGTCTCAAAGGCAAGATGACCAAAACTCCGTTTATGGGACACGGAGAAAGAGTTACCGAACTCTTGGGACTGATACATAGTGATGTATGCGGTCCCATGTCTACACATGCCAGGGATGGTTCTTCGTACTTCATTACATTCACTGACGATCTCTCTAGATTCAGATATGTGTTCTTGATGAAACACAAATCAGAAGCTTTTGAGAAATTTAGAGAATATAAACAAGAAGTCGAGAACCAAACCGGAAAAAGTATTAAAATCCTACGATCTGATCGAGGAGGTGAATACTTGAGCAATGAATTCCTGGACTTCCTAAAAGAGAATGGGATTCTCTCTCAGCTGACTCCTCCATATACACCACAGCACAACGGTGTATCGGAACGGAGGAATCACACCTTATTAGATATGGTGCGCTCGCTGATGAGTACAGCTGAGTTACCTATTTCCTTCTGGGGTTATTCGCTTGGGATAGCAGCATACCTATTGAATCAAGTTCCGTCTAAATCTGTACCTACCACACCATATGAGATATGGAGTGGGAAGAGACCAAATTTTAAATGAGTTAAGATATGGGGTTGTCCGGCCTATGTCAAAAGCCAAAATCCAGACAAACTCGAGGCACGGTCAGTTCTTTCCAAGTTTGTAGGATATCCTAAGAACTCCCAAGGATATTTTTTCTACCACGCTGAAGAACAAAGAGTGTTTGTTTCTCAATATGCCACCTTTTTGGAAAAGGAATTTCTTGCAAAAGAAATTAGTGGCAGAGTGGTAGAGCTGGAAGAGGTTCCAGATACACAAACTACAACTGAAGATTTAGTGGAACCAGAGGATTCGGTAGTTCCCAATGAACCTCAGCCTCTCCGCCGATCTAGTAGGGTTCCTCACCCACCTGAGAGATACTACGGTTTTCTCATAGATGGTGGGAGCGAGGATTGCATCATGGTTGATGATGACCCAACTAGCTTCGAGCAGGCCATCACGAGTGGGGACTCGGTGAAACGGCTGGATGCAATGCGGTTCGAGATGGAATCCATGTACACCAACAAAGTGTGGACTTTGGAAGTTGCTCCTGAAGGGGTAAAACCCATTGGGAGCAAGTGGATCTTCAAGAAAAAACTTGGTGTAGATGGGAAAGTGGAGACTTTCAAAGCTAGACTTGTTGCAAAGGGTTTTCGTCAAAGAC
Organism: Agapanthus africanus; assembly: GCA_030015575.1. Lineage (NCBI taxonomy): Eukaryota > Viridiplantae > Streptophyta > Magnoliopsida > Asparagales > Amaryllidaceae > Agapanthus > Agapanthus africanus. The sequence goes on along the minus strand of JASDDO010000016.1, from coordinate 221,640,292 downwards.
CAGGTGTGGACTATGACGAAACCTTTTCTCTAGTGGCTATGCTTAAATCTATCCGGATCATGCTTGACATCGCTGCATATCTTAACTACGAAATCTGGCAAATGGATGTTAAGACCGCCTTTCTAAACGGTGATTTAGAAGAGTGCGTGTACATGAGTGAGCCAGAGGGCTTCGTAGATAGTGGGAGCAGCGGGAAGGTGTGCAAGCTGCTTAAATCCATTTATGGATTGAAGCAAGCATTACGGAGTTGGAACATCTGCTTTGACGTCGTTATCAAAGAGTTTGATTTCGTCAAAAACGTAGATGAACCTTGTATCTACAAGAAGGCGGCAGAGAGTAAGGTTGTCTTCCTCGTATTGTACGTGGACGACATACTCTTGATAGGAAATGACATTCCTATACTGCAATTGGTGAAGCTCTTCTTATAACAAATATTCTCAATGAAAGATCATGGTGATGCCTCCTGCATATTGGGAATTATGATCTATAGAGATAGATCTAAAAGGATATTGGGATTGTCCCAATCCAGGTACATTGACACCATACTAAAGAGGTTTAGTATGGAATAGTCCAAACGTAGGTTTTTACCCACGATCTCAGGGCTCACTCTCTCTAAAGAGATGTCTCCTAAGACTGATTTGGAGAGAGCTCGCATGCAAGGGATACCCCATGCTTCGGCAGTAGGCTCTATCATGTACGCGATGCTATGTACCAGACCCGATGTAGCATACTCACTAAGTGTAGTGAGTAGGTATCAAGCTGATCCTGGAGAGAGTCACTCGACAACTGTGAAGAGCATTCTCAAGTACTTGCGAAGGACTAAAGAGATGCTCTTGGTGTATGGTAACGGAGAACTCCAAGTGGAGTCCTTTACCGATTCGAGCTTCCATAGTGATAAGGATGACTCTCAGTCGCAGTCGGGATTTGTCTTTACCCTTTACGGAGGGGCGGTTAGCTGGAAGAGTTCCAAGCAGGAAACCGTGGCAGACTCGACGATGGAGGCTGAATACATCGCTGCCAACGATGCTGCCAAAGAGGCTGTCTGGATCAAGAAGTTCATCACTGAACTTGGAGTGGTTCCATCCAATTAAGCATCCAATACCTATGTATTGTGATAACAATGGAGCGGTGGCTTTGGCCAAGGAACCCAGGTCCTATCAACGATCCAGGCATATTCTGAGGCGGTATCACCTGATCCGGGAGATAGTTGATCGCCGGGAGATCGAGGTCAGGAGGGTTGACACGAAGAATAACACAGCGGATCCACTCACGAAGGCCATTCCCTAGATACAATTTGAGAGACTCTTCGGGATGCTAGGTATGCGATACTACAGCAGCTGGCCCTAGTGCAAGTGGGAGATTGTTAGTTGTATGTATGCCCTAGAGGCCAGTATTGTACAGATGATGTATATTATATTGGATGCTTGGACATATATAGAGAGGACTTTCTTGCTCGTCATGATAGTATGCTATCTGGTTGCTCTTTACTTTAACATGTATACTTGTCGCTTTATACTGTCTTCTAGTTACATGTTGGTAAAGCCCTTAGGATGTGTACTTGACTACCTGGACTATGATGCGGATCATACTAGTGGGGATATGGTAGTCCATAAGTACATCCTTCAAGGTCCCTAGTCGTGGGTGTATCGAGACGGGGCATCGATATACCAGAGTAGACTAGCGTTTACGCTTCTCGACCCATGCGATGCGCGATGGATGATCCGATATCCATTGGTGTTTGACATCAGATATGGTATGCGGGTGCTCAGTAGAGACTGTGTACACTGGACGGACTCGCCGAGAACTCCCAGATGGTATTATACCTTACGTTAGATGGCAGTTCTCTGGTGACACTTGTGCAGGTTAGTCTGTAGACCCGAGATCGTCATAGAGTCTTGTGTGATTCACACTGTGCTTTGATTTCCACCTTACCATGTCCATGAGGGCATGCAAAACGGTGGTTTTTGGGTACAGTCCCGAGTCACATGGAGGCAATGAGCGATAGGAGGGGTTTCGGTTCTCTCGGTATTCGGGGTTGATGTTGCGCTGTGCTCGATTGGCCGTAACAGGGAAGTCCCTGGCCAGGGCTGATTAGAGATTTACTGGTAAGTATTACCAGTAGTTTCTCGACCCGTTATGAGCCTCACATCGGCACGACTTATCAGTTATTGGGGTATGACGTTTACCACCCCTAGACTTGATATGCGACAAATCAGACGAGGAGACAGGACTGTACGGTAAGTGTTGCCGGCTGGCTTTTATAGGAGTTGGAGCGGGCTTGCTTGCTGCTCTTCTGATCGCTCAATACCCGGGTAGCCGTTACGTCCAGCTAGTACCGCTGACGGCTTATGGGTGCGTGATGTGATCATCACCTACTGCCGGCGTATTGACGAGTCTTTAGAGTCCTACATAGAGGTTTTACTGGCTCAGGCAAAACGAAATAGGAGCACGTATGTGATATGTGCGAGACCGAGAATAAATGAGTGTATGTGATACCGTATTCTACTCTCGCGACTATATGTATCGGTCGGTTATATATGATATGGCCGGGTTATCGAAACAAGTGTTGATTCGATAAGTCGATACAATGGATGTTAGCCGGTTATATGAGATGTGACCGGATTATTAAGTCAAGTGTTGATTTAATAATTAAGTGTATAATTGTATATTAGATATACTAGTTTACATTTACTAACACTTGTTCACTTTAGGGTTTTTCTCACTTGTACACTACTTTAACATATATATGATATATGTTTAAAATGTGTTATCATATTGTATCATGGTTGATGATACACAATCCATGGGTGTATGAGACTTACACTATGCTAATGTTTATTTTGGGTTTTTAATATTTAAAGTAATTGCAAAATCAAGTGGAGGATTTGAAAATACATGAAGCTTGTGGATGCATTGACTAATCCAAGTTGATTTTGTTTTTACTATGGATTTTTATTAACCCAACCATAACCATTGGCATAGGGTTAAGTCTCTACAAGGGTTAGTATATGATACTCACTCACCATGGTTACTCTTCTCACTTAATCATTATCCTCATTCCTTTCTTTTGTTCATCTTCTTCATTGAGCAAAAGAAATTGCTTGCTAGGGTTTTGAAAAAAAAGAGTGAAACTTTGTGAGAATTAAAAATCCAATGAGAACCCACTTCCTATTTCTCTATCCTCATCAAGACTAGCACTCTTGTATAGGGTGTTTGATTCACTAATTCTCAAATTAGTGAAATAGTAGCTTGAGTCGGAATTCCTTCGACGTAGATCATCTTCGGCCTCGGAGACTTCAAGCAAGGTCGCACATTTCGCCTCGTGAAGCCATGCAAGGGTCCGGGAGATCCACGATCGCGGCGAAGGGACTTCAACAAGGAGCAAATGAAGTGAAGGACCGATCTACAAAGGTTGTATTTCGTATTCCTTTAGAGTAAAGTTGTTTACTTGCTAATTCATTCGCCTAAACTCTAGTATACGATCTTGCTTAGTGTTATTCGGCACATAAAAATTTAATTTTGGCATGGTCGATACCTTGTAGAGCCTTGTTAGTGTGCCTAGTAACCCTACATTCCCGGTATACGATGTCTAAGGAATTCATTTGGTTAGGCATGAAATCCGAAGTATGTGATATTTCGGATTTATGATGTCTTAAGTGGTTGCAGATTCCAATTATTGTAGTGTTCACTTTCTTTTCCATAACCGTAAGTGTAATATGTGGTGTATCGCCGGTTTCGTTGCTATACGTCAACGACAATTGGGATACACATATTTACTTATGATGATGACATGTGATGTTATTTTTTTCTGTGATAAGTTATATTGGATCGTCGTGTTTGAATAGACGGGGTTTTTTCTGTTAGATGAGATTTTTTCATTTTCATTCATATAAAAACTTGTGTGTAATATTCTTTTATTGGGACTCTTCCGGGTTGAGGATGATGTCACCATTGATGTATTTTATTTACTTTTCCGCATTAGGATAAACCCAAGGTGGGTAGAAGAAGTAACCGGGTTCTAGAGTCCACCGGGACACCATCTCGAGGAGTCGAGACCGGGTCTTCTTACTCTAGAATTAGCAGGGTTTCTTGCCGCTCTCGTAGGGGTCTAGGGATGTGGGTTTGGGTATTCATCACGACCGTGGAATCCATGTCTTTTACTGGCTTAATCTAAAATGCGGAACTCCTAGTATATCCAATATTTCATATGTAGACTTCTGCTGCAATGTTCTGTGATGAGATCATATAAATGTGTGAGACGAATGCTTTATATTATATATATGATATATAATAAACGTTGCTTATGTTTTGCATCCGCGCTAGTCCTGCCCCGATCTGCCGGTAGTTAAGTAACCTAAGGGTGCATGACGGGACTCCATGGTGAATGCGGATGGCATAAGCTTACGTTGTATTTTCGTTTCATTATCTGTGATGGTTAGGAAGCATAAATGATGGGACTTCATTAGTGAGATTAATGAAAAGGAATGAAATCTAAAGATGTTGTAGAATCAAATTTTCAAAATGGGTAGCTCTCGTTCTTGCTTTGCATAGTGGTATTCCTTGATGAGTATCCAGTACCACATTCAATGAGGAAAGAGCCGAGATATCTTCATCGGGAGTGACCTCTTTAGCTAAATTAGAAGATGCTACAACCCACTCAGTTTTGTCTTTTGATTGCTTCTCTAGTTCTTGCTTTGCATAGTGGTATTCCTTGATGAATACCCAGCACCTGATTCGATGAGGAAAGAGCCGATATCCCTTCACCGGGAGTGACCTCTTTAGCGAAACTAGTAAAAGCCTCAAAAACACTCCTTTTCAAAATCACTTGATTCTACAATGATATCAAGTTCATTACGCAAAAGGTTTTCTGAAAAACCTGTCGTAGCCCTCCGTCATTTTAGATAAATGCTATTTAGTATTCGTGCTACGTTTGTTAAGCATAGCCAATGCGTATTGTGTGGTAGCTAATTAGTGCTTATCTGCAAGCATATGATGCGATTGGATTAGGGTTGTCGTACGGTTTTGTTGACCATAGCCAAGGGTCGTACGGGTGGGTTTAATTCAATCAAGAAATGACGGGTTGAACTTGGCTAGTGCTTATGATTTGTTGCCCATAACCAAGGTCATAAGTTGCTAGGGGCAAAATATTATTGGGAATTTCAAGTGTTGAAATATGCAAAGAGATTGCATACCTTCTATAAGATAATTGGATCATGATATCCACTGGGAGTAAAAGTTACTCCTGGGAGAGTTTTGCACTTTACGATTAGCCGATCAAGTAGGTGACTAGAAAGGTGTAAATAGGATTATGCCTTTGGGAGAACGTGGTTTATTTTAATTAGCTCCGTGCGAAAGCATTGGGAACATCCATCAAAGTACCGACACTTGTCTAGCTGAAAGATTGGCGAACTTGTAGGGTGTAATTAATCACGGCTAGTCTTACCTTTTAGGATTTGAAGGAATATTTGATAAAAACAGTGGGAGACATCCTGATTAGATAAAATAATAACCAATCCAATCTTGCAAGAGTATACGTAGAGTGTTTTCTTCTCTCTCTCTCTAGGTAGCGACGGTGACATGCCTTAACCAAGATAAAAATATGGATGTATTGACCGAACCCGCTTGTTATACTGAGCCGGGGAACATTGGTTCCGCTCTATCTTATAATTGTTTTAAGTCCGAGAAGGAAATAGGGGAATACTCGGATTTCCATGCGACCCAAATGAGGAATGAGCATGTTGATGCATCTTCTTCGGGTGTGTTTGTCACCAAGAACTGTTTCTCAGTACACTCTACGTCCTGCTTATTAAATACCGGATCAGGATCCCACATATGTAATATGTTACATGGGCTAAAGAAAGGTAGACAACTAAGAAAGGTTGATCACTCTCTAGAAGTAGGGAATGGTGCAAATGTTGCAGCCAAAGTAGTTGGCGAATATCACCTTTTAGTACAAACTGGTAATACATTTATTCTGAACGAATGTTATTACATACTGAACCTGATATGCAATATTATATTAGTTTCTTTATTATGTAAAGAAGGATATAATTTGTAATTCAGGATAATGTTATGAACATTTTCCTGAATCAAAAGTTGATTGGATCAGGCACGTTATGTAATGGCATATACGTTCTAAATCAAACTACAGTTCTTAACGTACAAAACACACACAAGAGGAAAAGTTCAGAAATGAATGAATCCTTCTTGTGGCATTATAGACTAGGTCATATGAATGCGACAGTCAAGCTAAGTTGTATAAGGATGGATATTTGAATCCGTTCGAATTTTCATCTTATGAAACTTGCTAGTTATGTCTCAAAGGTAAGATGACCAAAACTCCGTTTACTGGACACGGAGAAAGAGCTACTGAACTCTTGGGACTGATACATAGTGATGTATGCGGTCCCATGTCTACACATGCCTCGTACTTCATTACATTCACTGATGATCTCTCAAGATTCGGACATGTGTTCCTGTTGAAACACAAGTCTGAAGCTTTGAGAAATTCAAAGAATATAAGTGCGTAGTAGAGAACTAAATGGGTAGAAGTATTAAAATCCTTCGATCTGATCTGGGAGAAGAACACTTAAGCATGGAATTCCTGGACTATTTAAAAGAGAATGGGATTCTTTCTCAGCCTACTCCTCCGTATACACTACAGCACAACGGTATATCGAGGCGGAGAATCCACACCCTATTAGATATGGTGCGCTCTATGATGATTACTGTTGAGTTTCCTTTTTCCTTTTTGAGTTATGCGCTTGAGAAGCCACATACATATTGAATAGGGTTCTGACCAAATCGGTGCCTACCACTCTATATGCGATATGGTATGGGAAGAGATCATGTCTTAAACGAGTTAAGAAATGGGGTTTTCCGGCTTATGTTGAAAGGCAAAATCCGGACAAGCTCGAGGCAAGTTTAGTTCTATGCAAGTTTGTTGGATATACCAAACATTCACGAGGTTATATCTTCTACCACACCGAGGAACAAAAGGTGTTTTGTTTCTCGGCATGCCACCTTTTTTGAATAGGAATTTCTTGAAAAACACATTAGTGGTCATGAGGTAGAACTGGAAGAAGTTCCAGCTATACAAACTACAGCTGATGATTTGATAGAACCAGAGAATTCGATAGTTCCTGATGAACCATAGCCTCACCGCAGATCTAGTAGGGCTCCTCATCGGCTCAAAGATACTACGGTCTTCTCAATGAGAGTGGGAGCGAGGATTGCATCATGGAAGATAATGACCTAACTAGTTTCGAGCAGGCCATCATGAGTAGGACTCTGTGAAATGGCTGGATGCTATGCGATCTAAGATGGAATCCATGTACACCAACAAAGTATGGAATTTAGTAGTTGCACATGAAGGGGTAAAACCCATCGGTAGCAAGTGGATCTTGAGAAGATTCTTGGTGTAGGTGGAAAAGTTGAGACTTTCAAAGCTAGACTTGTAGCAAAAGGTTTTCGTCAATAACCAGGTGTGGATTTTGATGAAATCTTTTCTCCAGTGGCTATGCTTAAGTCCATCAGGATTAAAGCAGGCATCGTGGAGTTAGAACATCTGTTTTGATGTGGCAGTCAAAGAGTTTGACTTCATCAAAAAGGTAGCTGAACCTTGTATATACAAGAAGGTTGTATAGAGTAAGGCTGTCTTAATCTTATTGTACGTAGATGACATACTCGTTATAGGAAATGGTGTTCCAATGCTACACTCGGTCATGATCTTCTTATCACTATGTTTCTCCATGAAGGATTTGGGTGATGCCTCTTACATCTTGGGGAGAAACACTGGAAATCAGTGAAGAACTGGCCTTAGTGCAAGTGGGAGATTGTTAGTTGTATGTTTGCCCTAGAGGCCATTATTGTATATGATTGTATATTATATTGTATGCTTGGACATATATAGGGACGACTTTCTTGCTCGACATGATAGTATGCTATCTAGTTACTCTTTTTCTTAACATGTATACTTGTACTGTCTCTCTGTTCCATGTTGATAAAGACCTTAGGATGTGTACTTAACTACCAGGACTATGATGCAGATCATATTAGTGGGGCCAGGGTATTCCACAAGTACATCCTTTAATTGTTCCTAGTCGAGGGTGTATCGAGACGGGGCATTGATATTCCAAATTAGACTAGCGTATACGCTTCTTGACCGATATGATGAGCAATGGATGATCCCATATCAATTGGTGTTTGACATCAAAGATGGTATACGAGTGCTCAGTGGAGACTGGTGTTAGTTATATGTATGCTCTAGAGGCCATTACTGTACATACGATGTATATTGTAGTGGATGCTTGGACATATATAGGGAGGACTTTCTTGCTCGACATGATAGTACGCTATCTGGTTGCTCTTTATCTAAACATGTACTCTGATTGTCTCTATGTTACATGTTGATAAAGCCCGTAGAATGAGTACTTGACTACTACATGGAGGCAATGAGTGATAGGATGGGTTTCGTCTCTCCCGGTGTAGGGAGTTGATGTTGCGCTGTGTTCGATTGGCTATAACTGGAAATCCCTGGCCAGGGTTGCTGAAATTTACTGGTAAGTGTTATCAGTAGTTTCTCGAACTGTTATAGACCTTATATCGACATGACTTATCAAGCTACTAGGGTCTGACGTTCACCACCCCTAGGCAAGATATGCGATATATCAGACGAAGAGACCGGACTGTACGGGAGTGTCACTGATTGGATTCGCAGGAGAATGTACAGGCTTGCTTGTTGATCTTCTGATCGCTCAATACCTGGGTGGCTGTTACGTTTAGCTGACCGCTTGCAGCTTGTGGGTGTTTGATATGATCATCACCTACTGCCGGTGTATTGACGATTCTTTAGAGTCCTACACAGCGGTTTCTTGACTCAGGCAAAACGGAGTAGGAGAAAATATATGATATGTGCGGGACCGAGAACAATACGTGTATGCGATACCGTATTAGATTCTCGTGATATGAAATATCGTACGGGTATATGTGATATAGCCGGGTTATCGGATCAAGTGATTGATTCGATGAACTGATACAGATTATATTAGTCTGTTATTTGTGAAATAGCCGGATTATCGGATCAAGTGTTGATTCGATAATTTAATGTATAATTATATATTTGATATATTAAATTACATTAACTAATATAAGCTCACTAAAAGAATCTTTTTCTCACTCGAGTAATACATTAATATATATGCGATATATGTTGATTGTATTATTTTATTTTGTTACAATAGATATTGTATACGTGATATATAATATTGTAACATGTTTTGCTTATAAATGCAACATGATTAGTGGAGATTAAATATGGTTAGGGTTGGATTTGGGTTGATTCTTTCTAGTAGCTTCTAGAAGCTTTGCTTTTGTTTTAAGCAAAGATATTTGTTATGATATTTTTGTAGATATTTGTTTAACCCAACCCAACGCTTTAACCATGGTTCATTCTCTACATGGGTTAAGTTATCATACTTAACCCGTGGTTGCATTTCTAACCTCACATGGATTCATTATTCATCACAAAAGAAATAGATCATCTTCTTCCTTCTTCTTCTTTGCATGAAAAGCTTTCTAGCTTTTTATGAAGTGGTGAAAATGAGTGAGATTAAGAAAACAAATGAGAGCTAAATTCCTACTTCATCATCCTAATCTATTCTAGCCACTTAGATTAGGGTGTTTGCTTTGCTAATACTTGATTAGTGAAGGAAAAGCTTGGGCTTGAGTTACTTCAAGGTAGATCATCTTTGTTATCGAAGATCGGAAGCAAGCTTGCATCTTTCTGTTCGTGGAGCATCTCTAGAGTCCGGGTACTCGATGATTGCAGCGAAGGGACCTCAACACGGAGCTTTAGAAGTGAATGAACGGACTACAAAGGTTGTAATCCTTAACTCTTAAAAGTAAAGTTGTTTACTTGCAATTGTTTCGCCTAATCTCTAGTCTAAGATCTTGGTTAGGGTTGTTCGGCACGTCTAAAATTTAAATCGGGCATGGTTGATGCCTTGTAGAACCTTGTGAGAGTGCCTAGTAACCCTAAAGTGGTATCATAGCCAAGCTAAAGCTTTAGGCGAAGTCTAGACGAAGTTAGAAGTCCGATCGAACCCCGAACCCCCATATTTTAGCCTTCTCTGTAAATTTTCTAAAAATGTTGATTTTTTCATATTAAAAATACTTAAAAATATAAGCAGGGAATTTTAAGAAACACTGTGAAGTACGAAGCGCCAACTCAATCATTGGAGCGTGGAACCGCGGCCAAACCAAGGGTTCGGCGGCGGTTCTGTGGCCATAATGAGGAGATTGGGGCTCATACTTCTTGGTATGATTCTTGGGTACTTTTTCATGCTTCTGTGAATTTTTAATTTTACTCAAGTGTTGAGTTTTCTAGGATGTATTGGGAACTCGTTGATTCGACCGGAAAGTTTAGCTTCGTTTATTTTTTCCGGGTAATTTAGAACGTGTTAAAAAGTTCGAACGGATATCAATAACTCACTTTTTCCCCTGCCGGAAAATTTCCAAGTGTTGGATTTTTCCGTAGTTTAAGAACGTTCTGTCGTGCAAGTAACGCGGTGGACCCTCTAGAAGAACACAAACCTTAACTCGATTATGTGACCGTCTGAACTGCCTCTAAACCTTAGGGTTTGGGGCAGTACGGCGTTGCCACATGTGGGGCGTTGGTTTGACCCTTCTACGGCTGGACCATTGGTACTGTGGCATGTGATGGATGTTTTTAAACTAATTTCAAGTGTTGAGCTTTTTGGGAAATCCTGGGTGTTTGTTTATTCGATCGAAAAGTTTAACATTGTCTATTTATCTGGAATGTGATGCAATATTTGGAATCCACAAGTAGTTATGAGATATCTAATTTGAATGTTATAAATCTAGCAGTTCGGTCTCAGATGATCGGTTGCCACGGAATTTTGATCCGATCAAAAGTCCGTCGCAATCACGTAGCGTACGCGGATACTCGCCGGGTAAACATAATAGATAGCCACGCCCCATAGCCGCAACCAAGTGACTGTAAGAGAACCCTGTAGCAAAAAGTATCCGTTTGGGTGCTCGCGGCAGCGGTGTTCCGCCTTAGTGCATTTCGTCGACGGCATCCGGGGGTGCGGCCGTCTACTAAAGTTTGTGACGAGCATTCGATTAGGATATCAGGAATCTTGTTGAATTTCCCGACTAAATATTGAAAAGTGTTTTCGATATTGAGATTAAAATGCGGGGTTTAAAATTGTTAGGCATGCGATGTCTAAGTAATTCATTTGGTTAGGCTTGAGATGTCTAAGGAGGTTGCAGATTCCAACTGTTGTAGTTTTACACTTTCTTTTCTGCGACCGTAAGTGTAATATGTGGTGTATCGCCGGTTTCGTTGCTATACATCAACGACAATTGGGATACGCATATTTACTTACGTTGATGATATGTGATATTATGTGTTGCTGTAATATGTTATATTGGATCGTCGTGTTTTGAATAGCCGGGGTTTTATGTGAGATGAGAGTTTTTCTTTTTCATTCATGTAAAACTCATTGTATGTAATATTCTTTTATTGGGACACTTCCGGGATGAGGATGATGTCACCATTGTATATTGTTTACTTTTCCGCATTAGGTAGACCCAAGGCGGGGAGCACAAGTAACCGGGTTCTAGGGTCCAGTGGAAGACCATCTCGAGGAGTCAAGACCTGGTCTCCTAACCCTAGAATTGGCAGTGTTGATTGCCGCTCTCGTAGGGGTCTAGGGATGTGGGTTTGGCTATTCATCTCGACCTTAGAATCCGTGTTTTATACAGGCTCGTATTAAATCACGGACCTCCAAGTATATCCAATACTTCATATATGTTCTTCTGCTGCAATGTTCTGTGATGAGATCATAGTACTGCCTGAGACAAATGTTTATATTATATATATGAGATATATTTTATATTGCAGATTTAGTTTCAATGTGATGCTTGTGAAGCATAATAAAATGGCACTTCATTAATGAGATTAATGAAATAAAAGAAACCTAAAGATGTTGTAGAAACTTGTTTAAAAACTGGTAGCTCTAGTTCTTGCTTTGCATAGCGGTGTTCCTTGTAGAATATCCAGCACCTTATTCGATAAGGAAAGTGCCGAGATCTCTTCACCGGGAGTGACCTCTTTAGCGAAACTAGCAGATGCTACAAACTCGGTTTGTCTTTTGATTGCTTTTATAGTTTCTGCTTTGCATAGTGATATTTATGAAATATCCTGCACCTTATTCTATATGGAAAGAGCCGACGATCCCTTCACCGGGAGTGACTTCTTTAGCAAAACTAGAAAAGGCCTCAAAAACATTCCAATTAAAATCACTCGATTCTACAGCGATATCAAGTTCATTACGCAAAGGGTTTTCCTAAAAACCTGCAGTAGCCCTCCGTCATTTCAGATAAGTAATAGTTAGTATTCGTGCTGCGTTTGTTGACCTTGTCAAGGCATAGTGTGCGGTAGCTGATTACTGCTTATCTGTATAAGCATATGATGTGATTGGATTAGGGTAGTCGTACGACTTTGTTGACCTTGTCAAGGGTCGTGCGGGTGGGTTTAATTCATATCAGGAAATGACGGGTTGAACTTGACTTGCGGTCTATGGTTTGTTGACCTTGTCAAGGTCATAGATCGCTCGGGAAAAAATATTATTGGGAATTTCAAGTGTTGAAATTTGCAATGAGATTGCATACCTTCTATGAGATAGTTGGATCCCGATACCCGCTGCGAGTAAGAGTTACTCCTGGGAGAGTTTTACACATTAAAATTAGCCGATCAAGTAGGTGTCTAGAAAGGTGTTAACGGGGTTACGCCCCTGGTAAAATAAGGTTTACTTTAATTAGGTCCGTGCGAAAGCACGGGGAACCTCCCTCAAAGTACCGACACTGGCCGGGCTGAAAGATTGGCGAACTTGTAGTGTGTAATTAATCCCGGCTAGTCTTTCCTTTTAGGGTTTGAAGGAAGATTTGACTAAAATAGTGGGAGACATCCTGATTAGATATATTAATAACCAATCTAATCTTGCAAGAGCATACGCTGAGTGTTTTCTTCTCTCTCTCTCCTGGTTACGACTATGTCACGCCTTAATCAAGATAATAATACGGATGTATTGACCGAACCCGCTTGTTATACTGCGCTACGGAACTTTGGTCCCGCTCCAACTTATAAATGTTATAAGACCGGGCAGGAAATAGGGAATTACCAGAATTCCCGTGCCGCCCAAACGAAGAAAGTGCATGTTGATGCATCATCTTCGGGTGTGTTCATTACCGAGAACTGTTTCTCAGTATCCTTTACGTCCTGGGTATGAGATACCGGATCAGGATCCCACAAATGTAAATTGTTACATGGGCTACAGAAAGGTAGAGAACTGAGCACGGGTGATAATTTTCAGGAGTTGGAAATGATGCAAGTGTTGCAGCCGAGACTGTTAGCAGTTATCACCCTGTATTACCAGAATTCATTGATTTTGAATGAATGTTATTAGATACCGAACCTGATATACAACATCATATCAGTCTTTTTATTAGTAAAGAATGATATAATTTTGTATTGTTGGATAATGTTTTGAACATTTCGTATATCAAGAGTTGATCGATTCAGGCACGTTATCTAAAAGTATAGACGTTCTAAATCAAACCACGGTTCTTAACGTACAGAGCACGCACATGAGGAAGAGTTCAGAAATGAACGAATCCTTCTTGAGGCATGGTAGACTAGGTCATATCAATGCGACCCGACTAGCTGAAGTTACATTTAGATGCATATTTAAATTAGTTTGAATTTACATCTTGTGAAACTTGCCGGACATGTCACAGAGAAAAGATGTCCATAGCTCCGTTTATTGGAAACAAAGAAAGAGTTAGTGAACTCTTGGGATTGATACATGCTGATGTATGAAGGTCCCCTGTCTACACATGCCAAGACCGGTTCTTTATACTTCATTATATTCACTGATGGTCTATAATGATTCGCACATATGTTCCTGTTGAAACACAAGTTTGAACCTTTTGAGAAATTCAATGAACATGAGTTAGAAGTAGAGAACAAAAACGGGTATAAGTATTATGTCCTTTGATGTAATCAGGGAGGAGAATACTTGAGCACGGGATTCCTGGACAATTCTAAAGGAGAATGAGATTCTCTCTCAGCATTATTCCACCGTATACACCACAGCACGTCGGTGTATCGGGGCGGAGCAATCACACCCAATTTGATATGGTGCGCTCTATGATGAGTACTACTGAGTTTCCTATTTTCCTTTTTGGAGTTATACACTTGTGAAGCCGCATACCTATTGAATAGGGTTCCAATCAAATTAGTTGCCTACCACTCCATATGTGATATGGTATGGGAAGAGCCCATATCATAAGTAAGTTAAGATTTGGGGTTGTCCGGCCTATGTCTAAAAGCATAATCCAGAGAAGCTCAAGGCAAGGTCAGTTCTGTGGAAGTTTGTTGGATATCCCAAGCATTCGCAAGGGAATATGTTCTACCAAATCGAAGAACAAAAAATGTTTTGTTTCTCAGCATCCCACCTTTGTGAAAGGGAATTTCTTGTGAAGAAATTAGTGGTCATGAGGTAGAACTGGAAAGAGTTCCAGCTATACAAACTGCAGCTGATGATTTGGTAGAACCGAAGAATTCAATAGTTTCTAACGAACCTCAGCCTCTCCGCTGATCTAGCAGGGTTCCTCATCCACCAGAGAGATACTTAGGTTTCTCTATGATAGTGGGAGCGAAGATTGCATCATGAGATGATGACCCAACTTGTTTCGAGCAGGCCATCAGGAGTGGGGACTCTGTAAGCATGGCTGGATGTTTAGCGATCTGAGATGGAATCTTTATACACCACCATGTTAGTTATATGTATGCCCTAGAGGCCATTACTATACATAGGATGTATATTGTAGTGGATGCTGGGACATATATAGGTATGACTTTCTTGCTCGACATGATAGTACGCTATCTGGTTGCTCTTTATCTTAACATGTATACTTGTAGTCACACTATTACATATTGATAAAGCCCTTAGGATGTGTGCTCGACTTCAAGGACTATGATGTAGATCATACTAGTGGGGCCTGGGTAGTCCATGAGTACATCCTTCAATGTTCCTAGTCGTAGGAATATCAAGACGGGGCATCGATATTCCAGAGTAGATTAGCGTATATCTTCTCGACCCATGTGATGGGCGATGGATGATCCCATATCCATTGGTGTTTGACATCAGAGATGGTATGCGGGTACTCAGTGATGACTGGGTATACTGAACAGACACGCCGAGAACTCCCAGATGGTATTATACCTCACGTCAAATGGCAGTTCTCTGGTGACACTGGTACAACTTAGTCTGTTGACTCGAGATCGTCATAGAGTCTTGTGTGTCTCCCACTGTGCTTTGATTTCCACCCAACCACGGCTCTACTGAGTCGTGTAAACAGGTGGTTTTTGGGTACAGTCCCGATTCACATGGAGGCAATGAGCGATAGGAGGGGATTCGTCTCTCCCGGTATTCGGGGTTGATGTTGCGCTATGCACGACTGGCCATAACTGGAAATCCCTGGCCAGGGTTGCAGTGATCTACTGGTAAGTGTTATCAGTAGTTTCATGCTATGTTATGGACCTTACATCGGCATGACTTATCAAGCTACTGGGGTCTGACGTTTACCATCCCTAGACAAGATATGCGACATAACAGACGAACAGACCGGACTGTACGGTAAGTGTTACTGGTTGGATTCACAGGAGTGTGAGCGGGCTTGCTCGTTGATCTTCTCATCGCTCAATACCCGGGTGGCCGTTACGTTTAGCAGACCGCTTGCGGCTTGTGGGTGTTTGATATGATCGTCACCTACTGCCGGCGTATTGACGAGTCTTTAGAGTCCTACACAGAGGTTTCCTGGCTCAAGAGAAACGAAATAGGAGCGCATATGAGATATGTGCGGGACCGAGAATAATACCAGTATGTGATACTGAATTCTATTCTCGCGATTTGTATCATCGGACGGTTATAAGAGATATAGCCGGGTTACCGAATCAAATGTTGATTCGATATATTGCTACACATGATATTAGTCGGTTATATGCAGTATGACCGGATCATTAAATCAAGTGTTGATTTAAAGATTTAATGTATAATTATATATTTGATATATTACATTACATTAACTAATTTTGGTTTATTTAAGATTGATTTTCTCACTTGGATGTGCACATTGTTTATATGTGATATATGCATGTGTACATGTTTGTATCATGCTTGATGATACAGACAAGAAGTGTGTATGAGGCTTAAACCAAATTGAGGTTAAATTAGGGTTTACTAATTTCCTAATAAATAACAAAAGAAATAAGACTTTGGTCAAAGTTATCAAGCTTCATGAAGCTTGAAGAAACTTTGAGAAAGTCAATTTCTTTTGTCATTTCCTTAGGATGCTTGTTAACCCAACCCTTAACCCAATTCTTTGGTTAATTCTCTACACAAGTTAAGCATGAGGGCTTAACTTAACCATGGTACCATAATTAAAAGGATAAGTTTCATTTTTATTTGATAATCCTTTTATTCTTTCTTCTTCTTCAGCTTCATCAAGCTTCATGGAAGCTTGCTAGCTCCAATGGTGCCATGAGAAAAAGAGTGAGAAACCCAATTCTAAAGTGAACCCACTTTCTATTTCTTCATCCTCTATTACTTGCCATGTAGTATAGGGTGTTCTCTTCACAAAGTTTTTGACTAAGTCAAGGAATAGCTTGAGTTTGAGTCGCCTCGACGTAGATCATCTTCGGCATCGAAGTCAACGACCTAGCCCGATCATTTCTCCGACGAAAGCAATGCTAGAGTCCAGGATCCCGATGATCGCAGCGGAGGGATTTCATCATGGAGCTAAAAAAGTGGAGGACCGGATCTACAAAGGTTGTAGTCCCTTTCACTTGTAGTTAAGTTGTTAACTTGCATTGTGTAGCCTTGCCTCTCGTAAGGATCTTGCTTAGGGTTTCTCGGCCTTTGATAAAAATTTGATTTTGGCATGGTTGATCAGTTGTAGAAGCTCATGGGTATGCCTAGGAACCCTACAGTGGTATCAGAGCCTAGCTAGAGCTTTAGGCGAAGTGTAGACGATGTTAGAAACCCGATCGAACCCCGAAACCCTAAATTACACCCCTCTTTGTACATTTTCTGAAACTGTAGAATTTTGTTAATTAAAAACATGCAGAAAAATAAGCAGGGTTTTCTATGAATTATTGTGCGAAACGTGCGCCTAAGTCGATCAATGCGCCGCGGAACCGCGGCAAGAGCATGGCTCGTGCGGCGGTTCCGCTGCCGTACCGTCACTTCTTTCATCATATTTTGCATAGTAATGTCACTAATTTATTCCTGAGTTTTCTGGGAATTTTTAATTTGCACTCAACAGTTGAGTTTTCTGGGTTGTATTGGGGACTCGATGATTCGATCGGATTGTTTAACTTTGTCTATGTGATTTTCCGGGTAATTTTAGAACATGTTAAAAAGTTCGACCGGATATAAATACCCACTTTTTCCCCTCCCGGGAAATTTCCAATTGTTGGATTTTTCCGTAGTTTAATAACGTTCTAAGTAGTGCAAGTAACGCGATGGACCCTCTAGAAGACAACAAACCTTAACTCGATTATGTGACCGTCTTGAACTGCCCTTTGAACCTTAGGGTTTGGGGCAGTACGACGTGCCACATGTGAGGCGTTGGCTTGACCCTTCTACGGCTGGACCGTTGGTACTGTGGCATGAAGTGGATGTTTTTAAACTTATTTCATGTGTTGAGCTATTTCGGGAAAACTTGGGTGTTTGATTGTTCGATCGGAAAGTATAACATTTTCTATTTATTTGGAATGTGGTACAATATTTAGAATTCACAAGTAGTTATGAGATAACTGATTTGGATGTTATAAACATAGCAGTTTAGTCTCACTTGATCGGTTGCCACGGAATTTTGATATGATCAAAAGTCCGTCGCAATCACGTAGCGTACGCGGATACTCGCCGGGTAAACTTAATAGACAGCCGCGCCCCATAGCCCCGACCAAATGACTGTAGGAGAACCCCGTCGCCGAAAGCATCCGTTCGGGTGCTCGCGGCAGCGGTGTTCCGCCATAGTGCACTTCGTCGACGGCATCGGGGGTGCGGCTGCCTACTAAAGTTTGCGACGAGCATTCCATCAAAATGTCGGGAATCTTGTTGAATTGCCCGACTTGATATTGAAAAGAGTTTTCGATAATGAGACTGAAATGCGGGGTTTATAATGGTTAGGCATGTGATGTCTAAAGAGTTTGCGGATTCCAAGTGTTGTAGTTTTACACTTTCTTTTCTGCGACCGTAAGTGTAATATGTGATATCGCCGGTTTCGTTGCTATATGTCAACGACAATTGGGATACGCATATTTACTTACGTTGATGACATGTGATGTTAATGTGTTGCTGGATATGTTATATTGGATCGTCGTGTTCGAATAGCCGGGTTTTTTTTATGTGAGATGAGTGTTTTTCCATTTTCATTCATGTAAAAACTTGTATGTAATATTCTTTTATTGGGGCACTTCCAGGTTGCGGAAGATGTCACCGTTGATGTATATTATTTACTTTTCCGCACTAGGATAGACCCAAGGAGGGGAGCTCAAGTAACCGGGTTATAGGGTCCAGAGGGAGACCATCTTGAGGAGTCTAGTCAGGGTCTCCTAACCCTAGAATTGGTAGGGTTGCTTGCCGCTCTCGTAGGGGTCTAGGGGTATGGGATTGGCTATTCGTCGCGACCATGGAATCCATGTTTTATACTGGCTCGTATTAAAAACACGGACGTCCTAGTATATCCAATATTTCATATGATATTTTCTGCTGCGTTATCTGTGATGTGATCATGTGATATGTTCAGATAGATATTGTATATAGTATATATGATATATTATATAGACGTTGCTTATGTTTTACACCCGCGCTAGCCCTGCCCCGTTCTGTCGTTAGTTACCTAACCTAACGGTGCAGACGGGACATCGAAGCGAATGCGGATGGCATAAGCGTACGTTATATTTATCTGTGATGTTTAGGTGGACTTAAATGATGGGACTTCATTAATGTGATTAATGAAAGAAAATAAACCTAAAAGATGTTGTGGAATCGAATTTCAAAAATAAAAACAGGTAGCTACGGTTCTTTCATTGCATTGCGGTGTTCCTTGTAGAACATCCTACACCTTATTCGATGAGGAAAGGGCCGAGATCCCTTCACCGGGAGTGGCCCCTTTAGCAATAACTGGAAGATGCTACAACCCTCGGTTTGTCTTTTGATTGATTTTATAGTTTTTCTTTGCACAGCGGTATATATGATATATCTTGCACCTTATTCAATGATGAAAGGGCCGACGATCCCTTCACCGGGAGTGACCCCTTTAGCAAAACTAGAAAAGCCTCAAAAGCATTCCATTTAAAAACCATTTGATTCCGCAACGAGATCATGTTCAAAGCGTTAAAGGTTTTATTAAAACCATTCGCAACCCTCCGTCAATTTTTGAAGTAGAGTACTTAGTATTCGTGCTGTGTTTGTTGACCATAGTCAAGGCACAGTATACGGTAGCTAAGTGATGTCTTCCTCCTCCGCATATGATGCGATTAGTTAGGACAATCGCGCGACTTTGTTGACCTTTGTTAAGGGTCATGTGGGTGGGTCTAATTAACCACGAATTGACGGGTAGAACTTGACTAGTGCTTATGATTTGTTGACCATAGTTTAGGTCATAGGTGCTAGGGGTAAAAACCTTTATCGGGAGTTTCAAGTGTTGAAATCTGCAATGAGATTGCATACCTTCTATATGATAGTTGGATCCCGATACCCACTGCGAGTAATTGTTACTCCTGGGAGAGTTTTGCACTTTACAATTAGCCGATCAAGTAGGTGTCAACGGGGTTACGCCCCTGGGAAAACGAGGTTTACTGTAATTAGGTCCGTGCGAAAGCACGGGGAACCTCCCTCAAAGTACCGACACTGGCCTGGCTGAAAGATTGGCGAACTTGTAGAGTGTAATTAATCCCGGCTAGTCTTTCCTTTTAAGGTTTGAAGGAAGATTTGATAAAAACTGTGGGAGCCATCCTGATTAGATAAAATATATAACCAATCTAATCTTGCAAGAGCGCACGCAGAGTGTTTTCTTCTCTCTCTCTCTAGGTAGCGACCATGTCACGCCTTAATTAAGATAATAATATGGATGTATTGACCGAACCCGCTTGTTATACTGAGCTGGGGAACGTTGGTCCCGCTCCAACTTATAATTGTTATAAGACCGAGCAAGAAATTGGGGAATACCAGATTTCCCGTGCCGTCCAAACGAAGAATGTGCATTATGATGCATCTTCTTCGGGTGTGTTCACTATAAAGAACTGTTTCTCTGTATTCTCTACGTCCTGGGTATTTGATGCCGGATCAGGATCCCAGATATGTAATCAGTTACATAGGGCTACAGAAAGGTAGAGAACTGAGAACGGGTGATATGTTTCATGAGACAGAAAACGGTGCAAGTGTTGCAGCCAAGTCTGTTGGTCACTGTCACCCTGTATTACCATTATATTGATTCTGAACAAATGCTATTAGATACCGAACCTGATATACAAAATCATATCAATCTCTTTATTTATTAAAGAAGGATACAATTTTGTATTGTTGGATAATATTTTGAACATTTCCTATATCAATAGTTGATCGGTTCAGACACGTTATCTAAAAGCATTGACGTTCTAAATCAAACTACAGGTCCTAGTATACAGAACACACACAAGAGGAAGAGTTCAGAAGTGAACAAATCCTTCTTGATGCATTGTAGACTAGGTCATATCAATGCGACCCGACTGGCTGAAGTTACATTTAGATGCATATTTAAATCAGTTTGAATTTACATCTTATGAAACTTGTCATTCATGTCACAAAGATTAGATGACCATAGCTCTGTTTATTGGAAACAGAGAAAGAGTTAGTAAACTCTTGGGATTGATACATGATGATGTATGTAAGGTCTCCTGTCTACACATGCCAGGACCGGTTCTTTGTACTTCATTAGATTCTCTGATAATCTCTCAAGATTCAGACATATGTTCCTGTTGAAACACAAGTCCGAAATTTTTGAGATATTCACAGAATATAAGTTAGAAGTAGAGAACCAAATTACAGGTATAAGTATTATGTCCTATGATGAGATCAGGGAGGAGAATACTTGTGCATAGAATTCCTGGACTATTCTAAAGGAGAATGGGATTCTCTCTCAGTGTTACTCCTCTGAATACACCACATCACAACGGTGTATCGGGGTGGAGCAATCGCACCCTATATGATATGGTGCGCTCTATGATGAGTACTACTGAGTTACCTATTTCATTTTGGGGGTTGTGCACTTGAGTAGCTGCATACCTATTGAATTAGATTCCAATCAGATCAATGCCTACCATTCCATAAGAGATGGGAAGAGCCCATCTCTGAAGTAAGTTAGGATTTGGGATTGTCCGGCCTATGTCAAAAGAAAAATCCGGACAAGATCGAGGCAAGGTCAGTTCTGTAGAACTGGAAAGGTTCCAGCTATACAAAACTGCAGCTGATGATTTGACAGAACCAAAGGATTCAATAGTCCCCGATGAACCTCAGCCTCTCCGCCGATCTGGTAAGGGTTCCTCATCCGCCTGAGAGACACTTCGGTTTCTCGATGACAGTGGGAGAGAGGATTGCATCATGAGATGATGACCTAACTAGTTTCGAGCTGGCCATCGAGAGTAGGGACTCTGTAAGAATGGCTGGATGCTTAGAGATCTGAGATGGAATCCATGTACACCAACAAAGTATGGACTTTGGTTGCTGTATCTGAAGGGTTAAATCCCCATCAGGAGCAAGTATATCTTGAGAAGATTACTTGGTGTAGATAGAAAAGTTGAGACTTTCAAAGCTAGACTTGTTGAAGGTTTTCGTCAACGACCAGGCGTGCATAATGATGAAACCTTTTCCAAGTGACTATGCTTAAGTCCATCCGGATCCTACTTGCCATGGCTACATACCATGACTACGATATATGGCGGTTGGGTGCCATGACTACTTTTCTAAATAATGATTTAGAAGAGAACGTCTATAAGAACACAGCCAGAGGGCTTCGTAAACAATGGGAGCAGCGGAAATGTGTGCAAGCTGCTTTACAGAATAAAGCAGGTATCACGGAGTTGGAACGTCTGTTTTGATGCGATAGTTAAAGAGTTTGACTTCATCAAAATGGTAGATGAACCTTGTATATACAAAAAGGTAGTAGAGAGTAAGGTGGTCATCCTCGTATTGTACGTGGACAACATACTATTGATAGGAAAAGAGTTTCCTATACTACACACGGTCAATCTCCTCTTATCACAAGGATTCTCCAAATAGGATAAAGGTGATACCTCCTAAATCCTAGGATTTGGATCTATGAGATAGATCTAAATGGATGTTAGGATTCTCACTAGTTGTAGTGAGATGGTATCAGTTGATCCTGGGTAGAATCACTGGAAAGGTTCCAGGGTGATAATGACGACTGAATGTCAGTCGTAGGAAATGTCTTTACCCTCAGTGGAGGGACAGTATGTTGGAAGAGTTCCAAGCTATATACCGTGGCAGACTAGACGATAAAGACTGGTGACATCGCTATCAAAGATACTACCAAAGAGGTAGTTTGGGTGTATATTGGTTCATAAGATGAACTAGGTTCCTACCATTGTATGACAATGGAAGTGTGTCTTTTGCCCAGGAACCCCGATCCCATCAGTGACCCAGACATATTCTGATGCAGCATCACCTGATCATCGAGATAGTTGATCTCCAGGGTGATCGACGTTAGGAGAGTAGACTCAGAGGACAACACGGCGGATCCACTCACAAAGGCTTTTTCCCAAAGAGAGACTTTTATGGGATGGTTGAGTATTAGATACTGCAACCACTGCTACAGATGGCCCTAGTGCAAGTGGAAGATTGTTAGTTATATGTATGCCCTAGAGGCCATTACTGTACATAGGATGTATATTGTAGTGGATGCTGGGACATATATAGGTATGACATTCTTGCTCGACATGATAGTACGCTATCTGGTTGCTCTTTATCTTAACATGTATACTTGCAGTCTCTCTATTACATGTTGATAAAGCCCTTATGATGTGTGCTCGACTTCCAGGACTATGATGTAGATCATACTAGTAGGGCCTGGGTAGTCCATGAGTACATCCTTCAATGTTTCTAGTCGTGGGAATATCGAGACGGGACATCGATATTCCAGAGTAGAATAGCGTATATCTTCTCGACCCATGTGATGGGCGATGGATGATCCCATATCCATTGGTGTTTGACATCAGAGATGGTATGCGGGTGCTCAGTGATGATTGGGTACACTGAACAGACTCGCCGAAAACTCCCAGAAGGTATTATACCTCACGTCAGATGGCAGTTCTCTGGTGACACTGGTATAGCTTAGTCTGTTGACCCGAGATCGTCATAGAGTCTTGTGTGTCTCCCACTGTACTTTGATTTTCACCCTACCAAGGATCTACTGAGTCGTGCAAACAGGTGGTTTTTGGGTACAGTCCCGATTCACTTGGAGGCAATGAGCGATAGGATGGGATTCGTCTCTCCCGGTATTGGGGGTTGATGTTGTGCTATGCACGACTGGCCATAACTGGAAATCCCTGGCCAGGGTTGCAGTGATCTACTGGTAAGTGTTATCAGTTGTTTCATGCTATGTTATGGACCTTACATCGGCATGACTTATCAAGCTACTGGGTCTGACGTTTACCACCCGTAGGCGAGATATGCGACATATATGACGAACAGACCGGACTGTACGGTAAGTGTTACTGGTTGGATTCACAGGAGTGTGAGCGGGATTGCTCGTTGATCTTCTGATCGCTCAATACCCGGGTGGCCGTTACGTTTAGCTGACCGCTTGCGGCTTGTAGGTGTTTGATATGATCATCACCTACTGCCGACCTATTGACGAGTCTTTAGAGTCCTACACAGAGGTTTCCTGGCTCAAGCGAAACGAAAAAGGAGCGCATATGAGATATGTGCGGGACCGAGAATAATACCAGTATGTGATACTGAATTCTATTCTCACGATTTGTATCATCGGACGGTTATATGAGATATAGCCGGGTTACCGAATCAAATGCTGATTCGATATATTGATACACTTGATATTAGTCGGTTATATGCAGTATGACCGGATCATTAAATCAAGTGTTGATTTAAAGATTTAATGTATAATTATATATTTGATATATTACTTTACATTAACTAATATTGGTTCATTTAAGATTGATTTTCTCACTTGGATGGGCACATTGTTTATATGTGATATATACAAGTGTACATGTTTGTATCATGCTTGATGATACATACAAGAAGTGTGTATGAGACTTAAACCAAATTGAGGTTAAATTAGGGTTTACTAATTTCCTAAAAAATAACAAAAGAAATAAGACTTTGGTCAAAGTTATCAAGCTTCATGAAGCTTGAAGAAACTTTGAGAAAGTCAATTTCTTTTGTCATTTTCTTAGGATGCTTGTTAACCCAACCCTTAACCCAATTCTATGGTTAATTCTCTACACAAGTTAAGCATGAGGGCTTAACTTAACCATGGTACCATAATTAAAATTATAAGTTTCATTTTTATTTGATAATCCTTTTATTCTTTCTTCTTCTTCATCTTCATCAAGCTTCATGAAAGCTTGCTAGCTCCAATGGTGCCATGAGAAAAAGAGTGAGAAATCCAATTCTAAAGTGAACCCACTTCCTATTTCTTCATCCTCTACTACTTTACATGTAGTATAGGGTGTTCTCTTCACAAAGTTTTTGACCAAGTGAAGGAATAACTTGAGTTTGAGTCACCTCGACGTAGATCATCTTCGGCATCGAAGTCAACGACCAAGCCCGATCATTTCTCCGACGAAACCAACGCTAGAGTCCAGGATCCCGATGATCGCAGCGGAGGGACTTCATCATGGAGCTAAAGAAGTGGAGGACCGGATCTACAAAGGTTGTAGTCCTTTTCACTTGTAGTTAAGTTGTTAACTTGCATTGTTTCGCCTTACCTCTAGTAACGATCTTGCTTAGGGTTTCTCGGCACTTGATAAAAATTTGATTTTGGCATGGTTGATCAGTTGTAGAACCTCATGGGTGTGCCTAGGAACCTTACACAACAAAGTATGGACTTTGGTTGCTTTATTTGAAGCGTTAAATCCCTATCAGGAGCAAGTATATCTTGAGAAGATTACTTGGTGTACATAGAAAAGTTGAGACTTTCAAAGCTATGCTTAAGTCCATCCAGATCATACTTGCCACGGCTACATACCATGACTACGATATCTGGCGGTTGGGTGTCAAGATTGCTTTTCTAAATGTTGATTTGGAAGAGAGAGTCTATAAGTACACAGCCAAAGGGCTTCGTAGACAGTAGGAGCAGCAGAAACGTGTGCAAGTTGTTTTATGTGATAAATCAGGCATCGCGGAGTTGGAACATCTGTTTTGATGTAGTAGTCAAAGAGTTTGACTTCATCAAAATGGTAGATGAACCTTGTATATACAAAAAGGTAGTATGGAGTATGGTGGTGATCCTCGTAGAATACGTGGATGACATACTCTTGATAGAGAAGGAGTTTCCTATGCTACGCTCGGTCAATCTCCACTTATCACAAGAATTCTCCATATAGGATCAAAGTGATACCTCCTAAATCTTTGGTTTTATATCTATGAGATAGATCTAAATGGATGTTATGATTCTCACTAGTTGTAGTGAAATGGTATCAATCGATCCTGGGGAGAATCACTGGAAAAGGTTCCAGGGTGATAAGGACAACTGGATGTCAGTCGCAGGCATTGTCTTTACCCTCAGTGGAGGGACTATATGTTGGAAGAGTTCCAAGCTAGATACCGTGACTTACTAGACGATTAAAGGCAAGATACATCGTTACCAAGGATGCTACCAAAGAGGCTGTCTGGATATATATAAGTTCATGAGATGAACTTCGTTCCAACCATTGTGTGACAATTGAGTTATGGCTTTGGCCTAAGAACTCCCGTCCCATCAGAAATCCAGATATAATTCTTAGGCAGTATCACCTTATCATGGAGATGGTTGATCTCCAGGGAGATCGAGGTTAGGAGAGTAGACACAGAGGACAACAGCGCAGATCCACTCATAAAGGCATATTTTCCAATAGAGACTTTTATGGCATGGTTGAGTATGAGATACTTCAACCATAACAGATTGTTGGGTATGAGATACCACAACAGATGGCCCAAGTGTATGTGGGAGATTGTTAGTTATATGTATGCCCTAGAGGTCATTACTGTACATACGATGTATATTGTAGTGGATGCTTGGACATATATAGGGATGACTTTCTTGCTCCATATGATAGTACGCTATCTGGTTGCTCTTTATCTAAACATGTACTTTGATTGTCTCTATGTTACATGTTGATAAAGCCCTTACGATGATTACTTGACTACCAGGACTATGATGCGGATCATACTAGTGGGGACAGTGTAGTCGCTAAGTACATCCTTCAAATGTTCCTAGTCGTGGGAGTACCGAGACAGGGCATCGATTTTCCAGAGTGGACTAGGGTATGCGCTTCTTGACCCATATGATGGGCGATGGATGATCTCATATCCATTGGTGTTTGACATCAGAGAAGGTATACGGGTGCTCAGTGGAGACTGGGTACACTGGACGGACTCGCCGAGAACTCCCAGATGGTATTATACCTCACGTCAGATGGCAGTTCTTTGGTGACACTGGTACAGGTTTGTCTGTAGACCCAAGATCGTCATAGAGTCTTGTGTGATTCCCACTGTGCTTTGATTTCCATCATACCACGACCAAGACGGCGTGCAAAAAGGTGGCTTTTGGGTACAGTCCCGAATCACATGGAGGTAATGAGCGATTGGAGGGGTTTCGGCTCTCTCGGTGTAGGGAGTTGATGTTGCGCTGTGTTCGAATGGCTATAACTGGAAATCCCTGGACAGGGTTGCTGAGATTTACTGGTAAGTGTTATCAGTAGTTTCTCGAACTGTTATAGACCTCATATCGACACGACTTATCAAGCTACTAGGGTCTGACGTTCACCACCCCTAGGCAAGATATGCAACATATCAGACGAAGAGACCGGACTGTATGGGAGTGTTACTGATTGGATTCGCAGGAGAATGTACAGGCTTGCTTGTTGATCTTCTGATCGCTCAATACTTGGTTGGCTGTTACATTTAGCTGACCGTTTTCAGCTTATGGGTGTTTGATATGATCATCACCTACTGCCGGCGTATTGACGATTCTTTAGAGTCCTACACAGAGCTTTCTTGGCTCAGGCAAAACGGACTGGGAGCACATATATGATATGTGCGGGACCGAGAACAATACGTGTATGTGATACCGTATTAGATTCTCGCGATATGAGATATCGGCCGGGTATATGTGATATAGCCGGGTCATCGGATCAAGTGATTGATTCGATGAACTGATACAGATTATTTTAGTCGATTATTTGTGAAATAGCCGGATTATCGGATCAAGTGTTGATAAAATAATTTAATGTATAATTATATATTTGATATATTAAATTACATTAACTAATATAAGCTCACTAAAAGATTCTTTTTCTCACTCGGTTAATACATTGATATATATACGATATATGTTAATTGTATTATTTTATTTTGTTACAGTAAATATTGTATATGTGATATATAATGTTGTAACATATTGTGGTTATAAATGCAATATGATTAGTGGAGATTAAACATGGTTAGGGTTTGATTTGGGTTGATTCTTTCTAGTAGCTTCTAGAAGCTTTGCTTTTGTTTTAAGCAATGATATTTGTTATGATATTTTTGTAGATATTTGTTTAACCCAACCCAACCCTTTAACCATGGTTCATTCTCTACATGGGTTAAGTTATCATACATAACCCATGGTTGCATTTCTAACCTCACATGGATTCATTATTCGTCACAAAAGAAATAGATCATCTTCTTCCTTCTTCTTCTTTGCAGGAAAAGCTTTCTAGCTTTTTTTGAAGTGATGAAAATGAGTGAGATTAAGAAAACAAATGAGAGCTAAATTCCTACTTCATCTTCCTAATCTATTCTAGCCACTTAGATTAGGGTGTTTGTTTTGCTAATACTTGATTAGTGAAGCAAAAGCTTGGGCTTGAGTTTCTTCAAGATAGATCATCTTTGTTATTGAAGATCGGAAGTAAGCTTGCATCTTTCTATTCGTGGAGCCTCTCTAGAGTCCGGGTACTCGATGATCGCAGCGAAGGGACCTCAACACGGAGCTTTATAAGTGAAGAAACGGACTACAAAGGTTGTAATCCCTAACTCATAGAAGTAAAGTTGTTTACTTGATAATGTTTCGCCTAATCTCTAGTCTTTGATCTTGGTTAGGGTTGTTCGGCGCGTCTAAAATTTAAATCGGGCATTGTTGATGCCTTGTAGAACCTTGTGAGAGTGCCTAGTAACCCTACAACTTGGTGTTTGGTTGCCTAGCACAGCAGCAAGTTTTCGGGAGGCATCATCCATGCCATATTTAAATTTTAGTCGTTCTAGATAATCCTAACCTATAATCGTATACTATAAAATCCGACAAAACGAATGCAAACAACTTTGCAACTAAAGTGAATATGGAATACAACCTTTGCAGACTGGTCCTTCACTTCAATAGCTCCATGTAGTGGTCCCTTCGCTGCGATAACGAACTCCCGGACTCTAGAGAGGCTCCGATGAAGAAACGAACAAGCTTGCATCGAAGTCTTCGAGGCCGAAGATGATCTATGTCGAGGATACACTAACCCAAGCTATCTCTTCACTAATGGTGAGATTAGTGAAGCAAACACCCTAAAACTAAATGGCTAATAGTAGAGGATGATGAAGTAGGAAGTGGGCTCACTTTAGTTTTGTTTTTCTCACACTAATTCTTCATTTAGAAAAAACCTAGTGAGCTTTTTCTTTGAAGAAGAAGAAGAAGAATGAACTCATGAGAGAGAGGGGTTATAATTGAACCATGGGTGAGTTAGTGTCATGCCTAACTCATATAGAGAATAAACCATTGTCTAAGGTTAAGGGTTGGGTTAACAAATATCTTAAGCTTGACAAACAAGTTGAATCAGTCAATGTATCCATAAGCTTCTACAAGCTTATCCATGACTAATTCCAAATGTTTTGTCAATTACTTAATGATAAATAAAACCCAAACATAAACCCTTGCATGGTATAAGTCTCATACACCCTTGTTGCATATGTAACCTAGCATGACACATGAATATATATCATATATATATTTATATGTCGAAAGAAAACTATGCATATATCACATATATGTAAAGTGTATCAAATGTGAGGAAAAGAATTACTTAAGTGAGCTAATATTAGTTAATGTAATGTAATATATCAAATATATAATTATACATTAAATTATTAAATCAACTTTTGATTTAATAATCCGGCTATATCATATACTACCGACTAATATCATATGAATCAACTTATCAAATCAACTCTTGATCCGATAACGCGGCTATATCATATATAACCGACCGATATCACATATCGCTAGAATAGAATGTGGTATCACATACACGAATTAATCTCGATCCCGCACATATCACATATGTGCTCCTACTCCGTTTCGCTTGAGCCAGAAAACCTCTGTGTAGGACTCTAAAGACTCGTCAATATTCCGGCAGAAGATGATGATCATATCAACCCACCACAAGCTGCAAGCGGTCTGCCAAACGTAACGGTCACGCGGGTATTGAGCGATCAGAAGATCAACAAGTAAGACTGCTCGTACTCCTGCGAATCCAATCAGTAACACTACCGTAATGTCTGGTCTCTTCATCTGATATATCGCATATCACATCCTGGTGGTGGTATAACGTCAGACCCCAATAGACTGATAAGTCATGCCAATGCAAGGTCCATAACGGTTCGAGAAACTACTTATAACACTTACCAGTAAATCTCAGGACCCTGACCAGGGATTTCCTGTTTTGGCCAATCGAGCATAGCGCAACATCAACTCCCAATACCGGGAGAGACAAAACCCCTCCTATCGCTCATTTCCTCCATATGACCCGGGGTTGTTCCCAAAAGCCACCTTTTTGCACGATCTCTTGACCGTAGTATGGTGGAAATCAAAGCATAGTAAGAATCACACAAGACTCTATGACGATCTCGGGTCTGCAGACTAACCTGTACCAGTGTCACTAGAGAACTGCTATCTGACGATAGGTATAATACCATCTAGGAGTTCTCGGCGAGTCCGTTCAGTATACCCAGTCTCCACTGAGCACCCGTATACCATCTCTGATGTCAAACACCAATGGATATGGGATGATCCATCGCCCATCATATAGGTCGAGAAGCGTATACGCTAGTCTACTCTGGAGTATCGATGCCCTGTCTCGATACTTCCACTACTAGGAACATCTGAAAGATGTACTTACCGACTACCCTATCCCCACTAGTATGATCTGCATCATAATCCTGGTAGTCAAGTACGGATCCTAAGTGCTTTATCAATATGTAATAGAGAGACAATAAGTGTACATGTTAAGATAAAGAGCAACCAGATAGCATACTATCATGTCGAGCAAGAAAGTCCTCCCTATATATGTCCAAGCATCCACTACAATATACATCGCATGTACAGTAATGGCCTCTAGGTGATACATATAACTAACAATCTCCTACTTGCACTAAGGCCATCTGTTGTAGTATCCAATACCTAACAATTTAGCAGTGGTTGTAGTATCTCATACTCAACCATCCGATAGAAGCCTCTCTAGTGGTAAGGCCCTTGCGAGTGGATCCGCTGTGTTATGCTTCGTGTCTACTCTCCTATCCTCGATCCCTTGGAGATCATCCATCTCCCTGATCAGGTGATACTTGCCTCAGAATATGTCTGGGACACTGATGGGACCTTCGTTCCTAGGCCAAAGCCACAACTCCATTGTTGTCACAATAACAGTTATTGGACGCTCAATGGTAGGAATCTTGTTCATCTCATAAACAAGAAATTTCCAGACAGCCACTTTGGCAGCATCATTGGTAGCAATGTATTCAGCCTTTATCGTCTAGTTTGTCACGGTATCTAGCTTGGAACCCTTCCAACATATTGTACCTCCACTGAGGGTAAAGACAATGCTTGTCACCGACTTTCAGTCAAACTTAACACTCTGGAAGCTGGAACCAAGAACTTTCTTTTACTGCTTCTCAAGTACTTAAGAATGTCCTCCCCAGCTGTCCAGTGATTCTCCCAAGATCCGATTGATTCCTAATCACTACACCTAGTGAGTTATCTACATCTGGACTGGTACAAAATATCGCATACTCTGATAGAGCCGACTACCGAAGCATAGGATATCCCTTGCGAGCTCTATCCAAATCAGTCTTGAGAAACTTCTTTTTGGAGAGAGTGATCCATAAGTAAGTGGGCGAACCACCACGCTTAGAATCATCCATACTAAACCCCTTTAGTATGGTGTTAATGTACCTGGATTTGGGACACTCCTAATATCCACTCAGATTTATCACCATAGATTATAATCTACTAGATGTAGTATGCATCATCCAGATCTTCTACTGAGAATCCTCGTGATAAGAAGAGCTTGACCGAGTGTAGCATAGTAAACCGTTTCCTATCTAGAGTAAGTCATCTACGTACAATACGTGGAAGAAAATCTTATCTCTACAAACTTCTTGTATATACAAGGTTCCTCTACCTTTTTGATGAAGTCAAACTTTTTGACTGCCACAGCAAAACAGATGTTCCAACTCCGCGATGCATGCATTGATCCTGATGGACTTAAGCATAGCTTTGAAAGTCTCAACTTTTCCATCTACACCAAGAATATTCTAAAGATCCATTTGCTCCTAATGGGTTTTTGTAACGTTTCAGAAATCGTTTTGCGAATTTTTCCGTTTTAGGGCAAAATTGTCGGTTTTTCCCACTTTAACCCGATTTCGATCAAACTTCCGTAGAAACTTACCGGCACCTTTTTTAGCTAAAATAAATCTTGTGCGCGAACTTTAAGGGTATTTGGGAGGTTTTGGTTCAGATAGAATTTTTCCCAAATAAAATTTTATTTTAAGCGGTATTTTGTGCACGTAAATCGGGAAATTTCTTCTCTTGAGAATAAATTAATTTTTGTCACTAGAATATTTTGGAAACTTCTTTTTAAAATATGTAGATATTTTTTTTGGAGTGCAAAAGGTTTTATTTTAAAATGAAAAGAAAATGTGTAAAGGTGGCATATAGCATTTATTAGCATTTATTACTCTTTTTCCTAGCAATTTCTTCACAAAAAATCACAAAAATACCCCCCTCACCTCCTTGGCTGGCCCTTCCCTTCCCCTTGCTGCCCCTTATCATTTCCACCCCTTTTCAACTCATTCTGCATCAAATAAGTCATGAAAAATCCAAATAAAATCACAAAAACTCAAATATATTTATTTTCCTTCATTCTTCTTCACAAAAGTAGTTTGGATCTTCATTCAAAACATCATTTTTGAGGAAAAGATGATGAGTTTGGTTTCTTGGTTTTGATCTTTTGTGGAGGTATAAAACCCAAACCCTAATCCTTTTTGTTGTTTCTAAATTTCTATTTAGCATATTAATTGTTTATTTAAGCTTTTAATTTCATGTTTGAAATTAAAGACTTGATTTTTATGATAATCTAGTTAGGTTAAAACTTGATTTATGTGTTTAATGTTTTATTGAAGTGTTAATTTGTGATTAGGAAAAGATTAACCTAGTAGAAAATGTTAATTTTTGCTAATGAACACTTTGTTTAATTATGCAATTAGCTTACTAGGATTTTGCTAAAACATAATTAGCGAGTGTTAAAAATATAGGAATGGTTTAGATAGCTTAGTTAAGCTATTTTAAGGTGTTTGTAATCGCCAGATATGCATTAGCTTGAAACTAGTGCGAAATATTGCGATAGGTTGCTTACTAGAATTCGGGGTTTTTCCGACGTGCGTTCGATTGGTCGTTGC
This sequence comes from Agapanthus africanus, assembly GCA_030015575.1. Taxonomy (NCBI): domain Eukaryota; kingdom Viridiplantae; phylum Streptophyta; class Magnoliopsida; order Asparagales; family Amaryllidaceae; genus Agapanthus; species Agapanthus africanus. The sequence goes on along the minus strand of JASDDO010000016.1, from coordinate 221,607,218 downwards.
GAGGTTATATCTATTTTTTTCCTCGTAATTCTTGTGCTGTGTTGCGCGATCGGGACGATCGGGGTTCAGACTTGGTGTTTTGTAGTTTAGCGACCCTAATTAGGGTTTTTGGCGCAGTGTAATTTTCCGGGCGTTTTCATCGCGTTTCGTTGTCTTTTCGTCATTATAGGATTTTTTCTTATGTGATGTGTTTGTGAAATTTTAGGTTCGCAAGCGGGGACTTCGGACGCTACGACAAGGGAAAACAGGTGGTAGGCTTCACTTAGCCAGGAGCGTTGGTGACTAGATTTAATATCTACAGGGGAATCGCTCGCATGGCATTATGCGTCTGGCTAGAGATATTATTTCTGTCGCATATTCTATATCATATTTAGAATTGCGCATTTACCCTATTAATTAGATATTGTTGTGCTTAGACTAGTATCCTTAGGACACTGCACATATTATTGACGATTCATGTTGCACGAGCACTGATTGTATGCTACACACACCGTCAATAATTGCCATGTCACGCATAACCCACTTATAGATATAATATTTCTTGGTTAGGGACATTGAGACTTTGATTCATATTTCTTTACGCATTGACTTATAGCATACCTGTATACCTACATGCTTACACATATGTTCTGACATACTTACATGCTAGTTACCTATATACCTATAGAGTATTGTACCATTAGTGATAGGTACATGCACACTTTACGGCATAGCTACAGGTATACCTTGCACACCTATTTCGCTTATACCCAGGGGGTATACTACATCATTTACTTATAGGTAGATACATATATCTTGCTATACCTTTATGTTGCACATATATCTGGTTATAGCTGCATGTTTACCTTACTTGATGTTATTTTAGAATTGGAGAGATTAGGAACTGCATGAAATTATATTAACTTGTTACAGTTAATTGCTGCTTTTCCTTTATATGCTCGCATTTCAGATTTATGATGCGTATATTATATTCATGGATTTTCGCATTGGGATATGGATTTTTCATTATGTCTTCTGGATTTGGGGATCGTGGGAGTTCATGAAATTATGCATTATTTGAAAAACCCGGTTTTCCTTGATATGATATTTCAGCAGCCACCATGAGATTTATCGGTTCGGATATATATACCCCACGCGAGAAACGGAGGGGTCCGTGTGCGGGTACATGGTGGGGCCCGGAGGTACCCCGGGGCAAGAGTCGTGGAGTAGACGATGAGTTAGTGGGGGAACCATACCATCCGGTGACATTACCAATGACTCAGCGGTTATCATGGGGATACCGATGGGAGTCATGTACATATAGATACGTCGAGAGGCGAGGGTCAGAGCTAGGCACTCGAGCTTTCGGGATAGCGTATGATACGTACCTATCGTGGTGCTAGTCGTTGTGACAGCACCTGATAGACCTGCATTTCTGTGTCGATGCTTGACACATTGGTTTCATGATATTTCTTTTTACTCCTTTGTATATATAACAGGGGTTTAGGCCGCTGTTATATATGCCCTTATACTAATATTAGTGGAATGGGACACTAATATATGTGTATTGACATTAAATTATATACATCATCATATTTATTCATGCAAATATATTTAGGATGTTAGATTTTTACTTGATAATTTGATTTGGGATATAGTTGATTCATTTGATATTGGATACAGGATATTTATGAGATTGTTGATTTGTACATTCTGGATATATGAGATTTATTCGATATTGTACATTCTGGATATATGTTGATTCATTTGATATTGTCTTTTACGGGCTCCCGCTTCGTCCGAAGCAACTCGGGCACGAAGTGTGCTAGCCGACGTGTCCAAGGTGTTGTAGAGAATGTTTGTGATCACTTTGTCTCTTTGCATCCATGGCTTGGATGGAGGTTCAAGGTGTTGCCATTGGAGGAAGATAATGAGCTAGAGGAAGAAGACGAAGAAGAGAAGGCTTTCTCATCTTTTCTTTTCTTTTGTTGTCATAAAAATGAGAGTGTGAGAGTATGAGATAAATACAAGACCAAACACATATATGGCAGCCCCTCTCTCTCTCCTCTCATCATATCAACACAAAACAATCACTAATGTGACATATTTTTACAAAAAAGAGACCATGAGTCATATATATATATCCATGTCATGATGAAATTCTAGCTCATTATTTCCTCCATCCAAACATTAATCCAAATGTTTGGTCCAACAAAAAGATCCAGCAACATTTAAAGTAAACTCGTGACGGATCACAAGGATACCCCTCACCTGTATATACATACCTGCATCCGCATTCCGACTGAATGCGAATGCGATGAGACTAAAGTAATCCAATAAATCTAATACTAGGATCCGGATTAAACCAAAGCCCACTAGTATGATCCGTCCGATCATGATCCGTGAAATACCGCACGTATATGATCGGACCCTGCCATATATCATACGGCCTCTACAACGTTTCGCCCTAAACTTGAGAAACTGTCTGTGGGGGACTCTAAAGACTCGTCAATACTTTAGCTGTAAATTTAACCACTAGCACGTCAGAGGTACTAGCTGTACGTAACGGGCTACCAGGTATTGACTAAAAGGGAGGTCGATGAGAGAACTCATCTTGTCACCCTACTGAGCCTGTCAGTGACAATATCCGTATAGTCCGGTCCGTTCGTCTATGAACATCGCATGGCGGTCTTAGGGGGTTGGTAAAAGTCAGACCCCCAAAAGCGGTACAAGTCATGTCGGAGTATAGCCTAGAACACCCTGAGATACAACTGGAATACCTACCAGAAAATCTCCTGCCTTGGCCAATGATTTCGTGTAATGGCTCTCCTAGACACAGCGCGACCTCACCCCCAATACCGGGGGAGACGAACCCCTGCCGATCCGCTTACTGCCTCCATGTGGCTCAGGACTGTACCCAACTAAAACCTGTTTGCATGACGCCTTTGAGCCATAGTAGGGTAGTAATCAAAGCACAGTGGGAACTCACACGAGACAAATGACGATCTTAGGTCGATGAACTAACCTGTACACATGTCACCAGGGAACTGCTATCTGACGTCAGGTGTAATACCAACTAGCATGTTCCCGACTAGTCCTGTCCCATGTACTCATAACCCAATGAGCACCTGTATACATCTTAGGTGAACCAACTTACACCAATGGCTTGTGAGACCGGCCACCACCCCTCGTCGGGGTCTCGACTGTATACACTAGTCTACTCCGGATTATCGATGTCCTGCCTCGAAAACTCCCACGACTAGGGACCACTTTAAGGATGTGCTTATAGACCCCAGCTCCCACGTATATGATCGCCAGCATACTGCTGGCCGTCAAGCAAGAATCCTAAGGGCTCTACCAACGTGCAATAGTGATCTGTAATGTGACCTAAAGCAGTACACGATGATAAAGATAAACCAGATAGCATATTATCATCTTTAGTAAGACTGTCCTACCGGTATAGGTCCTCCCTCAATCATTGCAATCACGTCCCTGTAATCCATTAATTGACTCTGAGGGCACTATATCCAACATTATGTAACTTAGCTAGTCGTGTCGCATTGATATGACCTAGTCTATAATGCCTCAAGAAGGATTCGTTCATTTCTGAACTACTCCTCTTGTTTGTGTTCTACTTACTTTGAACTGTGGTTTGATTTAGAATGTATATTCTTTTATATAAAGTACCTGATCAAATCAACTCTTGATTCAGGAAAATGTTCACAACATTATCCTCCAATACAGAATTATATCCTTCTTTGACTTAGTAAAGAATATGATGTAATGTTGTATATCAGGTTTGGTATGTAATAACATTCGTTCAGAATCAATGTATTAATACAAGATGATATCTGCCAACAGACTTGGCTGCAACAATTGCACCATTCTCCAACAGTTAAAGACATATCACCATTCTCAGTTCTCTACCGATCTGTAGCCCATGTAACATATTACATATGCGGGATCCTGATCCGGTATCTTATACCCAGGACGTAGAGGATACTGAAAAACAGTTCTCGGTAATAAGGACACCCGAAGAATATGCATCAACATGCACTTTCTTCGATTGGGTGGCATGGGAATCCGGATATTTCCCTATTTCCTGCTCGGACTTATAACAATTATAAGATAGAGCGGAACCAATATTCTCTAGCTCGGTATAATAAGCAAGTTCGGTCAATGCATTCATTTTATTATCTTGATTAAGGCTTGACATGGTCGCTACCAGGAGAGAGAGAAGAAAACAATCTGCATACACTCTTGCAAGATTTAGATTGGTTATTATTTTATCTAATCAGGATGGCTCCCACTGTTTTAGTCAAATCTTCCTTCAAACCGTAAAAGGTAAGACCGGCCGGGATTAATTACACCGTACAAGTTCGCCAATCTTTCAGCCGGGCCAGTGTCGGTACATTGAGGGAGGTTCCCCGTGCTTTCGCACAGACCTAATTAAAATAAACCTCATTTTCGGAGGGGCGTAACCCCGTTAACACCTTACTAGAAACCTATTTAATCGGCTAATTGTAATGTGTAAAACTCTCCGAGGAGTAACTCTTACTCGCAGTGGGTATCGGGATCCAACAACCTTATAGAAGGTATGCAATCTCATTGCAAATTTGAACACTTGAAATTACCGATAATGTTTTGCCCCAAGACTCCTATGACCTTAACAGAGGTCAACAAACCATAGGCTGCTAGTGTCACGACCCAAAATGTCACGTGACTGGCACTTGAACCATATGAAGTCTATAGGACCCCATCTAATTCAAGTAAGCCAGAAATATAAACCATTTGAAAGAAGGAAGTGAAGGAAAACTTGTTTTAAAGTTTGCATATAATCACTTTGAAAAGTCATAGTAAACCTTTTTAAAACATCATGTCTTTTCCGAAAATTTCGCAGAGTTTCATTTGTAAATACTGGCCCTAAAAGGGTACAACATGAATAATATGAATAAAAGCATCCCCAACCGAGAGCTAGCTCTTCGCCAATTGGCGGTCATAACCACGCAAGTAATATAATATTCAACGCCGAAGGGCGAGGATCAAAACTCAAAGGAAACAAATATCATTAAGAAAACCATAATAATACAGCGTGACTCTAAGGTCGAAAAAATATACAACTGGTCTTCTAGGTCTAATAAATATACAAGTCTGGTTGATGGAGTTTACTAGATACAACTGAATAAATAAAAGGTACAATGGTGGTCACGATGCAAGTGAATTCACCTACCAAGGCAATCACCCGGAAAGAAAGCAGTATGCCAGCAAAGCTGCCAAGAAAACCTGTACGGCAAAACCTGCAACAAACTATGGCACAACGGGGGTGAGTTGCCAACTCGTTAGTAGAAAACATCACCGAGCAGAAATCGTATGTATGACTCAATCCTAGGTCATACGATCAGTAATATCCTCAAATAATATGGCCTGAAGCATGATAAAATGGCAAGGGTAAACATCTATACATAAGTGTAATACCAAGTGCTCGTGTCAGCACCTTAGGTAGCAACATATCATAAATATGAGGTATGAATGCATTAAATGAAAACAGAATACATCATGAATGAGAAAACTGTTTTCTTCATATAGTGAGATTTCTGTATATATAAATCGAGGTATCATCAATGAAATCAACATAGAATCAGTGTATAGCATCGACACAAAAATATATATCTCGCTGTCTCAATATCTCAGGCTCCAGCAATCCGGACTGGCTTGTATCCTCAAATCTCAATAACTAGGGCTCCGGCTATCCGGACTGGCCCATACTGCGATCGGTATCCTCCGGATATCCGTCGAGTTCCAATAAAATCACCGGTTGGTATTGCTCCCCTGCTAGGCTCAACGCCATCATCTGCGACCATTTTGTCCCGGGGCACCGCTCCGTGTCCACCATGCACCCACAGACGGTTCCTCCTCCTCCTCAAATCAGGTGTATGATATTGCTCAAGAGCTGAGAAAACTCATGGTGGACTCCTCCCAAATCATATCATGAGAAAACCTCAACTTTCATTTTAAAATGATAATAAGTTTATAAAATCCTTGCGGTTTCTCCAAATCCATAAATCTCATGGAAATCCGAAATCCAAATCTTGAGAGTAAATAAACGATGAATTCCATAATATTGCATGACAATGAATATAATAACATCCACAGGTATATATGTAAGAAATGCAATATCTAAACTAGCACATCAATAATATATCAGAACTAGCAGCTAACAAGCGATATCAATACGGTAATAATCTCTAAAGTGTACGTAACATGGCAATTACCGATGATGATGTGTGTGAGCCGGCAAGCAGGTGTACGTAGAGCGTACGCATCATCGGTAATGGTGCTGGTGTCCTGACAGCATGGGTTTCATAATGACTAAAGAAAACAAAAATAAGCAAGCAAAACGATGCGAATAATAAGAATATGAGGAAAATGAATAGTAAACGCAGCAATAAGGTATAATCGAGTCATACTGTTTTGGCATTTGAAATAATACGAATCATGGTGTTTAGAAAATATGGCTACGGTGTTTTTTAAGAAAATATACGTCCTTTGAAATATCCGTAGTATCCGTTGGCCTGTATTTAAAATACTCACGATTCGTTAGTTTTGGAAATAAGTATGACTCGAGCCCAGTCTAACATCTACTAAGTAAACTACAGGTCTAAACTAACAGAGTAATCGAAAGGGTAAGGAAAACCACCTAAGTCCGAGTCGATATATATATCTATATAATAGTCGGTGATCCGCCTCAATAGTATCACGTACGATACAATATATAATATGACATGCTCGAGTTAAGAGTGTGGATCTATCATCATAATTATATCTCGTAAGGTAAATCCATCGTACGACATCCCAAATCTGGGTACGGGTCGAATATCACATCTATCTCATTATTCATCCGGTATCCTTATCATCACATATCGTGAACTGGGGGTACTGATCTAAGTCTAGTACATACTGATACCATCAATATATATATGTGCATGTGTATGAAAACATATCGCCTAAAGACCTGCTATAATATCATGTCGTATCTCATAATACGAACCAAATCACATCACCGATCTGGTGGCCTCATGCCCAATCATATCGACTCATCTCTAAGTACCATGTACTATCCTCATTATCCATGTATATGTATGTATGTATATATATATATATATATATATATATATATATATATACATACATACTCACAAACATATATGTATATATATACATATATCCCCATATACGCACAAGAAAGTAAAATGCATGCGAGTGTTTGTGTGTGTGAGTGTAAACCTTATTCTATGGTTCGCAGCTACAACTAACTAACGACACTATCAAACCAATTATACTAGAATTAACCTATGATCTTCTAAGATTGTACTTGCTAATTACCCAAATTTCACATAAAAGAATATAAGTATAAAACATATCCCTGCTACACTACGAAACTGCGGGGGTGCTATACGCCATCCACCCGACATCCCCCGTAGATATATATCTACTCATTTTGATCCTTGCTTGCCGAAGTCGATGACGCCACACTCTTCCTTGTCGTTCATGTCCACTCGAGGGTACCTACAGATATACACACACAGTATCGTAAATTGAAATCGCGAACGAAAACCAAAACGGCATGTGTATCACGCATAGGTTAAAACCTATGGTCTCGCATGCAAAACACTACCAAACAACCCTCGTCGTTGACATTCAAACGCCACACGATGGAAATTAAATCAATACAAAACTAAATATTCAGAATCGCAAAATATGAAAAACAACAACTAAGGAAAACCACTTTCAAATTTCGTCTCAGGTAAAATTAGCAAATTTTCCTTATGGGGTTTCCCTAAAAATCAGATACCAATGCCACAGACCAAAAATCACACATTTTCATTCCAACTTGGCCGCAATTTGTGGCCAAACCTATTAAATCTGTGGCCAGGAATTGTACTGCGGGTCTAAGGTTTTAGATAATGCTTCTAGGATGCCTGCTTGTATCACTATATTTGCTAAATAATTTCTAGGTTCCCGTTGTGTTAGCAGATCTCCAATAACGCCTCAATTTCCACAAATTCCCGATATCAGGGTTTCTAAGTTCGTGACAAGGGGTCTAGACTCTGGTTTTAGTCCAAGATACATTCACTACAGGGGTTGTATGTTCTCTCCTAACCTCAATTACACTATCCCAATTCAAGAATTCCTCAAAACCCTAACTTGGAATTTTCTAACCTCACTAAACATCACTAAAACACTTCTAAACATGCATGGACACTAATGTGAAAGAAACACTATACTAATGGTGTAAAAATTACCTCATTTGGCAACTCAAGAAAATTCTTGAGTTGCTCCAAGTCTCCAAAATCCAAACTTTCTTGGTCCAAAGTGCTTGTGGTGAGCTTGTGCTTGTTTTTAGTGAAAGAGGGATGATGTTTTGATGAGTGATTGAGCGTGTTTGTGAGGTTTTTGTGGAGGAGGGAGATGAGGGCAGCCAAGGTTGAAGAAGGAGGAGGGAATGATGAACAGAATGATGTGAAGAGAATCGCTCATGTCAACCAAAGACCCATCACCCTCTCTCTCCTTTCTCTGTCATGTCCATACCCTTTTCTTTATTCCATTTTCTTTTACTTTTCTTTTCTTTTCTTCTCTCTTCTCATTTAAAACGAAACCAAATGAAAAATAAAGAGAAGCCATGGTAAAAAAATATAGAAATGTGAAATAGGACATGGTGCATGTCATGTGCACAAATCAAGCTTAATGCACGATTAGTGATATTTAATCGCGATTAACATTAAAATTGTATATAATTAATTATAAAAATTCATAATTTTCCTAAATCACATAAAACACCCTCATTTCAGAAATTCCTATAATTTTCCAAATATTTCCCAATTTATTGGAAATTAATTATACCGCATTATCAAATATTCATAATATTTATTATTTAATTTTATAAATTCCCAAAAATAATATTTTATGTTTCTGAAATGTTACGGCTAGTCAAGTTCAACCCGTCATTTCTTGATTGAAATAAACCCACCAGCACGACCCTTGACAGAGCTCAACAAGGCCGTACGACTACCCTAATCCAATCGCAACTCATGCTTTGCAGATAAGCATTAATCAGCTACCGCACACTACGCCTTAACAGAGGTCAACAAACACAGCACGAATACTAAATATTACTTACCTGAAATGACAGAGGGCTACGACAGGTTTTTTAGGAAACCTTTTGCGTAATGAACTTGATATCGTTGTAGAATCGAGTGATTTTGAAAAGGAATGCTTTTGAGGCTTTTATTAGTTTTGCTAAAGAGGTCACTCCCGGTGAATGGATCTCGGCTCTTTCCTTATTGAATAAGGTGCAGGATATTTCATAAATACCACTATGCAAAGCAAAAACTATAAAAGCAATCAAAAGATAAACCGAGTAGGTTGTAGCATCTGCTAGTTTCGCTAAAGAGGTCATTCCCGGTGAAAGGATCTCGGCTCTTTCCTTATCGAATAAGGTGCTGGATATTCTACAAGCAATACCGCTATGCAAAGCAAGAACTAGAGCTACCAATTTTTAAACAAGTTTCTACAACATCTTTAGGTTTCTTTTATTTCATTAATCTCATTAATGAATTCCCATCAATTTTATGCTTCCCAAGCATCACAAAAGAAACGAAAGAAGCAATATTTATTATATCTCATATATATAATATAGGCATTCGTCTTAGAACATATCAAGCGATCACATCAAAAAATATCAGCAACAGAAGAATCATATATGAAATATTGGATATACTAGGAATTCCTTGTTTTATTTAAGCCATAAAAAACGCGGATTCCACGGTCGCGATGAATAGCCAAACCCACATCCCTAGACCCCTACGACAGAGACAAGCAACCCTACCAATTCTAGAGTTAGGAGACCCGGTCTCGACTCCTCGAGATGGTCTCCCACTGGACCCTAGAACCTGGTTACTTGTGCTCCCTGCCTTGGGTCTATCCTAATGCGGAAAGGTAAATAATATACATCAATGGTGACATCATCCTCAACCCGGAAGTGCCCTAATAAAATATTATTACATACAATGAATTTTACATGAATGAAAATAAAAATCCTCATCTTTTATAAAACCCCCGGCTATTCAAAACACGACGATCCAATATAACATATCACAGCAACACATAACATCACATGTCATCAACGTAAGTAAATATGCGTATCCTAATTGTCGTTGGCATATAGCACCGAAACAGGCGATACACCACATATTACACTTACAGTCGCAGAAAAGAAAGTGAAAAACTACAACAATTAGAATCCGCAACCACTTTAGACATCATAAAACCAATGTATCTCATACTTTGGATTTCATGTATAACCAAATGAATTTCTTAGACATCACATGCCTAATAATTATAAACCCCGCATTTTAGTCATGGTATTGAAAACACTTTCCAATAACCAGTCGGGTAATTCAATAAGATTCCCGATAACCAGATCGAATCCTCGTCAGAAACTTTAGTAGACGGCCACACACCCCGATGTCGTCGACGAAGTGCACTAAGGAGGAACACCGCATCCGCGTGCACCCTAACGGATGTTTTTGGCGACGGGGTTCTCCTACAGTCACTTGGTTGGGGCTATAGGGAGTGGCTATCTATTAAGGCTACCCAGCGAGTATCCGCATACACTACGTAATTGCGACGGACTTTTGATCCACATCAAAATTCCGTGGCAACCGATCAACTGAGACTAAACTGCTACATTTATAAAATTCAAACTTGTTATCTCATAACCAATTATGTGGATTACAAATATTGTATCACAATCACAGATAGCTAGACGAAGTTAAACTTTTTGATCGAATAAACAAGCACCCAAAATATCCCAACAAGCTCAACACTTGAGCGGAGTCCAAAAAGTACCCAGAAACTGCCACAGCTCCTATGAACCAGCAGTAGAAGGGTCAACCAATGCCTCACATGTGGCACCGCTGAACTACCACAAACCCTAGGGTTTGGTAGCGGTTCTGACGGTCACATAATCGAGTTAGGGTTACGTTCTTCTAGAGGGTCCACAGAATCGCTTATAAGATTTTTTGAAAATTTTGAACTAGGAAAAATCCAACTATTGGAAAATTTCAGCGAGGGAAAAATTGGGTTATTGATATCCGTTCAAACATTTTACCATCGTCTAAGTAACCCGAATACATGTTAGAATTATAATTATGAAACACTCCGAGTTTATTTTGCATAAAGTTAACATCATATGAAAATTTAGCAGAAACAAACAACACCTGAAACCCTAAAACCCAGAGTTAGGAACACCCTGAAAATTTGAAGCCCAAACTCCCCAAAATACCCGGTGAGCTCGGTTTTGAGGCCAATGTGGCCGGCCAAAAGTCATTGGAAATGCCTCAAATTTCCATGGTGTTCATGTTATATCACATACAACATTCTCCAGTTGTTTTAAAAAAAAATTGAGCTCAAATGAAATTCGACAGATACTACTTAAAAGGGTTTCAAGTTTCGGATTCATTTCGGTTCGTAATCTAACAAACATCGTAGAATTTTCTAGCATGGCTCTGATACCACTCTTAGGTTGCCTAGCACGACAGCAAGTTTTCGCGAAGCATCATCCATGCCATATTTAAATTTTAGACGTTCTAGCTAACCCTAACCTAAGATCGTATACTAAAAAATCCGACGAAACGAATGCAAACAACTTTGCAACTAAAGTGAACGAGGAATATAACCTTTGTTGACCAGTCCTTCACTTCAATAGCTCCGTGTATTAGTCCTTTCGTTGCGATAACGAACTCTCGGACTCTAGAGAGGCTCCCATGAGGAAACGAACAAGCTTGCATCAAAGTCTTCGAGGCCGAAAATGATCTATGTCGAGGAGACACTATCCCAAGCTATCTCTTCACTAATGGTGAGATTAGTGAAGCAAACACCCTAAACTAAATGGCTAATAGTAGAGGATGATGAAGTAGGAAGTGAGCTCACTTTAGTTTTATTTTTCTCACACTAATTCTTCTCTTAGAAAAAACATAGTGAGCTTTTTCTTTGATGAGGAAGAAGAAGAATGAACTCATGAGAGAGTGAGGTTAGAATTGTAACCATAGGCGAGTTAGTGTCATGCCTAACTTATGTAGAGAATAAACCATAGTCTAATGTTAAGGGTTGGGTTAATAAATATCTTAAGCTAGACAAACAAGTTGAATAAGTCAATGTATCCATAAGCTTCTACAAGTCTATCCATGACTAATTCCAATTGTTTTGTCAATTACATAAAGATAAATAAAACCCAAACATAAACCCTAGCATGGTATAAGTCTCATACACCGTTGTTGCATATGTAACCTAGCATGACACATGAATATATATCACATATATATTTATGTGTCAAAAGAAAACAACAAATATATCACATATATGTAAAGTGTATCAAATGTGAGAAAAAGAATAACTTAAGTGAGCTAATATTAGTTAATGTAATGTAATATATTAAATATATAATTACACATTAAATTATTAAATCAACTCTTGATTTAATAATCTGGCTATATCATATACAACCGACTAATATCATATGAATCAACTTATCGAATGAACTCTTGATCCGATAACGCGGCTATATCATATATAACCGACCGATATTACATATCGCGAGAATAGAATGCAGTATCACATACACGCATTAATCTCGGTCCCGCACATATCACATATCTGCTCCTACTCCGTTTCGCTTGAGCCAGGAAACCTCTGTGTAGGACTCTAAAGACTCGTCAATACTCCGGCAGTAGGTGATGATCATATCAAACACCCACAAGCTGTAAGAGGTCTACCAAACGTAACGGACACCCGGGTAATGAGAGATCAGAAGATCAACAAGCAAGCCGGCTCGTACTCCTGCGAATCCAATCAGTAACACTACCGTACAGTCCGGTCTCTTCGTCTGATATGTCGCATATCACAGCCCGGGGGTGGTATACCGTCAGACTCCAATAACCTGATAAGTCATGCCGATGCAAGGTCCATAACGGTCCGAGAAACTACTGATAACACTTACCAGTAAATCTCGGCAACCCTGGCCAGGGATTTCCTGTTATGGCCAATCGAGCATATCGCAACATCAACTCCCAGTACCGGGAGAGACGAAACCCCTCCTTTCGCTCATTGGCTCCTTGTGACTCGGGACTGTACCCAAAAACCACCTTTTTGCACGATCTCTTTACCGTGGTATGGTGGAAATAAAAGCACAGTGGGAATAAAATAAGACCCTATGACGATCTCGGGTCTACAGACTAACCTGTACCAGTGTCACCAGAGAACTGCTATCCGACGATAGGTATAATACCATCTAGGAGTTCTCGGCGAGTCCGTTCAATATACCCTGTCTCCACTGAGCACCCGTATACTATCTCTGATGTCAAACACCAATGTATATGCGATCATCCATCGCCCATCATATAGGTCGAGAAGCGTATACGCTAGTCTACTCTGGAGCATCGATGCCCTGTCTCGATACTTCTATGATTAGGAACATTTGAAGGATGTACTTACCGACTACCCTTTCCCCACTAGTATGATCTGCATCATAATCCTGGTAGTCAAGTACTGATCCTAAGGGCTTTATCAATATGTAATAGAGAGACAATAAGTGTACATGTTAAGATAAAGAGCATCCAGATAGCTAACTATCATGTCGAGCAAGAAAGTCCTCCCTATATATGTCCAAGCTGGCACTACAATATACATCGCATGTACAGTAATGGCCTCTAGGGCATACATATAACTAACACTGGGTATACTGAACATGATTCGCCGAGAACTCCTAGATGGTATTATACCTAACGTTAGATAGAAGTTCTCTGGTGACACTGGTACATGTTAGTCTGTAGACCCAAGATCGTCATAGAGTCTTATGTGATTCCTACTGTGCTTTGATTTCCACCTTAGCATGTTCAAGAGAGCGTGCAAAACGATTGTTTTTGGGTACAGTTCCGAGCCACATGGAGGCAATGAGCAATAGGAGAGATTTCGTCTCTCCCGGTATAGGGGGTTGATGTTGCGCTGTGCTCGATTGGCCATAACAGGAAGTCCCTGGCGAGGGATGATACTGAGATTTACTAGTATGTGTTATCAGTAGTTTCTTGACCCGTTATGAGCCTCACATCGGCATGACTTATCAAGTTATTAGGGTCTGATGTTTACCACCACCAGATTAGATATGCGACATATCAGACGAAGAGACCGGACTGTACGGTAATGTTACTGATAAGCTTTGCGGGAGTTTAGACAAGCTTGCTTGCTGATCTTCTGATCGCTCAATACCCGGGTAGCCGTTACGTCCAACTAGTACCGCTGACGGCTTGTGGGTAACTGATATGATCATTACCTACTACCGATGTATTAACGAGTCTTTAGAGTCCTACACAGAAGTTTTTTTGCTCAAGCGAAACGAAGTAGGGAACATATGTGATATGTGCGGGACCGAGATTAATACGTGTATGTGATACCGTATTCTTATCTCGCGATATGTGATATCGGTCGGTTGTATGTTATATAGCCGGTTTATTGAATCATGTGTTGGTTCATTAAGTTGATATGTATGATATTAGTCGGTTGTATGCATTACATCCGGGTTATTAAATCAAGTGTTGATTTAATAATTTAATATATGATTATATATCTGATATATTATTATACATTAACTAATATTAGCTCACTTAGGAATTTCTTTTTCTCATTGTACATTTAATATACATGTGATATATATTAATGTATTATTTCCTTTGTGTCATGCTTGATGTTACATTGTACATGGATGTATGAGACTCATACCATACCATAAGATAATTAGGGTGAATATTTATTTAGAGAATAAACAAAATTTGGTGGAATAAGCATGTCTAAGAGGCTTGGAGAAGCTTGTGGAAGCTTTGGCTTAAGTCCACTAATTTGGTTTTTACTTTAGATATTTATTAACCAAACCATTATCTTTAGCCATGGTTAAGTCTCTACTTTGATCATATATGATATTTTCTCACCCATGGTTGCCATTCTATTCTTTCACCCCTTCATCTTCTTCATCTCAATTAAGCTCACTAGGTTTTCTTAAGGTGAAGAAAAAGAGTGAGAAAAATTATTCTAGAGTGTGCAAAGTTTCCACTTCATCAATCTACACTAGGCTAGTCATTTAGTATAGGTTGTTTGGTTCGCTAATTCTCAATTAGTGAAGAGGTAGCTTGAGTTGGAGATTCCTCGACGTAGATCATCTTCGCCCTCGAAGTTCTTCAAGCAAAAGTGGAGCCTAATGAGAGTCCGGGAGACCACTACTTAGAGTGATGGGACTACTACATGGAGTTTTAGAAGTGATGGACCGGTCTACAAAGGTTGTATTCCTTGTTCACTTAGAGTAAACATGTTTACTTGCTTTGTCTAACCCTAATTCTCTAGATAGATCCTCGGTTTTGGGTTTCTTAGCACCTAAAATTTTTTGAAATTGCATGCTTGATGCCTTAGAATATATAGTGAGGATGCTAAGGAACCTAGCAGATGTCGCGTTGTGTACGGGTGGCCATCACCAGAAATCCTTGGCCAAGGTAGTCGAGAATTACTGATTTGGATCAGTAGTTTCTCAGTTGGTGATGGGCTTCATACCGACACGAAATGTCGCTTTATTAGGTGTCTGACTTTATCCAACCCCTAGACTCGATATGCGATACTCTTAGACGAACAGACCGGACTAGACGGATATTGTCACGAACATGCTCTATTGGGGTTCGAATGAGTTTGCTGACATGCTTTTGGTCAAACCTACTGCCAGAGTATTGATGAGTCTTTAGAGTCCCACACAGAGGGTTTCCCTACTTTAGAGGAAATGATGTAGAGGCCGTATGGTTTTACGGTAGGATTCGATCATATACGTGCACTTGTGCACGTATCATGATTCAGATATATTATACTAGTGGGCTTTAGTTTAAGCCGGATTCTAGTATTAGTTTGATGGATTATTTTTGTCTCTTTGTAATCGTATTCTTCGGAATGCGAATGCGGGTATGTATATACGGATGAGGGGTATTCTTGTAATTTATTAAAAGGTGCTTTTAGAAGAAGACACCTCATATGTTTTTAACCATTTTGGATTAAATGGTTAATGAGGTGGAGGATGAGGTGTTTAATGCATTTATTGTCGCATGGCTTTATAGTGACTCATGGTTACTATTCAAGCATTTTTGACATTTGTTTTGTTATGAGATATTTTAGGGTCTTGAGATATTTTGGAGACATGAGATATTTATTTCATGCATCATTTATTGCTCACAACACTTAGCCATTTTTCTTGAGTTGCCTCACACTCTTATCCTCAAGCTTCTTCTTCTACCTCCACCCTTCAAGTCTCATGTGATGAGAAACCTATGATGTTTGGAGACAAATTAATCCATCATTAGATTCTACATCCTTTAGCTATCTTGTTTAGTGAACTAGGTACCCTAGTTACCTCGGCTATGAGGGTAGAGCACGAAATACAAATTCTCAGGTGAATCATCTTCGATGGAGGGAGACAGGAGATCAAGCAAGATCATGAAGGCCTTTTGGAGCTTGGGATGATGGCTAAAGACCGAAGGACACAGATCATTCGGTATAACCATTCTTAACTCCTTTCTTTATAGTTTACTAGCTTTAGGGTTTATAGTCGATCAGTATTTGGGGTTGTTCTAGCGCCAGTTTGTAAAAATTTTGTTCCGCAATCGTCCACGGTTTGATGGCCAGGGCGCTTGCATAACCCAACAGGTAAAGGGAAGAGACAACCGAATAATCCTATTCAATTTCTTTAGAACCTGTGGCAATCATCGAATGAAGTAACTTCTTAGAGTTCGTATGTAACTATACGATGTCCGTTCCAAGAAATATGGATCATCGTAGTGATACGACGTGTTCTGAATAAATGCAAAGGGTAGAGTAGGAGTGGCAGGGATATATGCTACTTTGTCGCGAATGAAGACAAGCTAAAACCAAAAAGTGTTAAAAGGTTCAGTCAAATTGGTTCATGAGTTTTTAAGTTAAGTCATGGGTCACTGTACCACAGAGAGAGAGAGAGAGAGAAAAGAAACACTCAGCGTGCACTCTATCAAGATTAGATTGGTTTTCACTTTATCTAATTAGGATGGCTCCCACTGTTTCCTCGAATTTTCCTTCAAACCCTAAAAAGAAAACTAGTCAGGATCATTTACACTTTACAAATTCGCTAACCGTTCAGCCAGGCCAGTGTTGGTACTCCGAGGGAGGTCCCCCGTGCTTTTTCATGGACCAAATTAATAACCCTGTTTCCGCAGAGGCATAAACTCGTTAATACTTTCTAGACACTTAATAGGCTAAAAACCAAGTAGTTTTAAAATTGGTTTCGACAATATCATTTAGGTTTATTTTCCCTTGCATTATTCAGTTAATGTGTTCCTATCATTTAATGTTTCCAAGCCACAAAAGAAACAACCAAAATAACATGTGTTTTTATAAGCTATCTGCATTCGCCATGGGGCCTCGTCATGCATCGTTAGGTTACTTAACTAACGGCAGAGTGGGGCATGACTAGCGCGAATGCAAAACATATAGAAGCATCTACTAAATATATATAATATATATATCAACATTGCAGGCAGATAATGTAAGTGTACGGTAGCGCCCCGGCCGTCGATCCGAGGCCAAAATACGGAAACAAAAACTTTTTCATAAACTTGAATCTGGCGCTATCGTATACTTTCACACGGATCGAACCATTAACACAAACTAGCTAACTAGAGAAGGGTTAGAAAAGCTATACCGATCGATCCGTATCCTTCGGTCTTTGGCCGCCATCCCAAGCTCCTCGCTGCATCTCCGATATCCGGTATCCTCATCGGAAGGGCACCACATTAAAGAGACTTTTTTACGGGCTCCCGCCTCTAAACCGAGGCAACTCTGATACGAAGTTTGCTAGCCAACGTGTCTAAGATTGCTGCAGAATATATGTAGAACACTTTGTCTCAAGGTTTAATCGAAGTTGCCTTTATGAAGTATGAGGAGAAATGAGCTTTGGAGATGAGATAAGGATTTTGTTGCAAATGAAAATGAATCACTAATCGCTTTTTCTCAAAGATGGGGGCTACCCAAATTGTGCTCGGCCATGGCCATAAAAAGAATGGTGGTGGTGAGTGTAGGAGCAAATATGAGGTGACCATAAGCACAAGAAAACCTCACTTCTAATATCCAAGTCAATCCAATCACAATTAATGCAAACATTGAACCAAGCGCATCTAGAACCTCCAAGAGGGTTCAGCTAGCTGCTGGAGCCCCAGCACCGCAAAAAAAAAACATTTGCAAATCTCCACTTTTGTAAGAAACCCCCTTTCAAAGAAAAAATCAGCCAAGAAAAGATAGAATGATATTTGGCCAAAAAAAGAAAGCAAGCTGGCAACTTCAAAAAGCAATCTGGTAACAAATTACAGGATGACCCCGCGACTGTATATACATACCCGTATTTATATTCCGACCGAATACAAATGCAATGAGAAAAAATCTACACAGTATAATACTAGGATCCGGCTTAAACCTAAGCACGCTAGTATTATCCGTCCGAACCATTACACGTGCACAAGTGCATGCGTATGTTCGAACCCTGCCATAAATCCATACGGCCACTACAACGTTTCGCCCGAAACTTGAGAAACTGTCTGTGGGGGACTCTAAAGACACGTCAATACACTGGCTGTGGATTTAACCACTAGCACGTCAGTGGTACTAGCTGTACGTAACGGGCCACCAGATATTGACCAAAAGGGAGGTCGCTGAGCAAACTCATCCTGACACCCTACCGAGTCTGTCAGTGACAATATCCGTACAGTCCGGTCCGTTTGTCTATGACTATCGCATGTCGGGCCTAGGGGGTTGGTAAAAGTCAGACCCCCCAAAAGCGGTACAAGTCGTGTCAGAGTGTAGCCCAGAACACCCTGATATACTGCTGGAATACCTACCAGTAAATCTCCTGCCTTTGCTAAGGACTTTGTGTAATGGCTCTCCTAGACACAGCGCGATCTCGCCCCCAGTATTGGGACAGACGAAACTCCTGCCGATCCGCTCACTGCCTCCATGTGGCTCGGGACTGTACCCAACTATAACCTGTTTGCATGAATCCTTTGAGCCGTGGTAGGGTTGTAATCAAAGCACAGTGGGAACTCACACGAGATAAATGATGATCTCAAGTCGATGAACTAACCTGTACACATGTCACCAGGGAACTTCTATCTGACGTCAGGTATAATACCAACTAGAATGTTCCCGGCGAGTCCTGTCCGGTGTACTCATAACCCAATGAGCACGTGTATACATCTTAGGTGAACCAACTGACACCTATGTCTTGAGAGATCGGCCACCGCCCTTCGTTGGGGTCTTGACTGTATACACTAGTCTACTCCGGAGAATCGATGCCCTGTCTCGAAAACTCCCACGACTAGGGACCTTTTAATGATGTGCTTATAGACCCCAGCTCCCACGTATATGATCGCCATCATACTGCTGACAGTCAAGCAAGAATCCTAAGGGCTCTTATCAACGTGTAATAGCGACCTGTAAGGTCACCTAAAGCAGTACACGATGATAAAGATATACCTGATAGCATACTATCATCTCGAGTAAGACTGTCTTACCGGCAGAGGTCCTCCCTCAATCATTGCAATCACGTGCCTGTGATCCAATAATTGACTCTGAGGGCACTATATCCAACAATCTCCCACTTGCACTCAAGGCTAATTATTGCGATGTCGCATACTCACAGACCGTGTGATACCGAACACCCAATTCCTCTACTAATCAGTCTCACAAAGCCCGGTTGTGAAACTACTGCGTTCAAGGAATAGCCTCGGTGAGTGGATACGCCCTGATGTTTCTTTCTATGTCTCTCTTTATATCATGTTCGCGGAGAAAGCCATCTCCCGAAATGAGCAATACCTATCTTAGAATATGTCTGGATGGGACCTAGTTCATAAATGAACTCCAAATCCAAACTTCTTAGACTGTATCGTCAACTGAACTTAATCAATGTCCCGCGCCATGCCTCCCTCAATATCCGCTTAGACCTCCTGTCCAAACAACTGCCCTTCGTCAGAGGGAAAACTATAACTCTGTCAGTCACTCTGTCACCCAGGTCACCTTGGAAGCCTAGAATGATAACTGTCACCCGAAGGAGGCCGCCGTTAACAGTTTCCTAGAACATCCACTTATGTTCTAAAACTGCTTCCCAAAGTTTCTCCAGGATTGGATCAATATCAAATTATTGCAACTAGTGCAAAAACAACATCTGGTGTGGTACTTGACATCTCTTGATTGACTCAGTTGCCTAAGCAAGTGATCTGCCATTCATGCACAACCCTCTCCCCTTTAATCTGTAAGACACCTTTAGAGAGGGTGCCTCCATCACCTGCAGGTACACCACCATGCCAGGAGTCGTCCATTCTAAAACACCTTTAGAATACTGTCTAAGTACCCAGATTGCCACACTACCCAAATCTATATCTAAAACCATAGATCTAGTAACCAGAATGTCTTATATAATATCCAAGTCCTATGTGGAAAAACCACCGTGTGACAACCAAAGTATAACCGATCGTAGCATAGGAATTTCACTTCCTATTCTGTGTATGTCATCCAAATTCCAGGACACACACCCTATTACCTTCTTAATAGATTCATCGCCTATTTTGATGAAGTCAAACCCATGACTGTTACACCAAAAATAGATGATCTATCTCCGCTATATCTGTTTTAGTCTATAAATAGACGTAAACTACTTGACCACTATGCTTCTGCTGCTGCCACCGACTACGACAACCCTCTGGCAGATAATATACACGTGCACTTCTAAAGCCAGTTCAGAACGACGCTATACTCATCCTTCTGCCGGGTCTCATAGCCTGGAACAACAGTAGTGTCAAGTTTTGGAAAACAAGAACCTCCCTGTCACCGTCTTTGAGCATACCGAAGTACCTCTCGAGTGCCTGAGGTTTCCCACAATATCTGCGGAGTGCCCAATGGAATGTCAAACTAGATTGAATCTTTAAGTTCTTATCAAATTTTCAGTAATCGTTTACGGTTCTGGAATCACTTCCAGTTCTACCATACTCCCACTACTGTTTTCTGAAAAATCCATTTTTATTAAAACTATGGGGAGTCAAGAACAATATCACTATTGATCTTCCAGATGGTAGAAAATCAACCCTCGTCATAGCCAGGGTCAACCCACAAACTGCCATTGCAGAAACGTACCTTGAGCTATCCAGAGTCTGGTTTTAAGCATAAGCCGGACAACTCCCCGTACCTTAACATCGTTAAGATATGAACCGTTCTATATCCAATATAGAAATAGAGGAACCGATTTAATTGGAATCAGATTCAAATCATGCAGCTGTCTCCAGTGCATGTCAACTAAATGGAGAGAGGCCAGTCAGCATTACTCAACTTAGGAGTGCATCCAATTATGAGTAACCTGAAAGAGAATCAAGTTTCACAAAACCATTACTATCAACTGAATACCATACACAAATATCTACATCTTCGATCATCTTGAAGAATCCTGATACTTGCAATACCTGGTTCTATACTTTACTCTTATACATATAACTTCTCAAAACTTGGACCTTGTATTTCTACGAAACACATGTCTAAGAACTAGAGAAGTCACAATTAAACAGAATATAGTACGAGGACCAACCCCTCTATCCTAATGGACACTGGACAATATACAATGCTTTGTATAAGTCCCCTGATTTGAATAACTCAAACCGTGTGCGTCTCAGGTTGAAAACTGTACCATGGTTATGAAGAATTACACCACTGTTGAATGCTCCTTACCTAACCATCAACTGATATAGGTAAATGTTATAGACATAATTTCAAAAAGTTATATCTCACTTTATAAAAATAAACATACAGATATATCAGTTTGAAATTGGTGCATAACAACGGATATTCAAAAACCAAATATTTGACGTCCAACAAACAACCCAGGCGATTTTCTCAAATATCACCAATTACAACGAATCCCGATTTAATGAAGATGATCACCTAATTCCCAATAACTTACTCCCACTCATCATCTGTAAAACCATACAGATGTGTTGGATATAGTGCCCTCAGAGTCAATTATTGGATCACAGGCACGTGATGGCAATGATTGAGGGAGGACCTGTACCGGTAGGACAGTCTTACTCGAGAGGTTTGTATACTATCTGGTTTTCCTTTATCATCGTGTACATGCTTTAGGTGACATTGTAGTTCACTATTACACGTTGATAGAGAATAGTATGCTCCCATGGTTTGTCTTTATCATCGTGTACTGCTTTAGATGACCTTACAGGTCACTATTGAACGTTGATAGAGCCCATAGGATTCTTGCTTGACTACCAGCAGTATGATGGCGATCATATACGTGAGAGTTGGGTAGTCAATAAGCACAACCTTAAAGTGGTCCCTAGTAGTGGGAGTTTCGAGACTGGGCATCGATACTCCATTAGTAGACTAGTGTATACAGTCGAGAGCCCGACGAGGGGCGGTGGCCGGTCTCACAAGCCATTGGTGTCAGTTAGATCACCTAAGATGTATAAAGGTGCTCATTGGGTTATGAGTACACCGGACAGGACTAGCCGGGAACATGCTAGTTGGTATTATACCTGACGTCAGATAGCAGTTCCCTGGTGACATGTGTACAGGTTAGTTCATCGACCTGAGATCGTCATTTGTCTCTTATGAGTTCCCACTGTGCTTTGATTACTACCCTACCACGGCTCAAAGGAGTCGTCCAAACAGGTTTTAGTTGGGTACAGTCCCGAGCCATATAGAGGCAGTGAGCGGATCGGCAGGGGTTCGTCTCTCCCGGTATTGGGGGTGAGGTCGTGCTGTGTCTAGGAGAGCCATTACACGAAGTCCTTGGCCAAGGCAGGAGATTCACTGGTAGGTATTCCATTAGTATCTCAGGGTGTTCTGGGCTACACTCCGACACGACTTGTACCGCTTTTGGGGGTCTGACTTTTACCAACCCCCTAAGCCCGACATACGATACTCATAGACGAACGGACCGGACTGTACGGATATTGTCACTGACAGGCTCAGTAGGGTGTCAGGATGAGTTCGCTCATCGACCTCCCTTATGGTCAATACCTGGTAGACCGTTACGTACAGCTAGTACCACTGACGTGCTAGTGGTTAAATCCACAGCAAATGTATTGATGAGTCTTTAGAGTCCCCCACAGACAGTTTCTCAAGTTTCGGGCGAAACGTTGTAGAGGCCGTATGGATTTATGGCAGGGTTCGAACATACACGTGCACTTATGCATGTGTAATGGTTTAGATGGATAATACTAGCGGGCTTTGGTTTAAACCGGATCCTAGTATTATACTGTGTAGATTTTGTCTCATTGCATTTGTATTCGGTCGAAATACAAATGCGGGTATGTATATACAGTCGCGGGGTTATCCTGTAATTTATTACGGGATCGCTTTTTGAAGTTGCCAGTTTCCATTCCGTTTCGGCCATTTTGCTTTCTTCCATTCTTGGCTGAAATTCCTTTGTTGAAAGGGGGCTTATTTGTAAATATGAAATTTGTAATGGAGGGGGTTTATTGTGGTGCCGGGGCCGCAGAATCTTTGTTGAAGCCTCTTGAGTTTTCTATAAGGGATTAGCCTCCTTTTTGTGCATTAATGTGATTGTATTTGTAAAAGACTTTGGTGTGACTTCTTATCCTTGTTATCATACATTTTCGTTTCCGCATTTTGGCCTCGGAAAGACTGCCGGGGCGCTACCGTAGACTTACATGGTATCAGAGTCACGCCATTAACCTTTACTAGACTGTTCCAACGTATTTAAAATATCAATCGAACGAATTTTCTAAAATCTGCATTTCCAAGTCATAGTTTCTGTCGAATTTTTCCTGTGGTCAAAAAATTATTTAGTGTGCTGCAGAAAAACAGGCAGGGTGTTTTAAGAGAACTGAGAAAATTTGGTGAGCTGAACCCACAGTAGCGCTGCGGAACCGCGACCGTACCCACGTGTTGGCCGCGGTTCCGCCGCGGTCCTGTAGCAAAACTTCACCAAATTTTCGGAGGTGGTCTCTGACATGGAAATGGGGGTTTTGGTATTTTTGGCCCTGATTATTTTGAGTACTGGGTATTGTACTTGGGGCCCACTTCGGGAAATTTTGTCGATCGAAAATTTTAAACATGTTAGTTCACAGTATTTACATTATATCTGCGACCGTGAATGTCATTTGATCGGTAAATCTTTGCTAATTGCTATAGCCCTTTTAGACGGATTTGCGAACGTGACATTCACATTGATGTTCTATGATGTTGCAGATTTGTCGTGGTGGATAGCCTGGATGCAATGGTAGTACAGTTTGGTTGTATTTGTACATTTGATATTGCGGGCCGAGCGTCCCACATGTGTACTCCCGTCACTGCCTGTTTGTATATTATTCTTTTGGTGCACGACCGGGATGAGGTCGATGTACCCGTTGTATATTTTACTTTCTGTACTAGGATTACCCAGCTGTGGGGTGCAGCCTTTGGGCCACCACTCTCTTGTCCGAGCTCGCCGGACAGAGTTGTTTAACTGATTTCGGATAGCCGGGTTCTAGAGGGCAACGGGCCCGCATCTCATGGCTTTGAGAGGGAGGGGGCTTCACTCTAGAATTGGTAAGCTATTCGCCGCACTCGTAGGGGGTACAGGTTGACCCAAGAAGAGTGCACAAGTTACCGGATTCCGTGAAGTGCTGGGTGGTCCATTCACGTTGTTGAATGGGCTGCCTCGCTTCAGGTTTTGGCGGGTAACTTGTCGCGCCCCTATGGGTCTAGGATCTCATTGCACATGCTATCCACACGACCAGGGGAACGTCGGGTTTCAATAGCGGCTCTATGAAACCCGGGTTTCCAGATTATCTGTATAGTTCTGTGATGCTTTTTATATTTCAGTGATGTTGCAATTTTTTCACGCCTGGAGCGAATATTACATATTGATATATATACTAGTAGATGTTGTATATATTTTACACCCGCGCTAGTCCAGTTCCCGCTCTGTCGTTAGTTAAGTAACCTAACGGGTGATGACGGGACCCAGTGGCGAATGCGGATGGCATATACGTACATCATATTTTTGTTCTTTTGTGGTGTGATTAATTGATGGGACTGCATTGATTCAGATCAATGCAAGCTAAACAAACCTATTTTGATGTTAGAACATTTTTCAAAAAAAGCTGTTATTACAATGACGTTTTATTTTGTTTTGCACAGAGGTATTCGGTTATGAATATCCAGCACCTCAGTCGACGAGGCAAGGGCCGAGATCCCTTCACCAGGAGTGACCCCTTGGACAAAAGTTTGCTTCAGGGTAATAACTTCACTATAGTCGATTGCCTTTTGCTTTGCATCGTGGTATTCAGTTGGAATATCCTGCACCCCATTCTACGGGGAAAGAGCCAAGATCCCTTCACCGGGAGTGACCTCTTTAGCAAAGGTTTTCGCCACTATATTTTTTATAAAAAGCTATCCGGTTCCTTCAAGGATATCAAGTTCATTACGTTAAAGGTTTTTCGCCAAAAACCATTCGTAGCCCTCCGTCATTTCAGATGGGTAGCACTTAGTATTCATGCTATGTTTGTTGGCCAAAGTCAAGGCATAGTGTATGGTAGCTATTTGTTATCTTTCTGCTGCATAGATAGATGCGTTGGTTTGGGACAGTCGTACTGCTTTGTTGGCCAAAGTCAAGGGTAGGTATGGGTGGGTTCAAATTAACCTGGACAATGACGGGTAGAACTTGACATGCGACTTATGATTTGTTGGCCAAAGTCAAGTTCATAAGAGCAAGGGGTAAAAATCACATCGGGGGTTTCTAAAGAAAACTGAAACTTGCCAGATATGCGCATACCTTCTAGAGTGTGATAACGTGAGTGGATTCTATAACGTTATCATGCGATGATAGTTGGATCCCGATTCCTACTGATGAGTTGGTTTACTCCTCGGGTGATCCCGACTAATTCTTCTTTCTGGTTTGGAGGAGAATTTGAGGTAATAGTGGGAGGTTTCCTGATTGGATAAAGTGATAACCATTCTGATCTAGGTTAGAGTGCACGAAGATTGTTTCTTTTCTCTCTCTCTCTTTGGCAGCGACCATGGCCCGACCCTAGACTATGACTCAGTGACCAAGTTAACCGAACCTTGTTAAAAACACTGGCTTTTGGATTGTCTGAGTTGCATGCCTCATTGCCACTCCTACTTTTACCCTTTTCTCCAGAACACCCTGTATTACTGCGAACATGTACTTCCATTGGATAAAACCATCGTATGGTTATATACGAACTCGAAGGAACTTGTTCCAGATTCGAGGATGGTTTCCGGTTCTGGAGAAAAAGAATAGGACTATTCAGTTGTCTTTTCCTTTTACCTTCTCTCAGGTTACGAGTGCTCCTTGGATAAGGACAGTACTCCTATTACGCCAATTGGATAGTCTTCATCCAAACCATAGGCAGGTGCCGAACGGAAGGGAATGAAGAAAATCATTTAGCCTAAAAGGAGTACAGAAGGTATTAAGTAAAGACAAATAAAGGGATTAGTTAGAGGGCAAAGTAAATTGCGACTGCTATTCACGACCAAACCAAGTATTTCTTCGCCAATCCTACATCACCTTTGTATTTATCCAGAACACTCTATATCATTACGAAGATCCACAGTTATTTGGATACTCCAACGTATGGTTATATACGAACTCGAAGGAACTTGTTCCAGTTCGGGGATGGAATCAGGTTCAGGAGAAATAGGAATAAGGTTTATTCAGTTGTCTTTTATTTTCACCTTCTCTCAGGTTACGAGTACTCCTAGGATTAGGAGAGTACACCCATTATGCTTATTAGATAGTCTTCTTCCAAACCATAGGCTGGTGCCGAACGGTAGGGAAGGAAGAAAACCATTTAGCCTAAGAGGGTGTACAGAAGGTAATGACTAAAGACATATAAAGGGATTTGGAGAGATGGCAAAGAAATATACGGTTACAGTTGCGAATCTGATAATGGAAGAGGCATTACTAAGAATAACCGGATACCCCTTCTAAACATTTACATGTTTCAGTTTCACTGTGTATTGTTAAAAGAAAACTGATTTCCCAATTTGCCCTTGCTCCAGGGTATGTATTTACCAGGTTTGATTCTCACATCTGTATGGTTTTTCAGATGATGAGTGGGAGTAAGTTATTGGAAATTGGGTGATCATCCTCATTATATCGGGATTCATTGTAATTGGTGATATTTGAGAAAATCGCCTGGGTTTTTCGCCGGACGGCAAATATTTGGTTTTGAATATCCGTTCTTATGCACCAATTTCAAATTGATATCTCTGTACGTTTATTTTTATAAAGTGAGATATAACTTTTTGAAATTATGTCCATGACATTTACCTATATCAGTGGATGGTTAGGTAAGGAGCATTAAACAACGGTGTAATTCTTCTTAACCATAAGTACAGTTTTCAACCTACGACACACAGGGAATGAGTTATTAGACTCAAGAGACTTATACAGAGTATTGCATGTTGTCCAGTGTCCATGAGGACAGAGGGGTTGGTACTCGTACTATATTCTGTTTACTTGTGACTTCTCTAGTTCTTAGACATGTGTTTCGTAGAAATGCAAGGTCTAAGTTTTGAGAAGTTATAGGTATAAGAATAAAGTAGAGAACCAGGCGTTGCAAGTATCAGGATTCTTCAAGGTGATCGAAGATGTAGATACTTGTGTATGGTATTCAGTTAATAGTAATGATTATGAGAACTTGCATCTCTTTCAGGTTACTCATATCTGGATGCAGTCCTAAGTTGAGTAATGCTGATCGGCCACTCTCCATTTAGTTGACATGCACTGGAGACAGCTGCATGATTTGAATCTGGTTCAAATTAAATCAGTGTCTATGTTTCTATACTGGATATAGAACGGTTCATATCTTAACGATGTTAAGGTACGGGGAGTTGTCCGGCTTATGCTTAAAACCAGACTCTGGATAACTCAAGGCACGTTTCTGTAATGGCTGTTTGTGGGTTGAACCGGGCTATGACGAGGGTTGACTTTCTACCATCTGGAAGATCAATAGTGATATTGTTCTTAACTCGCCACAGTTTTAGTAAAATGGATTTTTTCAGAAAACAGTAGTGGGAGTATTGCAGAACTAGAAGTGATTCCAGAACCGCAAACGATTACTGAAAATTTGATAAGAACCTAAAGATTCGATCTGGTTTGACATTCCATTGGCCACTCCGCAGATATGGTGGGTAACCTCAGGCACTCGAGAAGTACTTCGGTATGTTCAAAGACGGTGACAGGGAGGTTCTTGTTTACCCAGACTTGCCATTGATGTTTTTCCAAACAGTGAGACCCGGCAGGAGGATGAGTATAGCGTCGTTCTAAATTAGCTTTAGAAGTGCACCAGTATATGACTCTGCCAGAAGGTTGTCGTGGTCAGTGGGAGCAGCGGAAGCATAGTGTACAAGTAGCTTATGTCTATTTATAGACTAAAGAAGATATAGCGGAGATAGATCATCTATTTCTGATGTGACAGTCATAGGTTTGACTTCATCAGAATAGGGGATGGATCTGTTAAGAAGGTAGTAGGGTGTGATGTCCTAGTATTTGGATGACATGCACAGAGTGGGATGTGAAATTCCTATACTACGATCGGTTATGCTTTGGTTGTCATATAGTAGTTTCTCCACATAGGACTTGGATATTATATCAGACATTCTGGTTACTAGATCTATGGTTTTAGATCTAGATTTGGGTAGTTTCCCAATCTGGGTATTTAGACAGCATTCTAAAGGTGTTTTAGAATGGACGACTCCTGGCACGGTATGTAGGGTTGCTAGGCACGCGCACAAGGGTCTACGAGGCATCAACCATGCCTGATTAAAAAATTAGCCGTGCCGAACAACCCAAAGCCGGATCTTTAAACTAGGGTTTAGGAGAAACCTAACATGTTAAACAGTTTAACACTAAGTGAAAGGGATTACAACCTTTGTAGATCCGGTCTCTCACTTCATTAGCTCCGTGTAGATGTCCCCATCGCTGCGATAGTGAACTCCGGACTCTAGAGAAGCTTCATAAGAAGAACGAACGTGCTTGCTTCGATGACTTCGAGGCCGAAGATGATCTACGTCGGGGAGACACTAACTCAAGCTATTCCTTCACTAGGTCATGATCTTTGTGAAGAGAACACACTCTACTATATGGCAAGTGGTAGAGGATGAAGAAGTAGGATGGTTGCTCACTTTAGAATTTATTTTCTCACACTTTTTCTCAAGCTCCATTGAAGCTAGAAAGCTTTTGTTGAAGAAAGAAGAAGAAGTGAATAATTCATCCAAATGAAAACTTATCCTTTGAATTATTGCACCATGGTTTAGTTAAGCCCTCATGCTTAACTCATGTAGAGAATTAACAAAAGTATAAGGTTAAGGGTTGGGTTAACTAATATCCTAAGGAATGACAAAAGAGTTGACTTTGTCAATGTTGCATACAAGCTTCTACAAGCTTGATAACATTGACTAAAGTCTCCTCTCTTTTGTTATTCTTAAGGAAATAAGTAAACCCTAATTCAACCTAAACTTGATATAAGTCTCATACACCCATCTTGTATGTATCATCAAGCATGATACAAACATGTACACTTGCATATATCACATATAAACAATGTGCACAATTTAGTGAGAAAATAAATCATAAGTGAGCTAATACTAGTTAATGTAATGTAATATATCAAATATATAATATTACATTAAATTATTAAATCAACTATTGATTTAATAACCCGGCTATAACCGACTAATATCATGTGTAACAACTTATCGAATCAACACTTGATCCGATAACCCGGCTATATCGCATACAACCGATCAATGTCACGAATCACGAGAATAGAATACGGTATCTCATATCGTATCAATCTCGGTCCCGCACATATCACATATGTGCTCCTACTCCGTTTCTCTTGAGCCAGGAAACCCTTGTGTAGGACTTTAAAGACTCGTCAATACGCCGGCAGTAGGTGACGATCATATCAAACACCCACAAGCCGCAAGCGGTCTGCTAAACGTAACGGCCACCCGGGTATTGAGCGATCAGAAGATCAACAAGCAAGCCTGTACATTCTCCTGTGAATCCAATCAGTAACACTCCAGTACAGTCCGGTCTCGTCGTCTGATATGTCGCATATCTCGCTTAGGGGTGGTAAACGTCAGACCCCAGTAGCTCGATAAGTCGTGTCGATATGAGGTCTATAACAGTTCGAAAAACTACTGATAACACTTACCAGTAAATCTCAGCAACCCTGGCCAGGGATTTCCGGTTATAGCCAATCGAACACATCACAACATCAACTCCCTATACCCGGAGAGACGAATCCCCTCTTATCGCTCATTGCCGCCATGTGATTCGGGACTGTACCCAAAATCCACCTTTTTGCACACCTTCTTGGATGTGGTATGATGGAAATCAAAGCACAGTGGGAATCACATAAGACTCTATGACGATCTCGGGTCAGCAGACTACTCTGTACCAGTGTCACCGGAGAACTGCCATCTGACGTAAGGTATAATACCATCTGGAAGTTCTCAGCGAATCCGTCCAGTGTACCCAGTTTTCTCTGAGCACCCGTACACCATCCTTGATGTCAAACACCGATGGATAAGGGATCATCCATCGCCCATCATATTGGTCAAAATGCGTATACGCTAGTCTACTCTGGTGTATCGATGCCCTGTCTCGATACACGCTCGACTAGGAACAGTTATAGGATGTACTCGCCGACTACCGTGGTCCACTAGTATAATCTCATCATAGTCCCAGTAGTCGAGTACATATCATAAGGGCTTTATCAACATGTAACATAGAGACAATCAGAGTACATGTTAAGATAAAGTACAACAAGATAGCATACTATCATGTCGAGCAAGAAAGTCCTCCCTATATATGTCCTAGCATCCACTACAATATACATCGTATGTACAGTAATGTCCTCTAGGGCGTACATATAACTAAAAATCTCCCACTTGCACTAGGGCCATCAGTTGTGGTATCACATACCCAAAAATTAGCTGTGGTTGAAGTATCTCATACTCAACCATCCCATAAAAGTCTCTATTGGGAAAAAGGCCTTTGTGAGTGGATCCGCGCTGTTGTCCTCTGTGTCTACTCTCCTAACTTCGATCTCCCTGGAGATCAACCATCTCCATGATCAGGTGATACTGCCTAAGAATTATATCTGGATTTCTGATGGGACGGTAGTTCCTTGGCAACTTCATTGTTACACAATGGTAGGAACGAAGTTCATCTCATGAACTTATATATATCCAGACTGCCTCTTTGGTAGCATCCTTGGTAACGATGTATCTTGCCTTTAATCGTGTAGTAAGTCACGGTATCTAGCTTGGAACTCTTCCAACATACCATCTGTAAGTCCACGGCAGCGCCCCGGCCGTCTAACAGACGCCAATATGCGGAACAAAACTTTTACGACTGGCGCTATCGCGTACTATAACCCGGATCTGCCATTAAAGCTAAACAAACATATTGTAAAGAGGGTAGAATTGTTATACCGAATGATCCGAGTCCTTCGGTCTTTAACCATCATCCCACGCTTTGTTGCGGCGGGTTCGATATTCTGAAACTCCAGTCTCGTTGTCCAGGTGGCACCACGTCGACGAATCATTAAATGGGCTCCCGCCTCTGAACCGAGGCAACCCGATCGTCAAGTTTGCTAAAAGGGACGACCAAGATGATGTAGAGAATGAGTATAACAATTTGTCTCGTTACGTCCAAGGCTATGGACGAAAGGTTAATGAAGTTGCCATTTGGAATCGGGTGAATGGAAATTGAACTATGAAATTTCCATACACTAAACTATCATAATCTTTTTCAAAGGGAAAAAATCAAATGAACAACCATCTCATCTTCAAGAGAGGGGGCCAGCCTAAATAGAGGAGGGGGGAGGTGAGTGTAGGAGCTAGGAGGGTGATCATAAGGAAAAATATCAAGGATATTTATCATGAAGAAAGAATGAGTGGTATGAACACATTAAATGAATTAAGCCACCTTACTTAACACCTCACCTCACAATTAATGCAAATGATGAGTCACTAATCCTAGTCACTATTTCTAGAATCTTCTAGAACCATGACTCACCCAAAAGACGAAAGGATAAATCCGCATTTAACCGAATGTTAAATACTGCTGATAGAAAACTAGAAACTGGAAACTTCCAAAAGTGATCCTGAAACGAATTTCAGGATAACCCCGTAACAGTATAAACATACCCGTATTTGTATTACGACCGAATACAAATGCAACATAGACAAAGATATTATATCTACATAGTATAATACTGGGAACCGTCTTAAACCAAAGCCTACCAGTATAATCTGCCCTAAAAATGATGTTGGAGATAGTGCCCTCAGAGTCAATTATTGGATCACAGGCACGTGATTGCAATGATTGAGGGAGGACCTATCCCGGTAGGACAGTCTTACTCGAGATGATAGTATGCTATCTGGTTTACCTTTATCATCGTGTACTGCTTTAGGTGACCTGACATGTCGCTATTGCACGTTGATAGAGCCCCTAGGATTCTTGCTTGACTGCCAGCAGTATGAGGGCGATCATATAAGTGAGAGCTGGAGTCTATAAGCACATCCTTAAAAGGTCCCTAGTTGTAGGAGTTTCGAGACAGGGCATCGATACTCCAGAGTAGACTAGTGTATACAGTCGAGACCCCGACGAGGGGCGGTGGCCGGTCTCACAAGCCACTGGTGTCAGTTGGTTCACCTAATATGTATACAGGTGCTCATTGGGTTATGAGTACACCGGACAGGACTCGCCGGGAACATGCTAGTTGGTCTTATACCTGACGTCAGATAGCAGTTCCCAGGTGACATGTGTACAGGTTAGTTCATCGACCTAGGGATCGTCATTTGTCTCGTGTGAGTTCCCACTGTACTTTGATTACTACCCTACCACGGCTCAAAGGAGTCGTGCAAACAGGTTTTAGTTGGGTACAGTCCCGAGCCACATGGAGGCAGTGAGCGGATCTTCGGGGGTTTGTCTCTCACGGTATTGGGGGTGAGGTCGCGCTGTGTCTAGGAGAGCCATTACACGAAGACCTTGGCCAAGGCAGGAGATTTACTGGTAGGTATTCCAGTAGTATCTCAGGGTGTTCTGGGCTACACTCCGACACGACTTGTACCGCTTTTGGGGGTCAGACTTTTACCAACCCCCTAGGCCCGACATGCGATGCTCATAGACGAACGGACCGGACTGTACGGATATTGTCACTGACAGGCTCAGTAGGGTGTCAGGATGAATTCGCTCATCGACGTCCCTTTTAGTCAATAGCTGGTGGCCCGTCACGTATTGGCTTATACCTCTGACGTGCTAGTGGTTAAATCCACAGCCATAGTATTGACGAGTCTTTAGAGTCCACCACACTTTCAGTTACTCAGCTTTCGGGCGAAACGCTGTAGAGGCCGTATGGAGATATGGCAGGGTCCGATCAGATACATGCGGTATTGCACGGATCAGGATCGGACAGTTTTGTACTAGTGGCCGTATGGTTATATGGCGGCGTTCGATCAGATACGTGCGGTATTGCACGTATCAGGATCTGACGGATATTACTAGCCGTCTTTGGTTTAAGCCGGATCCTAGTATAGTACAGTGTGGATTTTGTCTCATTGCATTTGTATCCGGACGGAATACAGATGCGGGTGTGTATGCACAGTATGGGGGTTTTCCTGTAATTTATTACGGGACCAGTTTTCTGGAGTTGCCAGTTTGCTTTCCGTTCCGGCCGGTTTTCCCTTGTTCTGTCCCGGCCGGACTTTTCCGATGGAGGGGGTTATTTGCAATTGTGCAAATAACATTTATGGAGGGGGTTTCTTGAAAAAGGTTTTATTATGAGAGCATCTTTTCTTTTGCACCATTCTTTCATTTATTGTGAAGAGAAAGGATTTGATTTGGATGTGAATGAAGTATGGTTGATGTTTTCTTGTCTTTGGATGTGGTCACCTCTTCCATTCTCCTACACTCACCTCCCTTGGTATATTGTTCCATTCCTCCACCATTTTCTTAGAGTGTGAGTTTTGAGAAGAAAAGAGAAGGAGAAAAGAGAAGGAGAGAGCTTCATCTTCATCTTTGAGAGAGTAGCATTCTTGATCTCATTTTTGATGCTAGAAAAATGCAAGCACCATTTTTCTTACCTTGATTCCTCCATCATCTACAAATGGCAACAAACCCCAAAAGAGACTATGTTCTACACTTCCTACAGCAAACCTTGGGCATGTCGAGTTGCCGGCTTCATGCCCGAGTTGCCTCGGTATAGAAGCGGGAGCCCGTAAAAGATGCAGGCGGCGTGGTGCCCTTCCGGCGAGGAGGCGACGACCGGAGATCCCGCGAGGAGATCGGAGAGGAGATGAAGACCGGAGGACTCGGATCAGTCGGTACATCTCTAACCCATCCTCTTGTTAGCTTAGACTAGTTTAATGGCACGATCCGGGTGTTTAGTGCGCGGGGGTGCCGGTTTGCTAAGTCCGCAAAATTAAAGTTTATCACCGTTTCCGCGTTTGGCCGTCGGATTGACGGCCGGGGCGCCGCCGTGCACTTACAGTGGTATCAGAGCCTCGCCATTAACTTCGTCTAGCTTGGTTTAATGTGTTTTACGTTTCCGATCGAACAAAATCCCGAAACCGCATTTTTCATGCACATTAGTTTCTGTCGAATTTTTTTTGAGTCCAAAAATTTTTCAGGTTGTCTCAGAGTGATGTGCAGAGAGTTCTAAGAATACTGCAAAATTTTGGTGAAGCGATGTTTCCGTTCGACCGCGGAAGGGCGGCCTAAGCCCCTCATTGGCCGCGCTTCCGCCGCAGGAATAAGACTTCACTTCATCAATTTTTTTTCAGTGGGCTTGTGGGCTTAAAATATGGGTTTTGGAATATTAAAATTGGGCCCAGTTTTTCTGTGAGTGCTGCAGTATTGGTTTGGGGGCCCACTTGTTAAGTTTGATCAATCGGAAAATTTTAAACACATTTTTCACAGTATTTACATTATATCTGCGACCGTGAATGTCACTCGATCGGTAAATCCGGTCTAACTGCTATAGCCCGGTTAGACGGATTTGCGAACGTGACTTTCACGTTGATGTTCTATGTATTTGCTGTGATGTTGCGGATCGGTCGTGGGGGATAGCCTGGATGCAATGCTAGTACTGTATTGTTGTATTATGTACATTTGATATTGCGGGGCGAGCGTCCGACTTGTGGACTGCCGTCACTGCCTGTTTGTATTATTCTTTTGGGGCACGACCTGGTTGCGGTCGATGTACCCGGTGTATGTATATTTTACATTCTGTACTAGGATTACCCCGCGGAGGGGTGCACGGATAGCCGGGTTCTGGAGGGCAACAAGCTCGCATCTCATGGCATTGAGACGGAGGGGGCTTCACTCTGGGATTGGCGGGCTATTTGCCGCACTCGTAGGGGGTACAGGTTGACCCAGGAGGGGTGCCCAAGTTGCCGGATTCCGTGGAGTGCTGGGTGGTCCATTCACGGAGCTGAAGGGGGCTGCCTCGCTTCAGGTTTTGGCGGGTGACTTGCCGCGCCCGTAGGGGTCTAGGATTTCATTGCACAGGCTATCCACACGACCAGGGGAACGTCGGGTTTCAGTAGTGGCTCTGTGAAACCCGGGGATCCCAGATATCTGTATTGTTCTGTGATGCTGTACATTTCTGTGATGTTGCATTTTATTCAGGCCTTGAGCGAAATATAATATATTGGTATATATATTAGTAGATGTTGTATATGTTTTTCATCCGTGCTAGTCCAGTCCCCGCTCTGCCGTTAGTAAGCTAACCTAACGGGTGATGACGGGACCCAGTGGCGAATGCGGATGGCATATACGTACGTCAGTATATTTTCGTTCTTTGTGGTGTGATCAATTGATGGGACTGCGTTGATTCGGATCAATGCAAATTAAACAAACCTATTATGATGTTGTTGGAACACTTTTCAAAAGGCTGTTATTGCAAGGACGTTCACTTTTGTTTTGCATCGTGGTATTCATTTGGAATATCCTGCTCCTCAGTCGACGAGGCAAGGGCCGAGATCCATTCACCGGGAGTGACCCCTTGGACAGAAGTTTGCGTCAGGGCAATACCTTCACTATAGCCGATTACTTTTGCTTTGCACCGTGGTATTCAGTTGGAATATCCTGCATCCCATTCTACGGGGAAAGAGCCGAGATCCCTTCACCGGGAGTGACCTCTTTAGTAAAGGTTTTCGTCACTATATTTTCTAAAAAGCTATCCGTTCCTTCAGCGATATCAAGTTCACTACGTTAAAGGTTTTCGCCAGAAACCATTCGTAGCCCTCCGTCGTTTCATATGGGTAGTCAATAGTATTCAAGCTGTGTTTGTTGGCCTTAGTCAAGGCACAGTGTTTGGTAGCTATTGGGTATTCATATGCTGCATAGATAGATGTGTTGGTTTGGGACAGTCGTATAGCCTTGTTGGCCTTAGTCAAGGGCTTGTACAGGTGGGTTCAAATCAACCTGGACAATGACGGGTAGAACATGACATGTGACTTATGATTTGTTGGCCTTAGTCAAGGTCATAAGAGCATGGGGTAGAAATCACATCGGGAGTTTCGAAAGAACTGAAACTTGCCAGATATGCGCATACCTTCTGGAGTGTGATACCGTGAGCGGATTCCGTCACGTTATCGTGCGATGAGAGTTGGATCCCGATTCCCACTGATGAGTTGGTTTACTCCTCGGGTGACCCCGACTAATTCTTCTTTCAGGTTTGGAAGAGAATTTGAGGTACAGTGGGAGGTTTCCAGATTAGATAAATTGGTAACCATTCTGATCTAGGATAGAGTGCACGCTGAGTGTTTCTTTTCTCTCTCTCTGGCAGCGACTATTGACCCGACCCTAAGACTATGACTCAGAGACCAAGTTGACCGAACCTACTTAACACTGGCTTTTGGATTGCCAGAGTTGCAGACCTCATTGCCACTCCTACTTTTACCCTTTTCTCCAGGACACCCCGTATTACTACGAACGTCCACTTCCATTGGACAAAACCATCGTATGGTTAGATACGAACTCGAAGGAATTCGAGGATGGTTTCTGGTTCTGGAGAAAACGGATAGGATTATTCAGTTGTCTTTTCTTTTCACCCTCTCTCAGGTTACGAGTACTCCTTGGTTTAGGAGTAGTACACCTATTGTGCAAATTGGATAGTCTTCTTCCAAACCATAGGCTGGTGCCGACCGATAGGGAATGAAGAAAACTAATTAGCCTAAACGGTGTACAGAAGGTATTGAGTTAAGACAAAGAAAGGGATTAGTAAGAGGGCAAAGTAAGTTGCGACTGCTATTCACGACCAAACCAAGTATTTCTTTGCCAATCCTAAATCACCTTTGTATTTCTCCAGGACACTCCGTATCACTACGAAGATCCCATTTTATTGGATATTCCATCGTATGGTTATATACGAACTTGAAAGGAACTTGTTCCAGTTCGGGGATGGATCCTGGTTCAGGGGAAATAGGAATAAAGTACATTCAGGTGTCTTTTATCTTCATCTTCTCTCGCGATGCAAGTGCTCCTAGGATTAGGACAGTACACCCTTTATGCTTTTTGGATAGTCTTCTTCCAAACCATAGGCTGGTGCCGAACGGTAGGGAAGGAAGAAAACCATTTGGCCTAAAGGGGTGTACAGAAGGTAATGACTAAAGACACATAAAGGGATTTGGAGAGGTGGTAAAGAATTATACGGTTACAGTTGTGAATATGGATAATGGATGAGGCATTACTAGGAATACCAGGATACCCCAACGAAACATTTCAATGTTTCAGATTCACTGTGTACAGTTAATAGAAAACTGATTTCCCAATTAGACACTTGCTCCAGGGTATGTATTTACCAGGTTTGATTCTCACATCTGTATGGTTTTACAGATGATGAGTGGGAGTAAGTTATTGGGAATTGGGTGATTATCCTCATTATATCGGGATTCGTTGTAATCGGTGTTATTTGAGGAGATCACCTGGGCTGTTTGCCGGTCGGCAAATATTTGGTTTTGAATATCCGCTGTTGTGCACCAATTTCAAATTGATATATCTGTACGTCTATTTTCATAGAGTGAGATATACCTTTTGATATTATGTCGATGACATTTACCTATATCAGTGGATGGTTAGGTAAGGAGCATTAACAGCGGTGTAATTCTTCTTAACTATAAGTACAGTTTTCAACCTACGACATACAGTGAAAGAGTTGTTAGACTCAGCGGACTTATACAGAGTATTGTATGTTGTCCAGTGTCCATTGGGACAGAGGGGTTGGTCCTCATACTATATTCTGTTTACTTTTAACTTCTCTAGTTCTTAGACATGTGTTTCGTAGAAACACGGGGTCTAAGTTTTGAGGAGTTATAGGTATTTGAATAAAGTAGAGAACCAGGTATTGCAAGTATCGGGATTCTTCAAAGTGATCGAAGATGTAGATACTTGTATATGGTATTCAGTTGATAGTAATGATAAAGAGAAATTGCTTCTCTTTCAGGTTACTCATAATTGGAAGCATTCCTAAGTTGAGTAACGCTGATCGGCCTCTCTCCATTTAGTTGACATGCGCTGGAGACAGCTGCATGATTTGAATCTGGTTAAATTAAATCAGTGCCTCTGGTTCTATATTGGATATAGAACAGTTCATATCTTAACGATGTTAAGGTACGGGGAGTTGTCCGGCTTATGATTAAAACCAGACACTGGACAACTCAAGGCACGTTTCTGTAATGGCAGTTTGTGGGTTGACCCAGGCTATGACGAGGGTTGACTTTCTACCATCTGGAAGATCAATAGAAATATTGTTCTAGACTCGCCACAGTTTTATTAAAAATGGATTTTTTCAAAAACAGTAATGGGAGTATGGTAGAACTGGAAGTGATTCCAGAACCACAAACGATTACTGAAGATTTCATAGGAACCTAAAGATTCAATCTGATTTGACATTCCATTGGCCACTCCG
The DNA here is from genome assembly GCA_030015575.1 of Agapanthus africanus. Taxonomy (NCBI): domain Eukaryota; kingdom Viridiplantae; phylum Streptophyta; class Magnoliopsida; order Asparagales; family Amaryllidaceae; genus Agapanthus; species Agapanthus africanus. Next base: position 221,568,117 of record JASDDO010000016.1, on the reverse strand, counting down.
CAGATAAGGTGGGTAACTTCAGGCACCCGAGAGGTACTCCGGTAGCCTCAAGGACGGTGACAGGGAAGTTCTTGTTTACCCACAATTGCCATTGCTGTTGTTCCAGGCTGCGAGACCCAACAGGAGGATGAGTATAGCGTCGTTCTAAACTAGCTTTAGAAGTGCACGTCTATATGACTCTGCCAGAGGGTTGTCGTAGTCAGTGGGAGCAGCGGAAGCATTGGTGGACATCAGGCTTATGTCTATTTATAGACTAAAGCAGATATAGCGGAGATAGATCATCTGTTTCTGATGTGACAGTCATAGGGTTGACGTCATCAGAATAGGGGATGGATCTGTTGAGAAGGTAGTAGGAAGTGATATTCCTATACTACGATCGGTTATACTTTGGTCGTCACACAGTGGTTTCGCCACAAAGGACTTGGACATTAAATCAGACATACTGGTCACTGGATCTATGGTTTTAGATCTAGATTTGGGTGGTTTCCCAATCAGGGTACCTTGACAGCATTCTAAGAGGATTTAGAATGGACGACTCCTGGCATGGTAGTGAACCTGCAGGTGATGGAGTCACCCTCTCTAAAGGTGTCTTATAGACTAAAGTAGAGAGGGATGCGCATGATTGGCAGATCACTTGCTTAGGCAATTGAGTCAATCATGAGATGTCAAGTACCACACCAGATGTTGTTCTTGCACCAGATGCAATAAGTTGATATTGATCCAATCCTGGAGGAACAGTGGGAAGCAGTTTTAGAACATAAGTGGCTGTTCTAGGGATATGATAACGAAAGCCTCTTTTAGGAGACGGTTATCATTCCAGGCTTCCAAGGTGACATGGACGACAAGGAGGTTGTCAGAGTTATATTTTTCCTTCTGACGAGGGGCAGTATTTTGGACAGGTGGTCCAAGGCAATACTGAGGGAGGCATGGCGCAGGATACTGATTAGACTCAGTTGACGATACAGTCTAAGAAGTTTGGATTTGGAGTTCATTTATGAGCTAGGTCCCGTCAGGTATCCAGACATTCTAGGACAGGTATTGCTCATTTTGGGAGATGGCTTTCTCCTCGAACTTGAGATATAGAGAGACATAGAAAGAAACACCAGAGCGGATCCACTCACTGAGGCTATTCCTCGAACGCAATAGTTTCACAAACGGTTTTTTGTGAGACTGACTAGTAGAGAAGTTGGGTGTTCGGTATCACACGGGCTGTGAGTATGCGACATCGCAATAATTAGCCTTGAGTGCAAGTGGGAGATTGTTGGAGATAGTGCCCTCAGAGTCAATTATTGGATCACAGGCACGTGATTGCAATGATTGAGGGAGGACCTATCCCGGTAGGACAGTCTTACTCGAGATGATAGTATGCTATCTGGTTTACCTTTATCATCGTGTACTGCTTTAGGTGACCTGACATGTCGCTATTGCACGTTGATAGAGCCCCTAGGATTCTTGCTTGACTGCCAGCAGTATGAGGGCGATCATATAAGTGAGAGCTGGAGTCTATAAGCACATCCTTAAAAGGTCCCTAGTTGTAGGAGTTTCGAGACAGGGCATCGATACTCCAGAGTAGACTAGTGTATACAGTCGAGACCCCGACGAGGGGCGGTGGCCGGTCTCACAAGCCACTGGTGTCAGTTGGTTCACCTAAGATGTATACAGGTGCTCATTGGGTTATGAGTACACCGGACAGGACTCGCCGGGAATATGCTAGTTTGTCTTATACCTGACGTCAGATAGCAGTTCCCAGGTGACATGTGTACAGGTTAGTTCATCGACCTAGGGATCGTCATTTGTCTCGTGTGAGTTCCCACTGTACTTTGATTACTACCCTACCACGGCTCAAAGTAGTCGTGCAAACAGGTTTTAGTTGGGTACAGTCCCGAGCCACATGGAGGCAGTGAGCGGATCTTCGGGGGTTTGTCTCTCCCGGTATTGGGGGTGAGGTCGCGCTGTGTCTAGGAGAGCCATTACACGAAGACCTTGGCCAAGGCAGGAGATTTACTGGTAGGTATTCCAGTAGTATCTCAGGGTGTTCTGGGCTACACTCCGACACGACTTTTACCGCTTTTGGGGGTCTGACTTTTACCAACCCCCTAGGCCCGACATGCGATGCTCATAGACGAACGGACCGGACTGTACGGATATTGTCACTGACAGGCTCAGTAGGGTGTCAGGATGAGTTCGCTCATCGACGTCCCTTTTAGTCAATAGCTGGTGTCCCGTCACGTATTGGCTTATTCCTCTGACGTGCTAGTGGTTAAATCCACAGCCATAGTATTGACGAGTCTTTAGAGTCCACCACACTTTCAGTTACTCAGCTTTCGGGCGAAACGCTGTAGAGGCCGTATGGAGATATGGCAGGGTCCGATCAGATACATACGGTATTGCACGGATCAGGATCGGACAGTTTTGTACTAGTGGCCGTATGGTTATATGGCGGCGTTCGATCAGATACGTGCGGTATTGCACGTATCAGGATCGGACGGATATTACTAGCCGTCTTTGGTTTAAGCCGGATCCTAGTATAGTACAGTGTGGATTTTGTCTCGTTGCATTTGTATCGATACTCCGGAGTAGACTAGCGTATGCGCTTCTCATCCCAGTGTGGGAGATGGTCTGTCCCACAGCCATCAGTACGTCGTACTGGAGATAGTATATGGGTGCTCGTTGGGTTACGAGTACACTGGACAGGACTCGTCGGGAACTGACAGGTTGGTATTATACCTATCGTCAGTTATCAGTTCCCAGGTGACATGAGTACAGCTTAGTCCGCTGACTTGACCCTGGCACTTCGCCTCGAGTGTGTTCCCACTGTACATTGATTACTACCCTACCACGGCTCAAAAGAGTCGTGCAAACGGGTAATAGTTGGGTACAGTCCCGAAGCACTTGGAGGCAGTGATGGTTAGACAGGATTTGTCTTCCGGTATTGGGGGTTGACATCGCGCTGTGTCTAGGAGAGCTATTAAACGAGTAGTCCCTGGCCAGGGCAAGCGAGATATACTGGTAGGCTTCCAGTGTTATCTCAGGGTGTTTTGGGCTTCACTCCGACACGACTTGTACCGCTATTAGGGGACTGACGTTTTACCGCCCCTAGGCCCGACATGCGATGTATTAGACGAACAGACCGGACTGTACGGAGACTGTCACATTCAGACTCAGTAGGAGTTCAGATGGGGTTCACCTCGTCGGCCTTCTTGTCGGCATATACCTAGGGACCGTTACGCACAACTAGTGCCGCTTGCGGTCTGTGGTTAAGCCCACTGCCAGCGTAGTGTCGAGTCTTTAGAGTCCCACACAGAGGGTATTCGCCTCTGGGCAAAACAGAGTAGAGGTCGCATGGTTTTGCGACATGGTTCGTTCTCATCCGCGCACTTGTGCACGTTTGGAGTCCGGACGGATATTACTGGCTGGCTCTGGTTTGAGTCAGATACTGGTATATGTTTTGGGGTTGCTTTTATCTCTCAGTATTCATGTTCCTCGGAACAAGAATGCAGGTGTGTATGCACAGTTGTTTGAGGAGGAGGAAGAGGACTTTCATTAGGGTTTCGGAACGGGTGCGTATGCACAGTTGACAGTCGTCTTTTTCCAAACCCTAATGGATTTATGTTATATCAATTAATAATATTAATAAAATGAAATTGTGTCATGGTTGGATTTTGTTGACTAGTTGACCATGGTGGACTTGTTGACCATGGTTGAAGGTTTGACCATCATCATTACAAAAGAAAGATGCTTTTTGATTCTAGCAAAATTCATTTAATGTTTGAAATGATAATGGTCATTCCTAAACCTTCCATCAACTATTTCATTTTCATTATTATTATTAATTTGATAATTCTTTTTCTTTTGTGATATGGTTGCAAGAAAGAAAAAGAGAGCTCATTTTTCTATCATTTTGGCTTCTCTCTCCTCACTTCATCTTCTTCTTCCTCTAGCTCAAGGAGAATCCTTATCATGTGTTGAGAATCCCTCTCCTTGAAAGAAAAACACCCCAAAGACACTCTCTACTCACTCTAGGGTCAAAGGTTTAGCAAGCCGAAAATTCTAGTTCTCTCAAAGTTCGAGAAAGAGCCCGAAGATTGAACCCTCGGGTGGATCCATCTTTGACGGAAGAAGGCAACGAGGAAGAACCATCAACCTCTACAAGTTTTCAAGAAGAAGGAGTTCAAGTTAGGTATAACCTTTCATCCGAGTAGCTAACTCTCTTTAGCTTGTTTTCTAGTTTAGTTTAGAAAAGATCCCGACTTTGTTAGTCCATGTTGCCCCATGCGCTAAAAATTTGATTTTTATACCGTTTCCGCCTCCCCGTAAGAACCGGGGGTCGCAACGTGGACATACAGTGGTATCAGAGCCTAACTAAACTTAAACTAGCTTTGTAGTAAGTGTATGGAAGTTCGATCGAGAAAAATCGCAAAACCGGAAAAATCAAAACCTTAAGTTTCTGTTGAAATTTTTTGTGCTCTAAATGTAAAAAGTTTTACTCCTAAAATCGGCTCAGGGTTTTGTGAGAACACCCACGAAATACGATCGCATGATTCCTTCAAAGCGCCGCGGTTCCGCGGCAATGGGTGGCTTAGGCCGCGGAACCGCCGCCGTTTTGTCTCTTCTTGTGGTCCTGTTTCGTGCAGTGTTTTTCTGGTAGGGTTTTGGGATTTTTAAGATATGTCATTTGTGCCCAGATTTTCCAGAAAAGAAATTTGCTTTTGGGGGCCTATAAATCCGTATTTTTATCGAACTTCACTACACTTTGACTATGTTGGTTATATCTGTGATGTTTGTATGTATTGAACGTCGGTTAATCACTATAAGTCGATTTGTCGGGGTTATACATCTCTGTGATCTGTGTTTGATATTGGAATGTGTATATGAATGTGTTGGACTGTCGCGGGTGAATAGCCGGGGTGGATGTGAGATGAGCTTTTGTTTTTCTTTCATTCATTTGTAATATGTAAATTGATGTAATATTATTATTTGTTTGGCCGTACAACCGGGTCGGGGTTGTAGCCGTCATTGTATAATTCTTTTTACTGGTTTTGCTCCTAGGATAGACCCATGGAGGGGTGCACAAACTGCCGAGTACTTGGCGGGTAGTTTGCCTCACCCGTAGGGGTCTTGGGTGGGGTATTGGCTATTCACCGCGACCGTGTAATCTGCTTTTCGTTGCAGGCTCGAACGGAGGGTGGATTCCTAGTATATCCAATGTATTCATCTGTGATCTGTAAAGTCTATCACTGCTATATTTATAACTATTTAGGCGTTGCTTATGTTTTACAGCCGCGCTAGCCCAGCCCCCGCTCTGTCGTTAGTTAAGTAACCTAACGGGTGATGACGGGGCCCCGTGGCGAATGCGAATGGCATAAGCGTACGTCATATTTTGGTTGTTTTCTGCAATGGTAGGATTTAAATGATGGGACGCATTAAAAGAACTAATGCAAGAATATCACGCATTAAAAGAACTAATGCAAGATAATAAACCAAGTTAAAATCGTTGAAACACTTTCGAAAAACCACTCGGTTCTTTTCAAAACTAACTTTTAAATGCGGAGCTTGAGCCACTCCTTCTAAAAGCTATCTCGTTCCATCGATTATATCAAGTTCACTACGTTTACGGTTTCGCCAAAACCATTCGTAGCCCTCCGTCGTTTCACATGAATAGTCAATAGTATTCAAGCTGTGTTTGTTGGCCAAAGTCAAGGCATAGTGATTGGTAGCTATTGGGTATTCATGTGCAGCATAGATAGATGCGTTGGTTTGGAACAGTCGTACTGCCTTGTTGGCCAAAGTCAAGGGTAGGTACGGGTAGATTCAAATTAACCTGGAGAACGACGGGTAGAACTTGACATGTGACTTATGATTTGTTGGCCAAAGTCAAGGTCATAAGAGCATGAGGCAAAAATCCATATCGGGAGTTTCATAAGTACTGAAACTTGCTAGATTTGCATACCATTTGGAGTGTGATGATTCTGGTAGGATTCCTTCAGTTTCGTCACGCGATGATATTTGGATCCCGATCCTACTGTGAGTATATGCTACTCCTCGGGAAATTTCTCACTAAACGATCAATGCTATAAACCTAGTAGGTGCCTAGAAAAGTGTTAGCGGGGCTACGCCCCCAGGGAAAAGAGGTTATTTAATTAAGGAACTTCGCGAAAGCGTTGGAAAACCTCCCTCGAAGTACCGACACTGGCCTGGCTGAACGGTTAAGCAAGTATTGTGCGGTGGGATTGATCCCGACTAATTCTTCCTTTATGGTTTGAGGAGGGATTCGAGAGACAGTGGGAGCCATCCTGTTTAGACAAATTAAAAACCACTCTAAACTTGCAAGAGCATCGTGCTAAAGTGTTTCTTCTCTCTCTCCTAATTGCAGCGACCAATCGACATGACTGGACTTAAGTTACTTCTAGATAAAAACATACTGACAGGGCCAAACTACAAAGATTGGCTCAGGAATGTCAAAATGGCAATCACTTACGACAAGCTGGGGTATCTTCTTAGCACCAAAGCTCCCCCCGTCCCAGGTCCCACCTCCAGCGTCGCGGATAAGGAAATCCGTAAGACTTAGGAGATTGATTGCGTGAAGGCCAGGTGCCTCGTGCTTGCCTCTATGGACAACGAACATCAGAGGAGGCACGAGAATATGGATTTGGAATCCATATTTCTTCATACAAAAGAACTGTATGGAGAGCAGTCTCGTATCGCAAGATACGAAAGGTCGAAGAAGTTATTTTCGGCAAAGTTGGCCGTCGGATCATCGGTAGCGGACCACGTGCTTAAGATGATTGGCTACATTGAGGAGCTCGCGGAACTTGGGACCATGTTGGAAAGCGAACTCTATACGGATTTAATTCTCCAGTCCCTTCCATCCACTTACGCCCAGTTTACACTGAACTTCAACCTACAAGAAAAGGAAGTTGAACTTTCAGAACTCCTCAACATGCTGAGGAGCGCAGAGGGCACCCTACAGAAAGGTAGGGAAACACCCGCTTTGTTTGTAGGAGGATCTTCTTCCTCTAGGTCCAAGACAAAAGCCAAGGGAAAGAGGAAGAAAGCCCCCGCCAAACCAAGAGGCGGTGTTAGTAAAGTGGGTACGAAGGGAAAGGAAAATGCAACAATGATTGCGGGGAAGCTTATAGGAAAGGAGGAATGCTTCTATTGTCATAAGAGTGGACACTGGAAGAAAGATTGCAGGGCCTGGAAAGCCAGGACACAGGAACTGAAGCAGGTTGCGGCTTCAGCTTCAGGTGTGTATGTTATTGAAAACTGTCTTTCTATAAACTCTACTTCCTGGGTATTGGATACCAGATCAGGATCTCATATCTGTAATTCTTTGCAGGCGTTGAGAAACCGTAGGTTTTTGAAGGCAGGTGACATGACCCTTAGAGTTGCGAACGGAGCTAGCATGGATGCTAAAGCCGTGGGGGACTATCACCTGAGAATGACAGATGGGCATATTTTGGTTTTGTGTAATTGCTTTTTTGTACCCAACGCAACTTGTAATATCATTTCTGTATCTTTGGTTTCTAAAGAAGGTTATGAATTTGCGTTTGTAAGTAATGTTGTAAACATTCACCTTAATCAAGTTCTGATTGGGTCAGGTACACTAAGCAATGGTATATACGTGTTAAACCAACCACAGATTTTCAATGTCCAGAATACACACAAAAGAAAGTCTCCAGATATTAATCAGGCTTTCTTATGGCATTGTAGACTGGGTCACATCAATGAGACACGGTTGACTAAGTTACATAAAGAAGGATACTTGGATCCGTTCGAGTATCAGTCTTATGCCATTTGTGAATCTTGTCTCATGGGAAAGATGACAAAGACTCTGTTCACTGGACATGGAGAAAGAGCGAGCGAGCTCTTGGGACTCGTACACAGCGACGTGTGCGGTCCAATGTCTACACATGCGCGAAGCGGTTAATCTTACTTCATTACTTTTACGGATGATTTTTCAAGGTACGGTTATGTCTTCTTAATGAAACATAAGTCCGAAGCCTTTGAAAAGTTCCAGGAATATAAGAATGAAGTAGAGAAACAGACCGGCAAAAGTATCAAGATTCTAAGATCGGATCGAGGTGGAGAATACTTAAGTGCCGAGTTCCTGAATTATTTAAAAGAGAACGGAATTCTCTCTCAGCTTACTCCTCCATACACTCCGCAACACAACGGTGTATCGGAGAGACGGAACCGAACCCTATTGGATATGGTACGGTCCATGATGAGCAACGCTGAGTTACCGCGATCATTCTGGGGGTATGCGCTAGAATCAGCTGCGTACCTTTTGAACCGAGTTCCTACTAAGACTGTGCCTACTACACCATATGAGATGTGGAGTGGGAAGAGACCCTATCTTAAGCACATTAAGACATGGTGTAACAATTAGAAAAAAAAAAGTTAGAAATAAATAAAATTAATTAAATTAAGAATAAGCTGATAAATCACAAAATGGTTAAAATCAAATATGTCAATCTTCATAAGATATATGTAATACAAATTAAATTAGAATTTTAGAATGTAATATAAATAAGTTAAAAGGGTTTTAATGAAAATTTTAGCTTCATTTTAATAAAAGATGGGTTTTATAATAAGTTAGTTGTGAGGGGTTAAATTGCAAAGTTAGATTTTATGTAAATAGGGTATTGTCAAGGGTTTAAGTGAATAAGGGTTATAATTTCAGTTCTGAAATAAAATTCAAATTAAGACAAAAGAAATTGAGGATAAAACAAAAATACCTCATGCTTCATGCCACCTTCATTCTCCACCTCCTTCTTGCATGAAGTGCACACCCTTCATCATAGGACACCTCCACCTTCCCTTATCCCTTCCTCCTCTCACATATAAAACCAAATTTCAGTTTAAACTCAGAATCAAAACCTAAAAGAAAATTTAAAGGAAAAGAAAAATCTAGAGAGAAAAGGAAAGAACAAGAAGAAGAGGGTGAAAGAGGAGCTTGTTCATGGAGCTAGTTCATCATCAAGCTAGGAGGAGCTTGTAGATCTTGGAGGGTTATTCCTACAGCAAAATAGGAGGGTAAGATTCTTATTCACAGTAGGTTAATTGGCTCTGTAGATCAATTAAAACAGATTGAACATGTCACATAATATTGTATTTTAGCTAAACTTATAGTCTGTTAGAATCTGCTACAAATCTGGAACATAACTAAATAATTTCAACAGAGCTAAAATGATGTAGAAAGCAATTAGAACACACCACAATAAAACGACAGGAGGGGGCCGGTTTTGGGCCGGCGACAGAGGAGATATGGCCGGCGTCGCCGGCCATGGTGAGGACTTTGGGGATTGTGGCTGTTGGGGTGTCTGCAGTATACAATTTAGGATGTTTTGGTACTGTTGAATTAACTTAGTTTCACTGTAGTTTAAATCTGGGATAATATATCGGAAAAGGAATCGTAAAACGTTAAAAACGACACGACGAAACTACGTCGCGTATTAAATCCTGAACCAGTACAGATTAGGGTTAAAATACTGAAAGACTAAGTGTTTAATAACTTGATAGGATCAGTTAGTATATAACTTATGGGGGTTAGCGTGTTTCTATTTCCGTTATGTCGGAAATGTAGTTTTGCTTATATACGTTATATTGGTATATTTAGACGCGGATACGAGAAGTACGGAAGCCGTGAGTAAAGGGAAAGGATTAGCGATTCCGGAGTAGATTCGACTTTTCCGGTGAGTAGACTAATCATCTACCGGGGAATTTAGTAAAGATGGCGTGTTTCGCTCATGGTTTTACTTAATGTGATATTCATATCATCATGTTTAATTATTAGAATTTCATTCATTAAATTACTTGTATGTTGCTTAGTTGTTAGAGCACTTCACAAGTATCGACGAGTCATGCCACGTGCACATCTTATATGCTACACACACCTCGTCGATATTGCCATGTCACATACACTTAAATATCATACTTATTAACATGAATTATATCGTATTTCACATGTCAAGTATATTGGTAGATTTCATTATTTACATCCTGTTGCTTTATGCGTATTTCTATGTTGGATATGAGATAGATGCAGAATTGAGGATTTATGATTTTGAGTTTTTGAATACTACTACATAAATCCAGTTTTTCATGATTGATGTGACATGTCCACCCTGAGATGATTTCTGTTTTTGGTTTTATTCCGGACCGAGTGGGGGAGATATACGGTCGCGGATTTACGTTATCCATACTGAGTGGGGGAGATATACAGTTGGATACAGGGTGGACCCGGTCGAGACCGAGGGGCAGGATAGCCGTATTGAGACGGGGGAGCCTAGCGAGGTTACTCGATACCGGAGTTGGTTATAGAAATACGGCGTGTATCTAGAGGATAACGACCGATATTATGAGTATAGGATCATTCGGGGAATGATGCCTATAAGAAATGAAGATTTTGTTTCGTTGATGGACACCGAGAAATGATTTACTTGAGTTGTGTTTTCAGAAGTATAATGAGATTTATTGATTGGATTTCACATATACTCATATATCATATTGATTCATATTCAGTAGCATGATTGTCATATTTACTTTATTCGCCGTTATATGTTAGTCGTATTCACTGAGTTGGCAACTCATCCCCGTTGTGCCACAGTTCCTTGCAGGGATAGAGTGGACGGGTAGCTGCGAGGCAGGATCACTTTTGCTGTTATATTCCATCTTTTGATTGGTAGGTTACATGTATAGTAACCTTCCATTTTGTACTTTTGTATCTAGAAAGACTCCATCAGACTTGTATTTTGACTTAGAAATGAGAGATGGTATGGTTATGTACAGTTGAGATCGGTTGATCAGTTTCATAGCTTCTTTATTTATGAGATTCAGTGATGTCCTATATGTTTATATTCATGTTTATTGTTAACATTGTTGATTCCAACTCGGAATGCAACTAAACTTAACCTTATTACTGTTTAAATGAATTAACTTCATAACTTGAGATTTTTACTTAAAAACTAAATTTTCCTAAATAATTCCGAAATAAGGTATTTTGATCTTGGTTTTGGCTTACTTGGATTGTGCATATCTTTAGATATGATATAATCTGAGTGCCTGTCACATCCAAACTTGGGTCGTGACAAAGTTGGTATCAGAGCTTAGGAGTAACCTTACAGAATTCAGTAAGGGATTTCAATAGGTTGATGTAAGTCTGAGAGTTAGGATGACCTTTGGTTTGATGGAGTAGGTGAATTAGGACGAATGCAGTACCGTACGTATGTTCCGCGGCATATTTACGTTATCGTATTCAGCCTAACTAACCTTAGGATGTTTATCTTGATCTATTCTTCCGTTGATTCTCCGTTATTGAATTCTTCTGTTCCCACACCTTATCAACTCTCGTTTCTTGTTCTAGTTGCTATGGCTACGCGGGCTAGGCGAGCCGCAGCCAGGAATGCAGCTAGGGCGAGTCCGCCTGTGACGAGGACTGGTACACCGGACGTGCAGGAGGTGCATGAGCATGCTGATCCTCCTCCTCCAGATCGCATGACTAGGATCGAGGAGGGTATGTTGGGATTACAGCGAGTGGTAGGACAGTTAGCTGAGACCACTCGAGCTTTGAGATCAGATCCAGCACCGACCGTAGCAGAGTCCGAGGTACAGCCTACACAGACGGTAGCACCAGTAGATACGAGAGTGATGGAGGTATCACTTACGGAGTTTATGAGATTGAGACCACCGGTATTCACAGGGACCGATGTGGCGGTAGATCCTCAGTCTTTTCTTGATAGGATGGCGAGGATTGGCAGATCATTACGATGTTCTGATGCGAGGTCAATTGAGCTGACTAGCTTTCGTTTGGAAGGACTTGCACAAGAGTGGTGTGAGTCGATGGAGAGAGGGCGAGCTACGAATCTTCCTTCGATGACGTGGACTGAGTTTTCTACAGTCTTTCTTGCCAGATTTCTTCCCGAGAGTGTGAGGGATGCTAGAGCTAGCAGTTTCGAAGCGTTTAAGAAATCAGCAAGTATGTCAGTAGCAGATTATGTCTTACGATTCACCCAGCTGTCCCGATATGCCCCATACTTAGTACCTACAGAGGAGCTTCGGGTGAAAAGGTTCTTAAGGAGTTTGGACACACAGTTGTATCTGGCGATAGGCTCCCAGCATTTTGATACATATGCACAGGCCATGGATGCGGCGATTCGAGTAGAGGAGCGTTTGAGCCAGTCAGGAGTCGTTCCGGAGCCAAAGAGGAGTAGACCATTCGTGCCGACAAATAGACAGTTTGGCCGAGGTAGAGGGTCCTATCCAGGCAGATTTATTCCAGGCCGCAGTGTTGGACGAGGTTGGACACAGGGCCAGATGTTCAGTTCTTATCCTGATGATCAGAGACCACCATTTACTTGTTATAGTTGTGGACTTCCCGGACACTTTGCTCTGGATTGTAGATCTCAGGGAGTGACCGTTGCTCCACAGGCTGCTTTACCCCTTCCATCTCCTACACCGATGGCTTTACTTCCTCCTCCAGTTGGCGCTACACGCCAGGCAGTTGCACCACGAGGTCGAGGCTATGCTGGACGTGCTCAGAGAGGTAGAGGAGATAGAGGTTGAGGACGACAGGATGCGGGCAGGGGCCAGGCACGGGTTTTTGCACTGACTCCACAGGATGCCCAGGCATCAAATGCAGTCGTGACAGGTACTCTTACAGTATGCTCAGTAGAGGCACATGTTTTATTTGATCCCGGTTCTACACACTCTTATGTATCGTCACGATTCGTACTTTTATTGGGGAAGGAGTCGTCATCATTAGAGTTACCATTGGTAGTGATTACTCCAGTTGGAGATTCCTTTATAGCTCGGCACGTATTTAGATCGTGTTCGGTGCGTATTGGTAATAGAGATTCGCTAGTTCATCTGATTCTCCTGGACATGTTGGATTTTAATATACTTCTTGGGATGGATTGGTTAGCCGCTTGTCATGCCTATGTAGATTGTAGAGGAAAAGCGGTTAGCTTCTGTTTTCCAGGTGAACCGGTGTTTGTTGTGCAGGGGGATTGCAAGTTAACCCCTGTCAACATGATTTCTGCTTTTTGTGCGGGGCGGCTTTTGAAGAAGGGTTGTCTTGGGTTCTTGGCTTTTATTCAGGACATAGGGGTCGCTGAAGTTCCATTGGACCAAATCCCGATCATACGAGAATTCCCTGAGGTATTTCCTGCAGAGTTACCAGGATTGCCACTTGATCGAGAGATTGAATTCTGTATCGACTTGATTCCGGGTGCAGGGCCTATTTCTATACCACCATATCGAATGGCACCGACGGAATTAAAAGAACTCAAAAGTCAATTGTAAGAGTTGTTAGATAGAGGACTTGTTCGTCCTAGTGTTTCACCGTGGGGAGCTCCTGTGTTATTTGTAAAGAAGAAGGACGGTAGTATGAGAATGTGCATCGACTACCGACAACTGAATCGCGTCACGGTGCGAAACAGATATCCATTACCACGAATAGATGACTTGTTCGATCAGTTGCAAGGAGCAGGATTCTTCTCAAAGATTGACTTGAGGTCAGGATATCATCAGTTGAGGGTTCGGAAGGACGATATTCCGAAGACGGCGTTTCGTACGAGATATGGGCATTATGAATTTCTGGTGATGTCGTTCGGACTCACCAATGCTCCAGCAGCTTTTATGGATATGATGAACCGTATCTTTAGACCATTTATCGATCGGTTTATTATAGTATTCATAGATGATATTCTTGTATATTCTCGGAGTCAGACGGAGCACGAGCAGCATTTACGTATCACATTGCAGACCTTGAAAGTGCATCAGCTGTATGCTAAATTTTCTAAGTGTGCTTTTTGGCTCGATAGTGTGGATTTCTTGGGTCATATAGTTACAAGACAAGGTATATGCGTTGACCCAAAGAAGATTGAAGCGGTACAACACTGGCCCAGGCCTATATCAGTTACAGAGGTTCGGAGTTTCTTAGGTCTGGCAGGTTATTACAGACGCTTCGTACAGGATTTCTCAAAGATAGCGGCACCTTTGACAGGATTGACTAGGAAGGAAGTTCCTTTTCAGTGGACAGATGCGTGTGAGCAGAGTTTCCAACAGTTGAAGACACGTTTGACGACTGCACCTGTATTATCTTTACCTTCTGGGTCAGGGGGTTTCGTTGTGTACTGCGATGCTTCTAGAGTGGGCTTAGGCTGTGTGTTGATGCAACACGACAAGGTTATAGCATATGCTTTTCGGCAGTTGAAGAGGCATGAACAAAATTACCCCACTCATGATCTAGAGATGGCTGCTGTAGTTTTCGTATTGAAGATTTAGAGACATTATTTGTATGGAGAAACGTGTCAAATCTTCACAGATCATAAAAGTTTAAAGTATATCTTTCAACAGAAGGATCTGAACCTCAGGCAGCGTAGATGGATGGAATTCGTGAAAGATTACGACTGTGAGATTTTGTACCATCCAGACAGAGCAAATGTTGTAGCAGATGCCTTGAGTCGGAGGCCTGGAGGTAATTTATCTCACTTGAGCATTTTGCTGAGACAGTCTTCTACAGACTGGCAGATTATATGTGATAGTCGTATACAGTTTGAGTTCACATCGGCAGGAGGTCAGTTAGCACATGTTCGCACCAGACCTCAGCTATTGGATCGTATTCGAGATGCGCAGCCTACAGATACTCGCATGATGGAGATTATGGATCATGTTAGGCAGGGCAAGGAGACGGAGTTCGTGATTGATGATTATGGAGTGTTACGTTTTAGGACTCGTCTCTGTGTGCCAGATTCTGACGGATTGAGGCGTGAGATTTTGGAGGATGTCCACAGGTCAGTATACAGTATTCATCCTGGTTCCACAAAAATGTATCGTGATTTGAAGGATAATTATTGGTGGGAAGGAATGAAGAAAGATGTTACGGATTTTGTTTCTCGATGCCTGACTTGTCAGCAAGTTAAAGCAGAACACCAGAGGCCAGCCGGAGAGCTGCAACCCTTACCCATTCCAGAGTGGAAATGGGAACAGATTTCCATGGATTTTGTGGTGGGTCTACCCAGGACTAGCAGAGGGTACGATTCCATTTGGGTGATTGTGGATAGGCTGACGAAGGCCGCTCATTTTCTTCCAGTGAAGACGACATATGGATTTGCTCAGTATGCACAGGTTTATATCGATGAGATTGTACGTCTACATGGAGTGCCGACATGCATAGTATCAGATCGAGGTACCCAGTTCACGAGCAGGCTATGGCAGAAACTTCAGGACGCTCTTGGTATACGACTGAGTTTTAGTACAGCTTTCCACCCACAGACAGACGGTCAGTCGGAGCGGACCATTCAGATACTCGAGGATATGCTTCGAGCTTGTAGCCTAGATTTCGGTGGTAGTTGGGATCGTCACCTACCTTTGGTAGAATTCTCTTATAACAACAGTTTTCAAGAGACGATTCAGATGGCACCCTTTGAAGCTTTGTATGGAAGGAAATGTAGATCACCTGTTTGCTGGACGGAACTTAGCGAAAGTGGTATATTGGGACCGCAGATAGTACAAGAAACTACAGAGAAGATTCAATTGATACGAGATAGAATGAAAGCGGCTCAATGCAGACAGAAGTCATATGCAAATCGAAGACGACGCAAACTCGAGTTTGATGTGGGAGATCATGTGTTCCTTCGAGTATCTCCAATGAAAGGTGTGATGCGCTTCGGGAAGAAAGGGAAGCTCAGCCCCAGATATGTTGGACCATATGAGATTTTAGAGAGAGTGGGCGCTGTGGCTTATCGGTTAGCACTTCCACCTGGTTTTCCCGACGTACATCCAGTGTTTCATGTTTCGATGCTTCGCAGATATCTTCACGATCCATCTCATGCGATCCAGCATCAGACTCTACAGCTTGAGCCAGATCTATCCTTCACAGTGCAGCCAGTAGCTATTCTGGACAGGCAAGCAAAGCAACTACGCTCAAGGACACTGCCATCTGTAAAGGTTCTCTGGCAAGGAAAGGATCGCGAGGAGATTACTTGGGAGACGGAGGACGCGATGCGGAAGAAATTTCCACATCTTTTCATAGGTATGTGTAGTATTTATTTTAAATTCGGGGACCGAATTTTCTTAAGGGGGGAATATTGTAACAATTAGAAAAAAAAAAGTTAGAAATAAATAAAATTAATTAAATTAAGAATAAGCTGATAAATCACAAAATGGTTAAAATCAAATATGTCAATCTTCATAAGATATATGTAATACAAATTAAATTAGAATTTTAGAATGTAATATAAATAAGTTAAAAGGGTTTTAATGAAAATTTTAGCTTCATTGTAATAAAAGATGGGTTTTATAATAAGTTAGTTGTGAGGGGTTAAATTGCAAAGTTAGATTTTATGTAAATAGGGTATTGTCAAGGGTTTAAGTGAATAAGGGTTATAATTTCAGTTCTGAAATAAAATTCAAATTAAGACAAAAGAAATTGAGGATAAAACAAAAATACCTCATGCTTCATGCCACCTTCATTCTCCACCTCCTTCTTGCATGAAGTGCACACCCTTCATCATAGGACACCTCCACCTTCCCTTATCCCTTCCTCCTCTCACATATAAAACCAAATTTCAGTTTAAACTCAGAATCAAAACCTAAAAGAAAATTTAAAGGAAAAGAAAAATCTAGAGAGAAAAGGAAAGAACAAGAAGAAGAGGGTGAAAGAGGAGCTTGTTCATGGAGCTAGTTCATCATCAAGCTAGGAGGAGCTTGTAGATCTTGGAGGGTTATTCCTACAGCAAAATAGGAGGGTAAGATTCTTATTCACAGTAGGTTAATTGGCTCTGTAGATCAATTAAAACAGATTGAACATGTCACATAATATTGTATTTTAGCTAAACTTATAGTCTGTTAGAATCTGCTATAATCTGGAACATAACTAAATAATTTCAACAGAGCTAAAATGATGTAGAAAGCAATTAGAACACACCACAAGAAAACGACAGGAGGGGGCCGGTTTTGGGCCGGCGACAGAGGAGATATGGCCGGCGTCGCCGGCCATGGTGAGGACTTTGGGGATTGTGGCTGTTGGGGTGTCTGCAGTATACAATTTAGGATGTTTTGGTACTGTTGAATTAACTTAGTTTCACTGTAGTTTAAATCTGGGATAATATATCGGAAAAGGAATCGTAAAACGTTAAAAACGACACGACGAAACTACGTCGCGTATTAAATCCTGAACCAGTACAGATTAGGGTTAAAATACTGAAAGACTAAGTGTTTAATAACTTGATAGGATCAGTTAGTATATAACTTATGGGGGTTAGCGTGTTTCTATTTCCGTTATGTCGGAAATGTAGTTTTGCTTATATACGTTATATTGGTATATTTAGACGCGGATACGAGAAGTACGGAAGCCGCGAGGAAAGGGAAAGGATTAGCGATTCCGGAGTAGATTCGACTTTTCCGGTGAGTAGACTAATCATCTACCGGGGAATTTAGTAAAGATGGCGTGTTTCGCCCATGGTTTTACTTAATGTGATATTCATATCATCATGTTTAATTATTAGAATTTCATTCATTAAATTACTTGTATGTTGCTTAGTTGTTAGAACACTTCACAAGTATCGACGAGTCATGCCACGTGCACATCTTATATGCTACACACACCTCGTCGATATTGCCATGTCACATACACTTAAATATCATACTTATTAACATGAATTATATCGTATTTCACATGTCAAGTATATTGGTAGATTTCATTATTTACATCCTGTTGCTTTATGCGTATTTCTATGTTGGATATGAGATAGATGCAGAATTGAGGATTTATGATTTTGAGTTTTTGAATACTACTACATAAATCCAGTTTTTCATGATTGATGTGACATGTCCACACTGAGATGATTTCTGTTTTTGGTTTTATTCCGGACCGAGTGGGGGAGATATACGGTCGCGGATTTACGTTATCCATACTGAGTGGGGGAGATATACAGTTGGATACAGGGTGGACCCGGTCGAGACCGAGGGGCAGGATAGCTGTATTGAGACGGGGGAGCCTAGCGAGGTTACTCGATACCGGAGTTGGTTATAGAAATACGGCGTGTATCTAGAGGATAACGACCGATATTATGAGTATAGGATCATTCGGGGAATGATGCCTATAAGAAATGAAGATTTTGTGTCGTTGATGGACACCGAGAAATGATTTACTTGAGTTATGATTTCAGAAGTATAATGAGATTTATTGATTGGATTTCACATATACTCATATATCATATTGATTCATATTCAGTAGCATGATTGTCATATTTACTTTATTCGCCGTTATATGTTAGTCGTATTCACTGAGTTGGCAACTCATCCCCGTTGTGCCACAGTTCCTTGCAGGGATAGAGTGGACGGGTAGCTGCGAGGCAGGATCACTTTTGCTGTTATATTCCATCTTTTGATAGGTAGGTTACATGTATAGTAACCTTCCATTTTGTACTTTTGTATCTAGAAAGACTCCATCAGACTTGTATTTTGACTTAGAAATGAAAGATGGTATGGTTATGTACAGTTGAGATCGGTTGATCAGTTTCATAGCTTCTTTATTTATGAGATTCAGTGATGTCCTATATGTTTATATTCATGTTTATTGTTAACATTGTTGATTCCAACTCGGAATGCAACTAAACTTAACCTTATTACTGTTTAAATGAATTAACTTCATAACTTGAGATTTTTACTTAAAAACTAAATTTTCCTAAATAATTCCGAAATAAGGTATTTTGATCTTGGTTTTGGCTTACTTGGATTGTGCATATCTTTAGATATGATATAATCTGAGTGCCTGTCACATCCAAACTTGGGTCGTGACACATGGGGATGTCCAGCTTTTGTTAAAAAGCAGCATGCGGACAAGCTCGAGGCACACTCAGTACAGTGCAAGTTCGTGGGATATCCAAAGAACTCCAAGGGATATTTCGTCTACTGCGAAGAGGAACAAAAAGTTCTTGTTTCTCGTCATGCCTACTTCTTGGAAACTGAGTTTTTGGAAACCCAGATAAGTGGGAGCACAGTAGAACTGGAAGAAATTCCAGAACCACAAACAATTACTGAAAGCTTAGAGGAACCAGAGGGTTCGAAAGAACAGGACATTCCTACGCCGCTCCGCAGGAGTAGTAGGCAGTCTCATCCGCCCGAGAGATACTACGGTTTTCTCATAGACGGGGATAGAGAGGATTGCATCATAGATTATGATGAGCCTACTAGCTTCCAGCAGGCCGTTCAGAGCGTTGACTCGGTAAAATGGCTGGATTCAATGCGGACCGAAATGGAGTCCATGTACACCAACAAAGTATGGACGTTGGACATTGCTCCAGACGGGGTAAAACCCGTAGGATGCAAGTGGATCTTCAAAAGGAAGATTGGTGTAGATGGACAGGTTGAGACCTATAAAGCTAGACTTGTAGCAAAGGGTTTCCGTCAAAGACCTGGTTTGGACTATGACGAAACCTTTTCTTCAGTGGCTATGCTGAAATCCATTCGGATCCTTCTTGCCATTGCTGCCTTCCACGATTATGAGATTTGGCAGATGGACGTAAAGACCGCTTTTCTAAATGGAAATTTAGAGGAGTGTGTCTATATGGATCAGCCAGAGGGTTTCATTCAGAGTGGGAGCAGCGGAAAGGTGTGCAAGTTGCTTAAGTCCATCTATGGACTAAAGCAGGCATCGCGGAGTTGGAACATCTGTTTTGATGAGACGGTCAAGGAATTTGGCTTTATCAAAAATCCAGATGAACCATGCATCTATAGTAGATTTGTAGCGAGAACTGTAGTATTCCTCGTTTTATACGTGGATGACATTCTCTTAATAGGAAATGACATTCCTATGCTACAATCTGTCAAGGGGTTCTTGTCGCACAGGTTCTCCATGAAAGACCTGGGTGATGCCTCATACATCCTGGGGATCCGGATCCATCGTGATAGATCCAAGAGGATATTAGGACTTTCTCAGTCCAGGTACATCGACACCATAGTGAAAAGATTCAGTATGGAAGATTCCAAGCGCGGTAACCTACCGGCTTGTCACGGGATCGCCCTCTCTAAAGAGATGTCCCCAAGACTGATTTGGAGAGGGATCGCATGTCTATTATACCCTACGCTTCTGCGGTAGGCTCTATAATGTATGTGATGTTGTGTACCAGACCGGATGTAGCTTATGCACTGAGTGTGGTAAGCCGGTATCAGTCAAACCCTGGGGAGAAACACTGGATAGCGGTAAAGAACATTCTTAAGTACCTGAGAAGGACTAAGGAGATGTTCTTGGTGTATGGCAGAAAAGACCTCCAGATCGAGGCCTTTGCTGACTCCACCTTCCAGAGTGACAAGGATGATTCCAAGTCCATGTCGGGTTTTGTCTTTATCCTCAATGGAGGGGCGGTGTGTTGGAAGAGTTCCAAACAAGAAACCGTTGCAGACTCGACGATGGAAGCGGAATACATCGCTGCATCTGATGCCGCAAAAGAAGCCGTCTGGATGAGGAAGTTCTTGAAAGAACTTCAGGTGGTTCCGTCCATTGTTGATCCAATACCTCTGTATTGCAACAACAACGGGGCTATAGCTTTAGCGAAGGAACCCAGGTCCCATCAGAGATCCAGACACATCTTGAGGCGGTATCACCTGATCAGGGAGATCGTGGATCGCAAGGAGATCGAGGTTCGGAGGGTTGCTTCAGAAGAAAACACTGCAGATCCATTCACCAAGGCCTTACCCCAGACTCAGTTCGAGCGGCTGATCGAGATGATAGGTCTTCGATACGCCAGTACATGGCCTTAGTGCAAGTGGGAGATTGTTAGTGTATATGCCGTAGAGGCCATTACTGTATCATACTAGTTTGTATATTACTTAATGGAAGCTTGAGATATTCACCTTGTATAAACAATCTTGCTCAATATAGTAGTATGCTACTTGGTTTGTTTCTACTTCAATTTGTACTTGTGTTTATTTTAGTATATCACTTATACACATTAGTGGAGCCCTTAGGATCTTCGCTTGATTACCAGCGTTGTGATGGAAGTCACACTAGTGGGGGCTGGGTAATCTATAAGCACATCCTTATACAGGTCCCTAGTCGCAGGACTATCGAGACAGGGCATCGATACACCGGAGTAGACTAGCGTATGCGCTTCTCATCCCAGTGTGGGAGATGGTCTGTCCCACAGCCATCAGTACGTCGTACTGG
The DNA here is from genome assembly GCA_030015575.1 of Agapanthus africanus. NCBI lineage: Eukaryota > Viridiplantae > Streptophyta > Magnoliopsida > Asparagales > Amaryllidaceae > Agapanthus > Agapanthus africanus. The sequence continues at coordinate 221,546,942 of JASDDO010000016.1, read as the reverse complement.
AGATAGTATACGGATGCTCGTTGGGTTACGAGTACACTGGACAGGACTTGTCGGGAACTGACAGGTTGGTATTATACCTATCGTCAGTTATCAGTTCCCAGGTGACATGAGTACAGCTTAGTCCGCTGACTTGACACTGGCACTTCGCCTCGAGTGTGTTCCCACTGTACTTTGATTACTACCCTACAACGGCTCAAAGGAGTCGTGCAAACGGGTAATAGTTGGGTACAGTCCCGAAGCACTTGGAGGCAGTGACGGTTAGACAGGATTCGTCTCTCCCGGTATTGGGGGTTGACATCGCGCTGTGTCTAGGAGAGCCATTACACGAGTAGTCCCTGGCCAGGGCAAGCGAGATATACTGGTAGGCTTCCAGTCTTATCTCAGGGTGTTTTGGGCTTCACTCCGACACGACTTGTACCGCTATTAGGGGACTGACGTTTTACCGCCCCCTAGGCCCGACATGCGATGTATTAGACGAACAGACCGGACTGTACGGAGACTATCACATTCAGACTCAGTAGGAGTTCAGATGGGGTTCACCTCGTCAGCCTTCTTGTCGGCATCTACCTGGGGATCGTTACGCACAGCTAGTGCCGCTTGCGGTCAGTGGTTAAACCCACTGCCAGCGTAGTGTCGAGTCTTTAGAGTCCCACACATAGGGTATTCGCCTCTGGGCAAAACAGAGTAGAGGTCGCATGGTTTTGCGACAGGGTTCGTTCTCATCCGCGCACTTGTGAACGTTTGGAGTCCGGACGGATATTACTAGCTAGCTCTGGTTTGAGTCAGATACTGCTATATGTTTTGGGGTTGCTTTTATCTCTCAGTATTCATGTTCCTCGGAACAAGAATGCAGGTGTGTATGCACAGTTGTTTGAGGAGGAGGAAGAGGACTTTCATTAGTGTTTCGGAACGGGTGCGTATGCACAGTTGACAGTCGTCTTTTTCCAAACCCTAATGGATTTATGTTATATCAATTAATAATATTAATAAAATAAAATTGTGTCATGGTTGGATTTTGTTGACTAGTTGACCATGGTTGACTTGTTGACCATGGTTGAAGGTTTGACCATCATCATTACAAAAGAAAGATGCTTTTTGATTCTAGCAAAATTCATTTAATGTTTGAAATGATAATGGTCATTCCTAAACCTTCCATCAACTATTTCATTTTCATTATTATTATTAATTTGATAATTCTTTTTCTTTTGTGATATGGTTGCAAGAAAGAAAAAGAGAGCTCATTTTTCTATCATTTTGGCTTCTCTCTCCTCACTTCATCTTCTTCTTCCTCTAGCTCAAGGAGAATCCTTCTCATGTGTTGAGAATCCCTCTCCTTGAAAGAAAAACACCCCAAAGACACTCTCTACTCACTCTAGGGTCAAAGGTTTAGCAAGCCGAAGATTCTAGTTCTCTCAAAGTTCGAGAAAGAGCCCGAAGGTTGAACCCTCGGGTGGATCCATCTTTGACGGAAGAAGGCAACGAGGAAGAACCATCAACCTCTACAAGTTTTCAAGAAGAAGGAGTTCAAGTTAGGTATAACCTTTCATCCGAGTAGCTAACTCTCTTTAGCTTGTTTGCTAGTTTAGTTTAGAAAAGATCCCGACTTTGTTAGTCCATGTTGCCCCATGCGCTAAAAATTTGATTTTTATACCGTTTCCGCCTCCCCGTAAGAACCGGGGGTCGCAACGTGGACTTACACTCCCCGCCTTGGGTCTACCTAATGTGGAAAAGTAAATAATATACAATGGTGACATCATCCTCATCCCGGAAGTGCCCCAATAAAAGAATATTACATACAATTGAATTTTACATGAATGAAAAAGAAAAACTCTTATCTCACATAAAACCCCCGGCTATTCAAAACGCGACGATCCAATATAACATATCACAGCAACACATAATATCTCATATCATCAACGTAAGCGAGTATGCGTATCCAGATTGTCGTTGATGTATAGAAACGAAGCAGGCGATACACCACATACTACGCTTACGGTCACAGAAAAGAAAGTGTAAAACTACAAAAGTTGCAATCCGCAACCTCCTTAGACATTGCATGCCTAACCAATTGAATTCCTTAGACATCGCATCCCTAACAATTATAAACCCCGCATTTTAGTCTCATTATCGAAAACTCTTTTCAATATCTAGTCGGGCAATTCAACAAGATTCCCGACATCCTGATCGAATGCTCGTCGCAAACTTTAGTAGACGGCCGCACCCCCGGATGCCGTCGACGAAGTGCACTAAGGCGGAACACCGCTACCGCGAGCACCCGAACGGATGCTTTTGGCGACGGGGTTCTCCTACAGTCACTTGGTCGGGGCTATGGGGCGTGGCTGTCTGTTAAGTTTACCCATCGAGTATCCGCGTACGCTACGTGATTGCGACGGACTTTTGATCACATCAAAATTCTGTGGCAACCGATCATCTGAGACTGAACTGCTAGATTAATAACATTCAAATTAGTTATCTCATAACTACCTGTGGATTCCAAATATTGTATCACATTCCAGATAAATAGACAATGTTAAACTTTCCGATCGAATAATCAAACACCCAAGATTTCCCCAATATATCTCAACACTTGAAATCAGTTTAAAAATATCTATCACATGCCACAGTACCAATGGTCCAGCCGTAGAAGGGTCAAGCCAACGCCTCATATGTGGCACGACGTACTGCCCCAAACCCTAAGATTTAGAGACAGTTCAAGACGGTCACATAATCGAGTTAAGGTTTGTTGTCTTCTAGAGGGTCCACCGCGTTACTTGCACGACTTAGAACGTTCTTAAACTCGAGAAAAAATCCAACTTTTGAAAAAAATTCCGACAGGGGAAAAAGTGAGTTATTGATATCCGTTCGAACTTTTTAACAGTTTCTAAAAATTACCCAGACAAACTAAACAAAGTTAAATTATCCGATCGAATCAACGAGTCCCCAATATAACCCTAGCAAACTCAACGCTTGAGTGGAATTAAAATATTCCCAGAAAAAATTGCCAAGAAAGGACCTAGGAATAAATATATGAAATTCTAGGTACTAATTCAAAATTTTGGCCGCGGAACCGCCGACAAACCCTTGGTTTGGCCGCGGTTCCGCGGTCATTTGAGCGAATTAGTGGGCCGTACTTCACAGTAATTCTTAGTTTTTCCTGCTTTATTTTCTGAGTATTTTTAATCCATAAAAAATCACATTTTTGAAAAATATCCAGAGAAGGGTTTATATCGGGGTTTCCGGGTTCGATCGGACTTTAAACATCGCCTAGACTTCGCCTAAAGCTCTAGCTTGGCTCTGATACCACTGTAGGGTTGCTAGGCACGGGCATAAGGGTCTACGAGGCATCAACCATGCCCGATTAAAAAATTAGCCGTGCCGAACAACCCAAAGCCGGATCTTTAAACTAGGGTTTAGGCGAAAACTAACATGTTAAACAGTTTAACACTAAGTGAAAGGGATTACAACCGTTGTAGATCCGGTCCTTCACTTCATTAGCTCCGTGTAGATGTCCCCATCGCTGCAATCGTGAACTCCGGACTCTAGAGAAGCTTTACAAGAAGAACGAACATGCTTGCTTTGATGACTTCGAGTCCGAAGATGATCTACGTCGGGGAAACACTAACTCAAGCTATTCCTTCACTAGGTCATGAACTTTGTGAAGAGAACACACTCTACTACATGGCAAGTGGTAGATGATGAAGAAGTAGGAAGGTTGCTCACTTTAGAATTGATTTTCTCACACTCTTTCTCAAGCTCCATTGAAGCTAGAAAGCTTTTGTTGAAGGAAGAAGAAGAAGTGAATAATTCATCCAAATGAAAACTTATCTTTTGAATTATTGCACCATGGTTGAGTTAAGCCCTCATGCTTAACTCATGTAAAGAATTAACCAAAGTATGAGGTTAAGGGTTGGGTTAACTAATATCCTAAGGAATGACAAAAGAGTTGACTTTGTCAATGTTGCATACAAGCTTCTACAAGCTTGATAACATTGACTAAAGTCTCCTCTCTTTTGTTATTCTTAAGGAAATAAGTAAACCCTAATTTAACCTAAACTTGATATAAGTCTCATACACCCATCTTGTATGTATCATGAAGCATGATACAAACATGTACACTTGCATATATCACATATAAACAATGTGCACAATCTAGTAAGAAAATAAATCATAAGTGAGCTAATACTAGTTAATGTAATGTAATATATAAAATATATAATTATACATTAAATTATTAAATCAACTCTTGATTTAATAACCCGACTATAACCGACTAATATCATGTGTAACAACTTATCGAATCAACACTTGATCCGATAACCCGGCTATATCGCATACAACCGATCAATGTCATGAATCGCGAGAATAGAATACGGTATCTCATATCGTATCAATCTCGGTCCCGCACATATCACATATGTGCTCCTACTCCGTTTCGCTTGAGCCAGGAAACCCTTGTGTAGGACTCTAAAGACTCGTCAATACGCCGGCAGTAGGTGATGATCATATCAAACACCCACAAGCCACAAGCGGTCTGCTAAACGTAACGGCCACCCGGGTATTGAGCGATCAGAAGATCAACAAGCAAGCATGTACATTCTTCTGGGAATCCAATCAGTAACACTCCCGTACAGTCCGGTCTCGTCGTCTGATTTGTCGCATATCTCACCTAGGGGTGGTAAACGTCAGACCCCAGTAGCTCGATAAGTCGTGTCGATATGAGGTTTGGAACAGTTCGAGAAACTACTGATAACACTTACCAGTAAATCTCAGCAACCCTGGCCAGGGATTTCCGGTTATAGCCAATCGAACACAACACAACATCAACTTCCTATACCGGGAGAGACGAATCCCTTCCTATCGCTCATTGCCGCCATGTGATTCGGGACTTTACCCAAAAGCCACCATTTTGCATGCCCTCTTGGACGTGTTATGATGAAAATCAAAGCACAGTGGGAATTATATAAGACTCTATGAAGATCTCGGGTCAACAGACTACTCTGTACCAGTGTCACCGGAGAACTGCCATCTGACGTAAGTTATAATACCATCTGGGAGTTCTCGGTGAGTGCGTCCAGTGTACCCGGTCTCCACTGAGAACCCGTACACCATCCTTGATGTCAAACACCGATGGATATGGGATCATCCATCGCCCATCATATGGGTCAAGATGCGTATACGCTAGTCTACTCTGGTGTATCGATGCCCTGTCTCGATACACCCTCGACTAGGAACAGTTATAGGATGTTCTCGCCGACTACCGTGGCCCCACTAGTATGATCTCATCATAGTCCCAGTAGTCGAGTACATATCCTAAGGGCTTTATCAACATGTAACATACAGACAATCAGAGTACATGTTAAGATAAAGTACAACCAGATAGCATACTATCATGTCGAGCAAGAAAGTCCTCCCTATATATGTCCTAGCATCCACTACAATATACATCGTATGTACAGTAATGGCCTCTTACATATAACTAACACGGTAGTGTACCTGCAGGTGATGGAGTCACCCTCTCTAAAGGTGTCTTAAAGACTAAAGGGGAGAAGGATGTGCATGGTTGGCAGATCACTTGCTTAGGCAATTGAGTCAATCATGAGATGTCAAGTACCACACCAGACGTTGGTTTTTGCACTAGATGCAATAAGTTGATATTAATCCTATCCTGGAGAAACGTTCTGAAGCAGTTTTAGAACATAAGTGGATGTTCTAGGGATATGATAACAACAGCCTCCTTTAGGAAACAGTTTTCATTCCAGGCTTCCAAGGTGACCTGGATGACAGAGAGGCTGTCAGAGTTATAATTTTCCATCTGACGAGGGGAATTATTTTGGACAGGTGGTCCAAGCGGATACTGAGGGAGGCATGGCGCAGAATACTGATTGGTTTCAGTTGACGATATAGTCTAAGAAGTTTGGATTTGGATTTCGGTTATGAACTAGGTCCCATCAGACATCCAAACATATTCTAAGACAGGTATTGCTCATTTCGGGAGATGGCTTTCTCCACGAACTTGAGATAAAGAGAGACATAGAAAGAAACATCAGGGCGGATCCACTAGCTGAGGCTATTTCTCGAACGCAATAGTTTCGCAAATGAGCTTTGTGAGACTGATTAGTAGAGGAGTTGGGTGTTCGGTATCACATGGGCTGTGAGTATGCGACATCGCAATAATTAGCCTTGAGTGCAAGTGGGAAATTGTTGGATATAGTGCCCTCAGAGTCAATTATTGGATCGCAGGCACGTGACTACAATGATTAAGGGAGGACCTGTATCAGTAGGACAATCTTACTCGAGAGGTTTGTATACTATCTGGTTTGCCTTTATCATCGTGTACATTCTTTAGGTGACATTGTAGTTCACTATTACACGTTGATAGAGAATAGTATGCTACCATGGTTTGTCTTTATTATCGTGTACTGCTTTAGGTGACCTTACAGGTCACTATTGCACGTTGATATAGCCCATAGGATTCTTGCTTGACTCCCAGCAGTATGATGGCGATCATATTCGTGAGAGTTGGATAGTCTATAAGCACATCCTTAAAGTGGTCCCTAGTCGTGGGAGTTTCGAGAATGGGCATCGATACTCCATTAGTAGACTAGTGTATATAGTCGAGACCCCGACGAGGAGCGGTGACCGGTCTCACAAACCATTGGTGTCAGTTGGATAACCTAATATGTATACAGGTGCTTATTGGGTTATCAGTACACCGGACAGGACTCGCCGGGAACATGCTAGTTGGTATTATACATGACGTCAGATAGCAGTTCCCTGGTGACATGTGTACAGGTTAGTTTATCGACCTGTGATCGTCATTTGTCTCGTGTGAGTTCCCACTGTGCTTTGATTACTACCCTACCACGGCTCAATGGAGTCGTGCAAACAAGTTTTAGTTGGGTACAGTCCCGATCCACATAGAGGCATTGTGCGGATCGGCAGGGGTTCGTCTCTCCCTGTATTGGGGGTGAGGTCGCGTTGTGTCTAGGAGAGCCATTACACGAAGTCCTTGGCCAAGGCAGGAGATTTACTGGTAGGTATTCCAGTAGTATCTCAGGGTGTTCTGGGCTACTCTCCGACACGACTTGTACCGATTTTGGGGGTCTGACTTTTACCAGCCCCCTAGGCCCGACATGCGATACTCATAGACGAACGGACCGGACAGTACGGATATTGTCACTGACAGGCTCAGTAGGGTGTCAGGATGAGTTCGCTCATCGACCTCCCTTATGGTCAATACCTGATAGCCCGTTACGTACAGCTAGTACCACTGACGTGCTAGTGGTTAGATCCACAGCCAAAGTATTGACGAGTCTTTAGAGTCCCCCACAAACAGTTTCTCAAGTTTTGTGCGAAACATTGTAGTGGCCGTATGTATTTATGGCAGGGTTCGAACATATGCGTGCACTTGTGCACGTGTCATGGTTCGGACGGATAATACTAACGGGCTTTGGTTTAAGCCGGATTCTAGTATTATCTGTGTAGATTTTGTTTCATTGCATTTGTATTCGGTCGAAATACAAATGTGGGTATGTATATATAGTTGCGGGGATATCCTGTAATTTATTACGGGATCGCTTTTTGAAGTTGCCAGTTTGCATTCCATTTCGGCCATTTTTCTTTCTTCAATTCTTGGCTGAAATTCCTTTGTTGAAAGGGGGCTTATTTGCAAATATGAAATTTGTAATGGAGGGGGTTTATTGTGGTGTCGGGGCCGCAGAATCTTTGTTGTAGCCTCTTAAGTTTTCTAGAAGGGATTAGCCTCCTTTTCGTGCATTAATGTGATTGGATTTGTAAAAGACTTTGGTGTGACTTCTTTTCCTTGTTATCATACATTTTTCTTTTGCTTTTGGCTCATCTCTTTTCCTCCAAAATCCTAAATGGCCGGCCACTTGAATGGGCAGCCCCATTCTTATTGGTGTGAGGGATTTTTGATTCATTTGATTTGCAAAGAAAACTCCTAAGCTCCATTATTCCATTGCTCATTTCATCTCCACCGAAAAGGCAACTTCATTAACCCTCGAGATAAAGCGTTCTACACATATTCTACAGCAATCTTAGACACGTCGGCTAGCAAACTTCGTGTCCGAGTTGCCTCGGTTCAGAGGAGGGAGCCCGTAAAAAGACTCGAAGATGTGGTTCCCTTTTCCGACGAGGAGATCGAGCTCAGAGATGCCGCGAGGAGCTTGGGTGGTGGCCAAAGACCGAAGGACACGGATCGATCGGTATAGCTTTCCAACCCTCTCTCTAGATAGATAGTTGTAGGTTAATGGTTCGATCCGGGTTTTAAGAATACGATAGCGCCGGTTTCTAGTTTAGAAAGATGTGAGAATCATACCTGGTAAATACATACCATGGAGTAAGGGCTAATTGGGAAATCAGTTTTCTTTTAACAATACACAACGAAACTGAAACATGTAAATGTTTCGAAGGGTTATCCGGGCATTCCTAGTAATGCCACTTCCATTATTAGATTCACAACTGTAACCATATATTTCTTTGCCGTCTCTCCAAATCCCTTTATATGTGTTTAGTCATTACCTTCTGTACACCACTTTAGGCTAAATGGTTTTCTTCCTTCCCAACCGTTCGGCACCAGCCTATGGTTTGGAAAAAGACTATCCAATAAGCGTAATAGGTGTACTGTCCTAATCCTAGGATCACTCGCAACGCGAGAGAAGGTAAAGATAAAAGACAACTGAATAAGCCTTATTCCTATTTCTCCTGAACAGAATCCATCCCCGAACTGGAACAAGTTCCTTCGAGTTCGTATATAACCATACGATAGATTATCCAAATAAACTGTGGATTTTCATAGTGATACGGGGTGTTCTGGAGAAATATAAAGGTGAAGTAGGAGTGGTGATGAAATACTTGGTTTGGTCGTGAATAGTAGTCGCAATTTACATTGCCCCCTTTCTAATCCCTTTATTTGTCTTTACATATTAGCTTTTGTACACCACACTTAGGCTAATCAATTTTCTTCATTCCCTACCTTTCGGCACCTTCCTATGGTTTGGAAGAACACTTTCCAATAAGCGTAATAAGTGTACCGTCCTAATCCAAGGAAGACTCGCAACCTGAGAGAAGGTAAAAGGAAAAGACAACTGAATAATGCTATTCATTTTCTCCAGAACCGGAAACCATCCTCGAATCTAGAACAAGTTCCTTCGACTTCGTATATAATGATAGATGGTTTTATCCAATGGAAGTGGACGTTCGTAGTGAAACGAATTGTTCCGGAGAAAAAAAAATGGGTAAAAGTAGGAGTGGCAATGAGGTATGCAACTCTGACAATCCAAAAGCCAGTGTTTTTAACAAGGTTCGGTTAACTTGGTCACTGAGTCATAGTCTAGGGTCGGGCCATGGTCGCTGCTAAAGAGAGAGAGAAAAGAAACACTCTGCGTGCACTCTAACCTAGATCAGAATGGTTATCACTTTATCTAATCAGGAAACCTCCCACTGTAACCTCAAATTCTCCTCCAAACCTGAAAGAAGAATTAGTCGGGATCACCCGAGGTGTAAACCAACTCATCAGTGGGAATCGGTATCCAACTATAATCGCATGATAACGTGATGGAATCCACTCACATTATCATACTCCAGAAGGTATGCGTATATCTGGCAAGTTTCAGTTTCTTTAGAAACTCCCGATGTGATTTTTACCCCATGCTCTTATGACCTTGACTTTGGCCAACAAATCATAAGTCACATGTAAAGTTCTACCCGTCATTTTCCAGGTTAGTTTGAACCCATCCGTACCTACCTTTGATTTTGGTCAACAAAGCAGTACGACTGTCCCAAATCAACGCATCTACCTATGCAACAGAAAGGTAACAAATAGCTACCATACACTATGCCTTGACTTTGGCCAACAAACATAGCATGAATACTAAGTGCTACCCGTCTGAAATGACGGAGGGCTACGAATGGTTTTTGGCGAAAAACCTTTTACGTAATGAACTTGATATCGTTGAAGAAACCGGATAGCTCTTTATAAAAATATAGTGTCGAAAACCTTTGCTAAAGAGGTCACTCCCGGTGAAGGGATCTCGGCTCTTTCCCCGTAGAATGAGATGCAGGATATTCCAACTGAATACCGCGATGCAAAGAAAAAGTAATCGACTATAGTAAAGTTATTACCCTGACGCAAACTTTTGCCCAAGGGATCACTCATGGTGAAGGGATCTCGGCCCTTCCCTCGTCGACTGAGGTGCTGGATATTCATAACCGAATACCACTGTGCAAAACAAAAGAAAACGTCCTTGCAATAACAGCCTTTTGAAAAATGTTCCAACAACATCAGAATAGGTTTGTTTAGCTTGCATTGATCCGAATCTGTCACGACCCGAAAGAGCACGTGACTGGCCCTTGAATCCTATGAAGTCTATAGGACTCCATCTGATCCAAGTAAGCCAAAAGCCCAGAAATCTAAAACCATTTAAGGAGTAAATAAAGAAAAACTAGTTTAAAGAAGTGAAGATAAACATGTTTGAAGTCAAGGTTTTAAAATAACTAAGCCGAATATGCATTTTAAAAATGTAAAGTCTTTTCTGAAATTTTCGGCAGAGATTCTTTTGTAAATACTGGCCCCGAACGGGGTACAACAAGAACAATATATATGCAATGATAAAAGGCATTCCCAAGCGGGACCTAGCTCTTCGTCAATCGACGGTCACAACCACGCAAGCAATATAATATACAACGGCAAAGGGCGAGGATCAAAACCCAAAAAGAAACTCAAAACAGCCAGAAAACCATAATACTACAAGCGCGACTCTAAGGTCGAAACAATACATCACTGTCTCTAAAAGTCTAAAACAATATACAAGTTTTGGTTGATGGAATGACTAGATACAACTGAAAGTACATGTACAAGGGTGGTTCTGATGCAAAATAACCCACCTACCAACGCAAGTCACCCATATGCTGGCAGTGTGCCAGAAATGCCGCTATGGAATCTGTACGGCAAAAACCTGCAAGGATTGTGGCACAACGAGGGTGAGTTGCCAACTCGTGAATAGAAAATATCTACAAGCAGAGATCGAATGTATGACCCATCCTAGGTCAATACGATCAGATATATATAAACCATAATATCAATAAGTCTGCAGCATGCTAAACTGGTAATGTAAACTCTATACATGAGTGTAGTGCCAAGTGCTCGTGCCAGTGCCTCAGGTAATAGCATATCATAAATATGAGGTATAATCAATGAAATCAATCTACATGTACGTAGATCCCGTCCACTCGTCACCCAATGACAATAACCATCATGCATGTAAATATCATCAGCATATGCATGGAAATATAAGGATATAAACCACCTGTGTCCCTCGCGACACGTCAAAATCATGGAACCGGAGTGCCCATCATCGACACTCGAAAACATCATGAAAATTGTGCCCAGCATCGGCACGTAAATCCTCATATATCGGGTTCCATCTGAGGAATTGGCCCTGGGCCACAGCAGTACGGCCATATCCTTCTGTCGACTCTGTCCGGTATCTTCCAGATAACCACCAGGTCCAACCAATCACCGGCAGGTACGCGCCCACCTCCAGGCTCAATCGGCAAAATTCTTCGATCATCTTGCCGAGGGGAACCATACCGGGTCCACCATGTACCCGCAATCGGCTCGTCCACTCGTCGAATCGGGTTTCACATGTCGCTATCAGCACCGAGAAAACACATGGTGGATGTTAGTGCATATGCCCTAGAGGCCATTACTGTATCATACTAGCTTGTATATTACTTAATGGAAGCTTGGGATATTCACAGTTGTATAGACAATCTTGCTCAAAATGGTAGTATGCTACTTGGTTTGTCTCTACTTCAATATATGCATGTGTTTCTTTTAGCATATCGCTTATATACATATTAGTAGAGCCCTTAGGATTTTTGCTTGATTACCAGCGTTGTGATGGCGCTCACACTCGTGGGGCTGGGTAATCCATAAGCACATCCTTATACAGGTCCCTAGTCGTAGGACTATCGAGACAGGGAATCGATACTACGGAGTAGACTAGCGTATGCGCTTCTCATCCCAGCGGGGGAGACGGTCTATCCCACAGCCGTCAGTACGTCGTACTTGAGATTATATGCGGGTGCTCGTTAGGTTACGAGTACACTGGACAGGACTCGTCGGGGACTGTTGGTCGGTATTATACCTATAGTCAGTTATCAGTTCCCAGGTGACATGAGTACAGCTTAGTCCGCTGACTTGACACTGTCACTTCGTCTCGAGTGTATTCTTATTGTACTTAGATTACTACTTTACCACGGCTCAAAAGAGTCATGCAAACAGGTAGTAGTTGGGTGCAGTCCCGAAGCACTTGGAGGCAGTGACGGTTAGACAGGATTCGTCTCTCCCGGTATTGGGGGTTGACATCATGGTGTGTCTAGGAGAGCCATTACACAAGTAGTCCCTGGCCAGGGCAAGCGAGATATACTGGTAGGTTTCCAGTGTTATCTCAGGGTGTTCAGGGCTACACTCCGACACGACTTGTACCGCTATTAGGGGACTGACGTTCGCCACCCCCCTAGGCCCGCCATGCGATGTATCAGACGAACATACCGGACTGTACGGAGATTGTCACATACAGGCTCAGTAGGAGTTCGGATGGGTTTACCTCATCTGCCTTCTTATCGACATCTACCTGGGGACCGTTACGTACAGCTAGTGCCGCTTGCGGTCTGTGGTTAAACCCACTGCCAGCGTGGTGTCGAGTCTTTAGAGTCCCATATAGAGAGTTTCCCTACCCTGAGCGAAACGTGTAGAGGCCGTATGGTTTTACGGCAGGGCTACGATCACTTACGTGCACTTGTGTGCGTATGCTGTTCGAGCAGGCAATACTAATGGGCTTTGGTTTAAGCCAGATCCTAGTATTGCACGGATGGATTTGTTTTGTCTTCTGTGCATTCGCATTCTACGGAATGCGGATGCGGGTGTGTATGCACAGTTTTGAGGAGCGATAAAGGAGAAGGTGCCCCATTAGGGTTTTGGCAGTTGGTTCGGCCAAAACCGTAATGTGGCACACTCATTAGGGTTTTGACAATTCGTTTGGTCAAAACCATTATGATCCGGAGACATTATTTACTAATCCTTTTAGTGATAGATTAGTTATGGCTAATTGCATTGACCATTTGACCACTTAGACCTCTCTTGACTTTGTTGACCCATTGACCGTGTTGACCATTGACCTTCAAGAGAGATCTACACTCTTCTTTGATTTTCTTTTTATTTCTTGAGTTATGAAAATGGTCAATTCAATGTAGCATCAACTTTATCATGATAGGATTAGTAATGATGAAATTGTGTATTATTGCAACCATGGTTCATTTGCTTTAGTTAATCCTTTTTCATTATTCTCTTATCATTCTCTCTCTTGAAATGAGAAGAAAAGAAAAGCTCCATGGTTGCTAGGTTTTCTCCTTTATCTTCCTCCTCTTGAAAATTCTTTTGATCTCATGTGTTGAGAGAAAAGGAATCCATATAGACAAACACTTCCATCTTGCTCTTCTACACAACCTAGGGCATCCAGATTAGCGATCTCGTTTCCCTAGTTGCCTCGGCTTGAGGTGGAGCTCGGTGTATAACTCTCGGGTGGATCGTCTTCGACTCAAGAAGGCCGCGGAGGTGACCAAGATCCGGATCGACCCTCGGAGCTTGGATGGACGAGCCGGACAGTGGAGAGAAGACCCGAAGGACCGGTTCCGTGAGGTATATTTTCTACAGCATAGTAGTTAAAGCTTCTACTTGTTTGCTAGTTTCTAGTTTAGCCAAGATCCTTGCTTTTGAGTCCATGTTGCCTCGCGCCAAATTATTGTTTTTCGCCGTTTCCGCCTCCCCGTAAGAACCGGGGTGGGCAACGTGGACTTACAGTGGTATCAGAGCCTAGCTAAACTTAAACTACCAAGTTAGCAAAGTGTTAAGAATAACGATCGGAAAAAGTCGCAAAACACATCCGACAAAACCCAACTTTCTGTCGAATTTTTATACTGTTCAAAAAATTATTTGACATACATGAAAATTCATCTCAGGGTTTTTATAGAACACACAGCAAAACGGAGCATCTGACTCGGCCAACTCACCGCGGAAACGCGGCCAAACCATGGGTTTGGCCGCGGATCCGCGGCCGAGTTGACTCGGCCGCGACTCCGTTTTGCTGCAGTGTTCTTAGCTTGCTGTTTTGAGATTTTTAATACATGTTTTTTCCACCCAGAATTTCCAGAGAGCAAATTGACTTTTGGGGTGGTTATAAATCCGTATTTTGATCGATATTCCGTAGACTTTGGCTAATGCATATTTTCTGTGATGTGATATATGTATTGAACGTCCGCTAATCGCTATACGTCGATTAGTGGGGGTTATACATATCTGTGATCTGTAATGTTGATGGTTTGTGTATATGAACTCGGTGGATTGTCGCGGATGAATAGCCGGGAATGGGTGTGAGATGAGAGTTTCTTTTTTCTTTCATTCATTGTAAAATTTGTAAATTGATGTAATATTATTTGTTTGGCCGCACAACCGGGTCGGGGTTGTAGCCGTCATTGTATAATTTCTTTTTACTGTTTTTGCTCCTAGGATAGACCCAAGGTGGGGTGCACAAACTACCGGGTATCTCGAAGTGCCGAGTGGCCTACTCACGGTGTTGAGGGAGGTTGCTTCGCTTCGGGTACTTGGCGGGTAGTTTGCCGCACCCGTAGGGGTCTAGGGTGGGGTTTGGCTATTCATCGCGACCGTGTAATCCGTTTTTCGTTGCAGGCTCGAACGAATCGCGGATTCCTAGTATATCCAAAGTGTTCATCTGTGATCTGAAATGGCTATCATTGCTATATATCTATATATGATATCTATTTAGGTGTTGCTTATGTTTTGCATCCGCGCTAGTCCAGCCCCCGCTCTGTCGTTAGTTAAGTAACCTAACGGGTGATGATGGGGCCTCGTGGCGAATGCAGATGGCATAAGCGTACACCATATTTTGGTTGTTTTCTGCAATGGTAGGATTAAATGATGGGACGCATTGGAATTAATGCAAGAAAATAAACCAAGTAAAAGTCGTTGGAACACTTTGAAAACCACTCGGTTCTTTTTCAAAAACCAGCATTTTAAACGCGGAGCTTGAACCACTCCTTTTAAAAGCTATCCCGTTCCATCGATTATATCAAGTTCACTACGTTCACGGTTTCGCCAAAACCATTCGTAGCCCTCCGTCGTTTCGTATGGATAGTCAATAGTATTCAAGCTGTGTTTGTTGGCCAAATTCAAGGCACAGTGTTTGGTAGTTATTGGGTATTCATATGTAGCATAGATACATGCGTTGGTTTGGGACAGTCGTACTACTTTGTTGGCCAAAGTCAAGGGTATGTGCGGGTGGGTTCAAATTAACCTGCATAATGACGGGTAGAACATGACATGTGACTTATGATTTGTTGGCCAAAGTCAAGGTCATAAGAGCATGGGGCAAAAATCCACATCGGGAGTTTCAAAAGTACTAAAACTTGCTAGCGCTGCATACCATTTGGAGTATGATGATTCTGGTAGGATTCCTTCAGTTTTGTCACGCGATGATATTTGGATCCCGATCCTACTGTGAGTATATGCTACTCCTCAGGAACTTTCTCACTTAACGATCAATGCTATAAACCTTGTAGGTGTCTAGAAAGGTGTCAGCGGGGCTACGCCCCCAGAGAAAAGAGGTTACTTAATTAAGGAACTTCGCGAAAGCGTTGGAAAACCTCCCTGGAAGTACCGACACTGGCCTGGCTGAACGGTTAAGCAAGTATTGTACGGTGAGAATGATCCTGACTAATTCTTCCTTTATGGTTTGAGGAGGGATTCGAGAGACAGTGGGAGCCATCCTGTTTAGATAAATTAAAAACCAATCTAAACATGCAAGAGCATCATGCTAAGTGTTTTCTTCTCTCTCTCTTAATTGCAACGACCCAGTGACCGCACCTATGTTACATCTAGATAATAAAATGACTGAATCTGACTGTTATGACTGGCAAAGGTATGTCTAGATGTCCATTGCCCATGACAAGCTGGGACACCTCTTGACTGATCCAACCCCTGTCGTCTCAGGTCCAGTTTCCCCTGTCACGGATATTGATATCCGTAGGACATCGGAAGGAGACTGTGCGAAAGCCAAGTTCCTAGTGTTAGCCTCAGTTGATGGTACATACCAAAGGCAGCACGAGAAGATGGACTCAGCTTCTATCTTCCTCCATAACAAAGTTTTATATGGAGAGCAATCTCGTATCGCAAGATATGAGACCTCAAGCAAATTGCTTCCAGCGAGGTTGGCTATCGGGTCAACTGTAAGGGGCAACGTCCTTATAAAGACCAGCTCTTTTGAGCTCTCGGACCTGAAGACCATGTTGAAGAACGGATCAGATGCTGACTTAGTTCAACAGTCTCTACCTACTACCCTGAAGGAAACCAGGGAAGTAGAAAGAAAGGGAAGGGCAGAAGTTTTGGGAATGGATGTAGTAAAAGAGGGATGTTCCTATTGTTACGGGAATGAACATGGGTAGAAGGATTGCAGGGCTTGCAAAGCCAGTGCCAGAATTCGAAGCATGTTGTGGCTTCGGGTTCGGGTGTGCTTGTAATAGAAAACTGTATGTCAGTTAACCCTGCTTCCTAGGTATTGGATACCGGATCAGGATCTCATATCTGTAATTCGTTACAGGCTCTGAGAAACGTAGGGTTATCAGGAAAGGTGATATGACTCTCAGGGTTGCTAACGGAATGAGCATGTATGCTGAATCCGTAGGGGAATATCATCTAGGACTGACAACTGGGCAGATATTGATTCTGCGTAACTGTTTTTATGTACCAGGTGCGTCTTGTAATATCATATCTGTATCCTTAATTTCTAAGGAAGGATATGATTTTACTTTTGTAAGCGATGTAGTCAACATCCACCTAAATCAAGTTCTGATTGGGTCAGGTACATTACAAAACGGGATATACGTATTGAATCAAGCTCAGATCTTCAGTGTCCAGAACACACTTAAAATAAAGTCTCCGGAAACAAATCAAGCTTTCTTATGGCATTGTAGACTGGGTCACATTAATGAGACACGGTTAACAAAGTTACATAAAGAGGGTTACTTGAATCCGTTTGAGTATCAGTCTTATGCCACTTGTGAATCTTGTCTCATGGGAAAAATGACAAAGACTCCGTTCACTAGATACGGAGAAAGAGCGAGCGAGCTCTTGGGACTCATACACAGTGATGTGTGTGGTCCAATGTCTACAAATGCGCGAAGTGGTTATTCATACTTCATTACTTTCACAGATGATTTCTCTAGGTATGGATATGTCTTCTTGATGAAGCACAAATTCGAGGCCTTTGAGAAATTTCAGGAATACAAGAATGAAGTTGAAAAACGAATAGGCAAAAGTATCAAGACACTGAGATCTGATCGAGGTGGTGAATACTTAAGTGCCGAGTTTCTGGGCTTCTTAAAAGAGAATGGAATTCTCTCTCTGCTTACTCCTCCATACACACCACAACACAACGGTGTATCGGAAAGGAGGAATCGAACCCTATTGGATATGGTTCGTTCCATGATGAGTAAGGCTGAGTTGCCGCCATCCTTCTGGAGTTATGCACTAGAATCAGCTGCATACCTTTTGAACCGAGTTCTAACTAAGACTGTGCCTACTACACCATATCAGATGTGGTGTGGGAAGAAACCCTATCTTAATCACATTAAGACATAGGGATGTCCAGCTTTCGTAAAAAAGCTCGAGGTACGTTCAGTACAGTGTAAGTTTGTGGGATACCCAAAGAACTCCAATGGGTATCTTTTCTATTACGCAGAGGAACAAAAGGTTTTTGTTTCTCGACATGCCCGCTTCTTGGAAACTGAGTTTTTGGAAAACCAGATAAGTGGGAGCGCAAAAGAATTGGAAGAAATTCCAGAACCACAAACTATTACTGAAAGTTTGAAGGAACCAGAAATTTCAAGAGAACCGGACATCCCATCGCCACTCCGCAGGAGTAGTAGGCAGTCTCATCCGCCCGAGAGATACTACGGTTTTCTCATAGACGGGGATAGAGAAGACTGCACTATGGATTATGGTGAGCATACTAGCTTCCAGCAAGCCATTCAGAGCGCTAACTCGGTAAAATGGCTGGATGCAATGCGGACCGAGATGGAGTCCATGTACACCAACAAAGTTTGGACTTTGGACTTTGCTCCAGAAGGGATAAAACCCGTAGGCTGCAAATGGATCTTCAGAAAGATGATTGGTGTAGATGGGCAGGTTGAGACCTATAAAGCTAGACTTGTTGCAAAGGGTTTTCGTCAAAGACCTGGTTTGGACTATGACGAAACCTTTTCTCCAGTGGCTATGCTGAAATCAATTCGGATCCTTCTTGCTATTGCTGCCTTCCAAGAATATGAAATCTGGCAGATGGACGTAAAGACGGCTTTCCTAAATGGAAATTTGGAAGAGTGCGTCAATATGGATCAGCCGGAGAGATTCATTCAGAGTGGGAGCAGCGGTAGAGTGTGCAAGTTGCTAAAGTCCATCTATGGACTTAAGCAGGCATCGCGGAGTTGGAACATCTACTTTGATGATACTGTCAAAGAATTCGACTTTATCAAAAACCCAGATGAACCATGCATTTACAGTAAGATTGTAGGGAGAACTGTAGTATTCCTCGTCTTGTACGTGGATGACATTCTCCTAATAGGAAATGATATTCCTATGCTACAGTCAGTCAAAGGATTCTTGTCGCAGAGGTTCTCCATGAAGGACCTGGGCGATGCCAACTACATTCTGGGGATCCAGATCTATCGTGATAGATCTAAGAGGATGTTGGGACTTTCATAGTCAAGGTACATCGACACCATACTAAAAAGATTCAGTATGGAAGATTCCAAGCGCGGTAATTTACCGGCTTGTCACGGGATCACCCTCTCCAAAGAGATGTCTCCCAAGACTGATTTGGAGAGGGATCGCATGTCTATTATACCCTACGCTTCTGCGGTAGGCTCTATAATGTATGCGATGTTATGTACCAGACCAGATGTAGCATACGCATTGAGCGTTGTAAGCCGGTATCAGTCAAACCCAGTGGAGAAACACTAGATAGCGGTAAAGAACATTCTCAAATACCTGAGAAGGACTAAGGAGATGTTCTTGGTGTATGGCGGAAAAGACCTCCAGCTTGAGGCCTTTGCTGACTCCAGCTTCTAGAGTGACAAGGATGACTCTAAGTTCATGTCGGGTTATGTCTTTAGCCTCAATGGAGGGGCGGTCTGCTGGAAGAGTTCCAAGAATGAGACCGTTGCTGACTCAACTATGGAAGCGGAGTACATAGCTTCTTGCGATGCCACAAAGGAAGCTGTCTGGATGAAGAAGTTCCTCACGGAGCTTCAGGTGGTTCCTACCGTTGTTGATCCAATACCGCTGTATTGCGACAACAACGGCAGTATAGCTTTAGCAAAGGAACCCAGGTCCCATCAGAAGTCCTGGTACATTTTGAGGCGGTACCACCTGATCAGGGAGATTGTAGATCGCCGGGAGATCGAGGTGAAGAGAGTAAAAACGGAGAACAACACTACAGATCCACTCACGAAGGCCCTACCCCAGACTCAGTTCGAGCGGCTGATCGAGATGATAGGTCTTCGATACGCCAGTACATGGCCTTAGTACAAGTGGGAGATTGTTAGTGTATATGCCCTAGAGGCCATTACTGTATCATACTAGCTTGTATATTACTTAATGAAAGCTTGGGATATTCACAGTTGTATAGACAATCTTGCTCAAAATGGTAGTATGCTACTTGGTTTGTCTCTACTTCAATATATGCATGTGTTTCTTTTAGCATATCGCTTATATACATATTAGTAGAGCTCTTAGGATTTTTGCTTGATTACCAGCGTTGTGATGGCGCTCACACTCGTGGGGCTGGGTAATCTATAAGCACATCCTTATACAGGTCCCAAGTCGTAGGACTATCGAGACAGGGTATCGATACTCCGGAGTAGACTAGCGTATGAGCTTCTCATCCCAGCGGGGGAGACGGTCTGTCCCACAGCCGTCAGTACGTCGTACTTGAGATTGTATGCGGATGCTCGTTAGGTTACTAGTATACTGGACAGGACTCGTCGGGAACTGTTGGTCGGTATTATACCTATCGTCAGTTATCAGTTCCCAGGTGACATGAGTACAGCTTAGTCCGCTGACTTGACACTGTCACTTCTCCTCGAGTGTATTCCTACTGTACTTAGATTACTACCTTACCACGGCTCAAAGGAATCGTGCAAACAGGTAGTAGTTGGGTGCAGTCCCGAAGCACTTGGAGGCAGTGACGGTTAGTCAGGATTCGTCTCTCCCGGTATTGGGGGTTGACATCGCGCTGTGTCTAGGAGAGCCATTACACAAGTAGTCCCTGGCCAGGGCAAGCGAGATATACTGGTAGGTTTCCAGTGTTATCTCAGGGTGTTCTGGGCTACACTCCGACACGACTTGTACCGCTATTAGGGGACTGACGTTCGCCACTCCCCTAGGCCCGCCATGTGATGTATCAGACGAACCGACCGGACTGTACGGAGATTGTCACATACAGGCTTAGCAGGAGTTCGGATGGGTTTACCTCATCGGCCTTCTTATCGACATCAACCTGGGGACCGTTACGTATAGCTAGTGTCGATTGCGGTCTGTAGTTAAACCCACTGCCAGCGTAGTGTCGAGTCTTTAGAGTCCCACATAGAGAGTTTCCCTGCACTGAGCGAAACGTGTAGAGGCCGTATGGTTTTACGGCAGGGCTACGATCACTTACGTCTACTTGTGTGCGTATGCTGTTCGGGCAAGAAATACTAGTGGGCTTTGGTTTAAGCCAGATCCTAGTATTGCACGGATGGATTTGTTTTGTCTTCTGTGCATTCGCATTCTACGGAATGCGGATGCGGGTGTGTATGCACAGTTTTGAGGAGCGATAAAGGAGAAGGTGCCCCATTAGGGTTTTGGCAGTTGGTTCGGCCAAAACCGTAATGTGGCACACTCATTAGGGTTTTGACAATTCGTTTGGTCAAAACTATTATGAGCCGGAGACATTATTTACTAATCCTTTTAGTGATAGAATAGTGATGGCTAATTGCATTGACCATTTGACCACTTAGACCTCTCTTGACTTTATTGACCCGTTGACCGTGTTGACCATTGACTTTCAAGAGAGATCTACACTCTTCTTTGATTTTCTTTTTATTTCTTGAGTTATGAAAATGGTCAATTCAATGTAGCATCAACTTTATCATGATAGGATTAGTAATGATGAAATTGTGTATTATTGCAACCATGGTTCATTTGCTTTAGTTAATCCTTTTTCATTATTCTCTTCTTATTCTCTCTCTTGAAATGAGAAGAAAAGAAAAGCTCCATGGTTGCTAGGTTTTCTCCTTCATCTTCCTCCTCTTGAAAATTCTTTTGATCTCATGCGTTGAGAGAAAAAGAATCTACATAGACAAACACTTCCATCTATCTCTTCTACACAACCTAGGGCATCCAGATTAGCGATCTCGTTTCCCTAGTTGCCTCGGCTTGAGGTGGAGCTCGGTGTACAACTCTCGGGTGGATCGTCTTCGACTCAAGAAGGCCGCGGAGGTGACCATGATCCGGATCGACCCTCGGAGCGTGGATGGACGAGCCGGACAGCGGAGAGAAGACCTGAAGGACCGGTTCCGTGAGGTATATTTTCTACAGCATAGTAGTTAAAGCCTCTACTTGTTTGCTAGTTTCTAGTTTAGCCAAGATCCTTGCTTTTGAGTCCATGTTGCCTCACGCTAAATTATTATTTTTCGCCGTTTCCGCCTCCCCGTAAGAACCGGGGTGGGCAACGTGGACTTATAGTGGACGCACTGAAATATCATATCAAGGGTAACCTGGTTTTTAAAGCAATGACATATTCTCTTTTGAAATACCCATGGTTCCCAAATCCAGAAATATCATGGAAATAGCAACTCTCAATGTGTATAATCAGAAAACATGATGTATGTGACATGTAAAAGGAATGTAAGCATATCAGTCTGTCATGCAAGAATCATATCCTGAATACAACAGTACTACAGTGTAGTGACATGGCAATTATCGATGATGAAGTGTGTGAGCTGGCAAACAAGTGTACGTGGAACATACGCATCATCGATAATGGTGCTGGTGTCATAGCAGCATGACTGTAATATATCAATAAACACAAGCAATGCAATGCAAATAGCATGAACATGCGGAATCGAATAATCAACGCAACAGTAAAGAACCTGCCTCAATAAATATATCATGCAGCCTTGCCTTTTGAAATAAGACGAATCGGGGTTTTTGGTAAGATAAGGGCTACGGGGTTTTAAGAAAAGATGCGTCGTCTGAAAATATCCGGAGAATCCCTTTTGCCTATCTTTAAAATATTCCCGATTCTTTAGTTTTGAAATAGGTATGACTCGGGTCTAGTTTAACGACTACTATGCGAACTACGGACCCAACTATCAGTCAATCGGGAGGGGTATGAAAACCACCTAATTCTGAGTAAATATCACATATCTCATCACATAACAGGTATCACGGCCATCATGTCACATATCAAATACGAACTCTGTCATATCGCCGAATCTCACGGCCTCAATCAAACCTCATCGACTCATCTCAATCCCACGTATCATCCTCAATCTCGTATATGAACACATAGTCCAATACCCATGTGTAGATATACACCTCCATATGCACACAGGTAAAATGAAGAATTTATGCAAGTATATGTATACGTGTATGTGTGAGTGCAACCACTACTCTAGGGTTTCGCATTATACTAAACCAATACATCCTGATCCTCAATAATTCCATTATCACCATCAATAATGTTAACAACACATAATAAATATATGCGTGTATACGTATTCATATACATCACCAAGGACTGCGGGGGTGTTATACGCCATCCACCCGACATCTCCCCGTAGATATAAATCTACTCACCTTGCTTCTCGTGTGCCGATGCCGATGTCGCCATCTTCATCTTCCTCGCCTCAACATCACGTAAGGTACCTACAAGTATATCATAACGCTAAAGCACATGAAAATCACATCGGAAAACCAAAAGAGCACACGCTACTCGCATAGGTAAAAACCTATCGTCTCGCATGTAAACACGATCAATATCCACTTGTCGTTGAAGTCCAAACGCCACCCGACAGAAACGAATCACCAAATACCAAAATCCATGCTAAAACAAGTCATAAACAATGCGCCAACATAGGAAAACCAACCCAGATTTTACCCTAGATGGAACCAGACAAAATTAAACATACCCAGGGTCAAGACTACTGGAAATACGGCCATGCACCAAAATCTAGACGGTTTCCTCCTGCTCTGGACGCAAATTGCGGCCAGAAGGAATTAATTGGCGGCCGGGAATTGGAGTTGCGGGCTATGGTTTGGTGTGGTGGTTCCACGGTGCCTGCACATCTCACTGTCAACTCAGTTTTATTTTTGGGGTCTCGGGGTGATAGCAGATTCCTAAATACGTTCACAGATGCACAGTTTTCCCCCCGACATCGTCTCATAAATCCGTATTCTATGTTCTAGTCTATAGTTTGATCCAAAATAACATCACACCAGGGGTTCTAAGGTCACCACAATCCTTAATTTCATCTTAAATTTCAGATCTCACATAAACCCTAACTTGAAGTTTCACAAATCCACCAAACGACACCATATCGACATGAAAATAGAATTGTTGCACAAGAAATGAAATACTACTCTAATAGGTGCAAAATTTACCTCCTTTGGCAACTCAAGAAAATTCTTGAGTTGCTCAAAGTCCTCCAAATCCAATCTTGCTAGGTTCAATGTGTAGCTAGTGAGCTCGGGAACATTTTTTGTGAAATGGGAATAGGGTTTTGGTGAGGGAAATGAGAGGGATCTATGGAGTGAAGGGAAGGGAGATGAGGGAGGAGCAGGATCAGCAGCAGCTCAAGGAGAGGGGAGAGTGAAAATGAGATGGGAAATGATGGAGGAAAGGGTCAAAAGTCAAAAGCAACTTACTCTCTCTCTCTCTCTCTCTCTCATCATACTTACTTTTTCTTTCTTTTCTTTTCTTTTCCTTTTCTTCTCCCACCATGGTGAACCCTAAGCAACCATGCACCCAAAACATGTAACAAGTGTGGAAAATGATATGTGCACATTATTGCACAAAAATGCTAAAAACCCGATTAGCGATTTTTAATCGCGATTAGCACTAAATTAGCACATAACTAAAAACTTTAAAATGGCATAATTCCATAAAATACCCTATTTTAGAATTTTCCATAATTTTTCCCCATTTATTTGTATTTAATTATACCAGAATATTAAAATATTCATTAAAATAATATTAAATTATAAAAATTCCCAAAAATAATATTTTATTATTTTGAAACGTTACAATCTACCCCCCATAAAGAAATTCGGTCCCCGAATTTAAATTTAAACCCCTAAATACTAAAATATTTCAATACAAATTCCAAGTCGTCGGGGCTCCGAATCATCAATACATAAAACATCATAGCGCAATGCATGCGCATGAGTAATGAGCAAATAACTCAAAAGCAAAACTCCGTCAAGCTTCCCGCAATCATTGGAGTCAAGATAAAGACACAAATGTCAAATCCAATACAAAACCAATATGATGTGGATCAGAACTATGTATGTAGACATCCAATCTATACATGTGAATAGCTGATGTAAATGCATGCCAAATCTTTTTAAGTTGTTGTCCGATGCGCATAACATTGCACAGTGGAGGAGGTTTTTCATAAGAAAATAACCATATATGTATATATCTTTTGTTTACCATGTACGTTCCGCCGTTTTCAAAACAATTTAGAAGGGTTTCCTTTTTTTTTAAAACGTTTCGTGTCATATCGGACACGTAGGTATATATATGCTGAGACTATAGCTCGCTTTTTGGAAATCCCTTTGATAACTATCAATGCATGCAAAATATATCCAGGTATTGTCCTCTGACTAGTCCTGCTCAGTACAAAACGAATATCAAATATCATAAAAATGTACTGCTCTAAAAGGAATAAATCGCAAAATGCACATAACACCACCCTGTGCGTCTGGTGCGCATGGAAATCAAAATTCATATACGTGCCATACAGGTGCACAAAACAATATCTAGGTGCAACAGATGTGCACAAAGTATCTGTCATAGGCAACGTGTGTGCCTGACAGCCAAATCAGGTGCATCTGACATGCTCGAAGAATCTCGATTTAATGCATCTGGTGTGCACCAAAATCGTATCTCAAAACATGCGCCCAACATGCGCGAAAATCCAAATCGGTGCATCCATCGTGCACGAATGAAAATTTAAACCCTGCGCACTCAACATGCACGGAATCACAAAATCCAATAGCAACGCCGAACATGCGTAAGTCCAATCAAAAGCACGAAGTGCAAGAATCAATCAACAATATCAGGGTCAAAATCGACATATCGAATGACATCAAATCGAAGTCAGGTGCAACCGTAGTGCACAAAATATAAATCCGGTGCAACAAAGGCACGAAATGCAAATCTGATGCGATAAACGCAAGAAACATAAAACTGGTGCGACAAACGCACGAAGTATAGAACTGGTGCATCCCATGCACAAATACCAAGAAATAACTCAAATGCGTAAGCAGCAACACCAAGTGTACCCAGGTATAAAGAAAATCATAAACGTGTGCAACTTCGTGCACAAAACACATATCAATGCACTACAAGTACATATAGGCTATACCGAGTGCAAAATCAAATCGTGTGCGTAACATATGCACAACATCAAATCAACCGTATGAAATCCATGAAGTCATAAGCAGGGGAAGCCAAGGCACGAAACGATATACAATGCGGCTTAATCAAAATCAGGTGTACCGTGATGGAAAATCTCACAACCGCGTGCATCAGCGTGCACAAATCAAATCAAAACACTAAAAGTACATGAAAACTATGCTGTAAGCGTAACTCAAATCACCGGCATAAAATAGGCATGAAATCACAATCAATACCTCAAGAGTAATAACTATGCGCAAGGTATAAATACCAAGTAGGTGCAATCATGGTGCAAGAAAATAAATACCATGAAACTCAGTCATCAAGACTAAATCATGCGAATAGATCGCCCAAAATACCGAAATCCAAAGTAACGGATACGTGATAGTCAAATCACAAAATCACAAATCATAAATACCGTCGTCGGTATATCCTCCTCGAAGTCGAGAAGGTGCCGGTACATCCAATGCTAGCGGCGCAAGATATCTACTTGCCTCTTGCTCGCGGCTGGCATCCTCTGCCTCTGGTTCCTTATCTTCCCTGTGGATTACCAATCTCGCAATCCATCGGCACATCGGCCCGGTCAGGTGTGCTAACAGGAACGATTCCGTTCTGGCACTTTTCTGGTCATCTCTCGGTCAATCCTCATGACCGCTCGTAAAGCAGCACATCTCTGGCACCGACCTCGGGTCCTCTGAATGCACATCACCCATCTTCTCCTGGTGCAAATCTTATTGCAGCAGTGTACTGGAAGGTATCCTGCTCAAGGTCTCTTCTGATCTCGCCTAAGCCAAACTGTACGGAGGCTGGTACTCTGGCGTAATCTTTCCTCGCTCTGTGGACATCTGCGTCCTTAGTACAACATCTATTCGAAAGTTGGTCGCATCCCTGCGCCTCTGTATGCATATCCGACCTTTAATCTTAACGGGGAGTAGTAACAGCTCGTCTGCATCTCTCACGAACTTCTTTTCCCGCTTGTCTGTATCATCGTCCATTTCGACGTCGCGTCTCTGTCTGCGCACTGCAATGCCCTCGGCTACGGTCCATCCGAAGTCTCTCACACGGACTCGAAATCACGAACTCGGTATCTTCATCACACAGTAGGAGATATCTAGTCGAACACGTCCTCAGCATGCATATCGCATCTCTGATGTCAGCGGAGTGGAACGTCATCACGTCGAAATCTCATGCGAACTCTTTATTCCACTCTGCTTCAATATCGACTGATCCGGACTCATCTCGTCGTGGCTACACAGACTGCGCCCCAACGGCTATACTCGTATCTGGAGTCTCCCAAGCAGTGTCCCATCACATGATATCCGAATGATGTCGAATCATCCGATCGACTCGTCGGAACCTCATAATCCCCTAAGGGCTCAACATCTCGGGTACAGTTTAATAGTATCGAGTACATACCACAGCATCGGTGGTCCAGCCGTAGAAGGGCAAACCCAAGCCTCACTAATGGCGCCGCAGAACTACCGCAAACCCTAAGGTTCAAAGGCTTTCACACGGTCATTATGTCGAGTTAGGGTTTCATTCTTCTAGAGGGTCCATAGAATCGCTTGCATGTCTTTCCGAATACTTTAAAGTTGAAAAATGGGTTCCTGACATTCGATCGTCTCAATCGACTCTTAACGAATCTGCGAGAAGTCGTCTCTAGCTGTAATCAATCTACCTGATGACCTCGCATCGGGGTAAGCGAACGAACCACATGTCCTAGTCATTCGTCCTCGGTGACTAGCAACTCACCGTCATATCTCTAAGTATATGCTCATGCTGCAGTAGCTCCAATCATCTGGGCGATATCTCAACATTCGTAGCAACAACTGGCTCCTTCGTCTATACGCTAAACAACGCCTCAATCGTCCTGGATAAGCGATATATCAATGGTCATCACATCCTGGCTGGCCTCTATCAGTGGCTCAAT
This sequence comes from Agapanthus africanus, assembly GCA_030015575.1. NCBI lineage: Eukaryota > Viridiplantae > Streptophyta > Magnoliopsida > Asparagales > Amaryllidaceae > Agapanthus > Agapanthus africanus. The sequence continues at coordinate 221,519,195 of JASDDO010000016.1, read as the reverse complement.
CCTCTTGTACCGATCGGTACGCCCGAGAAATCTAGTAAAAGCGATCTGTCAAACGCTCATGGGGCGAAAGCACAATAAGACGACGCCTCTATATCCAATCGTATGTCTCTGGAATCACGCCCTGGTCAGTCCTCGTCTATGAAGAGCTCATGCTGACGCAACTCGAGCCGTAGCTCACTCTGCCCGTGCAATCGTGGCAGCAAAACCACAACCAGTATCGATAAGGATAGATCATAGGAAGAGATATAATACGGTGCAAGGAAATGTACATCCTAAGGTTTCTTAAGCGGAGTGGCGTGTCGTAAGTATGTCGCGGAACATACGTACGGTACGTCCCTCTACTCAAGCTACCTACTCAATCAACCAAGGGTCATCCTATGCGACGAAAGTTCGGGTATAATACCCCCTCGACTAAGTCTAAGTTCCGTATATAGATAAACGCCCTAGGTTTCACATAGTCAAACTTAGACTCGAACCAAGGTCAACTTAGCGCTCTGATACCAACTTTGTCACTACCCGAAAGAGCACGTGACTGGCCCTTGAATCCTATGAAGTCTATAAGACTCCATCTGATCCAAGTAAGCCAAAAGCCCAGAAATCTAAAATCATTTAAGGAGTAAATAAAGAAAAACTAGTTTAAAGAAGTGAAGAAAAACATGTTTGAAGTCAAGGTTTTTAAATAACTAAGCCGAATATGCATTTTAAAAATGTAAAGTCTTTTCTGAAAATTTCGGCAGAGTTTCTTTTGTAAATACTGGCCCCGAACGGGGTACAACAAGAAAAATATATATGCAATGATAAAAGGCATCCCTAAGCGGGAGCTCGCTCTTCGTCAATCGACGGTCACAACCACGCAAGCAATATAATATACAACGCTAAAGGGCGAGGATCAAAACCCAAAAAGAAACTCAAAACAGCCAGAAAACCATAATACTATAACCGCAACTCTAAGGTCGAAATAATACATCACTGTCTCTAAAAGTCTGAAACAATATACAAGTTTTGGTTGATGGAATGACTAGATATAACTGAAAGTACATGTACAAGGGTGGTTCGGATGCAAAAGAACCCACCTACCAACGCAAGTCACCCATATGGTAGCAGTGTGCCAGAAATGCCGCTATGGAATCTGTACGGCAAAAATCTGCAAGGACTGCGGAACAACGGGGGTGAGTTGCCAACTCGTGAATAGAAAATATCTACAAGCAGAGATCGAATGTATGACCCATCTTAGGTCAATACGATCAGATATATATAAACCTCAATATGAATAAGTCTACAGCATGCTAAACTGGCAATGTAAACTCTATACATGAGTGTAGTGCCAAGTGCTCATGCCAGTGCCTCAGATAATAGCATATCATAAATATGAGGTATAATCAATGAAATCAATCTGCATGTACGTGGATCCCGTCCACTCGTCACCCAATGACAATAACCATCATGCATGTAATATCATCAGCATATGCATGGAAATCATGGAACCGGAGTGCCCAGCATCGACACTCGAAAACATCATGAAAACTGTGCCCAGCATCGGCACGTAAATCCTCATATATCGGGCTGCATCTGCGGAATCGGCCATCGGCCCCAGCAGTATGCCAATATCCATCTATCGACTCTGGCCGGTATCCTCCAGATCACCGGTAGGTACTCGCCCACCTCCAGGCTCAATCGGCAAAATCCTTCGATCAACTTGCCGAGGGGAACCATACCGGGTCCACCATGTACCCGCAATCGGCTCGTCCACTCCTCGAATCGGGTTTCACATGTCGCTCTCAGCACCGAGAAAACACATGGTGGACGCACTGAAATATCATATCAAGGGTAACCGGGTTTTTAAATAAAATGACATATTCTCTTTTGAAATACCCACGGTTCCCAAATCCAGAAAATATCATGGAAATAGCAACTCTCAATGCGTATAATTAGAAAACATGATGTATGTGATATGTAAAAGGAATGTAAGCATATTAGTCTGTCATCCAAGAATCATATCCTGAGTACAACAGTACTACAGTGTAGTGACATGGCAATTATCGATGATGAAGTGTGTGAGCCGGCAAACAAGTGTACGCGGAACATACGCATCATTGATAATGGTGCTGGTGTGCTAGCAGCATGACTGTAATATATCAATAAACACAAGCATTGCAATGCAAATAGCATGAACATGCGGAATCGAATATTCAACGCAACAGTAAAGAACCTGCCTCAATAAATATATCATGCGTCCTTGCCTTTTGAAATAAAATGAATCGGGGTTTTTGGTAAGATAAGGGCTACGGGGTTTTAAGAAAAGATGCGTCGTTTGAAAATATCCGTAGAATCCCTTTTGCCTATCTTTCAAATATTCCCGATTCGTTAGTTTTGAAATAGGTATGACTCGAGTCTAGTTTAACGCCTACTATGCGAACTACGGACCCAACTATCAGTCAATCGGGAGGGGTATGAAAACCACTTAATTCTGAGTCAATATCATATTATCTCATCATATAACAGGTATCACTACCATCATGTCACATCTCAAATACGAACTCTGTCATATCGCCGAATCTCACGGCCTCAATCAAACCTCATCGACTCATCTCAATCCCACGTATCATCCACAATCCCGTATATGAACACATAGTCCCATACCCATGTGTAGATATACACCTCCATATGCACACAAGTAAAATGAAGAATGTATGCAAGTATATGTATAGGTGTATGTGTGAGTGCAACCACTACTTTAGGGTTTCACACTATACTAAACCAATACATCCTTATCCTCAATAATTCCATTATCACCATCAATAATGCTAACAACATATAATAAATATATGCGTGTATACGTATTCGTATACATCACCACGGACTGCGGAGGTGCTATACGTAATCCACCCGACTTCTCCCCGTAGATATAACTCTACTCACCTTGCTTCTCGTGTGCCGATGCCGATGTCGCCATCTTCATCTTCCTTGCCTCAACATCACGTAGGGTACCTACAAGTATATCACAACGCTAAAGCACATGAAAATCACATCGGAAAACCAAAACAGCACACGCTACTCGCATAGGTAAAAACCTATCGTCTCGCATGTAAACACGATCAATATCCACTTGTCGTTGACGTCCAAACGCCACCCGACAGAAATGAATCACCAAATACCAAAATCCATGCTAAAACAAGTCGTAAACCATACGCAAACATAGGAAAATCAACCCAGATTTTACCCTAGATGGAACCAGACAAAATTAAACATACCCAGGGTCAAGACTACTGGAAATAGGGCCATGCACCAAAATCGAGACGGTTTCCTCCTGCTCTGGCCGCAAATTGCGGCCAGAAGGAATTAATTGGCGGCCGGGAATTAGAGTTGGGGGCTAAGGTTTGGTGTGGTGGTTCCATGGTGCCTGCACATCTCACTATCAACTCAGTTTTATTTTTGGGGTCTCGGGGTGATAGCAGATTCCTAAATACAATCACAGATTCACAGTTTTTCCCCCGACATCGTCTCATAAATCCGTATTCTGTGTTCTAGTCTCTAGTTTGATCCAAAATAACATCACACCAGGGGTTCTAAGGTCACCACAATCCTCAATTTCATCTTAAATTTCAGATCTCACATAAACCCGAACTTGAAGTTTCACAAATCAACCAAACGACACCATATCGACATGAAACTAGAATTGATGCACAAGAAATGAAATACTACTCTAATAAGTGCAGAATTTATCTCCTTTAGCAACTCAAGAAAATTCTTGAGTTGCTCAAAGTCCTCCAAATCCAATCTTGCTAGGTTCAATGTGTAGCTAGTGAGCTCGGAAACATTTTTTGTGAAATGGGAATAGTGTTTTGGTGAGGGAAATGAGAAGGATCTATGGAGTGAAGGGGAGGGAGATGAGGGAGGAGCAGGATCAGCAGCAGCTCAAGGAGAGGGGAGAGAGAAAATGAGATGGGAAATGATGGAGGAAAGGGTCAAAAGTCAAAAGCAACTTACTCTCTCTCTCTCTATAATCATACTTACTTTTTCTTTCTTTTCTTTTCTTTTCCTTTTCTTCTCCCACCATGGTGAACCCTAAGCAACCATGCACCCAAAACATGTAACAAGTGTGGAAAATGATATGTGCACATTTTTGCACAAAATAGCTAAAAACCCGATTAGCGATTTTTAATCGCGATTAGCACTAAATTAACACATAACTAATCATAAAAACTTAAAAATGGCATAATTCCATAAAATACCCTATTTTAGACTTTTCCATAATTTGTGCCCATTTATTTGTATTTAATTATACCAGAATATTAAAATATTCATTAAAATATTATTAAATTATAAAAATTCCCCAAAATAATATTTTATTATTTTGAAACGTTACAAAATCAATGCAGTCCCATCAATTGATCACACCAGAAAAGAACGAAAATATGATGTACGTATATGCCATCCGCATTCGCTATTGGGTCCCGTTGTCACCAGTTAGGTTACTTAACTAACGATAGAGCGGGGATTGGACTAGCGCGGGTGTAAAAAATATACAACATCTACTAGTATATATATCAATATATAATAATCGCTCATGGCGTGATAAAATGCATCATCACAGAAATGTAATAAGCATCATAGAACAATACAGATAATCTGGGATCCCCGGGTTTCTTTCGAGCCGCAACTGAAACCCGGCGTTCCCATGGTCGTGTGGATAGCCTGTGCAATGAAATCCTAGACCCCTACGGGTGTGGCAAGTTACCCTCAAAAACCTAAAGCGAGGCAGCCCCCTTCAACAAAGTGAATGGACCACCCGACACTTCACGGAATCCGGTAACTTGAGCACCCCTCCTTGGGTCAACCTATACCCCCTACGAGTGCGGCGAATAGCCCGCCAATTCTAGAGTAAAGCCCCATCCGTCTCAAAGCCATGAGGTGCGGGCTCGTTGCCCTCTAGAACCCGGCTATCCGTGCACCCCACCGCGGGGTAATTCTAGTATAGAAAGTAAAATATATACAACGGGTACATCGACCTCAGCCCGCTCGTGCCCCAAAAGAATAATATACAAACAGGCAGTGACGGCAGTCCACATATCGGACACGCGCCCCGCAATATCAAATGTACAAATAATACCAAACTGTACTAACATTGCACCAAGCTATCCACCACGACAAATCCGCAACATCACAGCACAACACAGAACATCAACGTGAATGTCACGTTCACAAATCCGTCTAAAAGGGCTATAGCAATTAGACAAGATTTACCGCTCGAATGACATTCATGGTCACAGTTAGTAATGTAAGTACTATGAACTAACTTATTTAAAATTTCGATCGTCAAAATTTTCCGAAGTGGGCCCCAAGTACAACTGCATCACTCAAAATAATCTGGGCCAAAACTAAAAATTCCAGAAACCACATATTCACGAGAAAAACCACCAGAAGAAAAATGAACCTCTAAGCACACATTCCCGCCACGGATCCGCGGCAAACATGCCAGCTATGCCGTAGTTCCGCGGCGTAAAGATTGGATCGTGCGTTCAAATTTCTACAGGGGTCTTAGAAAAGCCTGCACGATTTTCTGACATACGGAAAATCATTTTTCGACTACAAAAAAATTTCGACGGAAACTCAGAAAATGAAAAAGCAGTTTAGGAAATTTTGATCGATCAATATTTTAAATATGTTAGAACAAACTATTAAAGGTTAATGGCATGGCTCTGATACCATGTAAGTGTACGGTAGCGCCCCAGCCGTCGATCCGAGGCCAAAATGCGGAAAGAAAAACTTTTTCATAAACTTGAAGCTGGCGCTATCGTATACTTTCACCCAGATCGAACCATTAACACAAACTAGCTAACTATAGAAGGGTTAGAAAAGCTATACCGATCGATCCGTATCTTTCGGTCTTTGGCCGCCATCCCAGGCTCCTCGCGGCATCTCCGATCTCCGGTCTCCTCATCGGAAGGGCACCACATCAAAGAGTCTTTTTTACGGGCTCTCGTCTCTAAATCGAGGTATCTCGGACATAAAGTTTGCTAGCCGACGTGTCCAAGATTGCTGTAGAATATACGTAGAACATTCTGTCTCAAAGATTAATCGAAGTTGCCTTTATGAAGTATGAGGAGAAATGAGGTTTGGAGATGAGATAAGGATTTTGTTGCAAATGAAAATGAATCACCAATTTCTTTTTCTCAAAGATGGGGGCTACCAAAATTGTGCTCGGCCATGGCCATAAAAATAATGGTGGTGGTGAGTGTAGGAGCAAATATGAGGTGACCATGAGCCTAATAAAACCTCACTTCTAATATCCAAGTCAATCCAATCACAATAAATGCAAACATTGAACCAAGCGCATCTAGAACCTCCAAAAGGGTTCAGCTAGCTGCTGGAGCCCCAGCACCACAAAATACCCCCCCCATTTGCAAATCTCCACTTTTGCAAGAAACCCCTTTCAAAGCAAAAATCAGCCAAGAAAAGATAGAATTATATCTGGCCAAAAAGAGAAAGCAAGCTGGCAACTTCAAAAAGCAATCCGGTAACAAATTACGGGATGACCCCGCGACTATATATACATATCCGCATTTGTATTCCGACCGAATGCCAATGCAATGAGACAAAATCTAAACAGAATAATACTAGGATCCGGCTTAAACCAAAGCACGCTAGTATTATCCGTCCGAACCATGACACGTGCACAAGTGCACGCGTATTTTCGAACCCTACCATAAATCCATACGGCCTCTACAACGTTTCACCCGAATCTTGAGAAACTGTCTGTGGGGGACTCTAAAGACTCGTCAATACACTGGCTGTGGATTTAACCACTAGCACGTCAGTTGTACTAGCTGTACTAGCTGTACTAGTCAGACCCCCCGAAAGCGGTACAAGTCGTGTCGGAGTGCAGCCCATAACACCCTGAGGTACTACTGGAATACCTACCAGTAAATCTCCTGCCTTGGCCAAGGACTTCATGTAATGGCTCTCCTAGACACAGCACGATCTCACCCCCAATACCGGGAGAGATGAAACCCCTGCCGATCCGCTCACTGCCTCCATGTGGCTCGGAACTGTACCCAACTAAAACCTGTTTGCATGACTCCTTTGAGCCGTGGTAGGGTAGTAATCAAAGCACAGCGGGAACTTACACGAGACAAATGACGATCTCTGGTCGATGAACTAACCTGTACACATGTCACCACATAACTGCTATCTGACGTCAGGTATAATACCAACTAGCATGTTCCTGGCGAGTCATGTCCGGTGTACTCATAACCCAATGAGCACCTGTATACATCTTAGGTGAACCAACTGATACCAATGGATTGTGAGACCGGCCACCACCCCTCGTCGGGGTCTCGACTGTATACACTAGTCTACTCCGGAGTATCGATGCCCTGTCTCGAAAACTCCCACGACTAGGGACATTTTAAGGATGTACTTATAGACCGCAGGTCCCACGTATATTATCGCCATCATACTGCTGGCAGTCTAGCAAGAATCATAAGGGCTCTTATCAACGTGTAATAGCGACATGTAAGGTCACCTAAAGCAGTATACGATGATAAAGATAAACCAGATAGCATACTATCATCTCGAATAAGACTGTCCTACCGGCATAGGTCCTCCCTCAATCATTGCAATCACGTGCCTGTGATCCAATAATTGACTCTGAGGGCACTATATCCAACAAATAATAGTCATCACAGGAAGATAATTGTCATCACAAGCATGATAACAACAATATGGAATAGCGGATAATCAAGAAGCCTCGCTTTTCATTTGAGCTATAAATGAGATGCGACGTTCTCCGGTCGTGTGGATATCCAGTGCAATGAAGAACCTAGACCTCTACGAGTATGGCAAGTTACCTGCCAATCCCCGAAGTGAGGCAACCCCAATCAGTAAAGTGAATGGGCCACCCAGCACTTCACGGAATCCGGCAACTTGAGCACCCTTCCGTGGGTCAACCTATACCCCCTACGAGTGCGGCGAATAGACCGCCAATTCTAGAGTACGGCCCCCCGGTCTCAACGCCATGAAATGCATGCTCGTTTCCCTCTAGAATCCGCCTATCCGAGCTCTCTTCCGCGGGTTAATCCTAGTACAGAAAAGAAAAAATATATATAATAGTGACATCGACCTCAACCCAGTCATGCCCCAATAAAAGAATATACAAACTTGCAGAAATGGGAGTCCACATGTCAGACGCTCGCCCGCAATAATCAATATAGAAATGAATCTGAACTGTACCTATAACATTGCACATAAGGCAATCTATCACGACAATCCATCCATAACATCAGTGCAACAGCGAACATTAACGTGAATATCATGTTCGTAAACCCCTCTGATGGTATATATAACAACCTGTCGGATTGTACCGCTCTATGATATTCACGGTCGCAGAAAGTAACATATTCACTGATAAACACGAATTCAAAATTTCGATCGATTAAAACTTTCCGTATTGGTCCCAAGTACAAAGTAGTTCTCAAACAAATCTGGGAAAAAAACTAAACATCCTAAAAATCACATTTCTATATCCCAGAGCACCTGAAGAAAGTGGGGGCACAATGGCCTAAATTCGACCGCGGTACCGCGGCCAATAGTGTTGGGTTACGGCAGCGCCCCGGCGATCAATCCGTGGCCAAATGCGGATCAAAATTTTTTAAAACGCGGCGCTACTACAACCAATTACCCGGATCGAACCATTAACCGTTTACTAGCAAACAATAAAGTGTTTAGAGATTATCCCGATCGATCCGTGTCCTTCGGTCTTCAATCTCTTCCCAAGCTCCTTGACGACTGCCCTGAACAAGTCCGCTCCCTGGTCTCCCTCGTCGAAGATGATCCACCTCGATGATTCTTAATACGGGCTCCCGCTTCAAACCGAAGCAAATCAAATAACTAGTTTTCTAACCTAGGTGCCCAAGATGATGTAGAGATTGTGTGTGAATACTTTGTCTCAAAACACTCTAGGGTTCTCAATACATGAGAAGGATAGAGTGGAGGTTGAAGAAGATACCCATGGTGTAGCAATGGTGAGCTCTCAAGACTTGGCTTGCAAAAGGAAAAGGAAACACTCATTAGAAAATGAAAAGGAGGTGGCTGCCTTCTCATTTTTGGTTGTGTGGTATTTGTGATAAGCCAAAAGAAAAAAACATAAAACAAAAAATATCTATCCTTAGCCACAAATATCTCACAACCAATAAATGAATCAAGCATGGTCCATACCTCATTAACGCCACACACCAAAACTTGCCCTCACACTTTACACATAATCAATATTAAACATTTAACCAAAAATGTTTAATCCGCCAAAAGAAAATGGTAACCAAAAATGGTTAATCCACAAAAAGAAAATAGCATCAACTAAAGAAATCTTGTAAAGAATTACAAGAATACCCCTCATCCGTATATATACATACCCGCATCCGTATTCCGACTGAATACGAATACTACGAGACAAAAGTAATCCAACAATCTAATACTAGGGTCTGGCTTAAACCAAAGCCCACTAGTATGATCCGTCCGATCATGATCCATGCACCAGTGCATGTATATAATCGAACACTGCCATAAAACTATACGGCCTCTACAACGTTTCGCCCGAACTAGGGAAACCCTCTGTGTGGGACTCTAAAGACTCATCAATACGCTAGCAGTGGGTTTAACCACAAGCACGTCAGTGGCACTAACTGTACGTAACGGCTACCCAGGTATTGAGCAAAAGGAAGGCCGACAAGCGAACTCATCCTCAAACCCTACTGAGCCTGACAGTGACAATATCCGTACAGTCCGGTCTGTTCGTCTAAGAGTATCGAATATCGGGCTTAGGGGGATGGTAAACGTCAGACCCCCAATAGCGGTATAAGTCATGTCGGAGTGTATCCCAGAACACCTTGAGAAACTACTGGAATACCTAACAGTAAATCTCACTTGCCTTGGCCAAGGACTTTGTGTAATGGCTCTCCAAACACAGCGTGATATCAACCCCCAATACCGGGAGAGACGAATCCTATCTAACCGCTACTGTCTCTAAGTGCTTCGGGACTTCACCTAACTACTACCTGTTAGCATGACTCCTTTGAGCCTTGGTATGGTAGCAATCAAAAAACTGTGGGAACACACTTGAGGCGAAGTAGCAGTGTCAAGTTAACAGACTAAGCTGTACTCATGTCACCTAGGAACTGCCACCTGACGATAGGTATAATACCAACTAGCAGTACCCCTGCGAGTCCGTCCAGTGTACCCATAACCCAGTGAGCACCTGTATAAAATCTTAGGTGAACCAACTGACACCAATGGCTTGTGAGACCAGCCACCGCCCCTCGTCGGGATCTCGATCCGTATATACTAGTCTACTCATGGAGTATCGATGCCCAATCTCAAAACTCCTACGACTAGGGACACTTTAAGGATGTGCTTATAGACTACCCAACTCCCACGTATATGATTGCCATCATACTGCTGGTACTCAAACAAGAATCATATGGGCTCTATCAACATGTAATAGTGATCTATAATGTCACCTGAAGCATGTACACGAAGATAAAGACAAACTATATAGCATACTATCATCTCGAGTAAGACTGTTCTACCGGTATAGGTCATCCCTCAATCATTGCAATCACGTGCATGTGCTCCAATAATTGACTTGAGGGTACTATAGCCAACAATCTCCCACTTGCACTTGAGGCTAACTATTGCGGTGTCGCATACTCACAGACCGTGCGATACCGAACACCGAACTACTCTACAAATCAGTTTCACAAAGCTTGTTTGTGAAACTATTGCTTTCGAGAAATAGCCTCAGTGAGTGGATCTACTCTGATGTTTCTTTCTATGTCTCTCTTAATCTCAAGTTCGCGTAGAAAACTATCTCCCGAAATGAGAAATACCTGTCTTAGAATATGTCTGGATGTCTGATGGGGCCCAGTTTACAAATGAACACCAAATCCAGCAAACTTCTTAGATTGTATCGTCAACTGAATTTAATCAGTATTCTGCGCTACGCCTCCCTCAGTATCCGCTTGGACCACCTATCCAAGCTACTGCCCCTCGTTAGAGGAAGAATATATCTGCGACAGTCACTCTGTCATCCAGGTCACCTTGGAAGCCTGGAATGATAACCGTCTCCCTAAGGAGGCTTCCGTTACCTAATCCCTAGAACATCCACTTATGTTCTAAAACTTCTTCCGAACATTTCTCCAGGATTGGATTAATATCAACTTATTTCAGCTAGTGCAAAAACAACATCTGGTGTAGTACTTTACATCTCATGATTGACTCAATTGCCTAAGCAAGTGATATGCCAATCATGCGCATCACTCTCCCCTTTAGTCTATAAGAGACCTTTAGAGAGGGTGACTCCATCACTTGCAGGTTCACTACCATGCCAGGTGTCATCTATTCTAAAACACCATTAGAATACTGTCTAAGTACCCGAATTGGGAAAATACCTAAATCTAGATCTAAAACCACAGATCTAGTAACCAGAATGCCTGAAATAATGTTCATATCCCATGTGGAGAAACCACTGTTTGACAACCAAAGTATAACCGATCGTAGTATAGGAATTTCACTTCCTACAATGTGTATGTCATCCAAATACCAGGACATCACACCCTACTACCTTCTCAACAGATCCATCTCCTATTCTGATGAAGTCAAAGCCTATGACTGTCACATAAAAAATAGATGATCTATCTCCGCTATATTTGCTTTAGTCTATAAATAGACATAAACTGCTTGTCCACTAAGCTTCCGCTACTCACAGTAACTGCAACGACCCTGTGGCAGAGTCATATACACGTGCACTTCTAATGCTAGTTTAGAAAGACACTATACTCATGCTCCGGCCGGGTCTCATAGTCTGGAACAACAGTAGTGCTAAGTCTGGGTAAACATGAACCTCCCTACCACCGTCTTTGAGGATACCGAAGTACCTCTCGGGCTTTTGAGGTTACCTACCATATCTGCGGAGTGGCTAATGGAATGTCAAACCTGATTGAATCTTTAGGTTCTATTAAATTTTCAGTAATTGTTTATGGTTCTGGAATCACTTTCAGTTCTACCATACTCCCACTACTGTTTTCTGAAAAAATCCATTTTGCTAAAACTGTGGCGAGTCAAGAACAATATCACTATTGATCTTCCAAATGGTAGAAAGTTATCCCTCGTCATAGCCAGGGATAACCCATAAACTGCCATTACAGAAACGTGCCTTGTGTTATCCAGAGTCTGGTTTTAAGCATAAGCCGGACAACTCCATATACCTTAACATCGTTAAGATATGAACCATTCTATATACAATATATAAATAGAGGCAATGATTTAATTGGAACCAGATTCAAATCATGCAGCTGTCTCCAGTGCATGTCAACTAAATAGAGAGAGGCCGATCAGCATTACTCAACTTAGGAGTGCATCCAAACATGTGTAACCTAAAAGTGAAATAAGTTTCTCAAAACCATTACTATCAACTGAATACCAAACACAAGTATCTACATCTTCAATCACCTTGAAGAATCCTGATACTTGCAACACATGGTTCTCTACTTAATACTTTTACCTATAACTTCTCAAAACTTGGACCTTGAATTTCTTCGAAACATTTGTCTAAAACTAGGGAAGTCAAAAGTAAACAGAATATAGTATAAGGACCAACCCCTTTGTCCTAATGTACACTGGACAATATACAATACTTTGTATAAGTCCCCTGAGTTGAATAACTCAAAACCTGTACGTCGTAGTTTGAAAACTGTATTATGGTTATGAAGAATTACACCGCTGTTTAATGCTTCTTACCTAACCATCAACTGATATAGGTAAATGTCATGGACATAATTTCAAAAGGTTATATCTAACTTTATGAAATAAATGTACAGATATATCAGTTTGAAATTGGTGCATAACAACGGATATTCAAAACCAAATATTTGCCGTCAGGCAAAAACCCCAGCCGATTTTCTCAAATATCACCAATTACAACGAATTCCGATTTAATGAGGATGATCACCTAATTCCCAATAACTTACTCCCACTCATCATCTGTAAAACCATACAGATGTGAAAATCAAACCTGGTAAATACATACCCTGGAGCAAGGATCTTATTGGGAAATCAGTTTTCTATTAACAACGCACAATAAAACTGAAATATGAAGATGTTTCGAAGGGGTATCCGGGTATTCCTAGTAATTCCACTTCCACTACATAGATTCATGACTGTAATAGTATACTTCCTTGCCATCACTCCAAATCCCTTTTATTTGTCTTTACTCATTGCCTTCTGTACACCACACTTAGGTTAAATAGTTTTCTTCCTTCCCTACCGTTCGACACCATCCTATGGTTTGGAAGAAGACTATCCAATAAGCATAATAGGTGTACTCTCCTAATCCTAGGAGTACTCACAACCTGAGAGAAGGTAAAGATAAAAGACAACTGAATAAACCTTATTGTATTTCTCCTGAATCAGAATCCATCCCCGTACTGGAACAAGTTCCTTCGAGTTCGTATATAACCATACGATGGAATATCCCATAACTGTGGATTTTCGTAGTGATACGGGGTGTTCTGGAGAAATCCATCGGTGAAGTAGGAGTGGCGATGAAATATGTGGTTTGGTCGTGAATGATAGCAGTCGCAATTTTCTTTGCACTCTTTCTAATCCCTTTATTTTTCTTTGCGTATTACCTCATGTACACCACACTTAGGCTAATTGGTTTACTTCCTTCCCTACCTTTCGGCACCTGCCTATGGTTTGGAAGAAGACTATCCAATAATGGTAATAGGTGTATCCTCTCCTAATCCTAGGAGCCCCCACATCCTGAGAGAAGGTAAAAAGGAAAAGACAACTGAATAGTCCTATTCATTTTCTCCAGAACCGGAAGCCATCCTCGTATCTGAAACAAGTTTCTTCGAGTTCGTATATAACTATATGATGGTCATATCCGATAAATGTGGATCTTCGTAGTGATACAGAATGTTCCGGAGAAAAGCAAAGGGTAAAAGTAGGAGTGGCAATGAAGTAAGCAACTCTGACAATCCAAAGGCCAGTATTTTAAGAAAGTTCGGTTAACTTGGTTACTGAGTTATAATCTAGGGTCTAGCCATGGTCGCTACCAAAGATAGAGAGAAAGAAAACACTATGCGTGCACTCTAACCTTGATCAGAATGGTTAATCACTTTATCTAATCAGGATGTCTCCTACTGTATCCTCAAATTCCCCTCCAAACCTGAAAGAAGAATTAGTCGGGATCATCTAAAATCACCTGAGGAGTAAACCAACTCATCAGTGGGAATCGGGATCCAACCATCATCGCATGATAACTTGATGGAATCCACTCAAGTCACTACACTCCAGAAGGTATGCGCATGCCTGGAAAGTTTTAGTTTCTTTAGAAACTCCCGATGTGATTTTTACCACAAGCGGCTTATGACCTTGACAGAGGTCAACATATCATAAGTCGCAAGTAAAGTTCAACCCGTCATTGTCCTTGATTAACTTAGATCCACCCGCACGTGCCCTTGACAGAGGTCAAAATGACCGTGTGGCTGTCCTAAATAATCACATATCTATGCAATAAACAAGCATTACCAAGCTACCAAGCACTGTGTCTTGACAGAGCTCAACATACACTAAATGAATACTAAGTAATACCTGTAAGAAATGACGGAGGGATACGATGGGTTTTTGGCGAAAAACCATTAACGTACTGAACTTGATATCGTTGAAGGAACCGCATAGCTTTTTATAAATATATATTGGCGAAAACCTTTGCTAAAGAGGTCACTCCCGGTGAAGGGATCTCAGCTCTTTCTTTGTAGAATGAGGTGCAGTATATTCCTAACTGAATACCACAATGCAAACCAAAAAGTAATCGACTATAATGAAGTTATTACCCTGACGCAAATCTCTGCCCAAGGGGTCACTCCTGATGAAGGGATCTCGGCCCTTGCCTCGTCGAATGAGGTGCTGGATATTCATAACCGAATACCGCTGTGCAAAACAGAAGAAAATGTCCTTGTAATAATAGCTTTTTGAAAATTGTTCCAACGACATCGAATAGGTCTGTTTTCCTGGCATTGATCCGAATCAATGCAGTCCCATCAATTAATCACACCACAAAAGAATGAAAATATAATGCACGTATATGCCATCTGCATTCGCCACTGGGTCCCGTCATCACCCGTTAGGTTACTTAACTAACGACAGAGCGGGAAATGGACTAGCGCGGATGTAAAACATATACAACATCTACTAGTATATATATAACAATAAATAATAATCACTCCAGGCGTGATAAATGCAACATCACAGATAAGTAATAAGAATCACAGAACAATACAGATAATTTGGGAGCCCCGGTTTTCTTTTGAGCCGCAAGTGAAACCCGACGTTCCTTTGGTCGTGTGGATAGCCTATGCAATGAAAACCTAGACCCCTACGAGTGCAGCAAGTTACCTGCCAAAACCAGAAGCGAGGCAGCCCCCTTCAAGAAAGTGAACGGGACACCGAGCATTTCACGGAATCCGATAACTTGAGAACCCCTCCTTCGGTCAACCTGTACACCCTACGAGTGCGGCGAATAGCCAGCCAATTCTTGAGTGAGGCCTCCTTTTTCTCAATGCCATGAGATGCGGACCCGTTGCCCTCCAGAACCCGGCTATCCGTGCAGTCCATCGCGGGGTAATCCTAGTACAGAAAAGAAAATATGTACAACGGTGACATCGACCTCAACCAGGTCGTGCCCCAAACAAATAATATACAAACAGGAAGTGACGACAGTCCACATGTCGGACGCTCGCTCCGCGATATCAAATGTACAAATAAAACTAAACTGTACTAACATTTCAACACAAGGTATCCACCACGACGAATTCGCAACATCACAGTACAATACAGAATATCAACGTGAATGTCACGTTCGCAAACCCGTCGAAAAGAGCTATAGCAATTAGACAAGTTGTACCGATCAAATGACATTCACGGTCGCAGATAAAAATGTATGTACTGTAAACTTTAAACAATGTTAGAAAATATCGATTTCAAAATAACCCCGAATAGCGCCCAAACAAGTAGATAAAACCATATCCAAACTGGGCTAAACAAACAATACCATTGAACCAACATCCCAAAGAGAAGACCACACCTAAAACATGAAGCCCAGAAGCCTCAACAAAACAGGCCTGCTCGGTTTTTCAGGCAATGTACTCGGCCAAAATACAGCGGAATTGGTTCGTGTTTGTAGTGAAGTCTAGTGGTCATGTCAGTAGTCTTCTGCAGTTGTTTAAATAATTTTTGAAGACACTTAAAAATTCGACAGAAACTGGAATGTATTGGGTAGTGAATCAGAGTTGTTTCGGTTTTGATAGTTTAATATTGTCTAATCCAACTACTATACGGTTAATGGGCTGTCTTTGATACCATGTTGGGTTATGGCAGCGCCCCAGCAATCAATACGTGGCCTAAGGCCGAAAATTTTTTGTAAAACTCGGCGCTACCAAAACAAATTACCCAGATCGAACCATTAACCGTTTACGAGCAAACAATAAAGTGTTTAGAGATTATACCGATCGATCCATGTCCTTCGGTCTTCAATCTCTTCCCAAGCTCCTTGACGGCTGCCCCGAACAAGTCCGCTCTTCGGTCTCCCTCGTCGTAGACGATCCACCTAGAAGATTCTTAATACGGGCTCCCTCTTCAAACCGAAGCAACTCGAACAACTAGTTTTCTAACCTAGGTGCTCAAGATGATGTAGAGAAAGTGTGTGAATACTTTGTCTCAAAACACACTAGGGTTCTCCACACATGAGAAGGATAGAGTGGAGGTTGAAGAAGATGCTCATGGTGTAGCAAGTGTGAGCTCTCAAGACTTGGCTTGCAAAAGGAAAAGGCAACACTCATGAGAAAATGAAAACGAGGTGGCTTCCTCATTTTTTGTTGTGTGGTATTTGTAATAAGACAAAAGAAAAAAACATAGCACAAAAAATATCTATCCTTAGCCACAAATATCTCACAACCAATAAATGAAGCAAGCATGGTCCATGCCTCATTAATGCCACAAGCTAAAACTTGCCCTCACAATTTACACATAATCAATATTAAACATTTAACCAAAAATGTTTAATCCACAAAAAGAAAATGGCAACCAACAATGTTTAATCCACAAAAAGAAAATGGCATCAACACAAGAAATCATGTAACGAATTACAAGAATACACCTCATCCATATATATACTTACCCACATCCGTATTCCGACTGAATACGAATACTACGAGACGAAAGTAATCCAACAATCTAATAGTAGGATCCGGCATAAACCAAAGACCAATAGTATGATCCGTCCAATCATGATCCGTGCACGAGTGCACGTATATGATCGAACCCTGCTATAAAACCATACAGCCTCTATAACGTTTCGCCCGAACTAAGGAAACCCTGTGTTTGGGACTCTAAAGACTCCTCAATACGGTGGCAATGGGTTTAACCACAAGCACATCAGTGGCACTAGCTGTACATAACGGCTACCCAAGTATTGAGCGAAAGGGAGGCCGGCAAGCGAACTCATCCAGAAAACCAACTGAGCCTGACAGTGTCAATCTTAGTACAGTCTGGTCTATTCGTCTAAGAGTATCGTATATCGGGCCTAAGGGGATGGTAAACTTCAGACCCCCAATAGAGGTATAAGTCGTGTCGGAGTGTAGCCAAGAACAACTTAAGAAACTACTGGAATACCTACCAGTAAATCTCACTTGCCTTGGCCAAGAACTTTGTGTAATGGCTCTCCAAACACAGCGCGATATCAATCCCCAATAGCGGGAGAGACGAATCCTATCTAACCGCCACTGCCTCCAAGTGCTTCGGGACTGCACCCAACTACTACCTGTTTGCACGACTCCTTTGAGCCGTGGTAGGGTAGCAATTAAAGAACAGTGGGAACACACTTAAGGCGAAGTAGCAGTGTCAAGTCAATGGACTAAGCTGTACTCATGTCACCTGGAAAATACTACCTGACGATAGGTATAATACCAACTAGCAGTACCCCTGCGAGTCCGTCCGGTTTACTCATAACCCAATGAGCACCTATATACAATCTGAGGTGAACCAACTGACACCAATGGCTTATGAGACCAACCACTGTCCCTCGTCGGGGTCTCGATCCGTATACACTAGTCTACTCATGGAGTATGGATGCCCAGTCTCGAAACTCACACGACTAGGGACACTTTAAGGATGTGCTTATAGACCACCCAACTCTCACGTATATGATCGCCATCATATTGCGGAAAGTCAAGAAAGAATCCTATTGGCTCTATCAACATGTAATAGTGATCTGTAATGTCACCTGAAGCATGTACAGGATGATAAAGACAAACCAGATATCGTACTATCATCCCGAGTAAGACTTTTCTACCAGTATAGGTCCTCCCTCAATCATTGCAATCACGTGCCTGTGATCCAATAATTGACTTGAGGGCATTATAGCCAACAATCTCCCACTTGCACTTAACGCTAATTATTGCAGTGTCGCATACTCACAGCCCGTGTGATTCCGAACACCCAAATCCTCTACTAATCAGTTTCACAAAGCTCGTTTGTGAAACTATTGCTTTCGAGAAATAGCCTTAGTGAGTGGATCCGCTCTGATATTTATTTCTATGTCTCTATTAATCTCATGTTCGGGGAGAAAGCCATCTCCCGAAATGAGCAATAACTATCTTAGAATATGTCTGGATGTCTGATAGGGCCTAGTTCACAAATGAACCCCAAATCCAGCAAACTTCTTGGACTGTATCGTCAACTGAATTTAATCAGTATTCTGCACCATGCCTCCCTCAGTATCCGCTTGGGCCACCTGTCCAAACTACTACCCCTCGTTGGAGGGAAGACTATAACTCTGACAGTCACTCTGTCATCCATGTCACCTTGGAAGCCTGGAATGATAACCGTCTTCCGAAAGAGGCTGCCGTTACCAAATCCCGAGAACATTCACTTATGTTCTAAAACTTCTTCTGAACGTTTCTCCAGGATTGGATTAATATCAACTTATTTCAGCTAGTGCAAAAACAATATCTGGTGTGGTACTTGATATCTCATAATTGACTCAATTGCCTAAGCAAGTGATATGCCAATCATGCACATCCCTCTCCCTTTTAGTCTATAAGACACCATTAAAGAGGGTGCTTCCACCACCTACAGGTTCACTACCATGTCAGGAGTCGTCTATTCTAAAACACATTTAAAATACTGTCTAAGTACCCGAATTGGAAAACTACCCAAATCTAGATCTAAAACCATAGATCTAGTAACCAGAATGCCTAATACAATGTCCATATCCCATGTGGAGAAACCACTGTTTGACAACCAAAGTATAACCGATCGTAGTATAGGAATTTCACTTCCTACAACGTGTATGTCATTCAAATACCAGCACATCACACACTACTACCTTCTCAACAGATCAATCTCCTATTCTGATGAAGTCAAAGCCTATGACTGTCAAATCAAAAATAGATGATCTATCTCCGCTATATTTGCTTTAGTTTATAAATAGACATAAGCTGCTTGTCCACTATGCTTCCGCTGCTTGCACTGACTACAACAACACTCTGGCAGAGTCATATACATGTGCACTTGTAAAGCTAGTTTAGAACGACACTATACTCATCCTCCTGCCGGGTCTCATAGTCTGGAACAACAGTAGTGTCAAGTCTGGGTAAACAAGAACCTCCCTGCCACCGTCTTTGAGGATACCGAAATACCTCTCGGGCTTCTGAGGTTACCTACCATATCTGTTGAGTGGCTAATGGAATGTCAAACCTGATTGAATCTTTAGGTTCTATTAAATTTTCAGTTATCGTTTGTGGTTCTGGAATCACTTCCAGTTCTACCATACTCCCACTACTATTTTCTGAAAAAATCCATTTTGCTAAAACTGTGGCGAGTAAAGAACAATATCACTATTGATCTTCCAGATGGTAGAAAGTTATCCCTCGTCATAGCCTGGGAAAACCCACAAACTGCCATTACAGAAACGTGTCTTAAGTTATCCAGAGTCTGGTTTTAAGCATAAGCCGGACAACTCCATATTGCTTAACATCGTTAAGATATGAACCATTCTATATACAATATAGAAATAGAGGCATTGATTTAATTGGAACCAGATTCAAATCATGCAGCTGTCTCCAGTGCATGTCAACTAAATGAAGAGTGGCCGATCAGCATTACTCGACTTAGGAGTGCATCCAAACATGAGTAACCTGAAAAAGAAACAAGTTTCTCAAAACCATTACTATCAACGGAATACCAAACACAAGTATCTATATCTTCGATCACCTTGAAGAATCCTGATACTTGCAACACAAGGTTCTCTACTTTATTCTTTTACCTATAACTTCTCAAAACATGGACCTTGTATTTCTTCGAAACACTTCTCAAGTGTTGATTTAATAATTTGTTATATATTTGTATTTGATATAATTATATATTAATTAATATTAAGCTCACTAATTATTTTCTTTATATATATATATATGTATATATGATGATATATATATGATATATATATATATATATATGATGATATATATATATATATGATATATATATATATATCTGAAGCATGGTAGGTTTTTCTATTTTGTGAAAATATAATTGAGGAGGAAAATGAGGAGAGATATTTGAGGGATGGGTGTAGCATGGCTTGATGAATTTTTTATTCATCATCCTTCACTATTGATGCATGGACACAATATATTATTATGAGATATTTGTATGCTTCAATAAGTGAACCCTTGGCTATTCTACACTTAGTAATTTTATCTTGAGCTCGTTTTGCCTTAGCCTTTTTGGCTCTCTCAATTTTTCCATCTTCTTCTTCCTCCTCTACAAAACCCTAACCCACACATGTGATGTGAATCATAGGGTTTTGAAGAAACCTAAGTGAGCTTAGAACCCCTACTTCATCATCCTAGTTTAGATTAGCACTTTAAACTAGGGTGTTTCCTTCACTAATAGGAGTTTAGTGAAGATGTAGCTTGGATTAGTAGAGCTTCGGCTGGATCATCTTCGGTACGAAGGTCATGGAGCAAGCTCAATCCTTTTTCAAGTGGAGCTACGAGGAGTCGTAGGGACTACTACCTGGAGCTTTAGAAAAGAAGGACAAGGTCTACAAAGGTTGTTGCCTCATTCTCTTAGTGTAAATCTTTTTATATCATCGTATAAACCCTAATCATCTAGTTAGATTCTAGGATAGTGTAGCTTAGCAACAAGAAATTTTTTAAATTTCATGCTTAATGTTGGTTTAAACGTCATGGTGGTGCTATGGTAGACTTTCATGGTATCAGAGCCAAGCTAGAATATTAGGGGAAGTCTTTACGACGTTAAAGTGTTCGATCGGTATTTGAAACCTATATTTTGTGAAGTTTCTGTCCAGATTTTCAAAAGTTGATATTTTTCAAATTAAAAATATGTATAAAATCGTGCAGGTTATTTGATGGAGCCCCAAGAAATTCGAAGCCCCATCTCCACTTAACTTCTGTTGAAGCACGGCCAAACCCTTGTTTTGGCCGCGGTTCCGCCGCAAGGATGTGGATTTAGGGTTTCATTTTTCTTGTGCTGCTCCATTTTGTGATTTTGGCTTTTCTGGGTATTTTTAGTGAGGCTCAAGTTGTTGTGGTCTCTGTGATTTGTGGGTGGTTGATAAATCGATCAAAATGTTTAACGTCATCAAGATTATGATGATATGTGATACAATTTTTAGAATCCACAATAATTTGTTTTGTGAAAACTAGATAGTATTTTATAAATCTAGCATTTTTGTCTCGGTTGATCGATTGCCACGGAGTTTCAATTTGGATCAAAACTCCGTCGCAATCACGTATCGTACGCGATCACTTAGTCTGGAAACTTGTTGAATTATCCGACTGCTTATTGAAAAGAGTTTCCAGTTTGAGACTAAAATGCAAGATTTATAGGGTTAACCACGAAATTTGGAATATGAGATATTCCGGGTTTATGATGTCTAAAAAGTTTGTAGATTCTAATTATTGTAGATTTTCATTTCTTTTCTGCGACCGTAAGTGTAATATGCGGTGTATCCCCGATATCGTTGCTATATGTCAACGACATTCGGGATACGGATAGTTACTTACGTTGATGACATGAGATGTTATGTGTTGCTGTGACATGTTATATTGGATCGTCATGATTGAATGGCTGGGGGATTTTGCGTGAGATGAGAGTTTTTCAATTTTCATTCATGTAAAATATTTGTATGTAATATTCTTTAATGGGACACTTCCGGGTTGAGGATGATGTCACCATTGATGTATATTATTTCCTTTTCCGCATTAGGATATACCCGAGGCGAGGAGCACAAGTAACCGGGTTCCAGAGTCCAGTAGGAGACCATGTCGAGGAGTCGAGACCGGGTCTCCTAACTTTAGAATTGGGAGGGTTGCTTTCCGCTCTCGTACGGGTCTAGGGATGTCGGTTTGGCTATTCATCAAGACCGTGGAATCCGTGTTTTTCATTACTGGCTGAATTTAACACACGGACCTCCTAGTATATCCAATATTTCTTATGTTGACTTCTGCTTCTTGAGCTCTGTGACATGATCATATAACTGTGTGAAACGAATGCTATATTATATATATGATATATAATAAATGTTGCTTATGTTTTGCATCCGTGCTTGTCCAGCCCCAGCTCTACCGTTAGTTATGTAACCTAACGGTGTATGACAGGGCCCCTTGGCGAATGCCGATGGTATAAGCGTACGTTCTATTTTCGTTTCTTTTCTGTGATGTTTAGGGAAACATAAATGATGGGACTTCATTAATGAGATTAATGGAAAGAAAAGAAACCTAAAGATGTTGTAAAATCGAAATTCTAAAATGGTTAGTCTAGTTCTTGGTTTTGTAACGTTTCAGAAATCGTTTTGCGAATTTTTCCGTTTTAGGGCAAAGTCGGTATTTTCCGTTTTAACCCGATTTGGATCAAACGTCCTAGAAACTTGCCGGAACCTAGTTTTGCTAAAATAAAGCTAGTGCGCGAACTTTGGCGATAAATGGGAGGTTTTGGTTCGGATAGAATTTTTCCCTATTTAAATTATTATTTTAATACTTTATTTGGGCACTTTATTTGGGCACTTTATTTGTGGTAATCATTTTTTAATGCGGGTAAATTACCACAAATGGGTTTTTATGCTAAAATAATCATTAGAAATATGTTTATAACCTTCTCTCCAAATATCTTGATTTTTGGTGGAATTAATGGATTTGTTTGTAAAGAAAATGGTGAATAATCCTATTTTTGTTTATTATGCTAATTATTGTATTTTTTCCTTCTAGAAAATTCCACACAACTCCACACATAACCTAGCTTCCTCCTTGGCTGGCCACAATCATTCCCTTGCTGCCCTTCATCATTTTTGCTTCATTTCTTCTCATTTTGATTCAAATAAATCATGAAAAATCCAAATTAATTCATAGAAATTCAAATAAAATCCAAAACCTTCATTCTTCTTCACAAAAGTTGGTTGGAACTTCATTCTAGTGAGTATTCTGGAGGCTACAGTTTGGTTTTGTTCTTGATTCAAGTGGTGATCTTGAAGGTATAAAACCTTAACTCTAATCTCTTTTTTGTTGCTTAATACTTTATGCTATCTCAATTAGATGTTAATTTATGCTTTAATTTCATGTTTCAAAATTCTAGAAATGGTTTTAGAAAATTAAGTTAAGGTTAAAGCTTGATTTAAGTGTTTAATGTTTTATTGAAGTGTTAATTTGTGATTAGGAAAAGCTTAACCTAGTAGAAAACGTTAATTATTGTTAATGAATATTTTGTTTAATTATGTTATATTGCTTACTAGGTTTTTGCTAAAACTTATTTTGCAAGTGTTAAAAATATAGAATTGGTTTTGATAGCATAGTTAAGCTATTTTAAGGTGTTTGTAATCGCTAGAAATGTGTTAGCTTGATTCTACTGCGAAATATTGCGATAAGTTGTTTTCTTGGTTTCGGGGTTTTTCCGACGTGGGTTCGATTAGTCATTTCGAGGTTATATTTATTATATTCCTCGTATTAATTGTGTTGTGTTGCGAAATCGGGACGATCGGAGTCTTTGCATGGTGTTTCGTAGTTTAGCAGCCCTAGTTAGTGTTTTTGGCCGATGTCGTGCGCGATACATGGGCTAAGTGCGCAGTGCATTTTTCAGGGCGTTATCCTTGCGTTTCGTTGTCTTTTCGGCGTTTCAGGATATTTAGGTTATGTGATGTTCTTGTTAAATTTTATGTTTGCAGGCGGTGACTTTAGACGCTGCGACGAAAGGAAAACTGGTGGCAGGCTTCACTTATCCAGGAGCGTTAGTGAGTAGATTTAACATCTATAGGGGAATCGCCCGCATGGCGTTATGCGTCTGGGGTAGAGATGACTTGACTTGTCGCACATTCTATTTCATATTTAGAATTTGCGCATACACCTTATTGCTTAATTAATTGTTGTGCTTAGACTAGAACCCTGAGGACATTGTACATATTATTGACGGCTCTTGTTGCACGAGCACTGATTGTATGCCACATACACCGTCAATAATTGCCATGTCACGCACAACACCCGTATAGATATAATATTGTTTGGATAGGGACATTGAGACATTGATTCATATTTCTTTAAGCATATGACATATAGCATACATGTATACCTACATACTTACATATATGCCTTGACATGCTTACATGCTAGTTACCTGTATACTTATAGAGTATTGTACCATTAGCGATAGTTACATACACACTTCATGACATAGCAACAGGTATACCTTGCACACATACTTCACTTATACCCAGGGGGTATATTATATCATTACTTATAGGTAGATACATATACCTTGCTATACCTTTATGTTTACACATATATCTGGTTATAGCTACATGTTTACCTTTACTTAACGTTATTTAGAATTGGAGAAAATAGGAACCACATGATATTTTATATTAACTGGTTGCAGCTAATTAGCGTCTTTCCCTTTATATACTTTCATTACAGTTTTATGTTGCATATATTATATTCATGGATTTTCGCATTGAGATATGGATTTTTCATGATATTTTCTTGATTTAGGGACCGTGGGAGTTCATGAAATTATGCATTATTTGAAAAACCCGGTTTCCCTTGATATGATATGTCAGCAGCCACCATGAGATTTATCGGTTCGGTTATATATATACTCCACGCGAGGAATGGAGGGGTCCGTGTGCGAGTACATGGTGGGGCCCGGAGGTACCCGGGGGAAAGAATCTCAGTGAGGAGATGAGTTAGTGGGGGAACCATACTTTCCGGTGACATTACCAATGAATCGGTGGTTATCATGGGGATACCGACGGGAGTCATGTGCGTATGGATACGTCGAGAGGCGAGGGTCAGAGCTAGGCACTTGAGCTTTCAGGATAGCGTATGATACATACCTATCAGGGGGCCAGTCTTGGTGACAACATCTGATAGATCAGCATTTCTGTGTCGATACTTGACACATTGGTTTCATGATATTTCTTTTTACTCCTAAGTATATATAACAGTGGAATGGGACGCTGTTATATATGCCTTTACAATAATATTAGTGGAATGGGACGCTAATATATGTGTATTGATATCAATTTATATACATCATCATATTTATTCATGCAAATATATTTATGATGTTATAGATTTATTTGATATTGGATTTGGGATATAGGTGATTCATTTGATATTGGATACTTGATATATATGAGATTGCTGATTTTGTACATTCAGGATATATGAGATTTATTCGATATTGTACATTAAGGATTTGTGATACTTATATGATATGAGAGCCAATTTGGGGGCTGATTTGAGGAAATTGGGATTTGGATTGACTTGATGGACTTTGATCCTACCACGATGTCAGGATTCCGTGGAAATGACATGTTTCATTCCATACTCCACATTTATTGTTTATGCACTGTTTCATGTATTAGTAGAACCTGATAAAGTACCTTCCATGACTTTTGCATTTACATACTTTTACTTTACATGCTTTGCTTCATGTATTAGTTGTACCTGATAGAGTACCTTACATGATTGTTGCATACAGATTGTCATATTACTGCTTCATGTATTAGTGATACCTGCTAGTGTACCTTTCATGACTATTGCACACATATGACTTTTGTTGCTATTAGTTGCTTATGTTAGATTCGCGCTTTACATGCATACCTGTGATTACCTACATATTTTATTTACTATTCACGAGTTGGAAACTCACCCCCTATTGTGCTACAATGTTTGCAGGTTGTTCCCTAGAGTAATCGAAACAGGCTATTCATCTATCTTATCATCTTGTGCTGCGGATACCGCATCAGCTCACAGTGTGCAGTTTGCTTAGGTGGGTTTTGTGGTTATTCGATGTTGTATTGTATATTCGTTGTATCCTTGTACTCTCCATCTACTATTTTCATGTTGACTTAGAGACTTGGTGAGGACGATATCGTATATTATTTTGTGACTGGGTTGTCTTTTATACAGTTTCCATTTTATTGTCTTTTATTTCTTCCCTACGGCGTCGTATATCTGTTTTGGTGGTTGTTTTCCGCCGTTGGGCATGGATTTGCTCCCGTTGGGGATGCTTTACTTTATATTTATATTGTACCTATTTCTGGGGTAGGTTTTTACAAAGGAGGTGCTGCCGAAATTTTCAAGAAAGTAAATTGGACTTAAAGAATTTATACTTGAGATTGACAAAAGTTTAAACAATATTTCTTATCTTTTCTTGTCTTTTAATGGTTTAGATTTCTGGGTTTTGGCTTTCTTTTACTGTGTTACGCCTCTAGACGTTGCGTAGTATTATGGCCGTCACGTGCCAATTTCGGGCCGTGACAAAGTTGGTATCAAAGCGCTACGTTTTACCTTTCGGAGTGTAGGATGTCCTTGGTATGATGGAGTAGGTAGCTTAAGCAGAGTAACGTAGTGTGTGTATGTCAGCGGCATACTCACGATGCGGTACTCCGCCTAAAGTGACCTAAGTACAAATTGCTTGAAATTCCTTCCCTGATGACATATCCTTGTGATTCGATTTCTGTGTTCATATCAAATCTTTTTTCTATTTATAGCCTTTGTCGCCGATGACTATAGGGACTCAGAGTGATGCAACGAGGGCCGAGGTCAGGATTTACTCAGGTAGGACGAGGACTGACCAGGATGGCACGCTCGTTGCACAGGTGCAGATGGATTCGCCTTCCACAGATAGTATCGCTAGGCTTGTGGCAGAGATGCAGGACAAGCGCCAGACTATGAGTTCATTGGTTGAGCCCGTTCGAGCATAGCGACAAAAGGTTGTCACCCATGTTACCCAGTTGTTTCTTGCAATCGGCATGCAACATTCCGTCACCTACATAGCACCAGTGGATGCTGCCCAAGTTGACGAGACACGTATTCCAGAGACTTTGAGAGTTCCGGAACAGTGGAGGACTCGTACCGGTGTACCAGCCCAGGGAAAGAGGCCTAGTCGTCGAGACAGATTTCGTGACCGTCGCGGGAGTAGCAGAGGTTTAGGATGAGGACAGTCGTTCAGCGCTCATCCCCAGGAGGGTTAGCAGTCATCGCGTGGATGTTTTCGATGCGGGAGCCTTCATCACTTCGTCATACATTGTTCCTTAGCACTGCGTCAGGCTTATGTGCAGACTGGTTGTGGTCGCAGAGGATTCGCTAAGAGGGGATAGGTTGGCAGAGAAGGATTTCAGCCAGTTGCGGGTAGGGGGCAGACGCGAGAGTTTGCTTCTACTCATTGGGACGCGCGAGCGTCCAATGCAGAGTTTCAGGTATTCTAAATTCGTATGTTCTGTTGATGTACTTGTTTGTTTTACACACATGTTTCGTGGTTGGGACGAGAGTCGGTTAGCTATATCAGCCATTTGTTGTGTTAACTTCTGTCAGAGAATCTTTTATTGCGCGACACGTAATTCAGTCGTGTGCCAATAGGATAGGAGATAGAGATTCGTCCGTCGTTTTGATCCTTCTAGAGATGTTGGATTTGACGTTCCCCTGGGCACGGACTGGTTACTTACGTGCTATGCGTCTGTGGACTACCGTGAGAAAACAGACAGGGTTTGTTTTCCCGGCGAGTCAGTTCTTGTTGTGCATGGGAGGGCAGTGGTGCCGCCTCACACAGCTTGAATTAAGACTTTTTCGCGAGTCAGCTTTTGAGGAGAAGATGTCGAGGATTCTTGGCGTTCATTCGTGATACCGGAACCACAGTGTAGGGTTCCTAGGCACACTAATGAGGTCTCACAAGGCATCAACCATGCCAAATTCAAAAATTTCCGGTGCCGAGAAACCCTAATGCGATCGTTGACAAGAGATTAGGAGAAACAAAAAAACAAGTAGATAACAATTATCACTAAGGGAAGGGAAATACAACCTTTGTAGATCCGGTCCTCCACCTCTCTAGCTCCGTGTTGACGTCCCTCCGCTGCGATCATCGGAATCCCGGACTCTCACGGTGGTTTCATCGAAGAAATGATCGGGCTAGGTCGATGACTTCAATGCCGAAGATGATCTACGTCGAGGCGACTCTAACTCGAGCTCCAACTTCACCAAGTCATGAAACTTGTGAAGAAAACACCCTATACTACATGGCAAGTGGTAGAGGATGAAGAAATAGGAAGTGGGTTCACTTTGGATTTGGATTTCTCACTTGATTTCATCACTTGACATTTTTGTAGAAATGATTTTCTTTCTTCATCAAGAAGAAGAAGAAGAAAGAAATGAAAAATGAATTATTTTCCCAAAAAGAAAAATGAAGTGATATCTATCATCTTGCAACCATGGGTTAGCTAAACACATGTAGAGAATAAACTAGGGTTAAGTAAATGGCAAGGGTTAAGGAAAGAAACAAAATGGTCAAAGTCTTTCAAAGCTTCATGAAGCTTCAACAAAATCCAAAGTTAGCCACCATTTTATTTCTTTCACAAATGAATAAATAAATAAATGAATAAGTAAATAAAGCAAATGAAACCCTAACCATTAACTAACCATGGTTTAAACCAAACACACCCAAGTTTGCATGTATCGTCAAACATGATACAAACTTGTGCACAAAAATATATCACAAATACAATGTGCACTACCAAGTGAGAAAATCATCTTAAGTGAACCAATATTAGTTAATGTAAAGTAATATATCAAATATATAATTATACATTAAATCATTAAATCAACACTTGATTTAACGATCCGGTCATATCGCATATAACCGACTAATATCAATAGTAACAACTTATCGAATCAACACTTGATCCGATAACCCGGTTATATCGCATATAACCGATCACTGTCACAAATCACGAGAATCGAATACAGTATCACATACTGGTATTATTCTCGGTCCCGCACATATCTCATATGCGCTCCTATTTCGTTTCGCTTGAGCCAGGAAATCTCTGTGTAGGACTCTAAAGACTCGTCAATACGCCGGCAGCAGATGATGATCATATCAAGCACCCACAAGCCGCAAGCGGTGTGCTAAACGTAACGGCCACCCGGGTATTGAACGATCAGAAGATCAACGAGCAAGCCCGATCACACTCCTGTGAATCCAACCAGTAACACTTACCGTACAGTCCGGTCTGATCGTCTGATATGTCGCATATCTCGCCTAGGGGTGGTAAACATCAGACCCCAGTAGCTCGATAAGTCGTGTCGATAAGAGGTCTATAACAGTTCGAGAAACTACTAGTAACACTTACCAGTAAATCTCAGCAACCCTGGCCAGGAATTTCCGGTTATAGCCAATCGAACACTGTGCAACATCAACTCCCTATACCGGGAGAGACGAATCCCCTCCTATCGCTCATTGCCTCCATTTGACTCGGGACTGTACCCAAAAACCACCGTTTTGCACGCCCTCTTGGACGTGGTAAGGTGGAAATCAAAGCACAGTGGGAATCACACAAGATTCTATGACGATCTCGGGTCTACAGACTAACCTGTACCAGTGTCACCAGAGAACTGCCATCTGACGTAAGGTATAATACCATCTGGGAGTTCTTGGCAAGACCGTCCAGTGTACCCAGTCTCCACTGAGCACCCGTATATCATCTCTTATGTCAAACACCAATTGATATGGGATCATCCATCGCCCATCTGTATGGGTCGAGAAGGTATACGCTAGTCTACTCTGGTATATCGATGCCCCGTCTCGATATACCCACGACTAGGGACCTTGAAGGATGTACTTATGGACTACCATGTCCCCACTAGTATGATCCGCATCATAGTCCAGGTAGTCAAGTACACATCCTAAGGGCATTACCAACATGTAACAGAGAGACATACAGTATACATGTTAAGGCAAAGAGTAACCAGATAGCATACTATCATGTCGAGCAAGAAAGTCCTCCCTATATATGTCCCAGCATCCACTACAATATACATCCAATGTACAGTAATGGCCTCTAGGGCATATATATAACTAACAATCTCCCACTTGAACTAGGGCCATCTGTAGCAGTGGTTGTAGTATCTCATACTCAACCATCCCATAGAAGTCTCTCTTTGGGAAAAGGCCTTTGTGAGTGGATCCGCCGTGTTGTCCTCTGAGTCTACTCTCCTAACCTCGATCACATTGGGGATCAACTATCTCCATGATCAGGTGATGCTTCCTTAGAATATGTCTGGATCACTGACGGGACGGGCGTTCCTTGGCATAAGCCACAACTCCATTGTCTCACAATGGTAGGAACGAAGTTCATCTCATGAACCAATATACACTCAGACTTCCTCTTTGGTAGCATCTTAAGTAGCGATGTATCCAGCCTTTATCGTCTAGTATGCCACGGTATCTAGCTTGGAACTCTTCCAACATACTGTCCTTTTACTGAGGGTAAAGACAATGCCTGTGACTGACATTCAGTCGTCCTTATCACCCTGGAATCTTTCCAGTGATTCTCCCCAGGATCAATTGATACCAACTCACTACGACTAGTGAGTATCCTAACATCCAATTAGATCTATCTCATAGATCCAAAATCCAGGATTTAGTAGGTATCACTTTGATCTTATATGGAGAATCATTGTGATAAGCGGAGATTGACCGAGCGTAGCAAAGGAAACTCCTTCCTTATCAAGAGTATGTCATCCACGTACTCTACGGGGATCACCACCATACTCCCTACTACCTTTTTGTATATACAAGGTTCATCTACCATTTTGAGATGTCAAACTCTTTAACTACCACATCAAAACAGACGTTCCAACTCCGCGATGCCTGCTTTAATCTGTAAAGCAACTTGCACACGTTTCCGCTGCTCCCACTGTTTACGAAGCCCTCTGGCTGTGTACTTATAAACGTTCTCTTCTAAATCAGTATTTAGAAAAGCAGTCATGACACCCAACCGCCAGATATCGTAGTCATGGTATGCAGCCGTGGCAGGTAGGATCTGGATGGACTTAAGCATAGGCACTGGAAAGGGTTTCATCATTATCCACGGCTGGTCAATGACGAAAACCTTTAACAAGTCTAGCTTTGAAAGTCTCAACCTTTCCATCTACACCAAGTAATCTTCTCAAGATATACTTGCTCCTGATGGGGATTTAACCCTTCAGATAAAGCAACTAAAGTCCATACTTTGTTGGTGTATAAGGATTCCATCTCAGATCACTAAGCATCCAGCCATTCTTACAGAGTCCAACTCCTGATGGCCAGCTCGAAACTAGTTGGGTCATCATCTCATGATGCAGTCCTCGCTCCCACTGTCATAGAGAAACATAAGTATCTCTCAGGTGGGTGAGGAACCCTACTAGATCGGCGGAGAGGCTGAGGTTCGTTGGAAACAATTGAATCCTTTGGTTCTACCAAATCATCAGCTGCAGTTTGTATAACTGGAACCTTTCCAGTTCTACATAACTGTCCTTGCCTCGAGCTTGTCCGGATTTTGCTTTTAGACATAGGCCGGACAACTCTAAATCTTAACAAACTTAAGATATGGGCGCTTCCCTTTCCATATCACATATGAAGTGGTAGGCAACTGATTTGATTTGAACCCTATTCAATAGGTATGCAGCTTCTTAAGTGCATAACTCCCAAAAGGAAATAGGTAACTCAGTAGTACTCATCATAGAGCACACCATATCACATAGGGTGCTATTGCTCTGCCCCGATATACCATCATGCTATGGTGTATACGGAGGAGTAATTCTGAGAGAGAATCTCATTCTCCTTTAGAATAGTCCAGGATTTCCGTGCTCAAGTATTCTCCTCCTCAATCACATCAAAGGATATAATACTTTAGGTTGTGTATCGATTGATCGTCCGGCTTACGGTGCGGATAGGTATCCTTTACCTCGCAATGAAGATTTCTTCGATCAGCTTCCGAGTGTGAGAAATTTTCTAAGTTTGTTTGGGATCAGGTCATCATTGCTGCGGGTTCGGAGTGATGACATTCCGAAGACTGCCTTATACGTGCTACGGGCTTTTGTTTGTTTTGGTGGTGTCATTGGACTCACCAATGCCCTAGTAGCATTCGTAGAGGTGATGAACCGGATTTCTTCAGGCCGTTCCTCGACCGGTTATTGTTGTGTTATTGACGACATTCTGGTCTATTCAATGTGTCTTGAGGGACATAATTAGCACTTGAGGATTTGTTTTGCAGACATTGGAAGAGCCCAGCTGTTGCTAGATTCTTGGAGTGTTCCTTCAGGCTTGTTTTTGTTGACTCCTAGGTCTTGCAGTTATGGGAGACGGTTTTCGTATGGTTCCGAGGAAGATCGAGGCCATACAACTTTGGCCCAGACTTGTGTACGGACGGAAGTCCGCAGATTTTTGGGCTTAGCAGGTTTTTACCGCCGTTTCGTGCAGGATTGCTAGTGTAGTGCTGCACCGTTGACTGAACTGGCCGGAAGGGTGGTTTGTTTTCTTTGGAATGAGGCATGCGTGCAGAGTTTTTCAGCAGTTGATGACTTGGTTAACAACTGCATCAGTTCTTTCTTTGCTTTCTGGTTTGGGCGACTTTGTTGTCTAACTGTAATGTTTCGTGAGTGGGGCTCGATTGTGTACTAAGGTGACACTATAGAGTTATCGCTTTTTCTTCCCTACATTTGGAGGAAGTACGAGCAGGATATCCCACTCATGATTTGGAGATGGCCGCGGTGGTCGTGCGTTGGAGATTTGGAGACACTACTTGTTCGAGAGTCGTGTTATATTTTCACGGACCACCAGAGCTTAATGTACATCTTCCTGCAACGGATTTTGATTGTTGAGATAGTCTTCTGCAGATTTACAGTTCTTGTTCGATCGTTGAGTATAGCTTAAGTTCGCCTCTACTGAGGGGACGGCTTGCTCATATTCGTGCCCGACCACTTTTCCTTAATCGCTTTCGCGAGGCAATGCCCACCGATGCTCGTTCGTCAGAGATACTTGAGCAAACTTGGCTGGGTAATGATTCGGAGTCCTTGATTTGTGACCAAGGTGTGCTACATTTAGGGACGCGTTTGTGTACCTGTTGCTGATGGGCAGAGACGCGAAATCCTAGAGCAGGAAGATCAGTCAACTTTCGGTGTTCATTCAAGTTCTACCAATTTGTAGCGTGACTTATGAGATAGTTACGGGTGGGAAGGGGTGAAGAGTGAAGTTTCGGATTTCGTTTCAGGGTGTCTTTCTTGTTGCGTGCTAAGGTTGAGCATCTAAGACCGGCTGGAGAGTTGCAATCTTTAACCGTTCCGGAGTGGGAATGGGAGAAGGTCTCCATGAATATTCGTTATGGCGTCTAACCAGGTTTAGTCAGGGTGTGACTCTATTCGTGTCACGTCTCGAAAGTACGGAATATGACCGGCACTTAAACTACGAACGTCTTAAGGCGTACGTATTCTAAGTAAGCCGAAAACCCAGAAATCCAAACCAAGGAAAGTAGTAGAGTGATGGAAAACCAATTTAAATCAAGTAGTTTTAATAGCATAAGACGAATTATGCATTTTTAAAAACATCAAATATTTCCTGAAAATTTCGGCAGAGTCTCCTTTGTAAATACTGGCTCCCAAACGGGATACAACATGAATAGTATACGAAATCAATAAAAGGCATCCCCAAGCAGGAGCTAGCTATTCGTCAATCGACGGTCACAACTACACAAGCAATATAATATACAACGCCAAGGGCGAGGATCAAAACTCAAAATGAAACTCAAAACAACGAGAAATCCACAGAAATATAAGGTGCGACTCTATGGTCGAAAGAATAACATCACCGGTCTCTATCCCAAAAATAAATACATGTTTGTTTAATGGAACTTCTAG
The DNA here is from genome assembly GCA_030015575.1 of Agapanthus africanus. Lineage (NCBI taxonomy): Eukaryota > Viridiplantae > Streptophyta > Magnoliopsida > Asparagales > Amaryllidaceae > Agapanthus > Agapanthus africanus. Next base: position 221,484,894 of record JASDDO010000016.1, on the reverse strand, counting down.
ATACAACTGAATAATAATATACAATGCATAATGATGGGTACGATACAAATAAACCCACCTACTAGCATGTCACCTGAAAGAAGTAGTGCCAGCAAAGCCGTAATGAAACCTGTATGGCAAAACCTGCAAGAAACTGTGGCACAACGGGGGTGAGTTGCCAACTCGTGAGTAGAAAAACATCTACGAACAGGAATCGCATGTATGACGCAGTCCTAGGTCATACGATCATAATATATCCTCAAATAAAATAACCAGCAGCCTAGAACAATGGCTAGGGTAAATATCTAACCCGAGTGTAATCCTATGTGCCCGTGTCAGTGCCTCAGGTAGCAATGTATCATATGGATGATGTATGAATGCATGAAACAAAATGCATGTACTGAAGAAAACTGTTTTCATAAATTAGTGAGATTTCTGTATTTTAAAAATGAGGTATCATAAATGAAATCAGCATAAACAGTGCCTAGCATCGACACAAAACAGTATCCAAATATCTCGATATCTCAGTGTCGCAATCTCTGTACCTCAATATCTCAAAATCTCAATGTCTCAATCACAAAATCTAGGGCGCAGTCAGTCCAGACCGGCCCCTACCATCCATCTCAAGACCACGACGGTATCCTCCGTATATCCGATGCGTCGGGTAAAATCACCGGTCGGTAGTGCTCCCCTGCCAGGCTTAACGCCATCATCTGCGATCCTCTTGCCCCGGGGTACCGTACCGGGTCCACCATGCACCCGAAACGGTTTCTCCATCTCCTCGAATCGGGTCTCGAAATCCATCATCAAACTTATGGTGGACGACTCATACATCATGGGAAAACCACACTTTTTATTTAAAAGGAGAGAAAAGAAGTTTATATAAGTTTTGCGGTTTTCCCCCAAATCCAGAAAATCTCATGGAAATCTGAATCCAAATCATCAATAGCATGTAAAACCATGAATATAGGCATGAGAATCGATGAATGCGGCATAACAATGAATAACAGTATGCATGAAGTAGCAAGTAATAACTACAATGTCTAAACTAGCATATAAGGCAAGTATACTAATATCATGTATAAACTATTAGCTAACAACCTATGTAAAATGAAATAGTATTATCTAAAGTGTTCGTGACATGGCAATTACCTATGAAGATGTGTGTGAGCCGGCAAGTAAGTGTACGTGGTACATACGCGCCATCGGTATTGGTGCTGGTGTCCTAACAGCATGATATCAACAATAGAATATGAAACATAATGTAAGAATGTGATGCGGAGCGAACAACAATAATGAGCGGGAGCTAAATACTAGATACAAAGATAACAATTTATATTTAATATAAATCTAGTCTAACAACTACACGAAACTAAAGGGCTAAGCTAACTGGCTACTGAAGGTAAGGAATCTGCCTAACACCTGAGTCGATACATATATATATATATATATATATATATATATATATATATATATATTAGTCGGTGATCCCGTTTTGCGAAATCGTTTTGCGAATTTTTCCGTTTTTGGGAAAAATAGTCGGTATTTTCCGTTTTAACCCGATTTCGATCAATCGTTCGTAGAAACTTGCCGGCACCTAGTTTTGCTAAAATAAAGCTAGTGTGCGAAATTTAGGGGTATATGGGATGTTTTGAATCAGATAGAATTTTTCCCTATTTAAATTATTATTTTAATGCTTTATTTGGGCACTTTATTTGTGGTAATTATTTTTTTATGCTGGTAAATTACTACAAATGGGTTTTTATGATAAACTAATCATTAAAAATATGTTTAGAACCTTCTCTCCAAATATCTTGATTTTTGGTGGAATTAATTGATTTTTTTTTAAAGAAAATGGTGAATAATGCTATTTTTGTTTTATTATGCAAATTATTTTATTTTTTCCTTCTAGAAAATTCTACACAACTCCACACAAAACCTAGCTTCCTCCTTGGCCGGCCACAATCATTCCCTTGTTGCCCTTCATCATTTTTGCTTCATTTCTTCTCATTTTGCTTCAAAAAAATCATGAAAAATCCAAATTAATTCATAGAAATTCAAATAAAATCCAAAACCTTCATTCTTCTTCACAAAAGTTGCTTGGATCCTCACTCTAGTGAGGATTTTAGAGGCTAAAGTTTGGTTTTATTCTTGATTCAAGTGGTGTTCTTGAAGGTATAAAACCTTTACTCTAATCTCTTTTTTGTTGCTTAATACTTTATGCTACCTTAATTAGATGTTAATTTAAGTTTTAATTTCATATTTCAAAATTCTAGAAATGGTTTTAGAAATTCAAGTTAAGGTTAAAGCTTGATTTAAGTGTTTAATGTTTTATTGAAGTGTTAATTTTTTATTAGGAAAAGCTTAACCTAGTAGAAAATGTTAATTATTGTTAATTAATAGTTTGTTTAATTATGTTATATTCCTTAATAGGTTTTTGCTAAAACTTATTTTGCAAGTGTTAAAAATATTGAATTGGTTTTGATAGCTTAGTTAAGCTATTTTAAGGTGTTTGTAATCGCTAGAAATGTGATAGCTTGATTCTACTGCGAAATATTGCGATAAGTTGTTTTCTAGGTTTCGTGGTTTTTCCGACGTGGGTTCGATTAGTCGTTTCGAGGTTATATCTATTATATACCTCGTATTTATTGTGGTGTGTTGCGCAATCGGGATGATCGAAGTCTAGGCATGGTGTTTCGTAGTTTAGCGACCCTAGTTAGTGTTTTTGGCCGATTTCGTGCGCGATAGATGCGCTAAGTGCGCAGTGCATTTTTCAGGGCGTTATCCTTGCGTTTCATTGTCTTTTCGTCGATTCAGGATATTTAGGTTATATGATTTGCTTGTGAAATTTTAGGTTCGCAGGCGGTGACTTCGGACGCTACGACGAAGGGAAAACAGGTGGTAGGCTTCACTTAGCCAGGAGCGTTGATGAGTGGATTTAACATCTACAGGGTTATTGCCCGCATGGCGTTATGCGTCTGGGCTAGAGATGACTTGACTTGTCGCACATTCTATTTCATATTTAGAATTTGCGCATACACTTTATTGCTTAATTAATTGTTTTGCTTAGACTAGTACCCTTAGGACACTGTACATATTATTGACGGCTCTTGTTGCACGAGCACTGATTGTATGCTATACACACCGTCAATAATTACCATGTCACGCACAACACCCGTATAGATATAATATTGTTTGGATAGGGACATTGAGACATTGATTCATATTTCTTTATGCATATGACATATAGCATACCTGTATACCTACATGCTTACATATATGCCTTGACATGCTTACATGCTAGTTACCTGTATACCTATAGAGTATTGTACCATTACACTTCATGACATAGCTACAGGTATACCTTGCACACATACTTCACTTATTCGCAGGGGGTATATTACATCATTACTTATAGGTATATACATATACCTTACTATACCTTTATGTTTACACATATATCTGGTTATAGCTACATGTTTACCTTTACTTGATGTTATTTAGAATTGGAGAAAATAGGAACCACATGATATTTTATATTAACTGGTTGCAGCTAATTAGTGTCTTTCCCTTCATATACTTTCATTACAGTTTTATGTTTCATATATTATATTCATGAATTTTCGTATTGAGATATGGATTTTTCATGATGTTTTCTGGATTTGGGGACTGTGGGAGTTCATGAAATTATGCATTATTTGAAAAAACCCGGTTTCCCTTGATATGACATTTCAGCAGCCACCATGAGATTTATCAGTTCGGATATATATATACCCCATGCGAGGAACGAAGGGGTCCGTGTTCGGTTATATGGTGGGGCCCGAAGGTATCCCGAGGCAAGAATCTCAGTGGGGAGATGAGTTAGTGGGGGAACTATACTTTCCGGTGACATTACCAATGACTCGGCGGTTATCATAGGGATACCGACGGGAGTCATGTGCGTATGGATGCGTCGAGAGGCGAGGGTCGGAGCTAGGCACTCGATCTTTCGGGATAGCGTATGATACGTATCTATCAGGGGTCCAGTCTTGGTGACAACACCTGATAGATCAGCATTTCTGTGTCGATACTTGATACATTGGTTTCATGATATTTCTTTTTACTCCTAAGTATATATAACAGTGGAATGGGATGGTGTTATATATGCCTTTATACCAATATTAGTGGAATGGGACGCTAATTATGTTTATTGATATCAATTTATATACATCATCATATTTATTCATGCAAATATATTTAGGATGTTAGAGATTTATTTGATATTGGATTTGGGATATAGGTGATTCATTTGATATTGGATACTTGATATATATGAGATTGCTGATTTTGTACATTCAGGATATATGAGATTTATTCGATATTGTACATTAAGGAATTGTGAGACTTATATGATATGGAAGCCAATTTGGGGGTTGATTTGAGGAAATTGGGATTTGGGTTGTCTTGATGGACTTTGATTCTACCACGATGTCAGGATTCCATGGAAATGATATGTTTCATTCCATACTCCTCATTTATTGTTTATGCACTGTTTCATGTATTAGTAGTACCTGATAGAGTACCTTCCATGACTATTGCATTTACATACTTTTACTTTATATGCATTGCTTCATGTATTAGTTGTACCTGATAGAGTACCTTACATGATTGTTGCATACAGATTGTCATATTACTGCTTCATGTATTAGTGATACCTGCTAGTGTACCTTTCACGACTATTGCCCACATATGACTTTTGTTGCTATTAGTTGCTTATGTTAGATTCGCGCTGTATGTGCATACTTGCGATTACCTGCATATGTTATTTACTATTCACGAGTTGGCAACTCACCCCCCGTTGTGCCACAGTGTTTGCAGGTTGTTCCCCAGAGTAGTTGAGGCTGGCTATTCATCTATCTTATCATCTTTTGCTGCGGATACCGCATCAGCTCAAAGTGTGCAGTTTGCTTAGGTGGGTTTTGTGGTTATTCGTTGTTGTATTGTATATTCGTTGTATCCTTGTACTCTCCATCTACTATTTTATGTTGACTTAGAGAATTGGTGAGGACGATATTGTATATTATTTTATGACGGGTTGTCTTTTATACAGTTTCCATTTTATCGTCTTTTATTTCTTCGCTATGGCGTCGTATAACTGTTGTGGTGGTTGTTTTCCGCCGTTGGGCGTGGATTTGCTCCCGTTGGGGATGCTTTACTTTATATTTATATTGTACCCATTTTTAGGGCTGGTTTTTACAAAGGAGGTGCTGCCGAAATTTTCAAGAAAGTAAATTGGTCTTAAAAAATTTATACTTGAGATTTTCAAAAGTTTAAACAATGTTTCTTATCTTTTCTTGTCTTTTAATGGTTTGGATTTCTGGGTTTTGGCTTTCTTTTACTACGTTACGCCTGTAGACGTTGCGTAGTATTAGGGTCGTCACGTGCCAATTTCGGGTCGTGACAGGTTTGCATAGTGGTATTCCTTGATGAATATCCAGCACCTCATTTGATAAGGAAAGAGCCGAGATCCCTTCACCTGGAGTGACCTCTTTAGCAAAACTAGCAAATGCTACAACCCACTCGGTTTTGTTTTTATAGCTTTTCTAGTTCTTGCTTTACATAGTGGTATTCCTTGATGAATATTCGGCACCTCATTCGATGAAGAAATAGCCGAGATCCCTTCACCGAGAGTGACCTCTTTAGCAAAACTAGAAAATGCTACAAAAAACACTCCTTTTCAAATCACTAGATTCTGCAACAATATCAAGTTCATTACGTTAAAGGTTGTCTTAATAAAACCAGTCATAACCCTTCGTCATTTCAGATAAGTACTATTTTGTATTCGTGCTGCATTTGTTGGCCTCCGTCAAGGCGTAGTGTATGGTAGCTGATTAGTGCTTATCTGCAGCATATGATGCGATTGACTTAGGGTAGTCATACAACCTTGTCGGCCCCTATCAAGAGTCATGCAGGTGGGTTTAATTCAATCAAGAAATGAACGGGTTGAACTTGACTAGCTGCCTATGGTTTGTTGGCCTCGGCCAAGGTCAAACGAAGTTAGGGGTAAAAACAGATATTCGGTAATTCAAATGTTGAAATTTGCAATGAGATTGCATACCTTCTATGAGATAGTTGGATCTCGATACCTAATGCGAGTAAGTTTTACACCTGGGAGAGTTTTCCACTTTATAATTAGCTGATCTGGTAGGTGTCTAAGATAGGTGTTAACGGGGTTATGCCCCTACGGAAACGAGGTTATTTAATTAGTTCCATGCGAAAGCATGGGGAGACTCCCTCGGAGTACCAATACCTGCCTGGCTGACCGATTGGTGAACTTGTAAGGTGTAAATAATCCCGGATAATCTTACCTTTTATGGTTTGAAGGAAGATTTGATAAAAACAGTAGGAGCCATCATGATTAGATAAGATAATAACCAATCTAATCTTGTAAAGAGCGCACGCTAAAGCGTTTCCTTCTCTCTCTCTCTTTAGGTAGAGACCAATGACACGCCTTAATCAAGATAATAATATGGATGTATTGACCGAACCCGCTTATTATACTGAGCTGGGGAACGTTCATTCCTCTTTTTCTTATGATTGTCATATGTCTGAGCAAGGAATAGTGGAATATCAGGATTCCCACGCAACCCGAACGAAGAAAAACCATGTTGTTGCAGTCTTCGGGTGTGTTCGTGACCGAGAACTGTTTCTCAGTATGCTCTACATCCTGGGTATTAGATATCGGATCAGGAACCTACGTGAGTAATTTGTTACAAGGGTTAAGGAGAGGTAGAGAATTGGGAAAAAGGTGATATGTCTCTAAAAGTAGGGAATGGAGCAATTGTTGCAGCCAAAGAAATTGGCGAATATCACCTTGTATTACCAAATGGAAATACACTGATTCTGAACGACTATTATTACGTATCGAATATGATGTGCAATTGTCATGACCCGAATGTGGCACGCGACCGGTACTTAAATCACGTGGCATCAAAAGATGTCGACGCGGTCCAAGTAAGCCAAAACCTGGAATCTAAACCCTTTTTGAAAATACTGGAGGTGAGGTTTAAAATGGTCATCAGATGGGATCAGTTTTAAAATAAACATTTAAGTCTAACTAAGTAGGTTTGAAAAAGCATCTATGACGTATTGAAATTCAACAGCACCTCCTTTGTAAATTTTGAATAAAACGTGTTACAACATAATAAATAAAACAGCATCCTAACGGAAGCTAGCTTCCATGCCCAAACAGCGGAGCTACCATGTAGAAAATATACGACGCCCAACGGTGAAGAAAAGAAAAGTGAAACAAACCAACAAGTATAAAAGAGTCGACTCCAACGAGTGTGACGCCCAACAACTCACAAACTCTGAGTCTCGCTTCTAAGTCCAAAATATACTGTTAGTGATATATGCCCTAGAGGCCATTACTATATCATACTGGTTTGTGTATTACTTATTGGAAGCTTGGGATATACATGGATATAGTAACAGTCTTGCTCGAAATGGTAGTATGCTACCCGGTTTGTTTCTACCTCAATATGTGCATGTGTTTTTGCATATCTCTTATACATATTGGTAAAGCCCTTACGATCTTTGCTTGACTACCAGCATTGTGATAGCAGTCACACTAGTAGGGGATGGGTAGTATATAAGCACATCTTTATACAATTCCCTAGTCGTAGGATTATCGAGACGGGGAATCGATACTCCAGCGTAGACTAGTGTATACGCTTCTCATCCCCGCAGGGGAGATGGTCTATCCCACAGCCATTAGTACATCATACTGGAGATATTATGCAGGTGCTCATTAGGTTATGAGTACAGTCGAAAGGACTCGTTGGGGACTGCTGGTGGGTATTATACCTATCGTCGGGTAGCAGTTCCCAGATGACATGAGTACAGCATAGTCTGTTGACTTGACACTGCTACTACACCTCGAGTGTGTTCCCACCGTTCTTAGATTACTGCATTACCACGGCTCAAAGGAGTCGTGAAAACAGGTAGTAGTTTGGTGTAGTCCTGAAGCACTTGGAGGCAATGGCGGTTAGATAGGATTCGTCTCTCCCGGTATTGGGGGTTGATATCGTGCTGTGTTTAGAAAGCCATTACACAAAGTCCTTGGCCAAGACAAGCGAGATTTACTGGTAGGTACTCCAGTAGTTTCTCAGAGTGTTTTGGGCTACTCTCCGACACAACTTATTGCGCTATTAGGGGTCTGACGATTACCGTCCCCTAGTCCCGATATGCGATACTCTTAGACGAACAGACCGGACTGTACGGAGATTGTTACAGATAGGCTCAGTAGGAGTTCGGATGTGTTTGCTCGTCGGCCTTCTTATCGACAGATACCTGGGTAGCCGTTATGTGCAGCAAGTACCGCTGACGGCTTTGGTTAAACCCACTGCCACCATAGTGTCGATTCTTTAGAGTCCCACACAGAGGGTTTCCCTACAACGGGAAAAGATGTAGAGGTCGTATGGTTTTACGACAGGGTTCGATCACGTACGTGTACTTATGCATGGATGATGATTCAGAAAGATAATACTAGTGGCCTTTGGTTTATGCCGGATCCTAGAATTATACTGACGGATTATATTTGTCTATTTTGTATTCATATTTTTCGGAATACGGATATGGGTATGTATATACGGATGATGGGTATTTTCATAATTTTTTCAAAGATGCTTCTAGAAGAAGACGCCTGATATTCTGTATTAAACATTTTAGGTTAAATGATAAATACATTATGAGGTGGAGGAAAAGAGGTGGAGGTATGCATAATATGGAGGATGGCTTTTGGTGACACATGGAGGTTTTTATCCCATGTCTCACCAAGATGACTCATGAACCATGCTTGATTTGTGATAAGATTTATTCTATTGAATAATTGCATTGTTCATTATTCACAAGAGAGTACACTCTCCATTCTCATGCTAACTCTTCACCATTTTTCCTCAAGCTCAACTTCTTCTACCCTTAACCTTTCATGTCTCATGTGTTGAGAAACCTAAGGCTATGAGAGACATACCAATTCATCTATACTCTTTACATCTAGTGTAGTGTCACGAACCGAAATTGGCACGCGACGGCCCCTAAACTACACAACGTATACAGGCGTAACACAATTTAAGTAGGCCAAAAACCCAGCAATCTAAACCATCAAAAGCAGTAAGTGATAAGAACATTGTTAAAACTTTTGAAAATCTCGAGTACAAATTCTTTAAAGTCCAAATTTACTTTCTTAAAAATTTTGGCAGCACCTCCTTTGTAAAAACTAACCCCAAAAATGGGTACAACATAAAGATAAAGTAAAGCATCCCTAACGGGAGCAAATCCATGCCCAACGGCAGAAAACAACCACCACAACAGATATACGACGCCGTAGCAAATAAATAAAAGAAGATATAAGTAAAACTGCATAAAAGATATCCAAGTCACCAAAATATACAATATCGTCCTCACATCTCGTCTCTAAATCAATACATGAGAATGGTAGATGGAGAGTACAAGGTACAAAGATATACAATGAGAAACATCAGATAACCGCAAAACCCATATTTAGCAAAACTGCGCGCAGTCAGCCGAAGCGGTATCTGCTGCAAAAGATGATATGATAGGTAGAAGCCCTGCCTCGACTACTCTGAAGAAAAACCAGCAAACCCTGTGGCACAACGGGGGTGAGTTGCCAACTTGTGAATAGTAAATAACATATGCAGGTAATCGCAAGTATGCACGTACTGCGCGAATCTATCACATGCAAGCTAAAAGCAATAAATGGCCATATGTATGCAACAGTTGTGAAAGGTACTCTATCAGGTACAACTAATACATGAAGCAATAATATGGATATATGTATATGCAACGGTCATGAAAGGTACTCTATCAGGTACTACTAATACATGAAGCAATGCATATAAAATAAATGCGGGATATGGGATAAAATATGTCATCCTCACGAAATCATGACCTCATGGCAGAACCAAAGTCCATCAAGACAATCTAAATCCCAAATTTCCTAAAATCTGCCCCCAATTGGCCCTCATATCTTGTAAGTCTCATATATCCTGAGCGTCCAATATCAAGTAAATCTCATGTAATGAATAAGTATATTTGCAAGATTAATATGATGATGTATATAAATTAGATATGTATACATATATATTAGCATCTCATTCCACTAATATATATATATATATATATATATATATATGCATATATAACAGCGTCCCATTCCACTGTTATATATATACTTAGGAGTAAAAATATCATGTAAACAAGTATCTACCATCGACACATAAGTACTCATATCCATACGTTCCTCGAATCGTAAGTGTCCGGTATCGACACCCGTGATCCACATATTGGTCTTTCTCATATTCATACGTTCCTCGAATCGTAAGTGTCCGGTATCCATACCCGTTATCCACGTATCGGTTTTCTTATATCTATACGTTCGTCGAAACCCATGTGTATCACCTCAACACTTGTGTTCCACGTATCGGTATATATGTCCTACGAATCTTAAGTACCCCAACATCGACACTCTCGATCCCGTATCGGTTTAAAACAAATCTCTGAGTGGATGTATCCAAATATCAAGTAAAGAATAAGAATACTTGCATAATTTCATGAAACCACCACGGTCCTCAAATCCAGAAAACATCATGTGAAATCCATATCTCAATGGGAATATCCTTGAATATAACATATAGAACATAAAACAATAATGTGAGCATATGAAGGAAAAACCGCTATCTAACTGCAACAAGTTATTATATATCATACGATTTCTAATTTCTCCAAGTCCATACAACATCAAATAAAGGTGAGCATGTAGCTATAGCCAGGTATACGTAACCACGTCGACATAGCAAGATATGTGTATCTACCTATCAATAATGATGTAATACCCTCCAGGTATTTGTACAAGTATGTATGCATGATGTACATGTAGCTATGTCTCATATGTGTATATACCTATCACTAATAGTACAATACCATATAGGTATATACGTAACTAGCATGTAGGCATGTCAATGCATATGTGTAAGCATGTAGGTATACAGGTATGCTATATGTCATATGCACAATAAAAATAAGGATTTTTTCCCAAGTCCCTAGCCAATACAATATCACGTATGCATAGGTGTTGTGCGTGTCATGGAAATTCTTGGTGGTGTGAGTGGTATAGAATCAGTGCACGTGCAACATGAACCGTCAGTAATAGTGCAGTGTCCAAGTGTACAAGTCTAAGCACAACAAGTAATAATATGCAATGAAGTTTTATGCACAATCTCTATATGTGCAATATAAACATGCGGCTAATGTCATATCATATCTAACCCTGACGCATAACTCCATGTGTGCGATTCCCCTGTAGATGTTAAATCTACTCACCAATGCTCCTGGCTATGTAAAGCCAACCACTTGCTTTCCCTTCTTCGCAGCGTCCGAAGCCCTCGCCTGCGACCCTAAGATCATAAAACAATATAACAAGTATATATTAGCAATCGACCAAAAACACATACCAACTACGTTGACCGACGCACTAACTCCAAACATAGTATGGAAGATTCAAAAGGCGGTGGTCTACCGGCTTATCATGGAATCACCCTCTCCAAAGACATGTTTCCCAAGGCTGATTTGGAAAGGCCTCGCATGTCGATTATACCCTACAATTCTGCGGTAGGATCTATAATGTATGTGCTGTTGTGTACCAGACCAGATGTTGCTTACGCACTCAGCGTGGTAAGCCAGTATCAGTCAAACCCATTGGAGAAGCACTGGATAGCAGAAAAAAACATTCTCAAGTACCTGAGGAGGACTAAGGAGATGTTCTTCATGTATGGCAAATAAGACCTCCAGATCGAGGCCTTTGCTGTCTCCAGCTTCCAGAATGACGAGGATGACTCCAAGTCCATGCCGGGTTATGTCTTTACCCTTAATGGAGGGACGGTCTGTTGGAAGAGCTCCAAGAAGGACACCGTTGCTGACTCGACGATGCACGCGGAGTATATCGCTGCTTGAGACGCCGCAAATGAAGCAGTATAGATGAGGAAGTTCTTAACAGAACTTCAGGAGGTTACGACCATTGTTTGTCCAATACTTCTGTATTGTGACAACAACGACGCTATAGCTTTAGCGAAGGAATCCAGGACCCATCGGAAGTCCATACATATCTTGAGGCGATACCACATGATCAAGGAGATCGTTGATCGCCGGGAGATCGAGGTGAAGAGAGTAGATTCAGAGAACAACTCTGTAGATCCACTCATTAAAGCCATTTCTCAGACACTGTTCGAGAGTCAATTCGAGATGATAGGTTTGTGATACACCAATATATGGCCATAGTGCAAGCGGGAGATTGTGTTAGTGATATATGCCCTAAAGGCCACTATTGTATCATACTGGTTTGTGTAATACTTAATGGAAGCTTGGGATATACACGGATATAGTAACAGTCTTGCTCGAAATGGTAGTATGCTATCTGGTTTGTTTCTACCTCAATATGTGCTTGTGTTTTTGTATATCGCTTATACATATTGGTAGAGCCCTTAGGATCTTTGCTTGAATACCAGCGTTGTGATAGCAGTCATACTAGTGGGGGCTGGGTAGTCTATAAGCACATCCTTATAAAGGTTCCTAGTCGTAGGATTATCGAGACGAGGCATCGATACTCCAGAGTAGAATAGTGTATATGCTTCTCATCCCAGCAGGGGAGATGGTCTATCACACAACCATTAGTACGTCTTATTGGAGATAGTATGCAGGTGCTTATTAAGTTATGAGTACACTGGACTGGACTCGTTGGGGACTGCTGGTGGGTATTATACCTATCGTCGGGTAGTAGTTCCTAGGTGACATGAGTACATCATTGTCTGTTGACTTGACCCTACTACTTCGTCTCGAGTGTGTTCCCACTGTTCTTAGATTACTACCCTACCACGGATCAAAAGAGTCATGCAAATAGGTAGTAGTTGGTTGTAGTCCCGAAGCACTTGGTGGCAGTGGCGGTTAGATATGATTCGTCTCTCTCGGTATTGGGGGTTGATATCGCGTTGTGTTCGGAAAGCCATTATACAGAGTACTTGGCTAAGGCAAGAGATATTTACTGGTAGGTACTCCAGTAGTTTCTCAAATTGTTTTGGGCTACTTTCCATGTAACATTTCAAAAAAAATAATATATTATTTTTGGGAATTCTAATAATTTATTATTATTTTAATGAATATTTTAATATTTTGGTATTATTAAATACAAATAAATGGGAAACATTTTGGAAAAAATTTATGGAAAATTCTAAAATAGGGTAATTTATGGAATTATTCCATTCTTAAGTTTTTATGATTAATTATATGCTAATTTAATGCTAATCGCGATTAAAAATCGCTAATCGGTTTTTAAGCAATTTTGGTGCAAAAACATATACATATCTTTTTCTACACTTGTGTTACATTTTTCTTGCCATGGTTTTACTTTGGGGTTACTATTCTAGTGAGAATGTTTTGGATGAAAAAGAAAATGGAAAGAAAAAAGAATAAAGAATGAGGTTTGGTGAGAGAGAGATGTATTGGCTTCTTTGACCAAATACTTAGCCATTTTTCTTCCCTCATTTCCCTCCCTCTCCCTCCATTGCTGTTGCTGGTCCTCCACCTCACCTCCCTCCCCTCTTCCTCAAATCACCTCTAAAACTACATCAAAACCCCACTCTCATTTCACAAAAAATGTGCACAAGCTTGCAAGCTACAGGATGGACCAAGAAAGCTTTCATTTTGGCGTTGTTGAGGATTCATATGGGTCTTATGAGGTAATTCCTTCACAATTAGAGTGGTATTTCTTATGCTTAAGCTTCGATTCAAGTTTCATATCGATATTGTGTGTTTTTGTGGATTTGAGGATAACCTAGTTAGGGTTTGAGGAAAAATTGAGTTGTGAAGTGAAACTAAGACTTGTTGTGACCTTAGAATCTTGGTGTGATGTTATATTGGACCCTAACCTGAAGCTTTAACCCAGAATACGGATTTATGAGACGATGTCGGGAAAAACTGCAATTCTGGGATTATATTTGAGAATCTGCTATCACCCGAGGCATCCTAAAATAAAACTGATTGGACAGTGAGATATGCAGGCTCCCAGGAACCAACACACAAGACCCTAGCCCCCAACTCCAAGACCCGGCCGCAGATTTATCCTGTTTGGCCGCAATTTGCGGCCAGACCTGCCCTATTTTTTGTCGTTTTGGTTCTGCTGCTCCTACATGTATTGATTAGACCCCTGGTATATATAGATTTGTCTAATTTGACCTAGGGTGAAATCTGGAGCCTATTTCCTTAGTTGTTGTTTTGGATTCATGTTTCCGTATTCCGTATTTTAATTCTGAATTCACGTATTGTGTTTTTCCTCGACTATTTGGCGTTTATACAACGATATCGAGGATTGATTGTTGGTTTTGGAGGCGTACCCATAGGTTCTAACCTATAGGCCCCTTAGCGTATCGTTTTGGTTTTCGTGTGTCGTTTTAGCTTTGATTCGGTTTTAATGCGCATATGCGGTACGTTAATGTGTAGGTACCGCATGAAGACTTCGGGACGAGAATCAAGCGTGAAGCGACATCGACAAATAAAGACATAAGGTGAGTAGATTATATCTACGGGGGGAAGTTGGGTGGATGGCGTATAGCACCCCCGCAGTCCGTAGATAGTATACTATATGTATATTATATATGATAGTTATAGTGTGTCATGGATATTGTGTTAGGTGTATTATGGATAGTGTAGGGTTAGAAGTAACTAGTGTGGTTCATAGTCGCGAACCCTAGAATAGATTTACACCTACACGCACACCCTTGCATATTCATTATACTTCCACTGTGTTTGATGATATTGGATGACATTGAAGATGAGTCGATGATGTTGGGCATTGTGCCGCGAGATCGGTGATTTGATGTGATTCGTATTTGGGATATGATATGTGATCTCTAGCGGGCCTTTGGACGTGTGCTTACACACGCAGTATATAGATGGTATCGATTTGTACTATACATAGATTAGTACCCCAGATTATGTGATATGATGATAGTGGTACCTGATATGTGTTGAGCTAACGTGATTTTGACCCGTACCCAGCTACTGGGAAGCTGTACGACGATTTACCGTACGAGCCTATTTTGATAATAGATCCGCACTCATGACTCGAGGATGTCTTACGATATACTGTATCGTACGCGATATTATTGAGGTGGGATCACCGACTATTATATCTATATATATCGACTCAGATTTAGGTGGTTTCCATACCCCACCCGATTGACTTGATACTTAGATCTGTAGTTTGCATAGTAGATGTTAGACTAGACCTGAGTCATACCTATTTCAAAAACTACGAATCAGGAATATCTTAAAAGACAAGTAAGCGGATTCTACGCGTATTTTTCAATGGACGTATCTTTCTTAAAAATACTGTAGCCCTTATTTTACTAAAAATCCTGATTCGTCTTATTTCAAATGAAATAAATGCATGACATATTCATATTGATGTAGATTCTTCACTGTGGTGTTGATTATTTGATTTACGTATGTTCTTGCTATTCACATTGCTTTGCATATATTTATTGCTATATTACTATCATGCTGTTAGGACACCAGCACTATTATCGATGATGCGTATGTTCCACAAACACTATTTGCCAGCTCACACACTTCATCATCGATAATTGCCATGCCACTACACTGTAGTACTGTTGCAATCATGATATGATTCTTGCATGGCATATTGTACACTCATACCTGTACACTTACGTAGATGATTCTGACTTGATTAGAGATTTGGGAACCGCAAGATATTCTTCAAAACTGATTCATTTTAAAAAGATCGGTTTCCCTCGACAGGTGCACATTGATATTCCATGATGCATGACTTACCGATATGCTTACCTTCCTTTACATGTCGCATACATCATGTTTTGATTTTACGCATTGAGATGTGTTGTTTCCATGATATTTCAGGATTTGGGAACCGTGGGTATTTCAAAAGATAATATATAATTGTTTTAAAAACCCGGTTACCCTTGATATGATATTTCAGTACGTCCACCATGTGTTTTCTCGGTGCTGAGAGCGACATGTGAAACCCGATTCGAAGAGGCGGATGAGGCCGATTGCGGGTACATGGTGGACCCGGTATGGTACCCAGGGGCAAGAACGGTTTTGCTGTGTAGTAGACGGTGAGCCTGGCAGAAGGACTACTACCTACCGGTGATTGTATTTGAGCTCGGCGGATATCTGGATGATACCGACCGGAGTTGAGAGATGGACATGGGCTGACCCGTACTGCCGGGGCCAAGGGCCGATACCGCAGACGGAGCCTTAAATGGACGAGGATTTACGTGCTAATGCTAGGCACAGGTTTCATGATGATCTCCATGATTTTGATTATATCCTTATATTTGCATGCATGATGCTTATTGTCATTGGGGGACAGGTGGACGGGATCCACATATATACAGACATTGATTACATACAGACTTTGACTAAATTGATCACACCTCATTTGTATATATAACAGGGTATGAGGGTGCTGTTATATATACCCTTACACCAATATTAATGGTATGGGACGCTAATATATGTGTATTGATATCCATTTTGATACTTCATCATATTTACTTCATGCAGACATACCTTACATTTATGACATGTTATTACCTGAGGCACTGGCACGAGTATTTGGCACTACCTACATGTTTAGATGCTACATTGCCACCTTTTTATGCTTCAGACTTATTCTTGAGGTTTATGTTATATCTGATCGTATTGACCTAGGATTAGGTCATGCATTCGATTTCTGCTTGTAGATATTCTCTATTCACGAGTTGGCAACTCATCCCCGTTGTGCCACAGTTCTTGCAGGTTTTGTCGTACAGGTTCCATTGCGGCATTTCTGGCACACTGCTTCCTTGCGGGTGAATTGCATTTGGTAGGTGGGTTCTTTTGCATCAAGAACCACCATTGTACTTGTATTATTCATTGTATCAAGAATTCCATCAACCAAAACTTGTATATTGTTTCAGACTTAGACACTAGTGATGTATTATTCGACCTTAGAGTCGCACTTAGCTGTATTACGGTTTTCATGCTTATTGGGTTTCTGTTGAGTTTTGATCCTCGCTATTCGGCGTTGTATATTATATTGCTTGCGTGGTTGTGACCGTCGATTGACGAAGAGCTAGCTCCTGCTTGGGGATGCCTTTTATCATTGCATATATATTGTTCTTGTTGTACCCCATTCGCGGCAAGTATTTACAAAAGAAACTCTGCCGAAATTTTTAGAAAAGACCGTACTTTTTTAAAATGCATATTCGGCTTAGTTATTTAAAAACCTTGACTTCAAACATGTTTTTCTTCACTTCTTTAATCCCGTTTTCTTTATTTACTTTTAAAATGGTTTTAGATTGCTGGGCTTTTGGCTTACTTGGATCAGATTGAGTCCTATAGACTTCATATGGTTCAAGGGCCAGTCACGTGCTCTTTCGGGTCGTGACAAAGTTGGTATCAGAGCGCTAGGTTAACCTTGGTTGGAGTCTAATTTTGACTATGTGGAGCCTAGTGCGTCTATATATATACGGAACTTAGGCTTGACCTTACGGAACTTAGGCTTAGTCGAGGGGGTATTAGACCCGAACTTTCGTCGCGTAGGATGACCCTTGGTTGATGGAGCAGGTGACTGCAGTAGAGTGACGTACCGTGTGTATGTTCCGCGGCATACTAACGATACGCTACTCCGCTTAATGAGCCTTAGGATGTACATTTACTTGCACAGTATTATATTCCTTCCTATAATCTATCTTCATCGATACTGGTTATGTTTTTGCTGCCACGATCACACGGGCAGAGAGAGAGAGAGAGCTACGGCTAGAGTTGCATCAGCATGAGCTCGTCGCAGACGAGGGCTGACCATGGCGTGATTCCAGAGACATACGATTGCATATAGAGGCGTCATCTTATTATGTTTACGCGCCATGAGCGTTTGATAGATCGCTTTCACGAGATTTCTCGGACGTGCCGATTGGTACCAGAGGATCAGGCTACTGCTAGAGGCCAGGCAGGATGTGATGACCATTAATATATCGCTTATTCAGGATGAGAGAGGCGCTGTTCAGCGTACAGACAAATGACCCCGTTGTTGCTACAAATGACGAGATATCTCCCAGATGATTGGAGCTAATGCAGCATGAGTATATACATAGAGATATGATGGAAGGTCGCTAGTCATCGAGGAGGGATGCTAGGACATGTGATTCGTTCGCTTACCCAGATGCGAGGTCATCAGATAGATTGATTCCAGCTAGAGACGGCTTCACGCAGGTTCGTTGAGAGTCGATAGAGACGATCGAATATCAGAAGCCCATTTTCCAAGTTTAAAGTATTCGGAAAGACATGCAAGCGATTCTATAGACCCTCTAGAAGTATGAAACCCTAACTCGACTTAATGACCGTGTGAAAGCCTTTGAACCTTAGGGTTTGCGGCAGTTCCGCGGCGCCATTAGTGAGGCTTGGGTTTGCCCTTCTACGGCTGGACCACCGACGCTGTGGCATGTACTCGATACTATTAAACTGTACTCAAGATGTCGATCTCTTGGGGGATTATGAGGTTCTGACGAGTCGATCGAATGATTCGACATCATTAAGATATCATGTGATGGGATGCTTTGCTTGGGAGACTCCAGATACGAGTATAGCCGTTGGAGCACAGTCCATGCAGCCACGATGAGACGAGTCCGAAGCAGTCAACATTGAAGCAGAGTGAAGTAAAGAGTTCGCAAGAGAGTTCGACAAGATGACGTCCCACTCCACTGACATCAGAGATGCGATACGCACGGAGAGGCATTGTGTATGGATATAGCTTCCAGAAAGAGGCGCGATGAGTATGCAGCCATTCCAGAACAAGAATTAGCTTCGGCAGTGGACGATGACGTCCGGGCAATTCGGCAGAAAGAGATACGCGAGAGACTTTGGTTGGACCGTAGCCGAGAACGTTGCAGTGTGCAGATAAAGACGTGACGTCGAAGTGGACGATGATATAGACAAGCGGGACAAGAGGTTCGTGCGAGACGCTGAAGAGCTGTCATTACTTTCCGTCGAGACCAGAGACCTGACTACAGAGGCGTTGGGATGCGACCAGCTTCTGAAGAAATGCTGTGCTGAGGACGCAGATGTCTATTGAGCGAGAAGAGATTTTGCAAGAATACCAGCCTCCGTACAGATCGGTATAGGCAAGATCGGCAGAGACCTTGAACAGGATTCCTTCCAGGACATTGGTGCAATGATGTTTGCACACAGGATCAGACGTGTGATGTGCATTCAGAGAGCCAGAGGCCGACGTCAGTGATATGCTGCTTTATGAGTGGTCATGAGGATTGACCGAAAGATGACCAGAGAAGTGCCAGAATGGAATCGTCCCCTTTAGCACACCTGACAGGGCCGATGAGCCGATTGATTGTGAGATTGGTAATCCACAGAGAAGATAAGGACCCAGAGGCAGAGGACGCCAGACCGTGAGTAAGAGGCAAGTAGATATATTGCGCTGCTAGCATGGGATGCACCGACTCCTTCTCGACTTTGAAGGAGGAACTACCAACGACGGTATTTATGATTTGTGATTTTGTGATTCGGTTATCACGTATACGTCATCTTGGATTTTGGTATTTTGGGCGTTCTGTTTGCATGATTTAGTTTTGATGACTAAGTTTCATGATGTTTGTTTTATGCACCCACTGGGTATTTATATTTTGCGCATAGTTATTACATTTGAGGTATTGATTGTGATTTCACGCCTATCTTATGCAGTGATTTGATTTACACTTCCAGCATAACTTTCATGCACCTTTAGTGTTTTGATATACGATTTTGGTGCACGCCAGATGCACTAAATCGGGATTCTTCGTGCATGTCACATGCACCTGATTTTGCTGTCAGGCACACACGTTGCCTATGACAGATGTTTCGTGCACACCAGTTGCACCTAGATGTTGTTTTGTACACCTGTATGACACATATATGGATTTTGATTCCTTGCGCACCAGACGCACAGGATATTCTTATATATACATTTTTGGGGATTGATTTCTAACGGAGCGGTACATTTTTATGATATTCGCTATGTATTGATGTTTTCGGAGCCCCGACAATTTGGATTTTTACTAAAATGTTTAAGTATTTGGGGGTTTAAATTTAAATTCAGGGACCGAATTTATTTAAGGGGGAAGATTTTAACATTTCAAAAAAAAAATTATTTTTGGGAATTTTTATAATTTAATATTATTTTAATGAATATTTTAATATTTTGGTATTATTAAATACAAATAAATGGGAAAAACTTTGGAAAAAAATTATGGGAAATTCTAAAATAGGGTCATTTATGGAATTATGCCATTCTTAAGTTTTTATGATTAGTTATATGCTAATTTAATACTAATCGCGATTAAAAATCGCTAATCGGCTTTTAAGCAATTTTGGTGCAAAAACATGTACATATCTTTTTCTACACTTGTGTTACATTTTTCTTGCCATGGTTTTACTTTGGGGTTACTATTCTAGTGAGAAGGTTTTGGATGAAAAAGAAAATGGAAAAAAAAAGAATAAAGAATGAGGTTTGGTGAGAGAGAGAGGTATGGGCTTCTTTGACCAAACACTTAGCCATTTTCCTTCCCTCATTTCCCTCCCTCTCCCTCCATTGCTGCTGCTGCTCCTGCACCTCACCTCCCTCCCCTCTTCAACTCCTCAAATCACCTCTAAAACTACATCAAAACCCCACTCTCATTTCACAAAAAATGTGCGCATGCTTGCAAGCTATAGGATGAACCAAGAAAGCTTTCATTTTGGCGCTGTTGAGGATTCATGTGGGTCTTATGAGGTAATTCCATCACAATTAGAGTGGTATTTCTTGTGCTTAAGCTTCGATTCAAGTTTCATATCGATATTGTGTGTTTTTGTGGATTTGAGGATAACCTAGTTAGGGTTTGAGGAAAAATTGAGTTGTGAAGTTAAACTAAGACTTGTTGTGACCTTAGAATCTTGGTGTGATGTTATATTGGACCCTAACCTGAAGATTTAACCCAGAATACGGATTTATGAGACGATGTCGGGAAAAACTGCAATTCTGGGATTGTATTTGGGAATCTGCTATCACCCGAGGCATCCTAAAATAAAACTGATTGGACAGTGGGATATGCAGGCACCCAGGAACCACCACACAAGACCCTAGCCCCTAACTCCATGACCCGGCCGCAGATTTATCCTGTTTGGACGCAATTTGCGGCCAAACCTGCCCCATTTTGTGTCGTTTTAGTTCTACTGCTCCTACATGTATAGATTAGACCCCTGGTATATATAGATTTGTCTTATTTGACCTAGGGTGAAATCTAGAGCCTATTTCCTTAGTTGCTGTTTTGGATTCGTGTTTCCGTATTCCTTATTTTAATTCTGAGTTCATGTATTGTGTTTTACCTCAACTATTTGGCGTTTATACGACGATATCGAGGATTGATTGTTGGTTTTGGAGGCGTACCCATATGTTCTAACCTATAGGCCCCTTAGCGTATCGTTTTGGTTTTCGTGTGTCGTTTTTGCTTTGATTCGGTTTTAATGCGCATATGCGATACGTCAATGTGTAGGTACCCCATGAAGACTTTGGGACGAGAAGCAAGCGCGAGGCGACATCGACAAATAAAGACACAAGGTGAGTAGATTATATCTACGGGGGGAAGTCGGGTGGATGGCGTATAGCACCTCCGCAGTCCGTAGATAGTATACTATATGTATATTATATAAGATAGTTATAGTGTGTCATGGATATTGTGTTAGGTGTATTATGGATAGTGTAGGGTTAGAAGTAACTAATGTGGTTCATAGTCGCGAACCCTAGAATAGATTTACACCTACACGCACACCCTTGCATATTCATTATACTTGCACTGTGTTTGATGATATTGGATGACATTGAAGATGAGTCGATGATGTTGGGCATTGTGCCTCGAGATCGGTGATTTGATCTGATTCGTATTTGGGATACGATATGTGATCTCTAGCGGGCCTTTGGACGTGTGCTTACACACGCAGTATATAGATGGTATCGATTTGTACTAGACTTAGATCAGTACCCTAGATTATGTGATATGATGATAGTGGTAACTGATATGTGGTGGGATAATGTGATTTTGACACGTACCCAGCTATTGGGATGCCGTACGACGATTTACCGTACGAGCCTATATTGATGATAGATCTGCACTCATGACTCGAGGATGTCTTACGATATAATGTATCGTACGCTATATTATTGAGGCGGGATCACCGACTATTATATCTATATATATATCGACTCAGATTTAGGTGGTTTCCATACCCCTCCCGATTGACTTGATACTTAGATCTGTAGTTTGCATCGTAGATGTTAGACTAGACCCGAATCATACCTATTTCAAAAACTACGAATCAGGAATATCTTAAAAGACAAATAAAGGGATTCTACGGGTATTTTTCAAAGGACGTATCATTCTTAAAAATACCGTAGCCCTTATTTTACTAAAAATCCTGATTCGTCTTATTTCAAATGAAATAAATGCATGACATATTCATATTGATGTAGATTCTTCACTGTGGTGTTGATTATTTGATTTCTGCATGTTCATGCTATTCACATTGCTTTGCATATATTTATTGTTTTATTACTATCATGCTGTTAGGACACCAGCACCATTATCGATGATGCGTATGTTCCACATACACTATTTGCCGGCTCACACACTTCATCATCGATAATTGCCATGCCACTACACTGCAGTACTGTTGCATTCATGATATGATTCCTGCATGGCATATTGTACACTCATACCTGTACACTGACGTAGATGATTCTGACTTGATTAGAGATTTGGGAACCGCAAGATATTCTTCAAAACTGATTCATTTTAAAAAGAGAGGTTTCTCTCGACATGTGCACATTGCTATTCCATGTTGCATGACTTACCGATATGCTTACCTTCCTTTACATGTCGCATACATCATGTTTTGATTATACGCATTGAGATGTGTTGTTTCCATGATATTTCTGGATTTGGGAACCGTGGGTATTTTAAAAGAGAATATATAATTGTTTTAAAAACCCGGTTACCCTTGATATGATATTTCAGTGCGTCCACCATGTGTTTTCTCGGTGCTGAGAGCGACATGTGAAACCCGATTCGAGGAGGCGGATGAGGCCGATTGCGGGTACATGGCGGACCCGGTATGGTACCCCGGGGCGAGAACGGTTTTGCTGTGTAGTAGACGGTGAGCCTGGCAGAGGGACTACTACCTACCGGTGATTGTATTTAAGCTCGGCGGATATCTGGAGGATACCAACCGGAGTTGAGAGATGAACATGGGCTGACCCGTACTGCCGAGGCCAAGGGCCAATACCGCAGACGGAGCCCTATATGGACGAGGATTTACGTGCCAATGCTAGGAACAGGTTTCATGATGATCTCCATGATTTTGATTATATCCTCATATTTGCATGCTTGATGCTTATTTTCATTGGGGGACAGGTGGATGGGATCCACATATATACAGACATTGATTACATACAGACTTTGACTACATTGATCACACCTCATTTGTATATATAACAGGGTATGAGGGTGCTGTTATATATACCCTTACACCAATATTAGTGGTATGGGATGCTAATATATGTGTATTGATATCCATTTTGATACTTCATCATATTTACTTCATGCAGACATACCTTACATTTATGACATGTTATTACTTGAGGCACTGGCACGAGTATTTGGCACTACCTACATGTTTAGATGCTACATTGCCACCTTTTTATGCTTCAAACTTATTCTTGAGGTTTATGTTATATCTGATCGTATTGACCTAGGATTTGGTCATGCATTCGATTTCTGCTTGTAGATATTCTCTATTCACGAGTTGGTAACTCACCCCCGTTGTGCCACAGTTCTTACAGGTTTTGCGGTACAGGTTCCATTGTGGCATTTCTGGCACACTGCTTCCTTGCGGGTGAATTGCATTTGGTAGGTGGGTTCTTTTGCATCAAGAACCACCATTGTACTTGTATTATTCATTGTATCTAGAATTCCATCAACCAAAACTTGTATATTGTTTCAGACTTAGACACTGGTGATGTATTATTCGACCTTAGAGTCGCGCTTAGCAGTATTACGGTTTTCATGCTTATTGGGTTTCTGTTGAGTTTTGATCCTCGCCATTCGGCGTTGTATATTATATTGCTTGCGTGGTTGTGACCGTCGATTGACGAAGGGCTAGCTCCCGCTTGGGGATGCCTTTTATCATTGCATATATATTGTTCTTGTTGTACCCCGTTCGGGGTCAGTATTTACAAAAGAAACTCTGCCGAAATTTTTAGAAAAGACCGTACTTTTTTTTAAATGCATATTCGGCTTAGTTATTTAAAAACCTTGACTTCAAACATGTTTTTCTTCACTTCTTTAAACCAGTTTTCTTTATTTACTCTTAAAATGGTTTTAGATTGCTGGGCTTTTGGCTTACTTGGATCAGATGGAGTCCTATAGACTTCATATGGTTCAAGGGCCAGTCACGTGCTCTTTCGGGTCGTGACACTCCGACCCGACTTATTGCGCTATTAGGGGTCTGATGATTACAGCCCCTAGGCCCGATATGTGATTCTCTTAAACGAACAGACCGGAATGTATGAAGATTGTCACAGATAGGCTCAGTAAGAGTTCGGATGAGTTTTCTCTTAAGCCTTCTTTTCGATAGATACCTGGATAGCCGTTACGTGCAGCTAATACCGCTGACGGCTTATGGTTAAACCCGTTGCCATCATAGTGTCGAGTCTTTAGAGTCCCATACAGAGGGTTTCCCAGCATCGGGAAAAAGGTGTAGTGGTCGTATAGTTTTATGACAGGGTTCGATCGCGTACGTGTACTTGTGCACGGATGATGATTCAGACAGATAATACTGGTGGGATTTAGTTTAAGACGGATACTAGTATTATGCCGATGGATTATTTTCGTTTCTTTTGTATTCATATTTTTCGGAATACGGATACGGGTATGTACAAACGGGTGAGGGGAATTTTCGTAATTTTTTCAAAGATGCTTCTAGAAGAAGACACCTCATATTATGTATTAAACATTTTAGGTTAAATGATAAATACATTATGTGGTGGAGGTATGCATAATATGGAGCATGGCTTTTGGTGACACATGGAGGTGTTTTATCCCATGACTCACCAAGATGACTCATGAACCATGCTTGATTTGTGATAAGATTTATTCTATTGCAAAATTGCTTGGTTCATTATTCACAAGAGAGTACACTCGTCATTCTCATGCTAACTATTCACCATTTTTCCTCAAGCTCAACTTCTTCTACCTCTAGCCTTTCATGTCTCATGTGTTGAGAAACCTAAGGCTATGAGAGACATACCAATCCATCTATACTCTCTACATCACCTACTTCATCTAGTGTAGTGAACTAGATGCCCTAGTTTCCTCGGATTTGAGCTTGGAGCTCGGACTATAGACTTTCGGGTGGATCGTCTTTGACTTGAAGAGGCCGACGAGGAAGCGCCGATCCGTTACGATCTTTGGAGCTTGTGACGAGAAGGAGGACAACGACAAGAAGACCCGAAGGACTTGAAATCATGAGGTATAACATTCTATTCATGTATTTTACCTCATAGTAGTTTTCTAGTTAGGGTTTAGTATCGATCCTGGAGTTCGAGTCGGTGTTACGAAGCCCGTAAAAATCGTTTTTTACATATTCCGCCTCCCCATGAACCCGTGGGGTGCGTAACATCGACTTACATATACAAGTTCTAAGTCAATGGAATTTTACTAGATACAAGAATATATAAATATACCGGTGTGGGTACGAACAGCATTAGCCCACCTACCAAAGCAATCACCGAGAAGAAGTGGGTGACGCAATACTCCGATAATCCGAGCGGTATATGTAAGTCTACGGTAGCGCCCTGGCCGTCTGTCCGAGGCCAAAACGCGGAAACGAAAACTTTTCTTAAACTAGAAACTGGCGTTATCGTATGCTTAAAACCTGGATCGAACCATTAACCTATAAACTAGCAACTAGAGAAGGGATAGAAAAGCTATACCGATCGATCCGTGTCCTTCGGTCTTTGGCCACAATCCTAAGCTCCTTGCGGCATCTCCGGTCTCGATCTCCTCGTCGGAAAGGGCACCACATCTTCGAGTCTTTTTACGGGCTCTCGCTTCGTCCGAAGCAACTCGGGGATGAAGTTCGCTAGCCGACGTGTCCAAGGCGATGTAGAGAATGTGTGTGATAACTTTGTCTCTTGCATCCATTGTATGGATGGAGGTTAGAGATGATGCCATTAATGGAGGTTGTGAGCTGGAGGTTGTGAAGAAGAGGAAGAAGAAGAAGATCCCTTTTCTTTTTCTTTTTGTTGTTGTGATGATAATAAGAGTGAGAGAGTGAGATAAAAAATACAAAACCAAACATTATCATATGGCAGCCCCTCTCTCTCCCCTTCTCATTTCAACACTCAAATCCATCAAATAAAGTGACATATGCACAAGAAATGATACCATGAGTCACCTATGAAGTACATGTATCATTTAATGCACAAAATGATGGCTTAAGCTCACAATTTCTATTTGTAAACATTAACTCAAATGTTTTCAACAATAAAAAGATACGACAACATATAAAGTAAACTCGTGACGGATCACAAGGATACCCCTCACCTGTATATGCATACCCGCATTTGTACTCCGACCGAATACAAATGCAATAAGACAAAATATACCCAGTTTAATACTAGGATCCGGCTTAAACCAAAGCCCGCTAGTATTATCCGTCCGAACCATGACACGTGCATAAGTGCACGTGTATGTTCGAACTCTGCCATAAATCCATACGGCATCTACAACAGTTCGCCCGAAACATGAGAAACAGTCTGTGGGGGACTCTAAAGACTCGTCAATACTTTGGCTGTGGATTTAACCACTAGCACGTCAGTGGTATTAGCCGTACGTAACGGGCTACCAAGTATTGACCAAAAGGGAGGTCGATGAGCGAACTCATCCTGACACCCTACTGAGCCTGTCAGTGACAATATCCGTACAGTCCGTTCCGTTCATCTATGAGCATCGTATGGCGGGCCTAGGGGGTTGGTAAAAGTCAGACCCCCAAAAGCGGTACAAGTCGTGTCGGGGTGTAGCCCAGAACACCCTGAGATACTACTGGAATACCTACCAGAAAATCTCCTTCCTTGGCCAAAGACTTCGTGTAATGGCACTCCAAGACACAGCGCGATCTTACCCCCAATACCGGGAGAGACGAAACCCCTGCCAATCCGTTCACTGCCTCTATGTGGCTCGGGACTGTACCCAACTAAAAGCTGTTTGCATGACTCCTTTGAGCCATGGT
The DNA here is from genome assembly GCA_030015575.1 of Agapanthus africanus. Classification (NCBI taxonomy): domain Eukaryota; kingdom Viridiplantae; phylum Streptophyta; class Magnoliopsida; order Asparagales; family Amaryllidaceae; genus Agapanthus; species Agapanthus africanus. The sequence continues at coordinate 221,457,474 of JASDDO010000016.1, read as the reverse complement.
AGGGTGGTAATCAAAGCATAGTGGGAACTCACACGAGACAAATGACGATCTTAGGTCGATGAACTAACCTGTACACATGTCAGCAGGGAACTGCCATCTGACGTCAGGTATAATACGAACTAGCATGTTCCCGGCGAGTTATGTACGGTATACTCATAACCCAATGAGCACCTGTATACATCTTAGGTGAACTAACTGACACCAATGGCTTGTGAGACCGGCCACCGCCCCTCTTCGGGGTCTCGACTGTATACACTAGTCTACTAATGGAGTATCGATGCCCAGTCTCGAAACTCCCACGACTAGCGACCTTTTAAGGATGTGCTTATAGACCCCAACTCCCACGTATATGATCGCCATCATACTGCCGGTAGTCAAGCAAGAATCCTAAGGGCTCTATCAATGTGTAATAGCGACCTGTAAGACCAAAAGCAGTACACGATGATAAAGTTAAACCAGATAGCATACTATCATCTTGAGTAAGACCGTCCTACCGGTATAGGTCCTCCCTCAATCATTGCAATCACGTGCCTGTGATCCAATAATTGACTCTGAGGGCACTATATCCAACAATCTCCCACTTGCACTCAAGGCTAATTATTGCGATGTCGCAAACTCACAGCCCGTGTGATACCGAACACCCAACTCCTCTACTAATTAGTTTCACAAAGCCCGTTTGTGAAACTATTGCGTTCGAGGAATAGCCTCAGTGAGTGGATCCGCCCTGATGTTTCTTTCTATGTCTCTCTTTATCTCAAGTTCGCGGAGAAAGCCATCTCCCGAAATGAGCAATACCTGTCTTAGAATATGTCTGGACATCTGATGGGACCTAGTTCATAAATGAACTCCAAATCCAAACTTCTTAGACTGTATCGTCAACTGAACTTAATCAGTATCCCGTGCCATGCCCCCCTCAGTATCCACTTGGACCACCTGTCCAAAATACTGACCCTTGTTAGAGGGAAAACTATAACTCTGACAGTCACTCTGTCATCCAGGTCACCTTGGAAGCCTGGAATGATAAATGTCTCCTAAAAGAGGCTGTTGTTATCATATCCCTAGAACATCCACTTGTGTTCTAGAACTGCTTCTGAAAGTCCCTCCAAGATACGATTAATATCAACTTACCGCATCTTGTGCAAAAATAATATCTGGTGTGGTACTTGACATCTCATGATCAACTCAATTGCCTAAGCAAGTGATCTGCCAATCATGCACATCCCCCTCCCCTTTAGTCTATAAGACACCTTTAGAGAGGGTGACTCCATCACCTGCAGGTACACTACCGTGCCAGGAGTCGTACATTCTAAAATACCTGCAGAATGCTGTCTAAGTACTGATTGGTAGAGTTTTTGCGTGCTATGTTTATTACCGCAATCAAGACGGTTTCGCTTGTAGCTAGCCGTTCAGTACGGGTCTTCCGCAGAGAGATGGGAATCTTTTTCTATGTGCTTTAACGAGTTAAGTCCAATTTTCCAGGTTTGTTTTTAGATTAACTATGTGCTAAAATGATATAGATAGAGAGCTTGTTAGGGTTAGGATTAGGTTAGTTTGAGTTAGGAGTCGCTCACTTCTTTCGTTGCCACTCTTAATATCGGTGTTACGGTAATCGGCAACAACGGTGATTAGCATGACTTGGAAGGAACTTGCGAGTATAAGCTAGGCTTTCCAACGCATAAGTTCTTCCTTTTGGTGCTTGTCCGTCCGTTCTTGGCTCTTAGCTTTAACCTCCGGTTAATTCAACCACAACCGGTCTCACTACGGAATCACCGCTATCATGTAGGATAAGATGCCGTAGGGAGCGGATTGTGGTTCAATTAATGGGAGTTCGATTTAAGATGTTGGGCATGGAAAGAGTGAGAGAGATTTCCTTCTCTCAAACTTCTCTTATCCTACCGTAACAAGTATGGAAACTACTCACCCATTATAAGAAAAATGAAAATAAAACAAAAGAGGAAGATAGAAAGAAAGAGGTTAGAAGATTACAACTAGCTATTTGCGACCTCACCTCGGCAAGGATCAAGCGTAAGTATCATGGTTGTTTAAGGATAAAGGAAAAGAGAACAAGAAAGAAACAAACACAAATAACAACAACTAAATTAGCAAATGAAAATTACAAGCAATAATAGTTAACAAAATAAAAAGACAAGCATGGTAAGAACAAGAACTCCTTTATTCATTCTTCACTCACAAAAGCTCACTACAAGTTTTTTAATGGAGAAGAGATGAGAGGAGGAAGAACAACAACAACATATAACCTAAAATCTAAATACAAGATTATGGACCCTTGGCTTTGGCAAGTTCTGGACTATTTATAGGCAGGGAACTGGAAACCTAGGGCAACCATCTGCCTCCATAGAGAATGACCTAAATACCCCTGAAAAATAGTCAACTAAGGAGGCCGTACGGCCGCGATTCCACGGCCTAAGCATGCTTATGCCGTGGAACCGCGGCACTTTAGTGGAGTTGGCTTCTCGGGCTTTGTGGGGTTCCCTGGTCTGCTCTTTTCTGTAGTTTGGCATATGTTTTTTCTGATAATCTTTCCACATTTCTTCCAGAATTTTAGTAGATCAAAAGGTGATTGGATGTGGATCTTTTGCCATGATTTTCTTGAGCTCCGCGTAGATTTCTCGAATCTTGTGTTGCCATTGAGCCTTGTGCATGAAAATGACATTGATTTGCCATTTTGTCTCTTAAAATGATGTGTACCAACATACAGATAGAGAGCGGAGATCCGTGTTTTATCTGTGGTTGGTAGGAACCCGGATTTTGTCGTGCTTTTCCATGAATTTCACCGTTTAGAGCCGAGAACCTGTATCCTGCAATTGACTAGCAAACACGGGTCAAGAGTACCTACCGATATGCAATGTGATAAAAATTGGGCGGTTTCAAAATGCAAAAATCTGATATGAACAAATACCCGCAAACTTATCATTTGCTCGTCCCGAGCAAAGCCAATTTATTCACAAAAAATTTCCTAACCTCACTTTCACAGGGAACGCAATTGCACAGAGCATGTGCAACAATCCGTTAAACCTCCAGGTGTCCCTAGTAGGAGGAGTGTTGTCTCCTGAGGCTTTTCAGCGGATATTACCCACAAAATCCGGTCAAGCTTGTTTTGCAAAATTACTATGATTCAAACCCCTAAAGTTTTGTTTCAGAAAATAACAATTCTATTATCCTAAGTCTAGACTATCGAACCTTTATTTTTCACATCTCGCTTCTTATTTAACTTAAGATTTTATATGTCTTTACGTGCAGTGCAAATAGTGTCGTTAAGTTCTAGAAGGGTCGAATAAAGTCATCATGTCATACAATATAGCCCAAATAAAAATTTTAAAAGGATCACATAAGTTTTATAAAGAGTTAAGCATTTTTCAAGTTTCGTTTTCCGGTAAAGTTTCAACTTCAGAATTTCTATCTTCCTTAACAGGAAACTAGGTCTTATTTTTCACTCTACCTTTTTCTTGTTTTCATTTCATACACACCTCTGTGAACGTGCAATAGTCTTTATCCTAGAATAAAACCTTCATATCTCCGATAGAAATATTTTTTATAAAAACTTGTCTTTTGTCAAGATTATTCTCACACAAAGAACCGTTAGGAATTTTTACTCGGAGAGAACACTTGCTTGACTTTGTTTTAATCTGGACTTTCTAGGCTTCTTAGCGAGCTTTGGGCCAATGCACCCAAACCAGTTGGTTTTAGGGCATTAGGTGTAGAAACAACCCAGCGGACTTTATTACTAAAGTTACCTAGGTCCAAAAACAAAAGACAGTTTGGCGTGAAAATCATGATGATTCAATACGAACGGAGATATAACCGGCAGTTCAAATTTTTTTTTTTTGGACAAAAGACGTGTTTAGTGGGTTCAGTGTGTAATCATTCCAATCAAGTTCCAGATGGGTTATTTTTCAGACTTAGTTCCAATTAAGGTATCAATAACATTCCTTCATATTCACTTCACTTCATAAACTATTCTTGATATTACTTATTTTTTAACAAACCTATTTGATTCTCAGAAAATCATTGATCCATTTAAAAGTTTTTAGACATAAAAGACTCGTCATCTAATTCCCAAAACTCACGACACGTGTAGTGTGATGTAAAGACGTATATCAGCTATAGTTAACTTCAAAGGAGAGCTATGTTTCAGGTTTTCAAAATCTAAAAATAAGATTTAGTAATTCTTATCTTATCAAACAAAACCGTCGAAATGTTGAATCAGAGTTCTCCCACTAGCTAACTTGACAGAAAAGTTTTTATGTTTTTAGAAATGTTTCTGATTTTTATGGATTTTATGGATTTTAATATGCAGATGCAAAATATACATATGAATGCGAAAGTTAGAAATGCGTACCGAGCGTACCCCGAAACTTAAACTGGACAGTGTCCTCACTATCATTGCTTGAAGAGATCATTTGAAGGGTCAAAATTGTCGGTTAGATATACAATTTTTTTTTATGTTTCTAAAAAAAATGGAAAAGAATATCCACAAATAAATACAAAAAGGTATATACATACCCCCAAACGTAGTTGGAACAGTGTCTACTGTTCTTGGCTGGATAACCGAAGTTTGGTGGTAGGCAGAGGAAGATTATGCAGGGTAAACCGGCTCCTGTAAGACCAGGAGCTCCTCTGTTGGTTCGGCGCTAAGGTACGGTTTAAGTCGGTGTCCATTTACATTGAAAAATGAACCGTCCTTTGGATTCTCCAAATCCACAGCACCCTGCGGATACACATTCCGCACAAAATACGGCCCTTTCCAGCGAGATCTGAGCTTTCCTGGATGGAAGTGTAGCCGGGTGTCATAAAGCAGTACCTGCTGACCAGGTACGAAAGTTTTTCGCAAAAGGTGATTATCGTGAAACACCTTTGTTCGGTTCTTAACGACAACCGCGTTATCGTAAGCCTCATCCCTAAGCTCGCTCAATTCGTTCAACAGCCGCTTCCGATGGCTGCCCGCATCTTCGAGAGATAGATTCAGCTCTTTTATCGCCCAAAATGCGCGATGATTTATTTCGACAGGTAGGAGGCAAGCCTTTCCGTACACAAGCTGATAGGGAGACATGCCAAGATCGGTCTTATAAGCGGTTCGAAATGCCCAAAGGGCATCAGTGAGTTTCAGCGACCAATCCTTACGGTTCTTGGAAACCGTCTTCTCCAGTATCTGCTTGATTTGCCGATTTGAAACTTTGGCCTGCCCACAGGTTTGGGGGTGGTAGGGCGTAGATAGCTTATAATTAATGGAATATTTCCGCATCAAGGCCTCGAAAGTCTTATTGCAGAAATGAGTTCCATTGTCGCTAATGATCGCTCGGGGGTGCCCAAGCCGGGAGAAAATGTTTTCTTTAAGAAACCTAACGACAACCTTATTGTCGTTAGTCCGGCTGGGCACAGCCTCGACCCACTTAGAGACGTAATCAACAACGAGAAGGATGTACAAGTTCCCGAAAGAGCTGGAAAATGGCCCCATGAAATCTATCCCCAAACGTCGAAAATCTCCACAACCAAGATTGGTTGGAGCGGCAACTCGTTCCTCCGGGATATCCGGCCCAAGTGTTGGCACCGGGAGCAAGTCTTGCAAAGCCATGAGCATCCTTGAAGAGTTGTGGCCAGTAGAAACCACATTGCAAGATCTTCTCAGCTGTCTTCCTGGGGCCAAAATGCCCGCCACATGCTTGATCATTGCAAAATGACAGCACACTCTTGAATTCCTCGTCAGGGACACACCGACGAATAATTTGGTCGGGACAGTACTTGAACAGATAGGGTTCGTCCCAGTAAAAGTGTTATACTTGGGATAAGAATCGAAGTCTGTCCTTACCTGACCATTCAGTCGGTAGTAGCCCTGTGGCCAAATAGTTCACAATATCTGCGAACCAGGGTTCGCGAGATATTGTCAAGAGCTGTTCATCCGGAAAAACTTTGTTGATCGGAAGTTGAGGCGACGACGAAGAAGGAAGTCGTGAGAGATGGTCGGAGACCACGTTTTCACATCTTCTTTTGTCCTTGATGACAAGGTCAAACTCTTGAAGCAAGAGGATCCAACGTATTAGCCGAGATTTTGCATCTTTCTTCTCAAAAAGATGGCGCAGAGCAGAATGGTCTGTGTAGACAATGACTGGAGAGCCGATGAGGTAGGGCCTGGACTTTTCTAAAGCAAATACAACAGCTATGAATTCCTTCTCAGTTGTTGTATAATTAAGTTGGGCGTCGTTCAGGGTTCGGCTAGCATAATAGATTACGTGCGGCATCTTGTTGATGTGTTGTCCAAGGACAGCACCAAAGGCAAAGTCGGATGCATCGCACAAAATCTCAAATGGGTGCGTCCAGTCAGGTGAAGAAAGAACGGGAGCAGAAGTGAGTGAGCTTTTTAATGACTCGAACGCAGTCACACAGCTCGAGTTGAAGTCGAATGGCGTGTCCTTGGCCAGCAAAAGAGTCAAGGGCCTAGCAATCTTGTTAAAGTCCTTGATGAACCGTCTATAGAAACCGGCATGGCCAAGGAAGGCTCGGATGTCTCAGACGCATCTGGGAGGAGGGAGATTGGAAATGACTTCAATCTTCGCCTTGTCAACCTCTATGCCATTTTGCGAGATGATATGTCCTAAGACAATACCTTCGCGCACCATGAAGTGGAATTTCTCCCAATTCAAAGTGAGGTTCTTGTCCTTACATCGGGTAAGGACAGCGTCAAGATGCAGCAAACACTCGTTAAAGGAATCGCCGAAGATGGAGAAATCGTCCATGAAGATCTCCAGGAATTTCTCCACCATGTCTGAGAAGATTCCCATCATACATCGCAAGAAGGTAGCGGGCGCATTGCATAACCCAAAGGGCATGCGACGATATGCGAACGTGTCGAAAGGACAAGTGAATGTGGTCTTGTCCTGGTCTTTTTCGGCGAAGGGAATTTGATTATAGCCGGAGTAGCCATCAAGAAAGCAGTAGTACTCGTGTCCGGCCAATCGTTCAAGCATTTGGTCAATGAAAGGTAGCGGAAAGTGGTCTTTCCGCATTGCGGCGTTGAGTTTTCTGAAATCGATGCAGACTCGCCACCCAGTTTGGGTGCGAGTAGGGATTAACTCATTCGCCTCGTTAGTAATGACCGTTATGCCTGACTTTTTGGGGACAACGTGAATGGGGCTAACCCACTAGCTATCAGAGATAGGGTAAATGATACCACTATCCAGACACTTCACGATTTCCTTTTTCACAGCCTCCTTCATGACTGGGTTGAGTCTCCTTTGAGGATCTCTGGCTGGTTTGGCATCATCCATCAGATGAATGTGATGTTCAACGATCAGGGGACTAATCCCGTTGATGTCCGCCATGGACCAGCCAAAAGCTTGCCTATTGCTGTGCAAGACCGCAAGAAGGGTTTTCTCTTGCTCTGGAGCTAGAGAAGCCGAGATGATAACAGGGAGGATCTCGTTCTCATCCAAGTAAGCGTACTTAAGGTGAGACGGCAAAGACTTGAGTTCGAGCGTTGGAGGTGAAACGATTCAAGGCAAGATTGGTGAAAAGGTCTCGAACTCAAAGGATTCCAGCAAAGGTTCAAAACGAGTGTAAGCAACCGAGTTGGATGGTTCAGGTGACTCATCCGGAAATTCGAAGGATTCAAACTCGGGTGGTGAGCGGCTAAGATCGTTCAAGAACGTGAAACACTCGTAGTCGTTGTCGGGCGCAAAAACAGCAGCAGGTTCGAAGAGGAACGCACTAGTGGCATTAAGGTTATCGTGATCGAACATAAACTCCTCGAATTCACACTGTTCAGGGGTGATCTCCAGGATTGAGCAAATGTCTAGTATATGAGCATTAGGTTCGGAGGGCTGATTCCCCAACCTAAAAATGTTGAGTTCAATTGTCATGTTTCCAAAAGATAGGTTCATCAAACCATTGCGACAATTGATCACAGCATTCGAGGTTGCAAGGAATGGGCGACCGAGTATCACCGGAATTTGATTCCGGGGGTTAGCTACAGGCTGTGTGTCTAATACAATGAAGTCAACGGGGAATATGATGTCCCCGACCTTGATTAACACATCCTCTAGCTCACCCCTAGGATGGGTGATTGATCGGTCGGCCATTTGGAGAGTACAGTGTGTGGGTTTCAGCTCTCCTACACCTAATTGCTCGTATACTAAATACGGAAGCTGATTAACACTGGCACCAAGATCTAATAGTGCGCGGTTGATGTTCTTGTTGGAGATAGTGCCCTCAAAGTCAATTATTGGATCACAGGTACGTGATTGCAATGATTGAGGCAGGACCTATATCGATATGATAGTCTTGCTCGAGATGATAGTTTGCTATCTGGTTTGTCTTTATCATAGTATACATGCTTTAGTTCGCTATTGCATATTGATAGAGCCCATAGGATTCATGCTTGACTACGAGCAGTATGATGGCGATCATATACGTGGGAGCTGGGTCTGTAAGCACATCCTTAAAGTGTCCCTAGTCGTGGGAGTTTCGAGACAGGGCATCGATACTCCAGAGTAGAGTAGTGTATACAGTCGAGATCCCGACGAGGGGCGGTGGCCGGTCTCACAAGCCACTGGTGTCAGTTTGATCACCTAAGATGTATACAGGTGCTCATTGGGTTATGAGTACACCGGACAGGACTCGCCGGGAACATGCTAGTTAGTATTATACATATCTTCATATAGAAGTTCCCTGGTGACATGTGTACAGGTTAGTTCATCGACCTGAGATCGTCATTTGTCTCATGTGAGTTCCCACTGTGCTTAGATTACTACCCTGCCACGCTCTAAGGAGTTGTGCAAACAGGTTTTAGTTGGGTACAGTCCCGAGCCACATTGGAGGCAAGTGAGCGGATCGGCAGGGGATTCGTCTCTCCCGGTATTGGGGGGTGAGATCACGCTGTGTCTAGGAGAGCCGTTACATAAAGCCCTCGGCCGAGGCAGGAGATTTACTTGTAGGTACTCCAGTAGTATCTCAGGGTGTTCTGGGCTACTCTCTGACATGACTTAAACCGCTATTGGGGGTCTGACGTTACTAGCCCCCTAGGCCAGATATGCGATACTCATAGACGAACGGACCGAACTGTATATACATTGTCACTGTCAGGCTCAGTAGGGATTATAGATGAGTTCGCTCGTCAGCTTCCCTTCCAATCAATACATAGGCAAACCGTTACGTACAGTTTGTACCTCTGACGTGCTAGTGGTTATACCCAGTGCCAGTGTGTTGATGATTCATTAGATTCCCCCACAGACACTTTCCTAAGTTTGGGCGAAACGTTGTAGAGGCCTTATGGTAATATGGCAGGGTTCGGAAAATGCACGTGTGTTTTCGCACGTGTCATATTTCGGGCAGATAATACTGGTCGGCTTTGGTTTAAGCCGGATCCGAGTATTAAACTATGCAGATATAATATCTTTGTCTCAGATGCATTTGTATTCGGTCGTAATACAAATGCGGGCATGTTTATACCATTACGGGGTTATCCTGAAATCCGTTTCAGGATCACTTTTGGAAGTTTCCAGTTTCCTGTTTTCTATCAGCCGTATTTAACATTCGGTTAAATGCGGATTTATCTTTTCTTGATGAGGTGAGACAGTGTTCTAGAAGGTTCTAGAGAGGGTGACAAGGCTTGTGAGTCATTAGGTCATTAATGGTGCATTTAATGACATGATGACTAGGGTTTAAGATTCATTGTATGCATTGATTATGTTCATACTAGGTGTCATGGTGATTCATCATCTCATTTAATCTTGTGGTCACCTCTTAGCTCCTACACTCACCTCCCTCCTCTCCTATAAGTGGCTGGCCACCCTCTTGGTGAGAATCATGGTTGTGGTTTTGAAAAGATTAAGGATTTTGGTTCATGGAAATTGATATACTCCATTTCTCATTTCGTATCGATCCAAAAGGCAACTTCTTTAACCGTTCGTCCATAGCCTTGGACGTCACGAGACAAAGTATTCTACTCATTTTCTACTTAATCTTGGTCGTCTCTTCTAGCAAACTTGATGATCGAGTTGCCTCGGTTCAGAGGCGGGAGCCCGTTTAAAGTTCCGTCGACGTGGTGCCACCTGAACGAGAAGAATGAAGATTAAGAAGATCGGAGTAGCCGCAACAAGCGTAGGATGATGGTTGAAGACCGAAGGACTCGGATCGTTCGGTATAACTCTTTTACCCACTTTGTAGTTTGTTAGTTTAGCTTTAATGGCAGATCCGGGTTATAGTACGCGATAGCGCCAGTTGTAAAAAGTTTTTGTTCCGCATTTGGCGTCTGTTAGACGGCCGGGACGCTACCGTGGACTTACAGTGGTATCAGAGCCTCACCATTAAGCTATACTAACTTGTGCTATCACGTTTAAAATATCGATCGAACGAAATTTCGAAAAACGCAATTTTCAAGTGCTTAAGTTTCTGTCGATTTTAAACATTGTCTAAAAATAATTTTGCATATCACAGAAAAGCGTGCAGGGATTTCTGAGCATACTGGAAACATTTGGGCACGTGATCCCACAAGACCACCGCGGATCCGCGGTCCAACCAAGGGTTTGACTGCGGAACCGCGGCTCTTTAGTGGGAACAGTGCACCAAATTTTCCAGAGAGCTTCAAATCAGGAAATTGTGGTTTTTGGTATATATCGTTTGGGCCCAAATTTTGTTACTGTACAGCAGATGTTTGTGAGGCCCACTTTGGCATATTTTGTCGATCGAAATTTAAACGTGTTAGTTTACAGTACTTACTTTATATCTTCGACCGGGAATGTCATTTGATCGGTAAACCGCGCCTAATTGCTATAGTTCTTTTAGACGGGTTTGCGAACGTGACATTCGCGTTGATGTTCTGTGTTGTGCTGTGATGTTGCGGATATGTCGTGGTGGAAAGCAGGGTGCAATGATAGTGCAGTTTGGATTTATTTGTACATTTGATATTACGGGGCGAGCGTCCAACATGTGGACTGTCGTTACTGCCTGTTTGTATAATATTCTTTTGGGGCACGACAGGGTCGAGGTCGATGTACCCGTTGTATATTTTTATTTCTGTACTAGGTTTATCCCGCGAAGGAGTGCACGGATAGCCGGGTTCTTGAGGGCAACAGGTCCGTATCTCATGGCTTTGAGAGGCAAAGGGACCTCACTCTAGAATTGGCAGACTGTTCGCTGCACTCGTAGGGGGTACAGGTTGACCCAAGGAGGGGTGCTCAATTTACCGGATTCCATGAAGTTCTGGGTGTTCCATTCACTATGCTGTGGGGACTACCTCACTTCAGGTTTTGGCGGGTAACTTGCCGCACCCGTAGGGGTCTTGGTTTCATTGCACAAGCTATCCATGCGACCAGAGGAACGTCGGGTTTCAGCAGCGGCTCTGTGAAACCCGGGGATCCCAGATTATCTGTATTGTTCTGTGATGCTTATTACTTTTCTGTAATGTTGTATATTATCACGCCTGGAGCGATTACTGTATATTGGTATATATACTATTAGATGTTGTATATGTTTTACACCCGCGCTAGTCCAATCCCCGCTCTGTTGTTAGTTAAGTAACCTAACGGGTGATGACGGGACCCAGTGGCGAATGCGGATGGCATATACGTACATTTTATTTTCGTTCTTTTCTGGTGTGATTGATTGATGGGACTGCATTGATTCTTATCAATGCAAGGATAAAACAAACCTTTTTTGATGTTGTTGGAACAAATTTTAAACGGTGTTATTACAAAGATGTTTCCTTTTGTTTTGCATAGTGATATTCAGTTCGAATATCCAGCACCTCATTCGACGAGGCAAGGGCTGAGATCCCTTCACCGGGAGTGACCCCTTGGGCATAAGTTTACGTCAAGGTAATAACTTCAATATAGTCGATTACAAGTTGCTTTGCATCGCGGTATTCAGTTAGAATATCCTGCACCTCATTCCACGAGGAAAGAGCCGAGATCCCTTCACCGGGAGTGACCTCTTTTAGCAAAGGTTTTTCATCACTATATTTTTATAAAAAGCTATCAGGTTCCTTCAACGAGATCAAGTTTATTACGTTAAAGGTTTTTCGCCAAAAACCAGCCGTAGCCCTCCGTCATTTCTTATGGGTGGTTAGTAGTATTCAAGCTATGTTTGTTGACTAAAGTCAAGGCATAGTGTTTGGTAGTTGCTGGGTATTCGTATGTTGCATAGATAGATGTGTTGGTTTAGGACAGTCGTATTACCTTGTTGACTAAAGTCAAGGGTATGTACGGGTGTGTTCAAATCAACCTGGACAATGACGGGTAGAACTTGACATGTGACTTTTGATTTGTTGACTAAAGTCAAGGTCATAAGAGCATGAGGCAAAAATTACATCGGGAGTTTCAAATATACAGCAAACTTGCCAGGCATGCGCATACCTTCTGGAGTGTGATAACTTGATTGGCTTCTATCAAGTTATCATGCGATGATAGTTGGATCCCGATTCTCACTGATGAGTTGGTTTACTCTTCGGGTGATCCCGACTAATTCTTCTTTCTGGTTTGGAGGAGAATTTGAGATAACAGTGGGTGGTTTCCTGATTAGATAAAGTGATAACCATTCTGATCTAGGTTAGAGTGCACGCAGAGTGTTTCTTTTCTCTCTCTCTTTGGCAGCGACCTTTGACCGACCCTAGACTATGACTCAGTGACCAAGTTGACCGAACCTTCTTAAAATACTGGCTTTTGGATTGTCCGAGTTGCATAAGTAATTGTCGCTCCTTCTTTTTTCCCTTTATATTTCTCAGAACACCCCATATTACTACGGATATCCACTTCTATTGGATAGATCCATCGTATGGTTATATACGAACTCGAAGGGACTTCTTCGAGGATGGATCCAGGTTCAGGAGAAATAGAATTGGTTTATTCAGTTGTCTTTTATTATCACCTTCTCACACGTTACGAGAGCTCCTTAGTTTAGGAGAGGACACCTATTACGCTTATTGGATAGTCTTATTCCAAACAATAAGCTGGTGCCGAAAGGTAGGGAATGAAGAAAACCAATTACCTTAAGTAGGGTGTACAGAAGGTAATAACTAAAGACAAAATAAAGGGATTAGAAAGAGGGCAATGTAAATTGCGACTGCTATCATTCACGACCAAAACACGTACTTCATCGCCACTCCAATTTCACCTTTGTTTTCCCCCAGTTCGTGAGAAATAGAATAAGGTATTATTCAGTTGTCTTTTATCATCACCTTCTCTCAAATTGCATGTACTCCTTGGTTTAGGAGGGTACACCTATTATGCTTACTGGATAGTCTTCTTCCAAACCATAGGCTGGTGCCGAACGGTAGGGAAGGAAGAAAACCATTTAGCCTAATGATGGTGTACAGAAGTTAACGACTAAAGACAAATAAAGGGATTTTGGAGAGAGGCATTACACGGAATACCAGGATACCCCTACGAAACATTTTCATGCTTCAGTTACATTATACATTGTTAAAAGAAAACTGATTTCCCGATTAGATACTTACTCCAATGTATGTATTTACCAGGTTTCATTCTCATATCTGTATGGTTTTACAGATGATGAGTGGGAGTACGTTATTGGGAATTAGGTGATCATCCTCATTATATCGGAATTCGTTGTAATTGGTGATATTTGAGGAAATCTCCAGGGTACAGTTTTCAACCTACGATGCACAGGTTTTTGAGTTATTCAACTCAGTGGACTTATACAGAGTATTGTATGTTGTCCAGCGTCCATCAAGACAAAAGGGTAGGTCCTCGTATTATGTTCTGTTTACTTATGACTTCTCTAGTTTTTAGACAAGTGTTTCGCAGAAATACAATGTCTAAGTTTTGAGAAGTTATGGGTATAAGAATAAAGTAGAGAACCAGGTATCGCAAGTATCGGGATTCTTCAAAGAGATCGAAGATGTAGATTCTTGTGATCGGTATTCAGATGATAGTAATGGTTTTGAGAAACTTGTTTCTCTTTCAGGTTACTCATAATTGGATGGATTCCTAAGTTGAGTAATGCTGATTAGCCATTTTCTATTAAGTTGTTATGCACTGGAGACAGCTGCATGATTTGAATCTGGTTCCAATTAAATTAGTGCCTCTGTTTCTATATTAGATATAGAATGGTTCATATCTTAACGATGTTAAGGTATGGGGAGTTGTCCGACTTATGCTTAAAACCAGACTCTGGATAACTCAGGGCACATTTCTGTAATGGCAGTTTGTGGGTTGACCCGGGCTTAGTCGAGGGTTAACTTTCTACCATCTGGAAGATCAATAGTGATATTGTTCTTGACTCACCACAGTTTTAGTAAAATGGATTTTTTCAGAAAACAGTAGTGGGAGTATGGTAGAACTGGAAGTGATTCCAGAACGATTACGGAGAATTTAATAGGACTTATATATTCAATAAAGTTTGATATTCCATTAGCCACTCCGCAGATATAGTGGGTAACCTCAGACACCCGAGAGGTACTCCAGTAGCCTCAAGGACGGTGACAGGGAGGTTCTTGTTTACCCAGACTTGACACTACTGTTGTTCCAGACTATGAGACCCGGCAAGAGGATAAGTATAACGTCGTTCTAAACATGCTTTAGAAGTGTACGTAGATATTATTCTGCCAGAGAGTTGTCGTGGTCAGTGGGAGCAGCGGAAGCATAGTGGGCAAGTAGCTTATGTCTATTTATAGACTTAAGAAGATATAGCGGAGATATGATCATCTAATTTTGATGTGACAGTCATGGCTTTGACTTCATCAGAATAGGGGATGGATCTGTTGAGAAGGTAGTAGGGTGTGATGTCCTGGTATTTGGATGACATACACAGAGTAAGAAGTAAAATTCCAATACTACGATCGGTTATACTGTGGTTGTCACACAGTTGTTTCTCCATAAAGGATATGGATATAATATCAGATATTCTGGTTACTAGATCTATGGTTTTAGATCTAGATTTGGGTAGTTTCCCAATATGGGTACTTTGACAATATTCTAATAGTATTTTAGAATAGATGACTCCTGGTATCGTGGTGTACCTGCAGGTGATGGAGTCACCCTTTCTAAAAGTGTCTTAGAGTCTAAAGGAGAGAGGGAAGTGCATGATTGGCAGATCACTTGCTTAGGCAATTGAGTCAATCATGTGATGTCAAGTACCACACCAAATGTTGTTTTTGCACTAGATGCGATAAGTTTATATTAATACAATCCTGAAGAAACATAAGAAAGCAGTTTTAGAACATAAGTGCTTGTTCTACGGATTTGATGACGGCAGCCTCCTTCGGGAGACGGTTATCATTCCAGGCTTCAAAGGTGACATGGATGACAGAGTGATTGTCACAGTTATAGTTTTCCCTCTGACGAGGGACAGTATTATGGACAGGTGGTCCAAGAGGATACTGTGGGAGGCATGGTGCTGGATACTGATTAGGTTCAGTTAATCGATACAGTCTAAGAAATTTGGATTTGGAGTTCATTTATGAACTAGGTCCCATCAGATATTCAGACATATTCTAAGACAGGTATTACTCGATTCGGTAGATGGCTTTCTCCGCGAACTTGAGATTAAGAGAGACACAGAAAGAAACATCAGGGCGGATCCACTCACTGAGGCTATTTCTCGAACACAAGAGTTTTACAAACTAGCTTTGTGAAACTAATTAGTAGAGGAGTTGGGTGTTCGGAATCACACGGACTGTGAGTATGCGACATCGCAATAATTAGCCTTAAGTGCAAGTGGGAGATTGTTGGAGATAGTGCCCTCAAAGTCAATTATTGGATCGCAGGTACCTGATTGCAATGATTGAGGCAGGACCTATACCGATATGACAGTCTTGCTCGAGATGATAGTTTGCTATCTGGTTTGTCTTTATCATCGTATACATACTTTAGTTCTCTATTGCATATTGATAGAGCCCATTGGATTCATGCTTGACTACCAGCAGTATGATGGCGATCATATACGTGGGAGCCGGGGTCTGTAAGAACATCCTTAAAGTGTCCCTAGTCGTGGGAGTTTCGAGACAGGGCATCGATACTCCAGAGTAGACTAGTGTATACAGTCGAGACCCCGATGAGGGGTGGTGGCCGGTCTCACAGGCCACTGGTGTCAGTTTGATCACCTAAGATGTATACAGGTGCTCATTGGGTTATGAGTATACCGGACAGGACTCGCCGGGAACATGCTAGTTGGTATTATACATATCGTCAGATAGCAGTTACCTGGTGACATGTGTACAGGTTAGTTCATCGATCTGAGATCTTCATTTGTCTCATGTGAGTTCCCACTATGCTTAGATTACTACCCTACCACGCTCAAAGGTGTTGTGCAAACAGGTTTTAGTTAGGTATGTAGGGTTCCTAGGCACACCAAGGAGTTGTCACAAGGCATCAACCATGCCATATTGAAATTTTACATGTGCCAAAGAACTCTAATACGGATCGTTGGCTAGAATTTAGGCGAAACAAGAAGCTAGTTAACAACTTAACTACAAGCAAATGGAAATACAACCTTTGTAGATTCCATTGTTGAACTCTTTGGCCTCTTGAGTGATGGAGGAAGGTCCTTCTTGAAGTCCTCTAGCGTCCACGACGATCCACCCGGAGCTCCTAGTCCAAGCTTGCAACTTCACCTTTCCGGAGAAGAGATGAAGATAACACTCTACACAAATGGGCTAAACTTGTATAGAATGAGGTTGTGGATTTTATTCTCACTTCAAAAACCTTTCTTGATCAACATTTTTGCTCACTTGAAGAGAACAAGAGAGCTAAGGAGGAAGAAGAGGCAACAAGGAGGATGATGGCTAACCTCTTTCAAGAAGACAAGAAAACATCCTTCTTGAAAGAGAGAATGATGCTTCTTGAAGGAGAGAAAAGGCTCACCTAGGAAAAGAAATCAAGACATAGAAAAATGTTTTGATTCCTTCTCATTCCATGTCATGGTTAGCAAAATGAATACATTGTTGTACCGTAGTCAAAACACTTAAGGAAAACTAAACAAGGGTCAAATGGTGGGTAAGTAAGGTAAGAGTGTATGAAACATTACAATATTTAACCCTTTTTCTTTTCCTTTTGTTTTAGCATAAATACAACAATAATTCACATTAATAACCATGGTGTGAGTCTAGCATTGCCATCATATTCCATGTATAAGCAACCATGAAAGATGATGCATGTATATATGTGTGCATGCACATCATATGTGCATGAAACTACAAACAAGAAATCATACATGCATGCATACATCTATCATGCACAAGTAAAGGTTTCAAGTGAGAAAACTAATGGTTAAATGATAAATCAACACTTGATTTATCAACCCGGTCATATCACATATGACCCCACCAAAAGCCAGCTGCCCGATGAATATACGATATCCCATACGCGCATTTTAATCGGGTCCATGCACATATCACATACGCGCACCACAACTTTTCGCCTGGACCAGGTAACTCCTTTGTGGGACTCTAAGACTCGTCAATACGCCGGCAGTGGGCGATGATCATATCAAGCACCCCCAGGCCGCAAGCGGTCAGCTAAACGTAACGGCCACCCGGGTATTGAGCGATCAGAGGAAAACAAGCGAACCTGCCACCACTCCGTCGAGCCAACCAGCAACACTACCGTACAGTCCGGTCTCTTCGTCAGATATGTCGCATATCAAGTCTAGGGGTGGTAAGCGTCAGACCCCAATAACCGATAAGTCGTGCTGATGTGAGGCTCATAATGGGTCGAGAAACTACTGGTAACACTTACCAGCAAATCTCTGAATCAGCCCTGGCCAGGGACTTCCCTGTTATGGCCAATCAAGCACAGCGCAACATCAACCCCCAATACCGGGAGAGACGAAACCCCTCCTATCGCTCATTGCCTCCATGTGACTCGGGACTGTACCCAAAGACCACCGTTTTGCACGCCCTCATGGGCGTGGTAAGGTGGAGATCAAAGCACAGTGGGAGTCACACAAGACTCTATGACGATCTTGGGTCAACAGACTAACCTGTACCAGTGTCACCTGAGAACTGCCATCTGACGTGAGGTATAATACCATCTGGGAGTTCTCGGCGAGTCCGTCCAGTGTACCCAGTCTCCACTGAGCACCCGTATACCATCTCTGATGTCAAACACCAATGGATATGGGATCATCCATCGCCCATCTCATGGGTCGAGAAGCGTATACGCTAGTCTACACTGGTATATCGATGCCCCGTCTCGATACACCCACGACTAGGGACCTTGAAGGATGTACTTATGGACTACCACGTCCCCACTAGTATGATCTACATCATATTCCAGGTAGTCAAGTACACATCCTAAGGGCTTTACCAACATGTAACTATAAGACAGTTTAAAGAGACAAGTGTACATGTTAAGATAAAGAGTAACCAGATAGCATACTATCATGTCGAGCAAGAAAGTCCTCCCTATATATGTCCCAGCATCCACTACAATATACATCCAATGTACAGTAATGGCCTCTAGGGCATACATATAACTAACAAGGTACAGTCCCGAGCCACATTGGAGGCAAGTGAGCTGATCGGCAGGGGATTCGTCTCTCCCGGTATTGGGGGTGAGATCGCGATGTGTCTAGGAGAGCCTTTACATAAAGCCCTCGGCTGAGGCAGGAGATTTACTGGTAGGTACTCCAGTAGTATCTCAGGGTGTTCTGGGCTACTCTCTGACACGACTTAAACCGTTATTAGGGGTCTGACGTTACTAGCCCCCTAGGCCAGATATACGATACTCATAGACGAATGGACCGGACTGTATATACATTATCACTGTCAGGCTCAGTAGGGATTATAGATGAGTTCGCTCGTCAGCTTCCCTTCCAATCAATACATAGACAAACCGTTACGTACAGTTTGTACCTCTGACGTGCTAGTGGTTATACCCAGTGCCAGTATGTTGATGAGTCATTAGAGTCCCCCACAGACACTTTCCCAAGTTCGGGCGAAACGTTGTAGAGGCCGTATGGTGATATGGCAGGGTTCAGAAAATGCATGTGCGTTTTCGAACGTGTCATATTTCGGGCAGATTATACTGGTCGGTTTTGGTTTAAGCCGGATCCGAGTATTATACTGTGTAGATATAATATCTTTGTCTTAGATGCATTTGTATTCGGTCGTAATACAAATGCGGGTATGTTTATACCATTACGGGGTTATCCTGAAATTCGTTTCAGGATCACTTTTGGAAGTTGCCAGTTTCCTATTTTCTATCAGCCGTATTTAACATTCGATTAAATACGGATTTATCTTTTCTTGATGAGGTGAGTCAGTGTTCTAAAAGGTTCTAGAGAGGGTGACAAGGCTTGTGAGTCATTAGGTCATTAATGGTGCATTTAATGACATGATGACTAGGGGTTAAGATTCATTGTATGCATTGATTATGTTCATACTAAGTGTCATGGTGATTCATCATCTCATTTAATCTTGTGGTCACCTCCTAGCTCCTACACTCACCTCCCTCCTCTCCTATAAGTGGCCGGCCACCCCCTTGGTGAGAATCATAGTTGTGGCTTTGAAACGATTAAGGATTTTGGTTCATGGAAATTGATATACTCCATTTCTCATTTCGTATCGATCCAAAAGGCAACTTCTTTAACCGTTCGTCCATAGCCTTGGACGTAACGAGACAAAGTGTTCTACTCATTCTCTACTTCATCTTGGTCGTCTTTTCTAGCAAACTTGACGATCGAGTTGCCTCGGTTCAGAGGCGGGAGCCCGTTTAAAGTTCCGTCGACGTGGTGCCACCTGAACGAGAAGAATGAAGATTCAGAAGATCGGAGAAGCCGCAACAAGCGTGGGATGATGGTTGAAGACCGAAGGACTCGGATCGTTCGGTATAACTCTTCTACCCACTTTGTAGTTTGTTAGTTTAGCTTTAATGGCAGATCCGGGTTATAGTACGCGATAGCGCCAGTTGTAAAAAGTTTTTGTTTCGCATTTGGCGTCTGTTAGACGGACGGGGCGCTACCGTGGACTTACAGTTCTTATCACCAATTGTAATAGAAATCGTAGGATAGCCATGGTCCTTCCGTTTTTGTGGTAAAGATTGGGTAAGAGCATCACTCACAGCACTAGCCAAGAAAACTTTCTTGGGTACCTGAGACTTCCTCTTTTTCGTGCACAAGTCCTTTAAGATTTTCACGTAGGACGGGACTTGTTGGACAGCATCTAAAAGGGGAATGTTAATGTTAACCTGCTTAAACAACTCCAGAATCTTCTCCATTTGTGGATTTTGTTTATTGGACCTCAACCGGTTTGGAAATGGAACGTTTTTAAAATTGGTTGAGTCCAATGCTTGTGGAGGAGATTGTGGAGCTGGAACGGATCCCAGAGCTGGTGTTTTCGTGGAGTGAGAAGTGGGTCCGTTCAAAGCAGAAGAAGAAGAAGAAGAAGAAGAGCCTTTTGATGAATGGAGAATAGGCTCAGAAGAAGAAGAAGAAGAAGAAGAAGCGGCCGGGGTGTCATTATCCTCAATTGCTGTGCCGATGTTGTTGTGCAGCATCCTTCCCGATCTCAATGTAGTCACGGCACTCACATTACGGTTCTGTTGTTCAAGAGCAACATGTACATTATCTGGGTGACCGGGATTTAGGAGTGGTTGAGATGGAAGCTTCCCCTTTTCTCGCTCGCTTAACGCCGCATTCAGCTGTGCAATCTAGGCTTCGATGGTCTTGATGCTTTGCCCATGTGCAGCAGTGTGTTATACCAAAGACTGAATAGATGACTGGATGTTGGCGGTGGATTGTGTCGATTGTTTAACGAACGTCTCCAGACTTCGTTCTAGCGAGGAAACCTTATCGTTGTTTGACGGAACAAAGTTGTTTTGTGGAAAAGAATTGTTGGGCACAAAGTTGTTTATCTAATTTTGAAAAGGTTGGGGTTGGAAGGGCTGCTGAAACTGTTGTTGAGTTTGTTGTTGCGCTTGTTGTTGCGGAGGAGGGGGCCTCTGGAAATTGTTGCCATGGAATTGTTGCTGATTCTGATTCCAGGTGAAATTGGGGTGGTTCCTCCAACCGAGATTGTAGGTGGAAGAGTATGGATCATTCCACGGTTTTTGCTGAAATGCAGCATTAACCTAATCCTGTCCTTAAGATGGTGGATTGTAAGGACACTCTTCGGTTAAGTGAGAAGGATCGGAACAACAAGCACAAATGGTGCGAAGGGGAAGAACAGGGGTAGGAGCAGGAGATGAAAATTTTCTCTCTATTGCTTCAAGTTTTCTCGTTATTGCAGCCATTTCAGCTTTTATCGCAATAGAGACATCGAGTTGGTGAATTCCTACCCTAGACTGACCAGTAGAAGTGGACGAAGAAGAAGAAGAAGTTGGTCGGGTGCTCTCCCATTGAAGCGTTTGTTCCGCAAGGTCGTTGAAGAATTGCCACGCTTCCTCGTCAGATTTCGATAGGAAGTGGCCCTGACAAATGGTTTCCAACAACTGCTTGGTTGCTGGGTTCAGGCCCTCGTATAAGGTTTGGCAAAGTTGCCATTTCTCGATACCATGGTGAGGACACTGAACAAGAAGGTCTTTATAGCGGTCAAAGCACTTCCAGAAGGGTTCAGAAGGAAGCTGAGAGAATTGGTTGATTTCGTTACGGATCCTTGCGGTTTTATGATTCGGATAAAATTTCATGAGAAACGCTTTCACAAACTCGTCCCAACTGGTTATGGAGTGGGAAGCGGTGCTATACAGCCATTTTTCAGCAAGATCGCATAAAGTGAACAGAATGACCCGTAGCCGTATAGTATCGTCCGACAGCTGGGTGGTTTTCATCATGGCACAAACATTTTGGAACTTGTTGATGAAGATATAGGCATCTTCAGATTCAAGCCCATGAAATCGCGGAAGCATGTTAATGAAGTGGGGCTTAATTTCAAAGATATCCCCATTGGTCGGTGGAAGAGAAAGACAGGTGGGAAGTGAAGAATGGGTGGGATAGAAACGATCGTAGAGCGCGATTCGCTGCGGCGCTACAACAGGCGGTGGTGGTGGGTTAGTTGCCTCCGTAGGAGGTGGAGTCAATCCTGGGGTAGTCAAAGAGATGTTTGGATTAAATCCTGACATCGCGGAAGAAGAGGTTGGTGATGGTGAAGGTGAAGATGTATGAACAGAATTCCGGTCAGCGTCGGAGTTGGCCGGCAAAGGTAAGGGTGAAAGAGGCTTGGATGGAGTTTCGACGCCTGAGTCGATCGCGTAGTCGGTAGCGACTAACGTAACGCGGACTAGGTGGACGCTAGTGTCCCGAGTCCAAGCGGACATACACTAAACGAGTTTAGTATAGTCAAAGCGGAGAAGGTGAGGGTAAGAAAACATCAATGGAGAAATACGATGGGTGGTGGGTGAAAAAAAATTGGATTCTGGCGACAAAGGGCAAGTTTTTATAAAAGTTTTTGGTTTTGTGTTTTTTTTTTAGAAAGAGATTTACAGAAATATGTACGGACTTACGGCTTCAACCAATCACAAACAAGATATGCACAATCACACCTAAATCTAGGGTCACCTAGGTCAGCTAGACAGCTCCTAACTGTTCCAAAGGTCTAGAAATAGGACCTCAAACCGCCTCTTCTCCAACAATTGCGGCCTGGTAAGTGCCAGGTAAGTGGGAGGCTCCCCACTACGTAAGTAGTGGTCCTAATTAAGTAACCACTTTCCTTGGACACACTTGCCTAGAGACCGCAAAAGTCAGGATAGGATAAACGGCCGATGCCTGTAACTAGTTCTCTGTCCTATTGAGCGCGAAGTCCTTAGGGCGGAGTCTAGTATTTTTTAATTAACAATGGTCAATGCATATGCTTTTGTGATTTCTGGGGTCCTCGGAAGGGTGATGAAATCCTCACTCAATCTGAATTGGTTTCAAGCCCCTTAAAGTCCGTATTAATAAATGCAAAGCAGTAACAAATCAACTGCAATCAATTTTTATTTTAGCTCGGCGCAAAGAATCCTGCACAAGAACAATTTATTGGAAGGGGGAAGAGAGTTTGCGCAAAGAATGCTGCAGAAAATACAGTTTAGTGGAGTTCAGAGGAGTGGGGGAGAGGAGAGAGAGACTTACAAAAATTTTGGAACCCTGATACCCTCAAAGAACCGTGGATCCGCGGCCTAAGCAAGCTTATGCCGCGGTTCCGCGGCTTTAAGGAGTCTTTGGTGCTTCATTTTCCTGGTAGGTTCTGCTTTGGGTGTCCTCTTCGCTTCTGGATTTCCTGAATCTTGATTTGATTACTGTATCTGGTCCAGAATTTTGTAGTAGACTGTTGGTTCCGTCTTGATCCGTCGCGGTGTAGCCGCGAAATATGGGTCTAACTTCCCACGTCTTTGGCACTGAACTCGACCTTCTTTTTATCCTGTACACTTGCACAAAAACTAATCAAAAATAACAAGATGATTTTTTTTTACAATATATATTTTTTTTGGTTGTTTTTATATTCACAAATTAACCCGAAATTACACAAAGAAATAAACTACCGTCTCCCCGGCAACGGCGTCGTTTGATTGGTAGAGTTTTTGCGTGCTATGTTTATTACCGCAATCAAGACGGTTTCGCTTGTAGCTAGCCGGTTGAGTACGGGTTGTCCGCAGGGAGATGGGAATCTTTTTTTATGTGCTTTAACGAGTTAAGTCCAATTTTCCAGGTTTGTTTTTAGATTAAATATGTGCTAAAATGATATAGATAGAGAGCTTGTTAGGGTTTTGATTAGGATAGTTTGAGTTAGCAGTCGCTCACTTCTTTCATTGCCACTCTTAATATCGGTGTTACGGTAATCGGCAACAACGGGGATTATCACGACTTGGAAGGAACTTGCGAGTATAAGCTAGGCTTTCCAATGCATAAGTTCTTCCTTTTGGTGCTTGTCCGTCCGTTCTTGGCTCTTAGCCTTAACCTCCGGTTAATTCAACCACAACCGGTCTCACTACGGAATCACCGCTATCATGTAGGATAAGGTGTCATAGGGAGCGGATTGTGGTTCAATTAACGGGAGTTCGATTTAAGATGTTGGGTAAGGAAAGAGTGAGAGAGATTTCCTTTTCTCAAACTTCCTTTATCCTACCCTAACAAGTATGGAAACTACTCACCCATTATAAGAAAAATGAAAATAAAACAAAGGAGGAAGATAGAAAGAAAGAGGTTAGAAGATTACAACTAGCTATTTGCGACCTCACCTCGGCAAGGATCAAGCGTAAGTATCATGGTTGTTTAAGGATAAAGGAAAAGAGAACAAGAAAGAAACAAACACAAATAACAACAACTAAATTAGCAAATGAAAATTACAAGCAATAATAGTTAACAAAATAAAAAGACAAGCATGGTAAGAACAAGAACTCCTTTATTCATTCTTCACTCACAAAAGCTTATTACAGGTTTTTTAATGGAGAAGAGATGAGAGGAGGAAGAACAACAACAACATATAACCTAAAATCTAAATACAAGATTATGGACCCTTGGCTTTGACAAGTTCTGGCAGGGAACTGGAAACCTAGGGAAACCATCTGCCTCCATAGAGAATGACCTAAATACCCCTGAAATATAGTTAACTAAGGAGGTCGTTCGGCCGCGGTTCCGTGGCCTAAGCATGCTTATGCCGCGGAACCGCGACACTTTAGTGGAGTTGGCTTCTCGGGCTTTGTGGGGTTCCTTGGTCTGCTCTTTTCTGTAGTTTGGCATATGTTTTTTCTGATAATCTTTCCACATTTCTTCCAGAATTTTAGTAGAGCAAAAGGTGATTGGATGTGGATCTTTTGCCATGATTTTCTTGAGCTCCGCATAGATTTCTTGAATCTTGTGTTGCCATTGAGCCTTGTGCATGAAAATGACATTGATTTGCCATTTTGTCTCTTAAACAGGTGTGTGGCAACATACAGATAGAGAGCGGAGACCCGTGTTTTATCTGTGGTTGGCAGGAACCCGGATTTTGTCGTGCTTTTCCATGAATTTCACCGTTTAGAGTCGAGAACCTGTATCCTGCAATTGACTAGCAAACACGGCTCAAGAGTACCTACCGATATGCAATGTGATAAAAATTGGGCAGTATAAAAATGCAAAAATCTGATATGAACAAGTACCCAGATAGGGAAACTACCTAAATGTCACGACCCGAAAGAGCACGTGACTGGCCCTTGAACCATATGAAGTCTATAGGACCCCATCTGATCCAAGTAAGCCAAAAGCCCAGAAATCTAAAACCATTTTTAAGAATAAGTAAAGAAACTGGTTTAAAGAAGTGAAGAAATACATGTTTGAAATCAAGGTTTTTAAATAACTAAGCCGAATATGCATTTAAAAACAGTAAAGTCTTTTCTAAAAATTTCGGCAGAGTTTCTTTTGTAAAACTGGCCCCGAATGGGGTACAACAAGGATAACAATATATGCAATGATAAAGGCATCCCCAAGCGGGAGCTAGCTCTTCGTCAATTGACGGTCACAACCACACATGCAACAATAATATACAACGCCAAACGGCGAGGGTCAAACCAAAAGAACTCAAAAAGCAAGAAAACCGCAATGCTGCTAAGCGCGACTCTAAGGTCAAATAATACATCACTAAAGTCTGAGTCTGAAACAATATACAATTTTGGTTGATGGAAATTCTAGATACAATGAATAATATAAGTACAATGGAGGTTCTTGATGCAAAAGAAACCACCTACCAAATGCAATTCACCCTCAAGGAAGCAATGTGCCAGAAATGCCGCAAAGAAACATGTGCGGCAAAACCTGCAAGAACTGTGGCACAACGGGGGTGAGTTGCCAACTCGTGAACAGAAAATATCTACAAGCAGAAACCGAATGCAAGACATAATCCTAGGTCAACAATCAGTAATATAACCACAAGAGTACATCTGAATTATGATAAGGTGGCAAGGTAACATCTAAATATGTATGTAGTGCCAGGTACTCAGGTAATAACATGTCATCAGTATAGGGTATGTCTCCATGAAGTAAATATGATGAAGTGTCAAGGATATCAATACACATATATTAGCGTCCCATACCACTAATATTGGTGTAAGGGTATATATAACAGCGCCCTCATACCCTGTTATATATACAAATGAAGTATGATCAGTGAAAATCCAGTCTGTATATGATCCATGTCTGTATATATGTGGAACCCGTCCACCCGTCACCCAATGACAATAAGCATCATGTATGCAATATGAGGATATAAACAAAATCATAGAAAAACATCATGAAACCCGTGCCTAGCATCGACACGTAAATCCTCATCCATCGGGCTCCGTCAGTCCGGATCGGCCCGCGGGCTATGTCTGCGGAATCGGCCCTCGCCCCCGGCAGTACGTCCATCTCTCAACTCCGGTCGGTATCCTCCAGATATCCGCCGAGCTCAAATACAATCACCGGTAGGTACTCGCCCGCCTCCAGGCTCAATCGGCAAAACCCATCGATCATCTTGCCGAGGGGAACCATACCGGGCCCACCACGAACCCGCAAACGGTTCATCCACTCCTCGAATCGGGTTTCAAGCACACGTCTCAGCACCGAGAAAACGCGTGGTGGACGCACCAAAATATCATATCACGAGGTACCGGGTTTTTCAAAATAGAGCATCCTTTCTTAAATAATCCCACGGTCCTCAAACCAGAAATCACATGAAAATCCAACATCAAGAAGTAAATCCAATGCGATGTGCTATGCAATCAATCCATGATGTATGCGACATGTAAAGAAAGGTAATCATATCAGAAGTCATGCAACAGTACTACAGTGTAGTGGCATGGCAATTATCGATGATGAAGTGTGTGAGCCGGCAAACAGTGTACGTGGAACATACGCATCATCGATAATGGTGCTGGTGTCCTAACAGCATGATATCAGTAGCAATAAACGCATGCAAGCAATGCGAATAGCATGAAAATGCGGAAATCAAATAGTCAACATCACAGTGAAGAATCTACTATGCAATTACAGATCTAAGTATCAAGTCAAATGGGAGAGGTATGGAAACCACCTAAATCTGAGTCGATGAATATATAGATATATAGTCGGTGTTCACGCCTCAACAACATATCGTAGGACATCCTCGAGTTATGAGTGCGGATCTATCATCAATATCGGCTCGTACGGTAAATCATCGTACGGCATCCCAATAGCTGGGTACGGGTCAACATCTCACTATCTCATCACATAACAGGTATCACTATCATCAGATCATATAATCTGGGGTACTACTCTATGTCTAGTACAAATCGATACCATCAATAAAGTATGCATGCGGGGGTAAACACGCATCCCAAGGCCGCAAGAATCACAAGTCATATCCCAAATATGAATCATATCAAATGACCGATCTCGCGGCACAAAGCCCACATCATCGACTCATCTCCAAAGTCATCCCATATCATCAAACACAGTGCAAGTATAATGAATATGCAAGGTTGTGCGTGCTGGTGTACCTCTATCCTAGAGCTCGCAACTAGGAACTACGCTAGTTATTTATATCTCTAACTAACCATAACACACTACAACTACCACGTAAATAAACTACATAGTATACTATCTACGGACTGCGGGGGTGCTATACGCCATCCACCCGACTTCCCCCTGTAGATATAATCTACTCACATTGCATCATCATTTGCGGACATCACCACGCATTTGCTTGTCGTCCCGAAGTCTTCATGAGTACCTACACATCAAAGTGTCGTATATGCGCATTAAAACCAAATCCAAGCTAAAACGGCACATGAAATCCAAAACGATACGATAAGGGGCCTATAGGTGAGAACCTATGGCACGCCTTCAAAACCATCAATAAATCCTCTATATCGTCGTATAAACACCAAATAGTCGAGGCAAAACACAATCCACAATTGCAGAATTAAAAATACGGAATACGGAAACATGAATCCAAAACAGCAACTTAGGAAATATGTCCCAGATTTCATCCTGAGTCACTTTATACAAATCTATATATAGCAGGGGCCTAACATGAACATATAAGAGCTACAGAACCAACACGAGCCAAAATGGTGGGACCCAGGCCGCAAATTACGGCCAATTGGGATAAATTGGCGGCCGGGAAGAAGAAGTAGGAGCTGGGATCTTGGTGGTATCTTCCTGGGTGCCTGCACATACTACTGTCCAATCAATTTTATTTTAGCATACCTCGTATGATAGAAGATTCCATAAACACTACACAGATTTCACAATTTTTTCCGATATCGGTTTCTAAAATCCATAATCTGGTTTAAGCTTCAGGTTTTGGGTTCCAATTCATACACTAGGGTGATGGTATAACCTCTACTAACCTCAATTTCACAATACAACACCAATTTCCCTCAATCCCTAACTTGGTTATCCTCAAGTCCACAATATCACAGAATATCGATTCTATAACAACATTGGGGTATAAGGAATGCTAGAATTAAGCTAATGGTCTAGAAATTACCTCAATTGGCAACTCAAGAAAATTCTTGAGTTGCCCCTAGTGGCCAAAATCCATGCTTTCTTGGTCCATTACGTAGATCTCGAGCTTGTGCCTCTTTTTAATGAAATGAGGGTGGGGTTTTGGAGTGATTTTTGAGGTGATTAGAGGGCTTGATGATGGGGGGGAAATGAATGGCAGGAGCAGCAGCAGCAGCAGCTCAGGAAGAGGGGGGAAAAATGAGAGGAAAACCAAGGGAAATGCTAAGGTTTAAGTCAAAAGTCCTCACCTACCCTCTCTTCTCACCGTACCTATTTCTCATTTTCTTTTTCTTTATCCTTTAATCCAAATCCTTCTCACACCAATAGTAAACCCAAAGTAACATGGTAGAAAATGTAACACAAGTGTAGGAAAAGATATGTGCACATTTTTGCACAAAAACCAAAAATCCGATTAGCGGTTTTTAATCGCGATTAGCACTAAATTAGTATCAAACTAATCACAAAAACTTTAAAATGTCATAATTCTCTAATTTACCCTATTTTAGAATTTTCCATAATTTTTCTCAAATTTTTCCTCTTTATTTGCATTTAATAATACGAAAATATTAAAATATTCAATAAAATAATATTAAATTATAAAAATTCCCAAAATTAATATTTTATCTTTTTGAAATTGTTACAATCTACCCCCCTTAAAGAAATTCGGTCCCCGAATTTAAATTTAAACCCCCAATACGAAAACAATTTCAGTAATAATCCATTTTGTCGGGGCTCCGAAAACATCAACACATAGAGAATATCATAAAAATGTACTGCTCTACTAGAAATCAATCCCCAAAATGCATATATAAGAATATCCTATGCGTCTGGTGCGCAAGGAATCAAAATCCATATATGTGTCAAACAGGTGTACAAAACAACATCTAGGTGCAACTGGTGTGCACGAAACATCTATCGTAGGCAACGTGTGTGCCTGACAGAAAAATCAAGTGCATGTGACATGCACGAAGAATCCCGATTTAGTGCATCTGGCGTGCACCAAAATCGTATATCAAAACACTGAAGGTGCATGAAAACTATGCCGGAAGTGTAAATCAAATCACTGCATAAGATAGGTGTGAAATCTCAATCAATATCTCAAACGTAATAACTATGCGCAAACATAAATATTCAGTGGTGCATGAAACAAATATCATGAAACTCAGTCCTCGAAACTAAATCATGCAAACAGAATGCCCAAAATACCGAAATCCAAAATGACGGATACGTGATAATCGAATCACAAAATCACAATCATAAATACCGTCTTCGGTAGTTCCTCCTTCAAGGTCAAGAAGGAGTCGGTGCATCCACTGCTAGCAGCGCAGGATATCTACTTGCCTCTTGCTCACGGTCTGGCGTCCTCTGACTCTGGGTCCTTATCTTCTTTGCGGATTTCCTATCTCGCAGTCAATCGGCTCATCGGCCCTGTCAGGTGTGCTAACGGGGACGATTCCGTTCTGGCACTTCTCTGGTCATCTCTCGGTCAATCCTCACGACCACTCGTAAGGCAGCATATCACTGGCGTCGGCCTCTGGCTCTCTGAAAGCACGTCACACATCTGATCCTGGGTGCAAACATCATTGTAGTAATGTCCCGGAAGGAATCCTGCTCAGGGTCTCTTCCAATCATGCCTATGCCCATCTGTACAGAGGCTGGCTCTCTTGCATAATCTCTTCTCACTCGATAGACATCTACGTCCTCAGCACAATATTTTCTCGGAAATTGGTCGCATCCCAACGCCTCTGTAAGCACATCACGTCTCTGGTCTCGACGGAAAGTAATGACAGCTCGTCAGTGTCTCACACGAACCTCTGGTTCCACTTGTCTCTATCGTCGACCAATATGACGCCACGCCATGCTATCTACGCAATGCACTGTTCTCGGCCACGGTCAATCCGAAATCTCTCACACGGACTCGAAATCGCGTACTCTGTAACTTCATCATTCTGTAGAAGATGTCCGGTCGAACAGGTCCTCGGGAAAACGTCCCAAACGTCGGAGGAATACTCAATACTCATCCATCCCTGATCAATTCGCAACGTATCTGGGTAAGTTCCTTATCCGAGCCTCATCAACTACCCTGTCGAAGATGCCGAACTCTGGCCTGCTGGGTGGTGCGCAAAATGACCACTCCTAGGTCTAGGTCTTCTCGTATCGTTTTCCAGAAGGGTCCTGTCGAGGTTCCTCTCTCAAATCTCATTCCTGCCGAATTGCCCGGAAGTCATCATCCATTGCTGAAGCTAGTTCTTATTCCGGAACGGCTGCATACTTATCGCACTTCTTTCTGGAAAATATATCCATATACCACGCCTCTGGGTGCGTATCACATCTCTAACGTCAGCGGAGTGGGACGTCATCTCGTCGAAATATCTTGCGAACTCTTTTCTTCACTCTGCTTCACTGTCGACTGATTCGGACTCGTCTCATCATGGCTGCATGGACTGTGCTCCAACGGCTATCCTCGTATCTGGAGTATCCCAAGCAATGCATCCCATCACATGATATCCGAATGATGTCGAACCATCCGATCGACTTGTCAGAACCTCATAATCCCCCAAGAAATCAACATCGTGGGTACAGTTTAATAGTATCGAGTACATGCCACAGCGTCGGTGGTCCAGCGGTAGATGGGCAAACCCAAGCCTCACTAATGGCGCCGCGGAACTGCCGCAAACCCTAAGGTTCAAAGGCTTTCACACGGTCATTAAGTCGAGTTAGGGTTTCATTCTTCTAGAGGGTCCATAGAATCACCTGCATGTCTTTCCGTATACTTTAAACTTGGAAAATGGGCTTCTGACATTCGATCGTCTCTATCAACTCTCAACGAACCTGCGTGAAGTCGTCTCTAGCTGGAAACAATCTATCTGATGACCTCGCATCGGTAGACGGGCGAACCAAATGTCCTAGTCATTCATCCTCAGGTGACTAGCGACTCGCTATCATCTCTCTAAGTATATGCTCACGCTGCAGTAGCTCCAACCATCTGGGCGATATCTCGTCATTTGCAGCAACAACTGGCTCATTCGCCTGTACGCCGAACAACACCTCAATCCTCCAGGAAAGGAAATACATAAGCGGTCATCTCTGAGTCAGTCTGCTCTAGATCTGAGTAAGACTCTCCACACTGGAAATCTTCAACTCAACTGGGCCCGCTCCGGCGCATAAATCGGATGAATCACCTTCATCTCTCAAATCGGGTAGACTAGCTATCATCTGTCTCATATCTACCTGAAAGCTCCGGCAATCTCAGCTCGTAAGCTTCGGAAGCGACATCCTGTCAATCTCAGCAACAGCTGGTCCATCTGTCTGCACGGAAGGAGACATCATAATCTCTGAGGTATGCTGTACATCAACAGTCCTCTCTCAACTGACAGCTCTAACAACGGCCCGATCATCCGGTGCAAACCAAGCACTCGCCTCCACTAGAGGTCACAATCACCAATACTAACTCGAGACGTTCCCATGTCACCAGAAAACACAATGGTCGGCCCTCGTACCAGACGAGCTCGCACCGGCCGTAACCCTAGCAGCAGCCCAAACTGCGCTCAAACATGGCGACATGAACCTCAATCGAGTATCAAAGAGAGCAGATCAATGGTAAGGAAGAGAACAACAGATCCAAAGGGGATACATGATCATAAGAAGGAACAACATCAATAGAAGTATGATCATGAAACTAATAGAATCGGGGATCTCAAATGGATGTATAATCATGGATATAAAGAGAATCACTGATCTCGAAAATATGTACATCCTAAAGTTCCTTAAGCGGAGTGGCGTGTCGTAAGTATGCCGCGGAACATACCCACGGTACGTCACTCTACTTTAGTCACCTATTCCATCAACCAAGGGTCATCCTAATACGACAAAAGTTCGGGTCTAATACCCCCTCGACCAAGTCTAAGTTCCGTAAGGTCAAGCCTAAATTCCGTATATATATAACTCCCTAGGCTCCACATAGTCAAACTTAGACTCGAACCAAGGTCAACCTAGCGCTCTGATACCAACTTTGTCACGACCCGAAAGAGCACGTGACTGGCCCTTGAACCATACGAAGTCTATAGGACCCCATCTGATCCAAGTAAGCCAAAAGCCCAGAAATCTAAAACCATTTTTAAGAATAAGTAAAGAAACTGGTTTAAAGAAGTGAAGAAATACATGTTTGAAATCAAGGTTTTTAAATAACTAAGCCGAATATGCATTTAAAAACAGTAAAGTCTTTTCTAAAAATTTCGGCAGAGTTTCTTTTGTAAAACTGGCCCCGAATGGGGTACAACAAGGATAACAATATATGCAATGATAAAGGCATCCCCAAGCGGGAGCTAGCTCTTCGTCAATTGACGGTCACAACCACACATGCAACAATAATATACAACGCCAAACGGCGAGGGTCAAACCAAAAGAACTCAAAAAGCAAGAAAACCGCAATACTGCTAAGCGCGACTCTAAGGTCAAATAATACATCACTAAAGTCTGAGTCTGAAACAATATACAATTTTGGTTGATGGAAATTCTAGATACAATGAATAATATAAGTACAATGGAGGTTCTTGATGCAAAAGAAACCACCTACCAAATGCAATTCACCCTCAAGGAAGCAATGTGCCAGAAATGCCGCAAAGAAACCTGTGCGGCAACACCTGCAAGAACTGTGGCACAACGGGGATGAGTTGCCAACTCGTGAATAGAAAATATCTACAAGCAGAAACCGAATGCAAGACATAATCCTAGGTCAACAATCAGTAATATAACCACAAGAGTACATCTGAAGTATGATAAGGTGGCAAGGTAACATCTAAATATGTATGTAGTGCCAGGTACTCAGGTAATAACATGTCATCAGTATAGGGTATGTCTGCATGAAGTAAATATGATGAAGTGTTAAGGATATCAATACACATATATTAGCGTCCCATACCACTAATATTGGTGTAAGGGTATATATAACAGCGCCCTCATACCCTGTTATATATACAAATGAAGTATGATCAGTGAAAATCCAGTCTGTATATGATCCATGTCTGTATATATGTGGAACCCGTCCACCCGTCACCCAATGACAATAAGCATCATGTATGCAATATGAGGATATAAACAAAATCATGGAAAAACATCATGAAACCCGTGCCTAGCATCGACACGTAAATCCTCATCCATCGGGCTCCGTCAGTCCGGATCGGCCCGCGGGCTATGTCTGCGGAATCGGCCCTCGGCCCCGGCAGTACGCCCATCTCTCAACTCCGGTCGGTATCCTCCAGATATCCGCCGAGCTCAAATACAATCACCGGTAGGTACTCGCCCGCCTCCAGGCTCAATCGGCAAAACCCATCGATCATCTTGCCGAGGGGAACCATACCGGGCCCACCACGAATCCGCAAACGGTTCATCCACTCCTCGAATCGGGTTTCAAGCACACGTCTCAGCACCGAGAAAACGCGTGGTGGACGCACCAAAATATCATATCACGAAGTACCGGGTTTTTCAAAATAGTGCATCCTTTCTTAAATAATCCCACGGTCCTCAAACCAGAACTCACATGAAAATCCAACATCAAGAAGTAAATCCAATGCGATGTGCTATGCAATCGATCCATGATGTATGCGACATGTAAAGAAAGGTAATCATATCAGAAGTCATGCAACAGTACTACAGTGTAGTGGCATGGCAATTATCGATGATGAAGTGTGTGAGCCGGCAAACAGTGTACGTGGAACATACGCATCATCGATAATGGTGCTGGTGTCTTAACAGCATGATATCAGTAGCAATAAACGCATGCAAGCGATGCGAATAGCATGAAAATGCGGAAATCAAATAGTCAACATCACAGTGAAGAATCTACTATGCACTTACAGATCTAAGTATCAAGTCAAATGGGAGAGGTACGGAAACCACCTAAATCTGAGTCGATGAATATATAGATATATAGTCGGTGATCCCGCCTCAACAACATATCGTAGGACATCCTCGAGTTATGAGTGCGGATCTATCATCAATATCGGCTCGTACGGTAAATCATCGTACGGCATCCCAATAGCAGGGTACGGGTCAACATCTCACTATCTCATCACATAAAAGGTATCACTATCATCAGATCATATAATCTGGGGTACTACTCTATGTCTAGTACAAATCGATACCATCAATAAAGTATGCATGCGGGGGTAAACACGCATCCCAAGCCCGCAAGAATCACAAGTCATATCCCAAATATGAATCATATCAAATCACCGATCTCGCGGCACAAAGCCCACATCATCGACTCATCTCCAAAGTCATCCCATATCATCAAACACAGTGCAAGTATAATGAATATGCAAGGTTGTGCGTGCTGGTGTATCTCTATCCTAGAGCTCGCAACTAGGAACTACGCTAGTTATTTCTATCTCTAACTAACCATAACGCACTATAACTACCACGTAAATAAACTACATAGTATACTATCTACGGACTGCGGGGGTGCTATACGCCATCCACCCGACTTCCCCATGTAGATATAATCTACTCACATTGCATCATCATTTGCGGACATCACCACCATTTGCTTGTTGTCCCGAAGTCTTCATGAGTACCTACACATCAAAGTGTCGTATATGCGCATTAAAACCAAATCCAAGCTAAAACGGCACATGAAATCCAAAACGATACGATAAGGGGCCTATAGGTGAGAACCTATGGCACGCCTTCAAAACGATCAATAAATCCTCTATATCGTCGTATAAACGCCAAATAGTCGAGGCAAAACACAATCCACAATTGCAGAATTAAAAATACGGAATACGGAAACATGAATCCAAAACAGCAACTTAGGAAATATGTCCCAGATTTCACCCTGAGTCACTTTATACAAATCTATATATAGCAGGGGCCTAACATGAACATATAAGAGCTACAGAACCAACACGAGTCAAAATGGTGGGACCCAGGCCGCAAATTGCTGCCAATTGGGATAAATTGGCGGCCGGGAAGAAGAAGTGGGAGCTGGAGTCTTGGTGGTATCTTCCTGGGTGCCTGCACATACTACTGTCCAATCAATTTTATTTTAGCATACCTCGTATGATAGCAGATTCCATAAACACTACACAGATTTCATAATTTTTTCCGATATCGGTTTCTAAAATCCGTATTCTGGTTTAAGCTTCAGGTTTTGGGTTCCAATTCATACACTAGGGTGATGGTATAAGCTCTACTAACCTCAATTTCACAATACAACACCAATTTCCCTCAATCCCTAACTTGGTTATCCTCAAGTCCACAATATCACACAATATCGATTCTATAACAACATTGGGGTATAAGGAATGCTAGAATTAAGCTAATGGTCCAGAAATTACCTCAATTGGCAACTCAAGAAAATTCTTGAGTTTCCCCTAGTGGCCAAAATCCATGCTTTCTTGGTCCATTACTTAGATCTCGAGCTTGTGCATCTTTTTAATGAAATGAGGGTGGGGTTTTGGAGTGATTTTTGAGGTGATTAGAGGGCTTGATGATGGGGGGAAAATGAATGGCAGGAGCTGCAGCAGCAGCTCAGGAAGAGGGGGGGGGCAAAATGAGAGGAAAACCAAGGGAAAGGCTAAGGTTTAAGTCAAAAGTCCTCACCTACCCTCTCTTCTCACCATACCTATTTCTCATTTTCTTTTTCTTTATCCTTTAATCCAAATCCTTCTCACACCAATAGTAAACCCAAAGTAACATGGTAGAAAATGTAACACAAGTGTAGGAAAAGATATGTACACATTTTTGCACAAAAGCCAAAAATCCGATTAGCGGTTTTTAATCGCGATTAGTACTAAATTAGTGTCAAACTAATCACAAAAACTTTAAAATGTCATAATTCTCTAATTTACCCTATTTTAGAATTTTCCATAATTTTTCTCAAATTTTTCCTATTTATTTGCATTTAATAATACGAAAATATTAAAATATTCAATAAAATAATATTAAATTATAAAAATTCCCAAAATTAATATTTTATCTTTTTGAAAATGTTACACAAAATCTAGATCTAAAACCATAGATCGAGTAACCAGAATGTCTAATATTATATCTATATCCTTTGTGGAGAAACCATTATGTGACAACCAAAGTATAACCGATCGTAGTATAGGAATTTCACTTCCTACTCTGTGTATATCATCCAAATACCAAGACATCACACCCTACTACTTTCTTAACAGATACATCCCCTATCTTGATGAAATCAAACTTATGACTGTCACAGATGATCTATCTCCGCTATATCTGCTTTAGTCCATAAATAGACATAAGCTATTTGTCCACTATGCTTTCGCTGCTCCCACTGACTACGAAAACCTTCTGGCAGAGTCATATACACGTACATTTCTAAAGATAGTTTAGAACGACGCTATACTCATCCTCCTGCTAGGTCTCATAGCCTGGAACAACAGTAGTGTCAAATATGGGTAAACAAGAACCTCCCTGTGACCGTCCTTGAGGCTACCGGAGTACCTCTCGGGTACCTGAGGTTACCCACCATATCTGCGGAGTGGCTAATGGAATGTCAAACCAGATTGAATTTTTAGGTTCTTATCAAATTTTCAGTAATCGTTTGCGGTTCTGGAATCACTTCCAGTTCTACCATACTCCCACTACCGTTTTGTGAAAAAATACATTTTTATTAAAACTGTGGCGAGTCAAGAACAATATCACTATTGATCTTCCAGATGGTAGAAAGTCAACCCTCGTCATAGCCCGGGTCAACCCACAAACAGCCATTACAGAAACGTGCCTTGAGTTATCCAGAGTCTGGTTTTAAGCATAAGACGGACAACTCCCCGTACCTTAACATTGTCAAGATATGAACTATTCTATATCCAATATAGAAACAGAGGCACTGATTTAATTGGAACCAGATTCAAATCATGCAGCTGTCTCCAGTGCATGTAAACTAAATGGAAGGAGGCCGATCAACGTTACTCAACTGAGGAATGCATCCAGATATGAGTAACCTGAAAGAGAAACAAGTTTCTCAAAAACCATTACTATCAACTGAATATCATACACAAGTATCTACATCTTCGATAACCTATAAGAATCCTGATACTTGCAACGCCTGGTTATCTACTTTATTCTTATACCTATAACTTCTCAAAACTTGGACCTTGTATTTCTACGAAACACATGTCTAAAAACTAGAGAAGTCATAAGTAAACAGAATATAATACGAGTAACAACCCCTCTGTCCTCATGGACACAGTACAATATACAATACTCTGTATAAGTCCCCTGAGTCTAATAACTCATACCCTGTGCGTCGTAGGTCGAAAACTGTACTTATGGTTAAGAAGAATTACACCGCTGTTTAATGCTACTTACCTAACCATCCACTGATATAGGTAAATGTCATGGACATAATTTCAAAAAGTCATATCTCACTTTATAAAAATAAACGTACAGATATATCAATTTGAAATTGGTGCATAACAACGGATATTCAAAACCAAATAATTGTCGTCCGGCAAAAAATCCAGGCGATTTCCTCAAATATCACCAATTACAACGAATCCCGATATAATGAGGATGATCACCTAATTCCCAATAACTTACTCCCTCTCATCATCTGTAAAACCATACAGATGTGAGAATCATGCCTGGTAAATACATACCCTCGAGCAAGGACTAATTGGGAAATCAGTTTTCTATTTACAATACACAGTGAAACTGAAACATGTAAATGTTTCGAAAGGGTATCCGGGTATTCTTAGTAATGCCTCTTCCATTATCAGATTCACAACTGTAACCGTATATTTCTTTGCCATCTCTCCAAAACCTTTTATACGTCTTTAGTCGTTACCTTCTGCACACCCCCTTTAGGCTGAATGGTTTTCTTCCTTCCATACCGTTCGACACCAGCCTATGGTTTGGAAGAAGACTATCCAATAAGCGTAATAGGTGTACTGTCCTAATCCTAGGAGCACTCGCAACCCGAGAGAAGGTAAAGATAAAAGACAACTGAATAAACCTTATTCCTATTTCTCCTGAACCAGAATCCATCCCCGAACTGGAACAAGTCTCTTCGAGTTCGTATATAACCATACGATGGAGTATCCAATAAATTGTGGATGTTTGTAGTGATACGGGGTGTTCCGAAGAAATGCAAAGGTGAAGTAGGAGTGGCGATGAAATACTTGGTTTGGTCGTGAACAACAGTCGCAGTTTACTTTGCCCTCTTACTAATCCCTTTATATGTCTTTACTTATTACCTTCTGTACACCATTGTTAGGCTAATTGGTTTTCTTTATTCCCCACCGTTCGGCACCTGCCTATGGTTTGGAAGAAGACTATCCAATTAGCATAATAGGTGTACTGTCCTAATCCAAGGAACACTCGCAACCTGAGAGAAGGTAAAAGGAAATGACAACTGAATAGTCCTATTCGTTTTCTCCAGAACAGGAAACCATCCTCGAATCTGGAACAAGTTCCTTCGAGTTCATATATAACCATACGATGGTTTTATCCAATGGAAGTGGATGTTCGTAGTAATACGTGGTGTTCTGGAGAAAAGGGTAAAAGTAGGAGTGGCAATAAAATATGCAACTCTGACAATCCAAAAGCCAGTGTTTTAAGAAAGTTCGGTTAACTTGGTCACTGAGTCATAGTCTAGGGTCGGGCCATGGTCGCTGCCGAAGAGAGAGAGAAAAGAAACACTCTGCGTGCACTCTAACGTACATCATAATGGTTACCAATTTATCTGATCAGGAAACCTCCCACTGTATCGTCAAATTCTCCTCCAAACCTGAAAGAAGAATTAGTCGGGATTACCC
This sequence comes from Agapanthus africanus, assembly GCA_030015575.1. Lineage (NCBI taxonomy): Eukaryota > Viridiplantae > Streptophyta > Magnoliopsida > Asparagales > Amaryllidaceae > Agapanthus > Agapanthus africanus. Next base: position 221,418,304 of record JASDDO010000016.1, on the reverse strand, counting down.
GAGGAGTAAACCAACTCATCAGTGGCAATCGGGATCCAACTATCATCGCATGATAACGTGATGGAATCCACTATTGTTATCACACTCCAGAAGGTATGCGCATGCCTGGCAAGTTTCAGTTTCTTTAGAAACCCTCGATGTGATTTTTACCCCATGCTCTTATGACCTTGACGAAGGTCAACAAATCATAAGTCACATGTCAAGTTCTACCCGTCATTGTCCAGGTTAATTTGAACCCACCCGTACAAGCCCTTGACGAAGGTCAACAAGGTTATACGTCTATCCTAAACCAACGCATCTATCTATGCAGCAGAAAGGTAACAAGCAGCTACCATTCACTATGCCTTGACGAAGGTCAACAAACATAGCATGAATACTAAGTGCTACCTGTCAGAAATGACGGAGGGCTACGAATGGTTTTTGGCGAAAAACCTTTAACGTAATCAACTTGATATCGTTGAAGGAACCGGATAGCTTTTTATAAAAATATAGTGGCGAAAACCATTGCTAAAGAGCTCACTCCCGGTGAAGGGGTCTCGGCTCTTTCCCCGTAGAATGAGGTGCAGGATATTCCAACAGAATACCGCGATGCAAAGCAAAAAACAATCGGCTATAGTGAAGTTATTACCCTGACACAAACTTCTGTCCAAGGGGTCACTCCCGGTGAAGTGATCTCGGCCCTTGTCTCGTCGACTGAGGTGCGGGATATTCATACCCGAATACCACTGTGCAAAACAAAAGAGAACGTCCTTGCAATAACAGCTTTTTGAAAAATGTTCCAACAACATCAGAATAGGTTTGTTTAGCTTGCATTGATCCAAATCAATGCAGTCCCATCAATTAATCACACCACAAAAGAACGAAAATATGATGTACGTATATGCCATCCGCATTCGCCACTGGGTCCCATCATCTCCTGTTAGGTTACTTAACTAATGACAGAGCGAGGACTGGACTAGCGCGGGTGTAAAACATATACAACATCTACTAGTATATATATCAATATATAATAATCGCTCAAGGCGTGATAAATGAAACATCACAGAAATGTAATAAGCATCAACGAACAATACAGATAATCTGGGAACCCCGGGTTTCATAGAGTCGCTACTGAAACACGACGTTCCCCTGGTCGTGTGGATAGCCTGTGCAATGAAATCCTAGTCCCCTACGAGCGCGGCATGTTACCCGCATAAACATGAAGCGAGGCAACCCCCTTCAACAAAGTGAATGGACCACCCAGCACTTCACGGAATCCGGTAACTTGAGCACCCCTCCTTGGGTCAACCTGTACCCCCTACGAGTGCGGCGAATAGCCAGCCAATTCTAGAGTAAAGCCCCTTCCGTCTCAAAGCCATGAGATGCGGGCCCGTTGCCACTCTAGAACCCGGCTATCTGTGCACCCCACCGCGGGTTAATCCTAGTACAAAAAGTAAAATATACAACGGGTACATCGACCTCAGCCCGGTCGTGCCCCAAAAGAATAATATACAAACAGGCAGTGACGGCAGTCCACATGTCGGACGCTCGCCCCGCAATATCAAATGTACAAATATAACCAAACTGTACTACCATTGCATCCAGGCTATCCATCACGACAAATCCGCAACATCACAGCATATCACAGAACATCAACGTGAATGTCACGTTCGCAAATCCGTCTAAAAGAACTATAGCAATTAGACAAGATTTACAGATCAAATGACATTCACGGTCGCAGATATAATGTAAATACTGTGAACTAACATGTTTAAAATTTTCGATCGACAAAATTTCCCGAAGTGGGCTCCAAGCACAATTCCCAGTACTCAAACAAATCTGGGCCCAAACAAAAAATACCAGAAACCCTAATTCCATGTCAGAGAGCACTGTAGGAAAAATGGTGCAGCGTCGCTACAGTACGGCGGCGGAACTGCGGCCAAAAAGGGGGTACGGCCACGGTTCCGCGGCTCTACAGTAAGCACATGCTACAAACTTTCTGCAGTGTTCATAAAAACGCCTGCCTGATTTTCTGCAATACTAAAAAAAAAATTTGACGTTAAAAGAAATTCGACAGAAACTTCATGAAATGGAATCGCGGTTTCGGAAATTTCGTTCGATCGAAGTTCTAAATACGTTAGAGCAAGCTAGTAAAGGTTAATGGCGTGGCTCTGATACCATGAAAGTCTACGGTAGCGCCCCGGCTGTCTGTCTAAGGCCAAAATGCGTAAACGAAAACTTTTCTTAAACTAGAAACTGGCGCTATCGTAGCTTAAAACCCGGATCGAACTATTAACCTGTAAACTAGCAACTAGAGAAGGGATAGAAAAGCTATACCGATCGATCCGTGTCCTTCGGTCTTTGGCCACCATCCCAAGCTCCTCGCGGCGTCTCCGGTCTCGATCTCCTCGTCGGAAAGGGCACCACATCTTCGAGTCTTTTTACGGTCTCCCTCTTCATCCGAAGCAAATCGGGCACGAAGTTCACTAGCCAATGTAACATTTCAGAAAATATAAAATATTATTTTTGGGAATTTAATATTAAAATAATATTTTTCCCGAAAACTGCCGATTTGCGAAATTGGGGTTTTCGAAAAAGGGTATAAATATATACCAATAATTATGAAATAAATAGAAATTAAATTTATTTAATCATTTAATTATATAATTAAAGGATTTGGCATTTTTAAAATTTATTTTGTGCAGTTTTGATAAAAACCCGATTAGTGCACTGCTAATCGCGATTAAGCCAAACCCGCGTTTTTACAGTTTTCATGGTTAGTGCACCATGACATGTTTCATTTTGTTACATGTTTCATTTCATTTGGTATATATATTATGGTTTTTGGTGGAGAGAAAAGAAAAAGAAAAAGGAGAAAGTCAAGAGAACATAATGAGTGGTTAGGTGAGCTTTGGAGAGAGAAAGAGAGTGTGAATTAGTGAGAGAGAGGGGAGGCTGCTGCCCATTCATTCCCCTATCTTTTTTCTTCTTCTCTCCTTCATCTCCCTCAAGCCACAACCCTCCACACAAAAAATCCCTAGATCCATCTCCTAACAATCCCCAAAACCCTACACACCCTTCACAAAAATTAATCCCCTCTTCAACCTCTATACTTGGGACCAAGAAAAATTCAGTTTTGATGATCTTGGGGATTCATGGGTGCTATATGAGGTAATATCTTCACTAATTGGGCAGTTTTTCATTTACTTTAGTATTGATATGTGTTAGATGTGATATTGTGAAGATTAGTGAACATTGGGAAACCCTAGTGAAGGTTTGAGTGTTGTTTGAAATTGGTGATGTTAGATGCTGTTAACTAGACTTGGGTGTTGCTTAGTGACCTAAACCAGACCTTAGAAACCCCAAAACATGGATTTAGAAACCCCGACATCGGATAAATGTGTGATTGTAGAGGGTATTTTGGAATCTGGAGCAACCCGGGGACACTAGAAATGATTTTGGGATTACTAGGAGTCGTGCAGGCACCTAGGAAGCTACCACTGAGACCCGAGCCCCTAATTCAAACCCCAGGCCACAGATTTAATCATTCTAGCCGCAATTTGTGGCCAGAGTAGGATGGATTTGGTTCAGATTTGGTTCATGGCTCCTTTTGCACTAAATTAGACCCCTCCTATATGCAGTTTTGGCAAATTATCACCTGGGGAAAATCTGGAAGCATTTTGGTGTGTTTTAGGCTTTGTTTTCCGTATTTTAAAATGCACTTTCTTGATATTTGGATTGTATTTGGTTGTCGGGTGTTCGTACATCGACAACAGGGGTTGTTTGATTGATTTGCACGTTTAGGCCATAGGTTCTAACCTATGAGCACACTGTGCGCTCTATCGGTTTTCTGCATCGATTTTAATACGTATTACGATTGGTTATTATTGTAGGTACCCTCGCATGGATTCTGAGGCGAAGAAGAGTGGCGTCATCGATTTCGGCGAGCGAAGACCAGGTGAGTAGATCTATATCTACCGGGGAAGTCGGGTGGATGGCGTATAGCACCCCCACAACTTTTGATGGGAAACCGATTTATAGAATATGGTTAGGAAACCTAGATTAGGAAACTAGGGTTAGAATCAGATAGTTATGAAACCATATTAGAAACTAGAAGATAGTTAGAAGTGATAAGTTACTACTGTCGAAGGATGACGTTTAGCGATATTACCGCTTAGGGTTCTGTAGGACTAGATAGTCGATGTACATGCGTCATCTGAACCATGTTTGTTTCCAAACCAAAGAATCGTATGTATCTTTTAAATGTATATCTTGAGGGATGTTATGGATTTTCAAATGATATCTTTTCCTTAAAAACACCATAACCCCTATTTTCAAAAATACGATTCACTTCTTTAAAAATCTGATTGTATGGTTCGGGTGTGTTTGTTAGATTAGATACTTATACTTAGTAGAGATAGCATATTTATGTAAACTCGACATTATATGAGACATAAATGCGATGAATGAATACCAGACGAATTTGATGATATGATGAGATGATGATATGATATGATGGTATACAGATGCGAGTCGATCGAAATGATTTATACCCTGCCGGTCCCCTGATATGAGATTATTGCAGATGCGACCTGGGACATAGGTATATAGGGTTATATATATTTATAGAACGTGGTGAATCATGGATGATAGGCCGTATGTGATATTAGGCCGTACCCTCATTTGTCATATAGGATGATAGGATCCCTTTTAGTATAATACTGTCGCACGATGATATTCCGTGCGTGATGAGTTGACTTGATGATTGATCCTTACCCTTGACTAGAGGTTGCCGTACGATGGATTATACCGTACGCGGTGTTTTTGGGCTAGATACCGATTGATAGACTCACCGACTAGGACATATGATTGTTACGTATACTTTATAGCTGCTAGTTGATGATTTACTTGCTACATTCATGATATTATTATTGCATCGCATATACCTGTGATAGTACACCTGCACCATTATCGATGATGCGTATTTTACACGTACACATATTTGCCGGCTCACACACTTCATCATCGATAATTGCAATATCACTACACAGTAGGGTTGCTGCATCATGACATATACATATTGTACCTACATAGATAACTGGCTTTATTGTAAAATTGGGAACCGCAAGTTATATTTTAAAAACTGGAATCATTTTAAAAGAGCGGTTGTCTCTTAATATGTCATATCACTATTCTGCGTTGCATGATACACGATATGCTTACATTTCTATTATAGGTCACACACATCATGCTCTATTATTTTACGCATTGAGATATGCTGTTTTCATGAGATTTCTGGATTTGAGAACCGTGGATATTTCAAAAGAGATTATGTGTTGTTTTAAAAACCCAGTTTCTCTTGATATGATATTTCAGTGTGTCCACCATGTGTTTTCTCGGTTCTGAGAGCGACATGTGAAACCCGATTGGAGGAGGCGGATGAGGCCGATTGCGGGTACATGGTGGACCCGGTATGGTTTCCCGGGGCGAGAAATGTTTTTCGTGGAGTAGACGATGAGCCTGGCAGGGTGGCGAGTACCTACCGGTGATAGTATTTAGGCTCGGTGGATATCCGGAGGATACCGACCGGAGTCGAGAGATGAGATGGGCCGATCCGGACTGACGGAGCCCGAGATATGAGGATTTACGTGCCGATGTTGGGAACGGTTTTCATGATGTTTTCGAGTGCCGATAGTAGGCATTCAGGTTCCATGATTTTGATGTGTCGGTAGGGACACCATTGATATATATATCCTCATACTTTCATGCACACTCCTTTATGATATTTGCGTGCATACAGACATTGATTTTGGGTGGACGAGATCCACGTGCATACATACCTTGATTATGGTTGGACGAAATCCTTATACATGCATTGATTATTACTGTTGGATGCTGTCCGCATGCTTGAAGGTAGTGACTACCTTGTTGGCACATATACGACCCGGTCACCCTAGATATCATAGTATTACCTTATGATATAGTTGACCTAAGAGTCGTTGTTTATTCGATTTCTACTTATAGATATATTTCTATTCATGAGTTGGCAACTCACCCCCGTTGTGCCACAGTTCTTGCAGGTTGACCGCATGGATCAGTAGCGGCTTCGCTGGCACACAGTCCCATTCGGGTGTTTTGCATTGGTAGGTGGGACATTGTATCGTACCCACTCTTGTATTATATTTCATATTGTATCTAGTTAACTCCATCAATCAATCAAAAGTTGTAATTGTATAAGTATTGAGACTTAGTGGGATGGTGGTTGCGAGACTTAGAGCGAGGAGTTTTCCGCTACTTGTGAGTTATGTCTTGTTCTTTTCTTTATCTTTTTGGTGGTGAACTTCGCCGTTGGGCGTCGTATACTTATTTATGCTATATTGCGTGGTTGTGATCCGCCGTTTGGCGAAGAGCTAGCTCTCTCTAGGGGATGCCATTATCATTATTATGTATTTTTGGTTTTGGATCAAAATATACAAAGGAGGTGCTGCCAAAATTTTTTAAAAAGATGAAATATGTTTTCAACTAGTAAACTTCACTTGCATCATTAATGTTCTTTTCTATGCATTAAGAAAACTTGATTTCATTATACCTTTATTTCAAATCCTCACCTCCTTTATTTTTCTTAAAAGGTTTAGATTTCTAGGTTTTCAGCTTACTTGAATTCCGTTACGCCTTTAGACGTTGCGTGATTCAAGTGCTGGTCACGAGCTAATATTTCGGGTCATGACAGCCGACATGTCCAAGGAGATGTAGAAAATGTGTGTGATAACATTGTCTCTTGCATCCATTGTATGGATGGAGGTTAGAGATGATGCCATTAATGGAGGTTGTGAGCTAGAGGAAGAAAAAGAAGAAAAAGAAGAAGTTCCCTTTTCTTTTTATTTTTGTTGTCGTGATGATAATGAGAGTGAGAGAGTGAGATAAAAAATACAAACCAAACATTATCATATGGCAGCCCCCCTCTCTCTCCTTCTCATTTCAACACTCAAATCCATCAAATAAAGTGACATATGCACAAGAAATGATACCATGAGTCACCTATGAAGTACATGTATCATTTAATGCACAAAATGATGGCTTAAGCTCACAATAAACATTAACCAAAATGTTTACAACAATAAAAAGATATGGCAACATCTAAAGTAAACTCGTGACGGATCACAAGGATACCCCTCACCTGTATATACATACCCGCATTTGTATTCCGACCGAATACAAATGCAATGAGACAAAATCTACACAGTATAATACTAGGATCCGGCTTAAACCAAAGACCGCTAGTATAATCCATACGAAAAATGACACGTGCACAAGTGCATGCGTATGTTCGAACCCTGCCATAAATCCATACGGCCTCTACAACATTTCGCCCGAAACTTGAGAAACAGTCTGTGGGGGACTCTAAAGACTCGTCAATACTTTGGCTGTGGATTTAACCACTAGCACGTCAGAGGTATTAGTCGTACGTAATGGGCTACCAAGTATTGACCAAAAGGGGGGTCGATGAGCGAACTTATCCTGACACCCTACTGAGTTTCTCAGTGACAATATCCATACAGTCCGGTCAGTTCGTCTATGAGCATCGCATGGCGGGCCTAGGGGGTTGGTAAAAGTCAGACCCCCAAAATTTGTACAAGTCGTATCGGAGTGTAGCCCAGAACACCCTGAGATACTTCTGGAATACCTACCAGTAAATCTCCTGCCTTGGCCAAGGACTTCGTGTAATGGCTCTCCTAGACACAGCACGATCTCACCCACAATACCGGATGAGACAAAACCCCTACCAATCCGCTCACTGCCTCCATGTGGCTCGGGACTATACCCAACTAAAACCTATTTGCACGACTCCTTTGAGCCGTGGTAAGGTAGTAATCAAAGCACAGTGGGAACTCACACGAGACAAATGACGATCTCAGGTCGATGAACTAACATGTACACATGTCACCAGAGAACTGCCATCAGACGTCAGGTATAATACCAACTAGCATGTTCCCGGCGAGTCCTGTCCGGTGTACTCATAACCCAATGAGCACCTGTATACATCTTAGGTGAACCAACTGACACCAATGGCTTGTGAGACCGGCCACCGTCCCTCGTCGGGGTCTCGACTGTATACAATAGTCTACTAATGGAGTATCGATGCCCAGTCTCGAAACTCCAATGACTAGGGACCTTTTAAGGATGTGCTTATAGACCCCAGCTCCCACGTATATGATCTCCATCATACTGCTGGTAGTCAAGCAAGAATCCTAAGGGCTCTATCAATGTGTAATAGCGACCTGTAAGGTCACCTAAAGCAGTACACGATGATAAAGTTAAGCCAGATAGCATAATTTCATCTTGAGTAAGACTATCCTACCGGTATAGGTCATCCCTCAATCATTGCAATCACGTGCCCGTGATCCAATAATTGACTATGAGGGCACTATATCCAACAGTATAACCTGCAAGAAAGTGTGGTAAAACGGGGTTGAATTGCCAACTCAGTGAATAAAAGTACATAACAAGGTAGAAATCGAAATGCACAACGATATCTAGGTCATAAGTATACTACTATCATATCTTGTACTAATATATATATGATATGCATAAATATCTTAAATGCAATACTATCCTGTTGGAAATATGTATACCCTAGAGGCCATTTTATGATAGTGGATGTATTTTACAAGTATATATATATTCAGGAGACTTTCTTGTTCGACATGATAGTATGCTATCAGGTTACTTTTTATCTGACATGTTCACTTGATCATGCTCTTATTCATTTGTACATGTTGATAAAGACTTGAGGATATTTGCTTGACTGATGTTATTATGATGCAGATCATACTAGTGGGACTTGTGTAGTTTATAAGCATATCCTGAAATGTTCCTAGTCGTGGGTTTATCGAGACGAGGCATCGATATTCGAGCATAGACTACCATATATAATACTAGACCCATATGATGGACGATGGATGTTCCCATATCCATTGATGTTTGACATCAAGATCGTATACTGGTGCTCATTGGAGACTGGGTACACTGGACGACTCACCGAGAACTCCTATATGGTACTATATCTATCTTCGGATAGCAGTTCTCAGGTGACACTGGTACAGGTTAGTCTGTAGACCCGAGATCGTTATAGAGTCTCCTGTGTTCTCACATTGTGCTTTGATTTCCACCCTACCACGGCTCTGCTGAGTCATGCAAACAGGTGGCTTTTGGGTACAGTCCAGAGACATGTGGAGGCAATGAGCGATAGGAGGGGTTTCTTCTCTCCCGGTATTGGGGATTGATGTTGCGTTGTGCTCGATTGGCTATATCAGTAAGTCCCTAACCAGGGCTGTTGAGATTTACTGATAAGAGTTATCAGTAGTTTCTCGATCTGATTATGGGCCATACATCGGCAAGACTTATTGATTTATTGGGGTCGACGATGCCATCCTGTAACATTTCAGAAAATATGAAATATTATTTTTGGAATTTAATATTAAAATAATATTTTTCCCGAAAACTGCCGGATTTGCGAAATTGGGGTTTTCGAAAAAGTGTATAAATATATACCAATAATTTTGATATAAAAGGAAATTAAAATGATTATTCATTTAAAAATATAATCAACGGATTTGGCAATTTTAAAATTTATTACATGCGGTTTTGATAAAAACCCGATTAGTGCACTACTAATCGTGATTTAAGACAAATCCGCGTTTCTATAGTTTTTCATGGCTAGTGCGCCATGACATGCTACATGTTATTTCATTTGTGCTTTTATTTGGGTGTATGTGCTTTTGGTGAGAAAAAGAAAAGTCAAAAAGGGGACATAATGATTAGGGTAGACTTTTGGAGAGAGAGAGAGTGTGTGTGATTATATGAGAGAGAGGGAGGGGGCTGCTGCCTAATTTGAATCCCCCATCTTTTTTTCTTCTCCTTCTTCATCTTCCTCATGCAACAACCCTCCACTTAGATCCCTAGATCTACCTCCAAACAATCCCCAAAACCCTAAACCCCTTTCACAAAAATAAATCCCCATCTCTTCCTCTATACGTTGAACCGAGCAAAGTGAGATTTTGACGACCTTGGGAAGTTAGTGCTGCCTAGAGGGGACCAAATGAGGTATAAATTCTTCCCTTTAGATTAGTTTTGTGAGATATCGTGTTTTGGATGTTGTTTTGTGATGTCGCTGACCTGTTGTAACCCCGAGCATTCACTGGGAAAACAAACAGTGTGGTAATGTTGTGCTCGTAACCCTAAGTGACAACCTGAAGAACGAGACCATTCCCACCGGTTTTGTCCGGCGACCATTGGGCAAAATCCGGCCACCTCAGGTTGGTAGAGGAGTTAGGGCTTGGGTTTCGTAGGGTAGTTGCTTGGGTTTGTTTAAGGATGTTTGGTCCTACCGGATTTTTCTGTAATGACTATAGGAAAAATCTGGGAGCAGTTAGGAGTGTTTATATGACCCTGGTGACACGATTCCTAACCTGAGCCTTAGAATTGAACCGATGCACAAACATAGGATTTGTACCGTATCGGTTTAGTGAACGTTAGGAATTCCTTGTTAGGGTTTGAAAGGATTTTTGAGTTGCGGTTGTGCTTATAAGCCTTAGTTGTGACCTTAAACCCCTTGGTGCTAGAAACCCAGACCCAACACAAATACACAACCTGGAACCCCAAAAACAGAACTATCCATGTCGGTTTGTGAGGAAGTTAGAATGTGCAGGGAAATCTTGGATGACCCAGGGAAATTCTGGGGCAAACAAACAACTTTAGAGACCCAATAGGACCACTAACCACCCACTGTAGAAGTATGAGACCCCAACTCACCTGGAAAAATGGCCTGGCCGGAATTTACCTTATTGTGTCCGGCCCCTCTGAGAAGATAGATTCCCAGGTTGCCCTCATAGCTCATATAGACCCTATACATCACCCTAGACTTGTTTGCTGGGATTTATTTGACCTGAGTCAAAATATAGGAACTCTTGTTTGTGATTTAGGATATGTTTTCCGTATTTTGAATGATGAGTTTTGATATTGGATTCGTTTTTGGTTGTCGCATGTTTGTACATCGACAACAAGGGTTGTTTGGTTGATTTTGTATGCATATGCTATGGGTTCTAACCTACGAGCAATGCGCGTGCCGTTTTGGATTTTAGAACTTGATTTTAATATCGTTACGATATGTGTTGTTATTGTAGGTACCTTCGCGTGGATTCCGAAGCGACGGAGCGAGGCGTCATCGACTACGCCGAGCGAAGACTACGGTGAGTAGATCTATATCTACCGGGGAAGTCGGGTGGATGGCGTATAGCACCTCCGCAAAGCTTTGATGGAAAATGATTTATAGAATGTGGTTAAGAAAACCTAGATTAGGAAACTAGGATTAGAATGAAGATAGATATGAAACCTTATTAGAAACTAGAGGATAGTTAGAATGATATGTTATGACTATCATAGGATGACGTTTAGCGATATTGCCGTCTAGGGTACCGTAGGACTAGATAGTCGTTGTAGATGCGTCATCCGAACCATACCTTTTTCTAAACCGAAGAATCGTATGTATCTTTTAAATATATACCTTGAGGGATGTTACGTATTTTCAAATGATATCTTTTTCTTAAAAACATCGTAACCCCTATTTTCAAAACTACGATTCACTTCTTTAAAAAATCTGATTGTATGGTTCGGGTGTGTATGTTAGATTAGATACTTATACTTATAGTAGAGATAGAATATTTTTGTAAACTCGACATGATATGAGATATAAATGCGACGAAAGAATATAAGACGGATTTGATGATATGATGATATGATGGTATACGGATGCGAGTCGATCGAGATGATTTATACCCTGCCGGTCCCCTGATATGAGATTATTGCAGATATGACCTGGGACATAGGTAAATAGGGTTATATATATATATATATATATATATATATATAGAATGTTGCGAATCATGGATGATAGGTCGTATGTGATATTAGGCCGTACCCTCATTTGTCATATTGGAGGTTAGGATCCCTATTACCTTAATGCCGCCGTATGATGATTTTCTTTGCGTGATGAGTAGATTTGATGATTGATCCTTACCCTTGACTAGAGGCTGTCGTACGATGGATTATACCGTACGCAATGTTGTCAGGCTGGAGGCCGACTGATAGATTCACCGACTCGACCATGTTAGATATGTATACCTTATAGCTGCTAGCTGACGGTTTACCTTATGATGTATTCATGTTGTTCATACTGTACTACTTATACCTGTGATAGTACACCAGCACCAGTATCGATGATGCGTATATTACACGTACACAGAGTGTAGGCTCACACACTTCATCATCGATAATTGCCATGCCACTATGTAGGGTTCCTAGGCACTCTCAAGAGGTCTCACAAGGCATCAACCATGCCAATTTCAAATTTTATGGGTGCCGAGAAACCCTAACACGGATCGTTGACTAGAGATTGGGCGAAAAACGAAAACTAGTTAACATCTTAACTAAAGGAGAGAGGCTACAACCTTTGTAGATCCGTTTCTCTACTTCCTAAGCTCCACGTTGGCGTCCTCTCGCTGTCCATCTCGAATCCCGAACTCAAACATCGGCTTCATCGGAGAATTGGGCGGACTAGGTCGTCGGCTTCGTGCCGAAGATGATCTACGTCGAGGTTGCACAAGTTCAAGATCCAACTTCACCAAGTTGTGAAACTTGTGAAGAAAACACCCAAAACAACTTGGCAAGAGGTAGAAGGTGATGAAATAGGAGGTGGGTTCACATTAGAATTGGATTTCACTCACTTTTGCTCAAGTTGCCATTGATGGGCTTAAGCTTTTCTTGAAGAAGAAGATGATCAAGAAGAAGAAAGAATATGATAAGTTATTTTCATTATAGAAAAGAAATCAATACTTATCATATCCTAACTAAGGTTAAGTGTAGAGAATAGACCATGGTAAGTGGGAATGGTTAGGGTTAAGAATGAAGACAAAATGGTCTCTTTAGTCAAAGATTCATGAAGCTTCAACATGCTTCATGATAAAAAGAAACCATTTTCTTTTCTTTTATCCATTTAAATAAATAAAGAATGGATAAATAAATAGATGAGTAACTCAAAACCCTAACCATTATCATAACCATGGTTTAATTCTTTGCACAAACCCAAGTAAATATGTATCATCAAACATGATACAATCAAGTGCACACAAAAGCTTATCATATATACAATGTGCACTTCAAGTGAGAAAATCCTTTTAAAATGAACCAATACTAGTTAATGCAAATTAATATATCAAATATATAATTATACATTAAATCATTAAATCAACACTTAATTCAATGATCCGGTCATGTCGTACATAACCGACTAGTATACAATGTATCGATTTATCGAATCAATGATTCGACAACTAGGTTATATCGCATACAACCAATCGAAACATTCATTGCGAGAATGAAATACGGTATCACAAACACGCATTATTCTCGGTCCCGCACATATCTCATATGCGCTCCTATTTCGTTTCGCTTGAGCCAGGAAACCTCTGTGTAGGACTCTAAAGACTCGTCAGTACGCCGGTAGCAGATGATGATCATATCAAGCACTCACAAGCCGCAAGCGGTCTGCTAAACGTAACGGCCATCCAGGTATTGAGAGATCAGATGATCGACGAGCTAGCCCGCTCACACTCCTGTGAATCCAACCAGTAACACTTATCGTACAGTCCGGTCTTTTCGTCTGATATGTCACATATCAATTCTAGGGGTGTGTTCATAACATAATACTGCATTTTATACCTCCCATTCTTATGCTCGTGTGTTTATAGGTAGGTGCTTTTTATCCGTGTTTGTTGCATATTTACAGAGCACAGGTTTCCAGTCCAAATATTGCAAATCAAGACAAAATCTCCACAGTTACGCCAAAAGCAGAACATCTGTTGACAGCAGATAAAAGCCGGGTTCCGGTCATCCATATCTGTCCAGTGTCGAGTACCAGTTCCTGAGACAAGACATATGACAGTGGTCATTCGTGTCTGGGACAAGCACAGAGCATGAGGGGGGCAGCACAAGAATCAATGGGTGCGCGGAGCTCGAGAGAGATAGAAGTCAAAAGTGAAGAAAAGATAGCAATCTTGGACTAAGACTTCTGAAGATATTCTGGAAAGATTATCGGAAAATACATGTACCAGACAACAGGGGACAGCAAACCAGGGACTCCGACCAAAACCCAATGCCCAACTCCCCTATACGGCCGCGGAACCGCGGCCTAAGCAGGCTTAGGCCGCGGAACCGCGGCCGTACGGTCTCCTCTCTGTGTCGTTTTTCTGGGGCAGTTTTGTACTTTTATATAGAGCCATATTCTTGCCCTAGATTTCCAGCTCCCTGCCTATAAATACTCCAGAACTGAGCTAAGCCAAGGGTTCAATTTGGTGTTCATTCTTGGTTCCTCTTTTTGTTAGGATTTAGTCTTTTTCTTCTTCTTCTTCATCTTTTCTCCCTGAAAATTGTAGTGAGAGCTTTTTGAGTGGAAGATCAATGAAGATGAGGGCTTTTGTATCATTCTCTCTTGTTTAACTTCCCCTTGAGATTCTTGCTTCGTCTTGATCTTTCAACCTCTTCATTGAGCTTGAAAGGTTAAGGGTTAGTTATTGATCTCAAGGGTCGTATTTTCTTATGAAATTAGCACTTCATTTCACATGCGTTCTCTACCCTTCTCTTGATCTTGCAACCTCTTGATTGAGCTTGCAAGTTTAAGGGTTGGCTATTGATCCCATGCTTGTCTTGAGTTCTATGTTCTTGTAATTACTTTCTTGTTCTTTTTATTGCTTATTTATTACTTGCTTTTTATTACCTTGCTTTACTTTCTTGCAATTTATATTCATGCACTTAATTACTTGTAATCTTTTCTTTTCTTTGTTCTTTTCTTTTGCTCTTTTTGATTTGTTTTGTGAATGGTTGTAATTATCATTATTAAGAACAAATACGGTATTGTAAGTTAAGACTTTCCTTTCTCATTTCCTTTTCCCGTTATTTTCCATTGAACTCCACCCAAACCATACGCAAGCGCTCCGTTAGGCACCCTACCCTAACAAGGTAACGGTGATTCCTAACCGCGACCGGTTGCGTTCGCTTTGGCCGGAGGCGAAAGCAAGAGACAAGAACGGAAGGACAAGGGTAAATAAGCCGTATTCCACGAATACCGCGCTTAAATCCCCTAATCCACGTTGTTGCCGATTGCTCTAGCTTCAATTGGTCAAGACTCGGCTCAAAGGTTTTGAGTACGGATTTCTTTAGCTTATAATTTCGTATCTTTTTCTTAAGAACATTATACTTGCAAATAATACACATAGGATAGAATCGAACAAACACATACAAATTCTTTATTGACTCGTCTAAGACAAGAAAGGACATACAACCATCTCCCTGTGGATCGACCCGTGCTCAACCGGCTAGCTGCATAGCGACACCGTCTTGATTGCGGTTAACTTTAATTCTTCCAATTAAATAGCGCCGTTGCCGGGGAGACGGTAGCGTATTTTCTTTCTTGTTATTCGGGTTAATATTCTTTTTGTATATATTTAAAAAAATATATATATATATATATATCTTTTTGTTATTTTTGATCATTTTTGTGGGCAAGAGTGCAGATTTTTGCGGATTTGCAAACTGCGATTGTGGGAGGAAAGTGTACGTTCAAAGATAAGATGATTACGAAGTACAGTGCCAAAGATCCGGGTAGTTTGACCCGCGCAAGCGAACTTTCCAAGCTTACCGGATTTGATTCAACGGGGGTTTCCTAACCCAAAACTTAATGGTACGTACTTTACTAACACCTTCTTCTCAAATCCGACGCATCCAATATACTATTCTTTGCAGGATTCTTTGCAAGTTCGCTTGCAAACGCTAAAAATTGACTAACCCGTATTTGTTGCAGTGCCGCGCTTAAACTAAAAAACAATTGTTTGATTCTTTATAGAATTTTTATTGAATTGCGGATTGCATACATTAATACGGACTTAAGGGCAAGCGAACTCCACAACATACGGTAAAGGATTTCATCACCTTTTCCGTGGCCCACAAATCACGAACTTGAGCATAACGTTTACCCGCACAAAAATTTAAAAGAAACTAGACTTTAAGCCTTAAGGACTTCGCGCTCACTAGGAGAAGTTAACTGTGTTTAGAACCTCGCTTAACGGTATATTGCTTACGGGGTGTCTAGGAAAGTGTTAACGGCGAACCGCCAAAAGAGAAAGGGTTATTTAATTAAGGAACTTCGCGAAAGCGTTGGAAAACCTCCCCTTATCTCTGCACTTACCTGGCCTCGTGATCAGTGTATCTTGAGCCCGTTTCTCAACACAGTTTTACTTCGACAATCAAGTTCTGGAGCAGGTCTAGTTGACCTAGGTGAACCCTAGAACGATTAGGTGTGTGGTATTTTTTGTGTCATGATTGTTTTTGTCCATATTCTTTTTGTGTGTATATTTCATTCTTCTGTTAATATATAAAACTATAAAAAAAATCACATTCTTTTTCCTCTCCTTTTCTCTACCTTTCTTTCATTCTCTCTCTTCATATCATGGGTACCCCACCTCGCAAAACTCTTGCCGAACTTTGGTACCCACAACCAGACATTACTTTCATACGGTTCTTGCTTTGGCCGAACATCGAACGACCCCTCCATGCCCAAAATTTAATTGAGAGATCGGATAGACGCGTCTAGGACAAACAATTTGACTCCGCAATCCACTTCGTATCAACCATTTCAAACATTCACCCCTTCTTACGTTGATACCCCTTCTTCGAGTCATGTTGCAACTCCAAGACCTATGTCTATTGCAGAACGTATTGAACAATCTCGTAGCCGATCTTTCACTCCTTTCACCACTTCAAATTCTTGGAATCAACAATTCAATTCACCTTCCTATCCAAATGTTGATCCTGCTCCTGTCCAGCCATTCAATTCCTACCAATCCTACCCTACTTTAGCACATTCCCTAGACATTGCATCAGAATAGTCATTTGGGAGTTTTTAGTATCCAAACAACTTTGAATCTTTTACTGAAACCCCTTCACAACCAATGTCTAGTCTAGAACAGTCGTTGGAAGACTTTAGGGTAGCATCATGGCAACAGATGATGGATTTGAATGCGTCCATAGCCGCTCTCATACAACCTACTGACCCGGTAGCTAGTTTCCAACTAGCTCCAAATTTTCCAATGTATGAAGAAGCGGCAGGACAAGCTGTGAATTTGAGTGGAGAGAGTGAGATGTACCCCCTTCCAAATCAAACCTACCCGTCCCAAATTGAATCCCACAACTCCTGTTTTGGAAGTCTATCGAGTATCCCACATGCTTTATCAATTGAAGATAGAATGATTAATGAGTTGTGCGACTTTGTAGTATTTGATTTACCTGATTGTGAAGGGTCCCTTCCAAGTGAAACCACACCCAATCCTTTTGACCTTTACACCTCCATCTTAGAACCTAAATTGATTGAAATCCATGTTTTTGATGAGGTGTCTGAGAAAATTGACATTCACTTGATTAAGGATATTGACGCTGGGACTATTTTGGATGATGAACCTGTAGATTTGACTGAGTTTTTCTCTCCAATTCATCATTCCGAGTCATTAAATGTTTTTTCCGAACCCCATATGCGTCTGGACTTTGATGAAATATGCATGGATGAGCTTAACTTTGAGGAGAATATTGAGGATGTTTTTGAGGATGAAACAGTTCTAGATGATGATTCGGATTTTCCAATTCATCCTGTTCCTTCCACTGACTGTGTACACCATCCTGAACCTTTAACCGATACCCCTCCTCGATCACTTCCCTCCATTCCTCCCATCGTTCCGACCTTGCAAGAAACCGTCTCACTTTCATTTACTATGTCTGGTTTACCAAGTTCGGCGTACCCATGGTTTCTCACGAATCTTGAGGGATTTGACCCCATTTCTCGACGGGTAAATATATTAGCACAATCGCTTTTCACACATCGGTCATCACAAATTGTGCTAATCTATTTACTCCATTTGCACCCTCAAGTTCGTATTCCACTTCTTTTTTCATTCAGCCATTCTTCTTCCTCTCATATACCGAGACCGTATCCCGCTTCTCTCCGCATACGGTCTCGCGTATTCTCCATTTCTTTCCTCTTCACCTTCTTTCAGCAGCCACTGCTTTATCACAATAAGATCTTTGAATGGTTGGTACTAACTTTTGGCCTGTGTAAGGCCTTGTATAGCTTGACACTGTTCTTTCCCCCCTGATCCTGAACTTCATCACTTAACAGTGGAAACACTGTTTCACTTAAGTTTGGGGGGGACTCCTTTTTTGTATATATTTTTTGTTTTCTTTGTTGTATATAATTTGTTTTTAGGGAGTGCCGGCAATTTTGACCCTCTTGGTATAGCCTGACAGTGAGGGCACTGTCAAGTTTAAGTTTGGGGGTGTGCTCGGTAAGCTTTCTTCCTTCGCATTCATTTGTATATTTTGCATTTGCATACCTTATTTAAAAACCCATAAAAATCGAAAATTTTCCAAAAATATAAAAACTTTGTCGTCAAGTTAGCTAATAGGGTAACTTAGATCTTTATTCTGAAAGATTAGTCGATATGATAGAAATAACTAAATTCTAGGCTTAGGAATTGAAAACCCTAAAAATAACCCTCATTCTGTTTAAACTTGGTAAGTATACGTCCTTACAGTTTTTTTTTGAGAAATAGGTAATCTTGAGTTCAGTTCTTTAGTTAAGTCAAGATGAAGGGAAAGTATTGATGCTTTACTGAAGGATAAGTCTGAAAAATAGTTTCTTTTCTTGAGTTCAAATTTAGAAAGTATATACCCTACAAACTGCACATACACGCACCTTGAAACTTGTGTAGGGTTCCTAGGCACTCTCAAGGGGTCTCACAAGGCATCAACCATGCCCGTTTCAAAAATTACGGTGCCGAGAAACCCTAGACTACAGATCGTTATTTAGATGTCGAGGCGAAACATGAAACTAGTTAACACTTAACTACAAGAACGGAAATACAACCTTTGTAGATCCGGTGCTCCACCTCCATAGCTCCGTGATGATGTCTCCTCGCTGTCCAAAACAGATCCCGGGCTCTAGCGTCGGCTTCATCGGAGAATGGACGGGCTAGGTCATCGACGACGATGCCGAAGATGATCTACGTCGAGGCATCGCAAGATCAAGCTCCACCTTCACCAAGCCATGAAAACTTGTGAAGGAAACACACTCTACTACATGGCAAGAGGTAGAGGATGAAGAAATAGGATGTGGGTAGACTTTAGAATTGGATTTCTCACTTGTTTCATCAAGTCACCATTGATGAAGTATGGTTTCTTCATGAAGAAGAAGAAGAGCAAGAAGATGATAGAATATGATAGAAAATCAATACTTATCATAATTTTAACCATAGTTATGTGTAGAGAATTGACCGAGGTTAAAGGAATGGTTAGGGTTAAGCATGAAGTCAAGAATGGTTACAAAGTCAAAGCTTCATGAAGCTTCAACTAAAAACAAAGAAAGCCACCATTCTCTTTAAAATCTTTTCCAAATAAATCAATCAATAAATAAAAGATAAAGCAAAACCCTAATCATCATCTTAACCATGGTTTAATTCTATACACTTAACCAAAGAAGCAAGTATCATCAAACATGATACAAACTTGTGCACAAAAAATATATCATATATACAATGTGCACAAACAAGTGAGAAAATCCATTTAAAATGAACCAATAAAAGTTAATGCAAAGTAATATATCAAATATATAAATATGCATTAAATCATTAAATCAACACTTGATTCAATGATCCGGTCATGTCGCACACAACCAACTAGTATACAATGTATCGGCTTATCGAATCAACGCTTGGATCGATAACTAGGTTATATCGCATACAACAATTCGACACATTGATCGCGAGAATGAAATACGGTATCACATACACGCATTATTCTCGGTCCCGCACATATCTCATATGCGCTCCTATTTCGTTTCGCTTGAGCCAGGAAACCTCTGTATAGGACTCTAAAGACTCGTCAATACGCCGGCAGCAGATGATGATCATATCAAGCACCCATAAGCCGCAAGCGGTCTGCTAAACGTAACGGCCACCCGGGTATTGAGCGATCAGAAGATCGACGAGCAAGCCCGCTCACACTCCAGTGAATCCAACCAGTAACACTACCGTACAGTCCGGTCTCGTCGTCTGATATGTCGCATAACTCGCCTAGGGGTGGTAAACGTCAGACCCCAATAGCTCGATAAGTCGTGTCGATATGAGGTCTATAACAATTCGAGAAACTACTGGTAACACTTACCAGTATATCTCATCAACCCTGGCTAGGGATTTCCTGTTATAGCCAATCGAACACAGCGCAACATCAACTCCCTATACCGGGAGAGACGAATCCCCTCCTATCGCTCATCGCCTCCATGTGATTCGGGACTGTACCCAAAAACCACCGTTTTGCACGCCCTTTTGGACGTGGTAAGGTGGAAATCAAAGCACAGTGTGAACCACACAAGACTCTATGACGATCTCGGGTCAACAGACTACTCTGTACCAGTGTCACCAGAGAACTTCCATCTGACGTGAGGTATATTACCATCTGGGAGTTCTCGGCGAGTCCGTCCAGTGTACCCAGTCTCTACTGAGCACCCGTATATCATCTCTGATGTCAAACACCAATGGATATGGGATCATCCATCTCCCATCTGTATGGGTCGAGAAGGTACACGCTAGTCTACTCTGGTATATCGATGCCCCATCTCGATACACCCACGACTAGGGACTTTGAAGGATGTACTTATGGACTACCATGTCCCTACTAGTATGATCCGCATCATAGTCCAGGTAGTCAAGTACACATCCTAAGGGCTTTACCAACATGTAATAGAGAGACAATCTGTGTACATGTTAAGGTAAAGAGCAACCAGATAGCATACTATCATGTCGAGCAAGAAAGTCCTCCCTATATATGTCCCAGCATCCACTACAATATACATCCAATGTACAGTAATGGCCTCTAGGGCATACATATAACTAACAATCTCCCACTTGCACTAGGGCCATCTGTAGCAGTGGTTGTAGTATCTCATACTCAACCATCCCATAAAAGTCTCTCTCTGGGAATAGGCCTTCGTGAGTGGATCCGCCGTGTTGTCCTCTGAGTCTACTCTCCTAACCTTGATCCCTTAGAGATCAACCATCTCCATGATCAAGTGATACTGCCTTAGAATATGTCTGGATCACTGATGGGATGGGGGTTCCTGGCATAAGCCACAACTCCATTGTCACACAATGGTAGGAACTAAGTTCATCTCATGAACTAATATACATCCAAACAGCCTCTTTGGTAGCATCTTAAGTAGCGATGTATCCAGCCTTTATCGTCTAGTATTCCACGGTATCTAGCTTGGAACTCTTCCAACATACCGTCCATTTACTGAGGGTAAAGACAATGCCTGCGACTGACATTCAGTCGTCTTTATCACCCTGGAACCCTTCCAGTGATTCTCCCCAGGATCGATTGATACCATCTCACTACAACTAGTGAGTATACTAACACCCAAATAACATCTATCTCATAAATGAAAACTCAGGATGGAGGAGGTATCACATTGACCCTATCTGGAGAATCCTTGTGATAAGCGGAGATTGACCAAGCGTAGCATAGGAAACTCCTTCCCTATCATGAGTATGTCATCCACGTACTCTACGAGGATCACCACCATACTCCCTACTACCTTTTTGTATATACAAGGTTCATCTACCATTTTGATGATGTCAACTTCCTTTACTAATCCATCAAAACAGATGTTCCATCTCCGCGATGCCTGCTTTATCCTATAAAGCATCTTGCAAACGTTTCCGCTGCTCCCACTGTCTACGAGGCCCTCTGGCTGTGTACTTATAGACGCACTCTTCTAAATCAGTGTTTAGAAAAGCAGTCATGACACCCAACCTTCAGATATCGTAGTCATGGTATGTAGCCGTGGTAAGTAGTATCTGGATGGACTTAAGCATAGGTACTGGAAAAGGTTTCATCATTATCCACGCCTGGTCAATGACGAAAACCTTTAACAAGTCTAGCTTTGAAAGTCTCAACTTTTCCATCTACACCAAGTAATCTTCTCAAGATATACTTGCTCCTGATGGGGATTTAACCCTTCAGATATAGCAGCCAAAGTCCATACTTTGCTGGTGTACATGGATTCCATCTCAGATTGCTAAGCATCCAGCCATTCTTACAGAGTCTTACTCCTGATGGCCAGCTCGAAATTAGTTGGGTCATCATCTCATGATGCAATCCTCGCTCCCACTGTCATAGAGAAACCGAAGTAACTCTCAGGTGGGTGAGGAACCCTACTAGATCGGCGGAGAGGCTGAGGTTCGTTGGAATCTACTGAATCCTTTGGTAGTACCAAATCATCTGCTGTCATTTGTATAGCTGGAACATTTCCAGTTCTACATAACAGTATTTGCCTCGAGCTTGTCCGGATTATGCTTTTAGACATAGGCTGGACAACCCCAAATCTTAACTAATTTAAGATATGGGCTCTTCCCATTCCATATCACATATGAAATGGTAGGCTACTGATTTGATTAGAACCCTATTCAATAGGTATGCAGCTTCTCAAGTGCTAAAAGGAAATAGGTAACTCAGTATTACTCATCATAGAGCACACCTTTTCATATAGGGTGTATCTGCTCCGCCCCGATATACCATCGTGCTATGGTGTATACAGAGGAGTAATTCTGAGAGAGAATCTCATTCTCCTTTAAAATAGTCCAGGATTTCCGTGCTCAAGTATTCTCCTCCTTGATCTCATCATAGGACATAATACTTATACCCGTATTGGTTCTCTACTTCTATCTTATATTCTGTGAATATCTCAAAAGGTTCAGACTTGTGTTTCAACAGAAACATATGTCTGAATCTCGAGAGATTATCAGAGAATGTAATGAAGTACAAAGAACCTTACCAGGTATGTGTAGACAGGGGACCTTTATACATCAACATGTATCATCCCAAGAGTTCACTAACTCTTTCTCTGTTTCCAATAAACAGAGCTATGGTCATTTTATCTTTGTAACATGACTGGCGAGTTTCACAAGATGTAAATTCAAACTGATTTAAATATGCATCTAAATGTAACTCCAGCTAGACGGGTCGCATTGATATGACCTAGTCTACAATACCTCAAGAAGGATTCGTTCATTTCTGAACTCTTCCTCTTGTGTGTGTTTCGTATACTAAGAACTGTAATTTGATTTAGAACGTCAATGCTTTTAGATAACGTGCCTGAACCGATCAACTTTTGATATAGGAAATGTTCAAAACATTATCCAACAATACAAAATTTTATCATTTCTTTACTAATAAAGAGACTGATATGATTTTGTATATCAGGTTCGGTATCTAATAACATTCATTCAGAATCAATCTATTGGTAATACAGGGTGACAGTGACCGACAGACTTGGCTGCAACACTTGCCCCGTTTTCTGCCTCATGAAACTTATCATCCGTTCTCAGTTTTTCTACCTTTTTGTAGCCCTATGTAACAGATTACATATCTGGGATCCTGATCCGGTATCATATACCCAGGATGCGGAGGATACTGAGAAATAGTTCTGTATAATGAACACACCCGAAGATGATGCATCAGCATGCACTCTCTTCGTTTGGGTGGCACGGGAAATCTGGTATTCCCCAATTTCCTACTCTGTCTTATAACAATTATAAGTTGGAGCGGGACCAACGTTCCCCAGCTCAGTATAACAAGCGGGTTCGGTCAATAATCCGTATTATTATCTTGATTAAGGCGTGATATGGTCGCTACTAGGAGAGAGAGAGAAGAAAACACTTAGCGTGCGCTCTTGCAAGATCGGATTGGTTATTATTTTATCTAATCAGGATGGCTCCCACTGCTTTTTATCAAATCTTCCTTCAAACCCTAAAAGGAAAGACTAGCCGGGATTAATTACACACTACAAGTTCGCCAATCTTTCAGCCAGGCCAGTGTCGGTACTTTCAGGGAGGTCCCCCGTGCTTTCGCACGAACCTAATTAATGTAAACCTCGTTTTCCCAGAGGCGTAACCTCGTTAACACCTTTCTAGACACCTACTTGATCGGCTAATTGTAATGTGTTAAAACTCTCCCAGGAGTAACAATTACTCGCAGCGGGTATCGGGATCCAACTATCTCATAGAAGGTATGCAATCTCATTGCAAATTTCAACACTTGAAATTCCCGATAATATTTTGCCCCTAACCTCCTATGACCTTGACAAAGGCCAACAAACCATAGGATGCTAGTCAAATTCAACCCGTCATTTCCTGATTGAATTAAACCAACCCGCACGGCCCTTGACAAAGGCCAACAAGGTCGCACGACTACCCTAACTCAATCTGCATCATATTCATAAGCAGATAAGCACCAGTCAGCTACCGCACACTACGCCTTGACAAAAGCCAACAAACGCAGCACGAATACTAACTACTACTTATCTGAAATGACGGAGGGCTACGACAGGTTTTTCTGAAAACCTATTGCGTAATGAACTTGATATCGTTGTAGGATCGAATGAATTTTAAAATGGAGTGTTTTTGAGGCTTTTCCAGTTTTGCTAAAGGAGTCACTCCCGGTGAAGGGATCGTCGGTCCTTTCCTCGTCGAATGAGGTGCGGGATATATCATATATATCACTGTGCAAAGCAGAAACTCTTAAAAGCAATCAAACTACAAACCGAGTGTGTAGCATCTGCCAGTTATTGCTAAAGGAGTCAATCCCGGTGAAGGGATTTCGGTCCTTTCCTCATCGAATAAGGTGCTGGATATATCATATATACCGCTGTGCAAAGCAAGAACTGTAGCTACCTGTTTTATTTTGAAATTCGATTCTACAACATCTTAGGTTTCTTTTATTTCATTAATCTCATTAATGAAGTCCCATCATTTAATGTACCTAAACATCACAGATAAATACGACGTACACTTATTCCATCCGCATTCGCCTCGATGTCCCCTCGTGCACCGTTAGGTTAGGTAACTAACGAAAGAGCAGGGCAGGGCTAGCACGGGTGTAAAACATAAGTAACGTCTATATAATATATCATATATACTATATACTGTATCTATCACAGAACATCACATGATCACATCACAGATATCGCAGCAGAAGAAACATATGAAATATTGGATATACTAGGACGTCCGTGTTTTCAATACGAGCCAGTAAAAAACACGGATTTCACGGTCGTGATGAATAGCCAAACCTACACCCCTAGACCCCTACGGGAGCGGCAAGCAACCATTCCAATTCTATAGTTAGGAGACCCGGACTCGACTCCTCGAGTTGGTCTCCCACTGGACCCCAGAACCCGGTTACTTGTGCCCTCCTCCTTGGGTCTATCCTAGTGCAGAAAAGTAAATAATATACAAAAGGTGACTACTTCCGCAACCTGGAAGTGCCCCAATAAAAGAATATTACATACAAGTTTTTACATGAATGAAAATGAAAAACACTCATCTTACATAAAACCCCCGGCTATTCAAACACGACGATCCAATATAACATATCCAGCAACACATAACATCACATGTCATCAACGTAAGTAAATATGCGCATCCCAATTGTCGTTGACATATAGCAACGAAACCGGCGATATCACATATTACACTTACGGTCATAGAAAAGAAAGTGTAAAACTATAACAGTTGGAATCCGCAACCACCTCAGACATCGCATGCCTGACCAAATGAATTACTTAGACATCGCATGCCTAACAATTATAAACCCCGCATTTTAGTCTCATTATCGAAAACACTTTTCAATATCAAGTCGGGTAATTCAACAAGATTCCCGACATCCTAATCGAATGCTCGTCGCAAACTTCAGTAGACGGTCGGACCCCCGATACCGACGACGAAGTGCACCAAGGCGGAACACCGCTACCGCGAGCACCCGAATGGATGCTTTCGGCTACGGGGTTCTCCTACAGTCACTTGGTCGGGGCTATGGAGTGAGGCTGTCTATTAAGTTTATCCGGCGAGTATCCGCGTACGCTACGTGATTGCGACGGACTTTTGATCACATCAAAATTCCGTGGCAACCGATCAAGTGAGACTAAACTGCTATGTTTATAACATTCATTCAGTTATCTCATAACTGTTTGTGAATTCCAAGTATTGTATCACATTCCAGATAATTAGAAAATGTTAAACTTTCCGATCGAACATTCAAACACCCAAGTTTTCCCGAAACAGCTCAACACATGAAATAAGTCTAACAACATTCAGTTCGTGCCTCAGTACCAACGGTCCAGCCGTAGAAGGGTCAAGCCAACGCCTCACATGTGGCACGCCGTACTGCCCCAAACCCGAAGGTTCAAAGGGCAGTTCAAGACGGTCACATAATCGAGTTAAGGTTTGTTGTCTTCTAGATGGTCCATCGCGTTACTTGCACTACTTAGAACGTCGTTAAACTACGGAAAAGTCCAACACTTGGAAATTTCCCGACAGGGGAAAAATTGGGTATTTATATCCGGTCGAACTTTTTAACATATTCTAAGATTATCCAGAAAAGCACACAGACAGAATTCGACAATCCGATCGATACACCGAGTCCCCAATACAACCCAGAAAATGCAACTCTGTAAAAAAAATATTAAAAATCCCCAGGAAAACCAGCACAGACAACTAAGAATTACTGTGCAAAATTGGATGCACAAAACGACAAAATGGCCGCGGATCCACCGCACGAGCCATGCTCGTGCCGCGGAACCGCGGCTCATTGAAGGAATTAGGAACACAAATTTTACAGTAACACTTATAATTGCCTGCTGATTTCTCTGCATATTTTTAATATTGAAAAACTCCAGAATTTGGAAAAAGTCCAGAGAGCATGTTTGTGTTAGGATTTCGTGTTCGTTCGGACTTCAAACTCCGTCTAGACTTCGCCTAAGGCTCTAGCTAGGCGCTGATACCACTGTAGGGTTCCTAGGCACTCTCAAGGGGTCTCACAAGGCATCAACCATGCCCGTTTCAAAAATTACGGTGCCGAGAAACCCTAGACTACAGATCGTTATCTAGATGTCTAGGCGAAACATGAAACTAGTTAACACTTAACTACAAGAACGGAAATACAACCTTTGTAGATCCGGTGCTCCACCTCCATAGCTCCGTGATGATGTCTCCTCGCTGTCCAAAACAGATCCCGGGCTCTAGCGTCGCCTTCATTGGAGAATGGACGGGCTAGGTCATCGACGACGATGCCGAAGATGATCTACGTCGAGGCATCGCTAGATCAAGCTTCACCTTCACCAAGCCATGAAAACTTGTGAAGGAAACACACTCTACTACTTGGCAAGAGGTAGAGGATGAAGAAATAGGATGTGGGTAGACTTTAGAATTGGATTTCTCACTTGTTTCATCAAGTCACCATTGATGATGTAAGGTTTCTTCATGAAGAAGAAGAAGAGCAAGAAGATGATAGAATATGATAGAAAATCAATACTTATCATAATTTTAACCATAGTTATGTGTAGAGAATTGACCAAGGTTAAAGGAATGGTTAGGGTTAAGCATGAAGTCAAGAATGGTTACAAAGTCAAAGCTTCATGAAGCTTCAACTAAAAACAAAGAAAGCCACCATTCTCTTTAAAATCTTTTCCAAATAAATCAATCAATAAATAAAAGATAAAGCAAAACCCTAATCATCATCTTAACCATGGTTTAATTCTATACACTTAACCAAAGAAGCAAGTATCATCAAATATGATACAAACTTGTGCACAAAAAATATATCATATATATAATGTGCACAAACAAGTGAGAAAATCCATTTAAAGTGAACCAATACAAGTTAATGCAAAGTAATATATTAAATATATAAATATGCATTAAATCATTAAATCAACACTTGATTCAATGATCCGGTCATGTCGCACACAACCGACTAGTATACAATGTATCGGCTTATCGAATCAACGCTTGAATCGATAACTAGGTTATATCGCATACAACAATTCGACACATTGATCGCGAGAATGAAATACGGTATCACATACACGCATTATTCTCGGTCCCGCACATATCTCATATGCGCTCCTATTTCGTTTCGCTTGAGCCAGGAAACCTCTGTGTAGGACTCTAAAGACTCGTCAATACGCCGGCAGCAGATGATGATCATACCAAGCACCCACAAGCCGCAAGCGGTCTGCTAAACGTAACGGCCACCTGGGTATTGAGCGATCAGAAGATCGACGAGCAAGCCCGCTCACACTCCAGTGAATCCAACCAGTAACATTACCGTACAGTCCGGTCTCGTCGTCTGATATGTCGCATAACTCGCCTAGGGGTGGTAAACGTCAGACCCCAATAGCTCGATAAGTCGTGTCGATATGAGGTCTATAACAATTCGAGAAACTACTGGTAACACTTACCAGTATATCTCATCAACCCTGGCCAGGGATTTCCTGTTATAGCCAATCGAACACAGCGCAACATCAACTCCCTATACCGGGAGAGACGAATCCCCTCCTATCGCTCATCGCCTCCATGTGATTCGGGACTGTACCCAAAAACCACCGTTTTGCACGCCCTCTTGGACGTGGTAAGGTGGAAATCAAAGCACAGTGGGAACCACACAAGACTCTATGACGATCTCGGGTCAACAGACTACTCTATACCAGTGTCACCAGAGAACTGCCATCTGACGTGAGGTATATTACCATCTGGGAGTTCTCGGCGAGTTCGTCCAGTGTACCCAGTCTCTACTGAGCACCCGTATATCATCTCTGATGTCAAACACTAATGGATATGGGATCATCCATCTCCCATCTGTATGGGTCGAGAAGGTACACGCTAGTCTACTCTGGTATATCGATGCCCCGTCTCGATACACCCACGACTAGGGACTTTGAAGGATGTACTTATAGACTACCATGTCCCCACTAGTATGATCCGCATCATAGTCCAGGTAGTCAAGTACACATCCTAAGGTCTTTACCAACATGTAATAGAGAGACAATCTGTGTACATGTTAAGGTAAAGAGCAACCAGATAGCATACTATCATGTCGAGCAAGAAAGTCCTACCTATATATGTCCCAGCATCCACTACAATATACATCCAATGTACAGTAATGGCCTCTAGGGCATACATATAACTAACAACTTGGGATAGTAGAGGATACCTAGAAATACTCTTGCCAGAAAGCCTAGTATGAAAGAAAAAACGGTATTTAAAGCTAAACACCAAAAGAGCATATTGAAAAATATATCCGGTCTTGAAAAAGAAAAAGAAAAAGAAAAATAGAATAAAGTCAAGACCTGGAAACTGCTATTTACGCTTTAAAGTTCACACATTCAGTAATCGGCCGTTAGTGCCTCAAGAAGCATTAATAGTCGCATGAAAGGTGTGTGAGCAAATCCGTCCATCCTTAATGAAAAGAAGTAGTATTAGGTATTAGGGCAAGGGTATTATAGCTTGAATTGAATTCTTGAGTGTAGGGGTGCAAATATACACACACGTAGGGGTATACAATCGATGTTTGAATAAAAGATAGAAATAAAGAATAAGACTTGTGTTTTCTGTAAAGTTGATAAAAATCCCTGATTTGAGGCCGCACTTTAGAAGGAAAACTCAGGAGAACCAACATCTTTCTAAACTTTTTTGGAACGTATAAGACCTAAGGTTAAATAGATAGGAGGTGTGAAAAATAAGGTTTGGATATTTCTAACTTAGGATGATAGAATTTCTAACTTAAATACTAAACTGTAGGAGTAGAATCAACGTTAACTTATGACACTAGCTTGACGGGATTTTTTGGGTAGTATCCGCTGAAAACCCTCAGGAAACAACACTCCTCCTACTAGGGACACCTAGAGGTTTAATGTCTTGTTGCACATGCTCAGTGCAATCGCGTTCCCTGCGAAAGTGCGGTTAGGACTTTATTTTTGTGAATAATTGGTTTTGCTCGGGACGAGCAAAAGTTATGTTTGGGGGTATTTGTTCATAACAGAATACTGCATTTTATACCGCCCATTCTTATGCTCGTGTGTTTATAGGTAGGTTCTTTTAATCCGTGTTTGTTGCATATTTACAGAGTACAGGTTTCCAGTCTAAATATTGCAAATCAAGACAAAATCTCTACAGTTA
This sequence comes from Agapanthus africanus, assembly GCA_030015575.1. Classification (NCBI taxonomy): domain Eukaryota; kingdom Viridiplantae; phylum Streptophyta; class Magnoliopsida; order Asparagales; family Amaryllidaceae; genus Agapanthus; species Agapanthus africanus. The sequence continues at coordinate 221,388,158 of JASDDO010000016.1, read as the reverse complement.
CGCCAAAAGCAGAACATCTGTTGACAGCAGATAAAAGCCGGGTTCCGGTCATCCATATCCGTCCAGTGCCGAGTACCAGTTCCTGAGACAAGACATATGACAATGGTCATTCGTGTCTTGGACAAGCACAGAGCACGAGGGGGGCAGCATAAGAATCAATGGGTGCGCGGAGCTCGAGAGAGATAGAAGTCAAAAGTGAAGAAAAGATAGCAATCTTGGACTAAGAATTCTGAAGATATTCTGGAAAGATTATCAGAAAATACATGTACCAGACAACAGGGGACAGCAAACCAGGGACTCCGACCAAAACCCACTGCCCAACTCCTCTATACGGCCGCAGAGCCGCGGCCTAAGCAGGCTTAGGCCGTGGAACCGCGGCCGTACGGTCTCCTCTCTGTGTCGTTTTTCTGGGGCAGTTTTGTACTTTTATATAGAGCCATATTCTTGCCCTAGATTTCCAGCTCCCTGCCTATAAATACTCCAGAACTGAGCTAAGCCAAGGGTCCAATTTGGTGTTCATTCTTGGTTCCTCTTTTTGTTAGGATTTAGTCTTTTTCTTCTTCTTCTTCATCTTTTCTCCATGAAAATTGTAGTGAGAGCTTTTTGAGTGGAAGATCAATGAAGATGAGGGCTTTTGTATCATTCTCTCTTGTTTAACTTCCCCTTGAGATTCTTGCTTCCTCTTGATCTTTCAACCTCTTCATTGAGCTTGAAAGGTTAAGGGTTAGTTATTGATCTCAAGAGTCGTATTTTCTTATGAAATTAGCACTTCATTTCACATGCGTTCTCTACCCTTCTCTTTATCTTGCAACCTCTTGATTGAGCTTGCAACTTTAAGGATTGGCTATTGATCCCATGCTTGTCTTGAGTTCTATGTTCTTGTAATTACTTTCTTGTTCTTTTTATTGCTTATTTATTACTTGCTTTTTATTACCTTGCTTTACTTTCTTGCAATTTATATTCATGCACTTAATTACTTGTAATCTTTTCTTTTCTTTGTTCTTTTCTTTTGCTCTTTTTGATTTGTTTTGTGAATGGTTGTAATTATCATTGTTAAGAACAAATACGGTATTGTAAGTAAAGACTTTCTTTTCTCATTTCCTTTTCCCGTTATTTTCCATTGAACTCTGCCCAAACCATACGCAAGCGCTCCGTTAGGCACCCTACCCTAACAAGGTAACGGTGATTCCTAACCGCGACCGGTTGCGTTCGGTTTGGCCGGAGGCGAAAGCAAGAGACAAGAACGGAAGGACAAGGGTAAATAAGCCGTATTCCACGAATACAGCGCTTAAATCCCCTAATCCACGTTGTTGCCGATTGCTCTAGCTTCAATTGGTCAAGACTCGGCTCAAAGGTTTTGAGTACGGATTTCTTTAGCTTATAATTTCGTATCTTTTTCTTAACAACTTTATACTTGCAAATAATACACATAGGATAGAATCGAACAAACACATACAAATTCCTTATTGACTCGTCTAAGACAAGAAAGGACATACAACCATCTCCCTGTGGATCGACCCGTGCTCAACCGGCTAGCTGCATAGCGACACCGTCTTGATTGCGGTTAACTTTAATTCTTCCAATCAGGGTGGTAAACGTCAGACCCCAATAACCGATAAGTCGTGCCGATGTGAGGCTCATAACGGGTCGAGAAACTACTGGTTACACTTACCAGCAAATCTCTGATCAGCCCTGGCCAGGGACTTCCCTGTTACGGCCAATCGAGCACTGCGCAACATCAACCCCCAATACCGGGAGAGACGAAACCCCTCCTATCGCTCATTGCCTCCAAGTGACTCGGGACTGTACCCAAAGACCACCGTTTTGCACGCCCTCATGGATGTGGTAATGTGGAGATCAAAGCACAGTGGGAATCACACAAGACTCTATGACGATCTCGGGTCAACAGACTAACCTGCACAAGTGTCACCTGAGAACTGCCATCTGACGTGAGGTATAATACCATCTAGGAGTTCTCAGCGAGTCCGTCCAGTGTACCCAGTCTCCACTGAGCACCTGTACACTATCTCTGATGTCAAACACCAATGGATATGGGATCATCCATCGCCCATCTCATGGGTCGAGAAGCGTATACGCTAGTCTACACTGGTATATCGATGCCCCGTCTCGATACACCCACGACTAGGGACCTTGAAGGATGTACCTATGGACTACCATGTCCCCACTAGTATGATCTGCATCATAGTCCAGGTAGTCAAGTACACATCCTAAGGGCTTTACCAACATGTAACTATAAGACAGTTTCAAGAGACTAGTATACATGTTAAGATAAAGTGCAACCAGATAGCATATTATCATATCGATCAAGAAAGTCATCTCTATATATGTCCAAGCATCCAATATAATATACATCATCTGTTCAATACAGGCCTCTAGGGCATACATACAACTAACAATCTCCCACTTGCACTAGGGCCAGCTGCTATAGTATCGCATACCGAGCATCCCGAAGAGTCTCTAAAACTGTGTTTGGGGAATGGCCTTCGTGAGTGGATCCGCCGTGTTGTTCTTCGTGTCAACCTTCCTGACCTCGATCTCCCGGCGATCAACTATCTCCCGGATCAGGTGATACCGCCTCAGAATGTGCCTGGATCGCTGATGGGACCTGGGTTCCTTGGCCAAAGCCACCGCTCCATTGTTATCACAATACAAAGGTATTGGATGCTCAATGGATGGAACCACACCAAGTTCAGTAATGAACTTCTTGATCCAGACAGCCTCTTTGGCAGCATCGTTGGCAGCGATGTATTCAGCCTCCATCGTCGAGTCTGCCACGGTTTCCTGCTTGGAACTCTTCCAGCTAACCTCCCCTCCGTAAAGGGTAAGGACAAATCCCGACTGTGATTTAGAGTCGTCCTTATCACTCTGGAAGCTCGAATCGGTAAAGGTGTCCACTTGGAGTTCTCCGTTACCATACACCAAGAGCATCTCTTTAGTCCTTCGCAAGTACTTGAGAATGCTCTTCACAGCTGTCCAGTGACTCTCTCCAGGATCAGCTTGATACCTGCTCACTATACTTAGTGAGTATGCTACATCGGGTCTGGTACATAGCATCGCATACATGATAGAGCCTACAGCCGAAGCATAGGGTATCCCTTGCATGCGAGCTCTCTCCAAATCAGTCTTGGGAGACATCTCTTTGGAGAGAGTGACTCCAGAGATCGTGGGCAAGTTCCCACGCTTGGATTCTTCCATACTAAACCTCTTTAGTATGGTGTCAATGTACCTGGATTGGGACAATCCCAATATCCGTTTGGATCTATCTCTATAGATCCTAATTCCCAATATGCAGGAGGCATCACCAAGATCTTTCATTGAGAATCTTTGTGATAAGAAGAGCTTGACCGCTTGCAGAATAGGAATATCATTTCCTATCAAGAGTATGTCGTCCACGTACAATACGAGGAAGACAACCTTACTCTCTGCTACCTTCTTGTAGATACAAGGTTCATCTGGGTTTTTGACGAAATCAAACTCTTTGATAACGACGTCAAAGCAGATGTTCCAACTCCGCGATGCTTGCTTTAATCCATAAATGGATTTAAGCAGCTTGCACACCTTCCCGCTGCTCCCACTGTCTACGAAACCCTCTGGCTGAGTCATGTACACGCACTCTTCTAAATCACCGTTTAGAAAGGCGGTCTTAACATCCATTTGCCAGATTTCGTAGTCATGATATGCAGCAATGGCAAGCATGATCCGGATGGATTTAAGTATAGCCACTGGAGAAAAGGTTTCGTCATAGTCCACACCTGGTCTTTGACGAAAACCCTTTGCAACAAGCCTAGCTTTGAAAGTCTCCACTTTCCTATCTACACCAAGTTTCTTCTTGAAGATCCACTTGCTCCCAATGGGTTTTACCCCTTCAGGAGCAACTTCCAAAGTCCATACTTTGTTGGTGTACATGGATTCCATCTTAGACCGCATAGCATCCAGCCATTTCACTGAGTCCCTACTCGTGATGGCCTGCTCGAAGCTAGTTGGGTCATCATCCTCCATGATGCAATCCTCGCTTCCACCGTCAATGAGAAAACCGTAGTATCTCTCAGGTGGACGAGATACCCTACTAGATCAGCGGAGAGGCTGGGGTTCGTCGAGTTCTACTGAATCCTCTGGTTCTACCAAGTCTTCTGTTACAGTTTGTGTTGCTGGAACCTCTTCCAGTTCTACCTCAATGCTACTTGTCTGTTTCATAAGAAAACTCTTTTCTAAGAAAGTGGCATGTCGAGAAACAAACATTTTTTGTTCCTCAGAGTGGTAGAAGATATACCCTCGCGTATGTTTGGGATATCCAACAAACTTACATAGAACAGACCTTGCCTCGAGCTTGTCTGAATTTTGTGTTTTAACATAGGCCGGACAACCCCATATCTGAATAAAATTAAGACATGGTCTCTTGCCATTCCATATCTCATATGGAGTGGTAGGCACTGATTTGGTTGGAAATCTATTCAATAGGTATGCAGCAGTCTCCAGTGCATATCCCCAGAAGGAAATAGGTAACTCAGCTGCACTCATCATAGAGCGCACCATATCTAATAGGGTGCGATTTCTCCGCTCCGATACACCGTTGTGCTGTGGTGTATAAGGAGGAGTAAGCTGAGAGAGAATCCCATTCTCTTTTAGATAATCTCAGAATTCGTTACTTAAGTATTCTCCTCCTCGATCAGATCGAAGGATCTTAATACTTTTGTCCGTTTGGTTCTCTACTTCTTGTTTATATTCTCTAAATTTCTCAAAAGCTTCTGATTTGTGTTTCATCAGGAACACATATCCGAATCTAGAGAGATCGCCAGTGAATGTAATGAAGTATGAAGAACCATTCCTGGCATGGGTAGACTTGGGACCGCATGCATCACTATGTACCAGTCCTAAGAGTTCAGTAACTCTTTCTCCGTGTCCACTAAACGGAGCTTTGGTCATTTTTCCTTTGAGACATGAATGGCAAGTATCATAAGATGATAATTCGAACGGATTCAAATAACCATCCTTATGCAACTTAGCTAGTCGTGTCTCATTGATATGGCCAAGTCTACAGTGCCACAAGAAGGATTCATTCATTTCTGAGCTTTTCCTCTTGTGTGTGTTTTGTATATTGAAGACTGTATTTTGATTGAGAATGAATATGCCATTATGTAGCGAGCCTGCTGCAATCAACTTTTGATCTAGGAATATGTTCATAACATTATCCTTTACTACAAAATTATACCCTTCTTTACTCAATAAAGAAACTGATATAATGTTGCACATCATGTTCGGTATATAATAACACTCATTCAGAATTATTGTATCACCACTTGGTAATACTAGGTGATATTCGCCAACTGCTTTGGCTGCAGCATTTGCACCGTTCCCTACTTGAACGGAATGATCACCTTTTCCCAGTTCTCTACCTTTTCGCAGCCCATGTAACATCTTACATTTGTGGGATCCTGATCCGGTATCTAATACCCAGGACGTAAGGTGAACTGAGAAACAGTTCTCAATGACAAACACACCCGAAGATGATGCATCAACATGCATGTTCTCCGTTTGGGCGATGTGAGAATCCAGATATTCTCCTGTCTCCTGTTCATTCTTATAACACTTATAAGATAGAACGGGTTCAACGTTCCCCTGCAAAGTATAACATGCGGGTTCGGTCAATACATCCATATTATTATCTTTATTAGGGCATGACATGGTCGCTACCTGGAGAGAGAGAGAAGAAAACACTTTAGCGTATGCTCGTGCAAGATCAGATTGGTTATTATCTTATCTAATCAGGATGGCTACCACTGGTTTTTATCAAATCTTCCTTCAAACCCTAAAAGGAAAGACTAGCCGGGATTAATTACACACTACAAGTTCGCCAATCTTTCAGCCAGGCCAGTGTCGGTACTTTGAGGGAGGTCCCCCGTGCTTTCGCACGAACCTAATTAATGTAAACCTCGTTTTTCCAGAGGCGTAACCCCGTTGACACCTTTCTAGACACCTACTTGATCAGCTAATTGCAATGTGTAAAACACTCCCAGGAGTAACTCTTACTCACAGTGGGTATCGGGATCCAACTATCTCATAGAAGGTATGCAATCTCATTGCAAATTTCAACACTTGAAATTCCCGATAATACTTTTGCCCCTAGCATCCTGTGACCTTGACGGAGGCCAAACTACCCACAGGGCGCTAGTCAAGTTCAACCCGTCATTTATTGATCGAATTAAACCCACCCGTACGACCCTTGACGGAGGCCAAACTACGCCGTACGAATACCCTAATCCAATCGCATCATATGCTTGCAGATAAGCACTAGTTAGCTACCATACACTACGCCTTGACGGAGGCCAAACTACCGCAACATGAATACTAAGTAGCACTTATCTGAAATGACGGAGGGCTACGCAGGTTTTTCTGAAAACCATGAGCGTAATGAACTTGATATCGTTGTAGAATCAAAATGAAGTTTTGAAATGGAGTGATTTTGAGGCTTTTCTAGTTTTGCTAAAGGAGTCACTCCCGGTGAAGGGATCTCTGTCCTTTCCTCGTCGAATGAGGTGCGGGATATATCATATATATCGCTGTGCAAAGCAAAAACTCTTAAAAGCAATCAAAACCAGACCGAGTGTGTAGCATCTGCCACTTACTGCTAAAGGAGTCACTCCCGGTGAAGGGATCTCGGTCCTTTCCTCATCGAATAAGGTGCAAGGTATATCATATATACCGCTATGCAAAGAAAGAACTGTAGCTGCCTGTTTTGTTTAAAATTTGATTCTACAACATCTTAGGTTTCTTTTCTTTCATTAATCACATTAATGAAGTCCCATCATTTAAGTCACCTAAACATCACAGATAAATACGACGTACACTTATGCCATCCGCATTCGCTTGGATGTCCCCTCGTGCACCATTAGGTTAGGTAACTAACGACAGAGCAGGGCAGGGCTAGTGTGGATGCAAAACATAAGTAACGTCTATATAATATATCATATATACTATATACTGTATCTATCACAGAACATCACATGATCACATCACAGATATCGCAGCAGAAGAAACATATGAAACATTGGATATACTAGGACGTCCGTGTTTTCAATACGAGCCAGTATAAAACACGGATTCCACGGTCGTGATGAATAGCCAATCCCACACCCCTAGACCCCTACGAGAGCGGAAAGCAACCCTGCCAATTCTAGGATTAGGAGACCCGGACTCGATTCCTCGAGTTGGTCTCCTACTGGACCCCAGAACCCGGTTACTTGTGGTCCCCTCCTTGGGTCTATCCTAATGCGGAAAAGTAAATAATATACAAAAGATGACAACTTCCGCAACTTGGAAGTGCCTCAAATAAAGGAATATTACATACAAGTTTTTATATGAATGAAAATGAAAAACACTCATCTCACATAAAAAACCCCGGCTATTCAAACACGACGATCCAATATAACATATCCAGCAACACATAACATCACATGTCATCAACGTAAGTAAATATGCGCATCTCAATTGTCGTTGACATATAGCAACGAAACCGGCGATATCACATATTACACTTACGGTCACAGAAAAGAAAGCGTAAAACTACAACAATTGGAATCCGCAACTTCTTTAGACATCGCATGCCTAATCAAATGAAATACTTAGACATCACATGCCTAACAGATATAAATCCTGCATTTTAGTCTCATTATCGAAAACTCTTTTCAATATCATGTGGGACTAAACTGCTAGATTTATAACATTCATTCAGTTATCTCATAACTGTTTGTGAATTCCAATTATTGTATCCAATTCCGGATAAATAGAAAATATTAAACTTTCCGATCGAATATTCGGACACCCAAGTTTTCCCGAAACCGTTCAACACATGAAATAGGTTCAAAGACATTCACTTCATGACTCAGTACCAACGGTCCAGCCGTAGAAGGGTCAAGCCAACGCCTCACATGTGGCACGCCGTACTGCCCCAAACCCGAAGTTTCAAAGGGCAGTTCAAGACGGTCACATAATCGAGTTAAGGTTTGTTGTCTTCTAGAGGGACCATCGCGTTACTTGCACTACTCAGAACGTCCTTAAACCACACAAAAATCCAACACTTGGATATTTTTCCGGCAGGGGAAAAGTTGGGTATTTATATCCGGTCGAACTTTTTAACATATTCTAAAGTCATCCGGAAATACACAAAAACGAAATTTGATAATCCGGTCGAAACATCGAAGCTCTAAAACACCCCAGAAAATTCAACTCTTGAATAAATATTAAAAATACCCATAAAACTCAGCTGCTGAAATGATGAATTACTGTGCAACGTAGGAGGGCAGACGTCATCATTAGGCCGCGGAACCGCCGCACAGGCCATGCTTCTACCGCGGTTCCGCCGTACAATTTACTGTTCATGGGATAAATTTTGCATCGTAATTCTTAGATTTCCCTGCTGAAATTTTTAAGCATTTTTAATATGGAAAAATACCATATTTTAGAAAAAGTCCAGAGAGCACTTGGGTTTTAGGGTTTCGGGTTCGTTCGAGTTTCAAACGTCGTCTAGACTTCGCCTAAGGCTCTAGCTAGGCTCTGATACCACTGTAGGGTTCCTAGGCACTCTCAAGAGGTCTCACAAGGCATCAACCATGCCAATTTCAAATTTTATGGGTGCCGAGAAACCCTAACACGGATCGTTGACTAGAGATTGGGCGAAAAACGAAAACTAGTTAACATCTTAATTAAAGGAGAGAGGCTACAACCTTTATAGATCCGTTTCTCCACTTCCTAAGCTCCACGTAGGCGTCCTCTCGCTGTCCATCTCGAATCCCGAACTCAAACGTCGGCTTCATCGGAGAATTGGGCGGACTAGGTCGTCGGCTTCGTGCCGAAGATGATCTACGTCGAGGCTGCACAAGTTCAAGCTCCAACTTCACCAAGTTGTGAAACTTGTGAAGAAAACACCCAAAACAACTTGGCAAGAGGTAGAGGGTGAAGAAATTGGAGGTGGGTTCACTTTAGAATTGGATTTCACTCACTTTAGCTCAAGTTGCCATTGATGGGCTTAAGCTTTTCTTGAAGAAGAAGATGATCAAGAAGAAGAAAGAATATGATAAGTTATTTTCATAATAGAAAAGAAATCAATACTTATCATATCCTAACTAAGGTTAAGTGTAGAGAATAGACCATGGTAAGTGGGAATGGTTAGGGTTAAGCATGAAGACAAAATGATCTCTTTAGTCAAAGCTTCATGAAGCTTCAACAAGCTTCATGATAAAAAGAAACCATTTTCTTTTCTTTTATCCATTTAAATAAATAAAGATTGGATAAATAAATAGATGAATAACTCAAAACCCTAACCATTATCATAACCATGGTTTAATTCTTTGCACAAACCCAAGAAAATATGTATCATCAAACATGATACAATCAAGTGCACACAAAAACATATCATATATACAATGTGCACTTCAAGTGAGAAAATCCTTTTAAAATGAACCAATACTAGTTAATGCAAATTAATATATCAAATATATAATTATACATTAAATCATTAAATCAACACTTGATTCAATGATCCGGTCATGTCGCACATAACCGACTAGTATACAATGTATCGATTTATCGAATCAATGATTCGACAACTAGGTTATATCGCATACAACCAATCGAAACATTCATCGTGAGAATGAAATACGGTATCACATAGACGCATTATTCTCGGTCCCGCACATATCTCATATGCGCTCCTATTTCGTTTCGCTTGAGCCAGGAAACCTCTGTGTAGGACTCTAAAGACTCGTCAATACGCCGGTAGCAGATGATGATCATATCAAGCACCCACAAGCCGCAAGCGGTCTGCTAAACGTAACGGCCATCCAGGTATTGAGCGATCAGAAGATCGACGAGCTCGCCCGCTCACACTCCTGTGAATCCAACAAGTAACACTTACCGTAGAGTCCGGTCTGTTCGTCTGATATGTCGCATATCAAGTCTAGGGGTGGTAAACGTCAGACCCCAATAACCGATAAGTCATGCCGATGTGAGGCTCATAACGGGTCGAGAAACTACTGGTAACACTTACCAGCAAATCTCTGATCAGCCCTAGCCAGGGACTTCCCTGTTACGGCCAATCGAGCACTGCGCAACATCAACCCCCAATACCGGGAGAGACGAAACCCCTCCTATCGCTCATTGCCTCCATGTGACTCGGGACTGTACCCAAAGACCACCGTTTTGCATGCCCTCATGGACGTGGTAAGGTGGAGATCAAAGCACAGTGGGAATCACACAAGACTCTTTGACGATCTCGGGTCTACAGACTAACCTGCACAAGTGTCACCTGAGAACTGCCATCTGACGTGAGGTATAATACCATCTGGGAGTTCTCATCGAGTCCGTCCAGTGTACCCAGTCTCCACTGATCACCCGTACACCATCTCTGATGTCAAACACCAATGGATATGGGATCATCCATCGCCCATCTCATAGGTCGAGAAGCGTATACGCTAGTCTACACTGATATATCGATGCACCGTCTCGATACACCCACGACTAGGGACCTTGAAGGATGTACCTATGGACTACCATGTCCCCACTAGTATGATCTGCATCATAGTCCAGGTAGTCAAGTACACATCCTAAGGGCTTTACCAACATGTAACTATAAGACAGTTTAAAGAGACTAGTATACATGTTAAGATAAAGTGCAGCCAGATAGCATACTATCATATCGAGCAAGAAAGTCATCTTTATATATGTCCAAGTATCCAATATAATATACATCATCTGTACAATACTGGCCTCTAGGGCATACATACAACTAACACACTACACAGTAGGATTGCTGCATCATGATATGCTCTTTGCATAACATGCTTACATATAAATTGATACGTCTCTATTTGCGCACATACACATTTTATATTCATATTGGTGCACATATACATTGATACATCCTTATTTGCGCACATACACATTGTATATTCATATTGGTGCACATATACATTGATACATCCTTATTTGCGCACATACACATTGTATATTCATATTGGTGCACATATACTTTGATACATCTTTATTTGCGCACATACACATTGTATATTCATATTGGTGCACATATACATTGATACATCCTTATTTGCGCACATACACATTGTATATTCATATTGGTGCACATATATACTGATACATCCATATTTGCTCATATGCACATTGCATACCAACCTTTGCGCATATACATATTGTGCCTACATAGATAACTGGTTCTATTGGAAAAATGGGAACCGCATGTTATATTTTAAAAACTGGAATCATTTTAAAAGAGCAGTTTTCTCTAAATATTTCATATCACTATTCCATGTTGCATGATATATGGATATGCTTATATTTGTAATATATGTCGCATGCATCATGCTCTATGATTTTACGCATTGAGATATGTTGTTTTCATGAGATTTCTGGATTTGAGAATAGTGGACATTTTAAAAGAGATTATGTGTTGTTTTAAAAACACGGATTCTCCTGATATGATATTTCAGTACGTCCACCATGTGTTTTCTCGGTTCTGAGAGTAACACGTGAAACCCGATTCGAGGAGGTGGATGAGGCCGATTGCGGGTACATGGTGGACCCGGTATGGTACCCCGGGGAGAGAACGGATCGCTGTGCAGTAGACGGTGAGCCTTGCAGAGTGACCACTACCTACCGTGTTAGTTATGTATATGCCCTAGAGGCCATTGTTGTACATATGATGTATATTATAATGGATGCTTGGATATATATAGAGAGGACTTTCTTGCTCGTCATGATAGTATGCTATTTGGTTTCACTTTATCTTAACATGTTGACTTGTATTGGTTTACTGTTTTTCTTTCACATGTTGATAAAGCCCATAGGATCTGTACTCGACTACTGGGACTATGATGAGATCATACTAGTGGGGCCACGGTAGTCGATGAGTACATCCTATAACTGTTCCCAGTCGACGATATATCGAGACAGGGCATCGATACACCAGAGTAGACTAGTGTATACGTATCTTGACCCATATGATGGGCGATGGATGATCCCATATCAATCGGTGTTTGACATCAGAGATGGTGTACGGGTGCTCAGTGGAGACTGGGTACACTAGACGGACTCGCTGAGAACACCCAGATGGTGATATACCACATGTCAGATGGCAGTTCTCCGGTGACACTGGTACAGGGTAGTCTGTATACCCGAGATCGTCATAGAGTCTTGTGTGATTACCACTGTGCTTTGATTTCCACCTTACCACGTCCAAGAGGGCGTGCGAAACGATGGCTTTTGGGTGCAGTCCCGAATCACATGGAGGCAATGAGCGATAGGAGGGGATTCGTCTCTACCGGTATAGGGAGTTGATGTTGTGCTGTGTTCGATTGGCTATAACTGGATGTCCCTGGACAGGGCTGATATAGAGATTTACTGGTAAGTGTTACGAGTACTTTCTCAACCCTTTATGAGCCTCACATCGACACGACTTATCGGTTACTGGGGTCTGACGTATACCACCGCAAGACTTGATATGTGACATATCAGACGAAGAGACCGGACTGTACGGGAGTGTTACTGATTGGATCCACAGGAGAACTTACAGGATAGCTTATTGATCTTCTGATCGCTCAATACCTGGGTGGATGTTACGTTTAGCTGACCGCTTGCAGCTTGTGGGTGTTTGATATGATCATCACCTGCTACCGGCGTATTGACGATTCTTTAGAGTCCTACACAGAGGTTTCTTGGCTCAAGCAAAACGGAGTAGAGGCACATATGTGATATGTGCAGGACCGAGGATAATGCGATATGAGATACCGTATTATATTCTCGCGATATTTAGAGATGAACTGGGTCATCGGATCAAGTGTTGATTCGATGAATCGGTACATGATATATTAGTCGGTTATATTCGATATAGCCGGATTGTCAGGTCAATTGTTGATTCGATGATTTAATGTATAATAATATATATGATATATTGTATTACATTATCTAATATTGGCTCGCTTTATTATTTCATTTTCTCACAGGATAATGCATTGATATATATGCGATATGTATTATTTTCTTTTGTTACAAATGTATAATATATATGTGATATATATTATAGTAATATGATTAATAATGGAACATGTTTAGTGGAGATTAAGCAAGGTTAGGGTTTGATTAGGGTTAGCTCCTTCTTGCACCATCTAGAAGCTTTCCTTTTGTCATGAGTTAGATATTATGGTTGATATTTATCTATGACTCATTCTTTAACCTAACCAAACCCTAGCCCTAGTTTATTCTCTACAAAGGTTATCCTAGTCATCCTTGACCATGGTTCCATGTTTAATCATATATTCATTTCTATTATTCATCACAAAAAGATTATCTCATTATTATTCATCTTCTTCTCTCTTGAGCTTTGAAAAAGCTTGCTAGATTTTCTTTTTGTGATGATGTCTTGTGAGAATTGGATATAAAAAGATAGCATAAATACTAATCCATCATCCTCATCTAATCTAGCCCATTAGATTAGGGTGTTCACCTCATCAGAGTGATAGAGCTCGAGTTATTGCAACTTCGACGTAGATCATCGGAGAAACGGAACACTACAAGCTAGCATGGATCGTTCGAGCCGTAGAGCTTCACTTGAGTCTGGGAGATCGTGGATCGTGGCGAAGGGACTTCTACTCGGAGCTTATGAAGCGAAGGAGCGGACTACAAAGGTTGTAATCCCTCACACTTAGTAGTAAAGATGTTTACTTTCATGTTAAACCCTAATAATTTACCAAAGATCCCGGCTTTGGGTTGTTCGGCACGTCTAAAATTTTATTCGGGCATGGTTGATGTCTTATGAACCCTCACAAGAGTGCCTAGGAACCCTACAGTGGTATCAGAGCCTAGCTAGAGCATTAGGCGACGTGTATACGAAGTTAAAACTCCAAACGAACCCCGAAACGACATTTTAAACCCCTCTCTGGATATTTTTTAAAAACTATGATTTTTCAGAATTAAATTTGCTTAAAAATACCAGCAGGAAAATATAAGCACCTCTGTGAAACACGTGTCAATGATCCGTACAATCCGTCACGGAACCTCGGCAATACCTTGTTCCTGCCGCAGATCCGCGGCCGTACAGACATGTTGTTGACTCGTTTTTCCAGGGTTATATCCGTAGGTGATTATGTATTTTTCTGGGTACTTTTAATCTGACTCAAGTGTTGAGTGTTCTAGGGTTTATTTTGTAATCATTGATTTGATCGGAATATATAATTTTGTTCTGTTTTCCGGATATTTAGAAACTGTTAAAATGTTCGGATATCATTAACTCACTTTTTCCTGGCACGTAAAATTTTCAAGTGTTGAATTTTTATCGGGTTTAAATCTTTCGGATAAACGTATAAGTAACGCGACGGTCCTTTTAGAAGAACACAAACCTTAACTCGATTATGTGACCGTCTGAACCACCTCTAAACCTTAGGGTTTGGGGCAGTACGGCGTGCCACATGTGAGGGGTTTGCTTGACCCTTCTACAGCTGGATCATCGGTACTGTGATAGATTCTGGGATAATTTGAACTCCGCTCAAGTGTTGAGCAATTTAGGAAATTTTTGGTATTTGATTATCTGTTCGGAAAGTTTAATACTGTCTATTTATCTGGAATGTGATACAATATCTGGAATTCATATAGTTAGGCATGAAATGCGAAGTATGTGATATTTCGGATTTACGATGTCTAAAGTGATTGTGGATTCCAAATGTTGTAGTTTTACAATTTCTTTTCTGTGACCGTAATTGTAGTATGTAGTTGTATTGCCGGTCTTCGTTGCTATACATCAACGACGATCGGTGTATGCATACTTACTTACGTTGATGATATGTGATATTATGTGTTGCTATGATATGTTATATTGGATCGTCGTGTTCTGAATAGCCGGGGGTTTTATGTGAGATGAGGGTTTTTATTTTCATTCATGTAAAATTTATTTGTATGTAATATTCTTTTATTGGGGAACTTCCGGGATGAGGTTGATGTCACCGGTGTATATTATTTACTTTTCCGCATTAGGTAGACCCAAGGAGGGGAGCACAAGTAACCGGGTTCTAGGGTCCAGTGGGAGGCCATCTCGAGGAGTCGAGACCGGGTCTCCTAACCCTAGAACTGGCATGTTACTTGTCGCTCTCGTAGGGGTCTAGGGATGTGGGTTTGGCTATTCATAGCGACCGTGGAATCCGTGTTTTATACCGGCTCGTATCAATAACACGGACATCCTAGTATATGCAATATTTCATATATGTTCTTCTGCTGCAATATTCTGTAATGAGATCATATTACTACCTGAGACGAATGCTTATACTATATATATATGCTGATATATAAATATTACGGCTTTCGTTTCTTCTGTGATGCTTAGGAAGCATAAGATGATGGGATTTTATTAATGAGATTAATAAAAAGAAAAGAAACCTAAAAGTGGTTGTAGAATCAAAACTGTATAAAAAGGGTAGCTACAATTTTGCTTTGCACCGTGGTATATGCGATATACCCTGCACGTTATTCGATGAGGAAAGAGCCGAGATCCCTTCACCAGGAGCGACCTCTTTAGCGAAACTAGCAGATGCTACATACTCGCGGTTTATTTTTTGACAGCTTATATAGTTCTTGCTTTGCACAGCGTTATATATGATATACCCTGCACCTTATTCGATGAGGAAAGAGCCGAGATCCCTTCACTGGGAGTGACCTCTTTAGCGAAACTAGAAAAGCCTCAAAAACACTCCTTTTACAAAAATCACTCGATTCTACGACGATATCATGTTCATTACGCTCATGGTTTTCTGGAAAACCTGCGTAGCCCTCCGTCATTTCAGATAAAGGCTATTTAGTATTCTTGCTGCGTTTGTTGACCTCTGTCAAGGCGTAATGTGCGGTAGCTGATTAGTAATTATCTGTAAAGCATATGATGTGATTGGATTAGGGTAGTCGTACGACCTTGTTGACCTCTGTCAAGGGTCGTGCGAGTGGGTTTGATTCAATCAAGAAATAACGGGTTGAACTTGACTAGTGCACTATGGTTTGTGACCTTTGTCAAGGTCATAGAACACTAGGGGCAAAATATTATCGGGAATTTCAAGTGTTGAAATTTGCAATGAGATTGCATACCTCCAATGAGATAGTTGGATCCCGATACCCACTGCGAGTAAGAGTTACTCCTGGGAGAGTTTTACACAAGACAATTAGCCGATCAAGTAGGTGTCTAGAAAAGTGTTAACGGGGTTGCGCCTTTGGGAAAATGAGGTTTACTTTAATTAGGTCTGTGCGAAAGCACGGGGAACCTCCCTCAAGTACCGACACTGATCTGGCTGAAAGATTGACGAAATTGTAGGGTGTAATTAATCCCGGCTAATCTTACCTTTTAGGGTTTGAAGGAAGATTTGATAAAAACAGTGGGAGACATCCTGATTAGATAAGATAATAACCAATCTAATCTTGCAACAGCATACGCTAAAGTGTTTTCTTCTCTCTCTCTCCAGGTAGCGACCATGTCAGGCCATAATCAAGGTAATAATATGGATGTATTGACTGAACCCACTTATTATACTGAGCAGGGGAACGTTGGACCCGTTCTTTCTTATAAGAGTTATAAGACTGAACAGGAAACAGGAGAATATCTGAATTCTCACGCCGTCCAAACGGAGAACATGCATGTTGATGCATCTACTTCGGGTGTGTTAGTTATTGAAAACTGTTTCTCAGTTCACCCTACGTCCTGGGTATTAGATACCGGATCAGGATCCCACATATGTAAATTGTTACATGGGCTACGGAAAGGTAGAGAACTGGGAAAAGGTGATCATTCCGTTCAAGTAGGGAATGGTGCAAGTATTGCAGCCAAAGAAGTTGGCGAATATCACCTAGTATTACCAAGTCATAATACACTGATTTTGAATGAGTGCTATTATATACCGAACATGATGTGCAACATTATATCAGTTTCTTTATTAAGTAAAGAAGAATATAATTTTGTAGTACATGATAATGTTATGAACATCTTCCTAAATCAAAAGTTGATTGCATTAGGCTCGTTACATAATGGCATATTCATTCTCAATCAAAATACAGTCCTCAATATACAAAACACACACAAGAGGAAAAGTTCAGAATTGAACGAATCCTTCTTGTGGCATTGTAGACTTGGTCATATCAATGCGACACGACTAGCTGAGTTACATAATGATGGATATTTGAATTCGTTCGGATTATCATCATATGATACTTGCCATTCATGTCTCAAAGGTAAAATGACCAAAGCTCCGTTTAGTGGACACGGAGAAAGAGTTACAGAACTCTTAGGACTGGTACATAGTGATGTATGCGGTCCCATGTCTACGCATGCCAGGAACGGTTCTTCCTACTTCATTATATTCACTGACGATCTCTCTAGATTCGGACATGTGTTCCTGATGAAACACAAGTCTGAAGCTTTTGAGAAATTCAGAGAATATAAGCACGAAGTAGAAAAACAAACGGGCAAAAGTATTAAGATACTTCGATCTGATCGAGGAGGAGAATACTTAAGCAATGAGTTCCAAGATTATCTAAAAGAGAATGGGATTCTCTCTCAGCTTACTCCTCCTTATACACCACAGCACAACGGTGTATCGGAACGGGGGAATCGCACCCTATTAGATATGGTGCGATCGATGATGAGTACAGCTGAGTTACCTATTTCCTTCTTGGGGTATGCGCTTGAGACAACAGCATACCTATTGAATCAAGTTCCAACTAAATCTGTACCTACCACACCATATGCGATATGGAGTGGGAAGAGACCATGTCTTAAACGAGTTAAGATATGGGGTTGTCTGGCCAATGTCAAAAGGCAAAATCCAGACAAACTCGAGGCACGGTCAGTTCTATGTAAGTTTGTGGGATATCCTAAACATTCAAATGGATATTTTTTCACAGTGAATAACAAAAGGTGTTTGTTGCACAACATGCCACATTTTTAGAAAATTAATTTCATTCAAAAGAGATTAGTGGCTCTGAGGTAGAACTGGAAGAAGTTCCAGCAACACAAACTGCAACTGAAAATTTAGTGGAGCCAGAGGATTCAGTAGTACCCGACGAACCCCAGCCTCTCCGCCGATCTAGCAGGGTTTCTCTTCCACCTGAGTGATACTACGGTTTTCTTATTGATGGTGGGAGCGAAGATTGCATCATGAAAGATGATGACCCAACTAGTTTCGAGCAGGCTATCACGAGTGGTGACTCTGAGAAATGGCTGGATGCAATGCGATCTGAGATGGAATCCATGTACACCAACAAAGTATGGACTTTGGAAAATGCTCCTAAAGGGGTAAAACCCATTGGGAGCAAGTGGATCTTTAAAAAGAAATTTGGTGTAGATGGAAAAGTTAAGACTTTCAAAGCTAAACTTGATGCAAAGGGTTTTCGTCAACGACCAGGTGTGGATTATGACGAAACCTTTTCACCAGTGGCTATGCTTAAGTCCATTTGGATATTACTTGCCATTGCTGCATACCATGACTACGAAATCTGGCAAATGGATGTTAAGACCGCCTTTCTAAACGGTGATTTAGAAGAGTGCGTGTACATGACTCAGCCAGAGGGCTTCGTAGATAGTGGGAGCAGCGGAAAGGTGTGCAAGCTGCTTAAATCCATTTATGGGTTAAAGCAAGCATCACGGAGTTGGAACATCTGTTTTGATGTTGTAGTCAAAGAGTTTGACTTCATCAAAAATATAGATGAACCTTGTATTTATAAGAAGGCAGAAGAGAGTGAGGTTGTCTTTCCCGTATTGTACGTGGATGACATACTCTTGATAGGAAATGATATTCCTATGCTGCAATAAGTCAAGCTCTTCTTATAACAAAGATTCTCAATGAAAGATCTAGGTGATGCCTCCTGCATATTGGGAATCATGATCAATAGAGATAGATCTAAACGGATACTGGGGTTGTCCCAATCCAGGTACATTGACACCATACTAAAGAGGTTTAGTATGGAAGAATCCAAGCGTGGGAACCAGCCCACGATCTCTGGACTCACTCTCTCCAAAGAGATGTCTCCCAAGACTGATTTGGAGAGAGCTCGCATGCAAGGGATACCCTAAGCTTCGGCAGTAGGCTCTAACATGTATGCGATGCTATGTACCAGACCCGATGTAGCATACTCACTAAGTGTAGTGAGTCGGTATCAAGCAGATCCTGGAGAGAGTCACTGGACAGTTGAGAAGAACATTCTCAAGTACTTACGAAGGACTAAAGAGATGTTCTTGGTGTATGGTAACGGAGAACTCCAGGTTTAGTCCTTTACCGATTCCAGCTTCCAAAGTGATAAGGACCACTCTAAGTGGCACTCGGGATTTGTCTTTACCCTCATTGGAGGGGTGGTATGTTGGAAGAGTTCCAAACAGGATACCGTTGCAGACTCGACGATGGAGGCTGAATACATCACTGCAAACGATGCTGCCAAAGTGGCTGTCTGAATAAAGAAGTTTATTAGTGAACTTGGTGTGGTTCCATCTATTGAACATCCAATACCTCTGTATTGCGATAACAATGGAGCTGTGGCATTGGCCAAGGAACCCAGGTCCCATCAAAAATCCAGACATATTCTGAGGCGGTATCACCTGATCAGGGAGATAGTTGATCGCCGGAAGATCGAGGTCAGGAGAGTAGATACGAATGACAACACTGCGGATCCACTCACGAAGGCCATTCCACAGATACAGTTTGAGAGATTATTCGGGATGCTAGGTATGAGATACTACATCAGCTGGCCTTAGTGCAAGTGGGAGATTGTTAGTTATGTATTTGCCCTAGAGGCCATTGTTGTACATATGATGTATATTATAATGGATGCTTGGATATATATAGAGAGGACTTTCTTGCTCGTCATGATAGTATGTTATTTGGTTTCATTTTATCTTAACATGTTGACTTGTAATGGTTTACTGTTTTTCTCTCACATGTTGATAAAGCCCTTAGGATCTGTTCTCGACTACTGGGACTATGATGAGATCATACTAGTGGGGCCACGGTAGTCGATGAGTACATCCTATAACTGTTCCTAGTCGAGGGTATATCGAGACAGGGCATCGACACACTAGAGTAGACTAGCATATACGCGTCTTGACCCATATGATGGGCGATGGATGATCATATATCCATCGGTGTTTGACATCAGAGATGGTGTACGGGTGCTCAGTAGAGACTGGGTACACTAGACGGACACGACGAGAACTCCCAGATCGTGATATACCACACGTCAAATGGCAGTTCTCCGGTGACACTGGTACAGGGTAGTCTGTAGACCCGAGATCGTCATAGAGTCTTGTGTGATTCCCACTGTGCTTTGATTTCCACCTTACCACGTCCAAAAGGGCGTCCAAAACGGTGGCTTTTGGGTGCAGTCTCGAATCACATGGAGGCAATGAGCGATAGGAGGGGATTCGTCTCTCCCAGTATAGGGAGCTGATGTTGTGCTGTGTTCGATTGGCTATAACTGGATGTCCCTGGCCAGGGCTGATATAGAGATTTACTGGTAAGTGTTACCAGTAGTTTCTCGACCCGTTATGAGCCTCACATCAACACGACTTATCGGTTACTAGGGTTTGGCGTATACCACCCCTAGACTTGATATGCGACATATCAGACGAAGAGATCGAACTGTACGGGGGTTTTACTAATTGGATTCACAGGAGAACGTACAGGCTAGCTTGTTGATCTTTTGATCGCCCAATACCTGGGTGGCTGTTACCTTTAGCTGACCGCTTGCAGCTTGTGGGTGTTTGATATGATAATCACCTGCTACCGGCGTATTGACGATTCTTTAGAGTCCTACACAGAGGTTTCTTGGCTCAGGAAAAACGGAGTAGAGGCACATATGTGATATGTGCAGGACCGAGGATAATGCGATATAAGATACCGTATTATATTCTCGCGATATTTAGAGATGAACCGGGTCATCGGATCAAGTGTTGATTCGATGAATCGATACAAGATATATTAGTCGGTTATATTCGATATAGCCGGATTGTCGGGTCAAGTGTTGATTCGATGATTTAATGTATAATAATATATATGATATATTGTATTACATTATCTAATATTGGCTAGCTTTATTATTTCATTTTCTCACAGGATAATGCATTGATATATATGCGATATATGTTAATTGTATTATTTTCTTTTGTTACAAATATATAATATATATGTGATATATATTATAGTAACATGATATGATTAATAATGGAACATGTTTAGTGGAGATTAAGCAAGGTTAGAGTTTGATTATGGTTAGCTCCTTCTTGCACCATCTTGAAGCTTTCCTTTTGTCATGAGTTAGATATTATGGTTGATATTTATCTATGACTCATTCTTTAACCTAACCAAATCCTAGCCCTAGTTTATTCTCTACAAAGGTTATCCTAGTCATCCTTGACCATGGTTCCATGTTTAATCATATATTCATTTATATTATTCATCACAAAAGGATTATCTCATTATTCATCATCTTCTTCTCTCTTGAGCTTTGAAAAAGCTTGCTAGATTTTCCTTTTGTGATGAATTCTTGTGAGAATTTGATATAAAAAGATAGCATAAATACTACTCCATCATCCTCATCTAATCTAGCCCATTAGGGTGTTCACCTCATTAGAGTGAGAGAGCTCGAGTTATTGCAACTTCGACGTAGATCATCGGAAAAACGGAACACTACAAGCTAGCATGGATCATTCGAGTCGTGGAGCTTCTCTTGAGTCCGGGAGATCGTGGATCGCGGCGAAGGGACTTCTACTCGGAGCTTATGAAGCTAAGGAGCGGACTAAAAAGGTTGTAATCCCTCACACTTAGTAGTAAAGATGTTTACTTGCATGTTAAACCCTAATAATCTAGCAAAGATCCCGGCTTTGGGTTGTTCGGCACGTCTAAAATTTTATTCGGGCATGGTTGATGCCTTATGAACCCTCACAAGAGTGCCTAGGAACCCTACATACCAGTGATTGGTTGGACCTGGAGGTTATCCGGAGGATACTGACCAGAGATGAGAGATGGATATGGGCCAACCCGTACTGCTTGGGCCGAATGCCGATTCCGCAGACGGAGCTCGTGGGCCGATCCGGACTGACGGAGCCCGATATATGAGGATTTACGTGCCAATGCTGGGCCCGGTTTTCATGATGTTTTCGAGTGTCGATGTTAGGCACTCAGGTTCCATGATTTGATGTGTCGGAAGGGACACCGTTGATATATATTTTCATACTTTCATGCACTCTCTTTTATGATATTTACGTGCATACAGATATTGATTATATGGGTGGACGAGATCCACATGCATACATACATTGATTGTATGGTTGGACGTGATCCACATGCATACATGCATTGATTATTACTGTTGGATGTAATACACATGCATATAGGTAGTGACTACCTTATTGGCACATATACGACCCGGTCACCCTAGATATCATAGTGTTACCTTTGATATAGTTGACCTAGGAGTCGTTGTTTATTCGATTTCTACTTGTAGATGTTTTTCTACTCATAAGTTGGCAACTCACCCCCGTTGTGCCACCGTTCTTGCAGGTTGACCGCTTGGATCAGTAGCGCCATCGCTGGCACACAGCTTCTTTTGGGTGTTTTGCAGTGGTAGGTCGGACATTTGTATCGTACCCACTCTTATATTATATTTCATATTGTATCTAGTTAACTCCATCAATCAATCAAATTTAGTAATTTGTATAAGTAATAAGACTTAGTGGGATTGTCGTTGCGGGACTTAGAGCGAAGGGTTTTTCATTACTTGTGGTATTTATGTCTTTCTTTTCTTTATCTTTTGTGGTGATCTTCGCTGTTGGGCGTCGTATACTCTTATTTACTGTCTTGCGTGGTTGTGATCCTCCGTTTGGCGAAGAGCTAGCTCCCGCTTGGGGATGCCTTTATCATCATTATGTATTTGTGGTTTTGGATCAAAATATACAAAGGTGGTGCTGCCAAAATTTTTTTTTAAAAGACGAAACATGTTTTCAAACTAGTAAATTTCACTTGCATCATTCATGTTTCTTTTTTATGCATTTAAGCACACTTGATTTCATTATACCTTTATTTCAAAAACTTCACCTCCTTTATTTTCATAAAAAGGTTTAGATTTCTGGGTTTCAGCTTACTTGAATTCTGTTACGCCTTTAGACGTTGTGTGATTCAAGTGCTGGTCACGAGCCAATATTTCGGGTCGTGACAAAATTAGTACCAGAGCGCTAGGTTTAACCTTTGTTCAAGTCTATGTTTGACTATGCGGAGTCTAGGGCGGGTATGTATTTCGGAACCTAGGCTTTACCTTACGGAACTTAGACTTGAACGCGGGGTATTAGACCCGAACTTTCGTTTCATAGGCTGACCCTGATTGATGGAGTAGGTAGCTTGAGTAGAGAGAGATACCGTACGTATGTTCCGCGGCATATTTACGATACGATACTCCACTTAAGAAACCTTAGGATGTACTTGTAGGGTTGCTAGGCACTGCCACAAGGTTCTACGAGGCATCAACCATGCCCGATTTAAAAATTAGCCGTGCCGAACAACCCGAAGTCGGATCTTTAAACTAGGGTTTAGGCGAAAACAAGTATGTTAAACAGTTTAACACTAAGTGAGAGGGATTACAACCTTTGTAGATCCGGTCCTTCACTTCTAAAGCTCCATGTTGAAGTCCCTTCGCTGCGATCATCGTGTTCCGGACTCTCGAAAGGTTCCATGAAGAGAAAGATGCAGTCTTACTTCCGATCTTCGATACAAAGATGATCTACCTTGAAGTTTCGTTAACACAAGCTAACACTCAAAATATGAAGTGAACACCCTCATCTAAATGGCAAGGATAGATGAGGATGATGAAGTAGGATTTTTTCTCTCTTTTATTTTCTATTTCTCACTCTTTTATCATCATAAGATCAAATCAAGAAAGCTTTTTTTCCATGAAAAGAAGAAGGAAGAAGAAAAAGAAAAACCATAGAATCCATTTGTGATGAATAATGCAAAGAAGATAATGATCAATAATGCAACCATGGTTGCTAAACCTTTGTAGAGAATTAACCAAGGGTGTAGGGTTTGGGTTAGGTTGAAGATGAGTCATAACAAAATATCTTAACACAAAACAAAAAGAAACCTTCTAGAAGGTTCATGAATACACTAACCCAAATCAAACCCTAATCTTGTTTAATCTCCACTAAACATGTTGCATTAGTTATCATACCATGTTACAATATTATATATCACATATATCATATTTATTGTAACCAAATAAAATAATACAATTAACATATATCGCATATATATCAATCTATTACCCGAGTGAGAAAAAGAATCTTTTAGTGAGCAAATATTAGTTAATGTAATTTAATAAATCATATATATTAATATACATTAATATACATTAAATTATCGAATCAACACTTGATCCGACAATCCAGCTATATCGCATATAACTGACTAATATTTATCCGTACCGATTCATCGAATCAACACTTGATCCGATGACCCGGCTGATATCAAATATCACGAGAATAGAATACGGTATCTCATATCGTATTATCCTCGGTCCCGCACATATCACATATATGCTCCTACTCCGTTTTGCTTGAGCCAAGAAACCTCTGTGTAGGACTCTAAAGAATCGTCAATACGCCGGTAGTAGGTGATGATCATATCAAACACCCACAAGCTACAAGCGGTCAGCTAAACGTAACAACCACCCAGGTATTGAGCGCTCAGAAGATCAACAAGCAAGCCTGTACATTCTCCTGTGAATCCAATCAGTAACACTCCCGTACAGTCCGGTCTCGTCGTCTGATATGTCGCATATCTCGCCTAGGGGTGGTAAACGTCAGACCCCAGTAGCTCGATAAGTCGTGTCGATATGAGGTTTATAACTGTTGCGCCACGGCAGTGCCCCGGCCGTCTATCCGAGGTAAAAATGCGGAATCAAAATTTTCTTAACTTTTAAACTGGCGCTACCGCGGACAATATACCCGGATCGTAACCATTAACCGTTACTAGCAAACAAGAGAGGGGGTGAGATATACCGAATGATCCGAGTCCTCCGGTCTTCTCGTCGTCGTCCCGATCTCCTGCGGAAACTCCGGTCGTCGCCTCCTCGCCGGAAGGGCACTACATCGCCTGTATCTTTTACGAGCTCCCACCTCAATACCGAGGCAACTCGGGCGCGAAGTAGGCTAGCCGACGCGTCCAAGATTTGCTGTAGAATGTGTATAGGCTATGTCTCACTTGGGTTTTGGTTGCCATGATGGAGGAATGAAGAACATTGAAGGGAGCTAGAAATAGTGTAGCAAGAAAAATGAGAGGTGAATAATTTTTCTCATGCAAATGAACTCCTCTCTTTTTCTCTCCTCTTGACCAAATGTGGCCGGCCATTTCTTTCAAGGAAATGGTGGAGGGAATATTAAACCAAAATCAAGAGGGAGGTGAGTGTAGGAGAAAGAGAATGGTGACCATATCAAAAGCAAAGCTCACATCACTTCTAATCAAGAATCAAATCCTTTCTCATCACAATAACCATCATGAATAAAGCAAGTGATGTAAAGAGAATAAAAATGATGATGGTCAAAACATAATCCCACATATGCAAGAAACCCCCTCCCCAAATGTAATTTGCAAAACTGCAAATTACCCCCTCCATCGGAAAAGTCCGGCCGGGAAAGAACAAAGGAAAACCTGCCGGAACGGAATGCAAACTGGCAACTCCAGAAAACTGGTCCCGTAATAAATTACAGGAAAACCCCGATACTGTGCATACACACCCGCATCTGTATTCCGACCGGATACAAATGCAATGAGACAAATCTACTCTGTACTAAACTAGGATCCGGCTTAAACCGAAGCCGGCTAGTAATATCCGTCCGATCCTGATCCGTGCAATACCGCACGTATCTGATCGAACCTTGCCATATAACTATACGGCCGCTAGTACAAACCGTCCGATCCTGATCCGTGCAATACCGCACGTATCTGATCGGACCCTGCCATATCTTCATACGGCCTCTACAGCGTTTCGCCCGAAAGCTTGAGTAACTGAAAGTGTGGTGGACTCTAAAGACTCGTCAATACTATGGCTGTGGATTTAACCACTAGCACGTCAGAGGTATAAGCCAATACGTGACGGGCCACCAGCTATTGCCCAAAAGGGACGTCGATGAGCGAACTCATCCTGACACCCTACTGAGCCTGTCAGTGACAATATCCGTACAGTCCGGTCCGTTCGTCTATGAGCATCGCATGTTGGGCCTAGGGGGTTGGTAAAAGTCAGACCCCCAAAAGCGGTACAAGTCGTGTCGGAGCGTAGCCCAGAACACCCTGAGATACTACTGGAATACCTACCAGTAAATCTCCTGCCTCGGCCGAGGGCTTTGTGTAATGGCTCTCCTAGACACAGTGCGACCTCACCCCCAATACCGGGAGAGACGAACCCCTGCAGATCCGCTCACTGCCTCCATATGGCTCGGGACTGTACCCAACTAAAACCAGTTTGCACGACTCCTTTGAGCCGGGGTAGGGTAGTAATCAAAGCACAGTGGGAACTCACACGAGACAAATGACGATCTCAGGTCGATGAACTAACCTGTACACATGTCACCAGGGAACTGCTATCTGACATCTGGTATAAGACCAACTAGCAGGTTCCCGGCGAGTCCTGTCCGGTGTACTCATAACCCAATGAGCACCTGTATACATCTTAGGTGAACCAACTGACACCAGTGGCTTGTGAGACCGGCCACCGCCCCTCGTCGAGGTCTCGACTGTATACACTAGTCTACTAATGGAGTATCGATGCCCTGTCTCGAAACTCCTACGACTAGGGACCTTTTAAGGATGTGCTTATAGACTACCAGCTCCCACGTATATGATCGCCATCATACTGCTGGTAGTCAAGCAAGAATCCTAGGGGCTCTATCAACGTGTAATAGCGACATGTCAGGTCACCTAAACCAGTACACGATGATAAAGATAAACCAAATAGCAAACTATCATCTCGAGTAAGACTGTCCTACCGGGATAGGTCCTCCCTCAATCATTGCAATCACGTGCCTGTGATCCAATAATTGACTCTGAGGGCACTATCTCCAACAATAACAGTTCGAGAAACTACTGATAACACTTACCAGTAAATCTCAGTAACCCTGGCCAGGGATTTCCGGTTATAGCCAATCGAACACAGCACAACATTAACTCCCTATACCAAAAGAGACGAATCCCCTCCTATCGCTCATTGCCTCCATGTGATTTGGGACTGTACCCAAAAGCCACCTTTTTGCACGCCCTCTTGGACGTGGTATGATGGAAATCAAAGCATAGTGGGAATCACACAAGACTCTATGACGATCTCGGGTCAACAGACTACTCTGTACCAGTGTCACCGGAGAACTGCCATATGACGTGAGGTATAATACCATCTGGGAGTTCTTGGCGAGTCCGTCCAGTGTACCCAGTCTCTACTGAGCACCTGTACACCATCCTTGATGTCAAACACCGATGGATATGGGATCATCCATCGCCCATCATATGGGTCAAGATGCGTATACGCTAGTCTACTCTGGTATATCGATGCCCTGTCTCGATACACCCTCGACTAGGAACAGTTATAGGATGTACTCGTCGACTACCGTGCGTTAGTTATATGTATGCCCTAGAGGCCATTACTGTACATTGGATGTATATTGTAGTGGATACTGGGACATATATAGGTAGGACTTTCTTGCTCGACATGATAGTACGCTATCTGGTTGCTCTTTATCTTAACGTGTATACTTTCTGTCTCTCTGTTACATGTTGATAAAGCCCTTAGGATGTGTACTCAACTTCTAGGAATATGATGTAGATCATAGTAGTGGGGCCTGGATAGTCAATGAGTACATCCTTCATTGTTCCTAGTCGTGGGAATATCGAGACGGGGCGTCAATATTCCAGAGTAGACTAGCGTATATCTTCTCGACCCATGTGATGGGCGATGGATGATCCCATATCCATTGGTGTTTGACATCAGAAATGGTATGCGGGTGCTCAGTGGAGACAGGGTACACTGAACGGACTCGCCGAGAACTCCTAGATGGTATTATACCTCACGTCAGATGGCAGTTCTCTGGTGACACTGGTACAGCTTAGTCTGTTGACCTGAGATCGTCATAGAGTCTTGTGTGTCTCCCACTGTGCTTTGATTTCCACCCTACCACGGCTCTACTGAGTCATGCAAACAGGTGGTTTTTGGGTACAGTCCCGATTCACATGGAGGCAATGAGCGATAGGAGGGGATTCGTCTCTCCCGGTATTGGAGGTTGATGTTGCGCTATGCACGACTGGCCATAACTGGAAATCCCTGGCCAGGGTTGCTGTGGTCTACTGGTAACTGTTATCAGTAGTTTCATGCTATGTTATGGACCTTACGTCGGCATGACTTATCAAGCTATTGGGGTCTGACGTTTACCACCCCTAGGCAAGATATGTGACGTATCAGACGAACAGACCGGACTGTACGGTAAGTGTTCCTGGTTGGATTCATAGGAGTGAGAGCGGGCTTGCTCGTCGATCTTCTGATCGCTCAATACCCGAGTGGCCGTTACGTTTAGCAGACCGCTTGCGGGTTGTGGGTGTTTGATATGATCATCACCTGCTGCCGGCGTATTGACGAGTCTTTAGAGTCCTACACAGAGGTTTCCTTGCTCAAGCGAAACGAAATAGGAGCGCATATGAGATATGTGCGGGACCGAGAATAATGCATGTATGTGATACTGTATTCTATTCTCGCGATGAATGTATCGATTGGTTGTATACGATATAACCTAGTTGTCGAATCGAGGATTGATTCGATAAGTCGATACATCGGATATTAGTCGGTCATATGCGATATGACCGGATCGTTAAATCAAGTGTTGATTTAATGATTTAATGTATAATTATATATTTGATATATTACTTTGCATTAACTAGTATTTGTTCACTTTAGATGGATTTTCTCACTTGATGTGCACAAGTTGTATATATGATATATTTTTGTGCACTTGTTTGTATCATGTTTGATGATACATGCAAACATGGGTGTGTGTAAGACTTAAACTATGTTTAGTTGATGGTTTAGGGTTTTTACTTGTTTATTCATTCTCTTTGTTTATTTTTGTTAAAAGAAAAAGGAAACTAAATGGTTGCTTTTTACATGAAGCTTCTTGATGCTTCATGCATCTTTGACTAAGTGACCATTTTGTCTCCATCTCTTAACCTAACCATTTAACTAAACACTAGTTAATTCTTTACACTTAACCTTGGTTGGATTATGATAAGAATGAAAGGGATTTTCTTTTTAACTTGATCCTTTTTATTTCTTTCATCTTCATCATCTTCTTCAAGCTTCAAAAAGCTTGCTAGCTTCAATGGTGAAATGAGAAAAAGAGTGAGAAATCCAATTCTAAAGTGAACCTACTTCCTATTTCTTCATTCTCTACCACTTGCCAAGTAGTATAGGGTGTTTTCTTCACAAGTTTCATGACTTGGTGAAGTTGGAGTTTGATCTTGAGTTGCCTCGACGTAGATCATCTTCGGCATCGAAGTCGACGACCTAGCCCGATCATTTCTCCGACGAAACCTTCACCAGAGTCCAGATTCTGATAGGTACAGCGGAGGGACGTCATCATGGAGCATAAGAAGTGGAGGACCGGATCTACAAAGGTTGTAGTCACTTTCCTTTAGCAATAAAGTCGTTTACTTGCTTGCATCGCCTTATCATCTAGTTAACGATCCGTATTAGGGTTTGTAGGCACATGAAAAAAATTTGAATTGGGCATATTTGATCTGTTGTGAGACCTCATTAGTGTGCCTAGGAACCCAACAGTGGTATCAGAGCCTAGCTAGAGCCTTAGGCGATGCGTAGACGGAGTTAGAAGTCCGATCGAACCGAAACCCTAATCTCAAATTGCTCTCTGTACATTTTTTGAAATTGGGGATTTTTACGAATTAAAAATATGCAGAAAAATAAGCAGGAGTTTCTAAGAATTACTGTGAAGCACGTGCTTCTGATTCGATCAAAGCGCGGCGGAACCGCGGCATTAGCATGGCTAATGCGGCGGTTCCGCGGCCACTTAGTTGCTTCATCCATTTATTTGTGCACAGTAATTCCTATATTTTGGTGCTGTATTTTCTGGGAATTTTAATATTTACTCAAGAGTTGAGTATTTTGGGTTGTATTGGGAGTTCGTAGATTCGATCGGATTGTCAAACTTTGTCTATGTGTTTTTCCGGATATTTGTGAATATGTTAAAATGTTCGATCGGATATAAATACCCACTTTTTCCCCTGCCGGGTAATTTCCAATTATTGGATTTTCCGTTGTTTAATGACGTTCTATGTAGTGCAAGTAATGCGATGGTCCCTCTAGAAGACAACAAACCTTAACTCGATTATGTGACCGTCTTGAACTGCTCTTTGAACCTTAGGGTTTGGGGCAGTACGGCGTGCCACATGTGAGGCGTTGGCTTGACCCTTCTATGGCTGGACCGTTGGTACTGAGGCACGAAATGAATGTTTTTAATCTTATTTCACGTGTTGAGTTGTTTCGGGAAAACTTGAGTGTTCGATTGTTCGATCGGAAAGTTTAACATTTTCTGTTTATCTGGAATGTAATACAATAATTGGAATTCATAAGTAGTTATGAGATAACTGATATGAATGTTATAAACATAGCACTTTAGTCTCACTTGATCGGTTGCCACGGAATTTTGATGTGATCAAAAGTTCGTCGCAATCACGTAGCGTACGCGGATACTCGCCGGGTAAACTTAATAGACAGCCTCACCCCATAGCCCCGACCAAGTGACTGTAGGAGAACCCCGTCGCCGAAAGCATCCGTTCGGGTGCTCGCGGCAGCGGTGTTCCGCCTTGGTGCACTTCGTCGACGGTATCGGGGGTGCGGCCGTCTACTAAAGTTTGCAACGAGCATTCGATCTGAATGTCGGGAATCTTGTTGAATTGCCCGACTTGATATTGAAAAGAGTTTTCGATAAATGAGACTGAAATGCGGGTTATAATTATTAGGCATGTGATGTCTAAGGAATTCATTTGATCAGGCATGTGATGTCTAAGTAGGTTGCGGATTCCAACTGTTGTAGTTTTACACTTTCTTTTCTGTGACCGTAAGTGTAATATGTGATATCGCCGGTTTCGTTGCTATATGTCAACGACAATTGGGATGCGCATATTTACTTACGTTGATGACATGTGATGTTATGTGTTGCTGGATATGTTATATTTGATCGTCGTGTTCGAATAGCCGGGGTTTTTTATGTGAGATGAGTGTTTTTCATTTTCATTCATGTAAAAACTTGTATGTAATATTCTTTTATTGGGGCACTTCCAGGTTGCGAATGATGTCACCATTTGTACATTATTTACTTTTTCGCATTAGGATAGACCCAAGGAGGGGAGCACAAGTAACCGGGTTCTGGGGTCCAGTGGGAGACCAACTCGAGGAGTGAGTCCGGGTCTCCTAACCCTAGAATTGGTAGGGTTGCTTGCCGCTCTCGTAGGGGTCTAGGGGTGTGGGATTGGTTATTCATCACGACCGTGGAATCCGTGTTTTATACTGGCTCGTATTAAAAACACGGACGTCCTAGTATATCCAATATTTCATATGATATTTTCTGCTGCGTTATCTGTGATGTGATCATGTGATATGTTCAGATAGATAAAGTATATAGTATATATGATATATTATATAGACGTTGCTTATGTTTTACACCCGCGCTAGCCCTTCCTCGCTCTGCCGTTAGTTACCTAACCTAACGGTGCAGACGGGATATCGAGGCGAATGCGGATGGCATAAGCGTACGTTATATTTATCTGTGATGTTTTGGTGGACTTAAATGATGGGATATTCATTAATGAGATTAATGAAAGAAAATAAACCTAAAAGATGTTGTGGAATCGAATTTCAAAATAAAACAGGTAGCTACAGTTCTTGCTTTGCATCGCGGTGTTCCTTGTAGAATATCCTGCACATTATTCGATAAGAAAAGGACCGAGATCCCTTCACCGGGAGTGACTCCTTTAGCAATAACTGGCAGATGCTACAACTCTCGGTTTGTCTTTTGATTACTTCTATAGTTTCTGCTTTGCACAATGATATATATGATATATCCCGCACCTCATTCGACGAGGAAAGGGCCGACGATCCCTTCACCGGGAGTGACCCCTTTAGCAAAACTAGAAAGGCCTAAAAAACAATCCATTTAAAAACCATTTGATTCCGCAACGAGATCAAGTTCAAAGCGTTAAAGGTTTTATTAAAAACCATTCGCAACCCTCCGTCATTTTAGGAAGTAGAGTACTTAGTATTCGTGCTGTGTTTCTTGACCATAGTCAAGGCACAGTGTACGGTAGCTAAGTGATGTCTTCCTACACCGCATATGATGCGATTAGTTAGGACAGTCATGTGGCTTTGTTGACCTTAGTTAAGGGTCATGCGGGTGGGTCTAATTAATCACGAAATGACGGGTAGAACTTGACTAGTACTTATGATTTGTTGACCATAGTTAAGGTCATAAGTGCTAGGGGTAAAAACCTTTTTCGGGAGTTTCAAGTGTTGAAATTTGCAATGAGATTGCATACCTTCTATGTGATAGTTGGATCCCGATACCCACTGCGAGTAATTGTTACTCCTGGGAGAGTTTTGCACTTTACAATTAGCCGATCAAGTAGGTGTCTAGAAAGGTGTCAACGGGGTTAAGCCTCTGGGAAAACGAGGTTTACTTTAATTAGGTCCGTGCGAAAGTACGGGGAACCTCCCTCAAAGTACCGATACTGGCCTGGCTGAAAGATTGGCGAACTTGTAGAGTGTAATTAATCTCGGCTAGTCTTTCCTTTTAGGGTTTGAACGAAGATATGATAAAAATAGTGGGAGCCATCCAGATTAGATAAAATAAATAACCAATCTAATCTTGCTAGAGCGCACACAGAGTGTTTTCTTCTCTCTCTCTCCAGGCAGCGACCATATCACGCCTTAATCAAGATAATAATATGGATGAATTGACCGAACGCGCTTGTTATACTGAGCTGGGGAACGTTGGTCCCGCTCCAACTTATAATTGTTATAAGACAGAGCAGGAAATAGGGGAATACCAGAATTCCTATGCCGCCCAAACGAAGAAAGTGCATATGATGCATTTCCTTCGGGTGTGTTCATTATACAGAACTGTTTCTCAGTATCCTCTGCGTCCTGGGTATCTGATACCGGATCAGGATCCCAGATATGTAATCTGTTATATAGGGCTACAAAAAGGTAGAAAACTGAGAACGGGTGATAAGTTTCATAAGACAGAAAACGGGACAAGTGTTGCAGCCAAGTCTGTTGGTCACTGTCACCCAGTATTACCAATACATTGATTCTGAACAAATGCTATTAGATACCGAACCTGATATACAAAATCATATCAATCTCTTTATTTATTAAAGAAATGATAAAATTTTGTATTGATGGATAATGTTTTGAACATTTCCTATATCAAAAGTTGATCGGTTCAGGCACATTATCTAAAAGCATTGATGTTCTAAATCAAACTACAGTTCCTAGTATACAGAACACACATAAGAGGAAGAGTTCAGAAATGAACGAATCCTTCTTGAGGCATTGTAGACTAGGTCATATCAATGCGACACGACTAGCTGAAGTTACATTTAGATGCATATTTAAATAAGTTTGAATTTACATCTTGTGAAACTTTCCAGTCATGTCACAAAGATTAAATGACCATAGCTCTGTTTATTGGAAACAGAGAAAGAGTTAGTGAACTCTTGGGACTGATACATGATGATGTATGTATGGTCTCCTATCTACCCATGCCAGGACCGGTTCTTTATACTTCATTACGTTCTCTGATGATCTCTCATGATTCAGACATATGTTCCTGTTGAAACACAAGTCCGAACCTTTTGAGATATTCACAGAATATAAGCTAGAAGTAGGGAACCAATACGGGTATAAGTATTATGTCCTTTGATGTGATCAGGGAGGAGAATACTTGTGCATAGAATTCCTGGATGTTCTAAAGGAGAATGAGATTCTCTCTCCCTATTACTCCTCTGAATATACCACAGCACAACGATGTATCAGGGCGGAGCAATAGCACCCAATATGATATGGTGTGCTCTATGATGAGTATTACTGAGTTACCTGTTTCTTTTAGGGAGTTATGCACTTATGAAGTTGCATACCTATTGAAGAGGGTTCAATTCAAATCAGTGCCTACCACTCCATATAAGATATGTTATGGGAAGAGCCTATCTCTTAAGTAAGTTAAGATTTGGGATTGTCCGGCCTATGTCAAAAGAAAAATTCGGACAAGATCGAGGCAAGGTCAATTCTGTAGAACTGGAAAGATTCCAGCTATACAAAACTGCAGCTGATGATTTGACAGAACCAAAGGATTCAATAGTCCCCGACGAACCTCAGCCTCTCCGCCGATCTGGTAGGGTTCCTCACCTGCATGAGAGATACTTCGGTTTCTCGATGACAGTGGGAGCGAGGATTGCATCATGAGATGATGACCCAACTAGATTCGAGCAGGTCATCGAGAGTAGGGACTCTGTAAGAATGGCTGGATACTTAGCGATCTGAGATGGTCCATATACACCAACAAAGTATGGACTTTGGTTGCGATAACTGAAGGGTTAAATCCCCATTAGGAGCAAGTATATCTTGAGAAGATTACTTGGTGTAGATGGAAAAGTTGAGACTTTCAAAGCTAGACTTGTTGAAGGTTTTCGTCATCGACCAGGCATGGATAATGATGAAACCTTTTCCAAGTGGCTATGCTTAAGTCCATCCGGATCCTACTTAACATTGCTACATACCATGACTACGATATCTGGTGGTTGGGTGTCATGACTATTTTTCTAAATACTGATTTAGAAGAGAACGTCTATAAGTACATAGCCAAAGAGCTTCGTAAACAGTGGGAGCATCGGAAATATGTGCAAGTTGCTTTATAGGATAAAGCAGGCATCGCGGAGTTGGAACGTCTGTTTTGATATGGTAGTCAAAGAGTTTGACTTCATCAAAATGGTAGACAAACCTTGTATATACAAAAAGGTAGTAGAGAGTAAGGTGGTCATCCTCGTATTGTACGTGGACAACATACTCTTGATAAGAAAAGAGTTTCCTATACTACGCACGGTCAATATCCGTTTATCACATAGATTCTCCATATAGGATAAAGTTGATACCTCCTAAATCCTGGGATTTGGGTCTATGAGATAAATCTAAATGGATGTTAGGATTCTCACTAGCTGTTGTAAGATAGTATCAATCGATCCTGGGGAGAATCACTGGAAAGGTTCCAGGGTGATAAAGATGACTGAATATCAGTCGCAGGCATTGTCTTTACCCTCAATGGAGGGACGGTATGTTGGAAGAGTTCCAAGCTAGATACCGTGGCAGACTAGACCATAAAGGCTGGTAACATCGCTATTAAAGATACTACTAAAGAGACAGTTTGGGTGTATATTGGTTCATGAGATGAACTAGGTTCCTATCATTGTATGACAATGAAAGTGTGGATTTGGCCCAGGAACCCCAGTCCCATCAGTGACCCAGACATATTCTGAGGCAGCATCACCTGATCATGAAGATAGTTGATCTCCAGGGTGATGGAGGTTAGGAGAGTAGACTCAGAGGACAACACGGCGGATCCACTCCCGAAGGCTTTTTCCTAGAGAGAGACTTATATGGGATGATTGAGTATTAGATACTGCAACCACTGCTACAGATGGCCCTAGTGCAAGTGGGAGATTGTTAGTTATATGTATGCCCTAGAGGCCATTACTGTACATTGGATGTATATTGTAGTGGATACTGGGACATATATAGGTAGGACTTTCTTGCTCGACATGATAGTACGCTATCTGGTTGCTCTTTATCTTAACGTGTATACTTTCTGTCTCTTTGTTACATGTTGATAAAGCCCTTAGGATGTGTACTCGACTTCTAGGAATATGATGTAGATCATACTAGTGGGGCCTGGGTAGTCAATGAGTACATCCTTCATTGTTCCTAGTCGTGGGAATATCGAGACGGGGCATCGATATTCCAGAGTAGACTAGTGTATATCTTTTCGACCCATGTGATGGACGATGGATGATCCCATATCCATTGGTGTTTGACATCAGAAATGGTATGCGGGTGCTCAGTGGAGACTGGGTACAATGAACGGACTCGCCGAGAACTCCCAGGTGGTAGTATACCTCACGTCAGATGGCAGTTCTCTGGTGACACTGGTACAGCTTAGTCTGTTGACCCGAGATCGTCATAGAGTCTTGTGTATCTCCCACTGTGCTTTGATTTCCACCCTACCACGACTCTACTGAGTCGTGCAAACAGGTGGTTTTTGGGTACAGTCCCGATTCATATGGAGGCAATGAGCGATAGGAGGGGATTCGTCTCTCCCGGTATTGGGGGTTGATGTTGCGCTATGCACGACTGGCCATAACTGGAAATCCCTGGCCAGGGTTGCTGTGATCTACTGGTAAGTGTTATCAGTAGTTTCATGCGATGTTATGGACCTTACGTCGGCATGACTTATCAAGCTATTGGGGTCTCACGTTTACCACCCCTAGGCGAGATATGCAACATATCATACGAACAGACCGGACTGTACGGTAAGTGTTACTGGTTGGATTCACAGGAGTGTGAGCGGGCTTGCTCGTCGATCTTCTGATCGCTCAATACCCGGGTGGCCGTTACGTTTAGCAGACCGCTTGCGGCTTATGGGTGTTTGATATGAACATCACCTGCTGCCGGCATATTGACGAATCTTTAGAGTCCTACACAGAGGTTTCCTGGCTCAAGCGAAACGAAATAGGAGCGCATATGAGATATGTGCGGGACCGAGAATAATGAATGTATGTGATACCGTATTCTATTCTCGCGATGAATGTATCGATTGGTTGTATACGATATAACCTGGTTATCGAATCGAAGATTGATTCGATAAGTCGATACATCGGATATTAGTCGGTCATATGCGATATGACCGGATCGTTAAATCAAGTGTTGATTTAATGATTTAATGTATAATTATATATTTGATATATTACTTTGCATTAACTAGTATTTGTTCACTTTAGATGGATTTTCTCACTTGATGTGCACAAGTTGTATATGTGATATATTTTTGTGCACTTGTTTGTATCATGTTTGATGATACATGCAAACATGGGTGTGTGTAAGACTTAAACTATGTTTAGTTGATGGTTTAGGGTTTTTACTTGTTTATTCATTCTCTTTGTTTATTTTTGTTAAAAGAAAAAGGAAACTAAATGGTTGCTTTTTATATGAAGCTTCTTGATGCTTCATGCATCTTTGACTAAGTGACCATTTTGTCTCCATCTCTTAACCTAACCATTTAACTAAACACTAGTTAATTCTCTACACTTAACCTAGGTTGGATTATGATAAGAATGAAAGGGATTTTCTTTTTAACTTAATCCTTTTTATTTCGTTCATCTTCATCATCTTCATCAAGCTTCAAAAAGCTTGCTAGCTTAAATAGTGAAATGAGAAAAAGAGTGAGAAATCCAATTCTAAAGTGAACCCACTTCCTATTTCTTCATCCTCTACCACTTGCCAAGTAGTATAGGGTGTTTTCTTCACAAGTTTCATGACTTGGTGAAGTTGGAGTTTGATCTTGAGTTGCCTCGACGTAGATCATCTTCGGCATCGAAGTCGACGACCTAGCCCGATCATTTCTCCGACGAAACCTTTGCCAGAGTCCGGATTCCGATAGGTACAGCGGAGGGACGTCATCATGGAGTATAAGAAGTGGAGGACCGGATCTACAAAGGTTGTAGTCACTTTCCTTTAGCAATAAAGTCATTTACTTGCTTGCATCGCCTTATCATCTAGTTAACGATCCGTATTAGGGTTTGTAGGCACATGAAAAAATTTGAATTGGGCATGTTTGATCTGTTGTGAGACCTCATTAGTGTGCCTAGGAACCCTACACCGTGGCCCCACTTGTATGATCTCATCATAGTCCCAGTAGTCGAGTACATATCCTAAGGGCTTTATCAACATGTAACATAGAGACAATCAAAGTACATGTTAAGATAAAGTACAACCGATAGCATACTATCATGTCGAGCAAGAAAGTCCTCCCTATATATGTCCAAGCATCCATTACAATATACATCGTATGTACAGTAATGGCCTCTATGGCATACATATAACTAACAATCTCCCACTTGCACTAGGGCCATCTGTTGTGGTATCACATACCCAAGCGGTTGTAGTATCTTATACTCAACCATCCCATAAAAAGTCTCTACTGGGAAAAAGGCCTTTGTGAGTGGATCCGCGCTGTTGTCCTCTGTGTCTACTCTCCTAACCTTGATCTCCCTATAGATCATCCATCTCCATGATCAGGTGATACTGCCTAAGAATTATATCTCGATTTCTGATGGGACGGGGGGTTCCTTTGCTAAAGCCATAACTCCATTGTCACACAATGGTAGGAACGAAGTTCATCTCATGAACTTATATATATCAAGACTGCCTCATTGGTAGCATCCTTGGTAATGATGTATCTTGCCTTTAATCGTTTAGTAAGTCACGGTATCTAGCTTCAAACTCTTCCAACATACCGTCCCTCCACTGAGGGTATAGACAATGCCTGCGACTGACATTCAGTCGTCCTTATCACCCTGGAACCTTTCCAGTGATTCTCCCCAGGATCCATTGATACCATCTCACTACAACTAGTGAGAATCCTAATATCCAATTAGATCTATCTCATAGATCCAAAACCAAGGATTTAGGAGGTATCACTTTGATCCTATCTGGAGAATCATTGTGATAAGCGGAGATTGATCGAGCGTAGCAAAGGAAACTCCTTCCCTATCAAGAGTATGTCATCCACGTACTCTATGAGGATCACCACCATACTCCCTACTACCTTTTTTTATATACAAGGTTCATCTACCATTTTGATGAAGTCAAACTCTTTGACTACCACATCAAAACTGATGTTCCAACTCCGCGATGCTTGTTTTATCATATAAAACATCTTGCACACATTTCCGCTGCTCCCACTGTATACAAAGCCCTCTGGCTGAGTACTTATAGACGCTCTTTTCAAAAACATCAATTAGAAAAGCAGTCATGACGCCCAACCACCAGATATCGTAGTCATGGTATGTAGCCATGGCAAGCAGGATCTGGATGGACTTAAGCATAGCTTTGAAAGTCTCAACTTTTCCATGTACACCAAGTATTCTTCTCAAGATATACTTGCTCCTGATGGGGATTTAACCCTTCAGATAAAGCAACCAAAGTCCATACTTTGTTGGTGTATAAGGATTCTATCTCAGATCGATAAGCATCCAGCCATTCTTACAGAGTCCCACTCCTGATAGCCTGCTCGAAACTAGTTGGGTCATCATCTCATGATGCAATCCTCGCTCCCACTGTCATAGAGAAACCTAAGTATCTCTCAGGTGGGTGAGGAAGCCTACTAGATCGGCGGAGAGGCTGAGGTTCGTTGGAAACTATTGAATCCTTTGGTTCTACCAAATCATCAGCTGCAATTTGTATAGCTGGAACCTTTCCAATTCTACATAACAGACCTTGCCTCGAGCTTGTCCGGATTTGGCTTTTAGACATAGGCCGGACAACCCCAAATCTTAACGAACTTAAGATATGGGCTCTTACCTTTCCATATCACATATGAAGTGGTAGGCAACTGATTTGATTCGAACCTTATTCAATAGGTATGCAGCTTCTCAAGTGCATAACTCCCAAACGGAAATAGGAAACTCAGTAGTACTCATCATAGAGCACACCATATCATATAGGGTGCTATTGCTCCGCCCCGATATACCATCGTGCTATGGTGTATACGGAGGAGTAATACTGAGAGAGAATCTCATTCTCCTTTAGAATAGTCCAGGAATTCCGTGCTCAAGTATTCTCCTCCCTGATCTCATCAAAGGACATAATACTTATACCTGCTTTTGGTTCTCTACTTCTAACTTATATTCTGTGAATATCTCAAAAGGTTCGGACTTGTGTTTCAACAGGAACATATGTCTGAATCTTGAGAGATCATCAGAGAATGTAATGAAGTACAAAGAACTGGTCCTGGTATGTGTAGACAGGGGACTTTCATACATCAACATGTATCAATCCCAAGAGTTCACTAACTCTTTCTCTGTTTCCAATAAACAGAGCTATGGTCATCTTATCTTTGTGACATGACCGGCAAGTTTCACAAGATGAAAATTCAAACAGATTTAAATATGCATCTAAATGTAACTTAGCTAGTCGGGTCGCATTGATATGACCTAGTCTACAATGCCTCAAGAAGGATTCATTCATTTCTGAACTCTTCCTCTTGTGTGTGTTCTGTATACTAAGAACCGTCGTTTGATTTAGAACGTCAATGCTTTTAGATAACGTGCCTGAACCGATCAACTCTTGATATAGGAAATGTTCAAAACATTATCCAACAATAAAAAATTATATCCTTCTTTACTTATAAAGAGACTGATATGATGTTGTATATCAGGTTCGGTATCTAATAACATTTGTTCAGAATCAATGTATTCTGGTAATACAGGATGATAGTGACCAACAGACTTGGCTGCAACACTTGCACCGTTTCTATCTCATGAAACTTATCACCTGTTCTCAGTTCTCTACCTATCTGTAGCCCATGTAATAGATTACATATGCGGGATCCTGATCCGGTATCTCATACACAGGACGTAAAGGATACTGAGAAACAGTTCTATGTAATGAACACACCCGAAGATGATGCATCGATATGAACTTTCTTCGTTTGGGCGGCACGGGAATTCTGGTAATCCCCAATTTCCTGCTCTGTCTTATAACAATTATAAGTTGGAGCGGGACCAACGTTCCGTAGTGTAGTATAACAAGCAGGTTCGGTCAACACATCCGTATTATTATCTTGATTAAGGCGTGATATGGTCGCTACCTGGAGAGTGAGAGAAGAAAACACTCAGCGTATGCTCTTGCAAGATTAGATTGGTTATCTAATATATCTAATCAGGATGTCTCCCACTGTTTTAATCAAATCTTCCTTCAAACCATAAAAGGAAAGACTAGCCGGGATTTATTACACGCTACAAGTTCGCTACTCTTTCAGCCAGGCCAGTGTCGGTACTTTGAGGGAGGTCCCCCGTGCTTTCGTACGAACCTAATTATAGTAAACCTCGTTTTCTCAGGGGCATAACCCCGTTAACACCTTTCTAGGCACCTACTTGATCGGCTAATTGTAATGTGTAAAACTCTCCCAGGAGTAACTCTTACTCGCAGCGGGTATCGGGATCTAACTATCTCATAGAAGGTATGCAATCTCATTGCAAATTTCAACACTTGAAATTCCCAATAATATTTTGCCCCAAGCGATCTATGACCTTGACAAGGTGAACAAATCATAGACCGCAAGTCAAGTTCAACCCGTCATTTCCTGATTGAATTAAACCCACCCGCACGACCCTTGACAAGGTCAACAAAATCGCACGACTACCATAATCCAATCACATCATATGCTTATACAGATAAGCAGTAATCAGCTACCGCACACTACGCCTTAACAAGGTCAACAAACGCAGCACGAATACTAACTAGTACTTGTCTGAAATGACGGAGGGCTACGACAGGATTTTAAGAAAACCCTTTGCGTAATGAACTTGATATCGTTGTAGAATCGAGTGATTTTAAATGGAGTGTTTTTGAGGCTTTTCTAGTTTTGCTAAAGGGGTCACTCCCGGTGAAGGGATCGTCGGCCCTTTCCTCATCGAATAAGGTGCAAGATATTTCACAAATATTGCTGTGTAAAGCAAGAACTATAGAAGCAATCAAAAGACAAACCGAGTTTGTAGCATCTGCTAGTTTCACTAAAGAGGTCACTCCCGGTGAAGGGATCTCGGCTCTTTCCTTATCGAATAAGGTGCTGGATGTTCTACAAGGAACACCGATATGCAAAGCAAGAACTAGAGCTACCAGTTTTTTTAAACAAGTTTCTACAACATCTTAGGTTTCTTTTGTTTCATTAATCTCATTAATGAAGTCCCATTTTATTATGCTTCACAAGCATCACATTAGAAACGAAATCTGCAATATAACATATATCTCATATATATAATATAAACATTCATCTCAGGCAGTAATATGATCTCATCACAGAACATTGCAGCATAAGAACATATATGAAATTTTGGATATACTAGGACGTCCGTGTTTTTAATACGAGCCTGTATAAAACACGGATTCCACGGTCACGATGAATAGCAAACCCACATCCCTAGACCCCTACGAGAGCGTCAAGCAACACTGCCAATTCTAGGGTTAGGAGACCCGGTCTCTACTCCTCGAGATGGTCTCCCACTGGACCCTAGAACCCGGTTACTTGTGCTCCCCGCCTTGGGTCTACCTAATGCAGAAAAGTAAATAATATACAATGGTGGCATCATCCTCAGCCCGGAAGTGCCCCAATAAAAGAATATTATATACAAATGAATTTTACATGAATGAAAAAGAAAAAACTCTCATCTCACATAAAAACCCCGGCTATTCAAAACGTGACGATCCAATATAACATATCACAGCAACACATAATATCTCATATCATCAACGTAAGCAAGTATGCGTATCCCGATTATCGTTAATGTATAGCAACGAAGCCGGCGATACACCACATACTACGCTTACGGTCACAAAAAAGAAAGTGTAAA
This sequence comes from Agapanthus africanus, assembly GCA_030015575.1. NCBI lineage: Eukaryota > Viridiplantae > Streptophyta > Magnoliopsida > Asparagales > Amaryllidaceae > Agapanthus > Agapanthus africanus. The sequence goes on along the minus strand of JASDDO010000016.1, from coordinate 221,345,343 downwards.
ACTACAACAGTTAGAATCCGCAACCTTCTTAGACATCGCATGCCTAACCAAATGAATTCCTAAGACATCGCAAACCTAACAATTATAAACCCCGCATTTTAGTCTCATTATCGAAAACTCTTTTCAATATCAAGTCGGGCAATTTAACAAGATTCCCGACATTCTGATCGAATGCTCGTCGCAAACTTTATTAGACGGGCCGCACCCCCGGATGCTGTCGATGAAGTGCACTAAGGCGGAACACCACTGCCGCGAGCACCCGAACGGATGCTTTTGGCGACGGGGTTCTCCTACAGTCACTTGGTCGGGGCTATGGGGCGTGGCTATCTATTAAGTTTATCCGGCGAGTATCCGCGCACGCTACGTGATTGCGACGGACTTTTAATCACATCAAAATTCCGTGGCAACCGATCAATTAAGACTAAACGGCTAGATTTATAACATTCAAATTAGTTATCTCATAACTACATGTGGATTCCAAATATTGTATCACATTCCAGATAAAAAGACAATGTTAAACTTTCCGATCGAATAATCAAACACCCAAGATTTCTCCAATATATCTCAACACTTGAAATTAGTTTAAAAAACATCCATCACATGCCACAGTACCAATGGTCCAGCCGTAGAAGGGTCAAGCCAACGCCTCACATGTGGCACGCCGTACTGCCGCAAACCTTAAGGTTTAGAGGCAGTTTAAGACGGTCACATAATCGAGTTAAGGTTTGTTGTCTTCTAGAGGGTCCACCGCGTTACTTGCACGATTTAGAACGTTTATAAACTCGAGAAAAAAATCCAACTTTTGAAAAAAATTTCGACTGGGAAAAAGTGAGTTATTGATATCCGTTCGAACTTTTTAACAGTTTCTAAAAATTATCCGGACAAAACTAAACGAAGTTAAATTATCCGATCGAATCATCGAGTCCCCAATACAACCCTAGAAAACTCAACACTTGAGTGGAATTAAAAAATTCCCAGAAAAAATTGCCAAGAAAGAACCTAAGAATAATTACATGAAATTCCAGGGACTAAGTCACAATTTGGGCCGCGGAACCGCCGCCAAACCCTTGGTTTGGCCGCGGTTCCGCGGTCATATTTGCGAATTAGAGGGTCGTACTTCACAGTAATTCTTAGTTTTTCCTGCTTATTTTTCTGAGCATTTTTAATTCATAAAAAATCACAGTTTTGAAAAATGTACAGAGAAGGGTAAACATCGGGGTTTCCAGGTTCGATCGGACTTTAAACTTCGTCTAGACTTCGCCTAAACCTCTAGCTTGGCTCTGATACCACTATAGGGTTGCTAGGCACTTCCACAAGGTTCTACGAGGCATCAACCATGCCCGATTTAAAAATTAGCCGTGCCGAACAACCCGAAGCCGGATCTTTCAACTAGGGTTTAGGCGAAAACAAGTATGTTAAACAGTTTAACACTAAGTGAGAGGGATTACAACCTTTGTAGATCCAGTCCTTCACTTCTAAAGCTCCGTGTTGAAGTCCCTTCGCTACGATCATCGTGTTCCGGACTCTCGAGAGGTTCCACGAAGAGAAAGATGCAGCCTTGCTTCCGATCATCGATACAAAGATGATCTACCTTGAAGTTTCGTTAACACAAGCTAACACTCATAATATGAACTGAACACCCTCATCTAAATGGCAAGGATAGATGAGGATGATGAAGTGTGATTTTTGCTCTGTTTTATTTTCTATTTCTCACTCTTTTATCATCACTAGATCAAATCAAGAAAGCTTTTTTTCCATGAAAAGAAGAAGGAAGAAGAAGAAGAAAAACCATAAAATCCTTTTGTGATGAATAATGCAAAGAAGATAATGATCAATAATGCAACCATGGTTGCTAAACCTTTATAGAGAATTAACCAAGGGTGTAGGGTTTGGGTTAGGTTAAAGATGAGTCATAACAAAATATCTTAACACAAAACAAAAAGAAACCTTCTAGAAGGTTCATGAATGCACTAACCCAAATCAAACCCTAATCTTGTTTAATATCCACTAAACATGTTGCATTAGTTATCATATCATGTTACAATATTATATATCACATATATAATATTTATTGTAACCAAATAAAATAATACAATTAACATATATCGCATATATATCAATGTATTACCGGAGTGAGAAAAAGAATCTTTTAGTAAGCAAATATTAGTTAATGTAATTTAATATATCATATATATTAATATACATTAAATTATCGAATCAACACTTGATCCGACAATCCAGCTATATCGCATATAACTGACTAATATTTATCCGTACCGATTCATCGAATCGACACTTGATCCGATGACCCGGCTGATATCAAATATCACGAGAATAGAATACGGTATCTCATACCGTATTATCCTTGGTCCCGCACATATCACATATGTTCTCCTACTCCGTTTTGCTTGAGCCAAGAAATCTCTCTGTAGGACTCTAAAGAATCGTCAATACGCCGGCAATAGGTGATGATCATATCAAACACCCACAAGCTGCAAGCGGTCAGCTAAACGTAACAGCCACCCAGGTATTGAGCGCTCAGAAGATCAACAAGTAAGCCTGTACATTCTCCTGTGAATCCAATCAGAAACACCCGTACAGTCCGGTCTCGTCGTCTGATATGTCGAATATCTCGCTTAGGGGTGGTAAACGTTAGCCCCAGTAGCTCGATAAGTCATGTCGATACGAGGTCCATAACAGTTCGAGAAACTACTGATAACACTTACCAGTAAATCTCAGCAACCCTGGCCAGGGATTTCCGGTTATATCTAATCGAACACAGCACATCAACTCCCTATACCGGGAGAGACGAATCCCCTCCTATCGCTCATTGCCTCCATATTATTCGGGACTGTACCCAAAAGCCACCTTTTTGCACGCCCTCTTGGACGTGGTATGATGGAAATCAAAGCACAGTGGGAATCACACAAGACTCTATGACGATCTCGGGTCAACAGACTACTCTGTACCAGTGTCACCGGAGAACTGCCATCTGACGTGAGGTATACTACCATTTGGGAGTTCTTGGCGAGTCCGTCCAGTGTACCCAGTCTCTACTGAGCACCCGTACACCATCCTTGATGTCAAACACCAATGGATATGGGATCATCCATCGCCCATCATATGGGTCAAGATTCGTATACGCTAGTCTACTCTGGTGTATCGATGCCCCGTCTCGATACACCCTCGACTAGGAACAGTTATAGGATGTACTCGTCGACTACCGTGGACCCACTAATATGATCTCATCATAGTCCCAGTAGTCGAGTACATATCCTAAGGGCTTTATCAACATGTAACATAGAGACAATCAGAGTACATGTTAAGATAAAGTACAACCAGATAGCATACTATCATGTCGAGCAAGAAAGTCCTCCCTATATATGTCCAAGCATCCATTACAATATGCATCGTATGTACAGTAATGGCCTCTAGGGCATACATATAACTAACAGTACTTATTTTTGGAGACCTATGATTCTCTTCATACCCATGATTATGCATCCATTTGAGATCATTGATTCTATTTGTTTCCATGATCATACTCTCATTGATACTGTTCCTTCTTATGATCATGTATCCATTCTGGATCTGTTGTTTCATCTCATGTCGTTGATCTGCTTTCTTCGATACTCGATTGAGGTTCCTGTCACTATAGTTTGAGCACAGTTTGAGCTGGTGCTAGTGTTAGGGTCATGGCGAGCTCGTCTGGTACGAGGGCTGACCATTGTGTTTTCTGGTGACATGGGAACGTCTTGAGTTAGTATTTATGTTGTGACCTCTTGTGGAGGCGAGTGCTTGGTTTTACGCTGGATGATCGGGCCATTGTTAAAGCTGCCAGTTGTGAGAGGACTGCTGATGTACAGCATACCTCAGAGATATTGATGTTGCCTACCATGCAGACAGGTGACCTAGCTGTTGCAGAGATGATGGGATGTCGCTTCTAGAGCTTACGAGCTAAGATCGCCGGAGCTTCTAGGAAGAAATGCGACAGATGATAGCTAGTCTACCCTGAATTGAGAGACGAATGTGATTCGTCAGATTGATGCGCCGACGCAGGCCCAGTTGTGTTGAAGATTTCCAGTGTGGGGAGAATCATACTCAGACTTAGAGCAGACCGATCCAGAGATGACCGCCGATGTATCGCCTTTCCTGGAGGATTGAGGCATTGTTTAGCAAGCGGGCGAAGAATATTCACATCTTGTATAGGCGAAGCTAAAAAGTTCTAATGACTGTTAGAAACCCATTTTTCCCAAGTGTAAAGTGTTCGGAGGAACATGCAGGTAATTCTGTGGACCCTCTAGAAGAATGAAACCCTAAGTCGACATGATGACCATGAAACCGCTTTGAACCTTAGGGTTTGTGGCAGTTTAGCGGTGCCATCAGTGAGGCTTGGGTTTGCCCTTCTACGGTTGGTCCAGAGGTACTGTGGTATGTACCAGATATTTTTAGACTGTACTCAGGTGCTGAGCCTTCGGGAAATTTTGCGAACTTGATGACTCGATCGAAAGGTTTGACGCCGTCCGGATACCATGTGATAGGAGACCAGTAAGCTGACCGGCTTTGGATAGAGGACTTCACCCAGAGGCGTTGTGAGTTGATCAAGAGCGGGCGAGTATAGAGTATTTCTGTGATGGTTGGGGCGAGTTCCCGAGGACGCATTCGGCCAGATATTTTCTACAGAGCGTTGAAGATACAGAGTACGCGATTTCGAGTCCGTGTGAGAGACTTTGGATTGACCGTGGCCGAGAACAGTAGCAGTACGCAGATAGAAAGACGTGACGTCGAAGCGGACGATGACAAAGGCGAGTGGAGTCAGAGGTTCATGCGCGAAGCTGACGAGCTGTTGCTACTCCCCGTCGAGATTAGAGATCTGATATGTATACAGAGGCGTTGGGATACGGCCTGTTCCCGAGGGAAGGTGTGCGGAACACGCAAATGTCTAGAAAACGAGAGAAGATTATGCAAGAGTACCAGCCTCCGTACAGTTCGGCATAGGCGAGATCGGAAGAGACCTTGAGCAGGATTCCTTCCGGGACATTGCTGCAATGAGATTTTCCCCCAGGATCAGATGGGTCACGTGTATTCAGAGAACCAAAGGCCGACGCCAGTGAAGTGCTTCCTTACGCGTGATCGTGATGATCGAGCGGGAGATGACCAGAGAAGTGCCAGAATGGAATCGTCCCCGTTAGCACACCTGACAGGGCCGATGAGCCGATGGATTGCGAGAGTAGTAATCCACAGAGAAAAAAGAAGACCCAGAGACAGAAGACGCCAGACAGCGAGCAAGAGGCGAGCGGATATTCTTATTCTACCGGTTTTAGGCGCACCGATTCATTTTTCGACATTGTAGGAGCTCTACCTCAATATCCTTTGTTGCGATTTGCTTTTGTAATCTGAGTATCATGCTTATATCGCTTGGATTTGAGTTTCATGATATTGTTTTCGTGCACCACAGTTGAACCTACTGGGTATTTACATTTTGTCCATAGTTGTCACATTTGACATATATTATATACACTGTTGTGTTGATTTGCGATTTGTGCATATCTATTGCATCGATGTCGAATTTGTACCTTCGTAGCATGTGTTTATGGCTTCGTGGATTTCATACGGATGATTTGATTTCAGCACTCGGTATAGCTTACATGTGCTTGTAGTGCATTGATACGTATTTTGTGCACCACAGTTGCACCTGACTTCGTTTTGATGTCATTTGAGATATTTATTGTGATTTCATGCCCAGGGCATGCATATGATTTGATTTATGCCTTCGGCATAGTTTCATGAACTTTTGGTATTTGATTTGCTTTTGTGCACGCTGATGCACATGGTTGTGAGAGTGTATGCCACGGTATACCTGATTTGGATTTCGTGAATTCGTGCATGTTGGATGCACATGATTAAGATTTTCATGCACAATAGATGCACCAGGTATTGTTGTTGTGCACACCCGTTGCTGTGGACAGATGCTTTTGGGCACACCCATTGCACTTAGTTTTGATTTGTGCGTATAGTGGCACCTGTGTTTGGATTTGATTTCAGTGCGCACCAGGCGCATATGATTATTGGATACGCCTTTTGAGGCTGATTTTTCTTTTGAGCACTTTGTTTTCATGATGGGCACTATATTGTGTAGTAGCCTAACAAGACTGATCCGAGGACAGTACCTGAGTACTTTGCATGCATTAAAAGCTTACCAAGAGGTTTTCAAAGGAGCTATAGTCTCGCCATTTCCTACGTGTCCGTGAGCGACGCGAACGTTTATAAAGAAAAACCTTTTGGGATATTGTCAAAACGACAGAACGTATATTTTGTAAAATATATATGGACATATATTATTTCTTTACAAACGGACGTCCGTCACTTATGCCGTGAGTTACGCATCACACAGCGATTTAGAAAATATTTTTGCATGATTTTTATTTAGTTCTTGGAGGTTTTCCAAAGATGCGTACTATACACGTATTATAGTAGTTGACTAGTGTATATCGGATTTCAGTACTGGATTTCGAGATCTGTGTCTCTATTATAACTCCGAGAATATGCGTGCGAATCCGATGATTTGCGTGACGTTTGACGGAGTTCGATTTTGAGTTTTATACTCGTTTTCATGCGCACTTGGCACGATGTGTTATTTCTGCGTTTTCCATTATTTCGGAGCCTTGTTGATTTGAGCTGATTATTGAAATGTTTTAGATTTTAGGGGTTTAAATTTAAATTCGGGGACCGAATTTATTTAAGGGGGGAATATTGTAACATTTCAGAAAATATAAAATATTATTTTTGGAATTTAATATTAAAATAATATTTTTTCCCGAAAACTGCCCGATTTGTGAAATTGGGGTTTTCGAAAAAGGGTATAAATATATACCAGTAATTGTGATATAAAAGGAAATTAAAATGATTTATTCATTTAAAAATATATTCAACGGATCTGGCAATTTAAAATTTTTATATGTAGTTTTGATAAAACCTGATTAGTACACTACTAATCGTGATTTAAGCCAAATCCGTGTTTCTACAGTTTTTCATGGCTAGTTCGCCATGACATGTTACATATTATTTCATTTGTGGTTTTATTTGGGTGTATGTGTTTTTGGTGAGAAAAAGGAAAGGAAAAAGAAAAGTCAAATAGGGGACATAATGATTAGGGTAGACTTTTGGAGAGAGGTAGAGTGTGTGATTATATGAGAGAGAGGGAGGGGGCTGCTGCCTAATTTGAATCCCCCATCTTTTTTTCTTCTCCTTCTTCATCTTCCTCAAGCCACAACCCTCCACTTAGATCCCTAGATCTACCTCCAAACAATCCCCAAACCCTAAACCCCTTTCACAAAAATAAATCCCCATCGATTCCTCTATACATTGAACCGAGCAAAGTGAGATTTTGACGACCTTGGGAAGCTAGTGCTGCCGAGAAGGGACCAAATGAGGTATAACTTCTTGCCTATAGATTAATTTTGTGAGATATCATGTTTTGGATGTCGTTTTGTGATGTCGCTGACCTGCTGTGACCCCGAGCATTCACTGGGAAAACAAACAGTGTGGTAATGTTGTGCTCATAACCCTAAGTGACCACCTGAAGAATGAGACCTTTCCCACCGGTTTTGGCCGGCGACCATTGGGCAAAATCCGGCGACCTCGGGTTGGTAGAGGAGTTAGGGCTTGGGTTTCGTAGGATAGTTGCTTGGGGTTGTTTATGGATGTTTGGTCCTACTGGATTTTTCTGTAATGACTATAGGTAAAATCTAGGAGCAGTTAGGAGTGTTTATATGACCCTGGTGAAACGATTCCTGACCTGAGCCTTAGAATTGAACCGATGCACGAACTTAGGATTTGTACATTATCGGTTTAGTGAACGTTAGGAATTCCTAATTAGGGTTTAAAGGGATTTTTGAGTTGCAGTTGTGCTTATAAGCCTTAGTGGTGACCTTAAACCCCTTGGTGCTAGAAACCCAGACCCAACACAAATAAAAAACCTGGAACCCCAAAAACAGAACTATCCATATCGGTTTGTGAGGAAGTTAGAATATGCAGGGAAATCTGGGATGACCCGGGGAAATTCTGGGGCAAACAAACAACTTTAGAGACCCAATAAGACCACTAAGCACCCACTATAGAAGTATGAGAACCCAACTCACCTGGAAAATCGGCTTGACCGGAATTTGCCTTAGTGTGCCTGGCCCCTCTGAGTAGATAGATGCCCAGGTTGCCCTCATAGCTCATATAGACCCTATACATCACCCTAGACTTGTTTGCTGGGATTTATTTGACCCGAGTCAAAATCTGGGAACATTTGTGTGTGACTTAGGATATGTTTTCCGTATTTTGAATGATGAGCTTTGATATTGGATTCGTTTTTGGTTGCCGCATTGATTAGTATGAAAATTTGTAGTTTACCGCAATCAGAAACGGCGTCGCTTCGCAGCTAGCCGGTGAGTACGGGTCGATCCACAGGGACGGGTAAATTCCTTTTATGTGTTTTAACGAGTTGATTCAATTTGTCGTTTTGGGTTGGTTTATAATAATCTAAAATACTGGATCTAATTAATCTAATTAAGAATCTTGCTAGGGTTAGGCTTAGGGGAAGTTTTGGAGATTAATGTTTTTCCTCACCGCTTTCAATACCTTCTTTTTTTAGATCTATTAGGTGTTAAGTCAATTATCAATAAAGTGGATACAAATCTTTTGGGAAGATGTTTCTTCCTCTAGATTTGTATCCCTCCTTTGTTGATAATTATCCTAACCCTCACGGAAAACGCGCGCAACCGGCCCTTTATACTACGGTTCATCGTTACCTCGAAGGGTAAGATGCCGCAGGGAGCGGTTGTGCTCGTATGCGTGAAGTTCTAATTCATTAGGTTAAAGAGGCATTGAAAGGGGTGAGAGATCTCATCTCTCAACCCTTTCCCTAAGGCTAACCCTAACAAGCGAGGAGACTACTCGCTCATTACGGGATTAGAAAACATTATAATTAAAATAAACATAAATAACATACCTTCTAGTTGACGGCTCCCTCCGAACAAGAAGAACAGATCTGAAAATAACTCTCAGAAAATCTGAATTTTATTGATTGAAAAGAGGCATCCATTTTTCAGATCTAGGATTACAATTTATAGGAAAATAGGAAATCTAGGGTTACAGACTCTCGCACATGCGCAATTACAGATTTGACCACTGGAAATCCCAACACCCATAACGTCGCAACAGTACAGAAAATCTGCACCGACATGGGCCCTCTATGGCCGCGGAACCGCGGCGCCAGCATGGGTTTGGCCACGGTTCCGCGGCCAAATAAGGGAGTTGGGCCCTGTGCTTTTTGGGCTTGGTTCATTGGCTCTTTGGGCTTCTGTTTCTTCACTTGTTTTCTTTTTTGGGCTTCTGGTTCTTTTCCAGATATTTCAGTGAATACTTGTAGCGATCTTTTAACCGTTCACATGACATTTTGGACCTTGTACTGTTCTTCGTCTAGGCTTGACTAGGATCCGTCTAATAGTTGGTCAAAAATCCCTTTTTCTGTTGTTTTGTGTCTTTTTCACTGTATTTGCTCCAGAAACCTGTATCCTGTAATATTCAACAAACGTGCGTCAAGTGTACCTGTTTATTTATAAAAAGGATAAGAATAGGGGAATGATAAATGCAATATTATGGTCTGAACAAATACCCCCAAACTTACCTTTTGCTCGTCCTCGAGCAAACTTATTATTTTATTCACTAAAATCCTAACCGCACTTTCGCAGGGAAATGCGATTGCACTGAGCACGTGCAACAAGCCGTTAAACCTCTAGGTGTCCCTAGTAGGAGGAGTGTTGTCTCCTGAGGGTTTTCAGCGGATACTACCCACAAAATCCAATCAACTCAGCCCATTGACTTTTGTTCTCCAATTAGGTTTTCTAACAAGGAATTCTATTATCTTCTACTTGTAAATTATCCACCCATATTCTTCACGCTTCCTCATTATTTAACTTAAGATTATATATGTTATGTAGACCTACTTAGCTTTCGACATCTCTTAAGTCTTCCTTCTAGGGTTTTATCTCCACTTAGGAATTTCTATCAACTCTATTAAAGATACAAGTTCTATTCTTCATTCCTTTCTCTTATATAGATTCCAATCACATACCCCTACGTGTGTGTATATATTACCCCTACACTTAGAAATTCAAATCAAGCAATCATACTCTCGTCTAAAGCACTTATTAAAATGAAATTTGCTTACACATCCTTCATGCGACCGTTAATACTTCTTGAGGTACCAACGACCGATTACAAAATGCGTTTGCACTTTAAAGCGTACTTCCTAGTCTTTGCAACACCCAAGGCTTTAGCAGTGACTCCCAAACCAGTTGGTCTAAGGCACTAGGTGATGAAGCACCCTCGCTGAATATTTTTCTACTTTTGCAGCCTTAAGTAATCACAAAAACCAGTGTCCATTTTTTTCATATTTTTTTTTTTATTTTCATCGTACTAAGGACTTTAGACAAGAGCATTTCAAGGTCTCTTCTACAATTCCAAGTTTCAAGATGCGTGATTGTGCAATTTTGTAGGGTATACGTTTTCAGAATCTAGACTTAAGCTAGGAGCTATTTTTCAAACTTAAACTTTAATTAGAACATCAATACTCTTCCCTCATTTTGACTTAGCCCAAGAAGTGAACCCAAAATTTGCCTATTTCTAAATAAACTACAAGGCATATACTTTCTACTGTTAAACTTTAAGGAATGATATTTTTAGGGTTTTTAATTTACTAAGTCTAAGATCTAGTTGTTCCTCACCAGTTATCCTATTTGTCATACTCAAGTCAATTAGCCAAAATTGAATACATTAATTTTTATAATTTTTGAAATTTTTCAAATTTTTATGGGTTTCCAAATAAGTATGCAAATGCAAAAATATGTACAAATGAATGCAAAGGAAGAAGACGTACCGAGCATACCCCCAAACTTGAACTTGACAGTGTCCTCACTGTCATGCTAAACCAAGAGGGTCAAAATACCGATACTCCCCTGTTTATTTATTTATATTTTTTTTAATGTTTTGAAATTTTTTTTTTTTTATAGAAGAAGAAAACAAAAGGATATATACATATATACTACAAGATTCCCCCCCCCCCCACAAAGTTAAGCTTGGCCTTACACAGGCCAAATGTTAGCACCAACCATTCAAAAATTTTATCATGGTAATGGTAGAGTTGGTGCAAAAATGGGATGGAATGAAAAGAGATGAAAATCAAGCGAGACCGTGTGGAAAGAAGAATGGTAGAATATGGTCTCGGTGGGGGAGAAGAAAGAAGGAAAGAAGAAAGAAATGAAGTGCGATCTTGAGGGTGTAAATTGAATGAATAAATCAGCGCAATTTGTGATGACCGATGTGTTAAAAGCGATTGCGCTAACCTACCAACTCGTCGTGCAATGGGGTCAAATCCCTCAAGATTCGCAAGAAAACATGGGTACGCCGAACTTGGTATAGGAGATGAAAGCGTAACGGTCATTTGTTCGGTCGGAACAATAGGAAGGAGGGAGGGTGATATAACAGTCAAAGGTTCAGGAGGCTGAATTGGAAAATCCGACACATCCAATAAAAATGGTTCAACCTCGATATTATCCTCAAGGCTCTCCTCAGTACTATCCTCAATATTTAATCCATCCATGCCATTATCATCAAAATCTAGACGCATATGAGATTCGGGGGAAACATTTAATAACTCAGGATGATGATGATTTGAACATAAAATTTCTATTAAATCGACAGGTTCATCATCCGAAATATTCCCGGCGTCTATATCCTCAATCAAGTGAAAATCAATTTCTTTATACACTTCATCCATAGCATGGATATTTATCAATGTAGGTTCTAGAGTGGAGGTGTAAAGATCGAAAGGATTAGGTGCGGTTTCACTCAAAAGGGGTTCTTCACAATTTGGCAAATCAAGCACTACAAAATCACACAACTCATTTTTATTTTCAACTGGTGAATCATTTGGAACAATCGATGGAAAACCGGAGTTGTGGGTTTCAATTGGGTAAGGGTAGGTTTGATTTGAAAATCCTCTCTCATTCTCACTCTGTCCAACTGCCGCCTTATACATTGAAAAATTCGGAGCTAGCGGGACACTAGCTACCGGTTCACTAGGTTGCATAAGGGCGGCCATGGACGCTTCCACATTCCTCATCATTTTATTTGTTGCAGCAATATATGCCTCCAACGACTATTCCAAACTAGATTTGGGTGGTGAGGGGGTTTAAGTAAAAGATTCAAAATTGGTTGGGTATGTGAAACTCCCTAATAGCTGTGTCGAAACAGTGTCTAGTGAAGGCGGGAAAGTCGGGTATGACTGGTAGGAAGTGGGTGGTAAGACAGGAGTAGGGTCAACATATGGATAAGAAGGTGAATAATCGTGCGGATCCCTAAAACTAGATGAGTGGAGAGGGGTGAAAGATCGACTGCGAGATTGAGCAATATGCTCAGCAATGGACATCGGCCTAGGAGTGACAGAAGGACTTGAAGAAGTGGTGTCAACATATGTAGGTTGTAAGGGTTGACTTGGTTGACACGAAGTGGGTTGAAAAGTCAAACTATTTCTCCTAGACGCCTCTATTTGATCTTTCAACGAAATTTTTGGCAAGGAGGGATCGTTTTTAAATTGACCGAAACAATTGATGAACGACGCAAAGTTAGGTTCGGGATACCAAGATTCGGCAAGAGATTTATGATGTGGGGTACCCATGATAGAAGAATGCAAGGATTTCTTAGCGACAAAATTTTTGCAAGTTTTTAAAAGATTTTTCTTTAATTTTTTTATTGAAGAGTTTTGCAAGACGGTTTTAGAAAATGGGACTCGTGACACAAATGTATCAACCACACATGCACAATCAGGCCTAGATCTAGGGTTGCCTAGGTCTGCTAGACCGCTCCTAACTAGGGCTAGAAATAGGGCCTCAAACCGCCTCTTCACGGACAAATACGGCCAGGTAAGTGGGAAGGAACCACCACTACAGTGGGCCTAATTAATAACCACTAGCCTAGACACCGCAATGTCGGTTAGGATAAACGGCCGATGCCTATCCTAGTCCTTTTCCTATTGAGCTCGCTGTCCTTAGGTCTGAGTCTAATCTTTTTTAATTAAAGGTGGTCGATGCAAAATGCTTTAGGTGTTTTCTGGGGTCCTGGGAAGGGTGATGAAATCCCCACCCAATCTGAGTTTGGTCAAATAGCCCCTTAGAGTCCGGTTAAATTATGCAAAACAAATAAAATTTCACTTGGATTCAAAAATTTTTTAGCGCGGCGCAAAGAAACCTGCAGAAAATCTGTTATTTAGAAAGGGGAGAAAGACTCTTTACGCAAAGAATTCCTGCAGAAACTTTTTACAGAGAGATATATTGTAGGTTGCAGAGGGGAAGAAAAGAAAGCAAACAAGCAAATTTTCAGGTGCTGACGTGGCCAGAGGAGCGCGGATCCGCGGCGGGGGGCATCTTTTGCGGCGGAAGCGCGGCGCCTTGGTGGATTCAGCCTCTGGAAAATTTTGTGCTGCTCTGTACTTATGATTCCTCTTTGTTTTTATGTACCAAATTTTGATTTGCCCTCTGTAAAATTCCAGATCCTCAATTCTTCGTTGTTCCTGCAAGATTCAAAAGATACACCCTTCAAACAGATCCAATTCGATTATTATTTTTTTTATTTTTTATATTTTCAGATTTTTATAATTTTTAAAATTTATATCAACCCGAAAATTCACAAAAAGAAATATTACGCCGTCTCCGGCAACGGCGCCATTTGATTAGTATGAAAATTTGTAGTTTACCGCAATCAGAAACGGCGTCGCTTCGCAGCTAGCCGGTGAGTATGGGTCGATCCACAGAGACGGGTAAATTCCTTTTATGTGTTTTAACGAGTTGATTCAATTTGTCGTTTTGGGTTGGTTTATAATAATCTAAAATACTGGATCTAATTAATCTAATTAAGAATCTTGTTAGGGTTAGGCTTAGGGGAAGTTTTGGAGATTAATGTTTTTCCTCACCGCTTTCAATACCTTCTTTTTTTAGATCTATTAGGTGTTAAGTTAATTATCAATAAAGTGGATACAAATCTTTTGGGAAGATGTTTCTTCCTCTAGATTTGTATCCCTCCTTTGTTGATAATTATCCTAACCCTCACGGAAAACGCGCGCAACCGGCCCTTTATACTACGGTTCATCGTTACCTCGAAGGGTAAGATGCCGCAGGGAGCGGTTGTGCTCGTATGCGTGAAGTTCTAATTCATTAGGATAAAGTGGCATTGAAAGGGGTGAGAGATCTAATCTCTCAACCCTTTCCCTAAGGCTAACCCTAACAAGCGAGGAGACCACTCGCTCATTAGGGGATTAGAAAACATTATAATTAAAATAAACATAAATAACATACCTTCTAGTTGACGGCTCCCTCCAAACAAGAAGAACAGATCTGAAAATAACACTCAGAAAATCTGAATTTTATTGATTGAAAAGAGGCATCCATTTTTCAGATCTAGGATTACAATTTATAGGAAAATAGAAAATCTAGGGTTACAGACTCTCGCACATGCGCAATTACAGATTTGACCACTGGAAATCCCAACACCCATAACGTCGCAACAGTACAGAAAATCTGCACCGACATGGGCCCTCTATGGCCGCGGAACCGCGGCTCCACCATGGGTTTGGCCGCGGTTCTGCGGCCAAATAAGGGAGTTGGGCCCTGTGCTTTTTGGGCTTGGTTCATTGGCTCTTTGGGCTTCTGTTTCTTCACTTGTTTTCTTTTTTGGGCTTCTGGTTCTCTTCCAGATATTTCAGTGAATAGTTGTAGCGATCTTTTAATCATTCACATGACATTTTGGACCTTGTACTGTTCTTCGTCTAGGCTTGACTAGGATCCGTCTAATAGTTGGTCAAAAATCCCTTTTTCTGTTGTTTTGTGTCTTTTTCACTGTATTTGCTCCAGAAACATGTATCCTGTAATATGCAACAAACGTGCGTCAAGAGTACCGTTTATTTATAAAAAGGATAAGAATAGGGGAATGATAAATGCAATATTATGGTCTGAACACGCATGTTTGTACATCGACAACAAGGGTTGTTTGGTTGATTTTGTATGCATATGCTATAGGTTCTAACCTACGAGCAATGCGCGTGACATTTTGGATTTTAGAACTTAATTTTAATATCGTTACTATATGTGTTGTTATTATAGGTACCTTCGCGTGGATTCCGAAGCGACGGAGCGAGGCGTCAACGACTTCGGCGAGCGAAGACTATGGTGAGTAGATCTATATCTACCGGGGAAGTCGGGTGGATGGCGTATAGCACCCCTCAAAGCTTTGATGGAAAATTATTTATAGAATGTGGTCAAGAAAACCTAGATTAGGAAACTAGGATTAGAATGAACATAGCTATAAAACCTTATTAGAAACTAGAGGATTGTTAGAATGATATGTTACGACTATCATAGGATGACGTTTAGCGTTATTGCCGTTTAGGGTACTGTAGGACTAGATAGTCGTTGTAGATGCGTCATCCGAACCATACTTTTTCTAAACCGAAGAATCGTATATATCTTTTAAATATATACCTTGAGGGATGTTACGGATTTTCAAATGATATATTTTTCTTAAAAACGCCGTAACCCCTATTTTCAAAACTACGATTCACTTCTTTAAAAAATCTGGTTGTATGGTTCGGGTGTGTATGTTAGATTAGATACTTATACTTATAGTAGAGATAGAATGTTTATGTAAACTCGACATGATATGAGATATAAATGCGACGAAAGAATATAAGACGGATTTGATAATATGAAGAGAAGATGATATGATGATATGATGGTATACGGATGCGAGTCGATCGAGATGATTTATACCCCGCCGGTCCCCGGATATAAGATTATTGCATATGTGACCTGGGACATAGGTAAATAGGGATATATATATATATATATAGAATGTTGTGAATCATTGATGATAGGCCGTATGTGATATTAGGTCGTACCCTCATTTGTCATATAGGATGTTAGGATCCCTATTAGCTTAATGCCGCCGTACGATGATTTTCCTTGCGTGATGAGTAGACTTGATAATTGATCCTTACCCTTGACTAGAGGTTGTTGTACGATGGATTATACCGTAGGCAATGTTGTTAGGCTGGAGTCCGACTGATAGATTCACCGACTCGACCATGTTAGATATGTATACCTTATAGCTGCTAGCTAACGGTTTACCTTATGATGTATTCTTGTTGTTCATACTGTACTACTTATACCTGTGATAATACACCTGCACCATTATCGATGATGCGTATGTTACACGTACACAGATTGTAGGCTCACACACTTCATCATCGATAATTGTAAAGCCATTACACAGTAGAGTTACTGCATCATGATATGCTTTTGCATAGCATGCTTACATATACAATGATACATCCCTATTTGGGCAAATACACATTGTATATTTATATTGGTGCACATATACATTGATATATCCTTATTTGCGCACATACACATTGTATATTCATATTGGTGCACATATACATTGATACATCCGTATTTGCGCACATACACATTGTATATTAATATTGGTGCACATATACATTGATACATCCTTATTTGCGCACATACACATTATATATTCATATTGGTGCACATATACATTGATACATCCATATTTGCGCATATGCACATTGCATACCCACCTTTGCGCATTTACATATTGTGCCTACATAGATAACTGGTTTTATTAGAAAATTGGGAACCGCATGTTATATTTCAAAAACTGGAATAATTTTAAAAGAGCGGTTTTCCCTTAATATGTCTATCACTATTCCATGTTGCATGATATTTGGATATGCTTATATTTCTATTATATGTCGCATGCATCATGCTATATGATTTTACGCATTGAGATATGCTGTTTTCATGAGATTTATGGATTTGAGAACCATGGAGATTTTAAAAGAGATTATGTATTGTTTTAAAAACCCGGTATCTACTGATATGATATTTCAGTGCATCCACCATTTGTTTTCTCGGTTCTGAGAGCGACATGTGAAACCCGATTCGAGGAGGTGGATGAGGCCGATTGCGGGTACATGGTGGACCCGGTATGGTACCCCGGGGCGAGAACGGATCGCTGTGCAGTAGACGGGGAGCCTGGCAGAGGGACTACTACCTACCGGTGATTGGTTGGACCTGACGGTTATCTGGAGGATACTGACCAGAAATGAGAGATGGATACGGGCTGACCCGTACTGCTGGGGCCGAGGGCCGATTCCGCAGACGGAGCTCGTGGGCCGATCCGGACTGGCGGAGTCCGATATATGAGGATTTACGTGCCGATGCTGGGCACGGTTTTCATGATGATTTTGAGTGTCGATAGTAGGCACTCAGGTTACATGGTTTGATGCGTCGGGAGGGACACCGTTGATATATAGACTCAAACTTTCATGCACACTACTACAAATATGGTTTGCCCCTACGGATTTATCGGTAGGGGCAACCCACTGCCCCTACGGATATATACGTAGGGGCGAAAAAATACCCCGTAGGTGCAAAGGCCGCAGGTGCAAGTTGAGGTCCTGAACGTGCCCCTACGGACAAATTTATGCCCCTACGGATAACTCAGCAGGTGCTATAGCCCCTACGGAGTACCCCGTAGGGGTAATAAAATCATATATTTAATTTTTTTTTTTGAATATATTGTATGTACCTACGTATATAACCGTAGGTCCTATTACGTCCCCTACGGATACAGCCGTAGGGGATATAAAGTAGCCTCTACTAATATATCCGTAGGGGCCACTCCCAACACACTGCACTGAGATCGGGGGGAAAATATCAGGGAACCTGATATTTTGCCCCTACGGTTATATACGTAGGGGATAAACAGTGGCGCCTACGTACATATCCGTAGGGGCACCCCCAACACACTGCACTGATATCAGGTGGGCAAATATCAGGTTTCCTGATAGTTTGCCCCTACGGAGAAAGCCGTAGGGGCAAATTATAAACCTACGGATTAATCCGTAGGTACATTTTGTCTGTATTTTTTTTTAAAAAAGGGCTGCTAGATTTTTTCCCGCCCTGTGCACAATACTATATACATCAATCAAATCATATATTGCAGTATTCATAATCACATCCCACGCATATATATAATATACAAAAGAAACCCAAAAACTGAATATGATATAAATTCAAACCAATATCAATATCGTTTCAAAATGTAGTACAATGTGATATAAATAAATACATGTTTCAAAAAATAAGAACCAAAAAGCTACCCTAGTTCGGTCCAGCTCCACCTCCGAATAACGTTAAAATAACGCGCGCCTGCTCCTCGGTAAATACACTCTCCAATGCTACAGATAAGGGAGTCTGAGCGGCATGTGGAGCTGGCGTTGTGGTCTGCGCAGCCGCCGTCGAGGTAGTCGCTTGCGGAGCCGCGGCTGCGGGAGTCTGAGTGGGCGGTGGAGCTACAGGAGCTGTCTGCGGAACCGCAGCCGATGTAGTGGCTTGCGGAGCCGCAGCCGAAGGAGATGCATGTGGAGGCTCGGCCGATCTACCCTGTCGCGTCTGGACATAACGTGTGTAAGAAACGTGTAAGAACTGTGTATTATTCGAATTCGTTTCATTATTAAGTTATTTCGAAACCCTCTTTGGATATCTAGTTTGGAAAAGCGTTGTTTATTTTAATTACATATGTATGTATGATTAATCAAACTTAATTCTAAAACCAAATAAGCTCAAGCTACGTACTAATTATGGATATGTTGATATGTATATAATATGAAATGATATTTTACTATAAAGTAGTATACATACCAGCATCTCCTTCAACTCCTGAACGGTGGCCCTCAAGCTATCCAGTTCCTGATGGACATGCCGGCCACTGGAGACGGAGGAAGTAACCGCCGGGGTGGAGTCCAACCTCATATGGGCCCTGCTGGGGCCCAATCCCCGGCCTCTCTCCCAACCTCCGTGGTGCCCTCCGTGTGCGGCGTCCAGAACTGGGGTCAGCAGCCTCGGATCGTTCTGTCCGGTAAAATCGATCCCCGAGGCCTGGGCCTGCTCAACCACCCGCTCCTACACCCACATTAAGCAGTAAAGTATAAGTATAAAATTTAAACTTGAACCTTCCAAAACTAAAATTTCAAATTTGGGTAGAAAAAATATTAACACTTACGCAGTACTCCTGGGTAGCGACGTCGGGACATCGAAGCTCGCCCGTGGCGGGATCTGTCGAGGTGCCGTGGACGGCAAGATATGCGGACAGCACGCTCGGTGTACCACCTGACGCCACGGTCCGAGCTGTCTGCAATATTAGAAAGTAACTCTTAATATTAGAAATATTAGAGAATAACTCTTAATATTGCAGAATATTAGAGAATAACTCTTAATTTACCGATAACTCCATGGCTCGAGTAATGTTCCTCGAGCCACCTATGTAAGTGGGGTGACCCCTCTTCGCCGACTTCCTGTTCTCCGTATTCTGAGCGGCCTGTTTCTGCACAACGCATTAACATTTAGTTTTCTAATTAAGAAACACAAAGAAATAAATTATATCATAAATAATGAATTAAATTTAAAATACATACTCGTTTGCGTTCGGAGTCGAAATAAGCGCACAATATAGGCCATGTCTCTACGTCGACTCTCGCAAACGCCGGAGTAGATAGGAGGGCCGCTCTCTCTGCCTCGGGGGTCGCTATCCACAGGGAGTAGCAGTCGGCCTTCAGCTCATTCCTGTTGTATCGGACCTTGGCCTGCATGTTCTTCATCAGGCCATTGTACAGAGCATGAAGGTCGAGCACCCTCCCCGGGTGATCAGGGTCGGCTACAGGCTGAAAATCGTAATCCAACTGAAAATACAAAAAAACATTGTTATTAGATTGCAAGTGTTAATAATAAATATATTGGATAGATCAAATGAAAATATATATTAATACATACCTGAGCCTGTTCAAAGAAGAGGGCGAATGAGCGCTGGTGCTGCTCGCCCCACTCAACGTGAAGTGGATAGTTCTTCACGATCCGGCTCTCGTCCCCCAAATACCGGCCGAACCTCTCGGCATGAGGACCGGTATAGCGATAGTCAAGGGTAAAAAATAGGGGGAATGCTGCCTCCTCCCTAGCTCTATCAGGCCTCAGCCTATGGGACTGATTCGGGCCTCGAGTCCCCCTCTGGGGGTGGAGAGGCCCTGCGTCTGCACGAAATATCAAGACAATCAATAATAAGACAAAGTTGTATTAAGAATTCAAGTGTGATATATACCTCCGGTGAATAGCGCACGAGCCTGGGCCCGAGCAGCAGCACGAGCGGGACGATAGTTCCTCCGGTGAGGAACAACCGGGGTCCCGGACGCATCCCCTCCAACTGTAAAATAAACATCGACGCTAAATCTCCATGAAGTTCATATTTATTCTATAGAGCATATGTAAAATAAATAAATATTTTAAATTTATTCATACTAACCTGCAGACGATGCGGAGGGTATGGAAGCGGCAGGAGTGGCCCCTGTGGAAGGTGTGGACGCACCACCTATAATTAGACAATTAAAAATAGATTTTATAAGTAATTGCAAAAAGAATGTGTAGATCAATAATATAACGTTCTAAATCAATATGCATGCACTATAGGACATATAAACATACCCGCAGGTGCGGTGGTGTCACCACCTACAGCTAGACAATAATAAAAATTGCTAAGTAAGAGCAAAAGGAATGTGTATATTTATGATATAGCATTCTAAATCAATATACATACACTATATGATATATAAACATACCTGGAGGAGCGGGGGTGGCCTCTGTCCCAGATGTGGACGCATCACCAACAACTAGACAATCAAACATTGACAATATAAGTAATTTTTACATAAACATGCATGAATATCTGTAATATTACATTCAAAATGGATATGCGTGCAGTATACCTGGAGGTGTGGCCAAATCAACACGGAAGGAGGCATCCGAAGGGGTCTCCGATCTGGGTGCAAGACCGGCCCTCTGAAGCTCCCTACGGAGCTCTCCGGGCGGCAGAACCGCTCTGCCTCTGCCTCTGCCTCTGCCGCGGCTGGAGCTCCTGCCGCCCCTCGCTGCTCCCGACATCGTCATCAAATCTAGATAAACGGTTCGTGGACGCATTAGACAATCATTAAAAGTATTGACTATATATGATCTAGAGCGTAAAATGTGAAGTAATAATATAACATTACTGATAACCTTTTTCGTTTCGTGGGCGCATCATACATATCTACTTGGATTTCATCGTCGATGTCATTTCTAACCCACGTAACTTCATGATCGGTCGAAGACAACCCGTCCTTCGAAACAGACGGTCGGAGCACTTTAAGCCTTCTCTCTTCTTCGTCCTCATCGCTGTCCTCGTATTCTGGGACATCGTAGACATCTCTAGGTTTCCATCGGCATACAACACTCCACCCCGGATGCTTCAAACACTGTGAGTAGTATACTTGGAACGCTTGGTTCGGAAAGATAAACGGATCGTCCTGACCGTAAAATCGAAGTGTGTTCACACTGGTCAATCCATATTCATCTTTCCAGGTCCCAAGACTGCTTCTCCACTTGTCTGTATCGGTTCGCGGATCGTACCAAGTACAGTGGAATATATAAAAGGGTTCTGATCGTCCGGGATAGTGGATGCCGAGTATACAATTTAAGTACCCATAGTAAATCACACCGTCCGATCCTACCGTCGCAATCCCACTGTTCTGAGTGATTCTAGATGTTTCTATGTCCTTAACTTCGAATTTGTATCCAAGGACACCAAATCCTTTGTAATGTGCAACCTCCATACTAGGAAATTGAGCTAAACATCTTGAATCACTCTCAAATGATGCAGACAAGTTCGGATCGTGGATCTAACAAAACAAATTTTACGATAAATACATAACGATACAAGTTTAGATTAAAACCGATAGCAATAAAATGTAATTCGAATAACTTACATGCTCTGTGACCCAATCACAAAAATTATCCTGATGGTATTTTTCCAAACGCTCTTCGTTCCAATCAGGATGCCCCTCACGTACCTCGTTAAAATGAGTTCTGTTTTCGACAAATAATTGTGACATTAATATTATGTCATTTCATACACACAAACACAGATATAACAATTAATCCAAAAGAACTTACTCTCTAATTTGTTCAAGATATACGCAATTAAGCAAGATAAACCGGTATATCTTGTTGATAAACATAGTGTCTACCCTCTTATACTCGGCTTTACCATATGGCCCGTCTTGAATTCTTCGTGGTCGGTTAAGCCTTGTCTCAATGTTCTCGTCCAGATAGCGGGAACAAAATGTGGTTGCTTCATCAAGAAGATAACCTTGCATGATAGAACCCTCTGGTCGATTTTTATTGCGTATATACTTCTTAAGAGTGTAAAGGTACCTAATGAGAATATGTTGAATAAATAAACACGGGCATACATGACAAAAATAAATTTATAAATTGCGCGAAACGAAAAATTTAACGTACCTCTCGACGGGATACATCCATCGATATTGTACCGGTCCGGCTAATTTCGCCTCAGTTACAAGATGAACCGTCAAGTGTATTATGATATCGAAGAATGACGGTGGGAAAATACGCTCAAACTTGCAAAGTATCAATGCAATAGAATTTTCTAGTTTATCCAGCGTCGCAACCTCCAGCGTTTTAGCACACAACTCCCTGAAAAAACAACATAGGTCGTTGATTACCAGACCAACCGAGTCGGGGAGACAAGTCCTGAGGGCTAATGGAAGAAGGTGCTCCACGATAACATGGGGGTCATGACTTTTCAGCCCATCGATCTTGCCCTTCACAATTTTTATTTTCTTGCTGAATGATCCTGAGAAGCCTGTGGGGACTTTCAAATCATGCAACACCTGCAAAAATCTTTTCTTCTCCGGTTGTGACATATGATAAGCGGCATTGGGAAGTACAAACTTGCCCGGTTTACCCGCTACCGGTTTAGGGTGCAGTTCACTTCTTATTCCCCACTCTTGTAGATCCATCCGGGTATTCATGTTGTCTTTCGATTTCCCGTCTTTACACAGAAGCAAGTTAAGTATGTGCTCTGATACTCCCTTCTCTATATGCATGACATCCAGACAATGACGCACTGAATTTGTAGACCAGTACGGAAGCTCGAAGAAAATGCTTAACTTGTTCCAATATTGTGGTTTGACCTGTCTCGTCGGATCCATCCCGAAGGTCACGTTATTGTAACCATCCCATTTAGCTGTCACGTCCTCTCCGGACAATGGGGATGGAGGCCCAAGAAGCTCCTGATGACCATCAAAGTGAACCGTGTCTAACCTATAGGGGTGGTCTGGAGGCAGAAAACGTCGATGGCCGCAATAACAAACCTTCCTGCTAAAATTCAAAAATTTTGATGTTGTGTGTTCATGGCAATGAGGACATGCTTTGTGACCATGTACGGACCAACCTGAAAGCATTCCATACGCAGGAAAGTCATTAATTGTCCACATTAAAGCCGCACGCAGTATGAAGGTTGTATTTGTGTTTGAATCATATGTCTCTACACCATCAATGAACAAAGTTTTCAGCTCCTCAATCAGAGGTCGGAGATAGACGTCGATATTGTTCCCCGGTGAGTTTGGTCCGTCGATAAGAAGAGGCATCATAAAGTATGATTGGTCCATAGCCAACCAAGGCGACAGATTATAAATTATCATTACAACGGGCCATGTACTGTGACTTCCACCCATATAGTTGAATGGGCAGAAGCCATCGGCAGCCAGTCCGAGCCGGACATTGCGAGGATCGCTACTGAATATTGCGTGCCTCCTATCGAAATCCTTCCATGCCGGTGAATCTCTTGGATGGCTCATTTTTCCATTTTCGCTTGGAGGAGCACGGTGATGCCAAATCATTGCCTCGGCTGTTTTCTTGCACCTAAATAGCCTCTGTAGCCTCTGTGTTATGGGAAAATATCGTGCTATCTTCACAGGTATATCAGGCTTCTTATCAGAATCTTTCGGCTTATACCTGGCCTCTCCACATGTTGGACACTCTTTCAAATCTGAATTCTCTTTCCGGTACAACACGCAATTTTTAGGACATGCTTGAATCTTCTCGCACTTTAGACCCAAATCAGACATCATTTTCTGGGCTTCGTACCAGCTTTCGGGCACATTATTTCCCGGAGGCATAGAATCTTTCAAGAACGAAAGAAGCATTGTGAATGACTTGTTGCTCCATCCATTTAGGCACTTAATTTGGAAAAGTTGGACGAAACATGAGAGGGTGGAATACTTCGCATTCTCATAAATTGGTTTCCTAGCATCATTCATGAAATTTTCATATTTATCCGCACGCGGTCCTTGACCGGAAGGAATGTCATCTTCGGTACGAATAGATTCACCTAGGGCAGCCTCTACCATATCCTCCATTTCTTCTGATGGAAATAAATTTCCGTATCCTGCCGTATTACCGAATTCTTCTTCTTCTCCTGCCGCATTATCGTGTTCTCCTTCTTCTACCGCAGTACTGCATTCTTCTCCTTCCCCGTGATATTTCCAAATTGAATAAAGTCTAGTAAACCCATATTTTACAATATGAAGCTCTGCCAATTCTACCTTCCGCCAGTACTTATTGCCACATCTATCACACGGACAGAGAATCTTCTCTATTATGATCTTATTATGTGCTCGTGCAAATTCAAGGAAAGCAGCAACTCCTACGACAAACTTAGGTTGCATACGTTGTTTCCAATCCACATACATCCAGTCCTTAACTCTGACGTACTCATGGGCCATGTTAGACTGAATAACATATAAATTGTAGGTTATGCTGACTATATTGAGAAATATAAGAATGGGATAGTTACTGACAAAAAAGAAAATTCATGTATATGCTTTGTGTGTGCGTTTGTCGTTGAAAAGAATAAATTATCGCACGTTATGTTGACCGATAGACGGGGACTAAGTGGCGCTTTTAGTTTCATATATGGGTATCGATGGGAATATGAAGGTTTCATATTATCATATATTGGTTTTAACCCGAACATCTCGAGTCGCTCTCTGATTATGCGTTTGTATATACGTGTTCCGGCTGTCGGGGGTAGGCTTCTATCCCATTAAGAATGTATAGAGCGAACGCCCATCACTTGTGCTTTCAACCGTTTCGAGTAAATTTCGGCAGCACCTCCCCGCTGTTCTCCGAGTACACTGTAATAGAATAGATAATCATTTCAAAGCTGTGAAACACGTTGAAATGAACATCTAATCTATCTTTGTACACGGAGAACCAGCGGAAAGGTACCGACGAAATATCTCGAAACGGATGAAAACACAAGTGAATGAAGGCGTTTGCTTTATACATTCTTAACTTGTCCACACGGGACAAATCTATGGGTTACCATACGATTGAATTTTCTCGTCGCGTAGACTATACGACGGTTGTTAGTATCGAGCTATACTGTCCGATATTTAACAACCTTCGTATAGTTCTAGGTCAAGACGAGCATCGCACGTATGTTAACCGATAGACGGGGACTAAGTGGCGCTTTTAGTTTCATATACGGGTATCGATGGGAATATGAAGGTTTCATATCATCATCGAGTATCATATATTGGTTTTAACCCGAACATCTCGAGTCGCTCTCTGATTATGCGTTTGTATGTATGTGTTCCGGCTGTCGGGGGTAGGCTTCTATCCCATTAAGAATGTATAGAGCAAACGCCCATCACTTGTGCTTTCAACCATTTCGAGTAAATTTCGGCAGCACCTCCCCGCTGTTCTCCGAGTACACTGTAATAGAATCGATAATCATTTCAAAGCTGTGAAACAACGTTGAAATGAACATCTAATCTATCTTTGTACACGGAGAACCAGCGGAAAGGTACCGACGAAATATCTCGAAACGGATGAAAACACAAGTGAATGAAGGCGTTTGCTTTATACATTCTTAACTTGTCCACACGGGACAAATCTATGGGTTACCATACGATTGAATTTTCTCGTCGCGTAGACTATACGACGGTTGTTAGTATCGAGCTATACTGTCCGATATTTAACAACCTTCGTATAGTTCTAGGTCACGACGAGCATCGCACGTATGTTAACCGATAGATGGGGACTAAGTGGCGCTTTTAGTTTCATATACGGGTATCGATGGGAATATGAAGGTTTCATATCATCATCGAGTATCATATATTGGTTTTAACTTGAACATTTAACGTGAATAAGTTTTACGTTTACGTTTCGTTATTAAGAGTTCGAAATTTCATGTTTAGGGTAAATTTTTCTTGCGTTTGTGGTAAAGTTGTACGTTTATGTTGTCATCGAGTATCCTATTGTAATGAACTAGTGTATCCTACTAAATAAATTAGTGCACCATAAACCTAAATAACCCAAATTAACCTAATTAACCACAATTAACCATAATTGTTACCCTAACAAAAATTATCACTATTTAACCCAATTTACCCAAATTAACCTAATTAACCCTAATCAACCCAAACTTAACCAAATTTACCCAAATTAACCAAATTAAGCCTAATCAACACCCTAACCTTTTCAAATTATCACTAATTAACCCAAATTAACCCTACACTGCAATTAACCCAAATTAACCATAGCCTCTAACCCTAAACATGACCCTAACCCTAACACTAACCCTAACCCTAAATACCATAACCCTAACCCTAACCCTTAACCCTAACCACAACCCGGCCAACACCAATCCCAACCCCAACCGAACCCTAATCCCAACCCCAACCCCAACCGGCCCCCTCCAAACCCTTACCCTAACCCCAACCCCAACCCCAATCGAACCCTAACCCTAACCACAACCCGGCCAACACCAATCCCAACCCCAACCGAACCCTAATCCCAACCCCAACCCCAACCGTCCCCAACCAAACCCTTACCCTTACCCCAACCCCAACCCCAATCGAACCCTAACCCTAACTGACCCGATGCCACCCCTACCTGAACCCAGATCCCTGAACCCTACCCCTAACATCATCAAAAGAGGGAAATAACAGTATTAAATTAGAAGTAAAAATTGGAAATTTACTAACCGCGGTGGAGGAGACGACGGAGGAGGCCAGTAGTCGACGATGCGATCGGCGACGAGTCAAGCACGGTTGCGACGTGGAAGTCGACGAGTCAAGCACGGTTGCGGTGGCGAGGTCAGGATGAGGACGTCGATGGCCGACGAGATCGGGATCGAGACGCGGGAACGGTCGTCGCGAGGCGCGGAAGAATAAGAGAGAAGAAAAATTTGGGAACGGTGAGGGATTTTCTGTGCCTTTTTTTTTTATTATTAACCCGTATACATGCCCCTACGGACTTAGCCGTAGGTTCTTTGTTTGCGCCACCGTAGGGCCAAACAACAAATTATGATTAAATATTTTTAAATTAAAATATAGAAAACCGTAGGACAACAGTGGGCACCTACGGATTAATCCGTAGGGGCAATAAAAAATTGCCCCTACGGATTCCTTTATCCGTAGGGGCAACCCCTATTTGTAGTAGTGTTAGTATGGTGTCATGTACCTGGACTGGGAAAATCCCAATATCCTTTTAGATCTATCTCTATAGATCCTGATTCCCAATATGCAGGAGGCATCACCTAGATCTTTCATTGAGAATCTTTGTGATAAGAAGAGCTTGACCGATTGCAGCATAGGAATGTCATTTTCTATCAAGAGTATGTCGTCCACGTACAATACGAGGAAGACAACCTTACTCTCTGCCACCTTCTTATAGATACAAGGTTCATCTACGTTTTTGACGTAATCAAACTCTTTGATAACGACGTCAAAGCAGATGTTCCAGCTCCGCGATGCTTGCTTTAATCCATAAATGGATTTAAGCAGCTTGCACACCTTCCCGCTGCTCCAACTATCTACGAAGCCCTCTGGCTGAGTCATGTATACGCACTCTTCTAAATCACCGTTTAGAAAGGCGGTCTTAACATCCATTTTCCAGATTTCGTAGTCATGATATGCAGCGATGGCAAGCATGATCCGGATGGATCTAAGCATAGCCACTGGAGAAAAGGTCTCGTAATAGTCCACACCTGGTCTTTGACGAAAACCCTTTGCAACAACTCTAGCTTTGAAAGTCTCCGCTTTCCCATCTACACCAAGTTTTTTCTTGAAGATCCACTTGCTCCCAATGGGTTTTACCCCTTCAGGAGCAACTTCTAAAGTCCATACTTTATTGGTGTAAATGGATTCCATCTCGGACAGCATTGCATCCTGCCATTTCACTGAGTCCTCACTCGTGATGGCCTGCTCGAAGCTAGTTGGGTCATCATCCTCCATGATGCAATCCTCGCTCCCACCATCCATGAGGAAACCGTAGTATCTCTCAGGTGGGTGAGGAACCCTACTAGATCTGCGGAGTGGCTGGGGTTCATCGGGAACTACCGAATCCTCTGGTTCTACCAAATCTTTTGTTGTGGTTTGTACAGCTGGAACCTCTTCTAGTTCTACCTCAGAGCCACTAATCTCTTTTGCAAGAAATTTCTTTTCTAAAAAGGTGGAGTGTTAAGCAACAAACACCCTTTGTTCCTCACTGTGGTAGAAGATATACCCTTGCGAATGCTTAGGATATCCAACAAACTTACACAAAACATACCTTGCCTCGAGTTTGTCCGGTTTTTATCTTTTGACATAGGCCGGGCAACCCCATATCTTAATAAAATTAAGATATGGTCTCTTCCCCTCCCATATCTCATATGGGGTGGTAGGCACAGATTTGGTAGGAACCCTATTCAGTAGGTATGCTGCTGTCTCCAGTGCATATCCCTAGAAGGAAATAGGTAACTCAGCTACACTCATCAGAGAGCGCACCATATCTAATAGGGTGCGGTTCCTCCGTTCCGATACACCGTTGTGCTGTGGTGTATATGGAGGAGTTAGCTGAGTGAGAATCCCATTCTCTTTTAGGAAGTCCAGGAATTCATTGCTCAAGTATTCACCTCCTCGATCAGATCGAAGGATTTTAATACTTTTTCCGGTTTGGTTCTCGACTTCTAGTTTATATTCTCTAAATTTCTCAAAAGCTTCTGATTTGTGTTTCATCAGGAACACATATCTAAATCTAGAGAGATCGTCAGTGAATGTAATGAAGTACGAAGAACCATCCCTTGCATGTATAGACATGGGACCGCATACATCCTATGTATCAGTCCCAAGAGTTCAGTAACTCTTTCTCCGTGTCCCGTAAACGGAGTTTTGGTCATCTTGCCTTTGAGACATGACTAGCAAGTGTCATAAGATGAAAATTCGAACGGTTTCAAATATCCATCGTTATGTAACTTAGCTAGTCATGTCGCATTGATGTGACCCAGTCTACAATGCCACAAGAAGGATTCGTTCAGTTTTGAACTCTTCCTCTTGTGTGTGTTTGTTATACTCAGAACTGTTGATTGATTTAGAACATAAATGCCATTGCACAACGTGCCTGATCCAACCAACTTTTGGTTACAGAAAATGATCATAACATTATCCTGTAATACAAAATTATATCCCTCTTTACTCAACAAAGAAACCGATATAATGTTGCATATCAGGTTCGGCATGTAATAACATTCGTTCAGAATCAATGTATTACCAGTTGGTAATACAAGGTGATATTCCCCGACGGTTCTAGCTGCAAAAATTGCACCATTTCCAACCCTTATGTCTTTATCACCTTCTCTAAGTTCTCTATCTTTCCTAAGCCCATGTAACTGATTACATATATGGGATCCTGACCCGGTATCTAATACCCAGGACGTAGGGCAAATGGAGAAACAGTTCTCTGTAACGAAAACACCCGAAGAAAATGCATCAACATGTACTTTCTCCATTTGGGTGGCATGGGAATCCTGGTATTCCCCTATATCATGTTCAGTCCTATAACTCTTATAAGAAAGAACGGAACCAACGTTCCCCAGCACAGTATAACATGCGGGTTCAGTCAATACATCTATATTATTATCTTGATTAAGGAATGACATGGTCGCTACCTCGAGAGAGAGAGAAGAAAACACTTTAGCGTATGCTCTTGCAAGATCAGATTGGTTATTATCTTATCTAATCAGGATGGCTCCCACTGGTTTTATCAAATCTTCCTTTAAACACTAAAAGGAAAGACTAGCCGGGATTAATTACACCCTACAACTTCGCCGATCTTTCAGCCAGGCCAGTGTCGGTACTTTGAGGGAGGTTCCCCGTGCTTTCGCACGGACCTAATTAAAGTAAATCTCGTTTTCCCAGAGGCGTAACCCCGTTGACACCTTTCTAGACACCTATTTGACCGGCTTATTATCCTGTGTAAAACTCTCCCGGGAGTAACAATTACTCGCAGTGGGTATCGGGATCCAACTATCTCATAGAAGGTATGCAATCTCATTGCAAATTTCAACACTTGAAACTCCCGATAATATTTTGCCCCAAGCATCCCATGACCTTGACGGAGGTCAACAAACCACAGGGTCCAAGTCAAGTTCAACCCGTCATTTCTTGATTGAATCAAACCCACCCGCAAGACTCTTGACGGAGGTCAACAAGGTCGTACGACTACCCTAATCCAATCTACATCATATGCATAAGCAGATAAATACTAGTTAGCTACCGCACACTACGCCTTGACGGAGGTCAACAAACGTAGCACGGATACTAAGAAGGACTTATCTGAAATGACGGAAGGCTACAACAGGTTTTTCTGAAAACCTATTCCGTAATGAACTTGATATCGTTGTAAAATCATGTGAATTTTGAAATGGAGTAATTTTGAAACGTCCGTATTTAGTATTTAGCCAACAATAGAAAATACGGATTCCACAGTCGCGATGAATAGCCAAGCCCACACCCTGGACCCCTACGAGAGCAGCAAGCGACCCTACCAATTCTGGAGTTTAGGAGACCCAGTCTCGACTCCTCGAGATGGCCTCCCACTGAACCCCAGAACCCGGTCACCTGTGCTCCCCTCCTTGGGTCCATCCTTATGCGGAAAAGTAAATAATATACAACACTGATGGCATCAACCTCAACCCGGAAGTGCCCCAAATAAAAGAATATTACATTACATTTGAATTTACATGAATGAAAAATAAAACTCTCATCTCACATAAAAACCCCCGGCTATTCAATCGCAACAATCCTGCACATCATATCTCAGCAACACATAATATCATATATCATCAACGTAAGTAAGTATGCGTACCCCAATTGTCGTTGATGTATAGCAACGAAACCGGCGATATCGACATACTACACTTACGGTCACAGAAAAGAAAGTGTAAAACTACAATATTTGGAATACATATTCTCTTTAGACATCGTAAATGCGAAATATCACATATTTTGTATTTCATGCCTAACTATATGAATTCCACATATTGTATCCTAGATAAATAGACAGTATTAAAGTTTTCGAACGAATGATCAAATACCCAAAATTCCCTAAATCTCAACATTTGAGCGGAGTTCAAAAAACCCGGAGTGTGTCACAGTAGTAGCGGTCCAGCCGTAGAAGGGTAAAGCCAACGCCTCACATGTGGCACACCGTACTGCCCCAAACCCTAAGGTTCAAAAGGCAGTTCAAGACGGTCACATAATCGAGTTAAGATTTGTTGTCTTCTAGAGGGTCCACCACAAAACTTGCACGTATTTCCGAAAGATTGAAACCCCGTGAAAAGTGAGCAAACGACACTCGTTCGAACAATTCAATACTTTCTAATTATCAGGAAAAAACATGAAGTTAAAATTTCGATCGAATCAATGAACTTAAAACAATCTCCAGAACAAATAACACTTAAACCATATTAAAAATACCCAAAAATATCAACAAGCAGTTACAAGTATTTCTGTCTAAAAACCATGCATTGAATCACCTCTACGGCCGCGGAACCGCGGCCCAAGCAAGCTTTGGCCGCGTTTCCGCGGCGGAAATTGCTGTTCACTGCATCGTTTTTTACAGTGTTTCTTAGATTCACCTGCTGAATTTTTTACATATTTTTAATTCTGGAAAATAACTGTTTTGAAAAATTGTCCAGAGAGTGTCCCATAAAACCGTATTTCGGTTCGATCGGAGTTTTTACTTCGCTAAAGTGTCGCCTAATGTTCTAGGTCGGCTCTGATACCAATGTTAGGTTTACCTAGCACCTCATGAAGGGTTTGGAAGTATCACATATACCAAAGATTAAATTTTTAGGGTGTTAAGTAAGCATACAAAGAATCAATCCTAGAAAATTAGGGTTTCATAACTTTAATCAACATCACAGGCAATAAAGGCTAAGGTTTTGAGAGTACAACCTTTGTAGCTCCCTACGCTAGACTCCTTGTCCACTTGAGGGTTGGAGAAGGGTTCTCTTGAAGTCTTCTAGTGTCCACGACGATCCACCCGAAGCTCCTTTGTCCAAACTTGCAACTTCACTTGATCAAGAGAAAGAAATGAAGCTAACACTCTAAACAAGTAGGCAAGACTTGTGTAGAATGATGTTGTGGTGGCTTTTCTCACTTCAAAATCCTAACTTAGTGAGTAATTTGCTCCCACTGTTTTAGTCAAATCTTCCTTCAAACCCTAAAAGGTAAGACTAGCCGGGATTAATTACACCCTACAAGTTCACCAATCTTTCGGCCAGGCCAGTGTCGGTACTTTGAGGGAGGTTCCCCATGCTTTCGCACGGACATAATTAAAATAAACCTCATTTTCCCAAGGGCGTAACCCCGTTAACACCTTTCTAGACACCTACTTGATCGGCTGATTGTAATATGTAAAACTCTCCAAGGAGTAACTCTTACTCGTGGTGGGTATCGGGATCCAACTATCTCATAGAAGGTATGCAATCTCATTGCAAATTTCAACACTTGAAATTCCCGATAATATTTTGCCCCTATCGTCCTATGACCTTGACAGAGGTCAACAAACCATAGGCTGCTAGTGATGTTCTACCCGTACATTTCATGATTGAATTAAACCCACCCGCACAACCCTTGACGGAGGTCAACAAGCCCGCACGACTACCCTAATCCAATCGCATCGTATGCAACAGATAAGCACTAGTCTGCTACCACACTCTACGCCTTGACGGAGGTCAACAAACGCAGCACGAATACTAAATAATACTTATCTGAAATGACGGAGGGCTACGACAGGTATTTAAGAAAACCCTTTGCGTAATGAACTTGATCTTGTTGTAAAATCGAGTGATTTTGAGAAAGGAGTGTTTTGGAGGCTTTTACTAGTTTTGCTAAAGAGGTCATTCCCAGTGAAGGGATCTCGGCTCTTTCCTTATCGAATAAGGTGCAGGATATTTCACAAATACCACTATGCGAAGGAAAAACTATAAAAGCAATCAAAAGACAAACAGAGTTTGTAGCATCTGCTAGTTTCGCTAAAGAGGTCATTCCCGGTGAAGGTATCTCGGCTCTTTCCTTATCGAATAAGGTGTTGGATAATCTACAAGGAATACTGCTATGCAAAGTAAGAACTAGAGCTACCAGTTTTTAAACAAGTTTCTATAACATCTTTTGGTTTCTTTTATTTCATTAATCTCATTAAAGAATTCCCATCAAATTATTCTTCCTATGCATCACATAAGAAACGAAAGCAGCAATATTTATTATATCTCATATATATAATATAGGCATTCTTCTCAGAACATATCAATTGATCACATCATAAAATATCAGCAACAGAAGAACATATATGAAATATTGGATATACTAGGAATTCCGTGTTTTAAATTAAGCCAGTATAAAACACGGATTCCACGGTCGCGAAGAATAGCCAAACCCACATCCTTAGACCCCTAAGAGAGCGGCAAGAAACCCTGCCAATTCTAGAGTTAGAAGACCAGGTCTCGACTCCTGGAGATGGTCTCCCACTAGACCGTAGAACCCGGTTACTTTTGCTCCCTGCCTTGGGTCTATCCTAATGTGGAAAAGTAAATAATATACATCAATGGTGACATCATCCTCAACCCGGAAGTTCCCCAATAAAAGAATATTAAATATAATAAATTTTACATGAATGAAAATAAAAACCCTCATCTCACAAAAAAAACCCGGCTATTCAAAGCACGACGATCCAATATAACATATCACAGCAACACATAACATCACATGTCATCAACGTAAGTAAATATGCGTATCCCAATTGTTATTGACATATAGCAACGAAACCGCCACTTACGGTCGCAGAAAAGAAAAGAAAAACTACAACAATTGGAATCCACAACCACCTTAGACATCATAAACCCAATGTATCTCATACTTAGGATTTCATACCTAACCAAATTAATTCCTTAGACATCACATACCTAACAATTATAAACCCCGCATTTTAGTCTCGATATTGAAAACACATTCCAATAACATGTCTGGTAAATCAACAAGATTCCCGATAATCTGATCGAATGCTCATCGGAAACTTTAGTAGACGGCCGCACCACCGGTGCCGTCGACGAAGTGCATTATGGCGGAACACCGCAGCCGCAAGCACCCGAACGGATGCTTTTGGTGACGGGATTCTCCTACAGTCACTTGGTCGGGGCTATGGGGCGTGGCTATCTATTAAGTTTACCCGGCGAGTATCCGCGTACTCTACGTGATTGCGACAGACTTTTGATCAACATCAAAATCCCATGGCAACCGATCAAATGAGACTAAACTGCTAGATTTATAAAATTCAAACCAGTTATCTCATAATATTTTGTGGATTCCAAATATTGTTTCACAATCATAGATAGTTAGAAGAAGTTAAACTTTTCGATCGAATAAGCAATCACCAAAAATTTCCCGATAAGATCAACACTTGAGTGGAGTTCAAAAAGTACCCAGAAACTGCCGCAGCCCCTATGAACCGGCCGTAGAAGGGTCAACCAATGCCACACATGTGGCACCGCTGAACTACCACAAACCCTAGGGTTTGATGGTGGTTCTGAAGGTCACATAATCGAGTTAAGGTTTCGTTCTTCTAGAGGGTCCACAGAATCGCCTGCATGTTTTTCTGAAATTTTTAAACTCGGAAAAAATCCAACCCTTGGAAAATTTCCAGCGGGGAAAGATTGGGTTATTGATATCCGTTCAAATTTTTTAACATCGTCTAAATAACCCGAATACATGTTAGAATTATGATTACGAAACACTCTGAATTGCTTTTGCAGAAAGTTAACATCACAAGAAAATTTACCAAAAACAAACAACACCTAAAACACCAAAACCCAGAGACTGGAACACATACAAAATTTGAAGGGCTTTGCTCGGATTTTGGCCGGTATGGGGGGGTTGTGACCGGCCAAGATTACACAAAAATGCCTCAAATTTTGCTAGTGTTCATGTTATATCACATACAACATTCTGCAGTTGTTTAAAAAAAATTTGACACCTCTAAATATTCGACAGAAACTAGATTTTGTATCGGGTGTTTCGGCGTAGTTTCGGTTTCGTAATCCTAGCAAATATCGTCTAATTTTCTAGCATGGCTCTGAAACCACTGTTGAGATGTCTAGCACGACAGCAAGTTTTCGGGAGGTATCATCCATGCCATATTTAAATTTTTCCGTTCTAGTTAACCCTAACCCTAGAATCTAT
This sequence comes from Agapanthus africanus, assembly GCA_030015575.1. Lineage (NCBI taxonomy): Eukaryota > Viridiplantae > Streptophyta > Magnoliopsida > Asparagales > Amaryllidaceae > Agapanthus > Agapanthus africanus. The sequence goes on along the minus strand of JASDDO010000016.1, from coordinate 221,309,765 downwards.
ACAAGAAAATACGACGAAATGAAATGCAAACACTTTACATCAAAAGTGAACAAGGAATACAACCTTTGTAGACCGGTCCTTCACTTCAGTAACTCCATGTAGTAGTCCCTTCGCTGCGATCATGAACTCCCGGACTCTAGAGAGGCTCCCATGAAGACATGAACATGCTTGCATCGAAGTCTTCGAGGCCGAAGATGATCTACGTCGAGGAGACACTAACCCAAGCTATATCTTCACGAATGGTGAGATTAGTGAAGCAAACACCCTATACTAAATGTCAAGTACTAGAGGATGATGAAGTATGAAGTGGGCTCACTTTAGTTTTATTTTTCTCACACTAATTCTTGACTTGGAAAAAACCTTGCAAGCTTTTTCTTTTGGTGAAGAAGAAGAAGAAATGAAACTCATGAGAGAGTGAGGTTAGAATTGCAACCATGGTGAGTTAGTGTCATGCCTAACTCATGTAGAGAATAAACCATAGCTATGAGTTAAGGTGTAACGTTTTTGAAAATCGTTCAGGTGAAATTTCAGTTAATCGGTAAAATAACGGGTGCTTTCCGTAAAAATCAAGATATAAATAACTTTTAATATAAAATTAAATATACATATTCTAGCTATGTAATTGCTAGTATTTGGTGTGTATTGAGCCACTAGTAAAATTTCTAATTTATTGAAAAAATTTCCGAAATTAATTATTTTAATATTATTTTAAGCCGTCACTAAAACATTTAATTAGGGATAATTACAAATTGGAATGGGTTGATACAAATTTTGTGCATCATGACACATTAAAATAACATGTAAAATATTATTTTTGAAATGAAATGAAGTGAAATTGTCAAACGGTTTTAGAAAATATCGAAGAAAAGGCTTAAATAATGAAATTAGTGTAAATAGAAATTAGGGTATAATATTTATCTTTTTTTTCGTCACCCCCACTCACCCACACCCTCTCTCCTCCCCCTCCACTATTGTCCGAGCCCCTTGGCTGCCCTCCTAAAATTTTCCCCCACTTGTGAGGCTTTAAAAGAAAAGAAAAGGAAATAATAGAAAAATGAAGCATGGCCTTTTGTTGACTTGGGTTTCTTTCTCTTTCCTTGACTTCACAGACACACACCACACTCATTTCCTCCTCATTTCAGCCGACCAATTCAGCAGCAGCCCCCCATTTTCACCTCTCTTTTCCCTTAAAAAAAATTCATCAAAAATGCTTCAAAATCCATGCAAATTCAAAGCTAAATCCAAATCCAACTCTTACCCATTTTTCCTTAGCCTAACATGCATGGATTTTGGTGAAAAAAGAGCAATTTCGGAAGCTTAGATTTTATGCTAGAACTCCATTGGGAGGTATAAATCTTAAACCTTTAGTGAATTGTTGTCTAATTGCTTTAATTTAGCTTATTTAAGTGTAAATTAGGTGTTTAAATAGGTTAATTGCAAGTTGGAAAAATTTAAGAGAATGGGTTGTTATCAAATTAGGGTTTTGGGTATTTGGATCATGGATTGTGTGTTGTATTTGAGATCTTAAAACATGTAAAGGAAAAGCTAGTTACTAGTTGCTAATTGTTAGTTTAAAATTTTGCTAATTATGCTAATTTTGTTAACTAGGTTTTGGGAATTGATTAAATAATTGAGATAAAAATCTAATTAGGGTATTCATGACATTATTAGAATTTTAAATTGTAGTTTAATACTTTAGTTCATGCGAAACCAAGCTTAAGTGTTAAATTGTGAATTTTTGCTTTAAAAAGTGTTAAAATTTGATATTTTTGCAAACTAGAATTTTGGATTTAATACAAATTGATGAGAATAAATTAGAAATGGTTTATATGACTTAGTTATGATATTTAGTGGATATTATGGCCATTAGTTTTGTTAAAAAATCCAGTTTCGAATTAAAACGAAAATTAAGTGCTTTCTAGGTTTTTGGGAAATAAAACGATTTGTTTAATTTTATATCGAGGGTTTTTGGGTTGATTTGAGAAAGCAAACCATATGTTTTGACCTATGTGAAATTCGTGTGTCGTTTTGGTAATGAGTCGGATTTTAATGCGATGCGATGTGTCATGATACGTAGGTACCCTCATGAGGACTTCGAGACGACAAACAAGCGCGTGGTGACATCGACTTCGGCAAGCGAGGACCAGGTGAGTAGATTATATCTACGGGGGAAGTCGGGTGGATGGCGTATAGCACCCCCGCAGTCCATAGTATAGTTGATGATATATATGTTATATAGGTGTTTATGATACGAGGATGATTATCAAGATATGTTTTTGTGTTTATGGATTAGTTTAGGATAGTTAGAAGTAGCTTAGTTTAGCTTCTTAGTTGCGGACCCTTGAACCGGTTTCTACCCACACATACACATACATGCATACATTTATTTTACTTGTGCGTATATGGGGATATGTATATATATACATATACATGGATTTTGAGGACAAGTAGTTGGGATTTGAGATAAGGAGATGAGATTGGGCTTGGGGCCATGTGATCGGTGATATGATATGGTTCGTATTTGAGATACGACATGATATTTTAGCGGGTTCTTTAGGCATGGTGTTTTCATACACACACATGCATTATATAGATGGTATCAGTATTGTAATAGACTTAGATCAGTACCCCAGATCATGATATATGATGGAAAGGATACCAGAGGAATAATGAGATAAAGGTGATATTTGTCCCGTACCCAGATCTGGGTGGCTGTACGACGGATTTACCGTACAAGCTATATATTGATGATAGATCCGCACTCTTAACTCGAGAATGTCATATTATTTAGGGTATCGTATGGGATACTATTGAAGCGGGATCACCGACTATTACACACACACACACACACACACACACACACATATATATCGACTCAGATTTAGGTAGTTTCCATACACCTTCCGATTGGTTGTTAGTTAGACCTGTAGTTACCTAGTAGATGTTAGACTGGACCCGAGTCATATCTATTTCCAAAACTAACGAATCGTGAGGATTTTAAACACATGTCAAGGGATACTACGGATATTTCAAAATACGTACCTTTTCATAAAAAACACCGTAGCCCTTATTTTCAAAACATCACGATTCGTACTATTTCAAAAGGCACAATAGTATAACACAGGTGTAGCGATGTAGATTCTTATTGTTACATTATCATTCATGTTCCGCATATTATTGTTGCAACTATTCATTGCCATTTATAATGTTATTTTCGTCTCATTGCATGTTTATTGTGTACTTAGTGATTATGAACCATGATGTCAGGACACCAGCACCATTACCGATGATGCGTATGTTCCACATACACTTGCTGGCTCACACAAATCATCATCGGTAATTGACATGCCACGTACACTTTAGAAAATACCTTTTCATCGATATACCTTGATAGCTGATAGTCGCAATATGTTATAGCTTCCATATGCTAGTTTAAATATTGCATTCATTGCATGATATTAGGTGCATTCATATATTCATTGGTTATACAGTATTATGGAGATTTATGCCGGTATTCACTGTTTATTGGTATCATGATTTTGATGATTTCGGATTTACATGAGATTTCTGGATTTGGGGGAAAACCGCAAAAATTTAATAAAAGCTTAGTATCATCATTTTAAAATGCAAATTGTGGTTTTCTCGTGATGTATGAGTCGTCCACCATGAGTTTTCAGGATTGCTGTTGGATTTCGGGACCCGATTCGAGTAGTTGGATGAACCGTCTCAGGTACTTGGTGGGCCCGGTATCATACCCCGGGGCAAGAAGCTCGAGTTGTATTCGATGAACCCGGCAGGGGAGCGCTACCTACCGGTGATATTATTTGGACTCATCGGTTATCCGAAGGATACCAGCCGGAGTCATGAGATGGATACAGGCTGATCCGTTCTGCCGGAGCCCGCGGGCCGATCCCGCAGATGATATGGATGCCTGAGATATTGATATTTGTGATTTGAGATATTGAGATTTGATATTGAGATACTGAGACTTATGTTTTGTGTCGATGCTTGACACTGATTTCTCTGTTGCATTCATTGATGATACTTGATTGATATACATATAGAAATCTCATTGATTAAAGAAAATAGTTTCCTTACTCATGAGGTATTCTGTTTTCATTCGTAATGCATTCATACCTCATATATATCTGATATATTACTATCTGAGGCACTGACACGAGCATGTAGTATTACACGTATACATAGCTGGACCATGATTTTTATTTGAGGATATTACCTGATATGACCTAGGATAGCATTATGCATGCGATTTCTACTCGTAGATGTTATCTACTCACGAGTTGGCAACTCACCCCCGTTGTGCCACAGTTCCTTGCAGGTTTTGCCTTGCATGTTGCGTTGCGGCTTTGCTGGCACACTGTTCCATCGGGTGATTGCTTTGGTAGGTGGGTTCTTTTGCATCAGGACCACCATTGTTTAATTATTGTTTCGGTTGTATCTAGTAAAACTCCATCAACCAGATTGTTTATTTGATAGAGATAGAAGACCAGACCTGTTATTATTTCGACCTCAGAGTCGCGCGTTGTATTATTATGGTTTTCATGCTGATTTTGGGTTTTCTTTTGAGTTTTGATCCTCGCCCTTCAGCGTTGTATATTATATTGCTTGCGTGGTTGTGACCGTCGATTGATGAAGTGTTAGCTCACGCTTGGGGATGCCTTTTTATTTTTTTCGTATACTATTCATGTTGTATCCCGTTTGGGGATAGCATTTACAAAGGTGACTCTGCCGATATTTTCAGAAAAATACTTTTAATTTTAAAAATACATATTTCGGCCTATGTTGTTAAAACTACTTGCTTTAAATTGGTTTTTCTTTCACTCTACTGCTCCTTTGGTTTTCATTTCTGGGTTTTGGCTTACTTAGATTACGTACGCCTCGAGACGTTTCGTAATTTAAGTATTGGTCAAGTTCCGTACTTTTCGGGTCGTGACAAAGTTGGTATCAGAGCGTTAGGTTTTACCTTCGGAGTGTAGGATGACCCTTGCTTGATGGAGTAGGTAGCTTGAGTAGAGTTACGTACCGTACGTATGTTCCGCGGCATATTTAGGATACGATACTCCGCTTAATAAGACTTAGGATGTACATTTCCTTGCACAGTATTATATTCATTCCTATGATCTAGCCTCATCAGTACCAGTTATGGTTTTCTTATCACGGTTGTACGGGCGTGGAGAGCTACGACTAGAGTTGCGGTCAGCACGAGTTCGTAACGGACGAGGACTGACCAGAGCATGATTCCAGGGATATACGATTGCATAGAGGCGTCGTTTTATTGCGTTTTCGCGCTATAAGCGTTTGATGGATCGTTTTTACAAGATTTCTCAGACGTGCAGATCAGCACCAGAGGATTGAGCCACTGGTAGAGGCAGCCAGAATGTGACGACCGTCATTACACTATGGTTCTTGATGATTGATGCACAGTTTAGCATAGGGACGAATGAGCCAGTTGCTGCTGCGAATGAGGAGATATCACCCCAGATGTTTGAAGCTAATGCCGCATGAGTTACACTTCGAGATATGATAGAAGATCGCTAGTCACCAAAGATGAGAGACTAGGACATGTGATTCATTGCCTACCCCGATGTGAGGTCATCAGATTGATTGATTCCAGCTAGAGACGACTTCACGCTGATACGTTGAGAGTCGATAGAGACGATCGAATGTCAGGAACCCATTTTCCATGTTTAATGTATTCGGAAAACAATGCAAGTAATTCTATGGACCCTCTAGAAGAATGAAACCCTAACTCGACTTAATGACCATGGAACGCCAGTGAACCTTAGGGTTTGCGGCAGTTCAGCGGTGCCATTCGTGAGGCTTGGGTTTGCCCTTCTACGGTTGGTCCATAGGTGCCGTGGAATATATTCGATACTATTAAACTGTATCCAAAATGTTGAGCTCTTGGGGGATTATGGAACCTTGATGAATCGATTGAAAAGTTCGACATCATTCGGATATCATATGATGGGATACATTGCTTGGGAGACTCCAGATACGAGTATAGCCGTTGGAGCGTAGTCCATGCAGCCACGAGGAGACGAGTCCTAAGCAGTCGACATTAGAGAAAAGTGGAGTAAGAGGTTCGTACGAGATCTTGATGAGATGACGTCCCACTCCGCCGACATCAGATATTTGATACGCATGCAGATGTGTTGTATATGGATATATCTTCCAGAAGGAGTCGTGATGAGTATGCCGCCATTCCGGAATAAGAAATAGATATAGTAAAGGATGATAACTTCCAGGCAGTTTAGCAGAAACGAGATTTGGGGAGAGAACTTGACAGGACCTTTCTGGAATACTATAAGAGAAAACATGGACCAAGGATCGGTCATATTGCACACACCCAGCAGGCCAGAGTTCAGCATCGTCGATAAGACATGTTATGAGTAACCATGATAGTTGGCCAGAGATCTTTAGAGGATGTGTCAGAGCGGACAATTCCGTTATCGTTTCTATATTGGACCGTTGAGCCGAAGTGCTATGTACTTAGCAATCTGCAGTGAGAGACGAGAGCCTAAGGGCATCAGGTGACAGGCCATGATCAGGAAGCAAGTAGATATCTTGCTCTGCTAGCATTGGATGCACCGGCACCTTCTTGACCTTGAAAGAAGGACATATCGACGACAGTATTTACGATTTGCAAAATTCGTGAGTTGACTACAACGTATCCGTCACTTTGTATTTCGGTATTTTGGGTGATTTATTGCAGGATAGAGTTTTGATGACCGAGTTTCATGATATTTGCTTTCGTGCACAATGGTAGCACCTACTGGGTATTTATATTTTGTGCATAGTTATTACACTTCAGATATACTTTATACACCGTTGTGCTGATTTATGAGTTGTGCATAGTTATTGCGCTTGATTTCTTTTTTGTGCATTGGATGCACATGATTTAGATTTTATTCGTGCATAATGGATGCACCTGTTTTGGATTTTCGCGCATGTTAGGCGCATGATATGAGATGCGATTTTGGTGCACAACAGATACACTAAATCGGGATTTGTGCATATCAGATGCATATGGTATTGCTGTCAGGCACACCGTTGCCTCTAACAGTTGTTTCATGCGCACCCGTTTCACTTAGATGTTATTTCTGTGCACATGTATGGCATATTCGTGGATTTTGATTTCCGGGCGCACCAGACGCACGTAGCATTCATATGCACATTTTGGGATTGATTTCTTATGGAGTAGTATATTTTTGATACTTACTTTTTGGTATAGTAGCTGAGCAAAACTAGTCCGAAGACAGTACCTGACTATATTTTTGCAAGCAATGATAGTTATTGAAGGAATTTCCAAAGAAGAGATATAGTCTTCGTACGGTTACTAGAGACTCTAATAAGGTTCTACAATGCATCAACCATGCCCGTTTAAAATTTTAGCCGTGCCTAACAACCCTAAACAAAATCTTTGCTAGAAAATTAGGGTTTCACATGCAAGTAAATAGCATCTATGACTAAGTGAATACGTAATACAACCTTTGTAGATCGATCCTTCACTTCTTTAGCTCCTTGTTGAAGTCCCTTCGCTGCGATCGTGGTTCTTCCGGACTCTTGCATGGCTTCACGAGGCAAAAGGAGCGTCCTTGCTTGAAGTCTTCGAGGCCAAAGATGATCTACGTCGAGGGGATGCCAACTCAAGCTTCTACTTCACTAACTAGAGAATTAGTGAAGAAAACACTCTAAACTAAAGTGCTAATCTAGTAGAGGATGGAGAAATAGGAAGTGGGTTCACCTTAGAATTTAGTTTCTCACAATGTTTCTCACTTTGGATCAAACCCTAGAGAGCTTTTTAGCTCAAGGAAGAAGATGAAGAAAATAAATTGAGAAGAGATAATGATAAAGTGAGAAAGCTAACCATGGTGAGTGAGTATCATATACGAACTCATGTAGAGACATAACCATGGCTAATCCTTATGGTTGGGTTAACAAATATCCATAGTAAAAACAAACTTAGTGGACTTAGTCAATGCATCTACAAGCTTCCACAAGCTTCATGTATTTTGCTAATCCTCCACTAATTTTGTAATTACTTTAAATATTAAAACCCAACATAATAAATAGCATGGTGTAAGTCTCATACACCCAAGTCATGTGTATCATCAACCATGATACAAAAAGAAAACACATTTTTAATATATATCACATATATATTAAAGTTGTGCACATGTGAGAAAAATCCATAAGTGAACAAGTGTTAGTTAATGTAAACTAGTATATCTAATATACAATTATACACTAAATTATTAAATCAACACTTGACTTAATAATCCGGTCATATCTCATATAACCGACTATCATCCATTGTATCGACTTCTCTAATCAACACTTGATTCGATAACCCGGCTATATCATATATAACCGACCGATACAAAAAGTCGCGAGAATAGAATACGGTATCATATACACGCATTATTCTCGGTCCCACACATATCACATACGTGCTCGTATTTCATTTTGCCAGAGCCAGTAAAACCTCTATGTAGGACTCTAAAGACTCGTCAATACGCCGGCAGTAGGTGATGATCACATCAAGCACCCACAAGCCGTCAGCGGTACTAGCTGGACGTAACGGCTACCCGGGTATTGAGCGATCAGAAGATCAGCAAGCAGGACCGCTCCAACTCCTGTAAAATCCAAACCGTAACACTTCCTGTACAGTCCGGTCTCCTCGTAAGATATATCGCATATCAAGTCTAGGGGTGGTAAATGTCAGACCCCAATAACCGATAAGTCGTTCCGATGTGAGGCTCATAACGGGTCGAGAATCTACTGGTAACACTTACCAGTAAATCTCTAAATCAGCCCTGGCCAGGGACTTCCCTATTACGGCCAATCGAGCACAGCGCAACATCAACCCCCAATACCGAGAGAGACGAAACCCCTCCTATCGCTCATTGCCTCCATTGGACTCGGGACTGTACCCAAAAACCATCGTTTTGCATGCCCTCTTGGACGTGGTAAGGTGGAAATCAAAGCACAGTGGGAATCACACAAGACTCTATGACGATCTCGGGTCTACAGACTAACCTGCACAAGTGTCACCAGAGAACTGCCATCTGACGTGAGGTATATTACTATCTGGGAGTTCCCGGAAAGTCCATCCAGTGTACCCAGTCTCTACTGAGCACCCGTATACCATCTCTGATGTTAAACACCAATGGATATGGGATCATCCATCGCCCATCTCATGGGTCGAGAAGCATATACGCTAGTCTACTCTGGTATATCGATGCCCTGTCTCGATACACCTACGACTAGGAACATTAAAGGATGTACTTATAGACTACCATGGCCCCACTAGTATGATCTGCATCATTCTCCAGGTAGTCAAGTACACATCCTAAGGGCTTTACCAACATGTAACTATAAGACAGTATCAAGAGACAAGTATATATGTTAAGATAAAGAGCAACCAGATAGCATACTATCATATCGAGCAAGAAAGTCCTCTCTATATATGTCCAAGCATCCAATATAATATACATCATCTGTACAATACTGGCCTCTACGGCATACATACAACTAACAATCTCCCACTTGCACTAGGACCAGCTGCTGTAGTATCACATACCAAGCATCCCAAAGAGTCTCTCAAACTGTATCTGGGGAATAGCCTTCGTGAGTGTATCCGTTGTATTGTTCTTCGTGTCAACCCACCTGACCTCGATCTCCCGGCGATCAACTATCTCCCGGATCAGGTGATACCGCCTCAGAATATGCCTGGATCGCTGATAGGACCTGTGTTCCTTGGCCAAAGCCACCTATCCATTGTGATCACAATACAAAGGTATTGGATGCTCAATAGATGGAACCACTCCAAGTTCAGTAATGAACTTCTTGACCTAGAGAGCCTCTTTGGCAGCATCGTTGGCAGCGATGTATTCAGCCTCCATCGTCGAGCCTGCCACGGTTTCCTGCTTGGAACTCTTCCAGCTAACCGCCCCTCCGTAAAGGGTAAAGACAAAACGCGAGTGCGACTTAGAGTCTTCCTTATCACTCTGGAAGCTCGAATCGGTAAAGGACTCCACTTGGAGTTCTCCGTTACCATACACCAAGAGCATCTCTTTAGTCCTTCGTAAGTACTTGAGAATGCTCTTCACAGCTGTCCACTGACTCTCTCCAGGATCAGCTTGATACCTACTCACTACACTTAGTGAGTGTGCTACATCGGGTCTGGTACATAGCATCGCGTACATTATAGAGCCTACAGCCGAAGCACAGGGTATCCCTTGCATGCGAGCTCTTTCCAAATCAGTCTTGGGAGACATCTCTTTGGAGAGAGTGAGTCCAGAGATCGTGGGTAAGTTCCCACGCTTGGATTCTTCCATACTAAACCTCTTTAGTATGGTGTCAATGTACCTGGATTGGGACAATCCCAGTATCCGTTTGGATCAATCTCTATAGATCATAATCCCCAGTATGAAGGAGGCATCACCTAGATCTTTCATTGAGAATCTTTTTGATAAGAAGAGCTTGACCGATTGCAGCATAGGAATGTCATTTCCTATCAAGAGTATGTCGTCCACGTACAATACGAGGAAGACAACCTTACTCTCCGCCACCTTCTTGTAGATACAAGGTTCATCTACGTTTTTGACGAAATCAAACTCTTTGATAACGACATCAAAGCCGATGTTCCAACTCCACGATGCTTGCTTTAATCCATAAATGGATTTAAGTGTAAGTCCACGTAACCTCTCCCGGTACTTACGGGCTTGCGGAAATGATGAAAAACAATTTTTCAAAAGGTGGTAACATGGACTCAAAATACGGATCTTTGTTAAACAACTACCTAACAACCTAACTAGAGTTTTACCTACTCGGTTAGGGGGCTATACCTTTCTTGAACTCCTTCATCTTCAACTCTTTCCGGTGTACGGATCGGCCTCACCTCGTCGTCTCCTTGCGCCGAAGATGGATCCACCTGAAAGCTTCTACCTTTGGCTTCTTCTTCGAACTTGAAGAAACTAGAACACTTGGTTTGCTAAACCTTGTGAACTAGGATGAGTAAAGAAGTGATTTGGGTTTTCTTTTATCTCTAAGGCAATGTTTCTCAACTCATGAGAGGGTGTTTCCTTGAGCTAGAGAGAGAGCAAGAGGAAGAGCAAGAGGGAGAGCTCAAGCAAGAGAGAGAAATGAAAATGAGAGAATGAGTAACTCTTTTGCCATCCAAGCTCTCATAATCCAAAACCATCATAACAAAATAGTAATCAAGTATTATTTGATGGTTCAAGTCAAAATGGCTATATCACTTCATGCACTCATTTTGCAAAAATAAACAAGCAAGCAAAAGTCTTTGCCATGAAATGATAGCCATTGTCATGATGATGGTCAACTAGTCCAACCAAGTCAACCGGTCAACAAAGTCAACAAATCAACAAAGTCAACCCCTCAACAACCATGTCACTATAATACTTAATTAATATTATTGTTAATTATATTTCTTATTCTCATTAGGGTTTAGCCAAAAGTCAATAGTCAACAGTCAACAGTCAACAACCCCAATGAGAATCCTCTGCCTCTGTCTCTCTGTCAACTGTGCATACACACCCGCATCCGCGTTCCGAGGAATATGAATACAAACGAGATAAAACCAATCCCAAAACTTACATTAGGATCTGGCTTAAACCAAAGCCCGCTAGTGGACTGTCCGGATATTGTACGTGCACAAGTGCACGGATGTGACCGAACCCTGTCGCAAAACCATGCGACCTGTTGCAAAACCATGTGAACTCTACTCTTTTGCTTAAAGGAGAATAGCTTTCTATGTAGGACTCTAAAGAATCGACGCTACGCTGGCAGTAGGTTTAACCACAGACCGCAAGAGGCACAAGCTGTGCGTAACGGTCCCCAGATAGATGCCGACAAGAAGACGGACGAGGTGAAACCCATCTGAACTCCTACTGAGGCTGAATGTGACAATCTCCATACTGTCCGGTCTGTTTGTCTGATACATCGCATGGCGGGCCTAGGGGGCGGTAAACGTCAGTCCCCTAATAGCGGTACAAGTCGTGTCGGAATGTAGCCCAGAACACCCTGAGATAGCACTGGAAACCTACCTGTATATCTCGCTTGCCCTGGCTAGGGACTACTCGTGTAATGGCTCTCCTAGACACAGCGCGATGTCAACCCCCAATACCGGGAGAGACGAATCATGTCTAACCGTTACTGCCTCCAAGTGCTTCGGGACTGCATCCAACTACTACCTGTTTGCACGACTCCGTTGAGCCGTAGTATGGTAGTAATCTAAGTACAGTGGGAACACACTCGAGGCGAATTGACAGTGTCGAGTCAGCGGACTAAGCTGTACTCATGTCACCTGGTAACTGATAACTGACGATAGGTATAGTACCAACCAACAATTCCCGACGAGTCCTGCCCAGTGTACTCGTAACCTAACGAGCACCCGCATACTATCTCAAGTACGACGTACTGACGACTGTGGGACAGACCGTCTCCCACACTGGGATGAGAAGCGCATACGCTAGTCTACTCCGGAGTATCGATGCCCTGTCTCGACAGTCCTGCGACTAGGGACCTGCATAAGGATGTGCTTATAGATTACCCAGCCCCCACGAGTGTGACTGCCATCACAATGCTGGTAATCAAGAAAAGATCCTAAGGGCTCCACTAATGTGTATAGGTGATATACTAAAACAAACACATGTACACATTAAAGTAGAAACAAACCAAGTAGCATACTACTATATTGAGCAAGATTGTCCATACAAGGTGAATATCCCAAGCTTCCATTAAGTAATATACAAACTAGTATGATACAGTAATGGCCTCTAGGGCATATACACTAACAATCTCCCACTTTCACTAAGGCCATGTGCTGGCGTATCGAAGACCTATCATCCCGTTCAGCCGCTCGAACTGAGTCTGGAGTAAGGCCTTTGTGAGTGGATCAGCAGTGTTATCTTCCGTAGAAACTCTCCGAACCTCGATCTCCTGGCGACCCACGATCTCCCTGATCAGGTGATACCGCCTCAAGATGTGTCTGGATTTCTGATGGGACCTGGGTGTTAGTGTATATGCCCTAGAGGCCATTACTGTATCATACTAGTTTGTATATTACTTGATGGAAGCTTGGGATATTCACCTTGTATAAACAATCTTGCTCAATATAGTAGTATGCTACTTGGTTTGTTTCTACTTCAATGTGTACTTGTGTTTATTTCAGTATATCACTTATACGCATTAGTGGAGCCCTTAGGATCTTTGCTTGATTACCAGCGTTGTGATGGCAGTCACACTAGTGGGGGCTGGGTAATCTATAGGCACATCCTTATACAGGTCCCTAGTCGTAGGACTATCGAGACAGGGCATCGATACTCCGGAGTAGACTAGCGTATGCGCTTCTCATCCCAGTGTGGGAGATGGTCTGTCCCACAGCCATCAGTACGTCGTACTGGAGATAGTATACGGGTGCTCGTTGGGTTACGAGTACACTGGACAGGACTCGTCGGGAACTGACAGGTTGGTATTATACCTATCGTCAGTTATCAGTTCCCAGGTGACATGAGTACAGCTTAGTCCGCTGACTTGACACTGACACTTCGCCTCGAGTGTGTTCCCACTGCACTTTGATCACTACCCTACCACGGCTCAAAGGAGTCGTGCAAACAGGTGGTGGTTGGGTGCAGTCCCGAAGCACTTGGAGGCAGTGACGGTTAGACAGGATTCGTCTCTCCCGGTATTGGGGGTTGACATCGCGCTGTGTCTAGGAGAGCCATTACACGAGTAGTCCCTGGCCAGGGCAAGCGAGATATGCTGGTAGGTTTCCAGTGTTATCTCAGGGTGTTTTGGGCTTCACTCCGACACGACTTGTACCGCTATTGGGGGACTGACGTTTTACCGCCCCCTAGGCCCGCCATGCGATGTATCAGACGAACAGACCGGACTGTACGGAGAATGTCACATTCAGACTCAGTAGGAGTACAGATGGGGTTTCACCTCGTCAGCCTTCTTGTCGGCATCTACCTGGGGACCGTTACGCACAGCTAGTGCCGCTTGCGGTCTGTGGTTAAACCCACTGCTAGCGTAGTGTCGAGTCTTTAGAGTCCCACACAGAGGGTATTCGCCTCTGGGCAAAACAGAGTAGAGGTCGCATGGTTTTGCGACAGGGTTCGTTCTCATCCGCGCACTTGTGCACGTTTGGAGTCCGGACGGATTATACTGGCAGGCTCTGGTTTGAGCCAGATACTGGTATATGTTTTTGGGGTTGCTTTTATATCTTGGTATTCTTGTTTTTCGGAACGAGAATGCAGGTGTGTATGCACAGTTGCTTGAGGCGGAGAATGAGGTTTTTCATTAGGGTTTCGGAACGGGTGCGTATGCACAATTGACAGTCTTCATTTTCCAAACCCTAATGGATTTATATATTATCTATTAAATAATAATAATTAAATGAGAATTATGTTATGGTTGTTTTTGTTGACTTGTTGACCTTGGTTGACTTGTTGACCATTGACCACTTTCATGCCTTGAAAGTCTTCCTTGATTCATGCTTACTTTTTATTAAATGAAGCATGGTTGTGGTCATTCAAAATACTACCATCAACTATTCTCATTTTCAATTATTATCATTTAGATAATTCATTTCTTTTGCAATATGGTTGCAAGAAAGAAATGATTGAGCTCATTCTATCATAACCTCTCTCTCTCCTCATTTTCATCTTCTTCTTCCTCTTGAAAAGAGAAACCTTCTCATGTGTTGAGAATCATTCTCTTTTGATAGAAAAGCAAACCCTAATCTCTCTCTACTCATTCTAGGATGAAGGTTTAGCAAACCGGAAACCCTAGTTCACTCAAAGATCGAGGAAGAGCCCAAAGTCGAACCTTCGAGGTGGATCCATCTTCGACGGGAGAAGGCGACGTAAAGAGAACCATCAACCTCTACAAGGTTTGAAGAAGAAGGAGTTCAAGTATAGGTATAACCATCTTCCATAGTAGCTAACTCTCTTCAGCTAGAATACTAGTTTTAGTTTAGACAACGATCCCGACCATGTTTAGTCCATGTTGCCTCTTGCGATAAAAATTCGTTTTTTATACCGTTTCCGCCTCCCCGTAAGCACCGGGGGTCGCAATATGGACTTACAGTGGTATCAGAGCCTAACTAAACTTAAACTAGCTTGGTAGTGAAGTGTAACGAAGTTCGGAACCGTAAAAAACCCAAAAACCGTATTTTTCAAAAACCTGAGTTTCTGTTGAAATTTTTTGGGCTCAAAATGAAAAAATTTATATTTGTAAAATCATCTCAGGGTTTTCTAAAAACACCCATGAAAAACGATCCAGAGTTGAGTTCAAAGCGCCGCGCATCCGCGGCACGAGGTAGGCTCGTGCCGCGGAACCGCCGCGCTTTGTCGTCTTCTGCGCCTCGTTTTTCGTGCAGTGTTCTTGTTGTGGGATTTTGGGATTTTTAGAATATATTATATGTACCCAGATTTTCCAGAAAAGAAATTTCCTTTTGGGGTCCTATAATTCCGTATTCTTTCCGAACTTCACTGCACTTTGGCTATATTGGTTATATCTGTGTTGTTTGCATGTATTGAACGTCGGCTAATCGCTATAAGTCGATTAGTCGGGGTTATACATGATCTGTAATGTGCTGGAATGTGTATATGAATGTGTTGGACTGTCGCGGGTGAATAGCCGGGGTTGGATGTGAGATGAGCTTTTGTTTTTCTTTCATTCATTTGTAAATGTAAATTGATGTAATTATATTATTTGTTTGGCCGCACAACCGGGTCGGGGTTGTAGCCGTCATTGTATAATTCTTTTTACTGTTTTTGCTCCTAGGATAGACCCATGGTGGGGTGCACAAACTACCGGGAACTTGGCGGGTAGTTTGCCGCACCCGTAGGGGTCTTGGGTGGGGTATTTGCTATTCACCGCGACCGTGTTATCCGCTTTTCGTTTCAGGCTCGAAAGAAATGCGGATTGCTAGTATATCCAATGTATTCATCTGTGATCTGTAATGTCTATCATTGCTTTCTATTTAGGCGTTGCTTATGTTTTACAGCCGCGCTAGCCCAGCCCCCGCTCTGTCGTTAGTTAAGTAACCTAACGAGTGATGACGGGACCCCGTGGCGAATGCGAATGGCATAAGCGTACGTCATATTTTGGTTGTTTTCTGCAATGGTAGGAATTAAATGATGGGACGCATTAAAAGAACTAATGCAAGAATATCACGCATTAAAAGAACTAATGCAAGATAATAAACCAAGTTTAAGTCGATGGAACACTTTCGAAAAACCACTCGGTTCTTTTCAAAACTAAACTTTTAAATTTGGAGCTTGAGCCACTCCTTCTAAAAGCTATCTTGTTCCATCGATTATATCAAGTTCACTACGTTCACGGTTTCACCAAAACCATTCGTAGCCCTCCGTCGTTTCATATGAATATTCAACGGTATTCAAGCTGTGTTTGTTGGCCTTAGTCAAGGCACAGTGTTTGGTAGCTGATGGGTATTCATATGTTGCATAGATAGAATGCGTTGGTTTGGGACAGTCGTATTGCCTTGTTGGCCATAGTCAAGGGTAGATACGGGTGGATTCAAATTAACCTGGATAACGACGGGTAAAACTTGACATGTGACTTATGATTTGTTGGCCTTAGTCAAGGTCATAAGAGCATGGGGCAAAAATCCACATCGGGAGTTTCATAAGTACTGAAACTTGCTAGATTTGCATACCATTTGGAGTGTGATGATTATGGTAGGATTCCTTCATTTTCATCACGCGATGATATTTGGATCCCGATCCTACTGTGAGTATATGCTACTCCTCGGGAAATTTCTCACTAAACGATCAATGCTATAAACCTAGTAGGTGCCTAGAAAGGTGTTAGCGGGGCTACGCCCCCAGGGAAAAGAGGTTCTTAAATTAAGGAACTTCGCGAAAGCGTTGGAAAACCTCCCTCGAAGTACCGACACTGGCCTGGCTGAACGGTTAAGCAAGTATTGTACGGTGGGATTGATCCCGGCTAATTCTTCCTTTGTGGTTTGAGGAGGGATTCGAGAGACAGTGGGAGCCATCCTGTTTAGACAAATTAAAAACCATTCTAAACTTGCAAGAGCATCGTGCTAAAGTGTTTCTTCTCTCCCCCCTGCAGCGACCAAATCGAAATGACTGGACTTAAGTTGATTCTAGATAAAAACATATTGACAGGGCCAAACTACAAAGATTGGCTCAGGAATGTCAAGTTGGCAATCACTTACGACAAGCTGGGGTATCTTCTTACCACCAAAGCTCCCCCCGTCCCAGGTCCCACCTCCAGCGTCGCGGATAAGGAAATCCGTAAGACTTGGGAGATTGACAGCGCGAAGGCCAGGTGCCTCGTACTTGCCTCGATGGACAACGAACATCAGAGGAGGCACGAGAATATGGATTTGGAATCCATATTTCTTCATACAAAAGAACTGTATGGAGAGCAGTCTCGTATCGCTAGATACGAAGTGTCGAAGAAGTTGTTTTCGACAAAATTGGCCGTCGGATCATCGGTAGCGGACCACGTGCTTAAGATGATTGGCTACACTGAGGAGCTCGCGGAACTTGGGACCACGTTGGACAGTGAACTCTACACGGATATAATCCTCCTGTCCCTTCCATCCACTTACGCCCAGTTCATACTGAATTTCAACTTGCAAGAAAAGGAAGTTGAACTTTCAGAACTCCTCAACCTGCTGAGGAGCGCAGAGGGCACCCTACAGAAGGGTAGGGAAACACCCGCTTTGTTTGTAGGAGGATCTTCTTCCTCTAGGTCCAAGGCGAAAGCCAAGGGAAAGAGGAAGAAAGCCCCCGCCAAACCAAGAGGCGGTGTTAGTAAAGTGGGTACGAAGGGAAAGGAAAAGGCAACAAAGATTGCGGGGAAGCTTGTTGGAAAGGAAGAATGCTTCTATTGTCATAAGAGTGGACACTGGAAGAAAGATTGCAGGGCTTGGAAGGCCAAGACACAGGAACTGAAGCAGGTTGCGGCTTCAGCTTCAGGTGTGTATGTTATTGAAAACTGTCTTTCTATAAACTCTACTTCCTGGGTATTGGATACCGGATCAGGATCTCATATCTGTAATTCTTTGCAGGCGTTGAGAAACCGTAGGTTTTTGAAGGAAGGTGACATGACCCTCAGAGTTGCGAACGGAGCTAGCATGGATGCTAAAGCCGTGGGGGACTATCACCTGGGAATGTCAGATGGGCATGTTTTGGTTTTGCGTAATTGCTTTTTTGTACCCAACGCAACTTGTAATATCATTTCTGTATCTTTGGTTTCTAAAGAAGGTTATGAATTTGCGTTTGTAAGTAATGTTGTTAACATTCACCTTAATCAAGTTCTGATTGGGTCAGGTACATTGAGCAATGGTATATACGTATTAAACCAACCACAGATTTTCAATGTCCAGAATACACACAAAAGAAAGTCACCAGATATCAATCAGGCTTTCTTATGGCATTGTAGACTGGGTCACATCAATGAGACACGGTTGACTAAGTTACATAAAGAAGGATACTTGGATCCGTTCGAGTATCAGTCTTATGCCACTTGTGAATCTTGTCTCATGGGAAAGATGACAAAGACTCCGTTCACTGGACACGGAGAAAGAGCTAGCGAGCTCTTGGGACTCGTACACAGCGACGTGTGCGGTCCAATGTCTACACATGCGCGAAGCGGTTATTCATACTTCATTACTTTCACAGACGATTTCTCTAGGTATGGACATGTCTTCTTAATGAAGCACAAATCCGAGGCCTTTGAGAAATTTCGGGATTACAAGAATGAAGTTGAAAAACAAACAGGCAAAAGTATTAAGATTCTAAGATCGGATCGAGGTGGAGAATACTTAAGTGCCGAGTTCCTGGACTATTTAAAAGAGAATGGAATTCTCTCTCAGCGTACTCCTCCATACACTCCGCAACATAACGGTGTATCGGAAAGGAGGAATCGAACCCTATTGGATATGGTTCGTTCCATGATGAGTAAGGCTGAGTTACCGCGATCTTTCTGGGGTTATGCACTGGAAACAGCTGCACATCTCTTGAACCAAGTTCCTACTAAGACAGTGCCTACCACACCATATCAGATGTGGAGTGGGAAGAAACCCTGTCTTAAATCCTTTAAGACATGGGGATGTCCAGCTTTTGTAAAAAAGCAGCATGCGGACAAGCTCGAGGCACGCTCGGTACAGTGCAAGTTTGTGGGATACCCAAAGAACTCCAAGGGGTATCTTTTCTACTACGCAGAGGAACAAAAAGTTCTTGTTTCTCGTCATGCCTACTTCTTGGAAACTGAGTTTTTGGAAAATCAGATAAGTGGGAGCGCAGTAGAACTGGAAGAAGTTCCAGAACCACAAACCATTACTGAAATCTTAGAGGAACCAGAGGGTTCGAAAGAACAGGACATTCCTATGCCGCTCCGCAGGAGTAGTAGGCAGTCTCATCCGCCCGAGAGATACTACGGTTTTCTCATAGACGGGGATCGAGAGGATTGCATCATAGATTATGATGAGCCTACTAGCTTCCAGCAGGCCGTTCAGAGCGTTGACTCGGTAAAATGGCTGGATGCAATGCGGACCGAAATGGAGTCCATGTACACCAACAAAGTATGGACGTTGGACATTGCTCCAGACGGGGTAAAACCCGTAGGATGCAAGTGGATCTTCAAAAGGAAGATTGGTGTAGATGGACAGGTTGAGACCTTTAAAGCTAGACTTGTAGCAAAGGGTTTCCGTCAA
Source organism: Agapanthus africanus (assembly GCA_030015575.1). Classification (NCBI taxonomy): domain Eukaryota; kingdom Viridiplantae; phylum Streptophyta; class Magnoliopsida; order Asparagales; family Amaryllidaceae; genus Agapanthus; species Agapanthus africanus. The sequence continues at coordinate 221,289,997 of JASDDO010000016.1, read as the reverse complement.
AGACCTGGCTTGGACTATGACGAAACCTTTTCTCCAGTGGCTATGCTGAAATCCATTCGGATCCTTCTTGCCATTGCTGCCTTCCACGATTATGAGATTTGGCAGATGGACGTAAAGACCGCTTTTCTAAATGGAAATTTAGAGGAATGTGTCTATATGGATCAGCCAGAGGGTTTCATTCAGAGTGGGAGCAGCGGAAAGGTGTGCAAGTTGCTTAAGTCCATCTATGGACTAAAGCAGGCATCGCGGAGTTGGAACATCTGTTTTGATGAGACAGTCAAGGAATTTGACTTTATCAAAAATCCAGATGAACCATGCATCTATAGTAGATTTGTAGCGAGAACTGTAGTATTCCTCGTTTTATACGTGGATGACATTCTCTTAATAGGAAATGACATTCCTATGCTACAATCTGTCAAGGGGTTCTTGTCACACAGGTTCTCCATGAAAGACCTGGGTGATGCCTCATACATCCTGGGGATCCGGATCCATCGTGATAGATCCAAGAGGATATTAGGACTTTCTCAGTCCAGGTACATCGACACCATAGTGAAGAGATTCAGTATGGAAGATTCCAAGCGCGGTAACCTACCGGCTTGTCACGGGATCACCCTCTCTAAAGAGATGTCTCCCAAGACTGATTTGGAGAGGGATCGCATGTCTATTATACCCTACGCTTCTGCGGTAGGCTCTATAATGTATGCGATGTTGTGTACCAGACCGGATGTAGCTTATGCACTGAGTGTGGTAAGCCGGTATCAGTCAAACCCTGGGGAGAAACATTGGATAGCGGTAAAGAACATTCTCAAGTACCTAAGGAGGACTAAGGAGATGTTCTTGGTGTATGGCGGAAAAGACCTCCAGATTGAGGCCTTTGCTGACTCCAGCTTCCAGAGTGACAAGGATGATTCCAAGTCCATGTCGGGTTTTGTCTTTACCCTCAATGGAGGGGCGGTGTGTTGGAAGAGTTCCAAACAGGAAACCGTTGCAGACTCGACTATGGAAGCGGAATACATCGCTGCATCTGATGCCGCAAAAGAAGCTGTCTGGATAAGGAAGTTCTTAAAAGAACTTCAGGTGGTTCCGTCCATTGTTGACCCAGTACCTCTGTATTGCGACAACAACGGGGCTATAGCTTTAGCAAAGGAACCCAGGTCCCATCAGAGATCCAGGCACATCTTGAGGCGGTATCACCTGATCAGGGAGATCGTGGATCGCAAGGAGATCGAGGTTCGGAGGGTTGCTTCAGAAGAGAACACTGCAGATCCATTCACCAAGGCCCTACCCCAGACTCAGTTCGAGCGGCTGATCGAGATGATAGGTCTTCGATACGCCAGTACATGGCCTTAGTGCAAGTGGGAGATTGTTAGTGTATATGCCCTAGAGGCCATTACTGTATCATACTAGTTTGTATATTACTTGATGGAAGCTTGGGATATTCACCTTGTATAAACAATCTTGCTCAATATAGTAGTATGCTACTTGGTTTGTTTCTACTTCAATGTGTACTTGTGTTTATTTCAGTATATCACTTATACGCATTAGTGGAGCCCTTAGGATCTTTGCTTGATTACCAGCGTTGTGATGGCAGTCACACTAGTGGGGGCTGGGTAATCTATAGGCACATCCTTATACAGGTCCCTAGTCGTAGGACTATCGAGACAGGGCATCGATACTCCGGAGTAGACTAGCGTATGCGCTTCTCATCCCAGTGTGGGAGATGGTCTGTCCCACAGCCATCAGTACGTCGTACTGGAGATAGTATACGGGTGCTCGTTGGGTTACGAGTACACTGGACAGGACTCGTCGGGAACTGACAGGTTGGTATTATACCTATCGTCAGTTATCAGTTCCCAGGTGACATGAGTACAGCTTAGTCCGCTGACTTGACACTGACAATTCGCCTCGAGTGTGTTCCCACTGCACTTTGATCACTACCCTACCACGGCTCAAAGGAGTCGTGCAAACAGGTGGTGGTTGGGTGCAGTCCCGAAGCACTTGGAGGCAGTGACGGTTAGACAGGATTCGTCTCTCCCGGTATTGGGGGTTGACATCGCGCTGTGTCTAGGAGAGCCATTACACGAGTAGTCCCTGGCCAGGGCAAGCGAGATATGCTGGTAGGTTTCCAGTGTTATCTCAGGGTGTTTTGGGCTTCACTCCGACACGACTTGTACCGCTATTGGGGGACTGACGTTTTACCGCCCCCTAGGCCCGCCATGCGATGTATCAGACGAACAGACCGGACTGTACGGAGAATGTCACATTCAGACTCAGTAGGAGTACAGATGGGGTTTCACCTCGTCAGCCTTCTTGTCGGCATCTACCTGGGGACCGTTACGCACAGCTAGTGCCGCTTGCGGTCTGTGGTTAAACCCACTGCTAGCGTAGTGTCGAGTCTTTAGAGTCCCACACAGAGGGTATTCGCCTCTGGGCAAAACAGAGTAGAGGTCGCATGGTTTTGCGACAGGGTTCGTTCTCATCCGCGCACTTGTGCACGTTTGGAGTCCGGACGGATTATACTGGCAGGCTCTGGTTTGAGCCAGATACTGGTATATGTTTTTGGGGTTGCTTTTATATCTTGGTATTCTTGTTTTTCGGAACGAGAATGCAGGTGTGTATGCACAGTTGCTTGAGGCGGAGAATGAGGTTTTTCATTAGGGTTTCGGAACGGGTGCGTATGCACAATTGACAGTCTTCATTTTCCAAACCCTAATGGATTTATATATTATCTATTAAATAATAATAATTAAATGAGAATTATGTTATGGTTGTTTTTGTTGACTTGTTGACCTTGGTTGACTTGTTGACCATTGACCACTTTCATGCCTTGAAAGTCTTCCTTGATTCATGCTTACTTTTTATTAAATGAAGCATGGTTGTGGTCATTCAAAATACTACCATCAACTATTCTCATTTTCAATTATTATCATTTAGATAATTCATTTCTTTTGCAATATGGTTGCAAGAAAGAAATGATTGAGCTCATTCTATCATAACCTCTCTCTCTCCTCATTTTCATCTTCTTCTTCCTCTTGAAAAGAGAAACCTTCTCATGTGTTGAGAATCATTCTCTTTTGATAGAAAAGCAAACCCTAATCTCTCTCTACTCATTCTAGGATGAAGGTTTAGCAAACCGGAAACCCTAGTTCACTCAAAGATCGAGGAAGAGCCCAAAGTCGAACCTTCGAGGTGGATCCATCTTCGACGGGAGAAGGCGACGTAAAGAGAACCATCAACCTCTACAAGGTTTGAAGAAGAAGGAGTTCAAGTATAGGTATAACCATCTTCCATAGTAGCTAACTCTCTTCAGCTAGAATACTAGTTTTAGTTTAGACAACGATCCCGACCATGTTTAGTCCATGTTGCCTCTTGCGATAAAAATTCGTTTTTTATACCGTTTCCGCCTCCCCGTAAGCACCGGGGGTCGCAATATGGACTTACACTGGGTTCCTTTACTAAAGCTATAGCCCCGTTGTTGTCGCAATACAGAGGTATTGGATCAACAATGGACGGAACCACCTGAAGTTCAGTTAAGAACTTCCTTATCCAGACGGCTTCTTTTGCGGCATCTGCAGCAGCGATATATTCCGCTTCCATCGTCGAGTCAGCAACGATTTCCTATTTGGAACTCTTCCAACACACCGCCCCTCCATAGAGGGTAAATACATAACCCGACATGGACTTGGAATCATCCTTGTCACTCTGGAAGCTGGAGTAAGCAAAGGCCTCGATCTGGAGGTCTTTTCTACCATACACCAAGAACATCTCCTTAGTCCTTCTCAGGTACTTGAGAATGTTCTTTACTGCTATCCAGTGTTTCTCCCCAGGGTTTGACTGATACCGGCTCACCACACTCAGTGCATAAGCTACATCTGGTCTGGTACACAACATCGCATACATTATAGAGCCTACCGCAGAAGCGTAGGGTATAATAGACATGCGATCCCTTTCCAAATCAGTCTTGGGAGACATCACTTTGGAGAGGGTGATCCCGTGACAAGCCGGTAGATTACCGCGCTAGGAATCTTCCATACTGAATCTTTTCAGTATGGTGTCGATGTACCTGGACCGTGAAAGTCCTAATATCCTGTTGGATCTGTCACGAAAGATCCGGATCCCCAGAATGTACGAGGCATCATCCAGGTCTTTCATGGAGAACCTGTGCGACAAGAACCCCTTGACAGATTGTAGCATAGGAATGTCATTTCCTATTAAGAGAATGTCATCCACGTATAAAACGAGGAATACTACAGTTCTCGCTACAAATCTACTATAGATGCATGGTTCATCTGGATTTTTGATAAAGCCAAATTCTTTGACCGTCTCATCAAAACAGATGTTCCAACTCCGTGATGCTTGCTTTAGTCCGTAGATGGACTTAAGCAACTTGCACACCTTTCCGCTGCTCCCACTCTGAATGAAACCTTCTGGCTGGTCCATATAAACATAGTCCTCTAAATTTCCATTTAGAAAAGCGTTCTTTACGTCCATCTGCCAAATCTTATAATCGTGGAAGGCAGCAATGGCAAGAAGGATCCGAATGGACTTCAGCATAGCTACTGGAGAAAAGGTCTCGTCATAGTCCAAAACAAGTCTTTGACGAAAACCCTTTGCAACCAGTCTAGCTTTATAGGTCTCAACCTGTCCATCTACGACAATCTTCCTTTTGAAGATCCACTTGCATCCTACGGGTTTTACCCCATCTGGAGCAACGTCCAACGTCCATACTTTGTTGGTGTACATGGACTCCATTTCGGTCCGCATTGCATCCAGCCATTTTACCGAGTCAACGCTCTGAATGGCCTGCTGGAAGCTAGTCGGCTCATCATAATCAATGATGCAATCTTCTCTATCCCCATCTATGAGAAAACCGTAGTATCTCTCGGGCGGATGAGACTGCCTACTACTCTTGCGGAGCCGCGTAGGAATGTCATGTTCTTTTGAACCCTCTGGTTCTACTAAGCTTTCAGTAATAGTCTGTGGTTCTGGAATTTCTTCCAGTTCTATTTCGCTCCCACTTGTTTCCTTTTCTAAGAACCGGTGTTCCAGAAAATGGGCATTACGAGAAACAATAATCTTTTGTTCCTCTGCGTAATAGAAGAGATACCCCCTGGAGTTCTTTGGGTATCCCACAAACTTACACAGTACTGAGTGTGCCTCGAGTTTGTCCGCATGCTGCTTTTTAACAAAGCCGGACATCCCCAGATCATAAGATATTGAAGATAGGGTTACTTCCCACTCCATATCTCATATGGTGTGGTAGGCACAGTCTTAATTGGAACTCGATTCAAAAGGTATGCAGCTGATTCTAGTGCATATCCCCAGAATGATCGCGGTAACTCAGTCTTACTCATCATGGAACGTACCATATCCAATAGGGTCCGGTTCCGTCTCTCCGATACACCGTTATGTTGCGGAGTGTATAGAGGAGTAAGCTGAGAGAGAATACCATTCTCTTTTAAGTAATCCAGGAATTCGGCACTTAAGTATTCACCACCTCGATCAGATCTTAGTGTCTTTATACTTTTGCCGGTTTGTTTTTCTACTTCATTCTTATATTCCTGGAATTTTCCAAAGGCTTCGGATTTATGTTTCATTAAGAAGACATATACGTACCTTGAAAAGTCATCCATAAAAGTAATGAAGTAAGAATAACCGCTTCGCGCATGTGTAGACATTGGACTGCACACGTCGCTGTGTACGAGTCCTAAGAGCTCGCTCGCTCTTACTCCGTGTCCAGTGAGTGGAGTCTTTGTCATCTTTCCTTTGAGACAGGATTGACAAGTGGCATACGATTAATATTCGAACGGATCCAAATATCCTTCTGTATGTAACTTCGTCAACCTTCTTTCATTGATGTGACCCAGTCTACAATGCCATAAGAAAGCCTGGTTTGTTTCCGGAGACTTTCTTTTGTGTGTATTCTGGACATTGAAAATATGTGGTTGGTTTAGTACGTATATACCATTGCTTAATACCTAACCCAATCAAAACTTGATTAAGGTGAATGTTTACAACATTACTTACAAAAGCAAATTCATAACCTTCTTTAGATAATAAAGATACAGAAATGATATTACAAGTTGCATTGGGTACAAAAAAGCAATTACGTAAAACCAAAACATGTCCATCTGACATTCCCAGGTGATAGTTCCCTACGGACTCAGCATCCATGCTAGCACCGTTTGCAACTCTGAAGGTCATATCACCTGCCTTCAAAACCCTACGCTTTCTCAATGCCTGCAAAGAATTACAGATATGAGATCCTGATCCGGTATCCAATACCCAGGAAGTAGAGTTTATCGATAGACAGTTTTCAATAACATACACACCTGAAGCTGAAGCCGCAACTTGCTTCAGATCCTGTGTTCTGGCCTTCCAAGCCCTGCAATCCTTTTTCCAGTGTCCACTCTTGTGACAGTAAAAGCATTCTTCCTTTCCCACAATCTTTCCCGCTATCTTTGTTGCTTTTGCTTTTCCCTTCGTATCCACTTTACTAACACCGCCCCTTGGTTTGGCGGGGGTTTTCTTCTTCTTTCCCTTGGCTTTCGCCTTCGACCTAGAAGAGGAAGATCCTCCTACAAACAAAGTGGATGTTTCCCTACCTTTTTGTAGGGTGCTCTCTGCACTCCTCAGCATGTTGAGGATTTCTGAAAGTTCAACTTCTTTTTCTTGCAAGTTGAAGTTCAGGATAAACTGGGGGTAAGTGGAAGGAAGGGACTGTAGAATCAAGTCCGTATAGAGCTCGTTCTCCAACGTGGTCCCAAGGTCCGCGAGCTCCTCAATGAAGCCAACCATCTTAAGCACGTGTTCCGCTACCGATGATCCGAAGGCCAACCTTGCCGAAAACAGCTTTTTCGACACTTCGTATCTTGCGATTCGAGATTTCTCTCCATACAGTTCTTTTGTGTGGAGAAATATGGATTCGAGGTCCATATTCTCGTGCCTCCTCTGATGTTCGTTGTCCATAGAGGCAAGCACGAGGCACTTGGCCTTCGCGCAATCAATTTTCCAGGTCTTATGGATTTCCCTATCCGCGACGCTAGTCTTGGGACCTGGGACAGGGGGAGCTTTGGTGGTAAGGAGATACCCCAACTTGTCATAAGTGATTGCCATTTTGACATTCCTGTGCCAATCTTTGTAGTTTGGCCCTGTCAGTATATTTTTTTCTAGTAGTAACTTAAGTCCGGTCATGATGTTAGGTCGCTCCAATTAGGAGAGAGAGAAGAAACACTTTAGCATGATGCTCTTGCAAGTTTAAAGTGGTTTTTAATTTGTCTAAACAGGATGGCGCCCACTGTCTCTCGAATCCCACCTCAAACAAAAAAGGAAGAATTAGTCAGGATCAATCTCACCGTACAATACTTGCTTAACTGTTCGGCCAGGCTGGTGTCGGTACTTCGAGGGAGGTTTTCCAACGCTTTCGCGAAGTTCTTTAATTAAATAACCTCTTTTCCCTGGGGGCGTAGCCCCGCTAACACCTTTCTAGACACCTACTTGGTTTATAGCATTGATCGTTAAGTGAGAAATTTCCCGAGGAGTAGCATATACTCACAGTAGGATCGGGATCCAAATATCATTGTGTGACAAAACTGAAGGAATCCTACCAGAATCATCACACTCCAAATAGTATGCAGCGCTAGCAAGTTTCAGTTCTTTTGAAACTCCCGATGTGGATTTTTTCCCCATGCTCTTATGACCTTGGCGTGAGGTCAAAATGTCATAAGTCACATGTCAAGTTCTTCCCATCATTATCCAGGTTAATTTGAACCCACCCGTACCTACCCTTGACGTAGGCCAAAATGGCAGTACGACTGTCTCAAGCCAACGCATTCTATCTATACAATAGATAAATATCCGGCAGCTACTAATCACTATGCCTTGGTGTGAGGTCAAAATACATAGCTTGAATACTACCGAATATTTAACTGAAATGATGGAGGGCTACGGATGGTTTTGGCAAAACCTTGAACGTAGTGAACTTGATATGATTAATGGAACGAGATAGCTTTTAAAAGGAGTGGCTTAAGCTCCGCGTTCAAAAGTTCTTTTTGAAAAGAAACCGAGTGGTTTTTGAAAGTGTTCCAACGACTTTTACTTGGTTTATTTTTCTTGCATTAATTCCAATGCGTCCCATCATTTAATCCTACCATTGCAGAAAACAACCAAAATATGACGTACGCTTATGCCATCCGCATTCGCCACGGGGCCCCGTCATTACCCGTTAGGTTAGTTAACTATCGACAGAGCAGGGGCTGGACTAGCGCGGATGCAAAACATAAGCAACGCCTAAATAATATCATACATAGATATATAGCAATGATAGCCATTTCAGATCACAGATGAACACATTGGATATACTAGGAATCCGCAATTTGTAAGAGCCTGTAACGAAAAGCGGATTACACTGTCGTGATGAATAGCCAATACCCCACCCTAGACCCCTACGGGTGCGGCAAACTACCCGCCAAATATCTGAAGCGGAGCAACCTCCCTCAACGACGTGAGTAGGCCACTCGGCACTTCGAGATACCCGGTAGTTTGTGCACCCCACCTTGGGTTAATCCTAGGAGCAAAAATAGTAAAAAGAAATTATACAATGACTGCTACAACCCCGACCCGGTTGTGCAGCCAAAAATAATATTACATCAATTTACATATTACATGAATTGAAAGATAAAAGGAAAAACTCTCATCTCACAACCCCTGGCTATTCATACGCGACAATCTAATGAATTCATATACACATACCATCAACATTACAGATCACAGATATGTATAACCCCCACTAATCGACGTATAGCGATTAGCGGGCGTTCAATACATATAACACATCACAGATATATACCCGTCAGCTTAAGTCTTTAGAAGTTCGATCAAAATACGGATTTTCAAGCCCCAAAAACTAATTTTGCTTTCTGGAAAATCTGGGCAGAAAAAATATATTGTAAAAATCCCAAAACACCCAAATAAACAAACTGTGAGAAAAATCGGCCACGGCCGAGTCAACTCGGCCGCGGATCCGCGGCGGGAGCAAGCTCCTGTCGCGGTTCCGCGGTGTGTTGATCGACTCTCTGGAAAATTTTTCTACAGTGAGTTTTAAAAACCCTGATCCGAATTTTAAGGTAAGATTTATCATTTTTTTGGACAGAAAAAAAAAATCGGCAGAAAGTATACTTTTCGGGCGTGTTTCGCGACTTTTTCTCCGATCGAATTTCTAGTTACTTTGCTAACATGTTAGATAGTGTTTAACTAGGCTCTGATACCACTGTAAGTCCACGTTACCTCTCCCGGTACTTACGGGCTTGCAGAAATGATGAAAAGCCATTTTTCAAGAGGTGGTAACATGGACTCAAAATACGGAACATTGTTAAACAACTACCTAACAACCTAACTAGAGTTTTACCTACTCGGTTAGGGGGCTATACCTTTCTTGAACTCCTTCGTCTTCAACTCTTTCCGGTGTACGTATCGGCCTCACTTCGTCGCCTTTTTGCGCCGAAGATGGATCCACCTGAAAGCTTCTACCTTTGTCTTCTTCTTCGAACTTGAAGAAACTAGAACACTTGGTTTGCTAAACCTTGTGAACTAGGATGAGTAGAAAAGTGATTTGGGTTTTCTTTTATCTCTAAGGCAATGTTTCTCAACTCATGAGAAGGTGTTGTCTTGAGCTAGAGAGAGCAAGAGGAAGAGCAAGAGGGAGAGCTCAAGCAAGAGAGAGAAATGAAAATGAGAGAATGAGTAACTCTTTTGCCATCCAAGCTCTCATAATCCAAAACCATCATAACAAAATAGTAATCAAGTATTATGTGATGGTTCAAGTAAAAATGTTTATATCATTTCATGCACTCATTTTGCAAAAATAAACAAGCAAGCAAAAGTCTTTGCCATGAAATAATAGCCATTGTCATGATGATGGTCAACTAGTCCAACCTAGTCAACCGGTCAACAAAGTCATTAAGTCAACAAAGTCAATCCCTCAACAACCATATCACTATAATACTTAATTAATATTATTGTTAATTATATTTCTAATTCTCATTAGGGTTTAGCCAACAGTCAACAGTCAACAGTCAACAACCCCAATGAGAATCCTCTGCCTCTGTCTCTCTGTCAACTGTGCATACACACCCGCATTCGCGTTCAGAGGAACATGAATACAAACGAGATAAAATCAATCCCAAAACGTGCACTAGGATCTGGCTTAAACCAAAGCCCGCTAGTGTTAACTGTCCGGACACTGTACGTGCACAAGTGCACGGATGTGACCGAACCCTGTCGCAAAACCATGCGACCTGTCGGAAAACCATGTGACCTCTACTCTTTTGCCTAAAGGCGAATAGCTTTCTGTGTGGAACTCTAAAGACTCGACACTACGCTGGCAGTGGGTTTAACCACAGACCGCAAATGGCACTAGCTTTGTGTAACGGTCCCCAGATAGATGCCGACAAGAAGACGGACGAGGTGAAACCCATCTGAACTCCTACTGAGCCTGAATGTGACAATCTCCATACAGTCCGGTCTGTTCGTCTGATACATCGCATGGCGGGCCTAGGGGGCGGTAAATGTCAGTCCCCTAATAGCGGTACAAGTCGTGTCGGAGTGTAGCCCAGAACCCCCTGAGATAGCACTGGAAACCTACCAGTATATCTCGCTTGCCCTGGCCAGGGACTACTCGTGTAATGGCTCTCCTAGACACAGCGCGATGTCAACCCCCAATACCGGGAGAAACGAATCATGTCTAACCGTCACCACCTCCAAGTGCTTCGGGACTGCACCCAACTACTACTTGTTTGCACGACTCCTTTGAGCCGTGGTAGGGTAGTAATCTAAGTATAGTGGGAACACACTCGAGGAGAAGTGACAGTGTCAAGTCAGCGGACTAAGCTGTACTCATGTCACCTGGGAACTGATAACTGACGATAGGTATAGTACCAACCAACAGTTCCCGACGAGTCCTGTCCAGTGTACTCATAACCTAACGATTACCCGCATACTATCTCAAGTACGATGTACTGACGGCTGTGGGACAGACCGTCTCCCACACTGGGATGAGAAGCGCATACGCTAGTCTACTCCGGAGTATCGATGCCCTGTCTCGATAGTCCTGCGACTAGGGACCTGCATAAGGATGTGCTAATAGATTACCCAGCCCCCACGAGTGTGACTGCCATCACAACGCTGGTAATCAAGAAAACATCTTAAGGGCTCCACTAATGTGTATAGGTGATATACTAAAATAAACACATGTACACATTAAAGCAGAAACAAACCAAGTAGCATACTACTATATTGAGCAAGATTGTCTAAACAAGGTGAATATCCCAAGCTTCCATTTAGTATTATACAAACTAGTATGATACAGTAATGGCCTCTAGGGCATATACACTAACATTAAGTAGTTTGAACAACTTCCCGCTGCTCCCACTATTTACGAAGCCCTCTGGCTGAGTCATGTACACGCACTCTTCTAAATCACCGTTTAGAAAGGCGGTCTTAACATCCATTTGCCAGATTTCGTAGTCATGATATGCAGCGATGGCAAGCATGATCCGGATGGATTTAAGCATAGCCACTGGAGAAAAGATTTCGTCATAGTCCACACCTGGTCTTTGACGAAAACCATGTAAGTGCATGGTGGCGCCACGGCCGTCGATCCGACGCCGGAAACGCCGAAATGAAAAACTTTGCGAAACTTGCAAACCGGCACCACCGCGCACAAAAATCCCGGATCGGGCCAGTAACCTAACTATTAGCAAACTTAAAGATGGGTGAAGAGATATACCAAGCGATCTGTGTCCTTCGGTCTTCGTCTCCACTCCAATCTCCAGCGGAATCTCCGTCCGTCACCTCCTCGTCGAAACGGGCACCACATCGCCGAATTCTTTTACGGGCTCCCATCTCTGGACCGAGGCAACTCGGGCGCGAAGTTGGCTAGCCGACGCGTCCAAGATTTGCTGTAGATGTAGTGCAGAATACTATGTCTCTTTTGGGGTTTATGTTGCCATTGATGTGGAGGAATGAAGATAAGGAAAAATGGTGCTTTCATTTTTCCTAGCATGAAATGAAATGAAGAAAAATGGCACCACTCAAAAATGAATCTCTCTCATTCTCTCTACCAAGAATGGCCGACCTCTTTTTGTGGTGGGTGGGAAAAAAAAGAATCATCCTCAAGAGAAGAAAATGTAAGCCAATATATGAGAAGAGAAAAAATGTCACACCATTTCTCTTCTCATCAAATCCAAGTTCCATCTCATTTAATGCATGGGATAAGAAGGAAAAAGAATCTCATGATGAATAAACTATCATGAAGCCACAATCACAATAAACCCCTCCACAAAAAGTTATTTGCAAACTTGCAAATAACCCCCCTCCACCAGAAAGTCCGGCCGCGAAGGAACAAAGGAAAACCGGCCGGAATGGAATGCAAACTGGCAACTTCAGAAAACTGATCCCGTAATAAATTACAGGAAAACCTCGTGACAGCATATACATGCCCGCATTGTATTCCCACTGAACACAAATGCAAAGAGACAAAACTACACTATCTAATACTAGGATCCGGCTTAAGCCAAAGCCGGCTAGTAAAAACCGTCCGATCACGATCCATGCAATACCGCACGTATCTGATCGAACCCTGCCATATCTCCATACGGCCTCTACAGCATTTCGCCTGAAACTTGAGTAACTTTGTGTGGTGGACTTTAAAGACTCGTCAATACTATGGCTGTGGATTTAACTACTAGCACGTCAGAGGTATTAGCCATACGTGACGGGCTACCAGCTATTGACCAAAAGGGACGTCGATGAGCGAACTCATCCTGACACCCTACTGTGCTTGTCAGTGACAATATCCGTACAGTCCGGTCCGTTCTTCTATGAGCATCGCATGGCGGGCCTAGGGGGTTGGTGAAAGTCAGACTCCCAAAAGCGGTACAAGTCGTGTCGAATTGTAGCCCAGAACACCCTGAGATACTACTGGAATACCTACCAGCAAATCTCCTGCCTTGGCCAAGGACTTTTCATGTTCTGGCTCTCGTAGACACAGCGCGACCTCACCCCCAATACCGGGAGATACGAACCCCTGCAGATCCGCTCACTGCCTCCATGTGGCTCGGGACTGTACCCAACTAAAACCTGTTTGCACGACTCCTTTGAGCCGTGGTAGGGTAGTAATCAAAGCACAGTGGAACTCACACGAGACAAATGACGATCTCAGGTCGATGAACTAACCTGTACACATGTCACCAGGGAACTGCTTTCTGATGTCAGGTATAATACCAACTAGCAGGTTCCCGGCGAGTCCTGTCCGGTGTACTAATAACCCAATGAGCACCTGTATACATCTTAGGTGAACCAACTGACACCAGCGGCTTGTGAGACCGGCCACCGCCCCTCGTCGGGGTCTCGACTGTATACACTAGTCTACTCAGGAGAATCGATGCCCTGTCTCGAAACTCCCACGACTAGGGACCTTTTAAGGATGTGCTTATGGACCCCAGCTCTCACGTATATGATCGCCCTCATACTGCTGGTAGTCAAGCAAGAATCCTAGGGGCTCTATCAACGTGTAATAGCGACTCGTAAGGTCACCTAAAGCAGTACACGATGATAAAGATAAACCAGATAGCATACTATCATCTTGAGTAAGAATGTCCTATTAGGATGGGTCCTCCCTCAATCATTGCAATCACGTGCCTGTAATCCAATAATTGACTCTGAGGGCACTATCTCCAACAATCTCCCACTTGCACTCAAGGCTAATTATTGCGATGTCGCATACTCAAAGCCCGTGTGATACCGAACAGCGAACTCCTCTACTAGTCAGTCTCACAAAGCTCGTTTGCGAAACTATTGCGTTCGAGGACTAGCCTCAGTGAGTGGATCCGCTCTAATGTTTCTTTCTATGTCTATCTTTATTTCAAGTTAGCAGAGAAAGCCATCTCCCGAAATGAGCAATACCTGTCTTAGAATGTGTCTGGATATCTGATGGGACCTAGCTCATAAGTGAACTCCAAATCTAAACTTCTTAAACTGTATCGTCAACTGAACTTAATCAGTATCCTGCGCCATGCCTTCCCTCAGTATCCACCTGGACCACCTATCCAAAATACTGCCCCTCGTCAGAGGGAAAACTATAACTCTGACAGCCACTCTGCCATCCAGGTCACCTTGGAAGCGTAGAATGATAACTGTCTCCCGAAGGAGAATGCTGTTATCATATCCCTAGAACATCCGCTTATGTTCTAAAACTGCTTCCGATCGTTTCTCCAGGATTGGATCAATATCAACTTATTGCACCTACTGCAAGAATAACATCTGGTGTAGTACTTGACATCTCATGATTGACTCAATTGCCTAAGCAAATGATCTTCCAATCATGCACATCCCTCTCCCCTTTAGTCTGTAAGACGCCTCAGAGAGGGTGACTCCATTACCTGCAGGCATACTACCGTGCCAGGAGTCGTCTATTCTAAATACTCATAGAATGCTGTCTAAGTACCCAGATTGGGAAACCACCCAAATCTAGATCTAAAATCATAGATCTAGTAACCAGAATGTATGATATAAGATCCAATTCCTATGCGGAGAAACTACTGTGTGACAACCAAAGTATATACGATCTTAGTATAGGAATATCACTTCCTACTCTGTGTATGTCATCAAATACAAGGACATCACACCCTACTACCTTCTTAACAGATCCATCCCCTATTCAGAAGAAGTCAAACCTATGACTGTCACATCAGAAATAGATGATCTATCTCCGCTATATCTGCTTTAGTCTACAAATAGATATAAGCCTGATGTCCACCAATGCTTCCGCTGCTCCCACTGACCACGACAACCCTCTGGCAGAGTCATATAGACGTTCACTTCTAAAGCTAGTTTAGAATGAAGTTATACTCATCCTCCTGCCGGGTCTCACAGTCTGGAACAACAACAATGGCAAGTCTGGGTAAACAAGAACCTCCCTGCCACCTTCCTTAAGCATACCGAAGTACCTCTCGGGTGCCTGAGGTTACCCACCATATCTGCGGAGTGGCCAATGGAATGTCAAACCAGATTCAATCTTTAGGTTCATATCAAATCTTCAGTAATCGTTTGCGGTTCTGGAATCACTTCCAGTTCTACTATACTCCCACTACTATTTTCTGAAAAAATCCATTTTTGTTAAAACTGTGGCGAGTTTAGAACAATATCACTATTGATCTTCCAGATGGTAGAAAGTCAACCCTCGTCATAGCCCGGGTCAACCTACAAACAGCCATTACAGAAACGTGCCTTGAGTTATCCAGAGTCTGGTTTCAAGCATAAGCTGGACAACTCCCCGTACCTTAACAATGTCAAGATATGAACTGTTCTATATCCAATACAGAAACAGAGGCACTGATTTAATTGAACCAGATTCAAATCATGCATCTGTCTCCAGTGCATGTCAGCTAAATGGAAGGAGGCCGATCAGCGTTACTCAACTTAGGAGTACTTCCAATTATGAGTAACCTGAAAGAGAAGCAAGTTCTTTTAATCATTACAATCAACTGAACACCATACACAAGTATCTACATCTTCGATCACCTTGAAGAATCCCGATACTTGCAATACCTGGTTCTCTACTTTAATCTTATACTTATAACTTCTCAAAACTTGGACCCTGCGTTTCTACAAAACACATGTCTAAGAACTAGAGAAGTCACAAGTAAACAGAATATAGTACGAGTACCTTCCCCTCTATCCTAATGGACACTGGACAATAAACAATACTCTGTACAAGTCCCCTGAGTCTAATAACTCATTCACTGTGTGTCGTAGGTTGAAAACTGTACTATGGTTATGAAGAATTACACCGCTGTTGAATGCTCCTTACCTAACCATCCACTGATATAGGTAAATGTCACAGACATAATTTCAAAAAAGTATATCTCACTCTATAAAAATAGACGTACAGATATATCAATTTGAAATTTGTGCATAACAACGGATATTCAAAACCAATTATTTGCCGTCCGGCAAACAACCCAGGTGACTTCCTCAAATATCACCAATTACAACGAATTCCGATATAATGAGGATGAACACCTAATTCCCAATAACTTACTCCCACTCATCATCTGTAAAACCATACAGATGTGAGAATCAAACCTGGTAAATATATACCCTGGAGCAAGTGTCTAATTGGGAAATCAGTTTTCTTTTAACAGTACACAGTAATACTGAAACATTGAAATGTTTCGATGGGGTATCTGGGTATTCCTAGTAATGCCTCTTCCATTTCCGATTCACAACTATAACCGTATAATTCTTTGCCATCTCTCCAAATCTCTTTATATGTCTTTAGTCATTACCTTCTGTACATCCCTTTAGGCCAAATGGTTTTCTTCCTTCCCTACCGTTCGGCACCAGCCTATGGTTTGGAAGAAGACTATCCAATAACCATAATGGGTGTACTGTCCTAATCCTAGGAGCACTCGCAATGCGGGAGAAGGTGAAGATAAAAGACAACCGAATAAACCTTATTCCTATTTCTCCTGAACCAGAATCCATCCCCGAACTGGAACAAGTTCTTTTCGAGTTCGTATATAACCATACGATGGAATATCCAAATAAACTGTGGATCTTCATAGTGATACGGAGTGTCCTGGAGAAATACAAAGGTGATTTAGGATTGGCGAAGAAATACTTGGTTTGGTCGTGAATATCAGTCGCAATTTACTTTGCCCTTCTTCTAATCCCTTTCTATGTCTTTACTTAATACTTTCTGTACACCACCGTTAGGCTAATTGGTTTTCTTCATTCCCTACCGGTCGGCACCTGCCTATGGTTTGGAAGAAGACTATCCAATTTGCGTAATAGGTGTACTATCTCCTAAACCAAGGAGTACTCGCAACCTGAGAGAAGGTAAAAGGAAAAGACAACTGAATAGTCCTATTCATTTTCTCCAGAACCAGAAACCATCCTCGAATTCCTTCGAGTTCGTATATAACCATACGATGGTTTTGTCTAATGGAAGTGGACGTTCGTAGTAATACGGGGTGTTTTGGAGAAAAGGGTAAAAGTAGGAGTGGCAATGAGGTTTGCAACTCTAACAATCCAAAAGTCAATGTTAAGAAGGTTCGGTCAACTTGGTCACAGAGTCATAGTCTAGGGTCGGGTCAATGGTCGCTGCCAAAGAGAGAGAGAAAAGAAACACTCAGCGTGTACTCTTACCTAGATCAGAATGGTTATCACTTTATCTAATCAGGAAACCTCCCACTGTAACGTCAAATTCTTCTCCAAACCTGAAAGAAGAATTAGTCGGGATCACCCGAGGAGTAAACCAACTCATCAGTGGGAATCGGGATCCAACTATCATCACATGATAACGTGACGGAATCAGCTCACGCTATCACACTTCAGAAGGTATGCGCATATCTGGCAAGTATCAGTTTCTTTAGAAACTCCCGATGTGAATTTTTTACCCCATGCTCTTATGACCTTGACGAAGGTCAACAAATCATAAGTCTCATGTCAAGTTCTACCTGTCATTGTCCAGGTTAATTTGAACCCACCCGTACAAGCCCTTGACGAAGGTCAACAACGCTATACAACTGTCCCAAACCAACGCATCTATCTATGCAGCAGAAAGGTAACAAGCAGCTACCATACACTATGCCTTGACGAAGGTCAACAAACATAGCATGAATACTACGTGCTACCCGTCTGAAACGACGGAGGGCTACGAATGGTTTCTGGCGAAAACCTTTAACGTAATGAACTTGATATTGTTGAAGGAACCGGATAGCTTTATAAAAATATAGTGACGAAAACCTTTGCTAAAGAGGTCACTCCCGGTGAAGGGATCTCGGCTCTTTCCCCGTAGAATGAGGTGCAGGATATTCCAACTGAATACCATGATGCAAAGCAAAAGTAATCGGCTATAGTGAAGTTACTGCCCTGACGCAAACTTTTGTCCAAGGGGTCACTCCCGGTGAAGGGATCTCGGCCCTTGCCACGTCGATTGAGGAGTTGGATATTCACAACCGAATACCACTGTGCAAAACAAAAGTGAACGTCCTTGCAATAACAGCTTTTTGAAAAGTGTTGCAACAACATCAGAATAGGTTTGTTTATCTTGCATTAATCCTGTAACCCTTCGAAAATCGTTTAGGCAGTTTTTCGGTAATCGGCTAATTTTTCAGCTTTTTCCGTAAAAAGTTAAAATAGGTATTTTTCTTTGTATACCTAATTATACAAAATTTAGATAAGATATTACTACAATTTTGTCACTAAAATGTCACTTATAATTTTCTAGTTAAATAAATTTTTTTTCGTAATTAATTATTTTTTTAATTATTTTAAGCTTTTAAAAATACATTTAATTAGTGATAAATACAAATTTAATTAGGTAAATTACACACTTAAGAAACTTTATAAACTAAAATTTAGTGTTAATAAAATTTTGTCAAGACTTTTCAAAGTTTTTGTTCTATGGTTTAAAATTTTATTCAAAAATGACTTAAAAAGGATTTTTTTTTGTGAAAAGTTGATGTGATAGTCATTAATTGAGCTTGGGAAAGGCTTTTTGTGTAGAATTTTCTACACCATTCACACAAACACACCCTCCCCAACACCAGGTCGAGCTCAACCTGAGCAAACCCCATTTCCCTCTCTCTTTCTTGCTTCAAAAATCATGAAAAAATCATCAAAATCCACCGAAATCAACACATTTCTTCACAAATTCAAACCATAATCCTATTCCACCTCTTTCCAACCCTAATTTTCTTTAAAACAAGGTGAAAGGAGGCATCTTTCAAGGTCAAGTGCAAGTTAGGGTTCACTTGTAAGGTATAAATCCTAAACTAGTTGTTAAATTTGTAGTTTAAATAAGCTAAATTAGTATTTTAAAGTGTTAATTTCATTGTAATGGTTGGTTTTCGAAAATTCAAGAGAGGTGTTGATGCCCTAATTAGGGTTTGTTATAGGATAAGTGGGTTTAAGTTAGGGTAGTGGTTATCTAGTTGGTTATAATGGTTGTTTGTGCGATGTAGCGATCGCTACACCGTTAAACCGTGACAATTGCATCGATATTTCTACGTCAATGCTTACTAGTTTTTCTATATTTTTAAGAGGTGATGTTATAGTTAGGGTTTGAAGTTGAATAAGTGTGTTTAGGTTAGTATTGTGGCCATCTAGTGTATTAGGTCGGATATTTGTGCGATGTTGCGATCGCGATATCGTTAATTCGCGATGTTTGCTTTGAAATCGGCATACTAATTGCTTACTAGTTTTTCTAAAATTTTAGGAGGTGATCTAATTTTGTTATTTAGGCGATATAATTAGCTTCGTATAAGACTATTAAAGTGCGTGAATGCATGGTTTTGTCTAGCCGGGTTTTAGTTTTATCGATTGCCCCGAAATAACGATTCTAGTTAAGATTTAGCGATTTTCGTGTGCTTTCCCGCGCACCGAGTGCACGTTATGTTTAATTCGAGAGCGTAGATATTTGTATATTGTGACTTCTATCATTTTAGGATATGTAATCTTATGCTTGGTGTTGTGCAAATATAGGATCGGTCGGGGAAACATCGGACACGGCGCGTAAAGGCAAGGCGGTGGTCGGATCGGATTAGCGAGGCTTTCAGGTGAGTAGATGTATTCATCTATGGGGGAATCGTCTGGATGGCGCGAGGCGCCCCCTAGTTAGGATTACCCTATTTCTGGCAAGATTTATATTGTTAGTTAGCTTACCCCTTCATTTACACAGCATACCTTATAGTAAATAGTATGCTAGATTGCATGGATATTCATATGCACATATGCGATAACACTTCGTAGGACACGAACACCATTACCATTGGCATCTGTTGCACGCGCACTATTCATGTGACACACACGCCTTTGGTAATTGCCATGCCACGTGCACTATAGAACCTGTTTAGCTTAGTATCGCCTTGCATCGTGTATGATATATGAAATTGCATAGCATGTATATATACCTTGCATCATCATCATACTTGCATAGTTTTCTAGCTACAATTCATGTCCCATACCTTGTTATCATAGACATTTATCATATATAACATGTGGACATTATGATTTTCTTGAGTATTTCAGTATTGCTGCGATTTCTGGATTTTTTGGGAAAACCGCAAGAATTTAACAAAAGCTTATATTTATCATTTTTAAAACAAAGTTGCGGTTTTCTCGTGATGTATGTGTCGTCCACCATGAGTTTTCTTATTTTCTGTTGGATTTCGAGACCCGATTCGAGGAGTGGATGAACCGTCTCGGGTACATGGTGGGCCCGGTATGGTACCCCGGGGCAAGAAGATCGAGTTGTAAACGATGAGCCTGGCAGGGGAGGACTACCTACCGGTGATGTCTGGCGCGGCGGATATCCGGAGGATACCGACCGTTGTCGTGAGATTTGATGATATGGGCCGATCCGGACTGACGGAGCCCGATATTTGAGACTTTGTTACAGTGAGATATTGAGACAGATATGATTTCATATTTGGTGTCGATGCTTGACACGGGTTTTCAGACGATTTCTTGATGGTACTTAGCTATTATACAGATATTCATTTTCTAAAGTTAAGAATGCAGTACCCTTGGCATTTAAAACACTTAAAGAGTTAGTAATGACATTGCATACATGTACATGCATACTAGAGATATTATATCACATATGGACATACATGTTGTGACGCATTGCGTGCATTCTTACGATTGCCTTACTAGATGTTATATTCTACTCACGAGCTGGCAACTCACCCCCGTTGTGCCACAGTGCCTTGCAGGTCGGACTCATCAGTCTTGTAGCGGCGGCTATCTTATCATCAGTTCCTTTTGCTCAGACTCGCGACATCGCCCGTAGGTGGGTTGCGAGCACACTTTATTTCTTTTTGCTCTATCATTGTATCTAGTATTCTCCATCTACCACTTTCTATTTTCATATGTGACCTAGTGATGAGACTGAGAGATTTGTATATGTGGTTTCTTTTGGGTCGAGCTCACTTGAGCCGACGACGTGTTTTCTGATATTTTGCATTTCTTTTATGCTCTTTTCTTGATATTACTTATATATTGCGTGTGGTTGTGATCCTCTTTGGGCGAAAAGCTAGCTCCCGCTTGGGGATGCCATTTATGATTACAGGTTATATATATCTTGTTGTACCCATTTTAGGGGATAGAAAATACAGGGGAGACTCTGCCGAAATTTTCGGGAATTTTTGATGTTTTAAAAAGGGATTTTATGCATCTTAATTGATTTAAAAACCGTTTTCATTAAAGGTTTTCCTTCACTCTCTTTTGATTTTGGTTTAGATTTTTCTGGGCTTTGGCTGACTTAGGTTACGGTACGCCTTTAGACGTCTTGTAATCTAAGTGCCAGTCACGTTCCGTACTTTCGGGTCGTGACAAAGTTGGTATCAGAGCCAGGTTTTACCTTTCTGAGTGTAGGGCGACCTTGGTAGATGGAGTAGGTGACTTAAGAAGAGTGGCGTAGCGTGGGTATGATCCACGGCATACTTACGATACGGTACTCCGCCTAAGTGACCTTAGGACATAATTGCTTATATTTCCTTTCTTGATTCCTTGCATTCCTTGATTCAATTGCAATGTTCTTATCAGTCCCGTTTCATATTCTAGCTTCGATGTCGCCAAAGACTATGAGAGCTCAGCGGGCTGCCGCTAGGGATGAGATTCGAGCGGGCTCGTCTGAAGCGAGGATCGAGCGGGAGGATACGCCTACCCCTCAGGGCCATACTGATCCGCCTTATCCTGACCGTATTGCCAGATTAGAGGCCGGCATGCAAGAGTTGCGACAGATGATGGGATCTTTAGTTGAGTCCAGCCGGGCACAGAGATCCGAGGACGTTCCTTCCACTGCATAGACCACGATTGTACCTGCTGCACAGATGGTCACTCCTGCTACTACTACGGAGACTATCCCTGTTTCACTACAGGAGTTCATGAGATTGAGACCTCCAGCTTTTACCGGTACAGATGCGACAGATGACCCACAGGCATTTCTTGATAGGATGGCTCGGATTTGCCGTTCGTTGAGGTGTCTGATGATAGATTGGTGGAGTTTGCGAGTTTTCGTCTGGAGGGTCTTGCCCAGACATGGTACGATTCAGTAGAGAGAGGCCGAGCTGCAGGTCTACCTTCTATGACATGGGATGAGTTTACATCTGCATTTCTTGCCCGTTTTCTTCCGGAGAGTGTCCGAGATGCTCGAGCCCGTAGTTTCAAGTCTTTGCGCAAGACTCCTGGGATGACGGTGTCGGAGTATGATATACAGTTCACCCAGTTGTCTCGATATGCTCCGTACCTAGTAGACACAGAAGAGAAGAGAATAAAGAGGTTTGTGCGAGGGCTTGATACACAGCTATTCCTTGCCATCGGCACCCAGCACTTTGATACATACGCAGCCGCGATGGATGCAACCTTACTTTTGGAGGAGCGTATTTCTGAGACTCCGGTCATTTTTGGGCCGAAGAGGATCCGTACTGATACGCCAGCTCAGCGGAAGATGGGCAGACATCGTGATAGATTATTTCCGGGAGATGGTGGAGGTAGAGGATTGAGACGAGGTCAGTTATTTGGTTCATATCCACAGACCCAGCAGTCGTCTCCAGGATGTTTTCGGTGTGGGAGTCAGTACCACCGTGTCAGAGACTGTACCATGGGACGTCAGGGCGCGGCGACAGTCCCGCATGTGACCTTACCACCCTCACCACCTCCTCAGAGAGCTCTACTTCCTACTCCTGATGATGCTCCATGCCAGCCAGATGCTTCTAGAGGCCGTGGGCGTGGCGTTCCGGTTCAGAGAGGACGAGGCGACAGAGGCAGAGGCCGAGGTAGAGGCAGAGGACAGCCAGCTATTAGTGGTGGACAGGCCCGAGTGTTCGCGTTGACTCCTCAGGATGCACAGGCATCCAATACCGTCGTGACAGGTACTCTGCCAGTATGTTCTTTTGATGCACGGGTATTATTTGATCCAGGCTCCATACATTCCTATGTATCCACGTACTTTACACCGAGGTTGGGCCGAGAGTCTTCTCCGTTAGATCAGCCGCTTGTCGTTATTACCCCGGTAGGTGAGTCGTTTGTTGCTCGTTTTGTGTACCGGTCATGTTCCGTTCGTATCGGGGAGAGAGATTCTTCAGTTGATTTGATTCTCCTAGATATGCTAGACTTTGACGTCCTTCTTGGTATGGACTGGCTAGCCACCTGTTATGCTTCCGTGGACTGCCGTGAGAAAGCAGACAGATTCAGTTTTCCTGGTGAGCCAGTTCTTGTTATTCAGGGAGATCGTGGCGCTACCCTTCCCAGCTTGATTTCTTATCTTCGCGCCGGTCAGCTCTTAAGGAAAAGGGTGTCAGGGATTCTTAGCCTATGTTTGTGATACTAGTTCCACAGAGGTTCCGTTGGACCAGGTTCCTGTTGTGAGAGAGTTCCCTGATGTATTTCCCGACGAGCTGCCTGGTCTGCCACCAGAGCGCGAGATTGAGTTCTGTATTGACTTGATCCCCGGCACGGGGCCTATCTCTATACCGCCTTATCGGATGGCCCCGGCGGAGCTGAGAGAGCTGAAGGATCAGTTACAGGACTTGCTGGACAAAGGGCTTATCCGACCGAGTGTGTCACCTTGGGGTGCTCCTGTCTTGTTTGTTAAGAAGAAGGACGGGAGTATGCGCTTATGCATTGATTATCGTCAGCTGAACCGGGTTACTGTGCGGAACAGATATCCTCTACCCCACATTGATGACTTATTCGATCAGCTCCAGGGTGCAGGGTTTTTCTCGAAAGTTGATTTACGGTCTGGTTATCACCAGTTGCGGGTTCGGAAGGAGGATATTTCGAAGACCGCTTTCCGTACTCGATATGGTCATTATGAGTTCTTGGTGATGTCGTTCAGGCTCACCAATGCCCCGGCAACATTTATGGACTTGATGAACCGTGTATTCAGGCCGTATCTCGATCAGTTCATCATTGTGTTCATTGACGACATCTTGGTTTATTCCCGGAGCCGAGAGGAGCATGAGAAGCACTTGCGTATCACATTGCAGATGCTTTGAGTAGGAGGCCCGGAGGTAGCTTATTTTGTTTGAGCGCGGTACAGATGCAGTCGACGGCGGATTGGCAGGTTTTATTTGACAGCAGGGTGCAGTTCGAGTTTACTGATACAGGGGGACAGCTGGCCCATTTCAGAGCATGCCCGCAATTACTTGATCGTATCCGTGAGGTACAGTCCGGCGATGCCCGTATTTTAGAGATTATTGAGCAGATTCGGCTGGGCAGAGTTTCTGAGTTCGTGATTGATGATCAGGGGATACTTCGATTTGGGACTCGACTGTGCGTACCAAATTCTGAAGGACTGAGGCGTGATATCCTTGAGGAGGCACATAGATCAGTATACAGTGTTCATCCAGGTTCCACCAAGATGTGCCGTGATTTGAGAGAGGTTCACTAGTGGGACGGGATGAAGAAGGATGTTACAGACTTTTTGTCGAGATACCTGACTTGTCAGCAAGTCAAGGCCGAGCACCAGAGGCCAGCTGGCGAGTTACAGCCTTTGCCCATCCCTGAGTGGAAGTGGGAACAGGTCTCCATGGACTTCATTATGGGTCTACCCAGGACCAGTCGAGGGTATGACTCTATTTGGGTGATTGTGGATCGACTGACGAAAGCGGCTCACTTCCTGTCAGTGAAGACCACTTTTGGATTTTCTCAGTACGCCCAGGTTTATATTGATGAGATAGTGCGACTGCATGGTGTTCCGACTTGCATCGTGTCCGACCGGGGCACCCAGTTTACCAGCCGATTGTGGCAGAAACTCCAGGAAGCTTTGGGCACCCGATTGAGTTTTAGCACAGCCTTTCATCCGCAGACTGACGGTCAGTCGGAGCGTACTATTCAGACTCTTGAGGACATGCTCAGAGCTTGTGTTTTAGATTTCGGTGGTAGCTGGGATCGTCATTTGCCTTTGATCGAATTTTCTTACAATAATAGCTTCCAGGAGACGATTCAGATGGCACCTTTTGAGGCTTTATATGGGAGGAGATGTCGATCGCCTGTATGTTGGACATAGCTTAGGGAGAGCAGTATTTTGGGGCCGCAGATTGTACAGGAGACTACCGAGAAGATACAGCTGATTCGGGACAGGATGAGAGCGGCACAGAACAGGCAGAAATCATATGCTGACAGGCGCCGTCGCCGACTCGAGTTCGCTGTTGGCGATCATGTTTTCCTGAAGGTCTCTCCGATGAAGGGTGTGATGAGATTTGGGTGGAAAGGGAAGCTGAGTCCTAGATATGTTGGTCCCTTCGAGATCCTAGAGCGTGTTGGTCCAGTCGCTTATCGGTTAGCTCTTCCGCCCAGCTTCCCCGATGTTCACCCCGTATTCCATGTCTCGATGCTCCGCAAGTACCTTCATGATCCTTCCCATGCGATTCAGCCCCAGACAATACAGCTAGAGCGTGATCTTTCTTTCACCGAGCAGCCGGTGGTCATTCTGGATCGGCAGGTGAAGAAATTGAGGTCGAAGGTTATACCGTCCGTCAAGGTCCTTTGGCGTGGCCCGAACAGCGAGGAGGTCACCTGGGAGACCGAGGTCGAGATGAGGAAGAGATATCCCCATCTTTTTGAAGGTACGCGTAGTTAAATTCTAAATTCGGGGACCGAATTTTTTTTAAGGGGGGAAGATTGTAACCCTTCGAAAATCGTTTAGGCAGTTTTTCGGTAATCGGCTAATTTTTCAGCTTTTTCCGTAAAAAGTCAAAATAGGTATTTTTCTTTGTAGACCTAATTATACAAAATTTAGATAAGATATTACTATAATTTTGTCACTAAAATGTCACTTATAATTTTCTAGTTAAATAAAAAAAATTTCGTAATTAATTATTTTTTTTATTATTTTAAGCTTTTAAAAATACATTTAATTAGTGATAAATACAAATTTAATTAGGTAAATTACATACTTAAGAAACTTTATAAACTAAAATTTAGTGTTAATAAAATTTTGTCAAGACTTTTCAAAGTTTTTGTTTTATGGTTTAAAATTTTTTTCAAAAATGACTTAAAAAGGGTTTTTTTTTGTGAAAAGTTGATGTGATAGTCATTAATTAAGCTTGGGAAAGGCTTTTTGTGTAGAATTTTCTACACCATTCACACACACACACCCTCCCCAACACCAGGTCGAGCTCAACCTGAGCAAACCCCATTTCCCTCTCTCTTTCTTGCTTCAAAAATCATGAAAAAATCATCAAAATCCACCGAAATCAACACATTTCTTCACAAATTCAAACCATAATCCTATTCCACCTCTTTCCAACCCTAATTTGCTTTAAAACAAGGTGAAAGGAGGCATCTTTCAAGGTCAAGTGCAAGTTAGGGTTCACTTGTAAGGTATAAATCCTAAACTAGTTGTTAAATTTGTAGTTTAAATAAGCTAAATTAGTATTTTAAAGTGTTAATTTCATTGTAATGGTTGGTTTTCGAAAATTCAAGAGAGGTGTTGATGCCCTAATTAGGGTTTGTTATAGGATAAGTGGGTTTATGTTAGGGTAGTGGTTATCTAGTTGGTTAGAATGGTTGTTTGTGCGATGTAGCGATCGCTACACCGTTAAACCGCGACAATTGCATCGATATTTCTACATCAATGCTTACTAGTTTTTCTATATTTTTAAGAGGTGATGTTATAGTTAGGGTTTGAAGTTGAATAAGTGTGTTTAGGTTAGTATTGTGGCCATCTAGTGTATTAGGTCGGATATTTGTGCGATGTTGCGATCGCGATATCGTTAATTCGCGATGTTTGCTTTGAAATCGGCATGCTAATTGCTTACTAGTTTTTCTAAAATTTTAGGAGGTGATCTAATTGTGTTATTTAGGCGATATAATTAGCTTCGTATAAGACTATTAGAGTGCGTGAATGCATGGTTTTGTCTAGCCGGGTTGTAGTTTTGTCGATTGCCCCGAAATAACGATTCTAGTTAAGATTTAGCGATTTTCGTGTGTTTTCCCGCGCACCGAGTGCACGTTATGTTTAATTCGAGAGCGTCGATATTTGTATATTGTGACTTGTATCGTTTTAGGATATGTAATCTTATGCTTGGTGTTTTGCAAATATAGGATCGGTCGGGGAAACATCGGACACGGCGTGTAAAGGCAAGGCGGTGGTCGGATCGGGTTAGCGAGGCTTTCAGGTGAGTAGATGTATTCATCTGTGGGGGAATCGTCTGGATGGCGCGAGGTGCCCCCTAGTTAGGATTACCCTATTTCTTGCAAGATTTATATTGTTAGTTAGCTTACCCCTTCATTTACACAGCATACCTTATAGTAAATAGTATGCTAGATTGCATGGATATTTATATGCACATATGCGATAACACTTCGTAGGAAACGAACACCATTACCATTGGCATCTGTTGCACGCGCACTATTCATGTGACACACACGCCTTTGGTAATTGCCATGCCACGTGCACTATAGAACCTGTTTAGCTTAGCATCGCCTTGCATCGTGCATGATCTATGAAATTGCATAGCATGTATATATACCTTGCATCATCATCATACTTGCATAGTTTTCTAGCCACAATTCATGTCCCATACCTTGTTATCATAGACATTTATCATATATAACATATGGACATTATGATTTTCTTGAGGATTTCAGTATTGCTGCGATTTCTGGATTTTTGGGGAAAACCGCAAGAATTTAACAAAAGCTTATATTTATCATTTTTAAAACAAAGTTGCGGTTTTCTCGTGATGTATGTGTCGTCCACCATGAGTTTTCATGTTTTCTGTTGGATTTCGAGACCCGATTCGAGGAGTGGTTGAACCGTCTCGGGTGCATGGTGGGCCCGGTATGGTACCCCGGGGTAAGAAGATCGAGTTGTAGACGATGAGCCTGGCAGGGGAGGACTACCTACCGGTGATGTCTGGCGCGGCGGATATCCGGAGGATACCGACCGTTGTCGTGAGATTTGATGATATGGGCCGATTCGGACTGACGGAGCCCAATATTTGAGACTTTGTTACAGTGAGATATTGAGACAGATATGATTTCATATTTGGTGTCGATGCTTGACACGGGTTTTCAGATGATTTCTTGATGGTACTTAGCTATTATACAGATATTCATTTTCTAAAGTTAAGAATGCAGTACCCTTGGCATTTAAAACACTTAAAGAGTTAGTAATGACATTGCATACATGTACATGCATACTAGAGATATTATATCACATATGGACATACATGTTGTGACGCATTGTGTGCATTCTTACGATTGCCTTACTAAATGTTATATTCTACTCACGAGCTGGCAACTCACCCCCGTTGTGCCACAGTGTCTTGCAGGTCGGACTCATCAGTCTTGTAGCGGCGGCTATCTTATCATCAGTTCCTTTTGCTCAGACTCGCGACAACGCCCGTAGGTGGGTTGCGAGCACACTTTATTTCTTTTTTGCTCTATCATTGTATCTAGTAGTCTCCATCTACCACTTTCTATTTGTATATGCGACCTAGTGATGAGACTGAGAGATTTGTATATGTGGTTTCTTTTGGGTCGATCTCACTTGAGCCGACGTTGTGTTTTCTGATATTTTACATTTTTTTATGCTCTTTTCTTGATATTACTTATATATTGTGTGTGGTTGTGATCCGCCTTGGGCGAAGAGCTAGCTCCCGCTTGGGAATGCCATTTATGATTACAGGTTATATATATCTTGTTGTACCCATTTTAGGGGATAGAAAATACAGGGGAGACTCTGCCGAAATTTTCGGGAATTTTTGATGTTTTAAAAAGGGATTCTATGCATCTTAATTGATTTAAAAACCGTTTTCATTAAAGGTTTTCCTTCACTCTCTTTTGATTTTGGTTTAGATTTTTCTGGGCTTTGGCTGACTTAGGTTACGTTACGCCTTTAGACGTCTTGTAATCTAAGTGCCAGTCACGTTCCGTACTTTCGGGTCGTGACAGATCCGAATCAACGCAGTCCCATCAATTGATCACACCAATAAAGAACGAAAATAATGATGTACATATATGCCATCCGCATTCGCCACTGGGTCCCGTCATCACCCTTTAGGTTACTTAACTAACGACAGAGCGGGGACTGGACTAGCGCGGATGCAAAACATATACAACATCTACTAGGATATATATCAATATATAATATTTCGCTCAAGGCGTGATAAAAATGCAACATCACAGAAATGTACAGCATCACAGAACAATACAGATATCTGGGATCTCCGGGTTTCATAGAGCCACTACTGAAACCCGACGTTCCCCTGGTCGTGTGGATAGCCTGTGCAATGAAAACCTAGACCCCTGTGGGCACGGAAAGTCACCCGCCAAAACCTAAAGCGAGGCAGCCCCCTTCAGCAACGTGAATGGACCACCCAGCACTTCACGGAATCCGGTAACTCGGGCACCCCTCCTGGGTCAACCTGTACCCCCTACGAGTGCGGCGAATAGCCCGCCAATTCTAGAGTAAAGCCTCCTCCGTCTCAAAGCCATGAGATGCGAGCTTGTTGCCCTCTAGAACCGGGCTATCCGTGCATCCCTCCGCGGGGTAATCCTAGTACAGAAAGCAAAATATATATACAACGGGTACATCGACCTCGACCCGGTCTTGCCCCAAAAGAATAATACAAACAGGCAGTGACGGCAGTCCACATGTCGGACGCTCGCCCCGCAATATCAAATGTACATATAAAACAAAACTGTACTAATATTGCATCCAGGCTATCCCCTACGACCGATCCGCAACATCACAGCACAACACAGAACATCAACATGAATGTCACGTTCGCAAATCCGTCTAAAAGGGCTATAGCAGATAGACTGGATTTACCGATCGAGTGACATTCACGGTCGCAGATATAATATAGATACTGTGAACTAACATGTTTAAAATATCCGATCGAACAAATTTATCGAAGTAGGCCCCAAGCAGTACTGTAGCACTCACAGAAAATCTGGGCCCAAATAGAATATCCCAAAACCCCTATTTCCAACCCAAAAGCCCACTGGAAAAATTTGGTGCAAAGATAGCACTTTCCCACCGCGGATCCGCGGCCAAACCAGGGGTTTGGCCGCGTTTCCGCGGTCGTACCAAGGAATCTTTTCATCAAATTTTCCCAGAATGCTTAGAATTGCCTGCTTGTGTTTCTGCAATAACTTGAAAAAATTTTGGAGCTGAAAAAATTTCGACAGAAACATGATGCAAGAAAAATACGGTTTTTGGGAATTTTGTTCGATCGAGTTCTAAACATACTAGAGCAAGCTAGACTAGGTTAACGGCGTGGCTCTGATACCAATGTAAGTGCACGGCGGCGCCCCGGCCGTCGATCCGACGCCGGAAACGCGGAAACGAAAAACTTTGCGAAACTTGCAAACCAGCACCACCGCGCATAAAAATCACGGATCGGGCCATTAACCTAACTACTAGCAAACTTAAAGATGGGTGAAGAGATATACCAAGCGATCCATGTCCTTCGGCCTTCGTCTCCTCTCCAATCACCCGCGGAATCTCCGTCCGTCACCTCCTCGTCGAAACGGGCACCACATCGCCGTATTCTTTTACGGGCTCCCACCTCTGGACCGAGGCAACTCGGGCGCGAAGTTGGCTAGCCGACGCGTCCAAGATTTGCTATAGATGTAGTGTAGAATACTATGTCTCTTTTGGGGTTTATGTTGCCATAAATGTGGAGGAATGAAGATAAGGAAAAATGGTGCTTTCATTTTTCCTAGCATGAAATGAGATGAAGAAAAATGCCACCACTCAAAAATGAATCTCTCTCATTCTCTCTACCAAGAATGGCCGGCCTCTTTTTGTGGTGGGTGGGAAAAAAAAGAATCATCCTCAAGAGAAGAAAAGGTAAGCCAATATATGAGAAGAGAAAAAATGTCACACCATTTCTCTTCTCATCAAATCCAAGTTCCATCTCATTTAATGCATAGGATAAGAAGGAAAAAGAATCTCATGATGAATAAACTATCATGAAGCCATAATCACAATAAACCCCTCCACAACAAGTTATTTGCAAACTTGCAAATAACCCCCCTCCACCAGAAAGTCCGGCCGCGAAGGAACAAAGGAAAACCGGCCGGAACGGAATGCAAACAGGCAACTTCAGAAAACTGATCCCGTAATAAATTACAGGAAAACCCCGGGACTGCATATACATGCCCGCATTTGTATTCCCACTCAACACAAATGCAAAGAGACAAAACTACACTATCTAATACTAGGATCCGGCTTAAGCCAAAGCCGGCTAGTAAAAACCGTCCGATCACGATCCGTGCAATACCGCACGTATATGATCGAACCCTGCCATATCTCCATACGGCCTCTACAGCGTTTCGCCCGAAACTTGAGTAACTGTGTGTGGTGGACTCTAAAGACTCGTCAATACTATGGCTGTGGATTTAACCACTAGCACGTCAGAGGTATTAGCCATACGTGACGGGCTACCAGCTATTGACCAAAAGGGACGTCGATGAGCGAACTCATCCTGACACCCTACTGAGCCTGTCAGTGACAATATCCGTACAGTCCGGTCCGTTCGTCTATGAGCATCGCATGATGGGCCAGGGGGTTGGTGAAAGTCAGACCCCCAAAAGCGGTACAAGTCGTGTCGGAGTGTAGCCCAGAACACCCTGAGATACTACTGGAATACCTACCAGCAAATCTCCTGCCTTGGCCAAGGACTTTTCATGTTCTGGCTCTCCTAGACAAAGCGCGACCTCACCCCCAATACTGGGAGAGACGAACCCCTGCAGATCCGCTCACTGCCTCCATGTGGCTCGGGACTGTACCCAACTAAAACCTGTTTGCACGACTCCTTTGAGCCGTGGTAGGGTAGTAATCAAAGCACAGTGGGAACTCACACGAGACAAATAACGATCTCAGTGTTAGTGTATATGCCCTAGAGGCCATTACTGTATCATACTAGTTTGTATATTACTTAATGGAAGCTTGGGATATTCACCTTGTATATACAATCTTGCTCAAAATAGTAGTATGCTACTTGGTTTGTTTCTACTTCAATGTGTACATGTGTTTATTTTAGTATATCACCTATACGCATTAGTGGAGCCCTTAGGATCTTTGCTTGATTACCAGCGTTGTGATGGCAGTCACACTAGTGGGGGCTGGGTAATCTATAAGCACATCCTTTTACAGGTCCCTAGTCGCAGGACTATCGAGACAGGGCATCGATACTCCGGAGTAGACTAGCGTATGCGCTTCTCATCCCAGTGTGGGAGATGGTCTGTCCCACAGCCATCAGTACGTCGTACTGGAGATAGTATACGGGTGCTCGTTAGGTTACGAGTACACTGGACAAGACTCGTAGGGAACTGACCGGTTGGTATTATACCTATCGTCAGTTATCAGTTCCCAGGTGACATGAGTACATCTTAGTCCGCTGACTTGACACTGTCACTTCGCCTCGAGTGTGTTCCCACTGTACTTTGATTACTACCCTACCACGGCTCAAAGGAGTCGTGAAAACAGGTGGTAGTTGGGTGCAGTCCCGAAGTACTTGGAGGCAGTGACGGTTAGACAGGATTCGTTTCTCCTGGTATTGGGGGTTGACATCGCGTTGTGTCTAGGAGAGCCATTACACGAGTAGTCCCTGGCTAGGGCAATCGAGATATTCTGGTAGGCTTCCAGTGTTATCTCAGGGTGTTTTGGGCTTCACTCCGACACGACTTGTACCGCTATTAGGGGACTGACGTTTACCGTCCCCTAGGCCCACCATGCGATGTATCAGACGAACAGACCGGACTGTACGGAGATTGTCACAGCCAGACTTAGTAGGAGTTCTGATGGGTTTCACCTCGTCAGTCTTCTTGTCGGCATCTACCTGGGGACAGTTACGCACAGCTAGTGCCGCTTGCGGTCTGTGGTTAAACCCACTGCCAGCGTAGTGTCGAGTCTTTAGAGTCCCATACAGAAAGCTATTCGCCTTTAGGCAAAAGAGTAGAGGTCGCATGGTTTTGCGACAGGTCGCATGGTTTTGCGACAGGGTTCAGTCACATCCGTGCACTTGTGCACGTACAGTGTCCGGATAGTTAACACTAGCGGGCTTTGGTTTAAGCCAGATCCTAGTGTACGTTTTGGGATTGGATTTTTCCAGCATGTGTTCGTGTTCCTTGGAACACGGATGCTGGTGTGTATGCACAGTTGACGGAAAGACAGAGGCAGAGGATTCTCATTAGGGTTGTTGACTGTTGACTATTGACTTTTTGCTCAACCATAATGAGAATATGATATGTAATTAACAATAATATTAATTAAGTATTATGGTGACATGGTTGTTGAGGGGTTGACTTTGTTGACTTGTTGACTTTGTTGACCGGTTGACTAGGTTGGACTAGTTGACCATCATGATGACAATGGCTATCATTTCATGGCAAAGACTTTTTACTTGCTTGTTTCTCTTGTGAAAAATGAGTGCATGAAATGATATGGCTATTGTAGCTTAAACCATCACATAATACTTGATTGCTATGATTTGTGATGATGGCTTGGGATTATGAGAGCCAAGAGAGAAAAGTCTTTCTCATTCTATCATTTTCATTCTCTCTCTTGTGTTCTTGAGCTCTCATCTTCTTCCTCTTGCTCTCCCTCTCTTTAGTCTATGGTACACTTGTCTCATGTGTTGAGAACCAAGAACCATAGACAAAATCCCAACACACTCTTCTCTACTCACTCTAGTTCACAAGGTTTAGCAAACCAAGTGAACTAGTTTCTTCAAAGATCGAATAAGAAGCCAAAGGTAGAAGCTTTCGAGGTGGATCGATCTTCGGCGCAAGGAGACGACGGGGTGAAGCTGATCCGGACAACCATCGAGGCTTGAAGACGAAGGAGTTCAAGAAAGAAAGGTATAACCCCCTAATCGAGTAGTTAACAACTCGTAGTTAGGTTGTTAGTTAGATGTTTAACAAAGATCCGGTTTTGAGTCCATGTTACCACCTCTAGAAAATTGTTTTTCACCAAATTCCGCATGCCCGAAAGTACCGGGAGAGGTAGCATGGACTTACAGTGGTATCAGAGCCTAGTTAAACTCTATCTAACATGTTAGCAAAGTAACTAGTAGATCAATCAAAGAAAAAGTCACGAAACAAACCCGATATGTCAAGTTTCTGCCGATTTTTATTCTGTTCAAAAATTGATAAATTTCATCTTAAAAATCGGCTCAGGCTTTTTATAGAATAACCACAAAATTTGGTCCCACGAACCGTTCAAAGAGCCGCGGAAACGCGGCGGGAGCACGCTCCCGCCGCGGTTCCGCGGCCGAGTTGACTCGGCCGAGGTCCAAATTTAGTGCAGTGTATTTCTGGGGTTGTTTTGGGATTTTTGGAATGGCTTTTCAGCCCAGATTTTCCAGAACGAAAATTTTGTGTTTGGGGCCTATAAATCCGTATTTTTTATTGAACTTCTAAAAGACTTAAGCTGACGGGTTTTTCTGTGATGTGATATTTGTATTGAACGTCTGCTAATCGCTATATGTCGATTAGTGGGGGTTATACAAATCTGTTATCTGTAATGTTATTGGTTTGTGTATATGAATTCATTGGATTGTCGCGGGTGAATAGCCGGGGGTTGTGAGATGAGAGTTTTCTTTTCTTTCAATTCATGTAAATTTGTAATTGATGTAATAATTATTTGTTTGGCCGCATAACCGGGTCGGGGTTGTAGCCGTCATTGTATAATTTCTTTTTACTGTTTTTGCTTCTAGGATAGACCCATGGAGGGGGTGTACAAACTACCGGGTTTGCCGAAGTACCGAGTGGCCTACTCACGGGGTTGAGGGAGGTTGCTTCGCTTCGGGTACTTGGCGGGTAGTTTGCCGCACCCGTAGGGGTCTTGGGTGGGGTATTGGCTATTCACCACGACCGTGTAATCTGCTTTTCGTTACAGGCTCATACGATTGCGGATTCCTAGTATATCCAATGTGTTCATCTGTGATCTGAAATGGCTATCATTGCAATATATCTATATATGATATTATTTAGACGTTGATTATGTTTTACAGCCGCGCTAGCCCAGCCCCCGCTCTGTCGTTAGTTAAGTAACCTAACGGGTAATGACGGGGCCCCGTGGCGAATGCGAATGGCATAAGCGTACGTCATATTTTGGTTGTTTTCTGCAATGGTAGGATTAAATGATGGGACGCATTAAAACAACTAATGCAAGAATAATACGCATTAAAAGAACTAATGCAAAAGAAAATAAACCAAGTAAAAGTCGTTGGAACACTTTCAAAAACCACTCGGTTTCTTTTCAAAATAACTTTTAAACGCGGAGCTTAAGCTACTCCTTTTAAAAGCTATCTCGTTCCATCGATCATATCAAGTTCACTACGTTCACGGTTTTGCCAAAACCATCCGTAGCCCTCCATCATTTCAGTTAAATATTCGGTAGTATTCAAGCTATGTATTTTGACCTCACGCCAAGGCATAGTGATTGGTAGCTGCCAGATATTTATCTGTTGCATAGATAGAATGCGTTGGTTTGAGACAGTCGTACTGCCATTTTGGCCTACGTCAAGGGTACGTACGGGTGGGTTCAAATTAACCTGGATAATGATGGGAAGAACTTGACATGTGACTTATGACATTTTGACCTCACGCCAAGGTCATAAGAGGATGGGGCAAAAATCCACATCGGTAGTTTCAAAA
Source organism: Agapanthus africanus (assembly GCA_030015575.1). Taxonomy (NCBI): domain Eukaryota; kingdom Viridiplantae; phylum Streptophyta; class Magnoliopsida; order Asparagales; family Amaryllidaceae; genus Agapanthus; species Agapanthus africanus. Next base: position 221,254,306 of record JASDDO010000016.1, on the reverse strand, counting down.
GAACTGAAACTTGCTAGTGTTGCATACCATTTGGAGTGTGATGATTGTTAGTTATATGTATGCCCTAGAGGCCATTACTGTACATCGGATGTATATTGTAGTGGATGCTGGGACATATATAAGAAGGACTTTCTTGCTCGACATGATAGTATGCTATCTGGTTGTACTTTACCTTAACGTGTACACTGATTGTCTCTCTATTACATGTTGGTAAAGCCCTTAGGATGTGTACTTGACTACCTGGACTATGATGCGGATCATACTAGTGGGGACATGGTAGTCCATAAGTACATCCTTCAAGGTCCCTAGTCGAGGGTGTATCGAGACGGGGCATCGATATACCAGAGTAGACTAGCGTATACCTTCTCGACCCATACAGATGGGCGATGGATGATCCCATATCCATCGGTGTTTGACATCAGAGATGATATACGGGTGCTCAGTAGAGACTGGGTACACTGGACGGACTCGCCGAGAACTCCCAGATGGTATTATACCTTACGTCAGATGGCAGTTCTCTGTTGACACTGGTACAGAGTAGTCTGTTGACCCGAGATCGTCATAGAGTCTTGTGTGGTTCCCACTGTGCTTTGATTTCCATCTTACCACGTCCAAGAGGGCGTGCAAAATGGTGGTTTTTGGGTACAGTCCCGAATCACATGGAGGCAATGAGCGATAGGAGGGGATTCGTCTCTCCCGGTATAGGGAGTTGATGTTGCGCTGTGTTCGATTGGCTATAACCGGAAATCCCTGGACATGGTTACTGAGATATACTGGTAAGTGTTACCAGTAGTTTCTCGAACTGTTATAGGCCTCATATCGACACGACTTATCGAGCTATTGGGGTCTGACGTTAACCACCCCTAGGCGAGGTATGCGACATATCAGACGATCAGACCGGACTGTACGGTAGTGTTACTGGTTGGATTCACTGGAGTGTGAGCGGTCTTGCTCGTCGATCTTCTGATCGCTCAATACCCGGGTGGCCGTTACGTTTAGCAGACCGCTTGCGGCTTGTGGGTGTTTGATATGATCATCACCTGCTGCCGGCGTATTGACGAGTCTTTAGAGTCCTACACAGAGGTTACCTGGCTCAAGCGAAACGAAATAGGAGCGCATATGAGATATGTGCGGGACCGAGAATAATGCGTGTATGTGATACCGTATTCTATTCTCGCGATGAATGTATCGATTGGTTGTATGCGATATAACCTAGTTATCGAATCAAGTATTGATTCGATAAGCCGATACATTGAATACTAGTCGGTTGTGTGCGACATGACCGGATCATTGAATCAAGTGTTGATTTAATGATTTAATGCATAATTATATATTTGATATATTACTTTGCACTAACTAGTATTGGTTCACTTTAAATGGATTTTCTCACTTGGTTTATGCACATTGTATATGTGATATACTTTTGTACACAAGTTTGTATCATGTTTGATGATGCATGCTAACTTGGGTTTGTGTAAAGACTAAACCATGGTTATATGAATGGTTAGGGTTTTGTTTTCTTTTTGATTTATCTTATTTAGTTATTCATTTTGAAAATGATAAGCATAAAGGGAAAATGGTGGCTTAATTTGTTTTCTAGTTGAAGCTTCTTGAACATTTGACCAAAGTCACCATTTTGTCTCATGCTTAACCCTAACCACTCCATTTAACCCTAGTCTATTCTCTACACCTAACCAAGGTTAGGATATGATAAGTATTCATTTTATTATTCATTTTGGATAATACTTATGATATTCTTTCTTCTTCTTCTTCATCTTCTTCAATGAAGAAAGCTTGACTTCATCAATGGTGATTGATGAAAAAGAGTGAGAAATCCAATTCTAAAGTGAACCCACTTCCTATTTTTTCATCCTCTACCTCTTGCCAAGTAGTATAGGGTGTTTCCTTCACAAGTTTTCTTGACTTGGTGAAGTTGGAGCTTGATCTAGTGATGCCTCGACGTAGATCATCTTCGGCATCGTCGTCGATGACCTAGCCCGTTTTTCCTCCGATGAAGCCGATGCAAGAGTCATGGTTCGATTTGGACAGCGGAGAGGACTTCATCATGGAGCTATGGAGGTGGAGAAACGGATCTACAAAGGTTGTATTTCCGTTCTTTTAGTTTAGTTGTAAACTAGTTTCTTTTATCGCCTAGAATTCTAGCCAACGATCCGTAGTCTAGGGTTTCTCGGCACCGTATTTTTTGAAATTGGCATGGTTGATGCCCTGTGAGACCTCTTGAGAGTGCCTAGGAACCCTACAGTGGTATCTGAGCCTAGCTAGAGCCTTAGGCAAAGTCTAGATGAAGTTTGAAACCCGAACGAACCGAAACCCTAACACAAACCATGCTCTCTGGACTTTTTCTAAAAACTGGGATTTTTCCAGATTAAAAATGCTTAAAAAATTCAGCAGGGAATTATAAGAATTACGGTGCAAATTTTTTCCCATGAACAGTTCAAACCGCGGCGGAACCGCGGCAGAAGCCTGGCTTCTGCGGCGGTTCAGCGGCGGGTTGATGACGTCATCCTTACCTGTTTGCACAGTAACTTGTATTATATTATGCTGGATTTTCTGGGTATTTTTAAATTTTATTCAAGAGTTGAATTTTCTGGGGTTGTTTTGGGGATTCGGTGTTTCGATCGGAGTATCAGATTTTGTCTATGTGGCTTTCCGGATAAATTTTAGAATATTTTAAAAAGTTCGACCGGATATAAATACCCAATTTTTCCCCTGTCGGGAAATTTCCAAGTGTTGGATTTTTCCGTAGTTTAACGACGTTCTAAGTAGTGCAAGTAACGCGATGGACCCTCTAGAAGACAACAAACCTTAACTCCATTATGTGACCGTCTTGAACTGCCCTTTGAACCTTCGGGTTTAGGGCAGTACGGCGTGCCACATATGAGGCGTTGGTTTGACCCTTCTACGGCTGGACCGTTGGTACTGAGGCACGAACTGAATGTTTTTAGACTTGTTTCATGTGTTGATCTGTATCGGGAAAATTTGGGTGTTCGATTGTTCGATCGAAAAGTTTGACATTTTCTATTTATCCGGAATGGGATACAATAATTTGAATTCACAAGAAGTTATGAGATAACTGAATGAATGTTATAAACATAGCAGTTTAGTCTCACTTGATCGGTTTCCCTGGAATTTTGATGTGATCAAAAGTCCGTCGCAATCACGTAGCGTACGCGGATACTCGCCGGATAAACTTAATAGACAGCCTCGCCCCATAGCCCCGACCAAGTGACTGTAGGAGAACCCCGTCGCCGAAAGCATCCGTTCGGGTGCTCGCGGCAGCGGTGTTCCGCCTTGGTGCACTTCGTCGACGGTATCGGGGGTGCGGCCGCCTACTAAAGTTTGCGACGAGCATTCGATCAGAATGTCGGGAATCCTGTTGAATTCCCCGACTTGATATTGAAAAGTGTTTTCGATAATGAGACTAAAATGCGGGGTTTATAATTGTTAGGCATGCGATGTCTAAGGAATTCATTTGGTCAGGCATGCGATGTCTGAGGTGGTTGCGGATTCCAACTGTTGTAGTTTTACACTTTCTTTTCTGTGACCGTAAGTGTAATATGTGATATCGCCGGTTTCGTTGCTATATGTCAACGACAATTGGGATGCGCATATTTACTTACGTTGATGACATGTGATGTTATGTGTTGCTGGATATGTTATATTGGATCGTCGTGTTTGAATAGCCGGGGTTTTTTTTATGTGAGATGAGTGTTTTTCATTTTCATTCATGTAAAAACTTGTATGTAATATTCTTTTATTGGGGCACTTCCAGGTCGCGGAAGTTGTCACCGTTGTTTTATATTATTTACTATTCCGCACTAGGATAGACCCAAGGAGGAGGGCACAAGTAACCGGGTTCTGGGGTCCAGTGGGAGACCAACTCGAGGAGTCGAGTCCGGGTCTCCTAACCCTAGAATTGGTAGGGTTACTTGCCGCTCTCGTAGGGGTCTAGGGATGTGGGTTTGGCTATTCATCGCGACCGTGGAATCTGTGTTTTATACTGGCTCGTATTGAAAACACGGACGTCCTAGTATATCCAATATTTCATATGATTCTTCTGCTGCGATATCTGTGATGTGATCATGTGATGTTCTGTGATAGATACAGTATATAGTATATAGTATATAGTATATAGACGTTACTTTTGTTTTACACCCGCGCTAGCCCTGCCCCGCTCTGCCGTTAGTTACCTAACCTAACGGTGCACGAGGGGACATCGAGGCGAATGCGGATGGCATAAGTGTACGTCGTATTTATCTGTGATGTTTAGGTACTTAAATGATGGGACTTCATTAATATGATTAATGAAATAAAAGAAACCTAAGATGTTGTAGAATCGAATTTAAAAAATAAAACAGGTAGCTACAGTTCTTGCTTTGCACAGCGGTATATGTGATATATCCTGCACCTTATTCGATGAGGAAAGGACCGAGATCCCTTCACCGGGAGTGACTCCTTTAGCAATAACTGGCAGATGCTACACACTCGGTTTGTCTTTTGATTGCTTTTAAGAGTTTTTGCTTTGCACAGTGATATATATGATATATCCCGCACCTCATTCGACGAGGAAAGGACCGACGATCCCTTCACCGGGAGTGATTCCTTTAGCAAAACTAGAAAAGCCTCAAAGACACTCCATTTCAAAATTCATTCGATCCTACAACGATATCAAGTTCATTACGCAATAGGTTTTCAGAAAAACCTGTCGTAGCCTTCCGTCATTTCAGATAAGTAGTAGTTAGTATTCGTGCTACGTTTGTTGGCCTGCGTCAAGGCGTAGTATGCGGTAGCTAACTGGTATTTATCTGCTTATGCATATGATGCAGATTAGATTAGGGTAGTCGTGCTACTTTGTTGGCCTGCGTCAAGGGTCGTGCGGGTGGGTTTAATTCGATCAAGAAATGTACGGGTTGAACTTGACTAGCGGACTATGGTTTGTTAGCCTGCGTCAAGGTCATAGGACGCTAGGGGCAAAATATTATCCGGAATTTCAAATGTCGAAATTTGCAATGAGATTGCATACCTTCTATGAGATAGTTGGATCCCGATACCCGCTGCGAGTAATTGTTACTCGTGGGAGAGTTTTATACATTACAATTAGCCGATCAAGTAGGTGTCTAGAAAGGTGTCAACGAGGTTACGCCTCTGGGAAAACGAGGTTTACATTAATTAGGTTCGTGCGAAAGCACGGGGGGCCTCCCTCAAAGTACCGACACTGGCCTGGCTGAAAGATTGGCGAACTTGCAGTGTGTAATTAATCCCGGCTAGTCTTTCATTTTAGGGTTTGAAGGAAGATTTGATAAAAAGCAGTGGGAGCCATCTTGATTAGATAAAATAATAACCAATCTATTCTTGCAAGAGCGCACGCTGAGTGTTTTCTTCTCTCTCTCTCCAGGTAGTGACCATATCACGCCTTAATCAAGATAATAATACGGAATATTGACCGAACCCGCTTGTTATACTGAGCTGTGGAACGTTGGTCCCGCTCCAACTTATAATAGTTATAAGACAGAGCAGGAAATTGGGGAATACCAGATTTTCCGTGCCGCCCAAACGAAGAGAGTGCATGCTGATGCATCATCTTCGGGTGTGTTCATTATACAGAACTGTTTCTCAATGTCCTTTACTTCCTGGGTATATGATACCGGATCAAGATCCCAGATATGTAATCTGTTACATGGGCTACAGATAGGTAAAGAACTGTGAACGGGTGATAAGCTTCATGAGGCAGAAAACGGGGCAAGAGTTGCAGCCAAGTCTGTCGGTCACTGTCACCCTGTATTACCAATACATTGATTCTGAACGAATGTTATTAGATACCGAACCTGATATACAAAATCATATCAGTCTCTTTATTAGTAAAGAAATGATAAAATTTTGTATTGCTGGATAATGTTTTGAACATTTCCTATATCAAAAGTTGATCGGTTCAGGCACGTTATCTAAAAGCATTAATGTTCTAAATCAAACTACAGTTCTAAGTATACGGAACACACACAAGAGGAAGAGTTCAGAAATGAACGAATCCTTCTTGAGGTATTGTAGACTAGGTCATATCAATGCGACCCGACTAGCTGAGTTACATTTAGATGCATATTTAAATCAGTTTGAATTTACATCTTGTGAAACTCGCCAGTCATGTCACAAAGATAAGATGGCCATAGCTCTGTTTATTGGAAACAGAGAAAGAGTTAGTGAACTCTTGGGATTGATACATGTTGATGTATGTAAGGTCCCCTGTCTACACATGCCAGGACTGATTCTTTATACTTCATTATATTCTCTGATAATCTCTCAAGATTCAGTCATATGTTCCTGTTGAAACATGAGTCCGAACCTTTTGATATATTCACAGAATATAAGCGAGAAGTAGAGAACCAAAATACGGGTAAAAGTATTATGTCCTTTGATGAGATCAAGGAGGAGAATACTTGTGCATAGAATTTCTGGACTATTCTAAAGGAGAATGAGATTCTCTCTCAGCATTACTCCTCCGTATACGCCATAGTACAATGGTATATCGGGGCGGAGCAGATACACCCTATTTGATAAGGTGTGCTCTATGATGAGTATTACTGAGTTACCTATTTCCTTTAGGGAGTTACGCACTTATGAAGTTGCATACCTATTGAATAGGGTTCCAATCAAATCAGTTGCCTACCACTTCATATGTGATACGGAAAGGGAAGAGCCCATATCTTAAGCTAGTTAAGATTTAGGGTTGTCCGGCCTATGTCTAAAAGCAAAATCCGGACAAGCTCGAGGAAAGGTCTGTAATGTAGAACTGGAAAGGTTCCAGCTATACAAAATACAGCAGATAATTTGGTAGAACCAAAAGATTCAGTAGATTCCAATGAACCTCAGCCTCTCCGCCGATCTAGTAGGGTTCCTCATCCACCTGAGAGATATTCGGTTGCTCTATAACAGTGGGAGCGAGGATTGCATCATGAGATGATGACCCAACTAGCTTCGAGCTGGCCATCAGGAGTAAGACTCTGTAAGAATGGCTGGATGCTTAGTGATCTGAGATGAAACCATGTACACCAACAAAGTATGGACTTTGGTTGCTATATCTGAAGGGTTAAATCCCCATCAGGAGCAAGTATATCTTGAGAAGATTACTTGGTGTACATGGAAAAGTTGAGACTTTCAAAGCTAGACTTGTTAAAAGTTTGCATCATTGACCAGGTGTGGATAATGATGAAACCTTTTTCAGTACCTATGCTTAAGTCCATCCAGATACTACTTACCACGGCTACATCCATGACTACGATATCTGGCGGTTGGGTGTCATGACTGCTTTTCTAAATGATGTTTTAGAAGAGTGCGTCTATAAGTACACAGCCAGAGGGCTTCGTAGACAGTGGGAGCAGCGGAAACGTGTGCAAGATGCTTTATAGGATAAAGCAGGCATCACGGAGTTGGAACATCTATTTTGATGAGTTAGTCAAACAGTTTGACATCATCAAAATGGTAGATGAACCTTGTATAAACAAAAAGGGTAGTAGGGAGTATTGTGACAATCCTCGTAGAGTACGTGGATGACATACTCTTGATAGGGAAGGAGTTTCCTATGCTACGCTTAGTCGATCTCCGCTTATCACATGGATTCTCCATATAGGATCAAAGTGATACCTCTAAAATCCTGAGTTTTCATCTATGAGATAGATGTTATTTGGGTGTTAGAATACTCACTACCTGTAGTGAGATGGTATCAATTGATCCTGGGGAGAATCACTGGAAGGGTTCCAGGGTGATAAAGAAGACTGAATGTCAGTCACAGGCATTGTCTTTACCCTCAGTAAAGGGACGGTATGTTAGAAGAGTTCCAAGCTAGATACCGTGACATACTAGACGATAAAGGCACGATACACCGCTACTAAAGATGCTACCAAAGAGGCTGTTTGGGTGTATATTGGTTCATGAGATGAACTACGTTCCTACCATTGTTAGACAATGGAGTTGTGGCTTATGCCAAGGAACGCCGGTCCTATCAGTGATCCAGACTTATTCTAAGGCAGTATCACCTGATCATGGAGATAGTTGATCTCCAGGATGATCGAGGTTAGGAGAGCAGACTCAGAGGATAACACGGCGAATCCACTAACGAAGGCCTATTCACAGAGAGAGACTTTTATGGGATGGTTGAGTATGAGATACTACAACCACTGCTACAGATGGCCCTAGTGCAAGTGGGAGATTGTTAGTTATATGTATGCCCTAGAGGCCATTACTGTACATCGGATGTATATTGTAGTGGATGCTGGGACATATATAGGGAGGACTTTCTTGCTCGACATGATAGTATGCTATCTGGTTGTACTTTACCTTAACGTGTACACTGATTGTCTCTCTATTACATGTTGGTAAAGCCCTTAGGATGTGTACTTGACTACCTGGACTATGATGCGGATCATACTAGTGGGGACATGGTAGTCCATAAGTATATCCTTCAAGGTCCCTAGTCGAGGGTGTATCGAGACGGGGCATCGATATACCAGAGTAGACTAGCGTATACCTTCTCGACCCATACAGATGGGCGATGGATGATCCCATATCCATCGGTGTTTGACATCAGAGATGATATACGGGTGCTCAGTAGAGACTGGGTACACTGGACGGACTCGCCGAGAACTCTCAGATGGTATTATACCTTACGTCAGATGGCAGTTCTCTGGTGACACTGGTACAGAGAAGTCTGTTGACCCGAGATCGTCATAGAGTTTTGTGTGGTTCCCACTGTGCTTTGATTTCCATCTTACCACGTCCAAGAGGGCGTGCAAAACGGTGGTTTTTGGGTACAGTCCCGAATCACATGGAGGCAACGAGCGATAGGAGGGGATTCGTCTCTCCCGGTATAGGGAGTTGATGTTGCGCTGTGTTCGATTGGCTATAACCGGAAATCCCTGGCCAGGGTTGCTGAGATATACTGGTAAATGTTACCAGTAGTTTCTCGAACTGTTATAGGCCTCATATCGACATGACTTATCGAGCTATTGGGGTCTGACGTTAAACACCCCTAGGCGAGGTATGCGACATATCAGACGATCAGACCGGACTGTACGGTAGTGTTACTGGTTGGATTCACTGGAGTGTGAGAGGGCTTGCTCGTCGATCTTCTGATCGCTTAATACCCGGGTGGCCGTTACGTTTAGCAGACTGCTTGCGGCTTGTGGGTGTTTGATATGATCATCACCTGCTGCCGGTGTATTGACGATTCTTTAGAGTCCTACACAAAGGTTTCCTGGCTCAAGCGAAACGAAATAGGAGCGCATATGAGATATGTGCGGGACCGAGAATAATGCATGTATGTGATACCGTATTCTATTCTCGCGATGAATGTATCGATTGGTTGTATGTGATATAACCTAGTTATCGAATCAAGTATTGATTCGATAAGCCGATACATTGAATACTAGTCGGTTGTGTGCGACATGACCGGATCATTGAATCAAGTGTTGATTTAATGATTTAATGCATAATTATATATTTGATATATTACTTTGCACTAACTAGTATTGGTTCACTTTAAATGGATTTTCTCACTTGGTTTGTGCACATTGTATATGTGATATACTTTTGTACACAAGTTTGTATCATGTTTGATGATGCATGCTAACTTGGGTTTGTGTAAAGACTAAACTATGGTTATATGAATGGTTAGGGTTTTGTTTTCTTTTTGATTTATCTTATTTAGTTATTCATTTTGAAAATGATAAGCATAAAGGGAAAATGGTGGCTTAATTTGTTTTCTAGTTAAAGCTTCTTGAACATTTGACCAAAGTCACCATTTTGTCTCATGCTTAACCCTAACCACTCCATTTAACCCTAGTCTATTCTCTACACCTAACCAAGGTTAGGATATGATAATTATTCATTTTATTATTCATTTTGGATAATACTTATGATATTCTTTCTTCTTCTTCTTTATCTTCTTCAATGAAGAAAGCTTGACTTCATCAATGGTGATTGATGAAAAAGAGTGAGAAATCCAATTCTAAAGTGAACCCACTTCCTATTTTTTCATCCTCTACCTCTTGCCAAGTAGTATAGGGTGTTTCCTTCACAAGTTTTCTTGACTTGGTGAAGTTGGAGCTTGATCTAGTGATGCCTCGACGTAGATCATCTTCGGCATCGTCGTCGATGACCTAGCCCGTTTTTCCTCCGATGAAGCCGATGCAAGAGTCATGGCTCGATTTGGACAGCGGAGAGGACTTCATCATGGAGCTATGGAGGTGGAGAAACGGATCTACAAAGGTTGTATTTCCGTTCTTTTAGTTTAGTTGTAAACTAGTTTATTTTATCGCCTAGAATTCTAGCCAACGATCCGTAGTCTAGGGTTTCTCGGCATCGTATTTTTTGAAATTGGCATGGTTGATGCCTTGTGAGACCTCTTGAGAGTGCCTAGGAACCCTACAATGATTCTGGTAGGATTCCTTCAGTTTCATCACGCGATGATATTTGGATCCCGATCCTACTATGAGTATATGTACTCCTCGGGAAATTTCTCACTTAACGATCAATGCTATAAACCTAGTAGGTGTCTAGAAAGGTGTTAGCGGGGCTATGCTCCTAGGGAAAAGAGGTTCTTAAATTAAGAAACTTCGCGAAAGCATTGGAAAACCTCCCTCGAAGTACCGACACCAGCCTGGCCGAACGGTTAAGCAAGCATTGTACGGTGAGATTGATCCTGACTAATTCTTCCTTTTTGGTTTGAGGAGGGATTCGAGAAACAGTGGGAGCCATCCTGTTTAGACAAACTAAAAACCACTCTAAACTTGCAAGAGCAATATGCTGAGTGTTTCTTCTTCTCTCTCCTAATTGCAGCGACCAATCGACATGACTGGACTTAAGTTACTTCTAGATAAAAAACATACTGACAGGGCCAAACTACAAAGATTGGCTCAGGAATGTCAAAATGGCAATCACTTACGACAAGCTGGGGTATCTTCTTACCACCAAAGCTCCCCCTGTCCCAGGTCCCACCTCCAGCGTCGCGGATAAGGAAATCCGTAAGACTTGGGAAATTGATAGCGCGAAGGCCAAGTGCCTCGTACTTGCCTCTATGGACAACGAACATCAGAGGAGGCATGAGAATATGGACCTCGAATCCATATTTCTCCATACAAAAGAACTGTATGGAGAGCAATCTCGTATCGCAAGATACGAAGTGTCGAAGAAGTTATTTTCGCCAAGGTTGGCCATCGGATCATCGGTAGCGGAACACGTGCTTAAGATGATTGGCTTCATTGAGGAGCTCGCGGAACTTGGGACCACGTTAGAGAACGAGCTTTATACGGACTTGATTCTCCAGTCCCTTCCTTCCACTTACGCCCAGTTTATCCTGAACTTCAACTTACAAGAAAAAGAAGTTGAACTTTCAGAACCCCTCAACATGCTAAGGAGTGCAGAGAGCACCCTACAGAAAGATAGGGAAACATCCACTTTGTTTGTAGGAGGATCTTCCTCTTCTAGGTCCAAGGCGAAAGCCAAGGGAAAGAAGAAGAAAGCCCCCGCCAAACCAAGGGGCGGTGAAGGGAAAGGCAAAAGCAACAAAGAAAGCGGGGCAGCTTGTGGATAAAGAAGAATGCTTCTTTTGTCATAAGAAGGGACACTGGAAGAATGATTGCAGGGCTTGGAAAGCCAGGACACAGGAATTGAAGCAGGTTGCGGCTTCAGCTTCAGGTGTGTATGTTATTGAAAACAGTCTTTCAATAAACTCTACTTCCTGGGTATTGGATACCGGATCAGGATCTCATATCTGTAATTCTTTGCAGGCGTTGAGAAACCGTAGGGTTTTGAAGGCAGGTGACATGACCCTCAAAGTTGCAAACGGAGCTAGCATGGATGCTAAGGCCGTGGGGGACTATCACCTGGGAATGTCAGATGGACATGTTTTGGTTTTGCGTAATTGCTTTTTTGTACCCAACGCAACTTGTAATATCATTTCTGTATCTTTGGTTTCTAAAGAAGGTTATGAATTTGCGTTTGTAAGTAATGTTGTAAACATTCACCTTAATCAAGTTTTGATTGGGTCAGGTACAATAAGCAATGGTATATACGTATTAAACCAACCACAGATTTTCAATGTCCAGAATACACACAAAAGAAAGTCTCCGGAAATAAATCAGACTTTCTTATGGCATTGTAGACTAGGTCACATCAGTGAGAGAAGGTTGAAGAAGTTACATACAGAAGGATATTTGAATCCGTTCGAATATCAAACGTATGCCACTTGTCAATCCTGTCTCAAAGGAAAGATGACAAAGACTCCGTTCACTGGACACGGAGTAAGAGCGAGCGAGCTCTTAGGACTCGTACACAGCGACGTATGCGGTCCAATGTCTACACTTGCGCCAAGCGGTTATTCTTACTTCATTACTTTTACGGATGACTTTTCAAGGTACGGTTATGTCTTCTTAATGAAACATAAGTCCGAAGCCTTTGGAAAATTCCAGGAATATAAGAATGAAGTAGAAAAACAAACCGGCAAAAGTATCAAGATTCTAAGATCGGATCGAGGTGGTGAATACTTGAGTGCCGAGTTTCTGGACTATTTAAAAGAGAACGGAATTCTCTCTCAGCTTACTCCTCCATACAATCCGCAACATAACGGTGTATCGGTGAGACGGAACCGAACCCTATTGGATATGGTACGGTCCATGATGAGTAACACTGAGTTACCGCGATCATTCTGGGGGTATGCGCTAGAATCAGCTGCATACCTTTTGAACCTAGTTCCGACTAAGACTGTGCCTACCACACCATATGAAATATGGAGTGGGAAGAAACCCTATCTTCAATATCTGAAGATCTGGGGATGTCCGGCTTTTGTCAAAAAGCAGCATGCGGACAAACTCGAGGCACGCTCAGTATTGTGCAAGTTTGTGGGATACCCAAAGAACTCCAGGGGGTATCTCTTCTATTACGCAGAGGAACAAAAGATCATTGTTTCTCGTAATGCCCATTTTCTGGAACACCAGTTCTTAGAAAAGGAAACAAGTGGGAGCGAAATAGAACTGGAAGAGATTCTAGAACCACAGACTATTACTGAAAGCTTAGTAGAACCAGAGGGTTCAAAAGAACAGGACATTCCTACGCCGCTCCGCAGGAGTAGTAGGCAGTCTCATCCGCCCGAGAGATACTACGGTTTTCTCATAGACGGGGATAGAGAGGATTGCATCATAGATTATGATGAGCCTACTAGCTTCCAGCAGGCCGTTCAGAGTGTTGACTCGGTAAAATGGCTGGATGCAATGCGGACCGAAATGGAGTCCATGTACACCAACAAAGTATAGACGTTGGACATTGCTCCAGACGGGATAAAACACGTAGGATGGAAGTGGATCTTCAAAAGGAAGATTGGTGTAGATGGAAAGGTTGAGACCTATAAAGCTAGACTGGTTGCAAAGGGTTTTCGTCAAAGACCTGGTTTGGACTATGACGAGACCTTTTCTCCAGTAGCTATGCTGAAATCCATTCGGATCCTTCTTGCCATTGCTGCCTTCCACGATTATGAGATTTGGCAGATGGACGTAAAGACCGCTTTTCTAAATGGAAATTTAGAGGAGTGTGTCTATATGGACCAGCCAGAGGGTTTCATTCAGAGTGGGAGCAGCGGAAAGGTGTGCAAGTTGCTTAAGTCTATCTACGGACTAAAGCAGGCATCGCGGAGTTGGAACATCTGTTTTGATGAGACGGTCAAGGAATTTGGCTTTATCAAAAATCCAGATGAACCATGCATCTATAGTAGATTTGTAGCGAGAACTGTAGTATTCCTCGTTTTATACGTGGATGACATTCTCTTAATAGGAAATGACATTCCTATGCTACAATCTGTCAAGGGGTTCTTATCACACAGGTTCTCCATAAAAGACCTGGGTGATGCCTCATACATCCTGGGGATCCGGATCCATCGTGATAGATCCAAGAGGATATTAGGACTTTCACAGTCCAGGTACATCGACACCATACTGAAAAGATTCCGTATGGAAGATTCCAAGTGCGGTAATCTACCGGCTTGTCACGGGATCACCCTCTCCAAAGAGATGTCTCCCAAGACTGATTTGGAAAGGGATCGCATGTCTATTATACCCTACGCTTCTGCGGTAGGCTCTATAATGTATGCGATGTTGTTTACCAGACCGGATGTAGCTTATGCACTGAGTGTAGTAAGCCGGTATCAGTCAAACCCAAGGGAGAAACACTGGATAGCGGTAAAGAACATTCTCAAGTACCTGAAAAGGACTAAGGAGATGTTCTTGGTGTATGGCGGAAAAGACCTCCAGATCGAGGCCTTTGCTGACTCCAGCTTCCAGAGTGACAAGGATGATTCCAAGTCCATGTCGGGTTTTGTCTTTACCCTCAATGGAGGGGCGGTGTGTTAGAAGAGTTCCAAACAGGAAACCGTTGCAGACTCGACGATGGAAGCGGAATACATCGCTGCATCTGATGCCGCAAAAGAAGCTGTCTGGATGAGGAAGTTCTTGAAAGAACTTCAGGTGGTTCCGTCCATTGTTGATCTAATACCTCTGTATTGCGACAACAACGGGGCTATAGCTTTAGCGAAGGAACCCAGGTCCCATCAGAGATCCAGACACATCTTGAGGCGGTATCACCTGATCAGGGAGATCGTGGATCGCCAGGAGATCGAGGTTCGGAGGGTCGCTTCAGAAGATAACACTGCAGATCCATTCACCAAGGCCTTACCCCAGACTCAGTTCGAGCGGCTGATCGAGATGAAAGGTCTTCGATACGCCAGTACATGGCATTAGTGCAAGTGGGAGATTGTTAGTGTATATGCCCTAGAGGCCATTACTGTATCATACTAGTTTGTATATTACTTAATGGAAGCTTGGGATATTCACCTTGTATATACAATCTTGCTCAAAATAGTAGTATGCTACCTGGTTTGTTTCTACTTCAATGTGTACATGTGTTTATTTTAGTATATCACCTATACGCATTAGTGGAGCCCTTAGGATCTTTGCTTGATTACCAGCGTTGTGATGGCAGTCACACTAGTAGGGGCTGGGTAATCTATAAGCACATCCTTATACAGGTCCCTAGTCGCAGGACTATCGAGACAGGGCATCGATACTCCGGAGTAGACTAGCGTATGCGCTTCTCATCCCAGTGTGGGAGATGGTCTGTCCCACAGCCATCAGTACGTGGTACTGGAGATAGTATACGGGTGCTCGTTAGGTTACGAGTACACTGGACAGGACTCGTAGGGAACTGACCGGTTGGTATTATACCTATCGTCTGTTATCAGTTCCCAGGTAACATGAGTACAGCTTAGTCCGCTGACTTGACACTGTCACTTCGCCTCGAGTGTGTTCCCACTGTACTTTGATTACTACCCAACCACAGCTCAAAGGAGTCGTGCAAACAGGTGGTAGTTGGGTGCAGTCCCGAAGCACTTGGAGACAGTGACGGTTAGACAGGATTCGTCTCACCCGGTATTGGGGGTTGACATCGCGATGTATCTAGGAGAGCCATTACACGAGTAGTCCCTATCCAGGGCAATCGAGATATACTTGTAGGCTTCCAGTGTTATCTCAGGGTGTTTTGGGCTTCACTCCGACACGACTTGTACCGCTATTAGGGGACTGACGTTTACCGCCCCCTAGGCCCGCCATGCGATGTATCAGACGAACAGACCGGACTGTACGGAGATTGTCACAGCCAGACTCAGTAGGAGTTCAGATGGGTTTCACCTCGTCAGTCTTCTTGTCGGCATTTACCTGGGGACCGTTACGCAAAGCCAGTGCCGCTTGCGGTCTGTGGTTAAACCCACTGCCAGCGTAGTGTCGAGTCTTTAGAGTCCCACACAGAAAGCTATTCGCCTTTAGGCAAAAGAGTAGAGGTCGCATGGTTTTGCGACAGGTCGCATGGTTTTGCGACAGGGTTCAGTCACATCCATGCACTTGTGCACGTACAGTGTCCGGACAGTTAACACTAGCGGGCTTTGGTTTAAGCCAGATCCTAGTGTACGTTTTGGGATTGGATTTATCTAGTATGTGTTCGTGTTCCTCGGAACACGGATGCGGGTGTGTATGCACAGTTGACGGAGAGACAGAGGCAGAGGATTCTCATTAAGGTTGTTGACTGTTGACTGTTGACTATTGACTTTTTGCTCAACCCTAATGAGAATATGATATGTAAATAACAATAATATTAATTAAGTATTATGGTGGCATGGTTGTTGAGCGGTTGACTTTGTTGACTTGTTGACTTTGTTGACCGGTCGACTAGGTTGGACTAGTTGACCATCATGATGACAATGGCTATCATTTCATGGCAAAGACTTTTTACTTGCTTGTTTCTCTTGTGAAAAATGAGTGCATGAAATGATATGGCTATTGTAGCTTAAACCATCACATAATACTTGATTTCTATGATTTGTGGTGATGGCATGGGATTATGAGAGCCAAGAGAGAAAAGTCTTTCTCATTCTATCATTTTCATTCTCTCTCTTGTGTTCTTGAGCTCTCATCTTCTTCCTCTTGCTCTCCCTCTCTTTAGTCTATGGTTCACTTGTCCCATGTGTTGAGAACCAAGAACCATAGAGAAAATCCCAACACACTCTTCTCTACTCACTCTAGTTCATAAGGTTTAGCAAACCAAGTGAACTAGTTTCTTCAAAGATCGAAGAAGAAACCAAAGGTAGAAGCTTTCGAGGTGAATCGATCTTCGGCGCAAGGAGACGACGGGGTGAAGCCGATCCGGACAACCATCGAGGCTTGAAGACGAAGGAGTTCAAGAAAGAAAGGTATAACCCCCTAACCGAGTAGTTAACAATTTCTAGTTAGGTTGTTAGTTAGATGTTTAACAAAGATCCGGTTTTGAGTCCATGTTACCATCTCTAGAAAATTGTTTTTCACCAAATTCTGCATGCCCGAAAGTACCGGGAGAGGTAGCATGGACTTACACTCAGGTCGATGAACTAACCTGTACACTTGTCACCAGGGAACTGCTATCTGACGTCAGGTATAATACCAACTAGCAGGTTCCCGGCGAGTCCTGTCCGGTGTACTCATAACCCAATGAGCACTTGTATACATCTTAGGTGAACCAACTGACACCGGTGGCTTGTGAGACCGGCCACCGCCCCTCGTGGGGGTCTCGACTGTATACACTAGTCTACTCTGGAGAATCGATGCCCTGTCTCGAAACTCCCATGACTAGGGTCCTTTTAAGGATGTGCTTATAGACCCCGGCTCTCACGTATATGATCGCCCTCATACTGCCGGTAGTCAAGCAAGAATCCTAAGGGCTCTATCAATGTGTAATAGCGACTCGTAAGGTCACCTAAAGCAGTACACGATGATAAAGATAAACCAGATAGCATACTATCATCTTGAGTAAGACTGTCCTACTGGGATGGGTCATCCCTCAATCATTTCAATCACGTGCCTGTGATCCAATAATTGACTCTGAGGGCACTATCTCCAACAAACCCTTAGCAACAAGTCTAGCTTTGAAAGTCTCCACTTTCCCATCTACACCATGTTTTTTCTTGAAGATCCACTTGCTCCCAATGGGTTTTACCCCTTCAGGACCATCTTCCAAAGTCCATACATTGTTGGTGTACATGGATTCCATCTCGGACCGCATTGCATCCAGCCATTTCACTGAGTCCCCACTCGTGATGGCCTGCTCGAAGCTAGTTGGGTCATCATCTATCATGATGCAATCCTCGCTCCCACCATCCATGAGAAAACCGTAGTATCTCTCAGGTGGGTGAGGAACCTTACTAGATCGGCGGAGTGGCTGGGGTTCATCGGGAACTATGGAATCTTATGGTTCCACCAGATCTTCTGTTGCGGCATTTGTAGCTGGAACCTCTTCCAGTTCTACCTCATGACCACTAATCTCTTTTACAAGAAATTCTTTTTCTAAAAAGGTGGTATGCCGAGAAACAAAAACCTTTTGTTCTCAGTGTGGTAAAAGATATACCCTTGTGAATTCTTGGGATATCCTACAAATTTGCATAGAACAGACCGTGCCTCGAGTTTGTCCGGATTTTGTCGTTTGACATAGGCTGGACAACCCTATATCTTTACATAGTTAAGACATGGTCTCTTCCCTTTCCATATCTCATATGGAGTGGTAGACACAGATTTGGTGGGGGCCATATTCAATAGATGTATGGCTGTTTCTAGCGCATACCCCTAGAAGGAAATAGGTAACTCAGCTTTGCTCATCATAGAGCGCACAATATCTAATAGGGTGCGGTTCCTTATTTCTGATACACCGTTGTGCTGTGGTGTATATGGAGGAGTCAGCTGAGAGAGAATCCCATTCTCTTTTAGGAAGTCCAGGAATTCATTGCTCAAGTATTCACCTACTCGATTAGATCGAAGGATTTTAATACATTTCCCGGTTTGGTTCTCGACTTCTTGTTTATATTCTCTAAATTTCTCAAAAGCTTCAGACTTGTGTCTTTTCAAGAACACATGTCCATATATTGAGAGATCGTTAGTGAATGTAATGAAGTACGAAGAACCATCCCTGGAATGTGTAGACTTGGGACCGCATACATCACTATGTATCCGTCCTAAGAGTTCGGTAACTCTTTATCTGTGTCCCATAAACGGAGTTTTGGTCATCTTGCCTTTGAGACATGACTGGCAAGTGTCATAAGATGAAAATTCGAACGGTTTCAAATATCCATCCTTGTGCAACTTAGCTAGTCGTGTCGTATTTATATGACCAATTCTACAATGCCACAAGAAGGATTCGTTCATTTCTGAACACTTCCTCTTGTGTGTGTTTGTTATACTCAGAACTGTTGATTGATTTAGAACATAAATGCCATTGCACAACATGCCTGATCCAACCAACTTTTGGTTTAGTTAAATGTTAATAACATTATCCTGTAATACAAAATTATATCTCTCTTTACTCAACAAAGAAACCGATATAATGTTGCATATCAGGTTCGGCATGTAATAGCATTCGTTGAGAATTAATGTATTACCGGTTGGCAATACAAGGTGATATTCCCCGACGGTTTTAGCTGCAACAATTGCACCATTTCCAACCCTTATGTCTTTATCACCTTCTCCAAGTTCTCTACCTTTTCTAAGCCCATGTAACTGATTACATATATGAGATCCTGACCCGGTATCTAATACCCAGGATATAGAGCAAATGGAGAAACAGTTCTCTGTAACGAACACACCCGAAGAAAATGCATCAACATGTACTTTCTTCATTCGGGTGGCATGGGAATCATGGTATTCCCCTATATCCTGTTCAGTCTTATAACTTTTATAAGAAAGAACGGAACCAACGTTCCCCAGCAAAGTATAACATGCGGGTTCGGTCAATACATCCATATTATTATCTTTGTTAAGGCATGATATGGTCGCTACCTGGATAGAGAGAGAAGAAAACACTTTAGCGTATGCTCTTGCAAGATCAGATTGGTTTATTATTTTATCTAATCAGGATGGCTCCCAGTGTTTTTATCAAATCTTCATTCAAACCCTAAAAGGAAAGACTAGCCGGGATTAATTACACCCTACAACTTCGCCAATCTTTCAGCCAGGTCAGTGTCGGTACTTTGAGGGAGGTCCCCCGTGCTTTCGCACGGACCTAATTAAAGTAAACCTCATTTTCCCAGAGGCGTAACTCCGTTGACACCTTTCTAGACAACTACTTGATCGGCTAATTGTCCTGTGTAAAACTCTCCCAGGTGTAACAATTACTCGCAGTGGGTATCGGGATCCAACTATCTCATAGAAGGTATGCAATCTCATTGCAAATTTCAACACTTGAAATTCCCGATAATGTTTTGCCCCTAACGCGCTATGACCTTGACGAAAGCCAACAAACCATAGCCCGCTAGTCAAGTTCAACCCGTACATTTCTTGACTGAATTAAACCACCCGCACGACCCTTGACGAAAGCCAACAAAGTCGTACGAATACCCTAATCCAGTCGCATCATATGCAGCAGATAAGCAGCATATAGCTACCGCACACTACACCTTGACGAAAGCTAACAAATGCAGCACAAATACTATATACAACTTATCTGAAATGACGGAGGGCTACGACAGGTTTTTCTGAAAACCAATTGTGTAATGAACTTGATATCGTTGTAGAATCATGTGAATTTTGAAATGGAGTGATTTTGAGGATTTTCTTAATTTTGCTAAAGAGGTCATTCCCGGTGAAGGGATCTCGGCTTTTTCCTTATGGAATAAGGTGCAGGATATATCATATATATCACTATGCAAAGCAAAACTCCAAAAGCAATCAAAAGCAAACCGAGTGTTGTAGCATCTGTCAGTTTTGCTAAAGAGGTCACTCCCGGTGAAGGGATCTCGGCTCTTTTCTCATCGAATAAGGTGCGGGATATATCATATATATCGCTATGCAAAGCAAAAACTGTAGCTACCCTTTTTGAAAAATTGATTCTACAACATCTTTTAGGTTTCTTTTCTTTCATTAATCATATTAATGAAAACCCATCATTTAAGTCACCTAAACATCACAGATAAATACGACGTACACTTATGCCATCCGCATTCGCCTCGATGTCCCCTCGTGCACCGTTAGGTTAGGTAACTAACAGCAGAGCGGGGCAGGGCTAGCACGGGTGTAAAACATAAGTAACGTCTATATAATATATCATATATACTATATACAGTATTTATCACAACATATCAAATGATCACATCACAGATATCGCACCAGAAGAAACATATGAAACATTGGATATACAAGGACTTCCGTGTTTTATTTTGAGCCTCTATAAAACATGGATTCCACGGTCGCGATGAATAGCCAAACACACACCCCTAGACCCCTACGAGAGCGGCAAGCAACCTTTCCAATTCTAGAGTTAGGAGACCCGGACTCGACTCCTCGAGTTGGTCTCCCACTGGACTCTAGAACCCGGTTACTTGTGCTCTCCTCATTGGGTCTATCCTAGTGCGGAAAAGTAAATAATATACAAATGGTGACATCAACCTCATCCCGGAAGTGCCCCAATAAAAGAATATTACATACATTTAATTTTATATGAATGAAAATAAAAACCCTCATCTCACATAAAAAACCCCGGCTATTCATAACACGACGATCCAATATAACATATCCAGCAACAAATAACATCACACGTCATCAACGTAAGTAAATATGCGCATCCCAATTGTCGTTGACATATAACAATGAAATCGGCGACAACACATATTACACTTACGGTCGCAGAAAAGAAAGTGTAAAACTACAACATTTGGAATCCACATTTTCTTTAGACATCGTAAATCCGAAATATCACATACTTCACATTTCATGCCTAACTATATGAATTGCACATATTGTATAACATTCCAGATAAATAGACAGTATTAAACTTTCCGATCGAATAATCAAATACCAAAGATTTCCTATATAGCTCAACACTTGAGCGGAGTTCAAAAATTCTAGAATACGTCACAATAGCACCGGTCCATCCGTAGAAGGGTCAAGCCAACGCCTCACATGTGGCACGCCGTAATGCCCCAAACCCTAAGGTTCAAAAGGCAGTTCAAGACGGTCACATTATCGAGTTAAGGTTTGTTGTCTTCTAGAGGGTCCATCGCGTTACATGCACGTTTTTCCGAAAGATTTAAACTCAAGAAAAAATTCAACACTTGAAAGTTTTTCGTGCCGGGAAATAATGATTTAATGATATCCGTTTGAACATTTTAATAGTTTCTAAATATCCGGAAAATATAACGAATTTAAATATTCCGATCGAATAAACGAATACAAAATAATCCCGAGAATACTCAACACTTGAGTCATTTTAAAAATACCCAGAAAATACAAATCACAGAAATAGAAATTATAGTGTAAAAATTAGGGCATAAGTCCTCTGTTCGGTCGTGGATCCGCGGCCCAAGCGCGGTATGGTCGTGGTTCCGCGGCGTTTTGTACAGTGTATGCTCTCGTTTTTCACTACAATTCTTATATTTCCCTGCTGATTTTTTTAGGCATTTTTAATTCAGAAAAAATCACATTTTTAGAAATTGTCCAGAGAGGGGGTTAAATTTGCGTTTCGGGTTTTGATCGGGGTTTTAACTCCGTATTTAAGTCGCTTAATGCTCTAGATAGGCTCTGATACCACTGTAGGGTTACTAGGCACTCTAATAAAGCTCTACAATGCATCAACCATGCCCGTTTCAAATTTTAGCCGTGCCTAACAATCCTAAACAAGATCTTTGCTAGAAAATTAGGGTTTCACATGCAAGTAAATAACATCTATGACTAAGTGAATACGAAATACAACCTTTGTAGATCGGTCCTTCACTTCTTTAGCTCCTTGTTGAAGTCCTTTCGCTGCGATCGTGGTTCTCCCGGACTCTTACATGGCTTCACGAGGCGAAAGGAGCGTCCTTGCTTGAAGTCTTTGAGGCCGAAGATGATCTACGTCGAGGGGATGCTAACTCAAGCTTCTACTTCACTAACTAAATAATTAGTGAAGCAAACACCCTAAACTAAAGTGCTAATCTAGTAGAGGATGGAGAAATGGGATGTGGGTTCACTTTAGAATTTAGTTTCTCACAATGTTTCTCACTTTGGATCAAACCCTAGAGAGCTTTTTAGCTCAAGGAAGAAGACGAAGAAAATAAAATGAGAAGAGATAATGATCAAGTGAGAAAGATAACCATGGTGAGTGAGTATCATATACTAACTTATGTAGAGACATAACCATGGCTAATCCTTATGGTTGGGTTAACAAATATCCATAGTAAAAACAAACTTCGTGGACTTAGTCAATGCATCCACAAGCTTCCACAAGCTTCATGCATTTTGCTAATCCTCAACTAATTTTGTAATTTCTTTAAATATTAAAACCCAACATAATAAATAGTATGGTGTAAGTCTCATACACCCAAGTCATGTGTATCATCAACCATGATACAAAAAGAAAACACATTTTTAATATATATCACATATATATTAAAGTTGTGCACATGTGAGAAAAATCCTTAAGTGAACAAGTGTTAGTTAATATAAACTAGTATATCTAATATACAATTATACACTAAATTATTAAATCAACACTTGACTTAATAATCCGGTCATATCTCATATAACCGACTAACATCCATTGTATCGACTTATCAAGTCAACATTTGATTCGATAACCCGGCTATATCATATATAACCGACTGATACAAAAAGTCGCGAGAATAAAATACGGTATCACATACACGCATTATTCTCGGTCCCGCACATATCACATACGTGCTCCTATTTCGTTTTGCCTGATCCAGTAAAACCCCTATGTAGGACTCTAAAGACTCGTCAATACGCCGGCAGTAGGTGATGATCACTTCAAGCACCCACAAGCCGTCAGCGGTACTAGCTGGACGTAACGGCTACCCGGGTATTGAGTGATCAGAAGATCAGCAAGCAAGCCTGCTCCAACTCCTGTAAAAGCCAAACAGTAACACTTCCCGTACAGTCCGGTCTCCTCGTCTGATATGTCGCATATCAAGTCTAGGAGTGGTAAACGTCAGACCCCAATAACCGATAAGTCGTGCTGACATGAGGCTCATAACGGGTCGAGAAACTACTGGTAACACTTCTCAGTATATCTCTAAATCAGCCCTGGCCAGGGACTTCCCTGTTACGGCCAATCGAGCACAGCGCAACATCAACCCCCAATACCGGGAGAGACGAAACCCCTCCTATCGCTCATTGCCTCCATGTGACTCAGGACTGTAGCAAAAAACCACCGTTTTTCACGCCCTCTTGGACGTGGTAAGGTGGAAATCAAAGCACAGTAGGAATCACACAAGACTCTATGACGATCTCGGGTCTACAGACTAACCTGAACTGCCATCTGACGTGACGTATAATACCATCTGGGAGTTCTCGGTGAGTCCGTCCAGTGTACCCAGTCTTCACTGAGCACCCGTATACCATCTGATGTCAAACACCAATGGATATGGGATCATCCATCGCCCATCTCATGGGTCGAGAAGCGTATACGCTAGTCTACTCTGGTATATCGATGCCCTGTCTCGATACACCTACGACTAGGAACATTAAAGGATGTACTTATTGACTACCATAGCCCCACTAGTATGATCTGCATCATAGTCCATGTAGTCAAGTACACATCCTAAGGGCTTTACCAACATGTAACTATAAGACAGTATCAAGAGACAAGTATACATGTTAAGATAAAGAGCAACCAGATAGCATACTATCATATCGAGCAAGAAAGTCCTCTCTATATATGTCCAAGCATCCAATATAATATACATCATCTGTACAATACTGGCCTCTAGGGCATACATACAACTAACAGTATCAATATTACCTACGTGTCCGTGATGACACGAAACTTTTTACAAGGGAAACCCTTCTAAATTAATTTCAAAACAGTGGTATGTGTATTTTAAACAAAGGATATATATATATATATATATATATATATGTAGTTATTTTCTTACAATAAACGCCCGCCACTTTGCCACGATATGCGCATCGCACAACAAATTGAAAAGGGTTTGGCATGTATTTCTTTCAGATGTTTACGTGTTTAGTTGAGGTATATCATATTGATTTTCGTTTTGGATCTTGACATTGGTGTCTTCACCATAACTCCGACGATTGCGGGATGCTTGACGGAGTTTTGATTTTGGTTTATATATCCGTTTTTTCATGCGCATGCAGTGCGGTATGATATATTTTATGCATTGTTGATTTCGGAGCCCCGACGATTTGATTGTTTTGCTGAAATATTTTATTATTTGGGGGAGTCTTACGTTAAATTTGGGTACCGAATTTCTTTAAGGGGGGAAGACTGTAACGTTTTTGAAAATCGTTCAGGTGAAATTTCAGTTAATCGGTAAAATAACGGGTGTTTTCCGTAAAAATCAAGATATAAATATTTTTTAATTTAAAATTAAATATACATATTCTAGCTATATAATTGCTAGTATTTGGTGTTTATTGAGCCACCAGTAAAATTTCTAATTTTTTGAAAAAATTTCCGAAATTAATTATTTTAATACTATTTTAAGCCGTCATTAATACATTTAATTAGGGATAATTACAAATTGGAATGGGTTGATATAAATTTTGTGCATCATGACACATTAAACTAACATGTAAAATATTGTTTTTGAAAAGAAAGTAAATTGTCAAACTCTTTTAGAAAATATCGAAGAAAAAGGCTTAAATAGTGAAATTGTTGTAAATAGAAATTAGGGTATAATATTTATCTTTTTTTTTCCTCACCCCCACTCACTCACACCCTCTCTCCTCCCCCTCTACTATTCACCGAGCCCCTTAGATGCCCTCCAAAAAATTTTCCCCACTTCTGAGGCTTTAAAAGAAAAGAAAAGGAAATAATAGAAAAATAAAGCATGGTCTTTTGTTGACTTGGATTTCCTTCTCTTTCCTTGACTTCACACACACCCACCACACTCATTTCCTCCCTATTTCAGCTGACCAATTCAGCAGCAACCTTCCCCCCCTTTTTACCTCTCTTTTCCCTTCAAAAAAATTCATCAAAAATACTTCAAAATCCATCCAAATTCAAAGCTAAATCCAAATCCTACTCTTATCCATTTTTCCTTATCCTAAAATGCATGGATTTTGGTGAAAAGAGAGCAAATTAGGAAGCTTAGGTTTCATGCTAGAACTCCATTGGGAGATATAAATCTTAAACCTTTAGTGAATTGTTGTCTAATTGCATTAATTTAGCTTATTTAAGTGTAAATTAGGTGTTTAAATAGGTTAATTGCAAGTTGAAAAAATTCAAGAGAATGAGTTGTGATCAAATTAGTGTTTTGGGTATTTGGATCATGGATTGTGTGTTGTATTTGAGATCTTAAAACATGTAAAGGAAAATCTAGTTACTAGTTGCTAATTGTTAGATTAAAATTTTGCTAATTATGCTAATTTTGTTTACTAGGTTTTGGGAATTGATTAAATAATTAAGATAAAAATCTAATTAGGGTATTCATGACATTATTAGCATTTTAAATTGTAGTTTAATACTTTAGTTCATGCAAAACCAAGCTTAAGTGTTAAATTGTGAATTTTTGCTTTAAAAAGTGTTAAAATTTGATATTTTTGCAAACTAGAATTCTGGATTTAATACAAATTGATGAGAATAAATTAGAAATGGTTTATATGACTTAGTTATGATATTTAGTGGATATTATGGCCATTGGTTTTGTTAAAACATCAAGTTTCGAATTAAAAAGAAAATTAAATGCTTTCTAGGTTTTTGGGAAATAAAACGATTTATTTAATTTTATGGTTTTGATGAATTAAAACATATTTCTTATATAATTAGTGAGTTTTGAAACCACGATTGGTGCGTTTGAGTTTTTGCGAACACTCGGCATTTGTACGCCGATGTCGAGGGTTTTTGGGTTGCTTTGAGAAAGCAAACCATTTGTTTTGAACTATGTGAGATTCATGTGTCGTTTCGGTCATGAGTCGGATTTTAATGCGATGCGATGTGTCATGATACGTAGGAACCCTCACGAGAATTTCGAGACGACAAACAAGCACGTGGCGACATCGATTTCGGCAAGCGAGGACCAGTTGAGTAGATTATATCTACGGGGGAAGTCGGGTGGATGGCGTATAGCACCCCCGCAGTCCATAGTATAGTTGATGATATATATGTTATATAGGTGTTTATGATACGAGGATGATTATCAAGATATGTTTTTGTGTTTATGGTTTAGTTTAGGGTAGTTAGAAGTAGCTTAGTTTAGCTTCTTAGTCGCGAACCCTAGAACCGGTTTCTACCCACACATACACATACATGCATACATTTATTTTACTTGTGCGTATATAGGCATGTGTGTGTGTGTGTGTCTATATATATATATAGACACACACACACACATACATATACATGGATTTTGAGGACATGTACTTGGGATTTGAGATGAGTCGATGAGATTGGGCTTGGGGCCATGAGATCAGTGATATGATATGGTTCGTATTTGAGATACGACATGATATTTTAGCGGGTTCTTTAAGCATGGTGTTTTCATACACACGCATGCATTACATAGATGGTATCAGTATTGTACTAGACTTAGATCAGTACCCCAGATCATGATATATAATGGAAAGGATACCAGACGAATAATGAGATAAAGGTGATATTTCACCCGTACCCAGACTTGGGAGGCCGTATGACGGATTTACCGTACGAGCTATATATTGATGATTGATCCGCACTCTTGACTCGAGAATGTCATATTATATAGGGTATCGTATGAGATACAATTGTGGCGCGATCACCAACTATTATACATACATACATACATATATATATATATATCGACTCATATTTAGGTAGTTTCCATACCCCTTCCGATTGGTTGTTAGTTAGACCTGTAGTTACCTAGTAGATGTTAGACTGGACCCGAGTCATACCTATTTCCAAAACTAACGAATTATGAGTATTTTAAAGATATGTCAAGGGATACTACGGATATTTCAAAAGACGTACCTTTTCATAAAAACACCGTAGCCCTTATTTTCAAAACACCACGATTCATACTATTTCAAAACGCACAACAGTATAACACAGGTGTAACGATGTAGATTCTTCTTGTTACGTTATCATTCATGTTCTGCATATTATTGTTGCAATTACTATTCATTTCCATTTATCATGTTATTATCGTCTCATTGCATGTTTATTGTGTACTTAGTGATTATGAACCATGATGTCAGGACACCAGCACCATTACCGATGATGCGTATGTTCCACATACACTTACTTGCTGGCTCACACACATCATCATCGGTAATTTCCATGCCACGTACACTTTAGAAAATACCTTTTCATTGACATACCTTGATAGCTGAAGTCGCAATATGTTATAGCTTCAATATGCTAGTTTAAATAGTGCATTCATTGCATGATATTAGGTGCATTCATATATTCATTGGTTATGCAGTATTATGGAGATTTATGCCGGTATTCACTGTTTATTGGTATCATGATTTTGATGATTTTGGATTTACATGAGATTTCTGGATTTGGGGGAAAACCGCAAGAATTTAATAAAACCTTAGTATTATCATTTTAAAATGCAAATTGCGGTTTTCTTGTGATGTATGAGTTGTCCACCATGAGTTTTCAGGATTGTTGTTGGATTTCGGGACCCGATTCGAGGTGTTGGATTAACCGTATCGGGTACATGGTGGGCCCGGTATGGTTCCCCGGGGCAAGAAGCTCGAGTTGTATTCGATAAGCCTAGCAGGAGAGCGCTACCTACCGGTGATATTATTTGGACTCGTCGGTTATCCGGAGGATACCGGCCGGAGTCATGAGATGGATACAGGCTGATCCGTTCTGCCGGAGCCCGTGGGCCGATCCCGCAGATGATACGGATGCCTGAGATATTGATATTTGAGATATTGAGATTTGATATTGAGATACTGAGACTTATGTTTTGTGGCGATGCTTGACACTGATTTCTCTGTTGCATTCATTGATGATACTTGATTGATATACATATAGAAATCTCATTGATTAAAGAAAACAGTTGTCTCACTCATGAGGTATTTTGTTTTCATTCCTATTGCATTCATACATTATATATATCTGATATATTGCTATCTGAGGCACGGATACAAGCATGTAGTATTACACTTATACATAGCTGGATCAGGATTTTTATTTGAGGTTATTACCTGATATGACCTAGGATTGCGTTATGCATGCGATTTCTATTCGTAGATGTTTTCTACTCACGAGTTGGCAACTCACCCCTGTTGTGCCACAGTTCCTTGCAGGTTTTGCCATACAGGTTTCGTTGCGGCTTTGCTGGCACACTGTTCCTTCTGGGTGATTGCTTTGGTAGGTGGGTTCTTTTGCATCAGGACCACCATTGTTTAATTATTGTTTCAGTTGTATCAGGTAAAACTAAATCAACCAGATTGTTTATTTGATAGAGATAGAAGATCAGACATGTTATTATTTCGACCTTAGAGTCGCGCGTTGTATTATTATGTTTTTCATGCTGATTTTAGGTTTTCTTCTGAGTTTTGGTCCTCGCCCTTCGGCATTGTATATTATATTTCTTGCGTGGTTGTGACCGTCGATTGACGAAGAGCTAGCTCCCGGTTAGGGATGCCTTTTTATTTTTTAGTATACTGTTCATGTTGTATCCCGTTTGGGGATAGTATTTACAAAGGATACTCTACCGAAATTTTCCGAAAATACTTGAGATTTTAAAAATACATACTTCGGCATATGTAGTTAAAACTACTTGCTTTAAATTGGTTTTTCCTTCACCCTACTGCTTCTTTGGTTTTGATTTCTGGGTTTTTGTTTACTTAGATTACATACGCCTCGAGACGTTTCGTAATTTAAGTGCTGGTCATGTTCCGTACTTTTCGGATCGTGACATAAGGGTTGGGTTAACAAATATCTTATGCTAGACAAACAAGTGGACTTAGTCAATGAAACCTACAAGCTTCTGCAAGCTTTGAACCATGACTCATTATCCAAATGTTTAAAAAACATAAGAAAAATAAAACCCTAACTTAACATAGCATGGTGTGAGTCTCATACTAACTATGTTACAAGTATAACCTAGCATGACACACTTATATATATCACATATATATTTTCTGCCAAAAAGTAAACAATACATATATCACGTATATGTAAAGTATATCAAATGTGAGAAAAGATATCTTAAGTGAGCTAATACTAATTAATGTAATGTAATATATAAAATATATAATTATATATTAAATTATTAAATCAACACTTGATTTAATAATCTGTCTATATCATATACAACCGACTAATATCATATGAATCAATTTATCGAATCCACACCTGATCCGATAACCCGGTCATATCATATATAACCGACCGATATCACATATCGCAAGAATGGAATGCGGTATCACATACACGCATTAATCTTGGTCCCGCACATATCACATATGTGCTCCTACTCCGTTTCGCTAGTGCCAGGAAACCTCTGTGTAGGACTCTAAACACTCGTCATTACGCCGGTAGTAGACGATGATCATATCAAACAGCCACAAGCCGCAAGCGGTTTGCTAAATATAACGGCCACCCGGGTATTGAGCGATCAGAAGATCAACAAGCAAGCCTGCTCGTACTCCTGCGAATCCAATCAGTAACACTACCGTATTATCCGGTCTCTTCATCTGATATGTCGCATATCATAGCCTGGGGGTGGTATAACGTCAGACCCCAATAGCCTGATAAGTCATGCCGATGCAAGGTCCATAACGGTTCGAGAAACTACTGGTAACACTTACCAGTAAATCTCAACAACCCTGGCCAGGGATTTCCTGCTATGGCCAATTGAGCATAGCTCCAGATCAATTCCTAATACTGGGAAATACGAAACCCCTCCTATCGCTCATTGCCTCCCTGTGACTCGGGACTGTACCCAAAAACCACCTTTTTGCATGTTTCTTGACCGTGGTATGGTGGAAATCAAAACACAGTGGGAATCACATAAGACCCTATGACGATCTCGGGTCTACAGACTAACATGTACCAGTGTCACCAGAGAACTGCTATCCAATGATATGTATAATACCATCTAGGAGTTCTCGGCGAGTCCGTCCAGTGTACCTAGTCTCAACTGAGCACCCGTATACCTTCTCTGATGTCAAACACCAATGGATGTAGGATCATCCATCGCCCATCACATGGGTCGAGAAGCGTATACGCTAGTCTACTCTGGTGTATCTGTAAGTCGATGTACAACACCCCACGAGTTGCGGGGAGGCGAAAAAATGAAAAACAATCTTGTTCTTTGAGTTAACATCGACTAACCGAAGAACCATTGCTAAACTATAACTAACATATACATAGGAGTTGTCAACTACTATGAGAAGTGATTATATCTAGTGAAACAAGTCCTTCTTCTTTTCGTTATCAACCTCATCCTCGGCCTCCTCTATGTAATAGACGATCCACCCGAGAGCTTCTATTCCAAGATTCACCTCTAATCTTGAGGTAACTAGGTTTCTTTAGTTTCTAATCAAAGGCACCTAGGTGATATAGAGTGAGGTTATGGATTAATTAGTCTATCTAATCCTTGATCTCAACACATGAGAGGGGAGGATTAGGGTTTGAAGAGAGAGAGCTTGAGGAGAGAGAAGGTGAGCAAGAGAATGATCATGAAATAATGAACTCTCTTGAATATATGAAGCATAATCATTTACCGAATAAATAAATAAAATGATTAATCATCATACTTCATTAATTCAATATGTGTGATTCACTACATGAGTCATTAACCATTTAACAATGCATTAATGATATGGATGAATCACACAAATGAGTCACTAAAGCAATAAATACTTATGCCACCTAAACCCTCAAGTCACCATACTTCTAGAAGCTTCCCGCCAAATTACGAGAACGCCCCTCCTATCCGTGAAAACACGGAAAAACTTTAGAATGTATAAATCCAATAACCCGATACTAGAATCTGGCTTAAACCAAAGACGGCTAGTAAAAACTGTCCGAACGTCGTACGTGCGTTTAAACTCGTATGCGTCCAAACCCTTGTCGTAAAACCATACGACCTCTATATCATTTCGCCTGGAGTAGGGAAACTCTCTGTGTGGGACTCTAAAGACTCGACTACTACGCTGGCAGTGGGTTTAACCACAGACCGCAAGCGGCACTAGCTGTACATAACGGTCTCCAGGCAGATGTCGATAAGAAGGCCGATGAGGGAACCCATCCGGACACCTACTGAGCCTGATGTGACAATCTCCGTACAGTCCGGTGTGTTCGTCTAGGACTATCGCATATCAGGCCTAGGGGGCGGCAAGCGTCAGTCCCCTAATAGCGGTATAAGTCGTGTCGGAGTGAAGCCCATTACACCTTGAGAAACTACTGGAACCTACCAATAAATCTCGCTTGCCCTGGCCAGGGATTTTGCGTAATGGCTCTCTAACAAAGCGCGATATCAACTCCCAATACTGGGAGAGACGAATCCTATCTAACCGCCACTGCCTCCAAGTGCTCGGGACTGCACCCAACTGCTACCTGTTTGCACGACTCCTTTGAGCCGTGGTAGGGTAGCAATCTGAGAACAGTGGGACACACTCGAGGCGAAGTAGCAGTGTCAAGTCTGCGGACTATGTTGTACTCATGTCACCTGTGAACTATTAACTGACGACGGGTTTAATACCAACCAACAGTTCCCGGCAAGTCCTGTCCGGTATACCCGTAACTCAACGAGCACCTGTATACTATCTCCAGTACGACGTACTGATGGCTGTGGGATAGACCATCTCCCCAACTGGGATGACAAGCGTACACACTAGTCTATTCCGGAGTATCGATGCCCTGTCTCAATAATCCTACGACTAGGGACCTGGAAAATGATGTGCTTGTAGACTACCCATCCCCCACTAGTGTGACTGCCATCACAACGCTGGTAGTCAAGCAAGATCCTAAGGGCTCTATCAATACGTATACTCACATATTAAGATAGATAAAACCAAGTAGCATACTACCATGTTTAGCAAGACTGTTATATAACTGTGAATATCCCAAGCTTCCATTAAGTAATATACAAGCTAGTATGATACAATAATGGCCCCTAGGGCATATACACTAACAATCTCCCACTTGCACTAGGGCCATGTACTGGCATATCGAAGACCGATGATCTCGAATAGCCTCTGGAACTGAATCTGAGGTATGGCCTTTGTGAATGGACCGGCAATGTTCTCTTCAGTAGCAACTCTCCGGACCTCGATCTCCTGGCGATCTATGATCTCCCTGATCAGGTGATACCGCCTTAAGATGTGCCTGGACTTCTGATGGGACCTTGGTTCCTTCGCTAAAGCTATAGCTCCGTTGTTGTCGCAATACAGCGGTATTAGATCAACAATGGTAGGAACCACCTGAAGTTCTGTTAGGAACTTCTTCATCCAGACCGCTTCTTTTGCGGCATCGCAAGCAGCAATATACTCCGCTTCCATCGTCGAGTTAGCAACGGTGTCCTGCTTGGAACTCTTCCAGCACACCGCCCCTCCATTGAGGATAAAGACATAACCTGACATGGACTTGGAACCGTCCTTATCACTCTGGAAGCCGGAATCAGCATAGGCCTCCATCTTGAGGTCTTTTCCGCCGTAAACCAAGAACATCTCTTTAGTCCTTCTTAGGTACTTGAGAATGTTCTTTACTGCTATCCAGTACTTCTCCCCTGGGTCTGACTGATACCGGCTTACCATACTCAGTGCGTAAACTACATCTGGTCTGGTGCACAACATCGCATACATTATAGAGCCTACCGCAGAAGCGTAGGGTATAATAGACATGTGTTCCCTTTCCAAATCATTCTTGGGAGATATCTCTTTGGAGAGGGTGATTCCGTGACAAGCCGGTAGATTACCACGCTTAGAATCTTCCATACTGAATCTTTTCATTATAGTGTTGATATACCTGGACTGCGAAAGTCCCAACTGTTGGAGATATTGCCCTCAAAGTCAATTATTGGATCACAGGCACGTGATTGCAATGATTGAGGGAGGACCTATCCCGGTAGGACAGTCTTACTCGAGATGATAGTATGCTATCTGGTTTATCTTTATCATCGTGTACTGCTTTAGGTGACCTAGCAGGTCACTATTACACGCTGATAGAGCCCCTAGGATTCTTGCTTGACTGCCGGCAGTATGATGGCGATCATATACGTGAGAGCTGGTAGTCTATAAGCACATCCTTAAATGGTCCCTAGTCGTTGGAGTTTCGAGACAGGGCATCGATTCTCCAGAGTAGACTAGTGTATACAGTCGAGACCCCGACGAGGGGCGCTGGCTGGTCTCATAAGCCACTGGTGTCAGTTGGTTCACCTAAGATGTATACAGGTGCTCATTGGGTTATGAGTACACCGGACAGGACTCGCCGGGAACATGCTAGTTGGTCTTATACCTGACGTCAGATAGCAGTTCCCTGGTAACATGTGTACAGGTTAGTTCATCGACCTGGGGATCGTCATTTGTCTCGTGTGAGTTCCCACTGTACTTTGATTACTACCCTACCACGGCTCAAAGGAGTCGTGCAAACAGGTTTTAGTTGGGTACAGTCCCGAGCCACATGGAGGCAGTGAGCGGATCTTCAGGGGTTCGTCTCTCCCGGTATTGGGGGTGAGGTCGCGCTGTGTCTAGGAGAGCCATTACGCAAAGCCCTCGGCCGAGGCAGGAGATTTACTGGTAGGTATTCCAGTAGTATCTCAGGGCGTTCTGGGCTACACTCCGACACGACTTGTACCGCTTTTGGGGGTCTGACTTTTACCAACCCCCTAGGCCCGACATGCGATGCTCATAGACGAACGGACCGGAATGTACGGATATTGTCACTGACAGGCTCAGTAGGGTGTCAGGATGAGTTCGCTCATCGACGTCCCTTTTGGTCAATAGCTGGTGGCCCGTCATGTATTGGCTAATACCTCTGACGTGCTAGTGGTTAAATCCACAGCCATAGTATTGACGAGTCTTTAGAGTCCACCACACTTTCAGTTACTCAAGCTTTCGGGCGAAACGCTGTAGAGGCCGTATGGAGATATGGCAGGGTCCGATCAGATACGTGTGGTATTGCATGGATCAGGATCGGACGGTTTGTACTAGAGGCCGTATGGTTATATGGCAGGGTTCGATCCGATACGTGCGGTATTGCACAGATCAGGATCGGACGGACATTACTAGCAGGCTTTGGTTTAAGCCGGATCCTAGTTTAGTACAGTGTAGATTTTGTCTCATTGCATTTGTATCCGGGCGGAATACAGATGCGGGTGTGTATGCACAGTATCGGGGTTTTCCTGTAATTTATTACGGGACCAGTTTTCTGGAGTTGCCAGTTTGCATTCCGTTCCGGCCGGTTTTCCTTTGTTCTTTCCCGGCCGGACTTTTCCGATGGAGGGGGTTATTTGCAATTGTGCAAATAACTTTTGTGGAGGGGGTTTTCTTGCAAATATATTCATTATGATATGTTTAGCATCTTTCATCCATGATGGTGCATTAAATGAGATTTGATGTGATTAGAAGTGATAAGCATGGTTGATGTTTCTTTGCTTTATGATATGGTCACCATTTCTATCTCCTACATTCACCTCCCTCTTGTGATATATACTTTGTCACCACCACCATTTCATCATAGCATGGCCGGCCACAATTTTGGGGAGAGGGAAAATGAGAGAGGTTCATTTGGTGAGGGAAATTAATCATCCATCTCATTTTCATTGCTACCAATAAAATCCCCAAGTTCATATCTTGTTGTTTCCTCCATCAAGGCAACTTAACCCCATTGAGACAAAGCGCATTCTACACTACATTCTACAGCACATCTTGGGCACGTCGACTTGCCAGCTTCGTGCCCGAGTTGCCTCGGTATTGAGGCGGGAGCCCGTAAAAGACGCAGGCGATGTGGTGCCCTTCCGGCGAGGAGGCGACAATATGGAGACAAGACTTTCCGCGGGAGATCGGGACGATGACGAGAAGACCGGAGGACTCGGATCACTCGGTATACTTCTCTTCCCTTTCTCTTGTTTGCTAGTATCGATTAATAGTTACGATCCGGGTATATTGTCCGCGGTAGCGCCAGTTTAAAAGATAAGAAAATTTTGATTCCGCATTTTGGCCTCGGATAGACGACCGGGGCGCTGCCGTGGCGCAATATGGTATCAGAGCCATGCCATTAACCTTGTCTAGCTTGTTCTAATGTGTTTTACTTATCCGATCGACCGAAATTCCAAAAACCTCATTTTTGTTCACATCAGTTTCTGTTGAAAATTTTTGGTGTCTAAAAATTTTTCAGGTTGTGTAAAACTAATGTACTGGAAATTCTAAGACATCTGTAAAAATTCGACACATTCAATCGACAACAGTAGCGCGGAACCGCGGCCAAACCCCCCTTGGGCCGCGGTTCCGCCGCACATTTGTGTCTTCACTGTGTCAAAATTTTACAGTGGGCTTGTGGGCTAATTTTAGGGGTTTTGGGATATTAAATTTGGGCCCAGATTTTCTGTGACTGCTGCAGTATTGCTTGGGGGCCCACTTGTTAATTGTTTGATCGATCGGATATTTTAAACACATTATTTCACAGTATTTACATTATATCTGCGACCGTGAATGTCACTTGATCGGTAAATCCCGTCTAACTGCTATAGCCCGGTTAGACGGATTTGCGAACGTGACTTTCACGTTTATGTTCTATGTTTATGCTGTGTTGTTGCGGATCGGTCGGTGGGGATAGCCTGGATGCAATGCTAGTACTGTTTTGTTTTATATGTACATTTGATATTGCGGGGCGAGCGTCCGACATGTGGACTGCCGTCACTGCCTGATTGTATTATTCTTTTGGGGCACGACCTGGTTGCGGTCGATGTACCCGGTGTATGTATATTTTACTTTCTGTACTAGGATTACCCCGCGGAGGGGTGCACGGATAGCCGGGTTCTAGAGGGCAACGGGCCCGCATCTCATGGCATTGAGACGGAGGGGGCTTCACTCTAGGATTGGCGGGCTATTCGCCGCACTCGTAGGGGGTACAGGTTGACCCAGGAGGGGTGCCTAAGTTACCGGATTCCGTGAAGTGCTGGGTGGTCCATTCACGGTGCTGAAGGGGGCTGCCTCACTTCAGGTTTTGGCGGGTGACTTGCCGCGCACGTAGGGGTCTAGGATTTCATTGCACAGGCTATCCACACGACCAGGGGAACGTCGGGTTTCAGCAGCGGCTCTGTGAAACCCGGGGCTTCCAGATATCTATATTGTCCTGTGATGCTGTACATTTCTGTGATGTTGCATTCTTATCACGCCTTGAGCGAATATAATATATTGGTATATATATTAGTAGATGTTGTATATGTTTTGCATCCGCGCTAGTCCAGTCCCCGCTCTGTCGTTAGTTAAGTAACCTAACGGGTGATGACGGGACCCAGTGGCGAATGCGGATGGCATATACGTACATCAGTATATTTTCGTTCTTTGTGGTGTGATCAATTGATGGGACTGCGTTGATTCGGATCAATGCAAGATAAACAAACCTATTCTGATGTTGTTGGAACACTTTTCAAAAAGCTGTTATTGCAAGGACGTTCACTTTTGTTTTGCATCGTGATATTCATTTGGAATATCCTGCTCCTCAGTCGACGAGGCAAGGGCCGAGATCGCTTCACCGGGAGTGACCCCTTGTACAGAAGTTTGCGTCAGGGCATTAACTTCACTATAGCCGATTACTTTTGCTTTGCATCATGGTATTCAGTTGGAATATCCTGCACCTCATTCTACGAGGAAAGAACCGAGATCCCTTCACCGGGAGTGACCACTTTAGCAAAGGTTTTCTTCACTATATTTTTATAAAAAGTTATCCGGTTCCTTCAACGATATCAAGTTCATTACGTTAAAGGTTTTTCGCCAAAAACCAGCCGTAGCCCTCCGTCATTTCAGATTAGTATTGCTTAGTATTCGCGCTACGTTTGTCGTTGCTATTCGCCGAGGCGTAGTGTGCGGTAGCTCTGTAATGCTTTCTGTCGTATGGATATGTGGATTGGTTAGGACAGTCGTACGACTTTGTTGATTATTCGTCAAGGGTCGTGCGGGTGGGTTTAACGCAATCAAGATAATGACGGGTTGAACTTGACTAGGACCTTTTGATTTGTTGATTATTCGTCAAGGTCACTTGGGTCCTAGGGGTAAAAACACACATCGGGAGTTTCAAAAGAACTGAAACTTGCCTAGCATGCGCATACCTTCTGGAGTGTGGTGACTTGAGTGGATTCCGTCAAGTTATCATGCGATGATAGTTGGATCCCGATTCCCACTGATGAGTTGGTTTACTCCTCGGGTGATCTCGACTAATTCTTCTTTCAGGTTTGGAGGAGAATTTGACGGTACAGTGGGAGGTTTCCTGATTAGATAAATTGGTAACCATTCTGATCTAGGTTAGAGTGCACGCTGAGTGTTTCTTTTCTCTCTCTCTGGCAGCGACCATTGACCCGACCCTGGACTATGACTCAGTGACCAAGTTGACCGAACCTTCTTAACACAGGCTTTTGGATTGTCAGAGTTGCAGACCTCATTGCCACTCCTACTTTTACCCTTTTCTCCAGGACACCCCGTGTTACTACGAACGTCCACTTCCATTGGACAAAACCATCGTATGGTTATATACGAACTCGAAGGACTTCGAGGATGGTTTCTGGGTCTGGAGAAAACGAATAGGATTATTCAGTTGTCTTTTCTTTTCACCTTCTCTCATTGCGAGTACTCCTTGGTTTAGGAGATAGTACACCTATTACGCAAATTGGATAGTCTTCTTCCAAACCTTAGGCTGGTGCCGAACGGTAGGGAATGAAGAAAACCAATTAGCATAACGATGGTGTGCAGAAGGTATTAAGTTAAGACAAAGCAAGGGATTAGTAAGAGGGCAAAGTAAATTGCGACTGCTATTCACGACCGAACCAAGTATTTCTTCGCCAATCCTAAATCACCTTTGTATTTCTCCAGGACACTCCGTATCACTATGAAGATCCACAGTTTATTTGGATACTCCATCGTATGGTTATATACGAACTCGAAAGGAACTTGTTCCAGTTCGGGGATGGATTCTGGTTCAGGAGAAATAGGAATAAGGTTTATTCGGTTGTCTTTTATCTTCACCTTCTCTCGCTTTGCGAGTGCTCCTAGGATTAGGACAGTACACCTTTTATGCTTATTGGATAGTCTTCTTCCAAACCATAGGCTGGTGCCGAACGGTAGGGAAGGAAGAAAACCATTTGGCCTAAGGGGTGTGCAGAAGGTAATGACTAAAGACATATAAAGGGATTTGGAGAGGTGGCAAAGATTTATACGGTTATAGTTGTGAATCTGGATAATGGAAGAGGCATTACTAGGAATACCAGGATACCCCAACGAAACATTTCGATATGTCAGTTTCATTGTGTACTGTTAATGGAAAACTGATTTCCCGATTAGACACTTACTCCAGGGTATGTATTTACCAGGTATGATTCTCACATCTGTATGGTTTTACAGATGATGAGTGGGAGTAAGTTATTGGGAATAGGGTGATCATCCTCATTATATCGGGATTCGTTGTAATCGATGATATTTGAGGAGATCATCTAGGCTGTTTGCCGGTCGGCAAATATTTGGTTTTGAATATCCGCTGTTGTGCACCAATTTCAAATTGATATATCTGTACGTCTATTTTCATAGAGTGAGATATACCTTTTGATATTATTTCGATGACATTTACCTATATCAGTGGATGGTTAGGTAAGGAGCATTAAACAGCGGTGTAATTCTTCTTAACCATAAGTACAGTTTTCAACCTACGACGCACAGTGAAAGAGTTGTTAGACTCAGCGGACTTATACAGAGTATTGTATGTTGTCCAGTGTCCATTAGGACAGAGGGGTTGGTCCTCATACTATATTCTGTTTACTTTTAACTTCTCTAGTTCTTAGACATGTGTTTCGAAGGAACACAGGGTCTAGGTTTTGAGGAGTTATAGGTATTTGAATAAAGTAGAGAACCAGGTGTAGCAAGTATCGGGATTCTTCAAAGTGATCGAAGATGTAGATACTTGTGTATGGTGTTCAGTTGATAGTAATGATTAAGAGAACTATCTTCTCTTTCAGGTTACTCATAATTGTAAACATTCCTAAGTTGAGTAACGCTGATCGGCCTCCTTCCATTTAGTTGACATGCACTGGAGACAGCTGCATGATTTGAATCTGGTTCAATTAAATCAGTGCCTCTATTTCTATATTGGATATAGAACAGTTCATATCTTGACATTATTAAGGTACGGGGAGTTGTCCGGCTTATGATTAAAACCATACACTGGACAACTCAAGGCACGTTTCTGTAATGGCTGTTTGTGGGTTGACCCAGGCTATGACGAGGGTTGACTTTCTACCATCTGGCAGATCAATAGAAATATTGTTCTAGACTCGCCACAGTTTTATTAAAAATGGATTTTTTCAAAAACAGTAGTGGGAGTATGGTAGAACTGGAAGTGATTCCAGAACCGCAAACGATTACTGAAGATTTGATAAGGAACCTAAAGATTCAATCTGGCTTGACATTCCATTGGCCACTCTGCAGATAAGGTGGGTAACTTCAGGCACCCGAGAGGTACTCCGGTAGCCTCAAGGACGGTGACAGGGAAGTTCTTGTTTACCAACACTTGCCATTGCTGTTGTTCCAGGCTACGAGACCCGGCAGGAGGATGAGTATAGCGTCGTTCTGAACTAGCTTCAGAAGTGTACGTGTATATGACTCTGCCAGAGGGTTGTCGTAGTCAGTGGGAGCAGCGGAAGCATTGGTGGACAGGTAGCTTATGTCTACTTATAGACTAAAGCAGATGTAGCGAAGATAGATCATCTATTTCTGACGTGACAGTCATAGGTTTGACTTCATCAGAATAGGGGATGGATCTGTTGAGAAGGTAGTAGGGTGTGATATCCAAGTATTTGGATGACATACACGTAGTAGGAAAAGAAACTCCTATACTACGATCGGTTATACTTTGGTTGTCACACAGTGGTTTCTCCACACAGGACTTGGATATTATATCAGACATTCTGGTTACTAAATCTATGGTTTTAGATCTAGATTTGGGTGATTTCCCAATCAGGGTACTTTGACAACATTCTAAGAGTATTTAGAATGGACGACTCCTGGCACGGTAGTGTACCTGCAGGTGATGGAGTCACCCTCTCTAAAGGTGTCTTATAGACTAAAGTAGAGAGGGATGTGCATGATTGGCAGATCACTTGCTTAGGCAATTGAGTCAATCATGAGATGTCAAGTACCACACCAGATGTTGTTCTTGCACTAGATGCAATAAGTTGACATTGATCCAATCGTGGAGAAACAGTCGGAAGCAGTTTTAGAACATAAGTGGATGTTCTAGGGATATGATAACGACAGCCTCATTTGGGAG
Source organism: Agapanthus africanus (assembly GCA_030015575.1). NCBI lineage: Eukaryota > Viridiplantae > Streptophyta > Magnoliopsida > Asparagales > Amaryllidaceae > Agapanthus > Agapanthus africanus. The sequence goes on along the minus strand of JASDDO010000016.1, from coordinate 221,213,308 downwards.
ACAGTTATCATTCCAGGCTTCCAAGGTGACATGGACGACAAGGAGGTTGTCAGAGTTATAGTTTTCCTTCTGACGAGGGGCAGTATTTTGGACAGGTGGTCCAAGGCAATACTGAGGGAGGCATGGCGCTGGGTACTGATTAAGTTCAGTTATCGATACAGTCTAAGAAGTTTGGATTTGGAGTTCATTTATGAGCTAGGTCCCATCAAATATCCAGATATACTCTAAGACAGGTATTGCTCATTTCGGGAGATGGTTTTCTCCGCGAACTTGAGATATAGAGAGACATAGAATGAAACATCACAGCGGATCCACTCACTGAGGCTATTCCTCGAACGCAATAGTTTCGCAAACGAGCTTTGTGAGACTGACTAGTAGAGGAGTTGGGTGTTCGGTATCACACGGGCTGTGAGTATGCGGCATCGCAATAATTAGCCTTGAGTGCAAGTGGGAGATTGTTGGAGATAGTGCCCTCAGAGTCAATTATTGGATCACAGGCACGTGATTGCAATGATTGAGGGAGGACCTATCCCGGTAGGACAGTCTTACTCGAGATGATAGTATGCTATCTGGTTTATCTTTATCATCGTGTACTGCTTTAGGTGACCTAGCAGGTCACTATTACATGCTGATAGAGCCCCTAGGATTCTTGCTTGACTGCCGGCAGTATGATGGCGATCATATACGTGAGAGCTGGTAGTCTATAAGCACATCCTTAAATGGTCCCTAGTCGTTGGAGTTTCGAGACAGGGCATCGATTCTCCAGAGTAGACTAGTGTATACAGTCAAGACCCCGACGAGGGGCGGTGGCCGGTCTCATAAGCCACTGGTGTCAGTTGGTTCACCTAAGATGTATACAGGTGCTCATTGGGTTATGAGTACACCGGACAGGACTCACCGGGAACATGCTAGTTGGTCTTATACCTGACGTCAGATAGCAGTTCCCTGGTGACATGTGTACAGGTTAGTTCATCGACCTAGGGATCGTCATTTGTCTCGTGTGAGTTCCCACTGTACTTTGATTACTACCCTACCACGGCTCAAAGGAGTCGTGCAAACAGGTTTTAGTTGGGTACAGTCCCGAGCCACATGGAGGCAGTGAGCGGATCTTCAGGGGTTCGTCTCTCCCGGTATTGGGGGTGAGGTCGCGCTGTGTCTAGGAGAGCCATTACGCAAAGCCCTCGGCCGAGGCAGGAGATTTACTGGTAGGTATTCCAGTAGTATCTCAGGGCGTTCTGGGCTACACTCCGACACGACTTGTACCGCTTTTGGGGGTCTGACTTTTACCAACCCCCTAGGCCCGACATGCGATGCTCATAGACGAACGGACCGGACTGTACGGATATTGTCACTGACAGGCTCAGTAGGGTGTCAGGATGAGTTCTCTCATCGACGTCCCTTTTGGTCAATAGCTGGTGGCCCGTCATGTATTGGCTAATACCTCTGACGTGCTAGTGGTTAAATCCACAGCCATAGTATTGACGAGTCTTTAGAGTCCACCACACTTTCAGTTACTCAAGCTTTCGGGCGAAACGCTGTAGAGGCCGTATGGTGATATGGCAGGGTCCGATCAGATACATGCGGTATTGCACGGATCAGGATCGGACGGTTTGTACTAGAGGCCGTATGGTTATATGGCAGGGTTCGATCTGATACGTGCGGTATTGCACGGATCAGGATCGGACGGACATTACTAGCAGGCTTTGGTTTAAGCCGGATCCTAGTTTAGTACAGTGTAGATTTTGTCTCATTGCATTTGTATCCGGGCGGAATACAGATGCGGGTGTGTATGCACAGTATCGTGGTTTTCCTGTATTTTATTACGGGACCAGTTTTCTGGAGTTGCCAGTTTGCATTCCGTTCCGGCCGGTTTTCCTTTGTTCTTTCCCGGCCGGACTTTTCCGATGGAGGGGGTTATTTGCAATTGTGCAAATAACTTTTGTGGAGGGGGTTTTCTTGCAAATATATTCATTATGATATGTTTAGCATCTTTCATCCATGATGGTGCATTAAATGAGATTTGATGTGATTAGAAGTGATAAGCATGGTTGATGTTTCTTTGCTTTATGATATGGTCACCATTTCTATCTCCTACACTCACCTCCCTCTTGTGATATATACTTTGTCACCACCACCATTTCATCATAGCATGGCCGGCCACAATTTTGGGGAGAGGGAAAATGAGAGAGGTTCATTTGGTGTGGGAAATTAATCATCCATCTCATTTTCATTGCTACCAATAAAATCCCCAAGTTCATATCTTGTTGTTTCCTCCATCAAGGCAACTTAACCCCATTGAGACAAAGCGCATTCTACACTACATTCTACAGCACATCTTGGGCACGTCGACTTGCCAGCTTCGTGCCCGAGTTGCCTCAGTATTGAGGCGGGAGCCCGTAAAAGACGCAGGCGATGTGGTGCCCTTTCGGCGAGAAGGCGACAATATGGAGACAAGACTTTCCGCGGGAGATCGGGACGATGACGAGAAGACCGGAGGACTCGGATCACTCGGTATACTTCTCTTCCCTTTCTCTTGTTTGCTAGTATCGGTTAATGGTTACGATCCGGGTATATTGTCCGCGGTAGCGCCAGTTTAAAAGATAAGAAAATTTTGATTCCGCATTTTGGCCTCGGATAGACGGCCGGGGCGCTGCCGTGGCGCAACACCAACATCCTCTTGGATCTATCACGATAGATCCGGTTCCCCAAAATGTAAGAGGCATCACCCAGGTCTTTCATGGAGAACCTGTGTGATAAGAATCCTTTGACAGATTGTTGCATAGGAATGTCATTTCCTATCAATAGAATGTCATCCACGTACAAGACGAGGAATACGACAGTTCCTGCTACAACTTTACTATATATACATGGTTCATCTGGGTCTTTGATAAAGTCGTATTCTTTGACTGTTTCATCAAAACAGATGTTCCAACTCCGCGATGCCTGCTTCAGTCCATAAATGGACTTAAGCAACTTGAACACTTTCCCGCGCTCCCACTCTGATTGAAACCTTCTGGCTGATCCATATAGATGCACTATTCTTAATTACCATTCAGAAAAGCCGTCTTTACGTCCATCTGCCGGATTTCATAATCATGGAAGACAGCAATAGCAAGAAGGACCCAAATGGATTTGAGCATAGCCACTGGAGAAAAAGTTTCGTCATAGTCCAAACCAGGTCTTTGACGAAAACCCATTGCAACAAGTCTAGCCTTATAGGTTTCCACCTGTCCATCTACACCAATCGTTTTCTTGAAGATCCATTTGCATCCTATGGATTGTACCCCATTTGGAGCAAAGTCCAAAGTCCATACTTTGTTGGTGTACATGGACTCCATTTCGGTCAGCATTGCATCTAGCCATCGTACCGAGTCGCCGCTCTGGATGACCTGCTGGAAGCTAGTAGGTTCATCATCATCAATGATGCAATCTTCTCCATCCCCATCTATAAGAAAACCGTAGTATCTCTCAGGCGGATGAGACGGCCTACTACTCCTGCGGAGGGGTGCGGGAATGTCCTGTTCTTCTTGAACTACTGGTTCTACCAAACTTTCAGTAGTAGTTTGTGGTTCTGGAATTTCTTCCAATTCTATTTCGCTCCCACTTATTTCCTTTTCTAAAAACTGATGTTCTAGAAAATGGGCATTACGAGAAACAAAAACCTTTTGTTCCTCTGTGTAATAGAATAGATACCCCCTGGAGTTCTTTGGATATCCCACAAACTTACACAGTACTGATCGTGCCTCGAGCTTGTCCACATGCTGCTTTTTAACAAAAGCTGGACATCCCCGAATCTTCAGATACTGAAGATAGGGTTTCTTCCCACTCCACATCTGATATGGCGTGGTAGGCACAGTCTTGGTAGGAACTATGTTTAAAAGATATGCCGCTGATTCTAGCGCATAACCCCAGAAAGATCCCGGTAACTCAGCATTACTCATCATGGAACGTACAATATCAAATAGGGTTCGATTCCGTCTCTCCGATACACCGTTATGCTGTGGAGTGTATGGAGGAGTAAGCAGAGAGAGAATTCCTTTCTCTTTTAGGTAACCTAGGAACTCGGCACTTAAGTATTCACCACCTCGATCAGATCTTAGTGTCTTGATACTTTTGCCGGTTTGGTTTTCTACTTCATTCTTATACTCCTAGAATTTCTCAAAAGCCTCGGATTTATGTTTCATCAGATAAATGAATCCGTGCCTAGAGTAATCATCCGTAAAAGTAATGAGATAGGAAAAACCATCTCTTGCATGTGTAGACATTGGACCACATGCATCGCTGTGTATGAGTCCTAAGAGGTCGCTCACTCTTACTCTATGTCCAGTGAATGGAGTCTTTGTCATCTTTTCTTTGAGTCATGATTGACAAGTGGCATAAGTTTGATATTCGAACGAGTCCAAATATCCTTCTCTATATAACTTAGTTAACCTTGTCTCATTGATGTGACCTAGTCTACAATGCCATAAGAAAGCCTTATTTAAATCTGGAGACTTTCTTTTTATTGTGTTCTGGACATTGAAAATCTGTAGTTGGTGTAAGACATATATACCGTTATCCAGTGTACCGGACCCAATCAAACTATGATTAAGGTGGATGTTAACAACATCACTTAAAAACGTGAAATCATAACCTTTATTTGATAACAAGGAAACTGATATGATATTACACGTTAAGCTAGGTACACAGAAACAGTTATGTAAAACCAAAATGTGTCCACTTGTCAATCCTAGGTGATAATCCCCTACGGACACAGCTCCCACGCTATCTCCGTTAGCAACCATCATGGTCATATCACCATCCTTCAGCACTCTACGGTTTCTCAGTGCCTGCAATGAATTGCATATATGAGATCCTGATCCGGTATCCAATACCCAGGAAGTAGAATTGATTGATAGACAATTCTCAATTACAAACACACCTGAAGTCGAAGCCACAGCTTGGTTCGGTCCCTTGTTCTTGGCGTTCCACGCCTTGCAATCTTTCTTCCAGTGCCCTTTCCTATGACAATGGAAGCACTCATCCTGGGCCACTACTGGCACCGCAATCTTTTTCTTTCCCTTCGCTCCTACCTTACTAACACCCTCTCTAGGTTTGGTGGCGGCCTTCTTCTTCTTTCCTTTAGCCCTAGCCTTGGACCCGGAAGAAGAAGTACCGCTTACAAACATAGTGGGTGTTTCCCTTGCCTTCTGCAAGATGCCCTCTGCACTCTTCAACATGTTAAGGAGTTCTGGAAGTTCAACTTCTTTTCTTTGAATGTTGAAATTCAGAATAAACTGGGCGTAGGTGGAAGGAAGGGATTGGAGAATCAAGTCTGTATAGAGCTCATTATCCAAAGTCGTCCCAAGGTCTGCGAGCTCTTCAATATAGCCAATCATCTTTAGGACATGTTCTCCTACCGATGATCCGACGGCCAACCTCGCTCGAAACAAGTTCTTTGAGGTCTCGTATCTTGCTATACGAGATTGCTCTCCATAAAGTTCCTTTGTATGGAGAAATATGGCATCTGGATCCATATCCTCGTGCCTCCTCTGATGTTCATTATTCATCGAGGCAAGCACGATGCACTTGGCCTTCGCGCAATCTAAATCCCAGGTTTTGCGAATTTCCTTATCCGCATTTCTGTATTTGGGACCTGGGAAAGCAGGTGCCTTAGAGGTGAGGACATACCCTAATTTGTCATAGGTCAAGCCATTTAGACATTCCGCAGCCAATCTTTATAGTTTGGCCCTGTCAATATATTTTTCTCTAATAGTAACTTAAGTCCTGTCATTATCTGGGTCGCTGCAATTAGAAGAGAGAGAGAACACTTTAGCATGATACTCTTGCAAGTTTAGAGTGGTTTTTAGTTTAACTAAACTGAATGGCTCCCACTGTTTCTCGAATTCGTCCTCAAACTAAAAAGGAAGAACTAGTCAGGACTATTCTCACTGTACAATACTTGCTTAACCGTTCAGCCAGGCTGGTGTCGATACTTCGAGGGAGGTTTTCCAACGCTTTCGCGAAGTTCCTTTATTAAATTACCTCTTTTCTCTGGGCGCGTAGCCCCGCTGACACCTTTCTCGACACCTACTTGGTTTATAGCATTGATCGTTAAGTGACGAATCTCCTGATGAGTAGCATATACTCACAGTAGGATCGGGATCCAAATATCATCGTATGATAATGCTGAAGGAATCCTACCAACATTCATCAAACTCCAAATGGTATGCATCTCTTTGCAAATTTCAGTTTCTTTAGAAATTCCCGATATAAATTTTTGCATCATGTTCTTATGACCTTGGCATTAGGTCAAAATGTCATAAGTCACATGTCAAGTTCTACCCATCATTATCTTGTTAATTTGAACCCATCCGTACATATCCTTGACGTTCGGCCAAAACGATAATACGACTATCCCAAACTAACTCATCTATCTATGCAACAAATGAATACCCAGCAGCTACCAAACACTATGCCTTGGCGTTAGGTCAAAATACGTAGCTTGAATACTACTGAATACCCAAATGAAATGACGGAGGGCTACGAATGGTTTTGACGAAACCGTGAACGTAGTGAACTTGATATGACTGAAGGAACCTGATAGCTTTTAAAAGGAGTGGTTAAAGCTCCGCAATTAAAAATATCCTCTGTTTTAATATAACCGAGTGGTTTCTTTTAAATTGTTCCAACGATTCAACTTTGGTTTATTTTCTTTGCATTAATAATAATGTGTCTTATCATTAACCTATCATTGCAGAAAACAACGAAAATACAACGTCCTCTTATGCCATCCGCATTCGCCACTGGGTCCCATCATCACCCGTTAGGTTACTTAACTAACGACAAAGCGGGGGCTGGGCTAGCACGGGTGTAAAACATAAGTGACGTCTAAATAACTATCATATATAGATATTGTACATTCGTCGGACGCAATAATAGGCATTTCAGATCACAGATAGACATTATTGGATATGCAAGCAATCCGCGTTTCTTTTGAGCCTGCAACGAAAGATGGATTACACAGTTGTGATGAATAGCCATTACCCCACTCTAGACCCCTACGGGTACGGCAAACTACCCGCCAAGTACGCGAAGTGAAGCGGGCTCCCTCAACAACGTGAGTAGGCTACTAAACACATCAAAGTACCCGGTAGTTTGTGCACCCCACCTTGGGTCTATCCTAGGAGCAAAAACAGTAAAATGAAATAATACAACGGTGGCTACAACTGTAAGCCCGCGGGGGCGCCCCGGCCGTCGATCCGACGCAGGAAACGCGGAAACAAAAAACTTTCAAAAACTATTGACCAGCACCACCGCGCACTTTTCACCCAGATCGGGCCATTAACCTAGCTACTAGCAAAATAGAAAAGAGTAGAGATGCTATACCAAGCGATCCGTGTCCTTCGGTCTTCTTCTCCACTCCGATCTCCCGCGGAATCTCCGTCACCTCCTCGCTCGTCGAAAAGGGCACCACGTAGCCGGAATCTTTTACGGGCTCCCGCCTCTTGACCGACGCAACTCGGGCGCGAAGTTGGCTAGCCGACGCGTCCAAGGTTTGCTATAGAATAGTGTAGAATAGTTGTCTCTTTGGGTTTAAGAGGTTGCCATGTTGGAGGAATTTTTGCACAATGATTTTCATGGATTGATGCTAGATGAAGAATGGAGCATCCAAAGCAAAAATGAGCTCGGCCAAGCCTTTTTGCTCACTGGAAAAATAAAGAAGCAAGCTCACACATGTAATGAATGTATGTATGAATTAATACCAAAGAGAGAAAGGAAAATTCTTCACAGCAAACATAAAGGGGGGGTCCACCAAATTAAGCATGAAGGGAATAAACCATACACAAAATAAAAACTCACTCCAACCCCAAACAGTGGCCGGCCCCCCAACAAAAATGGGTGGGAAAAAAGAATGGAATTTTTCAAGTGGAAAAAGAATTGATAAAGATAAGGTCACACCAAATTTCACTCACACCCCTTCACTCTCATCACCATAAATGCAAGACATATGATGCAAAAGGAATCTCATCATGATGGAGGCACTACTGCAATAAAGCCCTTCACAAATAAGTTATTTGCAAACTGCAAATAACCCCCTCCAACGAAAAGTCCGACCGGGAAGGAAAAAGAGAAAACCGGCCGGAACGGAATGCAAACTGGCAACTTCAGAAAACTGATCCCGTAATAAATTACAGGAAAACCCCGCTACTGCAAATACATGCCCGCATTTGTATTCCCACTGAACACAAATGCAAAGAGACAAAACTACACTATCTAATACTACGATCCGGCTTAAGCCAAAGCCGGCTAGTAAAAACCGTCCGATCACGATCCCTGCAATACCGCACGTATCTGATCGAACCCTGCCATATCTCCATACGGCCTCTACAGCGTTTCGCCCGAAACCTGAGTAACTGAGTGTGGTGGACTCTAAAGACTCGTCAATACCTTGGTTGTGGATTTAACCACTAGCACGTCAGAGGTATAAGCCAATACGTGACGGGCCACCAAGTATTGACCAAAAGGGACGTCGATGAGTGAACTCATCCTGACACCCTACTGAGCCTGTCAGTGACAATATCCGTACAGTCCGGTCCGTTCGTCTATGAGTATCGCATGGCGGGCCTAGGGGGTTGGTAAAAGTCAGACCCCCAAAAGCGGTACAAGTCGTGTCGGAGTGTAGCCCAGAACACCCTGAGATACTACTGGAATACCTACCAGCAAATCTCCTGCCTTGGCCAAGGACTTTTCATGTTCTGGCTCTCCTAGACACAGCACGACCTAACCCCCAAAACCGGGAGAGACGAACCCCTGAAGATTCGCTCACTGCCTACATGTGGCTCGGGACTATACCCAACTAAATCCTGTTTGCACGACTCCTTTGAGCCGTGGTAGGGTAGTAATCAAAGTACAATGGGAACTCACACGAGACAAATGACGATCTCAGGTCGATGAACTAACCTGTACACATGTCACCAGGGAACTGCTATCTGACGTCTGGTATAATCCCAACTAGCAGGTTCCCGGCGAGTCATGTCCGGTGTACTCATAACCCAATGAGCACCTGTATATATCTTAGGTGAACCAACTGACACCAGTGGCTTGTGAGACCGGCCACCGCCCCTCGTCGGGGTCTCGACTGTATACACTAGTCTACTCTAGAGAATCGATGCCCTGTCTCGAAACTCCCTCGACTAGGGACCATTTAAGGATGTGCTTATAGACCCCAGCTCCCACTTATATGATCGCCCTCATACTGCTGGAAGTCAAGCAAGAATCCTAGGGGCTTTATCAACGTGTAATAGCGACTCGAAAGGTCACCTAAAGCAGTACACGATGATAAAGATAAACCAGATAGCATACTATCATCTCGAGTAAGACTGTCCTACCGGGATAGGTCCTCCCCTCAATCATTGCAATCACGTGCCTGTGACCCAATAATTGACTCTGAGGGCACTATCTCCAACAATCTCCCACTTGCACTCAAGGCTAATTATTGCGATGTCACATACTCACAGCACGTGTGATACCGAACACCCAACTCCTCTACTAGTCAGTCTCACAAAGCTCGTTTGCGAAACTATTGCGTTCGAGGAATAGCCTCAGTGAGTGGATCCGCTTTCATGTTTCTTTCTATGTCTCTCTATATCTCATGTTCGCAGAGAAAACTATCTCCCGAAATGAGCAATACATGTCCTAGAATGTCTGGATGTCTGATGGGACCTAGCTCATAAATGAACTCCAAATCCAAACTTCTTAGACTGTATCGTCAACTGAACTTAATCAGTATCCTGCGCCATGCCACCCTCAGTATTGCCTTGGACCACCTGTCCAAAATAATGCCCCTCGTCAGAGGGAAAAACTATAACTCTGACAACCTCCTTGTCGTCCAGGTCACCTTGGAAGCCTGGAATGATAACTGTCTCCCAAATGAGGCTGTCGTTATCATATCCCTAGAACATTCACTTATGTTCTATAACTGCTTCCTACTGTTCCTCCTGGATTGGATCAATATCAATTTATTGCACCCACTGCAAGAACAACATCTGGTGTGGTACTTGACATCTTATGATTGACTCAATTGCCTAAGCAAGTGATCTGCCAATCATGCACATCCCTCTCTACTTTAGTCTATAAGACACCTTTAGAGAGGGTGACTCCTTTACCTGCAGGTACACTACCGTGCCAGGAGTCATCCATTCTAAATACTCATAGAATGCGGTCAAAGTACCCAGATTGGAAAACCACCCAAATCTAGATCTAAAACCATAGATCTAGTAACCAGAATGTCTGATATTATATCCAAGTCCTATGTGGAGAAACCACTGTGTGACGACCAAAGTATAACCTATCGTAGTATAGGAATATCACTTCCTACTCTGTGTATGTCATCAAATACCAGGACATCACACCCTACTACCTTCTTAACAGATCCATCCTCTATTCTGATGAAGTCAAACCTATGACTGTCACATCAGAAATAGATGATCTATCTCCGCTATATCTGCTTTAGTCTATAAACAGGCATAAGCCACATGTCCACCAATGCTTCCGCTGCTCCCACTGACTATGACAACCCTCTGGCAGAGTCATATACACGTACACTTCTAAAGCAGTTTAGAACGACGCTATACTCATCCTCCTGCCGAGTCTCACAGTCTGTAACAACAGCAATGGCAAGTCTGGGTAAACAAGAACCTCCCTGCCACCGTCCTTAAGCATACTGAAGTACCTCTCGGGTGCCTGAGGTTACCCACCTTATCTGCGGAGTGGCCAATGGAATGTCAAACTAGATTGAATATTTAGGTTCTTATCAAATTTTCAGTAATCGTTTGTGGTTCTGGAATCACTTTCAGTTCTACCATACTCCCACTACTGTTTTCTGAAAAAGTCCATTTTTATTAAAACTGTGGCGAGTCAAGAACAATATCTCTATTGATCTTCCAGATGGTAGAAAGTTAACCCTCGTCATAGCCCGGGTCAACCCACAAACAGCCATTACTGAAACGTGCCTTGAGTTGTCCAGAGTCTGGTTTTAAGCATAAGACGGACAACTCCCCGTATATTAACAATGTCAAGATATGAACTGTTCTATATCTAAAAAACAGAGGCACTGATTTAATTGAACCAGATTCAAATCATGCAGCTGTCTCCAGTGTATGTCAACTAAATGGAAGAGAGGCCGATCAGCGTTACTCAACTTAGGAGTACTTCCAATTATGAGTAACCTGAAAGAGAAGCTAGTTCTCTTAATCATTACTATCAACTGAATACCATTCACAAGTATCTACATCTTCGATCTCCTTGAAGAATCCCGATACTTGCAACACTTGGTTCTCTACTTTACTCTTATACCTATAACTCCTCAAAACTTAGACCCTGTGTTTCTACGAAACACATGTTTAAGAACTTAGAGAAGTTAAAAGTAAACAGAATATAGTACGAGGACCAACCCCTCTGTCCTAATGGACACTGGACAATATACAATACTCTGTATAAGTCCCCTGAGTCTAGTGACTCATTCACTGTGTGTCGTAGGTTGAAAACTGTACTTTTGGTTAAGAAGAATTACACCGTTGTTCAATGCTCCTTACCTAACCATCCACTGGTATTGGTAAATGTCATAGACATAATTTCAAAAAGATATGTCTCACTCTATAAAAATAGACGTACAGATATATCGATTTGAAATTGGTGCACAACAACGGATATTCAAAACCAAATATTTGCCGACCGGCAAACAACCCAGGTGGCTTCCTCAAATATCACCAATTCCAACGAATCCCGATATAATGAGGATGGTCACCTAATTCCCAATAACTTACTCCCCTTCATCATCTGTAAAACCATACAGATGTGAGACTCATACCTGGTAAATACATACCCTGGAGTAAGTATCTAATCGGGAAATCAGTTTTCTTTTAACAGTACACAGTGAAACTGAAACATTGAAATGTTTCGATGGGGTATGTTGGTATTCCTAGTAATGCCTCTTCCATTATCCAGATTCACAACTATAACCGTATAATTCTTTGCCATCTCTCCAAATCCCTTTATATGTCTTTAGTCATTACCTTCTACACACCCCTTTACGCCAAATGGTTTTCTTCCTTCCCTACCGTTCGGCACCAGCCTATGGTTTAGAAGAAGACTATCCAATAAGCATAATGGGTGTACTGTCCTAATCCTAGGAGCACTCGCAATGCGAGAGAAGGTGAGGATAAAAGACAACCGAATGAACTTAATTCATAGGTGATTTAGGATTGACAAAGAAGTACATGGTTTGGTCATGAATAGCAGTCGCAATTTACTTTGCCCTCTTACTAATCCCTTGCTTTGTCTGAACTTAATACCTTCTGTACACCGTTTAGGCTAATTGGCTTTCTTCATTCCCCACCGTTCGGCACCAGCCTAAGGTTTGGAAGAAGACTATCCAATTTGCGTAATAGGTGTACTACTCCTAAACTAAGGAGTACTCGCAACCTGAGAGAAGGTAAAAGAAAAAGACAACTGAATAGTCCTATTCGTTTTCTCCAGAACCTGAAACCATCCTCGAAGTCCTTCGAGTTCGTATATAACCATACGATGGTTTTGTCCAATGGAAGTGGACGTTCGTAGTAATACGGGGTGTCCTGAAGAAAAGGGTAAAAGTAGGAGTGGCAATGAGGTCTGCAACTCTGATAATCCAAAAGCCAGTGTTAAGAAGGTTCGGTCAACTTGGTCACTGAGTCGTAGTCTAGGGTCGGGTCAATGGTCACTGCCAGAGAGAGAAAGAAAAGAAACACTCAGCGTGCACTCTAACCTAGATCAGAATGGTTATCACTTTATCTAATCTGGAAACCTCCCACTGTAACGTCAAATTCTTCCCCAAACCTGAAAGAAGAATTAGCCGGGAATACCCGAGGAGTAAACCAACTCATCAGTGGGAATCGGGATCCAACTATCATCGCATGATAATGTGATGGAATCCGCTCACGTTATCACACTCCAGAAGGTATGCGCATATCTGGCAAGTTTCAGTTCTTTTGAAACTCCCGATGTGGATTTCTGCCCCATGCTATTATGACCTTGACTTTGGCCAACATATCATAAGTCACATGTCAAGTTCTACCCGTCATTCTCCTGGTTAATTTGAACCCACCCGTACCTACCCTTGACTTTGGCCAAAATGGCAGTACGACTGTCCCAAACCAATGCATCTATCTATGCTGCATATGAATACCCAACAGCTACCAAACACTGTGCCTTGCCTTTGGCCAACATAAACAGCTTGAATACTATTGACCATCCATATGAAACGACGGAGGGCTACGAATGGTTTCTGGCGAAAACCTTTAACGTAATGAACTTGATATCGTTGAAGGAATGGATAGCTTTTTAAAATATAGTGACAAAAACCTTTGCTAAAGAGGTCACTCCCGGTGAAGGGATCTCGGCTCTTTTCCCGTAGGATGGGGTGCAGGATATTCCAACTGAATACCACGATGCAAAGCAAAAGTAATCGGCTATAGTGAAGTTAATGCCCTGACGCAAACTTCTGTCCAAGGGGTCACTCCCGGTGAAGGGATCTCGGCCCTTGCCTCGTCGACTGAGGAGCTGGATATTCATAACCGAATATCACTGTGCAAAACAAAAGAGAACACCCTTGCAATAACAGCTTTTTGAAAAGTGTTCCAACAACATCAGATTAGGTTTGTTTAACTTGCATTGATCCGAATCAATGCAGTCCCATCAATTGATCACACCACAAAGAACGAAAATATACTGATGTACGTATATGCCATCCGCATTCGCCACTGGGTCCCGTCATCACCCGTTAGGTTAGCTAACTAACGACAGAGCGGGGACAGGACTAGCGCGGATGCAAAACATATACAACATCTACTAATATATATACCATTATATATAATATTTCGCTCAAGGCGCGATAAAATGCAACACAGAAATGTATAGCAACACAGATCAATACAGATATCTGGGATCCCCGGGTTTCACAGAGCCGCTACTGAAACCCGACGTTCCCCTGGTCGTGTGGATAGCCTGTGCAATGAAATCCCTAGACCCCTACGAGCGCGGCAAGTTACCCGCCAAAACCTGAAGCGAAGCAGCCCCCTTCAGCTACGTGAATGGACCACCCAGCACTTCACGGAATCCGGTAAGTTGGGCACCCCTCCTGGGTTAACCTATACCCCCTACGAGTGCGGCGAATAGCCCGCCAATCCTAGAGTGAAACCCCCTCCGTCTCAATGCCATGAGACGCGGGCTTGTTGCCCTTTAGAACCTGGCTATCCGTGCACCCCTCCGCGAGGTAATCCTAGTACAGAAAGTAAAATATACATACAACGGGTACATCGACCGCAACCTGGTCATGCCCCAAAATAATAATACAAACAGGCAGTGACGGCAGTCCACATGTCGGACGCTCGCCCCGCAATATCAAATGTACATGATACAACAATACAGTACTAGCATTGCATCCAGGCTATCCCCACGACCGATCCGCAACAACACAGCAAAACACAGAACATCAACGTGAATGCCACGTTCGCAAATCCGTCTAACCGGGCTATAGCAGTTAGACTGGATTTACCGATCGAGTGACATTCACGGTCGCAGATATAATGTAAATACTGTGAACTAGCATGTTTAAAATATCCGATCGAACAAATTTTCAAAGTGGGCCCCAAACAGTACTGTAGCACTCACAGAAAATATGGGCCCAAAAATAATATCCCAAAACCCCTATTTCCTATTCAAAAGCCCACTGGAAAAATATGGTGCAATGATTCCTCTTAACCACCGCGGAACCGCGGCCAAACCAGGGGATTGGCCGCGTTTCCGCGGTCGAAGTAAGGAATCACTGAACCGTATTTTCCCAGAATTCTTAGAATTTCTTGCACATGTCTCTGCAACAACCTGAAAAATTTTAGGAGGTGGAAAAATTTCAACAGAGAACACATGTGCACTAAAATACGGTTTTTGGGGATTTTGTTCGATCGAGTACTAAACATACTAGAACAAGCTAGGCATGGTTAATGGCGTGGCTCTGATACCAATGTAAGCCCGCGGGGGCGCCCCGGCCGTCGATCCGACGCCGGAAACGCGGAAACAAAAAAATTTCAAAAACTATTGACCAGCACCACCGCGCACTTTTCATCCGAATCGGGCCATTAACCTAGCTACTAGCAAAATAGAAAAGAGTAGAGATGCTATACCAAGCGATCCGTGCCCTTCGGTCTTCTTCTCCACTCCGATCTCCCGCGGAATCTCCGTCACCTCCTCGCTCGTCGGAAAGGGCACCACGTAGCCGGAATCTTTTACGGGCTCCCGCCTCTTGACCGAGGCAACTCGGGCGCGAAGTTGGCTAGCCGACGTGTCCAAGGTTTGCTATAGAATAGTGTAGAATAGTTGTCTCTTTGGGGTTTAAGAGGTTGCCATGTTGGAGGAATTTTTGCACAATGATTTTCATGGATTGATGCTAGATGAAGAATAGAGCATCCAAAGCAAAAATGAGCTCGTCCAAGCCTTTTTGCTCACTGGAAAAATAAAGAAGCAAGCTCACACATGTAATGAATGTGTGTATGAATTAATACCAAAGAGAGAAAGGAAAATTCTTCACAGCAAACATAAAGGGGGGGTCCACCAAATTAAGCATGAAGGGAATAAACCATACACAAAATAAAAACTCACTCCAACCCCAAACAGTGGCCGGCCCCCCAACAAAAATGGGTGGGAAAAAAGAATGGAATTTTTCAAGTGGAAAAAGAATTGATAAAGATAAGGTCACACCAAATTTCACTCACACCCCTTCACTCTCATCACCATAAATGCAAGACATATGATGCAAAAGGAATCTCATCATGATGGAGGCACTACTGCAATAAAGCCCTTCATAAATAAGTTATTTGCAAACTGCAAATAACCCCCTCCAACGAAAAGTCCGACCGGGAAGGAAAAAGAGAAAACCGGCCGGAACGGAATGCAAACTGGCAACTTCAGAAAACTGATCCCGTAATAAATTACAGGAAAACCCCGCTACTGCAAATACATGCCCGCATTTGTATTCCCACTGAACACAAATGCAAAGAGACAAAACTACACTATCTAATACTACGATCCGGCTTAAGCCAAAGCCGGCTAGTAAAAACCGTCTGATCACGATCCGTGCAATACCGCACGTATCTGATCGAACCCTGCCATATCTCCATACGGCCTCTACAGCGTTTCGCCTGAAACCTGAGTAACTGAGTGTGGTGGACTCTAAAGACTCGTCAATACCTTGGTTGTGGATTTAACCACTAGCACGTCAGAGGTATAAGCCAATACGTGACGGGCCACCAGGTATTGACCAAAAGGGACGTCGATGAGCGAACTCATCCTGACACCCTACTGAGCATGTCAGTGACAATATCCTTCCAGTCCGGTCCGTTCGTCTATGAGCATCGCATGGCGGGCCTAGGGGGTTGGTAAAAGTCAGACCCCCAAAAGCGGTACAAGTCGTGTCGGAGTGTAGCCTAGAACACCCTGAGATACTACTGGAATACCTACCAGCAAATCTCCTGTCTTGGCCAAGGACTTTTCATGTTCTGCCTCTCCTAGACACAGCACGACCTCACCCCCAAAACCGGGAGAGACGAACCCCTGAAGATCCGCTCACTGCCTCCATGTGGCTCGGGACTGTACCCAACTAAAACCTGTTGGCAGCTCCCTTTGAGCCGTGGTAGGGTAGTAATCAAAGTACAGTGGGAACTCACACGAGACAAATGACGATCTCAGGTCGATGAACTAACCTGTACACATGTCACCCGGGAACTGCTATCTGACGTCTGGTATAATCCCAACTAGCAGGTTCCCGGCGAGTCCTGTCCGGTGTACTCATAACCCAATGAGCACCTGTATACATCTTAGGTGAACCAACTGGTACCCAGTGGCTTGTGAGACCGGCCACCGCCCCTCGTCGGGGGTCTCGACTGTATACACTAGTCTACTCTAGAGAATCGATGCCCCTGTCTCGAAACTCCCTCGACTAGGGACCATTTAAGGATGTGATTATAGACCCCAGCTCCCACTTATATGATCGCCCTCATACTGCTGGAAGTCAGCAAGAATCCTAGGGCTTTATCAATGTGTAATAGCGACTCGAAAGGTCACCTAAAGCAGTACACGATGATAAAGATAAACCAGATAGCATACTATCATCTCGAGTAAGACTGTCCTACCGGGATAGGTCCTCCCCTCAATCATTGCAATCACGTGCCTGTGACCCAATAATTGACTCTGAGGGAACTATCTCCACTAGGCGGTAACAAATCCCACGCAATGTAAAGCAACAACATGCCGAAATAATCATAAGGAAGCATGAGAAAAATAGCATGTCGACTCAAGTGAGATCGACCTCAAAATACAGCATAAAAAGTCCACAAATCTCACAGTCTCATCTCTAGGTCAATATACAACAATACTGGTAGATACAGTAGATGGAGTACTCTAGATACAAAGAATATACAAGGTGGTACAAAAATAATAGTATAACCCACCTAAGAGCAAAACCTCGAGTCCAGGCAAAAGAAGCAAGTGCGCCTGCCGCTACTGTACTGACGGAGCGGACCTGAAAAAGGCTGTGGCACAACGGGGGTGAGTTGCCAACTCGTGAGTAATAAATAACATCTACACAGGCTATCGCAAGTATGCACACAAGCATCCTAGCATCTATAATACAGGTATGAAAGGATATAATAGCAGGTATGTATGCCAATGACTATACTAGCAAGTATGTATGCAATATAAATATACTCATGATCCGCATATGTAAGTATAAGAAATCATCTTTTTCCCTTTAAGAATCTCTTTTGAAATACCAGCATAATACCAATAGAATCAACAAGAACCTGTGTCCAGCAACGACACCTCAAAACTATCATAAATCTCATATATACATGTCATAGTATCTCTGGCCTTAGCCATCCGGCTGACCCAGCTCAATATCAAAATCTCATCATCTCGCAGCCACGGTCGGTATCCTGTGGATATCCGCTGTGCCAAACAGTCACCGGTAGGTAATCCGTCCCCTGCCAGGCTCAACGTCAACACCACATTCATCTTGCCCCGGGGTACCATACCGGGCCCACCATGTACCCGAGACGGTTCATCCAACTCCTCGAAACGGGTCTCGAAAACCACAGCAAACTCATGGTGGACGACACATACATCACTAGAAAACCGCAATTTACATATTTTAAAAATATAATAAGTTTAGAAATTTTGCGGCTTTCCCCCGAAATCCAGAAATATCATAAAATCTCAAGAAATTCTCATAAGTGCATATGTCAATGATAATGAATGCATATGGTATCAATAATCAAGTTGCGATGTGTGATTAATAGACTAGGCATGAACAAATAATATGATGAGATACATGCACATGAATAGCAATCCTACGATTTCATTTTAAGGAATTAAAGGCAATAGCACATGTTTAAGTGTCAATTATAGTAAAAGGTTTCAATTTAAAGGTTATTTAGTGTGGTGGCATGGCAATTACCAGGGTGTGTGTGTAAGCATGAATAGTGCTCGTGCTGCATATAAAAACCCTGGCAATGGTGTAGGTGTCCTATAGAATGGGTTCGTATATGTATGGCAATATAAGGCATGAATGTAGCAAATAATCATACAAGTATTACACCCCTAATTACTAACATTACTAAGAATATTTTTAAGCTACTAAAACTATCGGGCGACTTGCGCCATCCAACGATAGTCCCCCGTAGATGTTACATCTACTCACAGAAATCCTCAGCTAGCTACGTCCGATCACCGCTTTCCCTTTTCGTGCCGCATCCGAAGCCTCAGCGACCGAACCTGGAATTTACATCAATACAAGACATAAGGTTACATATCATGAAACGACGCAAATCCCGAACGAGAATATCTACGTCCACAAGCTAGGCACAACGTGCACGAGGTGCGCGGAACGCACGCGAAAATCACAAAACTAACTAGAATCGTCGATTAGGCCGCCCGGAAAAACTGAAACCCGAACACTCAAAATCCGCACTAACACATCCTAAAAGTCATAGGATACGCTAAAAATGTCATCAAGACATCGCAATTAATTCATCACAATATTTTAATAAAAAACTAGTAATCTAGAATTTGCAATTTGGTGCAAACATCGACAATTAGCGACAAAGTTAACACAATCCAACACAACCATCCAACCACACAACTAGTTACCCACAATAACACAATTTTAACTCATTTACCATGCTACAAAACCCAATATCCAAACACAACCCTTTCTTGAATTTGGTAATTAGCAATCTTAATGAAAATTTCACACAAGTTTAACATAGGTTAGCATAATATGAAGCCACTTAAGCAAAGTAACCTTAAAGATTGGTTTAGTAATTAACTAGATAGCTAATTAGCTTTAATTAATCTCTTAATGGTGTTCTAAACCCTAAATTAATTTCAAACCATGAACTTTTAAAAATCTAGAATGCAAATAACACTAAAATTAACACTAAAACAATTTCCAAAGTTCTAATTAGCACACTTTAAACTACAATTTAACCAAGGATTGAAATTATACCTCACAAGCCCAAACCCTATGTTGCTAAAGCCTCCCAAGATGCCATATTTCTCCAAGATTAGAACCAATTTGGGTTTGAGAAGAGAGGGAATAAGTTTTTGTGTTGAAATAGTGAAGGATTTGTTGATTTTTGTTGAATTTTGAAGTGAATTTGTGAACAAAAGAAAGAGGGAAGATGAAGGAGGGGAGCTGCTGGAATTTCGGCCAGAAAGAGGGAGAGGGGGATGTTGTGGGGTGTGGGAAAAGTCTTGGTCAACCCACACCAAACAAGTAAAGACCCATACCCAATAAAAAAATCCAAAATCCTTAAAAAACACTTCTTTTCTACCCAAGAATGAAGTCAAAGAGGCAAGCATTTTTTTTCCTTGGGTTGCTGGAAATGGGCCGGCCTAGGGCTGAGGGAAGAGAGAGAGAGGTTTTACAAAAGAAATTTTTTGCAAAAAGACCCCCTACAAGTCCAAAATTGCAAGTTTTAGCTTAAAATTCAATAAATTTCGTTTTCCATAATAAAATTTAGTTAAAACTCAAAATAAAATACTAAAAATTTATATTACAACTAGATTTTAATTAACATAATTATAAAGATTAAAATTAGCCCAGAAAAATTTGTATTTATCGCTAATTTAATGTATTTTCTTACCGCCTTAAAATAATATTAAAAATTGAAAAATTAGGGAAAATTTTTAAACGACCAGAATTTCATAATTAACTCATTTGCTACTAAAAACTAGCAATTACCTATCCAAATTAGGTATAATTAGCCCTAAACTGCAAAATAACAAAAAGGACGGTTTTCGGAAAAATACCGAATTTTCACCGATTTTCAGGAAAACACCAAAACGACATTTCAAGGCGTTACAGTGTGCTTGATACCGGCTTACAACGCTCAATGCGTATGCTACATCTGTTCTGGTACATAACATCGCATTCATTATAGAGCCTACCGCAGAAGCGTAGGGTATAATCGACATGCGATCCCTTTCCAAATCAGTCTTGGGAGACATCTCTTTGGAGAGGGTGATTCCGTGACAAGCCGGTAGATTACCGCGCTTAGAATATTCCATACTGAATCTCTTCATTATGGTGTCTATGTACCTGGACTGCGAAAGTCCCAACATCCTCTTTGATCTATCACGATAGATCCGGATCCCCAGAATGTAGGTGGCATCACCCAGGTCTTTCATAGAGAATTTATGTGAAAAGAATCTTTTGACTGACTGTAATATAGGAATATCATTTCCTATTAGGAGAATGTCATCCACGTACAATACGAGGAATACTACAGCTCTCCCTACAATCTTACTATATATGCAAGGTTCATCTGGATTTTTGATAAAGTCAAATTGTTTGACAGCATCATCAAAACAGATGTTCCAACTCCGCGATGCCTGCTTTCGTCCATAAATGGACATAAGCAGCTTGCATACTTTACCGCTGCTCCCACTCTGAATGAATCCCTCTGGCTGATCCATATAGACGCTCTCTTCCAAATTACCATTTAGAAAGGCCGTCTTTACGTCCATCTGCCAGATTTCATAATCGTGGAAGGCAGCAATAGCAAGAAGGACCCGAATGGATTTAAGCATAGCTACCGGAGAAAAGGTTTCATCATAATCCAAACCAGGTCTTTGACGGAAACCCTTTGCAACAAGTCTAGCCTTATTGGTTTCAACCTGTCTATCTACACCAATCTTCTTTTTGAAGATCCATTTGCATCCTACGGGTTTTACCCCATCTGGAGCAATGTCCAAAGTCCATACTTTGTTAGTGTACATGGACTCTATTTCGGTCCGCATTGCATCCAGCCATTTCACTGAGTCACCGCTCTGAATGGCTTGCTGGAAACTAGTAGGCTCATCATAGTTAATAGTGCAATCCTCTCTATCCCCGTCTATGAGAAAACCGTAGTATCTCTCGGACGGATGAGATTGCCTACTACTCTTGCGGAGTGGCATAGGGATGTCCTGTTCTCCTGAACCTTCTTGTTCTACCAAGGTTTCAGTAATAGCTTGTGGTTCTGGAATTTCTTCCTGTTCTATTTCGCTCCCACTTGTTTCCTTTTCTAAAAACTGATATTCTAGAAAATGGGCATTACGATAAACAAAAACTTTTTGTTCCTCTGCGTAATAGAATAGATACCCCTTGGAGTTCTTTGGATATCCCACAAACTTACAATGTACTGATCGTGCCTCGAGCTTGTCCGCATGCTGCTAATTAACAAAAGCCGGACATCCCCAAATCTTTAGATACTGAAGATAGGGTTTCTTCCCACTCCACAGCTGATATGGTGTGGTAGGCACAGTCTTGGTAGGAACTAGGTTCAAAAGATATGCAGCTGATTCTAGTGCATATCCCCAGAAAAATCGCGGTAACTCAGCTTCACTCATCATTGAACGAACCATATCCAATAGGGTTCGATTCCTCTTTTCTGATACATCGTTGTATTGTGGTGTGTATGGAGGAGAAAGCTGAGAGAGAATACCATTCTCTTTTACGTAACCCAAGAACTCGGCACTCAAGTATTCACCACCTCGATCAGATCTCAGTGTCTTGATACTTTTGCCGGTTTGGTTTTCCACTTCATTCTTGTATTCTTGGAATTTCTCAAAGGCCTCGGATTTATGCTTTATTAAGAAGACATATCCATACCTAGAGAAATCATCCGTAAAAGTAATGAAGTAGGAATAACCACCTCGTGCATGTGTAGACATAGGACCGCACACGTCACTGTTTACGAGTCCTAAGAGCTCGCTTGCTCTTACTCCGTGTCCAGTAAACGGAGTTTTTGTCATCTTTCCTATGAGACAAGATTCACAAGAAGCATAAGATTAATATTCGAACGGATTCAAATATCCTTCTCTATGTAACTTAGTCAACCTTCTCTCATTGATGTGCCCTAGTCTACAATGCCATAAGAAAGCCTGATTTAATTCCGGAGACTTTCTTTTAAGTGTATTCTGGACATTGAAAACCTGCGCTTGACTTAATACGTATATACCGTTATCCAATGTACCTGACCCAATCAGAACTTGATTTAGGTGGATGTTAACTACATCGCTTATGAATGTAAAATCATATCCCTCTCTTGAAAGTGAGGACACCGATATGATATTACAAGTCATACTAGGTATATATAAACAGTTACGTAAGATCAATATATGCCCACTTGTCAAACCTAGGCGATACTCTCCCACGGATTCAGCGGCCACGCTCATTCCATTAGCTACTCTGAGAGACAAATCACCTACCTTCATAACTCTACGGTTTCTCAAAGCATGGAATGAATTACAGATATGAGATCCTGCTCCGGTATCTAGTACCCAGGAAGTAGAGTTAATTGACAAACAAATCTCAATTACAAATACACTTGAGGCTGAAGCCACAACATGCTTCATATCCTGGCCACTGGCTTCTAAAGCCCTGCAATCATTCTGCCAATGCCCAATCCCATAACAATAGGAACGTCCCTCTTTTACTATATCCAGTCCCGAAACTTTTGCCCTTCTCTTTCCTTATACTTCCCTGGTTTCCATCAGGGTAGAAGGTAGAGACTGTAGAATCAAGTCAGTATCTGACTCGTTCTCCAACGTGGTCTTCAGGTCCTTGAGCTGATCAGTACAGCTAGTCATTGTAAGGACGTTGTCCCCTACAGATGACCCGTCAGCCAACCTCGTTTGAATTAACTCATTCGAGGTTTCATATCTTGTGATATGAGATTGCTCTCCATATAAATCTTTGTTATGGAGAAAGTTGGAAACTAAGTCCATCTTCTCGTGCTGCTTTTGGTATACACCATCAACTGAAGTTAACACGAGGCACTTAGCTTTCGCTTTATCTTTTTCCCTTGTCTGACGGATATCCATATCCGTGACAGTGGAAACTGGACCTGGGACGGCGGGATCTTGAGTAGTAATAGGGTGGTCCAGCTTGTCATAGGCAATGGACATCTGGACAGACCTTTGCCAGTCATATAAGTCAGATTTAGTCAATTTATTATCTAGATGTAACCTAGTCATGGTCACATGGTCGCTGCAATTAAGAGAGAGAGAAGAAAACATTTTAGCATGATGCTCTTGCAAGTTTAGAATGGTTTTTAATTTATCTAAACAGGATGGCTCCCACTGTTTCTCAAATCCCTCCTCAAACCATAAAAGAAGAATTAGCTAGGACTATTCTCACCGTCCAATTCTTGCTTAACCGTTCAGCCAGGTCAGTGTCGATACATCGAGAGAGGTTTTCCAACGCTTTCGCGAAGTTCCTTAATTAAATAACCTCTTTTCTCTGGGGGCGTAGCCCCGCTGACACCTTTCTAGGCACCTACTTGGTTTATAGCATTGATCGTTAAGTGACGAATCTCTTGATAAGTAGTATATACTCACAGTTGGATCGAGATCCAAAATATCATCGTATGATAATGTTGAAGGAATCCTACCAACATTCATCAAAGTCCAAAATGGTATGCTCTTTCTGCAAATTTCAGTTTCTTTAGAAATTCCTGTTAGTTATTGATTAATCCAAAAATTGTAGTTTACCGTAATCAGAAACGGCGTCGCTTCGCAGCTAGCCGGTGAATACGGGTCGATCCGCAGGGATGTGTTAATTTCTAATTTTGTGTTATAACGAGTTGATTCAAATCGTGGTTGGTTTTTTTATCGATTGAGTTTAAGATGAATTTATGTGATAAGAAAGGACTCGTTAGGGTTAGGTCGAAGGTAGGGGTGTTGAGATCTATGTTTTCACCTCTTTCAATGCCATGATTTAAGCTTTTTAGAAATATCACAACAATTATTAGCAAAGGGGATTAGGATGATCGGGAAGAAACAAAGTTTCTTCCTCTAGATCCTTGTCCGTCCTTTCCTATTAATTGATGTGATCTTCATGGATGTCATATAAGTCCGGCCTTTTATACTAAGGTTCACCGTTACCTTGTAGGTAGGGTGCCGTAGGGGGCGGATCGTATATGAATGCATGAAGATTTCGTTTTAAAAATAAGTTGGCGTTGAAGGAGGTGAGAGACATCCATCTCTCACTTACTCCCTTGTTCCTAACCCTAACGAGCGAGGATTTTATTCGCTCATTAGGGAATTGTTGCAAAGAGACATTTTTATGTTTATGTTTTAAAGGTTAACTACTTGGTGCAAATTAAGGAGGATTACACTAGAGCAAGAATTAAATAACTAGGGCAAGTAAAAGATTATACTAAGGCAAGAATTAAATAAAACTAAAGACTTACAAGAAAAGATGATGCTCCGAATTCTTCAACAAATCTCACTTTTATTGATTATCAAGAGGCATACATTTTTTTAGATCTAGATTACAATTTATAAGTAACTAGTGAAGCTAGGGTTACAGACTCTCGTAGACATGACTTTACTGATTTACCCCCTAAAAATCACAACACCAGAACCGTCGCAGCAACAGAAGAAATCTCCACCGACCCGGGCATTAGATGGTCGCGGATCCGCGGCAGATACTGGCTTGGGCCGCGGATCCGCGGCCCGTTGGTGGTGTTGGGCTTCCAACTTTCTGTGCTTTGTTGATCTTGTATTGGGCCTTCTGTTTTCACTGTGCTTTTCTCTGTTGGGCTTTTTGTTATTCTTCAGATTCTCAGTGAAACTCGTAAGGATCTTTTTGACCGTTTCACTTGACGTTCGTCTCGGCTTGAGTAAGACCAGTGTGCTGGTTGGTCAAAAGTCCATTTCTTGTATCATCTTTGTCTTTTTCACTGTATTTGCTTCAAAAGTCTGTATCCTGTATCATGTAACAAACGATCGTCAAAAGCACCTGTTTACTTATAAATTGCACAAAAATGGGGCGTATGAATTGCAATATTATGATGTGAACAGTTATATGTATGCCCTAGAGGCCATTACTGTACATAGGATGTATATTGTAGTGGATGCTGGGACATATATAGGGAGGACTTTCTTGCTCGACATGATAGTATGCTATCTGGTTACACTTTACCTTAACGTGTATACTGATTGTCTCTCTGTTACATGTTGGTAAAGCCCTTAGGATGTCTACTTGACTACCTGGACTATGATGCGGATCATACTAGTGGGGACATGGTAGTCCATAAGTAAATCCTTCAAAGTCCCTAGTCGTGGGTGTATCGAGACGGGGTATCGATATACCAGAGTAGACTAGCGTGTACCTTCTTGACCCATACAGATGGGCGATGGATGATCCCATATCCATCGGTGTTTGACACCAGGGATGATATACGGGTGCTCAGTGGAGACTGGGTACACTGGACGGACTCGCCGAGAACTCCCAGATGGTATTATACCTCACGTCAGATGGCAGTTCTCTGGTGACACTGGTACAGAGTAGTCTGTTGACCCGAAATCGTCATAGAGTCTTGTGTGGTTCCCACTGTGCTTTGATTTCCATCTTACCATGTCCAAGAGGGCGTGCAAAACGGTGGTTTTTGGGTACAGTCCCGAGTCACATGGAGGCAATGAGCGATAGGAGAGGATTCGTCTCTCCCGGTATAGGGAGTTGATGTTGCGCTGTGTTCGATTGGCTATAACAGGAAATCCCTGGCCAGGGTTGCTGAGATTTACTGGTAAGTGTTACCAGTAGTTTCTCGAATTGTTATAGACCTCGTATCGACACGACTTATCGAGCTATTGGGGTCTGACGTTGACCACCCCTAGGCAAGATATGCGACATATCAGACGATCAGACCGGACTGTACGGTAGTGTTACTGGTTGGATTCACTGGAGTGTGAGCGGTCTTGCTCGTCAATCTTCTGATCGCTCAATACCCGGGTGGCCGTTACGTTTAGCAGACCGCTTGCGGCTTGTGGGTGTTTGATATGATCATCACCTGCTGCCGGCGTATTGACGAGTCTTTAGAGTCCTACACAGAGGTTTCCTGGCTCAAGCGAAACGAAATAGGAGCGCATATGAGATATGTGCGGGACCGAGAATAATACGAGTATGTGATACTATATTCGATTCTCGCGATGTGACATTTATCGGTTATATGCGATATAGCCGGGTTATCGGATCAAGTGTTGATTCGATAAGATGTTACTAATGATACCAGTCGGTTATGTGCGTCATGACCGGATCGTTAAATCAAGTGTTGATTTAATGATTTAATGCATAATTATATATTTGATATATTACTTTGCATTAACTAGTATCGGTTCACTTTAAATGGATATTTCTCGCTCGGATGTGCGCATTGCATATGCGATATGATTTTGTGCACTTGTTTGTATCATATTTGATGATGCATGCAAATTAGGGTTTGTGTAAAGAATTAAACCTTGGTTAAAGAAATGGTTAGGGTTTTTATTTGATTATTCATTTATTCATTTGTTTTTATTTTTGGAAAATAAATTGCATAAAATAGAATGGTGGCTTTCTTTTGTTTTCTTTTATGAAGCTTCATGAACTTTTGACTTAGTCACCATTTTGTCTCATGCTTAATCCTAACCAATTCAATTAACTCAAGTTAATTCTCTACACCTAACCATGGTGAGAATTATGATAAGAATGGTTTTTTATTTATTCTTTAATTCTTATCATAAGTTTTTTCTTCTTCTTCTTCATCTTCTTTAAAAGAAGAAAGCAAGCTCCATCAATGGTGATTGATGGAAATGAGTGAGAAATCCAAAACTAAAGTCTACCCACTTCCTATTTCTTCATCCTCTACCTCTTGCCAAGTAGTAGAGTGTGTTTCCTTCACAAGTTTTCAAGACTTGGTGAAGGTGGAGCTCGATCTAGTGATGCTTCGACGTAGATCATCTTCGGCACGTCGTCGACGACCTAGCCCGTCCATTCTTCGATGAAGCCGACGCTAGAGCCCGGATTTGATTTGGACAGCGGAGAGGACCTCATCTCGGAGCCGTGGAGGTGGAGAACCGGATCTACAAAGGTTATATTTCCGTATCTCTTAGTTAAGTG
Source organism: Agapanthus africanus (assembly GCA_030015575.1). Taxonomy (NCBI): domain Eukaryota; kingdom Viridiplantae; phylum Streptophyta; class Magnoliopsida; order Asparagales; family Amaryllidaceae; genus Agapanthus; species Agapanthus africanus. The sequence continues at coordinate 221,185,812 of JASDDO010000016.1, read as the reverse complement.
TTAACTAGTTAGCTTTTTTGCCTAGTTTTCTAGCAAACGATCCGTAGTCGGGTCTCTCAGCACCTAGAAATTTTGAAATTGGCATGTTCGATGCCTTGTGAGACCTCACTAGAGTGCCTAGGAACCCTACAGTGGTATCAGAGCCTAGCTAGAGCCTTAGGCGAAGTCCAGACGCAATTTGAAGTCCGATCGAACCAAAACCCAAACCCGGATCATGCTCTCTGTACATTTTTGAAAACAGTGAGTTTTTCTATATTAAAAATATGCAGAAAAACATGCAGGAATATATAAGAGTTACTGTGAAGTCGTATGCCCTAATTCCATTAAAGCGCCGCGCTTCCGCGGCACGAGCATGGCTCGTGCGGCGGAACCACGGCCATTTTGTCGTGTTGTGAGGTGATGTTTGCACAGTAACTCCTATTTAACAGTGCTGGTTTTCCTGGGTATGTTTAATATTTTTTCAAGAGTTGAATTTTCTGGGGTTGTTTTTGGGATTCGAAAGTTCGATCGGATTATCAAATTTTGTCTATTTGGCTTTCCGGATAAATTTTAGAATATGTTAAAAAGTTCGACCGGATATAAATACCCACTTTTTCCCCTGTCAGGAAATTTCCATGTGTTGGATTTTTCCGTAGTTTAACGACGTTCTAAGTAGTGCAAGTAACGCGATGGACCCTCTAGAAGACAACAAACCTTAACTCGATTATGTGACCGTCTTGAACTGCCCTTTGAACCTTCGGGTTTGGGGCAGTACGGCGTGCCATATGTGAGGCGTTGGCTTGACCCTTCTACGGCTGGACCGTTGGTACTGAGGCACGAACTGAATGTTGTTAGACTTATTTCATGTGTTGATCTGTATCGGGAAAAGTTAGGTGTTCGATTGTTCGATCGGAAAGTTTGACATTTTCTATTTATCCGGAATGGGATACAATAATTGGAATTCACAAGAAGTTATGAGATAACTAAATGAATGTTATAAACATAGCACTTTAGTCTCACATGATCGGTTGCCACGGAATTTTGATGCGATCAAAAGTCCGTCGCAATCACGTAGCGTACGCGGATATTCGCCGGGTAAACTTAATAGACAGCCTCACACCATAGCCCCGACCAAGTGACTGTAGGAGAACCCCATCGCCGAAAGCATCCGTTCGGGTGCTCGCGGCAGCGGTGTTCCGCCTTGGTGCACTTCGTCGACGGTATCGGGGGTGCGGCCGCCTACTGAAGTTTGCGACGAGTATTTGATCAGGATGTCGGGAATCTTGTTGAATTGCCCGACTTGGTATTGAAAAGTGTTTTCAATAATGAGACTAAAATGCGGGGTTTATAATAGTTAGGCATGCGATGTCTAAGAAATTCATTTGGTCAGGCATGTGATGTCTGAGGTGGTTGCGGATTCCAACTGTTGTAGTTTTACACTTTCCTTTCTGTGACCGTAAGTGTAATATGCGATATCGCCGGTTTCGTTACTATATGTCAACGACAATTGGGATGGACATATTTACTTACGTTGATGACATGTGATGTTATGTGTTGCTGGATATGTTATATTGGATCGTCGTGTTTGAATAGCCGGGGGTTTTTATGTGAGATGAGTGTTTTTCATTTTCATTCATGTAAAAACTTGTATGTAATATTCTTTTATTGGGGCACTTCCAGGTTGCGGAAGTAGTCACCTTTTGTATATTATTTACTTTTCCGCACTAGGATAGACCCAAGGAGGAGGGCACAAGTAACCGGGTTCTGGAGTCCAATGGGAGACCAACTCGAGGAGTCAAGTCCGGGTCTCCTAACTCTAGAATTGGTAGGATTGCTTGCCGCTCTCGTAGGGGTCTAGTGGTGTGGGTTTGGCTATTCATCGCGACCGTGGAATCCGTGTTTTATACTGGCTCGTATTGAAAACACGGACGTCCTAGTATATCCAATATTTCATATGTTTCTTCTGCTGCGATATCTGTGATGTGATGTTCTGTGATAGATACATTATATAGTATATATGATATATTATATAGACGTTACTTATGTTTTTCACCCGCACTAGCCCTGCCCCGCTCTGTCGTTAGTTACCTAACCTAACGGTGCACGAGAGGACATCGAGGCGAATGCGGATGGCATAAGTGTAGGTCGTATTTATCTGTGATGTTTAGGTACTTAAATGATGGGACTTCATTAATATGATTAATGAAATAAAAGAAACCTAAGATGTTGTAGAATCGAATTTAAAAATAAAACAAGTAGCTACAGTTCTTGCTTTGCACAGCGGTATATGTGATATATCCTGCACCTTATTCGATAAGAAAAGGACCGAGATCCCTTCACCGGGAGTGACTCCTTTAGCAATAACTGGCAGATGCTACACACTCGGTTTGTCTTTTGATTGCTTTTAAGAGGTTTTTCTTTCCACAGTGATATATATGATATATCCCGCTCCTTATTCGACGAGGAAAAGACCGACGATCCCTTCACCGGGAGTGACTCCTTTAGCAAAACTAGAAAAGCCTCAAAAACACTCCATTTCAAAATTCATTCGATCCTACAACGATATCAAGTTCATTACGCAATAGGTTTTCAGAAAAACCTGTCGTAGCCCTCCATCATTTCAGATAAGTTGTATATAGTATTCGTGCTGCATTTGTTGGCTTTCGTCAAGGTGCAGTGTGCGGTAGCTATATGCTGCTTATCTGCCAGCATATGATGCGATTGGATTAGGGCAGTCGTGCGGCTTTGTTGGCTTTCGTCAAGGGTCGTGCGGGTGGGTTTAATTCGATCAAGAAATGTACGGGTTGAACTTGACTAGCGGGCTATGGTTTGTTGGCTTTCGTCAAGGTCATAGCACGCTAGGGGCAAAATATTATCGGGAATTTCAAGTGTTGAAATTTGCAATGAGATTGCATACCTTTTATGAGATAGTTGGATCCCGATACCCGCTGCGAGTAATTGTTACTCCTGGGAGAGTTTTATACATTACAATTAGCCGATCAAGTAGGTGTCTAGAAAGGTGTTAAAGAGGTTACGCCTCTGGGAAAACGAGGTTTACATTAATTAGGTTCGTGCGAAAGCACGGGGCACCTCCCTCAAAGTACCGACACTGGCCTGGCTGAAAGATTGGCGAACTTATAGTGTGTAATTAATCCCGGCTAGTCTTTCCTTTTAGGGTTTGAAGGAAGATTTGATAAAAAGCAGTGGGAGCCATCCTGATTAGATAAAATAATAACCAATCTATTCTTGCAAGAGCGCACGCTGAGTGTTTTCTTCTCTCTCTCTCTTGGTAGCGACCATGTCACGCCTTAATCAAGATAATAAAACGGATTATTGACCGAACCCGCTTGTTATACTGAGCTGGGGAACGTTGGTCCCGCTCCAACTTATAATTGTTATAAGATAGAGCAGGAGATTGGGGAATACCAGATTTCCCGTGCCGCCCAAACGAAGAGAGTGCATGCTGATGCATCATCTTCGGGTGTGTTCATTATACAGAACTGTTTCTCAGTATCCTCCGCATCCTGAGTATATGATACCGGATCAGGATCACAGATATGTAATCTGTTACATAGGGCTACAAAAGGGTAGAAAAACTGAGAACGGGTGATAAGTTTCATGAGGCAGAAAACGGGGCAAGTGTTGCAGCCAAGTCTGTTGGTCACTGTCACCCTGTATTACCAATACATTGATTCTGAACGAATGTTATTAGATACCGAACCTGATATACAAAATCATATCAGTCTCTTTATTAGTAAAGAAAGGATATAATTTTGTATTGTTGGATAATGTTTTGAACATTTCCTATATCAAAAGTTGATCGGTTCAGGCACGTTGTCTAAAAGCATTAACGTTATAAATCAAACTACAGTTCCATGAATACAGAACACACACAAGAGGAAGAGTTCAGAAATGAACGATTCCTTCTTGAGGTATTGTAGACTAGGTCAGATCAATGTGACCCGACTAGCTAGAGTTACATATAGATGCATATTTAAATCAGTTTAAATTTACATCTTGTGGAACTCGCCAGCCATGTCACAAAGATAAGATGACCATAGCTCCGTTTATTGGAAACAGAGAAAGAGTTAGTGAACTCTTGGGATGATACATGTTGATATATGTAGGTCCCCTGTCTACACATGCCAGGACTGGTTCTTTATACTTCATTACGTTCTCTGATGATCTTTCGAGTTTCAGACCTATGTTCCTGTTGAAACACAAGTCCGAACCTTTTGAGATATTCACAGAATATAAGTTAGAAGTAGAGAACCAATACGGGTATAAGTATTATGACCTATGATGAGATCAAGGAGGAGAATACTTGAGCACAGAAATCCTGGACTATTCTAAAGGAGAATGAGATTCTCTCTCGGCATTACTCCTCTGAATACACCATAGCACGATGGTATATCGGAGCGGAGCAATCACACCCTATATGATAAGGTGTGCTCTATGATGAGTACTACTGAGTTACCTATTTCCTTTTGAGAGTTATGCACTTAAGAAGCTGCATACCTATTGTATAGGGTTCCAATCAAATCAGTTGCCTACCATTTCATATGTGATATGGAAAGGGAAGAGCCCATGTCTTAAGCTAGTTAAGATTTGGGGTTGTCCGGCTAATGTCTAAAATCAAAATCCGGACAAGCTCGAGGCAAGGTCTGTTATGTAGAACTGGAAATGTTCCAGCTATACAAACTGCAGCAGATGATTTGATAGAACCAAAGGATTCAGTAGATTCCAATGAACCTCAGCCTCTCCGCCGATCTAGTAGGGTTCCTCACCCACATGAGAGATACTTCGGTTTCTCTATGACAGTGGGAGCGAGGATTGCATCATGAGATGATGACGCAACTAGTTTCGAGCTGGCCATCAGGAGTAAGACTCTGTAAGAATGGCTGGATGCTTAGTGATCTGAGATGGAATCCTTATACACCAACAAATTATGGACTTTGGTTACTATATCTGAAGGGTTAAATCCCCATCAGGAGCAAGTATATCTTGAGAAGATTACTTGGTGTACATGGAAAAGTTGAGACTTTCAAAGCTAGACTTGTTAAAGGTTTTCGTCATTGACCAAGCGTGGATAATGATGAAACCTTTTTCCAGTGGCTATGCTTAAGTCCATCCAGATCCTACTTGCCACGGCTATACACCATGACTACGATATCTGGTGGTTGGGTGTCATGACAACTTTTCTAAATGATGTTTTAGAAGAGAACGTCTGTAAGTACACAGCCAGAGGGCCTCGTAGACAGTGGGAGCAGCGGAAACGTGTGCAAGATGTTTTATAGGATAAATCAGGAATCGCGGAGTTGGAACATCTGTTTTGATAGATTCGTCAAAGAGTTTGACATCATCAAAATGGTAGATGAACCTTGTATAAACAAAAAGGTAGTAGGGAGTATGGTGATGATCCTCGTAGAGTACATGGATGACATACTCTTGATAAGAAAGGAGTTTCTTATGCTACGCTCGATCAATCTCCGTTTATCACAAAGATTCTCCGTGTAGGATCAGAATGATACCTCCTAAATCCTGAGTTTTGGATCTATGAGATAGATTTAATTGGATGTTAGGATTCTCACTGGTTGTAGTGAGATAGTATCAATCGATCCTGGGGAGAATCACTGGAAGTGTTCCAGGGTGATAAAGACGACTGAATGTCAGTCGCAGGCATTGTCTTTACCCTCAGTACAGGGACGGTATGTTGGAAGAGTTCCAAGCTAGATACCGTGACATACTAGACGATAAAGGCAGGATACATCGCTACTTAAGATGCTACCAAAGAGGCTGTTTGGGTGTATATTGGTTCATGAGATGAACTACGTTCCAACCATTGTGAGACAATGGAGTTGTGGCTTATGCCAAGGAACGCCGGTCCCATCAGTGATCCAGACTTACACTAAGGCAGTATCGCCTGATCATGGAGATGGTTGATCTCCAGGGTGATCGAGGTTAGGAGAGCAGACTCAGAGGATAACACGGCGGATCCACTCACGAAGGCCTATTCCCAGAGAGAGACTTTTATGGGATGGTTGAGTATGAGATACTACAACCACTGCTACAGATGGCCCTAGTGCAAGTGGGAGATTGTTAGTTATATGTATGCCCTAGAGGCCATTACTGTACATAGGATGTATATTGTAGTGGATGCTGGGACATATATAGGGAGGACTTTCTTGCTCGACATGATAGTATGCTATCTGGTTAGACTTTACCTTAACGTGTATACTGATTGTCTCTCTGTTACATGTTGGTAAAGCCCTTAGGATGTGTACTTGACTACCTGGACTATGATGCGGATCATACTAGTGGGGACATGGTAGTCCATAAGTACATCCTTCAAAGTCCCTAGTCGTGGGTGTATCGAGACGGGGCATCGATATACCAGAGTAGACTAGCGTGTACCTTCTCGATCCATACAGATGGGCGATGGATGATCCCATATCCATCGGTGTTTGACACCAGGGATGATATTGTAAGTCCGTGTTGCCCACCCCGGTCCTTACGGGGAGGCGGAAAACATAATAAAAATCGAATTTTTAATGACTTAGGCAACATGGACCTTGCATGTGAGGATCTTTGCTAAACTAAAACTAGCTAACCCTAACTACAAAGTAGCTAAGTGATGAAAAGTTATACCTTTGGTCTTTAGTCCTTCTCTCCTTGCTCGTCGGAACGGTGGAAAGGTCTCACCTTGCTAGTCTTCTTCCGTCAAAGAAAGATCCACTTGAAAGCCACCACCTTTAGCTTCAACTCCAAGCTAGGAGCAACTAGAGTGCAAGAAATGCTAAGACTTGAACCCTAGAAGTGAGTAGAGAAGATCAAGTGAAGGTTTTTCTCAAGCCCTTTTGTTTCTCAACACATGAGAGGGAGAGAGCTTGAGGGAGAGGATGAGCAAGAGAGAGAAAAGATATGATAGAATGAATATTAGTGAGCCATTCTCACTAATATGTGTGAGTTATTTTAATTAGATAATTAGCTTGAAAATTGTCATGGTAAATCATGAGGTGACCATTATCATTTCATTATAAATGCAAATTGCAAGAATCAAAGAGCATCTTCCAAATGAAATGATCATGGTCAAATTGTCAACTTGGTCAACAAGTCAACAAAGTCAAAGTGTCAACAATAACAACCATGCACAATAATTAAGCTAATTATTAATTAACAATAACACACACAAAAACAATAGGGTTAATAAAATGACAATAGTCATTAACCCTAAACAAGGTCCTCTCCCTCAATCTCAAGCAACCGTGCATACGCACCCGCATTCGTGATCCGAGGAACACGAACACAATGAGAAAAACCAATCTCAAATCATATACTAGGATCTGGCTTAAACCAAAGCCCGCTAGTATAAACTGTCCGGACAGCAACCGTGCAGAAGTGCGCGGATGCGAACGAACCCTGTCGCAAAACCATGCGACCTCTACTCGTTTTGCCTAAAGGCGAATAGCTCTCTGTGTGGGACTCTAAAGACTCGACACTACGCTGGCAGTGGGTTTAACCACAGACCGCAAGCGGCACTAGCTGTACGTAACGGTCCCCAGGTAGATGTCGATAAGAAGACTGACGAGGTGAACCCCATCTGCACTCCTACTGAGCCTGTATGTGACAGTCTCCGTACAGTCCGGTCTGTTCGTCTGATACATCGCATGGCGGGCCTAGGGGGGCGGTGAACGTCAGTCCCCTAATAGCGGTACAAGTCGTGTCGGAGTGAAGCCCAGAACACCCTGAGATAACACTGGAAGCCTACCAGTATATCTCGCTTGCCCTGGCCAGGGACTACTCGTGTAATGGCTCTCCTGGACACAGCGCGATGTCAACCCCCAATACCGGGAGAGACGAATCCTGTCTAACCGTCACTGCCTCCAAGTGCTTCGGGACTGCACCCAAAAACTACCTGTTTGCACGACTCCTCTGAGCCGTGGTAGGGTAGTAATCAAAGTGCAGTGGGAACACACTCGAGGCGAAGTGACAGTGTCAAGTCAGCGGACTAAGCTGTACTCATGTCACCTGGGAACTGATAACTGACGATAGGTATATTACCAACCAACAGTTCCCGACGAGTCCTGTCCAGTGTACTCGTAACCTAACGAGCACCCGCATACTATCCCAAGTACGACGTACTAACGGCTGTGGGACAGACCGTCTCCCACACTGGGATGAGAAGCGCATACGCTGGTCTACTCCGGAGTATCGATGCCCTGTCTCGATAGTCCAACGACCAGGGACCTGTGTAAGGATGTGCTTATAGATTACCCAGCTCCCACGAGTGCGAGCGCCATCGCAACGCTGGTAATCAAGCACAGATCCTAAGGGCTCTACTAATATGTATACCTGCAATATGCTAAAAGAAACACATGCACATATTAAAGCAGAGACAAACCAAGTAGCATACTACCATTTCGAGCAAGATTGTATATACAACTGTGAATATCCCAAGCTTCCATCAAGTAATATACAAACTAGTATGATACAGTAATGGCCTCTAGGGCATATACACTAACAATCTCCCACTTGCACTAAGGCCATGTACTGGCGTATCGAAGACCTATCATCTCGATCAGCCGCTCGAACTGAGTTTGGGGCAAGGCCTTGGTGAATGGATCTGCTGTGTTATCCTCTGATGCAACTCTCCGGACCTCGATCTCCTGGCGATCTACGATCTCCCTGATCAGGTGATACCGCCTTAAGATGTGTCTGGATTTCTGATGGGACCTGGGTTCCTTCGCTAAAGCTATAGCCCCGTTGTTGTCGCAATACAGAGGTATTGGGTCAACAATGGACGGAACCACCTGAAGTTCTTTCAAGAACTTCCTCATCCAGACAGCTTCTTTTGCGGCATCAGATGCAGCGATGTATTCCGCTTCCATAGTCGAGTCAGCAACGGTTTCCTGTTTGGAGCTCTTCCAACACACCGCCCCTCCATTGAGGGTAAAGACAAAACCCGACATGGACTTGGAATCATCCTTGTCACTCTGGAAGCTGGAGTCAGCAAAGGCCTCAATCTGCAGGTCTTTTCCGCCATACACCAAGAACATCTCCTTAGTCCTTCTCAGGTACTTGAGAATGTTCTTTACTGCTATCCAATGTTTCTCCCCTGGGTTTGACTGATACCTGCTTACCACACTCAGTGCATAAGCCACATCCGGTCTGGTACACAACATCGCATACATTATAGAGCCTACCGCAGAAGCGTAGGGTATAATAGACATGCGATCCCTCTCCAAATCAGTCTTGGGAGACATCTCTTTGGAGAGAGTGATCCCGTGACAAGCCGGTAGATTACCGCGCTTGGAATCTTCCATACTGAATCTCTTCAGTATGGTGTCGATGTACCTGGACTGCGAGAGTCCTAATATCCTCTTGGATCTGTCACGGTAGATCCGGATACCCAGAATGTAAGAGGCATCACCCAGGTCTTTCATGGAGAACCTGTGTGACAAGAACCCCTTGACAGATTGTAGCATAGGAATGTCATTTCCTATTAAGAGAATGTCATCCACGTATAAAACGAGGAATACTACAGTTCTCGCTACAAATCTACAATAGATGCATGGTTCATCTGGATTTTTGATAAAGCCAAATTCCTTGACTGTCTCATCAAAACAGATGTTCCAACTCCGCGATGCCTGCTTGAGTCCATAAATGGACTTGAGCAACTTGCACACCTTTCCGCTGCTCCCACCCTGAATGAAACCCTCTGGCTGGTCCATATAGACACACTCCTCTAAATGACCATTTAGAAAAGCTGTCTTTACGTCCATCTGCCAAATCTCATAATCGTGGAAAGCAGCGATGGCAAGAAGGATCCGAATGGATTTCAGCATAGCTACTGGAGAAAAGGTCTCGTCATAGTCCAAACCAGGTCGCTGACGAAAACCCTTTGCTACCAGTCTAGCTTTATAGGTCTCAACCTGTCCATCTACACCAATCTTCCTTTTGAAGATCCACTTGCATCCTACGGGTTTTACCCCGTCTGGAGCAATGTCCAACGTCCATACTTTGTTGGTGTACATGGACTCCATCTCGGTCCGCATTGCATCCAGCCATTTTACCGAGTCGACGCTCTGAATGGCTTGCTGGAAGCTAGTAGGCTCATCACAATCTAGGATGCAGTCTTCTCTATCCCCGTCAATGAGAAAACCGTAGTACCTCTCGGGCGGATGAGACTGCCTACTACTTCTGCGGAGTGGCATGGGAATGTCCTGTTCTTTCGAACCTTCTGGTTCCTCTAAGCTTTCAGTAATGGTTTGTGGTTCTGGAATTTCTTCCAGTTCTACTGTGCTCCCGCTTATCTGATTTTCTAAAAATTCAGTTTCCAAGAAGCGGGCATGACGAGAAACAAGGACTTTTTGCTCCTCTGCGTAATAGAAGAGATACCCCTTGGAGTTCTTTGGGTATCCCACAAACTTGCACTGTACTGAGCGTGCCTCGAGCTTGTCCGCATGCTGCTTTTTTACAAAAGCTGGACATCCCCATGTCTTAAAGGATTTAAGACAGGGTTTCTTCCCACTCCACATCTGATATGGTGTGGTAGGCACAGTCTTAGTAGGAACTTGGTTCAAGAGATGTGCAGCTGTTTCCAGTGCATAACTCCAGAAAGATCGCGGTAACTCAGCTTTACTCATCATGGACCGTACCATATCCAATAGGGTTCGGTTCCGTCTCTCCGATACACCGTTATGTTGCGGAGTGTATGGAGGAGTAAGCTGAGAGAGAATTCCATTCTCTTTTAAATAATTCAGGAACTCGGCACTTAAGTATTCTCCACCTCGATCCGATCTTAGAATCTTGATACTTTTGCCGGTCTGTTTCTCCACTTCATTCTTGTATTCCTGGAATTTTTCAAAGGCCTCGGACTTATGTTTCATTAAGAAGACATAACCGTACCTTGAAAAATCATCCGTAAAAGTAATGAAGTAAGAGTAACCGCTTCGCGCATGTGTAGACATTGGACCGCACACGTCGCTGTGTACGAGTCCCAAGAGCTCGCTCGCTCTTTCTCCGTGTCCAGTGAACGGAGCCTTTGTCATCTTTCCCATGAGACAAGATTCACAAGTGGCATAAGACTGATACTCGAACGGATCCAAGTATCCTTCTTTATGTAACTTAGTCAACCGTGTCTCATTGATGTGACCCAGTCTACAATGCCATAAGAAAGCCTGATTAATATCTGGAGACTTTCTTTTGTGTGTATTCTGGATATTGAAAACCTGTGGTTGGTTTAAAACGTAAATACCGTTGTTTAATGTACCTGACCCAATCAATACTTGATTAAGGTGAATGTTCACTACATTACTTACAAATGCAAATTCATAACCTTCTTTAGATAATAAAGATACAGATATGATATTACAGGTTGCATTTGGTACATAATAACAACTACGCAAAACCAAAAAGTGTCCATCAGATAATCCCAGGTGATAGTCCCCCACGGCCTCTGCATCCATGCTAGCACCGTTCGCAACTCTGAGGGTCATGTCACCTGCCTTCAAAACTCTACGCTTTCTCAACGCCTGCAAAGAATTACAGATATGAGATCCTGATCCGGTATCCAATACCCAGGATGTAGAGTTTATTGATAGACAGTTTTCAATAACATACACACCTGAAGCTGAAGCTGCAACTCGCTTCAAATCCTGTGTTCTGGCTTTCCAAGCCTTGCAATCTTGTTTCCAGTGGCCACTTTTGTGACAATAGAAGCATTCTTCCTTCCCCACCATCTTCCCCGCTACTTTTGTTGCTTTACCCTTTCCCTTCGTATCCACTTTACCGACACCGCCTCTTGGTTTGGCGGGGGCTTTCTTCTTCTTGCCCTTGGCTTTCGCCCTGGACCTAGAAGAGGAAGATCCTCCTACAAACAAAGTGGATGTCTCCCTACCCTTCTGTAGGGTGCCCTCAGCAGTCCTCAACATGTTCAGAAGCTCGGCAAGTTCAACCTCCTTTCCTTGCATGTTGAAGTTAAGAACGAACTGGGCGTAAGTGGAAGGAAGGGACTGGAGAATCAAATCGGTATAGAGTTCATTCTCCAACGTGGTCCCTAGGTCCGCGAGCTCCTCTATGTAGCCGATCATCTTAAGCACGTGGTCCGCTACTGATGATCCGACGGCCAACCTTGCCGAAAAGAGCTTCTTCGACACTTCGTATCTTGCGATACGAGACTGCTCTCCATACAGTTCTTTTGTATGGAGAAATATGGACTCTAAATCCATATTCTCGTGCCTCCTCTGATGTTCGTTGTCCATCGAGGCTAGTACGAGGCATCTGGCCCTCGCGCAATCTATCTCCCATGTCTTACGGATTTCTACATCCGCGACGCTGGAGGTGGGACCTGGGACAGGGGGAGCTTTGGTGGTAAGTATATACCCCAGCTTGTCATAAGTGATAGCCATCTTGACATTCCTGAGCCAATCTTTGTAGTTTGGCCCTGTCAATATGTTTTTATCTAATAGTAACTTAAGTCCGGTCATCTTGAATGGTCGCTGCAATTAGGAGAGAGAAAAGAAACACTTTAGCATGATGCTCTTGCAAGTTTAGAGTGGTTTTTAATTTGTCTAAACTGGATGGCTCCCACTGTCTCTCGAATCCCTTCTCAAACCGTAAAGAAAAGGATTAGCCGGGATCATTCTCACCGTACAATACTTGCTTAACCGTTCAGCCAGGCCAGTGTCGGTACTTCGAGGGAGGTTTTCCAACGCTTTCGCGAAGTTCCTTAATTAAGTAACCTCTTTTCCCTGTGGGCGTAGCCCCGCTAACACCTTTCTAGGCACCTACTAGGTTTATAGCATTGATCGTTAAGTGAGAGTTTTCCCGGGGAGTAGCATATACTCACAGTAGGATCGGGATCCAAATATCATCGCGTGACGAAACTGAAGGAATCCTACCAGAATCACCACACTCCAAATGGTATGCAAATCTAGCAAGTTTCAGTACTTATGAAACTCCCGATGTGGATTTTTGCCCCATGCTCTTATGACCTTGACTAAGGCCAACAAATCATAAGTCACATGTCAAGTTCTACCCGTCGTTATCCAGGTTAATTTGAACCCACCCGTATCCACCCTTGACTATGGCCAACAAGGCAATACGACTGTCTCAAACCAACGCATTCTATCTATGCAACATATGAATACCCACCAGCTACCAAACACTGTGCCTTGACTAAGGCCAACAAACACAGCTTGAATACCGTTGAATATTCATATGAAACGACGGAGGGCTACGGATGGCTTTGGCGAAACCGTGAACGTAGTGAACTTGATATAATCGATGGAACGAGATAGCTTTTAAAAAGGAGTGGTTCAAGCTCCGCGTTTAAAAGTTTAGTTTTGAAAAGAACCGAGTGGTTTTCAAAGTGTTCCAATCGACTTTTACTTGGTTTATTTCTTGCATTAGTTCTTTTAATGCGTCCCATCATTTAATCCTACCATTGCAGAAAACAACCAAAATATGACGTACGCTTATGCCATTCGCATTCGCCACGGGGCCCCGTCATCACCCGTTAGGTTACTTAACTAACGACAGAGCGGGGGCTGGGCTAGCGCGGCTGTAAAACATAAGCAACGCCTAAATAGTTATATATATATATATATACAGCAATGATAGACATTACAGATCACAGATGAATACATTGGATATACTAGGAATCCGCAATGCGTTCGAGCCTGCAACGCAAAGCGGATTACACGGTCGCGGTGAATAGCCAATACCCCACCCAAGACCCCTACGGGTGCGGCAAACTACCCGCCAAGCACCCGAAGCGAAGCAACCTCCCTCACCACCGTGAGTAGGCCACTCGGCACTTCGAGTACCCGGTAGTTTGTGCACCCCCTCCATGGGTCTATCCTAGGAGCAAAAACAGTAAAAAGAATTATACAATGACGGCAACAACCCCGACCCGGTTGTGCGGCCATACAAAGAATATTATTACATCAATTTACATGTTACAAATGAATGAAAGAAAAACAACGCTCATCTCACATCCAACCCCGGCCATTCACCCGCGACAATCCAATCCATTCATATCCACAAACCAACAACAACAATCACAGATCATGTATAACCCCGACTAATCGTCTTATAGCGATTAGCCGACGTTTAATACATGCAAGCATTACAGATATAACCGATGTAGTTAAAGCGTAGTGAAGTTCCGAAAAATACGGATTTATAGGCCCACAAAAGCAAATTTTAGTTCTGGAAAATCTGGGCATATAATATATATTCTAAAAATCCCAAAAACAATACAGAAAGACACTGCACGAAAAACGATGCAGTGACGTCATCAAACCGCGGCGCTTCCGCGGCACGAGCCTACCTCGTGCGGCGGAAGCGCGGCGGTTTGGATGATTCTCTGTCTCGTTTTTCTTGTGTGTTTTTAAAAAACCCTGAGATGAATTTACAGATATAAAGTTTTCTATTTTGAGCAGAAAAAATTTCAACAGAAACTAGGGTTTTTCAAAGTTCGGTTTTTGGATTTTTCGGTTTCGAAACTTCGTTACACTTCACTACCTAGCTAGTTTGAGTTTAGTTAGGCTCTGATACCACTGTAAGTCCGTGTTGCCCACCCCGGTCCTTACGGGGAGGCGGAAAACATAATAAAAATCGAATTTTTAATGACTTAGGCAACATGGACCTTGCATGTGAGGATCTTTGCTAAACTAAAACTAGCTAACCCTAACTACAAAGTAGCTAAGTGATGAAAAGTTATACCTTTGGTCTTTAGTCCTTCTCTCCTTGCTCGTCGGAACGGTGGAAAGGTCTCACCTTGCTAGTCTTCTTCCGTCAAAGAAAGATCCACTTGAAAGCCACCACCTTTAGCTTCAACTCCAAGCTAGGAGCAACTAGAGTGCAAGAAATGCTAAGACTTGAACCCTAGAAGTGAGTAGAGAAGATCAAGTGAAGGTTTTTCTCAAGCCCTTTTGTTTCTCAACACATGAGAGGGAGAGAGCTTGAGGGAGAGGATGAGCAAGAGAGAGAAAAGATATGATAGAATGAATATTAGTGAGCCATTCTCACTAATATGTGTGAGTTATTTTAATTAGATAATTAGCTTGAAAATTGTCATGGTAAATCATGAGGTGACCATTATCATTTCATTATAAATGCAAATTGCAAGAATCAAAGAGCATCTTCCAAATGAAATGATCATGGTCAAATTGTCAACTTGGTCAACAAGTCAACAAAGTCAAAGTGTCAACAATAACAACCATGCACAATAATTAAGCTAATTATTAATTAACAATAACACACACAAAAACAATAGGGTTAATAAAATGACAATAGTCATTAACCCTAAACAAGGTCCTCTCCCTCAATCTCAAGCAACCGTGCATACGCACCCGCATTCGTGATCCGAGGAACACGAACACAATGAGAAAAACCAATCTCAAATCATATACTAGGATCTGGCTTAAACCAAAGCCCGCTAGTATAAACTGTCCGGACAGCAACCGTGCAGAAGTGCGCGGATGCGAACGAACCCTGTCGCAAAACCATGCGACCTCTACTCGTTTTGCCTAAAGGCGAATAGCTCTCTGTGTGGGACTCTAAAGACTCGACACTACGCTGGCAGTGGGTTTAACCACAGACCGCAAGCGGCACTAGCTGTACGTAACGGTCCCCAGGTAGATGTCGATAAGAAGACTGACGAGGTGAACCCCATCTGCACTCCTACTGAGCCTGTATGTGACAGTCTCCGTACAGTCCGGTCTGTTCGTCTGATACATCGCATGGCGGGCCTAGGGGGGCGGTGAACGTCAGTCCCCTAATAGCGGTACAAGTCGTGTCGGAGTGAAGCCCAGAACACCCTGAGATAACACTGGAAGCCTACCAGTATATCTCGCTTGCCCTGGCCAGGGACTACTCGTGTAATGGCTCTCCTGGACACAGCGCGATGTCAACCCCCAATACCGGGAGAGACGAATCCTGTCTAACCGTCACTGCCTCCAAGTGCTTCGGGACTGCACCCAAAAACTACCTGTTTGCACGACTCCTCTGAGCCGTGGTAGGGTAGTAATCAAAGTGCAGTGGGAACACACTCGAGGCGAAGTGACAGTGTCAAGTCAGCGGACTAAGCTGTACTCATGTCACCTGGGAACTGATAACTGACGATAGGTATATTACCAACCAACAGTTCCCGACGAGTCCTGTCCAGTGTACTCGTAACCTAACGAGCACCCGCATACTATCCCAAGTACGACGTACTAACGGCTGTGGGACAGACCGTCTCCCACACTGGGATGAGAAGCGCATACGCTGGTCTACTCCGGAGTATCGATGCCCTGTCTCGATAGTCCAACGACCAGGGACCTGTGTAAGGATGTGCTTATAGATTACCCAGCTCCCACGAGTGCGAGCGCCATCGCAACGCTGGTAATCAAGCACAGATCCTAAGGGCTCTACTAATATGTATACCTGCAATATGCTAAAAGAAACACATGCACATATTAAAGCAGAGACAAACCAAGTAGCATACTACCATTTCGAGCAAGATTGTATATACAACTGTGAATATCCCAAGCTTCCATCAAGTAATATACAAACTAGTATGATACAGTAATGGCCTCTAGGGCATATACACTAACAGATATATGGGTGCTCAGTGGAGACTGGGTACACTGGACGGACTCGCCGAGAACTCCCAGATGGTATTATACCTCACGTCAGATGGCAGTTCTCTGGTGACACTGGTACAGAGTAGTCTATTGACCCGAAATCGTCATAGAGTCTTGTGTGGTTCCCACTGTGCTTTGATTTCCATCTTACCACGTCCAAGAGGGCGTGCAAAACGGTGGTTTTTGGGTACAGTCCCGAGTCACATGGAGGCAATGAGCGATAGGAGGGGATTCGTCTCTCCCGGTATAGGGAGTTGATGTTGCGCTGTGTTCGATTGGCTATAACAGGAAATCCCTGGCCAGGGTTGCTGAGATTTACTGGTAAGTGTTACCAGTAGTTTCTCGAATTGTTATAGACCTCGTATCGACACGACTTATCGAGCTATTGGGGTCTGACGTTGACCACCCTTAGGCAAGATATGCGACATATCAGACGATCAGACCGGACTGTACGGTAGTGTTACTGGTTGGATTCACAGGAGTGTGAGCGGGCTTGCTCGTCGATCTTCTGATCGCTCAATACCCGGGTGGCCGTTACGTTTAGCAGACCGCTTGCGGCTTGTGGGTGTTTGATATGATCATCACCTGCTGCCGGCGTATTGACGAGTCTTTAGAGTCCTACACAGAGGTTTCCTGGCTCAAGCGAAACGAAATAGGAGCGCATATGAGATATGTGCGGGACCGAGAATAATACGAGTATGTGATACTATATTCGATTCTCGCGATGTGACATTGATCGGTTATATGCGATATAGCCGGGTTATCGGATCAAGTGTTGATTCGATAAGATGTTACTAATGATACCAGTCGGTTATGTGCGTCATGACCGGATCGTTAAATCAAGTGTTGATTTAATGATTTAATGCATAATTATATATTTGATATATTACTTTGCATTAACTAGTATCGGTTCACTTTAAATGGATATTTCTCGCTCGGATGTGCGCATTGCATATGCGATATGATTTTGTGCACTTGTTTGTATCATATTTGATGATGCATGCAAATTAGGGTTTGTGTAAAGAATTAAACCTTGGTTAAAGAAATGGTTAGGGTTTTTATTTGATTATTCATTTATTCATTTGTTTTTATTTTTGGAAAATTAATTGCATAAAATAGAATGGTGGCTTTCTTTTGTTTTCTTTCATGAAGCTTCATGAACTTTTGACTTAGTCACCATTTTGTCTCATGCTTAATCCTAACCAATTCAATTAACTCAAGTTAATTCTCTACACCTAACCATGGTGAGAATTATGATAAGAATGGTTTTTTATTTATTCTTTAATTCTTATCATAAGTTTTTTCTTCTTCTTCTTCATCTTCTTTAAAAGAAGAAAGCAAGCTCCATCAATGGTGATTGATGGAAATGAGTGAGAAATCCAAAACTAAAGTCTACCCACTTCCTATTTCTTCATCCTCTACCTCTTGCCAAGTAGTAGAGTGTGTTTCCTTCACAAGTTTTCAAGACTTGGTGAAGGTGGAGCTCGATCTAGTGATGCTTCGACGTAGATCATCTTCGGCACGTTGTCGACGATCTAGCCCGTCTATTCTCCGATGAAGCCGATGCTAGAGCCCGAATTTGATTTGGACAGCGGAGAGGACCTCATCTCGGAGCCGTGGAGGTGGAGAACCGGATCTACAAAGGTTGTATTTCCGTATCTCTTAGTTAAGTGTTAACTAGTTAGCTTTTTCGCTTAGTTTTCTAGCAAACGATCCGTAGTCGGGTCTCTCGGCACCTAGAAATTTTGAAATTGGCATGTTCGATGCCTTGTGAGACCTCACTAGAGTGCCTAGGAACCCTACAATTTCCGATATAGATTTTTTCCCCATGCTCTTATGACATTGGCGTTGGTCAAAATATCATAAGTCACATGTCAAGTTCTACCCATCATTATCCTGGTTAATTTGAACCCACCCGTACATATCCTTGACGTTGGCCAAAATGATAATGCGACTGTCTCAAACTAACACATCTATCTATGTGACAAATGAAATACCCAGCAGCTACCAAACACTACGCCTTGGCGTTGGTCAAAATACATAGCTTGAATACTACTGAATACCCAAATGAAATGACGGAGGGCTACGAATGGTTTTGGCAAAACCGTGAACATAGTGAACTTGATATAATCGAAGGAACTTGATACTTTTTAAAAGGAGTGGTTAAAGCTCCTCAATTAAAAAATTCTGATCTTTTAAAATAACCGAGTGGTTTCTTTTAAATTTGTTCCAACGATTAAACTTTGGTTTATTTTCTTTGCATTATAATAATGTGTCCCATCACTTATCTTATCATTGCAGAAAACAACGAAAATACCATGTCCTCTTATGCCATCTACATTTGCCACGGGGTCCCGTCATCACCGGTTAGGTTACATAACTAACGACAGAGCGGGGGCTGGGCTAGCGTGGGTGTAAAACATAAGTGATGTCTAATAGCTATCATATATAGATATTGTTCATTCGTTAAACGCAATAATAAGCATTCCAGATCACAGATGGACTTTATTGGATATACTAGCAATCCACATTTTGTTTTGAGCCTGCAATAAAAGACGGATTACACAGTTCTGATGAATAGCCATTACCCTACCCTAGACCCCTACGGGTACGGCAAACTACCCGCCAAGTACCCGAAGTGAAGCGGTCTCCCTCAACAAAGTGAGTAGGCCACTAAACACTTCAAAGTACCCGGTATTTTTTGCACCCCACCTTGGGTCTGTCCTAGGAGCAAAAACAGTAAAAAAGAAATAATACAACGGTGGCTACAACCGCAACCTGGATGTGCCCCGCAAAAGAATATTACATCATATTACATTTACATCGAATGAATGAATGTTAAACCCATCTCAAACCCGGGCTAATCATCACAACATTCCAATCAAGTCCATATACACAAACAGTAAACATTACAGAAATGTGCAACCCCCTGCCAACCGACATAATAGCAGTTAGGGGAGGTTTACGAACACATTAAACATTACAGATAAAAACCCGATTAGCATTTAGTTTAGAACATCGATCGACTACATTTATCCGTGTCTACCCCAAAAGCAAACCTGCACTGAAGTAACCTGGGTAGAAATAGAACATGCAGGAAACCAAAACACCAGGAAACATGAATAACAGAGCAAATCCGAGTCAACTCGGAGTTGACTCGGCGGCGGATCCGCGGCACAAGCACTCTATTGCCGCGGATCCGGGGCCGTAAAACCGAGTTGGAACATCGTATTTTCCCAGTATTCTTATATTTCCCTGCTGTGAATTTTAAGGCATATCAAATAGTTTTTTAAACATGTTTAAAATTAACAGAAACTTGGGATTTCCGGGGTTTCGTTTTCGTGTTTTCTGACGATCGAAGTTCTAATCAGTTGCTAACAAGCTAGTAATGGTTTAGTTGGCTCTGATACCATTGTAAGTCCATGTCACGCACCCCACGAACTTGCGAGGAGGCGGAATATATGAAAAACGATTATCAAAGCTTCGTAACACGGACTTGAGCGCATGAATCGTATCTAAACCGTTACTAGCAAACTACGAAAGGTTTAACTACTCAGATTCGAAGTTATACCTCAGGTTACTTGTCCTTCGGGTCTTCATCACGGTACTCCACTCCCCGTAGGCTCCTTGGAACATCGGCACCTCAACGGCCTCCTCGAATCAAAGATGATCCACCTGAGAGCTCCTACTATAAGCGTGATCTCTAACTTGAGATAACTAGGTTGCTCAAAGTGCTAATCTAAGCTACCTAGGTGATATAGAGTGGGGTTATGGATGTATTAGTCTAGCTAACCCTTGATCTCAACACATGAGAGGTTAAGGTTAGGGTTTCAAGAATGAGAGAGCTTGAGGAGAGAGAAGGTGATGATGAGAATGAATTGAAATTGTTTCTCACTTCTAATATATTATGAAGCATAAAGAATTATCAAATGAATAAATCAAATGCATTATCATCATGCTTCATTAAATTTGTGCAATGAATCATCAAGTGAGTCATTAAGCAATAAATGCTTTATTGACTCACTTGAATGATAAATCTCATGAGTCACAAAATCAATTAATGCTAATTCCACCTTACCCTCCAACTCACCATACTTCTAGAAGCTTCCCGGAAAATTACGAGAACGCCCCTCCAATCCGTGAAAACACGGAAAACTTTAGACTGTATAAATCCAATAAACCGATACTAGAATCTGGCTTAAACCAAAGCCGGCTAGTAAAAACTTTCCGAACGTCGTACGTGCGTAAACACACGTATGCGTCCGAACCCTTGTCGTAAAACCATACGACCTCAATATCATTTCTCCTGGAGCAGGGAAACACTCTGTGTGGGACTTGTTCATATCAGATTTTTGCATTTTTATAACGCCCAATTTTTATCATATTGCTTATCGGTAGGTACTCTTGAGCCGTGTTTGCTAGTCAAATTGCAGGATACAGGTTCTCAGCTCTAAATAGTGAAATTCGTGGAAAAGCACGACAAATTACGGATTACTGCCAACCACAAATAAAACACGGGTCTCCGCTCTCTATCCATATGTTGCCACACACCAGTTTAAGGGACAAAATAGCAAATCAATGTCATTTCATGCACAAAGCTCAATGTCAACACAAGATCCAACATATATACGCGGAGCTCGAGGAAATCATGGCAAAAGATCCACATCACATCACCTTTTAATCTACTGAAATTCTGGAAGAATTGTGAAAGAGCTTCTGAGAAAAGTACTATACCACACTGAAGAGGACTGCACACCAGGGAAGGTCACAAAATCTTGTGACCTAACTCATCATGAAGGCCGCGGTTCCGTGGCACGAGCGCGCTTAGGCCGCGGAACCGCGGCCATACTGGCTCAGTGGACGACCGTATTTTGGGGGCAGATTGGTAATTTCATATATGGTCTGAAAGTTGCCCAAGTGTTTCAGTTCTCTGCCTATAAATAGTCCAGAACATGCCAAAGCCAAGGGTCCTCATTCTTGTATTTAGATTTTAGAATACATGTTGTTAATCTTCTTCCTCTTCTCCATTAAAAACTTGTAGTGAGCTTTTGTAAGTGAAGAATGAATAAAAGAGTTCTCTTTGTTATCATGCTTGTCTTGTTCTTTTGTTAGTTATAATTGCTTGTAATTTTCATTTGCTAATCTAGTTGTTGTTATTTGTTGTTTGTTTCTTTCTTGTTCTCTTTTCTTTATCCTTAAACAACAATGATGCTTAAGCTTGATCCTTGCCAAGGTGAGGTCTCAAATAGCTAGTTGTAATCTTCTAACCTCTTTCTTTCTATCTTCCTGCTTTGTTTTATTTTCTTTTTCTTATAATGGGTGAGTAGTTTTTATACTTGTTAGGGTAGGATAAGGAAAGTTTGAGAGAAGGAAATCTCTCTCTCTCTTTTCTTGCCCAACATCTTAATTCGGACTCCCGTTAATTGAACCACAATCCGCTCCCTACGGCACCCTATCCTACATGATAGCGGTGATTCCTTAGTGAGACCGTTGTGGTTGAATTAACCGGAGGTTAAGGCTAAGAGCCAAGAACGGACGGACAAACACCAAAAGGAAGAACTTATGCGTTGGAAAGCCTAGCTTATACTCGCAAGTTCCTTCCTAGTCGTGCTAATCCCCGTTGTTGCCGATTACCGTAACACCGATATTAAGAGTGGCAATGAAAGAAGTGAGCGACTCCTTGTTAGTTATATGTATGCCCTAGAGGCCATTACTGTACATTGGATGTATATTGTAGTGGATGCTGGGACATATATAGGTAGGACTTTTTTGCTCGACATGATAGTACGCTATCTGGTTGCTCTTTATCTTAACATGTATACTTTCTGTCTCTCTGATTACATGTTGATAAAGCCCTTAGGATGTGTACTCGACTTCTAGGACTGTGATGAAGATCATACTAGTGGGGCCTGGGTAGTCAATGAGTACATCTTTCATTGTTCCTAGTCGTGGGAATATCGAGACGGGGCATCGATATTCCAGAGTAGACTAGCGTATATCTTCTCGACCCATGTGATGGGCGATGGATGATCCCATATCCATTGGTGTTTGACATCGGAGATGGTATGCGGGTGCTCAGTGGAGACTGGGTACACTGAACGGACTCGCCGAGAACTCCCAGATGGTATTATACCTCACGTCAGATGGCAGTTCTCTGGTGACACTAGTACAGCTTAGTCTGTTGACCCGAGATCGTCATAGAGTCTTGTGTGTCTCCCACTGTGCTTTGATTTCCACCCTACCACGGCTCTACTGAGTCGTGCAAACAGGTGGTTTTTGGGTACAGTCCCGATTCACATGGAGGCAATGAGCGATAGGAGGGGATTCGTCTCTCCCGGTATTGGGGGTGGATGTTGCGCTATGCTCGACTGGCCATAACAGGAAATCCCTGGCCAGGGTTGCAGTGATATACTAGTAAGAGTTATCAGTAGTTTCACGAATGTTATGGACCTAACGTCGGCATGAATTATCAAGCTACTGGGGTCTGACGTTTACCACCCCTAGGCGAGATATGCGACATATCAGATGAACAGACCGGACTGTACAGTAAGTGTTACTGGTTGGATTCACAGGAGTGTGAGCGGGCTTGCTCGTCGATCTTCTGATCGCTCAATACCCGGGTGGCCGTTATGTTTAGCAGACCGCTTGCGGCTTTTGGGTGTTTGATATGATCATCACCTGCTGCCGGCGTATTGACGAGTCTTTAAAGTCCTACACAGAGGTTTCCTGGTTCAAGCGAAACGAAATAGGAGCGCATATGAGATATTTGCGGGACCGAGAATACTGCGTGTATGTGATACCGTATTCCATTCTCGCGAAGAATGTATCGATTGGTTGTATGCGATATAACCTAGTTATCGAATCAAGGATTGATTCGATAAGTCGATACATTGGATACTAGTCGGTTATATGCGACATGACCGGATCGTTAAATCAAGTGTTGATTTAATGATTTAATGTATAATTATATATATTTGATATATTACTTTGCATTAACTAGTATTTGTTCACTTAAGATGGATTTTCTCACTTCATGTGCACATTGTGTATATGATATATTTTTATGCACAAGATTGTATCATGTTTGATGATACATGCTTGTTTGGGTGTATGTTTGGTTTAAACCATGGTTGGTCAATGGTTAGGGTTTCACTTGATTTATTTCACTTATTCTTTTATCTATTTATTTTGGTTGAAAAGGAAAAGAAAAACTAAATGGTTGCTTTCATGCTAGAAGATTCTTGTAGTTTCATGCATCTTTGACAGAAGGAACCATTTTGTCTTCATCTCCTAACCCTAACCATTCAACTAACCTTAGTTTATTCTCTACACCTAACTATGGTTGCTATATGATAAGTATTCATTTATTTTCTATTTTGAAAATAACTTATCACATTCTTTCTTCTTCTTCATCATCTTCAACAAGAAGAAAATCTTGCCTCCATCAATGGCAACTTGTGAAAATGTGTGAGAAATCCAATTCCAAAGTGAACCCATCTCCTATTTCTTCATCCTCTACGTCTTGCCAAGTAGTATAGGGTGTTTTCTTCACAAGTTTCATGACTTGGTGAAGTGGGAGCTTGATCTTGTGATGCCTCGACGTAGATCATCTTCGGCATCGAAGTCGACGACCTAGCCCGCCCATTTCTCCGATGAAGCCGATTCTAGAGTCCGGGATCCGATATGGACAGCGAGGGGACATCATCATGGAGCCTAGGAGGTGGAGGACCGGATCTACAAAGGTTGTAGCTTCTTTCCTTTAAGTTAAAGTTGTTTACTTGTATCGCATCACCTATACATCTAGTTAATGATCCGTATTAGGGTTTCTCGGCACTTGTAAAATTTTAATTGGCCATGTTTGATCACTTGTGTGACTTCATTAGTGTGCCTAGGAACCCTACACTCCTAACTCAAACTAACCTAATCCTAACCCTAACAAGCTCTCTATATATATCATTTTAGCACATAGTTAATCTAAAAAAAAACCTGGACATTTGGACTTAACTCGTTAAAGCACATAGAAAAAGATTCCCATCTCTCTGCGGACGACCCGTACTCAACCGGCTAGCTACAAGCGAAACCGTCTTGATTGCGGTAATTAACTAAGCACGCAAAAACTCTACCAATCAAATGGTGCCGTTGCCGGGGAGACGGTAGTTTATTTCTTTGTGTAATTTCGGGTTAATTTGTGAATATAAATATAACCGAAAAACAACAAAAAATAAATACATTGTAAAAAAATCATCTCGTTATTTTTGATTAGTTTTTGTGCAAGTTTGCAGGATAAAACGAAGCTCGAGTTCAGTGCCAAAGACGTGGGAAGTTAGACCCATATCTCGCGGCTACACCACGACGGATTAAGACGGAGACAACGGTCTACTGTAAAATTCTGGAGCCGATCCAGTAAGCAAATTAAGATTCAGGAGCTCCAAACAAGCAGAGGACACCCAACAGAGCACACACCAGAAAACGAAAACACCAACTCTCCATTCTTGCCGCGGAACCAAGGCATAAACAGACTTAGGCCGCGGAACCGCGGCCACTTGGTGCCCTCATCAACTCAAAATCACTGTGAGTCCTTCTGCTCTCTTCCCCACTCCTCTGAACTCCACTGAACTGTATTTTCTGCAGCATTCTTTGCGCAAACTCTCTTCCCCCTTCCAATAAAATTTTTCTTATGCAGGATTCTTTGCGCCGCGGTAAAAAAAGTAAAAATTGATTGCAGTTGATTGTTACTGCTTTGCATATATTAATACGGACTTTAAGGGGCTTGAAACCAATCCAGATTGGGTGGGGATTTCATCACCCTTCCCAGGACCCCAGAAATCAAAAAAAAGCATATGCATTGACCATTGCTTAATTAAAAAATACTAGACTCAGCCTTAAGGACTTCGTGCTCAAGAGGGCAGAGGACTAGTTACAGGCATCGGCCGTTTATCCTATCCTGACTTTGAAGTGTGTCCAAGGCAAGTGGTTACTTAATTAGAACCACTACTTACGTAGTGGAGAGCCTCCCACTTACCTGGCACTTACCTGGCCGCAATTGGCGGAGAAAAGGCGGTTTGAGGTCCTATTTCTAGCCCTTTTGAACAGTTAGGAGCTGTCTAGCTGACCTAGGTGACCCTAGATCTAGGTGTGATTGTGCATATCTTGTTTGTGATTACTTGGAGCCGTAAGTCCGTACGTATTTCTGTAAAGCTCTTTCTAAAAAGAAAAAAAACACAAAAACCAAAAATTTTATAAAAACTTGCCCTTTGTCGCCAGAATCCATTTTTCACCCACCTCCTATCGTTTTTTCTCCATTAACGTTTTCTTACCCTCACCTTCTCCGCATTGACATACACTAAACTCGTTTAGTGTATATCCTCTTGGACTCGGGATACTAGCGCCCGCCTAGTCCGCGTTACGTTAGTCGCTACCGACTACGCGATCGACTCAGACGTCGAAACTCCGTCCACGCCTCTTTCACCCTTACCTTTGCCGGCCAACTCCGACGTTGATCCAAATTCTGTTCATACATCCTCACCTTCACCATCACCAACCTCTTCTTCTGCGATGTCAGGATTTAATCCAAACATCTCTTTGACTCCCCCGGGATTGACTCCACCTCCTACGGATGCAAATAACCCACCACCGCCTGTTGTAACGCCGCAGCGAATCGCGCTCCAGGATCGTTTCTATCCCACCCGTTCTGCACTTCCCACTTGTCTTTCCCTTCCACCGGCCAATGGGGATAATTTTGAAATTAAGCCCCACTTCATTAACATGCTTCCGAAATTTCATGGGCTTGAATCTGAAGATGCCTATATCTTCATCAACAAGTTCCAAAATGTTTGTGCCATGATGAAAACTACCCAGCTGTCGGACGATGCTATACGGCTACGGGTCATTCCGTTCACTTTATGCGATCTTGCTGAAAAATGGCTGTATAGCACCGCTTCCCACTCCATAACCAGTTGGGACGAGTTTGTGAAAGCGTTTCTCAAGAAATTCTATCCGAATCATAAAACCGCAAGGATCCGTAACGAAATCAACCAATTCTCTCAGCTTCCTACTGAACCTTTCTGGAAGTGCTTTGACCGGTATAAAGACCTTCTTGTTCAGTGTCCTCACCATGGTATCGAGAAATGGAAACTTTACCAAACCTTATACGAGGGCCTGAACCCAGCAACCAAGAAGTTGTTGGAAACCATTTGTCAGGGCCACTTCCTATCGAAATTTGACGAGGAAGCGTGGCAATTCTTCGACGACCTTGCGGAACAAACGCTTCAATGGGAGAGCACCAGACCAACTTCTTCTTCTTCTTCCTCCACCTCTACTGGTTAGTCTAGGGTAGGAATTCACCAACTCGATGTCTCTATTGCGATGAAAGCTGAAATGGCAGCAATAACGAGAAAACTTGAAGCGATAAAGAGCAAATATTCATCTCCTGCTCCTACCCCTGTTCTTCCCATTCGTACCATTTGTGCTTGTTGTTCCAATCCTTCTCACTTAACCGAAGAGTGTCCTTACAATCCACCATCTCAAGGACAGGATCAGGTTAATGCTGCATTTCAGCAAAGACCTAGAAATGATCCATACTCTTCCACCTACAATCCCGGTTGGAGGAACCACCCCAATTTCGCCTGGAATTAGAATCAGCAACAATTCCAAGGCAATAATTTCCAGAGGCCCCCTCCTCCGCAACAACAAGCGCAACAATAAACTCAACATCAGTTTCAGCAGCCCCTCCAACCCCAACCTTTTCAAAATCAGACGAACAACTTTGCACCCAACAATTCTTTTCCGCAAAACAACTTTGTTCCGTCAAACAATGATAAGGTTTCCTCGTTAGAACGAAGTCTGGAGGCGTTCGTAAAACAATCGACACAATCCACCGACAACATCCAGTCATCTATTCAGTCTTTGGTGCAACACACTGCTGCACACGGGCAAAGCATCAAGACCATCGAAGCCCAGATTGGACAGCTGAATGCGGTGTTAAGCGAGCGAGAAAAGGGGAAGCTTCCGTCCCAGCCACTCCCAAATCCCGGTCACCCACATAATGTACATGTTGCTCTTGAACAACAGAACCATAATGTGAGTATCGTGACTACATTGAGATCGGGAAGGATGCTGCAAAACAATATTGGCACACGGATCAACGATGACACCCCGGCCGCTTCTTCTTCTTCTTCTACTTCTTCGTCTTCTGAGCCTATTCTCCATTCTTCAAAAGGCTATTCCTCTTCTTCTGCTCTAAACGGACCCATTTCTCACTACACGAAAACACTAGCTCTGGGATCCGTTCCAAATCCACAATCTCCTCCACAAGCATTGGACTCAACCAATTTTAAAAATGTTCCATTTCCAAACCGGTTGAGGTCCAATAAACAAAATCCACAAATGGAGAAGATTCTGGAGTTGTTTAAGTGGGTTAGCATCAACATTCCCCTTTTAGATGCTGTCCAACAAGTCCCGTCCTACGCGAAAATCTTAAAGGACTTGTGCACGAAAAAGAGGAAGTCTCAGGTACCCAAGAATGTTTTCTTGGCTAGTGCTGTGAGTGATGCTCTTACCCAATCTTTACCGCAAAAACGGAAGGACCCTGGCTGTCCTACGATTTCTATTACCATTGGGGATAAGAACATCAACCGCGCACTATTAGATCTTGGTGCCAGTGTTAACCTGCTTCCGTACTCAGTATATGAGCAACTAGGTGTAGGAGAGCTGAAACCCACACACTGCACTCTCCAAATGGCCGACCGATCAATCACCCATCCTAGGGGTGAGCTAGAGGATGTGTTAATCAAGGTTGGGGACTTCATATTCCCCGTTGACTTCATTGTATTAGACACACATCTTGTAGCTAACCCCCGGAATCAAATTCCGGTGATACTCGGTCGCCCATTCTTTGCAACCTCAAATGCTGTGATCAATTGTCGCAATGGTTCGATGAACCTATCTTTTGGAAACATGACAATTGAACTCAACATTTTTAGGTAAGGGAATCAGCCAACCGAACCTAATGCTCATATACTACACGTTTGCTCAATCCTGGAGATCACCCCAGAATAGTGTGAATTCGAGGAGTTTTTGTTCGATCACGATAACCTTAACGCCACTAGTGTGTTCCTCTTCGAACCTGTGCTGTTTCTGCGCCCGACAATGACCACGAGTGTTTCACTTTCTCGAACGATCTTAGCCATTCACCACCCGAGTTTGAATCCTTCGAATTTCCGGATGAGTTACCTGAACCATCCAACTCGGTCGGTTACACTCGTTTTGAACATTTGCTGGAATCCTTTGAGTTCGAGACCTTTTCACCAATCTTGCCTTCAATCGTTTCACCTTCAACGCTCGAACTCAAGCCTTTGCCATCTCACCTTAAGTACGCTTACTTGGGTGAGAACGAGACCCTCCCTGTTATCATCTCGGCTTCTCTAGCTCCAGAGCAAGAGAAAGCCCTTCTTGCGGTCTTTCACAGCAATAGGCAAGCTTTTGGCTGGTCCATGGCGGACATCAAGGGGATTAGTCCCCTGATCGTTGAACATCACATTCATCTGATGGATGATGCCAAACCAGCCAGGGATCCACAAAGGCGACTCAACCCAGTCCTGAAGGAGGGTGTGAAAAAGGAAATCGTGAAGTGTCTGGATAGTGGTATCATTTACCCTATCTCTGATAGCCAATGGGTTAGCCCCATTCACGTTGTCCCCAAGAAGTCAGGCATAACGGTCATTACTAACGAGGCGAACGAGTTAATCCCTACTCGCACCCAAACTGGGTGGCGAGTATGCATCGATTACAGAAAACTCAGCGCCGCAATGCAGAAAGACCACTTTCCGCTACCTTTCATTGACCAAATGCTTGAACGATTGGCCGGACACGAGTACTACTACTTTCTTGATGGCTACTCCAGCTATAATCAGATTCCCATCGCCGAAAAAGACCAGGACAAGACCACATTCACTTGTCCTTTCGGCACGTTCGCATATCATCGCATGCCCTTTGGGTTATGCAATGCGCCCGCTACCTTCCAGCGGTGTATGATGGGAATCTTCTCAGACATGGTGGAGAAATTCCTGGAGATCTTCATGGACGATTTCTCCATCTTCGACGATTCCTTTAACGAGTGTTTGCTGCATCTTGACGCTGTCCTTACCCGATGTAAGGACAAGAACGTCACATTGAATTGGGAGAAGTGCCACTTCATGGTGCGCGAAGGTATTGTCTTAGGACATATCATTTCGCAAAATGGCATAGAGGTTGATTAAGTGAAGATTGAGGTCATTTCCAATCTCCCTCCTCCCAGATGCGTCAGAGACATCCGAGCCTTCCTTGGCCATGCCGGTTTCTATAGACGGTTCATCAAGGACTTTAGCAAGATTGCTAGGCCCTTGACTCTTCTACTGGCTAAGGACACGCCATTCGACTTCAACTCGAGCTGTATGACTGCGTTCGAGTCATTAAAAAGCTCACTCACTTCTGCTCCCGTTCTTTCTTCACCTGACTGGACGCATCCATTTGAGATTATGTGCGATGCATCCGACTTTGCCATTGGTGCTGTCCTTGGACAACACATCAACAAGATGCCGCACATAATCTATTATGCGAGCCGAACCCTGAACGACGCCCAACTCAATTATACAACAACTGAGAAGGAATTCTTGGCTGTTGTATTTGCTTTAGAAAAGTTCAGGCCGTACCTCATCGGCTCTCCAGTCATTGTCTACACAGACCATTCTGCTCTGCGCCATCTTTTTGCGAAGAAAGATGCAAAATCTCGGTTAATACATTGGATCCTCTTGCTTCAAGAGTTTGACCTTGTCATCAAGGACAAAAGAGGATGTGAAAATGTAGTCGCCGACCATCTCTCACGACTTCCTTCTTCGCCGTCGCCTCAACTTCCGATCAACGACGTTTTTCCGGATGAACAGCTCTTGACAGTATCTCGCAAACCCTGGTTCACAGATATTGTGAATTATTTGACCACAGGGTTATTACCCACTGAATGGTCAAGTCAGGACAGACTTCGATTCTTATCCCAAGTAAAACACATTTACTGGGACGAACCCTATATGTTCAAGTACTGTCCCAACCAGATTATTCGTCGGTGTGTCCCTGACGATGAATTCAAGGGTGTGCTGTCATTTTTCTACGATCAAGTATGCGGCGGGCATTTTGGCCCCAGAAAGACATCTGAGAAGATCTTGAAATGTGGTTTCTACTGGCCACAACTCTTCAAAGACGCTCATGACTATTGCAAGACTTGCTCCCGGTGCCAACACTTGGGCCGGATATCCCAGAAGAACGAGATGCCTCTCCAACCAATCTTGGTTATGGAGATTTTCGACGTTTGGGGGATAGATTTCATGGGGCCGTTTCCCAGCTCTTTCGGGAACTTGTACATCCTTCTCGCTGTTGATTACGTCTCTAAGTGGGTCGAGGCTGTGCCCAGCCGGACTAACGACAACAAGGTTGTCGTTAGGTTTCTTAAAGAAAACATTTCTCCCGGTTTGGGCACCCCCGAGCGATCATTAGCGACAATGGAACTCATTTCTGCAATAAGACTTTCGAGGCCTTGATGCGGAAATATTCTATTAATTATAAGCTATCTACGCCCTACCATCCCCAAACCTGTAGGCAAGCCGAAGTTTCAAATCGGCAAATCAAGCAGATACTGGAGAAGACGGTTTCCAAGAACCGAAAGGATTGGTCGTTGAAACTCACCGATGCCCTTTGGGCATTTCGAACGGCTTATAAGACCGATCTTGGCATGTCTCGCTATCGGCTTGTGTACGGAAAGGCTTGCCACCTCCCTGTCGAAATAGAGCATCGCGCATTTTGGGCGATAAAAGAACTGAATCTGTCTCTCGAAGATGCGGGCAGCCATCGGAAGATGCAGTTGAACTAATTGAGCGAGCTTATGGATGAGGCTTACGATAACGCGGTTGTCGTTAAGAACCGAACGAAGGTGTTTCACGATAAACACCTTTTGCGCAAAACTTTTGTACCGGGTCAACAGGTACTGCTTTACGACACCCGGCTACACTTCCATCCAGGAAAGCTCAGATCTCGCTGGAAAGGGCCTTATTTTGTACGTAATGTGTATCCGCATGGCGGTGTGGATTTGGAGAATCCAAAGGACGGTTCATTTTTCAAAGTAAACGAACACCGACTTAAACCGTACCTTAGCACCGAACCAACAGTGGAGCTCCTGGTCTTACAGGAGCCGGTTTACCCTGCATAATCTTCCTCTGCCTACCACCAAACTTCGGTTATCCAGCCAAGAACAATGGACACTGTTCCAAATAAGTTTGGGGGTATGTATATACCATTTTGTATTTATTTATGGATATTCTTTTCCATTTTTGCTCTTTAAAACAATAAACAAAAAAAATTGTGTATATCTAACCGACAATTTTGACCCTTCAAATGATCTCTTCATGCAATGACAGTGAGGACACTGTCCAGTTTAAGTTTGGGGGTACGCTCGGTACGCATTTCTAACCTTCGCATTCATATGTATATTTTGCATCTGCTTATTAAAATCCATAAAAATCAGAAAATTTTCTAAAAACATAAAAACTTTTCTGTCAAGTTAGCTAGTGGGAGAACTCTGATTCAACATTTCGACGGTTTTGTTTGATAAGATAAGAATAACTAAATCTTATTTTTAGATTTTGAAAACCTGAAAGATAACTCTCCTTTGAAATTAACTATAGCTGATATACGTCTTTACATCACACTACACGTGTCGTGAGTTTTGGAAATTAGATGACAAGTCTTTTATGTCTAAAAAAACTATTAAATGGATAAATGATTTTCTGAGGATCAAATAGATTTGTTCTGAAATAAGTAATATCAAGAATAGTTTATGAAGTGAAGCGAATATGAAGGAATGTTATTAATGCCTTAATTGGAACTAATTCTGAAAAATAACCCATCTGAAATTTGATTGGAATGATTACACACCTAACCTACTAAACACGTCTTTTATCCAAAAAAAATAACTGAACTGCCGGTTATATCTCCGTTCGCATTGAATCATCATAATTTTCATGCTAAAGTGTCTTTTGTTTTTGGGCCTAGGTAACTTGAGTAATTAAGTCCGCTGGGGTGTCTCGACACCTAATACCCTAAAGCCAACTGGTTTGAGTGCATTGGCCCAAAGCTCGTTAAGAAGCCTAGAAAGTCCAGATTAAAACAAAGTCAAGCAAGTGTTCTCTCCGAGTTAAAATTCCTAACTGTTCTTTGTGTGAGAATAATCTTGACAAAAGACAGGCTTTTATAAAAAAAATCTAACGGAAATATGAAGGTTTTATTCTATGATAAAGACTATTGCACGTTCACAGAGGTGTGTATGAAATGAAAACAAGAAAAAGGTGGAGTGAAAAATAAGACCTAGTTTTCTGTTAAGGAAGATAGAAATTCTGAAGTTGAAACCTTACTGGAAAACGAAACTTGAAAAATGCTTAACTCTTTATAAAACTTATGTGATCCTTTTAAAAATTTTATCTGGGCTTTATTGTATGCCATGATGACTTTATTCGACCCTTCTGGAACTTAACGACACTATTTGCACTACATGTAAAGACATATAAAATCTTAAGTTAAATAAGAAGCGAGATGTGAAAAATAAAGGTTCGATAGTCTAGACTTAGGATCATAGTATTGTTATTTTCTGAAAACAAAACTTTAGGGTTTGAATCATAGTTATTTTGCAAAACTAGCTTGACCGGATTTTGTGGGTAGTATCCGCTGAAAACCCTCAGGAGACAACACTCCTCCTATTAGGGACACCTAGAGGTTTAACGGCTTGTTGCACATGCTCAGTGCAATCGCGTTCCCTACGAATGTGCGGTCAGGATTTTTTTTTGAATAAATTGGCTTTTCTCGGGACGAGCAAATGATAAGTTTGGGGGTATTTGTTCATATCAGATTTTTGCATTTTTATACCGCCCAATTTTTATCACATTGCTTATCGGTAGGTACTCTTGAGCCGTGTTTGCTAGTCAAATTGCAGGATACAGGTTCTCAGCAATAAATAGTGAAATTCATGGAAAAGCACGACAAATTCCGGATTACTGCAAACCACAGATAAAACACGGGTCTCCGCTCTCTATCCGTATGTTGCCACACACCAGTTTAAGGGACAAAATGGCAAATCAATGTCATTTTCATGCACAAAGCTCAATGTCAACACAAGATCCAACATATCTACGCGGAGCTCGAGGAAATCATGGCAAAAGATCCACATCACATCACCTTTTAATCTACTGAAATTCTGGAAGAATTGTGAAAGAGCTTCTGAGAAAAGTACTATACCACACTGAAGAGGACTGCACACCAGGGAAGGTCAAAAAATCTTGTGACTTAACTCATCAAGAAGGCCGCGGTTCCGCAGCACGAGCGCGCTTAGGCCGTGGTTCCGCGGCACGAGCACGCTTAGGCCGCAGAACCGCGGCCATACTGGCTCAGTGGACGACCGTATTTTGGGGGCAGATTGGTAATTTCATATATGGTCTGAAAGTTGCCCTAGAGTTTCAGTTCCCTGCCTATAAATAGTCCAGAACTTGCCAAAGCCAAGGGTCCTCATTCTTGTATTTAGATTTTAGAATATATGTTGTTATTCTTCTTCCTCTTCTCATCTCTTCTCCACTAAAAACTTGTAGTGAGCTTTTGTGAGTGAAGAATGAATAAAAAAGTTCTCTTTGTTATAATGCTTGTCTTGTTCTTTTGTTAATTATAATTGCTTGTAATTTTCATTTGCTAATCTAGTTGTTGTTATTTATTGTTTGTTTTTTTCTTGTTCTCTTTTCTTTATCCTTAAACAACAATGATGCTTATGCTTGATCCTTGCCAAGGTGAGGTCTCAAATAGCTAGTTGTAATCTTCTAACCTCTTTCTTCTTATCTTCCTCCTTTGTTTTATTTTCTTTTTCTTATAATGGGTGAGTAGTTTTCATACTTGTTAGGGTAGGATAAGAAAAGTTTGAGAAAAGGAAATCTCTCTCACTCTTTTCTTGCCCAATATCTTAATTCGGACTCCCGTTAATTGAACCACAATCTGCTCCCTACGGCACCCTATCCTACAGGATAGCGGTGATTCCTTAGAGAGACCGGTTGTGGTTGAATTAACCGGAGGTTAAGGCTAAGAGCCAAGAATGGACGGACAAGCACCAAAAGGAAGAACTTATGCGTTGGAAAGCCTAGCTTATACTCGCAAGTTCCTTCCTAGTCGTGCTAATCCCCGTTGTTGCCGATTACCATAACACTGATATTAAGAGTGGCAATTAAAGAAGTGAGCGACTTCTAACTCAAACTAACCTAATCCTAACCCTAACAAGCTCTCTATATATATCATTTTAGCACATAGTTAATCTAAAAACAAACCTGGACATTTGGACTTAACTCGTTAAAGCACATAGAAAAAGATTCCCATCTCCCTGCGGACGACCCGTACTCAACCGGCTAGCTACAAGAGAAACCGTCTTGATTGCGGTAATTAACTAAGCACGCAAAAACACTACTAATCAGGACTCTAAAAACTCGACACTACGCCGGCAGTGGGTTTAACCACAGACCGCAAGCGGCACTAGCTGTACGTAATGGTCCCCAGGTAGATGTTGATAAGAAGGCCGATGAGGAAAACCATCCGAACTCCTACTGAGCCTGATGTGACAATCTCCGTACAGTCCGTTCTGTTCGTCTAAGACTATCGCATATCAAGCCTAGAGGGGGGAAAGTGTCAGTCCCCTAATAGCTGTATAAGTCGTGTCGGAGCGTAGCCCATTACACCCTGAGAAACTACTGGAACCTACCAATAAATCTCGCTTGCCGTGGCCAGGGACTTTGCGTAATGGCTCTCTGACACAGCGCGATATCAACTCCCAATACCGGGAGAGACGAATCCTGTCTAACCGCCACTGCCTCCAAGTGCTCGGGACTGCACCCAACTGCTACCTGTTTGCATGACTCCTATGAGCCGTGGTAGGGTAGCAATCTAAGAACAGTGGGACACACTCAAGGCGAAGTAGCAGTGTCAAGTCTGCAGACTATGCTGTAATCATGTCACCTGGGAACTGTAAACTGACGATGGGTATAATACCAACCAATCAGTTCCCCTGCGAGTCCTGTCCGGTGTACCCGTAACCTAATGAGCACCTGTATACTATCTCCAGTACGACGTACTGATGGCTGTGGGACAGACTATCTCCCCAACTGGGATGAGAGGCGTACACACATAGTCTACTCCGGAATATCGATGCCCTGTCTCGATAATCCTACTAGTAGGGACAAGTATATGATGTTGCTTATAGACTACCCAGCCCCTACTAGTGTGACTGCCATCACAACGCTGGTAATCAAACAAAGATCTTATGGGCTCTACTAATATGTATAAGTGATACGTTACAAGAAACATATGCACATATTAAAGTAGACTCAAACCATGTAACATACTACCATGTTTAGCAAGACCGTATATACAACTGTGAATATCCCAAGCTTCCATTAAGTAATATACATACAAGTATGATACAATAATGGCCCCTAGGGCATATACACTAACAGATAAAACCAAGTAGCATACTACCATGTTTAGCAAGACTGTTATATAACTGTGAATATCCCAAGCTTCCATTAAGTAATATACAAGCTAGTATGATACAATAATGGCCCCTAGGGCATATACACTAACAGTATCGATGCCCTGTCTTGATACTCCCACGACTAGGAACATTTGAAGGATGTACTTGCCGAATACCTATGTCCCCACTATTATGATCTGCATCATAATCCTTGTAGTCAAGTACTCATCCTAAGAGCTTTATCAATATGTAATAGAGAAACAATAAGTGTACATGTTAAGATAAAGTGCAACCAGATAGTATACTATCATGTCGAGCAAGAAAGTCCTCCCTATATATGTCCAAGCATCCAGTACAATATACATCGTATGTACAGTAGTGGCCTCTAGGGCATACATATAACTAACAACTTGAAGATGTGAACAACTTTGATGAAGGGATCAAGGCTTCTTCTTTGGAGAAAATGAACACTTAGGAATTTTCAGTTTGGAGATTGAAAAAGCTTGTTGTTTCAGTTTAGCAAAGCTAAAAGAATTTGCTAAGTGTTGTATATAGAGAAAGCATGAGGTGTTAAACATGAAGGGTGAGGTGGAGAGTTGTAAGCTGGCGGTGTAAAGTGAGAAGGAGGAGATGGAGGAAGGAGGGTGAGTGTGTGGTGTGGGGATTTTGAGAGTTTAACATAGCATATCATAAACCCATTCTCACTTTAAACAAAGAATTAAAACAAAAGAAAAACCCTTTTTCCCTTAATTAAACCCTTCATGTTACAAAATCTATATCCATGTTTTTAAAAGAAATGAGATACTTATTATACAACTTAAATATCATTATCTTAATATAAAATCTCATGTCATGTCAAAATAATTAAGATATTATTTTTATGATATCACACACTTTTCTTCATATTTAACAAAATAATTGCATTTTTACGGATATAATTCCGATACCAAAATTCATATGTGATATTATTTTTGTAAACTAATTATCTCCATATTTAAAATTATAAATTAATATTTATAATTTTCCAAAATGTTACAGCAAAATCATATCAGTTTCTTTGTTGCATAAAGAAGGATATAACTTTGCACTAGAGGATTTGGTACGTTGTGTAACGGTATATACGTTCTAAATCAGACTATAGTTCTGAACATACAGAACACACGCAAGAGGAAAAGTTCAGAAATGAACGAAGCCTACTTGTGGCATTATAGACAATGTCATATCAATGCGACAAGACTAGCTAAGTTGTATAAAGATGGATATTTGAATCCGTTCGAATTTACATCTTATGAAAATTGTGAGTCATGTCTCATACGCAAGATGACCAAAACTCTATTTACTGGACACGGAGAAAGTGCTACTGAACTCATGGGACTGATACATAGTGATATATGCAGTCCTATGTCTACACATGGCAGGAATGACCTTATAGTTTATTACATTCACCGATAATCTCTCAAGATTCGGACATGTGTTCTTGTTGAAACACAAGTCTGAAGCTTTTGATAAATTCAAGGAATATAAAAATGAAGAAGAGAACCATACGGGTAAAAGTATTAGAATCCTTCGATCTGATCGGGGATAAGAATACATGAGCACGGAGTTCCGAGACTATTTAAAAGATAATGTGATTCTCTCTCAACTTACTCCTCTGTATACACCACAGGACAACGGAGTATCGAAGCGGAGGAATCGCACCCTATTAGATATGGTGCGCTCTATTATGAGTATTGCTGAGTTACCCATTTCCTTTTAGGGTTATGCACTTGAGACAGCTGCATACTTATTGAATAGGGTTCCGACTAAATCAGTGCCTACCACTCCATTTGAGATATGGAAGGGGAGTGACCATATATTAATTTCTTTAAGATATGGGGTTGTTCGGCTTTTGTTAAAAAGATAAATTCGGACAAGCTCGAGGCAAGGTGAGTACTGTGCAAGTTTATAGGATATCCTAAACATTCACGAGGGTATATCTTCTACCACACCGAGGAACAAAAAGTGTTTGTTTATCGAAATGACACATTTTTAGAAAATGAATTTTATGTGAAAGAAATTAGTGGAAAAGAAGTAAAACTGGAAGAAGATCCAGCTATAGAAACTGTTACTGACGATTTGGTAGAACCGGAGGATTCGATAGTCCCTGACGAAACTCAGCCTTTCCGCAGATCTAGTAGGCTTCTCATCCACCTGAGAGATACTACGGTTTTCTCATAATTGGAGGGAGCGAGGATCGCATTATGGAAGATGATGACCCAATAAATTTCGAGCAGGCCATCACAAGTGGAGATTCTATAAAATGGCTGGATGCTATGCGATCTGAGATGGAATCCATGTACACCAACAAAGTATGGACTTTAGAAGTTGCTCCTGAAGGGGTAAAACCCATCGGGAGCAAATGGATCTTTAAGAAAGAAAATTGGTGTAGATGGAAAGGTTGAGACCTTCAAAGCTAGACTTGTAGCTAAAGGTTTTTGTCAACGACCAGGTGTCGATTATGATGAAACATTTTCTCCTGTCGCTATGCTTAAGTCCATCAGGATCTTACTTTCCATTGCTGCATACCATGACTATGAAATCTTGCAGATAGACGTCTAGACCGCTTTTTTAAATGGTGATTTAGAAGAGAGTGTGTACATGACACAGCCAGAGGGCTACGTAGACAGTGGGAGCAGCGGAAAGGTGTGCAAGCTACTTAATGTAGGGTTACCTAGCATGGACACTGGGTTTGGGAGGCATCGACCATGCCGTTTTCAAAATTTTACCGTGCTAAAGAACTCTAACCAAGAATCTTAACTAGAGAATTAGACGAAACAAGAATGTAAACCTCTTTATATCTAAGTGAACAACCTTTGTAGACCGGTCCTTCAATTCAAAAGCTGCGTGTAGTAGTCCTTTCACTACAAGTGGTGATCTCCCGGACTCTAGTAAGGCTTTAGAAGGTGAAATGAACAATCTTGATTGGAGTCTTTGAGGCCGAAGATGATCTACGTCGAGGAGACACTAACTGAAGCCACCTCTTCACTAATTAGGAATTAGTGAAGCAAACAACCTAAACTAAATGGCTAATCTAGTGTGGGATGATGAAGTAGGAATTTTGCTCACTTTAGAAAAAAATTTCTCACTAATTTTCTATACTTACTTAAAACCTAGTGATCTCTATGTTGATGAAGAAGAAGATGAAGCCAATAATGTTATGAGTGCGAATAGTGATTGTCACGTTCTAACTGTGTCGTGTTTAAAATTACCGTAATCAAAACGGTGTCGCTTGTAGCGAGCCGTGATGAATACGGGTCGTCCGCAGGGAGATGGTAAGTTCTTTATAGCTTATTTTAACGAGTTAATACCGTTTTTTGATTTGTTAGTTAACAAAGTGTCGTAACAAAGATATGAATAAAAAGGACTTATTAAGGGTAGTAATAAGTTAGAATGTATGAAGGTGATGTTTGCCAATTCCTTATAGCCCCAACTTGGTATTGACACTAAAGCAATAGATAACAACGCGGATTAGGGAACATGAAATAAGGTATTTACGGCATTTCGCTAAATCCGTTTTGCTTGTTCCTTGTCCTTCCGTTGTTATCTCTTGATTTTAGCTTTCGGCAAACCACGGGCAATCCGGTCATGATTAGGAATCATCACTATCGTGGTACGATAGGATGCCTAGTGAGCGGAGTTGCGGGTGATTTGCACGGAGTTTCAATAGGCAAGTTTTAGGTTTTAAAGTTTGGACAAAGAAAATTTTCGAATACGATCTAACATATTGCACCCTTAACAAGTGAAAAGATTACTCACACATATTTACAAATTAAAAATAAAGAAAAGAGAAGATACATAAAAAAAAATGCAATGAAATAAAGTTGAAAAGAGAACTGATGATTTCAAGCGTGTTTTCTCCAAGTATTCGATCCCCAGCAACGTGTGAAATCCAAATACCAAGCTTTAAGGTTGCAAGCTCATTTAAGAGGTTGCAAGATCAAAGCAAAGCAAGAATTTCACAATTGAAATCATGTAAAATGGAACAAGACATGTAATAAAAATAAGAACTTTTATTGAAGAACAAACTTGTTACAAGAGATCTTGAAGTCAAGAACCTAAGCCTTAAGCTTGCAAGTTCAAAATGAGAAGTTGCAAGGTCAAGACAAAGGGGCAAGAGCTCAAGAATGAAAAGAAAAATTACAAGATTTCTAAAATAAAACTAAAGAAAAAGCTACCTCTTTCCTCTTGCCTCTGGTCTGTATTTATAGGCTAAGAAAGAAATCAAATAAACAACAAAATCAAGACCAATTGGCACAGAGAGAGGGTGTGTGAGAAGATGGGACCCTTTGGAGAACTTGGGGCCGGCCAGGCCGGTTTTTTGGGTGTTTTGGCCGGTCCAACTTAGGAATCTGGGTTCACAATTTGGTACGGTGTCTTATGTTGTCCCCGGTATCTCTTTGGTCTAGTTTATTTCCTCTGTTTCGACCTGATTTGCACCAGTGTTTGGAGGGAATTTTGAATATGTAATTCAACACATGATCATCACCATTAAATGCTCATTACTTCATTCCCACATGTGGCTTGATTCATGGCTTCCCCATTATGGCTCATGCTGATTTGTTTGATTCCCTTTGATTTGATTTCAGTTTTGGAAGGAGAAAATCAACACATGATGTTTAGTCTTGAATGCATATAAAATCATATCCTTGAATGCATATAAAATCATATCCACATGTGCCTAAAAGTCTTGTGTACACATTTGTTGTGTTGGACCATTTAGATAAAAAAAAAATGTGTACACAACTTGCTGCAAAAAGGAGCTCCTGAAGTATCGGTCGATTTGCGTTTCTGGTCGCAGTGTCTTCACTCAAGTGATATATCCGTGTTGTTGGATGCATTTCTAGTATTTTGTCACGGATACCTGTAATCTGTAATACTGAGCAGACACAGGTCAATAATACCGATAAATACAACAATTAGATAATGAATGAGCAGTATTAGAATGCAATTTTCTGATATGAACAAATACCCCCAAACTTATCTTTTGCTCGTCCCGAGCAAAACATTTATTCACAAAAGAAAATCCTAACCGTACTTTCGCAGGGATCGAGATTGCACTGAGCGTGTGCACCAAGCCGTTAAACTTCTAGGTGTCCCTAGTAGGAGGAGTGTTGTCTCCTGAGGGTTTTCAGCGGATACTACCCACAAAATCCCGTCAAGCTAGTTTTGCGAAATATCTATGATTCAAAACCTAAGGTTTTGTTTAAAAGATAGCAATTCTATTATCCTAAATTTAGAACTATCGAACCTTCATTTTTCACACCTCGCTTCTCATTTAACTTAAGATTTTATATGTCCTTACGTGCAGTGCAAATAGTGTCGTTAAGTTTCAAAAGGATCGATTAAAGTCATCATGTCAAGACCAGATAAAAATTTAAAAAGGATCACATAATTTTTATAAAGAGTTAAGTATTTCTCATGTTTCGTTTTCCAGTAAGGTTTCAAATTCAGAATTTCTATTTTCCTTAACATGAAA
Organism: Agapanthus africanus; assembly: GCA_030015575.1. Taxonomy (NCBI): domain Eukaryota; kingdom Viridiplantae; phylum Streptophyta; class Magnoliopsida; order Asparagales; family Amaryllidaceae; genus Agapanthus; species Agapanthus africanus. The sequence goes on along the minus strand of JASDDO010000016.1, from coordinate 221,144,111 downwards.
CTAGGTCTTATTTTTCACTCCACCTTTTTCTTGTTTTCATTTCATACACACCTTTGTGAACATGCAATAGTATTTATCATAGAATAAAACCTTTCATATCTCCGCTAGAAATATTTTTATAAAAACCTGTCTTTTTTCAAGATTATTCTCACACAAAGAACCGTTAGGAATTTTAACTCGGAGAGAACACTTGCTTGACTTTGTTTTAATCTGGACTTTCTAGGCTTCTTAACGAGCTTTGGGCCAATGCTCCCAAACCAGTTGGTTTTAGGGCATTAGGTGTAGAGACACCCCAGCGGACTTAATTACTCAAGTTACCTAGGACCAAAAACAAAAGACAATGATGATTTAATGCGAATGGAGATATAACCGGTCGTTCAATTATTTATTTGGATATAAGACGTGTTTAGTGGATTAGGTGTGTAATCATTCCAATCAAGATTCAGATGGGTTATTCTTCAGAATTAGTTCCAATTAAGGCGTCAATAATATCCCTTCATATCTGCTTCACTTCATAAACTAGTCTTGATATTACTTATTTCAGAACAAACCTAATTGATTCTCAGAAAATAGTTTATCAAAAAAAAATTCAGACATAATAGACTTGTCATCTAATTCTCAAAACTCACGACACGTGTAGTGTGATGTAAAGACTTATATTAGCTATAGTTAACTTCAAAGGAGAGTTATCTTTCAGGTTTTCAAAATCTAAAAATAAGATTTAGTTATTCCTATCTTATTAAACAAAACCGTCGAAATATTTAATCTAAGTTCTTTCACTAGCTAACTTGGCGACAAAGTTTTTATGTTTTTAGAAAATTTTCTGATTTTTATGGGCTTTTTTTTAAATAAGTATGAAAATGCAGAATATACAAATGAATGCGAAACTTTGAAATGCGTACCGAGCGTACCCCCAAACTTAAACTTGACAGTGCCCTCACTGTCATTGTACATTAAAAGGGCAAAAATATTGAAGGGTAAAAAAAACGTCGATTAGATATACAATTTTTTTAAACATATTTATACAAAGGAAAATCGTATATACATACCCCCAAACTTATTTGAAACAGTGTCCACTGTTTTGGCCGGATAACCGAAGTTTGGTGGTAGACAGAGGAAGATTATGCAGGGTAAACCGGCTCCTGCAAGAGCAGGAGCTCCTCTGATGGTTCAACACTAAGGTACGGTTTTAGTCTGGGTCCATTTAATTTGAAAAGCGAACCGTCCTTTGGATTTTCCAAATCCACCGCGCCTTGCAGATATACAGTCCGCACAAAAAATGGTCCCTTCCAGCGAGATCTGAGCTTACCGGGATGAAAATGTAGTCGGGTGTCGTAAAGAAGCACCTGCTGTCCACGTGTGAAAGTTTTGCGCGTAAAGTGTTTATCATGAAACACCTTCGTTCGGTTCTATACAATAACCGTGTTGTCGTAAGCTTCATCCCGAAGCTCGTTCAATTCGTTCAGCTGCAGCTTCCGATAGCTGCCCGCATCTTTGAGAGATAGATTCAACTCCTTAATCGCCCAAAATGCGTGATGCTCTATTTCAACTTGAAGGTGGCAAGCCTTTCCGTAAACAAGCCGATAAGGAGACATGCCGAGATCGGTCTTATAAGCAGTTCGAAATGCCCAAAGGGCATCAGTGAGTTTCAAAGACCAATCCTTACGGTTTTTGGAAACCGTTTTCTCCAAAATCTGTTTGATTTGAGGATTAGACACTTCGGCTTGCCCACACGTTTGAGGGTGATAAGGCATAGATAATTCCCGATAATATTTTTCCCCTAGCAACTCATGACCTTAACATGGTCAACAAATCATAAGCGCTAGCCAAGTTCAACCCGTCATTTCCTGATTGAATTAAACCCACTCGTACGACCCTTAACATGGTCAACAAAGTCGTACGACTACCCTAATCCAATCACATCACATGTTTTAGTAGATAAGCACTAATTAGCTGCCGCACACTACGCCTTAACATGGTCAACAAACGTAGCACGAATACTAAGTAAGACTTATCTGAAATGACGGAGGGTTACGACAGGTTTTTCAGAAAACCTATTGTGTAATGAACTTGATATCGTCGTAGAATCGAGTGTTTTGAAATGAAGTGTTTTTTAGGCTTTCATTAGTTTTGTTAAAGTGGTCACTCCCGGTGAAGGGATCTCGGCTCTTTCCTCATCGAATATGGTGCAGGACATATCATATATATCACTGTGCAAAGCAAAACTCTAAAAGCAATCAAAAGACAAACCGAGTTTTGTAGCATCTGCCAGTTTCGCTAAAGAGGTCACTCCCGGTGAAGGGATCTCGGCTCTTTCCTCATCGAATAAGGTGCAGGGTATATCATATATACCACTATGCAAAGCAAGACTGTAGCTACCCTTTTTATAAAGTTTTGATTCTTCAAGATCTTTTAGGTTTCTTTTCCTTTTATTAATCTCATTAATAAAATCCCATCAGCTTATGCTTCCGAAGCATCACAGAAGAAAAGAAAGCAGTAATATTTATATATTAGCATATATATATATATATATATATATATAGTACAAGCATTCGTCTCAGGAAGTAATATGATCTCATCACAGAACATTGCAGCAGAAGAACATATATGAAATATTGGATATACTAGGTTGTCCGTGTTTTCAATATGAGCCGGTATAAAACACGGATTCCACGGTCGCGACGAATAGCCAAACCCACATCCCAAGACCCCTACGAGAGCGGCAAGTAATACTGCTAATTCTAGGGTTAGGAGACCCGGTCTCGACTCCTCGAGATGGCCTCCCACTGGACCCTAAAACCCGGTTACTTGTGCTCCCCTTCTTGGGTCTACCTAATGCGGAAAAGTAAATAATATACACTGGTGACATCAACCTCAACCCGGAAGTGCCCCAATAAAAGAATATTACATACAAATGAATTTTACATGAATGAAAATAAAACCCTCATCTCACATAAAACCCCCAGCTATTCAGAACACGACGATCCAATATAACATATTACAGCAACACATAATATCACATATCATCAACTTAAGTAAGTATGCATACACCGATCGTCGTCGATGTATAGCAACGAAGACCGGCAATACAACTACATACTACACTTACGGTCACAGAAAAGAAATTGTAAAACTACAATATTTGGAATCCACAATCACTTTAGACATCGTAAATCCGAAATATCACATACTTCGCATTTCATGCCTAACTCTATGAATTCCACATATTGTATCATATTCCAGATAAATAGACAGTATTAAACTTTCCGAATAGATAATCAAATACCCAAAATTTCCTGAATTTCTCAACACTTGAGCGGAGTTCAAATAATCCCAGAATATGTCACAGTACCAGTGATCCAGCCGTAGAAGGGTCAAGCCAACGCCTCACATGTGGCACGCCGTACTGCACCAAACCCTAAGGTTTAGAGGCAGTTCAAGACGGTCACATAATCGAGTTAAGGTTTGTTGTCTTCTAGAGGGTCCACCGTGTTACTTGTACAATTTTTCCGAAAGATTTAAACCCGATAAAAATTCAACACTTGAAAGTTTTTCGTGCCGGGAAAAAATGAGTTAATGATATCCGTTCGAACATTTTAACAGTTTCTAAATATCCGGAAAACATAACAAAATTAAATTATCCGATCGAATCAACGAGTCCCCAATATAGCCCTAGAAAACTCAACGCTTGAGTGGAATTAAAAAATTCCCAGAAAAAATTTCCAAGAAAGGACCTAAGAATAAATATATGAAATTCCAGGGACTAATTCGAAATTTTGGCCGTGGAACCGCCGCCAAAATCTTGGTTTGGTCGCGGTTCCGCGGTCAAATCAGCGAATTAAACGTCCGTACTTCACAGTAATTCTTAGTTTTTCCTTCTTAATTTTCTGAGCATTTTTAATTCAAAAAAAATCAAATTTTTGAAAAATATCCAGAAAAGGGTATTATCGGGGTTTTCCGGGTTCGATCGGACTTAAAACTTTGCTCAAACTTCGCCTAAAGCTCTAGCTTGGTTCTGATACCACTGTAGGATTCCTAGGCACTCTTGTGAAGGTTCATAAGGCATCAAACATGCCCGAATAAAATTTTAGACGTGCCGAACAACCCAAAGCCGGGATCTTTGCTAGATTATTAGGGTTTAACATGCAAGTAAACATCTTTATTACTATGTGTGAGGGATTACAACCTTTGTAGTCCGCTCCTTCGTTCACAAGCTCCGAGTAGAAGTCCCTTCGCCGCGATCCACGATCTCCAGGACTCAAGAGAGGCTCCACGACTCGAACGATCCATGCTAGCTTGTAGTGTTCCGCTTCTCCGATGATCTACGTCGAAATTGCTATAACTCAAGCTCTCTCACTCTAATGAGGTGAACACCCTAATCTAATGGGCTAGATTAGATGAGGATGATGGAGTAGTACTTATGCTTTCTTTTTATATCATTTTCTCACAAGAATTCATCACAAAAGAAATCACTAGTGAGCTCCTTCAAAAACTCAAGAGAGAAGGAGATGAAGAATGAAAAAGATAATCTTTTTGTGATGAATAGTAGTAAAGAATATATGATTGATTATGGAACCATGGTCAAGGATGATAAGCTTAACCTTTGTAGAGAATAAACTAGAGTTAGGGTTTGGTTAGGTTAAGAATGAGTCATGGATAAGTATCAACCATAATATCTTAACCACGACAAAAGGAAATCCTTCTAGAATTTGCAAGAAGGAGCTAACCCTAATCAAACCCTAATCACTTTTTATCATCACTAAACATGTTTCATAATAAATCATATCATGTCACAATAATATATATCACATATATATTATTATTTGCAACAAAAGAAAATAATACAATTAACACATATCGCATATATATCAATGTATTAATCCGGTGAGAAAATGAAATAATAAAGCGAGCCAATATTAGATAATATAATACAATATATCATATATATCATTATACATTAAATCATCGAATCAACACTTGATCCGACGATCCGGCTATATCGAATATAACCGACTAATATCTCATGTACCGATTCATCGAATCAACACTTGATCCGATGACCCGGTTCATATCTAAATATCGCGAGAATATAGTACAGTATCACATATCGCATTATCCTCGGTCCTGCACATATCACATATGTGCCTCTACTCCGTTTTGCCTGAGCCAAGAAACCTCTGTGTAGGACTCTAAAGAATCGTCAATACGCCGGTAGCAGGTGATGATCATATCAAACACCCACAAGCTGCAAGCGGTCAGCTAAACGTAACAGCCACCCAGGTATTGAACGATCAGAAGATCAACAAGCTTGCCTGTCCGTTCTCCTGTGAATCCAATCAGTAACACTCCCGTACAGTCCGGTCTGTTCGTCTGATATGTCGCATATCAAGTCTAGGGGTGGTATACGTCAGACCCCAGTAACTGATAAGTTGTGTCGATGTGAAGCTCATAACAGGTCGAGAAACTACTGGTAACACTTACCAGTAAATCTCTATATCAGCCCTGGCCAGGGACTTCCAGTCATAGCTAATCGAACACAGCACAACTTCAACTCCCTATACCGGGAGAGACGAATCCCCTCCTATCGCTCATTGCCTCCATGTGATTCGGGACTGTACCCAAAAGCCACCGTTTTGCACGCCCTCTTGGACGTGGTAAGGTGGAAATCAAAGCACAGTGAGAATCACACAAGACTCTATGACGATCTCGGGTCTACAGACTACGTTGTACCAGTGTCACCGGAGAACTGCCATTTGACGTGTGGTATATCACCATCTGGGAGTTCTCGGCGAGTCCGTCCAGTGTACCCAGTCTCTACTGAGCACCCGTACACCATCCTTGATGTCAAACATCGATGGATATGGGATCATCCATCGCCCATCATATGGGTCAAGATGCGTATACGCTAGTCTACTCTGGTGTATCGGTGCCCTGTCTCGATATACCCTCGACTAGGAACATTTATAGGATGTACTCATCGACTACCGTGGCCCCACTAGTATGATCTCATCATAATCCCAGTAGTCGAGTACAGATCCTAAGGGCTTTATCAACATGTGAGAGAAAGACAGTAAACCAATACAAGTCAACATGTTAAGATAAAGTGAAACCAAATAGCATACTATCATGACGAGCAAGAAAGTCATCTCTGTATATATCCAAGCATCCATCATAATATACATCATATGTACAACAATGGCCTCTAGGGCATATACATAACTAACAGGCTTTAGCGATATTTCCTGATATCTGGAATATTTTTATACTCTCTTGTTCACTGCCAGATCACAAGTCTTGGACTTGGCGTATTTTTATCAGCACTTTTAGCAATTTTGGCTCTTTACCTGGAATTTCCTGCACAGATTCTCGAGACAAGTGTTACGATATACAAAGATCATGCGTGTAATGATAAACACACAATTTCCCTCAAAATGCCGGTTATAATATATAACACATGTTATTTGGTATTTTACAGACAAATTGCTAATATGTGCTATATTCATACCGAACACCTTTAGATGATTGCAAATAGTAGGGAAATTGATGTGTTAAAAATGCAGTATTTTCGACTGATCAAATTCCCCCAAACTTAATTTTGGTCGTCTCGAGCAAACTTGTTTTATTAGAAAGAGAAGGAAAAAAATAAAGAAAAAGAAAAACTAACTAGCACACTTTCGTAGACAACACGATTGCACTGAGCACGTGCAACAAGCCTTTAAATCTCTAGGCCTCCCTGATAGGAGGAGTGGTGTCTCCTGAGGGTTTTCAGCGGATTGCACCGACAAAATCCCATAATAAAAGGAAGACCGTGAAAGTTACATTTAAAGATAAGAATTGTAAAAGAATAGCTTTGAAAATTAGAGTTTCCAACTACACTAGCTTTTCGGTTGTCATGAGCCATATCTTAATAGTCATGAAAAGATGTTAGAAATCATATCATCCCTCAATAAAACATCGTCTTTATTCTTCATTCCTACCTTTCTTCCAAACATCGATCATATAACCCTACGTGTGTGTAAAAGACATCCCTACACTCGGAGAATTCAATTCAAGCTATCATACTCTTGTCCATCTACCTCAGTACTTTTTAATCGGTGAATATTTAGATGGATTTGCTCACACATTTTTCATGCGACCGTTAATACTTCTTGAGATACTAACTGACCGATTACTCATGTGCTTGCTTAAACGGTGTGTTAGTATTTTCCTCGTCTTGCACCACCTAAGTCTTAGAAGTGACTCCCAAACCAGTTGGTTTAAGGCACTAGGTGATGAAGCACCCTCGCTATATTTTTTATTGCTGCCTTGGTGATAACAAAACCAGTGTTCATTTTTCTATTCACCATTTTATCTTTTATTTTCCATTTATTATTTCCTTCATACTTTGGCTTTTAGACAAGAGCATTTCAAGGTATCCTTTACTATCCCGAGTTTCAAGACGTGTGTAAGTGCGAATAGTAGGGTATCAACATTCAAATGTTTGGCTTCCAGAATAGAAACTATTTTTTAGACTTATTTTTATCCTCAGATTAGTGACTTCCTTAATCTTACTAATCCTTGGGACAACGGCTCATAACTACTTATTACTAGTTTCGTTTAAGAAAACTTCTAATTTTCTTGGTTTTCTTAAAATTTTCTAATCTTTTGGATGTAATTTTTCACTATCTAATCTTTTATTATCTTATTTATGTACAGAAAAAAATTTATTTTTTTATTTTTTATTTTTTATATTTTATATTTTATATTTTATATTTTTTATGTTTTGTGATATGTTTTGTGCTTATGCGAAGTATGATGCAAATGATGCGCAAATAAGCATAAACCTCCCCCAAACTTGTTTTCAACAGTGTCCTCATTGTTGCTATCTGCTAAACCTCAAAAAACCTGTAAGCTTCGGAGGACATTTATTAACGGGGGAAAAATATATTAAAGTGAAAATCCTCCCCCAAACTTATTTTTGGCTCACAATATTGAGGAAAACAGTTATTTCAAGAGCCAAAAATACACCCCCCCTCAAACATGAGTTAGACAATATGAAGCATTTTAAGAGGGGGTGAGTCATTTGGTCAAAGTAAGACTTTATAAAGACCAAAAGTTAATACCAACCATTCAAAGATTTTATCGGTATAGCGTGTAGGTCGGTGGCAGAACATGTTGTATAGAGTCAGGAAAAAGTGGGGAAGAGATAAGTGATGGTCTGGAAAGGGTTTGAGTTTTAAATTAGAGAAAAGAAAGAATGAGGATGAATGTGAATGATTAGGAAGAAAGAATGGTGGCGGTTCAACTTCTATAGGTGGAGTTTGATCAATCACAAAATACGTATTGTTTAGGAATTCAAGTTCGTCAGCAAAAAGTTCTTCAAAACTTTCATCAATGGTGCAATTGAACATTTTGCTGTCAAAAAGTTTTGTGCCATAATTTATCCTACTTGATTCATCAAAAAATATTGAGGTAGAAGACTCGAAAAATTCTTCTATCTCATTTTCAAAAATATCCAAATCAAGTTGGCTTTCTGGAATTGTCGAACTTGAACTATTGGATTGTGATTCATCAACACTCACAATCATTTCTGGAACAGAAGAAGAACCAGAGAGAGTGGAAGATGAAATGGGTAAACCTATTGATGTGTCGAGTGTCGCTAAACCAGATGTGGGAGATGAAGGCTGAATTTCGATCTGATCTTCGGTCATACGATTATTATCAACTTCAAGATGCAATTGGGGTTCGGGAAGAATTAAAGGTTTAAGATGATGACCATAAGGAAGTGAAAAGACCCGATGAATTGGTGGGACAAACTCATCCAAAATCTCGGGTTCATCAATCAATATATCCCCAACGTCAATCACCTCATTCAAGTGAAGGCTAACATTCTCAAACACCTCATTCAAAGTAAGGTTTTCAATCAATTTTGGTTCAAGAGTGGAGGTGTAGAGATCACAAAGATTCAGCATTGTTTCACTTGAAATGGACCCTTCGCAGTCGGGTAAATCAAACATTGCATTATTACACAACTTGTCATACATTCTATCGTCAATTGGTGAATCCTTTGGTGTACTCGATGAATCTGTGAAACTGGAGTTGTGGATTTCAGTTTGGAAAGGGAATGTTTGATTAGGAAAGGTGTACAGCTCTCTCTCACTACCCAAATTTTCATTTTTTCCGATGCCCGAATTATATACTGAAAAATTTTGGGCTGGTTCTTCATATTTAGCCATGGTTACCTTCCATTCCTCTCTGATGTGGTTCAACATCATTAAACCTTCTTCTAATGTCCGCTCAAGACTAGACTTGGGTTGATAAGGAGTTTCAGTATAAGATTGAAATTATTGTGGACAATTAAAACTCCCTAATGGCTGATTAGAAGGACCGTTTAGAGAAGGTGAAAAAGTCGGATTTGATTGATAGGAACAGAGTGGTTGAGAAAATTGGGCGGGAGTAGGGTCAACATTGTGATAAGAAGAATTTTGATATTGGTTCATCGGTTGGCTATTGGACATCATACATGCTACAAACCGATTATGAAATTCTTCTTTGGAAAGTGGAGGTGATGGTTGATATTGGTCCGGGTTGAAACTTTGACCTCTAGCCCTAGCTATATGCTCAGCAATGGAAATGCGTCTAGGGGCTTCCTCACTCGGAGTATCAACTGAAACGGATGTAGAATTAGGATACGGTTGATAGTGGTTCGGATTGAAACTTTGGCCTCTAGCCCTAGCTATATGCTCAGCAATGGAAATGCGTCTAGGAGCATCTTCACTCGGAGTATCAACAGAAACAGATGTAGGATTAGGATACGGTTGATAGGACCTGGATTGAGGTGGCCAACTGTTTCTACCCGCTTGTTCTATCCGATCTCTTAAGGACATGGAAGAGCCGGACGGTATACCGAAGGGATAACGAAAACAAGAAATATCTGGTTGTGGACAACAAAGCTCGACAAGAGTTTTTCTGTTCGGGTCACCCATTATAAGAAGAGAAGAGGGGGAAAAGGGTAAAAAGGGGAGAAGATAATTGATTTGTTTTGAAAAAGGACGGATTTATGAAAATTCACACAAACATGCACACGCAACCCTATATCTAATAGTCACCTAGGTCAAGTCTCTAGACCGCTCCTAGACTTCCAGAAGACAAATCGCAGGATAAATCCTCTACTGCCTCTTTGCCCCTTCTGTGGCCAGGTAAGTGCCAGGTAAGTGGGAGGTTCTCCACTACGTAAGCAGTGGGCCTAATTAAGTAACCACTTTCCTTAGACACACTTTCCTTAGACACCACAAAAGAAACACGGATAAGCAATAGATTACCCACGACCTCCTTCTATCCTAATTGAGCGCGACGGTCCTTAGAGTCTTGTCTAGATATTTTTTAATTAATGAGGGTGATGCGGATGCAAGTTTATGATTTCTAGGGCTTAGGAAGGGTAATGAACTCCCCACCTGATCTGAATTTGGTCTTTGCCCCTTAATTTCCGTATTAAAAATATGCACAAAACCAATGATCAAATCACGCAACAAATTTTTTTTTTAGCGGCGCTGCGAATTTTTGCAAAGAAACCTGCAGAAATTGGTTAATGGACAGAGCAGAGAGGAGATAAGAAAGTAGGAGATATACTTGAGAATTTTGGAACAGTGAAGCAACTTCCCCGCCGCGGATCCGCCGCTATATGCGCACTATGACCGCGGAAGCGCGGTCCGTTAATGTGATCTCTGCACAAAACTTTGTGCAGATGCTCCTGTACCTTCACTTGACTAACTGAGATGCTCGGAAAATTTTTCCTCTCGCTCCACCGATTCCAGATTTCCTCGCAACAAATCATAACAAATCGTTAAGTGCTTGTTACGAATTTTGATCTAAAAATTGATGGAATAATAATTTTTTCAACTCAAATAGCAAAAACGAACAAAATAGCACACATCCCCGGCAACGGCGCCATTTGATTGATCGTATCTTTGTCGTGATAAAATGTAAAGTGTTCACAATCAAAAATATTTATACCGCAATCAATTAACGGTGTCTGTGTAGCGCGTTAATGAATACGGATCGTCCACTGAGATGTGTGTTTTGCTTGCTTTCGTTTTAGATGAGTCGAAATGAAAATATAAAAGAAAAATTGCAAGAAAATTGATTCAAGAATTTTGAAATTTAGTTTCAACAATAGTAAAGAACTAGATCTAAAGATCAAGAATTAATAAAATTCTAGAAGATGTCCAAATCTAATGAACTATCAAGATTTGTAATGAGGCTCATAGGAATCGATCGAATCTATAGTGAGGATGAAGACTTGTGATTACGTATTCCTATCCATTAATGATTTGTTGCTAGATCGATGATGATCAACGAGGATTATGGATCTCTTGAAGAAACTAGGGTTTCTCCATCATCATCCCTTGTCCTTTCGTTGATTATCATTCACAAGCTAGCCTCTAGGAAATTCAATCACAGATCGTTGATCTCTAATTAAGAGCGAAAACATTTAATAAAGCATCTCGCTCAAAACTAGGTTGTCGATGATTCAATTTTCTAGAGTTTACAAAACTCTTAGAACATAAGAATCGTTTCAATATTGTAATCATCATCATCTATCTATTCTCTCGATTACTCCACGAGCGGAGTTTTTACTCAAACATCATGATAAAGAAATCAATCAAGAATCGAAAACTCATCATAATGCTCAAATGTAATGATAACAAGATAAAGAAATTTCACCTTTTATTATTCAACAATTCCGTTACAATTCGCTCAAGAACTACAAGAATTGAGGAAAGAACTCGGTCGTCGAATTAGCTTCGCATCGTCTCCGTGAGTCGCGGATCGTCTTGGATCACTTGCTCGGTTGAAGATCGGCGTTGCTCCAAAAAGGCTTGATGGCTTCTTCCTTGAATTGGCACTCGATAGATCTTGATTTCGATCAAATTGTGTCACTCAATTAGATTTGAATTTTGATTTGGATCTACAATTTTTCCTCTCAAATGTTTCCAACAACTTTTCCCTCCAAAATGAACAACCTCCAAAACCCTAGATCTAGATCTTATTTTATAGCCTCCTCATTTGAATCTTCCCTCCAAAGCAAGGTTGTTAGAGAGAGGCTTCTAGAAGAAGTTTGTTGGAGGAAAGATCCTAGAATAAGGAATATCCTAGGATAAGGTTGTTAGGCCGAGCCTTCTGGATGAAGCCACGTGGCTTTGGGAGTCTTCTGAAAGCTGAGCCGTTATGGAAAGCCACGTGGAGAAATATGCATTGCTGACGTGTCCATGAAGCCGCGGATCCGCCGCCAACAAGCCCATTCGGCCGTGGATCCGCGACCCTTTGGTGGCTTTGATGCCTGGAAGTTTCTGGGTGATCTTGTGCTGGCTTTAGGGATATTTCCTGATATCTGGAATATTTTTATACTCTCTTGTTCACTGCCAGATCACAAGTCTTGGACTTGGCGTGTTTTTATCAGCAATTTTGGCTCTTTACCTGGAATTTCCTGCACAGATTCTCGAGACAAGTGTTGCGATATACAAAGATCATGCGTGTAATGATAAACACACAATTTTCTTCAAAATGCCGGTTATAATATATAACACATGTTATTTGGTATTTTACAGACAAATTGCTAATATGTGCTATATTCATACCGAACACCTTTAGATGATTGCAAATAGTAGGGAAATTGATGTGTTAAAAATGCAGTATTTTCGACTGATCAGGTGACATTACAGATCACTATTACACGTTGATAGATCCCTTAGGATTCTTGCTTGACTACCAGCAGTATGATTGAGATCATATACGTGAGAGTTAAGTAGTCTATAAGCACATCCGTAAAGTGTCCCTAGTCGTGGGAGTTTCGAGACTGGGCATCGATACTCCATGAGTAGACTAGTGTATACGGATCGAGACCCCGACGAGAGGCGATGGCCGGTCTCTCAAGCCATTGGTGTCAGTTGGTTCACCTAAGACGTATACAGGTGCTCATTGGGTTATAAGTACACCGGACAGGACTTGCCGGGAACATGCTAGTTGGTATTATACCTGTCGTCAGATAGCAGTTCCCTGGTGACATGTACACAAGTTAGTCTATCGACCTGAGATCGTTATTTGTCTCGTGTGAGTTCCCACTGTGCTTTGATTACTACCCTACCACGGCTCAAAGGAGTCGTGCAAACAGGTTTTAGTTAGGTACAGTTCCGAGCCACATGGATGCAGTGAGCGGATCGGCAGGGGATTCGTCTCTTCCAGTATTGGGGGTGAGATCGTGCTGTGTCTGGAATGCCATTACATAAAGTCTCTGGCCAGGGCAAGAGAGATTTACTGGTAGGTATTCCAGTAGTTTCTCAGGGTGTTCTGGGCAACACTCCGACATGACTTATACCGCTATTGGGGGTCTGACGTTTACCAGCCCCCTAGGCCTGATATGCGATACTCATATACGAACGGACCGGACTGTATGGATATTTTCACAGACAGGCTCAGTAGGGTTTCACGATGAGTTCGCTCATCGGCCTCCCTTTTAGTCAATACATGGGCAGCCGTTACGTACAGCTAGTGCCACTGACGTACTTGTGGTTAAACCCACTGCCAGCGTATTAACGAGTCTTTAGAGTCCCCTACAGAAAGTTTCCCTAGTTCGGGCGAAACGTTGTAGAGGTCGTATGGTTTTATGGCAGGGTTCGATCATATACGTGCACTTGTGCACGGATCATGATTGGACGGATCATACTAGTTGGCTTTGGTTTAAGCCGGATCCTAGTATTAGATTTGTTGGATTACTTTCGTCTCATTGCATTCGTATTCAGTCGGAATACGGATGCGGGTATGTATATACAGATGAGGGGTATTCTTGTGATCCGTCACGAGTTTACTTTAGTTGATGCCATATCTTTTTATTAGATTAAACATTTGGTTTAAATGTTTAGTGGAGGAAAATGTGAGTGCAAGTTTTGTCCATATGCATCATTTCATGTCGCATGCACATGGTGACTCATGGTCTTGGTTCATGTGACCATCTATTATGACATGGATTGATTTTGGAGCTAATTATGATTGTGGGGGATATTTTGGGAGAGAGAGGGCTGCCATGTGAGGGCATGGGATTATTCTTTTGGTTTTGATATATATTTGCTCTCAAAAATATCTCACACATAAAACAAGATTTTCTCTTCACTTGCTTCTCTTTCTTGAGCTCACATCTTCCTCTAATGGCTTCTTCTTCAACCTCCACCCATTCATCTCATGAGTTGAGAATCCATGGGTGTATTGAGACAAAGTTATCACACACATTCTCTACTTCACCTTGGATATGTCGGATAGCAAACTTCATGTCCGAGTTGCTTCGGTTTTGAAGCGGGAGCCCGTAAAAAGATTCCTTGACGTGGTGCCACTTCGACGTGGAGACAGGAGATCGAGCTTGATCGTAAATGCTGCGAGGAGCTGAGGATGGTGGCTAAAGGCCGAAGGATACGGATCGATCGGTATATCCATTCTAACTTATTTGTAGTTTGCTAGTTTAGGGTTAATGGTATGATCCAGGTGAAATCCCCGTTAGCGCCAATTTTATAAAAAGTTTTATTCCGCTTTTGGCCTCGGATTGATGGTCGGGGTGCTACCATAGACTTACAGCTTGATGCCTCTAGAACCTCATGGTGGTGCTAAGGTCGACTTTCATCCGGGCCATGCAAAATCCAGACGTCGATGCGTCATAGATAATATCATAAGGAATATAGCCAGAAACAATGTTAAATGAGCAAGTAATATATATCATGGCAATGCGTCATATGAGTGAACAATGAACGATGTCAATATTAAGCGATAAACAATCAGGACATAATCAATGCAATCATATCGTGTGACTCTTATAGGTCCATGTCGCTAAGTTATTTAAACTACAGGTATTTGAAACCAATTAACATAATCTTCATCGTAACTCAACAGTATATATCTCATTCTTTCCCCATGGAACCACGCTACAATATATCCCGTTCTTTCCCCAACGGGACCACGGTACAATTTCAATCAACAATGGTATTCCAATCTTTCCCCACGGAATCACGGTACAATAATTCCACTTGAGTTACATTTCGGTTACATTCTTGATTTCCCCTTTTCTCCAATTTCAATTCATGTCAATATCAATATAGCGTGCTCCTAATGCTAACGCAATAACAATCAATGCCTGTACATGTCTTACCAATCTATACCATTAAGTCAGTCAGTCAATCAATAACAATGGATTGTTGGCATTTCGATAAACATCACAATTAGGTGTGGTAACATGGTAACATGGTAACAATAGTCAATCAATCATGATTCCAAGAAAACAATCAATAATATGGTAATCTAGAAATATCGTTACCATAACAATTTCATGATCAAGTTTATACTCATTAAACATGAATAGAGAGGCATTCAATCATATAAATATCACAATTTAGGTCAATTGTATGTTTAGGTAGTGCATCTTTATTCGTGAAACAATATAACATGTCAAGTTCATATCGGGTTTGAATATCAGGTTTCGGTTCAATTAAGACTTTCTACTTCTGGGACCTTTTTAGAAGTCATAACTTCAATATTAGAAAATATAGTAAACATAAAAGTTATAGATCTCGAAAAGATCTTTCCAACGAGTCTGAGAACATCGAAATCGGATTATCGATCAGAAAGTTATGATAGTTTTATGGTGACAGTTTTGATCATTAAACTTGAGACGGCTCAAGCAGTTTTTGAGCCCGCTCAGGCAGTGTTTGAGCCGGCTCAAACATGTCTGCAATGAATGTTTGTTTTCTCTGTTGCTATGAGACGGCTCAGGGTTTATTGAGCCGGCTCACTGTCACGACCCAAATTAGGAACGCGACCGGCACTTAAATCACGCGACGTCAGAAGGCGTAACGCAATTCAAGTAAGCCGAAAACCCAGAAATCTAAACCAAGAAAAGAAGTAAAGTGACAAAACAATAGTTAAAACATTTTTAAAAAATCTCAAGTTATAAAATCTCAAACTTAAATTTATTTTCTTAAAAATTTCGACAGCATCTCCTTTGTAAGAACTGGCCCCAAACGGGTACAAGCATAGAATATATAAAAGGCATATCTAAACGGGAGCAACTCATGCCTAAAGGCGGAACACAACTACAACAGGTATAAATACGACGCCGTAGCCAAGAAATAAGCAAATAAGAAGTGAAAACAGCATAATAAGAGGTAAAACAACATCGCAACATAAATAAAAGCCGGCTCACACGAGCACGACACCCAGAGTCACATAAGATACAATATCAAATCTTATAATCTCGTCTCTAAGTCAAATACATATAAATGGTAGATGGAGAGTACTAGACACAAAATAAGATATACAATGGAATCATACGGATACCCACAAAACCCACCTACACCAAAATCACGACCAACAGTAGCGATATCCGCAGAAGTAGGTGCAATATAGAGCCCTGTCGCGATTACACCGAGGGTCAAGCCTACAAAACACTATGGCACAATAGGGGTGAGGTGCCAACTCGTGAATAGTAAATAACATTGTACAGATAATCGCAAGCATGCATGAAAAGCAATAATCCAAAATATGCAATTTGATAGCATAAGTATAGCAGTATGAATATGCAACAAATCAAGATCAAGATACACCACCGCGGTACAATAACAACATGAAACAGTGCATATCATAATAAATTCTGAGTGTGGTATAAAACATAATCCTCATCAATGAATCATCATCATAAAAATCCGGTGTCCATCAACGACACCCCAAATCCCAATATCTCAGGCGCCGTCACTCTGATCGGCCCTCATATCCATCACATCATGGAACCTGAGTGTCCAACATCGACACTCGAAACATCATGAAACCCGTGTCCAGCATCGACACATAAATCATCATATCTCAGGCGCCGCATCCTCTGATCGTCCCTCATATCCATCTCATCTCATAACTCCGGAACGGTATCCTATGGATATCCGTCGAGTTTCCATACAATCACCGGTAGGTAGCCAGGCTCATCGTCTACACCACGATCTTCTTACCCCGAGGTACCTCATCGGGTCCATCATGTACCCGCAGACGGTTCATCCAACTTCTCGAATCGGGTCTCGAAAACAAGCTTAGAACCGAGAAAACTCATAGTGGACGCCTCGAAATCACAACATGAGAAACCGCGTTTTTAAAACAATTTATAATTTCCTTTGAAATATGTCCGCGGTTCTCAAATCCAGAAATCGTATGAAAACGGTATCTCAATGCATATATCCATTAAGTAGGATGTATGCAAACATAGAACAGTAATGTGAGCATATCAAGGGAAAACCGCACTTTTTAAATATTTCAAGTTCAAAAGGTATCTTGTGGTTTCCCAAATCCATGAAATCGAAATAAAACACCATATGAGAGTATATATGTGAATATAGCAATGTATGTATGTATGCATGTATGCATGTACGTATGATGCAATTCATAATGCGCAATAGAACAAGAATCAATGTTTAACTGTTAACAACAATGAAAGCGGTACAATATATTTATCCATGGCAATTTCTATAGTGAGCGTGTTATAGCAATTACCAACGGTGTGTGTGTGTTGCATACAATTCGGTGCTCGTGCAACATGAACCGTTAGTAATGGTGCAGTGTCCAATAATACTATGTCAATGTACAACAGGTAATAGGATGTGCAAAATGGTACTCATGCACGATCAATATATATACATATAAGCATATGGTTATATCACTGAATCTAGCCATCGACGCTTAACGCCCTACAGGCGATTCCCTCGTAGATGTTAAATCTACTCACTGGACGATCTCGAGCTAGGTGAATCCGATCACCTATTTCCCCTTCCTAGCAGCGTCCGAAGTCCCCGCAAATGATCCTAATATCACACAAATCAATGCTTAAGAAATTAATAAACTAACGATAACATACGGACACAAACGGCAACTAACGAATCGACTCCCACAAGCTACCAAGTGTTAGCTTAGCGGGCTAACGTGTGCAGCGACACCCTAAACCAAACCTATGGCTGCAAGCTACATGAAACACTTAACAGAAGTCAGAAAAATCTGTATCGCACGATATCGAAACGCTAGAATTAGCTAAACGGTCCCAGATTTTACTTACAGACAATATAGGAAAAACAAAGTATACCAAACACCATATATAACCTACAGAGAGCTACATACCAAAATCCAACACCCAACTATGCAGGAAAACCGGCGGCACCGGCCATAAAAGGAATCTCACCGGGCCTATGGTGGGGTGGGGTCTGGGTTTCAAGTGTGTACTCTATGCTCTATCAACAATCAACTGTATTGTTAGGTTTAATTGCAAATCAACGTAACAATAGCAGATTCAACAGAGACACTAAACTAGCAAAAATACAATATTTAGCACTAAACTATAACTTTAAGGTATTAAACTGAAACAATTTAACAAAACAAACTTCCCTAGAGCCTAACAAAGAGTTAAAGATCACTACCTCACCAAAACTTGGGAAAAACCCTAGCTTTCCAAGCTCCAAGTCATCATAAGAGGGCTTAAGAAAGCTTAGTGAAGGGTTTAGTGAGGTTTGATGAAGGTTTAGGCTAGAGGTTTGTGGAGGAAAAATCTTTCAAGAGATGGTTTTTGATGAAGAAGAAGAAGAAAAAGAAAAATGAGAGTGAGAGGGAGTGTCGAGAGATAATGAGAGAGTGAGAGGGTGAGGGTGAGAATGAGAGTTGAGCTATGCTCTCTCTCTCTCTCTCTCTCTTCATTAAATGCCTTGCCCCATGCCTTGCCCCATGCCATCATCATGCCTCATTATTCAACTCTTCTCTTTTTCGTTTTCAAAACAAATAAAACCCTTTTACTTAAAATAGATAAATATGTAAACATGACAAGAAAATGGTTAAGTGTGTCATGGCTAGTAAAGAATGGTTAACACCTCCTTAACCTTAAGATTAACATGCACATATGTGTGCACGTACAAAAATAATTAAATAAAATATTAATTAATTAAAATAAAATATGTCAAAATAATTATTGGTTAAATTTTATTAAAAACCCGCATTATATCGCTTAATTAACTCTAATCACATTCTAAGGTATTACAATCTTCCCCCTTAAAGAAATTTGGTCCCCGAATTTAAAAATCTTAGTATGCGTACCTTCGAAGAGATGAGGAAATTTCTTCCGCATATCGCTCTTGGCTTCCCATGTGACCTCTTCGCTATTCGGGCCACACCAAAGAACCTTCACTGACAGCAAGACCTTTGACCAAAGTTTCTTCACCTGCCGATCCAATATAACTACCAGCTGCTCGGTGAAAGAAAGATCGTATTCCAGCTGGATGGTCTGGTGCTGAATCATGTGAGAAGGGTCATGAAGGTACTTGCGAATTATCGATACTTGAAATACGGGGTGAACATCTGGAAAACTGGGCAGAAGTGCCAAACGATAGGAAACGGTACCAACTCGCTCAAGGATCTCAAAAGGACCCACAAATCTGGGACTAAGCTTCCCTTCCTTCCTAAATCTCATCACGCCTTTCATCGGAGAAATCCGTAGGAATACATGATCACCCACTGCGAACTCAAGTCTGCGACGAAAGCGGTCGGCATAAGACTTCTGCCTGCACTGGTCTGCTCTCATTCTGTCCTGAATCAACTGGATCTTCTCCGTAGTCTCCTGGACTAGCTGTGGTCCCAAAATCCAGCTCTCGCTGAGTTCGGTCCAACAATTTGGCGATCGACACTTTCTCCCATACAAGGCCTCAAAAGGTGACATCTGAATCGTCTCCTGAAAACTGTTATTGTAGGAGAACTCTATCAATGGCAAGTGACGATCTCAACTGCCACTAAAATCAAGCACGCACGCTTGAAGCATATCCTCGAGAGTCTGTATAGTCCGCTCTGACTGACCATCGGTCTGCGGATGGAAAACGGTACTAAAACTCAATCGGGTACCCAAAGCTTCCTGAAGTTTCTACCAAAGACGGTTGGTAAACTAGGTGCCTCTGTCAGATACAATGCATCTAGGAACGCCGTGAAAACGGACAATCTCATCAATATACAACCGAGCATACTGAGCATATCCGAAAGTGGTCTTCACTGGAAGGAAGTGAGCCGCTTTCGTCAACCTGTCAACAATCACCCAAATGGAGTCATACCCTCGACTGGACTTGGGTAGACCCACAGCGAAATCCATAGAGATCTGCTCCCATTTCCACTCCGGAATGGGCAAAGGCTGCAACTCTCCTGCCGGTCTCTGATGCTCAGCCTTGACTTGCTGAAAAGTCAAGCATCTCGAAATGAAATCCGAAACATCTCTCTTCATCCCTTTCTACCAGTAGATATCTCTCAAATCACGATATATCTTAGTGGAACCTGGATGAACATTGATCGCTGACTGATGTACCTATTCTAGGATCTCGTGTCTCAGCCCCTCGGAATCTGGCATACACAGACGAGTCCCAAAACGTAGCACACCCTGGTCATCAATCACAAACTCTGAATCTCTACCCTGCCGAACATGCTCCAGAATCTCGGACAAAAAAGCATCATCGGACTACGCCTCACGGATACGATCAAGTAGAAGTGGACGGGAACGGACACGAGCAAGATGCCCTCCCGCGGAAGTGAACTTGAACTGTGCTCTACTATTGCACAAGATCTGCCAATATGTAGAAGACTGTCTCTGAACTGCTCTCAAATGGAACAAGCTACTTCCGGGCCTACGACTCAAAGTATCAGCTACCACATTCGCCTTGCCCGGGTGATAAAGGATTTCACAATCATAATCCTTCACAAGCTCCATCCAACGGCGCTGCCTCAAATTCATATCCCGCTGCTAGAAGATGTACTTCAAGCTCTTATGGTCCGTAAAGATCTGACACGACTCTCTATACTAGTAGTGTCTCCAAATCTTGAGCGCAAAGACCACCGCGGCCATCTCAAGATCATGAGTAGGATAGTTCTGCTCGTGCTTCTTCAACTGTCGGGAAGCATAAGCGATAACTCTGTCAGGCTGCATCAACACACAACCTAGCCCCATTCGAGAAGCGTCACAATAAACGACATAGCCGCCTGATCCAGAAGGTAAAGATAGAACTGGTGCAGTTGTCAAACGAGTCTTCAACTGCTGAAAACTCTGCACACATGCCTCAGTCCAAAGAATAGGAACCCCCTTCCGAGTCAGTCCGATCAACGGTGCAGCGATACTCGAGAAATCCTGCACGAAACGGCGGTAATAACCGGCTAAGCCCAAAAAGTTGCGGATCTCTTTCACTGATACAGGTCTAGGCCAAAGCTGTACGGCCTCGATCTTCTTCGGGTCCACATGTATACCGTCTCCCGTAACCACATGACCCAAGAAGTCAACACTATCAAGACAGAATGCACACTTCGAGAATTTAGCAAACAGCTGGTGCTCTCTCAATATCTGCAAAGTAATGCTCAAGTGCCGCTCATGCTCCTCTCGACTTTTGGAATAGACCCGAACGTCATCAATAAATACAATAATGAACTGGTCGAGGAATGGCCTGAAAATCCGGTTCATCAAATCAATGAACGCTGCTGGGTCATTGGTGAGCCCGAATGACATCGCCAAGAACTCATAATGCCCGTAGCGCGTACGAAAAGCAGTCTTCGGAATGTCATCATTCCGAACCCGCAACTGATGATAACCCGACCTCAAATCAATCTTGGAAAAATGTCCCGCACTTTGGAGCCGATCAAACAAATCGTCAATGAGAGATAATGAATACCTATTCCGCACTGTAACTCGGTTCAATTGACGATAATCAATGCACAACCTCATACTGTCGTCCTTCTTCTTGATGAACAGAACAGGAGCTCCCCAAGAAGAAACACTCGGACGAATAAGTCCCCTTTCAAGCAACTCTTGCAACTGATCCTTAAGATCTTTAAGCTCCGCCGGGGCCATCTGATAAGGCGGTATAGAAATAGGCCCCGTGACGGGAATAAAATCGATGCAAAACTCGATATCGCGCTCTGGTGGCAATCCAGGTAACTCATCAGGAAATACGTCGGGAAACTCTCTCACAATAGAAACCCGGTCCAACGGATCTGCTGTGGCTCCAGTATCACGAATAAAGGCTAAGAATTCCCGACATCTTTTCCTCAAAAGCCGACTAGCGCAAAGGGCAGAAATCAAACTGTGAGGGGCAGCACTACGGTCCTCGTGCACAACAAGAACTGACTCGTCAGGAAAACAAAATCTAACTTCCTTCTCACCGCAGTCCACAGACGCATAGCAAGTAGCTAACCAGTCCATGCCAAGGAGAACGTCAAAGTCCAACATATTAAGAAGGATTAAATCGACGGATGAATCTCTATCTCCAATACGAACGACACACGACCAAAACACATGTCGCGCAACAAAAGACTCTCCAACGGGAGTAATCACGACAAGCCGCTGATCTAACAAAGACGAACCTCGGCCCAACCTCGTTACGAAGTGTGTGGAAACATATGAGTGCGTAGATCCTGGGTCGAACAATATGCGCGCATCGAAAGAACACACTGGAAGAGTACCTGTCACTACTGCATTCGACGCCTGCGCATCCTGAGGAGTCAACGCAAAAACTCGGGCATGTCCTCTACCGGCATCCGGCTGTCCTCCGCCTCTGCCACCTCATCCCCTCTGAAAAAGACAGCCACGACCGAAGCCTCTCTGAGTATAGGTCTGGCATGAAGCAACAACGTGCATAAGAGGCAATTCTCTCTGAGATGGAGAAAGTGGTATGGTAACACGTGGAACTGCTGTCTCGCCCTGGCGTACCTCAGTACAATCTATGATGCGATGATACAAACACCCACACCGAAACATCCATACGATGGCTGCTGACCCTGCTGGTAAGAGCTATATAACTGGCCTCACCTCAAGCCTCTACTACCACCACGACCTGGAAGGAATCTGTCGCGGCGTCTACCCATCTGCCTCTGGGCTGATACTGTTAGTGTATATGCCCTAGGGGCCATTATTGTATCATACTAGTATGTATATTACTTAATGGAAGCTTGGGATATTCACAGTTGTATATACAGTCTTGCTAAAAATGGTAGTATGCTACTTGGTTTGTGTCTACTTTAATATGTACATATGTTTCTTATAACGTATCACTCATACATATTAGTAGAGCCCATAGGTTCTTTGCTTGATTACCAGCGTTGTGATGGCAGTCACACTAGTGGGGGCTGGATAGTCTATAAGCAACATCCTATACTTGTCCCTAGTTGTAGGATTATCGAGACTGGGCATCGATACTCCAGAGTAGACTGGTATGTACGCTTCTCATCCCAGTTGGGGAGATGGTCTGTCCCACAGTCATCAGTACGTCGTACTGGAGATAGTATACAGGTGCTCGTTAGGTTACGGGTACACCGGACAGGACTCGCAGGGGGACTGTTGGTTGGTATTATACCAATCGTCAGTTAAAAGTTCCCAAGTGACATGAGTACAGCATAGTCCGCAGACTTGACACTGCTACTTCGCCTCGAGTGTGTCCCACTGTTCTTAGATTGCTACCCTACCACGGCTCAAAGGAGTCGTGCAAACAGGTAGCAGTTGGGTGCAGTCCCGAGCACTTGGAGGCAGTGGCGGTTAGAAAGGATTCGTCTCTCCCGGTATTGGGTGATGATATCGCGCTGTATCAGAAAGCCATTACGCAAAGTCCCTGGCCAGGGCAAGCGAGATTTACTGGTAGGTTCCAGTAGTTTCTCAGGGTGTAATAGGCTACGCTCCGACACGACTTATGCCGCTATTAGTGGACTGACGCTTGCCGCCCCCTAGGCTAGATATGCGATAGTCTTAGACGAACAGACTGGACTGTACGGAGATTGTCAAATCAGGCTCAGTAGGAGTTCGGATGGGTTTCCTCATCGGCCATCTTATCGACATCTACCTGGGGACCGTTACGTACAGCTAGTGCCGCTTACGGTCTGTGGTTAAACCCACTGCCAGCATAGTGTCTGTAGGGTTCCTGGGCACGCATACAAGGGTCTATGAGGCATCAACCATGCCCGATTAAAATTTTAGCCGTGCCGAACAACCCAAAGCCGGATCTTTAAACTAGAGTTTAGCCGAAAACAAGTATGTTAAACAGTTTAACACTAAGTGAGAGGGATAACAACCTTTGTAGATCCGGTCCTTCACTTCTAAAGCTCCGTGCTGAAGTCCCTTCACTGCGATCATCGTGTTCCGGACTCTCGAGAGGTTCCACGAAGAGAAAGATGCAGTCTTGCTTCCGATCTTCGATACAAAGACGATCTACCTTGAAGTTTCGTTAACACAAGATAACACTCATAATATGAAGTGAACACCCTCATCTAAATGTCAAGGATAGATGAGGATGATGAAGTAGGATTTTTGCTCTCATTTGTTTTCTTATTCTCACTCACTTTCATCACAAAATCAAAAGCAAGAAAGCTTTTCCATGAAAAGAGAAGGAAGAAGAAGAAAGAAAAAAAATCATAATCCTTTTGTGATGAATAATAAAAAGTATCATAATCATTTATGCAACCATGGTTGTAGTAACCAATGTAGAGAGTTTACTAGGGTTAGGGTTTGGGTTGGGTTAAAAGGTGAGTCACAAAGAAATATCTTAGCAAATGACAAAGTAAAACCATCTAGAAACATCTAGAATACATTAATCCAAATCAAACCCTAATCTTGTTTAAACTCCTCTAAACACGTTGCATTTATAATTATAACATGTTACAATATTATATATCACATATACAATATTAATTTTAACAAAATAAAATAATACATTTAACAAATATCGCATATATATCAATGTATTACCCGAGTGAGAAAAATAATCTTTTAGTGAGCAAATATTAGTTAATGTAATTTAATATATCATATATATTATTATACATTAAATTATCGAATCAACACTTAATCCGACAATCCGGCTATATCGCATATAACCAACTACTATTTATCCGTACCGATTCATCGAATCAACACTTGATCCGATGACCCGGCTGATATCAAATATCGCGAGAATAGAATACGGTATCTCATATCGTATTATCCTCGGTCCCGCACATATCACATATGTGCTCCTACTCCGTTTTGCCTGAGCCAAGAAACCTCTGTGTAGGACTCTAAAGAATCGTCAATACGCCGGCAGTAGGTGATGATCATATCAAACATCCACAAGCTGCAAGCGGTCAGCTAAACGTAGCAGCCACCCAGGTATTGAGCGCTCAGAAGATCAACAAGCAAGAATGTACATTCTTCTGTGAATCCAAACAGTAACACTCCCGTACAGTCCGGTCTCGTCGTCTAATATGTCTCATATCTCGCTTAGGGGTGGTTAACGTCAGACCCCAGTAGCTTGATAAGTCATGTCGATATGAGGTCTATAACAGTTCGAGAAACTACTGATAACACTTACCAATAAATCTCAGCAACCCTGGCCAGGGATTTCCGGTTATAGCCATTCGAACACAGCACAACATCAACTCCCTATACCGGGAGAGACGAATCCCCTCCTATCGCTCATTGCCTCCATGTGATTCGGGACTGTACCCAAAAGCCACCTTTTTGCACGACCTCTTGGACGTGGTATGATGGAAATCAAAGCACAGTGGGAATCACACAAGACACTATGACGATCTCGGGTCAACAGACTACTCTGTACCAGTGTCACCGGAGAACTGCCATCTGACGTGAGGTATAATACCATCTGGGAGTTCTCGGCGAGTCCGTCCAGTGTACCCAGTCTCCACTGAGCACCTGTATACCATCCTTGATGTCAAACACCGATGGATATGGGATCATCCATCGCCCATTATATGGGTCAAGATGCGTATACGCTAGTCTACTCTGGTGCATCAATGCCCTGTCTCGATACACCCTCGACTAGGAACAGTTATAGGATGTACTCGTCGACTACCGTGGCCCCACTAGTATGATCTCATCATAGTCCCAGTAGTCGAGTACATATCCTAAAGGCTTTATCAACATGTAATATAGAGACAATCAGAGTACACGTTAAGATAAAGTACAACCAGATAGCATACTATCATATCGAGCAAGAAAGTCCTCCCTATATATGTCCAAGCATCCATTACAATATACATCGTATGTCCAGTAATGGTCTCTAGGGCATACATATAACTAACAATCTCCCACTTGCACTAGGGCCATCTGTTGTGGTATCACATACCCAACAATTAGCTGTGGTTAAAGTATCTCATACTCAACCATCCCATAAAAGTCTCTACTGGGAAAAAGGCCTTTGTGAGTGGATCCGCGCTGTCGTCCTCTGTGTCTACTCTCCTAACCTCGATCTCCCTGGAGATCAACTATCTCCATGATCAGGTGATACTGCCTAAGAATTATATCTGGATTTCTGATGGGACGGGGGTTCCTTAGCTAAAAGCCACAACTCTATTGTCACATAATGGTAGGAACGAAGTTCATCTCATGAACTTATAAATCCAGACTGCCTCTTTGGTAGCACCCTTGGTAACGATGTATCTTGCCTTTTATCGTCTAGTCTGTCACGGTATCTAGCTTGGAACTCTTCCAACATACCGTCCCTCCACTGAGGGTAAAGACAATGCCTGCGACTGACATTCAGTCGTCCTTATCATCCTGGAATCTTTCCAGTGATTCTCCCCAGGATCGATTGATACCTTCTCACTACATCTAGTGAGTATCCTAATATCCAATTAGATCTATCTCATAGATCCAAAACCCAGGATTTAGGAGGTATCACATTGATCCTATATGGAGAATCCTTGTGATAAGCGGAGACTGACCGAGCGTGGCATAGGAAACTCCTTTCCTATCAAGAGTATGTCATCCACGTACTCTACGAGGATCACCACCATACTCCCTACTACCTTTTTGTATATACATGGTTCATCTACCATTTTGATGAAGTCAAACTCTTTGACTACCACATCAAAACAGATGTTCCAACTCCGCGATGCCTGTTTTATCACATAAAACATCTTGCACACGTTTCCGCTGCTCCCACTGTATACGAAGCCCTCTGGTTGTGTACTTATAGACGCTCTCTTCTAAAACAATATTTAGAAAAGCAGTCATGACACCCAACCGCCAGATATCGTAGTCATGGTATGTAGCCGTGGCAAGTGGGATCTGGATGGACTTAAGCATAGCTTTGAAAGTCTTAACTTTTCCATGTACACCAAGTAATCTTCTCAAGATATACTTGCTCCTGATGGGGATTTAACCCTTCAGATAAAGCAACCAAAGTCCATACTTTGTTGGTGTATAAGGATTCCATCTCAGATCACTAAGCATCCAGCCATTCTTACAGAGTCCCACTCCTGATGGCCAGCTGGAAACTAGTTGGGTCATCATCTCATGATGCAATCCTCGCTCCCACTATCATAGAGAAACCGAAGTATCTCTCAGGTGGGTGAAGAACCCTACTAGATCGGCGGAGAGGCTGAGGTTCGTTGGTTACTATTGAATCCTTTGGTTCTACCAAATTATCTGTTGTAGTTTGTATAGCTGGAACTCCTTCCAGTTCTACCTCATGACAACTAATTTCTTCACAAGAAATTCCCTTTCACAAAGGTGGCATGTTGAGAAATAAAACACTTTTGTTTCTCGGTTTGGTAGAAGATATTCCCTTGCGTATGCTTGGGATATCCAACAAACTTCTACAGAACTGTCTTTGCCTCGAGCTTGTACGGATTTTGCTTTTAGACATAGGCCGGACAACCCCAAATCTTAACAAACTTAAGATATGGTCTCTTCCTTTTCCATATCACATATGAAGTGGTAGGCAACTGATTTGTTTTGAACCCTATTCAATAGGTATGCAGCTTCTCAAGTGCATAACACCCAAAAGGAAATAGGAAACTCAGTAGTACTCATCATAGAGCACACCATATCACATAGGGTGCTATTGCTCCGCCCCGATACACCGACGTGCTGTGGTGTATACGGAGGAGTAATGCTGAGAGAGAATCTCATTCTACTTTAGAATAGTCCAGGAATTCCGTGCTCAAGTATTCTCCTCCTTGATCTCATCAAAGTACATAATACTTATACCCGTATTTTGGTTCTCTACTTCTAACTTATATTCTGTGAATATCTCAAAAGTTTCGGACTTGTGTTTCAACAGGAACATATATCTGAATCTTGAGAGATCATCAGAGAATGTAATGAAGTACAAAGAACCGGTCTTGGCATGTGTAGACAGGAGACTTTCATACATCAGCATGTATCAATCTCAAGAGTTCACTAACTCTTTCTCTGTTTCCAATAAACGGAACTATGGTCATCTTATCTCTGTGACATGACCGGCAAGTTTCACAAGATGTAAATTCAAACTAATTTAAATATGCATCTATATGTGACTTCAGCTAGTCGGGTCACATTGATATGACCTAGTCTACAATACCTCAAGAAGGATGCGTTCATTTCTGAACTCTTCCTCTTGTGTGTGTTCTGTATACTAAGAACTGTAGTTTGATTTAGAACGTCAATGCTTTTAGATAACGTGCCTGAACCGATCAACTCTTGATATAGGAAATGTTCAAAACATTATCCAACAATACAAAATTATATCCTTTCTTTACTAATAAAGAGACTGATATAATATTGTATATCAGGTTCGGTATCTAATAATATTCGTTCAGAATCAATGTGTTCTGGTAATACAGGGTGATAGTGACCAACAAACTTGGCTGCAACACTTGCACCGTTTCTATCTCATGAAACTTATCACCCGTTCTTAGTTCTCTACCTATCTGTAGCCCATGTAACAGATTACATATGTGGGATCCTGATCCGGTATCTCATACCCAGGACGTAAAGGATACTGAGAAACAGTTCTATGTAAGGAACACACCCGAAGATGATGCATCAGCATGCACTTTCTTCGTTTGGGCGGCACTCGAAATCTGGTATTCCCCAATTTCCTGCTCTATCTTATAACAATTATAAGTTGGAGCGGGACCAACGTTCCCCAGCTCAGTATAACAAGCAGGTTTGGTCAATTCATCCGTTTTATTATCTTGATTAAGGCATGATATAGTCGCTACCAGGAGAGAGAGAGAAGAAAACACTCAGCGTATTCTCTTGCAAGATTAGATTGGTTATCTAATATATCTAATCAGGATGTCTCCCACTATTTTAATCAAATCTTCCTTCAAACCCTAAAAGGAAAGACTAGCCGGGATTAATTACACGCTACAAGTTCGCCAATCTTTCAACCAAGCCAGTGTCGGTACTTTGAGGGAGGTTCCCCGTGCTTTCGTACGGACCTAATTAAAGTAAACCTCGTTGTCCCAGGGGCGTAACCCCGTTAACACCTTTCTAGACACCTACTTGATCGGCTAATTGTAATGTGTAAAACTCTCCCAGGAGTAACTCTTACTCGCAGCGGGTATCGGGATCCAACTATCTCATAGAAGGTATGCAATCTCATTGCAAATTTCAACACTTGAAATTCCCAATAATATTTTACCCCTAGCATCCTATGACCTTGACGGAGGTCAACAAACCATAGGCTACTAGTCAAGTTCAACCCGTCATTTCCTGATTGAATTAAACCCACGCGCACGACCCTTGACGGAGGTCAACAAGGCCGCACGACTACCCTAATCCAATCTGCATCATATGCATAAGCAGATAAATACTAGTCAGCTACCGCACACTATGCCTTGACGGAGGTTAACAAACGTAGCACGAATACTAAGTAGGACTTATCTAAAATGACGGAGGGCTACGACAGGTTTTTAAGAAAACCCTTTGCGTAATGAACTTGATATCGTTGTAGAATCGAGTGATTTTAAATGGAGTGTTTTTGAGGCTTTTCTAGTTTTGCTAAAGGGGTCACTCCCGGTGAAGGGATCGTCGGCCCTTTCCTCATCGAATAAGGTGCGGGATATATCATATATACCACTATGCAAAGCAAGAACTATAGAAGCAATCAAAAGACAAACCGTTTGTAGCATCTACTAGTTTCACTAAAGAGGTCACTCCCGGTGAAAGGATCGTCGGCTCATTCCTTATCGAATAAGGTGCTGGATGTTCTACAAGGAACACCGCTATGCAAAGTAAGAACTAGAGCTACCAGTTTTTAAACAAGTTTCTACAACATCTTAGGTTTCTTTTATTTCATTAATCTCATTAATGAAGTCCCATTTTATTATGCTTCACAAGCATTGCATTTGAAACGAAATCTGCAATAGAACATATATCTCATATATATATAATATAAACATTCGTCTCAGGCAGTAATATGATCTCATCACAGAACATTGCAGCAGAAGAACATATATGAAATATTGGATATACTAGGATGTCCGTGTTTTCAATACGAGCCTGTACAAAACACGGATTCCACGGTCGCGATGAATAGCCAAACCCACATCCCTAGACCCCTACAAGAGTGGCAAGCAACACTGCCATTTCTAGGGTTAGGAGACCCAGTCTCGACTCCTCGAGATGGTCTCCCACTGGACCCTAGAACCCGGTTACTTGTGCTCCCCGCCTTGGGTCTACCTAATGCGGAAAAGTAAATAATATACAACGGTGACATCATCCTCAACCCGGAAGTGCCCCAATAAAAGAATATTACATACAAATGAATTTTACATGAATGAAAAAGAAAAATCTCTCATCTCACATAAAACCCCCGGCTATTCAAAACGTGACGATCCAATATAACATATCACAGCAACACATAATATCTCATATCATCAACATAAGCAAGTATGCGTATCCCGATTGTCGTTGATGTATAGCAACGAAGCCGGCGATACACCACATACTACGCTTACGGTCACAGAAAAGAAAGTGTAAAACTACAACAGTTGGAATCCGCAACCTCTTTAGACATCGCATGCCTAACCAAATGAATTCCTTAGACATCGCATGCCTAACAATTATAAACCTCGCATTTTAGTCTCTTTATCGAAAACTCTTTTCAATATCAAGTCAGGCAATTCAACAAGATTCCCGACAACCTGATCGAATGCTCATCGCAAACTTTAGTAGACGGCCGCACCCCCGGATGCCGTCGACGAAGTGCACTAAGGCGGAACACCGCTGCCGCGAGCACCCGAACGGATGCTTTTGGCGACGGGGTTCTCCTACAGTCACTTGGTCGGGGCTATGGGGTGTAGCTGTCTATTAAGTTTACCCGGCGAGTATCCGCGTACGCTACGTGATTGCGACGGACTTTTGATCACATCAAAATTCTGTGGCAACCGATCATCTGAGACTGAAGTGCTAGATTTATAACATTCAAATTAGTTATCTCATAACTACCTGTGGATTCCAATTATTATATCACATTCCAGATAAATAGATAATGTTAAACTTTCCGATCGAATAATCAAACACCCAAGATTTTCCCAATATATCTCAACACTTGAAATTAGTTTAAAAACATCCATCACATGCCACAGTACTAATGGTCCAGCTATAGAAGGGTCAAGCCAACGCCTCACATGTGGCACGCCGTACTGCCCCAAACCCTAAGGTTTATAGGCAGTTCAAGACGGTCACATAATCGAGTTAATGTTTGTTGTCTTCTAGAGGGTCCACCGCGTTACTTGCATGACTTTACAAAAGTTTCAAACATAAGAAAAAATCCAACTTTTGAAAAAATTTCCGACAGGGGAAAAAGTGAGTTATTGATATCCGTTCGAACTTTTTAACAGTTTCTAAAAATTATCCGGAAAAACTAAACAAAGTTAAATTATCCGATCGAATCAACGAGTCCCCAATAACAACCCAGAAAACTCAACTCTTGAGTAAGTATAAAAATATCCAGAAGAATCAGGAATTACAGACGGATATTACTGTGCAAAGCACGTGCCATGACTCAACTTTTTGGATGCGGAACCGCCGCGCAAGCCATGGTACGGCCGCGGTTCCGCGGCGCTTTAAAGTGATCAGTGGCACGTATTGCACAGTAATCCTTGTATTTACCTGCTGATTTTTTTGAGTATTTTTAATTCACAAAAAATCACATTTTGAAAAAATTTCCAGAAACTAGGGTATATCGGGTTTTCCGGGTTCGATCGGACTTTAAACTTCGTCTAGACTTCGCCTAAAGCTCTAGCTTAGCGCTGATACCACTATAGGGTTCCTAGGCACGCATATAAGGGTCTATGAGGCATCAACCATGCCCGATTAAAATTTTAGCCGTGCCGAACAACCCAAAGCCGGATCTTTAAACTAGAGTTTAGGCGAAAACAAGTATGTTAAACAGTTTAACACTAAGTGAGAGGAATTACAACCTTTGTAGATTCGGTCCTTCACTTCTAAAGCTCCGTGTTGAAGTCCCTTCGCTGCGATCATCGTGTTCCGGACTCTCGAGAGGTTCCACGAAGAGAAAGATGCAGTCTTGCTTCCGATCTTCGATACAAAGATGATCTACCTTGAAGTTTCGTTAACACAAGCTAACACTCATAATATGAAGTGAACACCCTCATCTAAATGGCAAGGATAGATGAGGATGATGAAGTAGGATTTTTGCTCTCATTTGTTTTCTTATTCTCACTCACTTTCATCACAAAATCAAAAGCAAGAAAGCTTTTCCATGAAAAGAGAAGGAAGAAGAAGAAGGAAAAAAAATCATAATCCTTTTGTGATGAATAATAAAAAGTATCATAATCATTTATGTAACCATGGTTGTAGTAACCAATATAGAGAGTTTACTAGGGTTAGGGTTTGGATTGGGTTAAAAGGTGAGTCACAAAGAAATATCTTAGCAAATGACAAAGTAAAACCATCTAGAAACATCTAGAATACATTAATCCAAATCAAACCCTAATCTTATTTAAACTCCTCTAAACATGTTGCATTAATAATTATAACATGTTATAATATTATATATCACATATACATATTTATTGTAACAAAATAAAATAATACATTTAACATATATCGCATATATATCAATGTATTACCCGAGTGAGAAAAATAATCTTTTAGTGAGCAAATATTAGTTAATGTAATTTAATATATCATATATGTTATTATACATTAAATTATCGAATCAACACTTGATCCGACAATCTGGCTATATCGCATATAACCGACTAATATTTATCCGTACCGATTCATCGAATCAACACTTGATCCGATGACCCGGCTGATATCAAATATCGCGAGAATAGAATACGGTATCTCATATCGTATTATCCTCGGTCCCGCACATATCACATATGTGCTCCTACTCCGTTTTGCCTGAGCCAAGAAACCTCTGTGTAGGACTCTAAAGAATCGTCAATACGCCGGCAGTAGGTGATGATCATATCAAACACCCACAAGCTGCAAGCGGTCAGCTAAACGTAGCAGCCACCCAGGTATTGAGCGCTCAGAAGATCAACAAGCAAGCATGTACATTCTTCTGTGAATCCAAACAGTAACACTCCCGTACAGTCCGGTCTCGTCGTCTAATATGTCGCATATCTCGTCTAGGGGTGGTTAACGTCAGACCCCAGTAGCTTGATAAGTCGTGTCGATATGAGGTCTATAACAGTTCGAGAAACTACTGATAACACTTACCAGTAAATCTCAACAACCCTGGCCAGGGATTTCCGGTTATAGCCATTCGAACACAGCACAACATCAACTCCCTATACCGGGAGAGACGAATCCCTTCCTATCGCTCATTGCCTCCATGTGATTCGGGACTGTACCCAAAAGCCACCTTTTTGCACGCCCTCTTGGACGTGGTATGATGGAAATCAAAGCACAGTGGGAATCACACAAGACTCTATGATGATCTCGGATCAACAGACTACTCTGTACCAGTGTCACCGGAGAACTGCCATCTGACGTGAGGTATAATACCATCTGGGAGTTCTCGGCGAGTCCGTCCAGTGTACCCAGTCTCTACTGAGCACCCGTACACCATCCTTGATGTCAAACACCGATGGATATGGGATCATCCATCGCCCATCATATGGGTCAAGTTGCGTATACGCTAGTCTACTCTGGTGCATCGATGCCCTGTCTCGATACACCCTCGACTAGGAACAGTTATAGGATGTACTCGTCGACTACCGTGGCCCCACTAGTATGATCTCATCATAGTCCCAGTAGTCGAGTACATATCCTAAGGGCTTTATCAACATGTAACATAGAGACAATCAGAGTACACTTTAAGATAAAGTATAACCAGATAGCATACTATCATGTCGAGCAAGAAAGTCCTCCCTATATATGTCCAAGCATCCATTACAATATACATCGTATGTACAGTAATGGCCTCTAGGGCATACATATAACTAACAGTGTCGAGTCTTTAGAGTTCCACACAGAGGGTTTCCCTGCTCCAGGCGAAACGATATAGAGGTCGTATGGTTTTACGACAAGGGTTCAGACGCATACGTGTGTTTACGCACGTACGGCGTTCGGACAGTTTTTACTAGCCGGCTTTGGTTTAAGCCAGATTCTAATATTAGGTTATTGGATTTATACAGTCTAAAGTTTTTCCGTGTTTTCTCGGATTGGAGGGGCGTTCTCGTAATTTTCCGGGAAGCTTCTAGATGCATGGTGACTTGGGGGTTAAGGTGGCATAAACATTTATTGCTTAATGACTCATTTGTGTGATTCATCCATGGAGTTAACACTTCATTTATTGAGTTAATGACTCATGAGATGAATCACACAAGGTGAATGCATCAACCATGATGATTAATCATGTATATTATTTATTTGATAAATTGTTATGGTGGATATATTCTAATGAGTTCATTTTTCAATATCATTCTCATCATCACCTTCTCTCTCCTCAAGCTCTCTCATTCTTGAAACCCTAACCCTAACCTCTCATGTGTTGAGATCAAGGGTTAGCTTGACTAATACATCCATAACCTCACTCTATATCCCTATAGGTATCTTAGATTAGCACTTTGAGCAACCTAGTTATCTCAAGTTAGAGATCAAGCTTGGCATAGGAGCTCTCGGGTGGATCGTCTTTGACTCGAGGAGGCCGTTGAGGTGCCGATGTTCCAAGGAGCCTATGAGGATTGGAGGACAGCGATGAAGACCCGAAGGACAAGTAACGTGAGGTATAACTTCGAATCCGAGTAGTTAAACCTCTCGTAGTCTTCTAGTAACGGTTTAGATACGATTCATGCGCTCAAGTCCGTGTTACGAAGCTTTGATAATCGTTTTTCATATATTCCGCCTCCCCGCAAGTTCGTGGGGTGCGTGACATGGACTTACAGTGGTATCAGAGCCAACTAAACCATTACTAGCTTGTTAGCAACTAATTAGAAGTTTGATCGACGGAAAACACGAAAATGAAACCCCGGAACCCTAACAGTTTCTGTTAATTTTAAACATGTCTAAAAAATTATATGATATGCCTTAAAATTCACAGCAGAGAAATATAAGATTACTGGGAAAATACGAGCCCATAACTCGGCAAGACGGCCGCGGATCCATGGCAAGAAGGTGCTTTTGGCCGCGGATCCGCCGTCCAGTCAACTCCGAGTTGACTCGGATTTGCTCAGTAATTCATATTTTTGGTGTTTTGGTTTCCTGTATTTTCTGTTTCTACCCAGGTTATTTCAGTGCAGGTTTGCTTTTGGGGTAGACACGGATAAAGGTTGTCGATCGATGTTCTAAGTTTTTTGCTAATTGGGTTTTTATCTGTAATGTTTAATGTGTTCGTAAACCTCCCCTAACATCTAGTATGTCGGTTGGCAGGGGGTTGCACATTTTTGTAATGTTTACTGTTTGTGTATATGGACTTGATTGGAGTGTTGTGATGATTAGCCGGGGTTTGAGATGGGTTTAATATTCATTCATTCGATGTAAATGTAATATGATGTAATATTCTTTTGCGGGGCACATCCAGGTTGCGGTTGTAGCCACCGTTGTATTATTTCTTTTTACTGTTTTTTGCTCCTAGGATAGACCCAAGGCAGGTAACACAAATTACCGGGTACGTTGAAGTGTTTAGTGGCCTACTCACGTTGTTGAGGGAGACCGCTTCACTTTGGGTACTTGGCGGGTAATTTGCCGTACCCGTAGGGGTCTAGGGTTGGGGGCTATTCATCACAACTGTGTAATCCGTCTTTTATTGCAGGCTCAAAGAAAATACGGATTGCTAGTATATCCAATAATGTTCATCAGTGATCTGGAATCCTTATTATTGCGTGTGACGAATGTACAATATCTATATATGATAGCTATTAGACGTCACTTATGTTTTACACCCGCACTAGCCCAGCCCCCGCTCTGTCGTTAGTTAAGTAACCTAACGGGTGATGACGGGACCCCGTGGCAAATGCGGATGGCATAAGAGGACATGGTATTTTCGTTGTTTTCTGTAATGATAGGATAAATGATAGGACGCATTATTATAATGCAAAGAAAATAAACCAAAGTTTAATCGTTGGAAAAAATTTAAAAGAAACCACTCGGTTATTTTAAAAGATCAGAATTTTTAATTGCGGAGCTTTAACCACTCCTTTTAAAAACTATCAGGTTCCTTCGATTATATCAAGTTCATTACGTTCATGGTTTTGCCAAAACCATTCGTAGCCCTCCGTCATTTCTTATGAATGGTCAGTACTATTCAAGCTATGTTTGTTGGCCTTCGTCAAGGCATAGTGTTTGGTAGTTGCTGGGGTATTCATTTGGGCATAGATAGATGTGTTGGTTTGGGACAGTCGTATTACCTTGTTGGTCTTCGTCAAGGGTATGTACGGGTGGGTTCAAATTAACAAGATAATGATGGGCACAACTTGATATGTGACTTATGATTTGTTGGCCTTCGTCAAGGTCATAAGAGCATGGGGCAAAAATCCACATCGGGAGTTTCTAAAGAAACTGAAACTTGCTAGTGTTGCATACCATTTCGAGTTTGATGAATGTTGGTAGGATTCCGTCAACATTATCATACGATGATATTTGGATCCCGATCCTACTGTGAGTACATGCTACTTATCAGGAGATTCGTCACTTAACGATCAATGCTATAAACCAAGTAGGTGCCTAGAAAGGTGTCAGAGGGGCTACGCCCCCAGAGAAAAGAGGTTCTTTAATTAAGGAACTTCGCGAAAGCGTTGGAAAACCTCCCTCGAAGTATCGACACTGACCTGGCTGAACGGTTAAGCAAGAATTGTACGGTGAGAATAGTCCTGGCTAATTCTTCTTTTATGGTTTGAGGAGGGATTCGAGAAACAGTGGGAGCCATCTTGTTTAGATAAATTAAAAACCACTCTAAACTTGCAAGAGCATCATGCTAATAGAGTTTTCTTCTCTCTCTCTTAAATTGCAGCGACCTTGTGACCACGACTAGGTTACATCTAGATAACAAATTGACTGAATCTGACTTTTATGACAGGCAAAGGTCTGTCCAGATGTCCATTGCCTATGACAAGCTGGACTACCCTATCACTACTCAAGATCCCGCCGTCCCAGGTCCAGTTTCCACTGTCGCGGATATGGATATCCGTCAGACAAGGGAAAAAGATAGAGCGAAAGCCAAGTGCCTCGTGTTAGCTTCAGTTGATGGTGTATACCAGAAGCAGCACGAGAAGATGGACTCAGTTTCCATTTTTCTCCATAACAAAGATTTATATGGAGAGTAATCTCATATCGCAAGATATGAGACCTCGAACGAATTAATTCAAGCGAGGTTGGATTTCGGGTCATCTGTAGGGGACAACCTCCTTACAATGACTAGCTATATTGATGAGCTCCAGGACCTGGAGACCACGTTAGGAAACGAGTCAGATACTGACTTGATTCTACAGTCTCTACCTTCTACCCTGAAGGAAACCAGGGAAGTAGAAGGAAAGAGAAGGGCAAAAGTTTCAGGACTTAAT
Organism: Agapanthus africanus; assembly: GCA_030015575.1. NCBI lineage: Eukaryota > Viridiplantae > Streptophyta > Magnoliopsida > Asparagales > Amaryllidaceae > Agapanthus > Agapanthus africanus. The sequence goes on along the minus strand of JASDDO010000016.1, from coordinate 221,106,317 downwards.
GTAGTAAAAGAGGAACGTTCCTATTGTTATGGGATTGGGCATTGGCAGAAAGATTGCAGGGCTTTTGAAGCCAGTAGCCAGGATATGAAGCATGTTGTGGCTTCAACCTCAAGTGTATTTGTAATTGAGAACTGTTTGTCAATTAACTCTACTTCCTGGGTACTAGATACCGGAGCAGGATCTCATATCTGTAATTCATTACATGCTTTGAGAAACCGTAAAGTTATGAAGGTGGGTGATTTATCTCTCAGAGTTGCAAACGGAATGAGCGTGGACGCTGAATCCGTAGGAGAATATCGCCTAGGTTTGATAAGTGGGCAGATATTGATTCTACATAACTGTCTGTATGTACCTAGTATGACTTGTAATATCATATCAGTATCCTCACTTTCAAGAGAGGGATATAATTTTACATTCGTAAGCGATGTAGTTCACATCCACCTAAATCAAGTTTTGATTGGGTCCGGTACATTAGATAACGGCATATACGTATTGAGTCAAGCTCAGATTTTCAATGTCCAGAACACACTTAAAAGAAATTCTCCGGAATTAAATCAGGCTTTCTTATGGCATTGTAGACTAGGTCACATCAATGAGAGAAGGTTGACTAAGTTACATAGAGAAGGATATTTGAATCCGTTCGAATATCAATCTTATGCTACTTATGAATCTTGTCTCATAGGAAAGATGACCAAGACTCCGTTTACTGGACACGGAGTAAGAGCAAGAGAGCTCTTGGGACTTATACACAGTGATGTATGCGGTCCAATGTCTACACATGCGCGAGGTGGTTATTCCTACTTCATTACTTTTACGGATGATTTCTCTAGGTATGGACATGTCTTCTTAATGAAACATAAATCCGAGGCTTTTGAGAAATTCCAGGAATACAAGAATGAAGTGGAAAACCAAAAAGGTAAAAGTATCAAAACCCTGAGATCTGATCGAGGTGGTGAATACTTAAGTGTCGAGTTCCTGGGTTACTTAAAAGAGAATAGAATTCTCTCTCAGCTTACTCCTCCATACACACCACAACATAATAGTGTATCAGAAAGGAGGAATCGAACCCTATTGGATATGGTTCGTTCCATGATGAGTAAGGCTGAGTTACCGCGATCTTTCTGGGGTTATGCGCTAGAATCAGCTGCATATCTTTTGAACAAGGTTCCGACCAAAACTGTGCCTACCACACCATATCTGATGTGGAGTGGGAAGAAACCCTATCTTCAGTACCTGAAGACATGGGGATGTCCAGCTTTTGTAAAATGGCAGCATCCAGACAAGCTCGAGGCACGCTCAGTACAATGTAAGTTTGTGGGATATCCAAAGAACTCCAAAGGGTATTATTTCTATTACGCAGAGGAACAAAAGGTTTTTATTTCTCGTCATGCCCACTTCTTAGAAGCTGAACTTTTAGAAAATCAGAAGAGTGGGAGCGCAGTAGAACTGGAAGAAATTCAAGAACCACAAGCTGTTACTGAAAGTATGGTAGAACCAGAGGTTTCAGAAGAAAGGGACATGCCAGCGCCTATCCGCAGGAGTAGTAGGCAGTCTCATCCGCCCGAGAGATACTACGGTTTTCTCATAGACGAGGATAGAGAGGATTGGACTATTGACTACGATGAGCCTACTAGCTTCCAGCAAGCCATTCGGAGCGGTGACTCAATAAAATGGCTGGATGCAATGCGGACCGAAATGGAGTCCATGTACACTAACAAAGTATGGACTTTGGACATTGCTCCAGATGGGGTAAAACCCATAGGATGCAAATGGATCTTCAAAAAGAAGATTGGTGTAGATAGACAGGTTGAAACCTAAAAAAGCTAGACTTGTTGCAAAGGGTTTCCGTCAAAGACCTGGTTTGGACTATGACGAAACCTTTTCTCCAGTGGCTATGCTCAAATCCATTCGGGTCCTTCTTGCTATTGCTGCCTTCCACGATTATGAAATCTGGCAGATGGACGTAAAGACGGCCTTTCTAAATGGTAATTTAGAAGAGAGCGTCTATATGGATCAGCCAGAGGGATTCATTCAGAGTGGGAGCAGCGGTAAAGTATGCAAGTTGCTTAAGTACATTTATGGACTAAAGCAGGTATCGCGGAGTTGGAACATCTGTTTTGATGATGCTGTCAAAGAATTTGACTTTATCAAAAATCCAGATGAACCATGCATATACAGTAAGATTGTAGGGAGAGCTGTAGTATTCCTCGTCTTGTACGTGGATGACATTCTCCTAATAGAAAATGATATTCCTATGTTATAGTCAGTCAAAAGATTCTTATCACAGAAATTCTCCATGAAAGACCTGGGTGATGCCACCTACATTCTGGGGATCCGGATCTATCGTGATAGATCAAAAAGGATGTTAGGACTTTCGCAGTCCAGGTACATAGACACCATAGTGAAGAGATTTAGTATGGATGATTCTAAACGCGGTAACCTACCGGCTTTTCATGGAATCACCCTCTCCAAAGAGATGTCTCCCAAGACTGATTTGGAAAGGGATCGCATGTCAATTATACCCTACGTTTCTGCGGTAGGCTCTATAATGTATGCGATGTTATGTACCAGACCAGATGTAGCATACGCATTGAGCGTAGTAAGCCGGTATCAGGAAAACCCAGGGGAGAAGCACTGGATAGCAGTAAAGAACATTCTCAAGTACCTAAGGAGGACTAAGGAGATGTTCTTGGTGTATAGCAGAAAAGACCTCCAAATGGAGGCCTTTGCCGACTCCGGCTTCCAAAGTGACAAGGATGACTCCAAGTCCATGTCGGGTTATATCTTTACCCTCAATGGAGGGGCGGTCTGTTGGAAGAGTTCCAAGCAGGAGACCGTTGCTGACTCAACAATGGAAGCGGAGTACATAGCTGCTTGCGATGCCGCAAAAGAAGCTGTCTGGATGAAGAAGTTCCTCATAGAACTTCAGGTTGTTCCTACCTGTGTTGATCTAATACCTCTATATTATGACAACAACGGCGCTATAGCTTTAGCGAAGGAACCCAGGTCCCATCAGAAATCCAGACACATCTTAAGGCGGTATCACCTGATCAGGGATATCATCGATCGCCGGGAGATCGAGGTGAAAAGAGTAGAGACGGAGAATAACATTGCTGATCCATTCACAAAGGCCTCCCCTCAGACGCAGTTTAAGAGGCTATTCGAGATGATAGGTCTATGATATGCCAGCTCATGGACCTAGTGCAAGTAGGAAATTGTTAGTGTATATGCCCTAGGGGCCATTATTGTATCATACTTGTATGTATATTACTTAATGGAAGCTTGGGATATTCATAGTTGTATATACAGTCTTGCTAAAAATGGTAGTATGCAACTTGGTTTGTGTCTACTTTAATATGTGCATATGTTTCTTGTAACGTATCACTCATACATATTAGTAGAGCCCATAAGATCTTTGCTTGATTACCAGCGTTGTGATGGCAAACACACTAGTGGGGGTTGGGTAGTCTATAAGCAACATCCTATACTTGTCCCTAGTCGTAGGATTATCGAGACTGGGCATCGATACTCCAGAGTAGACTGGTATGTACGCTTCTCATCCCAGTTGGGGAGATGGCCTGTCCCACAGCCATCAGTACGTCGTACTGGAGATAGTATACAGGTGCTCGTTAGGTTACGGGTACACCGGACAGGACTCGCAGGGGCACTGTTGGTTGGTATTATACCAATCATCAGTTAACAGTTCCCAGGTGAAATGAGTACAGCATAGTCCGCAGACTTGACACTGTTACTTCGTCTCGAGTGTGTCCCACTGTTTTTAGATTGCTACCCTACCACGGCTCAAAGGAGTCATGCAAACAGGTAGCAGTTGGGTGCAGTCCCGAGCACTTGGAGGCAGTGGTGGTTAGAAAGGATTCGTCTCTCCCGGTATTGGGAGATGATATCGCACTGTGTCAGAGATCCATTACGCAAAGTCCCTGGCGAGGGAAAGCGAGATTTACTGGAAGGTTCCAGTAGTTTCTCAAGGTGTAATGGGCTACGCTCCGACACGACTTATACCACTATTAGGGGACTGACGCTTGCCGCCTCCTAGGCTAGATATGCGATAGTCTTAGACGAACAGACCGGACTGTACAGAGATTGTCACATCAGGCTCAGCAGGAGTTCGGATGGGTTTTCTCATCGGCCTTCTTATCGACATCTACCTGGGGACCGTTACGTACAGCTAGTGCCGCTTACGGTCTGTGGTTAAACCCACTACCAGCGTAGTGTCGAGTCTTTAGAGTCCCACATAGAGGGTTTCCCTGCTCCAGGCGAAACGATATAGAGGTCGTATGGTTTTACGACAAGGGTTCAGACGCATAAGTGTGTTTACGCACGTACGGCGTTCGGACAGTTTTTACTAGCCGGTTTTAGTTTAAGCCAGATTCTAGTATCAGGTTATTGAATTTATACAGTCTAAAGTTTTTCCGTGTTTTCACGGATTGGAGGGGCGTTCTTGTAATTTTCCGGGAAGCTTCTAGATGCATGGTGACTTGGGGGTTAAGGTGGCATAAGCATTTATTGCTTAATGACTCATTTGTGTGATTCATCCATGGAGTTAATGCTTCATTTATTGAGCTAATGACTCATGAGATGAATCACACAAGGTGAATGCATCAACCATGATGATTAATCATGTATATTATTTATTTGATAAATTGTTATGGTTGATATATTCTAATGAGTTCATTTTTCAATATCATTCTCATCATCACCTTCTCTCTCATCAAGCTCTCTCATTCTTGAAACCCTAAACCTAACCTCTCATGTGTTGAGATCAAGGGTTAGCTAGACTAATACATCCATAACCTCACTCTATATCCCCTAGGTAGCTTAGATTAGCACTTTGAGCCACCTAGTTATCTCAAGTTAGAGATCAAGCTTGGCGTAGGAGCTCTCGGATGGATCGTCTTTGACTCGAGGAGGCCGTTGAGGTGCCGATGTTCCAAGGAGCCTATGAGGAGTGGAGGACAGCGATGAAGACCTGAAGGACAAGTAACGTGGGGTATAACTTTGAATCCGAGTAGTTAAACCTCTCGTAGTTTGCTAGTAACGGTTTAGATACGATTCATTCGCTCAAGTCCGTGTTACGAAGCTTTGATAATCGTTTTTCATATATTCCGCCTCCCCGCAAGTTCGTGGGGTGCGTGACATGGACTTACAGATACATCAGTACGATTCTGCTTCAGTCCCGAAACGACCGAAGTCTCGGAAATACGCTTCTCTATCAGTAGGGTTGCGTCCACCGCTAATGCATACGTATCAAAATGCTGGGCGCCAATAGAGAGGAACAACTGGGTAACAAGGCCTCGTACAAATCTCTTAACACGCTTCTCTTCAGTATCCACCAAAAAAGGAGCATATATGGGTAGATTGGTGAACTAAATATCATACTCCGCCACTGTCATACCCGGAGTCTGGCGTAAAGACTCAAAGTTGCGATCTCGAGCATCTCTGACACTCTGCGGAAGAAAACAAGCAAGAAAAACCGTCGCGAACTCAACCCAGGTCATTGGAAGAAGACCTGTGGCTCGACCTTTCTCCAAAGACTCGCACCAAGTCTGGGCAAGACCCTCTAGACGAAAATTAGCAAACTCTACCGATCTCGCATCAAAGCATCTCAACGAACGACATATTCTGGCCATCCGGTCGAGGAACGACTGTGGATCCTCAGCTGGGTAGGTGTCGGTGTGTTGGGTTTACCTAGCACCACATGAAGGGTTTGGAGGCATCACATGTACCAAAGATTAAAATTTTAGGGTGCTAAGTAAGCATACAAAGAATCAATCCTAGAAAATTAAGGTTTCTAAAACAACACTTCATCACAAGTAGGTTAAGCTAGGGTTTTGAGAATACAACCTTTGTAGCTCCCTACGCTAGACTCCTCGGCTACTTGGAGTTTGGAAAAGGTCCACTTGAACTCCTCTAGGTCCATGATGATCCACCCGGAGTCTGCTTGGTCCAAGCTAGCAACTTCACTTGATCAAGAGAAAGATATGAAGCTAACACTCTAAACAAGTGGGCAAGACTTGTGTAGAATGATGTTGTGGTGTCTTTTCTCACTTCAAAATCCTAACTTGGTGAGTAATTTGCTCACTAGAGAAATCTAGAGAGCAAAAGAAGAAGGAGGAAGAAGATGATGGCTTTCTTGAACAAGAGTAAAAGATTAACTCTAGTGAGAAAATAGAAAATATATCTATATATATTTTCCACCTCTCATCTCAAGCCATGGTTGAACAATAAGGATATTATTGAACTTGAGTTAAAACCCAAAAGGAAAGTTAATCCATGGTTAAATGGTGGGTGAGAATGGTTAGGTCAAAGAAGAGTGTAGAAACTAACCATGAATTATCCTTTCCTTTTTCATTTTGTTTTAAAACAAATGCAATAATAATCCATATATATAAAACCATGGTGTGAGTCTTATATTGCCACCATTTTCTATGTATATACAACCATGAAGGATGATGTATGAATGTATGTGTGCATGCACATCCATATGTGCATGAAACAAGAAAGAATGCATACATGCATGCATACATCCAAAAATACAAGAAAGGATTTCTAGTGAGAATCTAATGGTTAAATGATAAATCAACACTTGATTTATCAATCCGGCCATATCACATACGACCCTACCAAAAGCAAGCCGCCCGATTAATACACAGTATCTCATACGCGCATTTTAACCGGGTCCATGCGCATATCACATACGCGCACCACAACGTTTCGCCTGGACTAGGTAACTCCTTTGTGGGACTCAAAGACTCGTCAATACGCCGGCAGTGGGTGATGATCATATCAAGCACCCCCAAGCCGCAAGCGGTCAGCTAAATGTAATGGCCACCCGGGTATTGAGCGATCAGAAGAAAACAAGCGAACCTGCTACAACTCCCATCGAGATAACCGGCAACACTACCCGTGCAGTCTGGTCTCCTCGTCTGATATGTCGCATATCAAGTCTAAGGGTCGTAAACGTCAGACCCCAATAACCGATAAATCGTGCCATGTGAGTCTCATAACGGGTCGAGAAACTACTGGTAACACTTACCAGTAAATCTCTAATCAGCCCTGGCCAGGGACTTCCCTGTTACGGCCAATCGAGCACAACGCAACATCAACCTCCAATACCGGGAGAGACGAAACCCCTCCTATCACTCATTGCCTCCATGCGACTCGGGACTGTACCCAAAAACCACCGTTTTGCACCCTTTCATGGATGTGGTAAGGTGGAAATCAAAGCACAGTGGGAATCACACAAGACTCTATGACGATCTCGGGTCTATAGACTAATCTGCACAAGTGTCACCAGAGAACTACCATCTGACGTGAGGTATAATACCATCTGGGAGTTCTCGGCGAGTCCGTCCAGTGTACCCAATCTCCACTGAGCACCCGTATACCATCTCTGATGTCAAACACCAATGGATATGGGATCATCCATCGCCCATCTCATGGGTCGAGAAGCGTATACGCTAGTTTACACTGGTATATCGATGCCCCGTCTCGATACACCTACGACTAGGGACCTTGAAGGATGTACTTATGGACTACCATGTCCCTACTAGTATGATCCGCATCATAGTCCAGGTAGTCAAGTACACATCCTAAGGGCTTTACCAACATGTAACTATAAGACAGTATAAAGAGACAAGTATACATGTTTAGATAAAGAGCAACCAGATAGCATACTATCATATCGAGCAAGAAAGTCATCTCTATATATGTCCAAGCATCCAATATAATATACATCATCTGTACAATACTGGCCTCTAGGGCATACATACAACTAACAATCTCCCACTTGCACTAGGGCCAGCTACTGTAGTATCGCATACCGAGCATCCCGAAGAGTCTCTCAAACTGTATCTGGGGAATGTCCTTCATGAGTGGATCCGCGGTGTTATTCTTCGTGTCAACCCTCCTGACCTCGATCTCCCGGCGATCAACTATCTCCCGGATCAGGTGATACCGCCTCAGAATATGCCTGGATCGCTGATGGGACCTGGGTTCCTTAGCCAAAGCCACCGCTCCATTGTTATCGCAATACAAAGGTATTGGATTCTCAATGGATGGAACCACTCCAAGTTCAGTAATGAACTTCTTGATCCAGACAGCCTCTTTGGCAGCATCGTTGGCAGCGATGTATTCAGCCTCCATCGCCGAGTCTGCCACGGTTTCCTGCTTGGAACTCTTCCAGCTAACCGCCCTTCCGTAAAGGGTAAAGATAAATCCCGACTGCGACTTAGAGTCATCCTTATCACTCTGGAAGCTCGAATCGGTAAAGGACTCCACTTGGAGTTCTCCGTTACCATACACCAAGAGCATCTCTTTAGTCCTTCGTAAGTACTTGAGAATGCTCTTCACAGCTGTCCAGTGACTCTCTCCAGGATCAGCTTGATACCTACTCACTATACTTAGTGAGTATGCTACATCGGGTCTGGTACATAGCATCGCGTACATGATAGAGCCTACAGCCGAAGCATAAGGTATCCCTTGCAAGCGAGCTCTCTCCAAATCAGTCTTGGGAGACATCTCTTTGGAGAGAGTGACTCCAGAGATCGTGGGTAAGTTCCCACACTTGGATTCTTCCATACTAAACCTCTTTAGTATAGTGTCAATGTACCTGGATAGGGACAATCCCAAAATCCGTTTAGATCTATCTCTATAGATCTTAATCCCCAATATGCAGCAGGCATCACCAAAATCTTTCATTGAGAATCTTTGTGATAAGAAGAGCTTGACTGATTGCAGTATAGGAATGTCATTTCCTATCAAGAGTATATCGTCCACATACAATACGAGGAAGACAACCTTACTCTCTGCCACATTCTTGTAGATACAAGGTTCATCTACGTTTTTGACGAAATCAAACTTTTTGATAACGACGTCAAAGCAGATGTTCCAACTCCGCGATGCTTGCTTTAATCCATAAATGGAGTTAAGCAGCTTGCACACCTTCCCGCTGCTCCCACTATCTACGAAGCCCTCTGGCTGAGTCATATACACGCACTCTTCTAAATCACCGTTTAGAAAGGCGGTCTTAACATCCATTTGCCAGATTTCGTAATCATGATATGCAGCGATGGCAAGCATGATCCGGATGGATTTAAGCATAGCTACTGGAGAAAAAGTCTCGTCATAGTCCACACCTGGTCTTTGACGAAAACCCTTTGCAACAAGTCTAGCTTTGAAAGTCTCCACTTTCCCATCTACACCAAATTTTTTCTTAAAGATCCACTTGCTCCCAATGGGTTTTATCCCTTCAGGAGCATCTTCCAAAGTCCATACTTTGTTGGTGTATATGGATTCCATCTCGGACCGCATTGCATCCAGCCATTTCACTGAGTCCCCACTCGTGATGGCCTGCTCGAAGCTAGTTGGGTCATCATCCTCCATGATGCAATCCTCGCTCCTACCATCCATGAGAAAACCGTAGTATCTCTCAGGTGGGTGAGGAACCCTACTAGATCGACGGAGAGGCTGAGGTTCGTTGGGAACTACTGAATCCTCCGGTTCAACCAAATCTTCTGTCGTAGTCTGTATTGCTGGAACCTCTTCCAGTTCTACCTCCTTGCCACTAATCTCTTTTTCAAGAAATTCCTTTTCTAAAAAGGTGGCATGTCGAGAAACAAACACCTTTTGTTCCTCGGTGTGGTAGATGATATACCCGCGCGAATGTTTAGGATATCCAATAAACTTACACAGAATGGACCTTGCCGCGAGTTTGTCCAGATTCTGCGTTTTTACATTTGCCGGACAACCCCATATCTTAACATAATTAAGACATGGTCTCTTTCCTTTCCATATCTCATATGGAGTGGTTGGCACGGATTTGGTGGGAACCATATTCAATAGGTCTGCAGCTGTTTCCAATGCATACCCCTAGAAGGAAATAGGTAACTCAGCTGTGCTCATCATAGAGCGCACCATATCTAATAGGGTGCGGTTCCTCCGTTCCGATACACCGTTGTGCTGTGGTGTATATGGAGGAGTCAGCTGAGAGAGAATCCTATTCTCTTTTAGGATGTCCAGGAATTCATTGCTCAAGTATTCACCTCCTCGATCAGATCGAAGGATTTTAATACTTTTTCCGGTTTGGTTCTTGACTTATTGTTTATATTCTCTAAATTTCTCAAAAGCTTCTGATTTGTGTTTCATCAGAATCACATATCCGAATCTAGAGAGATCGTCAGTGAATGTAATGAAGTACGCAGAACCATTCCTGTCATGTGTAGACATTGGACCGCATACATCACTATGCACCAGTCCCAAGAGTTCCGTAACTCTTTCTCCGTGTCGCGTAAACGGAGTTTTGGTCATCTTTCCTTTGAGACATGACTGGCAAGTGTCATAAGATGAAAATTCAAACGGATTCAAATATCCATCCTTATGCAACTTAGCTAGTCGTGCCGCATTGATGTGACCCAGTCTACAATGCCACAAGAAGGATTCGTTCAGTTCTGAACTCTTCTTCTTGTGTGTGTTTGTTATACTCAGAACTGTTGATTGATTTAGAACATAAATGCCATTGCACAACGTGCTTGATCCAACCAACTTTTGGTTAAGGAAAATGTTCATAACATTATCCTGTAATACAAAATTATATCCTTCTTTACTCAACAAAGAAACTGATATAATGTTGCATATCAGGTTCGGCATGTAATAGCATTCGTTCAGAATCAATGTTTTACCAGTTGGTAATACAAGGTGATATTCCCCGACGGTCTTAGCTGCAACAATTGCACCATTTCCAACCCTTATGTCTTTATCACCTTCTCCAAGTTCTCTACCTTTCTTAAGCCCATGTAACTGATTACATATATGGAATCCTGACCCGGTATCTAATACACAGGACGTAGGGCAAATGGAGAAACAGTTCTCTATAACGAACACACCCGAAGAAAATGCATCAACATGTACTTTCTTCATTCGGGTGGCATGGGAATCCTGGTATTCCCCTATGTCCTGTTCAGTCCTATAACTCTTATAAGATAGAACGGAACCAACGTTCCCCAGCACAGTATAACATGCGGGTTCAGTCAATACATCCATATTATTATCTTGATTAAGGCATGACATGGTCGCTACCTGGAGAGAGAGAGAAGAAAACACTTTAGCGTATGCTCTTGCAAAATCAGATTGGTTATTATTTTATCTAATCAGGATGGCTCCCACTGTTTTTTTTATTAAATCTTCCTTCAAACCCTAAAAGGAAAGACTAGCCGGGATTAATTACACCTTACAATTTCGCCAATCTTTCAGCCAGGCCAGTGTCGGTACTTTGAGGGAGGTTCCCCGTGCTTTCGCACGGACCTAATTAAAGTAAACCTCATTTTCCCAGAGGCGTAACCCCGTTGACACCTTTCTAGACACCTACTTGATCGGCTAACTGTCCTGTGTAAAACTCTCCCAGAAGTAACAATTATTCGCAGTGGGTATCGGGATCCAACTTGTAACATTTTCAAAAATATAAAATATTAATTTTGGGAATTTTTATGATTTAATATTATTTTATTGATTATTTTAATATTAAATCTATAATTAAATGCAAATAAATAGGAAAAATTTGAGAAAAATTATGGAAAATTCTAAAATAGGGTAAATTAGAGAATTATGACATTTTTAAGTTTTTGTGATTAGTTTGACACTAATTTAGTGCTAATCGCGATTAAAAATCGCTAATCGGGTTTTTGACTTTTTGTGCAAAACATGCACATATCACTTTTTCTACACTTGTGTATTTTTCTAGCCATGGTTTTCTTTTGGGGTTACTATTCTTATGAGAAGGTTTGGATTGAAAGAAAAGGGGAAAAAGAAAAAGAAAAAAGAAAAGGAATTTTATATTAGGTATGGGTGAGAGAGAGAAAGAGTGAGGGGTTGCTTTGACTTGGCTTCAACCTCCATTTCCTTCACCATTTCCCTCTCCATTTCTTGAGCTGCTGCTGCTGCTGCTGCTACCCATTCTTCCCTCCACAAAACCCTCTAAAATCATCTCACAAACATACTCAAAACCTCACACTCATTTCACAAAACATGCACACAAGCTCACAAGCTAGAGGATGGACCAAGAAAGATGGTGTTTTGGTGCTGTTGGGGATTCATGAGTCTCTTGTGAGGTAATTCCTTCACAATTAGAGTGTTAAATCTTGTGCTTAGGCTTTAATTCAAGTTTCATATCGATATCGGGTGAATTGGTGCACTTTGGGAAAAATTAGAAAGGATTAGGGTAATGTTGATTTTTGACTTTGCAATTGAGTTTAAAAAGTGACCTTAGACCCTATTTTGACTAGAAACCCAGACCAATCCCACTGGAAAACTAAAAATACGAAATTTCGGGACTTTCATGTCGGTTTGTGAGTGTTAGTGTGTGCAGGAAAATCTGGAATATACTGGGACATTTCTAGATGAAATAAGTGATACCAGGGACCCACATTAGACCCCAGAAGGCCACCCTAGGAATACGAGCACCCAACTCCATGATTGGGCCGGCCAGGCCGGTTTTATAGGGGGTGTGGCCGGCCACCCTGTTGAGTCTCTTGCCCATGTTGCCTCCATACCTCATATACACCCTGCATAGCACCCTGGAGTTGTTTATTTGATCTGGTTTGGCCTGAGATGAAATCTGGGATCATTTTCTTGGGTTGCTGCTTTGAAATGTGTTTTGGTTTTACGTATTTCGAATTCCAGATTTTGATATTTGTGTGTTATCTCGATCGGGTGACGTTTGTACGTCTGTATCGAGTGATTTCGAGTTGTTTTGCGAAGGCTAACCGTAGGTTCTAACCTATAAGCCTTTTAGCGTATCGTATTGGTTTTAGCGTGTCGTTTCAAGTTTTGATTTGCTTTTGATGCGATACGATACGTGTGATATGTGTAGGTACACCGCGACGATCCGAGGCGATGCGGAAGATGACGGTGACATCGACACCGACACGTAGGACAGGTGAGTAGATTATATCTACAGGGGGAAGTCGGGTGGATGGCGTATAGCACCCCCGCAGTCTGTAGATAGATTACTATGTAGTTTATTGTGATAATAGGTGTATTATGGATAGTGTAGGGTTAGAAGTGACTAGTGTAGTTCATAGTCGCGAACCCTAGGATAGAATTACACCTACACGCACACCCTTGCATATTACTTGTACTTGCACTGTGTTTGATGATTTGGGATGACTTTGGAGATGAGTCGGTGATGTGGGCTTGGTGCCGTGAGATCGGTGATTTGATACGATTCATATGTGGGATAAGACTTGTGATTCTTGCGGGCTTGGGATATGTTTTTACCCCCGCATGCATACTTCATTGATGGTATCGATTGGTGCTAGACATAGAGTAGTACCCCAGACTATTTGATCTGATGATAGTGATACCTGCTATGTGACGAGATAGTGAGATGTTGACCCCTACCCAGCTTTTGGGGATGCCGTACGAGGATTTACCGTACGAGCCGATATTGATGATAGATCCGCACTCATAACTCGAGGATGTCCTACGATTTGTTCTTGAGGCGGGATCACCGACTATATATCTATATATCTATATATATATACCGACTCAGATTTAGGTGGTTTCCACACCTACCCTCCTGATCGACCTGATACTTAGATGTAGTTTGCATAGTAGATACTTCACTGTGGTGTTGACTACTAGATTTCTGCATTTTCATGCTATTCGCATTGCTGGCATATGTTCATTGCTATATTATTATCATGCTGTTAGGACAACAGCACCATTATCGATGATGCATATGTTCCACGTACACTATTTGCCGACTCACACACTTCATCATCGATAATTGCCATGCCACTACACTGTAGTATTGTTGCATTCATGATATGATTCTTGCTTGGCATATTGTACACTTATACCTGTACACAAACATAGATGATTCATTCTAAAGGAGCGGTTTCCCTCGACTTATGCACATTACTATTCCATGTTGCATGACTTCCGATATGATTACTTTTCTTTACATGTCGCATACATCATGGATTGATTGCATAGCACATCGCATTGGATTTACTTCCTGATGTTGGATTTTCATGTGATTTCTGATTTTGAGGACCGTGGGATTATTTATCAAAAGATGCTCTTTTATGAGAAACCCGGTACCTCGTGATATGATATTTTGGTGCGTCCACCACGCGTTTTCTCGGTGCTGAGACGTGTGCTTGAAACCTGATTCGAGGAGTGGATGATCCGTTTGCGGGTTCGTGGTGGGCCCGGTATGGTTCCCCTCGGCAAGATGATCGATGGGTTTGCCGATTGAGCCTGGAGGCGGGCGAGTACCTACCGGTGATTGTATTTGAGCTCGGCGAATATCTGGGGGATACCGACCGGAGCCGAGAGATGGGCGTACTGCTGGGGCCGAGGGCCGATTCCGCAGACATAGCCCGCGGGCCGATCCGGACTGACGGAGCCCGATGGATAAAGATTTACGTGTCGATGCTAGGCACGGGTTTCATGATGTTTTTCCATGCTTTTGGTTATATCCTCATATTGCATACATGATGCTTATCGTCAGTGGGTGACGGGTGGACGGGTTCCACATATATACAGACTTGGATCATATACAGACTTGGATCATATACAGACTGGATTTACACTTATCATACTTCATTTGTATATATAACAGGGTATGAGGGCGCTGTTATATATACCCTTACACCAATATTAGTGGTATGGGACGCTAATATATGTGTATTGATATCATTGATATTTCATCATATTTACTTCATGCAGACATACCTTATACTGATGACATGTTATTACCTGAGTACCTGGCACTGCATACATGATTAGATGTTACCTTGCCACCTTATCACACTCAGATGTACTCTTGTGGTTATATTACTGATCGTTGACTTAGGTTTATGTCTTGCATTCGGTTTCTGCTTGTAGATATTTCTATTCACGAGTTGGCAACTCACCCCCGTTGTGCCACAGTTCTTGCAGGTTCTGCCGTACAGGTTCTATTGCGGCATTTCTGGCACACTACTTTCTTGCGGGCGATTTGCTTTTGGTAGGTGGATTCTTTCGCATCAAGAACCACTGTTGTATTTATTTTATTCATTGTATCTAGAATTTCCATCAACCAAAACTTGTATATTGTTTCAGACCTAGGCTTTAGTGATGTATTATTCGACCTTAGAGTCGCGCTTAGTAGTATTGCGGTTTTCTTGTTGCTTTTGAGGTTTCTTTTGGATTTGATCCTCGCCACTTGGCGTTGTATATTTTATCATTGTGTGGTTGTGACCGTCGATTGACGAAGAGCTAGCTCCCGCTTGGGGATGCCTTTATCATTGCTTATATTGTTATCCTTGTTGTACCCCATTCGGGGCCAGTTTTACAAAAGAAACTCTGCCGAAATTTTTAGAAAAGACTGTACTGTTTTAAAATGCACATTCGGCTTAGTTATTTAAAAACCTTGATTTCAAACATGTTTTTCTTCACTCCTTTAAACTAATTTCTATACTTATTCTTAAAAATGGTTTTAGATTTCTGGGCTTTTGGCTTACTTGGATCAGATGGAGTCCTACAGGCTTCATATGGTTCAAGGGCCAGTCACGTGCTCTTTCGGGTCGTGACACAACTATCTCATAGAAGGTATGCAATCTCATTGCAAATTTCAACACTTGAAATTCCCGATAATATTTTGCCCCTAGCGTCCCATGACCTTGACGCAGGCCAACAAACCATAGTATGCTAGTCAAGTTCAACCCGTCATTTCTTGATTGAATTAAACCCACCCGTACGAGCCTTGACGCAGGCCAACAAAGTCACACGACTACCCTAATCCAATCTGCATCATATGCACAAACAAATAAATACTAGTTAGCTACTGCACACTACGGCTTGACGCAGGCCAACAAACGTAGCGCGAATACTAAGTAGGACTTATCTGAAATGACGGAGGGCTACGACAGGTTTTTCTGAAAACCTATTGCGTAATGAACTTGATATAGTTGTAGAATCTAGTGAATTTTGAAATGGAGTGATTTTGAGTCTTTTATTAGTTTTGCTAAAGTGGCCACTCCCGATGAAGGGATCTCGGCTCTTTCCTCATCGAATAAGGTGCAGGATATATCATATATATCACTATGCAAAGCAAAACTCCAAAAGCAATCAAAAGCAAACCGAGTGTTGTAGCATCTGCCAGTTTCGCTAAAGAGGTCACTCCCGGTGAAGGGATCTCGGCTCTTTCCTCATCGAATAAGGTGCGGGATATATCTTATATATCGCTATGCAAAGCAAAACTGTAGATACCCTTTTTGAAAAAAAATGATTCTACAGCATCTTTTAGGTTTCTTTTCTTTCATTAATCACATTAATGAAGTCCCATCATTTAAGTCACCTAAACATCACAGATAAATACGACGTACACTTATGCCATCCGCATTCGCCTCGATGTCCCTTCGTGCACCGTTAGGTTAAGTAACTAACGACAGAGCAGGGCAGGGCTAGTGCGGGTGTAAAACATAAGTAACGTCTATATAATATATCATATATACTATATATGTATCCATCACAACATATCAAATGATCACATCACAAATATCGCAGCAGAAACATAGATATAATGTGGGATATACTAGGACGTCTGTATTTAGTATTTGGCCAACAATAGAAAATACGGATTCCACAGTCGTGATGAATAGCCAAGCCCACACCCTAGACCCTTACGAGAGCGGCAAGCGACCCTACCAATTCTGTAGTTTAGGAGATCCGGTCTCGACTCCTCGAGATGGCCTCCCACTGAACCCCAGAACCCGGTCACCTTTGCTCCCCTCCTTGGGTCTATCCTAATGCGGAAAAGTAAATAATATACAACACTGGTGGCATCAACCTCAACCCGGAAGTGCCCCAAATAAAATAATATTACATTACATTTCAATTTACATGAATGAAAATATAAAACTCTCATCTCACATAAAAAAAACCCGGCTATTCAATCGCGACAATCCTGCACATCATATCTCAGCAACACATAATATCATATATCATCAACGTAAGTAAGTATGCGTACCCCAATTGTCGTTGATGTATAGCAACGAAACCGGCGATATCGACATACTACACTTATGGCCACAGAAAAGAAAGTGTAAAACTACAATATTTGGAATCCACATTCTTTTTAGACATCGTAAATGCGAAATATCACATATTTCGTATTTCATGCCTAACTATATGAATTCCACATATTGTATCACATTCCAGATAAATAGACAGTATTAAAGTTTTCGAACGAATGACCAAATACCCAAAATTCCCTAAAGCTCAACACTTGAGCGGAGTTCAAAAACCCGGAATGTGACACAGTAGTAGCGGTCCAGCCGTAGAAGGGTCAAGCCAACGCCTCACATATGGCACGCCGTACTGCCCTAAACCCTAAGGTTCAAAAGGCAGTTCAAGACGGTCACATAATCGAGTTAAGGTTTGTTGTCTTCTAGAGGGTCCACCAAAAAACTTGCACGTATTTCCGAAAGATTAAAACCCCGTGAAAAAGTGAGTAAATGATACTCGTTCGAACAATTCAATACTTTCTAAATTACCCAGAAAAGACACGAAATCAAAATTCCGATCGATTCACCGACTCCAAAACAATCTCCAGAACAAACAGCACAAAATTCAGATTAAAAATACCCCAAAAAATATACAAGCAGACATAAGCATTACTGTAAAACAAACATGCACTTATACATGTGTACGGCCGCGGAACCGCGGCCCAAGCAAGCTTTGGCCGCGTCTCCGCGGCAAGAATTACTGTTCATGGGTTCGTTTTTCACAGTATTGCTTATATTTCCCTGCTGAATTTTTTAAGTATTTTTAATTCTGAAAAACAACAGTTTTGAAAAATTGTCCAGAGAGTGCTAAAAATCCGTATTTTTCGGTTCGATCGGAGTTTTAACTTCGTTAAAGTGTCGCCTAATGTTCTAGGTCGGCTCGGATACCAATGTTGGGTTTACCTAGCACCACATGAAGGGTTTGGAAGCATCACATGTACCAAAGATTAAAATTTTAGGGTGCTAAGTAAGCATACAAAGAATCAATCCTAGAAAATTAGGGTTTCTAAAACCACACTTCATCACAAGTAGGTTAAGCTAGGGTTTTGAGAGTACAACCTTTGTAGCTCCCTATGCTAGACTCCTCGGCTACTTGGGATTTGAAAAGGTCCACTTGGACTCCTCTAGGTCCACGATGATCCACCCGGAGTCCGCTTTGTCCAAGCTAGCAACTTCACTTCATCAAGAGAAAGATATGAAGCTAACACTCTAAACAAGTGGGCATGACTTGTGTAGAATGATGTTGTGGTGACTTTTCTCACTTCAAAATCCTAACTTGGTGAGTAATTTGCTCACTAGAGAAATTTAGAGAGCAAAAGAAGAAGGAGGAAGAAGATGATGGCTTTCTTGAACAAGAGTAAAAGATTAACTCTAGTGAGAAAATAGAAAATATATCTATATATATTTTCCACCTCTCATCTCAAGCCATGGTTGAACAATAAGGATATTATTGAACTTGAGTTAAAACCCAAAAGGAAAGTTAATCCATGGTTAAATGGTGGGTGAGAATGGTCAGGTCAAAGAAGAGTGTAGAAACTAACCATGAATTATCCTTTCCTTTTTCATTTTGTTTTAAAACAAATGCAATAATAATCCATATATATAAAACCATGGTGTGAGTCTTATATTGCCACCATTTTCTATGTATATACATCCATGAAGGATGATGTATGAATGTATGTTTGCATGCACATGTTAGTGTATATGCCCTAGAGGCCATTATTGTGTCATACTAGCTTGTATATTACTTGATGGGAGCTTGGGATATTCACAGTTGTATAGACAATCTTGCTCAAAATGGTAGTATGCTACTTGGTTTGTCTCTACTTCAATATGTGCATGTGTTTCTTTTAGCATATCGCTTATATACATATTAGTGGAGCCCTTAGGATCTTTGCTTGATTACCAGCGTTGTGATGGCGCTCACACTCGTGGGGGCTGGGTAATCCATAAGCACATCCTTATATAGGTCCCTAGTCGTTGGACTATCGAGACAGGGCATCGATACTCCGGAATAGACTAGCATATGCGCTTCTCATCCCAGCGGGGGAGACGGTCTGTCCCACAGCCGTCAGTACGTCGTACTTGAGATAGTATACGTGTGCTCGTTAGGTTACGAGTACACTGGACAGGACTCATCGGGAACTGTTGGTTGGTATTATACCTATCGTCAGTTATCAGTTCCCAGGTGACATGAGTACAGCTTAGTCCGCTGACTTGACACTGTCATTTCGCCTCGAGTGTGTTCCCACTGTACTTAGATTACTACCCTACCACGGCTCAAAGGAGTCGTGCAAACAGGTAGTAGTTGGGTGCAGTCCCGAAGCACTTAGAGGCAGTGACGGTTAGACAGGATTGGTCTCTCCCAGTATTGGGGGTTGACATCGCGCTGTGTCTAGGAGAGCCATTACACAAGTAGTCCCTGGCCAGGGAAAGCGAGATATACTTGTAGGTTTCCAGTGTTATCTCAGGGTGTTTTGGGCTACACTCCGACACGACTTGTACCGCTATTAGGGGACTGACGTTCACCGCCCCCCTAGGCCCGCCATGCGATGTATCAGACTAACAGACCGGACTGTACGGAGATTGTCACATACAGGCTCAGTAGGAGTTCGGATGGGTTTACCTCATCGGCCTTCTTATCGACATCTACCTGGGGACCGTTACGTACAGCTAGTGCCGCTTGCGGTCTGTGGTTAAACCCACTGCCAGCGTAGTGTCGAGTCTTTAGAGTCCCACACAGAGAGTTTCCCTGCACTGAGCGAAACGTGTAGAGGCCGTATGGTTTTATCGCAGGGCTACGATCACTTATGTGCACTTGTGTGCGTATGCTGTTCTGGCAGGCAATACTAGTGGGCTTTGGTTTAAGCCAGATCCTAGTATTGCACAGATGGATTTGATTTGTCTTCTGTGCATTCGCATTCTACGGAATGCAGATGCGGGTGTGTATGCACGGTTTTGAGGAGTGATGAAGGAGGAGGTGCCCCATTAGGGTTTTGGCAGTTGGTTCGGCCAAAACCGTAATGTAGCACACTCATTAGGGTTTTGACAATTCGTTTGGTCAAAACCGTTATGAGTAGGGAGACATTGTTTACTAATCCTTTTAGTGATAGATTAGTGATGGCTAATTGCATTGACCATTTGACCACTTAGATCCCTCTTGACTTTGTTGACCCGTTGACCGTGTTGACCATTGACCTTCAAGAAGGATCTACACTCTTCTTTTATTTTCTTTTTATTTCTTGTGTTATGATAATGGTCAATTCAATGTGCCATCAAGTCTTTCATGATAGGATTAGTAATGATGATTATTGTGTATTATTGCAACCATGGTTCATTTCATTTGGGTTAATCTTTTTCATTATTCTCTTCTCATTCTCTCTCATGAAGTGAGAAGAAAAAGAAAAGCTCCATGGTTGCAAACTTTCTCCTTCTTCTTCCTCCTCTTGATCTCTTCTTTTGATCTCATGTGTTGAGAGAAAAAGATGTTGGAGATAGTGCCCTCAGAGTCAATTATTGGATCACAGGCACGTGATTACAATGATTGATGGAGGACCTATCCCGATAGGACAGTCTTTCTCATGATGATAGTATGCTATCTGGTTTACCTTTATCATCGTGTACTGCTTTAGGTGACCTGACAAGTCGCTATTACACGTTGATAGAGCCCCTAGGATTCTTGCTTGACCACCAGCAGTATGAGGGCGATCATATACGTGGGAGCTGGTAGTCTATAAGCACATCCTTAAATGGTCCCTAGTCGTGGGAGTTTCGAGATAGGGCATCGATACTCCAGAGTAGACTAGTGTGTACATTCGAGACCCCGACGAGGGGCGGTGGCCGGTCTCACAAGCCACTGGTGTCAGTTCGTTCACCTAAGATGTATACAGGTGCTCATTGGGTTATGAGTACACCGGACAGGACTCGCCGGGAACATGCTAGTTGGTCATATACCAGACGTCAGATGGCAGTTCCCTGGTGACATGTACAGGTTAGTTCATCGACCTGGGGATCGTCATTTGTCTCGTGTGAGTTCCCACTGTACTTTGATTACTACCCTACCACGGCTCAAAGGAGTCGTGCAAACAGGTTTTAGTTGGGTACAATCCCGAGCCACATGGAGGCAGTGAGCGCATCTTCAAGGGTTCGTCTCTCCCGGTATTGGGGGTGAGGTCGCGCTGTGTCTAGGAGAGCCATTACACGAAGCCCTCGGCCGAGGCAAGGAGATTTACTGGTAGGTATTCCAGTAGTATCTCAGGGTGTTCTGGGCTACACTCCGACACGACTTGTACCGCTTTTGGTGGTCTGACTTTTACCAACCCCTTAGGCCCGCCATGCGATGCTCATAGACGAACGGACCGGACTGTACTGATATGGTCACTGACAGGCTCTGTAGGGTTGTCAGGCTGAGTTCGCTCACAGACGTCCCTTTTAGTCAATACCTGGTAGCCTGTTACGTATTGGCTTATACCTCTGACGTGCTAGTGGTTAAATCCACAACCAAGGTGTTGACGAGTCTTTAGAGTCCCCCACATTCAGTTACTCAGCTTTCGGGCGAAACGCTGTAGAGGCCGTATGGAGATATGGCAGGGTCCGATCAGATACGTGCGGTATTGCACAGATCAGGATCGGACGGTTAGTACTAAAGGTCGTATGGTTATATGGCAGGGTTCGATCAGATACGTGCGGTATTGCACGGATCAAGATCGAATGGATATTACTAGCCGGCTTTGGTTTAAGCCGGACCCTAGTATAGTACAGTGTAGATTTTGTCTCATTGCATTTGTATTTCGGTCGGAATACAGATGTGGGTGTGTATACACAGTATCGGGGTTTTCCTCTAATTTATTACGGGATCAGTTTTCTGGAGTTGCCAGTTTGCTTTCCGTTTCAGCCAATTTCCTTTGTATCGTTCATTGGCCGAAGATTGGTGGAGGAGGGCTTATTTGCAATTGTGCAAATAAGCTTTTTTGGAGGGGGTCTTTGCATATTGTTGTATCATGATGGTGCACCATCCATTGACCTCTCTTGACTTTTGTTTCATGATAGTTTTCATGATTGCTTGACTTTGGATATGATGATGGTTGTTTTAGAGTGTTGGGTTTGGTTGTGATCATTTGATTTTCTCATAATCACTTGCTTTTCAACCACCTCTTTGTCTTGGCCCTCTCTCTCTCCATTCACATGACATGGGCCGACCATTCCCTAAAGGGATTGATTGATTCATTTTGGGTGTGGTATTTTTCTCATGGTGCTAAGAAAAATGCTCTCTAGTTCATCCAAAAATATCCTTTCATCCCTCCACCAAAAGGCAATTCCATAACCCCAAATGAGACTTAAGCACTACACATTCTACAGCAAACCTTGGGCACGTCGACTAGCCAGCTTCGTGCCCGAGTTGCCTCGGTATTGAGGTGGGAGCCCGTAAAAGATGCAGACGATGTGGTGCCCTTCCGGCAAGGAGACGACGACCGGAGTTTCCGCAGGAGATCGGGACGACGATGAGAAGACCGGAGGACTCGGATCAGTCTGTATATCTCTATTCCCCATCTTGTAGTTAGCTAGGACTAGTTAATGGTTCGATCCGGGTATTAGTGCGCGGTGGTGCCAGTTCAAGAAAAATTTAAGTATATCACCGCTTCCGCATTTTGGCCTCGGGATGGAGGCCGGGGCGCCGCCGTGCACTTACAGTGGTATCAGAGCCTCGCCATTAACTTAGTCTAGCTTTGTTTAATGTGTTTACATTTCCGATCGACCAAAATTCCAAAATCTGCGTTTTTGTTCACATCAGTTTTCTGTTGAAATATTTTGGAGTCGAAAATTTTTTCAGGTTGTAGAAAAGTGATGTACTGGAAATTATAAGCACTCTGTAGAAATTCGACACAGTGAATCGACCACTGAAGCGCGGAACCGCGGCCAAACCCCCCTTTAGGCCACGGTTCCGCCGCACATTGGTGTCCTCGCTGTATCAAATTTTTTCAGTCGCTTTCTGGGTTAAAAATAGGGGTTTTTGGATTATTAATATTGGGCCCAGAATTTCTTGATGTGCTACAGTAGTACTTTGGGGCCCACTTGGTAAATTTAATCGATCGGATATTTTAAACACATTATTTCACAGTATTTACGTTATATCTGCGACCGTGAATGTCACTTGATCGGTAAATCCTGTCTAACTGCTATAGCCCGGTTAGACGGATTTGCGAACGTGACTTTCACATTGATGTTCTGTGTTATGCTGTGATGTTGCGGATTGGTCGTAAGAGATAGCCTGGATGCAATGCTAGTACAATTGTGGTTGTATTATGTACATTTGATATTGCGGGGAAGCGTCCGACATGTGGACTGCCGTCACTGCCTGATTGTATTATTATTTTGGGGCACGGCCAGGTTGCGGTCGATGCACCCGTTGTATGTATATTTTACTTTCTGTACTGGGATTACCCCGCGGAGGAGTGCACGGATAGCCGGGTTCTAGAGGGCAACGGGCCCGCATCTCATGGCATTGAGACGGAGGGGGCTTCACTCTAGGATTGGCGGGCTATTCGCCGCACTCGTAGGGGGTACAGGTTGACCCAGGAGGGGTGCCCAAGTTACCGGATTCCGTGAAGTGCCAGGTGGTCCATTCACGGTACTGAAAGGGGCTGCCTCGCTTCAGGTTTTGGCGGGTGACCTGCCGCGCCCGTAGGGGTCTAGGATTTCATTGCACAGGCTATCCACACGACCAGGGGAACGTCGGGTTTCAGTAGTGGCTCTGTGAAACCCGGGGATCCCAGATATCTGTATTGTTCTGTGATGCTGTACATTTCTATGATGTTGCATTTCTTATCACGCCTTGAGCGAAATATAATATATTGGTATATATATTAGTAGATGTTGTATATGTTTTACATCCGCGCTAGTCCAGTCCCCGCTCTGTCGTTAGTTAGCTAACCTAACGGGTAATGACGGGACCCAGTGGCGAATGTGGATGGCATATACGTACATCAGTATATTTTCGTTCTTTGTAGTGTGATCAATTGATGGGACTGCGTTGATTCAGATCAATGCAAGTTAAAAACAAACCTATTCTGATGTTGTTGGAACACTTTTCAAAAAGCTGTTATTGCAAGGACGTTCTCTTTTGTTTTGCATCGTGGTATTCAGTTGGAATATCCTGCTCCTCAGTCGATGAGGCAAGGGCCGAGATCCCTTCACCGGGAGTGACCCCATGGACAAAAAGTTTGCGTCAGGGCAATGACTTCACTATAGCCGATTACTTTTGCTTTGCACCGTGGTATTCAGTTGGAATATCATGCACCTCATTCTACGAGGAAAGAGCCGAGATCCCTTCACCGGGAGTGACCTCTTTAGCAAAGGTTTTTCGTCACTATATTTTTAAAAGCTATCTGTTCCTTCAACGATACCAAGTTCACTACGTTAAAGGTTTTCACCAGAAACCATTCGTAGCCCTCCATCGTTTCAGACGGGTAGCACGTAGTATTCATGCTATGTTTGTTGGCCTTCCTCAAGGCATAGTGTATGGTAGCTGCTTGTTACCTTTCTGCTGCATAGATAGATGCGTTGGTTTGGGACAGTCGTATAGCCTTGTTGGCCTTCGTCAAAGGCTTGTACGGGTGGGTTCAAATTAACCTGGACAATGATGGGTAGAACTTGACATGTGACTTATGATTTGTTGGCCTTCGTCAAAGTCATAAGAGCATGGGGAAAAAATCACATCGGGAGTTTCTAAAGAAACTGAAACTTGCCAGATATGCGCATACCTTCTGGAGTGTGACACCGTGAGCGGATTCCGTCACGTTATCATGCGATGATAGTTGGATCCCGATTCCCACTGATGAGTTAGTTTACTCCTCGGGTGACCCCGACTAGTTCTTCTTTCAGGTTTGGAGGAGAATTTGACGGTACAGTGGGAGGTTTCCAGATTAGATAAATTGGTAACCATTCTGATCTAGGTTAGAGTGCACGCTGAGTGTTTCTTTTCTCTCTCTCTTTGGCAGCGACCATTGACCCGACCCTAAGACAATGACTCAGTGACCAAGTTGACCGAACCTTCTTAATACTGGCTTATGGATTGTCAGAGTTGCAAACCTCATTGCCACTCCTACTTTTACCCTTTTCTCCAGGACACCCCGTATTACTACGAACGTCCACTTCCATTGGACAAAACCATCGTATGGTTAGATACGAACTCGAAAGAATTTATTCGAGGATGGTTTCCGGTTCTGGAGAAAACGGATAGGACTATTCAGTTGTCTTTTCCTTTTACCTTCTCTCAGGTTGCGAGTACTCCTTGGTTTAGGAGTAGTACACCTATTACGCAAATTGGATAGTCTTCTTCCAAACCTTAGGCTGGTGCCGACCGGTAGGGAATGAAGAAAACCAATTAGCCTAACGATGGTGTATAGAAGGTATTGAGTTAAGACAAAGCAAGGGATTAGTAAGAGGGCAAAGTAAATTGCGACTGCTATTCACGACCAAACCAAGTATTCCTTCGCCAATCCTAAATCACCTTTGTATTTCTCCAGGACATTCCGTATCACTACGAAGATCCACAGTTTATTGGATACTCCATCGTATGGTTATATACGAACTCGAAAGGAACTTGTTCCAGTTCGGGGATGGATTCTGGTTCAGGAGAAATAGGAATAAGATTTATTCAGGTGTCTTTTATCTTCACCTTCTCTCGCATTGCGAGTGTTCCTAGGATTAGGACAGTACACCCATTATGCTTATTGGATAGTCTTCTTCCGAACCATAGGCTGGTGTCGAATGGTAGGGAAGGAAGAAAACCATCTGGCCTAAAGGGGTGTGCAGAAGGTAATGACTAAAGACATATGAAGGGATTTGGAGAGGTGGCAAAGAATTACACGGTTACAGTTGTGAATCTGGATAATGGAAGAGGCATTACTAGGAATACCGGGATACCCCATAGAAACATTTCAATGTTTCAGTCTCACTGTGTACTGTTAAAGGAAAACCGATTTCCCGATTAGATACTTACTCCAGGGTATGTATTTACCATGTACGATTCTCACATCTGTATGGTTTTACAGATGATAAGTGGGAGTAGGTTATTGGGAATTGGGTGATCATCCTCATTATATCGGGATTCGTTGTAATCGGTGATATTTGAGGAAGTCACCTGGGTTGGTTGCCGAACGACAAATATTTGGTTTTGAATATCCGCTGTTGTGCACCAATTTCAAATTGATATATCTGTACGTCTATTTTCATAGAGTGAGATATACCTTTCTGAAATTATGTCTACGACATTTACCTATATCAGTGGATGGTTAGGTAAGGAGCATTAAACAGCGGTGTAATTCTTCTTAACTATAAGTACAGTTTTCAACCTACGACACACAGTGAATGAGTTATCAGACTCAAGGGACTTATACAGAGTATTGTATGTTGTCCAGGGTCCATCAGGATAGAGGGGTTGGTCCTCGTACTATATTCGGTTTACTTATGACTTCTCTAGTTTTTAGACAGATGTTTCGTGCAAACACAGGGTCCGAATTTTGAGAAGTTATAGGTATTTGAATAAAGTAGAGAACCAGGTATTGCAAGTATCGGGATTCTTCAAAGTGATCGAAGATGTAGATACTTGAGTATGGTTTTCAGTTGATAGTAATGATTAAGAGAACTTGCTTCTCTTTCAGGTTACTCATAATTGGAAGCATTCCTAAGTTGAGTAACGCTGATCGGCCTACTTCCATTTAGTTGACATGCACTGGAGACAGCTGCATGATTTGAATCTGGTTCAATTAAATCAGTGCCTCTGGTTCTATATTGGATATAGTACAGTTCATATCTTAACGATGTTAAGGTACGGGGAGTTGTCCGGCCTATGCTTAAAACCAGACTCTGGATAACTCAAGGCACGTTTCTGTAATGGCTGTTTGTGGGTTGACCCAGGCTATGACGAGGGTTGACTTTCTACCATCTGAAAGATCAATAGCGATATTGTTCTAGACTCGCCACAGTTTTATTAAAAATGGATTTTTTCAGAAAACAGTAGTGGGAGTATGGTAGAACTGGAAGTGATTCCAGAACCACAAGCGATTACTGAAGATTTGATAGGAACCTTAAGATTCAATCTGGTTTGACATTCCATTGGCCACTCCGCAGATAATGTGGGTAACCTCAGGCACCCGAGAGGAACTCCGGTAGCCTCAAGGACGGTGGCAGAGAGGTTCTTGTTTACCCACACTTGCCATTGCTGCTGTTCCAGGCTGCGAGACCCGGCAGGAGGATGAGTATAGCATCGTTCTGAACTGGCTTCAGAAGTGTACGTGTATATGACTCTGCCAGAGGGTTGTCATAGTCAGTGGGAGCAGCGGAAGCATTGGTGGACAGGTAGCTTATGTCTATTTATAGACTAAAGCAGTTATAGCGGAGATAGATCATCAATTTCTGATATGACAGTCATAGGTTTGACTTCATCAGAATAGAGGATGGATCTGTTGAGAAGGTAGTAGGGTGTGATGTCATGGTATTTGGATGACATACACAGAGTAGGAAGTGATATTCCTACACTACAATCGGTTATACTTTGGTCGTCACACAGTGGTTTCTCCATACAAGACTTGGATATTATATCAGACATACTGGTTACTAGATCTATGGTTTTAGATCTAGATTTGGGTGGTTTCCCAATTAAGGGTACTTAGACAGCATTCTAAGAGTATTTAGAATGGACGACTCCTGGCACGGTAGTGTACCTGCTAGTGATGGAGTCACCCTCTCTAAAGGTGTCTTACAGACTAAAGTAGAGAGGGATGTGCATGATTGACAGATCACTTGCTTAGGCAATTGAGTCAATCATGAGATGTCAAGTACAACATCAGATGTTGTTCTTGCACTAGATGCAATAAGTTGACATTGATCCAATCCTGGAGAAACAGTCGGAAGCAGTTTTAGAACATAAGTGGATGTTTTAGGGATATGATAAAGACAGCCTCATTCGGGAGACAGTTATCATTCCAGGCTTCCAAGGTGACATGGACGACAAGGAGGTTGTCAGAGTTATAGTTTTCCCTCTGACGAGGGGCAGTATTTTGGATAGGTGATCCAAGGCAATACTGAGGGAGGCATGGCACAGGATACTGATTAAGTTCAGTTGACGATACAGTCTAAGAAGTTTGGATTTGGAGTTCATTTATGAGCTAGGTCACATCAGACATCCAGACACATTCTATGACAGGTATTACTCATTTCGGGAGATAGGTTTCTCCACGAACTTGAAATATAGAGAGACATAGAGAGAAACATTAAGGCGGATCCACTCACTGAGGCTATTCCTCGAACGCAGTAGTTTCGCAAACGAGCTTTGTGAAACTGACTAGTAGAGGAGTTGGGTGTTCAATATCACACGGGCTGTGAGTATGCGACATCACAATAATTAGCCTTGAGTGCAAGTGGGAGATTGTTGGAGATAGTGCCCTCAGAGTCAATTATTGGATCACAGGCACGTGATTACAATGATTGATGGAGGACCTATCCCGATAGGACAGTCTTTCTCATGATGATAGTATGCTATCTGGTTTACCTTTATCATCGTGTACTGCTTTAGGTGACCTGACAAGTCGCTATTACACGTTGATAGAGCCCCTAGGATTCTTGCTTGACCACCAGCAGTATGAGGGCGATCATATACGTGGGAGCTGGTAGTCTATAAGCACATCCTTAAATGGTCCCTAGTCGTGGGAGTTTCGAGATAGGGCATCGATACTCCAGAGTAGACTAGTGTGTACATTCGAGACCCCGATGAGGGGCGGTGGCCGGTCTCACAAGCCACTGGAGTCAGTTCGTTCACCTAAGATGTATACAGGTGCTCATTGGGTTATGAGTACACCGGACAGGACTCGCCGGGAACATGCTAGTTGGTCATATACCAAACGTCAGATGGCAGTTCCCTGGTGACATGTGTACAGGTTAGTTCATCGACCTGGGGATCGTCATTTGTCTCGTGTGAGTTCCCACTGTACTTTGATTACTACCCTACCACGGCTCAAAGGAGTCGTGCAAACAGGTTTTAGTTGGGTACAGTCCCGAGCCATATGGAGGCAGTGGGCGCATCTTCACGGGTTCGTCACTCCCGGTATTGGGGGTGAGGTCGCGCTGTGTCTAGGAGAGCCATTACACGAAGCCCTCGGCCGAGGCAAGGAGATTTACTGGTAGGTATTCCAGTAGTATCTCAGGGTGTTCTGGGCTACACTCCGACACGACTTGTACCGCTTTTGGGGGTCTGACTTTTACCAATCCCCTAGGCCCGCCATGCGATGCTCATAGACGAACGGACCGGACTGTACGGATATTGTCACTGACAGGCTCTGTAGGGTTGTCAGGCTGAGTTCCCTCACAGACGTCCCTTTTAGTCAATACCTGGTAGCCCGTTACGTATTGGCTTATATCTCTGACGTGCTAGTGGTTAAATCCACAACCAAGGTGTTGACGAGTCTTTAGAGTCCCCCACATTCAGTTACTCAGCTTTCGGGTGAAACGCTGTAGAGGCCGTATGGAGATATGGCAGGGTCCGATTAGATACGTGCGGTATTATACAGATCAGGATCGGACGGTTAGTACTAAAGGCCGTATGGTTATATGGCAGGGTTCGATCAGATACGTGCGGTATTGCACGGATCAGGATCGAACGGATATTACTCGCCGGCTTTGGTTTAAGCCGGATCCTAGTATAGTACAGTGTAGATTTTGTCTCATTGCATTTGTATTTCGGTCGGAATACAGATGTGGGTGTGTATACACAGTATCGGGGTTTTCCTGTAATTTATTACGGGATCAGTTTTCTGGAGTTGCCAGTTTGCTTTCCGTTTCGGCCAATTTCCTTTGTATCGTTCATTGGCCGAAGATTGGTGGAGGAGGGCTTATTTGCAATTGTGCAAATAAGCTTTTGTGGAGGGGGTCTTTGCATATTGTTGTATCATGATGGTGCATCATCCATTGACCTCTCTTGACTTTTGCTTCATGATAATTTTCATGATTGCTTGACTTTGGATATGATGATGGTTGTTTTAGAGTGTTGGGTTTGGTTGTGATCATTTGATTTTCTCATCATCACTTGCTTTTCAACCACCTCTTTGTCTTGGCCCTCTCTCTCTCCATTCACATGGCATGGGCCGGCCATTCCCTAAGGGGATTGATTGATTCATTTTGGGTGTGGTATTTTTCTCATGGTGCTAAGAAAAATGCTCTCTAGTTCATCCAAAAATATCCTTTCATCCCTCCACCAAAAGGCAATTCCATAACCCCAAATGAGACTTAAGCACTACACATTCTACAGCAAACCTTGGGCACGTCAACTAGCCAGCTTCGTGCCCGAGTTGCCTCGGTATTGAGGTGGGAGCCCGTAAAAGATGCAGACGATGTGGTGCCCTTCCGGCAAGGAGACGACGACCGGAGTTTCCGTAGGAGATCGGGACGACGATGAGAAGACCGGAGGACTCGGATCAGTCGGTATATCTCTATTCCCCATCTTGTAGTTAGCTAGGACTAGTTAATGGTTCGATCCGGGTATTAGTACGCGGTGGTGCCAGTTCAAGAAAAATTTAAGTATATCACCGCTTCCGTATTTTGGCCTCGGGATGGAGGCCGGGGCGCCGCCGTGCACTTACAAAAGAATCCACAAAGATAAATACATCCATACATCTCCTCTACACATTCTAGGGCTTCTTGACAAGCAATCACTTTGCCCTAGTTGCCTTGGCTTGATGCGGAGCTTAGTGTACAACTCTCGGGTGGATCGTCTTCGACTCAAGAAGGCCGCGGAGGTGCCCAAGGTCCGGATCGACGCTTGGAGCTTGGATGGACGAGTGGGACAGCGGGATGCAGACCCGAAGGACCGGTTCTGTGAGGTATACTTTCTACAGCATAGTAGATAAAACCTCTTAGTGTTTACTAGTTTCTAGTTTAGCAAAGATCCGACTTTTAGTCCATGTTGCCTTGCACCAAAATCATTGTTTTTCGCCTTTTCCGCCTCCCCGTAAGAACCGGGGTGAGCAACGTGGACTTACAGTGGTATCAGAGCCAGGTTAAACATAAACTAGTAAGTTAGCAAAGTGTTAAGAACATCGATCGGAAAAAAGTCGCAAAACACATCCGCAAAACCTCAAGTTTCTGTCGATTTTTATACTGTTCAAAAAGTGTTTTAAATTATATGAAAAATCGTCTCAGGGTTTTGTGAAAACACTGCAGAAAAACGATCCAGTGATTCGATCAAACGACCGCGGTTCCGCGGCAATGACATGCTCATTGCCGCGGTTCCGCCGCCATTTTGACTCGGCACTGGATCGGGTTTGGTGCAGTGTTTTAGTTTGGATGTTTTGGGATTTTTAATACATGTTTTTTCTACCCAGATTTTCCAGAAAGCAAATTGACTTTTGGGGTGGTTAAAAATCCGTATTTTTGATCGGTATTCCGTACACTTGGCTAATGGATATTTTCTGTGATGTGATATATGTATTGAACGTCTACTAATCGCTATAAGTCGATTAGTGGAGGTTATACATATCTGTGATCTGTAATGTTGATGGTTTGTGTATATGAACTCGGTGGATTGTCGCGGATGAATAGCCGGGAATGGGTGTGAGATGAGAGTTTCTTTTTCTTTCATTCATTGTAAAATATGTAAATTGATGTAATATTATTTGTTTGGCCGCATAACCGGGTCGGGGTTGTAGCCGTCATTGTATAATTTCTTTTTACTGTTTTTTCTCCTAGGATAGACCCAAGGTGGGGTGCACAAACTACCGGGTATCTCGAAGTGCCGAGTGGCCTACTCACGGTGTTGAGGGAGGTTGCTTCGCTTCGGGTACTTGGCGGGTAGTTTGCCGCACCCGTAGGGGTCTAGGGTGGGGTTTGGCTATTCATCGCGACCGTATAATCCGTTTTTCGTTGCAGGCTCGAACGAATCGCGGATTCCTAGTATATCCAAAGTGTTCATCTGTGATCTGTAATGTCTATCATTGCTATATATCTATATATAATAACTATTTAGGCGTTGCTTATATTTTTCAGCCGCGCTAGCCCAGCCCCCGCTCTGTCGTTAGTTAAGTAACCTAACGGGTGATGACGGGGCCTCGTGGCGAATGCGAATGGCATAAGCGTACGTCATATTTTGGTTGTTTTCTGCAATGGTAGGATTAAATGATGGGACGCATTAAAAGAACTAATGCAAGAAAATAAACCAAGTAAAAGTCGTTGGAACACTTTGAAAACCACTCGGTTCTTTTCAAAAACCAGCATTTTAAACGCGGAGCTTGAACCACTCCTTTTTAAAAGCTATCTCGTTCCATCGATTATATCAAGTTCACTACGTTCACGGTTTTGCCAAAACCATCTGTAGCCCTCCGTCGTTTCGTATGGATAGTCAATAGTATTCAAGCAGTGTTTGTGTAACGCTTCGAAAATCGTTTAGGCAGTTTTTCGATAATCGGCAAAATAATCGGTCTTTTCCGTAAAAAGTCGAAATAAGTAATTTTCAATATTGCCCTAATTATACAAAATTTAGATAAGATATTGCTAATATTTGGTCACTAAATTGTCACTTAAAATTTTCTAGTTAATAAAAAAAAATTCCTTAATTAATTGTTTTTTTATATTATTTTAAGAATTCAAAAATACATTAAATTAGTGATAAATAAAAATTTAATTGGGTAAATTACATAATTAGGAATCATTATAAACTAAAATATAGTGTAACAAAAATTTTATCAAAACATTTCAAGTTTGGTTGTTTTGTGGTTTAAAGTGGTTTGAAAATGAATTAAAAAGGGGTTTTTTTGTAAAATTTGATGTGACGGTCATTTATTGATCTTGTGAAGGACTTTTGTGTAGAAAATTCCACACCTTTCCCTCACATCCCTCGCTTGCTCTCCTCTGGTCGAAATGGATGCAGAAAAACAGCCCCCAATCCCCCATTTTCTTGCATCAAAATCCTTGCAAAAATCCTCCGAAATCCACAAAAATTCACAATTTCCTTCACAAATTCAAACCTAAACCCTTTTCCACCTCTTCCCAAACCCTAATTTGTTTAAAATAAGGAGAAAGAAGACATCTTTAGAGGCTAATTGCAAGAGGTTCAAAGCTTGGGAGGTATAACTCTAATCTAAATGTTTAGTTTGTAGTTTAAGGTGCTAAACTAGAATTCTAAAAGTGTTCATTTAGTTATAATTTATTGTCTAGGAAATTCTAGAAAGGATTTTAAAAATGAAGTTAGGGTTTTATTAATTAAGAGGGGTTATAATAAGTAGTTTAAAATTTTTATAAGTGGAAAATCTTGTATGGTTGATATATTGTAAATTGTTCATTCAAAATTGTTTAAATTAAGCAATTTTGCTAACTAGATTTTTATAAATTATATATATTGGTGTGTTAAAATTCTAATTAAGGTTTTTATCATTATATTGTGGTTTTAATGAGAATATTTGTTAGTTGTATGTATGCCCTAGAGGCCAGTATTGTACAGATGTTGTATATTATATTGGATGCTTGGACATATATAGAGATGACTTTCTTGCTCGATATAATAGTATGCTATCTGGTTACTCTTTATCTTAACATGTACACTAGTCTCTTTATACTATCTTGTAGTTACATGTTGATAAAGCCCTTAGGATGTGTACTTGACTACCTGGACTATGATGCGGATCATACTAGTAGGGACATGGTAGTCCATAAGTACATCCTTCAAGGTCCCTAGTCGTGGGTGTATCGAGACGGGGCATCGATATACCAGAGTAGACTAGCGTATACGCTTCTTGACCCATGAGATGGGCGATGGATGATCCCATATCCATTGGTGTTTGACATCAGAGATGGTGTACGGGTGCTCATTGGTGACTGGGTACACTGGACGGACTCGCCGAGAACTCCCAAATGGTATTATACCTCACGTCAGATGGCAGTTCTCAGGTGACACCTGTGCAGGTTAGTCTGTAGACCCGAGATCGTCATAGAGTCTTGTGTGATTCCCACTGTGCTTTGATATCCACCTTACCACGTCCATGAGGGCGTGCAAAACGGTGGTCTTTGGGTACAGTCCCGAGTCACATGGAGGCAATGAGCGATAGGAGGGGTTTCGTCTCTCCCGGTATTGGGGGTTGATGTTGCGCTGTGCTCGATTGGCTGTAACAGGGAAGTCCTTGGCCAGGGCTGATCAGAGATTTGCTGGTAAGTGTTACCAGTAGTTTCTCGACCCGTTATGAGCCTCACATCGGCACGACTTATCGAGTATTGGGGTCTGACGTTTACCACCCCTAGACTTGATATGCGACGTATCAGACGAAGAGACCGGACTGTACGGTAAGTGTTACTGGTTGGATTCACAGGAGTGTGAGCGGGCTAGCTCGTCGATCTTCTGATCGCTCAATACCCAGATGGCCGTTACGTTTAGCAGACCGCTTGCGGCTTGTGGGTGCTTGATATGATCATCATCTGCTACCGGCATATTGACGAGTCTTTAGAGTCCTACACAGAGGTTTCCTGGCTCAAACGAAACGAAATAGGAGCGCATATGAGATATGTGCAGGACCGAGAATAATGCGTGTATGTGATACCGCATTTCATTCTCGCGATATATGTTTCGATTGGTTATATTCGATATGACCTAGTTATCGAATCATTGATTCGATAAATCGATACATTGAATACTAGTCGGTTATGTGCGACATGACCGGATCATTGAATCAAATGTTGATTTAATGATTTGATGTATAATTATATATTTGATATATTACTTTGCATTAACTAGTATTGGTTCACTTTAAACGGATTTTTCTCACTTGGATTGCACATTGTATATGTGATATACTTTTGTGCACTTTTTTGTATCAAGTTTGATGATACTTGATCATATGGTTAAGTGAATAGAATTAAACCATGGTTATTATGATAATTAGGGTTTTGCATATTTATTTATTCATTTATTTGTTTATTCATTTATTTGGATAAGGTTAAATGAGAATGGTGGCAATTTTTGTTTCTTATATGAAGCTTCATGAACCCTTGACTTTAGCAACCATTCTTGTCATCTTGCTTAACCCTAACCCACTCTACTAACCATGGTTTATTCTCTAAACTTAACTTTAGTTAGAGTTATGATAAGTATAGATTTTCTTTTTCTTTTAAGAACAACTTATCATAATTCTATCATCTTCTTCTTCTTGATCTTCAATTGAAAAGCTTGCTACTTTAATGGCATCTTGAGATCCAAAGTGAGAAATCCAATTCTAAAGTGAACCCATCCCCTATTTCTTCACCCTCTACCTCTTGACAAGTTGTTTTGGGTGTTTTCTTCACAAGTTTCACTAATTTGTGAAGTCGGAGCTTGAACTAGTGCCACCTCGACGTAGATCGTCTTTGACACGAAGCCGACAACCTAGATCGCCCGTTTTCCCGATGAAGCCGACGAATGAGTCTAGGATTCATGATGTACAGCGAGAAGACTTCGTTGCGGAGCCGAGGAGGTGGATATCCGTATCTACAAAGGTTGTAATTTCCGTATCATAGTAGTTAAGTAGTTAACTAAGTTTTCATTTCGCCTAAACATCTAGTCTAAGATCCGTAGTCTAGGGTTTCTCGGCACCATTTTTTTTAATTGGCATGTTCGATGCCTTGTGAGACCTTACTAGAGTGCCTAGGAACCTTTCACTGGTATCAGAGCCTAGCTAGAGCCTTAGGCGAAGTCCCGACGGAGTTTGAAATCCGAACGAACCCGAAACCCATTTTCAAAAATGCTCTCTGTCCAGATTTTAAAAATGTGGATTTTTCAAGATTAAAAATATCCAGAAAATCAAGCAGGCTTTACTATGAATTACTGTGAAAAACGGAGTGCTAACGCCGTCATAACGCCGCGGAACCGTGGCCTAAGCCCACGTGGCGCGGCGGTTCCGCGGCAGTAATGTTGACTCTTTTACTCCTCTTTCCACAGTAATTGTTATATTTGACTTTTGTGTTTTCTGGATAATTTTAATATTTTATTCTACAGTTGAGTATTTTGGGGTTATATTGGGGGTTCGATGATTCGATCGGATTATCAAAGTTTGTCTGTGTGGCGTTCCGGATAAATTTTAGAATATGTTAAAAAGTTCGACCGGATATAAACACCCAATTTTTCCCCTGTCGGGAAATTTCCAAGTGTTGGATTTTTCCGAAGTTTAACGACATTCTAAGTAGTGCAAGTAACGCGATGGACCCTCTAGAAGACAACAAACCTTAACTCGATTATGTGACCGTCTTGAACTGCCCTTTGAACCTTCGGGTTTGGGGAGTACGGCGTGCCACATGTGAGGCGTTGGCTTGACCCTTCTACGGCTGGACCGTTGGTACTGAGGCACGAACTGAATGTTGTTAGACTTATTTCATGTGTTGATCTGTATCGGGAAAACTTGGGTGTTCGATTGTTCGATCGGAAAGTTTGACATTTTCTATTTATCCGGAATGGGATACAATAATTGGAATTCACAAGTAGTTATGTGATAACTGAATGAAAGTTATAAATTTAGCAGTTTAGTCCCATATGATATTGAAAAGATTTTTCGATAATGAGACTAAAATGCGGAATTTATATCTGTTAGGCATGTGATGTCTAAGTATTTCATTTGATTAGGCATGTGATGTCTAAAGAAGTTGTGGATTCCAATTGTTGTAGTTTTACACTTTCTTTTCTGTGACCATAAGTGTAGTATGTTCATATCGCCGGTTTCGTTGCTATACGTCAACGACAATTGGGGTATGCATACTTACTTACGTTGATGACATGTGATGTTATGTGTTGCTGGATATGTTATATTGGATCGTCGTGTTTGAATAGCTGGGGGTTTTTTATGTGAGATGAGTGTTTTTCATTTTGATTCATGTAAAAACATGTATGTAATATTCTTTTATTTGGGGCACTTCCAGGTAGCGGAAGTTGTCACCTTTTGTATATTATTTACTTTTCCGCATTAGGATAGACCCAAGGAGGGGAGCACAAGTAACCGGGTTCTAGGGTCCAGTGGGAGACCAACTCGAGGAGTCGAGTCCGGGTCTCCTAACCCTAGAATTGGCAGGGTTGCTTGCCGCTCTCGTAGGGGTCTAGGGGTGTGGGATTGGCTATTCATCACGACCGTGGAATCCGTGTTTTATACTGGCTCGTATTGAAAACACGGACGTCCTAGTATATCCAATATTTCATATGTTTATTCTGCTGCGATATCTGTGATGTGACTCTGTGATGGATATAGTATATAGTATATATAATATATTATATAGACGTTACTTATATTTTACACCCGCGCTAGCCCTGCCCTGCTCTGTCGTTAGTTACCTAACCTAACGGTGCACGAAGGGACATCAAGGCGAATGCGGATGGCATAAGTGTACGTCATATCTATCTGTGATGTTTAGGTATTTAAATGATGGGACTTCATTAATGTGATTAATGAAAGATAAGAAACCTAAGATGTTGTGGAATCGAATTTTAAAATAAAACAGGAAGCTACAGTTCTTGCTTTGCATAGCGGTATATATGATATACCCTGCACCTTATTCGATGAGGAAAGGACCGAGATCCCTTCACCGGGAGTGATTCCTTTAGCAATAACTGGCAGATGCTACACACTCGGTCTGCTTTTGACTGCTTTTGGGTTTTTGCTTTGCACAGCGATATATATGATATATCCCGCACCTCATTCGACGAGGAAAGGACCGAGATCCCTTCGCCGGGAGTGACACCTTTAGCAAAACTAGGAAAGCCTCAAAATCACTCCATTTCAAATACTTCATTTGATTCTACAATGATATCAAGTTCATTACACAATAGGTTTTCAGAAAAACCTGCGTAGCCCTCCGTCATTTCAGATAGGTTACATATAGTATTCGTGCTACATTTGTTGGCTTTCGTCAAGGTGTAGTGTACGGAAGCTATGTGCTGTTTATCTGCTGCATATGATGCGACTGGATTAGGGTAGTCGTACGGCTTTGTTGGCTTTCGTCAAGGGTCGTGCGGGTGGGTTTAATTCAGTCAAGAAATGTACGGGTTGAACTTGACTAGCGGGCTGTGGTTTGTTGGCTTTCGTCAAGGTCATAGCACGCTAGGGGCAAAAGTATTATCGGGAATTTCAAGTGTTGAAATTTGCAATGAGATTGCATAACTTCTATGAGATAGTTGGATCCCGATACCCACTGCGAGTAAGAGTTACTCCTGGGAGAGTTTTACACATTGCAATTAGCTGATCAAGTAGGTGTCTAGAAAGGTGTTAACGAGGTTACGCCTCTGGGAAAACGAGGTTTACATTAATTAGGTTCGTGCGAAAGCACGGGAGACCTCCCTCAAAGTACCGACACTGGCCTGGCTGAAAGATTGGCGAACTTGTAGTGTGTAATTAATCCCGGCTAGTCTTTCCTTTTAGGGTTTGAAGGAAGATTTGATAAAAAGCAGTGGGAGCCATCCTGATTAGATAAGATAATAACCAATCTGATCTTGCACGAGCATACGCTAAAGTGTTTTCTTCTCTCTCTCTCCAGGTAGCGACCATTTCATGCCCTAATGAAGATAATAATATGGATGTATTGACCGAACCCGCATGTTATACTGTGCTGGGGAACGTTGGTTCCGTTCTTTCTTATAAGAGTTATAAGAATGAACAAGAAATAGGGGAATACCAGGATTCCCATACCACCCGATTGAAGAAAGTACATGTTGATGCATTTTCTTCGGGTGTGTTCGTTACAGAGAACTGTTTCTCCATTTGCTCTACGTCCTGGGTATTAGATACAGGGTCAGGATCCCATATATGTAATCAGTTACATGGGCTTAGGAAAGGTAGAGAACTTGGAGAAGGTGATAAAGACATTAGAGTTGGAAATGGTGCAATTGTTGCAGCTAAGACTGTCGGGGAATATCACCTTGTATTACCAACTGGTAATACATTGGTTCTGAACGAATGCTATTACATGCCGAACCTGATATGCAACATTATATCGGTTTCTTTATTAAGTAAAGAGGGATATAATTTTGTATTACAGGACAATGTTATGAACATTTTCCGTAACCAAAAGTTGGTTGGATCAGGCACGTTGTGCAATGGCATTTATGTTCTAAATCAATCAACAGTTCTGAGCATAACAAACACACACAAGAGGAAGAGTTCTGAACTCAATGAATCCTTCTTGTGGCATTGTAGACTGGGTCACATCAATGCGACACGACAAGCTAAGTTGCATAAAGATGGATATTTAAATCCGTTTGAATTTTCATCTTATGACACTTGCCAGTCATGTCTCAAAGGCAAGATGACCAAGACTCCGTTTACGAGACACGGAGAAAGAGTTACCGAACTCTTGGGACTTATACATAGTGATGTATATGGTCCCATGTCTACACATGCCAGGGATGGTTCTTCGTACTTCATTGCATTCACTGACAATCTCTCAAGATACGGACATGTGTACTTGATAAGACACAAGTCTGAAGCTTTTGAGAAATTTAGAGAATATAAACTAGAAGTCGAAAACCAAACCGGAAAGAGTATTAAAATCCTTCGATCTGATCGAGGAGGTGAATACTTGAGCAATGAATTCCTGGACTTCCTAAAAGAGAATGGGATTCTCTCTCCGCTGACTCCTCCATATACACCACAGCACAACGGTGTATCAGAACGGAGGAACCGCACCCTATTAGATATAGTGCGCTCTATGATGAGCAGGGCTAAGTTACCTATTTCCTTCTGGGGGTATGCGCTTAAGACAGCCATACATCTATTGAATATGGTCCCCACCAAATCTATGCCTACCACTCCATATGAGATATGGAAAGGGAAGAGACCATGTCTTAACTATGTTAAGATATGGGGTTGTCCAGCC
Organism: Agapanthus africanus; assembly: GCA_030015575.1. NCBI lineage: Eukaryota > Viridiplantae > Streptophyta > Magnoliopsida > Asparagales > Amaryllidaceae > Agapanthus > Agapanthus africanus. The sequence continues at coordinate 221,066,385 of JASDDO010000016.1, read as the reverse complement.
TATGTCAAACGACAAAATCCGGACAAACTCGAGGCACGGTCTGTTCTATGCAAATTTGTAGGATATCCCAAGAATTCTCAAGGGTATATCTTCTACCACCCTGAGGAACAAAGAGTGTTTGTTTCTCGGCATGCCACCTTTTTAGAAAAGGAATTTCTTGAAAAAGAGATTAGTGGTCAAGAGGTAGAACTGGAAGAGGTTCCAGTTGCAGAAGCTACAACAGAAGATATGGTGGAACCAGAGGATTCAGTAGCTCCCGACGAACCTCAGCCTCTCCGCCGATCTAGTAGGGTTCCTCGCCAACCTGAGAGATACTACGGTTTTCTCATGGATGGTGGAAGCGAGGATTGCATCATGGAGGATGATGACCCAACTAGCTTCGAGCAGGCCATCACGAGTGGGGACTCAGTGAAATGGGTGGATGCTATGCGGTCTGAGATGGATTCTATGTACACCAACAAAGTATGGACTTTGGAAGTTGCTCCTGAAGGGGTAAAACCCATTGGGAGCAAGTGGATCTTCAAGAAGAAACTTGGTGTAGATGGGAAAGTGGAGACTTTCAAAGCTAGACTTGTAGCAAAGGGTTTTCGTCAAAGACCAGGTGTGGACTATGACGGCACCTTTTCTCCAGTGGCTATGCTTAAATCCATCCGGATCATGCTTGCCATCGCTGCTTATCATGATTATGAAATCTGGCAAATGGATGTTAAGACCGCCTTTCTAAATGGTGATTTAGAAGAGTGTGTGTACATGACTCAGCCAGAGGGCTTCGTAGACAGTGGGAGCAGCGGGAAGGTGTGCAAGCTGCTTAAATCCATTTATGGATTAAAGCAAGCATCGCGGAATTGGAACATCTGCTTTGACGTCGTTATCAAAGAGTTTGATTTCGTCAAAAACCCAGATGAACCTTGTATCTACAAGAAGGTGGCAGAGAGTAAGGTCGTCTTCCTCGTATTATACGTGGACGACATACTCTTGATAGGAAATGATATTCCTATGCTGCAATCGGTCAAGCTCTTCTTATCACAAAGATTCTCAATGAAAGATCTTGGTGATGCCTCCTGCATATTGGGAATCAGGATCTATAGAGATAGATCCAAACGGATTTTGGGATTGTCCCAATCCAGGTACATTGACACCATACTAAAGAGGTTTAGTATGGAAGAGTCCAAGCGTGGGAACATGCCCACGATCTCTGGAGTCACTCTCTCCAAAGAGATGTCTCCCAAGACTGATTTGGAGAGAGCTCGCATGCAAGGGATACCCTATGCTTCGGCAGTCGGCTCTATCATGTATGCGATGCTATGTACCAGACCCGATGTAGCATACTCACTAAGTATAGTGAGCAGGTATCAAGCTGATCCTGGAGAGAGTCACTGGACAGCTGTGAAGAGCATTCTCAAGTACTTACGAAGGACTAGAGATATGTTCTTGGTGTATGGTAACGGAGAGCTCCAAGTGGAGTCCTTTACCGATTCGAGCTTCCAGAGTGATAAGGACGACTCTAAGTCGCAGTCGGGCTTTGTCTTTACACTTTACGGAGGGGCGGTTAGCTGGAAGAGTTCCAAGCAGGAAACCGTGGCGGACTTGACAATGGAGGCTGAATACATCGCTGCCAACGATGCTGCCAAAGAGGCTGTCTGGATCAAGAAGTTCATTACTGAACTTGGAGTGGTTCCATCCATTGAGCATCCAATACATTTGTATTGCGATAACAATGGAGCAGTGGCTTTGGCCAAGGAACCCAGGTCCCATCAGCGATCCAGGCATATTCTGAGGCGGTATCACCTGATCAGGGAGATAGTTGATCGCCGGGAGATCGAGGTCAGGAGGGTTGACACGAAGAATAACACGGCGGATCCACTCACGAAGACCGTTCCCCAGACACAGTTTGAGAGACTCTTCGGGATGCTCGGTATGCGATACTACAGCAGCTGGCCCTAGTGCAAGTGGGAGATTGTTAGTTGTATGTATGCCCTAGAGGCCAGTATTGTACAGATGTTGTATATTATATTGGATGCTTGGACATATATAGAGATGACTTTCTTGCTCGATATGATAGTATGCTATCTGGTTACTCTTTATCTTAACATGTACACTAGTCTCTTTATACTGTCTTGTAGTTACATGTTGATAAAGCCCTTAGGATGTGTACTTGACTACCTGGACTATGATGCGGATCATACTAGTGGGGACATGGTAGTCCATAAGTACATCCTTCAAGGTCCCTAGTCCTGGGTGTATCGAGACGGGGCATCGATATACCAAAGTAGACTAGCGTATACACTTCTCGACCCATGAGATGGGCGATGGATGATCCCATATCCATTGGTGTTTGACATCAGAGATGGTGTACGGGTGCTCAGTGGTGACTGGGTACACTGGACGGACTCGCCGAGAACTCCCAGATGGTATTATACCTCAAGTCAGATGGCAGTTCTCAGGTGACACTTGTGCAGGTTAGTCTGTAGACCCGAGATCGTCATAGAGTCTTGTGTGATTCCCACTGTGCTTTGATCTCCACCTTACCACGTCCATGAGGGCGTGCAAAACGGTGGTCTTTGGGTACAGTCCCGAGTCACATGGAGGCAATGAGCGATAGGAGGGGTTTCGTCTCTCCCGGTATTGGGGGTTGATGTTGCGCTGTGCTCGATTGGCCGTAACAGGGAAGTCCCTGGCCAGGGCTGATCAGAGATTTGCTGGTAAGTGTTACCAGTAGTTTCTCGACCCGTTATGAGCCTCACATCGGCACGACTTATCGAGTATTGGGGTCTGACGTTTACCACCCCTAGACTTGATATGCGACGTATCAGACGAAGAGACCGGACTGTACGGTAAGTGTTACTGGTTGGATTCACAGGAGTGTGAGCGGGCTAGCTCGTCGATCTTCTGATCGCTCAATACCCGGATGGCCGTTACGTTTAGCAGACCGCTTGCGGCTTGTGGGTGCTTGATATGATCATCATCTGCTACCGGCGAATTGACGAGTCTTTAGAGTCCTACACAGAGGTTTCCTGGCTCAAGCGAAACGAAATAGGAGCGCATATGAGATATGTGCAGGACCGAGAATAATGCGTGTATGTGATACCGCATTTCATTCTCGCGATATATGTTTCGATTGGTTATATTAGATATGACCTAGTTATCGAATCATTGATTCGATAAATCGATACATTGAATACTAGTCGGTTATGTGCGACATGACCGGATCATTGAATCAAATGTTGATTTAATGATTTGATGTATAATTATATATTTGATATATTACTTTGCATTAACTAGTATTGGTTCACTTTAAACGGATTTTTCTCACTTGGATTGCACATTGTATATGTGATATACTTTTGTGCACTTTTTTGTATCATGTTTGATGATACTTGATCATATGGTTAAGTGAATAGAATTAAACCATGGTTATTATGATAATTAGGGTTTTGCATATTTATTTATTCATTTATTTGTTTATTCATTTATTTGGATAAGATTAAATGAGAATGGTGGCAATTTTTGTTTCTTATATGAAGCTTCATGAACCCTTGACTTTAGCAACCATTCTTGTCATCTTGCTTAACCCTAACCCACTCTACTAACCATGGTTTATTCTCTACACTTAACTTTAGTTAGAGTTATGATAAGTATAGATTTTATTTTTCTTTTAAGAACAACTTATCATAATTCTATCATCTTCTTCTTCTTGATCTTCAATAGAAAAGCTTGCTACTTTAATGGCATCTTGAGATCCAAATTGAGAAATCCAATTCTAAAGTGAACCCATCTCCTATTTCTTCACCCTCTACCTCTTGCCAAGTTGTTTTGGGTGTTTTCTTCACCAGTTTCACTAATTTGTGAAGTCGGAGCTTGAACTAGTGCCACCTCGACGTAGATCGTCTTTGACACGAAGCCGACAACCTAGCTCGCCCGTTTTCCCGATGAAGCCGACGAATGAGTCTAGGATTCATGATGTACAGCGAGAAGACTTCGTTGCGGAGCCGAGGAGGTGGATATCCGGATCTACAAAGGTTGTAATTTCCGTATCATAGTAGTTAAGTAGTTAACTAAGTTTTCATTTCGCCTAAACATCTAGTCTAAGATCCGTAGGCTAGGGTTTCTCGGCACCATTTTTTTTAATTGGCATGTTCGATGCCATGTGAGACCTTACTAGAGTGCCTAGGAACCTTTCAATATTAACATGTTAAATGAATGAAATACCTAATCTAATGATTAGCTTCAAATTGTTAGTTAATATAATGTGATAAATATGCTATTTCGGTAAACTAGGTTTTAGAAATTAATTTAAAATGTAGTATTAAAAATCTAATTAGGGATTTAGCTCATTCTTAAGGTTTCATGGAGTGGTTTAACACTTTAATATATGCAAAATCAAGTTTAGTAGTGGAATTGTAAATTTTTGCTTAACATGTGTTAATTTTGGCTAATTTGCAAACTAGAAATTGTAAATTAAGACAAAATGGTGTGAGAAAAATGTGGTAATGGTTTCTATAATCTAGTTATGTTATTTAATGAATATTATGACCATTAGATTCTTTTAAACATCAAGTTTTAAAGAAAAACGGTAAATTGACATTTTCAAGCTTTTGCGGAATTGGACGATTTGATCGATTTTTAGGGTTTCGATCAATTAAATCATGTTTTATATTATAAGTAATGAGTTTTAAAACTACGAGTTGTTTGTTGGTGTTTTATCTCGATCAATCGGCGTTTGTACGCCGATATCGAGCAATAATTGGTTCTTTTGCATGAGCGGGTCATAGGTTTTAACCTATGCGCGTTTCATGCGTCGTTTTGGTTTTGTCAGTGATTCAGTTTAAGATATTATATGTGTTTGCATATAGGTACCCCTCACGTGGACTTCGGACGCGGAAGAAGAGGAGGGCGACATCGTTTTCGGCAGACAAGGATCAGGTGAGTAGATGTATATCTACGGGGGGAAGTCGGGTGGATGGCGTTTAGCACCCCCGCAAACGTAGAATAGGAATAAGACTTATTGTCATTAGGAAGCCTGACGTGACATTAGAATTTCGGTGAGTAGGACCCTAGTAATGACCTTAAGTTGGACTAGATTGATTTAGAAAGACCTTACCAGAGGATGAATATGTTGGAGAAGATTCGTAGGTTTCAGGTAGATACACACACGCACACACAGAAACTCGACGTGGTGTATACGTGCATGTGTATATATATATATTGGACTAGGTGTAGGTTTATATATACATAACACGTATATGTGATACAAGGATGTAATATGATACACGGGGATGAAACAATATAACTGGGCTTGATACCGTGATTCTTGCCTATACAGTCGTGTTATGATGTTAGCGGATCATTAGAAAATGAGATAATGAATAGGTATACATAAATAATAATGGGTGGTGATGATATTGAGGTACATGGGACACTAAAATAGAACCTGGGCTGTAACCTGTGCCTGAAATTACGGCATGATATATGTGTGACTTGATTACGATATCATATAGGTGTGACTTGATTACGATATCATATATGTGTGACTTGATTACGATATGATATAAGTGTGACTTAATCACAATATGATACATGTGACATGATATTTCTGAGGATAAATTAACGGTGTATATTTATGCTGGCAATGATATATGATTGATGTATGCGATTACAGTACAGTACCATGATCATGACATGATTTGATGATGATATTATACGAATGATGAGACCGTAGGTGATACTTGATCCGTGCCCCGATATTGGGATGCCGTACGATGGATTTTACCGTACGAGGCATAGATGTGATGATTGATCCGCACTCTTGATTTGAGGAAGCCGTACTACGTACGTGCGCTATTGAGGATGGATCGCCGACTATTAGAGATATGGATTCAGACCTTAGGTGGACTCTTATTTCTTATCGACTAGTTTCTTAGGTTTAGTTCCTTAGGAGGTTAGATGGACACTAGTTTAGGCTCGAGTCATATAGTTGTAGTTATACTTGTATATCAAATGAGTGGTTAATACACATCCGTCTTTACTTTCAGACCGTAATCATCATGGTGCATGTTCATACATATATTTCTATAATCAGTATAAAACTCTGCCTGTTAGGACACCAGCACCATTACCGATGATGCGCATATTCCACGCACACTTATTTGCCGGCTCACACACATCATCATCGGTAATTGCTATGTCACGTACACTTTAGAACATATTATCTTTAATTGATAGAATCAGCTAACAGCTAGATCGATATAATATTGTGATTACTCTCGGGTGTTAGTCTAGACATGGCATTTATTATTTAGTCATTTCATGCATTCACATTTCCATGTTATCATGCATTCTTGTGGGGCTTATGCCGACATTTATCATTTACTTATTCATGATTTTGGGATTTTGGATTTCTATGAGATTTCTGTATTTTGGGGAAAACCGCAATAATATATATATAAAAACTTTTCTCTCTCCTCCTCTCTTTTTTAAAATATAAGTTGCGGTTTTCTCGTGATGTATGTGTCGTCCACCATGAGATTTCATGTTTTCTGTTGGATTTCGAGACCCGATTCGAGGAGTGGATGAACCGTCTCGGGTACATGGTGGGCCCGGTATGGTATCCCGGGGCAAGAAGATCGAGTTGTAGATGATGAGCCTGGCAGGGGAAGGCTACCTACCGGTGATATCTGGCGCAGCAGATATCCGGAGGATACCGACCGTTGTCGTGGGATTTGATGATATGGGCCGATCCGGACTGACGGAGCCCGAGATATTGAGACTATGAGACATTGAGATTATGAGGTATTGAGACTTGAGATTTACATGCTTTGTGTCGATGCTTGACACGAATTTCCATGGATTTCATTGTTGATATTTCAGATTTCTATACACATTTTACTATGTTAAAAGCTAAAGATTTCTTATACAGATATACCTAGATTTCAGGATTGGTTATTTTCATTCATGGTGCATGCATACTCATTCATATGACATAGTACTATATGAGGCACTGACACGAGCACGGAGTATTTTCATTTACACGTAGCTTATTATCCTGTCTTACTTGATGACTAGGAGTATATTAGTATATTATTATGACCTAGGATAGCGTCGTGCATTCAATTTCTTTTCGTAGATGTCTTCTACTCACGAATTGGCAACTCACCCCCGTTGTGCCAAATTTTATTACAGGTTGATCTACAGGGTTCCTTGGCAGATTGCTGGCACATGATTTCTTTCCGGGTGATTTGCACGGTAGGTTGGTTCATTTGTATCTGGACCGCCGTTGTATTTTTATTATTCCATTTGTATCTAGAAAGCTCCATCAACCAAACTTGTATTACTTGATAGTTACTGGACCAGTTATTTATTTCGACCTTAGAGTCGCGCATGTATTATTCTTTGGTGGATTTGTTTTCTTTTGAGTTTTGAGCCTCGCCCTTTGGCGTTGTATATTATTATGCTTGTTGTGGTTGTTTCCGCCTATTGGCGTTGAGCTAGCTCCTATTTGGGGATGCTTTTTATTGTTTATGTATATTTTACTTGTTGTACCCGTTTGGGGCCAGTTTTTACAGAGGAGACTCTGCCGAAATTTTTTTAAAATTTGCTGATGCTTTTAAACTTGTTTTCTTCATGTTTTCTTTTACTTCTTCTTCTTTTATGGTTTAGATTTCTGGGCTTCGGCTTACTTAGATTACGTTGCGCCTCTAGACGTTTCGTAATCTAAGTGCCGGTCACGTTCCGTACGTTCGGGTCGTGACAAAGTTGGTATCAGAGCGCTAGGTTTAACCTTGTATAAGTCTAGGTGACCCTTGGTTGATGGAGTAGGCGATTTAGGTAGAGTAACGTACCGTGGGTATGGTCCGCGGCATACTTACGATACACTACTCTGCTTAAAGAGCCTTATGATGTACATTTGTTTGCACCGTATTTCATTCGTTCCTTTGATCTATCTTCATCGATGTCGGAGGGTGGTTTCTGTTACCACGGCCGCACGGGCAGAAGGAGCTGCGGCTCGAATGTGATAACCATTAGGGTATTGGTTATTCTTGAGGATTGAAGCATTGCTTAGCGTGCGGACGAAGGGTATTCACATGCCGTCCAGACGAAGTTAAGGGTTCGAACGATTATCAGAAAACCATTTTCCCAAGTTTAAGGTATTCAGAAGAACATGCAGGTATTTCGATGGACCCTCTAGAAGAATGAAACCCTAACTCGACATAATGACCACGAGAACACCCTTGAACCTTAGGGTTTACGGCAGTTCCGCGGTGCCATTAGTGAGGCTTGGGTTTGCCCTTCTACGGCCGGTCCGCAGATGCTGGGGCATGTATTGAATATTTTTAAACTGTACTTGAGTGTTGAGCTCTCGGGGAATTATGGGATTTTGATGAATCGATCGAAAAGTTTAACGTAGTCCGGATATCAGGTGAAGGGATAGATTACGCGGGAGGCTCTTGATATGAGTATTGCCGTTGGTAGCGCAGTCAGCACAGCTACGAAGTGACGAGTTCAAAGCTATCGACATCAGAGGAAAGAGGCGCACATTGACGATAGTGTTTAGGATTGTGATTTGGTGATTTGATTTTCATATTTCTGTTGTTGGATTTTGGTATTTTGAGGATTTTGTTCTACGATTGGTATTTCTTATGTGTACCTTCATTACATTCTATTTGTGTTTCATATATCAGTTGTATTGATGTTGTTTAGTACATACCCAGTGCACTTGAATTGGTTTTAATACATTTTGAGATTTTGATTTGATTTCGTGCATATGGGTTGCACATGATTTTGACATATGCTTCGACCTAGTTTCCATGCATTTTCGTACTGTGATTTTGATTTTGATATTCGGTGTATGTTTTCATGCACCATGTGCACCTGATTAGGATTCTTGCGCATACTTGGCGCATTTGATGCGATTTTGTGCACACCAGATGCACTAAATCGGGGTTTTGTGCAGATTAGATGCGCCTGATATTGAGTCTTGCACACCCGTTGCACTTGACAGATGTTTTTGGTGCACACCTGTTGCACTTAGTTTTGTTTTTGTGTGTATTCGTGGTATCTGTATTTGGTTTCGATTTCAGTGCGCACTGGACGCACATGATATTTTTATGATGTGATTAGGATTGATTTCAGTTTGAGCTGTATGTTTTCATAATCATTACTATTAATTTAGTAACCAGGCAGGACGTGTATGTTAAATAAAAGATATATATATATAGCTATTTTTTTAAAATAAACGTCCGCTACTTATGCCGTGACACGTGCATCGCACGGCGATTTTCAAGAGGGGTTTTTGTATGCTTCTTTATTAAGATGTTTAGACGATTTTATTACGATGCGTACTATATAGAAGTTATAGTTTTGATGTATATCATATTGGTTTTTGTATTTGGCTTTGATATTTTACTCTCACCATACCTCCGATGATTGCGTTATGTTGACGGAGTTTTGAATTTGAGTTATTTACTCGTTTTTCGTGCGCATGCATTGCGCTAAGATGTGTTTTATGTATTGATGATTTCGGAGCCCCGATGATTTGAGTGTTTTGGATGAATGTTTTAGTATTTGGGGGGAGTTTCAATTTAAATTCGGGGACCAAATTTCTTTAAGGGGGAAAGATTGTAACGCTTCGAAAATCGTTTAGGCAGTTTTTCGATAATCGGCAAAATAATCGGTCTTTTCCGTAAAAAGTCGAAATAAGTAATTTTAAATATTGCCCTAATTATACAAAATTTAGATAAGATATTGCTAATATTTGGTCACTAAATTGTCACTTAAAATTTTCTAGTTAATAAAAAAAAATTCCTTAATTAATTGTTTTTTTATATTATTTTAAGCTTTTAAAAATACATTAAATTAGTGATAAATGAAAATTTAATTGGGTAAATTACATAATTAGGAATCATTATAAACTAAAATATAGTGTAACAAAAATTTTATCAAAACATTTCAAGTTTGGTTGTTTTGTGGTTTAAAGTGGTTTGAAAATGAATTAAAAAGGGTTTTTTTTGTAAAATTTGATGTGATGGTCATTTATTGATCTTGTGAAGGACTTTTGTGTAGAAAATTCCACACCTTTCCCTCACATCCCTCCCTTGCTCTCCTCTGGTCGAAATGGATGCAGAAAAACAGCCCCCAATCCCCCATTTTCTTGCATCAAAATCCTTGCAAAAATCCTCCGAAATCCACAAAAATTCACAATTTCCTTCACAAATTCAAACCTAAACCCTTTTCCACCTCTTCCCAAACCCTAATTTGTTTAAAACAAGGAGAAAGAAGACATCTTTAGAGGCTAATTGCAAGAGGTTCAAAGCTTGGGAGGTATAACTCTAATCTAAATGTTTAGTTTGTAGTTTAAGGTGCTAAACTAGAATTCTAAAAGTGTTAATTTAGTTATAATTTATTGTCTAGGAAATTCTAGAAAGGGTTTTAAAAATGAAGTTAGGGTTTTATTAATTAAGAGGGGTTATAATAAGTAGTTTAAAATTTTTATAAGTGGAAAATCTTGTATGGTTGATATATTGTAAATTGTTCATTCAAAATTGTTTAAATTAAGCAATTTTGCTAACTAGATTTTTATAAATTATATATATTGGTGTGTTAAAATTCTAATTAAGGTTTTTATCATTATATTGTGGTTTTAATGAGAATATTAACATGTTAAATGAATGAAATACCTAATCTAATGATTAGTTTCAAATTGTTAGTTAATATAATGTGATAAATATGCTATTTCGGTAAACTAGGTTTTAGAAATTAATTTAAAATGTACTATTAAAAATCTAATTAGGGCTTTAGCTCATTCTTAAGGTTTCGTGGAGTGGTTTAACACTTTAATATATGCAAAATCAAGTTTAGTAGTGGAATTGTAAATTTTTGCTTAACATGTGTTAATTTTGGCTAATTTGCAAACTAGAAATTGTAAATTAAGACAAAATGGTGTGAGAAAAATGTGGTAATGGTTTCTATAATCTAGTTATGTTATTTAATGAATATTATGACCATTAGTTTCTTTTAAACATCAAGTTTTGAAGTAAAACGGTAAATTGACATTTTCAAGCTTTTGCGGAATTGGACGATTTGATCGATTTTAGGGTTTCGATGAATTAAATCATGTTTTATATTATAAGTAATGAGTTTTAAAACTACGAGTTGTTTGTTGGTGTTTTATGTCGATCAATCGGCGTTTGTGTGCCGATATCGAGCAATATTTGGTTCTTTTGCATGAGCGGGTCATAGGTTTTAACCTATGCGCGTTTCGTGCGTCGTTTTGGTTTTGTCAGTGATTCAGTTTAAGATATTATATGTGTTTGCATATAGGTACCCCTCACGTGGACTTCGGACGAGGAAGAAGAGGAGGGCGACATCGTTTTCGGCAGATAAGGATCAGGTGAGTAGATGTATATCTACGGGAGGAAGTCGGGTGGATGGCGTTTAGCACCCCCGCAAACGTAGAATAGGAATAGGACTTATTGCCATTAGGAAGTCTGACGTGACATTAGAATTTCGGTGAGTAGGACCCTAGTAATGACCTTAAGTTGGACTAGATTGATTTAGAAAGACCTTACCAGAGGATGAATATGTTGGAGAAGATTCGTAGGTTTCAGGTAGATACACACACGCACACACAAAAACTCGACGTGGTGTATACGTGCATGTGTGTATATATATATATATAGGACTAGGTGTAGGTTTATATATACACAACACGTATATGTGATACAAGGATGTAATATGATACACGGGGATGAAACAATATAACTGGGCTTGATACCGTGATTCTTGGCTATACAGTCGTGTTATGATGTTAGCGGATCATTAGAAAATGAGATAATGAATAGGTATACATAAATAATAATGGGTGGTGATGATATTGAGGTACATGGGACACTAAAATAAAACCTGGGCTGTAACCTGTGCCTGAAATTACGGCATGATATATGTGTGACTTGATTACGATATCATATAGGTGTGACTTGATTACGATATCATATATGTGTGACTTGATTACGATATGATATAAGTGTGACTTAATCACAATATGATACATGTGACATGATATTTCTGAGGATAAATTAACGTTGTATATTTATGCTGGCAATGATATATGATTGATGTATGCGATTACAGTACAGTACCTTGATCATGACATGATTTGATGATGATATTATCCGAATGATGAGACACGTAGGTGATACTTGATCCGTGCCCCGATATTAGGATGTCGTACGATGGATTTTACCGTACGAGGCATAGATGTGATGATTGATCCGCACTCTTGATTTGAGGAAGCCGTACTACGTACGTGACGCTATTGAGGCTGGATCGCCGACTATTAGAGATATGGATTCAGACCTTAGGTGGACTCTTATTTCTTATCGACTAGTTTTCTTAGGTTTAGTTCCTTAGGAGGTTAGATGGACACCAGTTTAGGCTCGAGTCATATAGTTGTAGTTATACTTGTATATCAAATGAGTGGTTAATACACATCCGTCTTTACTTTCAGACCGTAATCATCATGGTGCATGTTCATACATATATTTCTATAATCAGTATAAAACTCTGCCTGTTAGGACACCAGCACCATTACCGATAATGCGCATATTCCACGCAAACTTATTTGCCGGCTCACACACATCATTATCGGTAATTGCTATGTCACGTACACTTTAGAACATATTATCTTTTATTGATAGAATCAGCTAACAGCTAGATCGATATAATAATGTGATTACTCTCGGGTGTTAGTCTAAACATGGCATTTATTATTTAGTCATTTCATGCATTCACATTTCCATGTTATCATGCAGTCTTGTGTGGCTTATGCCGATATTTATCATTTACTTATTCACGATTTTGGGATTTTGGATTTCTATGAGATTTCTGGATTTTGGGGAAAACCGCAATTATATATATATAAAAACTTTTATCTCTCCTCCTCTCTTTTTTAAAATATAAGTTGCGGTTTTCTCATGATGTATGTGTCGTCCACCATGAGATTTCATGTTTTCTATTGGATTTCGAGACCCGATTCGAGGAGTGGATGAACCGTCTCGGGTACATGGTGGGCCCGGTATGGTACCCCGGGGCAAGAAGATCGAGTTGTAGACGATGAGCCTGGCAGGGGAATGCTACCTACCGGTGATGTCTGGCGCGGCGGATATCCGGAGGATACCGACCGTTGTCGTGGGATTTGATGATATGGGCCGATCCGGACTGACGGAGCCCGAGATATTGAGACTATGAGACATTGAGATTATGAGGTATTGAGACTTGAGATTTACATGCTTTGTGTCGATGCTTGACACGAATTTCCATGGATTTCATTGTTGATATTTCAGATTTCTATACACATTATACTATGATAAAAGCTAAAGATTTCTTATACAGATATACCTGGATTTCAGGATTGGTTATTTTCATTCATAGTGCATGCATACTCATTCATATGACATAGTACTATATGAGTCACTGACACGAGCACGGAGTATTTTCATTTACACGTAGCTTATTATCCTGTCTTACTTGATGACTAGGAGTATATTAGTATATTATTATGATCTAGGATAGCGTCGTGCATTCAATTTCTTTTCGTAGATGTCTTCTACTCACGAGTTGGCAACTCACCCCCGTTGTGCCAAATTTTATTACAGGTTGATGTACAGGGTTCCTTGGCAGATTGCTGGCACATGATTTCTTTCCGGGTGATTTGCACGGTAGGTTGGTTCATTTGTGTTGTAGATAGTGCCCTCAGATTCAATTATTCGATCACAGGCACGTGATTACAATGATTGATGGAGGACCTATCCCGATAGGACAGTCTTACTCGAGATGATAGTATGCTATCTGGTTTATCTTTATCATCGTGTACTGCTTTAGGTGACCTGACAGGTCACTATTGCACGTTGATAGAGCTCCTAGGATTCTTGCATGACCACCAGCAGTATGAGGGCGATCATATACGTGGGAGCTGGTAGTCTATAAGCACATCCTTAAATGGTCCCTAGTCGTGTGAGTTTCGAGATAGGGCATCGATACTCCAGAGTAGACTATTGTGTACATTCGAGACCCTGACGAGGGGCGGTGGCCGGTCTCACAAGCCACTGGTGTCAGTTCGTTCACCTAAGATGTATACAGGTGCTCATTGGGTTATGAGTACACCGGACAGGACTTGCCGGGAACATGCTAGTTGGTCATATACCAGACGTCAGATGGCAGTTCCCTGGTGACATGTGTACAGGTTAGTTCATTGACCTGGGGATCGTCATTTGTCTCGTGTGAGTTCCCACTGTACTTTGATTACCCTACCACGGCTCAAAGGAGTCGTGCAAACAGGTTTTAGTTGGGTACAATCCCGAGCCACATGGAGGCAGTGAGCGCATCTTCAGGGGTTCGTCTCTCCCGGTATTGGGGGTGAGGTCGCGCTGTGTCTAGGAGAGCCATTACACGAAGCCCTCGGCCGAGGCAAGGAGATTTACTGGTAGGTATTCCAGTAGTATCTCAGGGTGTTCTGGGCTACACTCCGACATGACTTGTACCGCTTTTGGGGGTCTGACTTTTACCAACCCCCTAGGCCCGCCATGCGATGCTCATAGACGAACGGACCGGACTGTACGGATATTGTCACTGACAGGCTCAGTAGGGTTGTCTGGCTGAGTTCGCTCACAGACGTCCCTTTTAGTCAATACCTGGTAGCCCGTTACGTATTGGCTTATACCTCTGACGTGCTAGTGGTTAAATCCACAACCAAGGTGTTGACGAGCCTTTAGAGTCCCCCACATTCAGTTACTCAGCTTTCGGGCGAAAAGCTGTAGAGGCCGTATGGAGATATGGCAAGGTCAAATCAGATACGTGCGGTATTGCACAGATCAGGATCGGACAGTTTGTACTACAGGCCGTATGGTTTTATGGCAAGGTTCGATCAGATACGTGCGGTATTGCACGTATCAGGATCGAACGGATTTTACTAGCCGGCTTTTGGTTTAAGCCGGTTCCTAGTATAGTACAGTGTAGATTTTGTCTCATTGCATTTGTATTTCGGTCGGAATACAGATGCGGGTGTGTATGCACAGTATCGGGGTTTTCCTGTAATTTATTACGGGACCGGTTTTCTGGAGTTGCCAGTTTGCTTTCCGTTTCGGCCAATTTCCTTTGTATCGTTCATTGGCCGAAGATTGGTGGAGGAGGGCTTATTTGCATTGTTGCAAATAAGTATTTATGGAGGGGGTCTTTGCATATCTTTGTATCATGATGCTTGCACCATCATTTGACCTCTTTTGACCATGATGGCTTGACTTATGTTTTCATGATGGTTGTGGTGGAGTGTTGTCCTATGATTGTCATCATGCTTGTTGATGATGAAGTGTGATGATTGTTGTTTGAGTGTTGGACTTTCCTTGTGATCATTCCTTTGCATGATAGCCTTCTCTCTCTCTCCTTTTGGATCATGGGATGGCTCTCTCATTCTTTTGATAAACTCTCTCATTCTCACTCTCCACACACAATGCATGGCCGGCCACTCCCTTTGGGGCTGTCCAAATTTTTGTGTGTGGGTATTTGGTTCATTTCATGCTCCTAAAATCTCCCAAGTTCCTCCACATAGTTCTTGTATCATCCCTCCACCAAAATGGCACCTCCATGAACCCCATATGAGACACAAGCCTCTACACTACATTCTACAGCAAACTTTGGGCACGTCGACTAGCCAGCTTCGTGCCCGAGTTGCCTCGGTATTGAGGTGGGAGCCCGTAAAAGATGTAGGCGATGTGGTGCACTTCCGGCGACGAGGTTGAGACAGGACATTCCGCGGGAGATCGGGACGACGACGAGAAGACCGGAGGACTCGGATCAGTCGGTATATCTCTATTCCCTATCTTGTAGTCAGCTAGGACTAGTTAATGGTTCGATCCGGGTTTTAGTGCGCGGTGGTGCCGGTTTGCTAAGTTCGCAAAATTAAAGTTTATCACCGCTTCCGCATTTTGGCCTCGGGATGGAGGCCGGGGCGCCGCCGTGCACTTACAGTGGTATCAGAGCCTCACCATTAACTTAGTCTAGCTTTGTCTAATGTGTTTTACAATTCCGATCGAACAAATGTTCCGAAAACCCAATTTCACACACATCAGTTTTCTGTCGAAATTTTTTGGAGTCCAAAAATTTTTCAGGTTGCAGAAAAGTGATGTACTGGAAGTTCTAAGACTACTGGAGAAATTCGACAAATTGATCATTCAAGGGGAGCGCGGAACCGCGGCCAAACCCCACTTTGGGCCGCGGTTCCGCCGCAGTATGGAATGTTCAATTGGTCAAACGTTTTCAGTGGGCTTCTGGGGTGTTTTTAGGGGTTTTGGAATATTAATTTTGGGCCCAGAAGTTCTTGATGTGCTACAGTAGTACTTGGGGGCCCACTTGTTAAAATTTGGTCTATCGGATATTTTAAACACATTAGTTCACAGTATTTACATTATATCTGCGACCGTGAATGTCACTTGATCGGTAAATCCAGTCTAACTGCTATAGCCCGGTTAGACGGATTTGCGAACGTGACTTTCACGTTGATGTTCTGTGTTATGCTGTGATGTTGCGGATTGGTCGTGGGAGATAGCCTGGATGCAATGCTAGTACAGTTGTGGTTGTATTATGTACATTTGATATTGCGGGGCGAGCGTCCGACATGTGGACTGCCGTCACTGCCTGATTGTATTATTTTTTTGGGGCACGGCCAGGTTGCGGTCGATGCACCCGTTGTATGTATATTTTACTTTCTGTACTAGGATTACCCCGCGGAGGAGTGCACGGATAGCCGAGTTCTAGAGGGCAACGGGCCCGCATCTCATGGCATTGAGACGGAGGGGGCTTCACTCTACGATTGGCGGGCTATTCGCCGCACTCGTAGGGGGTACAGGTTGACCCAGGAGAGGTGCCCAAGTTACCGGATTCCGTGAAGTGTTGGGTGGTCCATTCACGGTACTGAAAGGGGCTGCCTCGCTTCAGGTTTTGGCGGGTGACTTACCGCGCCCATAGGGGTCTAGGATTTCATTGCACGGGCTATCCACACGACCAGGGGAACGTCGGGTTTTAGTAGTGGCTCTGTGAAACCCGGGGATCCCAGATATCTGTATTGTTCTGTGATGCTGTACATTTCTGTGATGTTGCATTTTATCACGCCTTGAGCGAAATATAATATATTGGTATATATATTAGTAGATGTTGTATATGTTTTTCATCCGCGCTAGTCCAGTCCCCGCTCTGTCGTTAGTTAGCTAACCTAACGGGTAATGACGGGACCCAGTGGCGAATGCGGATGGCATATACGTACATCATATTATTTTCGTTCTTTGTGGTGTGATCAATTGATGGGACTGCATTGATTCGGATCAATGCAAGTTAAAAACAAACCTAATCTGATGTTGTTGGAACACTTTTCAAAAAGCTGTTATTGCAAGGACGTTCACTTTTGTTTTGCATCGTGGTATTCAGTTGGAATATCCTGCTCCTCAGTCGACGAGGCAAGGGCCGAGATCCCTTCACCGGGAGTGACCCCTTGGACAAAAAGTTTGCGTCAGGGCAATGACTTCACTATAGCCGATTACTTTTGCTTTGCACCGTGGTATTCAGTTGGAATATCCTGCACCCTATTCTACGGGGAAAGAGCCGAGATCCCTTCACCGGGAGTGACCTCTTTAGCAACGGTTTTCGTCACTATATTTTTAAAAGCTATCCGTTCCTTCAACGATATCAAGTTCACTACGTTAAAGTTTTCGCCAGAAACCATTCGTAGCCCTCCGTCGTTTCAGACGGGTAGCACGTAGTATTCATGCTATGTTTGTTGGCCTTCGTCAAGGCATAGTGTATAGTAGCTGCTTGTTACCTTTCTGCTGCATAGATAGATGCGTTGGTTTAGGACAGTCGTATAGCCTTGTTGGCCTTCGTCAAGGGCTTGTACGGGTGGGTTCAAATTAACCTGGACAATGACGGGTAGAACTTGACATGTGACTTATGATTTGTTGGCCTTCGTCAAGGTCATAAGAGCATGGGGCAAAAATCACATCGGGAGTTTCAAAAGAACTGAAACTTGCCAGATATGCGCATACCTTCTGGAGTGTGATGACGTGAGCGGATTCCGTCACGTTATCATGTGATGATAGTTTGATCCCGATTCCCACTGATGAGTTAGTTTACTCCTCGGGTGTTCCCGACTAATTCTTCTTTCAGGTTTGGAGGAGAATTTGACGGTACAGTGGGAGGTTTCCAGATTAGATAAATTGGTAACCATTCTGATCTAGGTTAGAGTGCACGCTGAGTGTTTCTTTTCTCTCTCTCTTTGGCAGCGACCATTGACCCGACCCTAAGACAATGACTCAGTGACCAAGTTGACCGAACCTTCTTAACACTGGCTTTTGGATTGTCAGAGTTGCAAACCTCATTGCCACTCCTACTTTTACCCTTTTCTCCAGGACACCCCGTATTACTACGAACGTCCACTTCCATTGGAAAAAACCATCGTATGGTTAGATACGAACTCGAAGGAATTTATTCGAGGATGGTTTCCGGTTCTGGAGAAAACGGATAGGACTATTCAGTTGTCTTTTCCTTTTACCTTCTCTCAGGTTGTGAGTACTCCTTGGTTTAGGAGGTAGTACACCTATTACGTAAATTGGATAGTCTTCTTCCAAACCTTAGGCTGGTGCCGACCGGTAGGGAATGAAGAAAACCAATTTGCCTAACGATGGTGTACAGAAGGTATTGAGTTAAGACAAAGCAAGGGATTAGTAAGAGGGCAAAGTAAATTGCGATTGATATTCACGACCAAACCAAGTATTTCTTCGCCAATCCTAAAATCACCTTTGTATTTCTCCAGGACACTCCGTATCACTACGAAGATCCACAGTTTATTGGATACTCCATCGTATGGTAATATACGAACTCGAAAGGAACTTGTTCCAGTTCGGGGATGGATTCTGGTTCAGAAGAAATAGGAATGAGATTCATTCAGTTGTCTTTTATCTTCACCTTCTCTCGCATTGCGAGTGCTCCTAGGATTAGGACAGTACACCCATTATGCTTATTGGATAGTCTTCTTCCAAACCATAGGCTAGTGCCGAACGGTAGGGAAGGAAGAAAACCATTTGGCCTAAAGGGGTGTGCAGAAGGTAATGACTAAAGACATATAAAGGGATTTGGAGAGGTGGCAAAGAATTATACGGTTACAGTCGTAAATCTGGAAGAGGCATTACTAAGAATACCGGGATACCCCATACAAAACATTTCAATGTTTCAGTTTCACTGTGTACTGTTAAACGAAAACTGATTTCCCAGTTAGACACTTGCTCCAGGGTATGTATTTACCAGGTATGATTCTCACATCTGTATAGTTTTACAGATGATGAGTGGGAGTAAGTTATTGGGAATTAGGTGATCATCCTCATTATATCGGGATTCGTTGTAATCGGTGATATTTGAGGAAATCACCTGGGCTGTTTGCCGGTCGGCAAATATTTGGTTTTGAATATCCGTTGTTATGCACCAATTTCAAATCGATATATCTGTACGTCAATTTTCATAGAGTGAGATATACCCTTTTGAAATTATGTCCATGACATTACCTATATCAGTGGATTGTTAGGTAAGGAGCATTAAACAGCGGTGTAATTCTTCTTAACCATAAGTACAGTTTTCAACCTACGACACACAGTGAATGAGTTATCAGACTCGAGGGACTTATACAGATTATTGTATGTTGTCCAGGGTCCATCAGGACAGAGGGGTTGGTCCTCGTACTATATTCGGTTTACTTATGACTTCTCTAGTTTTTAGACAAGTGTTTCATGGAAACACAGGGTCTGAATTTTGAGAAGTTGTAGGTATTTGAATAAAGTAGAGAACCAGATATTGCAAGTATCGGGATTCTTCAAAGTGATAGAAGATGTAGATACTTGTGTATGGTATTCAGTTGATAGTAATGATTAAGAGAACTTGCTTCTCTTTCAGGTTATTCATAATTGGAAGCATTCCTAAGTTGAGTAACGCTGATCGGCCTCTTTCCATTTAGTAGACATGCACTGGAGACAGCTGCATGATTTGAATATGGTTCAATTAAATCAGTGCCTCTGGTTCTATATTGGATATAGAACAGTTCATATCTTAACGATGTTAAGGTACGGGGAGTTGTCTGGCTTATGCTTAAAACCAGACACTGGACAACTCAAGGCACGTTTCTGTAATAGCTGTTTGTGGGTTGACCCAGGCTATGACGAGGGTTGACTTTCTACCATCTGGAAGATCAATAGTGATATTGTTCTATACTCGCCACAGTTTTATTAAAAATGGATTTTTTCAGAAAACAGTAGTGGGAGTATGGTAGAACTGGAAGTGATTCCAGAACCACAAACGATTACTGAAGATTTCATAGGAACCTAAAAATTCAATCTGGATTGGCATTCCATTGACCACTCCGCAGATAAGGTGGGTAACCTCAGGCACCCGAGAGGTACTCCGGTAGCCTCAAGGACGGTGGCAGGGAGGTTCTTGTTTACCCACACTTGTCATTGCTGCTGTTCCAGGCTGCGAGACCCGGCAGGAGGATGAGTATAGCATCGTTCTAAACTGGCTTTAGAAGTGTACGTGTATATGACTCTGCCAGAGGGTTGTCGTAGTCAGTGGGAGCAGCGGAAGCATTGGTGGACAGGTAGCTTATGTCTATTTATAGACTAAAGCAGATATAGCGGAGATAGATCATCAATTTCTGATGTGACAGTCATAGGTTTGACTTCATCAGAATAGGGGATGGATCTGTTGAGAAGGTAGTAGGGTGTGATGTCATGGTATATGGATGACATACACAGAGTAGGAAGTGATATTCCTACGCTACAATCGGTTATACTTTGGTCGTCACACAGTGGTTTCTCCACATGGGACTTGGACATTATATCAGACATACTGGTTACTAGATCTATGGTTTTAGATCTAGATTTGGGTGGCTTCCCAATCAGGGAACTTAGACAGCATTTTAAGAGTACTTAGAATGGACGACTCCTGGCATGGTGGTGTACCGGCAGGTGACGGAGTCACTCTCTCTAAAGATGTCTTACAGACTAAAGTAGAGAGGGATGTGCATGATTGACAGATCACTTGCTTAGGCAATTGAGTCAATCATGAGATGATAAGTACCACACCAGATGCTGTTCTTGCACTAGATGCAATAAGTTGACATTGATCCAATCCTGGAGAAACAGTTGGAAGCAGTTTTAGAACATAAGTGGATGTTCTAGGGATATGATAACGACAGCCTCATTCGGGAGACAGTTATCATTCCAGGCTTCCAAGGTGACATGGACGACAAGGAGGTTGTCAGAGTTATAGTTTTCCTTCTGACGAGGGGCAGTATTTTGGATAGGTGATCCAAGGCAATACTGAGGGAGGCATGGCGCAGGATACTGATTAAGTTCAGTTGACGATACAGTCTAAGAAGTTTGGATTTGGAGTTCATTTATGAGCTAGGTCCCATCAGACATCCAGACACATTCTAAGACAGGTATTACTCATTTCGGGAGTTGGGTTTCTCCACGAACTTGAGATATAGAGAGACATAGAAAGAGACATCAAGGCGGATCCACTCACTAAGGCTATTCCTCGGACGCAATAGTTTCGCAAGCGAGCTTTGTGAGACTGACTAGTAGAGGAGTTGGGTGTTCGGTATCACACGTGCTGTGAGTATGCGACATCGCAATAATTAGCCTTGAGTGCAAGTGGGAGATTGTTGGAGATAGTGCCCTCAGATTCAATTATTCGATCACAGGCACGTGAATACAATGATTGATGGAGGACCTATCCCGATAAGGCAGTCTTACTCGAGATAATAGTATGCTATCTGGTTTATCTTTATCATCGTGTACTGCTTTAGGTGACCTGACAGGTCACTATTGCACGTTGATAGAGCCCCTAGGATTCTTGCTTGACCACCAACAGTATAAGGGCGATCATATACGTGGGAGCTGGTAGTCTATAAGCACATCCTTAAATGGTCCCTAGTCGTGTGAGTTTCGAGATAGGGCATCGATACTCCAGAGTAGACTAGTGTGTACATTCGAGACCCCGACGAGGGGCGGTGGCCGGTCTCACAAGCCACTGGTGTCAGTTCGTTCACCTAAGATGTATACAGGTGCTCATTGGGTTATGAGTACAACGGACAGGACTCGCCGGGAACATGCTAGTTGGTCATATACCAGACGTCAGATGGCAGTTCCCTGGTGACATGTGTACAGGTTAGTTCATCGACCTGGGGATCGTCATTTGTCTCGTGTGAGTTCCCACTGTACTTTGATTACTACCCTACCACAGCTCAAAGGAGTCGTGCAAACAGGTTTTAGTTGGGTACAGTACCGAGCCACATGGAGGCAGTGAGCGCATCTTCAGGGGTTCGTCTCTCCCGGTATTGGGGGTGAGGTCGCGCTGTGTCTAAGAGAGCCATTACACGAAGCCCTCGGCCGAGGCAAGGAGATTTACTGGTAGGTATTCCAGTAGTATCTCAGGGTGTTCTGGGCTACACTCCGACACGACTTGTACCGCTTTTGGGGGTCTGACTTTTACCAACCCCCTAGGCCCGCCATGCGATGCTCATAGACGAACGGACCAAACTGTACGGATATTGTCACTGACAGGCTCAGTAGGGTTGTCTGGCTGAGTTCGCTCACAGACGTCCCTTTTAGTCAATACCTGGTAGCCCGTTACGTATTGGCTTATACCTCTGACGTGCTAGTGGTTAAATCCACAACCAAGGTGTTGACGAGTCTTTAGAGTCCCCCACATTCAGTTACTCAGCTTTCGGGCGAAAAGCTGTAGAGGCCGTATGGAGATATGGCAAGGTCCAATCAGATACGTGCGGTATTGCACGGATCAGGATCGGACAGTTTGTAATACAGGCCGTATGGTTATATGGCAAGGTTCGATCAGATACGTGCGGTATTGCACGTATCCGGATCGAACGGATTTTACTAGCCGGCTTTTGGTTTAAGCCAGTTCATAGTATAGTACAGTGTAGATTTTGTCTCATTGCATTTATATTTCGGTCGGAATACAGATGCGGGTGTGTATGCACAGTATCGGGGTTTTCCTGTAATTTATTACGGGACCAGTTTTCTGGAGTTGCCAGTTTGCTTTCCGTTTCGGCCAATTTCCTTTGTATCGTTCATTGGCCGAAGATTGGTGGAGGAGGGCTTATTTGCATTGTTGCAAATAAGTATTTATGGAGGGGGTCTTTGCATATCTTTGTATCATGATGCTTGCACCATCATTTGACCTCTTTTGACCATGATGGCTTGACTTATGTTTTCATGATGGTTGTGGTGGAGTGTTGGCCTATGATTGTCATCATACTTGTTGATGATGAAGTGTGATGATTGTTGTTTGAGTGTTGGACTTTCCTTGTGATCATTCCTTTACATGATTGCCTTCTCTCTCTCTCCTTTTGGATCATGGGATGGCTCTCTCATTCTTTTGATACACTCTCTCATTCTCACTCTCCACACAAAATGCAAGGCCGGCCACTCCCTTTGGGGATGTCCAAATTTTTGTGTGTGGGTATTTGGTTCATTTCATGCTCCCAAAATCTCCCAAGTTCCTCCACATAGTTCTTGTATCATCCCTCCACCAAAATGGCACCTCCATGAACCCCATATGAGACACAAGCCTCTACACTACATTCTACAGCAAACCTTGGGCACGTCGACTAGCCAGTTTCGTGCCCGAGTTGCCTCGGTATTGAGGTGGGAGCCCGTAAAAGATGTAGGCGATGTGGTGCACTTCCGGCGACGAGGTTGAGACAGGACATTCCGCGGGAGATCGGGACGACGACGAGAAGACCGGAGGACTCGGATCAGTCGGTATATCTCTATTCCCTATCTTGTAGTCAGCTAGGACTAGTTAATGGTTCGATCCGGGTTTTAGTGCGCGGTGGTGCCGGTTTGCTAAGTTCGCAAAATTAAAGTTTATCACCGCTTCCGCATTTTGGCCTCGGGATGGAGGCCGGGGCGCCGCCGTGCACTTACAATTTGTATCTGGACCGCCGTTGTATTTTTATTATTCCATTTGTATCTAGAAAGCTCCATCAACCAAACTTGTATTACTTGATAGTTACTGGACCAGTTATTTATTTCGACCTTAGAGTCGCGCATGTATTATTCTTTGGTGGATTTGTTTTCTTTTGAGTTTTGAGCCTCGCCCTTTGGCGTTGTATATTATTGTTCTTGTTGTGGTTGTTTCCGCCTGTTGGCGTTGAGCTAGCTCCTATTTGGGGATGCTTTTTATTGTTTATGTATATTTTACTTGTTGTACCCGTTTGGGGCCAGTTTTTACAGAGGAGACTCTGCCGAATTTTTTTTAAAATTTGCTGATGCTTTTAAACTTGTTTTCTTCATGTTTTCTTTTACTTTTTCTACTTTTATGGTTTAGATTTCTGGGCTTCGGCTTACTTAGGTTACGTTGAGCCTCTAGACGTTTCGTAATCTAAGTGCCGGTCACGTTCCGTACGTTCGGGTCGTGACAGTTTGTTGGCCAAAGTCAAGGCACAGTGTTTGGTAGCTATTGGGTATTCATATGTAGCATAGATAGATGCGTTGGTTTGGGACAGTCGTACTACCTTGTTGGCCAAAGTCAAGGGTATGTGCTGGTGGGTTCAAATTAACCTGGATAATGACAGGTAGAACTTGACATGTGACTTATGATTTGTTGGCCAAAGTCAAGGTCATAAGAGCATGGGGCAAAAATCAACATCGGGAGTTGCATAAGTACTGAAACTTGCTAGCGCTGCATACCATTTGGAGTGTGATGATTCTGGTAGGATTCCTTCGGTTTTATTACGCGATGATATTTGGATCCCGATCCTACTGTGAGTATATGCTACTCCTCGGGAACTTTCTCACTTAACGATCAATGCTATAAACCAAGTAGGTGTCTAGAAAGGTGTTAGCGGGGCTACGCCCCCAGGGAAAAGAGGTTCTTAAATTAAGGAACTTCGCGAAAGCGTTGGAAAACCTCCCTCGAAGTACCGACACTAGTCTGGCTGAACGGTTAAGCAAGTATTGTACGGTGAGAAAGATCCCGACTAATTCTTCCTTTGTGGTTTGAGGAGGAATTCAAGAAACAGTAGGAGCCATCCTGTTTAGATAAATTAAAAACCAATCTAAACTTGCAAGAGCATCATGCTAAGTGTTTTCTTCTCTCTCTCTTAATTGCAGCGACCCTGTGACCGCACCTAGGTTACATCTAGATAATAAAATGACTGAATCTGACTGTTATGACTGGCAAAGGTCTGTCCAGATGTCCATTGCCCAGGACAAGCTGGAACACCTCTTGACTGATCCAACTCCTGCCGTCTCAGGTCCAGTTTCCTCTGTCACGGATATTGATATCCATAGGACATCGGAAGAAGACTATGCGAAAGCCAAGTGCCTCGTGTTAGCCTCAGTTGATGGTATATACCAGAGGCAGCACGAGAAGATGGACTCAGCTTCTATCTTCCTCCATAACAAAGTTTTATATGGAGAGCAATCTCGTATCGCAAGATATGAGACCTCGAACGAATTGCTTCCAGCGAGGTTGGCTATCGAGTCATCTGTAAGGGGCAACGTCCTTACAGAGACCAGCTCTTTTGAGCTCTCGGACCTGCAGACCACGTTGAAGAACGGGTCAGATGCTGACTCAGTTCAACAGTCTCTACCTACTACCCTAAAGGAAACTAGGGAAGTAGAAAGAAAGGGAAGGGCAGAAGTTTCAGGAACAGATGTAGTAAAAGAGGGATGTTCCTATTGTTACGAGAATGAACATGGGCAGAAGGATTGCAGGGCTTGTAAAGCCAGTAGCCAGAATTCGAAGCATGTTGTGGCTTCGGCTTCGGGTGTGTTTGTGATAGAGAACTGTATGTCAGTTAACCCTACTTCTTGGGTATTGGATACCGGATCAGGATCTCATATCTGTAATTCGTTACAGGCTTTGAGAAACCGTAGGGTTATCAGGAAAGGTGATATGACTCTCAGGGTTGCTAACGGAATGAGCATGTATGCTGAATCCGTAGGGGAATATCATCTAGGACTGACAACTGGGCAGATATTGATTCTGCGTGGCTGTTTTCATATACCAGGTGTGACTTGTAACATCATATATGTATCCTTACTTTCTAAGGAAGGATATGATTTTACTTTTGTAAGCGATGTAGTAAACATCCACCTAAATCAAGTACTGATTGGGTCAGGTACATTGAAATACGGTATATACGTTTTGAATCAAGCTCAGGTCTTCAGTGTCCAGAACACACCTAAAAGAAAGTCTCCGGAATTAAATCAGGTTTTCTTATGGCATTGTAGACTGGGTCACATTAATGAGACACGGTTAACAAAGTTACATAAAGAAGGATACTTGGATCCGTTCGAGTACCAGTCTTATGCCACTTGTGAATCTTGTCTCATGGGAAAGATGACAAAAACTCCGTTCACTGGACACGGAGAAAGAGCGAGCGAGCTCTTGGGACTCATACACAGTGATGTGTGTGGTCCAATGTCTACACATGCGCGAAGTGGTTATTCATACTTCATTACTTTCACAGATGATTTCTCTAGGTATGGGCATGTCTTCTTGATGAAGCACAAATCCGAGGCCTTTGAGAAATTTCAGGAATACAAGAATGAAGTTGAAAAACAAACAGGAAAAAGTATCAAGACACTGAGATCTGATCGAGTTGGTGAATACTTGAGTGCCGAGTTTCTGGGCTTCTTAAAAGAGAATGGAATTCTCTATCAGCTTACTCCTCCATACACACCACAACACAACGGTGTATCGGAAAGGAGGAATCGAACCCTATTGGATATGGTTCGTTCCATGATGAGTAAGGCTGAGTTGCCGCGATCCTTCTGGGGTTATGGACTAGAATCAGCTGCATACCTTTTGAACCGAGTTCCAACTAAGACTGTGCCTACTACACCATATCAGATGTGGTGTGGGAAGAAACCCTATCTTAATCACATTAATACATGGGGATGTCCAGCTTTTGTAAAAAAGCAGCATGCGGACAAGCTCGAGGCACGTTCGGTACAGTGTAAGTTTGTGGGATACCCAAAGAACTCCAAGGGGTATCTTTTCTATTACGCAGAGGAACAAAAGGTTTTTGTTTCTCGCCATGCCCGCTTCTTGGAAACTGAGTTTTTAGAAAATCAGATAAGTGGGAGCGCAATAGAACTGGAAGAAATTCCAGAACCACGAACTATTACTGAAAGCTTATTAGAACCAGAGGGTTCGAAAGAACAGGACATCCCAGCGCCACTCCGCAGGAGTAGTAGGCAGTCTCATCCGCCCGAGAGATACTACGGTTTTCTCATTGACGGGGATAGAGAGGATTGCACCATGGATTATGGTGAGCCTACTAGCTTCCAGCAAGCCATCCAGAGCGGCGACTCGGTAAAATGGCTGGATGCAATGCGGGCCGAGATGGAGTCCATGTACACCAACAAAGTTTGGACTTTGGACTTTGCTCCAGAAGGGGTAAAACCCGTAGGCTGCAAATGGATCTTCAGAAAGAAGATTGGTGTAGATGGGCAGGTTGAGACCTATAAAGCTAGACTTGTAGCAAAGGGTTTTCGTCAAAGACCTGGTTTGGACTATGACGAGACCTTTTCTCCAGTGGCTATGCTGAAATCCATTCGGATTCTTCTTTCCATTGCTGCCTTCCATAATTATGAAATCTGGCAGATGGACGTAAAGACGGATTTCCTAAATGGAAATTTGGAAGAGTGCGTCTATATGGATCAGCCGGAGGGATTCATTCAGAGTGGGAGCAGCGGTAGAGTGTGCAAGTTGCTCAAGTCCATTTATGGACTTAAGCAGGCATCGCGGAGTTGGAACATCTGCTTTGATGATACTGTCAAAGAATTCGACTTTATCAAAAACCCAGATGAACCATGCATTTACAGTAAGTTTGTAGGGAGAACTGTGGTATTCCTCGTCTTGTACGTGGATGACATTCTCCTAATAGGAAATGATATTCCTATGCTACAGTCAGTCAAAGGATTCTTGTCGCAGAGGTTCTCCATGAAGGACCTGGACGATGCCAACTACATTCTGGGGATCCAGATCTATCGTGATAGATCTAAGAGGATGTTGGGACTTTCACAGTCAAGGTACATCGACACCATACTGAAAAGATTCAGTATGGAAGATTCCAAGCGCGGTAATTTACCGGCTTGTCATGGGATCACCCTCTCCAAAGAGATGTCTCCCAAGACTGATTTGGAAAGGGATCACATGTCCATTATACCCTACGCTTCTGCGGTAGGCTCTATAATGTATGCGATGTTATGTACCAGACCAGATGTAGCATACGCATTGAGCGTTGTAAGCCGGTATCTGTCAAACCTAGGGGAGAAACACTGGATAGCGGTAAAGAACATTCTCAAGTACCTGAGAAGGACTAGGGAGATATTCTTGGTGTGTGGCGGAAAAGACCTCTAGCTCGAGGCCTTTGCTGACTCCAGCTTCCAGAGTGACAAGGATGACTCCAAGTCTATGTCGGGTTATGTCTTTACCCTCAATGGAGGGGCGGTTTTCTGGAAGAGTTCCAAGCAGGAGACCGTTGCAGACTCAACTATGGAAGCGGAGTACATAGCTGCTTGCGATGCCGCAACTGAAGAAGTTCCTCACGGAGCTTCAGGTGGTTCCTACCATTGTTGATCCAATACCGCTGTATTGCGACAACAACGGAGCTATAGCTTTAGCGAAAGAACCCAGGCCCATCATAAGTCCAGGCACATTTTGAGGCGGTACCACCTGATCAGGGAGATCGTAGATCGCCGGGAGATCGTAGATCGCCGGGAGATCAAGATGAAGAGAGTAAATACGGAGAACAACACTGCAGATCCACTCACGAAGGCCCTACCCTAGACTCAGTTCGAGCGGCTGATCGAGATGATAGGTCTTCGATACGCCAGTACATGGCCTTAGTGCAAGTGGGAGATTGTTAGTGTATATGTCCTAGAGGCCATTACTATATCATACTAGCTTGTATATTACTTGATGGGAGCTTGGGATATTCACAGTTGTATAGACAATCTTGCTCAAAATGGTAGTATGCTACTTGGTTTGTCTCTACTTCAATATGTGCATGTGTTTCTTTTAGCATATCGCTTATATACATATTAGTGGAGCCCTTAGGATCTTTGCTTGATAACCAGCGTTGTGATGGCGCTCACACTCGTGGGGGCTGGGTAATCCATAAGCACATCTTTATATAGGTCCCTAGTCGTTGGACTATCGAGACAGGGCAACGATACTCCAGAGTAGACTAGCGTATGCGCTTCTCATCCCAGCGGGGGAGACGGTCTGTCCCACAGCCGTCAGTACGTCGTACTTGAGATAGTATGCGGGTGCTCGTTAGGTTACGAGTACACTGGACAGGACTCGTCGGGAACTGTTGGTTGGTATTATACCTATCGTCAGTTATCAGTTCCCAGGTGACATGAGTACAGCTTAGTCCACTTACTTGACACTGTCATTTCGCCTCGAGTGTGTTCCCATTGTACTTAGATTACTACCCTACCACGGCTCAAAGGAGTCGTGCAAACAGGTAGTAGTTGGGTGCAGTCCCGAAGCACTTGGAGGCAGTGACGTTTAGACAGGATTCGTCTCTCCCAGTATTGGGGGTTGACATCGCGCTGTGTCTAGGAGAGCCATTACACAAGTAGTCCCTGGCCAGGGCAAGCGAGATATACTGGTAGGTTTCCAGTGTTATCTCAGGGTGTTCTGGGCTACACTCCGACACGACTTGTACCGCTATTAGGGGACTGACGTTCACCGCCCCCCTAGGCCCGCCATGCGATGTATCAGACGAACAGACCGGACTGTACGGAGATTGTCACATACAGGCTCAGTAGGAGTTCGGATGGGTTTACCTCATCGGCCTTCTTATCGACATCTACCTGGGGACCGTTACGTACAGCTAGTGCCGCTTGTGGTTTGTGGTTAAACCCACTGCCAGCGTAGTGTCGAGTCTTTAGAGTCCCACACAGAGAGTTTCCCTGCACTGAGCGAAACGTGTAGAGGCCGTATGGTTTTACGGCAGGGCTACGATCACTTACGTGCACTTGTGTGCATATGCTGTTCGGGCAGGCAATACTAGTGGGCTTTGGTTTAAGCCAGATCCTAGTATTGCACAGATGGATTTGATTTGTCTTCTGTGCATTCGCATTCTACGGAATGCGGATGCGGGTGTGTATGCACAGTTTTGAGGAGTGATGAAGGAGGAGGTGCCCCATTAGGGTTTTGGCAGTTGGTTCGGCCAAAACCGTAATGTGACACACTCATTAGGGTTTTGAAAAATCGTTTGGTCAAAACCGTTATGAGTAGAGAGACATTGTTTACTAATCCTTTTAGTGATAGATTAGTGATGGCTAATTGCATTGACCATTTGACCACTTAGACCCCTCTTGACTTTGTTGACCCGTTGACCGTGTTGACCATTGACCTTCAAGAGCGATCTACACTCTTCTTTTATTTTCTTTTTATTTCTTGTGTTATGATAATGGTCAATTCAATATGCCATCAAGTCTTTCATGATAGGATTAGTAATGATGATTATTGTGTATTATTGCAACCATGGTTCATTTCATTTGGGTTAATCTTTTTCATTATTCTCTTCTCATTCTCTCTCATGAAGTGAGAAGAAAAAGAAAATCTCCATGGTTGCAAACTTTCTCCTTCTTCCTCCTCCTCTTGATCTTTTCTTTTGATCTCATGTGTTGAGAGAAAAAGAATCCACAAAGACAAATACATCCATACATCTCCTCTACACATTCTAGGGCTTCTTGACTAGCAATCACTTTGCCCTAGTTGCCTTGGCTTGAGGCGGAGCTTAGTGTACAACTCTCGGGTGGATCGTCTTCGACTCAAGAAGGCCGCGGAGGTGCCCAAGGTCCAGATTGACGCTTGGAGCTTGGATGGACGAGTGGGACAGCGGGATGAAGACCCGAAGGACCGGTTCTGTGAGGTATACTTTCTACAGCATAGTAGATAAAACCTCTTAGTGTTTACTAGTTTCTAGTTTAGCAAAGATCCGACTTTTAGTCTATGTTGCCTTGTGCCAAAATCATTGTTTTTCGCCATTTCCGCCTCCCCGTAAGAACCGGGGTGAGCAACGTGGACTTACAGCACATCCATATGTGCATGAAACAAGAAAGAATGCATACATGCATGCATACATCCAAAAATACAAGAAAGGATTTCTAGTGAGAATCTAATGGTTAAATGATAAATCAACACTTGATTTATCAATCCGGCCATATCACATACGACCCTACCAAAAGCAAGCCGCCCGATTAATATACAATATCTCATACGCGCATTTTAACCGGGTCCATGCACCTATCGCATACGCGCACCACAACGTTTCGCCTGGACTAGGTAACTCCTTTGTGGGACTCAAAGACTCGTCAATACGCCGGCAGTAGGTGATGATCATATCAAGCACCCCCAAGCCGCAAGCGGTCAGCTAAACGTAACGGCCACCCGGGTATTGAGCTATCAGAAGAAAACAAGCGAACCTGCTACAACTCCCATCGAGCCAACCGGCAACACTACCCGTGCAGTCCGGTCTCCTCGTCTGATATGTCGCATATCAAGTCTAGGGGTGGTAAACGTCAGACCCCAATAACCGATAAGTCATGCCGATGTGAGGCTCATAACGGGTTGAGAAACTACTGGTAACACTTACCAGTAAATCTCTAATCAGCCCTGGCCAAGGACTTCCCTGTTACGGCCAATCGAGCACAGCGCAACATCAACCCCCAATACCGGGAGAGACGAAACCCCTCCTATCGCTCATTGCCTCCATGTGACTCGAGACTGTACCCAAAAACCACCGTTTTGCACGCCCTCATGGACGTGGTAAGGTGGAAATCAAAGCACAGTGGGAATCACACAAGACTCTATGACGATCTCGGGTCTACAAACTAACCTGCACAAGTGTCACCAGAGAACTGCCATCTGACGTGAGGTATAATACCATCTGGGAGTTCTCGGCGAGTCCGTCCAGTGTACCCAGTCTCCACTGAGCACCCGTATACCATCTCTGATGTCAAACACCAATGGATATGGGATCATCCATCGCCCATCTCATGGGTCGAGAAGCGTATACGCTAGTCTACACTGGTATATCGATGCCCCGTCTCGATACACCTACAACTAGGGACCTTGAAGGATGTACTTATGGACTACCATGTCCCCACTAGTATGATCCGCATCATAGTCCAGGTAGTCAAGTACACATCCTAAGGGCTTTACCAACATGTAACTATAAGACAGTATAAAGAGACAAGTATACATGTTAAAATAAAGAGCAACCAGATAGCATACTATTATATCGAGAAAGAAAGTCATCTCTATATATATCCAAGCATCCAATATAATATATATCATCTGTACAATACTGGCCTCTAGGGCATACATACAACTAACACGGTGAAAACTGGAGGCTTCAGCCTCATAAACTATGATAAGGATACGGCGATAATCCTGGTAGAGGTAGGTACGACTGTCTGAGCAGTAGGTACCATCACGGTCCCCGTAATAGATGGAACAACCTCCGATCTTTTCGCTCGACTGGTCTCAACCAATGATCCCACCATCTGACGCAAATCCTAAATACTGGCCTCTAGCCTAACAATACGTCCTGGAGAAGGTGGATCATTGGACTCCTGAAGATTAGGCGTACCGCCCTGGTCAGTCCTGGTCTCAGACGAGCTTGCGCTGACCTCGGCTCTAGCGACAGCTCTCTGTGCCCTCGTAGTCTTTACCGGCATAGTTGATGGATTAAGAAAACAGAATTCGATAAGAACATAAAAATCGAATCATAAGGATATATGGAATCAAGGAAGGAATTAAAAGAAAATATGTCCTAAGGTCACTTAGGCGGAGTACCGTGTTATAAGTATGTCGCGGAACGTACACACGCTACGTCACTCCGCTTAAGCTACATACTCCATCATACCAAGGGTCATCCTACACTCCGAAAGGTAAAACCTAGCGTTTTGATACCAACTTTATCATGACCCAAATTAGGAACGCGACCGGCACTTAATCACGCAACGTCAAAAGGCGTAACGCAATTCAAGTAAGCCGAAAACCCAGAAATCTAAACCAAGAAAAGAAGTAAAGTGATAAAACAATAGTTAAAAACATTTTTAAAAAATCTCAAGTTATAAAATCTCAAACTTAAATTTATTTTCTTACAAATTTCGGCAGCATCTCCTTTGTAAAAACTAGCCCCAAACGGATACAAGCATAGAATATATAAAAGGCATCCCCAAACGGGAGCAACTCACGCCTGAAGGCGGAATACAACCACAATAGGTATAAATATGACGCCGTAGTGAAGAAATAAGCAAATAAGAAGTGAAAACAATATAATAAGAGGTAAAACAACATCGCAACATAAATAAAAGCCGGCTCACACGAGCACGACACCCAGAGTCATAAGATACAATATCGAATCTCACAATCTCGTCTCTAAGTCAAATACATATAAGTGGTAGATGGAGAGTACTAGATACAAAATAAGACATATAATGGAATCATACGGATACCCGCAAAACTCACCTACACCAAAATCACGACCAACAGTAGCGGTATCCGCAAAAGTAGGTGCAATATAGAGCCATGTCGTGACTACACTGAGGGTCAAGCCTGCAAAACACTATGGCAAAACGGGGGTGAGTTGCCAACTCGTGAATAGTAAATAATATTGTACAGATAATCGCAAGCATGCACGAAAAGCGATAATCCATAATATGCAATCTGATGGCATAAGTATAGAAGTGGATATGCAAAAAATCATGATCAAGGTACAACACCAGGGTACAACAACTACATAAAACAGTGCATGTCATAATAAATCCTGAGTGTCGGATACAACATAATCATCATCATAAAAATCCGGTATCCATCAACGACACCCCAAATCCCAATATCTCAGGCACAGTCACTATGATCGGCCCTCATATCCATCACATCATGGAACCTGAGTGTCCAACATCGACATTCGAAACATTATGAAACCCGTGTCCAGCATCGACACGTAAATCCTCATATCTCAGGCGCCGCATCCTCCGATCGGCCCTCATATCCATCTCATCTCATAACTCCGAAACGGTATCCTCCGAATATCCCTTGAGTTTCCATACAATCACCGGTAGGTAGTGCTCCCTCTGCTAGGCTCATCGTCTACTCCATGATCTTCTTGCCCCGGGGTACCTCACCGAGTTCACCTTGTACCTGCAGACGGTTCATCCAACTCCACGAATCGGGTCTCGAAAACAAGCTCAAAACTGAGAAAACTCATGGTGGACGCATTGAAATCACATCACGAGAAACCGTGTTTTTAAAACAATTTTTAATTTCCTTTGAAATATGTCTGCGGTTCTTAAATCCAAAAATCGTATGAAAACAGTATGTCAATGCATATATCCATGAGGTACGATGTATACAAATATACAACAGTAATGTGAGCATATCAAGGGAAAATCGCACTTTTTTAAATATGTCAAGTTCAAAAGGTATCTTGTGGTTTCCCAAATCCACGAAATCGAAATAAAACACCATATGAGAGTATATATGTGACTATAGCAATGTATGTATGTATGCATGTATGTATGTACGTATGATGCAATTCATAATGCGCAATAGAACAAGAATCAATATCTAACTGTTAACAATAATGAAAGCGGTATAATATATTTATCCATGGCAATTTCTATAGTGAGCGTGTCATGGCAATTACCAACGGTGTGTGTGTGTGGCATACAATTCGGTGCTCGTGCAATATGAACCATTAGTAATGGTGCAGTGTCCAATAATACTATGTCAATGTACAACAGGTAATAGGATGTGCAAAATGGTACTCATGCACGATCAATATATATACATATAAGCATATGATTATATCACTAAATCTAGCGCTCGGCGCTTAACGCCATACAGGAGATTCCCCCGTAGATGTTAAATTTACTCACCGGACGATCTCGAGCTAGGTGAATCCGATCACCTCTTTCTCCTTCTTAGCAACGTCCGAAGTCCACGTAAATGATCCTAATATCACACAAATCAATACTCAAGAAATTAGTAAACTAACGATAACATACGAACACAAACGACAACTAACGAATCGATTCCCACAAGCTACCAAGTGTTAGCTTAGCGGGCTAACATGTGCAGCGACACCCTAAATCAAACCTATGGCTGCAAGCTACACGAAACACTTAACGGAAGTCGGAAAAATCCGTATCACACGTTATCGAAACGCTAGAATTAGCTAAACGGTCCCAGATTTTACTTACAGACAGTATAGGAAAAACAAAGTATACCAAACACCATATATAACCTGTAAAGAGCTACCCACCAAAATCCAACACCCAACTATGCAGGAAAACCGGCGGCGCCGGCCATAAAAGGAATCTCGCCAGGCCTAAGGAGGGGAGGGGTTCAGGTTTCAAGTGTGTACTCTAGGCTCTATCAACAATTTACTGTATTGTTAGATTTAATTGCAAATCAACGTAACAATAGCAGATTCAA
This sequence comes from Agapanthus africanus, assembly GCA_030015575.1. NCBI lineage: Eukaryota > Viridiplantae > Streptophyta > Magnoliopsida > Asparagales > Amaryllidaceae > Agapanthus > Agapanthus africanus. The sequence continues at coordinate 221,030,793 of JASDDO010000016.1, read as the reverse complement.
CAAAGACACTAAACTAGCAAAAATACGATATTTAGCACTAAACTATAACTTTAAGGTATTAAACTGAAACAATTTAACAAAACAAACCTCCTTAGAGCCTAACCAAGAGTTAAAGATCACTACCTCACCAAAACTTGGGAAAACCCCTAGCTTTTCAAGCTCCAAGTCATCACAAGAGGGCTTAAGAACGCTTAGTGTAGGGTTTAGTGAGGTTTGATGAAGGTTTAAGCTAAAGGTTTGTGGAGGAAAAATCTTTCAAGAGATGGTTTTTGATGAAGAAGAAAAAGAAAAATGAGAGAGAGAGAGTGAGTGTCGAGAGATATTGAAAGAGTGAGAGGGTGAGGGTGAGAATGAGAGTTGAGCCATGCTCTCTCTCTCTCTCTCTATCTCTCTCTCTCTTCATTAAATGCCTTTCATGCCTTGCCCCATGCCATCATCATGCCTCTATATTCAACTCTTCTTTTTTTCATTTTCAAAACAAATAAAACCATTTTACTTAAAATAGATAAATATGTAAACATGATATGAAAATGGTTAAGTGTGCCATGGCTAGTAAAGCATGGTTAACACCTCCTTAACCTTAAGATTAACATGCACATGTGTGTGCAAGTACAAAAATAATTAAATAAAATATTAATTAATTAAAATAAAATATGTCAAAATAATTATTGGTTAAATTTTATTAAAAACCCGCATTATATCGCTTAATTAACTCTAATCGCATTCTAAAGTGTTACACTCACAGCCTAAAAACTGATACAATCGAGTATTTTAATTAGGGTTTTCACTCCATACTTCATGCCTATGATAAAAAAAATAATTAACTCAATTTCCTATGTTCCATACCGTCAATTTAACAATATAAAAGTGATATCTTTTAGGGTTAACAAAGTGTCAATAGATGAAAAGATTTATCAATGCATCGTGATTCCGACCTCGACCCTTTGTTAATTAGATTAGAAATTATGTGTCAATTGATCTATATAAACAATATGAGATTATAACGATGTCTTGCAATATTTCATCATGTCAATCATGTATACCACGACAATAATTGCAAGAATTGAATAAAGACAATAGCTTGAATATCTATCTCAAGCATAAATCAATATATATTTATTATATGAAATAAACAAGATCTAATCTTGTTAGTATGTTGCAAGTGCCAAGTACTTGCCTCGATATGATGTCACGAAAAAGATGACGATGATGATGATGCTAGCAATCCACGTGGAACTCTGGCTTGGATGCTTCGGTCGATCCAAGGAGGAAAGAAGAAGCCAACGGTGATGATGATCGCCTCGAAATGAAGATGTCGATTGAGATCGATGAAGGGCTTCCTCGGTTTTCAGATAGGGTTTCGGTTCCAAAGGAAGGAGATGGAGGCTAGGTTTTTGTATGATACTTTTGTGAGTTTAAATAGGATAGATAAATCAATTGGGCCGAATAGTTCACAAAATCAAGATCAATTAGGGTTACAGGATAAAGGGTAAGGTAAAACATTAGTTCCATATTAAACCATACATATCATTATCAATATAATATCTTACCATGTCCTAACAATCAATAACAAAGCTTAATAAAATGATAACAAGTCAAAACCATAACAAGAAATCAATATCAGGTCGCAGAACAGGTTGAGATGGCTCAAATATAACCTGTGCCGGCTCACGAGCGTTTTCAATTAAACAATGGTTCTTTGGGTGCATGAGATGGCTCACCCCAATCTTGAGCCGGCTCATGGTGCCCCAAAACCAAAACTCGGTAAAATTAGTACGATCAATCAATATCAATTATTAATATAAATACGTCGATCGTTCTAGGGTGTTACACCTTCCGTGAGAAATCATCAATGAAGGTGACATAATATATGGTACCTCCCTTTGATGCAAGTGGTGATGGCCCCCATACGTCTGAGTAAATTTAATTGAAGAGTCCTTCAGTCTTGTGCACGGCTTGCTTGAAGCCACCTTATGTTGCTTTCCCATCGTACAAAATTTGCAGAAATTTAACTTGCACGAGATAATACATTTCAGCAACTCCCTTCTATGCAACTCATAAATTCCCCTTTCACTCATGTGGCCTAGACACATATTCCACAGATTTGCGGTATCCTCCACCTGTTTCTCCATAGTTACGGCCGCACCACTAGTCACCATGCTGCCATCCAAACGATACAAGTTCTTTAATCGTTGTCCCTTCATGACCACTAGGTCACCCTTGACAACCTTTTCCATCTTGACCAATGAACTTGCATCCTGCTACATCCAATGCTCTTAGAGAAATCATGATCTTCTTCCTTTCTGGAATGTATCGTACGTTCACAAGCATTTGCACCAACCCATCAAACATGCGGACTTTGATGTTCCCTATACTAATGGCCTTACATGTTACAGTGTTCCCCATAAGAACACTGCTGCCATTGTACTCTTTATAGGTGTCGAACAGTTCCTTCTTCGGGCACATATGGTATGAACATCCGAAATCAAGGATCCAAGCATCAGAATCTTCCTTCCCGGTGTGTACAGCGAGTACATCACACGAATCTTCTTCTGCTTCGGTCGCAACACTGGCTTGATCTGAACCTTTTGTGCTGGCACCTTTACTCTTCTTCTCCAACCACTGTTTATATTTATGACATTGCTTCATCAGATGCCCTGACTGTTTGCAAAAGAAGTACGGTCTGCTTTCTTGCCCGGATGATTTAGATTTCCCCCTTATGCTCTTCCATCCGTCTTTATTCTTCGATCTTCCCCTTTCACCGGCGAACAACACCGATGACTCCTCCGATGGATTTGATTTCTTCATGATCTCATTGTTGAGAAGTGTCATTGTAATCTTCTCCATCTTGAGATTCTCCTTCCCATAAAGGATCATTGTCATAAAGTATTCATACGAATTTGGAAGTGAAGATAGAAGAGTGCTTGGTCCTACTCTTCTAACTTGACTTCAAGGCATAAAAGATCGCTTATCATCTTGTTGAAGTTGTTTAGGTGGTCGTGAATAAGAGTGCCTTCCTTCATGCGTAATCCGTAAAGTTGCTTCTTTAGGTACAACTTGTTTGACAACGACTTTGTCATATACAAGCTTTATACCTTGAACCACAAACTTACCATAGAAGTCTTTTTCATAACGGTATGCATCACGTTATCCGCCAGACATAGTTCTATCGTGACTATGCCTTCTGATCTAATTCTGCCCATGCAATATTTTTCGTGTTAGTAGGTTTACTATTGCTAAGTATTTTAAACAGCTCTTCCATCACCAGAAGTGCTTTTTGTTAGTGTATATGCCCTAGAGGCCATTACTGTATCATACTAGTTTGTATATTACTTAATGGAAGCTTGGGATATTCACCTTGTATATACAATCTTGCTCAAAATAGTAGTATGCTACTTGGTTTGTTTCTACTTCAATGTGTACATGTGTTTATTTTTGTATATCGCCTATACACATTAGTGGAGCCCTTAGGATCTTTGCTTGATTACCAGCGATGTGATGGCCGTCACACTAGTGGGGCAGGGTAATCTATAAGCACATCCTTATGCAGGTCCCTGGTCGCAGGACTATCGAGACAGGGCATCGATACTCCGGAGTAGACCAGCGCATGCGCTTCTTATCCCAGTGTGGGAGACGGTCTGTCCCACTGCCGTCAGTACGTCGTACTTGAGATAGTATACGGGTGCTCGTTAGGTTACGGGTACACTGGACAGGACTCGTCGGGACTGACTAGTTGGTATTATGCCTATCGTCAGTTATCAGTTCCCAGGTGACATGAGTACAGCTTAGTCCGCTGACTTGACACTGTCACTTCGCCTCGAGTGTGTTCCCACTGTACTTTGATCACTACCCTACCACGGCTCAAAGGAGTCGTGCAAACAGGTAGTGGTTGGGTGCAGTCCCGAAGCACTTGGAGGCAGTGACGGTTAGACAGGATTCGTCTCTCTCGGTATTGGGGGTTGACATCGCGCTGTGTCTAGGAGAGCCATTACACGAGTAGTCCCTGGCCAGGGCAAACGAGATATACTGGTAGGCTTCCAGTGTTATCTCAGGGTGTTTTGGACTTCGCTCCGGCACGACTTGTACCGCTATTGGAGGACTGACGTTTACCGCCCCCTAGGTCCGCCATGCGATGTATCAGACGAACAGACCGGACTGTATGGAGAATGTCACACTCAGGCTCAGTAGGAGTTCAGATGGGTTTCGCCTCGTCGGTCTTCTTGTCGGCATTACCTGGGGACCGTTACGCACAGCTAGTGCCGCTTGCGGTCTGTGGTTAAACCCACTGCCAGCGTAGTGTCGAGTCTTTAGAGTCCCACACAGAAAGCTTTTCGCCTTTAGGCAAAAGAGTAGAGGTCGCATGGTATTGCGACAGGTCGCATGGTTTTGCGACAGGGTTCGGTCACATCCGTGTACTTGTGCACGTACAGTGTCCGGACAGTTTACACTAGCGGGCTTTGGTTTAAGCCAGATCCTAGTGTACCTTATGGGATTGGATTTATCCAGTTTGCATTCGTGTTCCTCGGAACGCGGATGCGGGTGTGTATGCACAGTTGACAGGGAGGCAGAGGCAGCGGATTCTCATTAGGGTTGTTGACAGTTGACCATTGACTATTTGACTTTTTGCTCAATCCTAATGAGAATATGATATGTGATTAACTATTATATTGATTAAGTATTATGGTGACATGGTTGTTGACTTTTGTTGACTTTGTTGACTTGTTGACTTTTGTTGACTTGTTGACTTTGTTGACCGGTTGACTAGGCTTGACTAGTTGACCATCATGATAACCATAGCCATCATTTCATGGCAAAGACTTTTACTTGCTTGCTCATTTGTGTAAAATAAGTGCATGAAATGATATGGTTATGATTGCTTCAACCATCACATAAGACTTTTTTGGTATGATGAGTTATCATTGCTTTGGATTATGAGAGGGTGAAAGAAAAAAAGAGAGCCTCATTCTTTCTTGCTCATTCTCTCTCTTGTTCTTGAGCTCTCTTGCTCTTGCTTTCACTCTCATCCTCTTGCTCCCTCTCTTGACTCTATGGTTCATATCTCTCATGAGTTGAGAATCAAGAACCATAGATAAAATCCCATTCTAATTCTTCTCTACTCATTCTAGTTCACTAGGTTTAGCAAACCAAGTGAACTAGTTTCTTCAAAGAACGAAGAAGGAACTAAAGGTTGGAGCTTTCAGGTGGATCTTTCTTCGGCGTAAGGAGACGACGAGAAGAAGCCAATCCGGACCACCATCGGAGCTTGAAGACGAAGGAGTTCAAGACAAGCAAGGTATAACCCCCTAACCGAGTAGCTAGAAACTCGTAGTTAGGTTGCTAGATAGATGTTTAACCAAGATCCGGGTTTTAGGTCCATGTTACCACCTCCGTAAAAATCGTTTTTTACCAAATTCCGCATTCCCGAAAGTACCGGGAGAGGTAGCATGGACTTACAGTGGTATCAGATCCTAGTTAAACTCTATCTAACATGTTAGCAAGTAACTAGAAGATCGATCAAAGAAAATGTCCCGAAAACGAACCCCAAAAATTCGAGTTTCTATCGATTTTTTTACTGTTCAAAAGTTGATTATTTTAACACCTAAAATCGGCTCAGGGTTTTTTGAAGCCACTGTAGAAAAATCACCAAGTGATTCCCCTAAACGACCGTGGAAACGCGGCAATAGCTTGCTATTGCCGCGGTTCCGCGGCCTCCTTGGCGCCTCTCTGGTGTTTCTTTGCTACAGTGTGCTTCTGGGGGTATTTTGGGAATTTTGGTACATGTATTTTCAACCCAGATTTTCTAGAACGAAAATTTTATTCTGGGGTCCCGAAAATCCGTATTTTTGATCGAACTTCTAAAAGACTTAAGCTAACGGGTTTTTCTGTAATGTGATATTTGTATTGAACGTCTACTAATCGCTATATGTCGATTAGTGGGGGTTATACAAATCTGTGATCTGTAATGTTGCTGGAATGTGTATATGAATATGTTGGATTGTCGCGGGTGAATAGCCGGGGGTTGTGAGACGAGATTTTTCTTTTCTTTCAATTCATATAAATTTGTAAATTGATGTAATAATTATTTGTATGGCCGCACAACCGAGTCGGGGTTGTAGCCGTCATTGTATAATTTCTTTTTACTGTTTTTGCTCCTAGGATAGACCCATGGAGGGGGTGCACAAACTACCGGGTATGCCGAAGTGTCGAGTGGCCTACTCATGGAGATGAGGGAGGTTGCTACGCTTCGGGTACTTGGCGGGTAGTTTGCCGCACCCGTAGGGGTCTTGGGTGGGGTATTGGCTATTCACCGCGACCGTGTAATCTGTCTTTCGTTACAGGCTCGTACGAATTACAAATTCCTAGTATATCCAATGTATTCATCTGTGATCTGAAATGTTTATCATTGTAGTATATCTATATATGATATTATTTAGGCGTTGCTTATGTTTTACAGACGCGCTAGCCCAGCCCCCGCTCTGTCGTTAGTTAAGTAACCTAACGGGTAATGACGGGGCCCAGTGGCGAATGCGAATGACGTAAGCGTACGTCATATTTTGGTTGTTTTCTGCAATGGTAGGATTAAATGATGGGACGCATTAAAAGAACTAATGCAAGAATATCACGCATTAAAAGAACTAATGCAAGATAATAAACCAAGTTAAAGTCGTTGGAACACTTTCGAAAAACCACTCGGTTCTTTTCAAAACCAACTTTTAAATGCGGAGCTTGAGCCACTCCTTTTAAAAGCTATCTCGTTCCATCGACCAAATCAAGTTCACTACGTTCACGGTTTTGCCAAAACCATTCGTAACCCTCCGTCGTTTCGTATTAATATTCAATAGTATTCAAGCTGTGTTTGTTGACCTTCGTCAAGGCATAGTGATTGGTAGCTTTTGGGTATTCATATGTAGCATAGATAGATGCGTTGGTTTGGGACATTCGCATTACCTTGTTGACCTTCGCCAAGGGTATATACGGGTGGATTCAAATTAACCTGGATAATGACGGGCAGAACTTGACATGTGACTTATGATTTGCTGACCTTCGTCAAGGTCATAAGAGCATGGGGCAAAAATCCACATCAGGAGTTTCATAAGTACTGAAACTTGCTAGATTTGCATACCATTTGGAGTGTGATGATTCTGGTAGGATTCCTTCAGTTTCGTCACGCGATGATATTTGGATCCCGATCCTACTGTGAGTATATGCTACTCCTCGGGAAATTTCTCACTAAACGATCAATGCTATAAACCTAGTAGGTGCCTAGAAAGGTGTTAGCGGGGCTACGCCCCCAGGGAAAAGAGGTTCTTTAATTAAGGAACTTCGCGAAAGCGTTGGAAAACCTCCCTCGAAGTACCGACACCGGCCTGGCTGAACGGTTAAGCAAGTATTGTGCGGTGGGATTGATCCCGGCTAATTCTTCCTTTATGGTTTGAGGAGGGATTCGAGAAACAGTGGGAGCCATCCTGTTTAGACAAACTAAAAACCACTCTAAACTTGCAAGAGCATCATGCTGAGTGTTTCTTCTTCTCTCTCCTAATTGCAGCGACCAATCGACATGACTGGACTTAAGTTACTTCTAGATAAAAACATACTGACAGGGCCAAACTACAAAGATTGGCTCAGGAATGTCAAAATGGCAATCACTTACGACAAGCTGGGGTATCTTCTTACCACCAAAGCTCCCCCTGCCCCTGGTCCCACTTCCAGCGTCGCGGATAAGGAAATCCGCAAGACTTGGGAGATTGATAGCGCGAAGGCCAAGTGCCTCGTACTTGCCTCGATGGACAACGAACATCAGAGGAGGCACGAGAATATGGACCTTGAATCCATATTTCTCCATACAAAAGAACTGTATGGAGAGCAATCACGTATCGCGAGATACGAAGCGTCGAAAAAGTTATTCTCGACAAAGATGGCCGTCGGATCATCAGTAGCCGAGCATGTGCTAAAGATGATCATCTACATTGAGGAGCTCGCGGACCTTGGGACCATATTGGAGGGTGAACTCTATACGGATATAGTTCTCCAGTCCCTTCCTTCCACTTACGCCCAGTTCATACTGAACTTCAACTTACAAGAAAAAGAGGTTGAACTTTCAGAGCTCCTCAACATGCTGAGGAGTGCAGAGGGAACCCTACAGAAAGGTAGGGAAACATCCACTTTGTTTGTAGGAGGATCATCTTCTTCTAGGTCCAAGGCGAAAGCCAAGGGAAAGAAGAAGAAAGCCCCCGCCAAACCAAGGGGCGGTGTTAGTAAAGTGGATACGAAGGGAAAAGCCAAAGCAACAAAGAAAGCGGGGAAGCTTGTGGATAAAGAGGAGTGCTTCTATTGTCATAAGAAAGGTCACTGGAAGAATGATTGCAGGGCTTGGAAAGCCAGGACACAGGAATTGAAGCAGGTTGCAGCTCAGCTTCAGGTGTGTATGTTATTGAAAACTGTCTTTCAATAAACTCTACTTCGTGGGTATTGGATACCGGATCAGGATCTCATATCTGTAATTCTTTGCAGGCGTTGAGAAACCGTAGGGTTTTGAAGGCAGGTGACATGACCCTCAGAGTTGCGAACGGAGCTAGCATGGATGCTAAAGCCGTGGGGGACTATCACCTGGGAATGTCAGATGGACTTTTTTTGGTTTTGCGTAATTGCTTTTTTGTACCCAACGCAACTTGTAATATCATTTCTGTATCTTTAGTTTCTAAAGAAGGTTATGAGTTTGCGTTTGTAAGTAATGTTGTAAACATTCACCTTAATCAAGTTCTGATTGGGTCAGGTACATTGAGTAATGGTATATACGTATTGAACCAACCACAGATTTTCAATGTCCAGAATACACACAAAAGAAAGTCTCCAGAAATAAATCAGACTTTCTTGTGGCATTGTAGACTGGGTCACATCAATGAGAGAAGGTTGACGAAGTTACATACAGAAGGGTATTTGAATGCGTTCGAATATCAGTCGTATGCCACTTGTCAATCCTGTCTCAAAGGAAAGATGACGAAGACTCCGTTTACTGGACATGGAGTAAGAGCGAGCGAGCTCTTGGGACTCGTACACAGTGACGTGTGCGGTCCAATGTATATACATGCGCGAAGCGGCTATTCTTACTTCATTACTTTTACGGATGACTTCTCAAGGTACGGTTATGTCTTCTTAATGAAACATATGTCCGAAGCCTTTGGAAAATTCCAGGAGTATAAGAATGAAGTAGAGAAACAGACCGGCAAAAGTATTAAGATTCTAAGATCGGATCGAGGTGGAGAATACTTAAGTGCCGAGTTCCTGGACTATTTAAAAGAGAACAGAATTCTCTCTCAGCTTACTCCTCCATACACCCCGCAACATAACGGTGTATCGGAGAGACGGAACCGCACCCTATTGGATATGGTGCGGTCCATGATGAGTAACGCTGAGTTACCGCGATCATTCTGGGGATATGCACTAGAAGCAGCTGCGTATCTCTTGAACAAGGCTCCCACCAAGACTGTGCCTACCACCCCATATGAAATGTGGACTGGGAAGAAACACTGTCTTAAGTATCTTAAAGTATGGGGATGTCCAGCTTTTGTAAAAAAGCAGCATGCGGACAAGCTTGAGGCACGTTCAGTACAGTGTAAGTTTATGGGATACCCAAGGAACTCCAGGGGGTATCTTTTCTATTCCACTGAGGAACAAAAGGTTTTTGTTTCTCAGCATGCCCGCTTCTTGGAAACTGAGTTTTTGGAAACCCAGATAAGTGGGAGCACAATAGAACTGGAAGAAGTTCCAGAACCACAGACTGTTACTGAAAGCTCAGTGGAACCAGAAGGTTCAACAGGACAGGACATTCCTACGCCGCTCCACAGGAGTAGTAGGCAGACTCATCCGCCCGAGAGATACTACGGTTTTCTCATAGACGGGGATAGAGAGGATTGCATCATAGATTATGATGAGCCTACTAGCTTCCAGCAGGCCGTTCAGAGCGTTGACTCAGTGAAATGGCTGGATGCAATGCGGACCAAAATGGAGTCCATGTACACCAACAAGGTATGGACGTTGGACATTGCTCCAGACGGGGTAAAACCCGTAGGATGCAAGTGGATCTTCAAAAGGAAGATTGGTGTAGATGGATAGGTTGAGACCTATAAAGCTAGGCTGGTAGCAAAGGGTTTTCGTCAAAGACCTGGCTTGGACTATGACGAAACCTTCTCTCCAGTAGCCATGCTGAAATCCATTCGGATCCTTCTTGCCATTGCTGCCTTCCACGATTATGAGATTTGGCAAATAGACGTAAAGACAGCTTTTCTAAATGGAAATTTAGAGGAGTGTGTCTATATGGACCAGCCAGAGGGTTTCATTCAGAGTGGGAGCAGCGGAAAGGTGTGCAAGTTGCTTAAGTCCATCTATGGACTAAAGCAGGCATCGCGGAGTTGGAACATCTGCTTTGATGAGACGGTCAAAGAATTTGGCTTTATCAAAAATCCAGATGAACCATGCATCTATAGTAGATTTGTAGCGAGAACTGTAGTATTCCTCGTTTTATACGTGGATGACATTCTCTTAATAGGAAATGACATTCTTATGCTACAATCTGTCAAGGGGTTCTTGTCACACAGGTTCTCCATGAAAGACCTGGGTGATGCCTCGTACATTCTGGGTATCCGGATCTACCGTGACAGATCCAAGAGGATATTAGGACTTTCACAGTCCAAGTACATCGACACCATACTGAAGACATTCAGTATGGAAGATTCCAAGCGCGGTAACCTACCGGCTTGTCACGGGATCACCCTCTCTAAAGAGATGTCTCCCAAGACTGATTTGGAGAGGGATCGCATGTCTATTATACCCTACGCTTCTGCGGTAGGCTCTATAATGTATGCGATGTTGTGTACCAGACCGGATGTACCTTATGCACTGAGTGTGGTAAGCCGGTATCAGTCAAACCCTGGAGAGAAACACTGGATAGCGGTAAAGAACATTCTCAAGTAGCTGAGAAGGACTAAGGAGATGTTCTTGGTGTATTGCGGAAAAGACCTCCAGATCGAGGCCTTTGCTGACTCCAGCTTCCAGAGTGACAAGGATGATTCCAAGTCCATGTCGGGTTTTGTCTTTACCCTCAATGGAGGGGCGGTGTGTTAGAAGAGTTCCAAACAAGAAACCGTTGCAGACTCGACGATGGAAGCGGAATACATCGCTGCATCTGATACCGCAAAAGAAGCTGTCTGGATGAGGAAGTTCTTGAAAGAACTTCAGGTGGTTCCGTCCATTGTTGATCCAATACCTCTGTATTGCGACAACAACGGGGCTATAGCTTTAGCGAAGGAACCCAGGTACCATCAGAGATCCAGGCACATCTTGAGGCAGTATCACCTGATTAGGGAGATCGTGGATCGCCAGGAGATCGAGGTTCGGAGAGTCGCTTCAAAAGACAACACTGCAGATCCATTCACCAAGGCCTTGCCCCAGACTCAGTTCGAGCGGCTGATCGAGATGATAGGGCTTCGATACGCCAGTACATGGCCTTAGTGCAAGTGGGAGATTGTTAGTGTATATGCCCTAGAGGCCATTACTGTATCATACTAGTTTGTATATTACTTAATGGAAGCTTGGGATATTCACCTTGTATATACAATCTTGCTAAAAATAGTAGTATGCTACTTGGTTTGTTTCTACTTCAATGTGTACATGTGTTTATTTTTGTATATCGCCTATACACATTAGTGGAGCCCTTAGGATCTTTGCTTGATTACCAGCGATGTGATGGCCGTCACACTAGTAGGGCTGGGTAATCTATAAGCACATCCTTATGCAGGTCCCTGGTCGCAGGACTATCGAGACAGGGCATCGATACTCCGGAGTAGACCAGCGCATGCGCTTCTCATCCCAGTGTGGGAGACGGTCTGTCCCACAGCCGTCAGTACGTCGTACTTGAAATAGTATGCGGGTGCTCGTTAGGTTACGGGTACACTGGACAGGACTCGTCGGGAACTGACTAGTTGGTATTATGCCTATCGTCAGTTATCAGTTCCCAGGTGACATGAGTACAACTTAGTCCGCTGACTTGACACTGTCACTTCGCCTCGAGTGTGTTCCCACTGTACTTTGATCACTACCCTACCACGGCTCAAAGGAGTCGTGCAAACAGGTAGTGGTTGGGTGCAGTCCCGAAGCACTTGGAGGCAGTGACGGTTAGACAGGATTCGTCTCTCCCGGTATTGGGGGTTGACATCGCGCTGTGTCTAGGAGAGCCATTACACGAGTAGTCCCTGGCTAGGGCAAACGAGATATACTAGTAGGCTTCCAGTGTTATCTCAGGGTGTTTTGGGCTTCGCTCCGGCATGACTTATACCACTATTGGGGGACTGACGTTTACCGCCCCCTAGGCCCGCCATGCGATGTATCAGACGTACAGACCAGACTGTATGAAGAATGTCACACTCAGGCTCAGTAGGAGTTCAGATGGGTTTCGCCTCGTCGGTCTTCTTGTCGGCATTACCTGGGGACCGTTACGCACAGCTAGTGCCGCTTGCGGTCTGTGGTTAAACCCACTGCCAGCGTAGTGTCGAGTCTTTAGAGTCCCACACAGAAAGCTTTTCGCCTTTAGGAAAAAGAGTAGAGGTCGCATGGTATTGCGACAGGTCGCATGGTTTTGCGACAGGGTTCGGTCACATCCGTGCACTTGTGCACGTACAGTGTCCGGACAGTTTACACTAGCGGGCTTTGGTTTAAGCCAGATCCTAGTGTACCTTATGGGATTGGATTTATCCAGTTTGCATTCGTGTTCCTCGGAACGCGGATGCGGGTGTGTATGCACAGTTGACAGGGAGGCAAAGGCAGCGGATTCTCATTAGGGTTGTTGACAGTTGACCGTTGACTATTTGACTTTTTTCTCAACCCTAATGAGAATATGATATGTGATTAACTATTATATTGATTAAGTATTATGGTGACATGGTTGTTGACTTTTGTTGACTTTGTTGACTTGTTGACTTTTGTTGACTTGTTGACTTTGTTGACCGGTTGACTAGGCTTGACTAGTTGACCATCATGATAACCATAGCCATCATTTCATGACAAAGACTTTTACTTGCTTGTTCATTTGTGTAAAATAAGTGCATGAAATGATATGGTTATGGTTGCTTCAACCATCACATAAGACTTTTTTGGTATGATGAGTTATCATTGCTTTGGATTATGAGAGGGTGAAAGAAAAAAAGAGAGCCTCATTCTTTCTTGCTCATTCTCTCTCTTGTTCTTGAGCTCTCTTGCTCTTGCTTTCACTCTCATCCTCTTGCTCCCTCTCTTGACTCTATGGTTCATATCTCTCATGAGTTGAGAATCAAGAACCATAGATAAAATCCCATTCTAATTCTTCTCTACTCATTCTAGTTCACTAGGTTTAGCAAACCAAGTAAACTAGTTTCTTCAAAGAACGAAGAAGGAGCTAAAGGTTGGAGCTTTCAGGTGGATCTTTCTTCGGCGTAAGGAGACGACGAGAAGAAGCCAATCCGGACCACCATCGGAGCTTGAAGACGAAGGATTTCAAGACAAGCAAGGTATAACCCCCTAACCGAGTAGCTAGAAACTCGTAGTTAGGTTTCTAGATAGATGTTTAACCAAGATCCGGGTTTTAGGTCCATGTTACCACCTCCGTAAAAATCGTTTTTTACCAAATTCCGCATTCCCGAAAGTACCGGGAGAGGTAGCATGGACTTACACTTTTACCCTTCTCTGTCACATCGAGAAGTTTTGTTTCCCATTAAATTTCTCCACATCAAACTTTGTGTTATTTATCTTATTATCCGTCATCTTTAATTACAAAGAAAATACCTTTCACTCGGATCCTTACGAACCACTATCAATAGAATTACAATCTAAGAAGATAGGGAGCGGACACAAGCGTCGTCATTTACTGTAAACTTAAATTGCAAAACTACAGAACGTATTTCTGATACCAGTTGTTGGCGTCAATTGGCGAAGCGGAAGATATCTTACGGATTTATAAACCTAGATCCCTTTATAGACGAATAACAAAAACCATATACAAACAACAATAATAAATAACACAAGAAATTAATAGGGTGAAACAGGAAGAACCTTTATTAAAACTTTAGAATGAAAAAGAAACCTTACGGAGAATTACACAAACTCTCTCCTTATGATATCCCCCTCTCTCTCTCTCTACTAGTTCTCCTTCGAAAGTCTTGATCCCTTATGGAGCCGAAGACTCCTTTAAACTTTATGATCAAAAACTTTCTTGTCTAAATAATAACCCAAAGATCCTATATATAGTCCATACAATCAGAGTTATAATAATATCCCTCTATTTACAAAGCCGCCACCAGATAAATCTCGCACAGAATTTTTCACGTTTATCTATAAGCAGACATCTGAACCTATGTGGGACAGACGTCTGCGTGTGCTGTGCCAGAAAGGCAGAGTGTTGCCACCTATGAGGGACAGACGTATGTGTCTTCAAACGTTTCTGGCCAGAGTGCGGGCAGACGTATGAGCTTACCGCTTTGTCTATGTGTACTCTGGAAATCTGCAACCTTATTGTCTGACGTATGAGGTTCAAATCTCTAGACGTCTGGCCCTTTTCTGGATGCGCAGTCTTGCTAATATACCCCTAAGTGGTATTGTATTGACATGTGATATTGAGACATTGGTTATTATGCTATTGTTCTTATGAAATGCATCTTACATACTTGCTTACATGTAGATACTTATACCTAGCTACAGTTACATGTACACCTCATATGATACTGCACTTGTTTTTCGGAGAATTTGGGAACCGCGTGATATAATTTTAAAGCTGGATTCATTTAAAAGAGCGGTTTTCCCTTAATATGCTCATATTGTTGTTTATGTTGCATATATCAGTTTTTTTCATGGATTTACACATTGAGATATGGATTTCAGGTGCTATATGGATTTGAGAACCATGGGGGTGTTTCAAGAAATTTATGTATTGTTTGAAAACCCGGTTTCTCTTGATATGATATTTCAATGCGTCCACCATGTGTTTTCTCGGTTCTGATATTGGCATGTGAAACCCGATTCGAGGAGTGGGAGGCACCGTCTACGGGTACATGGTAGACCCGGTATGGTATCCCGGGGCGAGAGATGATATCGTGGTGTAGACGATGAGACTGGTAGAGGGACCACTACCTACCGGTGATATTTTTGGACTCGGCGGATATCTGGGGGATACCGACCGGAGTCGTGTTCAGACATGCTACATGGATTTCGAGTGTCGATGTGGACACTCAGGTTCCAGGAGATGTACTGACATCAGGGCCGGTCATGGCGACAGCGCCTGGCAGATGAGGATTTACGTGTCGATGCTATACACAGCTTTCATGATGTTTCGAGTGTCGATGTGGACACTCTGGTTCCATGATTTTGTTGTGTCGCGAGGGACACATTTTATATCCTAATATTTACCTGCATATACTTTTACGATATTTACATGCAGGAGTTGTTGTGTCAGTAGTTGACACGTGGACTGGATCCACTGCATACTTGCATTGATTATATTTTTGGACGAGATCCACTGCATACATGCATTGATTATATTGTTGGACGAGATCCACCTGCATACATACATTGATTATATGGTTGGATGGTATCCACTTGCTGATAGGCAGATTTTTATGTGTTGGCACATATGCTGGTACGATCACCCTAGATATCATAGTATTACCTTTATGATATAGTTGACCTAGAAATCGTTGTTTATTTCGATTTCTACCTGGTGATGTTTTTCTATTCACGAGTTGGCAACTCACCCCCGTTGTGCCACAGTTCTTGCAGGTAGACCGCTTGGATCAGTTGCGGTATCGCTGGCACTCAGTTGTTTCCGGGTGACGTGCTTGTGGTAGGTGGTACATGTTGGATCGTTCTCCTCTTGTATTCATTTTTCATGTTGTATCTAGTCACTCCATTAAATCAGAAACTAGTAATTGTATATGTTGCAGACTTAGAGGACTTGTAGTTGCGAGACTTGAGCGATAGGTTTTATGTTCGCTTTTGGGGTTGATGCCTTGCTTTACTTTTCCTTATATGGATCTTCACCGTTGGGCGTTGTATACTTGTTATTTATACTTGTGGTGGTTGTTTCCGCCGTTGGGCGTGATTTGCTCCCGTTTGGGATGCTTTATTTATATTCTGTGTTGTACCCGTTTTCGGGGTTAGTTTTTACAAGGGAGGTGCTGCCCAATTTTTTTTTAAAAGACAAAACATGATTTATTGTATCTTTATTTCTTTAAAAGGTTTAGATTTTTGGGTTTCAGCTTACTTGAATTTCGTTACGCTTGTAGACGTCGCGTGATTTAAGTGCTGGTCGCGAGCTAATATTTTGGGTCGTGACAAAGTTGGTATCAGAGCGCTAGGTTTAACCTTAGTTCGAGTCTAGGTTTGACTATGTGGAGTCTAGGGCATATATATTTCGGAACCTAGGCTTGACCTTACGGAACTTAGACTTGAACTTGGGGGGTGCTAGACCCGAACTTTCGTTTCATAGGCTGACCCTGATTGATAGAGTAGGTAGCTTGAGTAGAGTGACGTACCGTACGTATGTTCCACGGCATATTTACGATACGATACTCCACTTAAGTAACCTTAGGATGTACATATCTTGAGACTGGTTCGTTCCCTTGATTATACAGCCATTTGATATCCTTGGTTTTATTCGTCTCCATGATCATATTCTCAGTGATTTGACTCCTCCTTATGATCATGTATCCATTTTGGGATCTGTTGAATCTTTCATCCCTTTGATCTTTTTCGTCGATACTTGTTTGAGGTTCCTGTCACCATGGTTTGAGCGCAGTTTGACCTGCTGCTGGTGTTACGGTCAGGGCGAGCTCGTCGTGGACGAGGACTGACCATCGTGTTTTCTGGTGACACGGGAACGTATCGATGGAGTGTTGTGTTGTGAACCCTCGTTTGAGACGAGTGTGCGGTTTTGTACCGGATGATTGGGCTATTGTTAGAGGCTACCTGTAATACCCAGCTCCTTTTTATACCAATATCGGTATTTTTCTTTTATCTATAAAATTTATTTATCTTATTTTATTTATAATTCCCTTTAAACACCAAATATTCATTTTCTTCCTTTATTCCCAAGTTTGCCTTTCTCCTTTCCCTCGGTTCATTTTTAAACCTATTTCTTTTTCCCTTAAAACCCAAAACGAATTCCGGCCCACTCCAAATATATTATTCCCAATAAAATTTTGCTCTAAAATCCGAGCCCGGCCCACTCTCCATTCTTCCAATCAAATTAAATCCTTTTAGTTCCAGCCCAGCCCATTTCTTTATTTCTAATTAATTCCCTTATTTTTGTTTCAGCTTTTCCGGCCCAGCCTTCAGCCCACTTAGTTTATTATAATCATTTAAATAAATTCCTTCATATGTTTTAGCCCGGCCCGTTTCAATAATTTCCTTTATTTTTCCTCGGCCCAGAAGCCTGCTCCTGTTTATCTCCCTCACCTCAACGGCTACTTCCTTACCTCGCGCGCGCGTTTCCTCCGCCGTCGCCCACGCCGGCTCTCGAACGTTACTCGTGACGCTCGCCTCGTATTCATTTCCCTCAACCCTCACTCTCGCAACTTCTTCCGCCCTTCTCTCCTTCACCCACGTCCCCAAGTTTTCCCACGTCGGCCACATCTCCATGCTCGTCGCCACGACCGCGCGCATCGCAAGCTCCACAAGCGCGACCCCTCCTCCTCCTCCTCTCTTCCTCCACTGCCCCCGAGCGACTTCGCCTGCACCCACTTCGCCTACACCCGCCTCGCCTGCACCCACTCGCCTGCTCACCGAGCTCGCCTCCCTCGACCACCATCCTCGACTCTCTCTCTCTCTTGATCTCTTCCTCACTCCCAGCACTCAAACTTCTCTCTCCCTCTGTCTCTCACTCTGCATACACTCCTTTCTCTGTTCACTGTCTCTCTCTCTTCCTCACTCTGTTTCCCTCTCTTCTCTCTCTCTCTTTCCCTCAACTCTCTCCCCTCTATCCCTCTGTTTCTCTCTCTCTGTGTGTTTCCTCTCTCTAACTCACAGCCCTCCCTCTCACTCTATTTCTCTCTCACTCTCACTCACTATCCCTCTCTCTGTATCTTCTCT
The DNA here is from genome assembly GCA_030015575.1 of Agapanthus africanus. Lineage (NCBI taxonomy): Eukaryota > Viridiplantae > Streptophyta > Magnoliopsida > Asparagales > Amaryllidaceae > Agapanthus > Agapanthus africanus. Next base: position 221,012,685 of record JASDDO010000016.1, on the reverse strand, counting down.
CTCCCACTCTATCTCTCTCTCACTCTCTAAATCCCACTCTCCCTCACTGTCTCTCTCTCTCTCTCTCTAACTTTCTCTCTCTCCCTCTCTCTAACACCCTCACCATTGTAATCATCACCCATCATCGAACCCTTGACGCACAAGGGCCAAGCTTCATAGCCGAGCCCCGACCACCAAGCTGCGAGCCGTCGTTGCCGAGACTCGAGTTCGAGCCAAATCTAGTTGCCGTGCCGCGCGTGTGTCGCGCTTTCGTGACGTCACCGTCACCGTACATCCCCGGGACACCTCCAGGCAAGTTTTTACTTGCTTTCATGCTATTTATTATTAAATTACAAATCAAAATCATAGATATAATGCATGTTTTGCTTGATGCTAAATGTTGCCATAAAACCGTTCGATGCTTGTTCTGATAGAAAATCATTATCCAATTTGACGGAACTAGATATAATGCTTTAGCCCTTGCTATGATGGATACCCTGCGCAAGTTTTACTAGAAAGTGTGACCGTTCATGGCCAAAACAACTACCCTCAAGTTTAACCGTAAAAACTGTAATTCTGTTGCACCTGAAAATAGTTAAATTTACCATAAATCATATACATAGTAGAATGGTGCGTTCGAGGGCTCAAATCGAAGCCGACTCAATGAACTTTAACCCTATGCTAATTTCCAGACATTTCTGTATTTAAACTGTGATGATATTCGGATCGGAGTGCGACTCTGGACTGCAGTCCAGAGCGACTCCAGTTATTGGTTGCTGTTCCATAATGGGTACCACAGGGATTACTTAACTCGTAGATTGCGGAACTCCGCTGTTTGTTATAGATAAATCAGTTAGCTAGACAACACAATTGATTTTATTCTGTTTCGTTACCGTTCGATATTTAATCTGTAATTTAATATATCGGAACACATAACAGTCCCAGCAGAATCAGAATTGACATGTTGATATTAAACAGATTATAACTCCTAACGTACAGACGCGATTGAAGATCCGTTTATTGCGTTGAAAACTTTACTGAAAACACTAGAATTCATCCAACTGTAGCATCGCTAAATTCTGATCCCAATTGGGGTCAAAATGCGTTGCGAAACGGACTTCTGATTCTGAAATTGGATTTCCAGCCGCGAGCGCTTAAAATGAAATAGTTATAACTAATGATCCTGGAACCCGATTGACTCGAAACCAAATTAGATGGATAGCTAACTGAACATATTAATTACTACCTGTTTATCATTTCGCTAAATTATACACATATGTTTCATGATAAATCGTGCAAGTGATAGACTTTGGTTTTATGATACCTTAGTTGTGCTTCTTATACTGTTCATGCATCATATCATACCTATATCATTGTAGTGATAACCTAGTGACATCGTGCATTTACCCAGTGTTAGATTTTGGTGATGATTGTGGCAAGTACGTCAGTGTTCGTGTATTCGTGATTAAGTGAAAGTGATACGTACTTGTGCACAATCAGTGACCTATTATTCTATTGCATTGTCGACGTCTGTGGGATGCGTGTACGTGTGACTATAAGTGGTATGGGACACTTATGGAAACGCTTGCACGGGTGTCACAGATAAGGCATCCGACACTGCCATTTATCTTAAGTATTAGTCGGGACGTGCTTGATGGAGGTCCTGCCTCCAGTTCTCGCGCTGACTTGTCACGGATCGATTAGTATTTAGGGTTGTGGTTAGCGTTTGATGTAGACCATGGGGTGTGGGGTAGTTTAAGTGTGAGTTCAACAGAATCTCGGGAGTCCTATGCCGGCTTATATATTTAGGGAGTTATATGGAGATTTACAGGGTACGTGATACATTCGTTACATGTTGGGCCCGTGGTCCCTTGCCCTTGGGTTCTACCCTTGGGTGGAGGACACTCGCGAGTGGTTGACTCTCACACTTGGACTGACGATAGGCTTAGTGACCTGTACAGTGAGACTTAGAGACTGATAGGGATATTGGCATTTTATTCATGATATACTGTGTGGCATACGTGACATATCGTTACACTGATTTACTGTTCCGCTGCATTGATTACTGCATATCCATATTCATACTGTCATTGATTCACTGTTATTCATTTCCATTACCACTGTTAGAACTATCACTTGATTTCATATATATATTATTGCTATTGTGTCGCTCTGACGACCTGAGTATGCATGCTCAGTGTGAGGAGAAGATCTAGCTTGGTTCAGAACTAGACGTGCATCACAGACTTCTTGACTTGCTACTCTGTGTTACTTTCGTTTGTTCCACTTCAGGTCAGTTTACATTATTGTATCTTTCAGTTACTGCATTTCTCATTACCTGCGCACCGTTTACTGTTTACCATGATAAACTAGAAGCCGAAGTGTGACTACGGCAGGACTTTTCCTTGACCGTAGGAGCATGGCTGGCCTTGTCTACCCCTCGTATTCCGTATTTTGGGAAGCGGGGTATGACACTACCTGTTGGGATAGGACTGTTGATGTACAGCATACCCCAGTGATTGTGATGTCATCTACCGTGCAGACAGATGACCCAGCTGTTGTTGAGATTGATGTAATGTCGCTTCCAGAGCTTACGAGCTGAGATCGCTGGAGCTTTCAGGCAGAGAGGCGACAGGAGATAGCTAGTCTATCTCGAGTTGAGAGACGGAGGTGATTCGTCCGATTGATGCGCCGACATAGGCCCTGTTGAGTTGAAGATTTCCAGCGTGGAGAGTCTTACTCAGATCTAGAGTAGATCGATCCAGAGATGACGTTGTTCGTCGGATGTTCCGATGTGAGATCGGTAAGCTGACCAGTTTCAGATGGGAGGACCTCACCCAAATGTGTTGTGAGTTGATCGAGAAATGGATGAGGATTGAGTATTCCTTCGATTGTTAGGACGTGTTCGGCTAGATACCTTCAATAGAGTGATGAAGATACCGTGTTCGTAGTTCGAGTCTGTGTGAGAGACTCCGGATTGATTGTAACCGAGACCTTTGCGGTACGCAGATAGCATGACATGATGTCAAAGTGGACGATAATAAAGACGAGTGGAACAAGAGGTTCGTGCGTGATGCTGACGAGCTATCGTTACTCCCCGTCGAGATTAGAGACCTGAGGAGTGCCAGAGCGGAATCATTTCCGTTAGCACACCTGATCGGGCAGGTGAGCTGATAGATTGCGAGATTGGTAATCCGCAGAGAAATGAGGACCCAGAGACAGAAGACGCCATACTGTGAGCAGAAGGCAAGCAGATGTTCTTGCTCTGCCAGTTTGGGCGCACCGACATTTTTCGACATTGTAGGAAGTGTACCTCAATATCGTTTGTTGCGATTTGCGTTTGTGATCCGAGTATCACGCTTATGTCGCTTGGATTTTAGTTTTGATGATTGAGTTTCAGGATATTGTTTTCGTGCACCATGGTTGCATTTACTGGGTATTTACATTTTGTGCATAGTTGTTGCAATGGATATACGTTTTACACACTATAGTATTGGTTCGTGATTTGTGCATATCTATTTGCACTTGATATTGATTTTTGTGCCTTAGTTGCACATGTTTATGATTTCGTGGATTTCATACAGTTGATTTGATGTGTGTGTGTGGTACGCACTCGATTTGATTTTAGCACTCGATATAGCTCATATGTACTTGCAGTGCATTGATACGTGTTTTGTGCACGCAGTTGCACACTTTCAGGATTTTTATACACCTTGGTACACTCGGTGTAGTTTTCATACGCATTTGAGTTATTGATGATATTTCGTGCAGTGGATGCACAGGATTGATATTTCGTGCAGTGGATGCACATAATTGATATTTCGTGCAGTGGATGCACATGATTTGATATCTCATGGACTGAATGCACCGGATTCGTGTTCCGTGCATTTGTTGCACCCGATTTATGCTTTTGAGAATTCATTTTACCGGATTTGTGTTTTCGTTCGTTGTGTACTTGAGGTTCGTTTTCGTGCGTGCTACTGCACCTGATGCTTATTACGGACCTGACGCGCTTGGTATTGGATGTTGTGTACATCGGATGCACTTGACTTAGATTTTTATTCGTGCATGTGAGACACACTTGATTTAGATTTTATTTGTGCATGACGGATGCACTTGATTTGGATTTTCGCGCATGTTGAGCGCATGATATGAGATGTGATTTGTGCACACCAGATGCACTCGATTGGAATTTTCGTTCGTGCATGACGGTTGCACTGGTTGAGATTTTCGTGCACTATAGATGCACTAGATGTTGTTGTCGTGCACACCTGTTGCACTGGACAGATGGTTTCGTGCACACCCGTTGCACTTAGTTGCTTTCGTGCATATTGGCACTTGTTTAGGTTTGATTTCCGTGCGCACCAGACGTACGCGATTGTCGGATACGCCTTATGTGGCTGATTTTGCTTTTGAGCACTTTGTTTTCATGATGATGCCATATACTATGTATTACCCTAACAGGACTGATCCGAGGACGGTACCTGTGTACGTTAGCATGCGTAAAAAGTTTACAAGAGGTTTCAAAAATGAGCTATAGTCTCGCTATTTCTTACGTGTCTGCGTGTGACACGAAAGTTTACAAATAAAACCTTTTGGGATATTTTAAAAAGGGCGGAACGTATATTTTGAGCAAAACATATATGCTAGTATATTATTACTTTACAAATGAGCGTCTATCATTTGTGCCGTGAGTTACACATCACACAGCGATTCAGAAAAAGGTTCTGCATATGTTATTTCAGTTTTAGAGATTTTCAAAAAGGATGTGTACTATATACATATTATAGCAGTTGCTTAGTGTATATTGGATTTCAATAGCGGATTTCGAGATCTGTATCTCCTTTGTGACCCCGATGATATGCGTGCAAGTCCGTTGATTTGCGTGACGCTTGACGGAGTTCGGTTTTGAGTTCCATACTCATTTTTCCGGCGCGCAGGATGCGCTGTGGTTTTCTGTATCTTCCGTGATTTCGGAGCCCCGTTGATTTCAGTTGATTATTGAAATGCTTTAGCATTTGGAAGTTTAAATTTAAATTCGGGGACTGAATTTCTTTAAGGGGGAAGATTGTAACGTTTTAGAAATCGTTATGCGAATTTTTCCGTTTTAACCCGATTGTGATCAAACGTCCGTATAAACTTGCCGGCACCTAGTTTAGCTAAAATAAAGCTAGTGAGCGAGCTTTGGGAGTATATGGGATGCTTTGGTTCAAATAGGATTTTTCCCTAATAAAATATTATTTTTGGAATTTAATATTAAAATATTATATTTCGCGAAAACTACCCGAATTGTGGAAATTGGGATTTTCGTAAAGTGGTATAAGTGTATACCAATAATTAGGAAAATTATCGAAGAATAAAATGATTTATTATTTTTATGATATTTAACGGATTTTTGGTAATGTTTTTACTTTTACCGTAACTTGTGCACCATGTCATGTGCACGATGGATTTGTGTTTATGACTTGTGAGATTAAAAGAGAAAAGAAAAGGGAATAATTTTAGTGTGAAGGGAATACGATTTTATACCTTTGGATATTTATGCAAGAAACAAATTTGATATTTGTGAAGAAGGTGAGGTTAAGGGAGAGTGAGTGTAGGAGAGAGAGGTGGGCTGCCATTCTTTTATCTCTCCCATCATTTCTTCATAAATTTCTCCATCTCCTTCAACCCTCACTACCACTATGCTTCATCTCAAACCCTTCACCAAAACCTTATGCCTCCTTCATTAAAAACATGCACCCCTTCATCCTCAACACATTAGACCTTTCAAGTTTGAATTTTGAAGACTTGGGCAACTCAAGAAAGTTCTTTGGGTGCAAGAAAGGTATATCCATACACTTTAGTTTAGTTTTGGTGTTAAATATCGTATTTCTAGTTAGAAATTTAGTTAATGAGATTATCGTTTTTAGAAATTTATGAGTTGCTGTCAAATGGTTAAATGAGGTGTAGTGAGTGATTACAAGACCTTATAAAGTGATTTAGAGGCCTCGAAGTGAGTTTAGAACCCGATACATGATGTTAGAATTTGTTCCGTATCGGTTTTGTGAAACCTTAAAGCCTACGGGGAATCTGGGATATCCTGGAATGTTTTTGAGATAAGCAAACAATACCTGGGACCAAATTAGAGCACTAGGAGACCACCCTGCAAGCACGAACACCAACGGAGAAGTGGGGGCCGGCGTCGCCGGAAATTGGGTATAGGTGGCCGGCCACTTGGTGGTGGTATGTGCTTGATTTGGACCAGTAGCTCATATACTTCATATACAACACCCTATACTTGTTTGTGTAGTTCCAGTTTACCTGAACCAAAATCTAGGAGCTACTGTGAGTGTTTTTTAGTTATGTTTTCCGTATTTTGGAATTCTTGGTTTTTATAAATGGTATTGTTTTGTGTCGTTGGATGTTTGTACGTCAACGACGCGGGTTGTTTGGTTGTTTGTGCATGCATAGGCTATAGGTTCTAACCTATGAGCGCACCGCGTGCCGTTTTGGATTTCGGAACTCGTTGTTAATGGTATTGCGATACGTTTTGATATTGTAGGAAACTTCGCATGGATTCCGAGATGACGAAGTGCATCGACTACGGCTAAACGAAGATTTTAGCAGGTGAGCAGATTTATATCTACGGGGGAAGTCGGGTGGATGGTGTATAGCACCCCTGCAACCATTGATATAGAATATCGTTTGTTTATGTTATCCTGATGAATGATATGCTACAGACATGATTGTAGGATTCACAAATGATAATATGATTGAAGTTGAAGCTAATAAACAAATGACTTAGGAGAAAATGATATGATAAGTGAATCATGATAAGTACGGTTTCAAAAGAGAACTAGTGTGACGTTTATTTAAATTGATGCGAGTTATTAATATGATGAACGAGTATACGATGTGATAGGATGACTTAGTGTGATATGTCATTTTTATGGATTCGACTCGTTATGTAATTGTTGATACCTTTGTAGGTCCCCTGATACGAGTTTGACATGGATATGTCCTGAGAGATAGGTATATATATTTATGGATAATGTTTTGCATATTGAGTGATATAACGTACAAGACTTAGATCCGTACCCCGATATTGTATAGGTTGATAAAATCCCTATTTGTTAATGCCATTGTACGTTAGATTACCGTACGCGATGACTTTTACCTGTTGATTTATCCATACCTCTGATTAGAGGATGTCGTACGATGGATTGTACCGTACGTGTTGTTGTGAGGCTGGATGCTGATTGATAGACTTACCGACTCGGTCTTGTTGACATGTATACCTTATAGCATTTGATTCACTATATGTATTGTGTTGCATTCATGCTATTCTCATTGCATTTCTTATACCTGTGTTAGTACACCTATACCATTATCGATGATGCGTATGTTACACTTACACAGATTGCCGGTGCACACACTTCTTCATCGATAATTTTGTCACTTACACAGTAGAATTGCTATATCATGCTATGATATACTTGCTATGTCCATATCACTGTTCCATATTGCATGAGATATACGGACATGCTTACATCCTATTATATGTTGCATACATACTGACATGTACACCCACATACTTGATTACAGCTACATATACTTCATGCATACATATTGACACATATACTCGCATATCTTGCTACAGTTGCGTATACCCCTAAGTGGTATTGTATTGACATGTGATATTGAGATATTGGTTATTATGCTATTGTGCTTATGAAATGCATCTTACATACTTGCTTACATGTAGATACTTATACCTAGCTACAGTTACATGTACACCTCATATGATGTTGCACTTGTTTTTCAGAGAATTTGGGAACCGCGTGATATAATTTTAAAGCTGGATTCATTTAAAAGAGTGATTTTCCCTTAATATGCTTATATTGTTGTTTATGTTGCATATATCAGTTTTTTCATGGATTTACGCATTGAGATATGGATTTCAGGTGATTTATGAATTTGAGAACCGTGGTGGTGTTTCAAGAAATTTATGTATTGTTTGAAAACCCGGTTTCTCTTGATATGATATTTCAGTGCGTCCACCATGTGTTTTCTCGGTTCTGAGATTGGCATGTGAAACCCGATTCGAGGAGCGGGAGGCACCGTCTGTGGATACATGGTGGACCCGGTATGGTACCCCGGGGAAAAAGATGATATCGTGGTGTAGACGGTGAGCCTGGCAGAGGGACCACTACCTACCGGTGATATTTTTAGACTCGGCGGATATCTGAGGGATACCGACCGGAGTCGTGTTCAGACATGCTACGTGGATTTCGGGTGTCGATGTGGACACTCAGGTTCTAGGAGATGTACTGACATCAGGGCCGATCATGGCGACGGCGCCTGGCTGATGAGGATTTACGTGTCGATACTTGACACGGGTTTCATGATGTTTCGAGTGTCGATGTGGACACTCTGGTTCCATGATTTTGTTGTGTCGTGAGGGACACGCGTTGTTTTATATCCTCATATTTACCTGCATAGGCTTTTACGATATTTACATGCAGGAGTTGTTGTGTCAGTGGTTGACACATGGACTGGATCCACTACATACATGCATTTGATTATATTGTTGGACGAGATCCACTGCATACATGCATTGATTATATTGTTGGACGAGATCCACCTACATACATGCATTGATTATATGGTTGGATGGTATCCACTTGCTGATAGGCAGATTTTTATGTGTTGGCACATATGCTGGTACGGTCACCCTAGATATCATAGTTTACCTTTATGATATAGTTGACCTAGGAATCGTTGTTTATTTCGATTTCTACCTGGTGATGTTTTTCTATTCACGAGTTGGCAACTCACTCCCGTTGTGCCACAGTTCTTGCAGGTGGACCGCTTGGATCGGTTGCAGTATCGCTGGCACACAGTTGTTTCCGGGTGACGTGCCTGTGGTAAGTGGTACATGTTGGATCGTGCCCCTCTTGTATTCATTTTTCATGTTGTATCTAGTCACTCCATCAAATCAGAAACTAGTAAATGTATATGTTGCAGACTTAGAGGACTTGTAGTTGCGAGACTTGAGCGATGGGTTTTATGTTTGCTTTTGGGGTTGATGTCTTGCTTTACTTTTCCTTATGTGGATCTTCGCCGTTGGGCGTCCTATACTTGTTATTTATACTTGTGGTGGTTGTTTCCGCCGTTAGGCGTGATTTGCTACCGTTTAGGATGCTTTATTTATATTCTGTGTTGTATCCGTTTTCGGGATTACTTTTTACAAGGGAGGTGCTGTCCAATTTTTTTTTAAAGACAAAACATGATTTATTGTATCTTTATTTCTTTCAACGGTTTAGACTTCTGGGTTTCAGCCTACTTGAATTTCGTTACGCCTGTAGACGTCGTGTGATTAAAGTGCTGGTCGCGAGCTAATATTTTAGTTTGTGACATCTTGGGTCCTCCCGGGGTATCTCCGGGGTGCCCATGCTCCACCCCGCGGCTTCTCGATTCAAACCGTAAGCCCGCGGGGTGTGCAAATATCTTAAAACAACTTTTTCGGTTCTGTTTTTGTCGGCAGTCCATGCGTGACAAAAACGACGGATTTTAAATGTCGCCACAAGCTATCTAAGACTTATGGAGAGTCTCCGATACTACTGTAAGTCGATGTCGTGCACCCCGCAGGTTCGCGGGGAGGGGGAATACGCAAAAAACGATTTTTACGGGCTTCACAATACCGACTTGAACTCCAGGATCGATACTAAACCCTAACTAACTAAACTGTATGAGGTTAACTACTCGGATATGAAGTTATACCTTACGTTACCATGTCCTTCGGGTCTTATTGTCGCTGTCCTCCTCCTCGTCATAAGCTCCAAGGATCGTTTGGATCGATGCCTCCTCGTCGGCCTTCTCGGGTCAAAGACGATCCACCCGAGTCTATAGTCCGAGCTCCAACCTCAAATCCGAGGTAACTAAGAAACCTAGTTCGCTAAACTAGATGTCCTAGATGATATAGAGAGTGAAGATGGATTAGTCTGTCTTTAAATACCCTAGGTTTCTCAACACATGAGACATTTAGGGTTAGAGGAAGAAGAAGGGGAGCTTGATGAAGTGAGAGTATAGAATGAACATTAGTATGAAGATGGCTAAGAGTTGTGAATATATCAAGCATCCAATATTGCATAAGCAAAATATCAAGCATACTTGAATAGTCACATGGTGAGTCACCCTCATGAGTCACCTAAGAGCCATGCTTCATTTAATGTAAATCTCCACCTCATACCTCCACCTCATTTATCTTTTAATCAAAAGATTAAATACAAAATAAGGTGTATTCTTATAGAAGTATACTTGAGCAAATTACAAGAATACCCCTCACCGTATATACATACCCGTATCCGTATTCCGAAAAATACGAATACAAAAAGACGAAAATAATCCATCAATATAATACTAGGATTCGGCTTAAACCAAAGCCAACAAGTATTATCCGTTCGAACATCATACGTGCACAAGTACACGTATGTGATCGAAGCCCTGCCGTAAAACCATACGGCCTCTACATCTTTTGCCCGATGCAGGGAAACCCTCTATGTGGGACTCTAAAGACTCGACACTACGCTGGCAGTAGTTTTAACCACAAGCACGTCAGCGGTACTAGCTGCACGTAACGGCTACCCAGGTATATGTCGATAAAAAGGCCGATGAGCAAACTCATCCGAACTCCTACTGAATCTATCTGTGACAATCTTCGTATAGTCCGATATGTTCGCCTAAGAGTATCGCATATCGGGCCTAGGGGCAGTAGCAGTCAGATCCCTAATAACGCAATAAGTCGTGTGTAACATTTTCAAAAAGGTAAAATATTAATTTTGGGAATTTTTATAATTTAATATTATTTTATTGATTATTTTAATATTAAATTTATAACTAAATGCAAATAAATAGGAAAAATTTGAGAAAAATTATGGAAAATTCTAAAATAGGGTAAATTAGAGAATTAAGATATTTTTAAGTTTTTGTGATTAGTTTGACACTAATTTAATGCTAATCGCGATTAAAAATCGCTAATCGGGTTTTTGGCAATTTTGTGCAAAACTTGCACATATCACTTTTCCTACACTTGTGCATTTTCTACCAAGTTACTTTGGGTTTACTATTCTTGTGAGAAGGGTTTTGGATTAAAGGAAAAAGGAAAAGGAAAAGAAAAGAGAAAAGGAATAAAGAATTGGTAGTAGGTGAGAGAGAGAGGCATGGACCTTTGACTTGAACCCTTAGCCATTTTTCCCCTTCTCATTTTTCTCCCCCTCTCCCATGCTTGCTGCTGCTGCCTCCCCTCCATCTTCCTCCCCTCTTAAACTCCTCACTTCATCTCAAAAATCACTCCAAAACCCCAATCTCCTTTCATTAAAATTGTGCACAAGCCCGATACCTACAGGATGGACCAAGAAAGCATGGATTTTGGCCACTAGGGGCAACTCAAGAAAATTCTTGAGTTGCCAATTGAGGTAATTACTGAACCATTAGCTTAATTCTAGCTTTTCCTATAACCCCATGTTAAGATTTAATCGATATTGTGTGATATGATGGACTTGGTGAAGACCTAGTTAGGGTTTGAGGAAACTTGTGTTGTATTGGGAAATTAAGCTCAGTTAAGGTTATACCAACACCTTAGTGTATGAATTGGAACCCAAAACCTGAAGCTAAAACCAGAATACGGATTTTTGAAACCGATATCGGGGAAATTGTGAAATCTGTGAAGGTTAACTTGAATCTGCTATCATACGAGACACCTGAAAATAATATTGAGTGGACAGTGACATGTGCAGGAACCATTGAACCATCACCCCAAACCCTAGCTCCCCACTCCACTTCGAGGCCGCCGGTTTTCCCTTTCTGGCCGCAATTTGCGGCTAGACCAGTGAGGAATTTCCTCGTTTTGCGTGCATGCCCCCATTTCCTCAATTCTTGGCCCTGGGTACTTCTAGTTTTGACAGATTCTATCTAGGGTAAAATCTGGGACATATATCCTAAGTTGCTATTTTGGATTCGTGTTTCCGTATTCCGTATTTTTGATTCTGAAATGGTGGATTGTGTTTTGCCTCGACTATTTGGCGTTTATACTACGATATAGAGGATTTATTGATGGTTTTGAAGGCGTGCCATAGGTTCTCACCTATAGGCCCCTTATCGTATCGTTTTGGATTTCATGTGCCGTTTTAGCTTGGATTTGGTTTTAATGCGCATATACAATATTTTGATGTGTAGGTACCCATGAAGACTTCGGGACGACAAGCAAATACGTGGTGACGTCCGCAAATGATGATGCAAGGTGAGTAGATTATATCTACAGGGGGAAGTCGGGTGGATGGCGTATAGCACCCCCGCAGTCCGTAGTTGTTATTTTATATGATAGCTAGGTGTATTATGGATAGTGTAGGGTTAGAGGTGACTAGTGTAGTTCATAGTCGCGAACCCTAGGATAGAGGTACACCTACACGCACACCCTTGCATATTACCTATACTTGCACTGTGTTGATGATATTGGATGACTTTGGAGATGAGTCGATGATGTGGGCTTTGTGCCGCGAGATCGGTGATTTGATATGATTCACATTTGGGATATGACTTGTGATTCTTGCGGGCTTGGGATGTGTGTTTACCCCCGCATGCATACTTTATTTATGGTATCGTTTTGTACTAGACATAGAGTAGTACCCCAGATTATATGATCTGATGATAGTGATACATGTTTTGTGATGAGATAGTGAGATGTTGTCCCGTACCCAGCTATTGGGATGCCGTACGATGATTTACCGTACGAGCCGATATTGATGATAGATCCGCACTCATAACTCGAGGATGTCCTACGATATATATTATTGAGGCGGGATCACCGACTAGTACATCTATTTTTATCGACTCAGATTTAGGTGGTTTCCACACCTACCCCTCCTGATTGACCTGATACTTAGATCTATAAATTGCATGGTAGATGTTAGACTAGACCCGGGTCATTCTTATTTCAACGGCAAGCTGCGTTACTATTCATTTACTATTCACTCTACGGCTCGCACTGCATTGCATGCATTATAATTCATGAATTTCGCACTGTGATATGGTTGCATATGATGATTCTGGATTATTTTACTCCTGAGTATATATATATTAGTGGTATGGGACGCTGGTATATATATACGCATATTTAATATATTATCATGATGATCTATGCAGATTTACCTATGTGCTCGGAGCCTATGAGCTCGATGTGAGAGGAGCCTATGTGCTCGGAGCCTATGAGCTCGATGTGAGAGGAGCCTATGTGCTCGGAGCCTATGAGCTCGATTGGAGAGAAGCCTATGTGCTCAGGGCCTTTATGGTCGATGGTATATTATATCTCCCCTACCCCATATTTATTGCATATGCATTGCATCACATATTAGAGTACCTTCATGAATGCTGCATACATGTCGGATGCATGATATACAGGTTTCATGATGTTTTTCCATGATTTTGTTTATATCCTCATATTGCATACATGATGCTTATTGTCATTGGGTGACGGGTGGACGGGTTCCACACATATACAGACTTGGATTATATACAGACTGGATTTACACGGATCATACTTCATTTGTATATATAACAGGGTATGAGGGCGCTGTTATATATACCCTTACACCAATATTAGTGGTATGGGACGCTAATATATGTGTATTGATATCCTTGATACTTCTTCATATTTACTTCATGCAGACATACCCTATACTGATGACATGTTATTACCTGAGTACCTGGCACTACATACATATTTAGATGTTACCTTGCCACTGTATCATACTTCAGATGTACTCTTGTGGTTATATTACTGATTGTTGACCTAGGTTTATGTCTTGCATTCGGTTTCTGCTTGTAGATATTTCTATTCACGAGTTGGCAACTCACCCCCGTTGTGCCACAGTTCTTGCAGGTTCTGCCGTACAGGTTCCATTGCGGCATTTCTGGCATACTACTTTCTTGCGGGTGAATTGCTTTTGGTAGGTGGATTCTTTCGCATCAAGAACCACCATTGTATTTATTTTATTCATTGTATCTAGAATTTCCATCAACCAAAACTTGTATATTGTTTCAGACCTAGACTTTAGTGATGTATTATTCGACCGTAGAGTCGCGCTTAGTAGTATTGCGTATTTCATGCTTACTGAGTTTCTTTTGGATTTAATCCTCGCCATTCGGCGTTGTATATTATATTGCATGCGTGGTTGTGACCGTCATTTGACGAAGAGCTAGCTCCCGCTTGGGGATTCCTTTATCATTGTATATATTGTTATCCTTGTTGTACCCCATTCGGGGCCAGTTTTACAAAAGAAACTCTGCCGAAATTTTTAGAAAAGACTTTACCTTTTAAAATGCACATTCGGCTTAGTTATTTAAAAACCTTGATTTCAAATATGTATTTCTTCACTTCTTTAACCCAGTTTCTTTACTTATTCTTAAAAAGGGTTTTAGATTTCTGGGCTTTTGGATTACTTGGATCAGATGGAGTCCTATAGATTTCATATGGTTCAAGGGCCAGTCACGTCCTCTTTCGGGTCGTGACATCGTGCCAGAATGGAGCCCAAAACATCCTGAGAAACTACTGGAGTACCTACCAGTAAATCTCGCTTGCCCTGGATAGGGACTTTGTGTAATGGCTTTCCGAACACAGTGCGATATCAACCCCAATACCGGGATAGACGAATCCTATCTAACCGCCACTGCCTCCAAGTGCTTCGGGACTGCACCCAACTACTACCTGTTTGCGCGACTCATTTAAGCCGTGGTAGGGTAGTAATCTAAGAACAGTGGGAACACACTCGAGGCGAAGTAGCAGTGACAAGTCGACGGACTAAGCTATACTCATGTCACCTGGGAACTGCTACCCGACGATAGGTATAATACCCACCAGCAGCTCCCTACGAGTCCTGTCCAGTGTCTCATAATCCAATGAACACCTGCATACTATCTCCGGTACGACATACTAATGGCTGTGGGGCAGACCATCTCCCCTGCTGGGATAAGAAGCATATACACTAGTCTACTCTGGAATATCGATGCCCCGTCTCGATAATCCTACGACTAGGGACTTGTATAAGGATGCGCTTATAGACTACCCAGCCCCCATTAGTGTGACTGCCATCACAACGCTGGTAATCAAGCAAAAGATCCTAAAGGCTCTACCAATATGTATAAGCGATATGCTAAAAGAAACACATGCACATATTGAGGTAGAAACAAACCAGGTAGCATACTACCATTTCAAGCAAGACTATTACTATATCCGTGTATATTCTAAACTTCCAATATATAATATACAAACCGGTATGATACAATAATGGACTCTAGGGCATATATCACTAACATCAACAACATTCATAATAGCATTATCATCAAAATCATCAAGAGATTTAATAGAAACTTTAGCGGAGCATTTCGACCCCGATTTCTACTTAGACTCCCTGAACGAAGAGGTAGTACTACGTTCGAGGAAATATGTTTACTAAAAACAGTGGTAATCAATTTTCTTTTAGCGGTCATCTTCTGGGCAGGAAGTGGTTTGAATCCAGGAAGGATCACAGGATCACCTTCGAAATCTAACTCGGTCAAAGTAGTAGATTCATTTTGCAAGATTGAATTATCTGAATTAGCGGGGCAGCCATTGAATTAAAAAAAAATTACACGTTCTGAGATAATAATTCTTGGTGCAAAACCTTGTCATTCAAATCACTAGTGATAATATGCGGAGAAACGGAAGGCAACAAATCAACATATGTGTTAATGCAATTAGACTCTATGATTGCCAAATTTGTTGAAATTTGAAAATCAAAACTTGGATCTACTGATTTTGGGTTCTAACAAAATCAAAATCAACGTATGTTTCATTTAATTTTAAGCTTTTAATAAACTACTAATTTCGGGTTCTAGCAAAAATGCCATCAACATCTTTTTGGCACTTTTAAGAATGGCTTTCTTATAGCTAGGTTGTCAATATATCCCGAATCTAACCCGAAATAAGGCCATTGTTCAAACATAAACGTGTATACAGATATTGTGTGAGTAGTTGATTGAATGGAAGAAACAAAAGATTTTTGGCCCAGGCAAATTGCAACTTCCATCTTAAAAGCAATATTTGTTCCTTCTGAGATGATTATTCATTTACAGGATGCAATAACCCAACTTATATTCAATTATCCGCATTGCAATTGCAGAGACCTGATCTTTAAAACTCGACCTTTTGATTATCTCAACTTTTATAACTAGAACACATAGGTGTCGTGTGGCATTTTCTCTTTTTTTAAGAAAAAAGTCAAAAAAGTTATAAAAAATGTATTGCCTTTTTTGAAATCGTGATATGCCAACTCAACCTCTACGTGTGTGTGTGTGTGTGTTTGTTTGTTTGTTTGTGTCCCCTTTCTCCTCAAATGCTTGGAAAAGTCTATCCCCCCCAAAATAAAAATAAAAGTGGAAATAGAAGATGAAAACTTACTCATAAACACTATAATTTTTATAATTTTCATATGCTATAATTTTTCCAAATCTATTCTACATAAACTACTACTTTCTTTGTAATTTAAATTTAAGAACATATGGTTACTAATGTTGCACGGAATTCGACGTACCCGTGAGCACCAATGATATTTGTTGAGTGTGTTGTTGGTGCAAGGCGACAAACCTCGATCATGGACTGCAAAACAAAGAATGCCAGGAGATCGCTTTCTGGGTTCCTCTTCCGCTGCCTAATTTAATCGCCACTTTCTGAAAGCTATGGTTTCTTAGCAGTATTGAATCCTTTGCCTTGAGATTGAAGGCTTTTGGATTTATATAGGCAAATATTAAGAGGCCATGTTTGGCTCGGAGAAGATCCTTTTGGATTTCCTGATATTTTCGTATGGATCTCGGGTTATCAGGTGATAAAGGTTTACCATGTAATTTGGGTGTTGTTCGATCCTTATAATACCCCTGGGCCTTAAGTGGGCCGGTCAGGATACGTTTCATCTTGCCTGGCCTTGTGGGAGCGCTCAGTGTTGTGCTCGCAACTTCGATAGCTTGTTCCCGAGCTATTTATGTTATATCAATACCTTTGGGTATGTTTACATTCAAGGGGAACTTGAAACATGAGTTCCAGTTTTTTACTGCGCCATTTTTGAACACGTGTGAACTCTCACATGTCGGGATCACGGAGCTCGATAATTCACGTCCTCTTCACTCGGTATGGCGTGGGGGTTAGCGTCCATAGCCTCTGATGACCCGATCATAGGGCATGTGGCGTACATATGGATGACTAGTTTGACCAAGATGAATGGTTGTCAATTTTTTAGCTCAAATGTGTTGGCATGTCGAAGGGCCTCGAGTCTGGCTCTCTCGAAGCCGCTCCTGGGAAGAATCGCTCAAAGTGCATTTAATAGGCCAAGCATAACCCCTCAACTCTTGAAGATATTCTTTGGGAGTCGTCATGTCTTTTTGCTCTCCGCCACATGGCTGAGGGGAGTTATCAATCTCACAATTTCACCAATTCTCAAGACAAGGCTTTGACTGGCGCCATTATTACCCCCAGCCCCATTGTTTGAGTAATTTGTTGAGGACAGTTCGTCATCCTCTTCAATAAATAACCCCTAAAAGAGGAATGCCATATTCTCAACCAAATCATGGCCTTCCTTCATCTTGGAGTCATGCTTTTTCTCCACCTTCATCAGAAACGGAAAAGAGATAATCATGAAGGCAACCTTCTAGCACGAGGCTATGTATCGGACCCTTAAGGACGGGCGACACTTAGGCAGGAACATTTGGAGAGGGAAATGGAGTCGTTTCCATCCTCTGCACTGATCCAATGCTCAGCTTTTGGTCATGCGCATTCCATCCCTTCCCACCTCCCCCTTCTTCCACTCCCCGTTCGGCCTCGTATTCAGACTCCTCATGAAGATCAATGTAGGACAAGGGCATTTAGGTAGGATGGATTCCTTCGGTCCCATGATTACCTCGTCGAGGTCGCGAGTTAGGAGATCGGGGGTCTAGTTAGGGAACACAGATAATGGCGTCCCTAATGAACTCTCCCTTCCTTCTTCAAGATCTCGACCGCTGGTCTAGGGTTGGGAACTCGCCAAACCGAGCTTTCCTAAGTTGGAGGATCCCTAGTGATTGAAGGCTCCATGTTCTTTTCCAGATGCACCAAGTTCATGGAGCTCGTCAGCTCGGGTTGTATTTTCCTGCATCTTCTCCAACTATTTGCTTCGGAAGTAGAAATGGATTCAGCGTGTCTGAACTTTTTATGTATGCTATGATTTATACGTTGTTTGTAACAAACTGTTCAGTAATAAATCAAAAATTTTGAATCACTTTAAGGAATTTCTGTAAACTTCTTGTGTAATCTCTTTATTCGTGCTCCTTCCATTTTGACCACTTCATGATTTTTCCGGGTCTGAGCTTGGGCCAAAGGCTGCTCAAGCTTTTTCATTTTGTGAATAAGAGAACTAACTTCAAGAGAGTCCTCTATAATTTTTCTGAGTCTTAGCACAAACTTTATGTCGAGCAGAGCTCGGACATTATTTTTTATATGTCGGTCTTGTCTTGCAGATAGTTCCTTAACTGGTCTTCTTGTCGAGCGACGCTCGATCTTTTCCATCCCGAGCTCCAACTGCCATTCACAGGCCTTAACTCCTGAACCGGTTCTCGCCATTCTCGGTTACGCCGAGCCGCGATAGCCATTCTCAGGCCTTGCCTCCTGAGCTACTTTTCGCTATACACAGTCGTTCCAAACCGCGATAGCCATTTTCAAGCCTTGGCTCCTGAGTCGCTTCTAGCCATTCTCGGTCATGACGAGCTATGATAGACATTCTTAGGCCTTCTTTCCCAAGTCGCGGCTACCATTGTTAGGTCTTGCCTACTGAGCCGCATTCGCCATTCTCAGGTATTCTTAATATTCCACTTCTCACCATTCTCGGTTGTGTCGAGCCACATTAGCCATTTTAACGCCTTCTTCCATGAGTCGTGGCTGCCATTCTAAAGTTTTGCCTCCTGAGCCGCAGTCGCCGTTCTCGGTTCTGCCGAGCATGATTGCCATTCTCAGGTCTTCTTTCACAAGCCATGAGTACCATTCTCAGGTCTTGCCTCTTGAGCCGCAGTCATCATTCTCCAGCCTTCTTCCTGAGCCGCTTCTCGCCATTCTCGGTCATGTTAGCCGCAATTGTTATTCTTAGGTCTTCTTTCTCGAGCCACGACTAACATTCTCAGGCCTTGCCTCCTGAGCCGATTCTCGCCATTCTTGGTTATGCCACGCCGTGACTACCATTCTCAAGTCTTCTTTCCTGAGCCGCGACTGCCATTCTTAAGCCTCGACTCCTGAGCTGCGGTCTCCATTCTCAAGTCTTCTTCCAAACCCGCTTCTCGCCATTATCGATCGTGTCGTGCCATGATTGCCATTATCAGGCGTTGACTTGCACGATCAGGTGATCTTAATTTGCCACAAGCGGTGTCGGGCCAATCTTTCTTCATGCATTCCATCTGGGCGGTCCTGCTCAGCTGTCAACCAACACAGGTAGCATGGGCTTCCGTATTGAGCCGTTTCTCGCCATTCCCAGTTGTGTTGAACTACAATTGTTGTTCCTAGGTGCTGGCTTGCTTGATTAGGTGGTCTTAATTTGCCAGAAGCGGCTGTTATGACAGTCTTTCTTCATGCATCCTGTCTGGACGGTCCTGCTTTGGTGCTAACTCAGTGGGGTAGCAAGGGCTTCCATCCTAAGCGGTTTCTCACCGTTCTCAGTTGTGTCGAGCTGCAATTTTCATTCCCAAGCCAGGTGGTCTTAATTTGCTACAAGTCGATGTTGGGCCGATGTTTCTTCACGCATTCCGTCTAGGCGGTCCTATTTAGGTGTCAACCTTGAGGGATAGCATAGGCTTGAGCCCTGAGCCACTTCTCACGATTCCCACTCGTGCCGAGCCTTGATTTCCATTCTTAGATGCCGGCATGCTCGGGCAGGTGTTCTTAATTTGCCACTAGCCGGTGTTGGGTGAGTCTTTCTTTATGCATCCCGTCTGGGCGGTCCTGCTTAGGTGCCAACCCAATGGTGTAGCATCCGTCCTAAACCGCTTCTCTCCATTCTTGGTCATGTCATGCCGCGATTGTCGTTCTCAGGTGTTGTCTTGCTTGATCAGGTGGTCTTAATTTTCCACAAGCCAGTATTGGGCTGGTCTTTCTTCACGCATCTTGTTTGAGCAGTCCTGCTTAGGTGCCAACAAAGCGTTGTAGCATGGGCGCCAGGAGGATCTCGACCGGTCTTTCCGTAGCTATCTTTCAGATTTAGACGGCATAATAACATGAAAATATTTATTGCACAAGAAATTTAATAATTTCAAGTTTATAATTGTCCGCTTTAGACAGCGTAAGATATTTGAGATACGTTATGAAATACCCTTTCAATAAAGGTTCCCGTCGATTATTACGTACTGTTGGGACCACCTCATTGTTTTTACTCAGAGTTTCGGGTCCGTCAGGAGGTCACCCTTCTCTAAGAAATGGATTATATTGTCCATCTAGAAGGGTTCCTGAGGTCGATCTGCCGCTATTTGTAGAACGTCGATACTTCGTGACTCCACCAATTTGAGAATGACTGCCTCCTAAGCCTTCAGTGGGACGATGACAACTTTTAGACGATGTCTGCTCTTAGGTTCTCATAGCATGGGAGTTTGACCACCTCTTCTTCTTAAAAGCATGTCATCAGCCAACGAACTTTTGTGACGTATTTAGTCATCCATTCTTCTTTAGACTCACAGTCCCCTCTGATTTAGGCAAAAGCCAATTGAGAGTCTGTGTGGAGCCGTACTCTTTCAGCTTCGACCGTCTTGTCCATACTTAGGTCGATTATGATGGCTTCATACTCGACTTCTTTGTTGGTCACTTCAAATTCAAACCTTACGACGTATTGGAGCTTGAAAGTGTGAGCGCCGACAACAAGAATTCTTACCCCTTCTTATCTCATATGAAGACCTGTCAACCCAAATCTCCCACACGATGGGGAGTCTGGCACGGTCTCCTCCATATGCAGATGCTTTTGGTCTGACGCTATACATTTGACTATAAAATCTGCTAAGGCCTGAGCATTTATGCTCGGTCGGGATTTTATACTTTACAACAAATTCGCTCAGTTCATTCACCCATTTAAGCATTCTACCCAAAGATTCGAGCTCTTCCATGATTTTCCTTAGGGGCTGGTCCATTAGGACCAATATAGGATGGCTTTAGAAGTAAGGGTGTAACATGGGGGTGGAGACAATGAGGGAAAATGCTACTTTCTCTATCTTCGGGTACCTTTTGGGGCTTTGCTAGTGTAGTACACGGGCTTCTGGAATTTCCACTCTCACTGATAAGAACCGAGCTAACTGCCCGCTCCGAAATTGAAAGGTACAATAAAGTTCCTCTCTTTCGACTGGTTTTGACCAGCATCGGTGGGGATAATAGACACTGCTTCAGTTCTACGAAAGGCCTTATCGCATTCCTGGCTCCAACAAAAATTCTTCGGATTGCGGAGGGTTTTAAATAAAGGTAAGGCTCGCTCAGCGGACCTTGACAAAAAGTAGCTGAGCACTGCCATTCGTCGATCGGGGCATTGGACTTCCTGTAGGTTCTAAGGAGGTTTCATTTCCAAGATAGCTCGGACTTGTCCGCGTTCACCTCAATTGCTTAGGATGTGATCATTAATCGTAAGAACTTTCATGACTTTACACCGAAGGCGCATTTCAAAGGGTTCAACTTCATGTTGTATCATCGCAGAATTTGGAAGATTTCGTCTAAGTCTTGGACATAGTCCTCGGACTTCACGGATTTAACCAACATATCAACCAGGAAAACCTCCATGTTTTTTTGCATATCTGCTCGACGAATATCTTGTTGACGTGTCGTTGGTAAGTCGCTCCCGCATTCTTCAGGCCAAAAGGCATGATGAGGTAGCAGCACTAGTGGCCCTCCATGAAGAACGCCCTTTTATCCTCGTCGTCTAAATGCATTCGTATTTAGTTATACCTCGAGTATGCGTCCATAAAACATAGCATCTCATACCCCGACGATTCATCAATGAGCATGTCGATACTTGGGAAAGGGAATGTATTCTTCAGTAAGGCATTGTTAAGGTCGGTGAAATCGATACACATCCTCCACTTCCTATTTGCCTTTTTTTACTAGCACGGAGTTCGCTAGCGATGTCGACTACATGACTTCACTAATAAACCCTTGTTGAGTTATGAGTCTCATTCCCTTTAGTTTTGATTGTTTTACAAAAACTATATTTCAAAGGTATCAAATGTTACTAACCATATCAGATAAGTTAAAATGATAAAACAATGGAATTATTCAAATAAGAGAACAATCAATAAAGAAACCAGCATCTCAACAGTAACATCAAGAGACTATGAAGATCAAAAGAACAGTTCAAAGGAAATAACGAAGAAGTCAAACAACGGATAAATTGAAGACTTTTTATTTTCATTGAGTTTAGAGTCGATTTCAATGGTTTGAATCTCTTTCTGATCTTAATTTTCTATAATAGATACCTCTTTATTTAAAGAGATATCTAAATCAATCGAATTTAAGTTTCAAACCACATCCTTCTTTTGAAATATCGGTATAGACATCTTGGGAGACGTCTGTCTATATTCGACTGTAGGCGTCTCTATCGACGTCTATAACAGTTATGGTCCTTTTTAAAATTTTATTTTCGATTCAAATTTCAAATCCTAAAGGCCGTTAACTGCCTCCAACGGTCCAAAACAGTGGGAACGGTTATTCTAACTGCCCACATCAAAATTCTATATATAGGATCCTATTTCAAAGAGTTTTCACAACACTTAACACTTATCTCTTTCACGTTTTCATACTTTCATCATTCTTTAATTTTTCTGTGTAAACTCTGTCGCTCTCTGTTTTTAAATATTTAACTCTTTTGAGAGGAGATCTTTCAGAGCCTTAGAATTTTCTAGTTAATAGAAAAGAAAGATCTCTGGTTTTTCAAAGAAGTTCCTATGATTTAAGTTTTCTCTTAATCCTTTTTGAATACTTCTTTGAATCGTTCTTAAACATTTTATTATCTCCAAAACACAATCGCATATCTTCTTGATTTGAAACTTGATTTATCTATTGAGATTAATAGGATTGAAAGGTTGGTTTTGTAAAGATTTTTTAAAAATCTTTTTTGTACGACCTAGTAAAGAAGGTCTGTGATCTTCACAACTGTAAAGGGTTTCGGACTTGAACCTTAGGGAAAAACTCTAGGTTTGCATCACTTGCAAGTGTAAAGGTTCTAAGATCTGAGCCTGGTAAAAGATCTGAGTTTCTCCATCCGTAAAGAGCCACTTAGATAATGAGTTTCCTGAGCAGTTCTCAGGTGGGGATTAGCCACAGAGTTGGTGAACTCTCGTAAACAAATTTTTGTGTCATTTACTTTATGTTCTTTTTGTATTGTGAAATTGCTATTACTATTAGACTCTGATTTACATTCCGCTGCAAATTTATCAAGTTAACACAATTACTCTAAGTTTGCCATAAAGTCTCATTCACCCCCTCTAAGACTGTTTTCAACTCTGTTTTCTCAAGCTTTCTTACTTTCTTCTCTATGGCTTTTACTTTTTTGGTAGAGAATCTCCTTCAGTGTTGCTGAACATGTGGGACATTTGGATGTGAGTCAAGCCGGTAGACCGCCACCCAAGGATCAATTCTGGAATTATGTCGGCACGAATGCGTTTCACCTCAAAAGGCGACCAATCGTTCACGAACCTATAGTGACTCGATGCTTACTTTTTGTACCTAGTGATCAGGATCCCCATCATTTACCAGTATCTTCTTGAGGCTTTTGGCAGGGTGGCTCTCTTCGTGAAAATTGCTCCGTGTGTCAAAATCACCTTAGAGGATTTTAGTGTCTGCGGTATGTTAGGGTACTTGGTCAGAGATCAATGATAGAATTTTAAGAATTCTAGGAAGACGATTATACACATTATTAATAGATTGATGCGAATATTACATTTTGGTCAGGTATGGCAGCAACGAGACAAGGGAAGAGAGCAAGAAGTAATATGCTAGAAGACATGATAGTTGCCAGACAAGGGGATCCTAATCTACAGGAGGTATTTGAACAGGATGTGGAGGATGTGTGAGCCTATGGAGACGACGCGTGGCGGGCCAACTTGGATAGGGGATTTTTATGTTTTAATAAGAGATGTGAGCTTTTTGTGTTTTCAAATTTTTTGTTTTCTTGTTTTTGTTTTCATATTTTTCCTCTTCATGAGTATGTAGTTTCGTTAAAATTTTCTTCTAATGAAACACACGGGGGTATTTGGCCTTCGTTTTGATAAAAAAACACCATATACTTACTATTTCTAAAAAACACCAAAATCTAAAAACTTAACTAAAACACACCACATAGTTTAGTTCCATCAAAATTAACATCTAAATTCCGTTAATTAGCTGTTAATTAAGATTATTGTAGTAATCAAATTCCATCTAGGTGCTGAGGAAGGGAGAGGAGCTGCATGTGGCGAGAGGTGGAAGAGGAGGCCATGGCAAGGATGGAGGCGACGACATGGTGGGAGATAGGGAGAAGGAGACTAATTTTTTAGAAAATGGAGGGGAGGAGGCGTTGCAGGTAGGGTTGGTAGGGGAGAAAGGTAGGGTCCATCTCGTTGGTGAGGAGACTCCACGCATAGGTTGTGTCGACAAGTTTTAAGGTCGTTGCCATGACCGCCGATATTGAGGAGGAAGCAGCCTTAGGTTTTAAGGAAGAAGAAGATACAAATGGTAACTGAAGTAATTAATACTTTTATCTAACCATGGTTAATCTAAACAAACCACTTAACTAACATGAAACCAACGGAAGGGTATTTTTTAGTTAATGGAGAAGATTTAAGTGGGCTTTTTAGAAATAAAAAGTTTATGGCGTGTTTTTTGAAATATCAATGTTAGGGGATGCAAAATTTAAAAAAAAAACCTAAAAAAGCATACATGCATACTAAATGGTTTATATCCCTTCTCCTTCTATCCCTCTTCTCCTCCACCTCAACCTATTCTTATTCTCTCAAACTCACATACCAGGCCTATTATACCTCTCCTCCTCCCTCCATCATATCCCTCTCCATCACCAAGTGTCCACCGCCTTACAACCTACTCCTAGCCCAATTCTCCAGAGAACCTGCCATCTCTCCTCCAACCTCTATAGCTCCTATCACCCTTGATTCCAAAACCCAAGAAGATGATTCCAATCTAGCAAGCAAAATTAGAGGCATTAAAGAAGACATTAAATGCGGAAATATTCTCTCTTCGACGCTGAACTGATCTTAATTTGCATGCAAAATTGCCCCATCAACTCTTCGACCTCACCTAGCATCACTACACTATCATTCCATTCTTGAAGAACTCCCTGATCCATGGAATCTACGAATTTAGGTTCTCCACTGGGGTATTTTTGTCCTTGCATGTCATATTGCTTAACCAACTTCCCTCATGCCTCCTTCTAAAATGTCGTCTTTCTACCTCACTATAGCATGCCAACTAAAAAAGAGATGTCTCTCTTTTTCCAACAATATCCCCAGAAAGCCATGCAAATCAATCTCAAACTCCATGCCCTACCTGTTCCTAGTATTGGGACGTAAGCCGACCAACACCCCTACCAATAATTGAAGTTCTTGTCATCGGTCCAATCTCCCTAAACGACAACAACGAACAAAACCATACTTTTCTAAGCAAACCACCACAATTACTTCCCACCTTCCTTCACAATCAAAGCCTAATAATTATAAACAGACCGCTAAACTCTTCAACCAAATCCTCATCACCTCCAAACCCAACTTCCGCTCATTCTGAACCAATGTTTGCACATCTTTTTCATCCACTTCTAGTCCTAGCTGACAATGTTGTATGAAGCCCATCTTCAATGCAGTTCCAGAAATAGAGAATTTAGGCTTCATCCAAGTATGCAGAATTTTGCGGTATTTCACCTCTGAAAGCTCAACTCATTTATGAATTGTCTGCTCTTTTGAGATGTGATCTTGCTATTGAGCCGATCAAACCCCATCTTTTCATGATTAGTTTCTACTCGGTGCTCCAACCTTCAATGTAATGGAAGGAGCCTTATATCTTTTTCATAACTCAATCATGTATTTGCAACGGTTCACTGCTGACCTCAATCCTGGATACGGTCGCATAACTTTCCATCCAGCATGGTTTCCATTCCAATATGTTCCCCCCAACTGGCTGGAAAAGTAACATGCCGGAGGTTCTTGCTGAGGAAATAGGCCCACCGATCACGCTACACACAAACACACAACTAGGTTTCAAATGCTTTTTAGTTCTTATGCTTTGATTTGTGTTTTCTCTCGACAGAGCTCACCTCACTAGGAAAATGGTTCAATCGCCATATGGAACACATATAATATCGAGTTAGCATGATAAGAATACTGAGCAATCCTCAAATATTGATTCACTGAATACGCATGTGAAGATTGGCACTTCCCTATACATCGCTTGCTGCCAAATGCGAACCCATATGGTTATGGAATATGTGGATTGTAGCGATTAGCTCCTTTAACCACCAGCACCTTCACCAGCTGCATCAGCTAATTCAAGTTCCAATTTTTACAAAGTAGTCACTCCTCCGCCGTCGCCACCACCCGAACCCCGCCTCCGCCAAAATCCTCCTCCCTCACCCCCTCTTTCATCTAACCAACCCATTACATAGTGCCAACTTCATGTCTTTCCTTACATCTTCTCCAGTAAGTAGACAATGCAGCAACAAATGGTCATCACATCTCTTAATCTATTCATCAGCCCTCGCTTGGTGATACTTCTTTCACCATCGAAGAGCCTGTCAACATCCTCACCGATGAAGAATTAATTGATCTATCTCGCTGCCACCCTCCTACTTCCACCCCATCTTCTTCTCTGTCCCAGTCACCTTTGCTTTCCACACCTCTACACTTTTATATTATTCCACCCAAACTTACTATTGCTCGCACTACAAATTATGACACTGTGGCTCAACTACTTCATGCTGCCACACCGCTATTTGAGGTTCCAAATTGCCTCATAAGCTGCCAACCAACGCTTTGGCTTCATCCACCACCTCCCAGTTCTCCCAAAGACATCTCCCTCGCCATCAAAATGTGTTCCTCTACCAATTTACACTCTACACACACCTTCAAACACGATACCCTATACTTCAACTATAACCAGCCTTGTTATACTCAACTTCGAGAGCGGTCAAGCAATACCAATCTCATCTCTACTCTTTGTATCACCACCGCCTCGAGCTCTTATTAAAATAACTCAACTGTTCGAAGGAAATGTGTAAAACTGCTGACAAATAATACAGTCGCTTCTACCCTTTCAGTCCATGTCAAAATAGTCGCACTTCTTCTTCGTCTTTAACCCATGCTGAAGTAGATGTTTCTGAACAAGCCACAAATGCCGGTGTGGAATGTTCGCAGCGCTCGTATTCTGCATTGCCTCTAATATTAAATACTTTTGTATGAAGTGTAATGTAGATATTATAACACTACTAGAAACTAATCTCTCTATATTATCTTCACTAGGTTTTGTACAAAAGTTTGCTACTTATTACCAATATTGTTTTGTACCTGCTCTAGGATCGAGGGGGGGTATTACTGTTTTGTGGGGGAAAAATCTAGGGCCTGTCTATAATACTAGTTGTAATCGCCGATGTGTTCTAGTTTGTTATGTCGAAAGGTTTGCCTTGCTTATTTGTCGTGTTTATATGAATACGGACCATGTTGCTCAACTTTCTTGATGGATTTGCCTCATTTCTCTAGTTACGTTACCTTTCCCTACTATATCATTTTCAACTCTTTCCCTTCTTAACAATGATATGCCAATCATCACAAAAAAATTCTTAGCTAATGAATATTTCTCTTGCAGAATGTTTTACTTGTCTACGAAGAAAATGTCGCATCAAGTCTAGATCTATCATCTAGAATTTTTTCATCATTTTCTTTTTAAACTTATCTATCATCACAAGATTTGTGCCACAGTATATCAAATCAACATAAAGGCAAACAATAAGATAGTTTGTAATTTTCCTTTTTACATACAAGGATGGCTCACTTGAGCTTCTTTGAAATCTGTTCGTACAAAAATATTGATCGATTTTACTGTTCCAGAATTGTCATACTTGTTTTAGCCCATACAATGCTTTGTGAAGGCAATAGACTCTGAGCTCTTCTCCTTCGAAAATATAACCTTGAGGTTGTTTTACATAGACTTCTTCAATCTCTCTGTTAAATAAAACTGATTTGGCATCAAACTAGAATGCGTTCAATTTGAAATGTGCTGCAAGTTCTATGACGGTTCTGATTGTCTCCATTCGAGCAACTGAACGAATGTCTCGTTGAAGTAAATGCTTGGCTTCTTCGAATAACCTTGCGTATAAGTCGAGCCTTCATCTTTTGGAATGAGACATCTTCGTAGTATTTGATCTTGTAGATCCATTTGAGCCTGATTAACTTCTTCCTTTCTGGAAAATGAGTCAGCTCCCACGTGTTGTTTTTCTGCATCTTCGCAATCTCTTCAATCATTGCTTTAGCCTAGTTTTCATCGTTTGCAGTTTCATAATATTTTTATAGTTCATAGGAAAACAATACCATGTCACAAGAATTATTAATATCTTCAAATACGCTACTTTCGTGGTGGTGATTCGAAGTCTAAAGGAGATGAATCTCCAAATCTTGGATTTAGATGCTCTTGGTTAGAAGAACTTGACCTCAAATTTTTCTTCGATGATTGTTGGTGTCATGAATTGATTTTCTTTCCACCTCCATGCAGCCGATTCATCAAAAATAACATCTTATGAAATGACAAGCTCAGCCGATTATCTTTCCACCTCTATGCAGCTGATTCATCAAAAATAATATCCCGTGAAATGACCAGTTTTAGATTCATCACTGTAGCTAATAAAAATATATTTCCTTCTATCTAATCGAACTTTTATTTTTTGTTTGGTGATGCAATATGAGCATAAGCGATACAACCAACACCTTCAAGAAATCCAATTTTTCTTTGCGCTTGTACCAGGCTTTGTAGGTGTTCTGTGTAGCATGGCTTTTGTCGGAGATTGGTTCAAGATATATTCAGCCTTATACACTGCTTCTGCCTAAAACTTATTTGGTAGATTCTTGCCTTTTAGAATGCTTCTGGCCATCTCCACTAATGATCAATTTTTTCTTTCTACTACTCTGTTTTACTAAGGAGTGTATCTTACCATTAGCTCTTTCTATAACGTCGTTTTCCTTTAGCTTTACCATTACCATTAGCTGTTTTTGAATTCGTGTCCATTTGAGGTGTTAAGTGCAATATCGACCAAATATCATCCCTGAGCCGACTCAAAACTTCTAGAGATGGCTCAGGAGTCTTTTCCAGTGTTATTTTCTTCTCTGGTTGCAGTTGATGGCTCATGACCATCTTGAGCCGGCTCATGAGTCCAGAGAGTTGTTTTTCCTTCTCTGTGTGAATGAGACGGCTCATGGTGATGTTGAGACGGCTCGAAACTTCTTGAGACGGCTCAAGTTTACCTTGAAACGGCTCAACGTGTGCCTGGAGCAATTATTTTCTTCTTTTCCTCTTTGAGACGGCTCAACAATACTTTGAGCCGGCTCAACGCGGATCTGATTGAATTCCTGATATTTCACATGAATCTTTCCATCACGTAACCAACCCAACTTCTATTTAAACTCACGATTAAACTCAAGAAAACCCTAATCTCGGCCGCCTCTTCCATCCAGAAACCTTAAATTTCATCATCAAGACTCTAAAGCTCCAATCCATAAAACCCTAGCCACCCTTCTCCATCGAGATTTCCAAGCAGCACAACATCGTCACCATCGACTTCCTCTTCTTCGTGAGATCGCTACATCCATCGATCCACGCCACCGGGTCGAGATCATCCATCTTTGTTCCAAAATCCTACGATCCCCGTCAAAGGCAAGTACTCTTGCTCCCTCTCGTTAATCGATGCGTCATCGATTATCTTTTGATTTTGATTAATTTGCCTTTGAATTAAATAACAAAACTCCAAACATCATGATTCTTTATTGATACGTAATCCCATGCTTGTGAGTATAAATGAAACTATAGGATCTAGCACACCCATTAATCAAGATCTTTAAATGTCATGTTTAATTTGATATTGGTTAGATGACAAATACGCTTGCCAATATGCACTGTTTATATGATTCATGTATAATCCTTGTTTATCATTAGTGTTGAGACCATGCCATTACTTGTTTAACATTATTAATTAAGACAATAGAATTGCTCGTTAATATCGACTTGCATGAGAACCCTTTTGATATGTCGTTTACATATTTGAGACTACTAACATCTATATATTTACATAATTCTTGTACAACACATTGTTAAGATATTGCTATGACACGATTTCCGTTATTATTAACATGCTTAATCAACCCCTGAATCGGGTTTTAAAATATGGTTGATTCAAGGATGAATTTGATTGCCATATTGAGATATTAAATTAGAATCTAACAATCATTATCTCGTGATTCATGATTATTTTCTTTTATTAGTGATTGTGTGATATTGTTATACTTTCTATACTTTATATGCACGGAAACCATTGACATACTATATCTTTTGTGATCACTATAAATTGATATTAAAATGCAATCACTGACTGGAATTTCGTATTTCATGTCCTGAAATAATTATTTGTGTTTACATGTCTCCCGCACAGTAATAGTATCGTGAATATTTGCGATTCTAGTCCAGAACCTGTCCAGTCATCATGCGTGTTTAATGAGTGTATTGCTATGGTACAGGGCTAAAACGGTAAAGTGGGAGTGTATTGCTATGGTACCGGGTTAAAACGGTAAAGTGAGAGTGTTGATAAGGTACTGGGCTGAAACGGTAAACTGCTTATTTATTGAATCGAGCCGTGTCTTCTTACCCTTGGACTTTAAACCTTGTAGTGACATACATGACTTGTTATGATACATAATCTCACTGTTTCTATATCCATACTTGTATGTGCACGCGGGCATTTCACGACACTCGCATATTCACGTTATCACACACATACACACACTTTACGTTTGAGTATTTGTTGGGTGTTCTGATACCCCCGAGACTTTCCATCTCAGGTTTAGAGCAGTATCCATCGGCAGAGCAGGATTGAGGATATTTTCAGGAACTTGTTGAGAAGAATTTGTTAGTGTAGGTCCTTTTATCTTATTTCAATTCATACTTAGAATGTGAGCCCCTCGTGGGACTAGAATTTATGCATCTCCTTTTAGATTATGTATTTCTTTATTGGAATCTATTGTCATTCTGTGAATTTTATTTGAATCTATTATTTTTCTGTGGACCCATTTTGGACATTCACTGTTATGTGCAGCATGATTACTAGTGTTACCTCTTTAGTAGTTTGGTATATGTATGTTGGATATCATCGTTACAGGTTTAGCTAGAAACTGTAGCGTGACTATGAAAAGATCTTTCCTCACTGTAGGAGCGTGGCTGGACTTGGTTACTCTTCGTATTTCTGTATTTTGGGAAGCGGAACATGACACCAAGCTTTATTTGAGAATCTACTCTTTCATGCAGGCTAATGAAAATTCTTTTATTTCATGTCATGCAACCACAATCCAAATACAAAATATCTTTTGCGTCTGATTGAGCAATCAAACGGAATACATGATCTGTTAATGAAAATTCACTTAATTATTTTTCTAAAACCAGCAATCACATTGAGAGTGATTAGGAATTTTACATCTTTTACATTTGTATCAGCAATCTTCTAATTTGTGATTAAATTTTTCACAAACTAAACAATTTGCAGAAAATTTACACTTTGAAAAGTTTTTATTTTGCCTATACCTCCCTTCTTGTGATTGATCATAGCTATCAAACATCTTTTGATACTGATTTTCATCGTCTTTTCTGAACTGTTGCTTTTTTAAAAAATACATTATTTCTCTTCTTAATTTGTCCTCCCTTCTTTTTTGATATCATTTTTGACTAAAAAGCTTGATACATCTCTTATTGCAGACCTGTTCATTATCAATTTTGTGTGTCTAAAAACACCATTAGTTCATGAAAACTTAGAATTTATAAGTTTTTCAACACTTCTATGGCAGTAACATATGATCCTATTTTAGTAACGGTTTTTAAATATTTTTCAACAATATTTTTCATCAATAGTGTCTCCATAGTTTCTAATTTGATTAAGTATTGCGGTATTTGTATCAAAAAACAACTTCATAGATATGTTTCATTGCCAAATTGTCGAAATCTCACCATAAATATTGTAGTTTGATAGAGATAGCTTGGCAAAACCATTAAATTATTGTTTGAGAATTTCCGAAGCCTCTTTTGAAGTGTAGCAGCTGTGAATCTATGAAAGATTGTCCTGCTCACAACTTTCTTAATAAAGAGAAGTGTTTTTGCGTCTTTTATTCTATTCTCACGGTATTGTTTTTCTTTTGTATGAATCCATGATGCAAATATTTCGGAAAGATCGGCAATTTAGTAACCACCTTCAACAAGCTTCCAAAGTTCTTGAGAGATAATGAGAGTCTTCATTTAAATACTCCAAAAATCGCAACTCTTGCCATCAAAAATCGAAACTAGATTTTGCGAGTAGGTAAATAAGAACGATGCCGATGAATAGGATGTTTTTATATCAACCGAGATAAAAAAAAATAAAAGCCATGATACCAAATTTGTTGGGGCAGATAGAACTCTAGTGGAATGTACGGAATAAATTTGGGAAGCAAACTTAATTTTGAGAGGAACTAGAAACTAACATACAAATTAATATGTATGTAATATAATAGAAAGAACTAGAGAGGGGGTTCAAAGAAGTTTTTCTTTTGTAGGTTTTGCTGAATGCAGTTTATAAAGAGGGTGAACCTCATTTAATGATGAGTTATACCACTATTATGAAGTCTACCTAAAAGGATTTTTTTTTATATGATCAGATCCTTCATCAATAAAAATCAAGATGTAAAAAGATACAAATTTAATTATAAATGAAATTTGATTTTTAGGAATTGATGCATGTGTTTCCGCCATAGGCATGTATGGCTTTTCTTCAATTGGTATCAAAGCCATAGTGCTCTTTAGATTAGGGTTCTCTAATTGTTTATTTGACAAAACCCTAATTTTGCAATAAACCTAATTGTATGAACTGTTCATGAAAGATTAGATCTCAATTAATTAAATATGATTTAATTAGATTAGCGTTCCTCAATTTTTATATGATAAAAACCCTAATTTTGTAAAACCCTAATTATGAAGTGTTTATAAATTGAACAAATTTCATATCTAATTAGATTAGGGTTCTTAAATTTTATATGATAAATAAAATCCTAATTCTAGAAAACCTATTTTGATGAATATTTCATAATATGAAAAGGTTTTACATCTATTAGATAAGATCTATTTATTTAATTAGATTATATGAGATCTAAATTATTTTTTGTAAATAATTTATTGAAATATATTTGATATTGAAATCTAATTGACCGATTTAAAGATTTTTTTTTAAATCTATATTAAAGATTTAAAGATTATGATTATTTAGAAATCTATATGATGTTATAATATATATGATAGATTAAAAGGGTTTTGATTTTTAGAAATCAATTTAGATTTATTATAGAAATCAATTTAAATTATTTCTAGGTCCCTGGATATTATTATATTAGTTTCATGGATTTATCTTAATAAGATTACGTATTCAGAAGTCCCTGAAAAATTATCTAATTCGTTGCATGTTATTACATGTGATTATAACTTTGGAAACTTTTTTGAAGTCCTTTATAATTTACCGAAATTATTATATAGTCACATTCTAGAATATAAAATCAGTTTATATATTTCTTTTGAAGGAAAAATCTAAACTAATTTTGGAATTAGTTTAATTTGTTGCATTATATGATTTGCAAATATGGCATTAAATTTATGTTTGGATTACTATATGTTTATGAAAAAGTTTTATAAACTCTATAAATTGTTATGGATAGGTTATATGATATAATCCGTAAATTGTCACTAGTTTAATTATGAGAATTATTGTTGAGTTTCGAAATAGTTCTAAAATTAAAAGAATGACATGTGATGAAAAATCAGTCTCCATTAATATAAATAATAATTGAATTTGTTCTTTATGTTTATTAAACAATAGTTGTATACAAGTGTAGATAGATCAAAAAATTTGAAATTTAAATCTAAAGGCCTTTTACTGTAAAGATATATTTGAGACAAATATTTTAACTTATCCGAAGACGAACAAAGATAGGGTTTGTTAAGCAAGTTAAAATATGGGTATTAAATACAACTCTATATTGAAAATTTTGAACTATCTACACTTGTATACAACTATTGTTTAATAAACAGAGAGAACAATTCAATTATTACTTATATTAATGAAAACTAATTTTTCATTACATGTCATTCTTTTAATTCTAAAATTATTTTAGAACTGTTTCTAAACTTAAGAATGATTTTCATAACAATTTACAGTTTATATCATATAACCTATCCATAACAATTTATAGAGTTTATAAAACTTTTTCATAAATATATAGTAATCCAAACATAAACTTCATTCCCTATTTGCAAGTCATCTAATGCAACAAATTAAAATAATTCCAAAATCAGTTTAGATTTTCCTTCAAAAAAAATATATAAACTAAATAAAAACTAATCTTATATCATAGAATGTGACTATATAATAATTTCGGTAAATTACAGGGGACTTCAAAGAAGTTTCCAATATGTAAGGGCATAAAACGAATAAGATAATTTTTTAGGGACTTCTGAATACTTAATCTTATTAAGATAAAGCCTTGAAACTAATTTAATAATATGAAGAACCTGGAAATAATTTAAATTGATTTCTAAAATCAACCTTTTAAATCTAAATTGATTTAAAATTCAAAACCCTTTTAATCCATCATATCGATTACAATTTCATATAGATTTCTAAAAAATCATAATCTTTAAATCTATCAAATAGATATTTAAAAAATAATAATCTTTAAATGTATCAATTAGATTTCAATATCATACATATTTCAATAGATTATTTACAAAAATTAATTTAGATCGCATATATTCTAATTAAATAAATAAACGTTATCTAATAAAAGTAAAACTATTTCATACCATAAACTATTAATCGAAATATGTTTTCTAGAAATAGGTTTTTATTTATCATATAAAATTTAAGAACCTTAATCTAATTAGTTATGAAATCTATTCAATTTATGGACATTTCATAATTAGGGTTTTACAAAATTAGGGTTTTTATCATATAAAAATTGAAAAGCTTTAATTTTTTTGAATCATATTTAATTAATTGAGATCTAATCTTTTATGAACAATTCATAAAATTAGGGTTTTGTCAAATTAACAGTTAAACAAACCTAATCTATAGAGCTCCATCGCTTTGATACCAATTAAAGGAGCCTATGAAGGAAACGCATGTATCAATTACTAAAAATCGAATTTAATTTAAAATTAAATGCATGCAATTTTACATCTTGACCTTCATAGATAAAGGATCTGATTATATCAACCAAATTCCTTTTAGGTAGCCTTCACAAATGCAAAGGTCTCCAACTGAAGTCCACCAACCTTTGTGGGAGAAACACCCCATGGATTGATAGGCATCCAAATACTTTAAGCGAAAATTTTCATCATTAAACTCTATTATCTCATAGCAAACTATTACCCCTTTATACAAGGTTGTAATACGATACCTCAAGCGCTAATATCTAATATGGGACTAAAAACCCATATATTAATAATACGACTGTTATATTATTAATAATATTTCTCTTATGGTTGTATCTAAGTCTTTCACCTAAAGTCTTATCGATGGGACCAATTGGGTCTTGCATCAAGATCCAACTATCAATTAACCTAATTCGTAATTAATTAATAAATAGGTTTAATTTAACAGTCAAACATTTATCTTACCAACTGTTTATAAAAGCTCTACCATAATGTGAGAAGAAAATAAATATTAACTTATATGCAATCTATTCAGACATCAAGTTACTTATCCTTAAGCCATTAAACGAGCATGACATGTTCACCTAATTGCTTAAGCCTAAAGTTTCATTCCCTATAAACACAAATTCATTTCAAAAATAAATATTACTTTAATAATATAATTTTGAAAATCATTTTTCAAAACACGTCGACAGGATTTTTACGCCTTGATGAGAATGAACAGTAAATTTATTCTCATCAACATGAGAATGCCGGATTTATCTAGATATCTATTGTCCCCCTAAATGTGTTGAAGCAGCCCAATATTTCAGCATTGTTATTTATGTCAGACAACAAGAAGTACTATCATATCAAATCTTACTTAAATAGCAAATCGAAAACAACAATGTCATCAAGTCAAAAGGATTATGTAACTGTTTAAATTCTATATCTCATAGATGATGTGTCCTAGAGAATTCAAACGTGGTCATATAATACATGTATCATAATACGTGCTCATGACATACACCTGGAGAATCTCTATTCTTAATGACTGAGACATATTACCCATCTAAAATGTCGGTGTCATGCATGATAGTTTGTTATAAATCTGTTATCCCATACTAGTTATAGGCTAAGTATTCATTTAAGAAATCACTAGATTAGATCATGTCTCCATAAAAGTGGCATATCATAATGCATGATTTCTAGGAATATTATAACAATTATAAATACACATGACCCAGTTAACCAATTACTATTGGTGCAACTATAAAATCATATTAATATTCAAAAAATATTACAGGAATAGTATTAAATATGTAAACGCACATGCAACTAGTCTAGCATATTATACCCATTACGATACATGCACCACATGCAACAGATGTATGCAAAGTATTAATTATTTTTCACATGGAGGTTTTTTTTTATAAATCAATCTCCTTCGGGAAACTTGCGACCTCACATTTGAGAGGAAATTGGACCAACTGAGCTAAAGCCCAGTTGGTTGTTTGACTCTGGCATTGTCAGATAACCAATTGCAAATAGGCTTCTGGCAGTCTATTGGTCGGGCTGGCCAATGCCAATAGGTTACATATTAGTAGTTTCACCATAGTAGTGACAAATTTCATTTTACCGTGTTTATGGATGGTCTTTTACTGAAGTCTTATATTGTTTGATTTGATTATGTCAAATATATATAGATCATGTCTGACCAAATCTATGTTTCGACTTATGAAAGCATGATTAAAATACGGGTCCAGTGCAGTTTAGATCAATGACATGCTCTTCATTGAACTAGTGCATGATATGTATTGTTTGCATGATGCAAATCCATCCATTACTCTCCCACTGTTACTTTTGGTGAACTTAGACTTTGCATATTGTCATATAGGGAAGTTGCTATGTATTGGGCCTTGCATTAATTTGTAAATTGTAACAGTGTCAATTATGCATGCAATAGGGCATGTAGGAATTTGAGTTATGTAACAGGGTGTAGTTGTTAGTTATATGTATGCCCTAGAGGCCATTACTGTACATACGATGTATATTGTAGTGGATGCTAGGACATATATAGGGAGGACTTTCTTGCTCGACATGAAGTATGCTATCTGGTTATACTTTATCTTAACATGTACTCTGATTGTCTCTATATTACATGTTGATAAAGCCCTTAGGATATATACTCGACTACTGGGACTATGATGAGATCATACTAGTGGGGCCACGGTAGTCGACGAGTATATCCTATAACTGTTCCTAGTCGAGGGTGTATCGAGACAGGGCATCGATGCACCAGAGTAGACTAGCGTATACGCATCTTGACCCATATGATGGGCGATGGATGATCCCATATCCATCGGTGTTTGACATCAAGGATGGTGTACGGGTGCTCAGTAGAGACTGGGTACACTGGACGGACTCGCCGAGAACTCCCAGATGGTATTATACCATACGTCAGATGGCAGTTCTCCGGTGACACTGGTATCAGAGCCAAATCCGTGTTTTATACAGGTTCGTATTGAAAACACGGACGTCCTAGAATATCCAATATTTCATATATGTTCTTCTGCTACAATGTTCTATGATGAGATCATATTACTGTCTGAGACGAATGTTTATATTTTATATATATGAGATATATGTTATATTGTAGATTTCGTTTTCAAAAGAGATGCTTGTGAAGCATAATAAAATGGGACTTCATTAATGAGATTAATGAAATAAAAGAAACCTAAGATGTTGTAGAAACTTGTTTATAAAAAATGGTAGCTCTAGTTCTTGCTTTGCATAGCGGTGTTTCTTGTAGAACATCCAGCACCTTATTCGATAAGGAAAGGACCGAGATCCCTTCACCGGGAGTGACTCCTTTAGCAATAACTGGCAGATGCTACAAACTCGGTTTGTCTTTTGATTGCTTCTATAGTTTTTGCTTTGCATAGTGGTATTTGTGAAATATCCTGCACCTTATTCGATGAGGAAAGGGCCGACGATCCCTTCACCGGAAGTGACCCCTTTAGCAAAACTAGAAAAGCCTCAAAAACACTCCATTTCAAATCACTCGATTCTACAACGATATCAAGTTCATTACGCAAAAGGTTTTCTTAAAAACCTGTCGTAGCCCTCCGTCATTTCAGATAAGTACTTCATAGTATTCGTGCTGCGTTTGTTGGCTTTCGTCAAGACGTAGTGTGCGGTAGCTATTTATGCTTATCTGCTAGCATATGATGCGATTGAGTTAGGGTAGTCGTGCGACTTTGTTGGCTTTCGTCAAGGGTCGTGCGGGTGGGTTTAATTCAATCGGGAAATGACGGGTTGGACTTGACTAGTAGCCTATGGTTTGTTGGCTTTCGTCAAGGTCATAGGATGCTAGGGGTAAAATATTATTGGGAATTTCAAGTGTTGAAATTTGCAATGAGATTGCATACCTTCTATAAGATAGTTGGATCCCGATACCCACTGCGAGTAAGAGTTACTCCTGGAAGAGTTTTACACATTACAATTAGCCGATCAAGTAGGTGTCTAGAAAGGTGTTAACGGGGTTACGCCTCTGGGAAAACGAGGTTTACTTAATTAGGTTCGTGCGAAAGCACGGGGGTCCTCCCTCAAAGTACCGAAACTGGCCTGGTTGAAAGATTGGCGAACTTGTAGCGTGTAATTAATCCCGGCTAGTCTTTCCTTTTAGGGTTTGAAGGAAGATTTGACTAAAACAGTGGGAGACATCCTGATTAGATATATTAGATAACCAATCTAATCTTGCAAGAGCATACGCTGAGTGTTTTCTTCTCTCTCTCCAGGTTGCGACCATATCACGCCTTAATCAAGATAATAAAACGGATATATTGACCGAACCCGCTTGTTATACTGAGCTGGGGAACGTTGGTCCCGCTCCAACTTATAATTGTTATAAGACAGAGCAGGAAATTGGGGAATACCAGATTTCCCGTGCCGCCTAAACGAAGAAAGTGCATGTTGATGCATCATCTTCGGGTGTGTTCATTACAGAGAACTGTTTCTCAGTATCCTTTACGTCCTGGGTATGTGATACCGGATCAGGATCCCGCATATGTAATCTGTTACATGGGCTACAGATAGGTAAAGAACTGAGAACGGGTGATAAGTTTCATGAGACAGAAAACGGTGCAAGTGTTGCAGCCAAGTCTGTTGGTCACTATCACCCTGTATTACCAGAATACATTGATTCTGAACAAATGTTATTAGATACCGAACCTGATATACAAAATCATATCCGTCTCTTTATTAGTAAAGAAAGGATATAATTTTGTATTGTTGGATAATGTTTTGAACATTTCCTATATCAATAGTTGATCGGTTCAGGCACGTTATCTGAAAGCATTGACGTTCTAAATCAAACCACAGTTCTTAGTATATAGAACACATACAAGAGGAAGAGTTCAGAAATGAATGAATCCTTCTTGAGGCATTGTAGACCAGGTCATATCAATGCGACCCGACTGGCTGAGTTACATTTAGATGCATATTTAAATTAGTTTGAATTTACATCTTGTGAAACTTGCCGGTCATGTCACAAAGATAAGATGACTATAGCTCTGTTTATTGGAAATAGAGAAAGAGTTAGTGAACTCTTGGGATTGATACATGCTGATGTATGAAGGTCCCCAGTCTACACATGCCAAGACCGGTTCTTTGTACTTCATTACATTCTCTGATGATCTCTCAAGATTCAGACATATGTTCCAGTTGAAACACAAGTCCGAACCTTTTGAGATATTCACGGAATATAAGTTAGAAGTAGAGAACCAAAATATGGGTAAAAGTATTATGTCCTTTGATGTGATCAAGGAGGAGAATACTTGAGCACGGAATTACTGGACTGTTCTAAAGAAGAATGAGATTCTCTCTCAGCATTACTCCTTAGAATACACCACTGCACGTCGGTGTATCGGGGCGGAGCAAAAGCACCTTATGTGATATGGTGTGCTCTATAATGAGTACTACTGAGTTTCCTATTTCCTTTTGGGAGTTATGCACTTGAGAAGCTGCATACCTATTGAATAGGGTTCAAATCAAATTAGTTGCCTACCACTTCATATGCGATATGGAAAGGGAAGAGCCCATATCTTAAGTTTGTTAAGATTTGGGCTGTCCGGCCTATGTCTAAAAGCAAAATCCGGACAAGCTCGAGGCAAGGTCTGTTATGTACAACTGGAAAGGTTCCAGCTATACAAAATGCAGCTGATGATTTGGTAGAACCAAAGGATTCAATAGTTTCCAACGAACCTCAGCCTCTCCGCCGATCTAGAAGGGTTCCTCACCCACCTGAGAGATACTTCGGTTTCTCTATGACAGTGGGAGCGAGGATTGCATCATGAGATGATGACCCAACTAGTTTCGAGCTGGCCATCAGGAGTGAGACTCTGTAAGAATGGCTGGATGCTTATCGATCTGAGATGGAATCCTTATACACCAACAAAGTATGGACTTTGGTTGCTTTATTGAAGGGTTAAATCCCCATCAGGAGCGAGTATATCTTGAGAAGATTACTTGGTGTACATGGAAAAGTTGAGACTTTCAAAGCTATGCTTAAGTCCATCCAGATCCTACTTGCCACGGCTACATACCATGACTATGATATCTGGTGGTTGGGTGTCATGACTGCTTTTCTAAATGATGTTTTAGAAGAGAACGTCTATAAGTACACAGCCAGAGGGCTTCGTAGACAGTGGGAGCAGCGGAAACGTGTGCAAGATGTTTTATATGATAAAACAGGCATCGCGGAGTTGGAACATCTGTTTTGATGTGGTAGTCAAAGAGTTTGACTTCATCAAAATGGTAGATGAACCTTGTATATACAAAAAGGTAGTAGAGAGTATGGTGGTGATCCTCGTAGAGTACGTGGATGACATACTCTCGATAGGGAAGGATTTTCCTATGCTACGCTCGGTCAATCTCCGCTTATCACAAGGATTCTCCATATAGGATCAAAGAGATACCTCCTAAATCCTGGGTTTTGGATCTATGAGATAGATCTAATTGGATGTTAGGATACTCACTAGTTGTAGTGAGATGGTATCAATCGATCCTAGGGAGAATCACTGGAATGGTTCCAGGGTGATAAGGATGACTGAATGTCAGTCGCAGGCTTGTCTATACCCTCGGTGGAGGGACGGTATGTTGGAAGAGTTCCAAGCTAGATACCGTGACATACTAGACGATTAAAGGCAAAATACATCGTTACCAAGGATGCTACCAAAGAGGCAGTCTGGATATATATAAGTTCATAAGATAAACTTCGTTCCTACCATTATATGACAATGGAGTTGTGGCTTTAGCCAAGGAACTACCGTCCCATCAGAAATCCAGATATAATTCTTAGGCAGTATCACCTGATCATGGAGATGGTTGATCTCCAGGGAGATCGAGGTTAGGAGAGTAGACACAGAGGACAACAGCGCGGATCCACTCACAAAGGCCTTTTTCCCAGTAGAGACTTTTATGGGATGGTTGAGTATGGGATACTTCAACCGCAGCTAATTGTTGGGTATGCGATACCATAACAGATGGCCCTAGTGCAAGTGGGAGATTGTTAGTTATATGTATGCCCTAGAGGCCATTACTGTACATACGATGTATATTGTAGTGGATGCTAGGACATATATAGGGAGGACT
Source organism: Agapanthus africanus (assembly GCA_030015575.1). Classification (NCBI taxonomy): domain Eukaryota; kingdom Viridiplantae; phylum Streptophyta; class Magnoliopsida; order Asparagales; family Amaryllidaceae; genus Agapanthus; species Agapanthus africanus. The sequence goes on along the minus strand of JASDDO010000016.1, from coordinate 220,970,558 downwards.
TTCTTGCTCGACATGATAGTATGCTATCTGGTTGTACTTTATCTTAACATGTACTCTGATTGTCTCTATATTACATGTTGATAAAGTCCTTAGGATATGTACTCGACTACTGGGACTATGATGAGATCATACTAGTGGGGCCACGGTAGTCGACGAGTATATCCTATAACTCTTCCTAGTCGAGGGTGTATCGAGACAGGGCATCGATGCACCAGAGTAGACTAGCGTATACACATCTTGACCCATATGATGGGCGATGGATGATCCCATATCCATCGGTGTTTGACATCAAGGATGGCGTACGGGTGCTCAGTAGAGACTGGTTACAATGGACGGACTCGCCGAGAACTCCCAGATGGTATTATACCATACGTCAGATGGCAGTTCTCCGGTGACACTGGTACAGAGTAGTCTGTTGACCCGAGATCGTCATCGAGTCTTGTGTGATTCCCACTGTGCTTTGATTTCCATCATACCACGTCCAAGAGGGCGTGCAAAAAGGTGGCTTTTGGGTACAGTCCCGAATCACATGGAGGCAATGAGCGATAGGAGGGGATTCGTCTCTCCCGGTATAGGGAGTTGATGTTGTGCTGTGTTCGATTGGCTATAACCGGAAATCCCTGGCCAGGGTTGCTGAGATTTACTGGTAAGTGTTATCAGTAGTTTCTCGAACTGTTATAGACCTCATATCGACACGACTTATCGAGCTACTGGGGTCTGACGTTTACCACCCCTAGGCGAGATATGCGACATATAAGATGACGAGACCGGACTGTACGGGAGTGTTACTGTTTGGATTCACAGGAGAATGTACAGGCTTGCTTGTTGATCTTCTGAGCGCTCAATACCTGGGTAGCTGTTACGTTTAGCTGACCGCTTGCAGCTTGTGGGTGTTTGATATGATCATCACCTACTGCCGGCGTATTGACGATTCTTTAGAGTCCTACACAGAGGTTTCTTGGCTCAGGCAAAACGGAGTAGGAGCACATATGTGATATGTGCGGGACCGAGGATAATACGATATGAGATACCGTATTCTATTCTCGCGATATTTGATATCAGCCGGGTCATCGGATCAAGTGTTGATTCGATGAATCGGTACGGATAAATATTAGTCGGTTATATGCGATATAGCCGGATTGTCGGATCAAGTATTGATTCGATAATTTAATGTATAATAATATATATGATATATTAAATTACATTAACTAATATTAGCTCACTAAAAGATTCTTTTTCTCACTCGGGTAATACATTGATATATATGCGATATATGTTAATTGTATTATTTTATTTTGTTACGATAAATATTATATATGTGATATATAATATTGTAACATGATATGATAACTAATGCAACAAGTTTAGTGGAGTTTAAACATGATTAGGGTTTGGATTAGGGTTAAGCTTTCTAGATGATTCTAAAAGGTTTTGGTTTTGTTTTGTGAAAGATATTTCTAAGTGACTCATGCTTTAACCCAACCCAAACCCTAACCCTAGTTAATTCTCTACAAAGATTTACTTGACCATGGTTGCATAATTCATCATATTATCCTTTTCCTATTCATCACAAAAGGATTCTAATATTATTCATCATCTTCTTCCTTCTTCTTCTTTGCTTGAAATGGTTTCTTGCTTTGATTTTGTGATGGATAAATATGAGAAAAAGATAAATAAAGAGAGCAAAAATCCTACTTCATCATCCTCATCTTCCCTTGCCATTTAGATGAGGGTGTTCACATCATTTCATGAGTGTTATCTTGTGTTAAAGAAACTTCAAGGTATATCATCTTAGTATCGAAGATCGGAAGCAAAGGTTGCGTCTTTCTCTTTGTGGAACCTCTCGAGAGTCCGGATCCCGATGATCGCAGCGAAGGGACCACAACACGGAGCATATGAAGTGAAGGACCAGATCTACAAAGGTTGTAATCCCTCTCACTTAGTGTTAAAGTGTTTAGCATGCTTGTTTTCGCCTAATCTCTAGTTTAAAGTTCCGTATTCGAGTTGTTCGGCACGACTAAATTTTTAATCGGGCATGGTTGATGCCTCGTAGACCCTTGTGCGCGTGCCTAGCAACCCTACAGTAGTAATTGCAAGTAGTGGGGATAAGTGTTTTTCAAATAAAAATAGGAATGTGTATGGTTGTTTTATATGCAGAGAAAAATAAAAAGACCATTCCATTTTACTATTTGTTTTCTTAATTGCCCTGCTCCATATCTAATTAAATGGTCTTACTGATTGACGCCCACAAACTGTTGAAATTTATTCAACAATTAAAGTCCAAGGCCCAAGTTCAAGATCCAAGGCCCAAGGCAGAGCCTATGCGAGCACGAGAAGGTTCTCGTGCAGGCGACTGCAAGGCGGTGCAGAGCTGGCGTCACATGGCAGCTCGCAGCTGGTTCTGTGCTGGATGCCGGCGCCTTATGGACATGTGGGAGCAGGTGTGGGCCCGAATCCAGGTTGGGTTTTGCAAGGTTTTGGATCCGAATTTTGGTTAATTCTTCTATGAGTTTCCCTTGTACTATATATAGCAATAGTTTTGTTAGGGTTTAGATGGTGAAAAATATTGTATCTATTGAGAGAGAAGGCAGCCATTAAAATAGTGTTTGAGGGAGAAAGGAGAGGTTTTGTGGAGAGATTTGGGGTGTTGTTCTATTGAGCTTGTGAGGGTTTTGGGTGTATCTCGTGTTATCCTTACTCTACTGGAAGTTCTCGTCGCGAAAGCAGAACTAGGTGCAAGTTTACACCAAACTTGGGTATATCATTGTGTTCTTGGCTATTTGGTATGCTTTTCTATTTGTTTATGGTATGATATGATAGCCGCCAGAGTTTTTTTCATTGTATTCGTTTGCATACGAATCAGTGTAGTTTTCCAGTGCACCATATCACTTGTTCGTGCTCGGCTTGAATGATCCCTTTGTGGATCACCGCGCCGAGTTAGGAATTCGAGATACAACAAGTGGTATCAGAGCATCAAGCTCGGTGCTTCGAAGATTTTGAGAAGATGACGGCTATGGGTTACAAGATAGAGAAATTTGATGGCCATAACAACTTCAATTAAGAAAGTTCAAGAGGACCACCGTTCCTAAACAACTGGGATTAACAAGATAGTGCGAGAGATAAGATACTGGCAAGGACCACAGAAGTTGAGTTGAAGGCTATAGAAGATAAGAGCACAGCTCGTTGCACCTTTACCTGGCCAATGAAGTACTTTGCGAGATCGAGCAAAAGCCCACAACATCAGCTAGAGTCACTCTATAATAAGAAATCTCTCACTAAGCGTCTCTATCTCAAGCAGAGATTGTACATTTTGAGAATGAAAGAAGAGATTTCATCAAAGACCATATCGATGAGCTCAATCGGATTGTGATAAACTTGTGGAATGTACATGTGAAGATCGACGATGAAGATCAAGCGATGATCATATTGTGCTCTTTGACTACCGTGCTCGGCTAATTTGTCAAATCTATGGTGTATGGCCAAGACAACTTACTTTAGAAGATGTCAAGAAAGGTTTACACAGTGAGGTGTTGAGGTAAAAGATAGTCGGTGATAAGGGAAGCTCAGGCGACGTGATGTTCACTAGAGGCAGCTCGTTGAAGCGGCCAGATGGTAGTTCCAAGGACAAGTCGAGAAGCTGAGCGAATGACAAGTGCAATCTATGCAAGGAGAAAGGGCATTGGAAAAGGGATTGTCCGAAGTTTAAAGAGAGGCAAGCAGATTCCTCCAGTACTGCAATTGCAATGGATGATTCAGATAAGGGTAATGATCGGTTTATTCTATCGGTATATACGACTTCAGACGCGCATGATTCATGGATGGTGGATTCGGGGAGTTAGTTCCATGTGATTCCGCATCGGAATTGGTTTGCTACGCATCGTTCAATTGTTGGAGGCTTGATCTTTATAGGGAACGATGCGTCGAGCAATGTTGTTGGGATGGGTACAGTTTAAATTCGCATGCATAATGAGATAGTTCAGACATTGGCAGATGTCAGGCATGTGCCAGATCTGAGGAGGAGCTTAGTCTCTTTAGGGGTTTAGGGGCTTTGGACAGAATCAATTACAAGTGCGTGACCCATAGAGATTCCATGAGAATTTCCAAAGGTGCTCTTATTGTAATGAAGACGAAGGGGGTATCTATATTTTATTCAAGGACAGATAGTCGTAGGATATGTTGCCGAAGCTTCTATGGTTCAGACTCGGTTAAGATATGGCGTCCACGATCGGGTCATATTGGTGAAATGAGTTTGGAGGTGCCTCAGAAGAGGGAGTTGCTTAGAAATGCAGAGTTCAGCAGTTTGGATTTGCAAGATGGTTGTGTTCAAGGGAAAAGGATACAAGCGGTTATAGAACCGAAATGTTCTTGAGGTGGAGCTGGTCATTATGTTTCCTTCATTGACGACTTCTCCGGGAAGTTGTGGGTGTGCGTTCTCAAACCTAAGGCCAAGAATTTTGAGAAATTTAGAATGGTCGTGTTGGATATTGTTAGTTATGTATATGCCCTAGAGGCCATTGTTGTACATATGATGTATATTATAATGGATGCTTGGATATATATAGAGATGACTTTCTTGCTCGTCATGATAGTATGCTATTTGGTTTCACTTTATCTTAACATGTTGACTTGTATTGGTTTACTGTTTTACTCTCACATGTTGATAAAGCCCTTAGGATCTGTACTCGACTACTGGGACTATGATGAGATCATACTAGTGGGGCCGCGGTAGTCGATGAGTACATCCTATAACTGTTCCTAGTCGAGGGTATATCGAGACAGGGCATCGATACACCAGAGTAGACTAGCGTATACGCATCTTGACCCATATGATGGGCGATGGATGATCCCATATCCATCGGTGTTAGACATCAGAGATGGTGTACGGGTGCTCAGTGGAGACTGGGTACACTGGACGGACTCGCCGAGAACCCCCAGATGGTGATATACCACACGTCAGATGGCAGTTCTCCGGTGACACTGGTACAGGGTAGTCTGTAGACCCGAGATCGTCATGGAGTCTTGTGTGATTCCCACTGTGCTTTGATTTCCACCTTACCACGTCCAAGAGGGCGTGCAAAACGGTGGCTTTTGGGTACAGTCCCGAATCACATGGAGGCAATGGGCGATAGGAGGGGATTCGTCTCTCCCGGTATAGGGAGTTGATGTTGTGCTGTGTTCGATTGGCTATAACAGGAAGTCCCTGGCCAGGGCTGATATAGAGATTTACTGGTAAGTGTTACCAGTAGTTTCTCGACCCGTTATGAGCCATACATCGACACGACTTATCGGTTATTGGGGTCTGACGTATACCACCCCTAGACTTGATATGCGACATATCAGACGAACAGACCGGACTGTACGGGAGTGTTACTGATCGGATTCACAGGAGAACGCACAGGCTAGCTTGTTGATCTTCTGATCGCTCAATACCTGGGTGGCTGTTACGTTTAGCTGACCGCTTGCAGCTTGTGGGTGTTTGATATGATCATCACCTGCTACCGGCGTATTGACGATTCTTTAGAGTCCTACACAGAGGTTTCTTGGCTCAGGCGAAACGGAGTAGAGGCACATATGTGATATGTGCAGGACCGAGAATAATGCGATATGGGATACCGTATTATATTCTCGCGATATTTAGATATGAACCGGGTCATCGGATCAAGTGTTGATTCGATGAATCGGTACATGATATATTAGTCGGTAATATTCGATATAGCCGGATCGTCGGATCAAGTGTTGATTCGAAGATTTAAAGTATAATAATATATATGATATATTGTATTACATTATCTAATATTGGCTCGCTTTATTATTTCATTTTCTCACTGGATGATACATTGATATATATGCGATATATGTTAATTGTATTTTTTTCTTTTGTTGCAAATATATAATATATATGTGATATATATTATTGTGACATTATATGATTAATTGTTAAACATGTTTAAGGATGATTAATTGAGATTAGGGTTTGATTAGGGTTAGATGCTTCATGCACCTTCTAGAAGCATTTTTCTTTTGTCATTGTAAAGATATTTATGGATGACATATTCTTTAACCCAACCAAACCCTAACTCTAGTTATTTCTCTACTAAATCCTAGCCACTCATCCTTGACCATGGTTAACAAATCAATCATATAGTCTTCTTTCTATTCATCACAAAAGGATTAATTTGATTATTGATTTTCCATTATCATCTTCTTTTCTCTTGAAAAGCTTGCTAGAAAATCCTTAAGTGATGAATAAATATGAGAAAATGATATAAAAAGAAAGCAAAATTACTACTCTCTCATCCTCATCTCATCTAGCCCATGGGATTAGTGTGTTCATCTCTTTTGAGTGAGAAAGCTTGAGTCGCAACTTCGAGGTAGATCATCGGAGATTTGGAATACTTCGAGCTAGCATGGATCGTTCGAGTCGTGGAGCCTCTCATGAGTCCGGGAGATCGTGGATCGCGGCAAAGGGACGTCTACTCGGAGCTTGTGAAGCGAAGGAGCGGACTACAAAGGTTGTAATCCCTCATACTTAGATAAAAGTTATCATCTTGCATGTTAAACCCTAATAATCTAGCAAAGATCCCGGCTTTGGGTTGTTCGGCACGTCTAAATTTTTATCCGGGCATGTTTGATGCCTTTTGAACCTTCACAAGAGTGCCTAGGAACCCTACAGTGGTGTCAGAGCCTAGCTAGAGCATTAGGCGATGTGTTTACGAAGTTAAAACTCTGATCGAACCTGAAACGACGAAACTAGACCCCTCTCTGGAAATTTTTTAAATTTTGGGAATTTTCTGAATTAAAAATATGTAAAAAAATCAGCAGGGAATTCTAAGGATTACCATGAAACACGTGCCCCCAATTCGTCTAAACGGCGGCGGAACCGCGGCGTAAGCTTGCTTACGCGGCGGTTCCGCGGCGGAATGATGGATTGCTGACACGTGTTTTCCATGGTAATGACCGTAGGTACTTGTTGATGCTTCTGGATATTTTTAACAGTGATTCCAGTATTGTTTAATTCTGGGGTTTAATTTGTAATAGTAGATTCGATCAGAAATTTTAAATTCGTATTTCTTTCCGGATATTTAGAAACTGTTAAACTAGTTGAACGGATATCATTAACCCACTTTATCCCGGCACGGCAAACTTTCAAGCGTTGAATTTTTACTGGGTTTAAATCTTTCGGAAAATTGTACAAGTTAAGCGGTGGACCCTCTGGAAGACAACAAACCTTAACTCGATTATGTGACCGTCTTGAACTGCCTTTTGAACCTTCGGGTTTGGGGCAGTACGGCGTGCCACATGTGAGGCGTTGGCTTGACCCTTCTACGGCTGGATCACCGGTACTGTAACATATTCTGGGATCATTTGAACTCCGCTCAAGAGTTGAGCACTTTGGGAAATCTTGGGTGTTTGATTATCTGTTCGGAAAGTTTAATACTGTCTATTTATCTGGAATGTGATACAATATGTGGAATTCATAGAGTTAGGAATGAAATGCGAACTATGTGATATTTCGGATTTACGATGTCTAAAGTGATTGTGGATTCCAAATATTGTAGTTTTACACTTTCTTTTCTGTGACCGTAAGTGTAATATGTGATGTCGCCGGTTTCGTTGCTATATGTCAACGACAATTGGGATGCGCATATTTACTTACGTTGATGATATGTGATATTATGTGTTGCTGTGATATGTGATATTGGATCGTCGCGTTCTGAATAGCCGGGGGTTTTATATGAGATGAGGGTTTTTATTTTCAATCATGTAAAATTCATTTGTAATGTAATATTCTTTTATTTGGGGCACTTCCAGGTTGCGGTTGCTGTCACCAGTGTATATTATTTACTTTTCCGCATTAGGTAGACCCAAGGAGGGGAGCACAAGTAACCGGGTTCTAGGGTCCAGTGGGAGGCCATCTCGAGGAGTCGAGACCGGGTCTCCTAACCCTAGAATTGGCAGTGTTACTTGCCGCTCTCGTAGGGGTCTTGGGATGTGGGTTTGGCTATTCGTCGCGACCGTGGAATCCGTGTTTTATACAGGCTCGTATTGAAAACACGGACGTCCTTGTATATCCAATATTTCATATATGTTCTTCTGCTGCAATGTTCTGTGATGAGATCATATTACTGCCTGAGACGAATGCTTATACTATATATATATGCTGATATATAAATATTACTGCTTTCGTTTCTTCTGTGATGCTTAGGAAGCATAAGCTGATGGGATTTTTATTAATGAGATTAATAAAAGAAAAGAAACCTAAAGATGTTGTAGAATCAAAACTTTATAAAAAGGGTAGCTACAGTTTTGCTTTGCACAGTGATATATATGATATGTCCTGCACCTTATTCAATGAGGAAAGGACCGAGATCCCTTCACCGGGAGTGACTCCTTTAGCAAAACTGGCAGATGCTACAAAATGCGGTTTGTCTTTTGAATGCCTTTAGTGTTTTGCTTTGCACAGCGGTATATATGATATATCCTGCACCTTATTCGATGAGGAAAGGGCCGACGATCCCTTCACCGGGAGTGACCCCTTTAGTGAAACTAAGAAAAGCATAAAAAACACTCCTTTTAAAAAACACATGATTCTACGACGATATCAAGTTCATTACGCTCAGGGTTTTTCTGAAAAACCTGCGTAGCCCTCCGTCATTTCAGATAGATATTATTTAGTATTCGTGCTATGCTTGTTGGCCTGCGTCAAGGCGTAGTGTGCGGTAGCTAACTAGTATATATCTGTTTATGCATATGATGCAGATTGGATTAGGGTAGTCGTGCGACTTTGTTGGCCTGCGTCAAGGGTCGTGCGGGTGGGTTTAATTCAATCAAGAAATGACGGGTTGAGCTTGACTAGCGCACTATGGTTTGTTGGCCTGCGTCAAGGTCATAGGATGCTAGGGGTAAAAATATTATCGGGAATTTCAAGTGTTGAAATTTGCAATGAGATTGCATACCTCCTATGAGATAGTTGGATCCCGATACCCACTGCGAGTAAGAGTTACTCCTGGGAGAGTTTTACACAGGATAATTAGTCATTCAAGTAGGTGTCTAGAAAAGTGTTAACGAGGTTACGCCTCTGGGAAAACGAGGTTTACTTTAATTAGGTCCGTGCGAAAGCACGGGGAACCTCTCTCAAAGTACCGACACTGATCTGGCTGAAAGATTGACGAAATTGTAGGGTGTAATTAATACCGGCTAATCTTACCTTTTAGGGTTTTAAGGTAGATTTGATAAAAACAGTGGGAGACATCCTGATTAGATAAGATAATAACCAATCTAATCTTGCAAGAACATATGCTAAAGTGTTTTCTTCTCTCTCTCTCCAGGTAGCCACCATGTCAGGCCATAATCAAGATAATAATATTGATGTATTGACTGAACCCGATTATTATACTGAGCAGGGGAACGTTGGACCAGTTTTTTCTTAAAAGAGTTATAAGACTGAACAGGAAACAGGAGAATATCTGGATTCTCACGCCGCCCAAAAGAACATGCATGTTGATGCATCTTCTTCGGGTGTGTTAGTTATTGAGAACTGTTTCTCAGTTCACCCTACGTCCTGGGTATTAGATACCGGATCAGGATCCCACATATGTAAATTTTTACATGGGCTACGAAAAGGTAGAGAACTGGGAAAAGGTGATCATTCCGTCCAAGTAGGGAACGGTGCAAGTATTGTAGCCAAAGCAGTTGGCGAATATCACCTTGTATTACCAAGTCGTAATACACTGATTCTAAATGAGTGCTATTATATACCGAACATGATGTGCAATATTATATCAGTTTCTTTATTAAGTAAAGAAGGATATAATTTTGTAGTAAAGGATAATGTTATGAACATATTCCTAGATCAAAAGTTGATTGCATCAGGCTCGTTACATAATGGCATATTCATTCTGAATCAGAATATAGTCCTGAATATACAAAACACACACAAGAGGAAAAGTTCAGAAATGAACGAATCCTTCTTGTGGCATTGTAGACTTGGTCATATCAATGCGACACGACTGGCTAAGTTACATAAGGATGGTTATTTGAATCCGTTCGAATTATCATCTTATGATACTTGCCATTCATGTCTCAAAGGAAAAATGACCAAAGCTCCGTTTAGTGGACACGGAGAAAGAGTTACCGAACTCTTAGGACTGGTACATAGTGATGTATGCGGTCCCATGTCTACGCATGCCAGGAACGGTTCTTCCTACTTCATTACATTCACTGACGATCTCTCAAGATTCGGATATGTGTTCCTGATGAAACACAAGTCTGAAGCTTTTGAGAAATTCAGGGAATATAAGCACGAAGTAGAGAACCAAACGGGCAAAAGTATTAAGATTCTTCGATCTGATCGAGGAGGTGAATACTTAAGCAGTGAGTTCCTAGATTATCTAAAAGAGAATGGGATTCTCTCTCAGCTTACTCCCCCTTATACACCATAGCACAACGGTGTATCGGAGCGGAGGAATCACACCCTATTAGATATGGTGCGCTCGATGATGAGTACAGCTGAGTTACTTATTTCCTTCTGGGGGTATGCACTGGAGACAGCTGCAGACCTATTGAATATGGTTCCCACCAAATCTGTGCCAACCACTCCATATGAGATATGGAAAGGAAAAAGACCATATCTTAATTATGTTAGGATATGGGGTTGTCCGGCTTATGTGAAAACACAAAATCCAGACAAACTCGGCGCAAGGTCTATTCTGTGCAAGTTTATTGGATATCCCAAACATTCACGCGGGTATATCTTCTACCACACCGAAGGACAAAAAGTGTTTGTTTCTCGGCACGCCACCCTTTTAGAAAAGGAATTTCTTGCAAAAGAAATTGATGGCAATGAGGTAGAACTGGAAGAGGTTCCAGCGACACAAACTACAACAGATGATTTAGTGGAATCAGAGGATTCAGTAGTACCCGACGAACCTCAGCCTCTCCGCCGATCTAGTAGGGTTTCTCATCCACCTGAGAGATACTACGGTTTTCTCATTGATGGTGGAAGCGAGGATTGCATCATGGATGATGATGACCCGACTAGTTTCGAGCAGGCCATCACGAGTGGTGACTCTGTGAAATGGCTGGATGCAATGCGATCTGAGATGGAATCCATGTACACCAACAAAGTATGGACTTTGGAAAATGCTCCTGAAGGGGTAAAACCCATTGGGAGCAAGTGGATCTTTAAAAAGAAATTTGGTGTAGATGGAAAACTTGAGACTTTCAAAGCTAGACTTGTAGCAAAGGGTTTTCGTCAACGACCAGGTGTGGATTATGACGAAACCTTTTCTCCAGTGGCTATGCTTAAGTCCATCCGGATCTTACTTTCCATTGCTGCATACCATGACTACGAAATCTGGCAAATAGATGTTAAGACCGCCTTTCTAAACAGTGATTTAGAAGAGAGCGTGTACATGACTCAGCCAGAGGGCTTCGTAGATAGTGGGAGCAGCGGAAAGGTGTGCAAGCTGCTTAAATCCATTTATGGGTTAAAGCAAGCATCGCGGAGTTGGAACATCTGTTTTGATGTTGTAGTCAAAGAGTTTGACTTCATCAAAAATATAGATGAACCTTGTATCTATAAGAAGGTAGCAGAGGGTAAGGTTGTCTTCCTCGTATTGTACGTGGATGACATACTCTTGATAGGAAATGATATTCCTATGCTGCAATCAGTCAAGCTCTTCTTATCACAAAGATTCTCAATGAAAGATCTAGGTGATGCCTCCTGCATATTGGGAATCATGATCTATAGAGATAGATCTAAACGGATATTGGGATTGTCCCAATCCAGGTACATTGACACCATACTAAAATGGTTTAGTATGGAAGAATCCAAGCGTGGGAACCAACCCACGATCTCTGGACTCACTCTCTCCAAAGAGATGTCTCCCAAGACTGATTTGGAAAGAGCTCGCATGCAAGGGATACCCTATGCTTCGGCAGTAGGCTCTATCATGTATGTGATGCTATGTACCAGACCCGATGTAGCATACTCACTAAGTGTAGTGAGTCGGTATCAAGCAGATCCTGGAGAGAGTCACTGGACAGCTGTGAAGAACATTCTCAAGTACTTACGAAGGACTAAGGAGATGTTCTTGGTGTATGGTAACGGAGAACTCCAGGTGGAGTCCTTTACCGATTCCAGCTTTCAAAGTGATAAGGATGACTCTAAGTCGCACTCGGGATTTGTCTTTACCCTCAATGGAGGGGCAGTATGTTGGAAGAGTTCCAAACAGGATACCGTTGCAGACTCGACGATGGAGGCTGAATACATCGCTGCCAACGATGCTGCCAAAGAGGCTGTCTGGATAAAGAAGTTCATTAGTGAACTTGGTGTGGTTCCATCCATTGAGCATCCAATACCTCTGTATTGCGATAACAATGGAGCTGTAGCGTTAGCCAAGGAACCCAGGTCCCATCAAAAGTCCAGACAATTTCTGAGGCGGTATCACCTGATCAGGGAGATAGTTGATCGCCGGGAGATCGAGGTCAGGAGAGTAGATATGAAAGACAACACTGCGGATCCATTCACAAAGGCTATTCCCCAGATACAGTTTGAGAGATTATTCGGGATGCTAGGTATGCGATACTACAGCAGCTGGCCTTAGTGCAAGTGGGAGATTGTTAGTTATGTATATGCCCTAGAGGCCATTGTTGTACATATGATGTATATTATAATGGATGCTTGGATATATATAGAGATGACTTTCTTGCTCGTCATGATAGTATGCTATTTAGTTTCACTTTATCTTAACATGTTGACTTGTCTTGGTTTACTGTTTTACTCTCACATGTTGATAAAGCCCTTAGGATCTGTACTAGACTACTGGGACTATGATGAGATCATACTAGTGGGGCCGCGGTAGTCGATGAGTACATCCTATAACTGTTCCTAGTCGAGGGTATATCGAGACAGGGCATCGATACACCAGAGTAGACTAGCGTATACGCATCTTGACCCATATGATGGGCGATGGATGATCCCATATCCATCGGGGTTAGACATCAGATATGGTGTACGGGTGCTCAGTGGAGACTGGGTACACTGGACGGACTCGCCGAGAACTCCCAGATGGTGATATACCACACGTCAGATGGCAGTTCTCCGGTGACACTGGTACAGGGTAGTCTGTAGACCCGAGATCGTCATGGAGTCTTGTGTGATTCCCATTGTGCTTTGATTTCCACCTTACCACGTCCAAGAGGGCGTGCAAAACGGTGGCTTTTAGGTACAGTCCCGAATCACATGGAGGCAATGAGCGATAGGAGGGGATTCGTCTCTCCCGGTATAGGGAGTTGATGTTGTACTGTGTTCGATTGGCTATAACTGGAAGTCCCTGGCCAGGGCTGATATAGAGATTTACTGGTAAGTGTTACCAGTAGTTTCTCGACCCGTTATGAGCCATACAACGACACGACTTATCGGTTATTGGGGTCTGACGTATACCACCCCTAGACTTGATATGCGACATATCAGACGAACAGACCGGACTGTACGGAAGTGTTACTGATCGGATTCACAGGAGAACGCACAGGCTAGCTTGTTGATCTTCTGATCGCTCAATACCTGGGTGGCTATTACATTTAGCTGACCGCTTGCAGCTTGTGGGTGTTTGATATGATCATCACCTGCTACCGGCGTATTGACGATTCTTTAGAGTCCTACACAGAGGTTTCTTGGCTCAGGCGAAACGGAGTAGAGGCACATATGTGATATGTGCAGGACCGAGAATAATGCGATATGGGATACCGTATTATATTCTCGCGATATTTAGATATGAACCGGGTCATCGGATCAAGTGTTGATTCGATGAATCGGTACATGATATATTAGTCGGTAATATTCGATATAGCCGGATCGTCGGATCAAGTGTTGATTCGATGATTTAATGTATAATAATATATATGATATATTGTATTACATTATTTAATATTGGCTCGCTTTAGTATTTCATTTTCTCACTGGATGATACATTGATATATATGCGATATATGTTAATTGTATTATTTTCTTTTGTTGCAAATATATAATATATATGTGATATATATTATTGTGACATGATATGATTAATTGTTAAACATGTTTAAGGATGATTAATTGAGGTTAGGGTTTGATTAGGGTTAGATGCTTCATGCACCTTCTAGAAGCATTTTTCTTTTGTCATTGTAAAGATATTTATGGATGACACATTCTTTAACCCAACCAAACCCTAACTCTAGTTATTTCTCTACTAAATCCTAGCCACTCATCCTTGACCATAGTTAACAAATCAATCATATAGTCTTCTTTCTATTCATCACAAAAGGATTAATTTGATTATTGATTTTCCATTATCATCTTCTTCTCTCTTGAAAAGCTTGCTAGAAAATCCTTAAGTGATGAATAAATATGAGAAAATGATATAAAAAGAAAGCAAAATTACTACTCTCTCATCCTCATCTCATCTAGCCCATGGGATTAGTGTGTTCATCTCTTTTGAGTGAAAAATCTTGAGTCTTTGCAACTTCGAGGTAGATCATCGGAGATTTGGAATACTTCGAGCTAGCATGGATCGTTCGAGTCGTGGAGCCTCTCATGAGTCCGGGAGATCGTGGATCGCGGCAAAGGGACTTCTACTCGGAGCTTGTGAAGCGAAAGAGCGGACTACAAAGGTTGTAATCCCTCACACTTAGATAAAAGTTATCATCTTGCATGTTAAACCCTAATAATCTAGCAAAGATCCCGGCTTTGGGTTATTCGGCACGTCTAAATTTTTATTCGGGCATGTTTGATGCCTTTTGAACCTTCACAAGAGTGCCTAGGAACCCTACAGATATGCAATCCGGGAAGCGTGTAAATGTTCTTCGGTCCGATTTAGGCGGAGGATTCGCTTTGCAAGAGTTCGCTGGTTTATGCAAACCGGAGAGAATCGTGCATCAATACACAAATTTAGGAGAATCTCGGTTCGATGGTATTGCAGAGCGGATGGTTCGGACATTTAGGAAGAACATAACTTTACAGCTTACAGCTGGTTTTCTGAAGGAGTTTCGGTCTGAAGCCATATCTATTGCCGAATACCTCATTGATCGGTCACTATCTACGATGGTATATATAAGAATTCCCAAGTAAGGACTATAGGGGTTAGAGATTACTCAAGGCTTTATGTTATTGGGTGCACCGAGGAGCCGAGGATCGAGAGATGTTCTCTTGTCCACTTAGGAAATGGAGCCAATGAGTACAAGTTGCGGTTTCTTGGGACCCATGAAGGAGTGAGGTCGAGTGACATTCGTTGAGTCTGCGATGCTTCGAAGAAGACAGACTCGGTTAAATGATGATCGGATAACGGGTATGCCACCGAGTGAGGTGAATTTCGAAGTTCCAGTCCATACTATAGGTATAGATGAGGTGGTCGGTACTCTGATTCAGGTGGAGTCCAGAAAAGCCAGTGGTGCAGAGGTCGATGAGAATTAGGTGCATGAGAAAGGCTAGGGATGAGTCTCGAAGCTATAGGATTGGGAGTTCGACGCAGAGTTTGCAACTTTGATTCATGGTATAGATATTGTCATGGATGGGGAGTTGAGTCGTTTGTAGCAGTGTATCAAGTAGGTTCTCGATCGGTAGGTGATGGAGAAGAGTCAGCACATGCCTACTTCTTTAGAGGCGCACTTCAAGCCTTCAGCGATATTATTACTAAGGTTAGATGCAAACTGAGATCATGTGTCTATAGTGCCATATGCGAGCACAGTGGTTGGTGTATACACGCGATGTTGCATATGAAGTTGGAGCAGTCAGCTGATACTTGGCTATTTCTAGCGGAGAGCATTGGCAGGCTGTGTTGTAGATCTTCAGATTTTGAGAGATGGTGAAGGGCTCGGCTCGTCATTCAGCAGAGGCAGTGTTGATGGATGCGCTGTGATAGGATATAATGGTGATAAGGGCGAATGGAGGTTGACGACGGGTTATATGTTGGACATTTATGCAGAACCAGGGAGATCAACGCTTTAGTCTAGTATTGTGCAATCAACAGAAGAGACAAGATTGTTAATCATCTTGGATGCAGTTAGGGGGACCATGTATAGCGGAGTTGTAATACCTTGTACCTTGAAATGCCAATAAAACAAATATTTGAATGTATCCCTTTTGATTCCATGACCAACTAAGATGTTAAGTATCATGTTAGATCAAATATCACCTAGATCAGATTGAGCTGGCTCATCATGATTTGAGAAGGCTCAGGAGTCTTCCTAATGATTATTTCTCTAGCCGCTAGAGCCGGCTTAAAACTTTTGATACGACTAATGACCATCTTGAGCTGGCTCATCAGTCAAGACAAGTTCCTTGTTTTCTCTGTGTATAAAACGGTTCAACATTGCTTGAACCGGCTCAACACCATCTTGAGCCGACTCATGACTATCTTGAGCTGACTCATGGCTCCAGAAACTTTATTTTCTTCTCTGACTTGTTGAGACGGCTTAACATTACTTTGAGCCGACTCAAACCTTTTTGAGACGGCTTAACATTACTTTGAGCCGACTCAAACCATTTTGAGACGACTCAAGTTCGACTTGAGACGGCTCAACATGGATCTGATCGAATTCTTGATATTTGGCATGAATCTATCCATAACGTAACCGACCTAATCTCTATTTAAACCCACGAATATACTCGAGCAAACCTTAATCTTGGCCACCTTTCTCACCCAGAAACCCTAGATCTCCTTTCTCAAAGCCTTAACTTTCTTATCTCTCATCTCCACTGCAAAAACCCGAGCAAACCGACATCTCCACCATCGGCATCATCATCTTCTTCATGAGATCAGTCACGTCCATCGATCCAAGCGCCAAGTCTATATCGTAGAATTCATCGATATCAAGATCCGAGTCACAATCACCACCACCGTTCTAAGATCTCACGTAAACTCTATTCTAAGGCAAGTACTCTTTCTCCCTCTTGATAACCGATGCAACATCGGTTATTTTCTTGATCAAATACATTGTGTTAGAATTA